>OZ004727.1:12376168-17176168 GCA_963924685.1 Dexiosoma caninum
AAAAAAAAGATTGCTGTCTGTAATTAATTTTATTACGTAAAAATTTTAACCATTCAAATGTTATATAAAAAATATTATAATAAGAACGTCCACAATTGTGATGTCTTCCAAAAAAAAAACAGACAATTTTACTTTGTGTGTAAATACAGGGTGTCTGGTAGCAGATTTATAATTTCAAACTTAAATAAAAAACGTAATAATTGACACAAAGTTTTATTAAGAGCATTGAACGATAGAATGAAAATGTGGATTTTATTTTTTAAAGAGTATGTCATCCAGGTCCTTCAGAGGCCGCTCTTTTCCGTATTGAAAGTCGCGGATTTTCACGTAAACTGCTTTCAACCAGTTCAGTGTTTTCGGAAGTCCTTGAAGATCGACTGGGCTCTGGCCGTGGGGCATTCATAGCCGAAGCAGTTGCGTGGAATCTCTGCACCAACGAACGATTTAGATTTACATGCGGTCCATCACTTATTCGCCGAATACCGAACTTTGAACAAAATTGTCGACGAGCAATTACGTAAAAATCATTACTCTCAGAAAATGTCTCCATAGCGAACGCGCGATGCACACCCGACCACTGCGACATCATGACTAACAAATCCGCACAGTCGATAATTCCACCGGTGCCACCCTTCCTCCGCACCGTTTATTACTTTTTGAAATAATCGTATTTAAGAATATAAATTTGTATATATTTAATACAAATCTCAATTTAAAAGATCTCCCTTTTACGTAAGCAAAATAAATATATTAACTAGCAAATTTCCGAAAAGCAAATTAGTATATGTGACACGATAAGTTAAAAAGTAACCTATGCTCAGAAAAAATGTTTTGGAGAAAAACGACTATGAAGTTAACAAGTTGCTTTTGATGCATCTGAACGATTTTATGGTTTGAAACTCGTTACCTGCGGGTTTTCGAGGTCTCTGACTACGAATCTGGTATTCGATTTTACAAATCAAAAATTGCGGATCCAATATGGCGGATGAATATTTTGAAAAATAGATTAGAATTATTTTTAAATCGTCACTCATAAGTTTTTGCGGTCATATTTGTAAAATTCAAAAGATTAGATCCAATTTGGAGGACTAGTTTTTTAAAAATTAATCGGGATGGCTTTTGAAAATTTAAGATGGATGATTATCATCGGCTTCAATAGGCTTCAACAATAATGATTAGAAACGTGTTAAATGAAGATTTGGGCTAAGATCCAGATAGTTCGATATTCTTAGAACATGGTGCGCTTGAGACATTCAAAGAAATTTCTAGATTTTGATGCAATTAGAACCGAAAAGGCTCTTAGACTGGATAAAAGGAGCACTCGTATACTCGAAGAATCTCTTACAGTACATTTCACTTGCAACGAGCATCTTTACCGGCATCACTAACACGAGCAGCTGCAGGTTCTGCTATGAGGAAGAGCAATCTATAGAGCATCTCATCACCAACTGTCCGGAAATATTGATTATGAGGATAAAGTTCTTGGACGAGCTCACGCTTACGTATGGGGACTTCGGGTTTTTCTTTCCCTCAGAAGTAGCTTGTCCGATTCACGAGCGTGCTCGACGGTCGATGCATGGTATATAGATCAGGATGGTCGCCCCAAACCATTGAACCATTACATTACATACACTACAGACATTATAGTGGTGGCAGGCTTCAATCTGCAATGATGCAACATTTGCTTGCATCATCTATTAAAAGAAAATGTGGAATGTTTATATGCATGTATGTGTGTGTTTTTTGTTTGCAAATATACGTGTTTTTTTTGCCCATTCATTGTATTTGACAGTTTATTTAATTTAAATTAAAAATTCTTTATACTTTTTTTTTTCTGTTATTATTATTTCTTCTTTTTTATTATTCAATAGTTTTGCATATTTGCATGACACTTCATCATAGAAAGTTTACAGAAGCAAAATCGTTTCCCACATTACAAAGAACACTGATTACAAAGACGAACAATAATTAACATGCTAATTTTGATTGAATGATTGAATCAATAAATTTTCTAAAGATTTGCTTTTTTATCTTGGAGATGACCCCTACATGTGCGGTGCATTGTGCTGGAACTAAAGGAAAGGGATAGTTAGAGAAGTGACAGAAGGTGAAGCTTCACTGTCTTACAACACTGCTTATGGCATATTATTTGTTTTTTTTTTTAATCCGTGTTGTAGCGTCTCTGGTATGAAGGATACGTATTAAATTTTTTAAGCTTCGTTTTTAGTAGCCATTTTTATTAATTATTTTACTTCGGTGGTGCTACACAAACAATACCGACGAAGGAGGGCGTTCCGATGTGCCTGTGCGTTGGTTACAGCTGAAGCCGTTGATTTATAAAAGGTTCAATATACAAAATTCAATCAACACACCTTTAATAAATCCCAAAGGAAATTTATGGATACGGCAGTTATTTGTTATTCAAAAATTAAATTGAATTTATGTGAAACGCAAAAGATTTTTATGAAAATAAAATCACATACAAATGAAAATACATTTTATACCATTTTGTTAATATTGTAAAAAATTTTAACAATCTATTTTTTTAAGCTTTAAGGTTTTTTCTCGTTTTATTTATTATTTTTATATTTATTTTCGATATTTCGAAAAAAAAAAAAAAAAACTTATAATAAATAAAAAGAGAAAAAACCTTAAAGCTTAAAAAAATAGATTGTTAAAATAATAAAAAAGGTTAAAAAAAGTATTAAGAAAATTTGTAAAATATTTTAAATATTTTGAATCATATTTTTTACACAATTTTTATGAAACATATGATGTTAAAAAAATTTTTATATTCATTTCAAAAAAAAAATATTTTAAAAATGAAATTGTCCTGAAGATGTTAACCGAAGGTTATGGAAATAACGAGATTATATAAAAATAAGGACTAAAAAAACCTTAAAACTTAATTAAATAAAATAATAAATAGAATAATAAAAACGGTAAAAAAAACAAGTATTAAGAAAAACAAATGAAAATAATTAATACTAGTTCAGACTTGCACTTATCGAAGCTTATTAACCATGTCCTTCAGGAGGTTGTCTAAAGTAGTAGTAGTAGTAGCTTTTGCTAACAAGCTGTTCGAAGCTCCTTCATAGCTTAGACATTAACCGCATTAAGTTAAATTAATTTTAACAGTTTTGGTAAATTTCAAAAAACACGTTGTTATCTTTTGGAAACAGTAGCTTTGCTCGTTACTTTAATGTTTTAAAAAATATTTTCGAATTGTTACCATGATATTATAAACAACAAGGTAATGACAGCAGTACAGCTGTAGCTGTGTATTTTGTTTCATGAATATGAAAATTTGTTCACATTTTCTCTGTGTGTGGGTTTGTTTCCAAAAAAAAATTTTGTTGTGTAAGTTATAAATTTAAAAATTAAAAATTAATTTTAACAAAACTAAACACTTCGTTCTTGTGCAGAAATTAATATCAGATTGGAGCAGAGCTATTCTATTTCGTAAGCCAAAGGCTGTTTAAAGAAGACCGATAAGGAGTAGAATTTTTGGTATAGATTTTGCATTTGATTTGTTTTTAACCAACATGAAATTTTTTACACTAACAAAACGTGTTTTGTTTTTGTGTTGTTGTTGTTTGGGAAGAAAAAAACTAAAACAAAGCAAAACAAAATAAATTTATATAAAATTGTAAATTGAAATAAAATAAAAAAAAAAAACTTCAAGGCGAGTCAGAATGAATTACGATTATTTATATCTAATATATAAAATTCTCGTGTCGCGGTGTTTGTAGTTAAACGGCTTGACCGATTCTCATGAAATTTTGTGTGCATATTGGGTAGGTCTGAGAATCGGACAACATCTATTTTTCATCCCCCTAAAATTAACCATGCCCGCTTTACTCCCACTTCTTTAAACCTACTTTTTCCTTTTTTGCAATATGGTTATCAAATGAAAGGGTATGATGAGGAGATTTTGAAAAGTTTATCATCTACCTAAGTCCAATATGGCGACTGACCCGAAAGGGATGAGAACGAAGCCGGTCTCCTGTCTTAGGCACTATACAGTTGAAGTAAAAATATTAATAATAATTTTTAATGGTTAGACAGCTATCGAGAATTGTAATTTAAGATATATTTGTTACTTTGATAAAGATTAATTTATTAACCTAAATAAAGCATACCTTCATGGTCTACAACGCTTTCGATTATAAGTAAATCCACGCACACTTATAGTAGATAGTTATTTTTATCAAACTAAAAAAATGTTTCCTAGAAATAATATACATGGCAAAACAACGTTTGCCGGGTCAGCTAAAAACAGCAAAACTTATTTCTTTTCTTATTAGTAAAAAGATTCCGTGCGAAGCCGGGACGGTGATCTAGTAATTTTATATATTTCAATTACATATTTTTATGTATGTATGTTTGTACCTTATAGACAGCTAAACGGCTGAACCGATTTTCATGAAATTTTCACAGTATCTCTCTGTATATTTGAAAGCATCTATAGGCTATATAAATTTCTAAAACTCCAAGTGGGCGTTAACACGCACATACAAAGTAAATATTTATTTTTGTATAAAAATCTTTTAAATTTTTTCAATTATATTTCTTTTCTGAGCGATGGTATTTTTTGTTGGAAATATAATTTGAGCATTAACACTTTGCTTATTCAACATGTATATTCACATAGTTGGCTTTGAAATATTTTTTATGTTGTGTCACTTTGTAGAAAAATTTTATATATAGTTTAAAAGAATTTGTCATCAATAAAAGTCATACATGTACATTGTGTTTTGTACATTGCTTTTTATATAAGAACTTTGTGGAATTACTAGAAAGGGTTTGCATCACCACAACTACATTTCAATAGGTTATGGGCCCAGACATACGATTTGGAAGTTGTTGAATTTTTATTGCAAGATTTAAAAAGAAAAAATGGCATCGTCGTCATTATATCAGATAGAAAAGCTAGATGAAAGGAATTACGAAACATGGAGTATTCATATGAGAAGTATCCTTATTCATTCTGGTTTTTGGAAGTATGCAAGTGGCGAAGAAGAAGCAGATTCAACCTGGAGTCGTGATAAAATTTTGGAGTGGAAGAGTAATGATGAAAAAACGCTCGCAACAATTTTATTAAGTGTTAAGTCTAACCAGTTGAACCATATTAAAAACATTAACAAATCTAAAGATGCCTGGATTAAACTTAAGGAAGTTTACAAGCCGAGTGGTCCGATGCAAAAGGTTAGCTTATATAAAAAGATGTTAAGTTTGAACATGAAAGACAGCAAAGATATGGCCGAATATTTAAACAGTTTTTGTGAAATTACGGAGAAATTAGCCGATGTTGGAATTAGTATTCAAGAAGAATTATTGGTAGTCATTTTATTGTCAAGTCTTCCGAGAGAGTTTGAAAACTTCGTTATTGCCATAGAAACGAGGGATTCTCTACCAGCGTTAGGAATGCTAAAGGTTAAACTTCTTGAAGAGTATGAACGTCGAAATCAACAAAACAAATCATCTACGATTGAACAAGCTTTTGGTGCAGCCAAAAGAGAAACAGGTTACAAGAAAGGTAATAATAATTTGAATGTTAAAAAGGGAAATTGCTTCATATGTGGTAAGAAAGGGCATTATGCAAATAGGTGCAACGAAAAACGTAATCAAGAAAAAACTTACTCTTTGATTGCAATGGCGAATTCTGAAAAAAGAGATACACAAACATCGACATGGTACATTGATAGCGGTGCTACAAGTCACATGTGTGCAAATCGAAATTTATTTTGTAAATTAGACAGATGCAGTGATAATATAATGTTGGCAAATAGAAAATCAATTGCTGCTGAAGGAATAGGAACAGTCAATCTGTTTATAAATAATAATAAAATTGTACTAAAAGATGTTTTATATTCCTCAGATCTGAATGGAAATTTTTTATCTGTCAATAAGGTCGTACAGTATGGTGGCAAAATCAAATTTAATAATAAGGGTGCAATATTTACTGATGCTTACGGTGAAATAGTTTTAAAAGCCCGTAAAGAAGAAAATTTGTTCCAATTTAAAATAAAAATACCGAACGAGAAATTATGTGTTTTACAATCCATTAATGAAACTTGGCATCGTCGATATGGACATTTGAACTATGAAAGCCTGTTTGAGTTGTCGAAGAAAAATATGGTGAATGGTATAAATTTGACGCAGAAACATCAAGATCCGTGCGAAATATGTATGGTTAGCAAAATTCATGCTATAAAATTCCCGAAGAAATCTGAAAGTAAATCTGGTGAGTTGTTAGATTTAATACACTCGGATGTTTGTGGTCCTATGAAAATAGATTCAGTTGGAGGTTCAAAGTATTTCCTCACATTCATAGATGACAAGTCAAGAAAAGTTTTTGTTTATTTTTTAAAATACAAAAGCGAGGTATTTGAAAAATTTAAAAATTTCAAAGAATTAGTAGAACGTCATACAAATCGTAAAATAAAATGTATTCGTAGTGATAATGGAGGAGAATATATTAATAAAGATTTTAATAATTATTTGGAGCAATGCGGAATTCAACGTCAGTTAACGGTACCTTATACGCCGCAACAGAATGGGGTAGCGGAAAGGTTTAATAGAACAATAGTAGAAATGGCTCGTTGTATGTTAGTCGATGCTGGTTTAAAACAAGATTTATGGGCTGAAGCTGTAGCAACAGCAGTTTATTTACGTAATAGATCTCCATCAAAAAGTCTCGATGGAAAAACGCCTTATGAAATATGGACGGGTCGTAAGCCATGTGTAAATCATTTTAAAATTTTTGGTACAAATGCAGTAGTTTTGAATAAAAGAAGAGGAAAATTTGAATCAAAAGGTGCAAATATGATGATGGTTGGTTATTCTAGAGTATCAAAAGCATATCGCTTATATGATAAGAAAACACGAGAAGTTATTGAAAGACGCAATGTTTTATTTAATGAATATAAATTACCCTGTAAAGAAATTAATGATAACATTCAAAATTTTATGGATTTCGAAGCGATTGTAAATAAGAAAGATGTCGATGAACAATTTGAGACAAATAATACCTCAAATCAAGAAGATTTAGAGTATAGCATTGTAAGATCAGTAAATAGCGATATTTCACTTGATGAGGTTGTAGAAAGAAATGAAAAAGGTAAACGTGGGCCAGGTAGACCTAAAATTTTTAGTAATGGTAGGCCAGGTCGTCCAAGAAAAATATATCAACAACTGAATAATGCAGTGAAGGAGCAAGTTCCAAAAACTTTAGAAGAGGCATTATCCAGTCGTGAAAGTGAAAAATGGAGAGAAGCTATGAAAAAAGAAATGTCTTTGTTGGAACAAAAAGAGACATGGTCATTAGTTGATTTACCAGCAGGTCATAAAACTATTAAAAGTAAGTGGGTATACACTTTAAAGAAAAATAGTGAAGGTGAAATTGAAAGGTTTAAGGCAAGGTTGGTCGCCAAAGGCTGTAGTCAAAAATACGGCATAAATTACGAAGAAACTTTTTCCCCTGTTATAAGATACGAAACGATAAGAATGATTTTGGCATTAGCAGTTGAGCACAAAATGCATTTGCACCAAATAGATGTAACTTCAGCATACCTGAATGGAGATTTATATGATGAAATTTACATGCAACAGCCTCAAGGTTTTGAAAACAAAAGGTATCCAAATAAAGTGTTACGTCTGCACAAATCTCTTTATGGTCTTAAGCAATCCGGGAGAGCATGGAATTTTAAATTAAATGAAGTTTTATGTAAGATGGGATTTGAAAGTTGCAAAAATGAACCGTGTTTATATAAAAAAATACAAGACAAAGAATTGATTGTAGTCGCAGTTTACGTCGACGATATAATAGTTGGATGTAAAAATAAAGCAGAAATATTAAAATTCAAGTCTCAAATTAGTAAGAAATTTGAAGTATCAGATAAAGGTTTATTGGAACATTTTTTGGGGATGAAAGTTGAACGTAACGGTGAAACTGGAGATATAAATATCTGTCAGGAAAATTATATTAAAGATTTGTTACAACAATACAATATGGAAAATTGTAAAACATCATCAGTTCCACTAGAACCAAATTTTCAAACAAAATGCAATGAAAAATGTGAAGAGGTTGATAGCACATTATATCAATCACTTATTGGCTCTTTATTATATTTATCTTTAACGACAAGGCCAGATATATTATATTCTGTAAATAAATTAGCACAAAGAAATACTAATCCACATGTAGAACATTTTAAAGCGGCAAAACAAGTTCTTAGATATTTGAAAGGAACTCAAAATCTTAAATTAAAATTTTGCAAAAGTAATCAAGAGTTAATCGGTTATGCTGATGCAGACTGGGGTGGATGTAAAACTGACAGAAAGTCACATAATGGATACATATTTTATCTTGGAAATTGTGCAATATCTTGGGAGTCGAAAAAACAATCCACAACAGCATTAAGCAGTACAGAAGCTGAATATATGTCTATATCAAATGCAGCAAAGGAAGCAGTATACTTAAGAAGATTACTACAAGAACTTGGTTTCATAAATGAAGAAAGTATTAAATTGAACGTCGATAATCAAGGAGCTTTAAAATTAGCAACAAATCCAGTATTTCATAATCGCAGCAAACATATAGATATAAAGTATCATCACATTAGAGAAGTAGTAAATAATAAGGAAATCTATTTGGAATACTGTCCTACGGAAGATATGATTGCGGATATATTTACTAAAAATTTGTCTAAATTAAAACATAATAAATTTGTTACTTTGTTAAATTTAAAAACATAAAATCAGTTTGTAAAATATATATGTTGAGGAGGAGTGTTGGAAATATAATTTGAGCATTAACACTTTGCTTATTCAACATGTATATTCACATAGTTGGCTTTGAAATATTTTTTATGTTGTGTCACTTTGTAGAAAAATTTTATATATAGTTTAAAAGAATTTGTCATCAATAAAAGTCATACATGTACATTGTGTTTTGTACATTGCTTTTTATATAAGAACTTTGTGGAATTACTAGAAAGGGTTTGCATCACCACAACTACATTTCAATATTTTTTATAAAAAGTTTTTTAATTATATATTTACAATATTTCGCTACCAACTAGGTAGCATCGTCAGGAAGAAGAAAAAGAAGAAAAAGAAGAAAAAGAAGAAAAAGAAAATATTTTTGAAAGAAAATGAAAATTTGTTGTCTATAGCGAACTTCTCTATAACAAATAAAATTCGTGAACACAACATTTTTGTGAGTATTTTCATACATTTTGATCTGCCTATAACGAACTTCCCTATAGCGAAGTTCTCTCTGTAACGTACAATTTTTTTAAGACCTAAATAGAATTTTTCACACTAAATAATCTCTCTATTGCGAAGTTTTTAGCAATTGATTTTTTCCATCAATTTAGTCACATATGTATGTATTAATAAAAAAAAATTAATGTGTTCATGTAAAAACAATTTTTTTTGTCTTAATAAATATATTTTCTACATAAAAAAAATGTAGTCAAAATTTTCTGCAGTTTCTCTATAACGAATTTTCTCTATAACGTAGAAACTTGACGGTCCCCTACTGCTACGTTATAGAGAAGTTCGACTGTACATGTATACATAAATAAAGATGTTTTCAAAATTATTTTCTTTTTACATATATACTCGTAAATGTATGTAAAATAATATAAAGTAACTATAACATCAATAAAACATAATTATTACAAATTATTTAATAAATGACCTATAACTATCTATTATTAACTCATTTCTTTTTGCATAAAAATATATACATAATATTTAATACATAATGTAAATCTAAATTGTATTAACTAAATATCTATAATTTTGTGCTAAATTATCTACATATGATTTATAGTTTATTCTATTATCCGCAAGTAATTTAATTATCTGTAACATTTCCAACAAAAAATGTAATTTATAATTAGTTTTTTTCTCTAATATAGTTGTGTCTTGAAATTTTCGATAATGATGTAATGTTGCACAATGTGTAGTTAATGCTGTTTTTTTTAAATTTGGTAAAAATTACTTTTTAATTAAAAAAACCCTTATCTGTCAAAAACTGGGATGTATGCTGCAAGTGGGCGTGGTACGCCCCCTACAAATTAAATATTAATGACATTATATCTTGAGAACAATTATAGTATAAAAGTTTCTATATTTGGTCTGAGCTTGCTGCCCAGTATAAATCATCAGTCAAAAAGTTTGCGGAATTGGACAATTGAGGATGCTGATGGCACGATGGTAGTCTGTACGTTGACTACTAAACCAAAAACAGACCTGGGTTCAAACCCAGTTTCAGACTAAAATTTTTAAATAAAAATAAACATCTCGCATTTTTCTGATGTGCATTAGTGTGTCTTTGTGTGTCTGTTGTTGTCGGAAGGTTTCAGTGGCGAAGGCATAGTCACTGGCTGCAGCTGAGATAGCAATCCACAATCACATCAGAACGCCCTCCTTCGTGGGTATTGTGTAGCACCGGCGAAGTAAAATAATAATGAAAAAAAAATGGCTACTAAACCGAAGCTTCAGCGCTGCTACGAGTATAAACAAAACAAAGAATGTGCGAAAGCAGAGCTGTAATAATTAATTAAGCTTCACCTCCTGTCGTTTCTCCCACTATCCCTTTCCTATAGTTCCAGCACAATGCCTCGCATGAGTAGGAGTCATCTGCTGAGTGCTGGTCCCAGATAAAAAAAAAAGTAGGCGTGGTACCTCCCATACAAACTAATTATATATTGCATTATATCTTGAGAACGGTTAAAGTTAATATTTCTGTATTTGGTAATAGTTACTTAATGGTCAGTAAAAATCATCAGCTAAAACAGTGGATGGAATTGGACAAGTGGTCGTGATACCTCCCATACAAAATAGGTAATGATTTTTCTGTATATTGAGAACGGTTAAAGCTAAAGTTTCTCATTTTGGTCTGAATGGTTAGATAGAAATTTTTTTTCCTTCGGCCACTTTCACTAAAGCTACAAAGCTAAAAATCGGTATACGGGAGAGTAAATAATTTTAAAAATATGCAAACTGGCAATTTTTATCACGGGGACTAGGCGGATCTTTTTTGCATGTGACACTTCCCATTTGATGTAAGAGTGCGTAAAGAGAGCTGAAATTTTTTTATACGGGTAGGCATTCGAAAGATAGGGAGGCGAGGTAAAAATATGTTTGCATCTAGATGGACCCATTAACTATATATTTCTTTCAAAGATGAAACCATCAAGGGTGGTAGGGGGCGATTTCCGCGTCTTCGAAACTAACTAACCGATTTAAATAAAAGACATTTAAGGCATATATTTTTTTTTGAAATAAAGCTATTATAACAGCCACAGCAACGCGTGACCGGGTCAGCCGGTATATATATAAACAAATTTAATTACACTAATTATTTAAGCTGCCGGTCCTTTTGATATATGTAATATTTATTTTTATTCGATATTTCGCTGCTCCTTTGTGTAGCTTCTTCAGGAAAATTGGATTGTGTTTATAATGAAAAAATATTTTTTTTTTTAAATTCACCATAAAAAAAAAGTTCTTGTCAATGAAAATTCAAACATATTCTATATATATACATATATATAAAAACAGGTCAAAAAACTTGAAGAATTATAAATAAATTTTTTTAAATGCTAAACAGAAAACTCAAAATGTATTTGAGAATACGAACACAATAGAAATCTTTTTTCTGCCCACTCCCGCAATTATAGAACCGTCTCTGTTAAAAACTATGCTGTTGCAATAACTGAACCGTAGTGATTAGTCGGTAGTTCCGAATACCGATGGTGTGCTGTACGGCTATTAAGGGTGAGTTTTAAAATCTTTTTCCTGTTCTTAAAATAGAGATTGGTTTCAATACTTCTGTTAGCCTATGATAGGCATTTTGAGCACATATTTTTTTAATTTATAGTCCGTCCGCATCGGAAAAACTGCTGAAAATCTCGGTTTGAGCTTTGCAATAGAATATTTTTATTTTGGCTTTTTTTATTAATAATTATATAACAAACCTTAAAGCAAATTATTATCTAATTTAAAAACAAAAAAATCTTTACCTGTTGTGGTCAATTAAAATAAATGAAAATGGAAAGCACAACATATAGCCAGTTTATTACCCTGTTAAATATCAAATCCCGCCAATTTTTAACACATGCTACACCTCCTTTTAAGTTTAGAAAATTCATTTTTTTTTTCTTTTATGCTGAAATCAGTTTTTCTTAAGATTAGAAAAAGCATCGTTTGGTGTGCTTCTGCAGATGTTAATACTTTATCTCACATAACATTTGTTTACCATTTGTATTTTAAAACAAATACAACCCAAAGCATTTGATGCTGCCATTTGTTCATTGCTAATTACAAAATCTTCTTCTAAATGTACCTTTCTTTATGTGAAAAGAAATTTGCACATTAAGCAGAAAAAGTCAAATGAATTCTCATGTGTATATTTTTACAATTCGAATTAATAAAATAAAATACTTTTTCTATTTATTACTGATATTTTGATGATGATGGGTAAATTGTTCCAACTTAATTGTTTACGAACACAAACACAATTGAAAACAAAATTTTCACCATTTATAGGGGAGTATAAAAGGTGTTTAGACAATCACAAAGTGAAGTCATGGGAAGTAACACTGCGAAAGTGTTCTTTCTGACGATTGAAGAAATTTATTTTAATTATTCTTACTTTTAAACTCTGTTGAAATATAATATAAGGAATTTTTAATTCATCTTTAGATTCCCTTATGCGTGCAAATGCTTCTAACCAGCTGTGGTGTACCTTCTCCTTGAAAGACAAGTTGTATTAAAAGGGCAAAGGATACTTAAAACTTTCTTCTTCGAATTCACATTTACATTCATATTTTGTTATTTTGGGTTTTATTTTTGCCTTACTACAAACAAAAAGATATATTAATTTATCATTTAGTTTGCGAAACATAAAATATTTTGTTTGCAGGTGTGAACATTTTTCAACGAAAAATGAGGGGTTTCAATACTGACTGGCAGATTTTAATGTTTTAATTTATTTTATTAATAAATAATTTTTTTTTATAATTTTTTAATAAAATTATTAAAAAAAAAAAAAACAACGCCAAGATAATGATTTCTGTGAAATTGTTTAACTAAAATGTGAATGAATTAATTAAAACTTATTAAATTATCAGGATATAGTGTAAACTATCTCTTTGGGGGAAAACAATTTAGAGAAGCTACTAGACCATTTTTCTTTGAAATTGGAAAGTATACGGATAATATTGGCAATTTTCCAAAATAAATTGAGAAAATTAGTTATAAAATTCTGAAATTGTAATTGAATAATTTTATTTAGATAATGCATATCGATACCTTAATATAGAAAGGCCGGAATTAATAATTTACTTTACAAGAGAAGGAAAAACTTTATTATTTTTTAAAGTTAGTTTCTTATTAAATTCTCTAAGCAATTCTCTGTTAGAAATACACTAATTCTTTTTCTGAATTTTATTTTATAGTATTACATTTGAAATTCGCAATTTCATTTGGAATTTTCTCAATTTGAAATTGTAATTCTCAATGAGTCGTGTACGATGATCAAAAAACGAGTTGAGAAGAAACAAAAATGATTTGTTTCTTTGATGCTATGTTGAATGCATTAATTTTTAAGCTAAAAATTAAAAAAATAATAATTTTTTGAAGATGTAACACGAAGGTTAACGAAATATCGAGAATATATCTAAAAATAATAAATATAATAAGAAAAACCTTAAAGCTTAAAAAAATAGATTGTTCAAATAATAAAAAAGGTTAAAAAAAAGTATTAAGAAAAAGAAGAGTAATTTTATTTATAACAGTAGAGTGCAGTTAGAGTGCAAACACCGGTTACAGCGAATTTTCCTTTACAACGAACTGTGTCTTAAGTCCCTTAAACAAAAATTCATGAAAATTTATAAGGTTATATCGAGCAAAAAAAATAACGAATATTTGTGTGACCTATTTTGAAACTTTAATTATTTATCACAAATTCGTAACACTATCAGCTGTTCTGTTAGTTAAAAAATAAATAATACATTTTTCTAGTTTTTTTGACATCTTTTTATATTAATCGATCTAATTATTTATTTATTTTTGGACCTGCAGCTTTAATAATTAGTGTAATTAAAATAAATAATAAATTTAAACACACAGCAACTAATAATGTCAAGGGCAAAAAAATATAAAAAAAAATTTTTCGAAATACAATTTTGAAAAAAAAAAACTGAAGAAAAAGTGAAATATATGAAATTTCAGAGTCTCCATTGTCAAAAAAATTAAAAAAATAAAGGAAATATTGAAAAGTCTGCTAATAAAAAATTATTTACTCGGAGTTCGTTATAACTGAACTCCACAGTTTTTTTTTATTATGGACCTGAACTAGGACACGATCCCTACAAATGCGATGCATTGTGCTGAGAGAGATGACAGGAGGTGAAACTTCGTTATCTTACAACTTGGCTTTTGCACGTTCTTTGTTTTATAGCAGTGTTTTAGCGCCTCTGATGTCAAGGAGACGTATTAAATTTTTTTTTAAGCTTTGTTTTAGTGGCCGTTTTTAGTAATTATTTTTCTTCGCGGGTGCTACACAATAACGACGAAGGAGGGCGTTCTGAAGTGCCTGTGGTTTGGTAACAGCTGAAGCCGTTACTGTTAAGTGGCCAGTGACAATGTCTTCGCCACTGAAACCTTCCGACGACAACTCACACAAAGGCACACAAATGCACATCAGAAAAAATGCGAGATGTTTTTAGTCTGAAACTGGGTTCGAACCCAAGATATTTTTGGTTTTGCAGTCAACGAGCAGACTACTTCAGCTATCGCCACACTCACTGCATTTTACTTCGGTGATGTTTTATCGCCTAAATAGCGACAGGAGACGCTGTAGCATAGTCGCATCAGAAAAAAATTTTGGTGGGGCATTGTATTGAACCAGAGTCTACACGTGAACTACTAATCCATCGGTAGCCAAAAAGCGTAAACGGCGATATTGGAGTAACAATAAATATCAATTTATATTTGATTCACTAAGCTACAATCGTCCGAAAGATAAGCAAAATCATAATTCAAATGATGCAAATGCGATGGAATAACGATCTTTCAATAATCTTCAGAATGTTTAAACGACGATCGTGGAGTAACATAAAAACAATAGTAAAACAATATCGCAAAAATATTAGTTGGACAAGTCGAATGCGACAAGTTGACTACTAACAATCTGTCATTGTTCGCCGAAGTGCGACAATTGGCAAATTAACTCTCTCAAGCATCCTTTTGGAAGATCAAAACATAATTCTAATTCAACAGTCATGTGAATGATTGAAGAGAGAGTCGCGTTCCACAAACAATCTCCCAAATATCAACTGACTGCAAATGAGTACATTAGAGTAGTTGACTTTCACTATCATTTTCTCAATTATATTTAAAATGTGAGTATGAGTAGGGAAAAAAAGATTCAATGCTGATGTCTGAATACAACAACATTATTTTTTAATACGTGAACATATGAGTCTTGGAAAACAAATGTTGAAGCAGTTACCGTTTTATGCTTTATAAGCATAAAAACCATTGAAAAACTTTCTAAATTTTCGAACACAATGGGCTACTCGTAAAAATAAAAGAGGAACATTCAAAAAAAATATATATATAAAGGGGAACGAACAAAATGCTGTTGAAAAATATGAAAATGTATTGCATGAAAATGTGTTAACAAGGAAATAATTATTGTCGTTTTCTGTTCTTTTTTTGCCTTTGGTTTTTTTTTTTTCCTCAGTATCACAACATAAAAATACCTAAAGCATGAAAATGGTCATGTTTTACCTCAACGCCATCAACATGTACATACTATATGCACTTCAATAAGGAAAATTATGCTGGCGCAAGTACATGAAAACAACCACGTGTGCACGCGACTAGAATATTAAGCATTAAAATAAAATGAAACGAAAATTGAAATCTATGTACGAATACAAGTGCCGTTTTGTTATGAATATGAATAACAAACATTCAATTTTACCGGTAAAAATTATAAAGTGCACTTTCTTAATACACTCTACAAATCTCTGGAGGATATTTTTTGGCCATAGTAAAAATGCTTGCTTTATAACCTTCTCTTTGATTTTTATTACAGCAAACATGCGCTTTGCTGAGCATCGTTTAGTTGTTCCTCTTTGCTAACAGCTTTCTGCGGCTTATTATCCTCATGCAATTTATTGTAAGCAAACAAATTTATATTTATTCTGCCATTTGGCGGTTGGATTCTTTGTAATTTTGCTGTGTTTGTACAAATTACACTTTTTCGCATAATCTAATTTTTGAAGTTCACTTCTTTTTCTTTGTTTTTATGTATGTTTCTTTACTTCTTCCACAAATTGTGTTGCAATCAACACTGTTCCAGTTGCTTTAGTTTTTCGTCTTGAATCTTTCTTATCAGTGTTGATTGTTAAGTCGCAGTGTCTGGTTGTTTTCCAATTCCAAGTGCTAAGCGGTTATCAAGTGGACGAATTTTTAGCTGGTTTGTTCAAGTGAATGTCATATTGTAATGCAGTTTTTGATAAGAATTATTATACTCCTACATTTAATTGGAGAATTGATGGCCACAATATCAGAACTAAATAATTGTAAGTGTAAGAGGAAAATTTTAGCAAATTTAATTGAATAGAAGCGGTGTCAAAATTCAAGAAAATTACACTGAGATTATATCAACTCCAGAGAATAGTTTTAAAAATAATTCTAGATTTTTTTTTACCATTTAAAATACTTTCTTCAAGCGCACAAAATTTTGCGAAACATATTCCGTTTATTAACAGCTATTAGGGGCGCTCTGCAACCGGAAGATAATCGGTAAGACCAACAATTTTTAAATTATTTCTGTGAAAAAAGCGGTCTTTATTCATCAGTATTTGAGCAATAAAATGTCAGCGAATTAAAATAATAAACAAAATAAAATAAAAAAAAAATCTGGCTCCCATCCTGCTTAAAAAAAAATACGGGTCCTCAACATGACACCAGCGCACCGTGTAATATTTAGCTAAACTAGCTGAATGAATTAATTAACATCTCAATAATTAATTAATAGGGATTTTTGGACTACATCAATGTGCAACTTCCTTAAAAAACATAACCATCAAGTCTTGCAACGTCTGAAATTTTCTTTGGTTTTTAATAAATAAAGGGTGACCAACGAAAACGGACAATGTTAATTGTAAATAAAACAAAGAGTTTTCATAGAATCTTTTATCTTAATATTTTTTATTAAGATAGAAGGATGTAAGGCAAATATGTGTGAAACATAAGATCAGCCAAATGCTCGCCACGTCTTCGTTGGCATACCTCTATTCCATGGTCGATATTTTCAATGACTCTGAGACCTAATTGAGGTTTAATGTCGTTATGTGTCGAATGATCTCATCCTTCAGCTCTTGAATTGTTCTTGGCTTATTGGCGTACACTTTTTCTTTAAAATATCCCCAAAGGAAGAACTCGAACGAACACCCTTTATATCCGTCGTCGTTAATTAACCATCGTATTTAGTTAAAAATTTTTTTTTCTTTCGACATACGGTATTCGAAGAACTACACAGTTTTTTTACTCATGTATAATCCACAGTCAAGTATTTCGTTTTTATGTCAAGTTGATTTTTAGCAAATTCGGAAAATATCCCCAGACAACAACTACGTCTTCAGCATTTAATTTAAGATCAAGTTTGAAGAGAAGCTTTTAGAAGAAAAAAAGTTATCACTTACGTAATACAATTTTACTTTACAACAAAAAAAAAAAATTTATTATATAGATGCAGTTATGAATTTAAAAAAATTCGTTTACTAAAAAAAAACAAATTTTGCAAACACGTTTTTGACAGGAACTTGGTACTTATTTATAAATAAATTCTTCAACAACATTAATATTCAAGGCACCGTTATTTTGGACAATGTTGACAAATTTCAGTATATTTTAACATTCTCGTAATATGTTGTTTGTCATCTTTGTTGTGCAAGATTTACCCTCTCTATCGTTGAATAACTCCACCACCTACCTCTCTCCTTTGCAAAGACTTTCGGTGCAAGGTGCTATATACGTATTAGACATCCCCTGACCGCTGGTCAAAGAAAAACTAAATTAATCAAGGATTTTATGTACATTTATATGTGTATACATATCTATTTAATATATTATTCAATACAGCAGTTATGAAGGAAAGTTAATAATTTAGGCACTGATAAGAATAAAAAGAAGTGCTTAAACAACAATGAAAAAATTATTTCTATATTTATTTATTTAAATCGGAAATACAAAAAATTTATCACAAAAAAAACAATAACAACAATGATGAAAAATAATTTCAACTCAAATAAAAAAAAGATAAAATTGACAAATTTAACTTAGGTTTTTTATTTTTGGAATATTTTTTAGGTTTTTAGTAAAAAAAAATAGTTCAACTACATTTACTTTTTTTATTCAGTAAATATAATACAATAATTAAAAATATTGGCTGCACAAAAATTCATCAAATAAAATAACTGAATTTTC
This sequence comes from Dexiosoma caninum, assembly GCA_963924685.1. Taxonomy (NCBI): domain Eukaryota; kingdom Metazoa; phylum Arthropoda; class Insecta; order Diptera; family Tachinidae; genus Dexiosoma; species Dexiosoma caninum. The sequence goes on from OZ004727.1 coordinate 12,394,694, forward strand.
ATTAATTCTTAACTGTAGGGAAAACTTCGTAAATAACTTACATTCTGTTAATGTGTACAGGAGAGGGCGAAGAAACTCATTGGAGTCGATGGGGTCGACAACTCCATTGACTGTTTGAGCATCGTCGTAATGTTGGGTGTACTTCATTGTTTTATCACTACTAATGAAAACAGAAAACACAATGCATTCATCATTAAAAGCGCACGTATGTAGAATAAACTCTCTGCAGAGGGCTCTAATGTCACTTTTAATTTTGGAAAATTCAAAACCTCATTTCCCAGTTCCAGCACAATATGTGAAGCAACATCACCACGGATGACGGTTGACGGTGCACGAAAAAGAAAAGGATTTTTGTGTCGGTGTCCGCACTTATCAAATTTATCAATTAAGTACATGTATATTAGGGGGTAGCGTTCCTGTATGAAGGGAAACCCCCATGCAATAGATTACGAATATTTCGAGAATGTTGCATAGACCACCTTAACCCTTATCTTGTATTTGTGGGTCAAAATTGCCCAAACTGTTTTTGCAACCGCCCAATGAATTTTTTTTAAACTTTTGTAGAAGTATTTATTTTGCGTATAATATTTAAATTCAAACTAAAAAACTTCTAGCTCTTTTTGTTTTACCTGTGTAAAAAAAATCACGCATGTAGTATATGTGGGTCAAATTTGTCCAATACAAATAGCACATTGCAGTAACAGAATTTCATTTTAATGTCCCGTTAAAAAATGACAACAATATAAGTAAAACGAATGAAAATATTTGTGCATAGCAGGTTTTTCTGTGTGTATAATTTTTCTTCAGCTAGATATTTATAGAATACAAAACAGTTGAAATACGTGTGTACGTATTATGTATTTTCTTTGTTTTAAATTTGTTACTGAAAGTGCGTATACGTGATATTTAATTCAGCGTGTAACATCATATAACGTACACGCTGCAGCCAGAAATTATCTGATCAGTATCAGCGTTACCATACATATTTTAAGACGAACTTTTTATTTAAAAAAAATCTTAATTGTTCAACAAAAAACTTTTTTCCACAAAAGCGTGCAAATAATGAAAAAAAGCAGAAAAATATATATTTTGAATTAATTTTTATTCAAAAATAAGATAAACAAAAAAACTGAAACAACAACAGCAACAACACTCTTATTCTTCCCACGATTTTGAGCTGATCCCCATTTTTCTTACCTTTTGTTGAACCTTCCGATGTGTCTGTAGCGTATTCTAAGCTATTTTGAGCTTTAAACTAGTAACATCAAAAAATAAAAATATTCCATTATCCGTATCGTTTCTCTTTAAATATTTATCCATGCTTTTTGAAATAGAAAACTTTTTAGCAATAAAAAAAAAACGCAGGCATAAAAAACTATAATATTATTAATACAGCATAGAATAGACACATTTAATACTGAAAAATTATAAAATCGTTTACATTACATGGCAACTTCAAATAATATTTTCGTCATATATCTGTAAATTAAAAACTAATAAACTACTTTTGAAAATTTAAATGAATTTCAAAAAAAATTAAGTTAAAAACTTTTAGGCATTTCAAAAACCTTGCAAAATAAGGAAAAACTTGAGAAACGGTAACGCTGTGCAGTAGTATTACATTTTGTATTGTACATTATTTTTAAATTGCCTCAGTAATAATATTTAAAATTTATTTATGATTGTAATGAAAAATGTTCATAGTTTCTTAATTCAAGGAAATTGAAAGAGAAAAACTAACTGCGGTATTCATAAAATGTTTTTTCATTAAGAACATGTTGAATAGACATCATTTTATTTCATTATAATAGGCCTTGCTTTGCTTGGGCCTTGCCATTATGTACGAAATTGATAAGTAAAAAACTTGTTAACATTTCCAGGTTAATGAAATTTTTTACAGTTGGAAAATAAATAAACTTCAATTTTTCAAAACGTATGCGTATAAGTACCCTTTGTTCTGCGACTCCTCATTTATAAAAGTAATCGGCCTCATTTAGACTTATTTGCAAAACAATCCCTCTTTTTTTTATTTAGAATTTAAATAATAACAATTATTTAACTCAATATAAATACAAATCATAACCTCATAATAACTTAATGTGATTAATATTAATTTTAATGACTTTGAAAATGATTTCATTATTCGACTTTTATTAACAACTAACTTGCAATTTGGCATAGAAAGAAGAAATCAAAATCGTGATACCCAAATAGCAATCAAAAACACAGATAAAATCATAAAATAATCTAAATATTTATTTAAAGTATTGCGATCTAATCAAGTATTTGTAGTTTATGACAAAATAAAATGCAATATTTTTTGTCACTTTCCCCCTTCCAACATTCTGTTCTCAATGCCTATTATAACTACGAAAAAAAAATATTTATAAACATGTTTAATAATGAAATTGAAAGTGCTTTCAGGTATATTAATGTTTGCATGTCTCCAAAATGCAATTGTCTGCATGTGGTTTGGAAAAAAAAAGAAGAAATAAACGGAAGTCTATATTGTCTACTTCCAGCTAAGAAGTGAAAAAACAAATTCAACAACTGGCAACAATTCCAGCCAATATTTGCCAAGACTATTTAAAAAGAAATAGAGACAAACAAATTTGATAAAAATTAAATTATATGTGTAACATTGCAAATGATAATTTTTGTCTGCCAAAGATAACGCTGCACAGTGGCAGGTAATAGAAGCTGGAACAAATATTTTTAAAAATTAAATAAATTTTTTTTGGAAATTTTTTTTTTTTTTTTAACTGCACGCAGGAGATGATCTGTACACATGCGGTGCATTGAGCTGGAACTAGAGGAAAGGGATGGTAGGAGAAATGATAGGAGGTGAACCTTCACTATCTGAGACAACACTGCTTTTTGCACGGTATTTGTTTGTTGTATAGCAGTGTTTTAACGCCAAGGAGACGTATTAAATTTTGATGCTTCGTTTTTAGTAGCCATTTTTAGTAATTATTTTACTACGCCGATGCTACACAATACCGACGAGGAGAGCGTTCTGATGTGCCTGTGGATACAGCTGAAGCCGTTACTGTTTGTTGAAAAAATTAAATTAAATCCTCAATTGCAGCGCTTTTTTATAGAAATTATAGAAAACTTAAATTTTGTGACTCACCTTCATGTTCGTAGGTAATCAAGTTGTGTACCACAGTTTCACTATGTGCATTTTTTGGACTTTTTTTATTTTTTTGTTATTACACTAGAGCCCTGATTTGCTTTTTTTTTAATTTTTTTTAATCTGATTTACGTACACAGAAAGATACACAATTAGTTTAACCTGGATACTCGAAAAATATTCATATTGCTACGTTTTACCTTTTTAAAACGTGTATTTTACTTTAATTCGTGATTGCAAAATAAAACAACGAAATGTTAAGTTTTAGCTTTTAAAATGTGTATTCTTTTATTTACTACACTTTAGTTTGATAAGCTTTAAATTATTTGTGTTTTTTTTTAATAATTCACAATGCTTCTTTAATTTAATAATGTTCACAATCTATAGTTAATTTTCAGGTACTTAAATTAAACATGCGCACACAATCACCCTTATTTATATTTCATTTGCCACTAGAGTTTATTAGAACATTCTAGTAGCGTCTAGAAACTTTAACATTTATGTAGAATATCCCAGAAATCCGTTAATTTGAATTCACATTTGCATATGTGCGATCATTGTCTTTATATTTCATACTATTGTTGTATTAGTGAGAATGTGTGTTTGTCAGTGTATGTAACTGTTTATTGTTTTGCTTTGCGTAAGTTTGGTATGTGTGTTGTATATTTGATTAATGCGGTGTCAGTCAATGAAAATCCAGAACGTTCCAATTACATGCTTTTATACGAGTGTAGTAAAAAAATTATTGTTAACAATGTCCCATGGACGCTGAGGCACAAACCATTGTAATAAGTAATAATAATAATAAAATAATAATAAAAATAAAAAAATTTGGATATATAAAAAAAAAAATGTATTTCCTTAACAAAATATTAGCAGGGGCAATATTTTCCAAAGAACACATACATAAAAGATCTATGTATAGATATATTTTGAAATTAAAGCAACTCTAAAAATAAAGTGGCGATAATTAGCAGTTGTCTAAGTAATTGCCACTACCTGGCAAGAAAAATATAAAAAATAATCGGTTCTGGTATCCGAAAAATATACAAGTCATACAATGCTCATTCTTGTAAAATTTTTAAAACACGAAAATTTTAACATTTTTGTCAAATACACAACTTGAACGAATTACAAAGAAGGGCCAACAGGTATGTATATCTGCGATCAGCGTTTATATTGCTCATTTTTAAAGATATTAAAGATTTTAAAGATTTGGTGAAAGCTCTGGTGCAGTGCCTAGAAATAGACAAGTACAATTGATACAACAAACATGTCATTCCGTATTTGGTATTCAAATTCAAACTATAATTTTATTTACTAAATGATTCAATTACCAAAAAAATCAACTCATTTTTATACAAAGTACGCTTTGCGTAGCATTTTCCTGGTTTCGATTAACGACGCAAATCGGAGCTCTAGTGTATTTGTGTTTACAATAATTTTTTGTTCTCTCCCACCCCAAACTTTATAATGGCGGAAATTTGCCAACACTCATATAAAACAATTTTTTTAGACCGTTTAACAACTTCCGTTTAAAAGTCATTTGCAAAACAATAAATTTATGTATTTTCTAGTCCATTTTACAAAGTGCTTCAAAATTATAAATTAATAAAAAGGAAGAATTTTGCTTCAAAAATTTGCAAAAATTCAAGCCATCAAAGTGTTTAGATTATTCGAGAAAAAAATTCAAGTATTCTTGTGGAATTTCTGAGCTTTTATTTAAAGCAATAAAAATTAATAACGAAGATTTTAATATGTGGCTAACACAGTTAGCACATTAAATCTATAGCACAAAGATGGTAGGTGCTAACCATATACATATATATTGTAAAATATCGCCAAAGTAAAATAAAAAACAAAATGCTTCTTCTCCAGATAAAAAAGAAACTGATACGCCTTCTTAAATTTGATAGAAAAGAATAACCTGAAAAAAATTCAGGGAAAAGAAGCTTTAACCCTCTAGTGCGCCGTGATGCAAATTTGAATCATACCAAAAATCTCTGCGTAGTTTCAAAATTTGAAAACAGTTTTATGTAAATGTTCGTTATATGTTGTCTCTATTTAATAGGCGTTGTTTTCTCTGCTTTTGAAGTACCGTTATAGCAGCATTGACTTATTGTGCAATTTTGAAGTGTCTGCTTTTTAAAATTTCATAAAAAATGAACAAAATTAAAATGTTTTTTTTTTTTTTTTAATGTAAAATTTCATAAACAATAAATAAATAATACGTTGGTTTTTAAAAAGAAACAAAAACATTGTCCACTATTGTCGACTATTGAAGTATAAAAATTTTAAATTTTTAATTTACAGCTAAATGCGCAATGATGCCTCCTACGCCCTTATAAACGAAAATTATACGAACTGTTAGAACAAAAGTTTGTTTTTTAACAATTTCCTTTCGTTTAAGTAGTATTTTATTTAATTTGGTTTCCTTGCGCACTAGAGGGTTAAAATGATAACCATTTTATGAAACATATACAAACTTTCGGAGACACAATTGAGTCCTCATAGAAAGAACTAAGTCCACAATAATTGTGCACCATACAATAATTTTATGGCGTTTTCTTTTCTGACAAAAATGTTACATATATGCTACATTTCGTTACTGTTTCTGTTCCATTCTAAAAAATATGTAACATTAAAAAAAGCTATTTCGTTCCTTTCTAAATATGTTGCACAAATAACTGGCAAAATATGCAACATATTTGACCCTCTAATCTCAAGTCGCGGTGATATACTAACCTTTTTTACATCTTTGTGAAGTACTTTTTTTATACAAATAAGAATTATGAAAATCAATATACTTTTCACTTTGACTAGAGTCCGTCAGACTTTTGTTAGCAGAAGATTCTGTTTAATTTATTATTTATTTCAATGTAAACTTTTTTGATAAATTTTTTGTTTTAAAGTTTTTGCAGTTTCTTCTAGTTAATAGCATATGATTAGAAAACAATGTTGCTGACGATTTTTATTGATAAATTGGCAGTAAATATTGATATTGTGGCAGTAAAAATGTATCACTTTTTGAAAGGTATGGGCAAACTGTAGAAAATGTTATCCATCGAAAGGGCAGCATATTTGTTCAGAAAAGAAATCACCATTAGAGAATAAGTTAATTTCTGTTTTAGGGAATTAAATCATAAAACAATTAATTTTAACGTCATCCTGATGCTAGAACCTAGGTCTCTAATGCAGTAGGGCCGCCAGCTGAAATGAGTTAGTTTATTATAAGCATAAAAATTCACCATACCCACAAAAAACTCAACTGAAATGGAACTAAGCCCCTGATGACTGAGTAGTTATCGTATTGACTCTGCAACCAGAAGGACCCCGTTTCGATTCCTGACTGGCTCAAGTCACAAAAGTTAGTTGAAGTTCTTTATGTCTTCCAGTCAGCGCATATTTATAAAAGCATAACTTATGCAAAAACAATTGTTAAAGTTAATATATGCTTAAAGTAGGAATTTTGAATGTCAAAGCCGGTTTTAACGTACACTTTAACTTTAACCATAATTTTTGCATAAGAGGGTTAATATTTTCTTCAGAAATTTTATAGCTTTAATTTCTTTTTTTTTGTTTTTTTAATTTTATTTTATTTACTATGTCACAAACTTGCAACGGTGAGTTTTAGCAACAAATTCTTTCCGGTGGGTGTATTCTTTAAGTCTACAAATTTTGGCGGCCAACAGTACATTAAATCCAACCAGCCCCTGTCTAGACTTGAAAAATTTAAACTTTTTCAAATATATATAATTATAAAAAGAGAAGTACAATAAACTTCATTCCAGACACAGCAATAAGTTAAAAACGGAATACAGTAATACTTCCTATAACGCAGTAAATTGCTTGAGCGTTTAGAAAATCTAGTACACGCCAGTGAACACATTAAAAATTACACAATACTGGAATATAATGTGGGAAATTCCCGCTGGAAAATCGAGAGTTAAGCGCATGATGTGATATCGGGTAATATTAAAACGTAAAGTACCGTAGGAGTATCGTGCTATAGGGAGGATTACTGTATTTAGATTTTTTCTTAAATAATAAAAGTTAACGTCTATATTTCCTGTAGGCTACAAAAACATACAATAATGACACGGAATATTTAGTCTTAAAGACGAAAAGAGCGTAAAGCACAAGGGTACCAACACCATCAACAAATATTTATTTTACCCACAAACTCAAATATGCAATGAATGGTTATTAACAATCACATAGAGTTTGTAACTATGAAAAAGTATATTTTATAATTTGTTTGTGGCATGTTAATATTCACCATATTTTTCAACAAATCGTTTATTTGTGATAAAAGTATGTGTTGCATTGCTTTTGCAAAATATTAGAAACTTTCTTACATTCTCTTTTGTAACTTTAATCGTGGACATACCAAAAAGCTTTTACTTCGCAGTTTTTTTAGTTTTTATGTTTTTTTTTTACTTCTTTATCTTCTTCGCCAAATTTCTTTTCAAGTTACACATACATTATACATTGTACCATTTTTCCATTCCTCTCTCGCCAACAACTCAAAAGTTTCACAGCAAATATTTCACAGTCTGGACGGGGACTAACTGACAAACATATTCCGAATTGTCGCAACACTTTGCTTCAATTTACAAAATTATTTCTGGTTACACTCTTTTTTTGTTTGTTTTTTGTTGAGTCGACACTATTTTTCAAGGGTCACAATAATTTTGAAAGTAAAATTTATTAATTTGAGTGGTTATCTGGTAATTTATTGTCTGTTTTTTTAATCCTTATGAAAACCGTCAACATTTTTATGCTTTAATTTGCCTAAATGCTTAAATGTTTTTAATAATTTGGAATCTGTTTAATGTTAACTTTTATTTTTTAATGCGATTTTATATTTTCGGCCTTTTTTATGACAAAGCCATGTGGTTTACTGTGTTAATAATTATAAGCGAATTTTAATGAGATATGGCTCTTAATTTTCATTCATTTCAGTTGGACTGAGAAAATCAATGAAATTATTGTTTTATTTTCTATGATGAAATTTTTACGAATTGAAATGTCTTGTTTTAAATATTTTACGGCAAATTCAGAGAATATTTTACATTACAAACTTCTAGAAAATGTAAAAAATTAGCTTTCTAAAATAATAATTCGCATATCATATTATAATTTAGTTTGATTTTGTAACACATTAAATTTCCTGTTTTTTAATTTTTCTAAAATTATTGTTGCATGGAGTTAATCTATTTGGCAACTGCTTCCTCCATATATTTTCTTGTGGATAGTTCGTTCGTTAGTATGTTCCATTATATCAAATAATTCTTTGAAAGTTACTATAAATCCAAATAGGCGAACAAAATTTCTTCACTATAAGTCCAAAATGGCAAACGCTCCAATATGACTGAGAAAATAATTTCCTAATACGCGCCCGATATGTTATTATCAAATGAAAAGAATACGAAAACCAAAATCACGTCGCTATATATGTATGTATTTATATACATATTTAAGATGGCAACCCATATGACGTACAAAATGTTCTTATCCAATCCCTTGATAAGGGTATGAAGTGAAAGGATTATTTGAGAATTATATAAATTTACTTTCACATTTGAAAAAATACAAATGCAAAACCAAATACATTTAAAAATATAAAAATTTGCTAATAGAAATTTTAACTATTTTTCTATTAAAGAAATTTTAATACAGTGGGATCTCGATTATCCGTCGGTAATTATCGGGACTGGAAGCATTCAGCATAATCAATTTTCCCTGTTAATTAAGTATCAATTTTGAGTATTTTTTTTAATACATATTTTTAACAGGAACTATTGTTCTATTAAAGAAATTTTAATACAGTGGGATCTCGATTATCCGTAATTATCGCAACCGGAAGACCTGTTAATTAAGTATCAATTTTGAGTATTTTCTTAATACATATTTTTAATAATTTTTATATAGCAAAGAAACATATTCAAAGATTTTATATGTATATGTTGCATAAATATATGTAAGAAAAATAATAAATTATATAGAAATCTTAAGGATAATCGTCATTGTAAAAGTAAACATTAATTCGTTCTTCAAAATTAATCACCAGAATATATTTGCACATCTTCGCTGTAGTCGAGGATTTCTCCTAATTAGTTTCATTAAAATTATATTTGACAGTTTACAAATAAGCTAAAAAAAATTCTGCTTATAATCCCGGATAATCGAAGTAATCATGTAATAATTCAAGCAAAAAAATTTTAATCGATGCAAGATTATTTTCTTTTTCCTTGCCGGATAATTGATGTTACCGGTTAAATGAATTACAGATAATCAAGGTCCCACTGTACATGCATATTTAAGTAAATGCCTGTAAATAAAAAACTCACATTCTTCAACTCGAAAAAGTTTAGGCGAAACACACTTTTCTTCTTCTTTTCGTTAGAAGCAACGAAAGTTGTTGGTGTAAGAAAATTACAGCAATTTAAAATAATTATTTACTTCTATGCTTGTAAATGAATGTACATTTTTTTCTTATATTTCAGCTGATCCAAAATTTAGTGGTCCTATAAATAATGTAACAGTTCCGGTGGGACGTGATGGAACATTAACTTGTATTGTGCATGATTTATTGGCGTTTAAGGTAAAGTTTATATAGTTTTGTTCAACATTAAAGAAAATAAGCGTAACCACTGTTGCCATCTAAGACTTTTTCATTCTGCAATTGAATGAAATGAAATGATATAAATAGAAAATTGAGAATTCTCTAAATAATAAATGTGGTTACGCCTATTTAATTGAATATTTTTACAATCTGAGCGGAATACATTGAATTTCATTTGTTCAGATTGCCTGGCTGCGTGTGGACACTCAAACGATATTAAGTATACAAAATCATGTCATAACAAAAAATCATCGTATTACCATCAGTCATACAGAACACCGTATATGGCAACTGCGTATACGTGATGTTCAAGAATCAGATCGTGGTTGGTATATGTGCCAGATCAATACCGATCCAATGAAGTCACAAGTTGGCTATTTAGATGTTGTAGTACCGCCCGACATAATAGACTATCAGACCAGCAACGATATGGTGGTGGAAAATGGAAAAAATCTAAGTTTAACTTGCACGGCTACGGGACAACCAGCGCCCATAATAACTTGGCGTCGCGAAAAGGACTTACCATTGTATATAGAAAATGGTAGACTTATTTACAGCATAGAAGGACCAAACTTGGCACTGCTACAGGTGAGCAGAGAAACAATGGGAGTCTATTTGTGTATAGCCTCGAACGGAGTACCGCCCACAGTTAGTAAAAGGATTATGCTGGTGGTAAACTGTAAGTTAAAATTTACGCAAATATAATTTCGTAAAATTTCTTATGAGTTATTTTTTTAAGTTGCGCCTATTATCTGGACTCGTTATGACACTATTTATGTGGGCTTTGGTCAAAAAGTTATATTAGAATGTATTTCAGAATCTCATCCAACATCTGTTAACTACTGGCTAAAGGATAAAGAATTTTTACAAGGTGGTTCCTATGACACAATTTTAGAGAATAATATCTACAAAATTATTATGCGTCTGGTTATACATCCAACAAAATTAAGTGATTATGGCGAATATAAATGTGTGGCCAAGAATATGTTGGGCGAAATGGAACAGGCAATAACATTGAATCGTAAGTATTGATTTAGTATAAACATCTCTTAATTTAAGAACAGGGGCGAAATTACGGCATTCGATATGAATCGAAATTTTAAACAAACGGATCACAACGACCCCATTCCAAAGATATTGAGCTCACTTAGATGTTGTGTGATGACCCCATTCGTTTAGGTGGGTTTAGCAAATTTTATGAAATAACATTTTCGAAAAATTCACAACAAAACGAAATGTCAACGATTGGAGAAACTTTTCCGTACATACAGAATTCTTGTATCGAGAACTTTTAAATTTTTGCCACATGGGTAGTTTTGTCCGACTTTTACAGGTTCTCTGTCCTTTTTTTTATTTTTTATCTTGGACCAGTAACCAGGAAATGACCCGTACACATGCGGTGCATTATGCTGAAACTAGAGGAAAGGGCTTGTAGGAGAAATGATAGATGGAGAAGCTTCACTAGCTTACAACATTGCTTTTTGCACGTTATTTGTTTTTTTATAGCTGTGTTGTAATGTCTCTGATATCAAGGAGACGACGTATTAAATTTAGAAGCTTTGTTTTTAGTTGACATTTTTAGTAATTGTTTTACTTCGCTGGTGCTACACAATACCGACGGATACAGCTGAAGCCGTTACTGTTCAGTGACCACTGACTATTCATTCGCCACTGAAACCTTCCGACAACAACTGACACAAAGACAAACAAATGCACAATGCAAATGAGTCTCAAACTGCGGTTGAACTCAGGAAAAATTTTTCGTTTTGTAGTCAACATGCAGACTAGTTCGACCATCGCTACCCTCCCTTTATTCTTCAATCCCGTTTTCTTAAACTGTTAATTCTTCGAAACAAAATTTATGAATCGCTATATGGAGCGTGCTTATTAAACTTCTAGAATAACATATGTTTATTTATCTGACGTATTCTTAATTTTTTTTTATCTATAAAAAGCATAATAACAAAATTTTTAAATGCAAATTTATCATTTATTATAAATCCGAAAAATTTTTTGAATCCAGCAGTTAATATTTTACGATCTTTTAAATATATTTACGAATATTCAAGAATTGATACCAGGTAAACTCAGTAGCACAACAACCAAAAATCATTGTGTACTGTCAAAAAATAATTCTTACAATTTGACATTAAACAGTGATGAATAATCGGCCAGCTGGGCTATTGAGTTTCCTGTATGAATTCGCCTTGCGAATATTATATGTATTAGGAAATTCGTATAAGCAATATTTTTTACTTTTCTTTTTTTATTTTTGTGGAGAATTGTTGCTTCAGCGACAAAACGCTTCAAGTGTTGTCAATAAATGTATATATTAGGAAAAAAACGAAAATTTAAAATTATGTCGTTTAAGCTGTTTTTACGGTTAAGGTTCGATATGTATCGTTAGGTGAAATGTAAAACCACGTAACTCACATTTTTACTTTTTTACAGGAGGCAGAAAAATTTAATTAATATAATACACGTATTTTTAGTTATATTCTTTTGATTTTCGCTTATAAAACAATGAATTTTTATTAAAAGAATTTAAAAATTTGTAAAGACAAGTATTTTCCTGATTCGAGTCATAATCAATCATAAAATTTCGAGACTTGTATTTAGCTAACAGTATGTACTTTTAAAATTTGTAATTAAAATAATTCTTATATCCCTAAAATAAAAAAACTTCTAAACTTTTTGTTTGTTCATCTCTAACTCGCAGTTTACACTATGAAATTTTTATTTCTGATATTCTGAATATTTTAGGCCAGAGCGGAAAGGGGGTAGCAGCATGCTGGGTAGATTGCATACTTCTTCCCCCTATCACATTTAAACTCAGAATTTCTCAAATAAAAATTTCTTAGTGTGAATTGCGAATAATCAGATATTGATTTCACATTCGAAAACAATTTAAAATCGCAATTTCTATACTAATATCATTTCATTTTCAATAGAATATTTATATTGAAAATCAAATTAAATGTCACATTGGAAAAAATATTGTATTTTAAGGGAAAAAATTTTTATATTTGAAAATTCGATACTAATTTTGTTTTTTTCTTATATTTATTCGAATATTTATATTGAGATTAAACTCAAATATGTATTTGAAACTATTGTTTAAGCTATAGTACTTCGAAAAAGTGCATATTCAGGTCAAAGGAAGTTTTTGGAAGTGAAAATTTTCACATTTCTCAAATCGTAACGTTTTTGTTTTGGTTCTTCAGCTTTGATACGTATTCGTAAATACGAAAAAATTAAAATATGGTTTTTTTGTTACTAAATATCAAATCCGTGTTTAGTACCTGCTTTGTAAACAACTGAAAAGTAAACAAAAGAAAAAAAGAAGGAAGTGATATGGAAATAATTGTGGGTATTTTGAAAAAAAAAATAAATAAAAAACTTGCTTGAAATTAAATTTTATTCTTAAAAAATTGTCAAGTATAAATGGTCTATGGTTCAGTAGTTGCAGTTCTGATAGAAAATAGAAAAAATGCAAATGCTTTTGTTCTTTATTTTCACATTGTTTCTTGTTGATTTTGAAAACTTAAAAAAATATATAAAATTCTCTATTAAAATTGTTTTTTGCAAATTTTTTAAAACAGTATTCTTTACTTTTCGAAAAATTTTTTCAACGTTTCTTTTATGTAACTAATCTTAAATTATCAATTCCACCTTGAAATTTTGCAACGAATTTAAAACGAAATATTTTAGCGTTTTGCGTTTTCTGGAGAAGACAAAGCCGTTTCCATTTTCACTTTCGCACAAATTTGGTGTCTGTAGCACAGACAAAAAAAAAACAAAAAACATAAAATAATTTTCATAATTATCGATTTTTTAGAGTTCCCATTTCGAACATTCTTATCTGGTATATGTAAATAAATTTTTACAAAATGCCCAAAATAGTAAATAAATTTCCCGTAAAACTCAAAACATTAATAAATTTATTATTATATTCTTTATTAGTTTTACTAATTAAGTATGTATGTATGGGATTTATGGCTATAATTTAATTATGTATAAACGAAGTAAATTATAAATCTTAAATTTCGAAACAATGAACTTCAAACAGAAGTTTTCAAATCGATAAAAAAATTTTTGATAACGTAAATATAATTAATTTCGAAGGCAGACTGTTTTAGAAAAGAATTGTTTGATTTGTTGCAGACAAAGCCAAAAGAAACCAACAGCTTACATATCAAACCAATAATAAGGACAATAAATTGATAATCATCGAAGGTAAACGCAAATGTGATATAAAATTTTACTCACTGACTAAAAATATGTTTTTTTCTACAGAATTTCTAAACAGCCACAAGGAAGATCTAAAGCTTAATTTGTGCTACTTGATATTATTAGTAGCAGTTAAAATACTGTCTCAAATAAGAATTTACAGATTTTAATTAACAAACAAACAACTTTTTTGTATTGAATTTAGCTCGTATTAAAAAGAAATATTTTTGTTGAATTTGGTGTTCTTTGAAGACATTTTCAAATGTGTTTATTAATAGTTATTTTTATTTCTAAACATAGATTTGATTGCATTTTTTGTCAAAACAAAATTTTTTTTTTTAATATATCATTGCATAATTTTCTAATCAAATTAAATTTAAATTTAAAATTCAAAATTTTAATAAGTATCGCTTTTGCTTAACAAAAAAAGACGAAATAAAATATAGTATATAAATACCTAAGAGTACAAAAAAGAAACTGAATTGTTAGTAAATTTGTAAGGTAAGATGTTCTTGATGTTTTACAAATTATAATTTTTTAAATAATGTTAGCGGGCAGCATATTGTTCATTTCTCTTGCTTTCAACCAAGGCGTTTTTCATAACACGTGAATTTACTAGCGCAGCTGGCCGAATATTTATCGCTGTTTGATGTCAAATTGTATGAATTATTTTGACAACGTACAATGATTTCTGGTTTGTTGTGGTACTAGTAAGTTTTCCAGTTATGAATTCGTCTTGTTTCAACGCAACATTAGATTAATTTCTTTAACGCCGTTTTCTACTAAATCTCTAAGAAATGCTAAATACAAAGATATATTAAGTTTTATTGCATGATGAAGAAATGGAGCTCTTACTGTATGAAAGGTAAAAACTTGCTTATGGGGAGACATCTTTTCTGAACAACTCCTTTTTAATGCCTTATAAAACGAGATAATGAACCAGTTGTACTCCAAACATACATTAGTTTTCGTAGGTCACTTCAAGTAAAGTGAACAACTTCTTAAATACGAAATTCGTATGCTGTTCGCATAATTCCTACAAAAGCAAGTAATGGCAAACTTTATGCTTTGCAGTACCACATTTTCACTAATAAAACATTAAATAATTTTATAATTTAATTTTTGATTCAGCCAACGCTGAAAAGTAAATTTTTGGCATATTCTAATAAAAATTTTAATTTGTTTAAAATAATTAATAAATTAAATTTAAAATTTAATTAAAATCAATTTAAAATTTATTTAAAAAGCGAGGTAGTTCTAATACTCTGCGCTCTCTTTATAAGTATGTATGCAAACATTTAAAACATATTGATCTATTTTGTTCATAAATAATAATTGAAAATATGTTGGTTTTATCTTTACGAATGAAATAATGAATTAAAATATTAAAACAAAGACAAAAGGAAAACAATAATTTAAAAATGTTTCTTAAATATTACAACAATAATAATAAAATTATTTTAAAACTTGTTGGTACTTTTTTAATTAAGCTAATAATAGCTAAGAGTCTTAAAAGGATAATAGCTGAAGATGTAACTAAGATAACACTTAACCACATTCTTTGATTCCAACTCTTGTCTTCTGGCATTATATTTGAGGTTTTTTTTCATAGTTGCTTTTAGTTAATTGATGTATAAAAATAAAAGCCTCCATTTTATCAACTTGACTTTGTTGTGTTATTAGTCAATTCTGTAGTCTCAATTTTGACACAATGACCGTTTGCTGTTGCCACAGATTCTTCCATATTTGGTACTTCTATTTTAGGTGGTGGTACAGCACCTTTTGCTTTAGCCAACTTCTCACGTTGTTCGTAAATTTCATTGACTAATTTCTTAACAAATGGATGATTAAATTTGCCCGCTGTGGAATCGAAGAATTCTTGATGTTTCAATAGACAGTCGTCTCTTTTCTCGTATTCAAATGCTTGCATAACCATATCCAAACGATCTAAGTCTTTGACAAATTTCGATTCAGCGCTTTCGCCTTGCTCGTATTCCTAAGCGAGAACAAAAAAGAAATTTATATTAAAATGTGTTTTTTTTTAATAAGTAGCTGTCAAAAATTAAATTAAATTAATTCAAAATTTATTTTTTTTAATTTTTTAAAAATTTATTTTTTTTTAATTTTTTAAAAATTCCTGCCTGGTCCACGATATCGTTCGATCGCTTAATTACAATCAAAACAAAAAGAAAATTAAAATTAAAAATAAGCAATTCATTCATTCTCACCTCAAATAATTCCATCATACGCTTGCCTCTGGGTACAATTAATTTGCAAATGTCTTCCATGGCCTTCAATTCCATGGATTTCTTTTCATCTTTCGAAACGCCACAAAATGGTGTGATGTCACCAACTAGACTTTCTGCCAAATCATGAACTAAAGCCAATTCCATGCATCTTATTTGATTTAGACCTTCTGAACCGTCCAGTAAGAAAGTTAAAATACTCATGCGATACATGTGTCCCGATATTGATTCGCAATTATGAACATCGCGCAATACCCAACCTGTACGTTTAGTATGCTGTAACAAAAGACAAAAAAAAAAAAAAAGAGTGAAAATTAAACAATTAAAAAGCAGACCACATGTACAACTAGACAAAACTAATTTGCGACCAGCATGTCATAATAAAAAATAAAAAAAAATATTGAAATGAATAATTATAAAATTTTTAATTATCACATTTTATATCATATTTTGCATTCTGACGACCTTTGTCTAATGAGCTAAATTATTTAATTGCTATTCCATTTTTTTTGTTTTTTTTTTTTTTTGTTTTCTTGAATATACATATTTGTGGTTTATTTGCTTCAATTATTCAATTATCTTAATTAAATCAATGTCTTATTAGTTAGAGGGTGGAATACATTAAGTCGCAGGCAGCTCTGTTTCTTTTTATTGAATTATAACACTTTAAAGACAATTGTGATGGTAATTGGCGAAGAACATTTTTTTTTTTTTGCATTTTAATTTACGAAAGCACTTTTCCTCTATTTTCTAACCAAAAATACTAAAAAAAAATCAAATTTAAATTTTTATTAAATTTAAAATAACGAAAAGATGATTAATTTAAAATTTTTCAAAGATTGCAAAATAAATATTCCAACTAATTTCGAAAATAAATTCGAATTTAAATATAAAACTAAATTTATTTAAAATTTATATATGTAAACCGAACGCTTTGCTTGAATACCTATATTCGATATTAAATTTTTTTCCAAAAATATAATTCTACAATAAATACTACAAACGAAAAATATTGTAAAGTCTAAATTACCGGTTACTTGCAAATAGAATTTCGTTATGTACGAGTATGAATCAGCTTGGGCAAAACCATAACGGAGCAATCATGACCTCTAAATGCAGTACGCTAATTTTCGGTGATTATAATAAGCTAATCACGGAGTGAATCGGTATCTTATCTCTAATAAAATACGATCTAACTTCAGTTTCAATTTCATTAAAACAATTCCTTTTTCTATTTAAATATACAAAAGCGGTTATATTTAGTATTCGTAAAATATTTGTCGTCATAGAACACCAATTGCCAAAGTTAAACATTCATACAAATATTCATCATGTTGTTTTTTTTTAAAGAAATTTGATATCAACAAACAAATAATAAAGAAGTGTGTATTTACGGTAGCGATAGTGAAAATGACAATACAATGAACACCATTTTCTATTTACAAAAAGATACAAATTACTGCAATTAATTTTTATCACATAAACAAATCTAATTTTACAAAATCGTAACAAAATCATTTTAAGGAAGTGTACTTTGTATTGATAAATAATACTGAAATAGTAAATATTTACGTTTCGTTATTTGATTCGCCAAACATAAGGATTATCATATTATTCCCATGAATTCTAAGCAAATACTCACACATACATACTCGATAAATTATATGTTGTAGTATTTATATATCTAATCTCCCATCACAATATATGTTCATATATATTTTGTATCGATGATAATGATTACGTTTTGTTTTTAGTGTTTTTAAATCGATTGTCAAATTTTTGAGCCCGATTCTGAAATGAATATCCAACTTTAAAAGTTACAGAAAAAAACTCTTTCCATTCGTATATAATTCTTAAATTTAAATATATTTATCTGCAGCACAATCCAAGTAAGAATTAATGTATTTTGTTTCCTTGATTAAAAAAAATTTTATTTTATTATTATGATATTTCGGTGCTTTTGGTCTGCACACTACTGTGCATATTCATTAACTTTCTACATTGCGGCAACAATATCTATAGAACTATTTCAAATGAAATTATAATTTATTGATAAAATATGTATTTAACTTCTCTAAGGTTTTATTTCTACAAACAAGAAATATTAAGGAGAAACCAACACAAGGATTATTGATTTTCCGTCTAAAATTATGACATGACAATTATTATGACTGAAGAAATAAATTTCATTTAACCTCTAAAATCAAGCATAACAATGAAGGTCAATGATCATCGTGTGTGTGTAACAGTAAACGATGTCTGAGTAGAGTAATCTGAATTTGTTTTAGCATGAAGTTGTTGGAAACGATGCCGAATTGAAGTTTTCGGGGACACTTTCGTTGAGAGCAGCAATGTTTTCAAGAGACCGACCGGGACGTTGGCGCACAGTAATCTTACTGTCCATAAATGACCCAGTTTCTTAAAACTTTTGACCACTCTAAGAACGGTTGACACATTATTTGCACTTTCTCGACTGAAAATTCTTCGAAGTTTTCTCTGCACAACTCTCCAAAAAGTTTTGTAATAAGTTTTCACAATTGGAAAGCAGTATTCTTTTGTAAAGCGCTCCATTTGTAATAATCGAAATAAACATATATGACAGCTGCCAAATTTCAGAATTGCCACTTGCATAAAAAAATTTTACTAAATTTAAAAAGAGAATTTTTTACTGAGGTACCCTTTATATATGTATAATAAAAGTACATACATATATGTACATTAAAAGACTTAGAAGCATTAATTTAAAGAAATTTTCCATATCTTTCTTTCAAAGTAATTTTTTCAATTTAAAAACAAAGAGCTAGTGAATCGTTAATAATCGTTATTTCTTCAAATAGTCTTACTTTTTACAGAATCTAATTTTTAAAGTCCTTACGATTATAGAAAAATAATTTATTTTTAGAACACCAAATACTTGTATGCAAATGTGTGTACATTTTCATGATCATGTTTGAATTTCGAAAATGAAGTGAAAACTTATGAGCCTAAATAAATATGTTCATTTTAATGAATTTGCCCAAAATTTTGCTATTTTATGCATTTTTTTAATATTTTCTAACTTTGATCTGTTTTTGCAGACTCTTTTTTTTATTTAAATTTTTTATTATTTTTTTAATTACACTAATTATTTAAGCTTCAGTTCCTTTGGATATATGTAATGTTTATTTTTATTCGATATTTCGCTACTCTTTTGTGTAGCTTCTTCAGGAAAATTGGTTTTTGTTTATAATGAAAAAAATATTTTTTAAAAAAAAAATTTTTTTTTTATAACTATAACAGATCCCGAATCATACATACTATTCTCAGTCTAGTATTAAAGTTTAATGGTATCTTCATATATCCTCTGCCCTCTGCCCTCTTCAATTTTACAATTTTTTTTAACTAGGAGTCGATTCTGACAATCTTTTTGGCGAAAATATCAGTATGGATAATGTGTGTGTGTGTGTTTATGTATGTAAACATCTCATAACTTAAGAACATGGCAACGAATTGGAACGAAATGTGTCGGAATCGAAACATATTGAGCTCACTTAGATGTCGTGAGATAACATAATAAAAAATACAATTTTACACCAGTTAAAAAACTAATCAGCTATTAACCTCTGAAAAGCGCGTCGGGAGATTCGTTCGAGAATATCGTTGACGAAAAATTTCTAAATAATCGTGTTTATTTACCGATTTTTATGGACTTAAGAAAATTTGACAAAACATCTTTAAAAAGTGGTTCGAAAGATATTGATGTAGAAAATTTTTGAATGTGGAATGGAAAATTCTTTATTTGTATAAGATGATAAACATGATAAATGTGTTCGAATCGTCAACAAAAAATTTAATGCGAAGAGGAAATTACTTTTCAGTAGTCCAAGGTTTTTGAATTATACGTTAATTTGGCACCAACGAGTCAATATAATAAATAGTACGTAATAATACAAAAAAAAGTAAAACTAAACAGACACTAGTTGAATGAATATGTAGCGACGAACATTGATATTGGCCTTGACTGAAAAAATGGTCAAGCACACAAACAGAAACACAAAAGAAAAAGACAAAGAAATGTAACAAAATCGACACGCGTATGTGGCCAAATCTTGGCACCAGAGTGTGAAGTTACATTTTTTAATTTAATAATGAAATTTAAAAAAAAAATTCATTTCCCCAAATTAAGAGCATTGTGTAATTTTTTCGTAAATTAAATATTGTTGGAAAAATTTGATTTATGTCTCAATATCGGCCTTGTTAGAAAGGCTTAAAAATACAATCATAACGCATATTTGACGTGGCCATAGTTTTTTCGGGGCAAAAAGCTATAGACAGCAATTATTCATTCATCAATATTTTTGGCGTTTTAGAAGCAAGTTTTTCATATCCAACCAACACTTGCAAATTATTTCAATAACTAAAATTAAAATTTCCCCTTATTCGTGATATAATTCGTGAATTTGTGCATGTGTGTTTTTTTAATATACTTATTCAATCTACATATATACAAGAAAAAGAAATTATTATATTTTAAAATTGAAGTGTGCATTTGTGGTGGAGCATTTTTATTATAATACGGAAGAGATGCAAAATATGTATATGTGGGATGAATAGAGTTATAAGCGGAAGCTTCTACTAAAATTATTGGTACTCTTTTTGTTTTTCTCGGCATAAAGCAAACGAATTTATCTTTGGAATCATTCTAAACGGTATAAAATAATTCCACAAAAAGTGATTGCATTTGAGCAAATAATTAGAATTTTTATATAGTGATGAAGCACATATTTTATTAATTAATTATATTATATAGAATCAAGAAATATTAGGATAAGTTCCGTATAAGAAACCAACAAACAGCGAAAAGAAATGTACATTTAATTATTGAAAAAAAGCTGATATTTATTTTATTGTAATTTTTTGAGACAATAGCTGCCCCCATTTAAAAATATTACATTGTATATGTGTTGATATGTTTGTATGTATGTAAATTCAATTTTTAAAATATGTTTAAAAAAACGGCCTTCGCTTTATTTAGATTTACTTTTAGTATAATAAAAAAAAATTATATGTATGTATGTACATATATATGTATATGTATGTTAAGCAAATTTTAGCATTATTTAGTACGTTCATTGACGTTTTCTCATACTACATATGTATATCGTCACCTAAAATGCAAAAGAGCGTATCATCTCTTCTAAAAATTTTACAGGAGAGACAAAAAACTTCATAAAATTAAAAGTGTTGTGGTTACAAATACGAGTTTTTTGCAATATCATCCAAATAAATGACGAGTTTATTTTTCGAAACAAAAAATAAGGGAAATGTTTTTTTTACCATTTTTGGCACATTTTTGAATTGTGAAAAACAATCATTTATTGCGACAACCTTTTGAATTTCTTTAATAAAGTCGTTATTTTTAAAAATAGAAAGCTAAAAAATTGTAAAGACCTGTGCCTTGATACGCTCTACCAATATCCATTAAAAACTCAAGTTTTGGTTTTTTGGCTGTTACGCGCTTTTGCATTTCAAGTGACGATATGTACATAATGGCATATGAAATGACGAACGAAATAAGTTAATAAGATTTCGGCTTTTTGGTTGTTTATGATACAGAGTAACAAATTTTGTTCATGTACATATAAAACTTTAAACTCGTACAATTAAATACGACGTTGTTTCCAATAAAATTGCGAAAGCCTTAAAAACAAGTTACCTCTTTTGCTTTTCCTGTAAAATTTGTTTAATGTTACTTGGGCTTTCTTGATTTCATATGACGATATGTATGTATGTTACGTATGCATATCCATACGTAACTATACACTGTGTATGTTATTGCACTGATAAAATCTAAATAATATTTGATTTAAAATTTTTAAAAATCGGAAAAAATCAAATAGAATACTCATTATAATATACGCATACATGTATGTATGTATGTACATACCCTGTAGGAAATGACAATAGTAAAACTGTACTGATTTGCACTGACTTACATATCAGATCTAGTGACTTGTTGTATCCTAGGTAATGTAATTTACTATATACATATATTTAAGATGTGCGTAACATTGAAAATCTACTACTGACGTTGGTCCTATGTAGTGAATAGAGTAGTAGGCAAAAAAACAAAATGAAGCAATAACAATTTGTTTTGCAACTTCTCATCAAAGATAAAATAAAAAGTGTAAACGATTACTCGACAATGTCGTCAAAACTTGAAGACCCTTGGTACAAGGCTTCCTACAGGGTGTACAAAAACATATGCATATGTATGAATTACACTAGTACTTGATTTTGCTTTATTTAAATATAAATTATTTAGATTTTCAATATATTTTTTATCATAAATATATACATACAATATAACGTACAATATGATTAATACAATACTATGTTTGTTGTTATTATTGATGATTTCGCATTAGCAGCAACGAAACGCAACAAATGTATATAGACTAATTTAACCCAAACTGCAAACGTCAATTAGTAATCGTAATTCATATTATTGAATACAAAAATTAAACGTACACGATTGTTTGTTGGTATCCATACATATCGAGCCTTTGTAATTCAATAAATCGTGAACCGAGAAAAATGCATTTGAAGTTTTGAGCCATCTTTTTGATAGTATTTTCGTTTACTAAAGTTATTTTTTTTTACAAGTTTTTAAATAAAGAGGCATGTTTTGTAATGTTTTCTGTTTGTAAATTTCTTGTCATAAAGGAAATATTTCATTATTACAAATAAATATTAAAGACATTTGTAGCTGTAGAATCTGAACAGTTAGAGATAGAACCATAATCTTTTTTCCTTTATATATATATTTCCCCAAAGATCATTTCTGCATACCCAGCTCAAAAAATTCAAATTTTGAGTTACTACGGTATTGCACCAAAGGCTCGATATGTATATCTACATGATTTTATTTATGAAATACCAGCCGTGACTTCAGCCGCGACTTCGTTGACGTAAAATTCAGAGCTCGTGTGTAGTTTTAAATTTTATCAAAAGCTGTTAGATAGTTGCGGAGTGGTATTAATTGCCAAGACCACACAGAAAAAAATATATATATATACATACATATATATATATTTTTATAGACCTTGTGTACTATACTCAGATTCATCAGTATTTCAAGTCTCGTTAGAACCATTTAATTAGAGGCACAAATTACCATCTAACGCCTTCTTAGTCCTATTTTCGGAGAAATATATATCCTAGCTGCACATATGCCCCTCTCTTTTAGGAGCGCCATATACCGCCCTCGTGGCTCTATTTATAAAAAAAAAATATATTAAGCCTATGTTTCCTTCTATATTCAGATCTTTCTATTGCCACTTACCCGTCTCTCCATCCATTTTTACCCTGTCAAAAAAAAAACATTTTAACCTGTACCACCAGTACTAGTAAAAACTTAAAAAAAAAAAAAAAAAAGTACTAGTAAAAAACCAGTGACTAGTAAAACAAAGCTTCAAAATTGACTATATATCTGACATCAGAGGGCTGCAGAAGTGATAGTGAAGTTTTAATTCCTGTCATCTCCCTCATTATCCCTTTCCTCTAGTTCCAGCACAATGCATCGAATGTGTAGGAATCATCTCCTTAGTGCTGGTTCAAGATAAAAAAAAAATATGGTATCCGTCTACGAAAGGCATTATATGGTTTTCCTTTTTTCATGGTAGAACAAACATCTAAACTCACAAGCATATAAACTTTCGCATTTATATTCGTAATATTAGTAGCATAAAATTATGTTTCCCTAAAGAAGCTACTTAAAGTATAGGCGAAATATTAGGAAAATTAATTTTCAAGGTAATATTTTATTTAAAAAATGAACCCAAAACTCGATTTATTGTTTTTAAGAAAAACATTTAACAATTTTTCTAGTTTTTTGACCTCTTTTTATATTAATAACACTAATTATTTAAGCTTAAGGTCTTTTTAATATATTTAATATTTATTTCGATTCGTTATTTCGCTACTCCTTTGTGTAGCTTCTTCAGGAAAAAAAAAATTATAAACAAAAACCAATTTTCCAACTCTCATGGTATATACATATGTATATGTATATACAAAACCTGGTTTTGAAACTGCATATTCCGTGTTTTTTTTTTCTAGTACTCGAACAAGAAATTAACATCCAAAAAAGTAAACAGCTCGAAAAAAGTAAAAAAAAAATAAATAAAAAACTGTCACACTGATAAGATTCTTATGATTCCTACTAAACTATTAAACTATATATTAACCTATACCCTATAAATATAATTTAAAAAACAATAATAAAAACCAACACAACCACAGAAACACGAAATTTCCCATTAACACTTGTATGAAACCAGGCAATGTAATAAATCAAACAAGATTTTAGTTAATTTATGTTTAACAAAGAAACAATAACAAAATATGTAAGATGAATGGAAAATGCCAAAAGGTAGTACACACTTCATAGTTCTAGGAAACTAACCGGCGGAAAATCGATTTTTATGTCAAACATATGCAAGTGAAGTTAAATAAAAGGAAAAAACAAATGGATTTTTATTATTTTGTAAAACACGAAAATTTTGGACAAAATTACTACATAGATAGAGCATATTTACATAGTACATACCTTTAAATTGCCAATTAACTCCATGAATTGTAAAATATCAGCAAAACTTGCATTGAAACATGGTTTTTCTTCTGAGGAATTTTGTTTGCCAGTGCCTGGACATGCTGCTGACGACGATGGTGATTCATTCTCTATGGTATTATGGTTATCTTCTTTGCCATTTGATTTTTGTACAGTCAAAGGGTCCGCTGCTAAAGAAGACATGGCAAAATATGTTTGCTTTTGTTTGCTATTTAGACTTTGATTATGTTGTGTATGAAAATAATGAAATATTTGCTGTTTATAGAAATTCTGTATGTACTGGCTACGTTGGGGCTGTTGTTGATGGTGAGAATGTAAATGATTGTTGGCCTGTTGTAGAGAGGAAGTTGTATTATAACACACTGCCGCTTTATTTGAAACTGAATCTTGCGTAGTAGCGTCGAACGTTTCTCTAGCGCATTGAATTTTCGAACTTTCTGCGTTAACAATCGAACACAAACTAAAACATTTGTTATGACTGGCAAGAGTATCTGGTTGTGTTTGCTGCGTCACTGACAGCTGACTAGAATCGTTGTTACTGGTACAAGTAAAGCTGAAGTTACTACTCCTGCAATCGCTGTTGTTTGTGTTCGCTTGTTGGCGTTTCTCTAACATTGGACTTATAATGTCTGACGATGACATCCCTTGGTCTAAATGTCCCCTATCATTATTATTACGTAATGACGTCATTAATATTGTTTCCAATGGTACAATTGTAGTCGTTTCGTTCGTAGTATTTGCACATACTGCCACATGCTTTATGCTCTTCACCACGTCTCCGCCAGCTACGGTATTACTTTGAAGCTTTTTCAATGCTTTGATCAATTGCTGAATGGAGAGCATTTTGCGTTTTCGTAGCTGACTTTTGGATTTAAAAAAAAAAAATATTTATTTTATGAGCATAAAAAGTATTTCGATTTTATTTTGCTATAAATTTGTAATACGTTTTAGCTGAGAGACACCACCAGATGATTAGATCTGCAAATAAATAATAAAAATTAGTGAGTATATAGTTTTTGAATCTACAAATAATAGTGTGTGTATATGTAAATAAAAATATTAAAATTAGTAACAATCGACTTTAATATTTTAAGTAAACAATATACATATATGTATATAAGTATATATCATTAAAATACTGCTGTTTCTTTTTACATGATTGTGGTAAGCATGTTGTAAATGTCATGTTTGCAACTTCAGTTGATGCGAGTTTCCAGATATTTGGCAATAAATAAAAAAAATGGAGAAAAAATATATGTATGTATGTATATAAGAAATAGAGAAACATTTTCAAGTTTCCTTTGTTCGTTATAGAGGCCTTCATAACTTTGCATATTGCTCCAGTTGGTAGCCCTTACCAACGATAATGTTTAGTCAGTTTGGAATGTGGGAGTTTTATTTAAGAATTTATGAGTTCAATTAAGTTTACATTAATTAAATCAATAAATTAATTATTATTAATTATTAATAAATTAATCAAAATTCTACAAGTAGAAAATTTCGATTTATTTATGTGTTTTATTAGCCGTAATGTACCGAAATCATTTATGTGCGATTTCGATTGCGGCATCGAATCGAAATTTAAAATAAAATTACATTAAAATGTTTAGGAATTTCGATCGATATCGAAGGTCGTAATTTGGACGTGATTTAAACCTACGTAGTGTATTTCTCTGTCTACATGTGCACTTAATATTAATGTCTTTAAAAACAAATACTACAACGAGAACAAAACATTGACCTCTTTATGAAAGTATTTTATTTAAAACATTCGAAAACTTCTAGCAAAAATTAAGGCACCTAAAATACCGACTTATAACAAATAAGGCTTCTTGGGAAAATGGTTTGGAAAATATTATACACAGATTGCAGATTGCTATACCACTAAATTAATGTGCAAAAGCCCCAAGAGAAAACTTATCGTTCGATTTGTAAAGTTTGTTTTACTACGGAAAAATTGAAATCTTACAAATCGACGGTTACTCTGATTTCAACCCGAAAATAAAATTATTCGAATTTGCATGTTTGTTTACAATGGTATCAGAAGCAATTGGAATTTCAACATATCGACCCCTGTGCGCGAAATTATCGTATGTTACAAAAACTGATTTTCACAGGAGAGCGTTTTTATTCGTCTTTTTCTTATTTGCCTGACAGCAGTAACTGTCACATACGATAAAATGTACATAGTGTTATCTTCATTATCGCTATAATACTTTATCTGCAGATGAATTAATGGATTTAGAACCATTTTGCATAAAAAAGTCGATTTCGAAAAAAGTAACATAGTCGATATAGCAAAAAAAGTTTAAAACCTAATGCAGTCCATTTAAATGCATTTCTCTACAAATCTTAGTCATAGAACGAATTGTATGAAACACCAAAAACTTGTATATACTGAGTAGTCAACAAATCTCATAGTTTCAAACTATGTTTTTTAGTGATAGGCTATTTTGAATAATCTACAAATTTTGGCAAATTTTCGTTCGTTTACTTTTTTGTGTTAATTTTTGAAAGTAATTTTTTTAAATTAAAAAAAAAAAATACTCAACTAATGGATTTCAGTGGGAAAGTAAACGAATGGACCTAATGGCCAGCCATGGTTTGGGAGTGTCGAAACACATGCCAAATATGTAGTTCAAATTTTAAGTAGAGCAAAATGAAAACACAATGAATCACTTACAACATACTATGTATTTTTACTTGGAAGCCACTTACCGATTTGTTACACTTTGTGGATTTGTGATGACATCGAGTTAACAATAACGGTTCTTGTACCTCCATGCAGTTTTTTTTTACTTTAAACTGTATTCCTTCCGTTTGCGTTTGCACTTTGTTCTTTAAATTTACAGACTTTTTGGCGATCGATTTAAATTAAAATAATTGAGTATTGTACATATTTATATTTAATTCTCTTTTTATTTACTATAGCCCAAAGCCGAAAAAAAATTTAGTTTAATTATTTTTTGTACAAAAATTTATGTGTTATGAAATGAGCAAGAGGAAAGCATAGAGCAAACGTCAAGGCGGCAAAATAATCTTACGGGGGGAATTAAAAATATAATTTAGTATTTTACACCAAATAGAAATGAAATTCATTTACAATAAATTTTAGTTGTTGTAAGTAAATGTATTTCTGTTGATAGATTTTAGTTTTGTTATTGTTAAAGAAAATACATACATACATATGTATGGATGTATGTATGGAGATATAAACAATAACTCTTGCTTTTATGTTTGATTTTGCTGAGCAATGTAGCACCACTGCGTTGTTCTTTAATTTTTCCTGTGTGTGAGGAAAACTCATGTGACTGTAATTTATTTTAATTCTTAGGCAGTAAAAAAAAGAACACAATAACAGACTGCACACGTTTTAACAATATAAATATTATATGTACTAATTGTACGGCATTTGTTAAGCCTTTACTTTATTAAGATTTTTTTTAGTAATTTTCTTTAATGATTCAAATGTTATTAACAACAACCTTACATTTTGTTGGCAATTGTACGAATGCGGAAGATATGAAGCATTTTCCCTGCAATATTGCTTTCGGTTAGAAAAATAAAAAGGAAAACTGCTTTAGTTACACGCATACATGCATATAGTATATGCCTATATGTATATGCAAGTAACTATCTTTTAAAAAATTACGTGAACGCAAGAGTGTTAACAGCGAATAATAAAATTAGTTGCATTTGCAAAATAAATAAATTTTCTTTGCAGCTATACACAATGAATTTTCACGTTAGTTTATTGCCACGCGCGAGAGTAATTTTCATTTTGCTTTTGATTGTTTTGTAATCATGTACAATTACCAAACAGCTGTTGTCTTTAGTTATTGGATTTATTGTAGTTGTAACTGTTATTTTTATCTTTGCTTTTTCTTTATGTATATTTTCTTAAAACTTGGTATAGATTTATTTATCGTTTGTAATTTTTGTTGTTTATTGCAATTTTATAACAGTACGATTTGCTTTGCAATTTTATTTACTTCTGAAACATTTTATTAAACAGATATTGATTTATTTATAATTTTACATATTAAATTTTTATTGTAAACCGTGCTCTCACGATGGTATTTGTTAGAAAAAATTATATTTACCTTGAAAAAATGTCTGAAGTGCTACCATACGCTTAGAAAATCGGAACGTCAATGACATGAGAAACTAGCAATAAGGTGGCATTGAAAATAAAGAAGCCAGATTATTGTAATAGAAAACGCGTTACATTTGAATACGATACTGTTATCCACAGGATGTAAAACATATGCAAGAAAAAACTATTAAAGGATTTACATTTTATACTGACACTCGTCATAGTATTATTTACAGACGCAATAATTTGCTGAATAAATTAAAGCCCTTATTTTTTCTTACTTTCTTTCGAATTACTTCATGCTCTCTCGAAAACTTCGTGTGGTGGAAGATTTACTTGGCCGAACCTATAGCTTATATAGCCATTAAACAATTTCCATTTTTCTTTACGATTTAAACGACCTATGCCTTCACATAGGAAGTTACCTACAGGAACGTGGATACCAAGGAAATGTCACTAAAGAACTGTAAGACAATACAGTTAGATGTCAGATGAGTTAATCAGTGCGAGTGAGACGCACGACCAACAACAAAAACAGGACTGATCGCACTTAATTATTAATTACGATGACACGTGATTTGTTCTTTACACCAAAGCTGCTTTACGACTGGTCTTTATTTTTTGATATTTTTTTATTATAACATTTTTTTTTTTTTTATCTGGAACCAGCACTCAGGAGATGACTCCTACACATGCGAAGCATTGTAGGAAAGGGATAGTAGGAGAAATGACAGGAGGTGAAGCTAATTATTTATTTTTGCAGCTCTGCTTTCGCACGTTCTGTGTTTATACTCCTAGCAGTGCTGAAGCTTCGGTTTAGTAGCCATTTTTTTTTTTTTTTATTATTATTTTACTTCGCCGGTGCTACACAATACCGACGAAGGAGGGCGTTCTGATGTGATTGTGGATTGCTATCAGCTGAAGCCGGTATTGTTCAGTGACCAGTGACTATGCCTTCGCCACTGAAACCTTCCGACAACAACTGACACACAAAGACACACTAATGCACATCAGAAAAATGCGAGATGTTTATTTTTATTTTAAAATTTTTTGTCTGAAACTGGGGTTGGACCCAGGTCTGTGTTTTGGTTGTGTAGTCAACGTGCAGACTACCATCCATCGTGCCATCGCCACGTTTTATTACATTACATTACAGATTTCCAAAGATATCTAATGCGCTCATAAGCTCTGTTGCTGGCATAAATGAACCCTTTTTGCATTTTAGTTTTCGGTCACGGTATTCCACTTTTTGCTTATATCTCAAAGCATTTATAATCAATTTATTAGAATACCCAAGTAATTTTCTTATTTCAGAATAGGTTTTTAATGAACTCTTTTCTGGTTTGCAGTGTTTTCCGCGTCTCATGCTCAATCAATTTATCCAAAATTGAACTAAATTTTATTTCAGATAAAACAAAAATTATAACACCACTCCCTTTTATTTTTTTGCAAAATTAATGGTATTAATTTAAATACAAGCGACTGGTGCTAATATATTGACTGTGCGAATTTTATTATATTGACAAACGATCTCTCATAACCAAAATACTGTTATCAAATTTTACAAAAGGTAATCATGCTCTGCGAGGATACAACATATGTAACTGATTTATTTAATACTTACAAGACATTAATTATATATGGTGCTATTATTTTGACTGGCACTGTATATAAATGAATAATTCAAAACTATTTTTTGGTATTTCATAAAAAGTTTAATTCACAAAATCTCATGGGTCTTATAAACATTTTATATATCGAAAATGCTTTTCTTACAAACATTAATGAATAAAAATAATATTACAACATTAATGGAAACAATTTTAGCTGCTCAAAATTTATGAGGTCGCCTGTGTCGGCATTTCTTCTTTCTCTTTATAAAAGTTATCCGGAGCAGGATTTTCTTCCGAATCGAAGTAATCTGAGTCTTTATACGAGCATACGCCCAGTTGCTTGTTCACAATAATATTTTGCCAAATGCCTATGCCTTCGCCACTGAAACCTTCCGACATTTGTCTTAATACTTGTTTTTTAACCTTTTTTATTATTCGAACAATCTATTTAATTAAGCGTAATTAAATAGATTGTTCGAATAATATGTCTTATTTTTAAGCTTAAACTTTTTTTTATTTTTACTTTTATATTTCTTCGACATTTCGTTACCCATCGGATAATATTTTCAAAAAATGTTATATATTTTATTAATTGATAATTTTAATAATTTTAAAGAAACAATACGAGTATTTATGTACCATATTAAAAAAAAATTAAATATTAACCGATGGTAAAGGAAATATTGTAGGAATAAAAAAGAAAAATTAAAAAACATTAATTAATAATTCATAAATTTTTGGAATTTATAAAAATTTTTATAAAATAAAAGTTATGAATAGGGCAGTAAAACTGTAATTAATATACAACATATTCTGGCGTATGCACAAAAAATATTTTTAATTTATAAAAGCTTGAATAAACAAAATTTCCATACAAAATTCAATTTTAAACTTTTTATTAGTTCCAAAAATTTGTATGATAGCGGCAAATTTTTTAATGTTTTCTTTTTCTGTAAATCGAAAATATTAGTTTTACTTTCGTAATATTTTTATTAAAAATATTTATAAAATGTTGTTTTGTTAAGTTTGTTCCTATTGCTGATATACATAAATGATCTTTGAAAAATGTATGCTAGAAGTGTTGCGAGGAATTCATTTATTGGAGGACTTAGTTTATAATGCCATAAAAAAATATTAGAATTTTTAGAATTTAATTAGAATTAGAATTTTAATTAGAATTAGAAGAAATATACAGACTTTAGTTTTAAAAACTGTAAGCACGTTAAATCGAAAATCGTAAGCAAAATGCTTGACTTCCAGAACATGTACAATAATTAATTTTCACTCGCGTTGGATAAAATTAAAAATAGTTACGTAATGTTGTTGTTTTATTAAAAAATTCAAAATATCTATAAATTAAAAATTAATACCTGATACCTGATACCTGATCATTAAGAATTATGCTGCTGAAACTATAAAAACGCTCAATACCAGTTGGCGATAGAGTTCATTTAGGTTTATAAAATTAGTAACAAAATACACCTTTATTTTTGCCTATTAACACTTTTCATAGATTATTGTAATAATAGACATGTTTTTTAATGTACACAAAAAAATTGAGAATAGGTTTAATAATACTATTTCTAAGGTATATTTGCCAGCAAATTGTCTATTTCCGAGTCATCCATTTCATTACGTGTGTCATCATCAACACTACCATGCTTAGGGTTACTGTCGTTATATTCCAAACTGTAGAATTCTTTTTCTTTTATTTGTTCATCCAGGGATGGCTCACCGATAAAACATAAACCCAATTCATTACTTACAATAGCATCTTGCCAAAACTTCGTCATACGACGGTTGGCGACTTCATTTTTTATTGATAATATCCATGTATTATAATCATCAAAAGCATTGAAGTTAAAGCAGCGATTGCGGTAAACTTTTAGAGCCGAAACGATTTTATCGACATTTATGTCTGATGCTTTTGTAATAGATATTAAATCCTTTATAACGGCACGTATTTGGGAGGCATAATGATTAAATTTGACATCGCGTTGAGTACTATTGTTAATTGGAATGACATAAGTTTTAATTAATTGTTCAAAGTCATCAGCCGGTGTTGAAGAACGAACATGATCAAATAATAGCTGCGTTTTGGACGTAGATGGCTGATCATCATCATATAAAGTTTGTGTTAGTTTTTCCATTTTTGTTTTTTCTTCTGCTATGACTTTCTCTTTCCAATCATTGTTAACTTTCAATGGAAATAATCTTTTCACTTCTTTAGCTGCCTCTTTGGCCTTTTCTTCAATTTCTTCTGGCACTTTCCAAAAGATTTCCGAAAAATTTTTGTCTTTTAAAAGTTCTTCAAAAAATTCATCATCTTCACTGGCCTTGCAAAGAATCTTGCGCTCCATTAAGTCCATAAAATTCTTCTCGAAAATATGCGGAAGGTTATCAAATGGTAATAAATCTTTCCGACGAGTCTGTCTAGGCTTCTGGCTATCCTCGTGTTCCATTGTTAAATCCATACTATCTATTAAATTATCGATAGCATCTAACTGCTCCTTAGAGCATTCGGTGTTTTTGGAAATTAGTTTGGGAAATTGAAAGAACTGATACTGTTCATAATAGGCCATTTCGTACATATAAAAAGAAGCTGGAGAATCGTCTGCGATCTAGAAATAAAAATTAACTTTGAAATTAACTAATTGTGGTTACAAAAAATAAAGCATACGAAATTAAAAGCACTTTCAGTATTACAGTTAAAATAATGTTTTAATTTATTGCGACTGTTGAAAATACATTTTCGATTTTTTTAATAGAAATTCTCACCTCATTTGGTATCAAAACTACTATCTTTGGATTATTGAATTTTTCACTATACACTTTCCAACACAACATAGCTTTTTTCGCTTTCAAACAAACCCTCACTAAAGCATCTATAATTTTCGCCGATCTTGCTTCACCCCGTTGATGTAAAACTAAATAAACTGAATCTCCGGTGAAGTATTCGTCCTGAACGTATTCAAGCGGAATAAAACCTACTAATGTTAAACCAGGTGGAATTTTTATCATATCATCTTCATGGGCCGATTCGTCGAACGGTACTGGAGTGCCTCCCAGCATATATCCTTCGATCAGATCATCTTCATTTGGTGTTATTCTGTTGCCATTTATGAAATAACCCCATTCTCTTGTTATTTCTTCGTCTGGTTCATTCCAAACTTTTTTTAATTTGATTGAGCTTTCATTTTTTGCTGCAATAATGCCCGCTATTCTAATTACAATTTCTGTTCCAATACGTAGTTCGCTATTCCAAGTCCATGGGCGGCTATTTTCACTCTTATTTATGAAGAATTCGGCTTCTTTTAAATTGCATAAGGTAGCATTGCAATCAGACACCAATCGCAATGCATACTTTTCATTTTGAACTTGTTGTTGAGATCTTTCGCCAGAATTGAATATGGCTTGGGGCAAAAAGTTATTGGCTTCATTATCAATATAAGCTATATTTGGAGAGCTTGTGAAAAACCTTGATTAAATAACCTGGAAATTGTAACAACACTTTAAATCTTACATTACTATCAAATCAACATTGTGTTCTAGTAAACTATTGGTTAAGTCTTCAAAGGAATCATATGAGTTGGCACCTTCATTAAAATCATAAAATAATACCATACGCAATCGTTTTACTTTCTTGCATCTGCAATAAATTAATGCTTAATGTGAAGTCTTTTCCATTTAATATTGCTAAACCTACTCCAAACCAGTTTTCAACATGCTAAATGTCACCGCCACAGCATCAACCCATTCGCCTTTATTCGATGACGTTTCGTTTACAAACTGATAAAAGTTCATCAACAATTGCCAGGAAGGTAATTCTAATTCACCAGGATATTGAACAACATGCATATAGCTATCACGCGATTCATTTGTATTCATATCGTTGTGGGTACGTTCGGTACCCACTAACACAAATGAGAAAAAATCTTTTTTACTACCACATATCTAAAATAAGTGAAGTTAACATTAAGTTTATCAGAAAGTCTTTCATTAATTTACCTTGCGTTTCATAACTTCTGCACAACATTTAACAGATTTTTGTTTGAATTCCTCTGGAGTATGTTGACGAACATCTAAAATGAATATCATATATTCCTGAAAAAAATAGTGTTTTATGACGTGCATACTTCAAGATCTTATTTATATTAAAATATTTCTTATCCTAAGGAATTTGTTCCTACATAGAAGGCACTAAAAATTTCAATTAAAGGTATATTTCCATTAGGTGTAGCAAAAATTTCTAGGGATAATTTACATTTTCCGCCAAAAATTTAGAGGGTTGGTATTTTCTGCCTTTTGGCTTTTCGATTCAGACTTTTGATTTCTGCTTCATAAATATATATGTAAACCTTTACTTACCTTGTTGTAAGCCATTTTTTAATTTAATTTTTTTAAATATTAACTTAGATGTTCAA
Organism: Dexiosoma caninum; assembly: GCA_963924685.1. Lineage (NCBI taxonomy): Eukaryota > Metazoa > Arthropoda > Insecta > Diptera > Tachinidae > Dexiosoma > Dexiosoma caninum. The sequence goes on from OZ004727.1 coordinate 12,429,675, forward strand.
TTTAAAAAAAAAATATTGTGAAATAAAACAATAATAAGAGGACAATGTTACCACACCACAAAATTTATAGTTCTTAGAATGCATAGTTTGTGCAGAGTGCGGAATTTGATACAAGTAAAGTAATAATAAATATAATATGTGTAGACCTTCATAAGTCAGGATAAGAAAATTTCCTAGTATTTTAATCGTAAAAAATTTTTCACAAGACCTCGCTTTACACAAATCAGCGAATTTCTATGGATTTTAGTTTTTGAGATATCACACAAAAAGTAATCAACTTATCTGGACTAATTGTTGATTTAATTTGTGAATTTGTGAATGAAATTATGAAAGATTTTAGTAGAAAGTAAAATTACAGAGGTAAATTTTTTAATTTATTAAAAGGCAAACAATAGCGTAAAAAAGACGAAACAAAAACTACTAATTAAATAGTTTTTTGGCTCTTCAGAAAAATTTTAAAATGTCACTTATGTGTTATGTTTTGTGAAAAGTTTTCAGACATGTATCGGAATATGTTATTTTATTAAATGTAATATCTCAATCCCGTTTCCGCCTGCTAATATTTTTAATATATGTTAACAAAATTATTTTTCAATGTTGGAAGAGCAATGGAAATAGAAAATGTAAAAAAGCCAAGCGGCTTTCCAAATATAATTTTTTTCATTTACACACATACTACTAGCGTGGTTCTCCCATTTTGGTTACAATCACCACACTAAATTGTTACAAACAGTATCCATATGATAGTCGTCAAAATCGTGTACGTGTTTTTGATTGCTTTCATTTTCTTATTAAAAATTTCCTTAAGATGTTAACCGATGGTTAAAGAAATATCGAAATAATGAAATTAGAAATAGACGTTTAAGGCGAATATTTATTAGCCATTTTATAATATGTACTATTGCCGCCCTTTTGTAAAAAGTAATATTTTTGTAGATATTAGCTTTTGCATCTTCGAAATTTTTTTAAAGTAATACAGCATACGCGTCGTTCTTTGAACATTTTATTTACTTTAATTTTATTTTTTTAACTTTAATTTAATGTTTTTACAATTCTGTTTAATTTAAAAATTATATCTTTTTGTGGTAGTTATATTCAATCCGCAAATAATGAATACTTGTACCACCCTATTATGAGTAGAGTGCGTACATTTTGAATTAAAATATTTAATATTGGCAACGTAGAAAAACTATAATTTAAAATGTTTATATGACACTACCTGTAGTCTTATAAGTTTTCTTATGTGTCATATTTATCAGATTTCTACGCCGTAATATTTTATATATTTGTAATTTTATAGGTGACCTAACTGCAAATTTAACGGTTTTAATAAAAGGTAAAATGGCAATGTCCAAAGATCCATACGGATACTACGAGGATTCGGAAAACGAGGATTTGGACGATTTTGAAGTTAAGTTTTCTCCTGAGAATCCTGCCAAAGATTATCAGAATCTCGTGCGTGAAAAACTGTTTGTTAATCAGAGTCCACGAATGTACTTGAAACGTTTGAATAAAATTGCTTCCGCTGCACGAAAGACAATATGGGAATTAATATTTGAAGAAAAAGAGCCACCACAAGAGGAACAATTGCAGAAAGCAGCGGATTTTTTGGAAGCATACAAATTGGATTCATGTTTCTGGGGAACTGATGATTATAATAACTGGATTGTTTCAGTAAAAGATGAGTTGGTAAAACGAAATATGATTGATTTTTGGAAAGATGTGGTTGTTAAGAAAGAGTTGGGGCCTTGTTCGATACGAGATTCTGATCTTGAAGACGACGATGATGAAGATGCAGAATTTTATAACTACGCTGGTTGTGAGGCACCTTGGATAATGTGTAATCTTCACGACAGTCCCAAAATGAAAAGGCCTGTAAAAAAAATATCCGTAGAAACGCCCCTCGAAGATTACAAATATAATATAAAGCATCTATCAGACACTTTGGATGCTAGTGATGTAACTTTCGATGTATATTTTCATGAGGTGAGACATATCATATGGGTTCTTTTATTTGGTGAAACATTATTAAGCGAAGAAAACAGCCAAAAGGCTGCTCAACTTCTGGAGGAATATAGAACAGATGCTTGTTACTTCAACCCTTTTGCCTACAATAAATGGATACCAAAAGTCAAACATGAACTGTTGAAACGAAAATATATAGATTTTTGGCAAAATATTATTGTGAACAAGCAACTGGGCTTATGCTCGTATAAAGACTCAGATTACTTCGATTCGGAAGAAAATCCTGCGCCGGATAACTTTTATAAAGAGAAAGAAGAAATGCCGACACAGGCGACCTCATAAATTTTGAGCAGCTTAAATTGTTTCCATTAATGTTGTAATATTATTTTTATTCATTAATGTTTGTAAGAAAAGCATTTTCGATATATAAAATGTTTTAACCCCCATGAGATTTTGTGAATTAAACTTTTTATGAAATGCCAAAAAATAGTTTTGAATTATTCATTTATATACAGTGCCAGTCAAAATAATAGCACCATATATAATTATTGTCTTGTAAGTATTAACTAAATCAGTTACATATGTTGTATCCTCGCAGAGCATGATTACCTTTTGTAAAATTTGATAACAGTATTTTGGTTATGAGAGATCGTTTGTCAATATAATAAAATTCGCGCAGTCAAAATATTAGCTTGTTTTTAAATTAATACCATTAATTTTGCAAAAAAATAAAAGGGAGTGGTGTTATAATTTTTGTTTTATCTGAAATAAAATTTAGTTCAATTTTGGATAAATTGATTGAGCATGAGACGCGGAAAACACTGCAAATCAGAAAAGAGTTAATTAAAAACCTATTCCGAAATAAGAAAATTACTTGGGTATTCTAATAAATTGAATATAAATGTTTTGAGATATAAGCAAAAAGTGGAATACCGTAACCGAAAATGCAAAAACGGTTCATTTATGCCAGTAACAGAGCTTATGAGCGCATTAGATATCTTTGGAAATCTGTAAATGAAATTTGGAACACAATTCCAATCGAAGGAAGTCAATACTTGGTAGATGGAAAGGTGCTGTGCGGCCGTCATTGCTAACAAAGGGCACGCAGCAAAGTATTAAAAGTTTATGTTTACATTGCTTCTTGGCTTAAGAGAAACAATTTTTTTGATCTGAAGTGCTATTATTTTGACCGACAGTTTTTTGAGTTTTCCGATAAATTAATTTCTGTTTATTAATGTCAACAGTAAATGATAAATATAGTTGCTGTAATAAGCAATATATACCACAGCATATTTAATTACATTTTATGAGAAATAAATTTAGAACTTGGGAAATATAAATAGATAATAAAAATTTTTCAGTTTGTGCTATTATTTTTCTTGCAGCTATATGTGTATAGTTTGGTTAGTTTTGTTTGGATACGGCAGTAAACGTGAAAGAAACCAGTGTTTGTAGATCTAAATATTTTTATTTTTCTGATATACGCTTTGACATTTCTTTGTAAATAGTTCTTAACACCTTCAAAGTTAAAAGTTTAAGAAAAGAAATGTTAAATAAATAATTACCTGTAACAACTCTTTAGTCCCCGTCCATACTGTTGAGTTTTTGCTGCAAAAGTTTTTTGAATTCTCTTTTGAAACTGCAGCCGTGTCCATACATGAATCTTTTGCTTCATGTTTAGTATTTTTTATTCCTCCCTTCTATCTGCTTTTTTTAATTTTTTTTGACATTTCTCAATACCGAATGTAAATATAAAATAACTACCCTGTGATAGAAGGTGTGAATATTTTTTTTTGGATAGACATTTGAAGCACAAGGTATAATTTAAAGCAAAATGGACGCTAAGAAGAAATTTTTATATAATTTTATATTTTTTTTTTAAATTTTTGATTATATTTCACAAAAAAAATTAACATCGTAACACGTGTAAACTAAAACAGGGTAGCTATTATTATGATAGATGTTAACAGTATACCAAACGAAAAGAAATAAAATGAAACGTCAAATACACCTCATGTCAAAAGATGCAAATAAGAAATTCAACAAAAACTGCATGTACATGAAACAGAGTACCTACTTCCACACCTCTTACCCTTCTCATCTACAAACTCAAAAGTTTTGCACGTCCCCGTCCATATTGTGAAGCATATGCTGCAAAAGTTTTTTGAATTCTCTTTTGAAAGTGCTCCCTTCTATCTTCTTTTTTAATTTTTTTTGACATTTCTCAATACCGAATGTAAATATAAAATAACTACCCTGTGATAGAAGGTGTGAATATTTTTTTTTGGATACACATTTGAAGCACAAGGTATAATTTGAAGCAAAATGGACGCTAAGAAGAAAAATTATATAATAATTTTTATATAATTTTATATTTTTTTTTTTAATTTTTGATTATATTTCACAAAAAATTAACAATAAAACAGGGTAGCTATTATTATGATAGAAGTTAACAGTATACCAAACGAAAAGAAATAAAATGAAACGTTAAATACACCTCATCTCAAAAAATGCAAATAAGAAATTCAACAAAAACTGCATGTACATGAAACAGCGTACATACTTCCACTCCTCTTCCCCTTCTCATCAACAAACTCAAAAGTTTTCCAGCATATGCTTCACAGTATGGACGGGGACCAGCAAATGTTTCACAGTATGGACGGGGATTTATGTCGATATGCTGCGGCTTTCATTTAAAATTTAAATAGGCATTGAAAAAATTCAGAGTTCCTAATAAATTAAGCTTTGAAAATGAATATCATCGCTTATCGATGAAGGTGTTAGTGTTTTTTCTTTCTGTGTGTTTTATATTATTACTTGCTTGAATTACGTACTATGTGCAGTGTATATGCCTCCGATATCTTCCTTGATTGTAAACAACCAATATGTGCATATTACGGTATTGCGATGTTATGTTATGCTCCAAGGTAGGTGCACGTGTATTAAAAAGGTGAGTCAGTAGAATTCACAATTTAAGTACGACAATATGGTTGACAGCGAACCGAACACGTAGAATTGTATTGCGATATATTTATACAATGTCCCTTGTATATAATGAGAAGTGCGTAGTAGTCACTAGTTATTTTAAATTGCCTAAAACGCTCTACCTCCTTGACTGCTAGAAAGATTTTAATAATTTTTACACTATTATATAGATTGTAAAGTTGCTGTAAGATGTGGTCAAACTATAGACCCTTAGGCGCTAGTTGGCACATCAATATTATTTGCTACTTGTTGCAGATATAAATTAAATATTTAACTTAGTCTGGAGTAGCACGGCTATAATCAAGTTGTGCTCGATTTCCAGATCTATACAATGGTGACAGAATCACTCAGGGGTTCATGAGTTACAGTGTTTAAAAATAATTTTATAAAAATGTTTGGTGATTGGCCTTGATAATTGACCGTATGGACAAAAATCCATAAGCAAGTCTTGGAATATCAGAAAACAAATATTCATTTAAGAGCTTTCAGTATTGTTTGAATTACATATGTATATAAAAAAAAAGCCACCAAGTTTTTTTACAAAAAAAATTTTTAACATGCATACTTTACATGTGGATATTAAAGAGAAAACTAATTTATATATATAAATTCTAAAGCATACTTTAGGGATGTCATGGTTTTTGTATATTGGGTCTTTAGCAGCGTTTTCAACTTCAAAATTTTAAAACGCACAAAAAAAAACGCGTATTTTCGATAAAAAAAACACAAAATTGTAAATATTTACTGCCTGCTTGCAGAATACGAAGAATAAATGTTATATATTAAAAAAAAAACAATAAATACAAGAATCGAGAATTTTTAGTGTAAAAATTTCCATTGTATATTTTTTTTGAAAAAAAAAAAAAATATATATAAACGAAAAAGTTATTACATTTTTAAACACCATGGTGATTTTTAGCCCACCATGTATATATGAAGCATTCCATATAAACTAGTACAAAATGATTGAGAGTAAAGAAAAATGAATTCGTTGAGCAATATGCCAACATGTGTTTTTCAACGGACCTAGTAAGGATTTCAAATTATCGAGAGTCAATTGTAGGTGTTGTTTTAGTAGAGTTTCTGAAGTAACCGCGATAGTGCTGAGGAACCCACACTCCTCCATTAGGAGAAGCGGCTAGGTCTTACATTGGCCTGGATTACAACGACTGCTGTCTTTTGACTTCTTTTGTACAGATCTTCTTAGTGTACGTCTCTCATTCTATTTTCTTCTCTCTTTCTTGCTCATCTGTCTACGTTCCTCTTCTATCTATCTCTAACAGATAACGTAAAGAACTCTGAGGACCCAAGTGGGCCGGCCGCACGCACTGATTTCCTTTCACCGGGGACCTGTATAAATAATTTGAAACCACTCATGCACCCATACACCAGATTTCAACATCGCTCCTGGTAAGAGATGAATTATATACACCTTTACAGAAAAATTACACATATAAAAATTGAAATTCATTTATCCAAAAAAATGGGTGACCCGGTATTCTAGTGAGTAGTGTGCTAATTTATCAGTTGGGGGTTCTGGATTCAATTCCTCGCAGAGACTCTGGTCTCAACACGTTAAAATTTTTTATACAACAGGTATCACAATGGGACCATAATAAATTGGACCCAAGTGGGCTGGTACCTTTACATCCAGCAACCAGCCGACCTAACCTAACCACTAAAATAAAAGTAGGGGATTGCAAACAAAACATCTTAGTAATTTGCAACATTTTATTACTGAGGCTTTAGCTTTATGAATATGTATGCATGTATGTATGTATGTATGTCTCCTACACAATGCAATTGAGCATGCATTTGTATAAAATACAAGTCAAAAGAACACCTCGAATTACATGTCGACATAAATGTTTTGTGTCACCATTTATGAACACTACTTTAAGCATTAAACTAACAAATAGTTAGAATTGCTGTTGTTTTGCCAATGTTTTCATTTAAACTACTCGAACAGCATCTAATAACGACCTCAGTACTCATTGCAAGAAAAAAAAAAAAACAAAATTGTTTTTTGCTTAAACAATAACATCACTGGAATTGCATGAATTCTGCTCGTAGTGCTCTTTCAGCAGACATGCTCTTGTAAATGTGAACATAAACATGCATTACTTCGTACACAGAAAATTGTGTGACTACATGGTACGATAATGTAGATGAAGTTGATTCATCTTGGCCATGATCATGTTGGCAGTAGGAAGAAATACAACTTACACACATACATATACATACATATATACACGCCGAAGGAAAAAATATGCCAACACTATAAAGCCGGGGGTACACGTATGTACCTCTACAACATTTTGAGATGTCATGTTAAGTTAAATTTGGTTTTTATTCGTAGCTCAGCAGTAGCACAACACGATCATAGTTTGTTTGAATATTAGTTGCATCTTTTCGTTGCTGCTTCATTGTCGTCTACAGATCACCTTGCTCACCTTACACCACCTGCATGATAAGTAGTCATTTTATTGCGAACGATGCTGGTGGCTTAAGACCGCTGTTGCTGTACACCAATCGTAGCATTGTGGAATAGCTGGCAAATAGGAACTGTTATTGTTGTTACTTACAGGCTGACAACATCATGTTTCTACAGATAGAGATTTCCACCAGCCTTCTTTCATGTTTTATGGTGGCAGATATTTAGTAAATTTTGTCGTGGGTTCATTGTAAAGAAAATTTGTTTTTAAAAATACATACAACACAATATTCATTGATAACAAAATGTCTCGATTATGAATGACATACTGGAGTTGGCCCCTGCTCTGCTGATTTTGGGCAACTAGTAACTTGAAACTTTAAATTTAAATAGATTTTTACAGGGTTTCTGGGAACAAATTTTTTTTTTTAAGTGACAAATAATAAAAGCTAATAAATAATTTATTAATAATTATTATTGTTGGTATATAGAATTGCATTTAATTGTCAATATATCCACGCACATTTATGTATATTTGTTGCTTGACTGTAATGCACTTAGTACTCGTATATGACTGTAACACTGCACAGTGGAGCATTTTTATTTATTTTATTTCTATTATTCACTTCTAGCACAAAAAAATTTTTATATGAAAAATTTGTTAATCCCCTCTGTTCTGTAAACCGAGTCGATTTAAAAGCGAGTGATTTCTCAAAACCGAATAAATGCTAATTTGGTGTTCTAAAAATCACACGATTTCCAACATTCGAACTCGCTTTCGAATAAGATTTTTTGGCTGTCAATACCTCAAAACGTCAATAAAGCTACTGAAAATTTGTTAAAAATAATGTTTATTCTTATTTAAAAGTGATTTTTTAATGATATATCTAATGAATTTAGTGAAAATGTATTTTTATTCATCCATCTACTTTATCTGCATACTTTAAAAAGAACATGGAGAAATATTGGAGGGTTTTTTAAATTGATTAATTTGTATTAAAATCTATTACAGAGTATATACATAATTTGACTTAATTTAATAAAAAAAAAAGACTTCAAGTAAAAATTGGCAATTGTTTTCTTATGTTTCATCAGTTATTTATTAGGAAGATAGTACACTCAATTTTAAACCGAGTAAATAAAATTATGCGAATTCGGTTTACAGAACACCTAAGTATGTGTATTCGTTTTAAAAACGAAAAATTTTTGCGGATTCGATTTACAGAACATATCCGAATATTTACTGTTTAATTAAATAATTTTAAAACATCAAATTTAACTTTTAGTTTTGTTGACATTTTTAATGTATTTGGTACTCATTTGTCACAGTTGCTCATTTGATTTTCTCTTTGAATGACTCAACTGAGCAACAAAATCAGTTTAGCTATAAAAATCAACTGATACCAAAATATAATACATATATCAAGCAGCCGCAACTCTACAACAAAACAATAATACCAAAAACAAGAGCCATTTTGTTTGTGTGAAACTCATTGAGGATGTCAATAACAATTGACTACAATACCAAAAAAAAACATTGATTTCATTTAAGTATGACTTAATTGCTTTTGAAATCCTCTCGCAAAAAAGAAAGAAATAAGTAAAATTATTAATTGCGCGCTCTCCCAGATTAAACAAATGAGTAAAAATGATATTTGCCCGCTTAGAATGTACACAAATTTTGACATTTACGTTGTGTGGAACATAACGAGCAAAAAAGTCACCTGATAATAAGATTCTATTTGATAAATATACTTTGACCGATACTACTGAATGAACCAGCTCACCAAAAAGAACTGTAGTGAAAAGAGCGCTGAGCTCAGTGAGCTGAAATATACAAGTTTGATATAAACATTCCATTTCCGACCAGTCGCACTGTGCAATGCCCAATAAGCGATCATAACCATGTGTGCACGTTTTAGCTACATATCATACACGTATGCTGTCTAGTTGCACTAACGCTAATGCAATGTTTTTTGCTTTGCACTTTTCCACCGCAAACACTTACAGTAGCCATTGGCATTAAGCATTTCTTCTGTTGCTGCTGTATATTTTTCGTTATTTTTTTTTTAAGAATTTTTTGTTTTGTTTTATTTTGTGGCAAGGGGCTTATAATGTTTTTCTTCTTGTACATAAATACATTTTTATTTGATACTGTCTCGATATGTTTCGATTTTTTTTTATACTGCTTCTTACAACAATACCGTTTATAAGTTTTTATTCCATGTTTGTCATTGTTGTTACTCGTAATATGCACTCGTACCATTACAATTTTATTGAACGGCAGACCGTAACAGCAGCAACAGTAGCTATTGCCAATATTTAATCTCAGGTAATAGTGGTACGAGTAGTTAGTTGTTAATGTAAAATTTGTTTGTTTAGTTTGTTATTTTTTGAGGTGATTAGAGTAGTGATGTTATTGTTGTAGCAAGTTGTTATTTTATGTTGTCGATTGTTGTGGTTGTATCTAATTTGATTTAACGTGTTTTGATGTTATTGGCCATTTTGTTTTTGGTTTAATTGTAACAATTTGTTATCAATTATGTTACAACGATTCGAGTTTGTTATTTTTATTTTATATTTATCAACAACGACACGGTGACATACATACTATATATATATATATATATATTTATGTATATATATATGTATATATACATTTGTATGTATATGTGCATGTATTTGAAAAGAAAAAATAATAATTCATACAGATATTTGTGGCTTTATGGCATTATATTGAACAGTTCAATTGACAATAACTTTCTAAAAAAAAAAAACTTCAAGCCACCAATACTGTTTTTAGACTGATGTTGAAATAATACGGTGGATGCAAATAAACACAATAATTAACACGATCTTTTATTTTTATACATTTATAATTTATATCGGGTGGGCCAAAAGTAATCACCCGGGCCATAAGTAATCAGTCGATGTTCTTTTGCTGTAATTTTTTTCAAGACAAATTTTGGCACTGCTTATGATATGGGCTAAGTGACCGCCGCCAGAGTTGATGACCATACATGCAGATCCAAAGGTTTTATTAAATAAAATTACAGCAAAAAGATATCGGGTGATTATTTATTAATTTCTTTTATAGTTCTTTCAAGTTGAATATTATTATTATGCTTTTTTTGCACAAATATTTTTTACACAGTATTCCCTGGAACGTGCGTACTGTGTAAAAACAGAATTATGTGTATATATTCTCATCTATTGGTATTAATTAGGAATAATTTAAAAATTATGCTGTTTTTGAACCCCACTCTGTTGTTATGTTGAAGCTAAAAGATCGTTTTTTTTATTTATTCTTCTCTATCGCGAATAAGAAATGAACTTTTTGTTTCGGTGCAATTTTCATTCCCCTCAAGGTGATCACGATCTGGTCATTTGGTATCATGAAGCTCACTTGGAATTTTGTTCCCATTGTCATTCTCACTGAATGCAGAAAAGCGAAGAATGTTTGAAAAACATAACAATTAATTAAAAGGCAAAACAATTTAACTTTTAATGCAGAAATAAAAATGCATGCCTACATACATTTCTTAAGTGTTAAATTATTTTTTTAAATATTCAGGCGCCAGTTAATTGCCGATCGGCATTAAAAATATTGCATGTGAACAATAGAAGTACTTGAATGCAAAAATTAAGAAAAGTGTGAAAATTAAAGAATTTAAAAAATAAAATAAATAAACATAAGCTTTCCAAAAAGATTAAATAAAATGCCTAGATTTAGAACTATGAGGTACTGGCAGTTTAAGTTAATCCGTCAGAGAACTCCAAAATGGGGCCACGATATTTTTATATACGAGTACTTTGACTGTTTGTTTGCATTTTATTTATGTATGTTGCCACTATAATAGCTGATCTTGATATAAAAAAATATTATATTTATCAAAATATATATAAAAAAAAGAAAGAATTTACTTGCATTTTGATTGCAATTCCCCAGCAAAAATCAAGTGAATAAATTAAAGGGAAAACTGAAAAAACTCACCGGAAAAATATCATTCACGATAAAAGAAATTTTATTTTAATATGAAATTATTCATGGGGAATTTTTTCACGATTGCAAATTTAGGAATAGAGGATATATTTTGAGGGAAAAAGTATTCACGATAGCGGTGATGATTTTACTTCGCCGACTTTTTCGTGCTCAAATACCAACAAAATTTATTTTTGGCCTGACGGTAGATTGACAATCTTCCGGTTGTAGAGTCAACGCTCTAACTCAACCTACAGCACCGTCAGGTGGATATAATAAATACCTTAAGCGATTACAACTTGGTCTTTGGCCCTTCGAGTAATGATTATGCATGACAATCGAAGTTCAGTTGCGTTACCAGAAATATGCAGTTGCAGAAAAGCACACAAAGCGATTGAACTATTCAAATATATGTAAGTTGGCATCTACCATCCTTAATATCATATTCATATTTAGAGAAATTTATAGCATTTTATTTTAATACCAATTCACTATAATATAAGTTTAGGTTTCACTGTAAGGGCCCTTTACGCTTTCTATTAAATATTCGTACTTCTTTGAACTGCATATCGCAGTTTGATTCTCACCTAGTCTAGGCTATCAATCTGAAGGTTGCGGATTTGATTGTCAGCTAGACCTTGGAATTTTCTTTAGCCAAGCGGAGGATTTTGTGCTAAATAAAATATGTATAAATTATACACAAATCTTTTTCAGCGGGCACTTTTCAATAATATTTTTTTTATCTTGGATCAGCACTCGGGAGATGACCCCTACACATGCGATGTATTGTGCTGGAACTAGAGGAAAGGGATAGTTAGAGAAATGACAGGATATAGAATACCGACGAACGAGGGCGTTCTGATGTATCTGTGGATTGGTTACAGCTGAAGCCGGTACTGTTCAATGGCCAGTGACTATGCCTTCGCCACTAAAACAACTGACACTCTAATGCACAGCAGAAAAATGCTAGAATAATAATCTTACCTTTTTAAAGGTGTGTCGATGTCATTATATATTCAATATAACATCGTATAAATATCAATATAAAATATTCTTTCTTATGCATTTCTGAATTTTAAATTCCTGAAGAAGTCTTTCATATATTTTATTTCAATTCTTATTTGTGGCCAAACAAATATATTCAAAATATCACAGTTTCAATAGCAAATAATATTTCTCTTACAGCTCCGCTATAATACCATTATTTTACTCATTAGTTTTTTCCTTTAACACTTCAGAATTTCAAATAAACTTCTTTTTAATTTACGGTCTGTCAATTGTTCTCTTCGAAAAATTTCGAAATTCTATCCAATAAAATAGTGTGCACTGCACTCTACCACAATTCATTGCAAACATCTATTACTTGCCCTCCCTTCTGCTTAGTTTCGTGTTTTGCTGAAATCTTCTGAGAAAAAGAAAAACATGGGATGGATGTTGATTGCTGCCGCTGTTGCTGTTGTCGATGCACAAATGGTGTCGATGTTAGGCGTTTAGTGTACGGCTAGTGCCTGTTGATTTTAATTATAAATTGTTTTCATATTAATGCCACAGTTTGTACAAGTATTTATTTCCAAGTTATTGGCAAGAGTTTGTTTTTGCTGTTGAATTTTACAGTTGAATTTGCTGCCTGTTTTCGTCTATTGGGGCGACTACATTGCAATTGCAACACAATTTTCATTCGTAGTTTGATTTTATGGTTTAAATTATTTATATGAAGTTGTTTGCGTTGATCGTTTAATCAAAAATATCTAATTGAAATCGTGTACACTCATAAATAGTTGAAGTTTATGTTTTATTTGATTTTTTCTGTGTAATTTTTATTAAAACGTTTTTTTTCTAACGAACAATTTATTTCTCTTCTATTTTCGTTGTTGCCAGTGTTATTGAAGAGATTTATGCTGTAAACGGAATTGGTTTTTTTTTCTGGAGAAAAAATAAAGTTATTAGAAAAAGATAAATAAGTTATAATTCATATACAAAAATAGTACAGCAGTACAAAAGTGCACTTAAAATGGAAATTCGAGATATTTCAATAGTGCTCATCAAGATGAGGTTATTACATTTAATATATCCATTTTATTAACTTAAATATACCTCATTTCAACATATTGTAGCTGCATAGCAAAAAAAAAAAAGGGAAACCATAAGTATTATAAGAGCAGTTGTTTAGTGTAATGTATTCGATTGTCTAGTCGTACCTATTCTTGTCTAGGCTTGTGTAGTCTTGTATAAACTAGTCTGCTCTTATCCAGTCTTGTCTGGCCTTATCTAGTTTTGTCTAGCCTGGTATAGTCTTAACTAGTATTGTCTAGGCTTCTCAAGTCTTGTTTAGTTTTGTCTAGTCTTGCCTAGTCTTGTCCAGTTTTGTCTAATCTTGTCAAATTTTCTCTAGTCTTGTCTACTCCTGTCTAAGCTAGTTTAAGAATATCAAAATATCGGTTGGTATATTTAAGAAATTCCATTCAAAAAAAGTTAAAATAGTGAACATTCATAAATACTGTTACATCCAGTTTCAAAAGAGAAATTAAAAACAAAACGTGAAAATTACAAACATTTTATTCCATCAAACAAAATGTAAAAGACAAGGCAATAATGAGTAACATGTAGTCATGATCACAAGAAGACAATTATTGACTTGATTTATTGGCAACATGTGCAATAATTATAGACATGATTGACACTTTAACTTTTAACAGCGTGAGCTTCTGACTGCTGCAACTGCAGTGAAAAGAAACATTTACAAATGCATTCTGCAACATTTTATTGCTTTGCACTGCAATACAAAGTAACATTAAAAATATTGTAAATGATTTCAACGAATTTCTGTTTTTTTTTTTTTTTTTTTTTTTGTAAAAAGTTAAGCAATATTTCTGATGCATAAGTAAGATGATGTAAATATTAAGTGATTAATTGCTCTCATGTATTTTGAATTCATATTTTAGTATCAAGAAAGCAAGAAGAAGGAAAAATGTTACGGAGCTGCCTTAGCAATTTAGTTGTTAAAAGATTTTCGAAAGTGCTCTACATACGGTAGTTTTTATTTATTACAACTGTGATATGTAATTTAGTGTGAAATCAGGAATTAATAAATGTCTAGAGTTTCAAGATTTCGGTTCATAGAAGTAAAAGTTATTAAAGAATTATTTTGTTATTAATTTATGCATTCATAAAGTGCATGTGATTTCCCGCGCCCAGACATGAAGCCCACGTTTTTGAATTTCACATGGAAAACCACTTTCCTTTTATTCATTAAATTTGCTTTTTTTTGCTGCAAAAAATTACTTTTATGACACTTGAATGCCAGGCATGTGTTCGAAACCAAAAATAGTCATTAAAAGAAATTTTCATTAATTATAACTTCCGGTTTTGTGCACAAATACGTACATAGGAGGACATGCAACGACAAACATGTCGCCTCACTTAAGTGTGCACGATTGTGCATGGGTTTGTTTAGCCGTAATAAGAGCCAACAAATCAAATTGTCTTTTTTTTTTATCACTTTTAAACAAAATGATTTAAAACCATGTTCGTCGTCCAGTTAATTCATTGAACAACTGCAATATTTCTTTTATGGTGTTTTTTTTTATTTGTTTTTGGATTTGGCACTCTTGCATCCATTCAATATGCAAATATTTGTAAATTAGAGCCATAATAAATTGTATTTTATGTTTGCACTGATGCCTATTAAACTTTCGAGAGTAGAAAAAAGAAAAATAAATTAAACCGAAAACTTAACTGGAAATATTTGCACTTGGTTGCATGTGTGCACTAAATATACGACGGTTGTCTAAAAATTAAGGAAAATCTTTAAATAATACAAATCAATTTATTGCTGGTTGATTTCTGACTTTAAATATATTTCAGTGTATAAGAGACCAATAGTTAGAAAATGCCTTCCTATGACATAAAAGTACCGCCATTAAAAGAATGTTCGCTGATCATAGATTTGGGCTTTGGTCCGGTAATATATATACAATTGATTGACGCTTTCTGCGGTATTATATGCGGTATTATTTAAGTTAGAAAAGTCCCATGCACTTCAGCGTGCTTTTGAAACTAATTGAAATTTTCGATTACAGCATTTAGCCAAAGACCCTCGTTTGGTTATCTACTGGGCTTTTTTAAGTGTAAAAGTTGTATGTTTAGATGCAGTATATTTGCTTTGTATGCCTGTAAGTTTGTTTAGTAGAAAAACATTGCCAAGATTAATTTGCATTTGTATGCAAACTAATATAAAATGTTCATGTCCAAGGTGCTGCGACCAACGTTTTATTTGTTTCTTTTTTATGTCTCTCAACCCAACCAACCATTACTCGTACACATATAAAATAAAGTACACTGGAAAGTTTTAAGGAGCTAAAATAAAATTTTGTTTTTATTTTTAAATTTTTTAATTATATTTTTCAAATTGACTTTCGAATTTTATTATCTTGAAATTTTATTTATTTTGCAAAGAAAAAATATTCGGTTTGAAAAAATAAAAAAAATTATATAAATAAAAAACAAAATATAAAATTTTATTAAATTTAAAAAATCCGAATTAATGTTCGAAATTTCGAACTTTTTTTTTTGTTTCCTTATGCTCAGCCAAATTTATATAAATACATGCGAAGCCAAATTTTAAATTTCTCTAAAGAGACTATAAAGGCATTAAGCATTTTTAAGGAATTCGAAGCAAAATTTTATGTTGGTATTCGATAGGTACTTGAATACGTATTTATTTAATTTTCATTTTAAATTAAGTTTAAATTTAAATACAGCTTCAGTTTTTCGGTGCTAATTAAAAGTTCGTATTTAAACGCGATAAAAGTATGGTAGCACTATGAAGTAATAGGTAGTTTTCAAGGACAACACTGTTTAGCAATGGCATCATATGATACAGAAACATTTTAAAAGTAATAAAAAAAAGGGAAAAGAAATTAACAATAACCTTGGCATTCTTTACGTGTTATATACGCTTTTATATGCGTAAATAAGTAATTTAACAAAAATAACTTTTTATGATGTTGGAGCCAGTGATGTCAGATAAAATTTTTGAAATTCCCCATGTTTAGAAACAAATCTTTTTTTTCCCCAGATTTTTTCATATTTTTATACAAATTAAAAGAACACAAGTTTTAATATTACATTTTATATATTTTTAACAATTTGGCATTCATGTATGTAGAAAGTTCATATATATGTCATTTATAAATACATATATAAAAACAAAAACAGGTTTGTTAAATAACAGGAGAATTAACAAGTGTAACGATCTTTGGAATTGGATCTAAATGACTATAAGTACATTTGAAACGTGTACAATTTAAAGTATTTGATTGTAGCTGAAACCTTATGATACAAATCGAATTTAAAACTTCGTGGCTTAGTTCGTGTCTTTTCTTTATACGAACGTCTGTGTCAGTGGCTATTTAAGTACTATTTAAATATCATAAAAAGCAGCACTGAAGAACAGAAAGAACATATTTAAATAGCACTTAAATATAAATAGGATTTAAATACGATGTCAAAAATTGTCCCTCAGAATTAACAAAAAGACAATAAATAAATAAAAAAATTTAATTTCGAAAATTCGAATTTATTTTCGAAATTTCGAACATATTTTAAATTGTTAATTTTATGTTTGCACATAAAATTATATTACTTTATATGGTTTCAATATACACTTTGTCTTCCTACAAAGCAAAATTCTAAATTCCTCTAAGTAGATTTGAAGGACAATAAAAAATTTCTTAGCAATTAAATATGTACAAAAATTCTATAAGTTTTATTTTTCTCTAGAATGGTTTCTTCTCTTTCGAAATTTATGGAAATCTTCAACCCACAGTATTTAATTTACAAAAAGTTTTGGACAACGTGAACTAAGTTTTCTATACAGAAACAATTTCAATATATAATACACTTTTGTTTTTGTTAATACTTGATTCATATAGCATTTTTGTTCAGTGTAACTGATTGCTTTACATGCATTTAGTGTCCAACATTCGTTAAATTGTGAATGGACATTCAGACTGACAGAGTAATAATGTAGAAACTTTTGTGTAGATTGACATTATCTCTTTTAGTCAATAATCTTAAATCTCTTAATAATAAGATCATATGGAATGATAACAAGTTTGTTATTTTTCATTTGTAAAATGCTGTATAATTTAGATAAATTAATGTGTTTGAAAAGATAACAGGCGGTAACATGTATACGACTACATTGATGTATGAAATATTAATCATTTCAAATGGAAGGTAATAATGAAAAGAATTGAAAAAAAAAAAAAAATAAAATGAATTTAAAATTTAGGTTGAATAGTTGTCGAAAATATTTAAAAGTAACAACTGCACAAGGCGTATGAATAATTTTGGTTTATTTGTTATAAAAAATGGACCACGTAATTGATATTTACAGTCAGATAAATTTTATTCAAATGTGGGGTAGAAATATGAGTTTTACTTGGAATCTGTTTCTGTTTTCTAATTTTTATCGGCGTATAAAAAAATAAATAAATAAAATAAAATATTCCAGCTTATTTTAGTGGGAGGATAACTAACTAATATTGAATATATTTAGCACTATATTTCTGCAGTTTAGTTTTTCCAATAGCTGTAAAAAATGTTGTTGTAGTGGTAATTTCTTCACTATCACTCAATGCACATTTAATGAAAAATTTTGCGCTACACTTAATAATTGCAACATTTGAACTTGCAGTAAACAAACAGCTGCATTTAAACACACTCTCACTAATTGACTGCTTATAGAAGCCGAGTGAAAATGTTCGTTCGGGCATTTATATTGAATACAAAAATAATTTGAAGTTTTTTTATTGTTGTTGTCAATATAAATGGTCAAACGGGTATTTTCATTCGTCTTCTATAAACAGGCAGTCGACTGTAAAAAATTATTTGTCATGACATTATTGCCGCAATTGTAATGCAGCAATTAAACTTCGTTTTTTATGCATTTGGAAACTTGACTTCATACGCATTGAAGCACATGTTTGCAAAAAAAACATTGAATGCGTTCACTATGATTGGTTTTTTCGTGACTTCTTAAGCACTTCTTTAACTGAATTAATTTTTAATGCCATCTTATCACTTTCGAACTCGTGGAAACGCATTTATGCGCAGTTGTAATTATAATTAAAATAATTTTTTAAATGTATTACAAGAACTCATTAATCCATAATAAAACGTAAACAATTCATGGAACATGAAGAACACTCTTTTAAGACCAGTGCTGGAATTCCATACGGCACAGGAGACTTGTCTATGTTGCGGGGTAATAAAACCGTTTAAACTGCATGACCTCGAAAGAGTATCTTTGGCATAGTTACGTTTACACTTTTAAGAGCGGGCAGTGGTTGATTGCTGTCCGGCAAATGAGAATTAGTTGCAAACAAACCATATAGGTGGTTATAGCTGTACCAAACGGTGCAGTGAATATTTGAACATCCTAGAAAAGAGCCGGAATAGAAAAAGTAGTATATTCCCTCAGTCGTTTAACGAATGACCAAAAGCTTTTACTACCCCGTTGGGAGATATGTGCACAAGATTAACGTGGGTACCTGCACATAGCGCCTTACCTCACACGGTGCTCTCAACATCGGAAAATTTGTGTCATCCACTAGCGCCCCCATGTGCACATGGAAAGACACAATCCAAGTATCATAGTTTTCCTTTGTCTATGATATTACACCGTGCTAAGGTGTTTCGGGCTAACTAAACCCTGTTTCACATCACAGAGTTTATAGCCAAGATCTTTAATAAAGACTTCCATTCATTCATCAATCTATCACAGGATAGAGCATTACGAATTTCCATCTGGGTCTCTCTGGTTGCCCGTAGTACTGAACAACACCAATACAATATTACTACAGTCTGAGGGAACTACAATATTAGTAGTCCATTATCAAATCTCTGGTTGGATCTCAAAGAGTCACCTCTTCTCAGAATCAGATTTGTATTTGGAATATGTGAAATTATTTAATTCCAGCCGGGGCCCACTGTACAGAAATTACACATGAAATGATGATATGACATTAATCATTTCCAAATGTCAGGAAGTAATTTGTAAGGATTTTTTTATTGCGCTAAAATGTTCGCTTCCATGAAAAAAAGATTTAAATAAAAATATTAATTATTTTTATTTTCTTCACAGTTCTGCGTATAAAAACTTGCTGTGCAAAAAAAAAATATATAAGAACTGCAAACTAACAGAAGAAAAGTAAATATTTATTTGTATATATCTACATATATATATATATATATATGTACTTACATACACACACACACGTATATTCCCAACTCTATATAAAAATTGTATTTTATTGACATAAAATAAAGACTCACAATTTGTTACATGTCAACAGCAAACAACATTAAAACTGCAACAACAATAACGAAAATATAATAAAACAATGGCAGCTCAGCAGCAACAATAACAAACAGTGGCAGTGGCAGCAAACAATTTGTAACAAATAACACCATAAACAACAGTTGAAACTAACACCATTTGTTACGTTCATACAACCACGACCGACAATTACACAGACACAGCCACAGACGCATATAAAGAAATACACACAGCCAAACATACATACATCTCTACATACAATATATATGAAGTAGATGACAAGCAAAAAGAGAAAAAAAAAATCAACAATAATAAAGCTAAAGTTTAGCAAAATAACACAAGAAGGATATTTTACAAACACACACACAAATATACATCTATATAAATACGTATGTATATATATATATATATATACTCATTCACACGCACTCATGCATACAAAATTATATAGCGGAAATCTTTGACACTTTTCAACAATCAATTCAACTTGAACAAAACGTAAATTTCTCTCTGTTTTGCCACAAAAGGAAGAGGAAACGGAAGAAAAATACGTTTCGCCTTCTCTTCTAGTGCAGTCAGTTTTGTAAAAATGGTTTTTTTTTATTTCGCCAGTTTTTAGTTGTTGGGTTATAAATCTGTTCTGTTTGTATATTAAATAAACTAGGAATGTTTTAAAAGTATTTTTTGTTTGTTTCTTTTATTAACAAAATAAATAACAAACAATCAAAATACGTAATTTTTCAAGAAAACAATTTAATATTTAAAGTACTAATTTAAAATGCTGGTTAAATTTGACTTAATTTAAGTGATGGTCTCTAATTTGTTTAATAAAAATTTCACAATATTTTGAAATACACTATGTTTTTTTAAATAAGACAGCAGTACCACCTGTAAAGTGTTTGAAATTGACACCTTAACAGGGCTTACTAATGATATTCATTACACGCACACACACACACACACACACACACACACACACACACACACACACACACACACACACACCCGTGTGGGGTTTGCTGGATCCCCCATCGGGACCCTCCCATTTGGCGAATTGGGGACGCTCACTACGGCCTTTTAGGACGTGGAGGGCACCAGGGAAATAAAATACCTGGGGGTGACCAAAATCTAGCACGGACTGGAGATGATATGGATAATGGCAAGTGAACATGGATATGATTAGGATGAACCCTGGGCTGGCAGGTGTGGCAGGCTGTTACCTTAGTATACCGGGGTGAAACTTTGTAGAAACGGCTCTCAGGTTAATGTCACATTTGTCTCCCGTCCCGTTAAAACCCTGGCAAGGACTTGGAAGACGCTCTATTCTTCGTGACCATTAAGTTGGTCTTGTAGGCTTAGTTGAGGAGATCCTAATTAGCGCCTGACCTGGCTCTGAACACAGGTGCTCATGAGGCCCTGTGTCAACCCTCGCGAGGACCTCACTGCTTGCAAAGGGACCCTCGGGGTCACCACGGGCGACTGCATTTTCGAGTGTGGATAACGATTCCAAGTGGGGACCCAACAGGAAAAAATGACGACAACATCGACAACATCGACAACATTGAAAACATTGAAAACACCAAAAAAACACACACAGGGAAACGATGCTGATTCTATTTTTAGAAGCAGTTCAAAAGTCTCTCGGTCGCCGGTGGATACCAGGTCACCCATCGGACAGGTAGAACCTAACATGGAAGAGACAACTCCCAACACATTGAGGGAGAGGAGCGCACAGACCTACAACAGAGAGGAGGGTGGGACACGGACGTCCCCGCCCCCCTTAGTCGCAACCACGCATATAAATACGGCGAACACCGAGAGAAGGACCGATGTTTTCCCCATACTTGGGGAGAAAATTTCGGAACTGCAAGAAATGATTGGAGGGGGAAGGAGGTCGATACATCAGCCGATGCGAGACCTAGTGACTCTAATATCGTCGCTGTACCAACAGGTAGCGATGGATAGGGCTTCTCCTCCTGTAAATAGGGCGAGGACTATCGACAGGAGTGTGCAAACGTCCCGACTGGGGCAGGGAATAGCCACGGCGAAGAGACCAAGGGACGAGAAGGGAAATGGTCGAAAAACACCGCCAAAGAAGACCAAGCCTACCAGCCTGGAAAAACAGGGCAAGGCTGTAATGACAGAGCCTAAAAGAGCACCCAGAGTAGGCGATGCTAAGGAGGTCGCGTTGAAGAACACTGGCGGTCCCCCCAATAATAGGGATGGGACTAAAGACTGGACAGTGCAGAAGAATCGCAGGAAACCTCCCAGACCGGATGCAATGATCATCAAACCCACGGAGAAACTTTCCTTTGCGGATATCTTACGTAAGGTAAGGGGTGCACCGGAGCTTAAGGCCGTAGGGAATGATGTGCACCTAGTGAGGAAGACACAGAAAGGTGAAATCCTCCTAGAGTTTAGGCGATCAACTGTGGGGACAGCAGAGCAGCACCGGTCCGTGATTAAAAGTGTGCTGGCGGAGGACATTGAGATAAAAACACTCACGCAGGAGGTGGTTTTCGAGCTAAGATATCTCGATGAAGTAGCAACTGAGGAGGAGATACTAGTAGCATGGAGGGAGCAGATAGGTGAGATACACCCCTCTGCGATTAAGGCAATCAGGAGTGTCTCTGGTGGTACCCGAACGGCGATCCTCTCCATCCCCATTGGGCACGCTGGCAGGGTAGAGGAAGTAGGCAAACTGCGTGTTGGATGGACAGTTTGCCGCCTCCTCAGGAAAGTCGTCCCACGAAGATGTTTCCGGTGCCTGGACTTTGGGCATGTGGGAAGAAATTGCCACAGTGAGAGAGACTGGTCCAAGAACTGTTTCAGGTGCGGGAGTCCGGACCACTTGGCTAAAGCATGCCAATGCAACCCACACTGCCTACTCTGCCGAGATCGGCCGAACACCGACGCCAAGCACGTCACGGGAGGACCAAAGTGTCCCAACTACCAAACAGCCCGACGGAAGTTATTGAGTCGGCGAAAATGAGAGTCCTGCAGCTGAACTTAAACCACTGCCAAGCCGCGCAAGATTTGCTAGGCCAGACTGTGCGGGACCTAAATGTGGACCTAGCACTATTGAGCGAGCACTATGCGATACCGGGGAACCCCCGCTGGGCAACCAGCAAGTGCAGCAAAGCGTCGATATGGACTTGTGGCAAATTTCCCCTGGAAGGGATAGACGGTGAAAGCGAGTGTTACGTCGGGAGCAGGGTAGACGGAATACACTTCTTCAGCTGCTACTTCCCTCCAAGCCTAACAATGGATGAATATGGGCGTGGACTGGATGACCTCGTCGCTAAGGCGAAGGATCTAGGCCCGGTGGTAATTGCAGGAGATTTCAATGCATGGGCAGTGGAATGGGGCTCTACCTACACGAACCAGAGGGGAGAATGCCTGTTAGAAGCATTTGCAGCACTAGATGTTGTATTGCTAAACTGCGCGCAGAAGGATACCTTTTCTAGAAACGGACGAAGCTCCAAGATAGACCTAACGTTCGTTAGCGATGTGCTTGCCCCCTCAACGGACTGGAGGGTGACCGATGTGTACACGCATAGCGACCACCATGCTATCATCTTTGATGTGGGCGAACGCTCCGGAGGACCAGCTCCACCGATGACCCCGGCAGGTCCCCGGTGGAAGGATTCCACCTTTGATAAGGAAACCTTTGTTTTGGAAATGGCAAACCTTCAATTGGCCGGTACGGCGAATGACAGGGCAACAATGCTCATGAGGCGCGTCGCAGAGGCCTGCAGCGCTTCCATGGCGCGAACGCGGCAACCATCTCGCAGAAGGCAGGTTTACTGGTGGAACGCGGAGATAGCGGGGCTGAGGCAGGATTGCAACCATGCGCGACGTGTATGCCAGAGGGCGAGGAGTCGTTGCAACAACTTCACGCGGCTGCAAGATGGGTATAGGGAAGCAAGATCCCGCTTGAAAAAGGCCATCGCGAGGAGCAAGGCAAGATGTTACAGGGAGATGTGTTCCGATGTGGAGGATAACCCGTGGGGTACGGGTTACAAGGTTGTGATGAGGAAATTGCATAGCTTCCGCCCACCAGGCACAACATGTGCTACTGGGTTAAGGGCAATTGTTGAGGGACTGTTCCCGCTGAGACCCGAAATAACCTATGCTGTACAGGACAGGAACCTCAACGACATGGTCCCAGAAGTCAGCAGCCGCGAAGTCGAGGCAGCGTGCAGGGGAATGAAGCTGAAAAAGGCTCCGGGTGTAGACGGAGTTCCAAACATTGCACTTAAAGCGGCTGTGGAAAGTAATGCGGAGCTGTTCAGGGAGGTTTTTAACTCCTGCGTCCAGGAAAGGACCTTTCCTGCGATATGGAAGAAACAACGGCTAGTCTTGGTACCGAAGGGAAATAATGCACAGGACGCAGCAGGATATCGCCCACTCTGCATGCTTGACACTGCCGGTAAGTTACTGGAGAAGATAATCTGCAGAAGGCTGGAGAAGGCCCTCGATGGGGAAGGTTTATCGGATAGCCAGTTTGGTTTCCGGAAAGCCCGCTCTACAGTTGATGCCATGGAAAAGGTCATAGGCATAGCAAAGGATGCCATCAAGGGTGACCGCTGGCTGGAAGGTGATAAGGAATATTGCGCTATCATCACCTTGGACGTGAAAAATGCCTTCAACTCGGCAGATTGGGACGCTGTGCTGGTTGCTCTGGATGAGAAAAACGTACCGAAATACTTAATAGAGCTGGTTGCGGACTACTTTAAAAATAGAGTTCTCCTGTACGACACAGCTTCCGGCAGGAAGTCCTATGTGGTCTCTGCGGGAGTGCCTCAGGGCTCGGTTTTAGGCCCAATTCTTTGGAACGCTATGTACGATGGTGTACTGAGGGTCGTACTTCCTAACGGTGCCCAGATTGTTGGATTTGCAGACGACATTGCGCTGGTAATACAGGGTAAGCATCTAGACCGACTAGAAGGAGTTTGCAATGATGCAGTCGCCGCCGTGAGAAGCTGGATCGTGAGCGCAGGCCTCAGGCTTGCTGACCACAAAACTGAGGCAATATTGATAAGCAGCAGGAAGAAAATGGAGTACATTACCATAACTGTTGGAGACCAGCGAATACCCTCGAAGCCAGCAATCAAGTACCTGGGCGTAATGATTGACAACAGGCTCACATTTAAGGAACATCTTAAATATGCTGGCAGGAAATGTGCCGTGGCGTCGTGTGCCCTGTCGCGAATAATGCCTAATATGGGGGGTCCACGCCAGGAGAGGAGGCAGCTGTTGGCCAGTGTGGTGAGGTCGATTGCCCTCTATGCAGCCCCCATCTGGGCCGAGGCCATGCTCAGGCCAACCTATAGGGCAGGGATGTATGCTGCCTACAGAAGATGCGCGCTCAGGGTCGCCTCGGCCTTCCGCACAGTGTCCGCGGACGCAGCATTCGTCGTAGCGGGACTGGTGCCACTACAGTTCGCTGCGGATATGCAAAAGATGAAGCATGTTGCGAGGAGAGCTGGGGTAGAGAACCCCGACAATCTGGAGGACACCTACTTGGAAGGATGGCAAACTGAGTGGAATACCTCCGCCAGAGGGAGATGGACCCATAGGCTCATACCAAGAGTAGCTGAGTGGGTACAAAGGAAACATGGGCAGGTAAATTTTTACCTGACCCAAATGTTAACCGGCCATGGATGCTTCAGGCAATACCTCCGTAAGTACGGCCATGATGGGGATGATAAATGCGCAGAATGCCCTAACACGGTTGAAACAGTTGAGCATGTGTTCTTTTACTGTCCGCGATATGAGGATCGGAGATGCTCCCTGGGAATTGCAATGGGAGCTCGGATCACCCCGGACAACCTTGTTGGCCAGATGCTGGACAAGGCGGAGAACTGGGACCTTGTGTGCGATTACGCAAGGGAGATCTTAGTGCGCCAGAGATTGGCCGAGAGAGCAAGACATGCAGTAGCAGAAGGCAGCAATCGCTGAACGACCTCTTCCCTGAGGTAAAACTTGATGGTGGTTCCGGGGGAGATGGGATGGAGAGAGTACGCTCGAGGCTAGGGTTTAGTACGTAGGCGCAGGGCAGGCCGGAAGGAAAGCCTGGTGAATTGTGAATCGTGCATATTGGTTGGCTCGGGCCGCCAATATCTTTTGAAGATTCCCTAGCCGTAGCTCGTACAGCTAAAAAAAAAAAAAAAAAAAAAAAAAAAAAAAAAAAAACACACACACACACACACACACACACACACACACACACTCAAAACGATGCTACAATTGGTGTTGGTGGGAGTTGACAGCTTGTGATGGTCATGTTGACAAACTTTATTTGGCGGTCATTGTTGTCGTTATCAAATCTGTTGTTTATTATTCAGTGAGCGATGCTGCAATAAAATAACTCCGTCTGCATGATTTACTAAAGAAATTGTTATAATAAAAATCAGCAGCCATTTTTCAGTTCTGCCTAAATTTGTGAAGATCGCTTTGATAAAAAAAAATAATATTTTACAATTTTAGCCGCATTTATATTCTTTTTTTTTTTTTTTTTTTTTTTTTTTGTTAAAAGTGAACATAGTCGTTATTAATTGCTCACACACTGCCCCAACTCTGATTACTTGGCAAATGCTGATGCCAGTCATAACTTTAATATGATCTAAACCTTAATGTCAGCATCGTTAAACTGGAAAAGCTCAATTGCTCTTACAAACAACATTTCGCCTTAAGAGCGACATAATAGCTTTAAGCGACAACTGCCATGTAAGGCGGTAAATTACACAACAAACGCTCACACATTCGCACATAATTTAGTTTAACAACTTGTGAATGCAATACAAATTAAAAGTAAAGGGTGTCTCAGTAAGAATGCACTTTGTCAATTTAGTGTAATTGTTTTGTGCAAAAATGCAGCGCGTTGCCAAAGAACTACGCGTTATAATTGTGAAAACTTATTAAAAAACGTTTGCAAAGCTCCGCTCGTAAACTACGAAGAACTTTCAGTCGAGAAAGTATACCTAATGTGGCAATCGTTCGAGGAGTAGGTAAACATTTTTAGGAATCTGGGTCGGTTATGGACAATAAGACTCTTTCTGCGTCAACGTACAGGTTGAATTCTTGAAAACATTGCTACTGCAAACGAGACCATCGTCGAAATATTCAATTCGGAATCGTTGTAAACAACTTCAAATTCAACAAAGCATTATGCAGCGAATTTTTGACAAAATTGGGACAACTTAGGCAGAAGTTCAAACCAGTGGACAGACCATGGAAAGCGCCGTCAATGAAAAAGTGCATTCTTACTGAGACACCCTTTATATTCATATTTTTTTTTCTTTCATTTCGTAATTAAATTGCAATGGGATTGAAATGAATTGCAGAAATTGAATTTAATACGGGAAATATAAATTTATTTATTATGGAAATTGTCCAAGATTTATGGCATTTTCTTTATGGATGTTGTAAATCACATTGACTTCCATAAAATATGTGCAAATTGTAAATGTCCATTAAAAGCAAACATATAAATATTTCTTTTTTTTTTCACAGTTCAAATACCGACATTATTAAGTAGTTAAAGATTAAATCGGTAATATGATTTAATTGAAATGTTGTTGTTGCTTTGAGTTAGTAATTTAATAATTATTATTCTTATAATAATTATAATTATTATTAATAATATTAACGAAGGTAAACAAAATGTATAAGCGAGAGATTTAACACTCACGTTTTGAGGCGCTATATGGGTTGTGGAATAGTCTTGCATAACATGCATTTTAAACATTATTCTCAATTAACTTTTATTCTCCACAACTACACAGAAAAAAGTAACATCAAAAATCAATTAAAATCAATTTAACACGAAAAACGCAGGATAAATTAACAGTTTTAATCGAAAAGATTTACAATTTTTTTTTTCCCATTTCCCTATTTAGGATTCAATAAAATTAGTAATTTAAAAAACCAGATTTCTGAGCAAAAACTTAATTAGGAAAAATTTAACTATTATTTTTTCTGTGTGATAGACATGCCGTCTGCAGTCTATTGTTTGTGCTTACAAGCTAATTCTATACTTGTATGCATATCGACTGTTCGAGAGGTCAAGCTTCCATTTACAAAGATCACTCGCTTTGGTATACGTTGCAAATTGTCTCTTTGTAATCTAGAAGTCTGCTTTAAATATCGAGCCTTTGGTGCAATACCGTAGTATATTGAGCTGGGTATGCAGAAATGATCTTTGGGGAAATATATATCTAAAGGAAAAAAGATTATGGTTATATCTCTAACTGTTCAGATTCTACAGCTACAAATGTCTTTATTGCCTCCAGCTATTTCCAACAATATTCATTTGCAATAATGAAATATTTCCTTTATGACAAGAAATTTACAAACAGAAAACATTACAAAACATGCCTCTTTATTGAAAAACTTGCAAAAAAAATAACTTTAGTAAACGAAAATGCTATCAAAAAGATGGCCCAAAACTTCAAATGCATTTTTCTCAGTTCACGATTTTTTGAATTACGACGGTATTGCACCAAAGGCTCGATATGTTCTTCACATATTTGTTAGATCTCCACGTTTTCAGATTCAAACTGCCAATTGATGGTTGTTGTTGTTGTTTTTTTCACCATTCTTCTATGTTGAATTTTTAAACATACATATCTTTATCTATATATTTAAAGCATAAATGAAGTCTTATGGCATATTTTTTTTTCTAAATGACATTTACAAATGGTGTGCTGCAATTGCGCCTGACGGGCTATTTTAAGTTTTTCAAATGTTCACTATACGCCCGTGGGTTTGAGTGTAACTGTAGCATTTGTTATGTTGTTGACATGTTGCAAGTGTCTGGTAGTAAAAAAAAACGCTTAGCTGTTGAACGGCTTATTATAGTTTATGTGCAAATTTCATTTATATGTTCATGACGCAATCTTTAATGAAAAAAATTTTATCTTAAAGTAGAAAAAAATTTGAATTGAAATATTATGGCGCTTTATAGTGAATGACAGTTGAGGTTAAAGTTGTTGATTATTTGACAGATTGTTAAGTGTTTTGTACATATTTAAAACTTTAAAGAGAATAAGTTTCAAATAACGCCTGTAATATTTAACTAATAAATTGCAAATTGTTTAAGATAAAAGAGATAAAATTCAAAAAAGTTTACAAGGACAACAGCTATTGAATTTAGTTTGCAAAAATTTTTCCAAAATACAATAAACATGTTGGATAACTGAAAATAAAAAATAATTTTTTGTCAGTTATTGTCAGATAAAAGGGATATACAAGAAAAAAAAAGATACTGGTGCGAATGGGTAGGCCAACTTATGATTATAAAGTAAATTGGCTGAATTTCCATTTTTTTTTTGGTAGAAAATTTTATCCATGCGAAAAACATGTGATTAAAAATTTTAATTTTCATCAAAATCGGTTTAGTCGTTTAGCAATAAGAAACTTGTTCTCAATTTCCCTGTTATTTCCATAATCCCCCGAGAGCACCAATTGCAAACAAGTTTTCGAAACCACAGCGTATGAGTAATAACGGCAAATATATTATTATCTATATGTACGTATGCAAATACATACATATATACGTACTGATATCACTCATACGAATGGATGCTAGCAAAAAGCATTGCATACTTTTGGGTCTGTTTAATTGGAGCATTGATATCTATTTCATTGCACAATTGTGCAAAACAAAATCACACGTATTCTTATGCTCTTTTATTTTCTCGTCCGTGGGACACCGACGAAAGCTTTTAGATTTTATAAACAGGTAAATACTCACGTTTCATTTCAAATTGAAAAACGAAGCAAAGCCCCAAGACGAATTGAGTGCCAGGTGGCCTCATCGCTAGAACAGTACTGACTGAAATTACCAATCTGTCAGAAAAACGTTGGGTGGGTTATAATCAATAGATGGCACGCATTAAATTTATGTAAAAAAAGCCATTAGTATTAATGATTTATCAACGTTTGTTACATATTTTAGCTGGTTTATATGAACAGTTCTTTTTGTTCTAATACCAAAATCGTCAGTAAACCTTTAATCAAATAATTAAAAAAGCTAAGAAGTTCTATATGTTTATACAAGAATTCCCAAAATTTGTTTGAGAATTGAGGGGTATAGATGCAAAGACTGCAATCTCCACATTTATAGTTTTTGTAATAAATAGTAAAAACCTCTAGCTCAAAGAATATTCATATTTATTTATTGTATGTTGTGCTATTCAGTAAATAAGAATAAGATGAAGATATGACGCAAGTTCCAACCAAAACGATATAACGGTTTGCTGGCAATTATAATAAAAAAATTGGAGATTGCTGTGTTTGCTCTAATCAAATGGACATAGCTGCTTTTGAATTAATCGAATATGGATTTTGTATTGTTTGATTCGATCTGAGATAAATAATACAGTTTTGTTTTTAATCCAAGATTTTTTATTATAGTACAATAGTTATAAAATTCTTAAATAAAACTTAACAAAGGCTTAATTCAACCTATTTATACCTTTTAGCAAATAACTTAAATTATTATACAATTAAATTTTTATTAATGGTGTTTCTTCTATAAATTCAGAGCAGTATTCCTCTTTTTGGGTGTCATCTTCCGCAACGATTTGATTTTGTGAGTTGTTAACAATGTCTGTATAAAATTTAAGGCTTTCATCATTCTGCCAGTGCTCGCCAAAGTGTTCATCCAAAAAATTACTAACGTCCTTAATCTTCAGCGAATTAATTTTTACATAGTATGGTTGTATCTGTTCTGGTTACATATTTCCCAACTTGAAATTTTTTTTACAGATACTGCGAAAATTGTTTTGATTGCAATAGTTCCTGTAATTTTCTTCACTTGTAATAATAACTTGTCCCTGATTTGTTTTTTTGAGAAAATTGCTTTTGCTGTGGAGAATTTAAAATGCCATTTTCCAGGTGGGAGTAGATACTCTTTGCTTGACTCTTTCCAGTCATTTACAGGACTAACATCTAAAATTTTTTGGACGGTACCAAATTCTAATAAAATTGTTTCATATTCTTCAGGAAGTAAGATGTTTTCCATTTTCCGTATTCGTTTCCCAGCATTGCCAAAAACTCTATCAGTCGGTAAATACGAGTGACCGACAACAGGAAAAATCAATTCAATTTTTTTCAATGAAGAAGGACCTTGCGAAAACCATTTTGATAACATTCCAATCATAATAGAATTTTTATTTTGCCCACCACATCCGTCTGCTATAAGGCGTAATGTTGCAATCTTGTCATTAAAATGTGTATTTTTGAAGCGATGATGAAGAGCCGATGCAATCAAATTTGAATTTTTTGAAAATTGAAAAATTAAAATAGTGTTTTTTTTTTCATTTCTTTTTAGTTCTGTTTTATCAAAACGGAACAGAATAAAAAATAGCATGGATTTTTGAAAATAGTTCAGAGAAAAAGAGCTTAATAAACTGTGATCATGGCAAAAACGACAATTTCCAATGGACATGGCCGTTTTTGCATCAATTCTTAATTTTTGAACATACTTTTTTATGGAATAAAAGTGTATCTGTAATGTTATATTCGCTAATCGGAAGCATTCATTAAATACAACTAAAAGGTATTATTAGTTACGTTTGTGAAAAAAGTGGAGATTGCAGTCTTTGCATCTATACCCCTCAATTATCAAATTATACAAACAAAATAAACTAAATACAACAAACATATTATTATTCGATTTAAATCTATATAATTTTACTCAACGTTTTTACAATTAATAGATACATAATAACAATTAATAATAAATGGAATGAATATATAAACAAATTAAAACATAATTTTATTAAAAATAATTTAATTTCCCAGCTCGGCTTTTAAATACAATGTTTGTCAACCGAAAGCTTACAAATTGTAAAAAGGTTTAGAGAAGTGCTGAAGGCATTGATGCAAATTAGAAAAATTTATGATGACTCGCATAGGGTTTGAACTCAAGACTTTCTATTCGCGATGAATTTAATGTTTCGCTTCAAGTAAAATGTTCACTGAATTAATTTTTATTTTCCTCAAGTAGGGTTGTTAAATAAGTTTTCTTCATCATGAATACTCAAATAACAATGATTTCAAACCGTATTAAAATTATCGTATATGTATGTATATATAAAACCCATGGTTAGGTATTTTAAGATTTTTTAAAGTTGCAAACGTACGTTGTTTTACATGAACGCATATAAAATAAATTTAAAATATCAAAGGAAATTATTTGAGATTTTATTATATAAAATGATATTGAATCACCCATCAATTTAAAATGTCTTGTTTTACATTTCTTATCATTTTTGCATCTGTCAACTTCTTAGAAATGTGACAACTTTTACAATCTTGTCTTCAATTTCCATAAAATGCAGTGAAGTTAATAACATTGACAATAGATGTGTAGTAACATGAAAAAAGTTACAAGTAAGCAATACAGATATATAATATTTAAAAAGAGTGTCGCAATATACACATAAATGCGAATTTGTTGCTGTTGCAGCCCCAAGAAAAAATATATTTTTGAAGGAAAATAAAATTAGAGTCAGAAATATTGAAACGATACTTTAGAGGTCATGGTGACCATAATTAAATAATTTAAAATTTTTCTTTTATTTTGGGAGTCCCTTTGCACATATGTATATATGTGTATACAAATGGTTTTATGTATGTATGTAAGTTTGCACACATGTGCCTTAAGGTAACATTTGCACAAAGTTACCCTTCTATTATGTGGTTTGAGTGACAGAAGCTGTCAATATTTTATTTATGATATCGAAACTGTTGTTGTAGTACAGTTGAAGTATTCACACAAGAACAAATGAAGATATACTTTTAAAATTTAAAAATACATCATCACCTTCCCCCACTGAGTATTAAAAAGACTGTTAAGTCAAAAATCATCAAACTGTGACAGTTATCGTGCACCACATATGATGCACACGTGCTAAAGTTGAAAAGGTGATGTAGAATTTCAAGAGAACACTCTTTTAATATTTACGAATGTATGTGTGTTTGTTGTATTGTTAAGCTAGACTATGAATACATTTCGCTTTTGTTTAGTTTTTTCTCTTTATATGTGCAGAAATTCTCAAAGACTTTTTGAGAGTTTTTATATAAACATGTAAGATTTTTTAGTTTTTTCAAGTAATTTTGATGCAGATCTACTGATGAGTTAGCATAAGCACCAACGAAATGTACATATAGACTTGCTTAACGATACAAAAAACTTACTTACACACATATGTTTGTAAATTTATTATTTTATATGCAGAATATTTGCAACAATATATTTCATATATGAAAGTTTCCATCAAGTTTCGTTAAAATGATGCTCATAAATATGATCTAACATGTTTCATTGAGTCAAAGAAGGGCAGCTTTGAATGACTTAATAACAAATTTCATTGTACTAATGTAATAATTCATTGTTTTTTAGTTTAAGGAATTTGAAGTTACTTGCATTTTTCTGGTGTGCATTAATGTGGCTTTGTGTCATTCGTTGTCTGAAGGTTTTATTGGTGATAGCATAGCCACTTGTCACTGAACTCAGTGTTACTTTTCTTTTCTTTAAAAGAAAATTGGCGCAATTGTTTGAAAAAACTCTTAAAATTCCTTTCATTTAATTGAATTCATTACCGCAAAAATTTTTTCTATCTGATTCGTATACGGAATTGATTCAAGATTTACACAGCAATTTTTTGATATACGAGTAAAATAATAAATTTTATTAAGTTTATGCAATTAGTTAAAATATTTAATTTTTAAATAGGCTGATAATCGATACAATGCTGGCAATCAAAATTACATGTGATAGTTATATACTAAGAAAAATTAAAAAAATTCTTTTCTATTAAAATATTTAAAAAAATTGCAAATTTTGGTGAACAATTGTGTAACCAATAATAATAATAATTAATACAAAATAATTTTTTAATTTATCATTTAATATCTATTTAATATTCTGGAGTTTACTGAAGTAAAATCTCTATGCTTTGATTTATAATTTTTATCAACAAAAGTCTTTTAATTAACATTTTTCTGAACACTCGTGGACGTCACTGCATATATTTCGAAACTCTGTTTATGTAATTTATTAAGTTTAGTTTTTAAAAAATACTTTATGAGTATATAATTAGATATTTCAATATGTATTTAAAATGTTTTTTTTTCCGAAAGGAGGCCAATTTTAAAAGAAGAATCATATAAAGATATTATCAGAGTAAATTCATTTAATATACGCGTATAAAACAATTAAAGTAACTTATTTGGTTTAATTTTATTGTGCAGGGTATTTGCTAGACGATACAACACTGTTGTTATTTTATTTTAAAACTATTTGCACATTATTGCTGAGATGACAATCTAATTTGAACATTTCTTGTGGGCAAGTGTATTTCTGTCATGTATCAAACAAGCCTTTTGTATACATTTTATGTGGAAAATCTGTCAGTCATCACAAAAAAAATTATGCTACAAATATATTGTAAATATTTAACTGTAATGCTGATGTTTGAAATGGGAAATTTTAAAGGACATTTATTTTGGACACCAAAAAATTAAACTAAAATTGACGTATTTGAGTAAAAAGTGAAAATTATAATTATTAATTCTGTGAAATTTTTACAACCATAATTGTTTTAACATTTTTTGATTATACAGCAAAAGTTACTGCTTGTTTTTCATGGATTAAGATCCTTAATTAATTTTTATTTTATATCAATTAAATAGTTTAATTGATTCAATTAAATTTTTACTCACTGCACCCTGAGAGGTATAAATAGAATCGATTTTAATTTATTCAATTAAAAAATTAATTAAAAGTTTTTCATATTTTTAGTTCAGTTATTTAAATTAATTTAAGTATAAAAATTTAATTGATATTACTAATTTGGTTACTGGTGAAATTTTAAACAATTTTTTAATTACTAGCACACATTTTTTAATTGTAATTAATTTTAAATTTTTTCTGTGTACGTTTATTAAATGTAATTGTATAGAAACAAGAAATAACTTTGTGGTTACATCTCTAGGCTGCTTTAAGCCTGCTTTTTCGTCGCCCATCTTTGTGTCTTCAATTGCATACCGGCATTCCGTAAATTATTAACGTGCATACCGTCACCTAAAATGCAAAACAGCGTATCAATATCGTTCGTTTCTTCTCCTGTAGACGTATGAAAAGTGATACGTTACGTTATTTCGCATTTTATGGGACGATATAAATTCGTCATTATCTGCTTTTAGGTCATTTGCTTTGATTGCATAACAAATAAATTGCTTTAAAAAAAGTTGCACTAATATTTTTTTGTTAAAGTTAATTGAAAAATTTGCAAATTGAATCAATTAAACTGTGGTTATTAAGTGTGATACAGATACATGCTTCATTTAACAAAAACAAGCGTTCATATGTTTACATACACGCACACATACACACACACACACACATACACTCTAAAGCACTCGGTATATCCCTCAAAGCTTTTTCTAAAAATATAGTCAAACTCAAATTGCGAAAAAAAACAAATTAAACGAAAATTGCACGAATATCATGTCACATAGCACAGCATGTGATTTCGGGGCGTAACACTTGAAAAAATACGTTTTGCGTTGCAGTTTTGTGAAACAATATTTTTAACCGTCAATAACGCGATAAGTTTAGCTTAAAGAATTTAATAAGTTTTTGCTGAATTACAGTTGTAGGCAAAAGTGCTTAAACTGGAAAATATAAAGAATTAAAATAATTTTAAATATGTAAAACGCACTTAAATATTTATTAAAATAATTGAAATTTAAGTTTATCTTGAAATCGAAAATGAGTATCACTTTGAAAAAAAAAATATATATATATTTCCAACTCACTAGCAAGTTTCCGTTGTCTGAATAGTTAGCACTTTAATTCCGCTACCAGAATATTTGTCTAATCTGTCTGCAGAGAAAAAATAAAACAAAATTTTAATTAAAAATTTTGTTGTATCAATTAAAACATTAATAGCATTAATTAAATTGTTATTGTTGACTTAATTGAATAAATTTTCAATTAAATTTTTAATAATAACAATTAAAAGTTTAATTAAATACTTGGAAAATAACAAACAAATTAAAAAAAGATTAATTTATTTCGACACGTTTATTGGATATTAATTTCCATTCGTATACAGAGTGTTTAGTATATGAAATATACTAATCAGATAAGAATTTATATGAAAATGTGCTGTCATTTTGTGCATTTCATTGCCCACCTTATTGAGTTGTCAATTTACATTTTGCTTATTCAAACGTGAACATTATTTTCATCCCAGCATCAATTATTATGTATTGAACTGTACTGTAAATTATGTAGTTTGCAAATGTTTATTCGAAACTGCATAAGTTTGTTTTTACACTAAACGACGTTCATACGGGTATTTAAACTGCATTTGGTGGTTCTCCATATTTTTGTAATATTTTTTTTTCTATTGCATATCGTTCGTCTTGTCTTTTTTATCTTAATCTTAAAGCTGTGGCGTTACAGTGTCTATCTGATATTCTTTTATGTTGTTACTTGGCACAGTTGTCCATCGGTCTGTCTACTACCTTGTCTATTTAGAATTTATTAAGTAATACGTTGTTCTTGACAAAGTTCAATTTAACTATGTTACCAACTGACAGTTCTCTGCATTTAACTATAAAACTGTGCTTAAACAAATTTATAAATTAATTTAGAGATTGTGGAAAGGAACATTTTACACATATTTTAACACATTTTAGGTGACGTTTAAACAGCAAGATTTTTAAAAAATTATTGCATAATATCAACCATGGTCTTAAATTGGCATACTATAAGCAATGCGATTAGAATACTAGTAAAATAGAATTAGAAACTACGGCAAATAAGTATAGTGCGGGTTAAGAGATCTATTGTATCATCATCATCTATTCCTGCCCTCCTGAGCTATGTCAGGATTTTCTTCGGTTCCAGCCTCCCTCGGTTCGCAATCATCCATTAGGTGCCTCCTTATATTCACAGAATCTACACTGACTGTTACTTCTTATGCCAAATCTGTTGAGGCGTTTGTTAAGCCTACAATGGCCCGTGAGGATGTCAGCGAGTATACGTAAGTTGTTCTTCCTCAAAGACATGGGTGATTCTAAATGAACCCGGCTGTAATTCCCAATCATTAGCTTCGATTTTTTTTTATCTTGGATCAGCTCTCCGGAGAAGACTCCTACTAGAGGAAAGGGATAGTTAGAGAAATGACAGGAGGTGAAGCTTCACTGTCATACAACTGTGCTTTTGTGCCTCTGATGTCAAGGAGACATATTTAATTTTTGAAGCTTCCTTTTGGTAGTAATTTTTAGTAATTTTGTACTTTGCATCGCCGGGGCTATACACTACCGACGAATGAGGGCGTTCTGAGATGGCTTTGGATTGGTTACAGCTGAAGCGGGTACTGTTCAGTGACCAGTGACTACGTCTTCGCCACTGAAACTTTCCAAAAAGAACTGACACAGAAGAAATGCGAGATGTTTTTATGATTAAGTCTGCAACTGGGGTCGAACCCAGGACTTTTTCCGTTTTGTAGTCGACGTACAGACTATTTATCTTTCGCCACCCTCGATTGCTTCAGTCTGGGCATTCCATCCATATATCTACTCGGTTCCTCTACGATCCAAGCCCGCAAAATGGTTTCGGTCGGCTATGAGTGTCCTGGCTCCTCTCGTCTGCTCTCACGTTACCCTCCACACCACCATGTTCGGGCACCCAGTAGAGTGTAATTATGTAGGTGCCGCCCATTTGATCTATCTTCATGCGGCACTCCCAAGCTAACTTAGAGATAAACTCTCATAAACCAAGTGCCATGATAGCAGCCTGACTATCCGATAGTATGGCTTTATCCCTTACTGCGGCAGCCTCTACTAAGGTTAAATAGAGCGCACCTCTCTTTGGTAAAAACCAAAGATTGAAGGGCGTTGGGGACATTGCCCAAGGACTCATTGTAGTTCACCGGCATGCCAACTACATCCTCGCCAAAGCTCACTGGCGTCCTGGATCCATCCGTGTACCAGCGTATGGTATCCCGCCTGGAGAACGTTCTTATGTTGCCCAGAACAGCAACAAACTTCCTGTCGAAGTTGTACCTTCTGTTCATCACGCCTGAGTAGGGGTGATTGTCAAGTCAGTGATGATAGTTCGCGCTGGCCAATTAGACGTGTGGAGCTAATGCTAATCTTGGTTCTGGCTTGCATTATAGCCAGAAAACTGGGTAGATATTAACTTGAGAACTCGTCGCTAGGATAGATTCCCTATAAAAATCTCGTTAGATTTCTCGAAATATTCAAATGTTCTGATGGGCATTATTAACCTGCTCCCTCCCACATATAAATGGTAACAAAATTATTTGCCAAATTTTAACTTAATTTGGTTGTCTAATATGCCCAGTTGTAGGCAACATTTATAGCAGCAAATCAATCATTCATAGCTGACTATTTAAATTCCATTGCTTTATGTTGTTGTTATTTTTGTTGTAAAAACTTATTTTCCTTACATGAAATAATGAATACGTACTTACTTACTTATCTTAATTTATCTATAACAGACCACATAGGTATTTCCTAAATATTGTCTATTAGATAAGATTCTAAATAAAACATCCGTTTCCTTTGGCCATAAAACTTAATAGCGGAAATTGCATTGTAAAAGGTAAGTAAGGAAAAAAAAGGTATAAGTACAGTAATACTGTATAATTTTAATTAAATTTGTTAAAAGCGAAGAAAATTATCACAACTATAAGTATATACGTACTTAACATGCACGTTATAATATACTAAAACATCATTTGAATTTCACCTGGCGCTCAAACCATCCCCTCGTTTACTCTTTGTCTTGTACAGTACATGCATATTGGCATGCAACTCTAATAAATGGCATTTAACTTTACCTATAGATTTTTTAATAAACAACATTTCAGAAGCTAATATGGGGAAGCCAGCCAGCCAGCCAGCAGTAGCATGTTGAAGCATATATTTAAGTTAATAATAATCTTGCCTTTTATGTTTTTAATGGCCACACTTTGTTGAAATTTTTAATTTATTCCGATAGTCTTTTATCTTCATGTTGGCTAAAGTTGCAATATCAAGAATTTTCAATAAATTTTTAATATGCATTATATTAAGGAGATTTTGCAGACAGAGACAGGCGAATCAAAAAAAGCGGTGGTAATCAGCGATGGTAAATTAGTGTCTTTCGCACTAGAATTAGTGCCTTTTTGTTGCTGTATATGAAACAAAAAAAAAAATGAGAAAAAGAAAAAAGAAGCATTGCAAAAAACTATGAAACTGAGAATGAAAAATTTCATCGTCTGAACACGAATGCAGTTTCAAAAAAAAAAGTTTCTACAGCAAATGTTTTATAGGAACGAGGACTAAGCGTTTAGTACGTAAAACATTGTTAATAAACTGAGAGTCTACTGTGCAATTTGAAACGAAAGAAAATTCTTTTGACTAACAAGTAACATGGAAATTTAAAAGCATTTGCTTGCTTTTCGAATTATAGTATACCCCCCTAGACAATCGATATCAAACAAAGTTTCAAAACATTTCCACTTATAGTTTTTTTTTAAGTGTTTTGATATTTTCTTGATGCAGAATGATTTAATTTGGGTAGTTATCTTTTTATTTATTTTTATTTATTTTATTATAACTATTTTTATAAATGATAAAATATCATAAAGCATTTTATTATAAAAGCAACTCAATAATTGAGGAGGAAAGCATATCCACATATCCTTATAGTACTATTTCGCTAATGCTTACTTAGCTCATCATGGATTTTTCCTAATTTTTGAATACAATTATTATTATTGAGTTGCTTTTGTAATAATTTTGATATTTTTCATACTGTATGAGAATATCATAAGGTATGTAATAATAAATTTCACATATAGTTTATAAGGGAAAAGGCACAATTGAAATCATATATATAAATAGATATTCCCAAAATAAATTCAGTTAATATAAAATAACTATTTTTATTTAAAAAATTTAAATATCGAGAAATTTATAAAGAAAAATACAAGAAAATATAACAGACCTAAAGCTTAAACAATTTTTTAAATAAAAATTTTAATTTATATATGTATGTATATATCTATCAGGCCTGTTCTGCAAACCACGTGATTTGAAATCACGAACCGTTTTGAAACCACGCCGACGATTTGAAGCTGTTCTGTAAATCACGCGATTTTACATTTGTCGGTGTGGTTTTAATTTTTCGAAAACACGAGAAAACAGCTGGTGTTTTATATTTGTTTATATTTTTGCATTGTGAATTAAAATATTAGATGAAATAAAGAATATAAAAATGTCAGGAGCTACTTTATTGTCAATAATGGCTTTAAGAAAGCATCATTTAAAAAAATAGTGTGAAGGTTTACAAACCATAAATTTTTTATTAGCACAACAAAATACCTACATATGTATGTATGTATGTATAATTGCGAAGTTGCCAGTGTTTTCATTAACGAAATTTGCTTAAATTTTGCATTTAATTATTTATAAATTTGCACAAAAATAATTTAATTATTGAGCATATTGATTTTTTATATAGAACAATATATAAAATTTGTCTTAAATAAAGAACATGATAGTAAAATATCTATATATTTACATGACTTATAAAGAATGTGTTACTTTGGCAACCTCAAAAACATGTTCGAAAAAATTAACCAGCTGACTGCTA
The DNA here is from genome assembly GCA_963924685.1 of Dexiosoma caninum. Lineage (NCBI taxonomy): Eukaryota > Metazoa > Arthropoda > Insecta > Diptera > Tachinidae > Dexiosoma > Dexiosoma caninum. The sequence continues at coordinate 12,470,080 of OZ004727.1, forward strand.
AAAAGTAAATGTAAACCACGACAAAGCAAAACAATTATTTACAAAAAAAAAGCAGTGTTCTTATAAATTTGCTCATATTTAAGTTTTTATATGTAGCAAACCCAATTTTATTACAAAAATAAATAGAAAACAAATCACATGAAATATATTATTGCATTTTTATTAAATTCTAAACGAAATACATGGCAAAAATAAGCAAGTGATTTCAAATTGTCAGTCATTTAGCTGACGATTTCAAATCACAAGATTGTTAAAATTTTTGTGTGCAGAACACCATTTCCGTGATTTCAAATCACTTTGACAAAAAGTGGTTTGCAGTATATCCTATAAATATACTTATCGCATTTAGTGGGCTATGCTCTGAAAAAGTTATCATCACTGCTGGTAATGAGCATTCTTCATTACCAGTGTTGAACCCTTAGTGCCATTTATATTTATACAGGTTGCCGCAGAATGAGCTATATGGATTGAATTCTTTATAAATTTTCCATATTTTTTTAATTTAAAATTTAGAGCATTTTTCTGTCAGGGCATTTTACAATTTAAAAGTTGACAACGCTGTTTTTTTAATAAAGCCAAATAGTTATTTTAATGCTGATCTTTTTTAATCTTCGACATTGGCATTCAGTATTTCGAAACTGGTCTCGAATCCAGGACTTTTTGGGTTTTTTAGTCAATTTGGACCAAAATACCATGGTTAATTTTCGAAAAAATAATGACTTTACTGTTCTTTTAATTTAAAATAAATAAATCTAGACATTTTCATAAAATAATGTGGAAAGTTAAACAGTTTCAAAAATTTATTTCGATACGTTACCACAAAGTTGTCCGATTTGACTAAAATTTTCAGCACTGAAATTTTTTTTTTTTTTTGGACCGGCACTCAGGGGATGAGCCCTACACATGCGATGCATTCTGCTGGAACTAGGAAATTAGGTTATAGGAAGGAGGATAGAGGAAGGATAGTATAGATATAGTGTCACAAAGAAATTATAAACGATTGTCAACCTAATGTACGTACCAGCATACTTGACGTAGCTTTTATGTGGTATTACTACGTTGTTTTAACAGCTGAACAATTTTGGCTGCTTGTAAAAGTTATATGTCTTGAAAAAAATACTTCAGTTCGGATATTTTATTTAACTTAAAATTTTAGCAAATTTTAAAGTTTGCTTGTTTTTTGAAAGTCGTTATTTAATAATTTTTTCCGTTACGACCTGTTAAAGTATGACCATAAAAATGTAATATAAAGTTTAATTACTTTGAACTGGTTTTTAATGTCTTTATTTTAGCTTATATAATTTGTATTTTTAAAGTAGTAACTTTCTGAACATTACAAAAATACTTCATAATTATTCGTAAACTTTTTCTCATGTTGGTTGTAAAATTATGAACTTCGATAATATAGAGAAGCAACAGAAGTTAAAACAAATATATACATAAAATATTATGACATAATAAGGACTGCAAATGAAAACGTCACAAATACTGATGCAAAAAAACATTTCGGTTGTGCTACTGCTTGGTGGACACTAATGTCATTGTTATAAAAATTTAAGGAATAAAAGTGTCATCATTTAGCATTCAATCCTTATTTACATAACAAATTACAATATGTGCGTGAGTTATACTCGTATATAAGTATACGAGTACTTACTAAAAGCATTTGCGTTTTGACTGCTTTTGTATGTGTGATATTTTTATTTTTACTTAGTACGTTAATTTCCTGCCTACTCTGTTTTTGTTTTTTTTTTTTTTTTCTTAACGTGCCATTTTTACCAACACGCTATTACAATTCACTACTACTTCATATATCAATTGAATATAACAGACCACTCTTGTGGTAATCATTTTGAAAATTTATGACAAAATTTGCAGCTTTAAATTATGCCATTAAACACGGCATGTAACTTATATTGCCAACAAAATTTATGTTCAACTTTAGTTGGTAATGTTGTTCTTATTGTTGTTGCTGTTGTTTAAGTCATGAATTGTTGCTATAGTTGGTGTTGTTGCCGTTGTTATTGCTAGGCGACTAACTGACTGTAGCACATGAGGCATGCAACTAGATGAACGAGTATTCACAACTGTATGTATGAATGTACATATATAGAGAGCACGCATTAATACATCAGTGTAAATAATGAGCAGTGAGGCCTAATTTGAGGCCTTTTGATGTTAGCAGATCTTTAATCCGTGACTAATTAATCACTCGTTAGCTTTATATTTCTTTGTTACAAAATTCTCTGTTGTAAAGTTTCATTGAGTAATCGTTTAATAAGCGCATGCAATTCGTAGCCAGCTGTTTTAAAGAACATTACACTCTCCGCATCACTAGGCACGTTTAAAGTGAATTTTACTGAAGTTAAAGATTTGTTTAAAAAAAGTGTTTAATTAATATCTGGTCATTGTGTTCCCTTCTTTTTTTTATAATTGAAAGGTCATGGAATCTTTTAGCCAGCTGTAAAAATTGGAATACCAATATGGAAAAAAGTTCAGCAAAACCATCAAACCTGCCCACTTAATCTACGCCTTAAAATTATTACTTCACACTTAGTCAAATGCCCACACACAAACACACAAGTAGCTACAAGGAGAGCAATATAATTCATGCTTAATCGGTACATATGTATGTATGAAATATTCGTAATTTAGGGGAATCCTTAAACTAAACAATTATTTAAAAAAGAAAATAGAGAACAGCTGATAATGTGAACAATTTTAGTACGGTATTTTCAATACAAGCACTCTTAGTGTTTTAGCAATGGATTACCTACGAAACAAATATTCCCTGAGCACTGCTTAAAAAAAAATAAACAGGTAGGAAAGAATTCTACTAGCGAGCACAATATAAAATTTCGCTTTCAAAATAATATCTGGGGATGTGGGGCAGGTATATCTATTGCAGTGTTAATTATTTTCAACCAACCACTCTTTCGTTCTTAATTTACGAGCATTAAATAGTTAAAAAGAAATTGAAAGTGAAGTAAGTCCTTGTTCATACTGGCAATTTTTAAAAATTCTGCTTCGTTATTAATTTAGTGGCCACATTATGAAATTCTAGTTTTGATATGTTTATATTTTTTTTATATATTTCTTACATCTTACCAATACACTTACATCAAACTTCAAGTTAAATAGCGAGAATTGCAAAGTTCCCGTCCACACTTGTCATTTTTGTAGCTGCTTTGAAATTGCATTAATGTCTCCATTCTGTAAGTTTCGTTTTGCAATTTTTATATTTCTTACGCCTTCTTTCACCTACATTATCAATACACTTACGAGTACATAAATTTTCATAGTGGGAATTGTAAAGAAAAATAGAATTGCAGAACTCATGAAACCGTGTGTTCCTGCCCAATCTTGTCACTCTGTGGGTGACAAGCTCAAGAATTGAGATCTGCGGAGCTAGTGGAATTTCCGGACAGATATTGAACTTCAGCGCCAGGAGGATTTATCAGGGGCAGCGGGTGCTTATGGCTTTAGCGCTGTCACTCTTCGTCAGACTCATCGGCTTTTTCACTTCTTTACGTTTTCCACTCTGTCCTATTTATGTCTTTCTAAATTATTTCTATTAACCTTAATCTGTCGTATCCTCGTCCTTTCCTTCATCCTTTCTGTACAAATTACACAATGTGAACATGACTGAATTGCATTCGTGTGCTGCTCTCTTTCTATTTTCACCCGGCACCTGCCTATGTAACCCAACATAACCTAACTAAATCGAAACATAATGTGTATTCCTATATTTGGAAATATAATAAATAAACAATTAAAAATAGTTGAAGGGACAGCCTGGTAGAAATATTTATGATACCAAATGAAAATCCAGTGCATTCATGGATGAGCAAAATTTTTGTTGTTGTTCACTGTGAATGTGGTTGTTTTTGTTGCTAGTTTAGTTAAAAGTCAGCTATGTATGTAATGACTAACTGCTATTGTATAAATTAAAAAAACAAAAATACCAACAAAAACAAAAAATAAATAAAATAAAATAAAAGCGCAGAGAAACAGCAACAGCACAAAACTCAAGGCTTTAAGCGCGGCATTTGAGCAGAGTGTTAAATATTGCAATTTATCACGCAAATGCGTTTTTCAATTTTAACATGCCGCTGGGCATCATAAAAAAATGTTGTTATAGCTGTGGCATATTAAACGTAACCGCTGGTTGACGCTGGTTGGTGCTATTGGTAGTATTGGCGAATATTGTTAAAATTACTGAAATTGTTGATTTGACAGCACCTCAATTTTTATTTATTAATTTTTTCACCAGCATTCTCTGTTGCTCTATAATGAATGTTAAGCAAAAATCGCCTTCTAAATAGTATATGGTACAACATCGTTATTGGCGGCGAAATAAATTAACATTTTTGTATTTTTAACAAATTGGCGAAAGTTAGGTAGTGCCGTATTGTCGTTGCTTGGTGTTGTTGTTGCTGTTTTCTCATTTTATTTTTAAATTATCATTGAACGTTAAATTAAGACCATTCATTTGAGGTTGATAAAATGCATTTCAGCTGTTCTTACTATGGGGAACATCTCACATATTTTAAAGTTGTTTTTGTTGTTGTTGTTTTGTAACGTCAAAAAATGACAAGTGGTTTTCTGTATAGAAATACGTGTAAGAAAAGTTGTTTATCTATCTAACAAAATTCATATTTTAATTTAATACCATGAACAAAAAAGTACACGAGTGTTTAATTACAGCCATGGTATTCAAATTTATGACACGTAACAGCAGTAGCTGTGACAGATTAATCTATACAATTTTTAAAATAGACACACAAACATGTACATATATGCATATTTAATTATATATATACTACATACGGGTAGTACGTTCATACTAATAGTTTTAGTAGACTCAGTTGAGACGTCATAAGTCAGCGAACAATTGACAATTTTTAATTTTAATTGGATTTAGTGGCATGAAATTTTTTTTATCTTTCAATAAGTGAAATTTAGTAGAAATATGCAGTTGCCATAGGAGTGCTGATGTGTTTCTTATGGCACTTAGTGACCCAAATAAGTCAAATATTAAATTTCAAAGCAAGAGAAATTGAAATGATTTAGATATTGACAATTTAATTTGGCCTAAATAGTTTTGACAAATTAAAAGTTGAATTTCATATATCCGCAAATGATATTAAACAAATTTTATTAAAATTTTTTTTTTAAAAGTAACATTCGGCTACCGGTTTTTTTGGAAAAGCTTAGTGTAGAGAAGAGACAGGCTCAGTGTTATAATTGAAAATAATTTGTGCAGTAAATCTGCTGTTAAGTAGAAGAGAACTTGGCATTTTGTTCATTTTCTTATTGCACAACGTTTTTATTGCTCAATTACGAACAGAATTACGCACAAATAATAATGAACATCAGAATGAGTTTTTGCTGAGTGTTTGAACGCACAATTCCTCGAACATTTTCCGAAGATTACGTTTCTGCTATGCTTTTTGTCAAGTTTTTTCTCCCCAAATCAAATATACTCCCTCTAATATACATACATATGTACAAGGTAATCACCCGGGGCAGAAGTAATCACCCGATGTTCTTTTGCTGTAATTTTTATTAGTTGTTGAGTACTATATCCGTACATTGTGATTTAGAAAAACTGACTAAATATATATATAACTAATTTTAAATATGTAACTTCAACAAGATGGCAGTTATCAACTGTCAAAGCTCGGAAGTCCCTGTTGGAAGACTCTATATATAACTTTTAATCGTGCAAGTAAAACACGACTCATATGAATGCCCATATGGTGTGAAAGTATTTGTCTTTGAAAAAAAAATTGGCGGGTACTATGTATGGAAAATATGAAATGCAGGCATGAACGGTATCTACATCATTTTTCTTATCGTCTGTGATCTAATTACCCCGTTCGATAGCGAGTAAAGTATAATCACAAAATATTTCGATACGTATCGAGGAAACAAATCATCTCAAAATTGCATAACGAAAAAAATTGGCAGGTATTGTGAAACCCTAAGCGCGGGAAATACAGGATTGTACGGCTGCTTCAATTTTCTTCATATGTCTATTAATTAAAGTCCACATTAGACGAATTTACATTTTCTAAATAACAAAATCATTTTAATTTTCAATATTACTGTGAATAAAACCTAACCAAGAAAGTGAAAGTATATGTGAATTAAAAATTGTTCGAATATTATACTAAAAAACTTTGCAATTATGTGCTGCGCAGTTTTTTTCAAGTCAGTGTTATAATATGCAATCATGTACTTTCTAAAGGAAGCGAATGGGCCATATTAGAATCATTGTTCACAATGCACGAAGTTACTTTACGTACAGTTAGCACAAGCAGATCTAGAAGGACCCAAGTGAGCTGATGCTTACGGAATGGTTATCCTGCAAAACTAACCTAACCAAATCTGACCTCTGCGATAGTACATGGTTAAAGCAAATTAGCAATTCGTATTCCCTTTAGAAATGCATAATTTATTTTATATTCTGCTATAAAATCTACGAGAAAGGTAAACATAATTAAATTTAGAATTTGAATTGCCATACTACAGTAAATTTCATTAGAGCATATGCACATATTTAAATTTCATATATGTACACTAAATGATGCAATTATATCGAAAGAAATTACCAACCCCGGTAATAACAACATGTTGCTAACATAAATTATAATAACGTATATTTTCATCATTAGACTTAACTAAATTATTTAAATTGAACACAAGACAACACAAATACCAACAGCAACAACAACATTATAATGTTCACTCAAACATTGCACATTAAATGAAACTGCATTAAAAATCAAATTACTTAATAATACACTAACTTGTAACTTGCAATATTTTTAGCCCAACATTACTCCTGCTTTGAAGGTATCTACATACATATATAATAGAGAGTACATATATATATATATATATGTGTGTGTGTATGTATTTGATCTTGTGATGCAAACATGTTAGTCTGTTGATAATAAACATTTAAAGTTAATGGAAAAAAATTTACATGATTAGTTTATTTTGCCAAGCTTCTCAAGCTCGTATTTACTTGAAGTCATACCCTCCTGTCTCTCCCTCATATAAACTGAACAGAATTTCATGTGCGAGTTATGCGAGACTCTATCATGTGCTGAAAATATAAAAATTCAATTTAAATTCACACTTAAATTTTATAGTTTGCCATAATTTAGCTCTTGAAAAAAGGAGTAAGTAATGTGAATGAATGCTGGCTGTTTGCTGCTTAAAAGCCAAAAACCTTTTGATGATCTATAAACATGAAATTTATGTGAAAATTGTTACTTGTTGGAGTTAATTTATTTTTATAACAGTTTTATTTCTATAATTATTTAATTTAGTTTTATGACGAAGCAACTTGAAAAAAAACAATTTAAAAGTGTTAAAAAAGGGTTATACATTTTTCAATGGAATAAAATATAACATCTTTGGTAAGTGGTAAAACTAAATTTTAAATAAAAATGCTGGGCGCGTTTCTTTTAATTGAATTTTGACGTAAAGTTTTTTCCAATGAAATTAAAATTTGTATAATGATATGATGGTATGTATTGCCGATGTAAAATAAATTTGTGGGAAAATTAAGCACATGGTTATTTATGCCTTCAACAAAAGCCAATTTTACGTGTTAGGTTAAATCAGGTTTTATAGACTACCCCTGCAGAGAGATAAATTTGTGATACCTTGGGAGCAGTTTAGAAGAGATGAGGTCCATACATAGGCTACGCTGCTTTACCAAACCATCCACATTGCCTAATCAATTTCAACAGCGTGTTCAGCTCCACCTGTGATAGTTCATCCAGCCTCATACAATATATAGAATCCAAAGTTCTTTCTGCAAGCATGATACTGTGCAAAATATTATCAAAGAAGGTGCAGTACATTCCCTTTCTTCTCTCGTCTAATCCGACGACCACACAAGTAATTTCTTGTGTCTTAATACCAGCAATAACGTCGCCAGAATAACTATGTCAAATTGCTAGTGTTCAACAATGTATTTAGAAGCGGCGAACACGTGAATATCTTAAAACATACGAAAAATACTAATAAACTGCAACAATTTAACACTATTTTTATTAATAAATTGAACTTTTATATAAAAATTGTTGTTAAAAATTTTTAGGTTTTTGCGGAAAAAATAAAAATTTCATTTGCATTTAACAGCTTGTGTTAGCAATTATTGCTCAGCAATATCTTCTAGCAATTATTGCAGAGTATATATTTTAACACATATTTGTGCGATCACCACGTTAATATCTTGTGTTGGTCATCACGACAATAATTTCTAAACGTATTGCTCGTGTGGCAGGGGGAAAGCATACATAATACCGATTTTTAAGTATAAAAATATTATTCATACGCACGGGTATTATGCCTACAGTGCAGAAATATGTATGTACTACACTGTGCGAAATATAAAATTTTTCCTAGACGCCCATTAATTTAGTATTAAAACAAAGTCAAACTGCATACGTTGTTTTTTTTAATTCCTCATTTTTTGTTCCTTTTAAAGGACTTAGCACTTCTTAAGGATGCTGATATTAAATATTTTTTTTTCTTATTAAGCAATATAGAATATATAGAATTTTATAAAAATATCCCCCTTAAAAAAATAAGAAAAAAATGTCCTCTGTAAAAAATATCTTTAAAATTTGACACAAAAATTTTTTTTTTAATTATATGCTGTAGCCTTAAATCAACTACGAGTATATTAGATTTCGAATTTTTATGATTCTAACTATCGCAGTACAACATGACACATTTCTATGGTAATTTAAGGGAGAAATGTTATACGTCATATTTCTTTCATTTTGCCTTATACTATGCAATAAGTGCCACAATATTATTAATATAATATGGCGCAACTTTTTTACAATAAAAAGTAAACATAACCTATGTACAGGGTGCGGCTAAAGTAACAAAAAGATTTTAACTTCTTTGCTTTTCATATGTTTTTTTTTAAATTTGGGAAAATATATAAAAATGAAACGCTATACAATTGCTCAAACAACTAAGATAGTTTTTCTAATCTTTGAAAATAATCTTTCGAGAATTAATACTCAGCGTGCATACAGAAAATTTTATGGTATAACAACTGGTCTCACGGGTCCAACCCTTCCTTCGTTGGTGGATAATTTTGCGGAATGTACTTTGCATGACTGCATACCCCAGCAGCCCTGGCACCATAATCGGAATATAGTCGATTAATTATCCGCCAGCTCTAAAATCTACATGATTCATGAAACCGGAGAAGAATAGGAGCCACAGGAAAATATATATAAATAGATAACTGTTTTAAATTAATAAGGCAAAATACTCGTACAATTCACTTTTGTTTGACAAAAAAAAAAAACAGCATAAAATTCTCAAATTCACCCCTTGTCTCAAGGCGGCAGTCCGATTGATTTAAAATCAAAATTAATTGTTACCTAAAAAAAATAAATGGTTTGCAGCGAACAATACAAATCTTTCACTTATCCTCAGCGCAAAATGTCTTAAGACGTTTCTCTGTCTATCGTTTTTATTCTTCGCATGTCACAAACGGCAAGAAAGAAAATAATAAGAATAAACTCAGGCCGAAAATTAACTGTCTTACACGAATAAGATTATGTCTTAATCATTGCTAAAAGTTGCAGTTGTAGACATGCATCACATTTGCGTATGGACATTGCATGCAACGTCACGCCATGGCAAACCAAACAGACCAAACAACAAATACATGTTGCATATAAATTGCACCTTTCGGGTAAAGCATTTACAGATGACAGGCAATAAAATGTCCAAAGAATTGCTAAACTATTTATTACAAGAAAAAGTAAGAGGAACAATAAGAACAACAATAAGAACATTAACAGCAACCAAATATCAATAGCAGCAACAGCAGCAGGGCAAATAATAACATCAGAGCATTACTCGTACATTAACAGCGAACAGTATGGTTGCATTTTATATGTCAACATTAACATATTTATCGCATAAATTGAAAGAACTTTTAATCGGACTTAAGCTTAACAATTTGCAGGCAATACGAAGGCCCAAAAAACGTTGCAGGAAGTATTCAAGAGAATAAAAAAAAATAAATACTAAAAACTTGAGCAATAACCAGAGTACGAACAACAATAACAACAGCAGCAACAGTCAAATGGACAATAAAAAAAATATAGTGAATGAACATTCATGAACAGATGAACGATGTTGTTGATGATGATAAAGATGACGGCAAAAGTTTTAAAGGGGCGCTCACGTCATTTGTTAGGATTTATTTCAACGCTACAGTGTGTAATGTTAGGCTGTGGATTCGCATTGCTTGCCAGAAAAAAAGTCATGAACTTTTTTGTGAACGTCGACACTACTGTATGTCTCTTAAGTGCAATACGCTTTAGAATCTCTTGAAGTATAGATATGAACTAAGTTTTCTTTAGCTTCAAAAATTTAATTCGTTTTCTTGATATCAGAGGCGCTGCAATATTGCTAAAAAAGAAAGAGTGTGCAAAAGCAGTATTGTAAATATAATGAAGCTTTCTTCTATCTAAAAAAAAAATTACCGCGTGAAAAACTGCACCTTACATAACACGCTTTCTAAAAGCTTTTACGCTGAAATGCCATACCTAAATAAAAGCGGCAACGATATGTCAAAACGATTAAAAGAGGGTTATCAAAAAAATAAATATAACAACCCTGATTATTTTAACAATAAAGTTTATTGGTGTTTGCGATTTTTAAATAAGCATTTTATAAAAAAAAGTTTAAACAATGAGTTATATGGACGATTTAAAGGATTTACTTACCTCAATTTTCTAATAACAAATATTTTTTTATGTTTATTTCTTTCACCTTCTTTATTTGCAACTTACTTCACTATTAGACGCACTGTCAAAATCGGATTTTCCAATTGCAAAGCGTTGCCGTTGCGTTGACGCCGCGGTATTTCGGTATGCTACATACAAATTGTATGGGCATGAGAATTTTTGACAGCTAGAAAACGCTTTCCGCTCTTGTTTAGGTATGGCTGTAATGCAGTTTAAAGAAGAAACTCAAAACGAAACAATAAATAGCCCAAGTGATAGAAAATTGTAAAATATGAAGCTAAATAAAACCAAACTATTCTTTTTTTCCGAGTTCGGGCCTGTTAAGATTTTAGAGCAAGTGGCAAGTGTTTGGCGGATATTTTTTAACACTTAATAGTCATAGATCTTGCTATCATAATAAAAAAGTATTAATATAATTCTGTGAAAACGTTTTCTTTTATTTACAATTAACATCGTGACTTTTGGTAGGACCACGCTTAACTGTTGCTGCAATATATGAAATAATACTTCCAACTATGAATAAAATAAAAAACTTAAGAAATACTTATAGTAAGATAGGAAGTGAGAGAGAGAGAGAGAGAGAGAAATGGAAAGAGATATAGAAAGAGAGAGAGAGAGAGAAATGGAAAGACATATAGAAAGAGAGAGAGAGAGAAATGGAAAGAGCTATAGAAAGAGAGAGAGAGCGAACAATGTTCCCATGGTAGAATGGCTGACTGTGTGCGTACATCTGTCAAATTACACGCAAATTTTGTAAATGTACACACGCACTATTAAATCGCCGTTTTGGGCGTTAGTTTGAACACGTTTTCTATCATGCTTTTTCTTTTCTTACATGGCATTCTATCTCTCTAAACAACAATAACATGACCTGTTCTTTTTTCTATAGTATACTTGCTATATTCTACCATAAATGTTTCTTTTCCACAAAATGCCAAACTCTTTTGATTTCTTTACCAAAATATCCACACTCTCTTGGAGGAATTCTTCCCGTGACGCTCGTCCAGAAAAGTATCACAATAAAGAGCATAAGCAGAATGAAATGCCCTTTTTTTCTATTCAACCTTTCCTTCACGATTTTAATTGCACTGAAGCTGTAATAGCGTGCCACTCAGTGTCTGCTGCGTCGACTGAAATGCTGCATTGGACATTTTTAATTTTTGCTCTTGTATTTAAAGAAAGTGAAGCACTTAACCACGCAACAACGGTGCTAATTCATGTTTGTTTAACAGCTTGGAAATAAAAGTGAAGGCAGAAGGTAGGTAATGACCAGGATATATGTTGTATATTCGTGTCTTTTGTGTTATTCTTTCATTATTTATACCAAATACACGTTAGTATGGTAAATGAAACGGGGGCCATATGAAAAAAAGTAAACTGAGTGTATTGTAGCGTGTTTAAATAAATCTTAGACATGATGTGATCTTTGTTTTTTGGAAATTGAACTATTGCCGCTTGTTTCTAGTCGCATCTTTCGACGTTTCACTTAAATCACTTAAAAGATGAATGACTCAAGGCTACACACAACACAAAAATGAACATGAACAGTGACTGAAAGTAGCAACAACAAAACGAAAAAAAAATTGTGACAGCAACTACAAAAACTACCACGAAATTCTGTCTGTATGTCTATATGTATATGTAAATATGTGTGCGTGTGTTAGTAAATACATGACTCGTACAACAAAACAAACAGCATTTTAATAGGAACATTCATATTATATCATGACAACTGCTGCATGCAACATTTTCACTTATGCATTGCACGATGTCTGTGTCATGTCACTTACCAAACGGCAACAATAATAATAATAACAACAACGACATCGACAACGACAACAACAACATCTGCCACAAATAACAGGCCCAACAACAAGTTGTATATTTTATAACTCTCTGACATGGTTGTTTTATGTCTGACCACAGTAACTGTCCAAATTGTGCATTAAGTCTTTTGTACAGGCCACTTTTTGTTGCATGTCCGTCTGTCCTTCCGTTCAAGTCCATTTAATTTTACTCTGTTTGCCTTACGTACATTTATTTTATTTTATTTACGTTTCTTTTCCTCCTTTTTGGGTTGCATTTTTTCCTTCTTTGCTGCATTTGTGACTTTAATCTCTTTTTATGTTGCATTGTGCATTTATTGCGTTTTAAATGCAATCATAAATCAAATTGAATTTATGTCAACATTTTTATGGTTGTTTGTCCGAAGGCGCTATTTCATGTAACTTTGCAATGAGATAAATAAATTATGTTCGTTTTGGACTTTATTGTATCTTTTTCATTTCGTTTTCCATTTCGATTTCTTTTAGGTTTCGTTTTTAAAGAAGCTAAATCAATTTTTTTTTAACTTTTGGTTCATTTGTTGGTGATAGTTTGCCGTAATAATGCCAAAGGGGAAATTTGGGGGAAAAGAAACCAGCTGTTTTAATTAATTCATTTGCAAATTATTTTAGAAAAACGATTTCGGTGAAAGATTAAAAATTTATTTGGGAACATGAAAGAAATTAACAACAATAGCAATTTGAAATTTATGAGAAATCAAAAAAAAAAAATCTTATTTTCCAATTATTCGTTTACCTTTCTAATTGTGGTTAAAAACGATATTATAAAGAGTTTTTTAATTTAAATTATATGGAGTCCGTCTCCCTTGAATAGAATTTAATAGTTGGTCCTTGTTTCTCAGTGAATGTTCATTGTCATGAAACAGTTAAGGTTCCTGACGGGAATTGAACCTAGACTCCTCTCACGGATTGACTACGCCACCACCCACTGTTCTACCGGGTGCCCTTCAATAAATATTTTCCCACATATATTTTATTTACATATTTCCACTGCTTTATGCAAGTGGTAAATTGAAAAAAAAAATTTTTTTTTTCAAGCAGCAGGCGAGCAGAGCCGCTAAAAAGGAAGAAAGCTGAGATATACAAGAAAACTGTTTTTACATATTTGTGGCATACTTTAAGGATAATGAACATATTTGAGTACCCCTGTGGTGCAAAAACGATACATATGTTTCCATCACCTCTAAAATATGCTTCGATTTTTTTTCGAAATTAGTAGAAGTTGTGTTTGGGAGACTACTTCAGACGGTCATAGTTTTAAGCCATCTTTGTCGACAGCTACAAGACAATAGAAAATAGTGGAAGTCATACTGAGCACAGCTCAATCAAATCGTTTACGAATTTTTCAAACAAATAGTCACGAAATTTATAACATATCTCACTTGCGACAATTTCTTGCACCTTTTCAACGACAATTATGCATACAATAGTTTTAGCAACTGCAAACAAAAAATAAGCACGTAATTTAAGCAAATTGTTCCGCATTTTCTCGCGAGATTTCGACAGATGCCAGTTTTACTATGACTAGCTTTCAATGTGGGGACAAGGCAGCCAATACAATCGTGCGAGAAGGATCCGCAATAGCGTTCGGCGTGTTTTGTTGGGAGGTGAAATGATCAGCCCTCGGATCATTTGTTAGTTGGACTCTGTTAACAGTACAGGTGCTTCAAAAGTTGCTTGTTTCTTGGCATAAACCAATAAGTTGTCAGCACAGTTTGACATTCTCAGCTGTCAAACCATAGTTATTGATATCAATAGTTCTAATACAGCTAAAAAAACACCCGATACATACATATGTAAATATATTTATACAAATTTTTCCTACAACATTGTGGCATACAATTTGAAGCTTTTAATAAATAAATTTACTTAAATGATGATTATATTTCAGTTTTTAACATTTCCAAAAATTTCTGGCTTATTTCAAAAGCAAACATGCCAATGGTTTTAATATTTGTACACGAAATAATCAACAAATCACAGTCTCAATCGAATATTTCGAGTTTATTATATGAACATCGATAAATTCCCGTTGCCAATTTGCATTTAAAACAATATTTATGGGAATGTAAACAGCCATAATCTGTATAATCAGATTCATATATTGATGATGGTTTTGCTTAACATATGTATTTCTAATTTAATTTTTATATTCAATTTTGTTTTTCAATTTTATTTTATTATTTTTCTTTTTCGTTTCGCATTTTACAGATGAAGGTTTAAATGCTGTATTTTATAGCGGTCATAAAATTTTATAATATACTTCATTAGCAATCAAAAATATCAAAATCTTTTTGGCCTTTTCGTATGGGGTTTTTAAAATTTCTTCATTGGCTGTGAGAGGCCACTGCATGCATGGGCATGCATGTGCGTTTGAGTGAGCATTTCAGTTTTTGTGTTTTTTCGATGATTGTTTTAAAACTATGAAATTCAATAAATGTTTATGGCTTGTGTTATTGTATTATGTAGGCACGTTAGTTTCCTTATAGTTTGTATCCCTTTGTAATATTTCCTACATATAAAATTGAAAAATTCATAATTAAAATGTCCATATTAAATACCAAGTAAAGCGTATGTATATTTTTGTTGAAACTTAAGGATTTTCAAGTCAATTTGTTTGGAAACTATTAAAATTACCATTCAGGAGAAAATTGAAACTACAGTCAAATTTATTTGTGCAATTCACAACCTATTGTATGTGTTGTATATTGTGTAGGATATAAATTTTTAGAAAATGTTTGATATTATAATTAAAGTGCTTTGCCATTGGGACATAATAACTTTTGTTCCATTTTGAGTGCGCTATTAATACCATTCAAGACCGCCATGCTCTAAACGACCAGCTGTGCGTATTAGAATGGATAAATTTGATTCCACATTTTTAATACTGGATGTTCCCGCGCCAAATACATATCATAACGGTCGAAGCAAAATGACGCAAATCAGTCGATGGCACTGCGTTCACAGTAATTGAGTATCTCTCGATACACTGTGGCGCCATTTGCATTAAGAAATTTCTGAAACATTCCTACGACATCAATCTGACTTAAGAATATAATGTGTTTGTGTGTTTTCCCGAGAAATTTTCCACCCGAATGCATTTTAGACGAGTTTAGAGGCAAAAGCCAACGTTGTAAACGTCCTCGCCGTGGTCATATGACCGAAATCGAATTTCATTCTTAAAATACACTATACTTAGAATAAATTTGAATTTAGTATATCAAATATTCTGCTTTTTATTAATAAATAAAATTTTAATTATATTATTAATTGACCTTTTTTATTATATTTTTTTGAAATATATTTATTACGCTTGAGGTCTTTTTTATTTTATTTGATGATGTTAACAAGCTGTTAACGAAATATCGAATAATAAAACCAAATAAAATAAAAAAAGACCTCAAGCTTAATAAATATATTTAAAAAAAAAATAAATAAAATTATTATGTTAAATTAATGCACTTGAAATACCGGCGAAAACTAAATTTGTACCCGACCATAATATAGTATGTGGTAAGGCCACCTACATTTCTTAATTTATTCCTGTTCAACTTTCATAGACAAGTTCATGTTTATGGATGAGAACTTACGAACTCTACCCCGGAAGGGTAGAATTTTTCTTTGTGGAAACTTTCAATATTATGGAAGGATATTTTTTTCACAGCACATTTTTTCCATACTTTTCTTCAGGGGACGTAAGGTAAATATTTTTATAATATTCTATAGAGTTATCGCTTTATTTTCATAGCAATATTGCTTAACAACTATTTCATCTTAATATGAAAAAGAAATATTTAAAATAAGCATCCTTACGAAATGTTAAGTCCCTTAAAAAGAACAAAAGTTGCGAAAATGACAAACAAAATATGCAGTTGGATTTGTTTTGCTTCTTAACTTTTTCAAGATAAATTTGCAGCATTCGACACAGTTTTTAAGTCCAGGAAAACGAATGCGTATTAAAAATCGATTTGACAAGAAATTTTAAAAAATTTTCGATATCAATATCGAATAATTTTTCAGATTTTGATTTTTGAATTTAGAGCATTCCATAAACTCGTATAAAGTCTATCAAAATAAATGAATATATAAAATCGCTTTGTTAGCATTCGTCAGCCTGTCTTTGTAATTATTTTCGTTGATGGATTTTGAATTGAAAACAAAAACAAATTACAGTTTTTTTTCTTGTTATTTCGATATAAAAACAAGAAGAAAATTAAATTCTTTCTTATAAGTTTTCGTCAACGATATCTCGCGAACCAAACACCCGATTTTAGTTAAATTGATAGCGAGTGAAGTTTCTTTTCTGTGTTAAGAATTGATGAAGTTTTCAACTTGCTCGTCTTAGTAGTTTAAAAGTTATGTGAAGAGAACAATCTGCCGAACCGCATCGGTTAATTATTCCACGACAGCTAAAAACGCTCAATATATTTCGAATACGGCACATTAATTTCGAACCGTTAACAGGTTCTTATATGATATATTTACATTCATACACACACAATTATGTATCCATACTCACATGATCGCGAAACTAGTCAATATCGACAATTAGGACCTCAAAACGTAGAAAATATCAAGAAAATTCGATTTTCGAAAATTTGCGTAAAATCAATGACTTGCTTAGCTGGATGTTAAAACGCCAGCATATATTACAATAATATTTTTTTAATTCCAACCGACTTTATCAACTCATATAGAGTCTATTTTCAAATTCTTCCAGTAAGTTATAGAGCTTTTCATAATAAACTCATATCTGAATATTGTTTAGCAAACATTTTCAGCATAGTTTCATTTATTTACGTTTCTCTAGAAAAAAACCAATTTAATTTTTTTTTTTACAGTTGATTTCAAAACAAGTTGTTAAAACATTAATCATGGCAAAAAGAGCGTTTAATGTTGACTGTCATTCCGTATAAATAAATTTTAAAGCAACTTGCAACAACTTGCAACATGCATTTAAGTTTAACAACGCTCCAACAAAAATAAATCAGTTTGACAGCACATTTCATATGACAGGCATATGATGCCCGTCAACAAACACATACACTCGCAATCACACCGAACAACAACAAACAGGCGACGAACTGTAGTATGTGTATCTGTAATGGGTAAGTTTTGACGCTTCAGTTAATTTACGCATAAAACGTCAATAAACAGTTGAATAATGTTTCAAAGTAAATACTATACAAGACTGTCATGGCTCGCTTCATATTCATTAATGTGCACTCTGAGATGCAACATTGTGCAGACGGACACATAAAACTCATTTCAGAATTGCTGTTCAACACTTACAAGTTCACTAAATATACGAGTATGAAGTGTAATAATGTTAAGTTAATTTTTTTATGTCAAATTGCTAAAAATGTTGTATCCGTTACGTCTTGAATTGAAGTGCATGCACCGCTTTGAACAGTGTCACAAGAAATTATTTACACAGTAAAGTAATAGTCCAAGAAAAAAAAAACAACCGAAAAGGAAGATTTGGTGTGCAGTGCCGCACAAACAATTCATACAATCGAACTTGTGCGTAGCAATTTCCAACATTGCGTTATTAAACGCTTCCATATTTTGTATTGTTCCAGCACGCAGAGTCATTCTTCGAGGGACATTAATTAATCGAAATATTACTTCAATATGTTCCTATATATTTTTTATTTAATAAAATTACCCAAATTTTTTAAGGCTCCTGATTCACTATCATACAAAATCGCACGATCTACTCATATGGGAACTATACAATAGTTACACCGACTTTAAAAAATTGCTTCAAAATGGCGTTGTAAATGTCGCACTATTATGCAAAAAATTAAATAAAGTGTCTACAAAATTGAGGTTAATTTTAATTTTAATTAAAAAATACTTTTTTTTCATATATTGAAAATATATTTTTATTTCAGTTTTTTATAATTAATTTCCGGTTAAAAAAGAAAAATTATTTCGGTCAATTGACCACCTGTACTGGCTCGCCAGGCTCTCAATCTTTTACCAGAATTATCAATCATGTTTATCAATAAATTGTTGTCAATGGTTGATATCTCGATAATGTTGGTTTTAAGCTGTACACTTTTGATTTACAAAAGCCCAACAAAAAAAAAAATTTAAAGATGCCAAATTGCACGATCTTGGTGGCCAATTTATTCTTCCTCTACGTGAAATAATGCGATTTTCGAACTTTTCTTTCAAAAGATCCATTGTTTCTCTTGCTGTGTGTCAAGTGGCATCATCCTGATGAAACCACATATTCTCCACCTCGAAATCATCAATTATACGCCGCAAAAAGCTTCGGATCATTTTCCTGGAGTGATTTCCATTGACCGTAATCGCATTTCCATTTTCGTTTTCAAAAAAATATGGTCAGATGATTCCTCCGGACTACAAACAACGCCAAAATGTAACTTCAAATGCGTTAATTTCGCTTGTCGACGTAGCCATTGAGCTGGAAATGCGCTTTGTCGGTGCAGATTATTTTTTTAAAAAATTTTCATATTCTTTTTGTTTTTGTTTTTCGATGGACCAAGAAACAAGTTCCCGACGTAATGCGTAGTCAGCTGGTTTCAATTCTTGTATCAGCAGGATCATATAAGTCTTCAAATGCAGATCACGATACTAAATGTTGAATCATGTGGATCGTTTGATTTTTAATTGCTGTGAACGATGACAAATGGAAGTTGTTGGATTTCTTCCACTTCTCCTCACAGCTGCTGTATTTTCGGTTGAAGGACCACTACGTTGTTATCATAAACGGGTCCAGTTTTCTAAAATTTCCTAATTATATCTAGAAAACTTTTGCCATTTTCAAAAAATGTTTTAATAATAAAAACACGTTATTCCTTTGTGGAACGTTCCATATTTTGTTGTTGGATTGCAAAAAAAAGCTACGATATTTTGCATTTGCATTCCTGCAAGACCGTTTGCATTAAACGCGGAATACCACGAAAAAAAAACTCTCGGCTGTTTAATTAAAATCGCATGGAAATTATAATATTATGAAAATTATTATTAAGTTTACTAAAAAATCTGTCACATAGTTTTCAAACACACATGTCATATTTGGCAGCTCATGCGATAGTGTACGATAGTTAATCCGAGCCTTTACAAATATTTGTAGATTGAAACGTCTGCTGGCCTACTGCTGTATAAGTGCTGCATTCATGAACAAAAAAATATATTTTATTTTTATTCTGTGGCAATTCCCGAACAACCCACTGTAATTGAAAATTTTATTAATTTTAATTTATGACAAAAAGCATGTTGGCTGCACAATGATTGATTTATGTAGTTTAATTATATACAGTGTGCTAAGTTTAACGCATACATTGTTTATAATAAATTAACATAAAAATAAAACTACTAAACGGGGTGAAAAAATGAGAACAAATAAAAAGCTGTATATGCGTTTTACGTTTTTCTATTTAAAATGCAGGCATTAAAATTTTATAGCGGCACATCTACGCAAGACACCATAATTAACATTGTGTTTTTCGCAATATTTATTCTTTCCGGCTGTTGATTTTTTCATATTAAAAATGTAAAATTAAATGCAATCTTTATGATTTTACGAAAGGTTTATATTTTGGACTGGCTGTGTGGGATATTGTTGATATTGACATGAATATTTGTGGCATAATGGGGAGAGTAGCTCAAGTCTAATTAGAGTGATTTGCTTCTATTGCTTTGAAGGGTATTAGTTTTTTTTAGAAGCCTTACTAAAGAAAATCTGTATCAATTTAATTTTTAATATGTACAAGTTTAATGACAATTAAATACGTTATTTACACTTAAGTGCTTAAAACGATATGCATATTCAGTGTCACTCCGATTTAAATTTAAGTGTTTAAAGAAAAACATTTTTATTTTTTTTAACCCATTATGCAATTCAATTTTACCATAAATAACATTTTTATAGCAATCATAGCAGCATTTAGTCTAGTTTTAACATGATTGACTTCCATTTTTTTTTTACTATTTTAAGTTTTAAGCATGATTTGCTTTAATATTTAATTACGGGTTATTTATGGCTACACTTGAAGTTTGTGTGTTAAAATCTATTTTTTTTTTTATTATTTTTTTAAATTGCTTTAAATTTGTGTATTTGAAACTAAATAGTTTTTCGCATGTTGTTCAGTAATTTTTTTGACACTTTAATGGGTGTAATTAAATTGAATTTGTTGTGATTAAATACGAAATTGTTTTACACATATTTTAACAGGTGAATTTTAATGTTTTTTTTTTTAATTTTTGTTTTTCGTTAAATGGCCTTAAGGAATTTGAAATTAAAATTTCCTAATTGTATGAATGATTTATTTACTTTGTGTAGAATAATAAATATTTGAAATAGCAAAATTTTTGAAATAGAATATATATTTTCCTAATAGAATAACAATTTCGTGAAGGAATTTCTGCTCTAACGTTTAACTGGCAGACAGGTAGAGTAATGAAAAAATCTGTTTAAAACATTCCAAAATTTATGACACTTTTAGAAAATCTAATTAGAGCTAATTTTTAATATAAATTTATTTGTAAACAATATTTGCAAATAAATATTTTGCTAAAAGACCAATAATTGTTTTCAAATATTTAAATAGCATTGACTAGAAGGAGTGTAAGAAAGTACGTGTCAAGTACACTCTTGGGGGTTAATAACCCCCAGAACATCAGATTTTTGTAACAATTAAGTACTTCTCTATCACTTCACCAAATGTATTTTCTCGAAATTTAATTATCTGAGTGTTACTTTCCAGCAAAAGTGGAAATTTTGATTTGTTTTATATTTTTGTGTATCTTTAGTAATTTTTTGAATTCACATTTAAAATGAAGAAATCTCCAGTCAAAATATTTTCAAATGAACGTTATTTTTATTTAACTTTCATCTCTGTGATGCTGTGATATGAGAGTATCTGCAACTTAAATTTTTTTATATTTTTTTTTTTGTATATTAATTGTTTGATACATACGAATATATATGTTTGAAGTGCCTTATTTCGACACCCTGTTCATGCGTTAGTTGAAATTTTTAAATTTTAAATAAGGTTAGTAATCGATAACATACAGATATCGATAACTCAGAATTACATGAGATAATTCCTAAAAAACAAACTAAATCAAATAGAGAATTGTAAATTACACTAACAAACACTAGCAGAACGGAACAACATGCTGTTTTCGAAGGCTGCTACATATTCATCTTCAGCGTTCTTCGTATTTTGTCCACTAATTATTTAAGCTGTATTAATTATTTAAGAAGAATTATATGCTTTATATGTAGAATTAGATTTTTTTGTTGTTTTTTTACACTCTCTGTTTATTGTTATATTTCTTCGATGATTATTAAATATTGTGCATAAGACCCACGACTTCAAGGTTCGCATAGGTTATGGCCACCTCTGATATATGGAATACATTAGCATGATGACAATAGGGAGCTTCAGTATGCAGCAACGATTAATAACCCCATGATTCTTTTGAAAATGAATCGAACAATTGTCTATAATTCTGATGTATAGATATCTCTAGATTCTTTAGTACTTGTCTAATGCTTTCATACTCGTATCTACCTGAACAAATAACAATTTCTTTAGCACTACGATTAATTTTCTAAAACTTATTTAAATAAAACAATCAATCATTGTTTACTTGTTTTCATTTTCCATACCTGGCAGTTTTGACAACAAATAATTTGTTGCCACAAGTCTGATCGTTAGTGTAACCAAGTGCCACAGAATCTAAGACAACGCATAATGGAAAACAATAAATAACATTTATGACAAAATATGCCCAATAGTTACAAAAATGCCAAAAAAGAAAAAAAAAAATAAATGAATATAAAACTTGAATAGCAGCATGAACAAAATTTCAATAATAATGATATTTTGCTAGATTTTGAACACTTAATCATAATCAACAACCAACTGCTTTTCTGTTTCTTTTTCTTTTTTTTTTCTTCTTTTGGGGTTATTTTTTGATTTTCAATTCAACTTCTTTCGCAGAAACTTGTTGAAAATGTATTGTCGTATTTGGGCTGTCATAAATGGAAATGCTGTCTATTGCAGTGATGTAGTTGGACCGTAGTAAAAGTAACTAAAATGGAAATCCAATTATATTTTAAATTTATTTGAAAACTGATAATAGCTGTCTTCAGTACGTCTCCCAAATTATGTCCGTAATGGATCTCTGAAGTGTTTCAGGTCTTCAGACAAATGTCCTCATAAAATTTGTTGTTATGCAGTAGTAATTCCCGCAAAGAAAATAACGTTCTTATTCGATTTGCGTAGGCTTTATTCGTTCTAACCAGATTTGCTCTTGCATTTGTCACAGAGATGTCGTATTTGTTTTTATTTTTTGGTAAATATTTTGCTGGTAAACACTTTTTTTAATACAATTTTCTTTAATGTATCTTCATTATCTTGTGAATGATCAATATATATCCAAATTTTAAATACAAAAATTACTTAAAAATTTTAAACCTTCTGGCAAAAACAGCAGTTTCATGCAAATTTTCTTATTAATCATTCATTTCTCAAACGTGTATGACCGACCACTGTAGCTGAAGAGGTTAGGCTGAGTATTAAACTTGATCGTAAATAAGTAAGATATTTTCTTAGAGCTGATTCACACAAATCGAGTTTGAGTGGCCAAGTTTTGTTTTTTTTTAAAGGTGAAGCTAAAAAATTATGTGATGTTACGAATATAAACTTTCAATATTCGCGAATATGAAAATGAAGAAGAATATCTGATCTAATATTAACCGAATACGAACAGTCAATAGTGAATTGTACCGCCACTCTATATTTCAAATTTATTTTCATGAAAAAAGTGAAAAGAACTGAACCAACTTCCCACGTATGTTGTCTATGTATTTGGCTGTGTAATGCATATACATATTTATGCAAACTAAACGGTATGTTGTCATTACAATAAATATTTCTCTAGTATGGATTCGTTTTACAAAAAAAAAAAATGAGAAACAGCTAAGAAATAAATCATAAAATTTTTTGACACTCTGATTATAGATACGCTGCAGAGAATGTACACTTAATGCTGTATGAAAACCCACCAGACCTGTATAACTAGAATAGAAAAAATTTAGTTTGTAGTACAACATATACCGTTAAACTGGTAGCTAGTGTATTAGAGTATTACTACGAGAGTTACGGGTTCGAATCCTACCAGCTTCAACAGCAAGCTATAATCGTTTTTTCAGTCTTTCAACATTAAGGCATGGAAAGGACGAATTTACAATTTTGAATAAAGAGTATTGCAGATATGAAATAAAAAAAAATCAGATAAGCATTACAATAAAAATAAGCCCTAAAAATAAGCAAAAAAAATAATTATTTATGCTTTTAAGTATTGAGCCCAAAAATTAATTAAAATTGTAATTGAATTGATTAAACTTTTAATTGAAGACACGCATTATTCTAATTAAAGGTGTTAATTAAAAAACAAATGTAAAGAATAAACTCAGTTTATTAATCTGTATAGCATTCCTTCGGTACTGATTATCATCTGTATCTTCTATTATGAACGATCCGTGAATAACTTTGCTCTTTATCATTTAATTGGAATTCATTTTTGTGATTAAGTTTTTGATGATAGTGTTGCGTAAGAAGACATAAATTGTATTCCTTATATTTATACTAAATATATATGGGTCGATTATGGATTGCAACCGAATTTCAATTTGGGAGTTAATTCAGTTTAGATCGCAGTTACCATTTTTAGCAACTGGCAACTGGACAACAGGTCGGTTGCAATCTATAATCGAGCCATTAAAACTATGTATATTAAAATGCTTTGCATATACAGACGAACTTCGCTATAACGAACTTCACTATAATAAACTTTTCTCCACAACGAATTATTTTTGAGAACTTTCTACTTTATTGCGGTTATTTTCACATTTTTATCTAAATTAAATTTAAATTTCCTTTTTTCCATCTCTGCAATATGCTAGCAATCAGATAGCAGCAAATAAACGATGATTATTATTTATTTATGTAGGAATACAATATTTGATGTTTGATCATTTGTTATGCAGAAACAGCAACAACAAAAAATGTTTGGCAGGAAACCAATGTCTGTGTCTCTCTCTCGCCCTTTCTCACTGTTCGAGGTGGGTTAG
Source organism: Dexiosoma caninum (assembly GCA_963924685.1). Classification (NCBI taxonomy): domain Eukaryota; kingdom Metazoa; phylum Arthropoda; class Insecta; order Diptera; family Tachinidae; genus Dexiosoma; species Dexiosoma caninum. The sequence continues at coordinate 12,494,853 of OZ004727.1, forward strand.
CTTTGTTTCACAAATAAATTCAAAATATGTGTTGCAAAAACCAAAAAATATATACATATGTGTGTATTTCTCTTTTCCAACAAGTGTCAGTGGGGTGTTGTCAAAATGACAGTTATTTATATTTTTCATAAATTTATTAGTTTTCTAAACAATAGACACATAAATTTTTTATGAACTGTCAAAATACACAAAATATTAAAAAGTTAAATTTTAAATGATGTGGTGCTGTTGCTTCATGACTTTGTGTCCGCAGTTCTTTGCAGTGGGTGTTAAATAAATAAAATAATTATTTATTCATGGGTGTTAAATAAATACAATAATTATTTATTCAAATAAAAAAGTTGTGTATTGGAAAGAAGTATTGGAAATGAATTAGCTTGTCATCAGGGAAAAATACTGCATAAAATTTATGGCAATTTTTAAAATTCTTTTAGCAATATTCTATAAGATCATCAATATTTTAAGGTGTGTATGAATGCAGGAGGAAAGTGTAATATTTTTCTTAAATATAGAATTAAGTCATGGGTATTGAATTTGTTATAGTCTATTCTGGGAATTGATTTGACTTAATTTATAAAATGTTTCCCCGTAAAGTGTATTTCAAGTTTTATTATATTTTATTTTTACGTTAAACTCTTTTTACCGACCTCATTTTTGCGATAAAAATCTTTTCATGTTTGTTTTTTTTTCTATTATTTAAAAAGAAAAAAAATAATTGAAATTGTTAACTAAAACACTTAATTTCATTTTAAAATCTTAATTAATACCGAGTTAATGTATTATTCAAAATGTAATAAATCAAATGTATAACGAAATGCTGTTGCGAGCTGTTCACCATATATTTCTTTTATTTTTTAATTTTTTTTCTTGCCAATAAAAAGCACAACACGAAAGCCTACAAATAATCTTGTAACTTGTTTAAATGCAGTTTATCAAAAAGAAAAACCTGCAAAACTCCAACAACAAATAAGCGCAAAAGATTAAAATATTTGTAGGTAAGAGAGCCATAAATTTTCCAAACATAAAAGAGGTGGAGGTTTTAGATTTCAACAGAGGAAGAAATCGAACAAAAAAAAAAAAACAAAATGAAGAAAACTAAAATGTATTACATTTATCTTAAAATATGAATCTGATATAGAAAACGTAAAGGAAAATATGAAAAGCTTTTAATATTTGATATACTGCAAAGAGAAAATTTTCATAACTTGTTATTCAATTGCATGTGTGGTGCTCTGTACTTTTGCAACAACATTAAGGTGTTTCTCCATGTCTTCCCGTATAGCAGTTGTTATTGCCCACACCTAATATTTTCTAATATTTTGAAGGTGTAGTGTTAGAGAAATAGAAATAATTGCTTCAAGATTTCTAAGAATTCCAATGGTAATTACTTGATAAGAAGAAATTATATGCTGCCTTTGTGGGAAACTAGATAACGAATAACATTTGAAAAGGTTAAATTTACAAATAAATCTTCCTCTTTTCTTATATCTTCGACCAGCACTCATGCGATGCATTGTGCTGGAAGAACTAAAGGAATGGGATGAGTTATGACAGGATCTGAAGCTTCACTATCTTCCAACTCTGCTTTTGCACTTTTTTGTTAATAGCAGTGTTGCAGCGTCTCTGATGAAGCTTCGTTTTAGTAGCCATTTTTAGTAACTATTTTAATTCGCCGGTGCTACACAATACCGGCTAAGGAGGGCGTTCTAACCTGCCTGTGCATTACCATCAGCTGAAGCCTGTACTGTTCAGTGACCCATGTCTATGCCTTCGCCACTGAACCTTCCAACAACAACTGACACTCTAATGTACATTAGAAAATATGCGAAATTTTTTTTATGATTTAGTGTGAAACTGGGTTCGAAATCACAGCCTTTTGCTTTTGTAGTCAACGTGCAGACTACTTCAGCCATCGCCACCTTCTTTTTAATTTTGTTATTTAAAAAATAATTTTGTTAAACAGCACCCAGCTTCTATAAGCGTACAATCATACAGTGTATATTATAAGATGTAAATGTCTGTATTTAGATCCATAAACTAATTTATTTATTTTTATATTCTCTTAATAGAAAAACAAAGTTTTTTTTTTTTTTAATTATGCATAAACTGCTTGTAAAATTTGAATAAATGATTTAGATCATAAATTTTGAATGCTGTTGCCTATTATTCGACCGTATAATAAAATATATTCTATACGAATGCACATATATTACAAACTGTTTTATACTAAATAGTTAAATTTATAGCGGTGTGGTACATAATATTTAATGCAATCATGAAATAAGAAATATACAAACACACACACACACACATATGCCTTTAATTGCGGCAATAAATTTTCTATATTTTAAATTTATGTATTTTTATAATTGTTTCCGCTATAACATGATTTAGTGTTTATAATAAAAAAAAAAAATGTTTATATGAAAACAAAAATAAAATGAAGAAGCAAACTTATTTATTTATTTTCATAAAAATAAATCTGTCAACATGCAATGTTGAAAATTTTAATTTGAGTAAGGCAAAGAAGGGAAAGAAGGGGAAGAAATTAATAGAATTAATAATTTTCAAACAATGTTTTTTCAAATTAAAATTTCATAAAAACATCAACATCTTTATATTGCAGTACTTAAGGAACTTATAACGGGCCGTGAATAAAATATGTTAAGGGCTTAATGAAATCCAGCCCAAATTCAGTAAAAAACAGCTCTAAAGTCATTGGAAAACTGACACATTAGTTTATATTTTCCAAAACGCTTTAAAATGAGCCGCATACTCCTAAACTTCTACTGGAACTTCAGACAGAGAACCAGAGAACTCGGCAATTAGGTGTTCACCCATTATTTTTTTATATTTAAAATTTTATTTTTCTTAACTTTTGCATCGGATGGGATATTTTTTTTTCTCTAAAATGAGGCCCATATTCCTAAACTTACAGTGGAATCTCAGACGGGTGGGATATTTTTTTTTTCTTTTCTGAGCGGGGTCCTAAAGTTTATTTGTTCTCTTTTTGAATAATTTAAGTTTTTTATACACAGAAATATATAGATTTCTTATTTTATTTTATTTATTTTTTTATTTGCTTATTATTTCCTTTGATACATATAGATTGCAAATAACCAAGAATTAAAAAAATTTATTTAATTTGCAACGCCATATTTGTTCTGTCTGTCCATACCTTACCAACACAATACTCACATACATATGTATTTTTTTTCAAAACTTTAAGCACCACTTTTTCATTTTGTTTATTTCTCAAATAATTTATAGATTTGATATATTATAATTCATAACGAATGAACGAAAAAAATCTTACCTTTTCACACGATGAACTTAAAGGACTTGAAATATGTTTAACCAACATAAAATGAAAGAGAATTTAACCACTTGATTGTTAGCCAAAGGGTCCCATGTGAGATGTTTTTGAAAAAAATATCTTATTTTTAATATAGGAGTATGAATTATACCTTAAGAGATATTAAATGTGTCTTATTATTTTCTTATGTCAACATAAATATTTTTTTTAGAAATTTATAGCCAGAAAGAACTCAGTTCATTGGGAGAGAAGGCAAAAAAAAAAGTAAAATTTTTAAATTATTTCTTACTTTTTCCTTTTATATTCCTTTAGTGAATTGAAGATGTTTTTTTAACTACTGTTTAGTTTCCGCTTAAGCCAAATCAGCAGACACATTAAGCCAAACGAAATAACCCAGCGAAATGTGCGAAGAAAGGAAGAATGGTAGAGTAGTGGAGAAAAGCGGTGAAAACATACATATATATTTATTTTTATTTTCGATTATTAATTTTTGTTTGGTTAAGCACAAAGAGAGTGAAAAAAGAAAATATTCAGTAGAATCTTTATCCTCGCCGGGACAAATTTTTTTCTTTATAGAAGTCAAACTTTTACTTTAAATTTAATTAGAACATCATTGATGTTATTTCATAAGTTCATACATTATGACTGTATAGTTTGAAATAAATATATTTTTTAAAGAATATTAAAGAGATTTGCGATTCGCGTTTGTTTTGTGCAGATTTGAATACCCAGTGCTACGGTAAACTTATAGAAATATTATTCCCTTTCCCTGCAAATATTAAAAAGCATATAGCACCGTCCCACGTAATGTTTTTCAAATTAAGCAGCACTTCACCATTTATCATATCCATCTAATTTGTGTATTGCTTGGATGAGTATGTTCCATATGCAATCATCTGTTCTACTCATCTTCGTAAATTCTCATTTTCAAGTATCTTGAGCACAGCTTTGCTAAAACTACTCTACTTTGTCTGTATTTTGAGCAACAAAAACGTTAACGATATAAAATAAAAATAATATGTCTCTCTTACAAAACGTCCAACTGCTGAATTGTGCCAGAATTAACCTCTATTTCATTCTTTCGCTTCACCATCGTTCTCTTCTCTACTCTATCCGTTATAAAGTAGTTCCCCTGAACGCAGGCAATCAAAGTGAATTACATTTCTGCATGTTCATGCATGCACATCCATATATTGTCGATTTTCTTGCGAATCACAATATTTATTTATAGATGTGATAAATTTTTTTTTCTAATATATTGTATGTGGAATATGGGCTATTGGAAAATTCTAGTCAAATATCCACAAACACTAACTTACTCTCGCTTGCAAGAACTTTTTTTTTTCCAAATTATGGTGCAATGCATACATATTATTAAGGGTACATTTTCTGAACACTGTTCGCAACAAAGATTTTGAATGTTGCAAATACTGAGTATGGAATAAGAAAAATTTTGTGTCTCAATTGTGTACGAGAAATGAGTAGATTCAAAATCATATTAAAATGTGTGTTGTATGTTTTTGCAAAGATTTCATATGGTTTAAGTTTGTGTATTTAGAATTCTCAATGATTTGCTATATGTTTCTCTATAAACAATTCAAGCCGTTAAACTTTTGCAAAAATTTTATATAAATATACATATATATAATTTTATTGAAAGTGTAACAATACAATTAGCAAAGAGAAGTCCAACATCAGTTGGTAAATAAAATAATGATAACAATTTATTATTTCAATAAGTACAACAAAGCAACGGAGTGATTTGTAACTTCTCTTTTAAAAGTAGGAAATATTACTCTAAAAATTTTTGACAATTAATTTATTATAAATAAGAGTACTAAATAAAAATTAAAAGAAAGAAATAGTATAAAACTCTGATATCTCTATGATGATGTTGTAAATCCTCTTAAAAATTTTACTGGGTAACAAACATACAGAAAAAAAAAAACACTTTATGAACACAATATGAATGAAGGCAAAATTTCTTAAAATAATAATAAAAAAATTTTTTTTAATTTAAACTGAACCCTTTTTCAGCATTTCTTGTCCCCTCCAGATTGTACGAAAATATGCACTGCTGATTTAACTTGTTAATATTTTCTATTTCTTCTTTTTTTGGCATTTCGTTTAAGCCTCTCTTCTACTGTGCACTGCCCTCTCTATCAACTTATAATAATCGCATAAAATAAAGAGCGAAACCATCCGACACTTTAATGGCCAACATAAATTGTAATATTAAATCGAGCTGTCATGTTGTTGGGTCGTTTATGCCGCTTAAACATACAACAACTACTCGTACTACGTTCATTTGTACAACAGAGTTCCATGATGATAAAAGTCGCTAAACATAAAAAAAAATGGATATAACGAATGAATAACTTCCATATTTTTATCATCATCCTACTCAATGGTTTTAATTTTTTTTTATATTTCCAAATGTTTCTCTGCTGTAGCACTCTACTGGACATGTGTAAAATAATAAGTTCAGTTTTGAACATGAATGGACTTTTTTATATTCTATAAAATCTTTAGAATATTTACATATATGTATGTATATCATATATTGTTTTTTGCCGTTTATTTATCTGTTTTTAATCGAAATATTGTACCAAATTGACAACAAAATGACGTTACGAAAAAAATTTTTTATACACATAATATTGATAACAAATGAAAGGAGATGAATTAAAAAAACAAAATAACAGTACTAATCACTATTCCAGGGTGACTTTTATATGGGTTGCGGGATATACGGATATCATCGGTAGTTGCGTTGTTGATTGTATTGTGCAGGCGGGTACAGAGGTGGTAATTTCCGAACTATAACAATTAGGTGTTCCCATTGCCTCGGTTAAAGTGGGTTTCCTTCAGTCGGTGTATGTAGAAGCTTAGTTTCGTTGGCAGCATAAGGGGACGTGTAGTATTGCTGCGTTATGCTGGACCAACCTGTTTGTATAGGAAGACTAAGTGTCTTCTTTGCTTGAATCGCAAGGGCATCCGTCGCACTGTGGCGGCTCTTAAGGGCCATTGACTCATTCCAAAGAGGCAATCCCTTCGCAGGATTTTTGCAAGTACTCTAGGTCTGTGGACGAGGAGAAGGAGACGACGCCTTGAAATAACGGAGGTTCTTCGCCTCTGATGTCCAGTCATCGTTGACTGAAGTCTTCCAGCTGATGATTTACGCAATAGCTGGATTTATTTTCATATGGCGGGATTTTAATTTCATATGGCGACTGTCTGATCCCCGGGTATAAAAAGTATAAAAGACTATGTACCTCCTACATCAGACTGTGCATAACATTTTCTTTTCCATCACAATGACATGAGTACGTTAATAAGACCAATACGAAATTAGAACAATGTTGCTATAAATCAAAAATAGCGAACATTATGGCGGTAATTTTTTTCTTATCCAGACCCATTTGATGGACTGTAAGTCAGTGTTCCCATTTTAGAAAAAAGGCTTAAAAAGTTACGATAAAAATGGTACAAAGCCTTAAGCGAAAAATATGAAAATTTGAAAAAAAAAAAAATGGTGGAAAATGTGTTGTTTTGCTTTGCAGGTAACACATTAGAAAAAGATAAAATTGGCACCGGGGGAAGGGTAAAAGGCGCTAAAATTTTAAATATAAAAGAAACATATTAAAATTGTAAACAAAATTTATTATTATTTAATTAGGAAAAAAATTGAAAAAAAAAACTTTTTATTAAAACAACAAAACAAATATAAAGTTTTATATAAATACCATTTCATTTGCGAATATATATGTTCCGTAATCGTCATTATCGGCTCACAAACTAATTTTAACAAACTATTCACATCTTTAGCTTTACGTTTCATTTGGTTTAATTTTTATATAAACACACAGAAAAAAATTTAATTAAAAACGCAAAAAACAAGGTTGATTTTGCTTCATACGATTTTAATGTTAGTTTAACATGATTTTATAATAACCTGAAACCGTTGTTGAAATAACTTTAACTCTTGCTGTTATAATATGACAGTAAAGTTTAATCAAAATGAAATATATGTTGAATTACCATGATGATTCATAGCCATTTCAAGTTGGAGTAACGAGAAATATATGTTGAACCAATGTTATTTCAATTTGCATTCATCATAACATTAATTTAAAATTAAAGAACGATTATGTTAAAACAAATCTTGATTCACTATGATTATAATGTTGTTTTAATATAAATTACAATTGCAGTTAAGTTCAAGTAACGTGTAATCTTCATCAGTAGATAGATATTCAATAAAATTCTTGAAAAAACTAAGAAATCTCAAATTGTTTATATAAAAACTTCCAAAAATCCTTTGAGAATTACTAAACATCCAACTGTATAGTTGTGCAAGAATTAAACTATAGCCTTCTTATCACTTCACCACCTGTCTCTTTTCTACACTACACTTTTCCAACTAGTACTTGTGCAATGCATGGCATAAATCTAAGATATAAGATACTCCAAAATCAAAGAGAGTCTTAAGTTTTCATTAGAAGTGATAAAAGCATTCACAGTTTTCATAAAATTATTTTATTTTATCTTTATTTCATTTGGTAGCATTAGCGTGTGCCTTGTCACCAGACCGTAACAGTTATTGTAGTGTCCTTGTTTAAACTGAGAACAACAGTGACAGTATCGCAAGTTGCCTAAACTTTTTGCTGTATTTTGAAAACTAACAACTTCAAGTTGTCTCATTTGCAATGGCTGGAGCAGGGATGGAAAATGGCTTTTATATTTTTGTACCAAATATGAAAACAAAATGTACTTTTTAATCCATGACAGTACAATTTCTAATACATATTTATTAACAACAGGTATGTAACAAAAAGTTGTATAAAAAATCCGAACTAATCAAAAAATCAAATAATAAATTTCCGTATTAGATACATCTCTAGTATGTTATATAGTTATTAAACAAATTTTATTTATAAAATGTTATTGATAATAAATTGTGTGTTATTTTAAAAGACGAGTAACACAAATTTGTTGACTTTAAGAAATTTGTTGTTTGTCTCAAATTGGCAACAATAGAAACGTGTAATTTTTATGGCGTTATGCTGTGAACACAATTCGGACGAACGGCGAATATTTCGTTGCGAACTTTCGTCATCAGAAATAAAATATATTTGTGCATACGGAAATTATAATAATTGAAGAAGTGAAAAAAATATAAATGCCTATACAATCTGGTATCGAAAGATTACAAAAATATTGAAAGAAGCACTGAAATATGGGATTATGACAGCTGTAAGATTTTCACCGTAACTCGAATTTCGATGAATTCGTTGTTATACACGAAATTCGTTCCTCGTTCCAATTATGTTCCCATAATTATTCACATTTTGCAAAGTGTAAACATGTTGCTTTGCCCATTTTTCCCGTTCTAACTATGTAAATTCTTGCTGCCACTTTTCCACATGCTCCTAACTCTTGAATTTTCCCTAGCCCATATCCTGCAGATTTGCCTCTTACCCAACCCATTCAATTGGAATAAAATCGTGCTTTTCTTCTGCTTTTTGACGAAAATAAATTGCATAATCAAGTCGTTGTGTACTGTTCCTTTTTAAATTCCCCAAATCTCTTTACAAAATACTGAAAACAAACAAAAATATAATAAAAAAGTTATAAGGAATTCGAACACCTTCGGTCATTTTGGGGAAACCCTGTACAAGGTGTATACATATGGAAAACAAACAAACATTACAACAAAGAGATAGTTTCTTAAATTGAAGAGATACCAAAAAAGTAGAAAATGTACCAAAAAAGTACAATTGTAACATGATTTCCATGCGTGGATTGCATTTAATATATGTATATAAGTGGTTGTTTGTGTGTGTGTGTTTGCATCTGTGTATTATTATTTCTAACCAATTTTGAAGTTTGTAGGTATTTTTCTTATAAATTCAAGGCCAAGATAAAAAAGTGTAATAAAGTCAAAGCATTTCACTGCACTGATATTGGCGCATTTAGTACTTTGTCGGCTGACATAAAAGGAAAATGTGTGATTAAGAATTAAGTTGGGCGCTAAAATTATAAAAAAAAAAACAGAAATACATTTTCAAAGCTTAAACAAATAGCATAAGCGATACTCGTTAATTTATTAATTTAAATTAAAATAACTAAATTTCAATTGAAATTAATTTAATTTTGAAAACAAATTAATCTCCAAAAAATGCGTGAACAATAACAGCAATAGAACAAACAAGTCTACGACGGGTAAATAATAAAGTTAATGTATTAACACAGGTGTTTCTTATATAATTTAGAATGAAAAATATTTCCAAGAATATAAAAATTAATGTGCTCAAATATAACCTTGAGTGAGCGTAAAAAATTTCACATGAAAATAATTGATTGCGCAATAGAATTAAATATACTTTAAAGTGAAATTTATATTTCTGGACACGGAGTTGAATTTATTCCCAAATATACTACATATTTTGAAAGGCATACAAATATGCATTTAAATCAAAATAGGAAAATTATTGAAAATATGCATTTATTGGGGAACATCCGCTCGTGGCTGTACGCTACATCGCTGGTTTAAGCAGATACACCAGCAACAATTAATGCCTTGGAGGCGAACATATGCTCGAATTCTCATGCAAATGTTAATGACATTATTTTTATTAAAATAATATTCTTTGTGTCTTTTATACAATTAAAATTTTTATTACAGTTTACAATTTTTAAAGATGTGCACTAAAAAATCAATGTTCTGTTGTTTTTTTTGCAAATTTGATAATAATTTTTTAAAAAAAAATTTTGGTTTTGGTCGAATATAAAAACTTGTAACGCTAACGTTACGTAAAATATAATTGTCCGTTTTGCACAGATCTCAATGTTTGATGGGTGTTTCACTTGTTGGGTGGACCGGCAATTATTGGGTCATGAAGGGGGTTGATAAGGGACCCGATTTAGCGGTGGTCCGATTCAATGTTTTTTTTTTAAACATGAAAATAATAATTTTACTTTTACTCTGAGCTCAGTGACATAAGCTCTTTCATTTTGTTAATGCATGCGCTTAAAATAATGCAATCATATTATTTCAAACAACACTATTGTCATCAATTATATGAGTTATATGTGATGAGTTTAACCGTTAAGGTTTTGAAAATTCAAAATCACGCAGTAAATTTGGAAAAGTGAAAGAAATATTAATTTGGGCCGATAAAAGAATGCCTGCCATTTACTTTTCAAAGATTTTTTAATGTAAATTTTGCCCGCTGCTACATAGTTTTTTCAGTATTTGGGCCGGTATCTCATCAATGGCACCAAGTGGTTTTCCAGGACCGGAATTGTGGCAGGCTTGTCGCTGTAGTTGTCCAGTAGGGTCAAATCGCAATCCCAGCAAAAATTAGTGCTTGCCTGGCAACATTGTAACGGAGATAACATAAACTGAATAAAGTCGCCTCTCAATAGGTTCACGCTATCGCGTGCCATGTTGCACGTGTACGAACACATTTCTTACACAGCACGAATTTTGATAATACTATTCCAAATGTTGTTGTTAATTTGTTAGTCTATTCATGGTGAAATGTTATTTTTTTGAGTAGCGACATGTTACGAATCATTTTCTTACACTGACAAAATGTACGCTGAAAAAGCAAATAAAAAAAATTGCCTGGGAGAAGGGGTAATATTTTCTTTACTTTAAATTAAAATTAACGAAACAGACATACAAATTGCCTCACTAATTAGAAATTTAAAACAAAAAAAAAAAAAACAGCAAATTCCAGCAATGATGTTACTAAAGACACAAGCAAGAACGTTACGGTCAATGGTGAACATTTCGACTATCAAATATTTAAGCACTCAGTAACATTATTGGTTATTTTTCCCCGTACATGGCAACTCAAATAATCAATTTACTAAAGAAAATACTTAGCAAATGCATTACTTTTCTATAATGGTGCCGCGATTGGGCTAACAAGGTCGTGCGTCTTAACGCAATTTTTTATTAGTTTCTCTGGTGTTACGTTTAGTCATTAATTTATGCCAACAAACTAAATTTTTAAATATTTCTTTTCGTTTTTAAACATTTTAATTTCATCTACTAAATCAACATATTTGTTTTATGTATTCCAAAAATTTATATTTATTTTTTGTTTAAATTTAATTTTTAAACAAATTTCATGTGTGGATGTAGCTGCTGGCAAAACTGAACAGTAAGTAAATGACCATCAGAATGTTTTATGATCTGATGTCCGCTATTTTAGCTGTTTGCCGTAAATTAGCCATGACAGATTCAAAATGTCAACGTCTGTTAATTAAATAATTGCTGGCATATATTTGATGCTTATTTTTGAAAGCAATATGCACGAAAGAATTTCTGTTGACACATGTCGCTAACATTTACAAAAAATTGTTGTTTTCTGTTTTAAATTTTCTTCAAAAAAAAAAATATAAAATGTTAACTAAAATAATATATTTAATGTTTGTTTTTTAATTTGTTGTCATAAAAAATTCAAACAATGAAAAATATACTAAAAACCTGTTAAATAATTAACAAAATACTTATATAAATAGAATAAATAGAAAAAAAAACATTTATTTAAAATAGTTTTTTAAAGTTGTTAAAATTTGGTACAAATCAACATTGAATAATTTTTTCACTTCATGAATTTTTAACATTCGGCGTTGAAGATTTTTGCATTTAAGATTATGGCGAAATTGGACAATTTTGATTGATAATTTTTCCCCATTCGTTCTCACTTCCTTTTAAGCCAAGAATGCAGAATAAAAGAAATATGATGATGTGACAACGCGTGCTATGTAGACTCAGTTTAAAGCATTTCAAAGCTTACGATGTCTATTATTTTAGTACTATTTTTTCATTTATTCAACAAAAAATAAGCTAAACTTTGTATATAACAAACATAGATATATAATCGGAATTATTTATTGTTTTGTTGTTCCTTCTGTTTCTGCTGTTGGCTGAAGTAGTTAGTGCTTTAGCAGACAGCACAGTACACACAAACTCATACGCCTGTCATAAAATATTTCCTAATCGATAGTAGGAAATATTTGACGAAGTCAAATCACTCTATATATACCGAGCACAAAAAGTAGTGAGCGCGTTCACTATGAATTGGCATTTTCACGACTTGTTAAGCATATTTTTGTCCGAATTCATTTTTAGTGCCATCTAAATTTTTAACAAGATTATCACGTTTGGACTTATGAAAAACGCATTCAAGACTGCCAATTAATTCATATCAGCAACTGTGCAGTTGAAATTTAATTTTTGTCCTATGAGTTGTATTCACGACGAACTGTTTTGTTAAATGCTAACACATACTAAAACGTAACCACATTATAAAAAATTCATGGCTTCTAAGCACTCATTTAAATGAGAAGGAGTTTTGTTAAATGTGAACACGTTCTTAAAAGAACCCTAAATCGTATGGAATCACTATAAACAAAATATAGCGTACCACTCAAAATGGCAGACAACTATATAAGCTTAGCGGGTTTATCTAGTAATAAATAAAATATGAGATCAATTTTGCTTAAAACACATTTAACAATTTTTCCAACAATTATTTTGAAACGCACCACCATTTCATGTACAGCAACTAAAAAGTTCTTTAGTTTAGTTTTAAATATTATATAATTTTATTGCTATTATTTAACTTTTTAATTTCATTATGGTTTATCATTTATCATGTCTAAATGGAAATTTATGTATAATTAACTTCTGTATAATATATTCATATTATTGACAATAACACCTAAATTATTGTTTGCTTCCCTATTTTTTTTTGTTTGTTTGTTTTCTCAATATGAATAAATAGTCTGGTTATACAATAAGTGTAAATATTTTTATATAAAATGCTTGTACTTTCTACACCCATGACTTGATGTACGGTGTGATTACGCATGATCTACGTTATTGAATGTTAAACATTTTGTTCCAGTGCGGTTGAGTTTCACTTTCTAACGAGAAAAAAAAAATTGCGAAAAAATAAAAGTAAAAAAAAATAAATGCCCGTTTTTTCCAGAATGCCAGAATTTTATCAGACCATTATGTTTCGAGAATAATTGTATATGTACAAAAATTTTTTTACTTCGAATTTTCTACAGCCCGAATTGAACGTAATTCAAAAAAATTTGTCGGTATCAAGATATCAAACATGGCAGATAAGATAATGTAAAATTCAACTTTGTCTGAAAAACTTTAACATACTGGCAATTGAATTCCAGTTTGTCCAGACCAGGATACAATTATTAGGTCAGTGCCAAAAAGAAATTGCGTTATCAAATTGCGCACTTGCCGAAAACATTTGTGTACAAAATAAAGATAAATGTCGTTTGTTTCAGTTATTTGTAGAAAAAATAAAAATAAGTTGTAAAAAGAAACTTCTAAAATTTTATTATTCTTATAATATAATCGATATATTTTGGAGAATTTTGTGCAATTATGAAGGAGAGGATTAATGCAAAAGTTTTGCATGGGAAATACTTTCTTCAAATCTGTTTTTTGCAGCCATAATTAAATCAATAGAATGGGAAATGTAACAAAATGAGAAGTAAATAATTTGACAAGTGCAAAATTTTTGACGTTAAAAATACAACCATACAAAAAATCATCAGAACAATCGCTCTGAATTGTCTATTGAATCATGGCCTAGACTATACAAAATTAAACCAATTCAAGTTGGCAGTCGTTCGTAAAAATTTTTTTCTCTCTCTCAAAAGGAGAAACGTCAATCTACATAGCAAAAAAATTTGTGGCGACAAACATTTTATTCGGAGCGGATGGGTAAATTCGGCTTAAGTCTGGTTTTATATTCATCATATTTTCTTGAAAAAAAATATGAGGCCAACATAAAAAAATGCGACTGGAGAAATGTGCATTGAAATAAAATTTCGGTACAACTAACTTCTTCTTTTCTCTCTCTCCAATATACTCAGACTTGCGAATGAATGAATTGACCAGTTATGTCATTTTATAAATGAAGAAACCCGTCAAATGTATAGTAAAAATGGGTAAAAAGTTAAATATTGATGCGTGTGGCAGCCACTTAAAAGTTGACTTTATTTTGCTGATGTTCCGAACGAACATCTGAAAAAAAACCGAACGCCACTGAATAGATCAGTAACAACAAAGTAACGATACCTTATATATATGTATACGCAAGTTAGATAAATTAAAGAATCACAGAAGAACTTCAATAGAAAATATTTGAAAATTAATACCGTTAATAAAGGCATCGGCGTTATTTACTATTCATATTTTATACTCATTGTCTGAGCTATACATTTGCGGTAAAGCTGATGTACAAATATTTTTATATTTGTACATAAAAATATTATAATTTATAGAGTAGGGCCATAAACCGTTGGCAAATTGAAAATGTTTTTAATAAGTACTTTTTCTTTGAAAGTATAATCGTTGCGTATACCCCAGTGAAAAAAATGGTGGCAAAGAAGTAATTGAAATTCTGGGCGCAAATTACGCCACTTGATATCGAACCAAATTCATATACATTTTAATATAATTTTGTATGAAATTTCCATTTGAATCTAGTGCCGTAATTTGCCCACTGAACTTGCACTGGAAAAAATAAAACTAGATTTTAATTAACAAATATCAATATAAAAATTAATTCGATTTGCAACCGCAAAGAAATTAATACTGTCAATTAAATCATTATTGTTGATTTACCTAAATTAATTTTCAATTTAATTTAATTTTATTATTATTAGAACAAGAAAAATATTTAATTAAATATTTGAAAATTTTACACTAATTTTTAAAAGAAAAAAAAAATAATTCAAGTCAATGTTTATTAAGTATAAATAGGTTGCATATATGAAATAAAACAATCATATATCATTATTAAAAACAAGCCGTCATATTGTGTATTTCATAGCAAAAATAAAAAATTATTATTATTCCGAGCCCAAAAATTAATTGAAAATTTAATTGAATTGATTTAATTTTTAATTGAAAAATATATTATTCTAATTAAAGGTGTTAATTAAAAATTTTCTCTGTCTGTGGTACGTATGCAAGGCTTGTGATTTATTCATTCTCTTGAACAGTCCTTAAATTTTTTCGTTTTCGGATAGTAACGCAGCAGAAGACATATTTTTTTTTCATTTACAACAGCAAACTAATTAAATAAAATTTATGACGTACCGCTTTTAAAGCCGACTAGCTTACTGAAGACTAGCAAATAAGAAATGATTAAAACAATAATAAGTTAATTTGTTCGTAATTTTGAAAGTGATTCATGTCATATATTTTTTGTTTCCACATACTTCATGTTTTGCATTTGAAGAATTAAAAAAAAAATCGATATTGTGGAGCATTAAAATTTTGTATTTAATTATTCTCAGTTATTGGAAATTTTTTACGAATGTCAAATTTTATGTATATCTCATACAGAAATATTATTTTCGGATATATTATTTTTCTAAAATTAACTGAATGATTTAATCAAAAAAAAGCAATAATTTAAGTAATGTAATTCATGAATATTTTATAATTTTTGGTAAAAAGTAATGCATTCTTGTTACTCAAGATGTTTATCATTTAAGTTTTAAGGTTCTTAAAATGTTTTCGAAAAACTGGAAGAATGTTTCTCTTGCGCTATTGATGTGGTGGTCTTATATAGTGGGAATAAATTATTATTTTTATTCTGAAATGTGGAATTGAGAATCATATAAAGAAGTTTTGTTATACATCTGATAAGGCAAATGGTTTTGAAAATAATCTGAGAAGATGGACGTCCCCTGCCAATATCCTGTCTTCTATACTCTGGCAATGTTAGGTAAATTATTTGAGGTGCAGCTGTTCAGACTGTTTAGATTCCTAATGATTCACCTATGTTATCACAAATAGAACCGAAGCGACGATATCAACTGAGCTATCTTGGTAGAAGGCCAGCCCTTGCTTTCCTAACGCTGTTTAAGTCTGAATCAGATCATTTCACAAATTTAATTGTATCAATGAATTTTAATTCACACATTAGGAAACACTAATTCATGTTGCCAAACAACATTAGATGGTCCACCCAGTATTATTAGTAATTTTCTGCATAATTTATCTTCATAAAATGTCGAATTTATTGACAATTTATTTGCTGCATTCATATGTAAATTTGTTAAAAATTTATAATTTCATTACGAATGCTAATAGGGAAATATGATACACAATAAGAGCATTAAATAAAACAAAGCACGAATGAAGACTAAATAATTTCTATTAATTATGGATGAAAGTATTGCAAGTGTGTACAAAAATATTAATTGAAATCAAATTTAAAATTATTAATTTATCTACATACATACATATATACATAAATATGTATTGCCGTTTGACAATACTTTAATGGAAATCCAAAAATTTACCTTTTCCCTTGTGAAGTTGAAATTGTTAACTGTCGTCTAAACCAATATTGGAATTATTTATGAAGATCTTTTTTTCATAATCATATTCAAATGGTTTTTTGGAAATGTAGAATTATGTAGAATTATTTCCAAAGAAATCGTGTCTCGGTTCTGTTCTTAGATCTTCTCTTATCCATTTTAGTTTTATTGCATTCAACCAATACAATGGTACAGCAGCAATCATACCATTTTCTACACGCAGAACAAATTATCAATAAAATTGATAAAACCTTTCGCGGCTGGTTGCAGTACTTAGGAGTCGCTGAATGGTCGATTAGAAAAGGGATGGCCTCTCACCTACACTGTGAGTACCCTGCAGGTGACCTTATGCGTTATTTCAACGCTACGTGGTGGTTTCACTGGATCCAGTGTTGGAAGCCACCCATTCCACATATAATACACTCAGATCACTAGGTAGAAATATTACATGTATGCATACAAGCAGACATCTAAAGCTCAGTGCGTGCATTTTTAATAAAATCTTTTCCTTTTGTTTAACTAGAAAAGCGTTTAAAGTTTATATGGTTTTCACTATGCTGAAGAGCTCGAAATTAAAGAGGCCACTATGTAGAAGTTAGCCTGTTTAACACTTTTGGTATTGATTTTTGTGGCACTGCTAAAATAATGAAAGTCTCAATGACAATTTAGTCAGCGATCTCCTTCTCCTATTGGCGTTCTGTTATACGAGAACCGCTTTTAATTTTTGGCTTTGCTTCCAATAGGCTCTTTATTTGGGTATTCCTCTACCTACCGTGACACTCAATGTTTAGACCACCATTAGTCATAATTTTTACAATTTACCCGAATGGCTGAGGCAGTAAAATATAAAAAAAAAATATTCTTCATTAGAATATTTATTTCTTATTTATTAAATATTCATTTAATCTGAACAAACGGTATCTCTTTAAATTCTTATTTGTAATAATTAATTGTAGTCAAAAAAAATAATTTATTATTTTTTCAAGTTTAAACTTTCGGCTTTTGAAAGAACAGACAGGCGTTTGATTTATTACAATCATGTTGATTTTAATTTATACATATGTAAATTGTTAAACGGTTTACATACGTTATTCTCTTGCGGCTAACGTTTGAATTTTTTTTTATTGGTTTTATAAAAAATATCTTTCTGTTTATTAACAGAATTAAGAGGTCAAATTGTGTTCAAGATTAACGTGGGTACCTGCGCATGGCGTCTAACTTTAACTTCTTAGCTGGGCTAACCACGGGGTCGCTAAAATCCCGTAGAGTCATATAACCAAAGTCCATAAACTCCCTGCGGTGAATTAAGTGGTTAGTGACTGTTATACTCCCTTCAATACGGTACATTAATTACGCCAGCCCATTTCTGGCAGCAAGCCGATTAAGCCATTATAACACGGCATTAACGCTGATCCGTTGGGAAATCGGACTTTTAAAGGCCCTTAAGAAGTGAAGTGCAGAAAATGAAAAAAAGCAACACGCAAAACACCAAATGCATTTTAGTGTGCATTTATTAACAGAAAAATAGCCCTGCCATTTTTGTTAACGCTAGGCGGCATAAAACGCAATTCTCAAGCTGCTGGTTTCAATATTTACATATAAAAGTGAGCACAATTTTGCTATTGCGCCACTCTATGTGAAGGAGCCTTATTTCTATTTTATGTAGACCGCTGTTCATATCGTGCATATTGTTAATTGATTTATCGACTTGTTGGAATTTCCCTACCTCCAGGCAATGAAAAATCAGTACTAAATATTTCCCTATTTTTTTTTTTATTATTTTTTATTACTTTATTAAGCATTAGCAAGTTATAAAATATATTTGCTTTTCGTAAGCCTTTGAACTAATAAACCTTTTAAATTAATCTTTGATAATGTCCGTTTTAAAGCTACTTAGGACGTCTGCTGTTGCCACTCTCTTAAATTGCCATTACACAAACACACAACAAACAAATCAACAGATAACTCTGTCTTACATGGCAGAGCTCAACATCAGCATATGGAAAAGAAAGAATGAGCAGCAACAACATTAAAGCTTAAACATTGTTAACCTTCATTTTGTCTTTGTCAGCACAGCTCTCTATTTTCATGTCCAGATACCTGGTACAATTTAAGGTATAATTTATGTTTTATTGTTTTCCAGATGACATTTAAATGAAGATAAGATTAGGCCACATGTCGTTACTTTTGTTCTTTGTGCTCAACTGGCTGTTGGTGCTGCTGTTGCTCCTGCTTCTTTAACTGTCAGCGACAAAGGTATAGTTGCTGTTGCTTATATCCGCTGGCTGGCACTGTTGTTGATCATAAACAAAGTGTTTTAAAGACTTGAAGGTAAGCACTGTTTTCATTTCGCGTCCCTTTTTTTCCAGCATTTTTAGCGAAAGAGCAGAACAAACTTTTTGTATAAATCTTTCAAGTCGCTTTGTTCTTTTGCCTTTTTTCCTAAGAAGTACAAGCTGTTGAGGTTAAATACACAGGGCTTTCTTTAACATAAAATAGTCTGGCTAATTCATGAAAACCATTTATGCATAATTTTAATAAATATTGAAGACCTCAAATATACTCAGATCATTTAAGACATCCGCATTTACCTGTATCATTAACATATTTTATATTTCAGTAATTTCGATGCTCTAAACGCATACGCTGGATGTTCTTTTTTTTTATATATATTTAAAGTGGCATTTGAGTATCTTTCAGTTGTTGAGTTTGCTTTACTGTTCATTGTGTAGTATTTATATGTAGTCACGTTTTTGTTACAATAAAAATACATGCACAAAATGAACTGACATATTGACAAAGTTATGGCTCTTAACTGATAAATAGGTGTGGAGTTTATTACATATTTCAAAAGAAAACAAAAGAAAAAAAAAATTAAAACATAAAAAACGAGCTTGGTTTTACAGTCATTCATTGTTCATAAACTATACAAATCTTATTTAAAGCTATAAATCACTATAATTTATTTTACAGATTAAAAGTAAGGCTGGCATGTGCCTGCTTTTTTAGTTCAAGGGGCCAAATGTGGCATATAGAAGTGTAAAGATTGCGACAGCAAAAATGTTTATGAGAAATTAAATTTATAAAACAAAAAATGTTTAAACTTTACTTTTATGTTACAGACCTTTTCTGAAATCTATGTGATTTCAAATCGAGTGATTTCAAAAATATAATTCTACTAAAAACTGACTTTATTGATAGTTTTCTTGGGTTTTGAGATTTAGACTTTTAAATTATTTAGTTCTGACTTAAATTCAATTGAATTCAGTCGGACCAGTGTGATAAAATAAAGTAGAAATAAGGAAATTAATAATGGAATATGATGTCGTGCAAATGTCCACCTCTTGCACTTCGGCAGACATTCGCTCTTTTCACAATATTTTGAACCACATTTTGCAACAAAGCTGCGCTTATCTCGTTAATGCAGCTACGAATCTCATCTTTCAGAGCGTCACTTGTTTGTGGATTGTTCAAAATAATACAGTGGCGTTAAATGACAAGAACGAGGCGGCCAATTGACATTGCCAAATCGAGAAATTACGCGACCGGGAAATTTCTCTTGCAATAATTGAATTGTTTGGCCAGTTGTGTGACTTGCTGAAAACAAAGGTAACTGATATCAACATTAGCCAATTTTGGCTACAAAAAATAGGGTATCATGGCTTGGTAGCGCAGAAAATTCACGGTGGCGGCGTTTCTATCCTAATTTTGGAAAAAAACACGGCCCGATTATGCCGCCTGACCACAAGATGAATTTATTTAAGCAAAATCTTCCGCAAAGTGCCTCTGGTGATGCCCAATTGTTGCGAACGTCGACGAGTTGATGTTCCAGCCTCATTCTCAAATCTGTACAGCGGCTATGTTTGCATCACTACTAGCGCATTGTGTTGGTCTATTATCACTAACAGTACCGTGAGCCTCGAATTAAGTGATTAAATTGCGCACAGCGGTCTCAGAAGGAGCCTGATTACGTGGAAAAGTTGCTCGAATTGTACGAAGCGATGCACTAAAATGTTCAACATTTTGATAGTGAATTTTCACAATTAAAATTCTCTGTTCGATTGTCTAGCGTTTCATGGTTAAAATTTCTCAACTTTTTACTGAATAAATATCAGAGGATAACAGCTCAATTCTTCACACTTCATCATTTGACAGCCAATTTACTTCCGAACCTCAAATTTGACCACCATTTACATATATACATGATTTCGTGATTTTAAATCAAGTGATTTCCAGAACAAAGCTGTTAGTGTTTGACAAAATTTCTTAATGTGTTCAAAAATATTTTGCTCTCAGAAACGTTAATATCCCTAAAAAAAAATTAATGAGTTCACTATGAATTGGTATTGTGATGTCATCGTAAACAGTTATTTACGTGAATTCATTTTTAATGCCATCTTAAATGTCAAAAATAGTAGCTCTTTTTAGCTCATGGCAAGGCTGCGCAGTTGTAATTATAATTTTAAATAAATTTTAAAAAAGTGGCCATTAGTGTTCAAACGCAAGCAAGTCACGGAACATTCATTGATTGTAAATCTTCATCTAAATGACGAGTTGGTTTGTTAAATGCTCGCCAATGACATTTCCATATTAAAATCATGCGTTCTTCAGCTAAATTGAACCAGTTCATTTGCAATAGAACACCATGCATTGGCTATTTTTTTTGCATAAGAAATTCCATAAATTTGTAGTCAACTTGGCAGCGAACCGCACTACGCATTACAGGGAGAACTCATTTTTCGGCCGAACATCGCGTATGTGGAACAAACTCGCTGCCGAGGTCTTTCCTGTCACTTATGACGTGGGAAAATTCAAATCAAATGTCCATTCACACTACTCCTTCTATCCTCCTTCCCATAACCTGTTTTCCTAGTTCCAGCACAATGCATCGCATGTGTAGGGGTCATCCCCTGAGTGCTGGTCCGAGATTGAAAAAAAAAATAAATACACCACAGCGTATGATTAATATTACCCTACATATATTGAACTAATAGTGTTTTCTTTTGTGAATAATATTCGTCATTTATTCTGCCTTTTATATTTCTTTATGTTCCTTTCTGACATGTACTCGTATGTGTCAATTTAAACGTTGTAACGTTGTAATTTAATTTTTCTATTCGTGACGGACTGTTTTGTTCAATGTGCACATGAAATGCTAGAACTTAACCAAACCAAACTTAACCAACTTGCTTTTGCACGTTCTTTGTTTTATTGCAAGTTTTATTGTTAGTCCCCGTCCGCACTTGCAATTTTTGTTGCAGCAATTCTTGAGTTTGTTTGCGAGAGGTGCGAGATGATTGGAGAGGGCTGTACGGTTTCATACCTTCTCCAATGCACTTTTGTTTTGCAATTCTTACTATTTAACTTGAAGTTTGATGTACTCGTAATAAGTGTGCTGCCATTGTAGGTAAAAAAATGTAAAAAAATGTAAGAAAGAAATATAAAAATTTCAAAACAGGAATTGCATAATGTGGACTCTAATACAATTTCCAAGCAGCAGTTTTATTGCAAGCCTGGATAGGTATTCATTTGTTATTTCGTTTTACACAATTTGCTAAAAATAAATATTGTACAAAATAATGCCTCAGTTTTGCCCCACCTGAGTCGTTATTTATCTTTTTTTTTTTTTTTTTTTTTTTGAAATAAATGACTTATCGCATTGATTTGTAATTGTTTTCAATAGACTTTTCATACCTGCTTTTTGTTTGTCGTTCTTTCCTTCAATATCTGGCAGATTTATCGCTTTAATCATGTGTATTTATTTACAATTCTCTTTTAATTAAATACTTAATGGCGATTAACGTTTAATAGTTTCTAGATATTTCATTCACATTTTGTTGTTATTCTCGTTGTATTATGTCGCAGTTATCATAAATATTAATATGCAAATTATATTTGTCGCTTTCAGTTTATAATTTTATTTTATTATTCCAACAGTTCACACAACCCAATCAATTTGTTCTATTATAGACATTTTGTTTTTAATTTATTGCTGATTGCTAAATAAAACTGTATGTAGTTATGTGGCGTATATAAAATATCGTTGAGGTCTTTTTGTTTATTTTTTCCAATTTTTTATAAAGGAAAAAATAATAAATAAATAAATACAGGCAACACCAATAGATTGTTGTATTAATAAATCGATTTATGTATTAATAAATCATGATTGCAGTCACATAATTGAGTATCGTTTTAACACTTGTGTATGCTTATGGGGGAATGTGTGCCAATTGCCGTTAGTGGGTGGAGAATTGATGATCGCTTCTTTTTTGTTATTAATGAACGTATAACAAAAATTAATTTATGTTCATTTCAGATGTTGAAAACATTCGTCCCACAATTCTCGCAATATAATTTACATTTTCAATAATTTTGAATTTAAAATTTATAAATTAATTTTTAAATTCTTATATTTAACTAAGCACTGTTAATAAATTTAAAATAGAAAAATGAAAATCTTAAATATAGAACCAAATTCCAGCATTCGATTCGAATCGAAGCGAAATTGAAAATAAAATTCTTTTGAAAATTATACAAATTTGTATTTTAATTGTTAAATACATACATACGTATGCAATTAATTAAAATTTTCCAATTTTAAATAGACTAGTGATCGATAACATACATACAGTCAAAATTACATGTCATAGTTACTAAGAAGCAAACTAAATCAAAGAGAAAATAGTAAATCACACTGACAAACACTAGCAGAAGGGAACAACATGCTGTTTTCAAAGGTTGCTACAATTTCATTTTTAGCGTTCTTCGTGTTTTGTCCACTGTGTGTGGTTATCAGTAGATGTTAAGTTTTAGCTTTATATATTTATTATCTTTTATAAATAGAAAGCGATATGGATTTCCATAATTTACCCCTTTGAAATTTATTAAACAACAAATATTCGTCAATATGCATTTTTTGAGCGTTTGAAGAAGCCGTCACTTATTTGCCTTGCAATTTTATTATTTCATTTTGATTAATTGTGCTGCTTAATTTACATATTGCTTAGGTTTTTTACAGTATGCAATTTATAAATTATTAGTTGAAAAAAAAAAATAAAATATTAGAAGAATTTCAGCTAAATTATACGTCTTCATTACTGCAGTAATAAATTAGAAAATGATAGCTAGTAATTATTGTAAATTGCATAAAATAACAAAGATCATGTAGCAACCATTATGAATATTCGTTACTATAATGATAATTAATAAACTGCAATATTAATTATTATTTTAAATTAATTTAAACAAATTAGCATCTACTCAAAGAGCAAAACAAATAAATAACATGATAAAAAATATTTGCTCAAATCACTACCTCTGTCGTATGGTTTATCGTTTAAAAAAATGATATGTGTTTATGTGCTAGTATCGTTATATCGTATTTTTATTTTTATTTATATTTTATTCTTGGAAAAAAATTTACATTCATTTTATTTGATACCATGACATTAAAGCAGCAATGGAAATTTCAATTTGATACGAATAAAATTTAAAATTTTACACCTTTTTAATTTTAAAACTTCAAAAATTGAATTGAACTAAATTAACTATATATTTATCTTTAAGAAAAAATTTATATCTGGTTAGAGTTATCGCATATTTGAAAGTTCTTTAAAAAATTAATCAAGAAAAATTTAATATTCACAGATACGGTTTCAATATAATTAATTCAGAAACATATGAAATTCAATCCTATAATCAGAATAGACTTTTGTATGAAAATTAACAACAACAAAAAATACACTATTGTAGAATAAAACGATAACACAATGCAGCATACCACGTTAATGCGAGCTTGTGAATTGAAGTTTTTTTAATACCATCCCTACATCTAATTGTACTTGTCTGAAATCTTAAAAGTAGCATTAGCGATTTTATAGCTAAAGCATATCATAATATGAAGTGTAAAAAATGTATTACTGAATCAGTATGGGAGTGACTCTGCCACTATGTAAAAAAGTTTCGTAGTAATCTGTTGAAATAGAAACGAAATTTTTAAGAAGATCTTATTAACCCTGATTCAAATTTTTAAAACTTTTTTTAAATCTATGTTTTCCCGGCATCACGTATCCTTTCAAAAAGAACGGTACCTACACTGAAATAATTTTTCCATTAAATTTTAAGAATTTTTACATTAATACAATGAAATTTGTCAGTAAAAGTAAACATCAAAGAAATATGTTTCATAGCATTTATGAAAATTATTTGGGTGCGTGTTTCATAAATGTAATGAAACGATTTCTGCATTTTAACGAAACATTTTCATACATATAATGTAAATGTTTCATTGATGTAATAATGTTATTACATAACATGAAGTAAATTAATTCATAAAAGTGATTAAAGCTTTCATATATGAAAGAATATTGCTGTCATAAATGCAATGAAAGTATTTCATCAGTAATATGAAACATTTTTCATATAAAATAAGAAATGTATTTATTCTTGGCCGTTTAGCTCAGTAGCTAAACGTTGACAACAGTTTTAGTGCAGATACGTAGGAATATATTTCTTTCATTATTTTAATATTTATTAATGATAAATATCGATTTTGTTATCCACAAAAATGTAAAATTATTGATGATTATGCGAGATTTTCTTTGTTTTGAGAAATTTTTATTTTCAACATCTTCAAAAGCATAACCTCCAGCTAAATTTGCCCTCCCGTGCCACCCAAAGTTATAAAGTTGAAAATAAATAATGAATTTCCTGATCATACCATACAAATATTTATTTCTTTGGAAAAAACGAAATACACTCATCCCCCACCCACGCACATTTAATGCCTGAATACAACTCATTTAAAATTCCCCTAACAAAATTTTGCAACTGTTTGCATGCACTTGCCAACACTCAACATGTCATATCATGCTTTTCTATCTACTGCCCACCTTTTGTAGAGTTTGAAGTAAATAAAGAATTAAAAGAAATAACACAACAACAACAACAACAACAACAAATAAATATATATTCGTTGTATATGTATGAATGTGTGTCTGTATGTACGTGTAACCTGAGGCTATTGACGCTCCGACTAAAATATGCAAAAGTTTTTCAATTTGATTTAATATTCACAAAGCGATTAATTATTTTGTCATAAGGCATAAAATAATGACAGCTCATTGTCAGACAATATGACTAGGAAAACGAACAAGCGACAGAGTTTACGTGTGTGTATGTGTCAGTTTGTTTGCGATTGTGGTCGTTGCATATTGAAAATGGCCAACTGCAAAGATTTTATCTCTGGTATTAGGGAAACAATTTATTTAGAAATATGTGGAGTGAAATGTGTGGGTGGGTGATTTTTATTTAACAAATATTTTGTATTGAAACGATGGGTGATTTCTGTGTTGAATAAAATGGATTTACACTCAAAGAAAAAATGTACAAGTTGTTGAAAGAGTATTAAATAAAATAATAGTTGTATTGAAATATTGTATTTATTATATGTATATCAAATTACGCATTTGATAGTGAACGAATTTTTATAAGTTCTAATAAAATTTTGTTTAAAATTTCAAGTCGAAAGCCGTAATTCGACATCGGGAAAGTGATCATATTTAATGTCGTTAATACAATTTGGACGAAGGACGAATTTTTCATTGCGAACTATAGTGATCAGATATAAAATACATTTGTGCTTATGAAATTTACCACATCATTGCTGTCGAACAAAATTCGTTGTCCGTGATTACCTCTGCGACAGATTCATTTCTATTTCATACACGATCAACGACGAAGAAATTAGTACAAAGTTACCGTTGTTCATTGTAGTTTTTAAGTATATTAATAAATAAAGTTTAAATAATTTTATTTTTAATAGTTAATTGATTTTGTAAATAAAACCTTAAATAAAAAATAAATAAAAGTTAAATATACACACTTATTTGCCATAAAATTGCTTTCTAATTTTTTGTTTTTATAAGGTAACACTATCAGCTTTTATATGACAACTAAATTTTATTAATAATACTAATATTATGGATTCAAGTGCATTAATAATAGAAAAAGTAAAAAAATTTCATTAGCATCGAAAGATTACAAAAATATTGAGAAAAAGGGTGAAATTATGTGGGATTATGACAGCTGTAATTTTTTCTTCGTTATTGTGCGCCATAGTACGAATTTACGCAACGAACTTTTAGCGACGAATTCGTTCTGCTCTACGAAATTCGTCGTTCGCCTCTATTGTGTTCCAGCATAAGGCTGCGTTAAGGTGTTTTGGAGGGGTACTTGTGTATCCAACTAACGAGATGCCATGTCTGGTAAAAAACGACCACAG
Source organism: Dexiosoma caninum (assembly GCA_963924685.1). Classification (NCBI taxonomy): domain Eukaryota; kingdom Metazoa; phylum Arthropoda; class Insecta; order Diptera; family Tachinidae; genus Dexiosoma; species Dexiosoma caninum. The sequence continues at coordinate 12,521,840 of OZ004727.1, forward strand.
TTTTTTTTTAATTGTTATACAACTGTCATTCATTAGGAAACCAATTTAGTTCACCACAGTTTAATTGCAAATTGTAAGCAAACTATTTTGGTCCGTTTTGAAGTCATGTAGACGAACATGAATATATAATTAGTAGCATATGTAACAAGGACATGAAAATTTTAACAATGTATCAACTAACTAAATGCAATACATGTCTATCAGACATTCAATCCCAATACACTAAATAAAAAAAAAGAAAATAACAACTTGCCTTAAGGCTCATAAATATTTTCAAGCAGGACAATACGAGTATTTGAAGGGTAACACAACACTTAACAGATGACAGTTTTCCGTATATAAGTGGGTAGTAAGTTTATTGAATTGATGAGAATAATGTTTAGTTTTGTCAATGAATTTGCAACTTTTATTTTATTCACTTTCGAAATTGGCCAGTTTGAAAATACCCCGAAGTCATCATCGCTCAGCATGTTTATTACAATGCTTAAGCCAAAACAGCAAAAACACGAACATTGTGTGTGTTTTCAAAACAATTTGTATACAAAGTATTTTGGTGTAAGGTTGCCAATCACGATAAAGAATTTTCAATCAAAATAAATGCCCTGCAATTATTTTTGTTCCAATACACAACTGATTTAAATTGAGTATGAGTCGTACATGTAACTGTGCGTGTAAATATTTGAGGAGTGCAAATTGATGTGCCAGAAGTTTAAATGAATTTTTTACACCCTATAATTTTAACAATGTTTTTTCCATTTTTTTTTCTCAGTCAAATAAGCTTTCAAAGGAATAATTTTACACAATCTGATTAAAAATTCAATCAGTAGCCACGAGCAGTGATTCTAAATTAATAACTTTTAATGATATGCTTGAAGTCAGGGCAACACAATTTACAGTATATTTAAAAAAAAAAATTTTAAGTCTTAAAAAGTTAAATTAATAATTTAAAATTAATTTACTTGTGGACGTCCTAAATTTGTCCTTTAGAATGCCCAATGCATATAACATCCTACAAGCAGATGCGAGTCACACATAATGTTAGTAAATTGAGACAAACAGCCTCAGTTTATTGCATGTTCAGCTGTGTATTGCACCGTATATGCAATTTGGCTGGCATATCACAGCGGTGTTGACCGCATGTATGAGTGTTGCATTTTGCGGCCGAAGGGCTTTGTTGGAATTTCAAAGATTTTTCGTCATCGCAATAAATATTTGTTTTTTAAGTGAAATAACTTTTAAAACTTTTTCAAACAAATATAAATAAAATAAAGATATTTTGGAATACAATTATTTTAGTGAGAGAAAACTGGGGCGACACAGTCCTTGATTATGAAATAAATTTGATGTGTCATGCCAGATAATCGCTCCAAATGTTAAGAAACACTATCGGAAGAAAACTGCAACACTCACATAATTTATTTAATTATGTATTCATTGTAAGGCTATGGGCAGATTTATGATTTTGATCAAAGCTTTACTTAGGCGATCGTCCCACCAAATTAATAAGTATAACTTGACAATATTTTGGTTTTATAAGGATACGTTTTTTCTCAGTCACGCTCGGCAATAGAAACTGAATAATTATTGCTTATTTATTTATGTGCTAAAAATTAATTTCGTTGGCTAAAAAAGAAAAAGTTATGAAAATTTCGTCCCCTGGACACCATCAAATAAGCACGTGAGGGAGTCTATATGAATGCGGGAAGTGGTGATTTTTTCGGCTACACATATGTAAATGTTTGGGCCTGTTTGGTAAAAATCAGAAAATTTATTTTTTTTATTTGTTATGCGAGTATATTCACTCTTTTACTTTTTTACTTGAATGTCTCTACACAACTTTAGAGCTGTTCTTAATGTCTTCAAACATTAAATTTTTTTTATTTTCTGGTCGATATAATCATGGCCAATAATACACGAACTTCTCTGCAGGAAAAGTAAAAATTTCTGCTTTTTAAATTTGTCTGATCGTAAGAAAAGAAAATAAATAAATCACACTCACGTGCTCCTCTCTATTTTGAATTGGTAACATTTTCTCTTCGTAGAATGTCAAACAACACAACCAACACAACAATTTATTGTTCTTTTTTTTTTAGTGCGTGATCTCTGGCACTTATTACACAAAGATAAATTTCAACAATGTTATGTGGAAAATTTTAAAGAATTCTTTTTCATAACATACCCGCAAATATTTCCTTTTCTTAGTTTTTGTTATAGTTTAAACACATAACGAAGTTATGTTTGAAAATACCAAATGCAGCAAAGCTGAGAGCTTCTAAAAGCTAAAAAAGGAATTAGGAAAATGATATTAAACGAAGTTAGAACAGGCTACAAGGGAACTGAGCACAATAGATAGACACACTCTATGCAATGGCTGTTGTTTGGAATTTGCTTTACTATTTATGTCAATATAATTGGGGTATTCACCAGGTGTGCTATTAAGACATAATGTCATAATTTGTTAATATTTTAAAATAGTTAAAAAAAATTTTTCTTGTGCTTCGTAGAAAAAAGTTATTAAATAATGAGACTTTTTTAACTATGTTTATTGGTTTGTCATAAAATCACATTAGAAATTTGAATTTTAGTCGAGCCCCCGATTATATTTACAAGCTGCCGCTAAATGAAAATATAAAATTGTTTAAAAATCATTCACACTTTTATACCTTCACATTAAAATAAATTTTTATAATATAAAAGTAAGTAAGAAAGAAAACATCACAGTAGTCAACAATATGCAAGTGAGCAAATATTGTTTGTGTAACTTATGCGGCTGGCAGCCACTCAATAATATTCAACACCTATCAACGGCAACAGCTGTTTTCATTTAAATTTATTTCAATAATTTTGTGTGACAAAATAACAATTTTATAATTTTAATTGAAACTGGACTTATTGAAATATTTAAAGATAATTTCTTATTTACTATTTAAATGGTCGAATTATTTTAGTTTCCCCACTAGTTTTTAGCATTTCGATATTAAATATTTACAAAGGTTTTTTTCTTATCAGTTTAATGAGTTTTTTGACATGTTGTTCACAGCAGTCATATTTTTTTGGTATTACTATTTTAAAACATATGACTTTATGACCACTAATTGATTCCCCCAAATATGTATTCCACATTTTAACGTCAACTATTTGCCAAGTAACTTTACCAGTAACATTAGCAAATTAATAACAAACATTTTATATAAAAACACCACTTACAAGCGACATTATTTGCACATCATTACGAAATATTTTGTTCAAGAACAAAGTTTTATAAGAAATACTTGTAATAAAAAACAAATAATTATTTATTCCTGTTGTGTTACAAACTTAATGACAAATTTAGTACACTTCACAATTAAGCCATAAAAGGATACCACAAAATCACTAAAGCAACAATATTGTCAGCAATGGCAACAACAACAATAACACCAACAACATTACAATAACCTAACAATATCGTTTTAGATGCATCAGTGTTTGATTTCGCGTGAAATTCACTCACGACTTGTAATTATTTAATTTAATTGTTCTGTTGTGTGTTCTGAAATGTTTAGCAACATTTTAAATACGAAGAGCAAAAACTTAAAAAATAAATAAACAACAAAAAGAAAAAAAAAAAAAGAAACAAGCGAACAAACAGCCAGGCGGACCATATAAAAATGCAATCAAGAAACAATACAAACTAAAGCATCAAATATATTTATTTTATTTAAGCGTTTTCTTTTTGCTTTCGTTCTTATCGAATGTAACACCCTACGAATAAATAAACAATATGTCTATTTTCATATGATGTTTGTAACACAAACAAAGAAGAAATCTTAATTCACTAATAAAATAATAAAAGTCAGAAATGATAGAATAATGTTTCATACAGTATTATACTTTATGGGACTACCGTATACACCAATGAGTTTAAGCCCGGACATTTCTCTGTTATAACGCCTAGTTTTTATTGCTCGAATTATAGAGATGACACTGCACTGTTTGTAGAGGGTGTGCAAAATTTAAGTACCATTTTAACTTTACTAACATTTTTTTATGCTCGAAATTTTTATCTTCATATTTTCAACCGAGAATATAGCAGCTTTGAGGAGAACTGTTGAAGAAGATCCAGAAATATCCATTCGTCATCGCCGCATCAATTAAACATCAAACGATCCACATTATTCAACATTTTCCATCGTGATCTCCATTTAAAGGCTTATAAGATGCACCTGACCCAAGAATTAAAACCAGCTGACCAGGCATTACGTCGGCAATTAGTTTCAAGAAGAAAATGAGAATTTTTAACAAAATAATCTTCACAGACACAGTCCCTTTCCAGCTCAATAGAGCAACCATTACATCCACAAAAGGTTACGGTGTAGTGTGGTTTGTGATCTGGAGGAATCATTGGACCATATTTTTTTGAAAACGATAATGGAAATGCGATTACGGTCATTTAAAATTTGTACAGGGAGATGATCCGAAATTTGTAGTGACGGATAATTGATGATTTCGACGTGGAGAATATGTGGTTCAACAGGATGGTATCACTTGTCATACAGCAAAAGAAACAATGGATCTTTCGAAAGAAAAGTTCGAAAATCGCATTATTTCTCGTAGAGGAGAAGTAAATTGGCCAACAAGATCGTGCGATTTGACACCTTTCAATTTTTTTGTGGTGCTTTTTGAAATCGAAAGTGTATAGCAAAAATCCCACAACAGTTCTAGAGCTTAAAACCAACATTATCGAGCAGATATCAACCAGTGACAACAGTTTATTGATAAACATGATTGATAAATTTGGTAAAAGATTGATCGATTGACGAGACAGTAGGAGGGTGGGGTCACTTGACAGAACCTACTTGTAATAAACTGAAATAAAAATATTTTTTTTTTATTAAAATTAAAATGTTACGTCAATTTAATTTATTTAAGAAACTTTAGTTTTCGTCCATAATAATTTTGGGGCACAGACACAATTTTAATTTTCATTTGAAATGTATAAGGTAAATTGAAAATTCTTCATGATGGGCGCACAATATTCGCCTTTGACCAGTTCTTATCGCCACACATTATTTTGTTGTTGCTGTGGAATGCAGCCATGCTTACTTGTTTAATGCTGCTGTTTACGACTGTGTTGTACAACGACTGTGTGTTTTTTTTTGTGTTCTACGAGATGAATGATAAGTTAACAAGAAGTAAGAAAATTGGCGCGTACAAACAACGGCAGCAGCTAAAAAAGCACATCATTTAACCAAATAAAGCAACAATAACAGAGACTACACGAATGTTAACAACAGCACACAATCTTTAGGTATTTAAGGTTATTTATAATGGTATTTAAGCGTTAAAAACATAAAAAAACGTGGCTTGAGTTAAGAAAGAAAAAAGAAAAAAAATTATAATAAAAAAAAGAAACGTTTCTCCACCGTGACAATGTTACTGACAACATTGCCGTGACCAGGATTCGAACCTGGGTTACTACGGCCACAACGTAGGGTCCTAACCACTAGACGATCACGGCTATTGGAGATATGTCTAGCAAAGTGTTTAATACGACTTATCTCACACTCACACAAACTCTGCTAGTGTGACGCTTGACAGGGGAATAGTTGTTTGTGTACCTGTTTTTGGGGGTTTTGGTTATTTCTTTTGTTTTATAAAGACCATACGCTCCGCTAATTTATACTTTTTAAATTTTTGGTTTATCATTTTTTTGTTGTTTTTTTTTTGCTTGAACTATTTCTTCTGTGATTGTTTATTTGTATGCAAGTTGTATGCGGATAATTTATTAGTTAATTTATTGGAATTGAATGTATACTTTTTCATACTGAGTACATTTGGTTGTATTTTTGTTAATTTTCGGCATAAAATTTAAGATTTCTTCACTGACAGATCTTTGCGATAAACTCAAATCTTCAAATTCATGTTTGTTGCTACTTTATTAAAATACTCTAAATGGACTTTTATTAAAAAATATATTTTTTAATTATGGAAAGTTAGATTAGAAAGCCTGACTTAGGCCAGAGTTTAAGCCCATTGTGACATCAGGGGATCAGCCATTCGCCACCACTGCGATTCCAAAATAAAACCCGCTGGTACGGAAGTCCTCACCTGGGAGAGTTCAGTCACTGATGATTAGAAATGTTAGGCGAAGAACCTTCGCCGTTTCATGGCAAGAGCTGGGCACTGGTACATGAGGTGAGCAACTGTCTCCTCCTCCACAGATACAAAAATCACGTGAGAGAATGCTGATTATCTCGACATGCCTACCAATGAGGCAATAATCCGTGAGAACCGCGACAGTACAATTGATGGGCATGCAATTGCAGGAAAGAAGATTATTAGTCCTGTTTTTATCCAGGTTGGTCCAACAGAGTGAAACAATACTGCACGTCCCCTTATGGTGCCAACGAAACTGGGTCTCCGCATACACCAACCGGCCAGTACTCTGTTTAAATAAAGCAATTGGAATGCCCGTTCCGAAATTGCGGGCTCCACTTTAGCTAGGCCATCAGGAACGCAATTAGTGACGATACCCTCTGTCCCGGAACCCATATAAGAGACACCCTGGAATGGTCCGAGATTTCCTTGAGAAAACCCCGGCATACATGGACGAGGACGGCTGTTGAAGTGACCCCCTTCAGGGACTTGATTGCCGCCAGAATGTCAGAATAAATTAGAAGATTTTCAGGAGAAATTCTGCACCAACCTCCGCCTGTAATACACCGCATTGGTCAGGCAGCCTACACGAAAGCACAATTTTAGGACCCCTCATGTAGGTAACATGCCCCATTCTCTCCAGCATCATGGAGCCGTTAGTACAAACCTCAAGGGAATTATTAGGAAGCTTCGTATCGCCAGACCACCAGACCATAAGTCGCTGGACCAAATATCGAAGGCAAATGTCCTATCGCGAAAGTTACAAGGAATCATGTAACCGAACAGAATGTGTCTTTTCGTATTAAGATTTAATGGAAAGTAATAAATGTAAATAAAGAATATTGATAAAATACGTTTTTCTACGCCCAAATAACCTTAAGAATTTTGTCCATAGAAGCAAATTCTGCAGAAAATTTTTCTAAAGAAAATTTACGCAGGAAGAAATAATCTGTAAAAAATTTATTTATGAAAATAACTTTATAGATGGCTCTGTCGGTGTACTTGTACGTTTATATGCATACTGACATACATATTTCTATCCTTAACACAGAAACTGGACTTTGACTGTCTATAAGAGCAGTGCAAGTCCATGTGTTATGAACGAAACTTTGGCAAATGCTTTCCATCTGTTGGAAAACAAATGCATAACACGTGAATTATACTTTCTGGGCTGAGACACAGGGAAGAAAAAGAAGAAAATAATGCGTTTTGGCATTCTGATAATAAATCAAAAACATAGCACATAAATTGGGCAACGTTTCTACACTTGCACAATTTTATTTCAAATATGCCATCAGATTTGTATGCAAATACAAACACATCGAGAAATTTCAGTTTATTTAAATGGGAATGAATACATGCAAAATCTTTGTATGCATGTTTTTATGTACGAGTTTGCATCTGTAGTTATACAAAATATTTGCAATACCTATGCATACATATGCATGAGGCTTAGTCCTGTTCTGCATCATCCTTGTGCAACTGTTTTTGCCGTAGTAAATTTATGCATGGTTGCATATTTCATTTGCTTTATTTATTTGTTATTCGAATTATGTTGGCTGTTGTAGGTGATACGTAGGCCCTTGTTATTGCGTTCTTTATTTTGTATCTGCTTTTCTTTACATTTTTGTTGATTTCTGGTCTTTCCTTTGGTAGTTGCTGATGTTGATTTAATTCAAAAAGAGGGCTTAGTAGGTGGCCAATATGCCAGCATAAATCTTGCACACAGGACTTCATTATTTCAGAAGAAGTTTTTGACTTGTTTCCAAGGAAAATAAAGAAAAAATGAAAATAAATTTTATAAACAATAGAAGCACTTAAATTTTTAGCTCTATATAATAGTTGAAAACATATAAAATTGTGTATATATGAAAATGTTTTATTGCCATCAGTTCACTGTCGTAGTTAAAGATATCTTGTGCGAGGAAAACCATAGTTTTTTAGAATAATTTTAAAATTTTTACTCCAACTTGAAATAAATAAATATTTAAAAAATATTATAGTTGGAATTGTTTTATATATTTTATTGTGGTTCAGAAAAATTTTATATGAAATTCTTGTAGGTTATAAACTTCAAGGAAATGTCCATCAAACCACCGATATTATATTTCGATACCGAGTGAAATAATTTCTGAAATCAAAAAACTAACGGATTTAACAGTTTATAATTCTTACCCATAGGCTTCGACCAATGAGAGCTTCCAAATGTGCAGCATTTTGCTTAAATGTTTTACAAAAGCAAATTATAAACTGTCACATATGGAGATCGCAATTGACACTAGATATCTATATCAAATATATGACGAGCTATGTGACCCGTAGAATTCTGGAGTTCTTTGAGATTTAAAGTGATACTTGGAATAATTGTAGTAAAATTATAAAAAAAATCATTGTCTTGGCAAATGCCAAAGTTATTATTTCTTGGTATAGTTGTCATTAAATGTGGTGTACCCGGTATAAGTGCATATATGTATGCATGTATACCAACTACAAAGTTTTTCTTATATTTCATTTTTATTAAAAATATAAAAAAAATGGTTTAACTATACACAAAATTGATTAAATTTTACAGTGAAACAGGTGCGAAAATACAGAGTATTTTTAAACCGGAGTACTTTTGAAAACATTTTGTCGCGTTTATTACCAATGTACTTTTATCAGGTAAATCGGTTTTTGGTGTTAAACCATATATTTCATACAATTAATTAAAATCTGTCAATTTTAAATAGGCTGTGGTCGAAAACATACAGGCAGTTAAAATTACATTTGATAGTTACTAAGAAAGAAACTAAATGAAATACAGAATTGTAAATCACACAGACAAAGACTAGCATAACGGGACAACATGGTGTTTTCGAAGGCTGCTACATCTTCATCTTCAGCGTTCTTCGTGTTTTCTCCACTATTTGTAGATGTAAAGAATTTGCTTTATATATTTATTTTTTTATTAATAGAATACGAGAAATTATTACCCGTTATTTTTCTCTCCTAATAAAGCTCTAAATTTACCATCTACAACTTGCATTTGCTCTTGCCTTTTCTAGATTTTGTTTTCATTATTAACTGTGCACACATTTTACACTTTTTTTTTATCTTAATCAAACCTTTTAATTAAATTTTTATTAGGGATCATTTTTAAAACTTAAAAAGTTTAAAGAAATTCCATATATCATATATATGTATGTATGTTTCATAATTAATTCTAAAATTTCATAATTCACTTTAATTTATTTATTAAAAAAATATTTGAACAATCTATTTTATTAAGCTTTAAGGTTTTTTATTTCTTATTTTTATATAATCTCGATATTTCGTTAAAAAACCTTAAAGCTTAATAAAATAGATTGTTGAAATAATAAAAAAGGTTAAAAAACAAGTATTAAGAAATATTAAATAAATATTTTATTTTCATTTTCAAATAGCTGGGACCTGTAATTTGTCACAGTTGAATAAAAGAATTAACGGTAAATAATAACAATAATTAATGAACTAACATACGTACTAAAGTAAATCAAACCAAACACATTTCTTCTTCATGGAAAAGAAAGGAGAGGCATATGAAAGTTCACCATTAATGAAGGTGAAATTAAATGCTGCCAATGGTAAACTTCGGACTCATACCTACCACAGGTGAAATAAAAAGACTAGCTAAAACTAGAGATTGACAATTTTTAAATCACTGTATCGTACGTAATATTTTAAAGGAGTTTCATATTTAAAAGCAAAACTGATTTCTTATTCATATTATCATTAGTACTTTCAAAACGAAGGTTTTATTATATTTTTCTTTTGGACCCAGTGTAAGCAGCATGAATTTATTATTGTCCAAAAAATGAACAAAACAAAAAACTTTTTATTGAAATGAAATATTTTTTGAAGCATGCATGATACATTTTGTGCATTTTGTATATTTATTTTGATTTAGTATTTTATAGAAAAATCTGATATTCATATATGATATTAGATTTTGCATATTTTACTCTCCGATGAGTGGTTTAGAATTTGTTTATTATTATTTATTGTGGTTTATTTGAAATGCAATACTTTTATTTATTTAATTTTTTTTTTGTCATGAGATATTTGAAACAACTCAACTAACGTAAAACAAATTCTTCGTTTAATTTTTTTTTTCTTTTAACATAGAAATTTTATACTGCTGCTCTCATAACCACATACATACATATACTGACATACAAAAATGATGCTTACAATTATTATTTTAATTTGATATTCATGTTAAAATTTTTGATGAATCATTGCAATGATTGAGAAGAAAACTGATTTTATTTTACAGTTCGATACCAAAAGTACAGTCAGACGGGGCCTAATATTTGAATTGCATGAATACTATTTGGCATGATGCAATATCTGCAAATATATATTGCTCATTCTTTTTGCAAGTTTTTTACTTTAATTAAAATTTGGTTAATCCTATAAAATATGTATTGCTAAATATGGTTTTTTATTTCTCTAAGAAAATATTTGTTAAATATTTGTACACAATTTATAATATTTTTTTTTATACATACATACCTTTGAAATATTTATGTATATCAAGAAATATTTTTATTAATTTTTTTCCCACCAAAAGTGCTTAATTTAGCATTTAATAATTCGTTAGAGGTACGATTATGACACTGTTTTACCAGCAGAAAACATTATATTTTTGGCCACTACTTGTTTGGAATTTTAAAATCATGCATTTACCCACAACCAACCCCTTGAGATATATGTATACATTATATTGGTATTAATAATTATGAACATTTGCAATTTATTTGCGATTAATATCATAAAATTCCAACACGCATAATTTAGCAAATAAATAAATACTTAAATATGGTGGACATACATTTAACCGCCACCGCACATGGGCAGCCATTAAAATTGTTACCGATAGAAGTTTTTTTCTGCAATTAAACTGGTTATGAATTTCTTAAACTGTGACCGGCGTACATAATTGAAACTGCTTTTAATAACTTTGAAATTTTATGACCATTAACGGCTACTCATAAGATTTTTTTTTTAATATTCAAATAATAAACGTTGTTAGAAAATATTTCATATATTTTTATGGGTTTGAAGTATCAAATATTCGTAGCACAATTCAATTATTTTTATGTCTCTAAATAAAGAGGGAAAATATTTTTTAAAACATAAAAACTTCCGCGAGGAAATGTACTTAAATATTTTATAAAGATTTTTGATTTCAGTGAAAATTTAAAATAAGATTAATGGCGAAACATTTTCGGCTGAATGCCTACATTCACAAACTTGTACTGAATCAGGCTTCTAAGTAGAATTTTGACCTTTTGCTACGTACTAGGATACAAGAATAGCATACAAATTTCTATAGTAGAATAAGGCTTTTAAAGCCGGTTTTAAATGTTTTCATAATCTTTGCAAATAATTATGTACCGTCCATATACCTAAACTTAAAATTTACTTAGAACTTTATGAATCGATGCTAATCGAAGTCACTAAAACATTTATTTCGACTGCAAATGTAAATTTATTATGTTGTACTCTCCAAGCGGTACATTATAAATTCTAACCACTGTTGCAGGCATAACAAAATTTTAATAAATAATTTTACTTTAATGTGTGGGTTTGATTTGTTTGTAAATGTTTTTGGTCATAAAATATATATTTTTTTTTAATTATTATTAGAAATCAATAAGCAATTATTTATTCTAAATTAATTCAGCCAGCAAACCAAGTTGTAGGCAAAGCAGCACTAGCAATGTATGCCCGCAGTTACATATTTAACACCAGCTTACAAACGGAATTAGTGCTTACATACAAACACAGCTATACACATGCATGTAGTAAGTCCGTTCTGTTGGTATATGTGCCATGACAAAACAAAATACCCACTATCAATTTGTATGTGATATTTTTACATTTATATATCAAATTGTATGGAAATCTGTTTAGTGAATACAAAATAATGCAAGAGGAAAAGGGAGTGGGAAAAATTAATAATCAACAAATAACTTATTATTATGAGTTGTTTGTTCTCGAAATGCTATATTCCATGCAATAGTATAGTTTTTAATTTTTTTTTCGAACGAATAAATACCAAACAGTTCAATAAAATCACATTTCTGCCTAATTAAATTCCCATAAAAATTAATAACAATAAAAATAAAGTAGTAAAATAAATAAATGAATTGAACATAAATTTCGATTTGTATAAACGAATTTTTCATTCACTATTGTAGAGGAACTGCGCGTTTTGTAAGAAATGTGTTAGCAAATTTGTTAGGGATACATATTGTTTTCAAACTATTTCCATGTTTATTCATTGGATTATTGGTCGATATTTTAATTAAAAAAAAATTATGTTCCATAAATTATGAAGAATATGTGAAATCATTTCAAATAAGAAGAAATGATTAAGTCATTAGCTAAGACCCTAAGACGTCTTTGCAAAATTTTTTTAAAAATTTCTCTGAAACTTTGCTTCACACGCAATATTTACAATTCTGCAGTTTTATGTAGCTCCACAAATAAAACTATAAATTGTTTTCGACGAACGAAGAACAAAGCCAATGTGGAAGGTTAGGTTAGGTTATGTGGCGGACCCTAACCGAAGGAGAACGCCGCACTTACGCCGGAGCTTAGGCCCATTGTGATCCCACCAGTAGTTCACACACGCTGATCCAACTTCCGCCACACGAAACCAGCCCGATTCCAAGGGGGAGTTCAGTCAATGATGTCAGGAAATGTTAGGGAAAGAACCTCCGCCGTTTCATGGCGAGAACTGGGGTGAGCAAGCGACTCCTACTCCTCCACAGATCCACAGCTCCTGCAAAAATCCCCAGAGGGAATGCCAAGTCTTTCGGCATGTCTACCAATAAGGCAATGACCCGTGGGAATCGCGACAGCGCAATTGGTGGCCATGCTATTCAAGAAAGCAGACACTTAGTCCTCATCGTATCCAGTATGGTCCAGCAGAGTCTAGCAATACTGCACGTCCACTCATGCTGCCAAGAAAACTAAACCTCCACGCGTATCGCCCTGGAATAGTCCGAGATTTCCTTGAGAAAACCCCGCCATTCATGGACGAGGAGCGACGTCGAAGTGACGCCCGCGGGTACAGGAAAGTCTGTACTCATTTTCATGCTTTTCATACCTTCTCCCACAAACTTAAGTCTTTGCAAAGGAAACTTTGTGTGTCTAAAATGGGTCTAACTAACGTAAACAGTTGGTAGAAATTTAAGTTTTCTAATTGCTATTATTTTTCAAAGACATTTTTATTATTAAATTCTCGCAGCATTTTTTTTCATAAAAGCTTTTTCGAAGATGTTTGAAGATGTTTCAATATTATTATTGAATATTTTGTGGCAACCTCGCAAATTTCGATTTCTGTACCGATTATTGTAGTTGGAAAGCAAAGAATATGTTGGGGTGGTGGTAAACAAACGACATTTTGGAGCGTCTGTTCTCTTAGATTTAAAGTAACACAATTTGTTTTCGAATTCTGGCCAGAAAATCCTTTAATGTGATGTTGCTTATCATTATGATAGAGAATAAAATGTTGTCCGCCATATTGAATTTATAATAAGGTAACTTTGGTTTTCTGTTCTTCCAATTGTAAACCATACCATAAAATTGTGAATTTATAAGTGAACTACATTATTTTATCATGTTCTCTAGTGTGATCAACTTCAAGATAAAAATTAATTTTCAAAAAAAATAATTTAAATTAATTTTTTTTTTAATAACATTTCCGTTTCATTTCATATTTCAATTAAACTGTTACAAATCCCACAACATATTTAAATATCCACCACACTAGAGCATTTGGCCAAAAACCACTGAATTTCTATAAATAATTTTGCAAACTTATTTGCAAATTATATTTTGCGTGCGGCAGTGCATTCAATTTATGTTAATACGTGTTCATATTTTCAATTCGTACAATTTGATTTTGTTTTTAGTTTTTATTCCTGCATATAATTTTTTTTTTATCAATTATTTATTATCATACGAATATGCACAAAACCCTCATGACCATTATAAATATTTGATATGTTTGTTATTTTAGAATGATACGAGTACGAGTGTCGGTGCAACTGCAGCCGCCCGCCTGTGTTTATAAATTAATCGAGAAAAAAATGTGTATAAAAATTATGCTAATTTGAACAAACAAATAACCATACAATAACCAATTTCAATTACTGCTATTAAATGTTAAATATTTTTCGAAATTGGTTACATAGAATTTTAATGTGTTTGGAGGCAAAACGGAAAACCACTAAAATAAATAAATAAATGTAATTGCACAAAAGCAGTTTTTTTTTTTCAATATTTTTGTGGGCTTGTGGCGTACTGGAGGTTTAAATCAGTTTAAATTAATTTGAGTTTATGGGCACAGATAATAATACGTGCATTGAAATATCTGTGCGTGTGGTAAGGAAGTATTTTCTTCTGGGTACACAAAAACCAAATAATTTTCGAAATTTATAAACTAGAGGAAAAATAATTTTTTTATGCAGGTTTTTGGTATATGAAAAATATGTGTAAGCCATCAGATTTAAAAACGTACTTGAATATTCTAGGTCTTGTTGCGAAAACTTAAAATACACAAAGATTTTTCTCCATATTAATTTTTAAACATGAAGTGCCTTAGTTCGAAACTCTGTTTTTGCAGTCACATAAAATGTTTTAATTCGAAGCATCGATAACATACAGACAGTCAAAATTACATGTGATAGTTACTATTAAACAAACTAACTCAATAGCAAATATTGTAAATCAAACTGACAGATTGTGTTCAAGATTTACGTGGGAATCTGCGCATGGCGTCTAACTACACGGTGCTCTCAACAGCGCTGAATTCTGACGTCTACCACCGCCCCCAGGGGCATATGGAAAGACAACTTGGTGCACATCGGTTACAATCCAGCATCATAGTTATTCCTTATCTATGATATTACACCTTGATGACGTGTTTCGGGCTGACTTAACTCGGTTTCACATCAGAGAGTTTGCGTCATAGCCTTTTAATCCATTCATATCAGAACATACATATGTGTAATTGGCGATACGACCAATATGTCCCTATTACACCAATAATTAATCTCCCCGCTTGACTTTAGGCATTAACCACAGCCACTACTGCATTGTCCCACTGTTATGTTTACATACGAGTAAATATATGTAAATATAATAAGTTGAGAGCAAAATATTATTCGCCAAAGAGAACACACCTTGTGTGACGTCAAAGTTCCAACATGAGCAGAACAATTTTATTAGGTTTTCCTAATGGCGTAATCTTTATTTCTATTCATTCTTTCTAATCTAGTCTAATATCAATCATACGGTGTGGTGTATATAAGGAATTTCTTATAATAAAATATTACTCATACGCATGGAGTAATTGATTCAAACTGCCAGTTTTTGGAAATCTGAGTTGTCAGTTTAGCACTTTTAATGCTGTTTTTTTCTGTTTAGCATTCAGAAATCTTATATATTAAAATGGCCTGTTTCTATGTATGGATATATGTTTGTTTGTGCTTTATGGAAAGCTAAACGGCTGAACCGATTTTCTTGAAATTTTCACAGTATCTCTCTGTATATCCCGACGGAACTGTATAAATTTCAAAAATTCCCACTGAATTTCAATTGAATATCTTGAGAAGGATTGAAGTGTAAATTTCGGAATATGGTCCAAAAGACTTTGTAGTTAAAACAAATCATCAGTCAAAAAGTAGACGGGATTGCACAAGTGGGCATGGTACCTTCGATACAAACTAAATATTGATTTCTATTTCTCTAGCAAAATGTTAAAGCAAAATATTCTAAATTTGGTAGAATTAACTTTGTAATTTAAAAAAATTAAATATATGCTCGATATTGTACTTTTTTTTTAGTTAAGTAGGGGTTGCGAAGTACGCCGGGTTTTAGCTAGTTTTTTTTTATAATTTTTTACTACTTTTAGCATTTTTTATTTAGTTCAGAAAATTACTTTAAAAACTCATAAAATTAATATCAAGTTTTGTCTCACTGTAAGAAGAAAAATTCAAATGTGGTAAATTCTTTGGTGATCAGTGGAGCCCCCGCACGCGAGTGTAGGCCACCCGCAGAGCAAGTGAGCAATACTTTGCTCCTCCCTTTCTACTCATCGTGGCACCCAGAGTAGAATTCGTTGTACGGTAGACCCTTACTGGCCTATAGGCCAGTGCCCAGTAATCGTGGCGGTAAGATTCCGCAGCTGCAGCCTCGGAAACTCCAGTAGCTGCCTAGACCACCTGCCATCAAACCGAGCCCATAGTTTCGTTGCATGCACAGTATCCTCGTGCAGGCCGGCTCATTAAGCCATCTGCACCGAGCCTCCCTCAAGAAGTGCTCATCCAAGCGTTTCTAGCAAGGCGACAGAGAAATCCCGCAATATACGTCGACGTCGTCGGCAGGCGGCCGCTCTCTCCATATCATTCGCATTTTCGTTGCCTCCCAGTCACCCATATCCTCGTACTCACACCAGGGAATCCCCTGTAGCGCTTCGCCTACTCACCCAGGGACTACCGGCACGCCCGTACAAGGTTGGATGACTGGAACCAGTAAGATCTTTTTTAGTTATGTCAGACAAACATTACATATAGGCAGAACAGTAGAAGAGAACTTGTATAGAATGGCGAAATTTGTCAGCTCAAAAAAATATATCAGTATATTGAGGGTAAAATTATTTAACTTTTTTTTTATTAATGCCGGCTAAAAATTTTATGAAAAATTTTATTTATTTGCTTACAACGGTGTCTAAAAAGGAACTGTAATTGTGGAGCCTCCGCATACCATAAGAAGAGAACAGAACCTTTGAAAATGGCCCCTAATATTTACCTCAATCCTTCGTAACTCTTTTAATATTTTATAACTCAATTTTATTTTCGTGTTCATTTTATTTTTTTTTTTACAGGGGTACAAAAAATAAAATGATACCCTGCCGTACGAAAAGTTAAACACGTTATTTGTACAAATAAATTACCTTAATAAATTGTTAAAAATGTTGTTAGTGAATAAATTATTGTTTGTGTGTGTGTCTTTCCCCCCAACCATACAACAGAAATTTATTTTATTTTCTTTATAAATTGTCATTTGTTAAAGTTGTCAGAATGTTTGTAAATTACAATAATTTTAAATGTTTGAACTGTCAGCTTCTATTGTGATTTATAATATTCAATGAAATACAGAGAGACAGTAGTTGCTTTATTTGTGTGGTAATTGCACACCACACATACGAGTATTATTAAAAAAAATAAACATTTATTGGAATTTTAAAAATTAACAATTATTCATGGCAGTGTATGGCTGTTAATGCCTTTAATGGTTGTATAATTATTAGCACCAAGCATACAGATGGTATTAGTTTGTAAGGCATAGTAATTTGAAAGCAATTAGAATTCGAATATGAACAACTTTGGAAATTTCTAGCTGCTTTCAAATTATTAACATTACAAAAAAGGGTTAAATAACTTTTTTTATTTGTGCATGGTACAGGGTCTGTCATTAAATGCTTCCTGTCTTTAAATTTTAATAAAACAAACTCCACTTATCGCGAATAAGAAGTGAACTTTTTGTTCTCGTGAATTTCTCATGAAGTTCAGGTGGAAAATTATTCCCGTTATCATTTTCAGTGAATATAGAATAGGAAAGAAGATTATGAAAACATAAAAATTAATTAAAACGCATACCAATTTAACTTTTAATACAGAAATAAAAATTCGTCGGTTTACATTTCTTAAATGGTAAATTGTTTTTTAAATACTCAGAGGCCAGTTAGTTCGTCACCACCATAAACTGTATTGCATTCGAACAACAAAAGTATGTGAATGCAAGAATTAACAAGTATGAGAATTAAAGAATTAAAAAAAAAATAAATAAAAAAAAGTTGATTCATTAGAGAACTCCATAATTGGGGCGAGAGACCTTTGTATACTTTAGCAAAACACACTCAACTGGTCAGTTGGTTTGCATTTTACTTATTATTTTTGTATGTTTCTACTATAAAACGAGTAGCTGATCTTGATATAAAAAAAATGATATTTATAAAAATGTAAAAATAAAGAAAGAATTTACATATATTTTGCATGTAATTCCCCAACAAAAATCAAGTGAATAAATTAAAGGGAAAAGTGAAAAATTTGCGGGAAAGAAATCATTCACGATAAGGGTAATTCTATCTAAACATGAAATTATTTAGTGGGAATTTTTTCAAGGTAGTAAATTTCCAGGGAAAAAGTATTCACGATAGGAGTGAAAGTGTGTGTCAGATATTATCGAAATTTTTATGCATTTAAAAGAACTAATGATGCCAATATATGTGGAATATAATATCGTTTAAATGTCCGCCATGGCTTCTCCGACAAATTTTCTATGACTCTGGAGCATAAATCAGGTTGAATTTGGGTTATGTTGATTTTGAGGACCACTGTGGTTTGTGGCTTATTCGCATACACCTCCGACTTAACAAAAGCCCAAAATAAAAAGTATAACGGGGGTAAATCGCACGATCTCGGTAGTCAGTTGACATCGCCTCCATGTGAGATCACCATGCTCTCAAACCACCCGTGCAGTATATCCAATGTGGCATGTTGCACGACATTGTAATCGAAGAAAATAAAATTCACCCTTTCTTTTGAACAGACCTCGAATTTCATCTCTCTGCTGCCCCCAGTGAATAATTGTTGGAAAGAGTTCATGCAAAACGTTTTCGCTGTTATACAGCATTAAATACTTTGTAAATTTCGTGATATTTTTCAATAAATCTTATTGTGAGAACTTATTCATAATATTTACTTTATTAATCGCTGCCATATTCTATAATAATTCTAATGAACAATTAAAATCCCTCATAAATTACGATTTCAATTTGCAATTCTTTTTGTATTCAGCTGGAAATTTTATCTCTTCCACTTAGTAGGCACATTGAGAAATAGAACGCTATTATTATAATGTGTAGAGTACATGTAGGAAAATAATAATTTATGTGATTAGTATTATTTAGCAGCAAGATTTCGTGGAAAAAAAACCAAGTCGTTTCAAATTGTATTATACAGAAGGTAAAATTCAAGTATTTTATACTAAAAATAATAATAAGCAACAATTAGAAGTGATTTATAGCTGTCAGAAATGGTAAAGAATTTGCTAAGATGTAATAATTAAACAAAAGTTGCACAGTGAATATTAATGGGAAGTAGATTTCATGAAAAAATTCAGTACTATGTGACTCTGTCGAAAAATAAAATGAAAATTGTGAATGATTTACTGGTGACATTATAAAATTAACCACGGATCTGGTGGAATACCAAAATGTTTATTGAGACAGGGGGCCTGTTCGTAAATGCATCATTGCGCTGAATCGTAAAAGCGAATAGCGGCAACACTACAGCTGTCCGATGGTCAAAAATGCAAATGCACAATTGCAGGCAAATAAAAATCATAAAAAATTGCGATGCATTGAAAGAGTAAGTTTTTAATTTTTTATTTTTTTGCTTATTTTTAATATTTTTACTTTTATATAAACTACATAAATGAACATCATTTATTTTATCATGTTATTCACAAATCAAATTGATTTAGAAATGTCCATTTCTTCACTTCTTTCAATCGTAAATGCAAAGAATCAAATGCGAAAATAAAAGCAACAGCACCATATGATTAGCAGTCGCATTGCAAAATAAACACATTATGCAGCGCAGTGATAAATTTACGAACAGGCCCATTGTGCAATTATTTTATCCAAGAACTTCATGTCTACTTTTCAACTCATCCATTATGGACAGTGAGTGGAAAAATTTTCATATAATTCATTTGTTTAAATCTGGCTGGTGCAGACCTATCAAGGTATTGCAAAACTTAGCTCTATTCCCAAACTATTGAAGAAATTTATTACTAAGTTTTAAGTGTCATTTGATCACATGTATTATAACAACATGAAATTCAGAAAATAATGCTCAATTACTCTCAAGTAAAATAAATTCCAAGGAAAAAATTAAATAAGTCTCATACTAATTTTATAATTTTCATACTAATGTGGGAGTTATTTCATTGTCCATAAATAGTGCTCCAGTATCTCTTCATCCTCCTCGTTTTACTAACAACATTGTTTGCACTACAGTAATTATGCAAATAATCCCAGAGAATTTTCTTTTTATCTGTAAATTTAAATATCTCTAATTGCATTTAGATTGCTAGATTCTTTAGATATTTCACTAAATCAAAATAAATCCGATAATTAAAACACCGTAATGGCATTTTATTTTTTACCTTCATCTAACAGCTGAATGTATAAATAAATCTGTTTTATACTGCGTTTAAATTATTCATTGCAATTAAGTGCTTATTAATTCCTAATAATTATATTCAGTCAATAAAAAATTATAATACGGTCATTAAAATGTATTATATGCTTTATTGTATTTAATAGGATTAACAAACTAACTTATGTGTGTGTTTGGGTGTGTGTGGTACGCGTATACCGAATACTTTTTTTATACAAATATTGCGTATACGTTTTGTGTGCGTTATTTTGTTTTTGCTTTTTATACCCTTCACTTAAAGTATAACGTGTATATATGTATATAAGTTTGTCAATCCGTGTGTAATTTCTTTAATTCTCATTTCTGTAAAAAAATTTATATATTTTCAAAACTGTGATGAATAGAAAATAGAAAATTTATTGAGCCATGTCCGTCTGTCCGCGTGTCCGTTGAAACTTTCCGGTCAAACTAAAGCCCAGTTTTTAACTTGGTATTTAAATACGTATTTAGTAAATTTTTTTTTTAAATTTATATTATATTTAATACAGCCACAGTTTTTCAGTACTACATGTTCGCATTTAAAGGCGACAAAAGTATGGTAACACTATAAATTAATAAGGTAATTTGGAACACAACACTGCCATGTGATACAAAAACATTTTTAAAAATAAAAAACGCCTTTTTTAAGTGAAAAAAAAACTAAATTTCGCATTTGAAGAGCACTTATGTATAGTATATACGATTTAATTACGAAGTCAAAAATTGGGCCTAAACATCACACAGGATTCGTTTTGATTTCAATCGGTCGGTAGTAGACCAATATGATAGTTGATATGGTAGTTTTTTTTTTTTTTTATCTAGGACCAGCACTCAGGAGGTGACTCCTACACATGCGAGGCATTGTGCTGGGAACTATAGGAAAGGAATAGTAGGAGAAATGACAGGAGGTGAAGCTTAAATTAAGTATTTTGCAGCTCTACTTTCGCACGTTCTTTTTTTTTTTTTGTTTTTTTTTGTTTTTTTTTGTTTTTTTTTGTTTTTTTTTGTTTTTTTTTTTTTATACTCGTAGCAGTGCTGAAGCTTCGGTTCTAGTAGCCATTTTTTTTATTATTATTTTACTTCGCCGGTGCTACACAATACCGACGAAGGAGGGCGTTCTGATGTGATTGTGGATTGCTATCAGCTGAAGCCGGTTTTGTTCAGTGACCAGTGACTATGCCTTCGCCACTGAAAGCTTCCGACAACAACTGACACACAATGACACATTAATGCACATCAGAAAAATGCGAGATGTTTATTTTTATTTTTAAAAATTTTTTGTCTGAAACTGGGGTTGAACCCAGGTCTTTTTTTTTTTGGTTGTGTAGTCAACGTGCATCGCCACCCTTGATCCTAATATGATTTAATTACACAAAGTATTTAGCTTTTCTCACACAATAATTAATTTCAACGCGTCACTACAAAAGTACCATTATCTATTTGACAAATATTTTGTGCCTAGTGATGTAGAGTACTTTTAGTTGTTTAATTAATCCGTGAAATGATCGTCTTTTGCCCCTATGTGCGATGGAGATAACAACGCGAGCAAAATTCCGCAGCCTAAATGCTAGTATTTTTACATTTATGCCTGAACTAAACAAAGCTCCACAAAAACCAAAATTAAAAAATGTATAAATAAAATAAATCTTTGATTTAACCACAATACGAATTTAGCTCTTTTAGGATGTGAAACATTTAAACACAACAAAAAAAAATTTCCACTGATAACAAGTTTTTGTTGTTGTTGTTGTTGTTGTTGCTGTTGTTGTTGTTGTTCCACTCTAATAACAAAATCACATTATTTGTTTAGCAATGTAAAAATAGCAACAGAATAATCAAAACATTTTTCTTGACAATCAATTTGTTAGCAACCGATATAATAATCAGCCACTGCATTACCACTGCCAATTATATTCGTAACCGAGCAGCGCAAACCTTTAAGTAAATAAACACAATTGTAAATGTGGCAAAACACCGGCATAAACAGTTCACATACATACATACATATCTACATACTTAGCTAACCAATTAAATACTCATATGAATGCAACTGCATACATACACACGTACATACAGAGCAACCACATTGTATATGTGTAGATTGTTTTGTGGTCACTGTGGTCATATTCATGCATTTCTATTTACTCGGTCCCTCTGGAGGAGTGTATTACAATTGTGTAAATTTTAATATTGTGATTGTCCTTTTCGGGCCACTATGGAGTGGTTTCATTACCGTTTCTGGTCATTTTATTGTTTTACGAGTAAGTCGTAAATGCGTTTAAACGTGTTTGTGTGCTTGCCCGTGCTGTTTAAAATGACCTCATAAGCTCATTTTAATGATAATTAATGCAAAAACACGCACAGACACAGGTATTTCAATGCATGTGTATGTGTATGTGTATGTATAAATACTCCAATAAACAGGGGAAAATGTTAAATATCTTTATTATTATTTGCATGAGCATGAGTCCCGAAATGAAGTTAGCAAATGTTTAAGCAACCTCTGCCCCGTAAGGCAGAAGTTCAGCAATTTTGTTGATACGAATATTTATAACGATATATTTTACCGATAAAATAGTTTGAAGTTTTATTTCAAATAGAATTATAATAATAATAATAATACTTAAGTGAATTGATGATGATACAGTTGTAGTGCTGCGGGGTCTTTTAAATATATTTTCCCAATTAAGCAACTAAAATGCGCAAGGATGATTGTAAGGATCCTCATTAAAAAGTTTTCATTTGTGTGTTAAAATTTTGTATGTAAATCCATAGATAATATTTTGTTTTTTTTTTGTTATTAAAAACTAAGACAAGAATGTTAAACTATTGTCTAATTTCTATTGGGAATAAATTAATTTTATAAACTGATAGAAAAAGCTTGATTCAGACAAAGAATTCGAATGATATTTGCCATTATACGTGAACTAATGAAGCCCTTCATTGTATCAATAAACCGTGTTTTATTATAATTATCAATTTTTTTTTGTAAATCTCCACATATCAGAAATAAAATGAAATTAATTATTGAGTTAAGTCATACATCAGTAAATTTTTTTATAAAGGGTGGTCCAACCAAAACGCACGATGCTAATTGTAAATAAAACAAAAAATTTTCAGAGGATTAATTTTATATTTTTTATTATGATAGGAGTATCTAGGACAATAATGTCTGCAACAAAATATTGGCCAAATGTTCGACACGGCTTCGGTGGCATACCTCTAATCGATGGTCGATATTTTCAATGACTCTGAGACATAATTCCGGTCCAATGGAGTTAATGTGTCGAATTACCACATTCCTTAGCTCTTGAATTGTTCTGGGGTTATTGACGTACACTTTTTCTTTTAAATATCTCCAAAGATAGAAGTCCAACGGTGTCTAATCACATGATCGTGACGGCCATGTAACATCGCCACGGTGTCAGATAAGACGGCCATTGAATTTCTCGCACAAAAGAGCCATTATTTTGTTGGTAGTGTTTCAAGTGGAACTATTCTCTTGACACGACATATAGTCCAGGTTTATATTCTCAATTTCTAGCCACTTGAAGTTCTTTATCAGCTCGCTGTAGCGCACACCATTCACGGTAACTGCTTGGACACTATCGCGAACAACAGCAAAGTCTTTCGCAGAATGAATATGCACAGATGTTTTCACATTTCCTACTTATCTGGCTTGCTGAAATTTGCGCACAATTCTCCCGATTATGGACACATTTGGTCGCTTAATGAATATCATTATTAATTTATTGAATGCATTTCATTGCCTGAAAGTATGATTTTTCTATCGGTGTAGGCCAAAAGCTATTCGAATAGTTATACTTTAGTTTGGGTATTCTAAAAGTATTATTTTTATTTTCTTTTCTATTACAAATATTTACAGAATATGAATTAACTTTCGTACAGTGAGGCCTCGATTATCGATAATTAGAGTAACCAGTAACATCAATTATCTGAGGAGGAAAAAAAATTATATTTGCATCGGTATTGTATTACTAAGTTTTCTTTCGATTACATTTTTTTCTGGGACCATTGTTCAGGAGATGACTCCTACTAAGGAAAAGGATAGTGATAGAGATGACAGGTGGTTTACAATAATGCTTTTGAAAGTTTTATTTTTTTCCTTTTAAAGCATTGTTGCAGCGTCTCTCGGTGTCAAGGAAACGCATTCATATTTGCAAGATGTGTTTGGTAGCCATTTTATTAAATATTATTTTACTTTGCCAATGATGCTAAATAATACCGATGAAGGAGGGCGCTCTAATATTAATTGTAGATTAGTATCAGATGAAGCCGATACTGTTGAGTGTCCAGTGACTATGCCTTCGCCACTGAAACTTTCCGATAACAAATGGCACAGCAGGCAAGAAAAATGCGAAGAAATGTTTTTATGACAGTCAAATACTGAGCTCGCATCTGGAACCTTGGGTTTTGTAGGCATCGCGCAAACTACCTCATCCCTAGCCACCCTCAATAATTTGAACAGTAACAACACAATATCGATAAAACGAAAAAGATAAAACCTTCGCTTATACATATATTACGAGATACCGAGCATTACGTATAATCGTGATCTCACTGTTTTCTATTTCCATTTCAACAAAAAAGAAAAAGTATTCATAAACAAGACTGCTACAATTCTGAATAATATGCCTGCCTTACTTTTCAAAAAATTCACGCGATTCTGAAATTAATGTTTTAATTAGAAATAATATATACATTTTACATCACACAATTGAAACGGCACTACAAAAACACACATGATAAAACTACAAAACAAACAAAAAAAAAAAAAAAAAAAAAAAAAAAAAGAACAGCAAAAAACTTAATTTCAGAATTTTCCTCATGCAGAAAAATTTGTCGCACCTCATATAAATTTGATTTAATTTCATAATTGTGCGCTTAATGTTTTCTGGTTGACTACTTACGGAAATGTCAAATAGCCGCACCAAATGTGTGTGTAGCACGACAAATTTAAATTATTCAAAAGTGTTGTTGTTGTTGTTGTTTTTATGTTTGCTCACTCCTCTTACACTACAGCATTCCACTTTCGCCATGCATACTTCTTTAGAAGTTCATTTCGTCGTGTGCGTGTGTGCAGCTCAAAACAACAGCAGCATAAAGAATTTTAGAAGCAAAAACAATATGTGGGGTCTTTAGCGCATCAAATGCAAAAATTCAAAAATATTTGTGAACAGTAATGGCTGAGAAAAGAGCAACAAAATTATGTGTAACAAATTTTTTATGTAAAAGATTTAAAATTTGCTTTCTTCAGATATAGGAAAAATAGTAGGCATATTTGGAATATTTAAAAAAGTTTTGGTATAAATAACAACTCAGGGTCAAAAATATTTACAAACAGTAATGGCTGGAGAAACAGCAGCAAAGTCTTCTCAGCACTTACATATTTTTTCTTTTGTTAGAATATTTAAAGACCATACAGCTTACAAAATATTTTTTTTTTATTTTTTTTCATGTGCTTTATTATATTATTATTTATCTATGTTTGTTATATGCTGTAGTTAGTCTAAATGTACATTTAATTTATATAACAAACATAGAGAAATAATCGTAATTAATATTGACTTACGTTGAATTAATGAAAAGAAAAAAATAGTTACTATATTATGATATAGTAATTAAAAAAAAGCTTTTACCCAAGTTTCGGAAACCAGAACCATGGCCAAATTACTAAATTTGCATCGAATCATAATTTCAATCAAAATTTCATTAGTGGGTGGCGATGGTCGAAGTAGTTGACTATAAAATGAAAAATGTTCCTGTGTTCAACTCCAATTTCAGACTCATAAAAACATCTCGCATTTTTTCTGATGCGCATTTGTGTGTCTTTGTGTCAGTTTGTTGTCGCAAAGTTTCAGTGGTGAAGGCATAGTCACTGGTCACTGAACAGTAACGGCTTCAGCTGTATCCAACCCACAGGCACATCAGAACGCCGTCCTTTAATACGTCTCCTTGACATTAGAGACGCAACGACAGTCCGTCTTTTTATTCGGCACCACGTAGCAAATATCCTTTTTGCCCGAAAAAAATACTGCAAACAATTTTATAATCTGCTCTTAATAAGCTTTCCTTAGATATATATTACAAATATTAAAGTCTCTACTTAGTAATTCATATATCACTCCAAATAATCAGAGACGCTACAACACTCCTATAAAAAAAAATATCGTGGCTGGCGATGGTCGAAGTAGTCTGCCCGTTGACTAAAAAAGGGAAAATTTTGCAGGGTTCAACACCAGTTTCAGACTCATAAAAACATCTCGCATTTTTTCTGATGTGCATTTGTGTGTTTTTGTGTCAGTTGTTGTCGCAAAGTTTCAGTGCTGAAGGCATAGTCACTGGTCACTGAACAGTAAAGGCTTCAGCTGTATCCAATACACAGGCACATCAGAACGCCGTCCTTCGTTGGTATTGTGTAGCCCCGGCGAAGTAAAATAATTACTAAAAAATGGCTACTAAAAACGAAGCTTAAAAATTTAATACGT
This sequence comes from Dexiosoma caninum, assembly GCA_963924685.1. Taxonomy (NCBI): domain Eukaryota; kingdom Metazoa; phylum Arthropoda; class Insecta; order Diptera; family Tachinidae; genus Dexiosoma; species Dexiosoma caninum. The sequence continues at coordinate 12,548,790 of OZ004727.1, forward strand.
CTCCTTGACATTAGAGATGCTACAACACTGCTATAGAAACAATGAACGTGCTAAAAGCAGTGTTGTAAAATAGTAAAGCTTTTGTCATTTCTCCTACTATACCTGTCCTCTAGTTCTAGCTCAATGCACCGCATACGTAGGGGTCATCTCCTTAGTGATGGTTCAAGAAAGAAAAAATTTCATTAAAATGTATTAGAATGTCGTTTGATATCGAATGACGGAATGGGCGCATTGATTTTCGCATACCATAACCCATAGCATTTTGTCTGACTGTCCAAGAAATTATTTATTCTCACTTTGGTAATCCCACTGTCGTATTTTCTGTACCTCACTTTATGCTCCAAAAAATATTGCGCATATGTATGTACGTGCACAGAAAATAGCTTTGTTTTTTTCGTCTGCTATATTATATTTGTAATTCATAACTGCAAACGATGCCTGACGCTTTCAGTATGATACACCAGCTTATATTTAGATGTATTTTTTAACATTTAATAAATATATACAGTCACATGTACGTAACCAAATATCAACGTGTGTGAGTATGAACATGTAAGAGGATGTGGTAGAGTGTACGGTTTCGAATGCCGGAATGTTTACACAAATTTTACATGCATCACATGTCTTTGAAGCATTTCATGCAAACAACACGTTGATGACGATGTTGACAGCGAAGTGGTAGTTGGTGGTGGTGCTGATGTCGTTCTAAAAGTATACAATACTGACTGAAGAGACGAAAGACGCATAAGCATAATGGCAGCAATGTTTTAATAAGAAAGTTAAATAAAAAAGTATTTACCTACTTCACTCTTCTTAAGCTGGTGCCGTTGATGTTTGCAACGGTGATGACAACTGAACAATTCAGGGCGTCTGGAAAACTTATGTGAAAAGCGCTGAGCGATTTCTAGACAAGTAATCAAAGCAAATTACTGCTGCCGCTGTAAAATTTCGAAAAAAAATGTATTGAAATTTTTTTTTTTGCTAAGAAGAGGTAATATTTGGTACATGGATTGTAGAAATCACACACTCTTGACGTGCTCTAATTTTAACCACATAATTGACTTGGGGCGTGGCTGGTGATGTTAGAGAAAAATAATAAACTGACATGGACTGTATTTGCCAGCAGCAGCTTCTGGTTATAGCCATCCCTATACATCCAATAACTGTGTGATACTAGTGCGAATTATTTCCGCCATACCGCTGATGTATGCAAATCCCGGAGCCCTCGCCATCTTAAACCTGCACTGCCACAGGCCAGGGCCTTCGAACAATAGACAGAAAACCGATTATTCATTATCGTCTTCACAACAGCTTCTGAATAGTGTAATTCCATTTATTCCGCTGTGGTTGGCGTGAAGTGGTGGCCCGCAAGCCTTTTTAAAATTGCTTTATATTAGAGTTAACAGTTTTAAATTAAATATTTTTTAATATGTGTTTTTTTTTTGAGGGGTTAATAGAGAACATAATTGTGAATTTTACGAATTTGAGCTTGAATTTTTGCTGTGCGTTGCCTGTCAGGTCGTTGTATAATTTTTTTGTTGTATTTTTAATATAATTTTTTTTTCAACAGCAAGTTTGCTAGCATATTCCGATTTTCTTTTATTGTCATCACTGTTTACTTCATCTTTATAGATTTATGAATTAAATTTGCATTGTCTTTTTAAGTCTTAAAAGTCAACATACGAATGCATAAGATATTGTGGTGCTGGCGGTTTATGGTTTTGTTCTATTCTTTAGATTTTCCCATTGTATTTTTTTTTCGTGATTATTGTTTTAAAAACCACAATTTTAACGAGTATTTTTACTTAAGAATTTATTGTGGTTCTTAAGGTGTCTTTAACATAACACTCATCATATACGAGGGTAGTGCAATTAAAAAAAGTGTACAAAATTTTTTATTATTTCATCATTTCAACGATGAGTGTTTACAAATTTATATAGTGACGATACTTTTTTTTTTTGTGGCCAATTTTATTAATTTAAGCTGCATGTAAAATATGTTTTCAAGTACCAGGTGAACGGCATCAGAAAAATGTTGATATTTGTTTAAATTCGTAACATTATCTAGGGCTGCAATACTTGATGTACATATTGTGCATATTTCATACAACCGTGTGTGTCAAATATATTGAACATCCTTGAAATTTCCTTGTAGAAAAGTAAAATAAATAAAAAATTGCTTGTTGCTATTTTTTTTTGTAGTTTTGCGTACATCATGATCATGCAATTATTAACACGACTGCTGGAGAGTTTATCTTTTTTTTTTTTTGACAAATGTTTACAATTGCTAAACTCACAAGTTCAGGCAAATTTGTCGGATCGTTATTTGATCTTATTGTTTTTCTTAATTGTATTTATATTTTCATCTTTAAAAAAATTTTGCAATAATTTTAAAATTCTCTCATTTCAATTTCAATTTTAGCGGCAAAAATTAAAATTTTCTATTTTTCCTTTTAAAATAAAAAAGTCCACGTTTCAATACCGAAAACTTTGGCGACAACAATGCCAAAAAATTTGTGGCAGTTGACAACTCAGTTTAAATATATAAAAAGCAGTGAGTGTTTACATTTTCTCAAATTAAGTTTTCAAAAAATTGGAATAAATGAATAAAAAGAAATTTTTTTTTATTATTTTAATATAATTAATATAAAAAAAAGAGTTCGATTAAAATTAAAAAATAATATTAAAAAATTTGTTATAATTAAAATTTTATCAAAATAGATTACAATACAATACTATAGGCGTTTACTTAAAAAAATAAAAAAAAAATATTTTACTAACTGCCAGGATCAGTTCATTCCTACAAATACATAAATATAATAATAAATATAATAATAAATATAATAATAAATATAATAATAATAATAAAATAAATAAATTTAAAACAAAAAATTTTGTTTTTGTTTGAAGTGTAGTTGAACGACTGAAAAAATTCTTTCGATATCTTCGGGGGGGCGGCAGTAGATTAGGTTAGGTTAGGTGGCGAACCCTCCCCGAAGAAGAACGCCCCACTTAGGCCAGAGCTTAGGTCCATTGTGATCCAACAAGAAACACCCAGGGTATAGGCGGTAAGCGAACCCGCACGTTCAGATTGATAAGCTTCATGCAGTTGCTTTTCATAAAGCATTTAAAAAATTGCTTTGAGATGTTTTTGCAATAATTTCATAAAATTTAAAAACAAAAAAATGGAAAGAAACTAATTGTACGAAAACATCAAACAATGTGCCAATAATATTTTTACAAAGTCTACGAAACTTTTGTTTACCAGCAAAAAAAAGACATGGAAAAGAAATACTTAATGCAGGGGTTCTACAGCGAATATACGGGTTCAGCTTAGCTGAAGCATGAATGGTTTTAACTTAAGGATGTCATTGGCGAGCTCGTGTTCACAGAGATAATCTTGTTCAAAAGTGATAATCTTGTTACCATTTAAGATGGCATTAAATACGAATTCGGATAAAGAAGTGTTTGAGAAGTCATGAAAACACCAATTCATAGTGCATGCATTGACTTTTTTTTTGCTGGGTTTTTTTTTTTTTTTTTATCTTGGACCAGTGCTCAGGGGCTATCGCCTACATATGCAATGCATTGCACTGGAACTAGAGAGAAGGATAGGGTAGAGAATATACAGATGGTGAAAGTGGTAGGAAGATGAGCTTAATTCTTGCACAACTCTGCAGTTGCGTGTTAATTATAAAGCAAAGTTGTGGCGTCTCTGATGATTTTGACACATTATTTTTAAGCTAATGGAGCCATTTTATTTATTATTTTACTTCGCCGACGTTTTATTGCTCAAATACCGACGAAGGAGGGTGCTGTAGCACAGAAAACTCAGAAAAAACTTTTTTTCTGATTTGACCCGGCTGGGAATCGAACCTGGGTCTTTCTGGTTACAGAGCCAACACGCTGACTACTCGCCATCAGCACCCTCGGGTTGTTTCGATACGGGAGCACTACTGCCTCGCTGACAGATATTTTGCTGTTTTCGAATTCACTCAAACGATGGTCGATCTTTGCAACTTTTCGGTGATTGCAACAGCTTTGTTTTTAACAGGCTTCGTAAATCGAGACTGCACTGTATGTAGTGCTGTTTTAAATTAATTAAGCTTACATATTAATATCGTAATAATTTTTACCTTCGACAAAAATTTGAAATTTATTTGATTCACTTTTAAGTTGAACTTCGTTTAAAATTTTGTGCTCACATGTCTTATGAATGTGAAAAGAATTTGAAATACTAGTAGGTTTACATTAGAGAGCACATGTGAAATTATATACCCTGCAGTTCTGTGTACTTACGCTTCATTAATTATTTATCGTGGCATTTCTTAAAACACAACAAAAATTTAGTTAGGAATACCTTTTACATATTCGCATGCTTTTGTTATCAGATAAAGAATTAAAATTGAATAAAATATTTACAATTTTAGGTATTGCTGATGTAACAACTCCCAGGCTCTCATCTACATTATGAACGCGGCCATTAGAAGTGTTTATAAATAAAAACATACAAAGGTTTCCACAAACTACTGGGTTCAGCCTTCACATGCAGAATAAATAATAAAAATAATAAGAAGGAGAGAAAACAAAAAGGAAACTTGTTTGTTCAGTGGGTGGGTGTTCATCAGTCAGCTGCAGCAGTCACTGTGTAAGTCACTGATATAAAATACAAAACAATGATGAATGGTTTTGTCGCTTGTCATTTAGTTTAAGAATTATGTTTTATGTTTGTGCAAGTAAATATAAATTTACTAAAGTGCAACTGCCTGTTTATATACAAAAATTTACATTTCTATGCATAAATTTATGTTTATGCACACACTCGCACTCGCACTCGCACTCACTCACACATACACATTCATGTGGTTTTCGAAAAAATGTTTTTTTCTATTTGCATGTGTAATTCTTTTGTTTCCTTGCCGTCTTTAGAAATTTATTATTGTTTTTTATTACAGCGATAAGACATGTTTTAAAGAATTTGTGTTAAGTTTTCCTTTCATAAAATCATTCCTCTTCTAGCTGGCATACCACACATGTATTGTTATTTTAATAATAGACTTTGTACTTTTGTTTTTAATTTCCCTTGTTGCCACATTAAGTTGTACAAAACGCTCTTACCACAATTGTTTTACTTTTTATTTTTATTTTTATTTATTTTTTTTTTTTTGATAAATATTTTACTTGAAAGAGGCTCGTTTCATTGTACGAGCTGGCATAATACAACTGCAATATTGAGGGTTTTAATGTGATGGTTATGGCTTAACTTCTAAAAGTTTATTAAAAATTTTGATAAGTTATTTGCGAATAAAGTGCATTTTGAGATGATTTATGACAAGTTTTTCATTTAAAATTATATAATCTGACAAATAGCAGACAGTAATATTACGAAAGTTTAGCACGATGGTGTTGACTTTTTTCTAATAATAAATTCTGGTTTATTTACTTTGTTTTCGTGCATTTTATTTCCTTCGTTTACTTTGCCTTAAGTTTAAATTATGTTTTGTTTTTTTTTTAAAGGATCAGCAAAGATAATTAAAATTTTTTAAATGCCTTCTGGCAATAAACAAAATGTTTTTAAATTTAATTTTTCCAATTGGCTGAATATTATTTTTATACTTAACCTTCCAGACTATTTTCATTTTTTTGAGACAAATTCACATTTCTCGGTCTCGCAGACCGATTTCAAGTATTTCTCGGTATCTCAAAACTATTCTAAAATTTTCAAAACCTGTGCAGTGGACATATTTAACAAGCTAATCTGAAATAACTGAAGTAAGAAAAAAACAAAATTAAGTGTTTTTTTTAGCTCACAGCATCAATTTATATTTTATCACAATACTTTGGTATATTTGATCTTAGACCTAAAATAAAAAAAAAAAATCATTCACAAAACACAACATTTATAAAATGTTCTTTTTCTTAAAAGTAAACAAAAATATAAAATGAATTAAAAAAAAAAAACAGGAACACTAAAAAAAATTAATTTCGAAATTCTTAAAATATATGCCTCATTATGAGGTTAGTCTTTGTAAATTTCAATCAGTCGTTAGAGCTTCAGCGTCCTGTGAATCTTCAACATCACTTTCCTCGGAATCTTCTTGTTTAGTATCAGTGTTTGCTTCATACACATCAATATTATCTTCGTATTCAGTACCACTTTCCGCATCAGAATCTGGATCTGAATCGATTTCATTCAGAATAGCTCTTATGCGCTCAATATCTGCCATATCTAAATAAAATCTCACGATAATTAATTTTGAACATAATTCTTTTATTAAATCATATAAACTGATAGTTCATTGTCCATTTTCATCTAAAAATTTCTAATTTCGCAAAACCAACTTACCTGACGATAATGTAACACTTAACTATAAGTCGGTCTCACAGACCGCCCGATTAGCAATTACCGGTACAGCACTTCAACTCAAACGCACTTGTTACACTAAACGTTGTAAATATAATGAGAAATAATGAAGATACTGAGAGAATGACGGAGTTGTCATTTTCTGTTTTCGTGAAATTAACACAAAAGTGATTCATCGGTCTCACAGACCGACGAAATGATGGTCAGGAAGGTTAAGAAATTTCACTTCTAAAGAATTCCATTCCTCGATACTAAAATTTGCTTAGCTTAAATTTTCTTCTGAGTATATTTCTTTGGTATAAAAATACTCTATGAAAATTTAATGCTTCAGACAGTTTAATCAAGTATACATTTTTTTTATCTTGGACTAGCATTCAGGGGATGACCCATGACACATGCGATGCATTATACTGGAACGAGTGAAAAATTGTAGGGGCAGACATGACAGCTGGTGAAGAGATAGACAAAGGAAAAAAGCTTCTCTGATTTGCAGGTTTTTTTTTATATAGTTTTGATGTCAAGGAGCCGTATTCAATTTTCAGGCTGTGTTTAGAAATTGTTTTACATCGCCGGTGCTACACAATACCGAAGATCAAGGGTGTTCTGATATGTCTGTCGATTGGTATCAGCTGAAGCCGGTATTGCTTAGTGATCAATAGCTATGCCTTTGCCACTGAAACCTTCCGGCAACAACTGACACAGAGACACACTAATGAACATCAGAAAAATTTCGAGATATTTTTATGACTTAATGCGAAACTGGGTTCGAACGCAGAATCTTTGGTTTTGTAACAACTTCAGCCATCGCCATAAATACTTGAAGTAGACTTAAGCTACTGCTGTTTACTACTGTTTATTTTTCCCATCGATGCATAAAAATCCCATGCCCTCGTTAAGGGGCATAAATCTCTTCTAAGCCACCAATAATCTGGGGATTCTCCAGGACTGCCACAGCTCATTCAACAACCTGAAACCCAGCAAGGGTGCTTCACTGATAAAGATGATGATGACATGAGGATTATGAAGGCAACGAAAGATTGCATACTCAGGCGGAAATGGGAGCAGAAATGGAGTTCATTCGGCCCGGCTTCAAATTTGAATCCAGTGAAAACGATCTGAAGAAGCTGGTGAAGGATTGGATTAAGATCCAGGTGAACCATTATTAGAAATATGTGGAGGGATTGAGACATTTCTAGAAATTTAAGGAGTTTTTAATGCTATTTTGATTGTTACTTGATCTTTGGGCTATTGTGATGGATCCATGGTTCATCTACGGTTATATAACGGTGTAGAAACTCCGGATTGCGGTTGAACATCACACACGAAATTCACTTTTTTCCATTTTCTTTAAAATTCACGAGGTTGTCTGCTTGTAATGGCTGTCAAACACAAACTAAAAGATGTAGTTTGATCAGACAGTAGTCTATTAATAGACGATGGTTGACGGCAGCAGTATTGCATTTAAGATACTGCGAGAGAAATTTAATAAGTCACGGAGCAATCAAACAGCCGTCGCATAGTCATAAAATTCAAATTAAAAAAAATTTTTAACTTATGTGAGATAAAGTGGTATAATAATGGACAGGACGATTGGAACTTAAATACCAAGTTATACAACGCTGACGGACAAAGAGAGAAGACAGAGTAAGAAGTAAAAAGACGGGCAGTCGTTTAAGATCAAGTAGCCTAAAAAGATATAAATTTTGTAAAGTTGTAAAAGTTGTTGCCTAAAAAGTAGTTCAAAGTCGGACGGATGGACATAATTACAGATAATCTTTTATATTTATATAATAATTTAATTATAAATTTAATGAATTCCTTTAAACCTGAAATAAACTTGAATTTTGAAATTAAATCCTTTAAAAAATATAATTATATGTCAGTGTTTAATCTTTTCTACATTTATAACAGTCAATATTTGTTAACGTTAATTAAGTATTTTTGATACCAGTATTAAAAACAATCAGTCTTTTAAGGAGCAGTTATTATTTTAGAGCAATGTTGGAGCCATGTTGTTCAAAGTTACACACAGTCTAAACATACGTCTCGTAGGGGTGCTGTACCTCAATAACTAAGAAATTGCCGAACTTATTTTACCTACACAAGCACCATCCACAAACTGCTAAATTGTCTAAACAACACATCGTGCAAGCTTTAATATAAAGAATAACCAAATGCATTTATGCCTCAAAAACACAGATACGGACTTCCAGGGTTAAGTTAGCTTACAACGCATCAGAGCAGCCAATAACATTAATTAGTTGAACAATTTTGATGTCATTCCACTTCACATCATTCAACTCTGGCCAAAAGAAGTTGCTAGCCCGAACACATATGATAAACAATTCTATTATTTTCTCAAGCTGTCGAGCACTATTACTTATTTATATAGCCGATGTAGCTTCTAAAATATGGCGGCTATCAATTATCTAAGTTTGAAAGTCCCCATTGGAATAACTCTTCTTTGTATTTAACAATTCAAATGTATCACATCAATCATAATTATCTCGATAAAATGACAAAATTTCATCTCTAATAATTTACGAAATGCAGCTTTCATATCTAATATTCATTTGAGTAAAATTAAAATAGAAAGCCAACCTTAAAGGACACCTACAAACGAACCCATCAACAGACATACATACATACATACATGCATCCATACAACTATAGTAATAGAGAAAGCATAAAAAAAATATATGTATATATACTCGTACATACTAAATAAAGAATATTTGCATTCATATCTGCAAAACCCATATTAAAATGTATGAACACACTCTGTTAAAATAGTTGCTACCCTTCTCTTATTTCCGTTATTGCCATTCAAATTTATGGCTCTTTTGTTTATACCTTAACGTTCACCTACGCCCGTATGATTTATAACGACCAACTGAAATAAAATGAAAATAAATTAAAAAAGAAAAAAAAAAATATGTGTGGATGCAGAAGAAAAAAGAAAAAAAAAACTTGTAGTAGTTAATATCTCACAAATGCAACAGTAAATCAAATTTTATTTCCCTTTTGCACCAAACCTTTTCCAAAATGTTTGCAAGACAACAACAACAACAAAAAAAAAAAAGACTTTTTGCAGTCGCTTTTGGTATGCATGATTATGCGATGGCTGGTGCAGCAAACCGTCGTAGGCCAATTGTTACAGAATATTGTATAATTTGTTTAAGGAAAAAGTGTCTTTTTTTTTTTTTTGGAAATTTATCAAACTTTTTTTAAGAAAAGAAACACTCAGAGCCTATTTCACCAATTCTATTTAAATATCAATTCATATTTAAATGTCGATTTTCATTTTCATCTAGATATACTCATTGAATATTTAAACACTGTTTAAGTAGCTAGCACTCTGCATTTAAATATTCATTTTGCAACAGCATGAAACAGCTTTAAAACAGCTTTTAAACAGCTTTTTAAAAAGCTGTAAGTTGACGCTATCATATTAAATATCAGAGCGTTACCATACTTTCTTGTGTTTCATTATTTCAGTTGGTGAAAATAAAATTTTTTTAAACATACTTTAAATAAAGATCATTAATTAAATTTAATTGTGTTTAAATATGTTTGGTGAAAGAGACCCTCAGACTATTTAGGATTGACTATCAACAATGATGAGATTCTGTGCAACCTTTTCTTTGGAAGTTGATAGTGTAGAGAAGAGACATGAAGCGAAGTATTACCACTCAATTTTTATACAGCCCAATAAATGAGTTCGGAATATATGCAGTGATACTACAAAGTTTCGTGTTGGCCAGGAGGCTGGAGGATTCTAGGGGATATACGGATGGAGATCAGGAATAGCTACATATCCCAGGACAGAGCCAACTGAAGCTGATTATTAGAACGTACAATACGAAACTTTCATGTCATTGAACAAGAATCACTTACGTATACTCACTGTTCCTTGTACGTTGAGAAAACAACTCAACAGACTTGGCATTGGCAGTAACAGTCCGTGCAAAATTTGCGAATATGAGGAGGAGACCACACAGCACATATTCGGCGGCCTTTGAGGCTTTATTCTACAGAAGACATGACCAATTGTTCCCGCCATAATTGGATGATTGGGAACTGCCGATGCTTGAACTGAATGCAATTGGCATTTTCCTCAGGAGGACTGGTTTCGATGAGATGATCTGACAACGGGCAGACTATACAATAGATATCTTAGTTCACAATATATTTACTTCCCGTAGTTTAAAATTTTTATTCTATTCCACATTCCGTACTTGCTGTTAGTTTTCGTTTTTGTTTTTCTTAATGACAATCTCTGTCGATCTGCCAAGCCTATTAATATTTTTAGGGATTTGAAATTCATATACTTACAATAGTAGACCCATTATGGCGGTTGTTAGTGCCATGACACGTTAAATTGGAAGCTTGCGACGATGTGCTGGGCATGAAAATCCAGTGTGATGTTCGCAGTACTGACCACATTTTTCTTGTCTCAAGGGAAGAATTTAACTGCAGTGTTTTCTGAGAATCCTATATCTAACCGAATATTGAGTACAACTATCAGGTATTGAACGGCGCTTCAAAGTCTATTTTAAAGCTTTTGGACCGTGTACAGGAGAGTGTGAACAGGCTTATCAGTGACAGAAGGGAATCGCTGACGCATCGTGGCATTGTTGGAGGTGCCTCGCTATTTTATCACTACTACGATGGAATGTGCTCTAATGATATCAGGAAACTCGGGGCCTGAACGCGGATATTTTTACGTGCAATAAGATTATCCTCGACAGCGCATCCATTTGTAGGTGATTTACCAGCGAGTCGCACTACGCATTATATAGGAAATTGGGTTTTTAGGCAAACCATGTGTGTATGTGGAATGAACTCCATGCAGAAGTCTTCCCTGTCAATTGCGATATTGGAAAGTCAGTCCAAGTCCTAACACTGCTCCCTCTATCCGCCTTCCCAAAAGCCATTTTTTATCTTGAACCAGCACTCAAGAGAATACCTCTACAGATGCGATGTATTGCGCTCCAACTAGAGAAATGGAAATGACAGAAGTGAAGTTTCACTATCTTACAATTCTGCTTTTGTAAATATTTGTTTATAGCAGTATTGCAGCTCTTCTGATGTCAAGGAGACGTATGAAATGGTCAAACCATTTTTAGTAATTATTTTTCTTCGTGGTGCAGCACAGGCTACTTCAACCATCGCTACGTTATTTTCTAGTTCCGTTGCAATGCATTGCAAAGGTAGGGGAGATCTCCTGAGAAGTGGTCCAAGAAAAAAGAAAAGTGGTATAGGACTTTCTTGTATGGACCAGCTGTTTAAGGAATATTTTATAGACACTCGACCGCATACAGGAGAGTAGAAAGAGGCTTAGAGCAGCAACTCTAAAGCAGCCAACTCTCTTGACTCACCGGAACAAAATAAAAACTTTCTGATTTTTCTTGAAACAGACGCAACCCAAAAAAGAACGACTTTTTGACGTATTTATTTGATCATCTAGAGATCAGTTTAAGTGGTTGGGCAACTTATATAATTACATGTACATACTTTTGCAGAATAGACCACATCAGATTCAACGTAAACACACTATTGACTAAAAAAAAAGTAATAAAATTGGGAACGAAAGAAACAAAATGTGCGAATATTTGGATTTTACATTTTCAAATTCCATACAAATAAATCCAAATGTTTTGGTTTTTCTTTTATAATTTTCCTCAAAATTTTTTTGCCATTGTTCACATTATTTTGACCATTCCCTGTAATGGCAGAGAAATTTTTTTTTTTTAACAATGTGCCAACATAAGAGAATGAGAACACTTTACCGTTCACTGCCCACATATGGTGTCAATAAATTAAAATTTTTGCGCTAAAGTATGAATGTACCCTGGACTACAAACAACACTACACTATCACTGCACACATTCCCATTTACATCATCTATTTGCTTTTGTTTTTGTGTTTTATTGTTATTGTTGCCTGTTCAAATCGTACAACAGAAGCCAGCCATATATTTTCTCTATAAATATCCTTGGGTTTTGACAGTTGCCAGCTCATATATTCTGTATTCCTTTTTTGTTTTCGTTTGCTGTGAATTTGGCATTTACAGCATTATATATGTATGAAAGGACCTTTATAACTTTTTGACAGCTGGCAAAAACAAGAAAAGTGAAGCAGAAGGAGAATGGTTGTTAAAATATAACCGTGTCTGTCATTCTCTGCATGGTGGACATCAATAATTTTTATTTAAAATGTCCTTTTCGCCACATAACCGTACGACTTAAATTGTGTTGTAGTTTTCGTTTTGCAACGAACGACATTTGAAGTTTCCAATACATGAGTGAGTATTTGGGGTGGAGTTACTAAAATGTTTAAAGATTTTGGGAAGAAAAAAATAAGTTTTGCATTTCTAGCAATTTAGCAGGCCAACAGCCAGGCACTTTAATAATTTTTATCTTGTTAAGTGGACTGTTTTTTTTTTACCATTGCATTGCACTGGACCTAGATAGAAAGAGAGAGAGAGAGAGAGACGGTTAGTGTAGAGAATAGAGAGAAGAGTATAGGAGAAAGTGCTGGGAATATAGAGCTTTATTGTTGCACAACTCTCCAGTTGCCTGTTATTTGCTTTATAAAGTTGCTCCGCGTCTAATGTTAATTTGGCGTATTATTTTTAAGGTAAAGGCAGCAATTTTATTTATTATTTTACTTCGCACCCCGTTTTATTGCTCAAATACCAACGAAGGAGGTTGCTGTAGCACAGAAAATTCAGAAGAAATTTTAGACTTGACCGGCACGGATTCAGGTTCTGATTGCAAAGTCAACAACGCGCCAACTATTCACTCATCAGCATTAAAACAAGGTTTTTCCTATTTTTCCTTTATAGTCCAGGCACATTTTCACACAATAAAATAATTTTCTGTGGTTTTTTAAGAAATTCTAAAAAGGCTGAATATGATTCTGGCTCAGTAGAGGACGAACAACAATGGGTTTGAAGTTTTCCTTTATTTTAATTTTAATTTAAAATTATATAGAGGAAAAAGAATTTAAAAATAGAATTTTCAAATTTAAAATTTAAATGTAGAACAATTTCAAAAATTACGATCCCTTGAAAAAGTAGACAAAGTAGATCTACGAAACGTTGCGAAAAACTGTAAATTAAATATTGTTTTATTGACATGAAAAAATGTCTGGTCATTTAGCAGAATCTAAGCAACGAATTTAATGACCATGCGGAGATTAAGCTCTCAGGTCTTTAATCTTATAAATTTAAAGGCGTCTACTAATGCCAATTTAAATAAGTATTACATGCATTTGCTGAGTGTGTTGGTATTCGTTTCATGATTTAATTAATTAATTTTTCTTTGTACAGAAATAGCAAAATAATTAAACAACTAAAAAAGATATCAAATTATTCTGTTACAAAGAAAAGAAAATGTTGGTGTTTTAAACACGTAAACACAAAAAGCTAAAAGCCGAAATCGCAAACAATATATTCATCATGTTTCACAAAAAAAAAAAAAAAAACAAAACATTTTAAACAAAAACTACTCAGATGCCATGCGATACCAAAAAAAAAAAAACAAAATCGTAAGCAAAATATTATTTTTTCTCTTCTTGTGAAAACTGAAACTGAAAATCAAATGCCAAGACAAAAAAAAAAGTAGTTTTTTTTTTTTTTTTAAATTATGAGCTTAAAACGATCATGACTGGTTAAATGATGGCGTCAGCTGCAATTTTCTACATACAATAATTTTCAACGGACCGTGACAGTTTAAGTCGTTGGTCTTCACAGTTGTCTTGATGTGTTTTGTTGGCGTTAATTTTTCTGTTAAAGCACACACGTCTCTGGAGATGTTCGTTTGAAGATACAAATCAGACAAAGTATTATTACGATAATACACACTCGTGCACACAAAAGTATCTGAGCTTTATGTGTTGCTGGGTCTTCATATGAATTGCCAACGAAACAAGTGAACAAATTAAAATTAAAAGAAAAAAAAAAGAAAGAAACAAAGTACTAACTCATTTGGGAATTTCATCTTTCGGTAGATTTTGCTACAATGCACTCTTTTATATTTCATGTTTTGTTACGCAAAATACCCTACGAAATACATACGTTATGCTGCAATTTTTAAATTTTCTCGTTTATTGGAAGCAAATATTTTCAGTTATTATTGAAAGGTTTTCATTTGTTGTATTGATAGAACGATTAAATGAAATTAAAAAAAAAGCGATGACTTTTACTCGGAAGCCCTGCTAAGAATTGATGTCCGTTCGTTGTTACCGTTACAATTATAGATCGCGCGGCTTTATCATTTCCAATAATGACAAGAGTAATCGCTGTATAGAGAATGAGTAACTCTTCGCCCATTCCTTTTAGAATTTTAATCTCCCTCATAAGTACGGTGCCATCGCCTCATAATGGCCATGGCTACGGTATTATTCGGGGTAAGCCCATCTGGAACCGGTAGAATACATTACTGACATGAATCGTGGTCAAAACAATTTCTTCTTCTATTGATCGCAGCAAATTCTCGCTCTTTTTTTTCGCGTGCGTTTCTGGTGCGAATTAGTTCGGCCAATGAACGTCTCAGTCGGACTACCGTTACCCTACTTCTCCTTATTCCATTCTCATGCCAAACTTCAATCAGCTTGTCTTTTCTCAGTAGATAGTTCGATGCGATGGAGGTTATCGAACAGAAAGCGCTACCAGAACTGTTGCGCTGCCCACTATATGAAGCCACTACTCCGCCGCTGGTGGTCGTGTTCATCGTTTTTCGACTGTTATCGGGTTTGGAGTTGGATTTCTGCTCGGGCGCCATTTGTAATGCAGTTTTTCTTTCCAGCTGAGGTTCAGTGTCGTCAAAGGTCTACTTGCTTTGAAATGTGCCCACCGCTATCTGTCAATACTCTTGATCGAATGCCTAATTACGCTTCCCTGTTGGCTTAGGAGTGGTGATGACGATGGCTGAAGTGTTAGTCCTTTGACTAAATTCCCATGTTCGATTCCAGTGTCGAATTAAATCATAAAAACACTCCACATTTTGCAGATATTCATTCGCCTTTTTGTCAATTGTTGTCGGAAAGTTGCAGTGGCGATGAACGACGTTTTAGAATTAATTTCATTGCAGCAAAAAGTCATAAGGCAGTCTATTGACATCGTGGAGTTGGCTATTAACATGACTTACGATCTTAGTCCGCATGAGACGCCTAAGCTGGTGAGACATTCTGCTGAAATCAAAGAAATTCGTTTCCATGCCACAAAAATCCATCATCTGATCATGCCTCTAAAGATATAACCTTTTTTTTTTATAAATAAAAACGCAGTCTCTTTGACAAAAAGAATATTTTTTTTGGCGAAAATCGATGAGTTCGGGCATTTAAGGGTTAAGCTTTGAAGGCAGAGCTTTGAATTAGAATTAGGCTGAAGAATATGTAAGACGGCGAGGTAGTTTCTATTATTTTTTTTTCATTTATTGATGGAATATTAAGTATGAGGTGTGTGGTTCCTGTATGTGTGGCCCCTATAAAAACGGCAGGTTAAAAATTTACTTACTTACTTACTTACTTCCCTAGTGTAGCAAGCCTATCAAATTTTTGGTGAAATTAAATTCACTTGGAATAACGCGTACATATTTATAATGTTTCGTAAATTTTTGATTATTAAAAATATTGTTAAACTGTTCTTCGTCGTAATCGATTCAATGATGGAATTAATTTGAAAGAAATTTAGAGTTTTGTTGCTTTTTTCCTTCGAAGAGTTTTAAGTCATTTTAACCTGATGAAGGGTATACAATAGTCATCGCAAACGTGTTTTTATTTTTAATATTTAATGTTTACCAGCACAGAGGTTTATTAAATTGTTCACTATCATGAGTGTGTGAGAATGTGTTCACTTACGTTCATACAACAAGAAATCAACAATACTTTTGATAATTATCGGACACATGTAAGATTTATGATTCATATTTTTTAAACACTGTTGGTATTTGTACTCGTATATTTTAAATACTGGATAAATAAGAGGATGTAATTGTTTTCTATTACATTTATATTCGTCCTTGATTTAGAAAAGTTTGTTTGTTTGAGAACGAATTTGAAAGCCGACGGCATACTTGTAGTTAATTTTTTTTTTGCTATTTTATAGTGACTAGATGCTCGACCCAGAACAACTGTGACAATTTCTGCCTTCAAGAGCACCCATAAAATTATATAATATTCCGTATTGATGGTTCTTTCTTAATAATTTTTTATGCGTTAATTTAGCCCCCAAACATGATGGAAGGCTATCCCCAGATGGAAGAATGGCAGTGCACACGTTTGATATATCGATGGATCGCAGACACTGGATGGGAGAGGTGCAGATATAGTGCGACTGAGAATCTACAAACCACTTGCTCTCACAATGGATACCGCCATCCTTAAAGTGGAACTATTAGCAATATTGGAAGTGTCGCAAACACTGCAGGCTAGAAACTACACGAATACGATAAGGGCTATCAGAAGCTATAACTACAACTGAAGAATCCTCCTTTGTACTCAACAACCCGGATTCCAGGTACAGTGTTTCACTGATTTGAATAACAGAACATGAATGAGGGCTAGAAGAAGAGCCAAGGTGCCTTTTAGACTGGATAGGAAGAGCATCTGTTCACTAAAGGGGGCTAATACTGACCACTTCTAGATGCCTCCGACTTAATCTTTTATAACATTATATTACTTTACATATTATGGCTGGGAATAATTTTTAGTTTTTGCAGAATGCTGCATAATTTAGCGTTTCGAGCGATATTTCTGATTTTTAAGGTGTTTAATTTTTAATATTTTTTTTCCATTAAAATGTTTATACCATGTTTTTTATTTTTATATTTAAGCCTTTAAGCCCAGGTACCTTTATCGTCTACTTGAAACTACTTGAGAATACTTAATTTTTAATAAAATATAAATAAATACAAACTATTCAGCTAAGAAAATATTTTGAATAAGCGTGGCAGACCACTCTACCCTACTCTACAGCATGGCAAAGTACCTGGGTACTTTTATACAAGTCATATCAAAAAACGATAATTGCAAATATAATTTTAGTGCAATGTTACTACTACTACTTGTTGCTAGGCGAAAGTGGGCGTTATATGAACGTAGACTTTCGACTAATATACCGTTTAAAAAATGGTCAACAACTCTGAAATTTTTGACGGTAGCGAAATGAAATTTTGTACGTTAGTAGAATGGGATGTCCTGCGTCTGTTACACTTTACTTCAACTTTCCGTGTCTACTATGTGCAGTGATATGACGGTAAGTATTATTAAAAGCATTTTCTATGTAACATGAGGCGCCGCCAGGCGGGCCAAAGGTAGCCCATCGTGTAGCCTGAGCTTCAATCTATCATATGGCGAAAGTTTCATTGAAATAGGTCTTACCGTTACCGAGTTACACCGTTTCCAAGAAAGCACTAATGTTTAAACCTCATTTGCGTAGCATAGTAAAAGTAAATTTCAAGAGCTTTCATATGAAAAGAAAATTATCGAAATCCGTGGAACGGTTCCCGAGATATGAACGTGGACTTTCGAACAAAAAAACTTTTAAAAATAGGCCAACAACTCCGAAATCTTTCCAGATAGAAAAATGAAATTTGGCACGGTAGCAGAGGAGGATTTTGCGCTTCTTCTACACTTTTTTTTAATTTTGCACGTCAATTATGTGAAGAGATATGACGGTAAGTATTAAAGAAAGAATTTTCTAACTAACATGGGGGGCCGCCAGGCGGGCCAAAGGAGGCCCATCGTGTAGCCTGATCTTCACTCGATCACATGGTGAAAGTTTTATTGAAATCGGTCCAACGGTTACCGAGTTATACCGTTTCCAAGAAAGCACTAATTATTTAAAACTCATTTGCGTAGCATACTTCCCTGAGCAACGAGCAAAACGTTCAATTGTACAGAATTTTGTAATTTTCATGTTTTTTGCGTTTTTCTCGGCAATTTGTGGGCGAATTTGGCTGGAAAAACCTACTTAACCATAATTCGACCTGGCCTATCCGAAAATCACCATTAAAATTCAAAAAAAAGAAATTTTCAAAAAATTTCCATATAAAAAAGTGGTTGTTCTATAAAATTGCTGTTTTGCTAATGTTTCTGTTGGCTTCTTGCATGCAAAAACCGATTTGTATAAAAGTAGATTTTAAGAGCTTTCATATGAAAAGAAAATTATCGAAATCCGTGGAACGGTTCCCGAGATATGAACGTGGACTTTCGAACAAAAACACTTTTAAAAATAGGCCAACAACTCCGAAATCTTTCCAGATAGAAAAATGAAATTTGGCACGGTAGCAGAGGAGGATTTTGCACTTCTTCTACACTTTTTTTTAATTTTGCACGTCAATTATGTGAAGAGATATGACGGTAAGTATTAAAGAAAGAATTTTCTAACTAACATGGGGGGCCGCCAGGCGGGCCAAAGGTGGCCCATCGTGTAGCCTGATCTTCACTCGATCACATGGTGAAAGTTTTATTGAAATCGGTCCAACGGTTACCGAGTTATACCGTTTCCAAGAAAGCACTAATTATTTAAAACTCATTTGCGTAGCATACTTCCCTGAGCAACGAGCAAAACGTTCAATTGTACAGAATTTTGTAATTTTCATGTTTTTTGCGTTTTTCTCGGCAATTTGTGGGCGAATTTGGCTGGAAAAACCTACTTAACCATAATTCGACCTGGCCTATCCGAAAATCACCATTAAAATTCAAAAAAAAGAAATTTTCAAAAAATTTCCATATAAAAAAGTGGTTGTTCTATAAAATTGCTGTTTTGCTAATGTTTCTGTTGGCTTCTTGCATGCAAAAACCGATTTGTATAAAAGTAGATTTTAAGAGCTTTCATATGAAAAGAAAATTATCGAAATCCGTGGAACGGTTCCCGAGATATGAACGTGGACTTTCGAACAAAAACACTTTTAAAAATAGGCCAACAACTCCGAAATCTTTCCAGATAGAAAAATGAAATTTGGCACGGTAGCAGAGGAGGATTTTGCACTTCTTCTACACTTTTTTTTAATTTTGCACGTCAATTATGTGAAGAGATATGACGGTAAGTATTAAAGAAAGAATTTTCTAACTAACATGGGGGGCCGCCAGGCGGGCCAAAGGTGGCCCATCGTGTAGCCTGATCTTCACTCGATCACATGGTGAAAGTTTTATTGAAATCGGTCCAACGGTTACCGAGTTATACCGTTTCCAAGAAAGCACTAATTATTTAAAACTCATTTGCGTAGCATACTTCCCTGAGCAACGAGCAAAACGTTCAATTGTACAGAATTTTGTAATTTTCATGTTTTTTGCGTTTTTCTCGGTAATTTGTGGGCGAATTTGGCTGGAAAAACCTACTTAACCATAATTCGACCTGGGCTATCCGAAAATCACCATTAAAATTCAAAAAAAAGAAATTTTCAAAAAATTTCCATATAAAAAAGTGGTTGTTCTATAAAATTGCTGTTTTGCTAATGTTTCTGTTGGCTTCTTGCATGCAAAAACCGATTTGTATAAAAGTAGATTTTAAGAGCTTTCATATGAAAAGAAAATTATCGAAATCCGTGGAACGGTTCCCGAGATATGAACGTGGACTTTCGAACAAAAAAACTTTTAAAAATAGGCCAACAACTCCGAAATCTTTCCAGATAGAAAAATGAAATTTGGGACGGTAGCAGAGGAGGATTTTTCGCTTCTTCTATACTTTTTTTTAATTTTGCACGTCAATTATGTGAAGAGATATGACGGTAAGTATTAAAGAAAGAATTTTCTAACTAACATGGGGGGCCGCCAGGCGGGCCAAAGGTGGCCCATCGTGTAGCCTGATCTTCACTCGATCACATGGTGAAAGTTTTATTGAAATCGGTCCAACGGTTACCGAGTTATACCGTTTCCAAGAAAGCACTAATTATTTAAAACTCATTTGCGTAGCATACTTCCCTGAGCAACGAGCAAAACGTTCAATTGTACAGAATTTTGTAATTTTCATGTTTTTTGCGTTTTTCTCGGCAATTTGTGGGCGAATTTGGCTGGAAAAACCTACTTAACCATAATTCGACCTGGCCTATCCGAAAATCACCATTAAAATTCAAAAAAAAGAAATTTTCAAAAAATTTCCATATAAAAAAGTGGTTGTTCTATAAAATTGCTGTTTTGCTAATGTTTCTGTTGGCTTCTTGCATGCAAAAACCGATTTGTATAAAAGTAGATTTTAAGAGCTTTCATATGAAAAGAAAATTATCGAAATCCGTGGAACGGTTCCCGAGATATGAACGTGGACTTTCGAACAAAAAAACTTTTAAAAATAGGCCAACAACTCTGAAATCTTTCCAGATAGAAAAATGAAATTTGGCACGGTAGCAGAGGAGGATTTTGCGCTTCTTCTACACTTTTTTTTAATTTTGCACGTCAATTATGTGAAGAGATATGACGGTAAGTATTAAAGAAAGAATTTTCTAACTAACATGGGGGGCCGCCAGGCGGGCCAAAGGAGGCCCATCGTGTAGCCTGATCTTCACTCGATCACATGGTGAAAGTTTTATTGAAATCGGTCCAACGGTTACCGAGTTATACCGTTTCCAAGAAAGCACTAATTATTTAAAACTCATTTGCGTAGCATACTTCCCTGAGCAACGAGCAAAACGTTCAATTGTACAGAATTTTGTAATTTTCATGTTTTTTGCGTTTTTCTCGGTAATTTGTGGGCGAATTTGGCTGGAAAAACCTACTTAACCATAATTCGACCTGGGCTATCCGAAAATCACCATTAAAATTCAAAAAAAAGAAATTTTCAAAAAATTTCCATATAAAAAAGTGGTTGTTCTATAAAATTGCTGTTTTGCTAATGTTTCTGTTGGCTTCTTGCATGCAAAAACCGATTTGTATAAAAGTAGATTTTAAGAGCTTTCATATGAAAAGAAAATTATCGAAATCCGTGGAACGGTTCCCGAGATATGAACGTGGACTTTCGAACAAAAAAACTTTTAAAAATAGGCCAACAACTCCGAAATCTTTCCAGATAGAAAAATGAAATTTGGGACGGTAGCAGAGGAGGATTTTTCGCTTCTTCTATACTTTTTTTTAATTTTGCACGTCAATTATGTGAAGAGATATGACGGTAAGTATTAAAGAAAGAATTTTCTAACTAACATGGGGGGCCGCCAGGCGGGCCAAAGGAGGCCCATCGTGTAGCCTGATCTTCACTCGATCACATGGTGAAAGTTTTATTGAAATCGGTCCAACGGTTACCGAGTTATACCGTTTCCAAGAAAGCACTAATTATTTAAAACTCATTTGCGTAGCATACTTCCCTGAGCAACGAGCAAAACGTTCAATTGTACAGAATTTTGTAATTTTCATGTTTTTTGCGTTTTTCTCGGCAATTTGTGGGCGAATTTGGCTGGAAAAACCTACTTAACCATAATTCGACCTGGCCTATCCGAAAATCACCATTAAAATTCAAAAAAAAGAAATTTTCAAAAAATTTCCATATAAAAAAGTGGTTGTTCTATAAAATTGCTGTTTTGCTAATGTTTCTGTTGGCTTCTTGCATGCAAAAACCGATTTGTATAAAAGTAGATTTTAAGAGCTTTCATATGAAAAGAAAATTATCGAAATCCGTGGAACGGTTCCCGAGATATGAACGTGGACTTTCGAACAAAAACACTTTTAAAAATAGGCCAACAACTCCGAAATCTTTCCAGATAGAAAAATGAAATTTGGCACGGTAGCAGAGGAGGATTTTGCACTTCTTCTACACTTTTTTTTAATTTTGCACGTCAATTATGTGAAGAGATATGACGGTAAGTATTAAAGAAAGAATTTTCTAACTAACATGGGGGGCCGCCAGGCGGGCCAAAGGTGGCCCATCGTGTAGCCTGATCTTCACTCGATCACATGGTGAAAGTTTTATTGAAATCGGTCCAACGGTTACCGAGTTATACCGTTTCCAAGAAAGCACTAATTATTTAAAACTCATTTGCGTAGCATACTTCCCTGAGCAACGAGCAAAACGTTCAATTGTACAGAATTTTGTAATTTTCATGTTTTTTGCGTTTTTCTCGGCAATTTGTGGGCGAATTTGGCTGGAAAAACCTACTTAACCATAATTCGACCTGGCCTATCCGAAAATCACCATTAAAATTCAAAAAAAAGAAATTTTCAAAAAATTTCCATATAAAAAAGTGGTTGTTCTATAAAATTGCTGTTTTGCTAATGTTTCTGTTGGCTTCTTGCATGCAAAAACCGATTTGTATAAAAGTAGATTTTAAGAGCTTTCATATGAAAAGAAAATTATCGAAATCCGTGGAACGGTTCCCGAGATATGAACGTGGACTTTCGAACAAAAAAACTTTTAAAAATAGGCCAACAACTCTGAAATCTTTCCAGATAGAAAAATGAAATTTGGCACGGTAGCAGAGGAGGATTTTGCGCTTCTTCTACACTTTTTTTTAATTTTGCACGTCAATTATGTGAAGAGATATGACGGTAAGTATTAAAGAAAGAATTTTCTAACTAACATGGGGGGCCGCCAGGCGGGCCAAAGGAGGCCCATCGTGTAGCCTGATCTTCACTCGATCACATGGTGAAAGTTTTATTGAAATCGGTCCAACGGTTACCGAGTTATACCGTTTCCAAGAAAGCACTAATTATTTAAAACTCATTTGCGTAGCATACTTCCCTGAGCAACGAGCAAAACGTTCAATTGTACAGAATTTTGTAATTTTCATGTTTTTTGCGTTTTTCTCGGCAATTTGTGGGCGAATTTGGCTGGAAAAACCTACTTAACCATAATTCGACCTGGCCTATCCGAAAATCACCATTAAAATTCAAAAAAAAGAAATTTTCAAAAAATTTCCATATAAAAAAGTGGTTGTTCTATAAAATTGCTGTTTTGCTAATGTTTCTGTTGGCTTCTTGCATGCAAAAACCGATTTGTATAAAAGTAGATTTTAAGAGCTTTCATATGAAAAGAAAATTATCGAAATCCGTGGAACGGTTCCCGAGATATGAACGTGGACTTTCGAACAAAAACACTTTTAAAAATAGGCCAACAACTCCGAAATCTTTCCAGATAGAAAAATGAAATTTGGCACGGTAGCAGAGGAGGATTTTGCACTTCTACACTTTTTTTTAATTTTGCACGTCAATTATGTGAAGAGATATGGCGGTAAGTATTAAAGAAAGAATTTTCTAACTAACGGGGGGCCGCCAGGCGGGCCAAAGGTGGCCCATCGTGTAGCCTGATCTTCACTCGATCACATGGTGAAAGTTTTATTGAAATCGGTCCAACGGTTACCGAGTTATACCGTTTCCAAGAAAGCACTAATTATTTAAAACTCATTTGCGTAGCATACTTCCCTGAGCAACGAGCAAAACGTTCAATTGTACAGAATTTTGTAATTTTCATGTTTTTTGCGTTTTTCTCGGCAATTTGTGGGCGAATTTGGCTGGAAAAACCTACTTAACCATAATTCGACCTGGCCTATCCGAAAATCACCATTAAAATTAAAAAAAAAGAAATTTTCAAAAAATTTCCATATAAAAAAGTGGTTGTTCTATAAAATTGCTGTTTTGCTAATGTTTCTGTTGGCTTCTTGCATGCAAAAACCGATTTGTATAAAAGTAGATTTTAAGAGCTTTCATATGAAAAGAAAATTATCGAAATCCGTGGAACGGTTCCCGAGATATGAACGTGGACTTTCGAACAAAAACACTTTTAAAAATAGGCCAACAACTCCGAAATCTTTCCAGATAGAAAAATGAAATTTGGCACGGTAGCAGAGGAGGATTTTGCACTTCTTCTACACTTTTTTTTAATTTTGCACGTCAATTATGTGAAGAGATATGACGGTAAGTATTAAAGAAAGAATTTTCTAACTAACATGGGGGGCCGCCAGGCGGGCCAAAGGTGGCCCATCGTGTAGCCTGATCTTCACTCGATCACATGGTGAAAGTTTTATTGAAATCGGTCCAACGGTTACCGAGTTATACCGTTTCCAAGAAAGCACTAATTATTTAAAACTCATTTGCGTAGCATACTTCCCTGAGCAACGAGCAAAACGTTCAATTGTACAGAATTTTGTAATTTTCATGTTTTTTGCGTTTTTCTCGGCAATTTGTGGGCGAATTTGGCTGGAAAAACCTACTTAACCATAATTCGACCTGGCCTATCCGAAAATCACCATTAAAATTCAAAAAAAAGAAATTTTCAAAAAATTTCCATATAAAAAAGTGGTTGTTCTATAAAATTGCTGTTTTGCTAATGTTTCTGTTGGCTTCTTGCATGCAAAAACCGATTTGTATAAAAGTAGATTTTAAGAGCTTTCATATGAAAAGAAAATTATCGAAATCCGTGGAACGGTTCCCGAGATATGAACGTGGACTTTCGAACAAAAAAACTTTTAAAAATAGGCCAACAACTCTGAAATCTTTCCAGATAGAAAAATGAAATTTGGCACGGTAGCAGAGGAGGATTTTGCGCTTCTTCTACACTTTTTTTTAATTTTGCACGTCAATTATGTGAAGAGATATGACGGTAAGTATTAAAGAAAGAATTTTCTAACTAACATGGGGGGCCGCCAGGCGGGCCAAAGGAGGCCCATCGTGTAGCCTGATCTTCACTCGATCACATGGTGAAAGTTTTATTGAAATCGGTCCAACGGTTACCGAGTTATACCGTTTCCAAGAAAGCACTAATTATTTAAAACTCATTTGCGTAGCATACTTCCCTGAGCAACGAGCAAAACGTTCAATTGTACAGAATTTTGTAATTTTCATGTTTTTTGCGTTTTTCTCGGCAATTTGTGGGCGAATTTGGCTGGAAAAACCTACTTAACCATAATTCGACCTGGCCTATCCGAAAATCACCATTAAAATTCAAAAAAAAGAAATTTTCAAAAAATTTCCATATAAAAAAGTGGTTGTTCTATAAAATTGCTGTTTTGCTAATGTTTCTGTTGGCTTCTTGCATGCAAAAACCGATTTGTATAAAAGTAGATTTTAAGAGCTTTCATATGAAAAGAAAATTATCGAAATCCGTGGAACGGTTCCCGAGATATGAACGTGGACTTTCGAACAAAAACACTTTTAAAAATAGGCCAACAACTCCGAAATCTTTCCAGATAGAAAAATGAAATTTGGCACGGTAGCAGAGGAGGATTTTGCACTTCTTCTACACTTTTTTTTAATTTTGCACGTCAATTATGTGAAGAGATATGGCGGTAAGTATTAAAGAAAGAATTTTCTAACTAACGGGGGGCCGCCAGGCGGGCCAAAGGTGGCCCATCGTGTAGCCTGATCTTCACTCGATCACATGGTGAAAGTTTTATTGAAATCGGTCCAACGGTTACCGAGTTATACCGTTTCCAAGAAAGCACTAATTATTTAAAACTCATTTGCGTAGCATACTTCCCTGAGCAACGAGCAAAACGTTCAATTGTACAGAATTTTGTAATTTTCATGTTTTTTGCGTTTTTCTCGGCAATTTGTGGGCGAATTTGGCTGGAAAAACCTACTTAACCATAATTCGACCTGGCCTATCCGAAAATCACCATTAAAATTAAAAAAAAAGAAATTTTCAAAAAATTTCCATATAAAAAAGTGGTTGTTCTATAAAATTGCTGTTTTGCTAATGTTTCTGTTGGCTTCTTGCATGCAAAAACCGATTTGTATAAAAGTAGATTTTAAGAGCTTTCATATGAAAAGAAAATTATCGAAATCCGTGGAACGGTTCCCGAGATATGAACGTGGACTTTCGAACAAAAAAACTTTTAAAAATAGGCCAACAACTCTGAAATCTTTCCAGATAGAAAAATGAAATTTGGCACGGTAGCAGAGGAGGATTTTGCGTTTCTTCTACACTTTTTTTTAATTTTGCACGTCAATTATGTGAAGAGATATGACGGTAAGTATTAAAGAAAGAATTTTCTAACTAACATGGGGGGCCGCCAGGCGGGCCAAAGGAGGCCCATCGTGTAGCCTGATCTTCACTCGATCACATGGTGAAAGTTTTATTGAAATCGGTCCAACGGTTACCGAGTTATACCGTTTCCAAGAAAGCACTAATTATTTAAAACTCATTTGCGTAGCATACTTCCCTGAGCAACGAGCAAAACGTTCAATTGTACAGAATTTTGTAATTTTCATGTTTTTTGCGTTTTTCTCGGTAATTTGTGGGCGAATTTGGCTGGAAAAACCTACTTAACCATAATTCGACCTGGGCTATCCGAAAATCACCATTAAAATTCAAAAAAAAGAAATTTTCAAAAAATTTCCATATAAAAAAGTGGTTGTTCTATAAAATTGCTGTTTTGCTAATGTTTCTGTTGGCTTCTTGCATGCAAAAACCGATTTGTATAAAAGTAGATTTTAAGAGCTTTCATATGAAAAGAAAATTATCGAAATCCGTGGAACGGTTCCCGAGATATGAACGTGGACTTTCGAACAAAAAAACTTTTAAAAATAGGCCAACAACTCCGAAATCTTTCCAGATAGAAAAATGAAATTTGGGACGGTAGCAGAGGAGGATTTTTCGCTTCTTCTATACTTTTTTTTAATTTTGCACGTCAATTATGTGAAGAGATATGACGGTAAGTATTAAAGAAAGAATTTTCTAACTAACATGGGGGGCCGCCAGGCGGGCCAAAGGAGGCCCATCGTGTAGCCTGATCTTCACTCGATCACATGGTGAAAGTTTTATTGAAATCGGTCCAACGGTTACCGAGTTATACCGTTTCCAAGAAAGCACTAATTATTTAAAACTCATTTGCGTAGCATACTTCCCTGAGCAACGAGCAAAACGTTCAATTGTACAGAATTTTGTAATTTTCAT
Organism: Dexiosoma caninum; assembly: GCA_963924685.1. Lineage (NCBI taxonomy): Eukaryota > Metazoa > Arthropoda > Insecta > Diptera > Tachinidae > Dexiosoma > Dexiosoma caninum. The sequence continues at coordinate 12,575,978 of OZ004727.1, forward strand.
GTTTTTTGCGTTTTTCTCGGCAATTTGTGGGCGAATTTGGCTGGAAAAACCTACTTAACCATAATTCGACCTGGCCTATCCGAAAATCACCATTAAAATTCAAAAAAAAGAAATTTTCAAAAAATTTCCATATAAAAAAGTGGTTGTTCTATAAAATTGCTGTTTTGCTAATGTTTCTGTTGGCTTCTTGCATGCAAAAACCGATTTGTATAAAAGTAGATTTTAAGAGCTTTCATATGAAAAGAAAATTATCGAAATCCGTGGAACGGTTCCCGAGATATGAACGTGGACTTTCGAACAAAAACACTTTTAAAAATAGGCCAACAACTCCGAAATCTTTCCAGATAGAAAAATGAAATTTGGCACGGTAGCAGAGGAGGATTTTGCACTTCTTCTACACTTTTTTTTAATTTTGCACGTCAATTATGTGAAGAGATATGACGGTAAGTATTAAAGAAAGAATTTTCTAACTAACATGGGGGGCCGCCAGGCGGGCCAAAGGTGGCCCATCGTGTAGCCTGATCTTCACTCGATCACATGGTGAAAGTTTTATTGAAATCGGTCCAACGGTTACCGAGTTATACCGTTTCCAAGAAAGCACTAATTATTTAAAACTCATTTGCGTAGCATACTTCCCTGAGCAACGAGCAAAACGTTCAATTGTACAGAATTTTGTAATTTTCATGTTTTTTGCGTTTTTCTCGGCAATTTGTGGGCGAATTTGGCTGGAAAAACCTACTTAACCATAATTCGACCTGGCCTATCCGAAAATCACCATTAAAATTCAAAAAAAAGAAATTTTCAAAAAATTTCCATATAAAAAAGTGGTTGTTCTATAAAATTGCTGTTTTGCTAATGTTTCTGTTGGCTTCTTGCATGCAAAAACCGATTTGTATAAAAGTAGATTTTAAGAGCTTTCATATGAAAAGAAAATTATCGAAATCCGTGGAACGGTTCCCGAGATATGAACGTGGACTTTCGAACAAAAAAACTTTTAAAAATAGGCCAACAACTCTGAAATCTTTCCAGATAGAAAAATGAAATTTGGCACGGTAGCAGAGGAGGATTTTGCGCTTCTTCTACACTTTTTTTTAATTTTGCACGTCAATTATGTGAAGAGATATGACGGTAAGTATTAAAGAAAGAATTTTCTAACTAACATGGGGGGCCGCCAGGCGGGCCAAAGGAGGCCCATCGTGTAGCCTGATCTTCACTCGATCACATGGTGAAAGTTTTATTGAAATCGGTCCAACGGTTACCGAGTTATACCGTTTCCAAGAAAGCACTAATTATTTAAAACTCATTTGCGTAGCATACTTCCCTGAGCAACGAGCAAAACGTTCAATTGTACAGAATTTTGTAATTTTCATGTTTTTTGCGTTTTTCTCGGTAATTTGTGGGCGAATTTGGCTGGAAAAACCTACTTAACCATAATTCGACCTGGGCTATCCGAAAATCACCATTAAAATTCAAAAAAAAGAAATTTTCAAAAAATTTCCATATAAAAAAGTGGTTGTTCTATAAAATTGCTGTTTTGCTAATGTTTCTGTTGGCTTCTTGCATGCAAAAACCGATTTGTATAAAAGTAGATTTTAAGAGCTTTCATATGAAAAGAAAATTATCGAAATCCGTGGAACGGTTCCCGAGATATGAACGTGGACTTTCGAACAAAAAAACTTTTAAAAATAGGCCAACAACTCCGAAATCTTTCCAGATAGAAAAATGAAATTTGGCACGGTAGCAGAGGAGGATTTTGCACTTCTTCTACACTTTTTTTTAATTTTGCACGTCAATTATGTGAAGAGATATGACGGTAAGTATTAAAGAAAGAATTTTCTAACTAACATGGGGGGCCGCCAGGCGGGCCAAAGGTGGCCCATCGTGTAGCCTGATCTTCACTCGATCACATGGTGAAAGTTTTATTGAAATCGGTCCAACGGTTACCGAGTTATACCGTTTCCAAGAAAGCACTAATTATTTAAAACTCATTTGCGTAGCATACTTCCCTGAGCAACGAGCAAAACGTTCAATTGTACAGAATTTTGTAATTTTCATGTTTTTTGCGTTTTTCTCGGCAATTTGTGGGCGAATTTGGCTGGAAAAACCTACTTAACCATAATTCGACCTGGCCTATCCGAAAATCACCATTAAAATTCAAAAAAAAGAAATTTTCAAAAAATTTCCATATAAAAAAGTGGTTGTTCTATAAAATTGCTGTTTTGCTAATGTTTCTGTTGGCTTCTTGCATGCAAAAACCGATTTGTATAAAAGTAGATTTTAAGAGCTTTCATATGAAAAGAAAATTATCGAAATCCGTGGAACGGTTCCCGAGATATGAACGTGGACTTTCGAACAAAAACACTTTTAAAAATAGGCCAACAACTCCGAAATCTTTCCAGATAGAAAAATGAAATTTGGCACGGTAGCAGAGGAGGATTTTGCACTTCTTCTACACTTTTTTTTAATTTTGCACGTCAATTATGTGAAGAGATATGACGGTAAGTATTAAAGAAAGAATTTTCTAACTAACATGGGGGGCCGCCAGGCGGGCCAAAGGTGGCCCATCGTGTAGCCTGATCTTCACTCGATCACATGGTGAAAGTTTTATTGAAATCGGTCCAACGGTTACCAAGTTATACCGTTTCCAAGAAAGCACTAATTATTTAAAACTCATTTGCGTAGCATACTTCCCTGACCAACGAGCAAAACGTTCAATTGTACAGAATTTTGTAATTTTCATGTTTTTTGCGTTTTTCTCGGCAATTTGTGGGCGAATTTGGCTGGAAAAACCTACTTAACCATAATTCGACCTGGCCTATCCGAAAATCACCATTAAAATTCAAAAAAAAGAAATTTTCAAAAAATTTCCATATAAAAAAGTGGTTGTTCTATAAAATTGCTGTTTTGCTAATGTTTCTGTTGGCTTCTTGCATGCAAAAACCGATTTGTATAAAAGTAGATTTTAAGAGCTTTCATATGAAAAGAAAATTATCGAAATCCGTGGAACGGTTCCCGAGATATGAACGTGGACTTTCGAACAAAAACACTTTTAAAAATAGGCCAACAACTCCGAAATCTTTCCAGATAGAAAAATGAAATTTGGCACGGTAGCAGAGGAGGATTTTGCACTTCTTCTACACTTTTTTTTAATTTTGCACGTCAATTATGTGAAGAGATATGACGGTAAGTATTAAAGAAAGAATTTTCTAACTAACATGGGGGGCCGCCAGGCGGGCCAAAGGTGGCCCATCGTGTAGCCTGATCTTCACTCGATCACATGGTGAAAGTTTTATTGAAATCGGTCCAACGGTTACCGAGTTATACCGTTTCCAAGAAAGCACTAATTATTTAAAACTCATTTGCGTAGCATACTTCCCTGAGCAACGAGCAAAACGTTCAATTGTACAGAATTTTGTAATTTTCATGTTTTTTGCGTTTTTCTCGGCAATTTGTGGGCGAATTTGGCTGGAAAAACCTACTTAACCATAATTCGACCTGGCCTATCCGAAAATCACCATTAAAATTCAAAAAAAAGAAATTTTCAAAAAATTTCCATATAAAAAAGTGGTTGTTCTATAAAATTGCTGTTTTGCTAATGTTTCTGTTGGCTTCTTGCATGCAAAAACCGATTTGTATAAAAGTAGATTTTAAGAGCTTTCATATGAAAAGAAAATTATCGAAATCCGTGGAACGGTTCCCGAGATATGAACGTGGACTTTCGAACAAAAACACTTTGAAAAATAGGCCAACAACTCCGAAATCTTTCCAGATAGAAAAATGAAATTTGGCACGGTAGCAGAGGAGGATTTTGCACTTCTTCTACACTTTTTTTTAATTTTGCACGTCAATTATGTGAAGAGATATGACGGTAAGTATTAAAGAAAGAATTTTCTAACTAACATGGGGGGCCGCCAGGCGGGCCAAAGGTGGCCCATCGTGTAGCCTGATCTTCACTCGATCACATGGTGAAAGTTTTATTGAAATCGGTCCAACGGTTACCGAGTTATACCGTTTCCAAGAAAGCACTAATTATTTAAAACTCATTTGCGTAGCATACTTCCCTGAGCAACGAGCAAAACGTTCAATTGTACAGAATTTTGTAATTTTCATGTTTTTTGCGTTTTTCTCGGCAATTTGTGGGCGAATTTGGCTGGAAAAACCTACTTAACCATAATTCGACCTGGCCTATCCGAAAATCACCATTAAAATTCAAAAAAAAGAAATTTTCAAAAAATTTCCATATAAAAAAGTGGTTGTTCTATAAAATTGCTGTTTTGCTAATGTTTCTGTTGGCTTCTTGCATGCAAAAACCGATTTGTATAAAAGTAGATTTTAAGAGCTTTCATATGAAAAGAAAATTATCGAAATCCGTGGAACGGTTCCCGAGATATGAACGTGGACTTTCGAACAAAAAAACTTTTAAAAATAGGCTAACAACTCCGAAATCTTTCCAGATAGAAAAATGAAATTTGGCACGGTAGCAGAGGAGGATTTTGCACTTCTTCTACACTTTTTTTTAATTTTGCACGTCAATTATGTGAAGAGATATGACGGTAAGTATTAAAGAAAGAATTTTCTAACTAACATGGGGGGCCGCCAGGCGGGCCAAAGGTGGCCCATCGTGTAGCCTGATCTTCACTCGATCACATGGTGAAAGTTTTATTGAAATCGGTCCAACGGTTACCGAGTTATACCGTTTCCAAGAAAGCACTAATTATTTAAAACTCATTTGCGTAGCATACTTCCCTGAGCAACGAGCAAAACGTTCAATTGTACAGAATTTTGTAATTTTCATGTTTTTTGCGTTTTTCTCGGCAATTTGTGGGCGAATTTGGCTGGAAAAACCTACTTAACCATAATTCGACCTGGCCTATCCGAAAATCACCATTAAAATTCAAAAAAAAGAAATTTTCAAAAAATTTCCATATAAAAAAGTGGTTGTTCTATAAAATTGCTGTTTTGCTAATGTTTCTGTTGGCTTCTTGCATGCAAAAACCGATTTGTATAAAAGTAGATTTTAAGAGCTTTCATATGAAAAGAAAATTATCGAAATCCGTGGAACGGTTCCCGAGATATGAACGTGGACTTTCGAACAAAAACACTTTTAAAAATAGGCCAACAACTCCGAAATCTTTCCAGATAGAAAAATGAAATTTGGCACGGTAGCAGAGGAGGATTTTGCACTTCTTCTACACTTTTTTTTAATTTTGCACGTCAATTATGTGAAGAGATATGACGGTAAGTATTAAAGAAAGAATTTTCTAACTAACATGGGGGGCCGCCAGGCGGGCCAAAGGTGGCCCATCGTGTAGCCTGATCTTCACTCGATCACATGGTGAAAGTTTTATTGAAATCGGTCCAACGGTTACCGAGTTATACCGTTTCCAAGAAAGCACTAATTATTTAAAACTCATTTGCGTAGCATACTTCCCTGAGCAACGAGCAAAACGTTCAATTGTACAGAATTTTGTAATTTTCATGTTTTTTGCGTTTTTCTCGGCAATTTGTGGGCGAATTTGGCTGGAAAAACCTACTTAACCATAATTCGACCTGGCCTATCCGAAAATCACCATTAAAATTCAAAAAAAAGAAATTTTCAAAAAATTTCCATATAAAAAAGTGGTTGTTCTATAAAATTGCTGTTTTGCTAATGTTTCTGTTGGCTTCTTGCATGCAAAAACCGATTTGTATAAAAGTAGATTTTAAGAGCTTTCATATGAAAAGAAAATTATCGAAATCCGTGGAACGGTTCCCGAGATATGAACGTGGACTTTCGAACAAAAACACTTTTAAAAATAGGCCAACAACTCCGAAATCTTTCCAGATAGAAAAATGAAATTTGGCACGGTAGCAGAGGAGGATTTTGCACTTCTTCTACACTTTTTTTTAATTTTGCACGTCAATTATGTGAAGAGATATGACGGTAAGTATTAAAGAAAGAATTTTCTAACTAACATGGGGGGCCGCCAGGCGGGCCAAAGGTGGCCCATCGTGTAGCCTGATCTTCACTCGATCACATGGTGAAAGTTTTATTGAAATCGGTCCAACGGTTACCGAGTTATACCGTTTCCAAGAAAGCACTAATTATTTAAAACTCATTTGCGTAGCATACTTCCCTGAGCAACGAGCAAAACGTTCAATTGTACAGAATTTTGTAATTTTCATGTTTTTTGCGTTTTTCTCGGCAATTTGTGGGCGAATTTGGCTGGAAAAACCTACTTAACCATAATTCGACCTGGCCTATCCGAAAATCACCATTAAAATTCAAAAAAAAGAAATTTTCAAAAAATTTCCATATAAAAAAGTGGTTGTTCTATAAAATTGCTGTTTTGCTAATGTTTCTGTTGGCTTCTTGCATGCAAAAACCGATTTGTATAAAAGTAGATTTTAAGAGCTTTCATATGAAAAGAAAATTATCGAAATCCGTGGAACGGTTCCCGAGATATGAACGTGGACTTTCGAACAAAAAAACTTTTAAAAATAGGCTAACAACTCTGAAATCTTTCCAGATAGAAAAATTAAATTTGGCACGGTAGCAGAGGAGGATTTTGCGCTTCTTCTACACTTTTTTTTAATTTTGCACGTCAATTATGTGAAGAGATATGACGGTAAGTATTAAAGAAAGAATTTTCTAACTAACATGGGGGGCCGCCAGGCGGGCCAAAGGTGGCCCATCGTGTAGCCTGATCTTCACTCGATCACATGGTGAAAGTTTTATTGAAATCGGTCCAACGGTTACCGAGTTATACCGTTTCCAAGAAAGCACTAATTATTTAAAACTCATTTGCGTAGCATACTTCCCTGAGCAACGAGCAAAACGTTCAATTGTACAGAATTTTGTAATTTTCATGTTTTTTGTGTTTTTCTCGGCAATTTGTGGGCGAATTTGGCTGGAAAAACCTACTTAACTATAATTCGACCTGGCCTATCCGAAAATCACCATTAAAATTCAAAAAAAAGAAATTTTCAAAAAATTTCCATATAAAAAAGTGGTTGTTCTATAAAATTGCTGTTTTGCTAATGTTTCTGTTGGCTTCTTGCATGCAAAAACCGATTTGTATAAAAGTAGATTTTAAGAGCTTTCATATGAAAAGAAAATTATCGAAATCCGTGGAACGGTTTCCGAGATATGAACGTGGACTTTCGAACAAAAAAACTTTTAAAAATAGGCCAACAACTCCGAAATCTTTCCAGATAGAAAAATGAAATTTGGCACGGTAGCAGAGGAGGATTTTGCGCTTCTTCTACACTTTTTTTTAATTTTGCACGTCAATTATGTGAAGAGATATGACGGTAAGTATTAAAGAAAGAATTTTCTAACTAACATAGGGGGCCGCCAGGTGGGCCAAAGGTAGCCCATCGTGTAGCCTGACCTTCACTTGATCACTCTTTAAGTTCCTAAATTATATCGCTATACTTGAACTCAATTGTGTCTGTGAACGTCAAAAATATTCATTTAAATTTATGTTTCCCTCAAATAATTTTAAACGATTTTTAATAACTTCAAATGTCTAGAAATCAATTCAAAATGCCCCACAATTTGTTTATTGATTTTAATTATTTTTATTGATTTTTTCTTTATTTAATATTTCTTTGTGAATTCTTTACGTTTAAAATACATACGATCAATTAGTTATTAATAGTTACTTAAATAATTTATTGGAAAAGAAAAATAAAAACATTTACATTTACAATGTACAAACGGTTGCTTTTATGTTTTACATCATTTAATATTTGGACATTAAAAAGTGTATTTTAGTTATTTAATTATTCAATAAATTAATTAAATATTTTACAATAATGCTTAACTAAGATCACTAGCTTTTAGTTTCACAAATTAAAAATAAAAAATTAACGGCCAGGCCTATCTGTCCCACTGAAAATTAATGAATGAATGGAAATTGCTTTCAGAGTATTTACATTGAAAACAAATAGAGGGAAAAACTGAATTTAAAAAAGGAACTAGAAAAAGAGAATTCGTTTGCTTTTAGTGGGCACCGGCTGTAAAATGTATTTTTTAAAAAAAAAAAGCTTTTTCTTTTTTCTTTTTAAACACTCAAAATGTTATTGACTGAAGAAGTTATTGCATTTGCATGAAAATAGTTTCAATTGATTTTATTTATTTATTTATTTACTTCTACTATGGATGTGATGAGCCCATTCTGGGACCGTAGAGAGAATAGGGAGAAAAATATTGAGCCAAAGCAGGATGTTGTTGCATTTGCAGGCTGGCCAATGAGCCGGGTGGAGCAGCTGCCAGTGAAGGTGGTAACATGGACGGTTTTCCATATGGATGATAGCGGGCAGCTGACAGAGGACTTAGCGGTGGTGTGGGATATGTACGTTGGAAGAGAGGATGATTTGGCGGTATGCCTCCTTGAGCGGCAGCAGTCAGTACGGACTCGGGTAGCGAAGCGGTGTGTGTACGTAAATGTTGGAAAAGTTCATCGGATGTAGCAAAACGTTTGCCGCAGTAAGGCGTGTCGCCTCCTATCCATGAACAAACATAAGGCATTTGTGAAGCGGCTGCTAGGGCAGCCAATTGAGCATGATATGAAGAGGCAGCCGCAGCAGCTGCAACGGCACTTGACGAACTACCACTCGACTTACCTTCCCTTTCGCACTGAGGACAGCCAGCTGGACAGGGTTGGCCGGCCGCTTTATTAAGGAAATGGGGACTGGAGGGACAGCCGGTGCAATACGGATCACGACATATATTTGGAGGCATTTCTAGACCTTTCAGTCTTGCATAGTTTAAATAAGGATTCAGAGCAGCAGCCTTAAACATGGGATGATGAGGTGACATTAAAGCACTAGCCGTCATTAGATCCATGGGATAGGTCATGCTAGCCGGATAGCCCGGATAATATGAAGCCGCTGCACTGCTGCTACTTTGTCCAGCGGCAGCAGCTGCCTGTAAAGCTTTAACATAACTAGCCTCTTTGGAAGCAGCCACATATGCAGCTTCTGATGTGGCTTGTAAGCGTGACGATGCCGTGCTATTAGAATGAGTGGGACTAGTCGCTGCCATAGAGGTGGTTTTAGTTGTTGAACTGCCGCCACCATTGAGAGCAGATTCTTTGGCTTTTTGATGAGCTGGACTATGTGGATTTCTTTGTTGTGATTGGTGGTGCTGCTGCAGCTGTTGCTGTTGTTGTAGTTGTTGCTGTTGCTGCTGCTGCTGCTGCTGCTGCTGTTGCGTTTGCATGTCTTGCTGTGTAGAGCTGACAATCAAAGATGGTGTTCTTCTTAGACCACCATTAATAGCTGGAGAGTCTCCCCTCTGTGAGCTGGCCGATTGATTGGAATCACAGCGAGTTTGTAAACCGTTTTGTCCTAAACTTGTGCTACTAGTTTTTGGTGTTTTCACTCTGGTTTGGCTATGATTATTTTGCGTTAGATTCGTAGCCTGCTCATTATCACTATCTAAACGTTCTCGTATGTGATTGTTGTTGGTTTCGTAGGGCTTAAAGCTACATTTGACAGGTTGCTGTTGTTGTGGCTGCAACTGCTGTTGTTGTTGTTGCTGCTGCTGCTGCTGCTGCTCCACTGAACCCGTTGATACCGACGAATGACTACTGAGAGGCGATGATTTGTCACGATTATCCAGCGATGAGGAGGACGATGACTTATGAGCTTTGGTGGCCTTTTCAATATTTGCAGCTAATAATTTGGGATTTGTGGTGTCGGCACCAATTGCACTGCATGTTTGAGCCAACAGAGCCAATGGGCTGCTTTTGGTATCCATCTGTAAATAGAAAAATAAAAAAGGAAACGCTTTAAAGTTGAAGAAAAATTGTATTTATGCCAGTGAATATTTGGTTTCGAAGTCAGTAGTGCGATTCAGGAGCATTTAACAATTTGACTAAACGGCTCGGTGGCCTCTAAAGCAGACATAAGCAACGCTATACTATTAAGTTTTCCCGTTGTATGAATTACATATATATATTCTCTTTCCCACTAAAGACCCAGTGTTACCAGAGTAAAATTGTTTCACATATCGAATTGACGAGAAGATGGAAAAAAGTTACAGAATCAGTCTTGGTATAGATTGCATTTTCAATATGTATTTCGTATGGGCTACTTTTTATGCGTAACAAGTTTAAAAATAGTTCAGCCGTCAAAAGAATTCGACTTTTTGTTTCAATAAAGAAAACGTTGACACACAAATATACATACACATCGTCATGTAAAACGTAAAACCACATATAAATTTAATAAATTTAAAAAATCGTTTTCTCTATTGAATATTGTGTACCATGTAAAAATGCATGTCCGTCAATTGTACTCTCTCAATATGTATATGCCGTTTGACGTAGAGTCATTCGTGCAATGTTGATGTCACAAATTTTATATTGCTTTGAGAGTTTTTTCAAATTTTTTTTTGGGAAATGTCCGTAGTATACAGCTCTTGGTGAACCGGATAATACGATTTGTTTTTCGGTTTAGGAGAAGAGATCATGTCTCAATATATGTCTCTCAATTTGTGAAGTGCTCATATATATATATATATATATATATATATATATTTTGTTCATCGCAAGGTTGGTACTGATTCTTTTTTACTTCTCTATAATTATATTTTTTAAGTGTTGTTGAGAGCTGATACCGTATTATTATTATTATTATACTATTCTTTCAATACTATTTAGCAAATTTATTTTTTATATCAATACTATGGAGTTACTATTATAAATTTTACGCTATGCCTATTGATTCAAATCCTTTGTAATATTTTTTTGTCCACATATATTATGAATAAATAAATAAAAAAAAAATAAAAAATATAAATTAAAAATCAAATTTAATTTTTCAAAAAAAAAAGAAAAATGCAAGTCCGATCACAAGGGAGATGTGTAAACATCTATGCATTTTTACATTAGATGGCGACATCAAATAATATTTGCGTCATATATCTGTAAATTAAAAATTAATAAAAAAAAAACTTGCAAATTTGAATGAATTTCAAAAAAAAAAATTATTTTTGAAGCTAAAAACTTAAAAAGTTTTTGCCATTTCTCAAAAAACTTGAAAAATAAGGGAAAACTTGAGAAATGTTAACGCTGCTTACGACTTTCATAATAGTTTGTGTGAGAGAGATAGAGAGAAATCTATTGAGATTTGCTGCGTATGCCAAAAAATCTAAAGCAGTGATGTTCGTCCCATACAACAATTGTTGAAAAATTTACACAGACAGTAGTTATTCTCTTTTAAAAACTTTCATTCAATCGTCGTTGAGCAAGCGATGAATACACATGCGGAAAGTTGTTGTCATTTTTTTCAGAAATTTATTAAGCATTGTTGTTGTTTCTTATTGGACGAAGCACAATAAACAGACGCGATTCAATTAGAATTTAATACGAAAAAAATTAAAATATAATAAAAGTTCACGAAATGAAATGTGAAAAGTATTTTATGGTAAACGATGCTTTTTAAAACATTCAATGCCTTTTATGTTACAAAACATTAAAAGCGGGTAATGAACACGTTTCAATACTTAGATCTGAGGTAAAAGATTTCGATAAAATTCGAACTCTAGAGTTTTGGAAAAATTTAGATGTTGCGATTTGTCCCCAGCTTAAAAAAATGTATTTAAAATATTTATAATTTTTTTCCACTACTTACTTATGCGAACAAATATATTCAGACATGAAAAACGTTTGTTCCAAGCAGCGAAATAAAATGACCTCGTTGAATTTAAAAAATATTTTACTAATTCGCAATTGCCATGCAAGTATTAATATGGAATGTTTAATTTAAAATTTTCAAAGCGATTTTAAAAATTATAATGACGAATGACAGATGGTTAAACTTTTTAGTCTAATATTTAAGCCCAAAAAAACTGTTTTATATGAATTTATTTTTGTTTTTTTCCCCCCCAAATAAGTGTTCTAAAATTATTTATTGAAATTGATAACTGCTATTTATCTTTGTCTTAAAATTTAAATTACATTCATTTAATAAGTTGTATATAGATGGCATTTTCTTTCTTATTTGAAACGTTTGACATTATGTTTGCTGGGCAAATTCTCTCACCAATACCCCCTCATTTAATTTTTGGACACCAATGATCTAAAGTAATATTATTTTTTGCTTTCACACTATCCCATTTGCAATAAAATGTTGTTTTGTTATTTTCTTTTGTTGCTTACACAAAAACATATCCCTGATAAAAAGAAAAATATAAGATTTTTGAAAATGTTTAAAAAAATGGTGAGAGCCGTACGACTGTCAAATTCCCATCCGTATTTCGGTCAGATTCAAAACATATTGTTTTTGCACTATTAAACTTTCCCCATTTCATTTAAGTTTTCGATATGTCACATTACTCAGTATTACAATATAAAAAAAAAGACTCTTTAATTAGCAATGCTTTTTGAATAACACACATCAACTGCTGCTGCGTATCTGGTTTTTCAAGCCCAATAATATAAAAATATATTACTGCAAAAATTTTATATAGAATAAAAAATAAAAAAAAAAAAAACAAGAAAATAAAATTATTGTTTGTATGATTTTATATGAACGCTTATTTAATACTATAAATTTTGGTATCTCTAAGATAAACAACACTTAAATACATAAAATATCAACATTAAGATATAAATAGCTGATATGACAAATTTATTTGGTTTAAATTTGTGTGCGAGTGTGTTTGTTAGATTGTAATTGTATGTCTGTATGGATGTATGTATGTATGTGCTTGTTGGAAAAAGCCATGAAAATACATACATTAAGTCATAAATTTTGTGACTTATCCATAAATACATACAATCTATATTGTACATACGCCGAAGCGCAGAGTGATGGAAAGGGAGGGAGAGAAAAGTATAAAATAATTGCGTCATAAATTAACAAACGAATAAAAACATAAAAACTGGAAAGCATTGTTGTATATTGTACTCCAGTTGTACTTCACAGCACCACCAGCACTGCCATTATCTTCACTTCATCTTCTCTGCTGCTGTTGTTCTGTACTCCGGGGGGGAGAGGAAAAAGAAATAAAACATAAATGCAAAAGAAAATACGAAAACCAAAAATAATCCAACAATAACAAAGTGTCTGGGTACTTAATGGTAATAAAAATTCGCAACACCAAAACATTAAATAGAATTTTATGCACTAAATGAGTTACGAGTTTTGATGACGCTGTAGCTGATACCAACAATAATACTTCACGCTTTTACCCACAATACAAATAAGCCAGCAACATATTTTTCTTTTTGTTCTAAAAAAAAAAAAATTATTTAAGCATAAAAAAATATTGCATTTAGCAGTTGAAATATTCGTTTTTTCTTAAGGATCTTATCTTTTAAACCAAAGACAACTGAATTCTACAAAAAAAAAAAAATATATTATTCTTCTACACCCCCTATCATGTAAGCAGAACTTTAAAGAAAAGGCGAATTAATGTTGCCAATTGAGAAAAGAGTTGCTGTAAAATATAAAAAACAAGGAAATTAAGTCAATAGGCAGTTACAAACAAAAGCTACAATAGTCCCCTTCCATAGTCACGCTCATCTAATAAATATCTAAGATTTAGTTTGAAATAAAAAATATACATTCTATAGCAGCGCTAACTTTTCTCTTATTTAAGAAATTCTTTGTTTATTTATTAGCTTAACCCGGAGTGCTTCGCTAACCCACACCAACTTATATAATCTCCTCAACTATCGTGTAGATAACCAAGTCGTCTCTGCAGCAAATTTGGATACCTTTATGGTTGTATCACCTGATATACAAAAGACCAGATATACCAAAAGTTCTCTTTCCAAAAAACTAAAACAAAGAGGTACCTTTCCCAAAACGCAGCTTTTCCGAAAAGAACCCATTTCACTTTATGAATCGACTGCAAAAAAGGAGGAGGTTTTCAATTCGACTGTATTTTTACTGGCTGAAGCAATTTTTATGATTTTTGGGAAAATCCTGCTGGCATTGTGGTCCCATTTTAATAGGAAGCGCATAGAGGGAATGCGACATACAGATGAAATAATAAATATAAGACGCCATTTTGTACATTTCATTGCAAAAAAAAGAAAAATTATTATTTTATTTAAATTCAGCTCAAAAATTTATTAAAAATTTCGATTGAATTGATTAAACTTTTAATTGAAAAAATTTTTTTTTTTTTTTTTACACAATATAAATTATTTATTGAATCTTCAAAATCAATTGAACTAACAATAAGTATTCCAATCTTAAGAACTAATTGCTAATTATTATTAAGTACAGCCTAGCTGTACAAAATTATTTATTGCTCGTATAGTTTTGTTTCCGCGTCTACTACGTTCGGGCTAGGGAAAGGGTATCCCTTCTTTTCAGTCGAATGAACCCTCTTTCGCTTAAAATATTTCGGGCTAGTATATTTGGATGATCTTGGAGTTTGGTTAGGTATGACGTTGCGTATGTTGTTATCTCTTGTTTGACTGTCGGAATATTTAAATCCTTGTGTATGTTAGAATTTTTTATATACCACGGCGCATCTGTTATCATTCTCAGTACTTTGTTTTGACACCTTTGAATTTTTTCTATATTGGAAGCTGAGGCAGTGCCCCATAGCTGGATACCATAGCTCCATATTGGTTTTAAAATTGCTTTGTAAAGCAAAAGCTTACAGTCCAGTTTTAGCACAGAATTTCGACCAATAAGCCAATTTAGTTGAGTTGCTTTTAATTTCATTTGAGTTAATTTTAATTGAAAAAATATATTATTGTAATTAAAAGTGTTCATTTAAAATAAAAAAAATAAAATTTTTTTTCTCCGTAGCTGTCTTTGTTTTTTATTTAACTATACTTTTGAAACCCAGAAATTAACAATGTTTTATTAAAAAAAAAAGTTCTTGCTTAGCGGAAAGCCCTTATGGTATTTCATTTATTTTTCATTAATTAATATAATTGAGCCAAAAAGAAATAAATATTTACATTTTTTTAAGTTTTGCCTCCTCATTTTCGTTCAAAAAACCATTAAAGAAAAATATGCGGTCAAAAATTATGCTCCAAATCGGAGTCATTGTTCATAAATCGCTAAGTTGTCAACATATAAAAGATTTTGAGTTCGAAACGTCAATTTTAAAATTTTTTTTTTGACTGTTATTCATTTTTTTTTATCGATAACACTAGTGGACGATTTGACATTTTTGCATTTATCTTAATTTGGTTGTACTTTTTGCAGCTGATTAATTTTCCCTTTACAATATATTTGCGCTCGTCTCCACACTTTTAACAACGCAGAAAAAATTAAGTATTCTAAGGGCTAACGTTAATTCTAAATGTTTCTCATTCTGATTCTAATTTATATACACAGTAGTGAAATAAATTCAATATAGTGGTACTAGGGTACCTATATCACCACCACCTTAAGGTTGTGCTATATAAATTCATCTAATAGTCCGTCCCAAACGGAGACACATAAAAAGGAAATATAAATAAAAGTTATGTGTTCTCAGAAAGCTTCAAATGTCTATGAAATTTGTATACATATGAAATTTGTATAGTGGCAAGTGCATAACATATCAGCATTTTCAAGGTGTGAATTATAAATTCTTCAAATACTCCAGCCCAAATCGAGGCATAAAAGTGTTCATTATATAAAATAAAATATATGAAGAAGTAATGAGTTATTAGAAAATTTTTTATGTACAAGAGTTCTCTATACATAAAAAATTATATTTAACCCTAATCCAGTTAACATGTGCCTTTCAGACACATCTTTCACTTTGAAGTGTTCTAACTTCTTTAAATTGAAGTCATGGTTCTTGGTGCTTCTTGAATTCGTACTTTGAATTATTTTATTTCTTTAAAAAAAAATTTAGCTCTGCTTTAATTTCTATTTAATTATTTATTTATGTGAAACCACAAATGTGCTTAATCCTGTCATAATGTGACTATCAGGCACATACGGCAACATTATGAACCAACAAATTAAATTACGGGGAATTCCCATTCAATTTTTATTATTCAATGTAACCTTACACAGTTTATTAAATTGTTGGCTAATTTTCAAAGAGAAAGTTGTAAAAACGGAACTTTTGCCCACAATGTCTAAAATATATTTATATGTAGAAATCGAGACAATTATTGAATAGATTTGTTTTTTTTTTTTTTTTTTTGAAGAAACTATAAACCAAGATTAAGACTACGACAGTAAATATTCGGAGGATGCGGATTTTATTCTACAATATGAAACAAGTACTGCTTTGAAAGAAAAAAATGCAAATAAGAGATATAAATTCCGAAATATAATATGCAATGGGTTTATACATACTTATGTGCCTCTGCAGCACATTTTAGTTGGAATCGTTACAAAGTTTACCTGTCTTGATTAGGGTTAAAATACATAAAGTTACGCGGATACCCTGTCACAATGAGCTGAGAGTGGTGATGAATGAATTATTTAGCATGTTGACTACAAAACCCAAGCTGCTGTGTGCGAGCTGAGTATATGAGTTTCATAAAAATATTTTCCCATTTTTCTAATGTGAATTATTGTGTCTATGTGTCAGTTGTTGTTGTCGCAAGATTTTAGTGACGAAGGCTACTAAAAACAAAGCATCAAAATTGAGACGCTATAAAAAAAAAAAAACTTTCAAAAGCAAAGTTGCACAAATAATGAAGCTTTCCTCTACCTGTCACCTCCATCACTATACCATACCTTTCCTTAGTTCTGGTGCAGAAAAAAATAAGGTAAAAGACAATTTTCTATCTTTGCTCAGGAGTGCGAGCTGTCTTATGTCTTTATTTGTCCATTTCAATTTGTGTAATAAAATTTCTGCTATTTGTATTATAAGTAACTAGCTGAGCCGGTCCGCGTTGCTGGCCCTAAGCAAACATTAGTGTTGTATTACCACACGATTTATTTATTTAAAATAAAAAAAGCAAAAAAAATAAATATATGTTTATGTCATTGGTGGTGCAATATGAAAATTGGATTTTGACACGCCCCTCCGCCCGCAGACTGAAAAACAAAAATCAGACTTCACAGTGTCACCCGCCTGAATATTCTGAAGATTCCCTGAACATATCTCGATCCATCTAAAACAGCTCATATGGCAAGGCTGTCGATTTTGATCACAGCCAGTACAAAACCAACCTCAAATAGTCGGGCATTTATGTATACCTTTGTGAGAACATAATGTGCGCTAGATACCTCAAACTTGCAAACACCTGTATATTTCCTAAAAAAAAAAACCTCCCTTAACGGGCACTTTCATACAATACAGTAAACAATATTATAAATGATGTATAAAAAAAGAAAACGAGAATTTTAATTATAAAATATTTCAAGTAATACGAATAATTTAGCTACTTGCCACAACAATAAAACAAAAATATTTTTATATCTTTGTTTTTTTTTTTTGTTGTTACTTCCTTTTCATAAAGAAACCATAAATTTATTATTAGCTGCAATAAAATATTATTCCCTTATCGCTACAGCAGACTTACTCGCTATTTATTTATGATCATAACTAAGGACATAAGCTTCAACATGAAATAGTATAGAGCTGGGCACATGTGTGAATAAATTTGAATGTTTTGAATGGATTAAAGGCAGAGAAAAAGTCATAAACTTAAGTTTTATAACTTCTAAGTCGTCAGTGTTGCGTGCACATGCACATAAATGAGTGTGAGTGTTAATAAATGGATACTAAATATTTATTTTATTTCTATGCTTGTTGTCGTTTCATTTTGTCAATAACATGACGAGTGCTTTTTTATGATTGAAATTTACTTAAGTTTCTTTGATATTCTCATGTATTGTAGTGTGAACAAAGTATATTTATTGATACAGAGTCACGTACACTCTCCCTTAAAGAAAAAAAATGGAAAAATCGAGGGTGAGTTGCTGTCATAACATTGTAGAATAGTTTCGTCCCCAAATTACTGAAGCTATTATTAAGTCGTAAATTCATTGCTACACGAACTAAGTATGTAGTGACAGCAATTAAGCAGATTAAGAGGTACAATTTAAAATTTTTATAAAAAACAAGAGATGTTATGCTGCCATAATAAGAGTCGCTTAAGCCGTTATGTGGCAACCAAATGTCTTTGATGTTTAGCTGATTAATTTTTGGAAACAACAAAACAGCCAACACGTTGGGAACGGTGTCTCTTAAATATCGGCGTCTTCTGCAATACTTCGCACTACAGCAGCAATATTGTCTTCGGTACGCATGTTATTGTTTTTAAATCGAGAAGAGTAAAATTAGTGCGAAAAGGATCATTGACTGCACGAATTGCTTGCTCAGTAGACCGTTTATACTGATCGTAAAATGCACGAAGTGGTCTATGAACTTCGCAAACATATTAAAAAATTTTTTTTAAAGTAAAATTGTCTTCAAACGATTCATGATGATTTGCCTAACTTTATACCACGTTCACACTTATGTTTTTAAACGAGTTTAAACAAAGTGTTTTAATAACTAAACACAACCGTTCACACTATATTTGAGATGTTTAAGAATGACGTTTTATCAGCTGTTTATGGTTTCGTAAACAATTGTATACAAGTTTGAGAACATTAAAAATATATTAAAATGGAAAAAAGTACAATTGTAAAATTATCAGCTGCATATTTGAGTTTTGTCTAATGATGGAATTGTTAACATTTATGAACTATTTAAAGGTGAAATAAAGATGTATAAGAAAAAATATCGCTAATTTAATATGTGTATATGTGTAATAGCCATAAAAAGTGACACATTCGTCAAAAACACACTGAACATATCCCAAAATTAAATGCAACCCTGCCATTTACGCGTTTAACGAATTATTTAAATCTAAAACATTTCATTTGATATGTTTAACAAAACGCGTCAATGTATGGTAAAACATCTCAAAATCGATGTGTTTAGTCCTTAAACACGATTGAAATGTTAAACACGATAGGTGTGAACATAGTATTCCTGAACATAAATGTCAACACATTTTGACATTATCAGCTATCAAATAATAGTTATCGGTATCGATAGTTCCCATGCAGCTAAAGAAACACCCGATACTTAGACACTAATCAAGAAGTCGCCGCGTAGAAGGGTACTGTTGCTATTCTTTGCGATAGTCAGGCGGCATTGACGGCGTTGGTACCACCTGGCGTCTGCTCTCGTATTGTTAGTGAGTGTGGGGAGAGCTGGCTGTCATACGGGATTTTTGCGCCGTTTCCCTTGTTTGGGTTTCGGCGCAATGGAATATCAGGTGTAATGAGATAGTTGATGAGCTAGCGGGACTGTGTTCGGCCGGTTTGGCATTTGCTGCCAGTGTTTCTGACATAGATAGAGGAGTTTTTCGGTGGTGGGCTATCTTCTGCTGCGTCATAGCAACATATATGTGGCCGCGGCAACTCCCGAACTTTTCCCGTTTGTCCATTATTAGACTCACGGCCGATTGCACGGGACACTGGTCCATCGGCACGCAAGTTATGTCGTCAACCACCCATTGCAATAGCCCAACACATTTTCTTACCAGTCAATTGGGAACAGTAATATTTTCATTGGTTCAACAAACTCAATTCCCATAGTAAGCAATAATAATTAATTACAAAATTCAATGCTCTACTTTCATAGTTCTATTAACTATAACATTTCGCAATCTAAGTAGTCAGCATTTCTGCATTTAATTTCAATGTAATATTTCTTTGCAAAAACCGTTTCACCAAACGTCAGCTGAATTATAAAGAGTAAAAGATAAGTTATAAATATTGTAAATAGAATTAAGAAAGTAGTTCTAGTGAAAAGTTCTTTAAATAAAGAAGAAATAAAATATTTCTATGTTTTTTTATTTTTGAAAAACACTCGGACTCGTAATGCTGAGAAGATGGGCATTCCCTTCAATGCCCGGTGTAGGAACTGTGGCGAAGATTCGGAGAGCAAGACTATTGTGTACTTTCTCTGTGAGTGGCCCGATCGCGCTACATCGAGGCTGCGATTCCTTGGGGCGTCTTGCTATTTAGAACAACTTGGAGCTGTGCTATCTTTTGGATCTGACGAACTTGCTGCGGTACGTAAACGGCACAGGGTGGCTGTGACGTACTCTGGATTCTACGAGTACAGGGTAAGTTAGGTGCCGTTGAGTCAATCCATGTTGGTCGGCTGTCCTCTAACATAACCTAACCTACACAATAGTCATCTTTCAAAAATTAAAATAAATGTTGATATTCATGATATAAAACCACACACAGGTACAGCTGGGCTGCTGTCGTTCCCTTGTCCCTTGTTTATTGCACCATGATAAATATAAAATATTATCAAACATATTTTTTGAATGCCATTAGATCAATAAATTTTAATATTTGCAACAATATTTTCATTGTCATTGTTTAGTTAGCAAATATTACAATATTAAATGTTATTTTATTGTCATATAAATTTTCATATTTCTGGTCATGTTTGTAAAAAACAGCTGGCGCTATAAAAGTTATTGCAGCATGTTGTGAATAATAATACCAGTGGTGTGTTTTTATATAATATTCTATGCTACATCCCAGCCAGCATATTGGCAAGCCTTTTGTAAATTAAGATTGCAGCAAGCTTGCATAAATAAGAGTTTTGCGAATGTCGTTGACAATTTGCTTGCAAATGCAAGTGTTTTCTAAATTTAAGCAAAACGTGTCACTCTCATATCACATAATAACGCTACTAGTTTACCAAGCAAGCCGTTTGCTAATATTGAAGACTTCCTCAATTTTGAGAAAACTATACTGGAAGATATAGATAAATTTTCCATGCTGGTAAGAATTTAAATTTGAAATGTCCGGTGATTGTATACTGAGGTCGATTTTATTTCTATTTTAGGAAGCAGATCTAAAAAGATTGTCAACATCCAATTCGAGAAAATTTGTGACGAAAGCGTGGCAGCACATCATGACTGACAACGTTGCTGAGAGCTTTTCCTGGCGAGGAACTGCAGATAAGAAGTGCATTAGGGCCTTCACTGTCGCCACTGCCATTCGTCGTAAGTGAAATACGTTTAATAGGTTTCTCGTTACATTTTTATATTCATATTTAAATTCTATTGCAGAAACAACAAAAGAAGTAAACTAAAATACTAACAGCCGTATTAATAAAAAAGTCTTAAATAAGCTTTAAAATACATATTAGTTAAAACGCTTTTTAATCCTAAAACACGTTTTTTAAAAATTCATATTAATAATCAGTATTTTAGCTAACATACGTTTTAAGGTTCTTTAAAAAATGAGGATGGCAGCCCTAGATTTTTTATTTACCACTTGACTCCTAATGATGCAAAATCGTGATTATTAATTCTCGCAGTAATCGCATCTAAATAGTTTTATTGTCGTGTTTAATAAGAATATTGTTGTTTATAGAATAAAAAATGTATGATAAGTTGTATATTAATCAAAAAACTAATAACAGTATAAATATCGCTTGGTAAGATTGCCATCTTTAGTGACTTATTTAATTGCAGTTAAAAGAGTATTTTGAATAACGAGTTGCATACTATTTGTTTTGATTGTTTACACATCACTACTTAGTCAACATTAGTTTTATTTGAAATTTGTGTAACATTAATAATAATTAATAATAATATAAAAAAGCAATAAAAATGGAAAAAAGGAGCACTGCAAACGCAAACGTTCGGAAAGTTGGGTCGAATTTTTTTTCACAAATAACAATCACAATGAAAACAAACACTGCACATTATGAAATCTTAAAATAGCTTTAAAACAGGGTCGAACCAATTTTAAAATTTCCATATTTACACAAGGTTTAAAATGTGCATTTTAAGCTAAAATTCGTTTATTAATACCATTTTAAAGAATTTTGCTTAAAAATGCTTTAAAATGCATTTTAAATTTTTATTAATACGGCTGTTAGTATTTATGATTTTTTAAATGAAACAACAATGAAGTTCCTATTTTTATATTTTAATTTAATATTTTTCTATTAAGAAAAAAAATTTAATATTAAAAATGATTTTTTTAAAGTATCATTAGAAAAACATATCCAAAACAAAGTAAATGTTTAAAACGCTTACTAATTTCATTAAAAATACGTGTTTTTTAAGCATTTTCCAAACGTGTTTTTTAAGCATTTAGAAAACGTGTAATTACCTTACTTAAAAAAAATGTTTTGCAATCGTCTTTTGAACGCTTCTAAAGTTGGCTGCTTTTCGATTATAAACGAATTGCTTTGATGTCTATTGTAAAGGTCACAGCAGAGTTTTATCAGTGTTTTGCTTACATTTGCACGCTTACAAAACGCTTATTTTTATATGTAAATGCTGGGTGGGATGATATGCTATGCTATACGCACGAACACATACACCAACCCACCCACACAGAGAACAAGTAAATATAGTGAAATTTATGGAAAAAGCGAGAAGCCATTCAAATTCACAAATAGCCGAAACATAATATTTGCCTTTAACATTTTTTAAAGATTTTTATTATTCTGTTTGTTTGCATTTGTTTATTGCTGAAAATTTCTTTCCTCTTCACTAACATCGTCTTTTTTTTGTTTTTAGCAGTTGTTTGTTTTTGGAAATATTTGATCAAGTGCCATACGTAGTATTTTGATTTCTTTTTTTTCATCCGAATATATGTAAATAATAGTATTTTATTGCCATTACTTTTCACATAAATGTTAGTTAGATTTTTCAATTTCCGCCAGTTGATGAATC
This sequence comes from Dexiosoma caninum, assembly GCA_963924685.1. Taxonomy (NCBI): domain Eukaryota; kingdom Metazoa; phylum Arthropoda; class Insecta; order Diptera; family Tachinidae; genus Dexiosoma; species Dexiosoma caninum. Next base: position 12,598,612 of record OZ004727.1, read on the forward strand.
AATATTGCAGTTACAGGACAACATATGCCCGTAGAGGGGAAATATATGCGCGTAGGGACTTAATTGATTAACAAATACAAATACTGTAAATTCATTTCAATATTTTGCCAATTCTTCGTGTAACTTTTTCCAGCAAAATATATATATTTATTTACAATAAATATCTAAAAATTTTAAAATGAAAGTTTATCAATTACAATTGAAAACAAATTGAAATAAAGAATGTGATGTAAAGGATGGAGTAGTTAGTACTTCAAGTCTAAAACTATTTGCCAATAGCTGGGCGCAACAATATATATTCGCATAGAGACTAATGTTCAATATGATAAATTTTGATGAGTGGAGAAGTAGTAGTATCTAAAGCCACGCTAAATGCTTCAGCCAACAGCTACAGTAAATTATAATTGCGCATATTTTGCAACAGTGTCTTCGTTTTCCTTCGAATGTAAAATATTTTTCTTTGTGTGCCAAAATTTCGCACTCTTTATCTGGAGATATTTTTGTAAGGGAGACAGACAACATAAAGGAATCGATTGCAATTGCGCTTTTATAATGCATGATATTATATGAGCATTAGTTTATGTATCCAAGAAAGGCAAAAGCCCAAATAAGTATGTTTTAACCATTTATACTGCCATGTAGCCAGTAGCCCAACTCACAATCTTGTGCATATGGTGTTGCATCATTGCATTTGCAAAAAGGTATAGCATATTTTTGCTCTGCAGTAACAAAATACACAGCAATGCACATGCTAGACTTAAATTTATATGCAACACTGAAAAGCAATAGGATTTATTTGCTATGAGTATGCAACACCTAATTGCAAATAAACAGCTGACTAACAATAATCCAAGCCAATCAAATCGTAATCGCCGCATACTTGCCGCTGCTTATTTTCCTCCAAAAAAACCAGTAGTGCGATTCATTAACTTTTATTGGACATTCTTTTTTTTTTGGCAAATTTGTTTGTTTTTTCAATCAGCTGTGAATTTTGTTCTTTCAATGAGTAGTGCATAATAAATTAAAAATGTCATTCACAGTTAATAGCACAACTTTGCTATTGCATATATTTACAACCTCAAATACACAAGATTGTGAGTAGAGCTAGTGTTATTTTTTTTTTTCTTGACCGGCTCTCAAGGGATGAGCCCTACATATGCGCTGTATTGCGCCGCAACTAGGAAATAAGGTTTTCGGAGAAAGGGTAGAGGCAGTAATATTTCTTGACATTCAATTTGAATGTTCCCACGTTAAAAGTGACAGGAAAGATCTCAGTCCATACCACATACGTGCCGTTCGGCCAAAAAACGTAGTGCGATTCGCTGCCAAATCGACCACCACAAATGAATGCAGCCTTAACCCGACGTCATGGGGTATGGGTCAAAAGTACCCACCAATTTTTTATTTTGCTTGTGGTGTTATTAACGGTACTTTCCTTCTCTACGTTCTGCTCAGTAGCTGGATATATTTAATTTCTATAAATATTTTTAATTTCAAATCACTCAGATGTTGATTGTAGTGCGAATTACATGCGCTGAAAGTTAAAAAAGGTAAATATGACCCATTCCCCTAGTCAATGTAGCTATTTTCGAATCCTATTTTTCGGTTGGAAAACTTTACATTATCGTTCAATATAACGGTATATTTTTATTTTTTGTGCAATAAATTATATATGTTTCATACTATATTGTTGCTAGCTTGAATAAAGATGGATAAAGAAGGATAAGAGCTCCAGCGTATTTTATGAATTCTCGAAGAATCTGACTCGGATGTGGCATTGTCTGATCCGGAGTCAATTGAAGAAGATGAGAATGTAATTGAACGTAGTATGACTAGTGACACTAAGCAGAATGTATCGGATAAAGAAGAAAATATAGCGCAGTCTGCTTTAAAATTACAACTCGGGGAAACTTACTCGCCGCCACTTCTAGGGAATGCTTCTGCACAATTAGAAGATTCTTCGATTCGTGAGGTACAACTTACAAAATATTTTGGTCACGACGGTACAGTTCGGCATAAAACACCTTTTCGCCTAAAATACATCGAATAAATAATAACTCAAACCAAAAGAAACGGCAGTATTTGAAGAATTTAAGCCTTGCGCTTGTCAGTGACCATCTGAAAGACCGTCCAAATGTTACACATTTACCTCGAGAAGTCCGAAAGAAAATCGGAATACTTACTAACGAATCATCGGAAGAGCCACCAATAAAAAAAGCCAATGCTCGTAAAAGATGTCAGGTGTGCCCCGCTAAAAGAGACCGAATAACCAACCATACGTTTCAAGGGTGCAACAAGTATATTTGTCCTGCACATATGTATCATACCTTTTTGCGCCGCTTGCACAAATAGTGATACATGCAACTAACTGTTTGTTATTGTTTTGTAAATATTAATTAATCAGATACATAAAAGTGTCATTTAAATTGAAAGACTAATAAGAAAATAAGTGTTTATTATATTTAAGCTAGAAGAAGGTAGTTTTGTTAACTTTTTTAAAATGAATTGTTTTTTTTGTTTAAAAATAAAAATAAATAACTTTTACAAGAGTTGTATTCCATTTTTGGTCGGATGTGGGCGGTTTAAATAGTAACAAGATCTGATGGGGTGACGTATGTCTTACAACGTCTTAAAAAGCCGAGGCACTTGAATGCTTCATTTAAGATCTGAAAAATATGCTCAGGGCAGCGAACATCACAGTAAATCTTCATACCATAAGCTTCTGATTTCTCAATATTTATACCATCCATAATAAAAGGTGAAGCAGCGTGATCGGGCGTGCGTACAGGCGTAACATGCAGCATTGGGTCCTTTTAAGCATTAAAGTATATCCTGGGGTCACCATTTAGCGAATTATCCATATTCTGCTTCATTGCCGCGAGCATAGTCAATGCTGGCCTACGATGAAATGAATATGCATGGCAGGTACTGCTGTCATGTGCAAAAGAATGGATAGTGTTGTAAGTTTGACAGAGAAGGTCATTAAGAAAGATAAGTAAATAGAGTGGGAGAAAGAATGGAGCCTGTTGATACCGCTGAATTAATCTTAAAATCGTTAAATGAGACTCAGTTAATAACAAGTCTTATAGCGCCATTTCTGAGAAAGCTCGTTATAAATCGACGGACTAAAAGCAATAAGTTTACACAAAAAAGTGTTCCATGACACACTCTGGCAAATGCTTTGCAAATATTTACAGCCACTTCTTATTTTCCCCGAAAATGGTGAAAGGATCGGTAACATTTTACCAAGAAGAAGGCCATTAAGAATCCCGCGAAACGTCCTCGACGCAAGCCATATTGCCAGTATTTAAGTATTGGACTCCAGATACTTTTACCAGTTGGAAATTTACAGTAGTCAGATTTAATCTGACGCCGTGCACAACTATGCAGCGCTGCCACTATGTTTGCAAACTGACAGCAAACAATAAATAAAAATTGCATGCAATAAATTATTTAGCACTGCAGATCTTATTTATAAAAAGTTTTTAAATTATTTATTAAAAAAAAAAAAAAAGAAAAGAGAAAAATAAATAATTTAAAAAATTTTTATAAAAAAGACCTGCAGTGCTAAATAATTTATTGCAGACAAGAAAAATAGAAGGTCAAATACAAAGAAGAAAATTAATAAATCAAAAAAAAAATGGAAAAATGGAAAAATATAAAAATTTTAAAAAGGAAAAACGAAATAACGAAAATTTTAAAAATCCAACAATTTCCCGGAAGTAAAAGTAAGAGTCATCACACGAAGTGACTGAGCAAAAATGTTGATATAAGTTCACCTGCAACAAAAAATACGTTCACAATTGTTGGGAAATTTTTACAATTGCAAAAGTTTGCCATCTCAAATGCACAAGATTGTGCGTCGGGCTAATTTCTACAATTAAAATTCTACAGTAGAACAGTGAACCTCGAACACTTCAATTGTTAGAATATTTTCAAGATGAGTGTTACATTAAATACAAAAAAAAAAAAATACTCTCGAAATACTTAAGCGGCTGAATAACAAATGAAGAAACAACTCATTAAATTTTATACTTAACAAATATTGCAGGTTAAGCTCGTTGAAAAATATTGTGTACTTGAGAGAAAACAAAGGCATCAAGAGCACGCTGAAGTGAACAAACAGCATGCGTCAATATAAAATTTAATTAAAAATACAACATTTAAATAAATATTGAGCTTTTCGTTTGCAATAGCAAAAATTGTTGTATCGATACTCAATAAAGTAAATGTTGTTGTTGTTTCGCTATTGTAGGCTATTCTACATGGCCTTATATTCCTTACTTTCCATATTTTCATTTTTTATTTTTTAAACAAATGTATTACACGAAGTGGGTACTTTTGCTGCCATTGATTATAATGCGAATGTTGAAATGTAGCAATATGAGTGTAATAAGGCTTAAAGGCCAAGGCAAATATTTGACTCAATGATATATTGAAAGATGTCAAGTGTTCAGCATCAAGCATTCAGAAGAGGAATAAAAAAAAAAAAAATATAAGTAAATCGGTGAAATAATTGCTGACATGAAAATAATTTTAAATACTGTTGTCAATGGTTTGTTAAAGTGGTTTGTTTCTAAACAGACGTTTTTTGCAACGACAAAAAAGTGCTACAAAATAAGTCAAGATTTTGATTAATTAGGAAAATTGTTTATTAATTTTAAGTCTATTATTTTGTTGTAGAATGATACAAGTCAATGCAATAGTATTATTTTTAGCACAGTACTTTAGATAAATTGCCACCCACCTAAATTAAGCTGATACAGTTTAATTAGGCAGGGCGTAGTAAATAGAAATCTTAGTGTTCGAGCCATTTAAGTCCTCAAAGTTCCTTTTTTTTTTTTTTTTTTTTTTATCTTGGACCAGCACTCAGGGGATGCATTGTGCTGGAACTAGGAAAACAGGTTATGGGAAGGGGATAGAGGGAGTAGTGTGAATGGACATTTGATTTGAATTTTCCCACGTCATAAGTGACAGGAAAGACCTCGGCAGCGAGTTTGTTCCACATACGCGATGTTCGGCCGAAAAATGAGTTCTCCCTGTAATGCGTAGTGCGGTTCGCTGCCAAGTTGACTACAAATGGATGTGCTCTTAATGATGAACGCGTCGTGCGCGTGAATGATCGGGTTTCGGGAACAAGTTCCCTGATTTCATCAGAACACATCCCATTATAGTAACGATAGAACAACGAAACGCACCCCACGTTGCGACGATGATCAAGAGAGTTAATAGAGTTGGCTACCCTACTGTCTCCTATGAGTTTCTTCGCTCTCTCCTGGACCCGGTCGAGTAACTTCAAAATAGTCTTTGAAGCACCGGCCCAAACATGAGAGTTGTATTCCATTTTCGGTCGGATGTAGGCGGTATAAATAGTGAGGAGATCAGATGGGCTGAAGTATGTCTTGCACCGTCTTAAAAAACCGAGGCACTTGAATGCTTCTTTTGATACCTGAAAAATGTGCTCAGTCCATCGAACATCGCACTGAATTTTCATGCCAAGAACATCAAGAGCTTCTGATTCCTCGATGTTTATACCGCCCATAATTACAGATGACGCAGCGTCATCGGGCATGCGTCGATGTGTAAGCATGCTGCATTGGGTCTTTTGAGCATTGAAATCGACCCTGTTTGCCAGACCCCATTGCGATATTTTCATGAGGTCACAATTCAATGAGTCACTCATATTCTGCCTCAGCGAAGTGATCATAGTCGATGTTGGCCTACAACTAAATGAATATGAGTGAGAAAGGCTGCTGTCATCTGCGAAAGAGTGGATAGGGTTGTGTTACAACAGATAGATAGAAGATAGCAGTATATAGACATTGTGACTATATATATACTACTAAATACTTTGTAAATGACTACTTTAAAATCAAACCAAAAGTTTGCTCCACTTCTGCAATTAAAAAAAGTACAGTTGAAATACAAACAATTGCTCAGCGAATCTCTTCCTGAATATGTTCCGTTAATGTAATGTCCGAATCAACACTAACGCTGAGAAGATTTTCTGCATTTGGAAGAACCAGAAGGCTTATATTTCTTCTGAGGTGCCGAAATCCGTGCAGACCAATACAAGGGAACAATATTCGCAATTGATTTTTCTAAAGCAAATAATGTTTTGGAAATGCCTGGATTTGCTTTTTTTTTTTTTTACAACAGTGATGTCATTTTATTTATTATGTTACTTCGCTGAGATTTTATTTCCGCCAATACCGCCGAAATAAGGCGCTGTGAGGGTAGATCCATTAGAAAAATTTTTAGATGTATGAGGGAGGGAGGGCTTAAACACACAAACTTCTTGCTGTAGAGTCAGCACGTTAACTACTACGCCAATAACACCCAGCTGTCATACAACGGTGGGAAAATTCAAATCAAATGTCCAGAGACATTACTCCCTCTCATAACCTAATTTTTTAGTTCCAGGGGTCATCCCCTGAGTGCCGGTCCAAGAAAGAAAAAAAAATAAATATATCGCACGACAACTGGATAAAAAATAGTGGCTGTAAAATTTTGTTTCATTTGCTTTAAACATTTCTCTATTATTTATTTGCAGAAACACGCTTCACAGGGTCTGATTATTTCTTGTCCGAAAGAAAACTTTTGTCAGAAAGTTGTGAAGAGTTCATTGCCAATAATGGCCAATGCTTTTAGTTGTTGGACGAGTATTCTGTGGAAATCTCCATCATACGCTTGTAAATCATTGCACCAAAATTAGCAAATTAACTTTCTTGGTAATGTGTAATGAGATTCGCTGGTAAATCGCATACAAATGTAAGCGCTCTTGAGCACAATATTCTTTGAGATAATAATGTAGCACTATAAATGATAAGAATTTGCAATACCTTTGGCATGACGTAATAATTTGTCTAGCTTCGATAACGCCATAAATGAAAATATTCAAACAGTCTATTTAGAGGTTTTCATGAGGAGTTCATGAAATTTGCAAAGTGAGGACAGCCATATGGAAAAATACATTCAAAGGTTTATTTAAATGCTTTTTAATACCTTTATTTATTACCTACTTTACAATTTCCTTCTAGTTATATTTAATAAGATTTCTATCTTATTCCTCATAAAGTATCTAAAGCGGATTAGGGGGAAAAAAATACTCACGAATGAAACAGCAGCAAGCAAAAACATTTTTATTCCTTTGCTGAGTTTCCTTTAATAATGCAGAGATTTGTTGGCATTAAAAAAAGAAGAGAATAGAAAAAATACCAGACAAAACACAATTTCCGTTTTTATGATTATCCTGTAATTCATATTTATAGCTAGACAAGAAAAAGGAAATTTAAAATGGATACTAAAGACGTTTTGCAATTTTAATTTTAAAACGTTAAGTACACGATGGCGAAGGCGTTAAAAAAATTGATTTTTTCACTTGTAAAATTTACGGCTTAAATAGAAAAATGAATCAATGAACTGTAAGAAACATGCTGCGCTGCACATGTACATACAAGCATGTAGAAATACAAAAACAAGTACTATATTTAATTCACGTCTGTTGTACAGGTTGTATAAGTCATAATTATCACTCATACGCCACATATCGTTATATTACTTAACCCTGGTCGAACGGAACAATATTACACCGTTAAAAGACGGAACAGGTACAATTGTACCTTCATATATTTATCAACAGAAATATGACAATTGTTAGTGAAGGTATTATATAATTTATATTAAAAGTACGCCTAGAATCACAAATAAAAATACTCATTACTAAAATGAGTGGTTTTTACATTTTAACAATATTTAACTGCAAATTTCAAATTCAACTTCAAACCGAATATACGTTAAATTTAAGTATATAGAGTTACCAAAGTAAATTCACATCACACGTTTTGCGGCAAAGAGGTGGGCCTATATCGAGTAGTTCCTTACTGACTGAAAATGATCTTTTCAAGTCTATTATAACTCCGGAAATGTGTGATATTATACTGAGAGAGAGCAATCGGAAAGCTAAAAGAATTTTTGATAATTTCAATAATAAGTTGGAACAAGTACTTCATAATTCTTCTGAACAGCCATCTCAGAAAAAGTTTCAGCCCTTCACGGCAACTGAACTCGATGCATTTTTGGGTATTCTTATCTCAGCTGGCGAACAGAAATAATTTGACTGATTTATGGAAGGCTGATGCACTGCCTCTTATACGGGCTGTAATGTCCCTAGATCGCTTCAAGATGAAGCTCAGATTTATTTGCTTTGACAACGAAAATACACGTGCACAGCGTTTGGAATCAGATAAGGCTGCACCAATTCATGACATCTGGACTATGATGAACAGCAATTTAGAAAACGCATACAAGCCATATGAATGTATCACTATCGATGAGCAATTATTTCCATTTAGAGGCCATAGCAGGTTTACACAGTACATACCTACTAAGCCAGCTAGTTATGGGATAAAAATTTTCTGGGCTTGTGACTCAGTCAATTCCTACCCATTGCATGGTCAAATTTATACTGGAAAGCCAAAAGATGGCCAAAGACAACCAAATATTTGTGAGAAAACTGTGCTATGTATGCACCCCGGAAAAACGAAAACAACGTAAGACCAGAAAATCGTTCATGATTTCCGTTAAACCCGTTTGTGATGAACACTCGCTACAGAATACAACATGCATTTCATGTAACATAATTGAGTGAAGTTTTATAATAAAATAATTATAATAAAATAGTATTTTCTATTTCCATCTTAATCTTTCTTCACAAATTATATATGAAGGTACAATTGTACCTATTCAGTCTTTTAATGGTATAAGATAGTAAAATGCCAAAATCATGGGCAAAAATTCAACATTTTTCTCTGAAAATTTAAAACTTTAAATTTAATTTAATATTTTAAGATCTCACAAAATCCCAGGTTTCTGTTGTTTATGAAAAAAAAGTTATTAAAATTTAAAAACGAAAAAGGTACAATTGTACCTGTTCAGTCCGACTAGGGTTAATTAAAAATATTTACATACAGTAACATTTTTATTACAAAAATATAAACAAAAATAAACTAAATAAATGAAGCACAAATTTAATAAATATTCAAGACACATATGCGATTCAAATGTCAATGTCTCTCAATTGTCATTCATGGCATTCGCCATCCAACACACATTCAATCAACCCACCAAATACGTCAAAATGTTTGACACTTGAAGGAAATAATAATAATAATAATAAAGAAAGTTAAGAAGAAAAAAAACAAACAAACTTAAAATACGAAGCATGCAAATATTGTTGTTTGACTAAATGAATTAAAACAACAAAAAGAAAAAAAAACAGCAGTGGGAAATGCGAACCATAAGCAAGTAATCATGACAAAACCGAAAATGTCAAAAATTCATTAAAAACAAGTTGACAACGTTATTTTTATATAGTTCCGTTGGTTACATGTCTTTCAATCGTAAATAAAAAAAGCAAACAAAAAATAAACAGAAAGAAAAATCTCAATTTACAGACACGCAATAATAAAAATATAACAATTGAATTATTTATGTCAAGCCAAATGGCATGTGCCTTGAAATTAACAAACATAATGAAAACCATAATATACAGACGTGCATATAAATCCCAAATAGCAGTGTTAACAAAATTTCACTTAAACAAAAACTATGTCACAACTTTGCCATTTGTGCATTAACTGAAATAATGTCGGTTACATTGCGGAAACTAAGGCAGCGAAAGAAGCAAATTATTCAATAAGACAACATTAAACATGCTCTTAACAAGTAACAGGCCACAAAGAATATATGTATGGCTGCGGATCATGCCAAGTTTTATTAGGAAATGACGCAATAAAGCTGTTGGTTTTGTAAAGTGCTGAAGCCATGTTCTGATTCAGATTGTATAATTCTTTCAATTCAATTCAATTAAATTAAATTTTTATTCTTGTTATATAATATATAAATTTTATAAATTTAATATATGAATATGAATGAATTAAATTTTATATATGAATAGTTTAAGATTTGTATCTTTTTCTACTTAAAAATTTAGCAAAACCTATTTAAATATTTATTTTTTTCTTTTTTGTATACAGGATAACAGATATTTTCAATATGGAAATAAAATATATATTCAGAGTAAAGGACTTCTATGGGATCACCAGCATCACCAATTGTAGCGGATATTGTGATGGAAAAGCTATTAGATTCTTGTATTGGAAAATTAATTTTAAAACCTAGTCAAATAGATAATATGTTGACAATTTTTAATAATTTTAACCAAGATATTAAGTTTACAATAGAGAAGGAAGTGAATTTAAAACTTCCATATTTAGATGTATTGATTGAGAGAAGAAGTCAAATATTTAATAATAGATTCGTATTTTAATTATATTATTAATTGACCTTTTTTTTATTATATTTTTGATATATATTTATTAAACCTGAGGTCTTTTTTTATTTTATTTTGTTTTTTATTATTTTTATTAAAAAAAAAAAAAAAAAAATATATATTTTTATATTTCAAAGAATTATAATTTCTTATTATTCCTGATAATGTTAACAAGCTGTTAACGAAATATCGAATAATAAAAAACAAAACAAAATAAAAAAAGACCTCAGGCTTAATAAATATATATCAAAAAATAGATTGGTATCATAAACCTACATCCTCAGATGGAATAATAAACTATTTTTCAAAACATCCAAAGGGAGTTATAATGAATACGGCAGGAAATTTAATTGACATAGATTTTAGAATCTTAGTATTATTCAATTTTATAAGAAAAATAAGTATATAATTATATATATATTGAGGAAAAATGGATTTTCCAACACGAGTAATTCATAAATTATTGGAAAAATACGGTAAACGGGATGATATTAATGGTAATAATAATGTGGAACCTAGAATTTATAAATATACTACATATATCACCTAATATGTCGGAACAGCTTTTAAGATCGAAAATATTTAATACTGAAAAATATAGGATAGCATATAAAACATATAATACTTTAGGAAAATTATTTATCTAATTTAAAACTGTACTTGTGTGTAAATATTGAAACGCTTCTAATGTAAAGTTTTTTCATCATATAAAATTAGATTTTATTGCTAATTTTGTTTAGTTTTGAATTTTTATTTTTTATACTTAAGGAAGTTTATTTTTTTTTATAATTCTTTTAACCCTTAAATGCCTGAACTTTAAATACGAATTGAACTGCTGGAATAATTTTCGTTTTAGTAAATTTTTCTGCTAAAAATTATGAATTTGTGTTCCAATTGTTAAAAAATTTCTCCTGGAAAGATGTAGGACCAAAAAAAGGAAGACCGTCTGTAGACGGTCTTAGTTGTTCAAGGCAAATTTTTTTTTTCATGAATAAATAAAATATGATTATAATTTTGAAGAATATCAGTTTTATTTTCTACTAATGAAATAAAAATAAATTAGATGCAATTATCGTCATATTGATTTCTCCTTCATTTTTGTCAGAGTCTTTATTCTTTTCGGCGTTATTTCTGCGATAAAAAACAAAAGCGTTTGTTATGGTCATATCAAGCTGATGATTGCCATGTCCTGCGTTTTTATTTTGAGTCCATTGCGACCCATATAGAAATCCATTAAGTCTACGCCTCCCATGTGCGCATTATACTCACGGATGATCTGCGGACAGTCAATTTCGTCGTAAGTTTTTTGCTTTCGGTTGTAACGCCCGATTTTAGAGGGCTGATCGACTAAATTTCTGCTTTGAAAATGCTTTATACCAACATAGGTTGAACAGAGCCTACAATTTCTTGTATCTTTCCATAAAACTGATGTGATATCAACTCCAAAAGCAGATCCAACGAATTCCGTAGAATAACGTCTTTTCACTATCTTGAGTTGATCGGCCTTGTCAGGCGGAAGTTTCCAATTGGGGATTCGGTTTGCTCTGACAGTTCCAAGGCTATAAATTCCACGCGCTCTTAGGTACATATAAAAGGTAGAGATGTATAATAATAAGCTTACTGCATTTGTAAGCAACGAAGAGTATAAAATTTTTTGAATGATATGCACAGCTTCCAATAATTTTCCTTAAGTTAAGCCATGTCACGTATTCGTTTTTATCTCATGTTCATTTGGTTATTTCTTTCATGCCTTCGAATGGTGTAATTTGATAACAAATTACACATATTATGATCAAATTGCAGGAAATTTTTTCTAAAAATTTATGTGTAAAGTTTACAAACCCGCTCTAATGCAGATGGTAAAAAAAAGAAATTAATAATCCAATACCAAAAAAAAAAAAAATTATTGCCACAAAAAACTGCGACATTTTTTTTAATTTTTCGTTTTTTTCGTAGTATTATTTGCATTTAACGATTTGACATTTGGCAACCTTGATGTGTTGACATGCCTTTGTACGGCTGTCAAAAAACAGTACCATGAATATTCATATATTATGAATAGCGTACAATAAATACAACAAAAAAAAATATACATATAAAATTAAAACGAAAGTCGTGTTGTGTTGGCAAGTGTGACTGTTTCGTAAATATTTAAAAAACGTGAAAGAAAGAAAAATCAACAAATAAATTTACTTTTTCATGACTGATGATGAGCACAATAAGGGAAGACAATAAATAAAATGTAGCAAACAGTTTTCAATTCGGCAAAAGTGTATGCTCGAAAAAAAAAAAATAAAAGAAAAAAGAAAACCGTTTATAATCTTTTCCCAAAAAAACAAATATTTATGCAAAGAAAGCCTGTCATATTTTCCCATTTTTCTAATACTTCAACAAGAAATGTTGGCACGAAACTGGTTGTTCGTAGAAAAAAGTTTCCTGCTGTATTATAAAACACATAAATAATGTGAATATTTAATTTGAATGCGAAAGAATAATGACGACTGTCATAACATGACATAAATGCCATTCGTAATTGTTTACAAAAGTATTAAATCGATTTTAATGCAAAACAGTTTTTATTTTTTCAACAATTTGTACAGAAATGGCGTTTTAGTCGTTTCTTATATTTTTGTTACCACGTTGCAGTTGAGAAAAATTTAGTTGGATATATTTCTAAGAAATTTACTTGGTAAATGGGAACACTAAAAATTACTCAAGTCGTGAAATTGTCATGCTGTGAAATTTTTTCTTTATTAGAGAATGACGTTTGAAGAGGTTGTTGGTGGGCAACAATGCTCCTCTTAATTGTAGAAGAGGTTATATTAGGAAAAACTAAAGTTTACTTTTATATGCTTGCTTTTCTTTAATTAATATCCTTGTGTGAGCTTAGGCGTATACTTGATATTTTTAATTTTAAACACTCATACGTAACGCAATGCTCTCGACAGCCTAATAATATAATTCTATGCATGATCTTTAACACAAATTCTCATGCACAATGCATTTTAAAAATCTTTTATAGATTTATATTAAAAATCAATTGCCTTAAATCAACAGGCGTAAGTTGACACTTACTAACTGACTTTTTTTTATCACTTTTTAAGAGAAAAACAAAAACTCATCACTCTATTTAAAATCGACAGAAAATTAAAAAAAAAAACCGAGACGAGCAAACATTGCTTATTTTATAACAGCTAAAACAAAAGGAAGACATTCATAAAATTAAAATATTAACTGTGCAGTAGTTTGTCCTAAAAATGGCGCAGCTTAGCAGGTGTCACACCCTTCAGTTTAATAAAATTTTTAAACTTTTAAACTATTAACGTAAATGGTTATTGTTATTCATATATTTCTTGATCTGGCAAATAAAATCGTATGATGGGTACCTGTAATATCAAGTTCATATTCTCTTTCTTGGACAAGTCCAAGTTCATCTTGAATTTGTTCGGAAATTCTTGATATTGTTATATATTATATTATATGTTTTTCTTACACCAACGGTCAAGAAATGTTCTCTTCGTTTGCATTGTACAATGCCAAAAATATTTGCAATGATATACTCTAGAGAAGATGTAGCTTGGCAGCTGTGCGTTTATATTTTTTTTGTTTGTCTGACACACAAATTTTGATGCCGACGAAGCGCTATTTTGTTTATTATTTTACTTTGCCAACGTTTTATAACAACAATAACAATTTATATATTCAGCCTTATTGTGCGTTTCGATAACGTTCCCGCATTCAGTTACGCACGGATTGAAAAAAGGTAGTCTGCAAAAAAAACTTAATCGAAAGAAATAGAAAAAGAGAAGAGTATATGTGAAGCAGCAGCTTTGCTGTAAAACGTGTAAAATGGGAACAGATACGACAAAAGAGCAGTTAAAATAAGCAATTTTATAAACATTTTAGTAAAAACTTAAATTTAGTGCAAGAAAATATTGATTTATAAAAAAAAAATAATTAAAAATTAAATACTTTGGCAACTATATCCTAAACAACATCATATATTAACATAAGTTAAGTACGGAAAGAAATGGAAAAGCCAAAATAGAAATAAACAGTATTTGTGCCCAAACTATTGCAGTCTAAAGAAACCTGCAGTGGGGGAGGTGATATTTGAATTTTTTCTACATCATTGTAGAAGAAAAATAAAGTTTATTAATTTTAATTTTAAGAAAAAAAAAAATAGAATCCATATTAGCGGCATTGTTTTTGAAAGAGGAAAAATAACATGCTCCCAAAGAAAGAGAATTCAAAAGCAAAAATTTCGTACTGCTCAAGTTTTGCTGTTTTCGACCTATATTGATTTAAATATATGTATCATTAACATTTCAGTACAACAAAAAAAATTATTAAAAAATAAATTTATTACATTTTTTAACACATACACAAAAATACAAAAAAAAATGTCCGTTAGTAAAGTTACAAATTGCAAAAGCGTATTTACGATCGTAATGCAGAATACATACAATCGAAAAGAAAAACTTGCCAAACTCGGAGAGAATTTCGATTCGAATCGTAACACAGAATAAGGGTGATTTTATTTTAAGCTTAAAGGTTTCTTTTAATTTTTTATTTTTCTATTTCGATATTTCATTAATCATCGGTTAACATCTTCAGGAAATTTTTTATTATTTTTTATAAATGTTTTTCTTTGTGAAATTTATATCAACAACTAAAAGCTAAAAAAAATTATACAATAAGTATCTATAAATAATCGCAATTCATTCTGACTCCCATTGTACAAGTATAAAAAATAAAAAGTTATTAAAAATAATAAGATTTAACTAATTAGTCAATTATAGATAAATTAGTAAAGCAAAATAAACGAAGAAATTATTCACCCTTTTTCCAGTTGTAGACGTCGACATCGACACCAAATCTTAGCCCCTTAGCCCGCGTCGAAATGCTGTGGGTTTTATGCCAAATTAAAATTGACATTTAAAAAAATTCCACATTTTCTTAACAATCTATTTTTTTAAGCTTTAAGGTTTTTTCTCTTTTTATTTATTATTTTTATATTTATTTTCGATATTTCGTTAACCTTCGGTTAACATCTTCAGGAAGATGAAAAAAAAAAAAAAAAACTTCCTGAAGATTTTAACCGAAGTTTAACGAAATATCGAAAATAAATATAAAAATAATAAATAAAAATAGAAAAAACCTTAAAGCTTAAAAAAATAGATTGTTAAAATAATAAAAAAGGTTAAAAAAAGTATTAAGAAAAATTCCACATTTTCAGTAAATGTCAATTAAGCTTTTAAATGAAAGATATTGCATATCGATTTGAGACCGGCTACGTTTTGGTGTCGACATTGTTGTTGACAACTGGCACAGGACTGAATATCTTCTTTATCTATATACGATCAATGGATCAAAGAAACTGTATTAAGTTTTGTGTAAAAAATTAAATTAAATGCTCAAGGACATTTGAAATGTTGACTGTGGCGTTTGGCGAGTCAGAACACAAGTTCAATTGTGGTATAACCGGTTTAAGGAAGCCCGAGAAGATGTCAATGACGATGCTCGTCCTGGTCGCCCGACCACGTCAACAACCGATGAAAACATTGAAGCAGTGAAGAAAATGATTTTGGATAATCGTCGAATATCGAATACACTATCAGAGAGGTTGCTGATGCTGTTGGCATATCGTTCGGCTCAAGCCAAGCAATTTTTACGGATGTTTTAGGCATGAAACGTGCGGCAGCGAAGAGCGAAGAGCCAAGACCGAAAAAAGCACGTCAAGTTCCGTCAAATGTGAAGGTTTTGCTCACTGTTTTCTGCGACTGCATGGCGTGGTGCATCATGAATTCTTGCCACAAGGTCGTACGGTCAATAACGAATAATACTTTCATTTTTTACACAAAACTTAATACAGTTTCTCTTAATACTTTTTTTAACCTTTTTTTTTAAAAAAAAAAAAAACTTCCTGAAGATGTTAAGATGTTAGAGGTTAACGAAATATCGAAAATAAATATAAAAATAATAAATAAAAAGAGAAAAAACCTTAAAGCTTAAAAAAATAGATTGTTAAAATTAATACAGTTTCTTTGATCCATTTTTTCGAATAGTAAAAAATCGAAGAGCACACCAAAACACGACTAACCTTTTTATCTGTCAAAAACAAACTGACAATCCAAAATGGCTGCTATTACCAACATATATAACAGACATGTGTAGCAACATAACAGAAAATAAAATGCGATAATCGAACATATGTAACTCACGAAATTTTAAAATAATGGTTATTTTTTGATCACACCTCGTACATAAATATTTCCATGTTATCTTTTAAGCTTAAACGTTTGTTTTTTTATTATTATTTTTTCATTATTTATTACGATATTTTATCAACCAACGGTTAACATCTTCAGGAATTTTTTCATTATTTTATATAGAATTTTTTTTTATTTTGAAATTAATATTAATATAATATAAAAAATAAAAACAAACCTTTGAGTTTAAAAGATAATAAAGAAATGTTTATTAAAAGAAATAAGGTTAAAAAATAAGGATTAAAAAATCTATCGCGTATGTTCTGTAAAACGAATTCGAATAATTTTACTCGGTTTAAAATCGTTAGGCGGTACGAAGTTCCCCGGGTCAGCACTTGCTTGTCCTTAAAAAAACTGAACACTATTATCCAGTTTACTGTTTGTTTTTAAGAAGGGTCTTTCCAGCATCGTTTGCTTGCAAAATTATAAAAGGTTTAAATACTAAAGTGTTAAGCCAATCTTGATTTGGGCAAAACGATCTGCAGGGTTCTCTAGTTAATAATAAAATACTATTGAAATAATTGAAATACTGATTGTGATGAAATGGTTTTAAAATCATATGAGAAACGTGAAGGCAAAATTTAATAAAATATTAATTTAGAATTAGAGAATATAAATATTGTCACCACTGTGCACACGTCCATTTTCATATCAAAAGTGCACAAATAAGCTTCATTCACATTAAATCTCATTCTTTATTTACCTTTCACATATTTTGCTGTCACCGTTGTCTTTATTTATTTTTCATTTTCAATAAAAATTTGTTGATTTGTCTTAATAAATTAAACGTAAAATATTTGTTTTTAATTGTACAAATTAGTGTCAGTCATATATTTTGTTGCAAACATGTCCGAAAGGCACAAAAACACAAAAACAAAAACAAAAACACACACATACGAGTTGGCATTCTGATCAAACGTAACGAGCGGAACAAGCGCATTAAGATGACTGCAATGACCAATGACGTAAAAAAGAAACAACATCATTTATATTAATAAATTAACAAGCAGCTATAAATAAGGCTAAAGAGCATCTACTGCATTAATTCTTTATAAGCATTTTGACTTCCATGGAAAATCATATACAAAGTGGTGATCAGTGTTGCCGCTGCTAACAAAAAAAAAACAAGACGAAAATCTGACTTGAATTTGATTTGATTTGACTGATCAACCAACAGTATTTTAACCGGCACATTTATGCAATTGTTCGAATCAGTTCGTTGCGTAGTTACGGCACTTCAGACTTATTAATAATCTATAAATTCAAATGTTTGAAGGACCATTTTAAAATTTTAATTATTCGGGTATGTTCTGTAAACCAAATTCGCAAAAATTTTTCGTTTTTAAAATGAATACACATGCTTAGGTGTTCTGTAAACCGAATAACCGCATAATTTTACTCGGTTTAAAATCGAGTAGATAAGTCCGGTCGAAATTAAATCGAATGTACTATTTTCCTAATAAATAACTGACGAAACATTTTGACTTGAACTGGTTCTTTTTTTTAAATTACATCAAATTATATACTTTGTAATAGATTTTTATACAAAATAATCATTTTATTTATTTCTCCATGTTCTTGTTAAAGTATGCAGATAAAGTAGATTAATTAATAAAGACACATTTCCACTTAATTCATTAGATATATCATTAAAAAAATCACTTTTAAATAAGAATAAGCATTATTTTGAAAAAATGTTCAGTAGCTTTATTGACGTTTTGACGTTTAAAAAATCTTATTCGCAAACAAGTTCGAATGTTGGAAATCGTGTAATTTTTAGCACACCAAATTATTATTTGTTCGGTTTTGAGAAATCACTCGTTTTTAAATCGACTCGGTTTGCAGAACAGGGGTGATTTTTTCTTTCATTTAAATCACTCAACTGAAGTTGAAAACTGCTCAGCTCTACTGGCTTATAGGACGACACTCTGCACTAGGCCTATATATGAAGGTGCTGATGTATAAGGCGATTTTAAAGCCCACATGGCTATATGGCGTTCAGCTGTGTGGAACTGCCTTCGCATCAAATGTTTCAAAATTACAAAGAAGACAGTCGAAAATTTTACGAATAATCACAGGTGCTCCATGGTACATGAAAAATTCAAATATCCACAGAGACCTAAAAATTCCATCCATTATAGATGAAATCAAAAAAGTCTGTACGAGTTATAGGACGAAGATCACGGTGCAGCCCAATCCACTTGCTAGAGACTTGCTGGTCTTCGAGAGTCACAGAAGACTCAAAAGGACCCAAACGTTTGATCTAATTGAATGAAAATTCTGTGTGACCATCGGGTTGAAATTGCAGTGGCAATAGAAACTATTTTTTTTGTGTATTATATTTTTAGATTAAGATTTGAACACATTTTGTAAATTTCATATTGAAAGATCCAAAATTAAAAGTAACATGAAAAAAAAAAAAATTTTACGTCTGAAGCGTTGACAATATACTCGTACATACGTCCCAATAGAATGGGTGTGCCTTCAATTACATATGTCGTCAAACATATTTAATAACTTTAACATAAGTCTAGCTTTTGGGATGAAACCACGTGCTTTCACACTAGGATTTTCGCACTGAATCGGTCTACAGAAACACAGTTCGTCGAAATTCTGCTCTTTCAAAGTTAAATAAAATAAATAATAAAATTTTAAAATAAATAAAGGAAATAGCAGTTAGTAAGATATATGTATCTCTGCGTTATCTAATAATACTATAATATTAATCGTAGTATTGAATTTTGTAAGCGACATGCAGGCGACAGTGGGACGTCATCCTCCGTTTTTGCCGTTTTTAATTAAGATAAAAACGAAAAATAGGTTGAATGGCTTATGAGAACTGTTAGTGTGACTCGAAATGAACATTGTTAACATGGTCTTTAGCATTTTGGAGCATTTTAAAGGAATATTTAAATTTTAATTATATTATTAATTGACCTTTTTTATTATATTTTTTGCAATATATTTATTAAGCTTGATGTCTTTTTCTTTTATTTTATTTGGTTTTATTTTTATATAATATTTCCTATTATTCCTGATGATGTTAACAAGCTGTTAACGAAATATCGAATAATAAAACCAAATAAAATAAAAGAAAAAGACCTCAAGCTTAATAAATATATTGCAAAAAAAATGGAATATTTAAATAAATAATTGTTTTGCTGCTGTGAAGAGCTTAGGGCCGTAACAAGTTGATTCCAATATTCTGGATTTAGCGCTCGATGCTTAACTTTATTCCAATTGAGGCGAAGTTTCAACATTTCACAGTGTTGCTTTGAGCATTAACTTATTAATAAATAGTTGTAGGAAAGCCAGTTCTCAGAAACAAAAATAAATCATCGAGATTTACGTTTTATGGCCAAAAACAAAATTTAACCAAAATTTAACAAAATTACACAGCTAAAATAACATTTGCTTATAAATAACAAACGTGGCAACACTGAAATTAATAAACGAAAACTACATGTGCATATTTTTATATTTCTTATTTTATTAAATATTATTTGTAAACTGTGGCAATCAAATTGAAATCATTATTGCGAACATCAACAGCGTCATTGTCATCATTGTGAAACGTTGATTGTTTATTAACCTCGTTTATAGGTTTCATACCGACTGTATTTAAAATGTGTGTGCATGTGTAGATTTTTCGATTTATTTATTAAATAAAAATACTTAATTTTTTTTGCGTTTTTTTTTTTTGGTTAAACCAGCCAACCATTAATTTCATGGTAATCACGTTTAATGAACATTTGTTTGTTATTTTTATGATACATTTTTGTTTTTATTGCTGCTGCCTTAATTTTTTCACGTTGGGTGTGATTGTGAATTTTATAAATTTCTTGCAATTAAATTCATTGATTTCATTATGGGCGTACTTGTTTTAAAATACTCTATAAATTGTTAAAAGCTGTGATAAGTATATTAAATTGTTGGCTGTATTAACGTCACATGTGTATTCGGTTTGCTGACGAATTAACAAGGTTGTTTTTATTTTTTTGGAAGATGGATGGTGTGTTATGTATGTTTAAAAAGTTTTCATTAAATTAATAATAAGTCATTAATGGCGCAAACTAATTCATAAATGGAAGTCATGTATAGTTTAAGTTTTAACAAATAGATTTAATTGCCCGGAAAGGCGAAAAAAAACATGTACAAAACTTTTTCATAAAATTAAGATTTTTTTTTCGCACAATTATGTGGAAGTCAATTTTTGTCCCAATTCGAAAATTCGTTTTTAAATTGTACTAAATTTTTAGGTCATATTCAATATAAGATAAGTAATATCAAACGCTAATATTTTATTATGGAAAATAATTACACAGATCATTAATGCAGCCTTGATAAGAAGCAGGAGAATACTAAAATTTCAATTTAATTCCCTGTACTAGATCTAATAATAATAAAAACGAAATCTAAAGCGAATGGTATTAACACAACCATAAATTTTTCTTAACGAATATCCGTCGAAGGAAATACTACCGATTGTTTGTATGAAACTGCAAACAATCACAACGTAGGACGAAATTTTTGTGTACGTAAAGACTTTTGCGATAGATTTATTTCTAAGTTTTACGTTGACGAATGACTAAAAACTTTATATAGAGTATGCGTTTTTATATTTTTGATTTTATATGTTGTAAGAAGCAAATTAATTTTTTGTTTTAGAAATTAAATTCAATTATATTTTTCTTTACATATAAATCATTTTAAATATAATTTTTAATTATAGTTTTTAAGATAGTCATACTGATGCATGTAAATTATTATCTTAGGGGGCAGGCAGCACCGCGACCAAGAAGCTCTATTGAGCAAAGCCCCTCATATAAGACCTCCTTTTCTAAAGCTTCTAAGGAATCTAAGCACTGTTTGGGGTCTGGTGTTTTACAGCTTGTATGGGTGAAGCACAGTTCCACACAGTTGGAGAAACCTCTGTCTGCCGAGTGCAAAACTATGTGTCACTTTCGCAAAATCAACGGACCTTGGTAACGCAGACAGTTCTAATACGGAGTTGTACTGCTAGAGCGTTGTAACTTCATAGCAGTTGACTGTTGAGCCAGATTCCTTGCTTCTTCAATGTCATGTTCCTTACCCAGGAAATATTTTAGGCGCTGTCTAGCGGCTCTTCTGAGTGGAACCTTGCCGTGCTCAGTTCTTGAGCCATATACAGGAGAGTTTATCTTCCTCTGCTGCGGTGATATTGGAGGCTTATTTCATGCACTCGGTTTACAGCAATCTCCATATCAGCTAATTGGCAGGCTACTTGTGAGATTGTTGTCTTATCAGCACATACCGTCAGCTGGTTAGCGACCTTGTAAAGCACTGCCGCCTTTTTTTAAATTTATTTTTACATCGTTTATCTTTCTATAAGGGAAGTAAGGGCACGAGGTTGGTCGAGCCGCGACAGTAGCCCGGTGACACGGTAAGGATAATTACAATCAGAGCGCTCCCAGTATCTGAAGTTTAGCGTTAGAAGATTTCCTTAAGATATTGTGCGATTAGCGATATTTTATTTGGAGATGGATCCGACAGGTAGGATTTTGGGCAGGAATTCTGGAAAACTTGATTGCGTATTCTATTAAACTTCGGACACTCTACAATCAAGTGAAGTGGGTTACGGTGAGATATATAATTCGACTTAATTTCATAAAAGAAAAACTTCTAGTAAAAATTGGTAATTGTATTTTGTATGTTTCTTCAGTTATTTATTACGAAAATAGTACATTCGATTTAATTTTGGCCGGACTTATCTACTCGATTTGAAACCGATTAAAATTATGCGAATTCAATTTACAGAACACCAAGTATGTGTATTCGTTTTAAAAATGAAAATTTTTTCCGAATACGGTTTACAGAACATACACGATAATTTTCAATTATTTTCGATGACAATAGCAGCTGTTATTCTCGCACCAATTGTATTTTATTCGACTTCTTGTCGACGAGTTCGTCGTTCGTTCTAGTTGTGTTTATACCTTAATCTATAATATGCAATTCAGATTAGAATAATTAATCGCCTATATTATAAAAAGCGGCAGGCCATAGAATTTTTAATGGTGTGAAAGAGTTAAAGTACAACACCCATTATATACCAGACGAAAAATAAAAGGAAAAAACTGGCTCCCATTTAGAGCATTTCATAGCGAACGATATTCAAATACGAAATAGAATTCAATTTGAAATTTCGATTCGTATCGAAAGCATTAATTTGGGCCATGTATTGTATATTTCTATACTGCATTTCCTCTATTTTAAATAAATTTAAAAAATATTTTCAACGTCTGTGTAGAAAACATTTTTAATTTGCAAATGCATGGTAGTGCACTTTTCTAGTCATCACTGATCGACATTAATTGCACCAATTAACGTTTTTCGTTTTTTTTTATTTGTATTATTTTTATTTTTTATTTATTTGCTCAAGTGCAGTTTTTGTATCTTGTTAGTGCAGTTGTAGATATTTGCTGTTGATTGTGTGCAATTATTTTTAAACATAAATTAAATTTTTTTCGTATTTTTGCTGTTGCTGCGCTTGTTGTACTCGTATTATGGCAAACACTCCTCTATAAATTATATTGTTTATAACACTTATGGCAATTAAATTCACACGTAAATTGCAATTTCATTAATATTTGAAAGCAATTTTGCACAAATTAAAACGAAGAAAAAAAAAAGAAAAAATAATTGAAAAACATTGTGTGTGTGTGTATGTTTTCTTTAAATGTGCACTAGCGCTGCAACACATTGCAGAGAGTGTGTGTGCGCTTTTCTTTTATTATAAACTGCAATTATATTTGGCAGATCAGTGAATAGTTTTTAATAAATATCAAGTACAATTTATTAATTCACTTTTTGTGTGCATTTGCTGAAGTATCAATGTACATAAATTTGACGAGTACACAAAACGACATACGATTTGATTTTATTGGCAGGAAAAAATATATTACAATTTAGGGTTATTATTTGAACTGTCATGTGTGCGAATTTCCGCAATAACGGTATTTGTATTGAAGTCGGGGTGGTTTCGTGTAACGAATGTCTGATCGCCGGGTGTGAATGGCTTGTGTGGTATCACGATGGGCCAAAAGACCTGGCCTAAGTGGGCCGTTCTACTTCGTGGAGGGTCCGCCACCTTATCTAAACTAATTTTTCATATAAGCAACTTAATAGAGAGCTGCCCAACTTTACATTCATATTTCGAAATATGGATGCTTTATTTGCCACATCGATTAACTTCACTTCAGAATTTAGTTTGTGACAGTTAATTTCTCAAAAATATATTTCTGCCAATGATTAAGGAAAAGTCATTGTCAAAATACAATTGTTCATTTCACAAGCGCGTATGAATGTCGCATGCTTTTTGCAATCATTTTATTATAAAATATTGTATTTTTGTTGTTGGTAATTTTCATACAAAAGCGCATTCTGATTATAGGAATACATTTTTTATATTAACTGAATTTATTTTGGGAATATTTATTTATATATATGCTTCTAATTGTGCTTTTTCCCTTATAAACTATATGTGAAATTTATTATTACATACTTTATGATATTCTCATACAGTATGAAAAATATCATAAAGCATTTTATTACAAAAGCAACTCAATAATTGAGGAGGAAAGCATATCCATATAGTACTATTTCGCTAACGCTTACTTAGCTCATCAGTGGATTTTCCTAATTTCTGAATACAAACCCAAGATCTATATGTTTAAAAATCAATTAATCAAACGAGAATTTTTTCAAATATCAAACATACAAACCAAAAATCTATAAACAAAAACATAACAATCCATTTTTTTTTTTTTTATTTTTTTTTTACTTTTTTTTTTTTTTTTTTTTTGAGTTACTTTTGTAATAAAATGCTTTATGATATTTTTCATACTGTATGAGAATATCATAAAGTAATTATTAATTAATTTCACATATAGTTTATAAGGGAAAAAGCACAATTAGAATCATATATAGGAATACATTTTATATATTTTCCACATTTTATAGATCAAATAGCGACGAAAGAGAGTACTTAAGCACAGAAAACTCGGAAAAAACTTTTATTGCCTTAACCGGGCTGGGAATTGGACCCAGGTCCTAATGGTTGCAGTGCCAACACGCTAACGTCTCAGTCATCATCAAATTTAAATTAAACTCAAGGTATATTTTTATAATTAAAAATATGCCACTATTTTGTTAAAAGTTGTGTTACGTTCTCCGGAAATTTTTGTTTAATATATTAATTAACTGCCATTTAATAAAAATTTTTTAATTTAGCTTTGCATTGCTAATTATGAGCGAAAAACGCGACGCAAACCGAAGCACGTTTTTTCGCACATTTATTGATTTTCATTCAATTGTTTCCGACGTTTATAAATTTTTTCAATAAAAATTCCAGTTTTTTTAAACCAGTTTTTATTAAAATAAAATTATAACAATTCATG
Organism: Dexiosoma caninum; assembly: GCA_963924685.1. Lineage (NCBI taxonomy): Eukaryota > Metazoa > Arthropoda > Insecta > Diptera > Tachinidae > Dexiosoma > Dexiosoma caninum. Next base: position 12,623,655 of record OZ004727.1, read on the forward strand.
AGAAAAACATAAAAAATGATTAAGATTAAAATTAAAGATAAGAAATTCTTAGTACACATTAAAGGAAAAAGTCTATTTTGATGTGTTAGTACATGAAGCAGACAACCTTCAGCTACATATTTGTATGGGACTTTAACGGGGAATCCTCTTTTTCGGTTTTAATTTTGTGCTAACATTTTCCTTTTAACGACACCAAATCGAAGCCACTAACGATGCAACTTCGAACCCATGCGACGCAAACTGAAACAAAAACGGCTCAAGTTCGAAACGACACAAACCGAAACGATATATTGATAGAATTTTATATTGGAAAATTTGTCTATTTAATATTTTATAAATAAAAAAAAAATTAAGAAATACTGCAGCAAATAATAATAAGAGAATAATTTTCTTTTTTTTATCTTGGACCAGCACTCAGGAGATGACCCCTACACATGCGGAGCATTATGCTAGAACTAAAGGAAAGGGATAGAAGGACAAATGATAGGAGGTAAAGCTTCACTATCTTACAACACTGATTTTTTTTTGCACGTTATTTGTTTTTATAGCAGTGTTGTAGCGTCTCTGATATCAAGGAGACGTATTAAATTTCGAAGCTTCGTTTTGTTAGCCATATTTAGTAATATTTTACTTCGCCGGTGCTACACAATGACGACGAAGGAGGGCGTTCTGATGTGCTTGTGGATTGGATACAGCTGAAGCCGTTACTGTTCAAAGATCAGTGACTATGCCTTGGCCACTGAAACCTTGCGACAACAACAGGCACAAAAACACACAAATGTACATAAGAAAAATGCGAAATGTTTTCTTTTTTTTTAATTTTTTGTCTGAAACTGGAGTTGAACCCAGGTCTGTTTTTGGTTTTCTAGTCAACGTGCAGACTACCATACATCATGCCAGCGCCACCATCAATGAAGCTTTAATGCAGAACATTGGCGTGGTCTAACTTTGGAGAGTAGTTAAAAGAAAATAGTCTCAAAAAACAATTGCGCATAGATTTAATTAAATTATCTTCAACTTTGTTCTTTGTCCGCAAAAAAAGACGTAAGTTAAGGCAAATAATGTTGTTTATGGTTTTTTTGTTATTAAAATTTTAACTGATTTTAATAATATTTTCGATTATTCGGACATATGGAGTACTTTCATGTGGAAGAAAATAAACAACTTTGAACAGCAATAAAAATCGAACTTTTTAATGAATTGACAACAGGGAAATATTTTTGTATTGTTAATTTTAATTTAATTAATATCACCTACAGATGTCATTATTGTCAATTGTTCATTTAAACTGATTCGTGATGTGATTCTATCAGCATCAGTGACACTATTTCAATGGATAGTCATTTAAAATCGTTATGCATAAATAAGTTTTTACACTGCAAACAAAAACAAATTAAATTCATGATTTTATGCCATGTGCCAGCAACAACTTGTTGTTCATATTTTTAATACAAGCTCGAATAAACAACTGATATATGAACTCAATATATATAGAGGTCATTTAATTAATGAATTAAGCAGTTAATAAACATTAATAACACACTGTCAGTCTTAATAAAATACCATTTATAGTGAAACAGGTGAAAGCTTGTAGACATGCGTTTGTGTAATTAAAAAGCATTTAAGTGAGAGCAGGCGAAAGGTTGTTTTTAATATTTCAATTATGTAATCACGATGAAAATATTTCACTTAAATAATATGAATAGCTGGTAGTAAATATGCAAAAAAAAATTTTAAATTAACGAATGAATTGTTTTTTCTTTGTTAGTTTTGCAGAAAAGTGTTTTCATAAGCGGTTAAGAGTCTTTATTATTTTCTATTTGAAGAGAACTGCGCATTTATATTCAAACCTGTCGTAGTGTAGACTATTTTCATACAACTGAGTCAACAAAGTAATAAAAATAAAACTAAATTACCTAAGAAATGTTCACATTCAGCGAATATTTGATGTAGAAATTGTAACCATTATAGTGGACAATAATCTTTAACACTAGAAAATTAAACGTTGGCTGTGAGTTACAACGGATACTATTTTTACGTGTTTAATCATGTGCACATAACAGCACGAGCTTTCAAACCAACACAGTATTCTACCATGTGAACTTGCGAAGGGACGTTTATTGCAGAAGGTATTTTTTTTTTTGGTAAAGAGATATTCTACTACCAAAAAAAAAAAATTATGATCAGATGTGTGTTCAAGATTATAGTCTATAAAGCGTCTAACTCCACGGTGCTCTCAACACCGGGTGACGTCCGCCACCGCCCCCTTGAGCACATGGAAAGACAACTTGTGACTTACTAGGTGCACATACGTTGCCATCGAGAATCATAGTTATTCTTTATCTATGTTATTACGCCTTGACGAGCTGTTGCGGGGGGCTAATACCACGTTCACACTTATGTTTTTAAACGCGTTTAAGCAAAGTGTTTTAATAACTAAACACAACCGTTCACACAATATTTGAGATGTTTAAGAATGACGTTTTATCAGCTGTTTATGGTTTCGTAAACAATTGTATACAAGTTTGAGAAAATTAAAAATATATTAAAAAGGGAAAATAGTTTTGCTAATGATGGAATTGTGAACATTGATGAACTATTTAAAGGTGAAATAAAGATGTATAAGAAAAAACATCGCTATTTCAATATGTGTTTAATAGCCATAAAAAAGTGAAACATTCGTCAAAAACACACTGAACATATCCCAAAATTAAATGCAACCCTGCCATTTACGCGTTTAACGAATTATTTAAATCTAAAACATTTCATTTGAGATGTTGAACAAAACGCGTCAATGTATGGTAAAACATCTCAAAATCGATGTGTTTAATCCTTAAACACAATTGAGATGTTAAACACGGTAGGTGTGTACATAGTATAACTGAACCCTGTGTGACGTCAGAGAGTTTAACTCAAGTTCTTTAATACAGACCTCCATTCTATTCTATTAACAACAGGACAGAGTATTATGCATTTCCAACCATATTGACCAAGGCTCTGTTCACTACTGTTGAATGACAACAGCATTTAAATTAGTAAAAATCATATGAAAACATATGGGTATAGTAATGGAACTAATAGAAACTAATAAAATAGACCAAAACCCAATATCCCAGCGTAACTGTAGGTATTAAACACAGTCACTGTGAATACAAACCCATGCCAGCACACTAAATGCAACTTTTCAGGGTTGACACGAAGTACTCACCAGGAACACATCAGTTGTTAAGCCGTTAAAGCAGTGGGCTCGCTGGCAGCCCGTAGTGCTAGACAAGACAAAGCATATATTTCTACAGTCTGCAAGGAAACTACAATAATAGTAGAAGTACATGATCAAACGTCTAGTTGGATCTCAAAGAGTCAACTCTTCTATCATCTTCAAACTTAAAGAAAATTCCTATTATTGATGTATTTCATATTACATGAATCAAATGATCAAGATATGCATTTATTTAAAGAATTTGAAGACCGATGAGGTAATTATTCAAATAGGTAACAGGCGATTGCTAATGTCCCGTAGGTTATGAACAATTGATATTTTGCATTTGTAGCAGCATCGTTTGAACACATGTCCCTTCTCTACGCTTTGCCTTTCAAACTTGCTGCAGGTCAAATAAATTGCATACGTTGAAGAGAACGTACACATTGCAAAGGTCCAAGAAGAATACAACAAACACAAATTTCATCAACTACGCGGTCTGTTCAAAACAAAAGGTGAAATTTGAATTTTTTTAAAGAGTATTTATTTATTCATTATCCCAGTTTCAGACTAAAATTATATAAAAAAAAAAGTAGTCTGCACATTGACTATAAAACCAAAACAGGCCTGGGTTCAACCCCAGTTTCAGACTAAAATCATAAAAAAATAAAAAAAAACATCTCGCATTTTTCTGATGTGCATTAGTGTGTCAGTTGTTTTCGGAAAGTTTCATTGGCGAAGGCATAGTCACTGGTCATTGAACAATCCACAATCACATCAGAACGCCCTCCTTCGTCGGTATTGTGTAGCACCGGCGAAGTAAAAATAATAATAAAAAAAAAATGGTTACTCAACCGAAGCTTCAACACTGCTATAAACAAAGAACGTGCAAAAAGCAGAGCTGTAAAATAATTAATTAAGCTTCACCTGCTGTCGTTTCTCTAACTAGCCCTTTCCTATAGTTCCAGCGCAATGCATCGCATGAGTAGGAGTCATTTGCTGAGTGCTGGTCCCAGATAAATAAAAAAATAATATCCATTTTGTTCCCTTGAAAGTAATTCTCGACAGATATAATACACTTATGCCAGCGCTTCTTGCAATCCTCGAAGCACTGCTAAAATGCGGTTTTCGATATGGCCATCAGCACGTTCTTCGATTTTTAACTGTATATCATCAATTGTGGCAGAATGCTTTCCTTTCATTAGGCTCTTCACTTTTGGAATAGGAAAAAGTTGCAGGCAACCAAATCTGGAGTGAATAATGTGGCTGAGGCATGATTAGGTTGTTGTTTTTGGCCAAAAAATCCCGAAAAAGCATTGATGTGTAAGGTGGTGCATTATCGTGATGCAGAATCCATGAATTTTTTTCCACAATTCCGATCGTTTGAGCCGTATTGCTTCACGCAAACGTTGCATAACTTCTTTGTAGTATTACTTATTAATCGTACCAGCTGCTGGTAAGAACTCATGATTTACCACGCCATTGTAATCGCAGAAAACAAAACTCCCCTTTTCTTTTGAACAAACCTCGTATTTAGTTCGTGTAACCATACCTATCACAACGCCTTTCATATACTCGTCTTTAACAATCAAATTTAATTTTATTTTTTAATCAAAATTATCTGCCCATTTACTGTCATACATTTTTATTTCTCTTCTAAAAAAAAAAAAAAAAAAAAAACCATATACACCGGATATAACACTCTGGTCATAATTTTCGCCTTAAGTAAATAAATAAAAAGAAAATTTTAAATAAAAAATAGAACTTTATATTTTGAAATGGATTTATCTTTTATTGTTATTTTAATATTTTGTACTCGTTGAACCATCACTGCCACCGACATTCCCAGTGCCATGTATACACCCACCCACTTGGCTCACAACATTAAGAATATTTAATAATGCGTATGACAAATGGAATAACTCACATATTTTTCTGTTCATTTTGTTTATTTACACTTAAAAAAAAAAGCTTAACTGTTTGTATTTATTTTATTATTGTGGAAATGATGTGACAGTGTTTAATGAAAAAATAATAATTTTTCGTTTTTTTTTCTTCGTTATTCTGCTGTTGTGTATCTGTATCTGTTTTTGTTTTTTTTTTTTTTTTTGTTCTCCCCCCGTCGTAGCCAGTTGTTTATTTTAACAGCTTAACATTAATTTAAATTTATGGCTCAAATATTTGTGTTGAACAAAAGAAATTATTTGAAATTTTTATAAATGAAAAATGTGTTAATTTGTTTAAATATTTAAATTTATGGTGCAAATTAAAATGATTTCGAAATACTGACAATATTTTATGTTCCTCGTTTGTTCATTCTTTTTTTTTTGCGTTTTTTTTTTATGAAAAATTATTAAAAATAATTTATATAATAAACACGCCTTATTTAAAATGTAATAAAATGTGGGGAGATAATTTCGTCTGAACAAATTTATAATAAATTAAACTGAGAACGAGATTTTGGTAGATAATATTTTTGCTTCTGTGAAAGAGAATTTATTTTCATTATAATTATTTTATAAATGACCTCATAAATTGTGGTCACATGAACAGTGGTAGAGCATGGCTTTAGTTGAACAAAAAAAAAAAAAAAAAATAATAATAATCAAGAAAACCACTAATTAATTTGGTTTACTACTGGGAGTATAATTTGGCTTGCGCCATTTATTTTCGAGAATCTATTTAAAAGAAATAATAAAAAATAATTATAGATTTTATAAAACAAACGGACAAGATGTCACTGTTGAACGATTGCCAGCGATAACAGATTGTCCAAGACAATAATAATGGGGTTACAAATTAATACGTTTCTTTTTCGAAAAAAAAACAAATTATTTCAAAATAGAGCAAAACATAAAAAATACATTTTTGTCAACAATACTTTTCACATAAAAATTATATTTTACGAGCCTTTGCTTTAAATGAAAATATTTTGTATTCTGCCAAAAGAAAGCTTCTACACAACGGCAATTAGTATAACAAATTTTAGATGATTTTTATTACAAAAATAAATAAATTCATTAAAAAAAGTATTATTTAGGAATACTTATACATTTATTTGACAGGAAATGTTGATATTAACCCTGCTGTTAGGTTTGGACGATTTTGGTACAATATTTTTTTTATTTTTTATTTCAATTGGCCATAAGATATTCTATCAGGTATTTTTTTTTTGTTCCATTTTAAAGATTTAATTAAAAATGTTATTTTAAAGAAAAATACTTCCATTCTACGTAAATAAATAAAACAAATTTTAAATGATTTGACTTACAAAACAACTAAATTTATTTAAAAAAAAAAAATCATTATTTAAAAATACATATACATTTATTTGACTCGAAATGTTCATTCTAACAAAAAAATTGTATTTAATTAAATTAAAGGAAAATTATCTTTTAAAAGAAAATATACATGAATTAGGCGATTGGTTCTTTGTTAATTTTTTTTTTTAGAGAATTAGTTGATTTATTAAAAAAAAAACACTTAAAAAATTGAAAAATTTTGAGATATGTTTTCTGCTGGTAAAAATGTTATTTGCTTTTATGATTAATAAATCAGTTGAAATAAGAGAACCAGCTGTTGTCTTGTCCTTTCGTCGATGTTGAATCACACCAAACAAAACAAAAATCTTGTGATTTACAGAAGAGCACAAAATCACAAGTGTGATTTTAAAATAGCAATTGATTTGAAGTCACGTGATTTTCAGCAAAGTGAGTGTCGTATGCATAATTTACTGCCTGTTCATAGAAGCCGAGTGAAAATAATCGTTCACCATTCATATTGAAAATAACGATAAAAAAAAATAATTTTTTTTTGTTTCCATATATTTTGATTTAGAAAAAGTTTAATAAATAAATGTGCTTAAAAAATTATTTTATTATTTTTACCCTTTATAAATTAAAAAAAAAATTAAAAATATCAGTGGCTCATTTCTGCACATGGTGAGAGTTAAAAAAATCTAAAGGTGCCTTTCCCATTAAAAATTTTCGATTTTTTGATTTATAAATCAGTTAAAATAAGGCAGTTAGCTGTTTTCTTGTATTTTCGTCCTGGTAGAATTACACCAAAAAATAGAAACACCAATTACGATTATTATTCTCTATTTTACATAAATCTTGTGTTTGACAGAATATTAATAATTTTTTCGATTTAAAATTTTTGTCACTTACGTTACAGAAATCAAGCACAGCTTACAAAAATGGTGATTAAAATAAGTTACTTTTTAAAACAAAAACTATCATTCCGTAAAATTATAGATTTATATTTATAAAAATTAACGTTTTAAAAACTTTCCACTCACAACAAAAACAATAGTTTTTTACGAAAAAGTAATTTCTTCCAAAATAATAAAAATTTTTTTCTTTGTTCTTTTTAGAAAATCGATTTCTGTCAACAAAAGAATATTATTTATTCAAAGAAATATTTGAAGAAAATATCACTGTTCTAAAAAAAATTTATTTTTATAGAAAAAGTAGGTTTAAAAAGTACTCTTTAAAATGAAAAAAAGCTACTGCATACAGAAAAGGTATTTTTCACAAAATGCTACCTTTTGCAGAAACTGTACTTTTCACAAAAAAAACACCTTTTCCAGAAAATATACTCTGCACACAAAAATGTACTCTTTTCAAAAAAGGTAATTGGGTACATTTTACAGAAAAGTTAAAAAAAAGGATTTTTTAAATGAAACAAATTTTTTAGAACACAAGTGCTTTAAAAAAAAAAAAACTGCTCTTACAGAAAAAGTACTTTCTTGCGGTTCTTGCAAAAAACATACTGTTAAAAACAAATGTGTCTTCTATACACTTGTGTGAAAACACAAGTAGTACTTTTAACATAATAGGTACTTTTCGCACAAAAATTACTTTTCTTATAAAAAAATTGGCAAAGCAAATCAGACTAAAATTCTTTCTTCTCCGGGCGAAACGTTAACAAAGTAAAATAATAAATGAAATGTCTCTTCCTTAAGGTACGGTACCATATGGCAAATAGTTGCCCAAAAAAAAAAACGTAACCACTGTTTTCGGCAAATAATTAATTAATACTTCATGGGATGTATAAGTCAAAATTGAGTGAAGTAATAATTTATAGAAAACCGAAGGTGTTTTATTTATTATAAAGACCTGTTTCAAATCAAAAGTACTTTTAAATATTAAAAAAGGGTACAGAATTATCTGGTTAGGTTTTTTTGGGCAAATATTTGGCATATGTGAGCGTACCTTTAGGTTAAAAATTAATACTTCAACATAATATCAGAGACACAACAAGTCTTAGATTCTCGAAAAATATGAATTTTGCAGAGTTGTGGTAGAATTAAGCTCTCTGCCTTTCGATCTCTTAACCTCCAGCCTTTTCCATATCTAATAAAAAAAATTATCGAAGTTTAGAGGCACTAAAAGCTATCGGAAGCGATACATTGCCTAATTATTAATAAATGCTTACAAAAATTCCAACTAAAAGCACTGATTAAAGCAGTATAAATGCTGAAAAATATGAGTTCTGCTGCTTTTGTCTTTTCGGATACATAAAGTAATATATCTAAGGGGCTCATCGCGAATAAAAATTGTGCATTAGAAAAAGGCGATTGCAACTGATACCATTATATTTTTTCTCTTACAAAATTGCTTCCAGATAGGCACAATTTTTTGCTGCGATCCCGTTTCAACTCGTTCCGATTCATACATTGTATACGTAGCACTGATCCAACTAAAAAAGTTATTTTTATAGAAGAGTTATTTTTTGTACCACAATAATTGCTGGTGGCGATGGCACGATGGATGGTAGCCAGCACGTTGACTACAAATCCAAAAACAGAACTGGGTTCAACCCCAGTTTCAGGCTAAAATTTTAAAATAAACATAAACATCTCGCATTTTTCCGATATGCATTAGTGTGTCTTTGTGTGTCAGTTGTTGTCGGAAGGTTTCAGTGGCGAAGGCCTAGCCACTGGTCACTGAACAATACCGGCTTCAGCTGATAGCAATCCACAATCGCATCAGAACGCCCTCCTTCGTCGGTATTGTGTAGCACCGGCGAAGTAAAACAATAATAAATATGGCTACTGAACCGAAGCCTCAGCACTGCTACCAGTATAAATAAAGAACGTGCGAAAGCAGAGCTGCAAAAATAATTAATTAAGCTTCACCTTCTGTCGTTTCTCCTACTATCCCTTTCCTATAGTTCCAGCACAATGCTTTGCATGTCAGAGTGCTAGAGTGCTGGTCCGAGATAAAAAAAAAAAAAAAAAAAAAAATAATACGGAATTCCCTTTTTTTGTTTTTTTTTTTTGGAAAGTTTTCTGCAAAATAATTCCATATTTTAGGTTTTCTTACATTAGAAAACAAGGCTTTTGTCGTAAAAAGGTGCCTAAAACTAAAATTACGATTATTTATGAATATATGGTTGTTATATGGTTTAGCTGATCTATATACGGAATTTAATTTGCTGCTAATAACAAAATCTTCAGTAGATCTTGAACCAAATTCTTGAAAAATAGCTAAGAAATTTCACATGCTCGTACAAGAACTCCCAAAAAAAATTTAACAATTACGGAATACACAAACAAAACAAACCAAATAGCTTATTCAAAAATTTTCCTTATACAACAAACAAATAATAAATAAATAATATAAAAAATATGTGTATAATAATAAATAATCAAAAATAAATCAAATGATAAAAAGTAGAATTTTTATATGAAAATGGTTTTACTACAGAACTTGTTACCGAAAAATTACCCTTTAGCATGAAATTAAATTTTAATTGTGAATTTTCTATAATAAAATTATTAAAATCTATGTCAATATTACATTGAAGCTTTTAATTCCCCATACTTTTATGATAAGAGTACTTTTGGGCAAAAAGTACTCTTTCTTAATTTTTACAAAATATATGTAAGCTCTGTCACAAACAAAAATATAAATTTATATCAAAATCGTGCAGAAAAATTAAAGCGGAAAGCGGTTTTTCATTAAAGCATTTTACATGAAAAAATCCCTCTTGCAAACAAATCACTATTGAGAGTTCTTATTAATTTAATTGTACAATCAAAATATATGCACCATTTAAGTTTTATTTTCTTAATTAATTTAAAGAAAAAAAAAATGTTTAAGCGAGAAACCAATGTACAATATCACGAAATAAATTTCAAGTTAAAAGCTTTTAATTTATTTTGATTTCGATTTAAATGGGTACATGTACTTCCCAAACAGTCGTAATGTAGACAAATTCAATGCAACGAGAAGCAATAAAAAACGTTTAAAACGTACATATTAATTTTCTATCTAATTATTTGTACATTTTAATGTGCCATTATTTTATAAAATTTACTACCGCAGTAATTTGTGCCGTTTATATGTTTGTGAATTTTTTGTCTTGCTTTTTATGACACTGGTTTATTAAGTGGTCATATTAAATTATTTGACATTTTTATAAGCTGTACATTTGAGTGTTTTTTTTCTTTCTTAATTCAATTATTATGTTGTGTGGTGACTGAAAGTGATTGTCTCATTAACAGCAGCAGAGCGCTAAATAGATTTAGCTAGAGCTGCTCTTACCAATAAGTATGTTTTAGTTATGATGGTTACCGCTATAAAGTAACTAAAAATGGCCAAATATCTTTTTTTTTTACTTTCTTCACATTTAGTTTTTATTTTGCTGTGCTATTTCATTCACCACTGCTGTTAGCTCACATTTGAAACTATTAAGCATTGAACTCAGCTTTTTTTTTCTGTGCCAAAAAGAAGAAGGAGAAAAATATGCTGTCTTAACAGCAGTCAAGTTCAATTTAAAATTTAATTTTATGACATGACTGCTCGTCATACTACTGACTTTAAATTTCAGTTGTTGTTTGTTGTCGCTGTCTCGGAATATATGACTACCACGTCTGTGATGGCTGTTGCCTGCCGTTTGTGTTTATTTGCTGCATTTGCATATTATGCGTGGATTTTTAAGGTTTCTCCTACTTGTACGATTGTAAATATGTGTTGCGCTGCCTTCTCATATTCATATTCGTATTCGTATTTAGTTTTATATTTTATTACACATTTCAGTTGTTGCGGTTGGTTGTTGGTGTCGCTTTTTTCTGTGTTCATTTTTCATTTCCATTTAGACTCATTGATGTGAGTATGAGTATACTCGTCGCTTATTGAAACAGCACATACACAGACATTTGGAAATGTGCACTGCATAAATAAAACAGGCAGAGAATGGAATTGTTAGGGTGCCTCATGCACTAGGCTGCGTTTTATCAATCTGGACGTGCGGCTTCGATTCCCCCCTTGACACTGTGTGTTTCGTGCAGTATCACAATGGGCCTAAACTCTGGCCTAAGTGGGGCGTTCTACTTCGGGGAGCGTCCGCCACCTTGCCTAACCTAAGAATTGCTAAGTTTTCATCGTATTAAAATGTTGAAGAAAATTGTGTTTTTTTGATATTTAGAATTAGAAGATTAGATCTTTTATAGTGTGACATCCCCTCCTGTTCTGTAAACCGAGTCAATTTAAAAGCGAGTGATTTCTCAAAAGCGAATACTTGCCAATTTGGTGTTCTAAAAATCACACGATTTCCCTCATTCAAACTTGTTTTCGAATAAGATTTTTAAACGTCAAAACGTCAATAAAGCTATTGAAAATTTGTTCAAAATAATGTTTATTCTTATTTAAAAGTGATTTTTTAATGATATATCTAATGAATTTAGTGAAAATGTATTTTTATTCGTCCATCTACTTTATCTGCATACTTTAACAAGAACATGGAGAAATAGTCGAGTGCTTTTTAAATTGATTATTTTGTATTAAAATCTATTACAGAGTATATAATTTGACTTAATTTAATTAAAGAAGACAGACTTCAAGTAAACTTTGGTAATTGTTTTTTGTATGTTTCATCAGTTATTTATTAGGAAGATAGTACATTCGATTTAATTTCGAACGGACTTATCTACTCGATTGTAAACCGAGTAAAATTATGCGAATTCGGTTTACAGAACACGTACGTATGTGGGGGTACGGCGCTCTTTTTTGTGCCTCTAAGGTGGTATGCTCTAATGCTCAGAGTATCAAATAATAAATTTGTATTTTAATTTTTTTTTGTGATCTCCAACAACATACAAATATTGAAGGCCTTTTGGTATTTTGTTTCTCACTTGCAAATAAATAACTAAATTTTTAATTCATTTTGTTTAAATAAATGCTATAATTACAAGCAAATTTACTGATTTTTTTTTTTTTTTTTTTTTCTAAATTTTTATTGTTACAGTAACATTTACATTTTTACAATAATTTAATTTTAATTTTAAGAGATCAATTCTTAATCAAATTTTTCACCTTAATCATTTACAGCAATGTTTTTATTTTATCATTTATACATTTATTTAGGGAAAAAGGGATATCAAAAACCTTATAAGTAGAGCAGTAATGTCAGAGGGTAAAAACAAGGGATAAACGTTATCAAACTAATGCATTGATGTGTAGATAGCTAGAGTATTTACAACGATTTTTAAAGTTTTGAGACAATATATTAAGTTTATCTTTAACTAATTTTATGTTAGACATAGAGTGCAAAGTTTGTGTGGAAAAATGTATTGGCAAATTATATATCATTTTGAGTAGTTTATTTTGACATATTTGTAGTTTTTTTAAGATGACACTCAGAGGTGACATACCAAGCAGGCGCCGCGTAAAACATTATAGAATGGAATATAGATTTTAAGATAAGAAGTTTGTTGTGTGTATTTAGTTCAGACTTTCTGTTTATTAACGGGTATTTAATATGTTCATTAAATAAAAGCTTTACTGATTTTATTTCTCTATATAACACGATTTATTTCGTAGGAAAACTTATGTTAATTGCTGCGACGAAGAAAACACTATAAACGCAGTAAAAGTCACATCTAGGATTAAATATCATATTATTTCGACAAACTTTGTTGCCAGTCTTCAGAGAATATTAATTGAAAAATTTTTTTTTAAATATTCTAAATATTTAATAAACTAAATTAAAGAAAAACTGTTCCTAAAACCGAATTTTTATGACACAAATTACAAAAAAAAAATTAAAAAACATTTACTAATAACACTAATTATTTAAGCTGTAGGTCTTTTTAAAACATGTAATATTTATTTTTATTCGAAATTGGTTTTTGTTTATAATGAAAAAATATTATTATGAATATGGCTGTTAATATTTTTATTTTGAATTTTCATTGACATAAACTTTTTCTGTATTGTGAATTTTAATATTACATACATATATTAAAAAGACCTACAGCTTAAATAATTAGTGTTATTAATATAAAAAGAGGTAAAAAAAACTAGAAGAATTAAAAAACATTTACAATAAATTATTTCAAAATATTAAAAATTTTTAAATTTACTCACTTTTTGGTCAAACGGTATCTATAAATAATGAAAAAAAAAAAAACATATAATTAGAAAATAATATTAGAATTAAGTATATTTGTCAATAGTTCATAAACAATTATAAAATGTATTTGTATTTGATATACGCAGGAAGTGATAACCCGTCATATAATTTCGTTGAGTGTAATTTTATAACATCACGTACAGAGGTGAGTCCATGTGTCGGTTAAACTTAGTGTTGTGTGTCATTTCAATATTTGCTGCAGTAGTTGCTGTTGCTGTTGCTGTTGGTGGCTGCTGCCAGCATTTTTTTCGTTTTTTTTGTCGTACACATTAAGTTGGCATTCATTAAAATGTATTTCTCACTTCGTATTACAAGTGGATTGTTTTTTATAATTTTTCATTAATAATTTCTGTTGTTGTTGTTGTTGTTGTTGTCGGCTATAAGTATATTTTGTTATTTATGTGGTTTTTTTATTTTTGTTGTTCATTTCATTATGTATTTTTGTGTAAATATCTTTTTAAGCTGACAGTCGACTAAATTAATTTGACAATAATTAGCATTTCAACTTGTCATCGTTAATGAATATTCCGTTTGCGTTGTGTGCATATTGTAGCCAATTCATTTTTGTCGGTGTGTAAAGATGGCTGAGTATATAATATGCATGTAGATATGTATATATATATATAGGTGTGTGTGTTTATGTGTGTGATTACGAAAATGCGTGTGTTTTAATTAATGCTGGTTTGGTGTTAACTGCAGCAAAAGTTTGATATATATTTTTTTCTGTCAGTTAACACTTCGAGATTTTCTGAGGCATGCAGAACAGAGATTTTGATTTGTGCGCTTTTTTTTTTTTGTTGAAAAAATACAGAGTTTCATAAAAAATTGTGTAATTATTTATTGCCACATTGGCTTTGGAATTTATGACCTGTTTCTGTTTGTACAGATACATATTGGGAGAAATAATTTTACAAATGGTTTTCCTTAAATAGAAGACTAACATGTAGGAATCATATTAAAACAAAAACACAATAACAAAGAGAATGTAACTAAGTCTTGTGAAATAGAGTAATACTGTATAAAACCATTCAAAAACAAGTGCGGACTTATAGAATTGTCATTATCGGTAATTTCAAGTAATTCGAATATTGAAGTCCTGCAGCGCTTTCAAACTAAAATCCTACGACCGATAACAAATTCTCTCCTTGGCAACTATACGACGAAGAGGGTGGCGATGGCACGATGGATGGTAGTCTGCACTACAAAACCAAAAAGAGACCGGGGTTCAAACCCAGTTTCAGAAAAAAATTCGTAAAAATCGTTTCTCCTGCTATCCCTTTCCTATAGTTCCAACACAATGCTTCGCATGTGTAGGAGGTATCTTCTGAGTGCTGGTCCCAGATAAAAAAAAACAGTCATAAAGATTTGGATATATCCAAAGCTAAGCAAGAAATTGGTAGATTTAGCAATAAGTATTTTGACAGACTCAAAAACTACAGCAGTCTGCTAGCTATCGCTGTATTAGACGACAGTGAAGAAATATTTGGCTGAAGAGGTATTATATTTTTTATACTTGCTTTTTAGAATAGAGATTTCATGTCATGTTATGTTATTTTTCTATATTTATCTTGTTATGTAACTACTCTTTCAATTATTAAACGTTGGTCAAAATTCATTACGATTATTTATCTATGTCTGTTATATGGTTCAGCTAAAACGTATAATTTTAATTATATTATTAATTGACCTTTTTTATTATATTTTTTGATATATATTTATTAAGCCTGAGGTCTTTTTTTTATTTTATTTTGTTAAAAAAAAAAAAAAAAAAAAAAAATTTAGAAATAAAAACTGCCTGAAGATGTTAACCGAAGGTTAACGAAATATCGAAAATAAATATAAAAATAATAAATAAAAAGAGAAAAAACCTTAAAGCTTAAAAAAAAGATTGTTAAAATATTGTTTTAAATGTTAAAAAAATAATGCATGATGTTAATTGTGAGTCACACCTGAACGTCAACGTTTTTTGCCCAACTTAATTTGACATTTCTTTGTTTCAGTGTTTGACAAATTCAAACAACATGGAGAGGTACACAATTGAGCAGCGCGTTAAGGTTGTTGAAGCTTTTTACGAAAAGGGCCGTTCAAATCAAAATGCATTTCGAACACTTTGTGATTTTTTTGATCAGCATCATCGATCAAATGTGTCCAAAATCATGATTGTTGAAAAGCCGCTGCATCCACAAAGAGTGACTGTTTGGTGCTGTTTATGGCCTGGCGGCGTTATCGGGCAGTACTTTTTCGAAAATGAGGTGAACCAAGCTGTTACCGTGAATGGTGTACGCTATCGAGAACTTATTATGGTCACAAATTGTGAATATGAAGCTGGACGATATGTGAATGCTGCCGCTTGCCACACAGCCGACGAAACAATGTCTCTATTGCGCGAGAAATATAATGGCTGCGTTGTCTGACGTCGTGGCGATGTTAATTGACCGTCACGATCATGTAATTTGACACCGTTGGACTTCTTTCTTTGTGGACATTTAAAAGAAAAAACGTGTACGTCAATAAGCCAAGTGCAATCCCAGAACTAAAGGAGGAGATAATTCGGCACATTAACGATATTGAACCTTAATTATGTCTCAGAGTCATTGAAAATATGGCTCTGTAACCAGAAGAAGCCGGGTTCGATTGTCCATCCAATCAAATCGGAAAAAATATTTTTTTTCTAAGTTTTGTGCTCTACAGCACCGGCAATAAAACATCGCTGAAGTAAAATAATAAATAAAAAGGCTGCCTTTGGCTTCAAATTAGCACGTCGCAACATTGATTTATAATTAACACACCATGGCAGAGTTGTGAGTTCAGCTCTATCTTTCTACAACTTTGACCACTTGTATATTCTCTTCACTATGCCTCTCTCTCTCTCTCTATTTAGTTTCAGTGCAATTAATATCACAAGTAAGAGGATTTCCCCTGAGCACTTTTTCAAGATAAAAAAAAGCTTTCAATCTCATTGGAGATTGATACAAATGTAGTTTTTAAATTTATTGCTCAATTTTCTTATAATTATTATACATAAAAAAATAATTAATTATACTAATTATTTAAGCTGTATATACTATGTAATATTTAATTTTATTCGATATTTCGCAACTCCTTTGTGTAGCTTCTTAAGGTAAATTGGTTTTTTTTTTCTGAAGAAGCTACACCAAGGAGTAGCGAAATATCGAATAAAATTAAATATTACATATATAAAAAAAAAGACCTACAGCTGAAATAATTAGTGTAATTAATAAAAAAGAGGTCAAAAAACTAGAAAAAATATAAAAAAATATTTTTCAACAATAATAAGTTTCCTAAAAATTAAAAACTTTCAACAAATTTAAATTATTATTTTAATGCCACTTGTTATTGAATTGTTTCAACAATAAAATAGTTTCCGCAAAATAGTTTTACAAATAGACTTTGAGAGACACGAAATTAATTATTCATGCATAAAAGTCACATATAAATTTCAACATTTCCCCAAGTGAAAAAAAAAAACAAATAAAAACTAAAAAATTAAATTAAAAATTTGGCACAAGACAAAAAGAGACGCTAAACAACCAGTCGTGACAAGGTGCCTTAAATATATGGGCCACTTTATGGCCGAAGTAATTCAAGCGTCACTAGAATTTATGAAATGTGAAAATAATTTACTAAAACAGCGTTACTGGAAACAGAGCAAATAGCTTATTTACATTTTAAAGCGAAAGTCTTGCGTGTGTACAAACAAATGGGAATTAAAATGCGTATAAAATCGATTTACAATTTTAAAGGCCTGCATATATTTGCATCAATATTCCAATATTTCAATGGGGTTGTCGTTCGTATAAAAAAAGCTATACCAATAATTCGAACAAATTTTTTTCCAATTTTTGTGCGATGATTTCGCAATTTAGAATAATAAGAGTTGCTTGGATTAATTTTTGTCGCAGAAGCAAACATTCGAATAATTTTCTCAACTACTTTACGTAAAAAAATATTTGACATCTCATCATCGAATTACATCAGATTAAAATTACTTGAGTAAGACTGTCTGTATGTATGTTCGCTACAGATTTTTACAGAAGCAAGAATGAGACGACAGCATTTCAATTAGAGAGGATTCTAGTTTCATAAGACATACCAACTGACATTAGACTGCACACTGCAATTGTGTTAGTTTTTGAATTCATTTCAACAAACTTTTAACAAAAAACAAATTTAACGGCCTGTTCCACGATGTCGAACGACAGTATCGTTCGTTCGCTTATTACATGCAATACAAAAACAAACATTTTAAATACTAATAATAAGCCAACGAATGAAATCGTTCGACAAAGTCGAGCAAAAACTTAAATGTACTTTTGGTTGAATCAAAAACACGCTGAAAATTCAAGTTCTGTGATTTGAATGCTTCGCTATTGAATTTTATATCTCCGAAAATTTCTAAACGTTCTCGATGAGACAGCAACAGAATACTTTTGCACGCACTTTGCCACCGTAATGCTTTTTTTTTTTTTTTTTTTTTTTTTACAAATAAAGTGGAATTTTTTTTTTTTTTATTTAAACGATAAAAATTGTTTCACTTGTAAAAATTGAATTTTCGCATAAAATTCTTGTTTGTGCTAAGTGTTGTCGCAAACGAGCCTCTTGCAAATATAATTTTTACTGCCGGATTTAGCAAAATTAATATTGATCTGCTGTTGCATAAAATAAAACATTCCATTTATACTGTACATTTTTAAGAAGAATGACAATTCATTAATAATTTGCCTTTAAGCGAACTTATCGCCAGAATCTTTATTGATAGATTTGCGAAAATGTTGCAGCCACCGAATAAAGTAAATTTATGCAATGAAGTAAAAGAAATAAATTAATTTATAAAAACCAAAAATTTGACACATAATAAATTATACAAGGCTGTTTGTTTGCTGCTGCTAGGCCTTTGTGTACAAAACTGAACGAAATTCGTTTCCTTTCGCTTTATTGCAATTCTTTTTTCTCTGGCAAATATTGGGTGCTTTATTTAGAGGTTGTTTTTACTAGTGAATTATTGCCTGGTTATTTTTATTAAAGCTGTTTGGACAATACATTATGCAAAAAAATTTCATAGCTCAATTTCCCAATTATTAAGATGTGGTATCAATATCAAAAGTTGGAATTTTCGTTCACTTCGAGCATCATTGATCTATAATTCATACTCTCATCAATAATAGGTCAGCTTTTTTTATAAGGGCGGCAGAAATATGTCTGTCATGGGAACCACGTATGAGGACTTATACACCAACATTTGTTTAATACCGTATGATTTGTGTAACGTTCACTACCGCCATGGGCGCTGAAATGTCTATCATAAAATTTTATTATAAGTCTCCGAACACACTTAAGTACATAATTCAACTTTAACAGCAGAAATAAACAAGAACTTAATAAGTGGTCAAGGGTTAATTTTAGTCTTATAGAAAAATTGACGATCAAATAACATATAAAAATTATATATTGCAACAAAAAAAAAAAAACAAGCTAATTAAAACGTAATCTAAAGGAAATAAAAATTATCGATATTGCTGTACACACACAGAAAAAATAATAATTATTTTTTCCCAATTAAGTCTTTGCGTAGAAAATTTTTTTTCCTCAATTAAAATTTAATAATTTATTTAAAGCCACGTTTATTTTAAATGATTTTGGTGTTTTCTCAAGAAAGTGCAATCAAATTTGTCAAATTTTAAAATATTAATTGATTCTGCGTTTTTCGTGATCGGTTGAAGCAACAACACTGTTATAAAAAAACGTGCCAAAGCAGAGTTGCAAAAGTAATGAAACTATCCTCCGTTTATGCCCACAGCAGCTGTCTTCACTATTCCCTTTCGTATAGTACAGGGCGGGCCAAAAGTAATCACCCGGGGCATAAGAGATTTTCTATGGGCGCCTCCGTAGTCTAGTGCATGAGCATTAGTCGTATCAATATAAAGGTGCGGGTTCGATTCCCGCTTAGACCCTGGGTGTTTCTACAGACAAGCTTAAGAGCTTCGTAGAGTTTGTATTGTTATTAAAAAAAAAATAAATAAATAAAAAAAAAAAAAGTATTCACCCGATGTTCTTTTGCTGTATTTTTTTTTTAAGACAAATTTTTGCACTGCTTATGATATGGGCTAAGTGACCGCCGCCAGAGTTGCTGACCATACATGCAGATCCAAAAGTTTTTATTAAAGAAAATTGCAGCAAAAAGACATCGGGTGATTATTTTTGGCCCACCGTGCCGTAGGCAATCATTGCCTGAGTGAAACTTCTCTCAAATAAAAAAGATATTGTCAGTAATGCTGGAAAAAGTGATCTTTTACTTACAATGCAATAACGGGCAACATTTGAAAAAAAATCGTCTTTAAGAAATGAAAATCAAAATTATTTTTTCAATAAAAAAAAAAAAAAAAAAAAAAAAAAAATTATTATTCAATTTATTGCTTAAATTTTATACATTAAATTCATAATTTTCATCACCAGCAGTTTGCCAAGCAAAAGAAATCAATAAGCGTGCTGCGGCTAACTTAATTCAACGTTCAACGTTGATACCAAAATTAAGTCTCTGTTACATCGATATGCGCGGCTTTCATTAGGCTAGTTGAGATTCACAGGCCGCCAAGTCTAAAAAGGTTCTGCTGGGTCCCATTGTGTTACCTCAACGGGATCAGCGCTCATCTCGTCCGAACGGTCTCAAACCATCCCGAATCTCGACTGAACAAACTTATCCCCCTCACGCTCGGCGCTTTCATCAGGAATTGAAAATTTCATTTACAAAAAATGCATCACTTCCAGTAAATAGCAATTGAGCATTGAAGTGCAACTTATCGCATTTCGATTTGGGAGAGACTAAGTTTTGCTGTCGACTAGAATAATGGTCTTCATTTCGTTTTTTAAAATATGCATTGCAATTTCCACTTTATTTGCAAAAAAAAAATATTAGTAATTTATTGTTTTGTAAACAAACGATTTATAGCGGCACAATAAAGTGCAAATATTTGAGAGGTATGCATGGAAGAAAGCATGGCAAAGCACTTATGGTTGAAAAGAAAACACCAGTAAAATTAACAAAAATATCAATTTCAAAATCGAACACCCGTTTACGTAAATGTTTACGCAAATGTATGATGAGTTTGTGTGTGTGTATGGTGCGTGTGTGTGTGTGTGTGTATGCTGTGTGCACTTTAAGACGTTAACGCTAATTGATGTGAATTCATGAAATTTTTCACATCCCCATAATACTGTTGAAATTAAAATTAATTAAAAATATTGTAAATGTTGTCGAGAATATCACATATGAAAATATGTATATATGTATGTATGTATGCATGTATGCATGGTATAATGTGCTCGCTACACCATACATATTCATATTTATTAGCAAAACTATGCGTGCATGTTTAAAGGCGAGTACATGAATGAGTATCTGACAGTTTGTTGCTTGCACTACTTCAGCCGGTGTTGTATCTGTTGCTTTTTATCTTTTTATTCTAGATGATATATGGATATTCATGAGCACGTTTGCTACTTTTGATTTTGAAAATGAATGTTGTTGTGCTCAATGTTGATGCGTATGTTAATTAATGCTCATTTACAAAATACATATTTTTTACAACATGTTTGTTTAGTTGTATTGCTTCAGCTGTAGCTGTTGCTGTTGTCGTCAGCTTTGTTGTTTCTGTTGTTATTGCCGTTGTCATTATTGTTGTAATGTTGTGTTTATATATTTGCCTGTTGACATTTTCATGCAATATGCATGACATATGCGAGGATTTAATAATTGAGCAAGACGATTTTGCAGAAAAAAATATACATACATACATAAAAATAAAAGATTTAAAATGTTTGCCAGATAATGATGATTTATGGGAAAATTTTTCAACATCACAATCGGCTTGAAATTGAATAAGTGAAGTAAAACTTTATTATTTATTGTAACTTAATTGTATTTCAAGGTATTTGCAATATTTTCCTTTTATTAATTAATTATTTCAGTGAATATTATCTAGCTAACGTCTGTCAATTAATCTTTGTAATCTGGATATTTTTGGAATATACATTTGGCATTCCTATCCCTCATTTGCATAAGAAGAGAAAATAAAAAAAAATTTACAAATAAATAAATTTATTTTTGAAGCGAAAACTTTATGGCATTGAAATGCAAAAGGTTTGCATTATAACCACCAAAATATTTTCTATTTCCTATTTTTTTTTTATTTATTTTCATGTTTTTCTTAATTATCAAATGTAACACTATCTAATCAAAATTGTGCAGTAACTCTGGTTGAAGAACTTATTAAGTAACACTTTCACTAGATGTGATGAATTCGATTGGCATATCTTGTAGAAATGAAATCTTAAACTATCACACTAAGAGACTAGCAGTTGGCATGCCGTAACGTTCATGGACTTTATGGCGGAGAAAATATGTCGAAAATATTGCTCTCTTGAAATTGTCTAAAAGTCCATGGACACATGACACTATAATTATGGGCATTAAGTCGATGTCCTGACGGCGACGAAAATTTCCTGTATAGCCTGCCTTTATTTTGGTATACGAATTTTTTTCATGAATGGCGGTATCTTGAGAAAATTTTTTTGCAAAGCCGACCTTAAACATTCTATTCCATTTCCTGCATTGCCGACCTTCGGCGAATAAGCACAACTGCAAAACGTAAAAAACGAAGCTGCAAAATTGTATACGTCTCCTTGACATCAAAGGCGCTATAACATTGATATAAAACAAAGAACGTGCAAAAGCAGAGTTGTAAGATAGTGAAGCTTCACTTCCTGTAATTTCTCCTACTATCACTTTCCTCTAGTTCCAGCACAATGCAGCGCATGGGTAGGGGTCATCTCCGGAGTGCTGCTCCAAGATAAAAAAAACACTGTAGCAAAAGATTCCTTCGACTTTCCCGAAGGTCGGTTATGCAGGAAATCTTTAATAATGAATAATGAATGTTAATAGTATGTAGACAGTAACGATTATTCTCGTATGCATTTTCCTAAGCTCTGACGGGTTAAATAGATGATATTAATGACTTTACAACTCTACCTCCTTGTTGACACAAAGAGTACTGATGTCGTGTATAGCGGCATAGAAATATACGTATTCTACTCAACTAGTCTTGGAGATTAATTGTTCTTTTTTCCCTTATTCTAATCAAAAAAAAAAAAAATTAATTTCTTCACTATATTGTGATAAATTAACTGTGAACTTGAACACGACAGGGCATTTTTCATTAATTTGTAATGAAAACAAATTTTATTCAATTTAAATTTCAATATAAAAAATTTATTTATCGTTAAAATGAAATTTATTTGTCTTAAAATTGGTTCGAATAGGAACTAAAGGTTGGTCGCACCATAATGCACGATGTTCATAAAACAAAAAGTTTTCCGAGAATTATCTTAATTTATTTATGACAATTATATGTGAAACAAAATATCGGCCAAGTGCTTGTCACGACTGCGATGGTATTCCTCTATCCGAATGTTGATATTTTCAAAGACTCTGAGACGTAATTGAGGTTCAATGTCGTTAATGTGCCGAAATATCTCATTCTTTACTTCTGAAATTGTTCTTGGCTTTTTCTTTTAAATATCCCCAAATAAAGGTTTCCAACGGTGTCAAATCACATGTTCGTGACGGCCAATTAACATCGCCACGACTTAAGATAACACGGCCCTTGAATTTCTCCCACAAAAGACCCATTACAATATAGTTCAGATTAACAAAATTCATCTTGTAAAAAGTAACCATTAGGCCACTTCTGGATATATTATTGCTCCTATCATGATTAACAACTCAACTCAACTAAACTAATTTTTTGTATTGTGATTCACAACCAATTTTAGATGTCTTCGTTAAGCTTTTATCATGTAAATCATAATACCAGTAACAACTCAACGAAGACAACTGAAGATAGTTGTGTATCATAATAATGGGTATACATAACTATTTTCCACTTTATACAGGGTGGTACAAAAAGACCTATATGTTTTGAAGTCTTTATAACTTTTTTTATTATTATTTTTTCTTTGTTTTTTTTTTAGCATTTTGTGAAGAAGACTTTGAGAATTTATTATGAAGCATTCGAAATGAAATCATGGCCATTACACCCGAAATTTTGCGAAAAGTTATGGAAAATATGCTAAAAAGAGCACGTATGTGCGAAGCAGAAAATGGACATCACTTACAGGATATCATTTTTCAAAGCTAAATGTAAAAACTTCCCCAATAATATACTGTATTTAAAAAAAAAATTTTTAATAATCGATATAAATGAAAAAGTTATAAACCATTTATAGCTCCTTTTGAGCCACCCTGTACTATTGAGTTTTGCAAAATGCCACTCTTATCGAATTTACACCACGTGAGAGTAAACTAGCTACCTAATTTCATATCTTTAGCGATACGCGTTTGCAATGATGACTCAATCACTCAGTTTGCCAATTCAGATCATGAATGTTTTTCATTGCACTTTTCTGTATCAGTATAACAGTGCGTATACGTGTTATCAAACAATGAATAGGAGTACACAAATCTTTATGTGATGACTAAAGGGTTCTTTAGACCATAAGATTTGTCGTACGTAAAATGAGCGAGAAAATAAAATGAAATTGCATCCGTATTTCAAAAAAAGAGAGTAAAAATCGAATGGTTGTTTTCTGCCTTTTACACCATTGGTATGGATAAAATCAAGTAAGATGAAAACATTCTCATTTAATTTAACCCAGGGATGGAGTTCTTGTGCAATTGAATTTTTGTTTTAATAACCTTGAAAAATATTTTTATTACTTTCGAATATGTTATTTTCGTGGTCAAAATTTTTAGTGTATTTTTGGAAAATATACGTATATTTTTATAAAATTGTGCTGTCGTGGTCTAAAATGTACATTTTAATTTTATAATTGGTATAAATTTATGAAACCAGTTTTCCCTCCCTGGCGTTCTCACATTTGGTTACATAAAAATGCATCCCTGATCTAATGGTGTGTGATGGTTTTTGAAAAATTTTAAAAAATGAAGAGAGCCATACGACTTTCAAATTTTCATCCGCATTTTCTCTCAAAATCTTATGGTCTCATTACATATTACGTTTAGACGATCCGACTTATGCTCTTCTACACAAAAATTTGACATGTCGTACGACAGATCTTATGGTCTAAAGCACCCATAAGAGGAAAATTCTCACTATAAATAAATAAGAAAAGAACAATATTGCTAAATAAATTTTATTCTAATGCTGTTATTAAAGCTGTTATTTAATTAAAATAATTATACCTTCGCTAATGTCACTTATTAATTTTTAAGCAACAAAATTTTGCGCTAAAATTTTATAAATTATTAAAAACAAATTGAATTTAATTTTTGTATTTTAGTAAGAAGCATGTTTTTACACAAAATTCCTAAAACAATAAAAAATATTTCAATGCCAGCAAATTGTTTACAAAAAGAACACATGTCACCCTCAACTATTCAATGTATTGCATGAATGTTCATATACATATACATATACATATACATACACATGTACAAACAAAATGAAACGAAAATATTATTTTTCGTATTGTTATAAAAATTAAAAAAAAAAAAATAAATAAAAAATACATTTTATTTGCACAATAAATTGAACTAAAAATTTAAAAATAATAGCAAAACCATTGAATAACAAGTTTAACTGTCAATTTATAAAATGGTGTCACACAATTGTGTCACAATCTCCTCCATACATACAAATGCACGTGTCACCATCACCACTCAGCTCTAGAAATTATACAGCAGCTTTTAAATTGAATAAAGGAAATTGAATTGAAGATATTTCCCCAAATGTTTGAAAAGTAAAATTGTCAATTTGTACAGAATATTAGTTTTAATTTTGAAATCATAGCACGTCTCTGCATGAGTAGTTCGTAATAAGAAATTCATACAAAAGGTTAAATTTTTCAAAGCCACATATCACGTATTGGAAAATCGATTTATTAAAAGGCAAATTCAGTGGACATGTTCTCTCGAGTAATGGAGCCACTATGTACGAAGACGAACTCAGAGACAACACCCAATGGTGAATTTTCAACGTTCCGAAAGTGATGGAAAATATAATCCAAAGCATCGCTCGCAGTAAACGGTTTCGCGCTGGTCATGTGACCGAGATCGAGTCACTCTTAAAACGTTATGTTTGCACTACACGCGAAATGATTTTAAACGAAATATCACATATATTTTGCATTCTATTAAATAGATGAAATTGTTCTGCCCAGCATTCAAATTCGTACGAAAAAAAAATGAAAAAAATAACAGTAATCCGGCGGCACATGAGCGCTCACGTTGCTTCATCTGTAATTATGGTAATGAAAATTCACTGTAATGTTCGATGAACTGATCACAAGTCCCCAAAGCAGTATTCCAGTGCGTGGGATTTTTAAGATGGTGTAATACACTCTTCACTATAGCTGATGTCTTTAGTATTTATACCAATTACAACCGATCGGAAATGGAATACAACTCTGATGTATGAGCCGGACGGAGCCTCAAACTATATTTTGAAGTAACTCCAGTATGTATAACAGGGTCGAAGAAGCTCATTCGGTATGGTACGGTAGCCAACTCCATTGATTCTCTTGAGCAAAGACGCAATGTGGGGTATGTTGCATTGTTTCATCCTTATTAGAATGGGTTGCGCTGTAATGAAAGCAGGTAACTTGTTCCATGTACCAAGAGCTCCTTAAAGAGCACATTAATTTGTGGTCGATTGGTTCAATCGCATTCGCAGTAAAGCGAACTAATGTTTTATCTGCACGGTGGCATCTAAGCTCGCGGTGCTCTCAACAGCGGGTGAAAAAGCAAACGCTCACCACCGACTCTTTTTTGCAAGGAAGAAGGCAAAAGGTACACTAAAGTTGCAATTCCTATCATAGTAATTCCTGCCTAAGATATACCACTTATTAAGGTGTTTTGTGCTGTCTAAAGCTATTGCCACATCAGAGGGTTTGGCGTCACGGACCTCAGATGCAGATATTCATCCGCCATAAAGTGACTCCATCTTAAGAGAGAGAGAGAGAGAGAGCACAAATGGAAACTTCAGTTAGGAATGAACCGGAAAACCCTCCGGTGGCTACTGTTGATTGGCAACAGCATCTAGACTAGTATTGAGTCGTATAAGGGCACTTGTCATAAAGATGACAATATGTCCCAAGCAGACCAAAAACTATTCTCCAAGCGTTACTTTAGGCAGTAACAGCCAGCCAGTATGAATTCAAACCCATAACCGATCCGCTAAGTTCAACCTTTCGCAGTGTACACCAAGTATCCTCCGAAGGAGAACTTCAAAGTAATGTTCCAGTCGCATTAGTCATTTGGCTTTAAAGTCCATAGGGTAGCTGCGAAAACTTGGTCCGCTAGACTCAAGTCGACCACGGCGACGGTACATTAGTCATTAAATTTATACTCAGGCTACCGATTAGCCGTGTAACCAGATTGGATCTCTGGTGCTAACTCGAAAAGTCGCCACCTCTAAAATCTTCAAACCCGGGGGAGTGCAAGGCGATGCATCATCTTTACAATCTTTCGCAATAGACCTTAAAGTCTTTATACGTGTCTAACAACCCAATAAAAATATGCGGCATATTTCATAAGAGAAGTCCAGCCGCTTGATTGGGGAAATCTTTACATTTATATGAGACGAGTATGCAATTAACACATATTTTCTCCCCTTGCTTTGATTCCAGAGATAGGGCAGTTGCGATGAGTTTTACGGGTATAGAATATATATTAGATACTGTTTCCCGTAAGTCAAATAGCTAAATGACTGACCCTGTGGCCGGTATGTGCAATAAGCCCCCTGGAACTTTTGACGTGGAACGATTCCAGTCAAATGTTCGTCAACAATAGTCCCTAAATTCCCCGTCTCCAAACCTCTTTTTTTATACTTTCACCAAAATGCATAGCATGTGTAGGGCTGCAAAAAAATTTCTATTTTTTTCCTTTTTAATTTCATAATTTTACAGAAACTTAAAGAAATTTATTTCACTTGCCCACATATCGGCTGTAGCGGCAACAATTTAAATAAAAAATTAAACGAAATGTGCACATTTGTGCTGAATTTGCCTTGGGAAAATCCTTTTTAATCACTGACAATTTGTTTGTAAATATATAAAAAAAAATATGTATTTTCCAAATGCCAAAAATTGTTCATGACAACGTGTTGTGCTGCAACAAGCAGCTTATAAAACAACACAATTGACTTTGTGAAATATTTAAGTGTTTTTCAATAACTCTTTTAAATTATGCATGGAAAAAAAAAAGAAACTGGAAACTGGAAACATTTGTATAATAAATTGATAGTTGCACATTTAACGAGTCTACACTTGTACAGCAATTAATATTTTAAAACGCCAGTTCTTTACCCTTCTTCATCACTGTCAACATTGTAATTGTCATCAGCAGCAACAGCAGCAACAATGAGAGCGAGCATTCGTGTCGTAATTGCACATTTGTTAATTTGCAAGTTTTTTTTTTTATTTTATTCTATACGTCATTCTTATACATTTCAAATTGTGTTTCTCAGAAATATTGCATTTAAAATGAAATTCTACACATTTTATGGTTGCAGTGCCAACGAAAACTTATGCACATTATACCTTATGTTTGTTGTTGTTGTGGTTGTGATTGGATTGTGATTGCTATCGTTGTTGTTGTTGTTTAAACAATGTTTCAAAAATTTCATAGAAAAGCACACAAATGGTATTGGTGTGACAGTTAAATGATGCTGTCATTTTGTCATTGTGACAAGTGTCACAATCACAAATAAGCTTGACAGCTAAGCAGTGTTTTGGTTTGATAATGATTCAAGAAAGTATGAAAAACAAAAAATGAATAAATAAATTATTTTATTGTAATTGTTTTTGCTGGCGTACTGCATGCGATGACGATGACAATTCTAATGATGACTGTGATGATAATGATTTCATTATTAAATAGTGTTATTGTGCTTATAAAATTGAAAACTATCAAATTGATTTTAGTCGATTAATTTTCATTTCGATTGTGTGTGTGTGTGTGCGTGTGTGTGCATGTTCTGCTCATGAAAGGCTTTATTTTTAATTGAACTGAACGGTTTTGCTTTAGCAAGCGCCTATTTTTATTGCTTCAAATTAAATTGCACATTTGGTATGGAAAAATTTTCTTGTGTTCTCTAATTTTCAAATGAAAATATTTAGAAAATTCTTTAACATTCGCACCAACAAGTGTGTGTCATAAAATGTTTATTTAAAATACAAATAATGTAATACGAATTATTTGAGATTCTGGGAAAAAAATATGAAGCTTCAAATGATCAGATGAAAGCCCTCTGGCGATAAGTACACAAAATTGTTAACCTATTAACTCCCGTGCTACGTAATATTTGGTTGTTATGCCTAATTTGTATAATTGCTATGAATTAATTCAGATGTATATAATATGTAGATAATATTTAAACACAATATAATTTAATTAATGATCTTTATTTAAAATATGTTTAAAAAAATTTTATTTTCACCCAACTGAAATAATGAAACACAAGAAAGTATGGTAACGCTCTGATATTTAATATGACAGCGGCAACTTACAGCTTTTTAAAAAGCTGTTTAGAGCTGTTGTGCTAACTACTTAAACAGTATTTAAATATTCAATGAGTATATCTAGATGAAAATGAAAAACGACTTTTTAATATGAATTGATATTTAATTAGAATTGGTGGAATAGGCACTTATAATAATAATTTCGTTCCGTGTACGATTTGTTATACAGTGCGTATGTGCAATATTTTCTTACGCTAAATTCTATATAACGAATACGTACGCAATGCACAGAAAATTCAATTGCTTCTTTTAAATTCTATTCTTTCCTTAAGTGCATATAAAATGGTATAATTTACGATTTCATGAGGACTAAAATTGACAATATACGAATTTGAAATGCAGTTCAATTCTAGAAAAATTTTTCTGCAAATAGTTTTTTTTTCTATAAAACTTAAAAATATTATTTATTCAAAAGTATACGAATATATTGCTTGTGGTGAAGGTAATTCGGCAGCAATTGAAAATGTACCAAAGGTAGGGAAGACAGTCGCCTTGACATAATGAAAAGTGATTTTGTTTCGAGCACAATTTCCCTGATGTCAATATCTAGCACATCCCATTTTATTGATGATAAAAAAAACACACATCTCATTGCGACGGTGCTCTCAATAGTGTTAACTACGCTACTGTCGCCAATGAGTTTTCTCGCCTAAAAAAATCTTACTTTTTTTGGACTGACTCTGTTTCTCGCGATTTACCGTTATATAAAAAAGAAGAGGCAATAACTAGAGAAATAGCTCTAGAATAAAATAACCTTTAAATTATGTTATTACACATTTTTTGCGCATCCTTATAGTTTAGGTGATATTCAGAATGTTTTCAGAAAATAAAAACTTTTTTACAAGAAAATTAAAAAAAAAAATTTTTTTTTAAATTTTTAAAATTAATAAAAAACAGAAGTAGTTGAGTTTTAATGAATTTGCTTTCAGTTGATTAGAAAATAGTTTTACGCGGGATTTTCTGCTGTATGTCTTCTCAGCACGATCTCTTTGTAAGTTCCATCATATGACGATCCCATCGGCCTTGATATCTTTCCTCCATGATTTTGATATCTTGGTGCAATTTAGCATTTCCGGGTAAGAATTTGGAACAAGGAACTAAACACAGGTGTTGGTACAGTTTGGTTGTGCGGTGTTGGTGGCTTAGCGGATAGTAAGTTTGAGCAAACCCTAGAAAATTTTCTATGTCGTTTCATACCCTTGACTTTGAGAGTACAAAAATAACAGTCATCCAGGTGGGATTCTTGGCTCTCTCCATAGCATAGGATTAAAGGATTAAAGATTATTACGTTCTCTTTGGCACCTGAGTTGTAGTGACTCTACACAAACTTGCAATCTTTGTGTGCGGCCTTGTCCTGATGTTCTATTTTCATTCCAGCATATGCACATTTGACGTTTTTTCATACGCTATTTTTTATTGCAAGTCTAAAGATATTTTCAACAAAATCAGATCTATATAACCAAATTAAAAAAATTTCCAAAAAAAAAAAAAATTAAACCGCAAAATTTTCTGTAAAATAGGTGCAACCAGTTAATCTATTCTATCTTCTATCTATGATGAAATTTTCAGGAAATCTTCGGAATATTCAGGCGGGTGACACTGTGAAGTTTAATTTTTGATTTTCGGTCTGCGGCGGAGCGGCGTCTCAAAATCCAATTTTCATATTGCACCACCAATGACATACACATATATTTATTTTTTTTGCTTCAGAACTTTTGAATGAATTTTAATGAAATATGTCTCATTTTATTTATAGCATATGGAAGTACCATAATTAATAATAACATTTTAAATTTTGTTTATTTTACATTTTTAATAAACTTTTTAAAAGAAATTTTATTTAAATTTTCTTGAAAGAAGGGTTTTTTCTCTCTTAAAAACTATAAGGATTCGCAAAAAATGTGTAATAACATAATTTAAAGGTTGTTTTATTCTCGATCCTGCCGAAGAGATCGTTCTGGAGGCATTGCAAATTATGTGACGCAACGTCCCCTTTTTTTATATAACGGTAAATATCGAGAACTAGAGTCAATCGAAAAAAAAGTAATTTATAGGCCTTGAATCGGAGTACCATATCTATACAAATTGACTATGAAATTTAGACCACACAAAGAAAAAATTTGATTTTGTTCATCTGTGTAATCAATCAGACAAAAAATCAATTTCGAAATTGTCCTTAATTGCATGATTTCACACTTCAATAAACAATATGCTTTTGAAGTATTTATTTCTTAATTTTGTTTTTTAATTTTTCTGTGTTTAACTATAAAAAATATAGGACAGAATAAAAGTGAATTCTACTGCAATAAAAAAAATCCTGTCTCCAGTTTTAAACTATCTTGATATTCCAACGAAATCATACCCAAGTCTCTATTTTTGATTTCAGAAACTATACTGGGAATGGTTTTAGAACAAATACTGTGGCTGAACAGTTTCATAATTAATTTTTATAATTTCTTTTTATTTATTTAAAATAATTTCTGCAAAATTTATTATTTTAATTGCCTTTAGCCAAAGAGAAAAACTAAAACTTTGTTGCAAAAGAAAAAAAATTATTACAAGTAAATGTAGACGAAATAAGAACTCTTTAACAACATCAACATCTGATAATGCCTTTTAAAGATGAATAATTGTAATGTTAACATCTTTATGTGTCAAGCGGCATCTTTATCATGCAACTTTTTTTCTACACTTTGTTGCCAGGTCTTGACTGCGTTTCTGTTACTTTGCATATTCATTTCCGATGTAGTCCGACATAAACCATAACTGATGGATAAAGCAATGGGCAAAACAGCAACTGCAACAATAAAAAACCTGAGAATTAACACAACACAACAAAACACACTGAAAGAGCCATAATAACAACTTATGCCCCATCATACCAAAAACTATGCCCACCATGGTGATTTTGTTATACAACATTTAGGGGTATGAATGGTTGAAAAGCTGGATGGAGGTTTTTACTTTTTGCTTATCAGTTTTTTTTTTGTGCCGTTCATTCATTTTCTTCATTTAGTTCATGCATTTTAAAGCTGTCAAGTTTTGTCGGTTTTAAGTCATGCCAACAGAAATGTTCAAGCCTTGGCTTTGTTTGCTTTTTTTTTTGTTATTTATTTATTTAGTTTTTTTTTTTTTTTGCTATTGTCTTAAATACAAAATATACATTATTTGAAAGTAACAGCAACAGCAACAGCAACAGCAACAGCAACAAAAGCGAAAAGAATACAACATTAGCAAATAAACTGCTCGCATATAAAAAAGGAGAATGAAACGAACAAAAAAGAAAAGCCGAACGTCTTTAGATTGTCTTGTTGTCTGTCATTTTGCATAATAAAATGCTCAAGAGCACATAAAAAACCCCCAAATTGGAATGGCATCAGCAATCTAAGCGTCAGCCAGACGGACCGACCACTCGTCCAACCAACATACACAACCGACAGACAACAACAACTAACTGCCGCTGCTGCACAATGTGTCCGCAAAAAAAAGCAAACAAACTCAAAATTATACTCAACTGTAAATATTTGCAACTACGAATGAAAATAAAGCAACAACAACAACAACAGCAACAGCAACTTAAAAATTGCTTCCAAATAGAAGTGTTAAAAGATTTTTTCACTTCGATAGCAAGACTGACTACAAAAAACAAAAATGTTTAAAATGAATGAATGTTTAAGGAGGCAAAACATAAAAAAAAAAATTAATGCACAACCGTATGTTGTAGAAGACCAGATAATAAGGCGTTCGCAGTATGAAAAAAAACAGAAAATCCAGCACGACACCTTGCAACAACGTGTTAGATTACTCACTTAAGATAAATGCCTCAAAAGGTGCAATGAATAAAAAGAAACATAGAAATACAGAAATAATTTCACACTTATATACATACATACATACGAGTGGATACATACATATGTATGTATATGCCCGCATGGATGTACAAACCTCACAGGCATAAATAGCTAAGGAAGCAGCTAAGGACAACTAAAGACCCAAGTAAGTGAGTATAAGGTTACCTTGGCAGGTCTTGCCAAACCCTATCGCCAAGCATTTTGTTAGCAATTTGCTCATTCAATAATCATTGAATGCGGTATTATAAATAGTCTGACCCAGAATTTCTTCTTCGTCAAATTCTGGCAATGTGGATCACTCAAGTTTGTGTCTGCCTCTAAGCGTAACAATTCGTAAAAGTAATGCATTCTAGAAAATTAATGTTCTTGTATAAAAATTATTCCACTTCGCAAAGTGCAACAGAATCAAAATTTTGCGAAAAATAAATTTTTTAAATAAAGAAACTTTTCGATTAGGAAATGCGACATATGAATCAAGTTTACACGGGCTAGTATAAGTATTATTGAGGGCAGGAAGCATCGCGACCTTAGAAGATCTATTATGCAAAGTCCACCTTAGATCCACATCTTACAGGTCCTAATTAACATGAAAATAAATATTGAAAAATGCGAGACTATTCTATTCTGAACAACTATTGGTAAGTGCATCTACAGTGTTTCCCTAGATACTGGAAAGAAATTGGAGTTAAGTCAGGCTCTACTATTGACATAGCAAACAAGGAAATGGTAATTAGGCATTCACCTCTATAAATTTTTATATTACAACAAGCACCTAGATTTACAAATTATAAAGGCAAGGAAAGCATTTTTTAAGTACAAAAAGCTATTCTATTCTATTCTACTATATTATATTGTATTTTAATCTATTCTATTCTATTCTATTCTTTCTATTGTATTTTAATCTATTCTATTTTATTCTAATCTATTCTACTCTATTCTATTCTATTCTATTTTATTCTATTCTATTCTATTGTATTTTAATCTATTCTATTTTATTCTAATCTATTCTACTCTATTCTATTCTATTCTATTTTATTCTATTCTATTCTATTGTATTTTAATCTATTCTATTTTATTCTAATCTCTTCTACTCTATTCTATTCTATTCTATTCTAATCTATTCTATTCTTTTCTATTCTATTCTATTCTATTCTATTCTTTTCTATTCTATTTTAATTATATTATTAATTGACCTTTTTTATTATATTTTTTGATATATATTTATTAAGCCTGAGGTCTTTTTTTTTTTTTTTTTTTTATTTTATTTTGTTTTTTATTATTCGATACTTCGTTAATTTATATTTTCTATTCTATTCTATTCTAGTCTATTCTATAATACTACATCAATTCTTAATTAGCCCAATATTAATGTTGGCTGTCAAATTTCGTTCAATATTGCACCATTATACAGGGTGGCTGATGAATTTTGCTACATTAAGAAACTGGAACAACTTCTTTTGTAATGCATGGAATATTTTCAATCTCTTTTCATTTGAAGGCACATCGAATTAGTCTTAAAAACAATCGAATTTAAATGCCAGCCCTACTCATGGAAGCAGGTGCGGCATCTTGGCAAAAAATTGTTCATTACTGCCCGCAAATTTAACGCTGGAACTGTAGCTATTGTCGCTCGAATTGATTGTCTTAGTTCCTCCAAATTTATCTGTTGCGATTTCTACACTTTCTGTTTATTACAATAACCATACAAGAAAAAGTCCGGTGGAGTTAGGTCAGGCGATCTAGGGGCACAACGGAAGGTTGATTTTCTTGA
The DNA here is from genome assembly GCA_963924685.1 of Dexiosoma caninum. Taxonomy (NCBI): domain Eukaryota; kingdom Metazoa; phylum Arthropoda; class Insecta; order Diptera; family Tachinidae; genus Dexiosoma; species Dexiosoma caninum. The sequence goes on from OZ004727.1 coordinate 12,658,513, forward strand.
ACCAAAACTACAGACTTCAATGCGTGATAGTGGCATTCTTTTTCCAGTGTGCCACTTTTCATTTTCATTAAATCTAAGGATCAATCTACAAAAACCTCCAGATTACTTAGATAGGAAAAAGTTACCAAGTTTTCTTTTGGTATCGGCTTTCATCAGCCACCCTGTATATGAAGAAAGTGAGAGTTTTCGAACGGAAATGTCATAGAGCATACACATCTCTCTTTAGATATCCTAATAGCGACTTTAAGAAATACATCTCCAATGGTAGACTATATGACATAGCAAAAATAATTATAATAGATAATTTCATTATTCATTTGATAAGACACCATATTATTTTAAAGGCATCCGACATTCGATGTAAATAACTTTGTTATGGCCCCTAACTATGTTAATGATAAATATAACGAAACTATTCGTGAAAATGGGTATGTGGCTCTGGAGGTATTTCTGTACCTGGATGGGCAAGGATATATTCAAAATGGTATGGGCATGCCGGTGTTATAACACATTTATGGGCGAGCCTGTGTTAAGGCCGTTAATAGCAAGTAGATTACAAATTTGAACAAGAGATATAATATAAGCCTCTACTTGAAGGATAAGAACATGTTGCCGAACTTGAATATTAGGAAATATTGGTGGCTAGACCATTATGGTAACTTAAAATTTTTTTCCTTTTCTTCTACTCTTTCACTACTTTAACTTTAAATTTTATTATTTTAATATTAAGGTGGTATTTTTTGCAGTTGTTTTTCCTACATTAGAAATTATCTATGTACATTCATATTATAGCGCGTATAAATTAATTTATCAGTATTCTCAAAAAGACCATAGATTGTCCAAATATAAATGTACTAGAGTGCTTGAATATGAGACGGTGTACGTTATATTATGTAAGCTATTGCTTAATTTTTTTAGTGTAATTTGTTAAAAATTACTTCTAACATAAAAAAATTAAAAAAAAGGAATCCAAGCACTATTTGGGGGTCAACAAATTGTATGAAAGCACAACAATTTCATCCAGATGGAGAAACTTCTGTCTGCTGAATGCAGTACAATACCGAATTAAGTGTAGAGATCTTTCAGTGTCACTTTCACAAAACGGACGGACATTAGACTAATTTTGTTTAAGTGGTACCTCAGGCCACAATGGCCTGTGAATTACCCCATCAAAAGGTATAAGTTCGTTCTCTTCAGCCTACTTTAGATTGCCGTATTCGTGGCCAGAAAACGTTTGGCCTGATGCTGTCCGCCACAATCATGTCACTGCGTAGCGAATTTCCTCCTCTGCCAGTTTCTCAGAACTTCATTTGTCATGTTTGTCATGTAAGTCCACCGAAAGGCTCGAGTTCCAAAATGTATTTTACAACTGATTAAGAAATTTTCGTTTTGTACCCGAAGGAATGAATGGGGAAAATCTACTAACATAATGTACACACGGTGCATTGCCTAATCTAAAACTCTCTGGATTTAATAAATTTATTTTTGCTTTACACTTGGCAAGGTTGCGCTGACCTGTTCTATACGAATAAAATAAAAATTCTTATTTATAAAAATACGTATTTGAAATACTGATATAATGACGTCTTGTAAAACGTTAATTTAAATTGCAAATGCAGTTGTAAACTGCCAGTAGGAAGAAAATACTTCAACCTAAAATAAATAAAACAGCTACAACAACAACAACAACAACAACAGCGGTAAGAAAAATTAAACACAATTTTTAACAACGAAGTGGCAACTCCATTTAGTACTACAAGCCATTAGTCTTTATGTTGTTGTTGTTGTTGTTGCTGTTATTGCAAACACATTTTTATTTCACTTTGAAAAAGTTGTTGATGTTTAAAGCGTGTGTTGGTTTTCGTTTGCTTGCATTTTTTTAACTTAGAAACAAAGGAACCAACATGATGCATCAGAATGAAAAGTAGCAGCCAAAAAAAAAAAACTTTTCACAAATTGCTTTTTTTTGACAACACTTCAAATTGCCAACTCTTTTATCATGTTGTTGTTTATTGCATTCATTTTGTCTGTAGCTGCCTTTTAGCAATCAGCATTTAGTTTTGTTATTGTTATCGTTGCTGTTGTTAGTTTTCTGGTTTTCTTATACGGTTGATATCAGGGTTGTGATAAATGGCCAAGAAAGTTTGAAAATTGTTGGTGTTAGTTTTTTGCTGTTGTTGTTTTTTCTTTTTAATTTTAATATTTCCTTTAACTTTCTCGGAATATGCTTGGGTTCCCGACCAAAAAAACAAAAAAAAAGCCAGTCAGTTGCTATGCTTTTTGCTTCGTTTTGTGGGAGTTTTAATTTTATTATGGAAATTTGGAACAGAAAGGAAATGTTTGTGTATTGTCAACAGACACTTTGATTGTTGCAGGTATGAAAGTAGTTGCCAAAATTGTTATACGTACCTAAAAAGAAAGAAGAAAATTAATTAAGAATTAGTAAATGGAATTGGATTTTTTTTTTAATACGGTGTGAGAGAGAGAGAGAGAGAAAGAGAGCAGTAGAAGTTAAAAATATATGGGTAATTTATTGAAATTTATTTAATATTTCCTCCTGGCAAACATGATTCAGTTATGAATTATATATTTTGTAGAAAAGGATCAAGAGAAGTACACATATGAGCAGAGTGTAGAAATAGTACTTTGGAGTCCACCCTAAAAGCTGTGCAATTTTATATTGAATTAATTAGAGTCTATCATTTTACTACTGGGTCTTCCTGTATCATTTAGACGCAGTACCGCTCTAAGGGACAAAAATCAATTCATAATGACCTAAATCGATTCACATTGTTCGCAGCATTTGCAAATCTCTTGAACCATATTGGGGCGTATTTTTCGAAAAGTTAAGCCACTTGATCATTTGAAACCACAAAAATTTTCCAATTGTTTTCTCGAGAAGGTGTCCCATCAAAGGGTCGGCTCCTTGAAACGATACAAAAACATTGAATTTCTTTTTAAGGTGTCATTTCAACAATCCAACAACTTCTGACGACCTCAGAGACAATTTCCAACGTGTTTCGTTGTTCTATCGTTACTATAGTGGGTTGTACTTTAATAAAATTAGGGCACTTGTTCCTGATCTCAGTCAGTCCTGGCCACAAAGCGTTCATCATTATGGGCTCATCCATTTGTGCTCATTTTTCGGAAGAACAGCACGTGCCAGTCAATTTTGACGTAGGAGAATCAAAGCAAATATCCCTGCATCGCCCTTCCAAAAAATTTTGCAGTTCCAGCATAATGCATTTCATGCGTAGGTGTCTTTCCCTAAGTACTGATCCAAAATAATAAAAAAAAAAATTAAGCCCATTATATGAATACAAATTTAAACTCAGGATACAGTAGCCTTGCCCAAAATGCGTATTTCATTGACGTCAAGAATATTTCTGATTCATGTAACATGCCCAAAATAGTAACAAACATTTTCATGTTACACTTCCAGATATAAAACAAAATTGTATAATATTTTCAACTTTGTGTGAATAAACATTGTTTTCTTTTTTTATTGGACATAAAACTTCTTACTTTCAGTCAACACTGACAGTGACAATTTAAACTGAATATTACAGAGATACCAACACCAACGACTACAAGCATGTGGATGTGCAGATAGAATTTGCTGGTTGGTGCAATAGTAGTCATTGTTGTACAATACAAGTGACATGACATATGACACATTAACAGACATTCAACAAAATGCTAAAAAAAAAAAATTCTTTAGCAGAAAGTTCAGTCAAGTTGTTATTTGTTTTGCAAGAGTGTGGTGTGGTTGCAGTCGGAAAAGCAATAATATCGCCACGTAGAATGGAAAAGGTAACAGCTATAAAATCAGATAATAATTTTAAATTCTTGCATTAAATCTGTGAGATTATAAAAGACTAGCTGAAGTATATTTGGATTAATTATGAGACGTTTATTTTTAAATAAAAAAAAAAGCAATTTATATAAATTAAGTTTTTTACTCTGCAGACTATTACTTTCATTATAGTCTTTAACAACCAAAAAGTATATTATTAAACTCCTAAATACATAATTTATAGGAATTTAAGTCTTACATAGAATACCGCCTGTTCATTCCAGTTGCCACAGGAATTATTGTGTAATTTAATATTTTCACTCGTTATTTGGGAGGTTTAAATTGAACAATCAATATAGCGATAGCGTTCTTGAGTAGAAACTTAAATGTTAATTAGTATACTATATGTAATTTTACCGCCGTATTTATAACCAAATTTTTCGATTTATAAAAGGTTTATTAGACAAATTTCCATACAAAATGCTATCAATATACCTTCTATGAATCCCAAAATTTTTTTTATCAATACTGCAGTAATTATCTACATATTGTTCGTTAAATATTATTAACTATGTATGTACGTAAAGTATTTGGGCATGTGAGGCAACAATTTTAATAATATCTCAAAGCATTTTTGGCTTTTTATTTTAATCTCCATTCAGTTTTAAATTTTTTCGTAGTTGTGGTCACACTGTCTGCCGGCCATGACGCTGCAGCCACTTCTTAAATTTTTGCTTTCAAATTTTTTACACTTACTGCTTCTCAAAATTCATGAGTATTGAGAGCTCTGACGTAGGCTGCACCCAATTTTTGAGCAATTTAAAACCAAATTCATTTACGAAGATGGCTTCGCTATTCATAAGAATCAGCTGTTTTTTGAAGCAAGGGAATATGAAAGCAAATTCCCATCAAATTTTAAAAGTATTAGTGTATGTATTAGTAAAAAAAAGTGAGAGAGTTTTAAAATTCTAAAGGCAAAAATTGTACGTGTAACCGCCAAGTTAGGTGTATTGGATAACTGGAATGCCACGAATCACTTATGAGTGATACGAGCAGTGTTGCCGCATGTGAAAATTTATCTTCGAGGGGCCCGGTAGGCTAGTGAGTTGCGTGCTAGTTTATCAGTTGGGTGTTCCATACCTAGCAGACATAGCCTCTGGTCTGTATCACTACCAAGACGAGAAAATGTTTTTTTCACAACTGCTATCACAATGGCACCATAATAAATTCGACCCAAGTGGGCTGGTACCTTTCTTTACCTTTATATTCAGCTACCTACCGACATAACCTATCTTATTTACGAAGTTGTTTGACATGTCAAAAAGATTAGTTTATTTTAGCTTAAAAAAAGACTTTAGACTATTAATTAAAGTTCCTGCTCATTAAATATTAGACACAACAACACACAATAAAAGACATTGTGGGGCATTTGGAGCATATTTTGAACAAAATCTGATCTGAAATGCAGAATGTTGAGCACAAAGCAATGAATAAAAAGTTTATTAACCAATTGCTTTATTTTACTCCGATTACAAAAAAATTTACAAATGTAATGTACTCGTAAGTTAATAAATATTTTAACTGAATTTGATTAAACAAAAATTTATTGCAATAAAAAAAAAAAAGATTTTTAATAGGAAAATAAGATTTTTTTGGTCGATTTGAAGATTAAAAAAAAAAAAAATTTGGCAACACTGGCTATGAGTATTTTCTTAAAACTTAAGAGTCACACATAGGGAGAGATGTTATGAGTACGTCTCATAGTCGTAATTCAAAGTTATTGTGAGTACGAGTACCTCAGAGTAATTTAACTTTAATGACACTTACTCACTTATACTTATAATTTCATGAATCGCTATGAGTAATGAAAACATTACTCACTGCTGATCTCAGACGAAAACACATTGGCCAGCATAAAAAAGGTAGATTAGTCCTTTCTACGCAACAGTAACGATATGATTTTATGAGTATATCTCAGAGTCTTCTTAAACAATATATCCCTAAGAATCTAACATTGGAACACGTCGTACGACTCAAACGGTTTTATTTCCTAATACAATATACAGACATGCTTCTTTAATTGAGATAATTTAAGCAATTTAATTTAGTGTTCACACATATATATTTAATTTTGCAGTTTAACTTACTCAATTAATATTTCTGAGCTGAGAGCAAAAATAACGTTCTGAGGTAAAATTCGCTGGTCATCTCTTTTTCTCTTTGCTTTTTTCTATTTACTGCTTAGACATTTGGCTTGCTATTGTTCAGACTGAACAGACTTCGCAGTAAAAATAATTGTGAGCAGGTTTGCATTTTGCAAGTTTTACTCAATATTTATAAGAATTTCGTAGTTATTGCGTAATAACTGACTTTACATTTTTTATGAAATATTGTGTTCTATAAGGGAAATCTCAATAAATGTGCATGTCTGAACATCGTATAATGCAGACATAATTTGTGGTTGGATTTAAGCAACGTCGTATTTGCACACATTTTATTAAAAAAATTTGAAACTCAAAGTAAACTTCTACTAAAATATGTATGTATATAACTTTCAGTCAAGCGGCTAATTTTTCTATAAATTTTTGATGAAAAATATTTTCTCCTTCCATTTTTAACGTTTTTATATATTAAAACGAAATCAAATAATTGGAATAACGCAATAATCTAATAAAACCCGCCATAAATTATCACATACCACAAATGTTATTCAAAAATAAAATTTAATTATAAAAAGAAATCATGAAAATAGAAAATTAAACGAAAACGAAATTAAAGCAACAACTCTCTAACATTCACATGGACTATTTTTAGAGTATTTTTTAGTTTTTTTTTTTTTTTTTCTTTAATATTTTCGTTTCACTTCAACATGTAAAGCTCGCAGAGAAACTAATAAATAAATATATGAATAGATGTATGTATTTTTATATTCAAAAATATATGTATAAATTAAGTGTGCTATAAAATGCAATAACACTGCCATAAATTTAACGATCAATTTCATTAATAAGTGGCAATAAATTAAAACGCGCCCAAGTCAAACAGGCCAAACAGCCAAGGAAATACACATGGGTATAGACTTGTTAAACATCAAGCCACAGCTAAAATGCCATTTATCCACAAAATCGAAATAAAACCATATATTTTTATAAATTTATACTGACGTACATATGTATATGTACCATATATACATACATACATACATACATACATACATATGAACACGTTGATAAGCAAACATTTACATGTGTAGATAAGTTACGACGAAATATAGAGCGCGGGAGAAAGAGAGAAAGAGACAGAAGGCCATATAACTGCAATTTGTTACATATAATTGATATTATTTTTTTTATTGATTTATAATCAAAAAAAAAATAATCAATTTGCGCCCACTGTAAATGATGTGTTGGCAAATTTTAATAACAAGTGTTACATTTTTAATTATAAAAATATATTTTCTTAAGCCTTAAAGAAGAATACAGATAAATTTTTCCCCAAACAAATTCAACAAAAATTATAAATGAATTGATGTAGATATTACCAGCTGACATAATGTGGTTAAAAATTAAAAATTTTCAACAATTCCAATCAAAATATTATGGTGATTTCCTTTCTGAGCAAAAATGTTGTCCTTTCGATGGATAACATTTTCTACAGTTTGCCCATACCTTTCACAAATGATAAATTTTTTACTGCTACAATGCTACAAAATATTTGAGATTTAACATTAATGTATACTTAGCGTTTCACTGCTTCTACGGTTTTTAGCACCCTTTTATCAATAAAAATCGTCAGCAATATTGTTTCCTAATCAACTGCAATTTTTTTTGTTTTTTTTTTTTTTATCTTGGACCAGTGCTCAGGGGCTATCCCCTACATATGCAATGCATTGCACTGGAACTAGAGAGAAGGATAGGGAAGAAATAGACAGGTGGTGAAAGTGGTAGGAAGATAGAGCTTAATTCTTGCACAACTCTGCAGTTGCGTGTTAATTATAAAGCAAAGTTGCGGCGTCTCTGATGTTTTTTTTGTTTTGACGCATTATTTTTAAGCTAATGGAGCCATTTTCTCTATTATATTCCTTCGCCGAAGTTTTATTGCTCAATCGAATCTGTGTCTTTCTGGTTGCAGAGCCAACTCGCTGACTACTCGCCATCAGCAACTAGTCAAAACACTACCTTGAAGATTACGTTTGTTTATTGGATAGAAAAATTAATTACGATGATGGTGTTTGCCATAAAGAATTAGGTTTCTAATGCTGCACGTTTCTGCAAATGTAGAGATAATTTTCTCTTAAAAAAAAACATTTTATAAAAATTTTTTTTTTTCATAAAAATTCATTAAAAAAATTTATATTTGTTACTCTGGGAGAAAAAGTACTGAAAATAATTTTATTTGTATATTAAAACGAAAAAGCAATTTCGCATCACCGGTTCACATAGTAAGAGATAAATATGAGTCCACAATTAGACTATTGAATGGTCCCGTGGCAAAGAGATGCCCTGACATGCTGGAAGCGTGAAAAACATCGCATCTGTGAGTGACACAAATCTGGTCACTCCATGTGGTTCTCAGAAATCGCATCGCTCGATGTGAAATATTCAGTGATGGAAAATTGGGTCCCGAGAAACGATCGTTAACAAACGCGCATGATGTGGTAATATGACCGATAGCAAATTTCACTAGACCTATAATAAATATTTCAAATATTCTTTCAAAATTTGCTTTATATTCTGGCAAAAGTGTGGCAATCTTAAGAAACAATTTATTCGCCAGATGTTAATTTTTTTCAAGCTTTGAAACACTTCAAAATCGGTAAAAAGCAGGCAGACACTCATAATTTGTTAATTTAATTTAAAATTTTGCGTTAATTTTCCAACACCCGGTATAAGACTACAAAAATGCTTTATTTCACAATTTTTTTAGTAAGAATTTTGTCAGGTTTTTTTTGAAATTTATTTCATTTTTATTTTTATTTTTATTATTTTTTTTTTTATTAATATACACGTGTGTCTAGCCCATTAACAACACAATTTATAACAACGTATTGAGTTTCTCTTTTTTTTTTTTTTTGTGAGTAGAATTTTCCCTCCTTAAAATTGTTTATTTTATTTTTTAACAACGTTATTAAATTCGCTAACAAGATAATAAAACTTGTTGTGAATTCTACAAATTAAATGTGAAAGTTAAATATTTATGATTTTTGGACAATTATTAATTGTATAATTAAATTTTATTTCTTTATAATTTATATCGTATGCCATAATTTAATGATAATAAATTTTTTTATTGACTTTTTGTTTTAAAAATAATGCCGCAGTCGGCAATAAATTTGAATTATATCAAATTTCTAAAGTTTAATAAACAAAAAAAATTTAAATTTCGAGGGTAGAACAGTTTTGTCTTTTTTGTTTTTAAATCAATTTCAAAATATTTATTAATTTCCAAGAAACTCAATTGTAACAGCCGTATTAATAAAAATTTTAAAACGCATTTTTAAGCAAAAAATTAATTAAAATGCTATTAATAAACGCATTTTAGCTTAAAATGCACATTTTAAACCTTGTGTAAATATGGAAATTTTAAAATTGGTTCGACCCTGTTTTAAAGCTATTTTAAGAAGATGTCATATTGTGCAGTGTTTGTTTTCATTGTGATTGTTTGATTGTTATTTGTGAAAAAACACGTTTAATCAAAAAAGTAAGCCGTTTGTTTCGAATAAATAATGGACACGCTATATTTGATCAAAAGAATTGATAAGAACAAATGTAATATGAACAAAAGTAAAAATGTTATAATTTTATTTAAATTTTTAATAGAACGTATTGATGAAATTTCAAGAAAGCGTCAAAAGAAAAATTCCAAACCAAGAAGCGATCCGTTTTTTATTCCGGACAACCAATTTAAGCAGAAGTACCGCTTTAATAAACAAACGGTCAGAAAAGTTGTAAATTTGGTGAGAACGGATATATCTGTAGAGGTTAGAGGTTGCGGAACGTCTCCTGAACTACAGGTTCTAGTAGCTTTACGATGCTGGTGACGAAGAGAAGTACATATATGTTTGCCTTCAGTGATAGTAATGTTAATAATGACACAAAACTATGATTTTAGTTTCAGGATGATGCTGGAGATCTTCATGGTCTGTCACAGCCAAGTGTGAGCTTGATTTGTAAAAAAGTAGCTCGTGCTCTTGCTAAACTTGGCAAAAATTTGATAAGAATGCCAACATCTATTGAAGAAGAGATGAAACTAACAAAACAGTTTAGAGAAATAAGAAACTTCCCTGGTATTATTGGCGCTATAGATGGAACCCATATTGAAATTAGAAAAAAACTGGAGGTGACTTAGCACAATATTATATCAATAGGAAAGGATTTTATTCGTTGAATGTGCAGGTAACAACAAGTGTAATTTGTAATTTCAAATTTAATGTTTTTATTAATTAGGTTGTTTGCGATGCCCAGCTAAAAATTTTAGATTTAGTGGCAAGATATAGAGGGGTAGTACGCACGACTGCCGCATTTTTAACGAGTCTGAAATAAAAGAGCGATTTGAAAATAAGGAATTTACACAAATTTCAAATAAAACCAATGTTGACCGCACAGAACTAAGTAGTGATGTGTAAACAATCAAAACAAATAGTATGAAACTCGTTATTCAAAATACTCTTTTAACTGCAACTAAATAAGTCACTAAAGATGGCAATCTTACCAAGCGATATTTATACTGTTATTAGTTTTTTGATTAATATACAACTTATCATACATTTTATACATTCTATAAAAAACAATATTCTTATTAAACACGATAATAAAATTATTTAGATACGATTACTGCGTGAATTAATAATCACGATTTTGCATCATTAGGAGTCAAGTGGTAAATAAAAAATCTAGGGCTGCCATGCTCATTTTTGAAAAACCTTAAAACGTATGTTAGTTAAAATAGTGATTATTAATATGAATTTTTAAAAAACGTGTTTTAGGATTAAAAAGCGTTTTAACTAATATGTATTTTAAACATTATTTAAGAGTTTTTTATTAATACGGCTGTAAATCTTTAGATGTGATTGGGTGAAGAAGATTGGCAAATCATTATTTAAAAACCTGCGTAGTAGATCTTAGATGCAACTCTGTTTTGCAAAGAAATGCTTAACAGCGAGAAAGCCAGATTGTTTCCTAAATGCTATTTGGTTTAATCTTTGACAATATAATCTGATTCATGACAAAATATGAACGCTACTGATAAGTTTTTGCACCATGCGTTCATTCTTTGCAACTGTAATATTAGTTGCTCATAAAAACGATTTTGATAGCTGGTACTATTTTGACAGGTGATACGGAGTTGCCACACAATTAATGTCAATAATTTCATATATGCTTATGCGAAAAGTGTGTGCATTACAAATATACATTGAAACTTGTATACAAGATAGCGATGGTCGAAGTAGTTAGCACGTTGACTACTTCACATAAAGCCCTGAGTTTTCGAACCCAGTTTCGGACTAAGTCATAAAAACATTTAACATTTTTGATTTAACATTGATGTGCATTAGCGTATCTTTGCAGCAGTTTTTGTCGGAATGTTTCAGTGGCGAAGGCGTAGTCAGTGTACCGGCTTCAGGTGATACTAAATCAGATAGACAAATCATAGTGCCCTCATTCGTCGGTATAGTGTAGCACCAGCGAACTAAAACAATTAGTAAAACTGGCTACTAAAAATCAAAGTTTCAAAATTTAATAAGTAAGTCTCTCTAAGAACAGAGGCAGGCGCTGCAACATTGCTTTAAAATTAATAAAAAAAAAAAAAAAACATTAGAAAAAGCGGGCAAAAACAGATTTGTCAGACAGTAAAGCTTCAGCAACTATCATATCTCTCATCACGGCTGTCAGAAGCTCCAGGAATCTCGGTTTTGCCTGACTATGGTGACGGTTTCTTCTGAGAGTACCGTGCTGGCTGTGGTTTGAACCCACATCACGGGAGAGTATTGGTTCAGTGTGGAGATGCATTGCAATGGGGTTGCCTGACCCATAGAAAGGCAAAAGTTTTCGACAAGCTCGACCAGTCGCGAGATCATGCCAGGCGCATGTGCTCGAATTGGTACTTGTATCTATTAGCTATATATATAGCTGCGTTTTTTTTCTATAAGAGCGTTAGTGACCACATTGTTTTCACTCGGTGTTGAGAAAACTGCCGGGTGAGGCATTCGGGCATAATCTGTCATATTCTTCACTATCGCTTTTCTTTAGTTCCAGCAAAATGCATCGCATGTGTAGAAGTCATCTCTGAGTGCTGGTTCAAGGTACAAAAAAAAATGAACATGATTATTTTGTCGACAGCACAACAACATGGCTACACGATCACCGTTGTAACTGTTGCCAACTTAGATTAATTTCTATTTTTCTTATTAACAAATGCGACAATCAGAAGATATTGTTACTGAATTAACGATCAAGAATTTTGCAACAAATAAATAGCTTCTTTTTAATTTTTGAATGATATGAATGTATTTTGAATAAATTATTTTGTTTTTAGAAAACTATGACTATGATTTTCTAAAACAAACAAATGTTCTCCGTGTTCAGCTGGTTACTGTGCAGCTGGTGTCTTCAAAATAAATTATGTAGCCGACTGTGAGGCAACGCCCACCACTTTTGTAGTCGTGTGGACCCATTGCCAGGGATTAAAATATACAGTTCTCATTTAAGCTATCGAACAACACTTAATTATTATTCATTTATTCTGATTTTCTTAACTGCAAAAGAACTGAAATTTTCCATTTTCCCGAACTAAATGGAAAGAAAATTCCAACTTTCCTACATATTACATTTTACTAGAAAATGTTTGGACTACATCTTTCTATTATAACGGTGAAAATCCAATCAACTAGATGTAATCTAAAGAGGCCTCAACAAAACCGATGGCTGAGCAAGTTCTATGGAGCGCAATACGTTCTTAAAGTCTATAGTAATTAAAAGGCCTGAGTCAATGCCCTAAATATCTACAAAAATATAAGATCTCAATGATCTGTAAAAAGTATAAATGAAAATATTGTTCTTTTATTCGCAATTTGGTGCAGATGTATCACGCTTTGTAGCACAGCGGAAAACTGGAATGAAATAATGGATTTGTTTAACAACACGACAATTAATTAGCAATTCTTGTTTTGTGATCAGACGTAGCCGCCTGAACTAAAATATGTTTCAATAATTGAACATCCATGCCCTATGAAAAATTAATCAAAGAATAACTACTTCATTTACAAATACACTGGCGCAATGATTAATATTCGCAATCATAATTTTACAACTAAATTCAATTTTATCATTGAAGCGAACACTTAAAGAATTAATAAATGCAACAGCTTTTTTCTGAAATTGATTATTTCCTGAAACCACCATGAATTTAACTGCATCTCACCTGCATACGCTGCACATTTATGCATGATGCAGTTAAATTCTTGCAACATAACATGCCAGCTTTATTTACCGCCTGTGGCCTTTTAGATGTACTCATAATTTATTATCTACATTTTCTTTATAAATTTTTATCAAGTTAATTTTATTCTATTTAATTTATTATTTTTAATTTGCGCAAGAATGAATGAATAATTTGCACAGAACACAAGCGAAAGGCATTGTACTTGTACTTCAATAAAACTTCATAATAATCGTGCGAACTTTCCATAGAGTTTGGTTTTGTATAGAATAAAATTAATGCTAAAAAAGTGTATAAAATTTATGGGGTATTGCCATAGCACGTTGCAACAACTTTAGCATTGCGGTCTTGTTGTTTGGCATAGTTTGTAGTTGTAATAATTACACTTGCAAAAAAAATTAAAAGCAAATTGGACGAAAATATCAATGATAGAGTGCATAAATATTTTATAGAATTTTAATATTTAGTTTATATTTAATATATGATTTTAATTGTGCTTTTTTCCCTTAAAAAATATATGTGAAATTTATTATTACATACTTTATGATATTCTCATAAAGAATTTTTTTTACAAAATAATTAATAATAATAATTATTATTTTATTTTTCTAATTTTTTGACCTATTTTTATATTAGTAACACTAATTATTTAAGCTTAAAGTCTTTTCAATATATTTAATATTTATTTCGATTCGATATTTCGCTACTCCTTTGTGTGTAGCTTCGTCAGGAAAATTGGTTTTTGTTTATAATGAAAAAAAAATTTTTTATAAAAATAACAGGAGCATTATTATCAACACTGCCAGGAATTTGATAGAAAAGGTATTAAATATTAATGACAGACAATTTCATTTTAAAAATAAGAGTAAGATTATGAATATACTTAAGGACAATGATTTTCCAGTTTGGCTAATTTATAGATTAATTAATCAACACAGATTTAGGAGTATAGATAATATTAACAATACAGATAATACTAGGACATACAAATTACTTACTTATGTACCTGGAATAGCTGAACATTTGAGAAAGTCGTGGATATATGATTCAGTAAAATATACAATTGCTTATAGGACATATAACACTTTAAACAGATTGTTTAGTAAGCCTAAAGATAGGATACAGAAATTGGATATGACTAATTTAATTTATAAGATACCTTGTGGTGGGAATGACAATGAGGATTGTGATAAGATATATATATAGGTACAACTAAAAATAAATTAAAGACTAGGATTGCAGGACACAGGTCTGATCAAAAATATAGGGATATAAATTCTCAAAAAACAGCATTATCTTCGCACTGTTCTAGATTGAATCACTATCCAAACTTTGAGAATGTATCAGTAGTATTGGACACTGAAAATAATTATAAACGTTGATATATGTTAGAAATGTTACATATAATTAATACACCAATTACCAACAGAATTAATTTTAAGGCAGATACAGCAAATGTTGCTCGAAATTATAGACATTTAGTTAATAATAAGATATTGAATATATAATAATTGTATTTGCAGTTTTTATTTTTATACATAGAATTACATTTAGAGACAGAACAAAAATTGTTAGAACTATAAACATATAGGTTATTATTAAAAAGATATAAACAAAAGATTTTTATTATTATTATCATTATTATTATTGTAATTATTGTTTTTAAATATTTTATTATATGTAACATATTCGTAAAAATGTATTTTGGATTTGGTTCAAAAACAAAAATTTCAATACAAAATCGAATATTTATTTAATTATTTCAAATCCAGAATATATTTTTATGAATATGACTTTTAATATTTTTATGAATATGGCTGTTAATATTTTTATTTTGAATTTTCATTGACACAAACAAACTTCCTATATTGTGAATTTTAAAAAAATATTTTTTCATTATAAACAAAAACCAATTTTCCTGAAGAAGCTATACGAAGGAGTAGCGAAATATCGAATCGAAATAAATATTAAATATATTGAAAAGACCTTAAGCTTAAATAATTAGTGTTATTAATAATAATTATAATAATAAATTTCACATATATATTTTTTACGGGGAAAAAAGCACAATTAAAATCATATATAGAGATATTCCCAAAATAAATTCAATTTATATTTAATATGAACCAAATGAGAATTATCAGGTTTATAGCATATCTGTATATTTAGTTGCGTAATTGCGATTTATGTTTTCCATTTTTAACACACTCATTTAATTTTTTTTTTTTGCCAAAAAGTATTGTTGTTGTTTTTTCATTTACGCATGATGTTCTATCAGTATACATCTTTCCGAAATTAAAGTGCACTGAATATTTTGCCCAATTTTACACTATTTACATATTTAAAAAGTTTACATGTTTTTGTGTTGCGCAGCAATACAGCCATTTTGCAGCACTTTAAAATGCCATAACTTTTTAATAAATAATGGGCAAAGTGCAATGGCCTTTGCGTAAATCGAAATCACTTTTAAAGCAACTTAATTATATTTTTTTTAAATAAAAATTATTGTTTTGGGGCAAAAATTTCTAATTTCACAGAATTAAATCGTAAATATTTGTTACAAAAAAATTTCTCCGAGTGCATGTAATGCCATTTTCTATAATAAAGCAACAATAATAATTTTTAGTATTTCATGTGTATTTTATGAAAGAGAATAGCGAACATTTTTATAATAAATTCAAATTTGCGCGTCATAAATTTTCCCTCGACCATACATTGCATTAATAATAATGCTTGGCTTTTTTCTGCCTTCCCTTTTTGTTTTTGTTTTTGTTTTTTTTTTTGTTGCGAGGTTCAAACGAATAAAGACTTTGCTAGAGTCTAAAATTTCACGCCTTCAACGTAACTATGCGAGCGTAGTTCAACAGTGATGCAAATGAAATCAAATGGAACAGCTGCTAATGATGCAGCAGCTAAAAATGGTGTTTATGCTGAAGATGGCGGCAGTGGCAGTGAATCATCATGGTATTACAAGTGCATTAGATTTGGCCAGTGCTGTAGGCAGCTTTTATTATTTATGAACGTGATCTCATATAGCAGTTTAAAGTTTCCTGCCCAAAAGATAGCATTTGGGCACGGAGAACTAAATGTTTGTAGATGGGGATTAAATAACTCAATGTTTCTGGGAAAGTAATACCAGACAGTGGAGCAAGTGTGGGTCATACACTTAATTGTTTCTTTTACTCAAAGTTAGTTTATGTAGTTGTTTATTTTTCAGAGTTATAGCATCAAGCAGTTGTTTCACTCAAATGGGTTTAATGAAAACTAAAATTTTCAATTGTAATAACCCGCAATGTTACTGATGTGGCTTTGTTATTGACACATTTATTTTTTATAATTGATATTGATTTTGTGGTTTTGTTAAACTTAAACCATAAAATTTACTACATATGCGAGTTTATCGTGGGCACTTTAGCGATAAGAAATATTACGAATTAATTTCTGGGAAATTTATTTAAATATTATAATTGTATTTATATATATTTCAATTGTAATAATAACTAAATAAAATAATAAAATTGTTTTTTTCAAACAAAAAAAAAAAATGACTTAATTAACACCCACTGTAAGTTAAAATTCAATTCGCTTATTTGAAGACAGGTTTAGGGGCGTAATTTTTTTTTTTTTTCATTAAAAAACTGGGAATAGAAAATATATAATTCTCTGCTTATTCGTTATTTTCTAAACGCCATGTCGTATTCAAATTCAATAAATTAAGAAATGAATAATTGCCATATTAATGAATATATTTTTCTCAAACATCAACAAGTCATAAAATTTTATTATGCATTTTCTATAAATTTTAGAAAATAATTAATTGAAATAACTTTGCAACTAAAGCAATTAACATTTGGACACAAATCAATTTATAAATGCTAAATGTACAGCTTTACAATTGTAAAATTTTAAATTAAAATATTTTTTTTCTTAAAATGTGAGTTGTACAGTTTTTTTCAATGAAACAAAAATCTCATAAATCTAAGCGAATCGGTTAAACACTTAAATAAGCAGTTAAATGAGTAGATTTACGATTTGAGTTGTAAAAACATTGAACATTAAAATGTTTATTATTATTTTTTCGTTAATAGTCATGCATTAGCAGTTGATGAACAATAAGTAGTTTCGCAATTAGTAATGTTGTCGCTGCACCTTCCCATAGAGTTGTCGATTTTTTTATTTATGGTTCATTGTTATTGCATTACGGCCGCTATTAGAAATAAGGCGGGTCAATTTTAAACTGAAGAAATAAATTTTTTTTTATTATTTTCCTAGTTTTTCGTTCTTATTGCAGTCAATAGGTGTTCGGCCTAAAAAACTTTACAGCCGTTTGTTATTCTAAACTATTTCAAAAATTAATTTTTTGTATTGCAATACTGTTAACATCACTGGATTATTGACTGAGTGATATATATATAGTATAAAACAAGGCATAACTCCCACATCAACTGTTGAAAAGTATCAAAGTTTCTTTAAAAACGGCATAACTCAGTGTGTTTTATTGTGTTAAAACATGAGTTTAACGTTGAAACCACAAACAGCTGATTTTGCGTTCTCACTATTAGATTAATTAAAACAGATTGCAGCGCCCAGTTTGTGTAATAAATTTGTACAACATAAAGTAAATTATACGCAAAATAAGAGCATTATTGCAGTACATTTTAGAATATTTATTTGACAAACTGTACAACAGCTGTTTTTGGTTGCGGAAAAAAATAAAATATTTTTGGTCAATATTAAGAATATTTAAAAACTGTAGAACTATTAAGAAAAAGTGAAAAAGTGCTTGGAAATCGAATAGTTTTATACAAAAGACGTAAGAAGATTCTGGAAGGAAAAATGCATTTTTCCTTAAATCTACAATGTATAATTTTGCTAATGTTAATGGAATCACGAATTGTGTGGATTCTGGTAAAAACACTTAAGCGAAGCAAAATTATGTACATTGTAGGTATCCTTTGTTTTAAATTATTGTAATGATTTTATTTACCAAATTTTCCTTAGTTTTTTTTAAATTTCATTGAGCGCCATTTAAATTGCCAGCTGTTTTAAATTGTTTAACTTGGTAGCACTGCCTTTAGTACATGAAAATCAAAGTTGTACTTCATTAAATCAACTTAAAAACAACTTTTGCTTTAAAACCATTTAATGTGAAAACAATATGTTACTACGTTTATAAGTGCGACATATTTACAAATGAGAACGTATGAATATTCCCGTATAGTTTTTTTTTTATCGCGATTTAATAACTCACGAAAACAAGTCGTGAATAACTCCACTATTTGCAAATAAGTTATGAAACGTTGTCAGTTGTTAGAAAACTTTAGTTTCAGGTTTTATTTTTGAATTTCATTTTCACTTTTTACTGAAAACAGACAAACTTTTTTGTAAATAAGGAATTTTTTTTTTTTTTATGGAAAGTTTTTTGACGTTGTCTTACAATTGTTTATTTGCCACCTGATCGCAAATTAGTTGCTGTTTCGGGGATTTTTTTATGGAGGTGTGGAAAAAATATAGTGATTTCATCACAACTTTAGCTTTATTGATATAGTAAAACACAAAAGTAATCAAAATAAAGAAAGATAGTTAGAAAAATATATATCGTCACCTACAATGTAAAAAGCCATAACTAAGAAAAAAAATGTTAAAGATTTTTTTTTTTTATAATTTCGTGTTTTCCTTGTAAAATATGCTGCAATTAATAAAAAATCGATATCGCTTTTTTTGTTAGTCAGAGCATTTTGCGGTTTAAGCAACGATATATGCTATAAATACTACCTAACTTATTATTATTACTCTAGGAAAGCACAGAGGAAAAATAAGAATGCAACTTACAGTAAAAAATTATTTATTCAATTATAAAATAACAGAAATCCAATGCTCCCCACCAATTTTCAACTAAATTCTCTAAATTATCAAAAAAAAATACAGAATTTTTAATAATACGAATAAATAACAATACGATAACAATTAAAGTAAACTAGTTTAGCCGCTCATAATAAAAGACTTCATTATAAATAGAGATAAGAAATTAAAAACAAAACAAACAAAAAATGAATGGGATAATTTTTAAAAGCTTTGAAACCGGTATAAAATAATTTATATACACAAATTCGAATTCAGCCGTTTGGTTTTAATAAATTCCCAAATAAGTCATAAATTAAGTGAAACGTTTTAAGATTATTAAATACACAATAGAGAATTATAGCAAAAATATAAAACCGTAATTTATTAAAAACTTTATACAATTTTCATATTTAATAAGAGCCATTAATTTCATACAATTTATGACCGCAATGCTTTTATTTTGCATTTTTAAGGCATAAATTCTTCTTTTTTTTTTTTTTTTTTTTTTTTAATTAAAAAAGAAAGAAAAAATAAATTTATTGATAACAGAAATTTAACAATAAAATAGAGGAACTGGCAGTGTTTTTGTGTTTTTTTTTTATTGGCGATTGCCTTATTTATAGCGCGGGTTTCGTGACCAACTGACACTTGAGGTTATTTTAATGAGTACTTAGCACACTTTTGGAAAGTTTTATAAAAATATTTGTACTTCAAATAAATATCACTAATTCTAAATATTTGTTATTTTCAATTATAAAAGTCTTAAGCCATATAATTGGGAATTTTTTCATATTATACAATAATGCAATGAAATAAGTGCCCAAAAAGAAATAAAGAAATCCCAATAAGAAATTAAATCTAAATCTTACCAATATGCACTACGTAAATATGAAGTTTATTCAACGAAAAGTATAACAATATAACAAACAGCAACGCAACAATAGTTTTTTTTGCTTCGCATAGCCGGTCTTCGAGTGGGATCACGGATTTTCTCTAGCTTCGCTAAGAAGCACTTATGGTGACCTATTTAATTTTCTTTACATTTGGTGAAGCGACCATGAACTGGATTTAAGCGCAAACTTTGAAGAAATTGCAAATGATTAAAAATGTAATAACTCCCAAAGCAAACGAAATAAGACCTAAAAACTAACTGAAATTAAATAACTTCCATATGATAAAAAATTGGGACTTATTTCATTACGAAATAAAAGAAATAATATCTGAATTCTTTTTGAAAATATTCATGATATTTCAAGTAGATGCTCATTGGCTTACTAAAATATTTTTTTTTATTGGCGTACAAATTGAGGCCTGTTTATTAAATATAAAAATTATTTCATATCATATTTTTTTGCGTTGCCTTTTAATTTTAGTCATCATTCTGGTGTGAGGGGTATTTGATGAACGTTCTTTTTTTTGTGTTTTGTGTTTTATTTTATATGTATCGTGTCTTATTGTTGTCTGGCTGACTGTCATTCATTTATTGTTGTTTTATTAAATGTGTGATGAGCAAGCAAATGATCACACTGACAGCTGTCAAGTTCAGTTTGTTTGATTTTATTAAAATTAATTACGGCCAAACGTCATTAATCATTAATATTTATAATGTTTTCGTTATATTTATACAGAGTATTTTTAATTGGTATTTAAATGAAAAAGATTATACTCGTACATGCATACGTATGTACATTAATTTTTAATTCACACTCAGAAATATTAAGTGATGCAGGGGAATGGCGCGTGTTAGGAAAACACACCACTTTGGCTATTCGTAAACTCTTTATAAGGCCTTTAAAAATAGTATTACAATTTACATTTAATAAAAATATTGCGTTATCACTCCAGCTTAAAATATCAAACTGTCTAAGCCACTTGAATGATAATTAAAAAAAAAAAATTAAAATAAAATAAGTCGTGTTATAAATTGATATTTCATTTAACGTGTAAATTTCAAGCCGACACCTTAAACATTGCACGTACGTAGCTTCTAAATGAATTTATACCACACACTTAATCATTACACATCAATCTTAGTTTGTTGCACTTTCTAACTGCCTTTGTCAACTAATTGTAAGATATTTATCTTTATTACAGAAGCTTTGAAATAAATACATACATACATATGTATGAAACAGTTCTCTATATTTTTTCCTTTCTTAATAAATAATTAAAACAATCTTGATAAGATAGCGTAAGCGCAGCTGTGGCAATAGGAAAGTGAGACGGCAAACAGAAAGCTTCGTGTCCAATTAACTGGCGCCAAGGGGTGTAATCACAATGTATTATTATTAATCAATTAATGAAAACAAAATAAAACAATACAAAAAAAAAACAAAAAAAAAATTAATAACACCAGCGACATACTTTCGAGTAGCACTTTAGGCTCTCAATCAAATCTTTCGTAGTAAACGCAACAAAAGAACGCATAACGAACAATAACACAATAATGGAATATGATACGTGATATAGAAAAAACAAAATCAAAACAAACAATTTTAAACCAAGAGCCATGCTGCAGCAGCATTAGACAAGACAAGACAAGTCAAGACAAGATATTATTAAGTTTACGAAAAATAGACAGATGGATGGACGGACGAAACGAGCGGACGGACGGACGGACGCACAAACAAATAAATAATCAATCTCAATCACATCAATTATAGTGGATTTTTTTTTCATTTCTGATTTCGAGTTTATTTAATTTTTCCATGAACATACATACACAAGATGTACGTATATATGTATGTATGTCTGTCTGTCTGTATGTATGGATGTGTATAAAGAAATTTATTTGGTCTTAATGTGTCCGTCTTTCTGTCTATCTGTCTATTTTGCTGTTACTTAACAATTCCTACATCAATCAGTGTTATCTTTCTTATACACAGCAGGCAGCACTTTGTTACATGTTCACACACACAAACATACATATGTATGCAATAAGTAACAAAAACAAAAACTAACCGCAAAATAACAACAACAACAACAACATTTCATTCAATTCAAATTGACACACTCATTTAATTCAATAATTAAGAGACTATTGATTTCTACTAGATATAACTGATGGTAGAAACAATGTCCATGAATGAAGTGTGACTGTTACTGTTGTATTGGTATTAAGAGAAAATAAGTTATAATTCATCAATTTAATTCATTATGCGAAAGAAAATGGAAAATAAAGAATAAAATTACAAAATTAATAAGTTAGTAAATAAAAAGATTTAAACAGGCTTGCGTTCGCATCCTGTTAAACAAGCCATATGCAATACAACGGTTGGCACAACTTGACGAGCTTGTATATGAGATTGCAATATTTGTGGGATCGTTGTAGTAAATTGTGTCTTGGTTGTACGAAAAATCAAAATTTTTGATTCTTTGGCGTGATGTACAACACCATTGCAACATTGGTGCGACTGTCGCATAATCTTTCATGAAGTACATATCGCCCATTAACTCAACCACGCTGTGAACGGCGCCAAATCGATAATTCACAGTCATCAACAGCAGCTACAGCTGCGATATTTTCCTCTATCCGCGCTCTACATATGCGTGTGGGTGGCTTAATGTTCAATAATGTAAATTGCGTGCGAAATTTAGTCACAAGATCCGAATAGCCGCCTCAGAATGTCACCCAAACTGACCATAAAATGGAAGAAGTGCACACGATGTAATTTCTTAACCGAGCATGAATTTTGATATTAAAATTCAATAATCTGCAAGCGTTGTTCGTTTGTAAGTCGATTCATGGTTAAATTATAGATCAAAGTGAACATGTTATAGGAAAACAGCTGAGCTGCTAAGAACTTTAACAAACGTTTAACCTTAACAAAAATAAAGTGAAAGATATGTGAACCTGGAAGTGCGAAAATTTCATTACAAGATTATGATCCTGCAAGAGCAGCAGTGGCGGTCATTTGCCTGATATTTTTTCCATGGCCTACAATCCTTTACAATTTGGAATTAAATAGACAACCGATGATTGCGAATAATAATAATCGTTTTTTTTTAATATCAAAATGAAATTTCTTATTGGAAGACCATTCAGTTCAATTATAAAAAAAATAATTTTATGCAGCCATACTTTTTCACCGACGAGTGAGCTGTATCGGTCTGGTAAATTGAAAAGATTTCAAAATTGTTTTCCTCTGCGCGAGAAGCTTAGCCAGCTTGACATTGTCCCGGTCTCGAAAATCCTCTATAAGTGTGATTAATCTGATTTTCTAGCGATAGTTTGCACTCATGGTGTCCTCTAATAATACGTATGATGTACATGAATGTGCATGAAACAAGCGATATGCCTTTCATAACACAAGGCCCAAAGCAATCAACAAAAAATTACTTAAAATCTAGGTTTTCCCTTTCTTGGCAATATATTTCCTCCCAGTTTAGTTGTATTTATGCAATAGACATTAGGCGGACCTTTTCTCTTAATAGCGCTCAGGCCTTTTGACCTTCCTAAAACACATTTTAGTTGCCATTTTTGTCAACAACACAATTAAATTAATTGCTCAAACTACACAAAATTATAGATTTTAGTTATTCGATTTTATTTATTAGTATTGATTATATATAGTCGGGCTTTAGTTCAAGTTATTCATAATGAATAAATTAAAAGCTTTAGTTTCCATTACTTGATTATAACCCATGTTCGATTGATAATATTTATTTTTATTAAATTTATGATAAGAACCATTAAATCTTTCAAGAAGGTGTTAATTGATTGATTAAAAGAATTTATCTGAAAAGATAAACCTATTTAATTAATTTTTTCTTTACTAACAAACCAGATTGAATGAATAAAATTATTAATTAAAGCATAAAATAAAAGTTTTATTTCGCATTGTAATTGTGAGTGGAATTGTTATGCAAAGTTCCGAACCAGTCAAAGATTTCGATGAAAAATTTAGAATACTTTTTTTTTTTTATCTGGGACCAGCACTCAGGAGATGATCCCTACACATGTGATATATTGTGCTGGAACTATAGGAAAGAGATATATAGTTACAGGAACGACAGGAGGTGAAGCTTAATTAATTATTTTACAGCTCTGCTTTTGCACGTTCTTTGTCTATAGCAGTGCTGAAGCTTCGGTTTAGTAGCCATTTTTATTATTATTTTACTTCGCCGGTGCTACACAATACCGACGAAGGAGGGCGTTCTGATGTGATTGTGGATTGCTATCAGCTGAAGCCGGTATTGTTCAGTGACCAGTGACTATGCCGTCGCCACTGAAACCTTCCGACAACAACTGACACACAAAGACACAATAATGTAATTATGGCGGTCTTATTATTTCTCTCCAGAAGGTTCCGCATAAGGTTCCTTAATTGTGAAGTTAATATGTTTAAGATAAGATAAGAAAAATGCGACAAAAATTTTACAAAATTGGAATGTTTTCTAAAATTTCTACATTCTATACTCCAAAAAATTAAAATTTAAATGCAAATTTAGAAATCAGTTGCAAAGTCGTGTACAAGATTTATAGAAAGTTTTAATTCAAATGTTTTTTTTTTAACTGTAAAAACAACAACAAATATTTTTAATAAGTGATGAAAAAAAAAGAAGTTGAGGTAAGGCAGCTAGAAGCTGGAGCAAAAAAAATTTAATTCAGTTTTTAAAAAAGGCTAGAAAAAGCTAAATCGTCCCAAAAAAAGCTAAAAAGGGCAACAATTTTTTTTTACTTTTAATTCGACGTTTTTTTTACTATAAATTAATAATTTCCTCATCGTCAATAGAATCGGAACTACCATTTGCATATTTGCATAAATATCGCGAGAGCCTAATAATAATCATCTTCAATTACGAAATCATGGCAACATTTATGTAACCTTTTTAAAATTAAGAATTTTAATTCCAGTACGATTTCTTTGTTTTTTTTTTTTAAATTATTTTCATGCTACTAAAAAGTCTTTCAACCCAGCATTAGTGAAAGTTAAATACTAGATTAACAAAATCAGCAAATTAATTTTCCTGTAGCGCATTCTAAAATTATTTCACCTGCACCTACAATTGTTGACACAACATTTGCCCAATTATAATTTAAAAGCTACCGCCATAGGATTTCAATTAATGGCATTTAATGGCAGTGTACTTTAATTTATCATTGTCAATATGATAATTATTAATATGTTTTGAAATAATTTTATGAGTTCAGAAAAAAATTTAAAAAAGTTTTGCTTTGTTGAAACAAAATTTAATATAAAAAAGGTTAAAAAAAAGCTAAAACGTAAATGTCGAGGGTAAAAGGAAAAACATGCTAAAAGAACATCACTGCATTACACCCCACTCAATATATATTTTCTGCACCATGATCTTGTTAATTTTTGGGAGTTATTTCACTTTTATTTCAACTACTTACCGCAGCGAAATATTTACTTGTTCATATTTTTTTTTTAAATTTACTTATATTTGGAAAGTAGAAATCTAAACTATTTTAAACTTTTACTGACCAACCTAAATGTCTGGGTATAAAAATTTCTCATGCCCCTAGCGAAAAAACGTGGCGTAAACGCTTTGCAATTGGAAAACCTAATTTTGACAGAACGTAAAGAAGTGAAGTTGGCTGCAAAAAAAAAAAATTTTAATGTAGAAAACTAATGACAATTTAGTTGTTTTTAGGTCAATTTAGCGATTTATATCTATTTCTTATTTCTATTTAGAGTTTTTTATGAATCAAAGTGAGTAAACATTACTGTTTCTGGTGCAACGTTAAGGCTATAATTTATGTTATTCATTGCAACGTAAGAGCTAAGCACTTAATTACGTTGCGCTTTGGGACGTAAATTAGGTTGGACTGCTAAAAAGATGATATAACCGACATTATTTTGCCTGTCAAGGCAAAAACAAGAAAAATTTTCGTGCATTGAAAGAAGAGATACATATATTAAAGTCCATATTTCTTTTCATCTTGTATAATTGATAAAATATTGTCTCGGCCAATAATTTTCTGCTAAATAATTTATATTTTTATTATACTGTCATATCTTCTTCTAGAAACTGTAAGCGCAGATTATCCGACAAGCCGAAATTATTATAAATAGTCTTGGAAATGTTTGCTGGGATAGGTTATGACAAATAGCACATACACTAATCTAGAGTTGACGTGATAAACTGAAAATATTTTTCAATTTCAACCAGCAAAAACTAAAAACTCAAACTTAAATATTCCCCCTTCCAAAAACAAAAAAAAACAAAAAAACAAAACTATTTACTGACAATTTGAGAAATACCAAAACTTCAACTTTTCAACAATTACCACACACACACACACATATGCAACATATGAGTAAGCAGTTGGATCTGTGTGATATTGTAAAAAAAAATTTTAACATTTTCAAGCGTAACAATTTCTGACTTCCAGTGATTTTTGAAACTTAATGATTGTGTTGTGATATTTTATAATGACGCTTTTATTGTAGTTTTCGTGCTTTTGTGCACATTGTAACATTTCAGATTTAAATCAATTTTAATTGGCGCCATTTAAGCTTGTAAGCGATTAAAGTTTATTAACAACCAAAAATGTTTTGTAAAATAATTTTTATTTGTGTTTCTGATGTTATTATTGTTAATTTTTTCTGTCTTTAACGTTTATAAAATGAGTGATAAGTTTTGATGTGGCTTAATTTGTAGCTGTGGCAGTAGAAATTTAAAATAATAATAATAAAAAAAAAGCGAATTGATATAAAGTGAAAGTCCATTATGATCATGTGTTCGTTGTTCATCCATAACTTTACTAAGTTTTCGTCATTTCATGTTGTGCATGTTTGTTTAAATGTCAGTCTGACAGCTGTCAAACTTAGTAAAAATTTACTGTTGTTGATGTGTCTATAAAATGACGCCACAATGTCGTTGGTTTTTCTTGAACAATTATTGTGTTTTTTTTATTTTTTTTTTGTGCGTTTCATTTAATATTGTTGTTATATCCAATAAAGACAAAATAAAAAAAAATTATTGGAATTTATTGATAATTCATTGACATTTTATTGTGAAATATTATTTTTTTTTATAAAGTCATAGTAAAATTATTCGTAACCCATATACATACATACGTAGTATGTGAGTAAATGTATCAATTTTTTAATTAATTGCTTGTTCCTGTAATTGCTGACGAAAACAGAAATTCGTCTTTGTTTTCAATGTAATTCGTGGTATACAAACATCAAGTTTGAGTCGTCAAGATTTTTGCCGAGAGAGGGGAGAAAGGTAATGGAAAGGGGCATAACCTTGACAGTATGCTTTTGACAAGTATACTTTTCCTTTTTTTTATTTTCTTATTCGTAATATGCGACACGAAAGGCGATATGAACGAAACTTGATTGTAATAAGTAAAGTATAAAGAAAAAATTTAAAAAAAAAGGATTCAAGTAAAAAGGTATACATATACAGAAGTTATACATTTATAAATTATCCATTTGTCAAATCGCTTCACTTCAGGTAGACAATTTTGATAAATTCATAAATATTCACACTTCTAACGTACAGCAGCATTTGCTATATTAATTTCGTTGTTATTCTTGCTCAAGTTGACCGTTAATAGAGTTAATAGAGCATATCGCTGGTCTCATATAGAAGGGCCCTAATTCGGTGTTTTACGGTTTTAATTTTTCTAGTGATTCACACAAATACATCTTATCACGAAAATTTAATATAATAGTCTCAAAAATATAGGGTTTAAAAGCAGGCTGACTTCCTAAACGCCTGTTGCTTTCATTGCAGCGTGTTCGTAAATGCAACCCTGAAAAGTTTGACAATGTATTTTATTGCCATTTTCAACACTGTGGCATTTGATACGCAAGAAAAAGCAAGAGAAGCATCTACATAAATTCAGATACAAAATAAATGGAACACGCAGGACAATGGCGATGCAGTAATTTAAGTAAATGATTTTTCTTATAATTTAACATATTTCTATATTCACTAATTTATCTTTTTATTGCAGTAAAAAATGGATAAAAAGTATTAGTATAAAACGTATTAAAAAAGTAACTACACGATGTATCAGCTTGGCCTTAATACTGTATTCATACATTGTAAGTATATCGTCTTATAAAACGTAAAACCATGTAAGTGACAAAATTTAAAAAATCGGTTTTTCTATTGAATATTGTGTAGCATGTAAAAATGCATGTGAAAGGGAAATAAACTATTTTACAAAATATAAGTGATTCTTTTAATTTTATGCGAATTTGGAAGAAACTTTTTTCAGGTTGGTTAATTAATCCTGTTATCAAGTTTTTCCCCTCTCTTTTAAAATCTAAAAAAAGTGTAGTTACATGGTTTTACGTTTTATATGACGATATGTACATTTAGGAAGTCAGCTTAACAATTTCTATTAGTTTTTTTTTCTTTCGTAAAGTTACAATTATGGTAGTTAGGGCCTTTCAAAATGAGACTAACGATATGTATGTATAATAAAAATTAATATGTTCTATGAAGACTTACCGCAGTTGGTGCCACCATATAGTCCGGCCGCAAATATTGATTGCTGGATTGCAGCATTTTATTATAATTTGTTAAATCCACTTTGACGGCTGTTTATATTAACGTGTGCGAAAAAAAAATATATATTTGATGCCGTTGCACGGGGTGAGATTTTTCTTGTTACGAGAGTATAAACAAAAAGAGTACTAACACTTAAATAATTGCTGATGGTTTCTTAAAGCACATGCACAAAATTGCACTTTATGCTCCCATTTTCTGGTGGACAGAAATGAACTTGTTGTATTTGTTTTGTTTTGTTTTTGAATTTTACTCTCTAATCCACAAAGTGAGAGTAAAATATTCAAAACAAGTATCACATATATGCAAACAATCACAAACTTGTGTAGGATATTTTCTCTGGAGTTGGTAAATAAAGGAGAAAAGTCGACTCTATATCTATTTTTGTCGAGAGTTGAGGTGAGTACAAGTGTGTTGGAAATTATTTCATAAACACAGGCGCAGTAGTTGTAATTTTCGGTTATAATGTTTATGTTCTATTGAAGTGGAATTGTTGTTTTAAACTGCTTGTGTGTAGTTGTTGCTGTTGTTGTTACGTTTAATTAATTTGCACAGCTAATTGTTAAAGCTAAAACAATAATAATAAATTGTTGTTGTTGTATATTGTTTATTTAATTTAAGCGATAAGAAGAAAAGGTGCGGATATTTTCCTAATTTTATATGTTTTTTATTCACTTATAAATGGCATTAATTATTTCACTGAACATATCTTGTTGTTGTTTTTTTGTTAAATTGGTATGAATTTATTAATAAAATTAACATTGCTCTAATGTTTGTATATAATGAATTTTTTTTATATTACACTTATTGTAGCATTCATATTATTGTTAATAATACTTTTTTGCTGTATATTCATTTGGTACATTTGCTTGGTTCATAATTAAGTAATAAATTTTGCAATTTATTTAATATTTTGCTGTTATTTCAATTTATAATTTTTCTCTTTTTTTTTATTTGATATAAAAATTAATTTATTTTAGCAATAATTTAATTTTAACGACTTCTATATATTAAATATGGTTTGTTTGGTTAGTTTTAATATTATTTTTGCACCATATTTTTTTTTCTTATTTGTTTTTTTTTATCGGTTTTGCTTGGCTGGTTAACATGCGGTTTTTGCGGTTTGATATTTTATCCTACGTACACACATAGACACGTTTTATTTGCCACAATAAACCACATTAATACTCCCCAGTATCTGCACCACTGTAAAGAGAGAAAGGAAAACAAGAAATTGATAAATAAATAAAAAGAGAGCATAAGGAATGAGGTGGGTAAAAAATATGGAGAGTGTATAATATGATTGTATGGCAGAGTGTGGTATTTTGGAAAATTATAATTATAAAAAATTTACATTTGTAATGTAATTTGGTAATAAATCTTATTTTTCTGTTGTTATATGTACATATATTTGAGTTCACTGCTGTTTCTGTTTCTATATGTGCTTAAACAATAATTTATTACTTTATTTACGAGCTGTAAAATAATATTTTCTTCTTTTTTTTTAATAATAAATTGTTGGCTCAAAAAGGTGGGTGTTGCTTTATTTATTGTTTGTGTTGCTCTTATGATATCATTCATTTCAATTTAGTTGCATTACAGTGTATCATGAACATAGAGTCTGTGGTTATGAAAATTGTGTTCACAGTGGCCAATATATCATATAATTCGTGTGTAGTTTTTATACAATATACTTCCAAATTTTATATTACATATATTTGTAAAGAGATTTCACTTGATTTTTCAGTTTTCTATAGCCCAAAAATTTAATTTTGACTCTACTTGTTAGAGGCAAAAAGGCCAATTAATTGCTACTTCTCTGGATTTAAAGGGTGGTCCATCCATAATGCACGATTTTAATTGTGAGTCACACTTTAATGTCAAGTTTTTTGCCCAACTTAATTTGACATTTTTTTTTTTTTTCAGTGTCTGGAAAATTCGACCATGGAGAGGTATACTATTGAGCAGCGAGTTAAGTTTGTTGAAGCCTTTTGCGAAAATGGGCATTCAAATCAAATGCATTTTGTACACTTTATAATTTTTTTTGCTCAGCATAATCAAACAAATGTGTCCACAATCGGAAGAATTGTACGGAAATTTCAACAAACCGGGTCTGTGCATGCTCGCCTCGTTCTTTCTGCGGAAAGCATTGCTGTTCGCGATAGTGTGGCAGAAGACCTTCGATTCGTCGTCATGCCTAACAATCGCGAAATGATAACGGACTTCTTGTGGCCAAAAATTTAGTATATGCAGCTGCACGATGTGTGGTTAAAAACAGAATGCTGCCACTTGCCACACAGCCAATGAAATAATGCCTTTTTGCACGTGAAATTCAATGACAGTGTTATCTCACGTCGTCTCGATGTTAATTGGCCGGCACGTTTAATGTGATTCGGCACCATGGGACTTCTTTCTTTGGGGATAGTTAAAAGAAAAAGTGTTCGTCAATAAGCCAAGAAGAATTCAAGAGCTAAAGCGACATAGAACCTCAATTATGTTTAAGGCCATTGAAAATATCGAGCATTGGATATATATATGCCACCGAAGGCGTGGCGAGTATTTAACCAAAATTTTGTTTCACACAATTGTCTTAGATTCTTCTATCATAAGAAAAAAATATTAAGATAGTTCTCGAAAACTTTTTGTTTTATTTACAACTAGAGTTTAAACTTTAACAGATTTATTAGCTCTAAGACCAAATACAGCAACAAATACAGTAACTTTAACCGTTCCCAAGATATAATGAAACCAATATTTAGTTTGTAAGGGAGGTACCACGCCCACTTGTCCAATCCCTCTCAGTTTTAGACTGATTATTTGTTTTAACTACAAAGTCATTTGGACCATATTTAGAAACTTTCACTTCAAGATTTACAAAAATTATTATTTACCTCGTATGGGCGTGGCAAAGAAAATTTCAAGAAAATCGGTTCAGCCGTTTAGCTGGCTATAAGGCACAAACATACATACATGCATACACACAAACATTTTTATATACATATGTATGTATAAGATAAACATCGTGCGTTTCGGTAACACCACCCTTTATTAATTTCCAATAATTATAATGCACTTTTTTTTCAAATCTTGTTAAATAATTCTGGGACTGTCCCAGTTTTTGCATCATTTTCTAATAATTTTTCTAAAATTATTTCAAAACTGTAATGTGTCATTTATTACTCGTTGAAAATTGTTTTCTTCATACGCTGTTACTTCATCGCCCTGGTTTATCTTAGTCAAGTTAAAAAATTTTTAATTGTGTTTTGTTTTTGTTCTTTGAACACTTGTGTATAATTAACTTTGTTTTTTATTTCATTAATACTTTTGCTGTATTTATTGTTGCCTTCGTAGTTGTTTTCTCTTGATTTTTTTTATTTGTGTTCTTATTCTTCATTTATGTTGTTAATTGCCTTGTAGTTGTTCGTTTTTCATAAATTATAAGTTAAAATATAATTACACTTAATTATAGTGTTATGCAGCCAAGTGGGCTTGTTTTCTGTTAAAAAATTAAAATGATTAATTAAGCTGAATTATTATTTTTTGTAAGTTACTGTGTGTGTGTGTTTGTTTTTTATTTTTATTTCTATATGTATATATATATATTTTTTAATTATCAGGGCTAAACATGTTTAAAAGTTCTGCTATAAGCTATTTTTACTTGACTAATGGTTTAACCAAGCGTTGGAAGTTTTAATTTAAATTATAGGTGTTCCCATTTGCTTTCAAACTGTTTTCAATCAATAAATAAAAGCCTTTTAAATAAAATTATATTTTTGAAACGTCGCTAAATGCTTAATTATATTTTAATTTATTTAAATTCAAATTATTAATGATATTCGCATATTCATTTCTTGTATATGGGCAATTCCACGATCTAGAACGGGACACTCGCTTGCCTTTGAAGTGATGCTACATAAAGAAATCTTAAATTTTCTTTTTCTTTTCTATGTTTTTTTATAGCACATCGTTAATATCACTATAAATAGTGAAAAATTTAGCTTTTATAGATTTTTTGTTTCTGTTGTATAACCAATAAACATGGTATCACGAACGGGACAAAATTTAGAAGTCGCCGTCAACTGCATTTAGAAAAATAAAAAAAAAATTTGCGAATTAGAACACCAATTTTGAAAGGAATATTTTTTAAATTAAAATAGATTAATATAGTTTTCCATTAATAGTTGTCATATGTAAATATTTGTGTTGCTCTTTTTTGAACAACTTTTACTAAGATTTAGCAGGAGACATTAAGAACGGGACATATTTTCCTACAATGTTTGTAATAAAAATCTGAAGTTTAAATTGTATAAACTGTGAAAATATTTGTACTTATTATTATTATATATATTTATAGATATTTTTAAATATAAATTTTAGGTTTTGGTATGTAATAAATAAACAGTTGATTTTAAAAGTGAGACATCTCCACTCTTAGAATGATATTTCTCAATCATTTAAATTCCTAAATATTTAACATGTCTTTTCTTTTTGAAGTAAATTACAAATTTTGTGTTATAAAATAGACTCGTATATTTGATATGTTCGACATATTTTAAATAAATTTTCTGAAAATAACAAACAGCACAAACTGAAAATACATAGTTTTCTTAGGATTCATCTCCTGAGTGCTGGTTCGAGTTAAAAAAAATTTTACATTTCCTATAGAATGTTAGAAAATAAATCCTTTGTTTATTGACATATTAATTTTCGATCGTGTTAGACCTTTCTGTGGACATGCCCATATACGTTTTAATTATCTTAAATTTTCATTCCGCTTTGCTCTGAGTTAATCCAAATTAAAATATTGTTTCCAACACATTTCCCGCCTAGCTGCCGGTCTAATCCCAGTTTTACACAGAAATTAGTGTTGTACATAATTCTAAGGTTATTGAAATTATGGCATTACTTTTGCTTCACTTTCTAAAAGTGTATATTTGTCTATTTGGTAAATTTATGTAATAAATGTATGATAGTAAAAATTTATGATAAATAGAAAATTTGCAAAAACTATTTAAATCTATAAGGAAAAACAATCTCCATATTAGATTCCTCAAATAAAGTAAAGACATTCAACGACTTTTTTTTTTGGAAGGCATATTTACTTTAAAGTGGGAAACAGAATAGTCGCTGTAGTACAACGTCAAGAGTAGCGCTACAAGCTGTCAAAAATTTTTAAATAGTTGCTTAAATAAGAGCAAACACTATGAGTAGTTGTGGTTGCAATAAAAGTCGAAGCGTAAGGAAAAAAATTTTGTAGAACAACAGTACTTCATCAGCTGATTGCACTATAATAAATATTCATAAAACTGTAGAATATGTTGATGGAAATGCATTTACACTATGCAATTAGTATTGTGATTAACAATTCACATATAGATTTGTATAATTTTTAAGACTTTATTTGATAACCATGTAGGACGGTTCACTTTTTTCCTGCTGCTACGCTACGAGTTACGTCGCCCGCTTCAGCTGTTACTGTAACTTCTGTATTCTGTACCAGCCCTAACACATATCATTCCCTATTTATTGCCATTATACTCATTCCTGCTGTATAGGACAGCTCTTTCTGCAACGCATTATTATGAGATTCACGTTAAAGCAAAAATATGAATTTCTCAATTATACTGCATGAAACGTTGCTTTAGATTAATAAATTTCTAGTTAAATAATGAATTTTTAATAGAGTATAAAAGAGAATATATCTTATATAATCTAAACTAGATAGAATTATCTATTTTAAGACTGTGTTAGTCTAGAACAAAAAATCAAAACACCAGCACATTCAAATACTCATTATAAGCTGGAGTAACTTGATAAGTTTCTCCCGGTTCTCATTATGAAAGTTTTTTTTTTATGAGATTGTATTTAGTTCT
This sequence comes from Dexiosoma caninum, assembly GCA_963924685.1. Lineage (NCBI taxonomy): Eukaryota > Metazoa > Arthropoda > Insecta > Diptera > Tachinidae > Dexiosoma > Dexiosoma caninum. Next base: position 12,692,962 of record OZ004727.1, read on the forward strand.
CTTATGAACACTTTCATTCATGTCTACACATCGCATTTTTTTTTTATGTAATTTTATATTTTTTTTTGGAAAACTACTTTAGAAAATATTGTCTTTTGTTGCAGATTTCCAATGTGTGCTTTTAGATTGAACAATTTTCTCCAGTTCTCTTTCAAAGCTGGCGAAGTGTTAAGACTTAGATAGTCTGCTCCAACAACAACTCAAAGACAGAATGAAATAACAAAGGAGAATTGAAGTAATATTTCGCTGCGAGCATTTCGGCTGAGTTATTCTTTCTTCTTTCCCCGATCTTCTTTGATTTGGTGCAGGAAAATTTGTCCAATCTAAGAGCACACATAGCGGAAGATGTGTCAAATAGAAATGTAGGCAGCGAAAAGATAAATCAAAATGTCTAATAACTGTAACTATAACTACAATAAATTCTCAAACTCCGAACCATGGTAGAATGATATACCAGGTAGAAGCGAAACTACAACAAGTATACAACCAAAAAGGCCATTCTATTGTTGTCTGGAGTAGTAGAATGTCATGTAATTAAAGAAAAAACATGCTTTTGTTAGTTATAAACATGTGCAAATAAATTTGCAGAACATATATTTAATAGTTTGCGTGTTAAATGACAAAATTTGCATGTAATTTGACAGCTGTAGGCACACAGTCAGCTGGCCTTGCGATACTATATGGTATATCATTCTACCATGCTCACCAGCCCACTCTTAATTGACAATTACGAATTAGACCACCGAAGAGAATATTCAAGAATTTGAAAATATGAATCCACTCCTATCAGTAATAAACTCCAACTTTCTGATAGAAAACTTTCATAAGGTGAAGCGAGACCTTCAGCGCCAGAAAGTTTTAAATAAGCTTCCTTTTCCCCGATTGCTTTAAATAAAGTCTTAAGATTTTCTTTTTTTCTTCTTGGACCGACATTCAGGGGATGGCGTCTACACATGCGGTGCACCTTTACTCGTCATTTATACGGGCATATTTCAACAGAAAATTAATTGTTTTTACAAATTTTGTTTGAGGGTTGTGGTAAAACGTTTAAGTAATGAATATATTAATCGTTTACCGCGATAATAACTTTAAAGCAAGCTCTACACACTCGTTGAGCCCACAATGACAATTGATTCCCGTTTTTACAACCCAACAAAGTTCAATATTTACATTAAACATGAGTATGCTAATTATATTCTTTCTGCTGTGGCATGAGAATTGTTCAGAAAGAGTGATGAAACATGATCATTGTAGTGAAGCAATAGCCCAATCGTCTCAAGAGTTAAGCTAAGACAAACAAAAAAATAAGCTAAAAGTTTCTTAAAATCCCAAGTATTTTTCAGTTTTCTTTTTCTTCCATTGAATATGCAAATTGAAAGCAGAATTAAAAATTGTTTTTGTATGGCCAGTCATTGTACGTACGTCTACATACTTGTATTTACTTGGAGAAATGTGAATGTTTGGCAAATTTTTCATAGTTTCAATAGAACAACTTGTACAGAAACGCCTGTTTAGACTGATATCAATTTGCTGGTTGCGTATCGATGATATTTCAACAACGGCGCCGTATAAAATAATACAAATTCTTTGATCCTGTACGGTGTCTACTTAAGTTTACTCTCTTTTACACCTTTAGTATTAGAATATCCAAAAAAAAATCACTTCTTAGTGGATCTAAACATCGAGTTTACATACCGAATTTCAACGCTATATGTTTAGCCGTTTGGGCAGCACCATGATACATCAGCATTTTTCTGATGTGCATCATAATAAGTCAAAGAATCAAATTTGAAAGTTTTGTTAGTTAATAGGTTTTGCATTGCAACTAACGATATATAGTTGGTAATCTCGCTCATACATTGTTTGTACTGCGTTATTTATTTACACTAGAGCACGCAGCACTTCTAATTCGCTACTTAATTTACTTAATAAGTGATTGCTATGCCGAATCACTCTTTTACATTCCTTTTTTAATCTTGCAGCAGTTTACTGGGGATAATATCTCTATACATGCGATGAGAAATAAGGGTTTGGTTGGAGTATAGAGGGAGTAGTGTTTACGGACATTCGATTTAAATTTCCCGACGTCAAAATGACAGTAGAGACCACTGCAGCGAGTTTATTCCATGGCCAAAAAATTTGTTTTCTCTGTATTGCGTAGTGCGATTCGTTGCCCAATCAACCGCAAGTAGTTGCAGCCTTAATAACGAAACACAACCGATTGCGAAGGCGCTGAAAAGAATCGATAGAGTTTGGTACCATACCGTCTCCAATAAGTTTCTGCGAGGAGAAGGAGAGGTTCCTGTCTACGATCGATTAAATTCAAAATAGTCTTTGAAGCAGCGGCCCATACATGACAGTTGTATTCCATTTCGTTTGCATTATGCAGAAAAAATAATATATGTATGTATATAAATTAAAATAATATTAAAATTTATTAAAAAAGTTACGCTATCATAGTTCGAGAGTTGCCAACTATTAGATTTTTGTCCGTCGACATTTTTGTCAATAGAAATAAAATAAAACAATTTTCTTTGTCACTTTAAAATGGCCGATGAGGATATTTATAAATTACTTGCGGACAGGCTTCAAACTATTCCCATTGGAATATACGCAGATACATACATATATTATTAATCACATGTTGAGACTTTTTAAATTTCTTATGTAATAGACGGATGTATGCACATTATTAAAGCATAAAATATGCCAGCGGCTACAGGGAGCTTACTAGATATCATTTTTTATTTTTATTTTCTTACACTTTTTTATTACAAGAGTAAACTATTCTCACAAAACTATTCTTATTTATAATAATTTGAAAATAAAAAAACACTACAGATAAATAATAGTTTTCTTTCAACAATCAAAGCACATTTTTCCTTTTTTTTCACCAGAGAAATTTTAAGCGAAATTGTTGAAAATATTATGAAATTCTTTTGGAAATTCGTCTAAATTTGGTTTTTATAATTCTTATAATTTTCACTGTTTTGAATTGGTTTATTACAAATTCTAATCATAATTATAAGAATGTTAAATAATTCTTTAAATTTTTAAATATGTAGTTAATTTAATTTCAATAAAGTAATCACCTTTCTTAAATGCATTTACACAAATATTATTACTGATGTTTATTACGTATTTTCTCTTAACGCATTTATTTAACATTTATATGCACTTTTATAATTAATTTTATTAATTTAGTTTAGTTTAATTAAAAATTTATTAGTTTTTTTTTTCTTTCTTTTATTTACCGCGCGTACTATTTACCACTGAAATAATCAACATCGACTAAAAAATAACTGTATAATAAAAAAAACTGTAGTTAAATATCACACGTACGCATGCATGCATTCCGCATTTGAACTCGTACGTAATATAGTTCTAGAAGAAGAAACACACCACACAAAACCATTTGAACCCAAAAACGAAAAATTTTTTTTTATTGTATTGTATGAAGCGACAATGACAACAGTAAAAATACTACTAAACAGAGTAGTGTTGCCATTTTTTATTTTGCCCCCCTTCAATAAATAAATGCCATATTTGTTACTCATTTAACTCCCATTTAAAAAGAGAAAGCTGGCATTTGCGGAGAATAAAAGTAAATAATACAGAAGGTGAACATAGCACATAGAGAGTTTACGAGAGTGGTATGTTTATTAAAAGGTGATTTTCAACAAGTGTTGTTGATAAACTCTCCGATTTGAATACCCCAAATAAGTGTTGTCAGTTTCTTTTTTTACTTTTCTCGCAAAATAACTTGTAAATATCGCCAAAATGGCCCAGATATCGCCAATATATAAAAAGTTTTTAGCTTTGCAATAGTTGTAAAGTTTGTATGATTTTTTTTTTGTATTAAACATTGCATTTATCAGTAGTCGCCCAATAACTAAATTTTAAATTTCTTGTTGATCGACTAGTGTCTGAAATAAACGATTCAATTATGCCTTAAATTTATTCCTTTTTCCAATCTTCCTTAATCAACGTTAAACGTATGAAATAAAGCCGCGAGAGATTTTATTATTTTTTTAAAACAATGCTATTTCAAATATCGCCAAGTATCTCGCCAATCGCATTCTAAAAATTTTCATCGACAAAAAGGTTTTGTTATCGCCACGTTTGGCAACAAAACGCCGTAACTGACAACGCTGTCCCCAATTGAGTTTTATTATTCTGTTTATATTATTGTTTGCTCTTCTTTGGTGAGCAACTCTCTTCATCTCTTATTGTTGTTATTGTTTATGAGTATTATTTGTTAACGTGTTATTAAATGACTTTAATTTATTTTCAGAGCATGTGTTTTTTGTAGTTTTTTTTATTTATTTTTCTATTAATGCTGTTGTTTTATAGTTTCATAATTCTATTCCTCACTAGTGAGAGCTATCGCTTATTAATGGAATGAACAGTGTTACCATTTCACTAATTTACTCAAACAACGTCATAACTCAAAATAAATAGTTTTGTAAAAAATGTGCTGACAATTTTCAATTGACATACAGCTTAATGGAAAAATTAAAAAAATATTCTTCTTTTTTCACGAGGGGAGTTTTGAAATTATTTGTATGAATGTTTTACACAAGATAAATTACCATCTGAAAAATTATTCTGCAAATTAAACCAAAAATTGTATTTTTAACTTACAACCTTGTTTGAGTAAATGAGCGATATGTGAACATTTACCTTATATCAAAAATATTAAAAGTTTTTAAGGAAAAATTTTAACCTAAAACAGCTGATAAAAGTATTTCTCAATCAGCGAAATTCTTCTGAATGTCATTGATGCGAATAATAGTCAACAAATTGAAGACGAATGGCGAGAATTTCAATACTCCAAGTTTAAAGAAAACAATTTATTGAGTGAAGAAAATATTAAAATGTTTTAAGATATAATTTTGAATACAAATCGTTTCGATTGCTTCTGAAGCTTTTCGTTAGTTAGAAAATAGTTCGTACAATATGCCTATAGCAATAGTTAACGTTGAAAGAATTTTAAAAGAGTATGAATATAATTAGAAACTAACTTAGATACACTAATACATAATGAATTTCATTTTGAAAAAATCTGATCGTAAATGCAGAAATTTTGAACAATGAAAAGAAATGAAAAAAAAATTTACAAATGTTGTGTATGCAAATAAATATTTTAACTGAATTTGATTTAATAAAATATTTATTTATATCTATATCTTATATAGGAAAATCAAATTTTTTTGGGGACGATAGAAGATTTCTCAAAAAAAAAATTTGGCAAAATTAAAGATGAAAGATAACACATATTGTATGGTTCAAAAATTACTAAGATTGTGTTCACAAGTTTCATGGTTTATTGACATGATTGCTACTTTAATGGGGTGAGTAACGAGGGGAAGGGTAACGAGTACTCATGTTCATGTACTGTCCGTACGTTTTGCTTTCTCATTCTTAATTTGAAGATACAAATCAAATATTGGTACATCTCGTCAACAAGTCATTGGTGAACACCATGGAGAGTTCAAAGAAGAAACAGTAAGAATCTTATCAATAAGCCATGGATCGTGTGTTAACATTAAAGATGGCATCAAAACTGAATTTAGATTAAGAAGCTCTTAAGAAGTCATGAATATAAAAATTCATAGTGAACGCATTCGCTTTTTTTTGCTGGAATATTTTAATTACATTGAATACTTCCTTCTTCACCTCTTGATTCATCCAAATGCTTATCTTTTAATATTTTTTTTTTCATAATACTGCATTCTTTCGGTGGAAAATTTTTAAAAATATGCAATGTGATTGAGTGCCATTCAGTGCTGATAATTTCTTGTCAAATAATAAGATTTTGAAATATTTATTTGTGAGTTTTAGCAATATCAGCATTTATTTCACTGGCTCTTCAGGCGACTTCCAGCCATAGTTTGTAGGGTGGTCAACAAAATGCAAACAACAAGTAAGAAACAATTAAGTGGTTGAAATGAATTCCATAAAATATTTTACAAATATATACATACATACCGATATGTTCCTGGGGACTATATATGTACATAGTTTTTTATTTCTTTTCTATTTTTGTAAATCTCTACTTCAAAGTTTTCTTTCATCAATCTCTGCTATTTATTTGTTAGTTACCTAATTAAATGCAGACAATGAATTCTGACGAATTTATGTCTTTTAAGAAAACTTGTTTAATAAATTTTACTTTTCTAGCCAATAAATAGCTGCATTTGCTACACACTCCATGCTTATTCTCCCACTCTGATTGGTTGGTTGGGTTTCATTTTGCGGTAGCCATTTCTTATGTTTTTATAATTGAGTTGTTTATGTGTTTTTAACGGTATCCACCATAATTATTTTTCTTATAAATATTTCTATGTAAACAAACTGTAATGTTGTTATTGTTGTCGACCTTTTTCCGATGGTATGTAAATGAAGAATGCAAACTAGTAATTCATACGAATGATAAATACAAAAAATAGCACAACACACGGGACTCTAAAAAGTTAAGTGCTTCTTGAATTTTTTGAGTCATTTTTGGTTTTGTTTTATTTTTATATTCCGCACATTATTTTAACTTCTTATATGTCCAATCGGCAATCGGCATTTACCGTAATAAATTTCTTGCGAATACACGCACACGTATTCTTTCTTACATACATAATATGTTTGCACACATCAGTTGCTTGTTTAAGAGAACAGTCATCAGTATGACGACGAAGACGATATGCCTTTATCGGTGCTGTTTTCACCAGATCCTTTCTACAATCATCTATTCGAAGAGACACAACAGTTGTTGAGAAGACTTGAGCCTGATTGTACTCTCTCAGGTTTGATGAGAATGAGACGGACACAGGCACTGATGACGATGATGACAATATTTCCGAAGCTCCAGAGTTTGTACCTTACAATGATGCAATATGCGCGGTGAAGACCCTGATCAAATGGAATGAGTACAATACGAAGTACTCCAACAAGCATATTTCACGACTTCTCGAACTACGATCAGACACCGTAAAATCGCATTTGGATAAAAGGCTTATAAACTTAATACATAGTATGAATGGAGTATCTTCTAATTAATTTTACTAATATGTATGTTAATATGTACTTAAATATACAATAAAGGAAATACTCGTGTATGCAATGTATAAATAGCGTTATAATCACATGGATTTTTCATATCACGGAAAAGTTAAGAATTCCAAAATGTTAAGAACCCCCAAAACAAACTACTTAACTTTTAGGAGCATCTACTGTATTCATATTTTGCAGCACTGATCCCACATATAGAAGTGCCGTTTGGGCGTATGATTAATTTTTATTATGCAGATTAATTTTTTTTTTTTTTACTTTCTAAACTTACAAAATGGTTAGTAAAAAAAGACGCTGACTCAATTTAAGTTATCGGCATTGCTGTTACAGTTGCCGTTTGAAATTGCTTTCAAAATATAATTTGAAAATATTTTGCTTGAAATTATTTGTAGGTCTTAAGGTCTAGTTAGTAAAAACGTATCGTCCAACGTTAGACTTTTCAATATCGTTCAACTTTAGGTGTCGGTTATTAAAAACGTAAAACTTCAAGCAATTCAGTATTTAGTTTTATGTGGAAGTAATGCCAAGCTGACGTTTGCAACGTAAAAATCTATTTTCTGTAGGTTTTCTAAGTGACAATGTCAACGATACGATTTTAGTGAACAGCAACGAGCATGATTCATGTTTTTTTTTATCTGGGACCAGCACTCAGGAGATGCAAAGCATTGTGCTGGAACTATAGGAAAGGGATAGTAGGAGAAACGACAGGAGATAAAACTTAATTAATTATTTTACAGCTCTGCTTTCGTACGTTCTTTTGTTTATACTCGTAGCAGTGCTGAAGCTTCGGTTCAGTAGTCATTTTTATTATTGTTTTACTTCGCCGCTGCTACACAATACCGACGAAGGAGGACGTTCTGATGTGATTGTGGATTGCTATCAGCTGAAGTTCAGTGACCACTGACTATGCCTTCGCCACTGAAACCTTCCGACAACAACTGACACACAAAGACACATTAATGCACATCAGAAAAATGCGAGATGTTTAATTTTAATTTAAAATTTTAGTCTGAAACTGGGGTTGTACCCAGATCTGTTTTTGGTTTTGTGGCCATCGTGCCATCGCCACAGCTTTTGCCAGCTGTTACGTTTTTACTAACTGCGGCTTTAGTGCCATTATGTATCAAACACTAAACACATAGATCACAGCAGGCTACCTACCGACTACAATCTGTCAAAATTAAAATACACAGTTTTATATCAAAATGATTATTTTGAGAGCCACACATGTGCATGACTATACAATCACCGTACCATCAACTGTCTATATTTTATTTTTGTAAGCGACAAGGTGTAGATTTGGTGTTGCCCAGAGAATAACACAAGAGCAAAGGGACAACAACATGACAAATATACAAAATTGTAAATCAATTAACACACGAATTGATTTCTATACATTTTAAATTATATATTAAAATATATCTTTATTATATATTTTTTAAGCAGCCCATTTTAATATGGCCATACATTCCTGCAAGATAAATATGTAGTGCTGCAGCTGTGTAGCTTGTTGTGGTAGCAAGTGCTGAAACTTAAATGTTTATTTCCATCTAATATGTTGGCCACATTTCGATAATGTCTCAGCAGTTTTTAAAGAGCACTAAAATACAATTATAAAATACTTTCTAAATAATAACACGCATATCTTGATTGAAAACAGTGCCATAAATTTTTGTGTTGTGCTATAAAAAAATATACAGTGGATTTTAATTCCCATAAAATTATAAATTTCTATTATGTCGGCACTATTTTTAAATTTACATTTTCTGATCAACCGTATACATACGCAAATAAGCCACAAACAAACATAAAATTAATAATAAAAAAATTCAGGGAAACAACAAGACCATAAAAACGACCAAAATCATTATAATTAAATTATACAGAAAAGTCATAAAAATTAATATTTTGAAAATTAAAATCAAATATTTCAAATAAAGAAGACTATTACTATTTTAATGGTAAGATTTATAGCAGCTGTTTATAAATTGAGCCTAATTTGCCTTTGCAGATCTAAATGATGAAAGCATATATTACGCTGAAGAAAGTTGTTTATTGAACAGGCTGATAGTAACACGTGGATTTATTGTTCATAAAATTTTGTTATAAATTTTCAATTTTAAAAAGTTTTAAAATTAAAGAAAATTACAACAAAAGAAAACAATATGGGAATTGCAGATAAATCTGCTATTGTATAATATTTCCAATAGTATGCGATATTTTTTTTTTTTTTTTGCTACACAATACCAACGAAGAAGGGAGTTCTGGTGTGATTGTGATTGTGAGTGGATACAGCTGAAGCCGTTACTTTTTAGTGAGTTCGCCACTGAAATCTTGCGACAAAACAACTGACACCAAAACACACACAAATGCACAACAGAAAAATGTGAAATGTTTTTATGGCTTAGTGTGAAACTAGGCTCGAACCCAGAACTTTTTCGTTTTGCAGTGTACTTCAGCGATCGTCAGCTTTATTTTATGCACTGGACTGCAGTTGGCTGAGCGAGAAGATCTTGCATACAAGCCACCGTCCAGACTTAAGTGTTCTAGTGTAATAATTGCATTTTATTTTATCAGCATGTGATCACTGAAATAATCGGCGAGGGGACATAGTAAATTGAATGGCTGTCCTTTAGCTTTAAAATTAATAAGACCAGAGACGTTGCTACTCAGCTTTAAAAATTCTTAAAAAAAATGAAAATGCGGAAATGCTTCCTGATTGAAAATTAAGCTCTCAATCCTTCTATTACTTAAGCATCAGGTTTTTTTGCTTGCTCTGCCTTTGCTACTAGTTCCGGTGCCATGTATTTCATACATACTCGTACCTAGGAGATGTCCTATGCATTATGCTCTAAGAAAGTAAAATAATACACAACTAGTCAGTAGTAAAAAGAATTAAGTGCTATTCTCGGCACTGTTACTTTAGAACTACTACTAATGCAAAGGGTGACACTAAATAAATCACCATGCTGTAGCAATACTGATGCGTTGAATATTAATAGATCGCAAACCATTTAAATCGATGTGTTTTTAATTTGGCAGCAGACATGTTAATTTATTTATTTATTTATTAGAAAGCCTAATGGGCCTTCACAATGGATGTCGCAATTTTAAATATTTAAATTATTTATAGTGCCCTCTTTCCAACAGTGAAACTTAAAGCAATAATTTTATATTATTCACGACACTTAATAAATCTAATTTAATTTTTAAGTTTATTTTTTTCTCTTTCTTTTTCAGCACAATTATAAGAAAAGTTAAATAAAAAAATTGAAATTTTCCCACTACTGCAGCAGTTCGGCTGCATAACCCGTATTTAAAGCATGTGAAATATATTATTTCACTTGACATTCCTGTTGACATTTGTCTAAATTTTCTACTAGATATTTTATGCATGCACATGTACAATTTTTTTTTGATTACGTGTGATGACGATGACGATGATTATGATGTTGCTGGTGGCATATATAGAGAGTCAACCATCCTGCCTGCCCCAGTGCCTGCATAGAAAAACTGTGTGGCATAAAAATTATAAATGCATACAGCTTTTTGTTTTTGTTTTTGTTTTTATTATTTTTATTTTATTTCTTTTTTAATTTCTCTTGGCAGCATAAACAGCAAAAATAAAAAGGGCAACAACAGCTGTCATATAATAAAATTTCGCGAATTACAAATAACTGCAATATTTCATAAATGCAAACGACTGAACATGTTTGTTTGTACAAAAATGTATGAATGTATAAAAATTATACAGGCATATAAACAAACCTATATATATATATATATATATGTGTGTGTGTGTGTGTACATATGGATATGTGTATAGAGGCATGCGTATGTGCCTGTGGTGTCCTCTATTTGTGTGAGATTTTACTGCAGTTTAAAGTGCACTCGCAACATGAATGAGAATAAATTGTTTCATTCCATTCACACACATTTCGTTGTTTATTTCTTTAAACTCTAAAAGAATAGTGGCCACCATCATCACTCACATCATCATAATCATCATCATGAGCATCATCATCATAATTATCATCATCACCATCATCATCGCTATCATCGCCATCTAATGTTAAAAAGACATTTGACAGCAACAGCTAGAAAAACTTTGACATTATGCATACAGTGGCTCACAAAATTTGTGTGTTTTTTTCTTCAGGGCCAAAAATTATGGCATTCTATATCGAACGAAATTCTTTTATATTTTAATAAAATTTTATTGAAAATTTTCAATTCAAATCAAATGCCGTAATTTGGCCACAGTTTTTTTTTTTATTATCAGCTATGAGAGAACTTTTAGTTTTTATTATTAATAAGAAATGATTTTTATTACTTTTTGCCGCACCGTTAATTACATTATGATTTAAAAAAATAATAAAATACCTACAAGTATACAAGCGTTTCCAAAAAATTTCAACATCTATGAAAACAACTGAACATATCATGCACGAAACGTCGAAACAAAAATTAATAAAAATCGTGTTTTATTAACAAAAAAAAAAAATAGAAATTTGGCCATTATCTTATAATAAATAATCGGAACAACTGTAATAACCACCTCTATCGCGAATAAGAAGTAAAATGTTTATCCCCTCGCTTTGAAAATTGGCATCATGTGCTGGTCATGTGCAACTTTTTCCCATTATCATTCTCAGTGAATGTAGAATAGGGAAGAAGATTCGAAAAACATAAAAATCAAACCAATTTAAATTTATTTATTTAAATAGTTTAATAAAAATATTTATTTGTAGTATCAATGATAAGAAATACTTTTTAAATTATGAAAAATATATCAATTTGTTCAATTAGATTTTTATTTTTATTAATATTTAGATTTTTTTTTTTTTTTTTTGGTTTATATTACATTTTAATTGATTATTCTATTTTTATTGAATGAGAAATTATTTCATTAAATTCAATAAATATTATTTTTCAATTTTTTTAGATTGAATAAGTTTAATTTTTATATCATTTGTATTGATAATTTCAAGAATAGTAATTTTTTATAGAAAAGAATATATAAAAATTGATAAAACTATAAATCAATTTATTTTATTAGTAATATTATTTGTTTTTTCTATAATATTATTAATTATTAGACCAAATTTAATTAGAATTTTATTAGGACAGCAATAAAAATGTATGTGTTCACATGTTAAGTTGTGTTTTTAAATATTTAGAGGGCAGTGAATTCGTCATCCAGTTCAAAATTACCGAATTTGAACAATAAAAGTACCTGAATGCAAAAATTATCAAAAGTGTGAAAATTAAAGAAATTTCAAAAAATAAAATTAATAAATTTATGTAACTATTCTTTCAATTATTCAACGTTACTCAAAATTCATAACGAATTTTTATCTAAGTTTGTTATATGGTTTAGCTGGAAAATTAAATAGATTTAAAATCAAATAATAAAATGTTTGTTGTATAAAGAAAAGTTTTTTAAAGAAGCTATTTGCTTTGTTTTTTTTTTGTTATATATTAATTATATTATTAATTGACCTTTTTTATTATATTTTTTGATATATATTTATTAAGCCTGAGGTCTTTTTTTTTTTTTTTTTTTATTTTATTTTGTTTTTTATTATTCGATATTTCGTTAACAGCTTGTTAACATCATCAGGAATAATAGGAAGTTATAATTATTTTTTTATATATTTCGTAATTCTCAAATATTCGTTGGGAGTTCTTGTATAAACACATGATATTTCTTAAGTTTTTCAAGAATTTGGTTAAAGGTCTACTGAAGAATTTTTTATTACCACCAAATGAAATGTAGCATATAGACCAGCTAAACCATATAACAAACATACATAAATAAGAAATTAATAAATTTATATTGAATTATAGTGTATTTAAATGAGCTTGAGATTTATATTATTTTGTGTTTTAAATTTAATTTGGGGCACAGATGCCACAAGGAAACCTTCATGTGGGAAATCCTTTAAAAAGGGCATAAAATAAATCTGCTATTCTGAGTTATGATTTTTGTACGATTTTTGTCTAAAATACTTCAGACAGAAATAGTAATTTTTGATTTTAAATCACTTAATTTTAGTTAAATTTATTTTGAAAATGCAATAAAAATATTTATGCAAAAAGTCATGCAACCTAAGGAATATCCATTTGTGTGTCCGATTTAAAATATTACGTGAAAATATTTTTGCACATACTGTACTTTAGAACACATGCCCATGTCAAATGCGCACAACATAAGCTAACAGAAGTTGCAACAACCAAAAAAAAAAAAAAAAAAAAAAAAAAAAAAAATATTTTTTAACATTTTTGCTGTGACAACAGTTGCTGTTGTCACATACAAACTGAAGTGCCACGTACATGCATATGTATGCGTGCACGCAGCTCACGATGTTACACACGTCTTTTTTTAAACCAACATACAAATAATCATTAATACTAAAGCGCACAAACACAGTCACATACACATGTCAGCATGCATCTTGTTGTTATTGCTGCTTTCTGCCATCGAAGTTGTTGCTGCAACATTTGAGTATTTTTTTGTTTTGTTTTGTTTTGTTTCTCTGCATTTGTTATTTTACATGGATGCATATGAAATTCGTTTTATGCAAATGAATTACAATTATGATAAACGTCAGCAGTTGTCCGGAAGTTGCAACTAGTAAATTGACAGTACCACTAGTATGACAGCATGGGAGACAGTGTTATGCATACAGCAACAGCAATGGCAACAAAAAAATTATTACATATTTTCACTTTGACTCCTTTTCAATATATACACATACACACAAACACACACATACATGCATACAAATTTTTTTGTAGAACAAGCGAGAAAAAAAATTACTTAATTTTTGTTGTCGTTATTGTTGTTGTTGTTGTTTCACAGTTTTGCTGCTTTAACAGTGTCGTGTAAAGTGCAAACACGGTTTTTCTTTTTATTTGGTTTTTTGCAAGGCAAGTTAAATGCAGTTTCTTTTAATTCATTTCATTCAGTGATAGAGAGCAAAACGCGTTCTTGATAATTACATATTACTTTATTTGCTGCACTTAATATAATTAATGATCTTGTTTGTGCTGTTGTTTAATTAAATAAAATTGTCAGTTTAACAGCCAACGGCCACAATAAATTGATTACATTGACAAAAGGAAATTGATAATTTACATTTAATGTTTTAATGTCATTTTGTTGAAATATTTTAATCTGCGCAGATTTTATTTGCTGTAATTACAAAATGTCAGCCAGTCAGTCATACCTTTCCCGTGGTTTCCCATGCGTTGTAAGTAAAGGCAAGATAAATAACTAAACGATGTGAATAATTGAAGATTTTTTTTTTTCGTTCGAGATTACAGTTGCTTTGAAGTATCTGAAATACGCTGTAGTCATTGTTGGCATTGAGAAATGGAATTTGAAAAAATTGCAGTCATACAGTGCAGTGATCTGAAGTGAAGTGAATGAAATTTTCCCCCCCTTTTTGACAGTTATTTTTAAACTCATATTGCAGTCAAGGAAATAGTTGTATAATTTTGTAGAAATTATTGATTTATTTTACATCATGAAAAAAAAAACCGCTAATGTCTAATTTTTGTCTTTTTCTGGTTTACTTATTTTCACTTTCGTTGTTGGTTGGACTCGAATCCCTTTAGAAGCAATTTTTCTGCAAACGTGAAGAAGTTTCTCGGTGCCCTATATGAGACGTGCTAAGCTATAAACTGAAATTGCCTAAGAAATTTACGTACTAGCCGATTGCTTTTGTGCTACACAGAAAGATATAAAACTAAATTTTAATTAATTTTTTAATTTTGTAATGTCAATTAAAAAATTAAGTAGATTTTCACCTGTACAGAAATTAAGAGTATCAGTTTAAATTATTATTCTTAACATAGTTTTATTAATTTCCATATAAATTCTTTCTGATAATAATTAAAAATTTAATTAAATATTTTGAAAACTTGAAAAAAAAAAATCCAATTCAATTCGATAAAATTCTATTTGGATAAAGAGTGCTGTGATATGTGAAGTAAAACAAATAAAACTAATTTTGTGTGTATTTCTTAGCAAAGAAAAAATAAATTAATGTTAATATTGTATTGCCTCTTTAAGATTCATTGAAATAAAATACTTTATTTTACGTTGATCTATATATTTCGAACCATAAGGTTCATCTCCAGGATCTATAAAGTAATTTTTATTTAATAATATTTATAATAAAATTTTTTAAAAATTTATATTACCAAAATTGACGGAATTATTTGAAAAATATATAAGTATGTATATTTGATTAACAAAAAATAACATATAAATCAAATTTAATATTAGTTTGTTTTAAAAGTAGCACTCAAATTACAATATGTATTTATATAATCTTTTTTAACACTTATAATAGCAAGCAAATTGTTCATGTTTAACTATTTGACTGACTTCATGTATTTATAACTTCAATTTGTTTTCCTCAGTTCTTAAGATTTTTGAGTTTTCAAAATCAAATTCATGTTTATTAGATTAATTTATATATATTTATATATATATTTAATGTTATATTAACATTTGTATTTACTTTTAATGAATTCTTACAATCATATTCATGTTGCTTTAGTCGTTTCTTTAATTTTTGTTTTGTTTCTCCAATATAAAGTGCATCACAATTTTTACATTCTATTTTGTATACAACATTAGATTTTAGTCCTTTTTCTAGCAGATTTTTTAGATTTTTTAGATTTTTAAAAAATTTATCATTAAGTTTTAATGTTGGTTTCATTGCAAGTTGAATATTTAGTGTAAAATATCGACATGATTTAGTTAATTTTTCAGTTAAATTAGCAACATAAGTGATTGAAGCATAATTAATAGTTGATAAAGATGTTTCATTAATATTAGATGCAGTTGTTTATTTGAGCGATAAGCATAACTTAATTGAGTTGCTTTTAAATTACTCATGGTTTTTATTTGTGTTTTTAACAGAATTAATAAATCTATTAATAATTTTCATTGGAAAATTATTTTTACTTAGAATCTTCTTAATTCTATGTAGATTTTCAAACCACAAAAACTTCATGTGACAAAAAATTATGAAATTTTTAGTTGTGTTAAATTTCATGTGAGATGGATGTCCTGAATAATAATTGAGTATTCGTTTTGATGCCATCGATTTATGATACCAATTTGTTATAATTTTTCCATTAGGTTTATGATAAATCGTTGTATCTAAGTAATTTAATTGGTTATTTTGCTCAGTTTCCATTGCGAATTGTCTTTTTTTCATCATATTCATTAAGTTTTTTTGAAAATTTGTTGTATCTTATCTGTTGGAATTGCAGTAATATGATCATCAACGTATGAGTACCAAAAGAATAAATCAACAGATTCAGCAATACAAAGTTAATTAACATTTTAATAAAAAAATAAATTATTTATAATTTTCTTAATATAGAACACACAAATATTTAATAAAATTTCATTGAACTGATCAAACTTTTAATAGATAAAATAATATTTTAATTAAAAATTTTTTTTTCCTTCTCATTTATACTATTTATTGGATCTTCACAGCGGTCTTTTCTGACACATTTGGAGTTTGCAAAATTTAAATCGAATGTACATAAACACCAGTACCTCCACCCTCTCCCACCACCCCATATGGACTGCATATGAAGTCCTGAGTGCTGAGAGTAAGAACACAAAGAATAGCTTATCTATAAAATGAACCCTTGGAGATTTCCATAAGTTTCGTAAGAAAATTATTCTTTTCACATAAAATCAAATCAAAATATTTGCTTTATTTTTAATTTCCCATTCAGTGAAAAACTATTTACTTTTTGCTAAAAAATAGTACAAATAAATTTAGTAACAACAATTTAGTCCGTAGACAGTTGTTCAATGCTCTGCTTAGTTTGTAATCTCTCTCTCCTCCATTTGCAATATAGACCACATTAATTTGGTTTTGTTCTGGTTGAATTTTTGCACAAAGAAAAAACTAAATCTACTTCACTCAACTATGCCACAATTATGGCATGCAGACGTAGAAACAATAGTAACCCCAATAGCATAACAAATATATTCACATTTTTGCAAATACACATGTTTATTGGATTTTGCTAACAACCAATATTTGTCATATTCCACATAATTCCCCAAACGTAATGAAATATCAATTAACTTAACCTCAATTTAAAAATACACATGTAACTGAAATTTTATGAAATTTCAACAAAATGTTAGTAGAAGCTGAATACAACAAGCAAATGTGTATTACATTACAGTACAACTAAAAAGTATTACCACAAGCAAAATATCTAAATTTGCCCAGCGGTATATTTAAGAATTTTTTTTTTTTTTTAATTTATAAAAAGTAAATGATTGAATATTTTATGAGAATTAGTTTTTCTAATCCCTTTATGAATAAAAAATATATTTATGAATACGACAGTAATTGCTTTTAATTGTTACTATTGTGATTGTGATATTATTTTTCCTCCGCACCGTAAAAATTTTGTTTACACTTACACGTACACCATTTTGCTTCTCATTTTGTTATAATTCCACAGATTTTTATAACTGAAAAGAATTATTTAA
Source organism: Dexiosoma caninum (assembly GCA_963924685.1). Lineage (NCBI taxonomy): Eukaryota > Metazoa > Arthropoda > Insecta > Diptera > Tachinidae > Dexiosoma > Dexiosoma caninum. The sequence continues at coordinate 12,710,576 of OZ004727.1, forward strand.
ATTAAAATTAAAGAAATACAAAATTAAAATAATTTTAACATTCTATTTTTTTAAGCTTTAAGGTTTCTTCTCCTTTTATTTATTATTTTTATATTTATTTTCGATATTTCGTTAACCTTCGGTTAACATCTTCAGGAAGTTTTTATTTTTAAAATTTTTTTTCTCTTTTTTGAAGTTTATATATATAAAAATTTTTTTAACATAACATGTCTCATAAAAATTGTGAAAAGAATTAGAAAAAAAAATTAAGCAAAATTAAAATTAATTAAAAATTTGTTTGTTGTAAAAGAATTGTTTTTTTTTTATGAATTTATTTACTTTAACCCTAATCAAGTCAGATAAACTTTCTAACGAATCCAACCAAAATGTGCTGCAGAGGGTTCATATAAACCCATTGCATATTATATTTAGGAATTTATATCCTTTATTTTAATTTTTTTTTTCTTTCAAAGCAGTACTTGTTTTATATTGTAGAATAAAATCCGCATCCTCCGAAAATTTACTGTCGCAATCTTCATCTGGGTTTATAGTTTCTTCAAAATCAATCTCTTCAATAATTGCCTCGATTTCTACATATAAATATATTTTAAACATTGTGGGAAAAAGTTTCGTTTTTAAAACTTTCTCTTTGAAAATTGGCCAACAATTTAATAAACTGTGTAAGGTTATATTGAATAATAAAAATTTAATGGGAATTCCCCGTAATTTAATTTATTGGTTCATAATGTTGCCGTATGTGCCTGATAGTCACATTATGACAGGATTAAGTAAATTTGTGGTTTTACATAAATAAATAAATAAATAGAAATTAAAGCAGAGCTAAATTTTTTTTTAAAGAAATAAAATAATTCAAAGTACGAATTCAAGAAGCACCAAGAAACATGACTTCAATTTAAAGAAGTTAGAACACTTCAAAGTGAAAGATGTGTCTGAAAGGAACATGTTAATTGGATTAGGGTTAATTTTGTTTGTTCATTTTGTTTGTTCATTTTGTTATTCTCAAAGATTTTTTGGTAGTTCTTTTCTAAAAATAAGGAATTTCTCAGCTTTTTTTAAAAAAGCTTCTCTCTTTTTTGGTAAACAAATTAAAAATGCATGATCCATTTCGAGGTTCCCTACTTTTTTTTAAAGAAAAAAACACAGAAAATTCAAATTTATTGGAGAATGTTTATTATCATTTGAAAGAACATTCGTTGGCATTTATTTTTCGAAGATTATGTCTATCAAATGTTGGCCGTTGCTACGTCGCAGATGGTCCAACCGTTGAGTCCAATTTTCGATGACTCGTTCGAGCATTTCGACTGGTAACTGGCGAATGACACGCGTGATGTTTTCCTCCAAGCCCTGAATCGAAGCGGGTTTGTTCGCATAAACTTTAGACTTTACATATCCCCCCAGAGGAAAAAGTCTAACGGTGTGATATCACACGATCTTGGTGGACAATCGACCGGCCCAAAACGTGAAATTATGTGCTCACCGTTCAAATGTTCTCTCAATAAATTCATTGATTGATGCGATGTGTGGGAAGTGGCGCCGTCTTGCTGAAACTAAATGTTGCCGAGATCAAGAGCTTCAATTTCAGGCATCAAATAGTCGGTTATCATGGCACGATAACGGTCGCCATTGATGGTTACGTTCATCATTTTTAAAGAAATATGGACCAATGATTCCACCGGCCCGCAAACCACACCAAACCGGTCGAACATTATCCAATAATGAATGCTGGGTCTCAAAATGGGTGATGCTGCTGCGAATAGTACGCTCAGTAGGCCGATTATGTTGACCATAAGTTGAGCGAAGTGCACGAAACACATTCCTCACAGAACGTGAATTTTCGTAATAAAGTTGAACGATTTGTAAACGTTGTTCAGGCGTAAGTCTTTCCATTATGAAATGCCAAATAATACGAAACAAAAATAACATGACAGCATGACACGACTCACACGTGATCTGTCAAAAAAAGGCTATTGAAAAAAGTATCTCTACTTGAATCACCCATTAATATCAGAAATACAAATCTGATTAAAAAATGTATAGACATTTTTTCTAATTTTTTTTTTAATTCTCCTAAAATTTCTTGGGTAACTGCAATTTCTTTACACTATTTTTATATAATTAAGTCGATAAATGTGTAAAAGATTGCTGGTTTTTTTTTTGGTTTTAAATAAACAAAAGCCCAAAAATTTAAATATATTTGTGCACATACAGAACATAAAGTTAAAACCACAAAATGAAGTGGCAACACAACACTCTTGAACCCATGTTAATGTAATAAAGAGGACAGAAATTAAATAAGTTTTAAAGCCAATCCCCTCTCCTGCCTCCCACCCCGCAAATAAACAACCACACCATACACAGCTCCCATCTTATCACAGGCATAAAATGACAAACGAGCAAAAAAAAAAATACACTCTCAAAGGAATATTATTTTCGACAAAGGTCAAGCAGAGGAGTAAGTGGTTGTCTATATGTGTTCGTTTGAACCCTTAAAATAAAACATCTCAGTTAACACACCGAACACACACACACACACACACACACACAGAGACACAAAGGAAGTAACATACACAAAATCCATATGCTGTCCCTTTCGATATGGAGTCTGTTCTTTATTTTTAATATTCTAAATTATTACTCGCATATCCTGAATGGCCTGCCATTTGCCATCATTTGTAAAGAAAGTAAAAATTTACGAGGGCCCACCGCAAATAAAGTGAATTTTTGTAATTTGTTTTATTATGAGAGTAAATAATTTTGAAAGGGCAGCATATAGTTAATTTAAAAGACATCAACTTGAATAGCTTTGTGGCTGCTGTTAATAGCAGAACGAGTAGTCAGCGCGTTGATTCCACCGTCTGAATTTGATGGGTTCAAAAGCTACTGCAATGGTATATTAAAGGAAATAAATCTTTTTTTTCGCTTATCTGTTGTGTGTACCGTCTAATACGAGCGCACCATTGTTGTTTTAGCCTTTAACCCACGAATTCGTTGTCCGATTTTATTAAAATTTCATACAGACTGTATTTATTGCATTTATATTGACGTGGATTATAATTTCATTTTATCTGTAGTACCGGCGCCTATGGAATGTGAATATTTGTGTGACCACTTCGGCAAACATATTAAATTTTTTGGAAACATTATAAATTAACGCGTTTTGTTGTTTATCTTGGTGGAAATCCCAAATCGTGTGAAACGTATAGAAATACCCGTCATCTGAAGTGTCATTTATTTAGTGCAAGGTTTGCCTTTTACGAATATGCATCGTTTAACCACCGCAGAATGCGTAGAAAAAGTTAAAACTTAATGTACAAATGTGGTGATTTAAACGGTGTCACTTTTCGAGCATTACGGAGTGATTAGCCAGCAAAAAATCTTAGAGTTTCTGGTTTCACAGGTTTTTAAGAGAAGCTCATTATTTTTCCCATCACTTATGAAGTACCAGGAGTTTGAATCTGATGATGATCGGACAATATGCAGTCTTTTCGTCGATTTTTTTTCTACCACCTATTCTAATGCATGTCACGATGATTCGGGAGCGTGTTTTTCACTGGAACTGATGAATTCAAGTATATCGATACCACCTCTTGACAAAGAAACTGTTTTTAATAGTCTAAGGAAGTTGAAATTCTCCTATAAATGTGGACCTGACGACATTCCAAGTTCCCTGCTTCTAAAATGTGCTGGAGCTTTTACAGATCCCCTGACTGCATTGTTTAATCTTTCAATTAAAGCTGGTTATTTCCCGACAATGTAGAAAGAAATCATTCATTATTCCATTATTTAAATCTAGCTGTCAGAACAATATCTGAAATTACAGGGGCATTACGAAGCTTACAACTATCCCGCAACTTTTTGAGAAAATAATTACTGATCATCTCTGCCATCAAGTTTCAACACTTTTATCACCGATTCAGCATGGCTACCGGACTGGTTGCTCAACTGTTACAAATCTTCTGCATTTAACAACGTTAGACAATAGAGGATTTGTTCTACAAAAACAAACTGATGTAATTTACAGCGATTTTAGCCAGGCCTTTGATAAGGTCAACCACAAACTTCTTATAAAAAAAACTTGATATGATGGGATTTACTCAGAATTGCTTAAGCTGGATATTTTCTTATTTGACTGATAGCAGGCAAAAAGTTCTTTTCAAAAAACTAATGTCTAGACCAATCAATGTTGTATCTGGTGTGCCGCAAGGAAGTCACCTTGGTCCTCTACTTTTTTCTCTGTTTATTAATGACCTGCCAAAAGTTATTAAATACTCAAAAGTTCTTTTGTATGCTGATGACGTCAAAATATTTTCAACTTTAAATCATCACGCTGATGACATTCTTTTACAATATGACCAGAAGGTTTTAATGCTCTCATGGAATTAAACTCTAAAAAATGTAATCACATGTGTTTCTATCGTAGATGTCCGTCACATTAACGTAAACTACGTTTTGAATGGTCATATGCTCAATAAAGTGAATGTTATCTCCGATCTTGGAGTTTTGCTGGATTCCAAATAAAAATTTCATACAACATATTTCTTTTAACTGCAAATAAAGCTTAGAGCCGTCTTAGGATTTGTAAAACGCTGGACCCGTATATAACTAAGCAGCTTTATACTTCCCTTGTAAGACCAATTTTGGAATACGGCTCAACAATTTGAGAGCCATCCTACAATGTTCATATCAATACGGTTGAATCTGTACAGAAACAGTTCTTGTTTTTTTGTCTGCGTGGCATGAATTGGAATATGTTAAATCTGCCGTCTTATACTAGTCGACTGGCACTAAGTAGAAAAATGTTGAATGTTACGTTTTACGCTTAATTTAATTAAAGGAAATGTATGTTCTGAATTTTTGATAAGTAACATATCTTTTAATGTTTCATCACGCCCCTCTACACGTAATTTTTATCCGCTGTACATTAGATTATTTAGAACTAACTCTATGCCAACTTTGATCCGTTAACAAGAATTTGTGCTGATTATAATAAACTTCGCCAGCACATTGATTTTGCGTTAAATTTTGATATAATAAAACGTAATATTATTTGTTATTTAAATAATTAAATGTTATTGTATGTAATATGCTTTTATATGGTCTGTAAGGGTCACGTATCCGTAGACTAAAATCAATAAATAAATAAATGACAGTTATACCCCTAATGAATATATACAGTGTCTTATTTCGAAATCTTGTTTATGCGTTAGTTAAAATTTTTAAATTTTACGTAGGCAAGTGATCGATAACATACGGGCAGTCGATATTACATGTAATAGAATCACATAAAGAAACAAACTACAGTCGAACTTCTCTATAGCGAACTTCTCTATAACGAAGTCTTCTCTATAACAAATAAAATTCGGGAACACAACATTTTTGTGAGTATTTGCATACATTTTGATCTCCCTATAACGAACTTCCCTATAGCGAAGTTCTCTCTGTAACGTACAATTTTTTAAGACCTAAATAGAATTCTTCACACTAAATAATCTCTCTATTGCGAAGTTTTTAGCAATCGATTTTTTGCATCAATTTAGTCACATATGTATGTACTAATAAAAAAAAATTAATGCGTTCATGTAAAAACAATTTTTTTTGACTTATTAAATATATTTTCTACATAAAAAAAATGTAGTAAAAATTTTCTGCAGTTTCTCTATAACGAATTTTCTCTATAACGTAGAAATTTGACAGTCACCAACTGCTACGTTATAGAGAAGTTCGACTGTAAATGAAATACAAAATTGTAAATTGCACTGACAAACACTAGCAGAAGGGAACAACATGATGTTTTCGAAGTCTGCTACACCTTCATCTTCAACGTTCTTCGCATTTTGTCCAATTTGTTGTGTGGTTATCAGCAGATGTAAATTATTAACTTTAAATATTTATTATTAATAGATGATGGGATAGTGCAAAAAAAAATTTAATTTTTAATTGCTGCAATCATTTTGGTAATTAAAAACATTTTCTAATTTATTCTGTGTACAGTCCATCCACAACACTAAAAGTCTTATTTTGTAAAACGCAACGCTAAGCATTAGGAATTCTTATATAAATCTTCTTTTCATAATTTTATAAAATAATCCCTTATCTGCTCACGTAGTAGCAGACATAGAATAACCCAAGAGTTTTGGGACTACAATTTAAAAAAAAAAAAAAAAATAAAAATAAATAAAATGAAATCTGAAAATCTTTATTTGATCTTCTTTCCTTTTTTTTGTTTTGTTTTTTTTGTTGTTGTTATTGTTACCCAGCAGCATAAGCACAAATCATGTTTGCAAAGGAATTAAGTTTAGAAACGTGCATGTGAGTACTTGTCTGGTTTATAAATATTATTGCCACGGAGTCCATTATAAAAATATTAGATTCGTTTTCTTATGTTGCTTTGATGTTACTTTTTATTGCTCGAATAAATATGAACTTATTTCTTTCTCAAATCTCATACAAATAAACATGTTTATTTACTTTTGAAGGTTTCTTGTTGTACTTACTAGAGCGATATTTTTTACTACGCCCAACAGGGAACGGAAGTAAAGGGTGTCCCAACAAGAACGCAAGATTTAAATTTTAAATGCAGCAATTGAATTGTTTCTCTGGCTGTATGCCATGTGGCGCCGTCTTGTTGACACAACATGCCCTCCACATTCATTTCTTCAATTCTAGGCACGAAAAAACTGGTTATCATTTCACGATACCGAACACCATTGACTGTTTGCGCTTGACCTGCCTCATTTTCATAAAAAAAAGGTCCAATGATCCAGCCCAGCCCAAAATCCACACCACATTGCATTTGCTTGTCGTGAATCACTCGAGGATTTTCCTCACACCAAATGCGACAATTCTGCCTATTGACGAAGCCATCAAGATGGAAATGGGTCTCGTCACTGAAGATGATTTTATCGGCAAAATCAGCTTTTTCATGTTGTCTCTCCAATACCAAATTAACGAACTCCCTTCGCTTCATTTTTACTAACCTCGTACCTTCTACTAGCAAACAATAAGAATTGTTCACATGTCAAACAATGACACTTCGGATGGCGCCAAATTTAAATCTTGCGTTCTTGTTGGGAGACCCTTTATATGGCTGTGAATAGTTACGTATATCATTAGGATGTCCCTTTATTTTGGGACAGAACAATATGTTCCATATATATCTTTTTTTGTATAGAAATAGAAATAGAAATAGAAATAGAAATACCATGGTGGCAGGATCTGCAGTTGGTGTTTTGGAATTTTCTGCTTTGGGAAAAACCATTGTCTCACATTTTAATTCGTTCCTTAATAGGAGAACTAGTTTAGAGAAGATAAGATCGGGCCCAAAGAGTGGCACCGCGACACGATTTTTGTTTTAGATTAACACAGACCTAATCTTCGTGTAACTCTGCTAATGAAAGTCAACAGAAATTAATCTCACCCTCTTTCATACAAAACCAACATGGAGGCCATTAAACATGTTGAAACCATAATTAAATAAAAATGAATAAAAGTCAAGCGCTCGTTCTAATAGCTATTAAATTAAATGAAGCTTTTTTTTAATGGCAAGGTATATATTTTTGTTGTTGTATGACTTGAGGATACAAATATTCACTGCCCGCTTTTTCATTTCTGAAATAAGCTTCAGGGCAATCGATTCGTTAAAATCCATGACACAATTTTTAAAATTTTTTTTTTGCTTTTATTTCTTAACAATAAACAATATAAAAGATTTACAAGTATACTCTGTATTTTATTATAGATATATAATTATGTGCATATAATATGATGTGGCAGCTCAGTTAAGTTCTCCTTGAAAACTTAAAGTAGTTGGCAGCATGGTTTCATTGTTTCGGAACAAAATTAAAATTAAACCAATTCAAGCTGAAATTGTTCCGAAGTGAGTTAACTCTTTTTCTCTCCCTCTCTCTCTTTCGCTCTCTCTCTCTCTCTATCTCTCAAAAAGAGACACGTCAAACTATATATAAAAAAAAATGCTTCGAAACAAAAATTTTGTACCAAAAAAATATCCAGCTTTAAACGCCACTGATTCTCTCAGTTGCTCGCTCGGCACACGCTTAAGTCACGTCTAATTTAACCCTAAAGAAACTTAAATTTTAAAAATATGAAATATTATGCTTTAATATATTTGTTTCGGATTTCTATGAAACTCGGAATTATATATTGGGATTCCCTCTTCCGCAGTTTATATGCGATTGTTTACCATCTAGACACTAGACACAAATAAAAGCACGTTAACATTTGTAAATTTTTATACACAAGTTTAAAAAAAAAATTATGTTTATATGTATAATCATTACATACTACTTAACATGATAAACTTTATGTTCACACTCTGACCCTTAAGACTTGGAGATGTTATCATGGCAAAACACAATCCAATAAGTGTACATTTATGCACTTGCCACAAAAACTTGGACATATACCGGCTTCTACTGAAACGTTTCCTACTCTCACTCTCATTTTCTGTCTTAAGCTGATGTGTGTGTGTGTGTGTGTGTGTGTGTGTGTGTGCAGCTTGGTTTGACTATGCATGCTGCTGGCTGCCTTTGGGACCTGTGGTATAAAGCTTTTTATTTCATTTATGTCAGTTTAAGATGATACACATGTTATTCTAACCAGTATAGGACAACAATTTAATTTACTTTTCTTCTAAACGAGAGTATTTCCTGTTTTTTATCCTTCTCAATTTTCCTTCCCATATTGGGAAAAACGTAAATGGTAAAAAAATAAAATGTAAAAGAAAATCATTTTTAATTTGTATTTTTATTTCTTGGAGCAGAGTTTAGAGGCAATGCAACCTACTGGAGAGGGATAGTTTCGTGAAGAGAAAAATGGTAAAGCAATAGAAAGATAAGTAGCTTAATTCTTATAGCTAAAATACCAACAAATGTCGGCATAGATACACCAGAGAAATTTTTATTGTAACGGAAGAATATCGCTGTGAATAGTTACGTTGACCATTAGGTTGTCCCTTAGTTTTGGGGAAGAACAATATGCTGCATATATGTAAATACCATCTAGGCAGTATCTGCAGGAGCTGATATCGGGAATCTTCTGGTTGCATACACAGCACTCTACTCAGCTACTGTATGGCCAATTCATTTTATAATTTGCTATATCAAGCTGGATTCACCCATTGTTTCCGAACAATATTTTTCTTCCGAAAAAATTTTTTTATATGTAGCTTGACGTGTCTCTTTTTGAGAGAGAGGGAGAGAGAGAGCGAGAGAAAAAGAGTTAACCCACTTCGGAACAATTTCAGATTTAATAGGTTTAATTTTAATTGTTGTTCCGAAACAATGAAATAGTGCTGCCGACTACTTTAACTTTTGAAGGAAAATTTAACTGAGCTGCCACATCATATTATATGTGCATATATATGTATAATAAATCACAGAGTATACTTGTAAATCTTTTATATTATTTATTATAAAAAATAAAAGTTTAGTTTTTTTTTATATATACGAGTATACCTTGCCAGGAAACGAGCTTTATTTAATTCAATAGCTATTAGAACAATCACTTGACTTTTATTAATTTTTATTTAATTAAGATTATATTAATAACACTAATTATTTAAGCTTAAGGTCTTTTTAATATATTTAATATTTATTCTGATTCGATATTTCGCTACTCCTTTGTGTAGCTTCTTCAGGAAAATTGGTTTTTGTTTATATAAATCGAATATATATCGAATCAGAATAAATATTAAATATATTAAAAAGACCTTAAGCTTAAATAATTAGTGTTATTAATAATAAAAAGAGGTCAAAAAACTAGAAAAATTAATTAAGATTATTTTTTAATTTAGAATTTCTTTATAAGAAAATAAAAAAATTAGTGTGAGGCACCAAAAATATAACAATTTGCAATTGTATTCTGTGATTGCAATCTATAATAACTATGTTCAGCAGGTGGAATATTTTGAGATCATTCAATAGAAGAATTTAATTGAATTGAAGAAATTACTTGACGTTGAAAATATATACTTTCTCAGATAATAAAAACAAAAAAATATAAAATTCCTAACACTGAAATTATTGAATCAATAGAAGAAATTACATTTCAAGCTATATATAACAATATCGATAATCTGAATAACTACGAAATATACCAGCTAATCCTAAAAAATGTTGAAGAAAAAAAAATAAATTCACTCCAATAAATTGATTTTTTAGAAATTCTTCTTCTTCTCTTCTTCATCTACTATCCCTTTCCTATAGTTCCTAGCACAATGCTTCGCATGTGTAGGAGTCATCTCCTGAGTGCTGGTCCTAGATAAAAAAAAAAAAAAAAAAAAAAAAAAACTAGTTAATAATGAATATCAATGAACAAATCCAGCTATAATAGCAAAAACTGCTCCTATTGAGATAAAACATAATGAAAATGTGCAACAACATAATAAGTATCATGTAAAATAATATCTGTTGAATTTCCAACTGGGTATACTTTTTATTACTTGTCTCAATTAGTCAAATTCGTATGCAGTGGTCAATGCACTAGTTTCGTGCACTTAAGTTTCGTGGAAATTCAACAATAACAACTCCTGTTAACCCACCAACAGTAAATAAAAATACAAATCCTAATGCTCATAAAATAGCAGGAGAATAATTTAATTGTGTTCCATAAAATGTAGCTAATCAACTAAAAAATTTTAATACCTGTAGGAACTGCAATAATTATTGTAGCTGATGTAAAATATGCACGAGTATCAACATCTATACCAACAGTAAATATATGATGTGCTCAAACCTAATAAACCAATTGCTAATAAAGCATAAATTATTCCTAAAGCATCAAAAGTTTCCTTTTTTCCTGCTTGTAAAGTAACACACCTCGTTTACACATTTGTTTCATATGGTAGCTTTGTTTCTGCAGAGAATTTCTTCGAAGTGGGTGAATCGTTTCATAACACACTTTTAAAAAACCAAAAAATTGTTTCGGAACAAAATTTCCGTGGGTGTAACGAGCTTTAATGTATGTTATAATTGATACCCCAACGGGTATTCAACAAGTTTTTATAGCCCCGGATAAACAGTGTGTAAACGGTAGTCTATTTCTCCATTCGCCAATGCATTATGTTTTTGAAATTTAGATATAGTACCTCTGCAAATAATATTGGACTACATGGTCTATTGTAGCTGTACTAAAATCTCCGAACTGGCAAAAGCGGCTGACCATAAAAAGAAGAAAACTTGTACCCGAAATTTTGTTTATTTTAGAGTGAAACAAAATAAATTTAAATATACATAATTATAAAAGAAATAAAATTTTAATATAAATGTTTAATTTTAATTTTTTTAAATATTTCAGTTACAAAAAATTTAAAACAAGTTTTACAGTACGGAGAGATATCATATTCAAACAAATGTGCACCTGCATATACTCGAAGAAATATATTTTGCTCTTAGGGTATGTACAGAGTGGCAGCTTGTTGCCCTGCCGAGCTGGTTGACGCTTATTGCGAGAATTGTTCATGCGAGAAACAAGTTTGAGTGTTCATTGTCGATGCGAGAATTAGCGCTGATATTTTATCTATTATTTGTGTTTTATGTACATATGTTTGTGTGCATTTGGGTTTGTTGTTATTTTTTTTTTTAATTTTTATTTTATTTTTTAATTTTTATTTTCTTTTTAATATTATTTTTAATAATATTGTGAATTTTTAAAAAAAATTTTTTATTATAAACAAAAACCAATTTTCCTGAAGAAACTACACAAAAAAGTAGCGAAATATTGAAATAAGTATAAAATATATAAAAAGACTTTAGGCTTAAAATAATTAGTGTTATTAATATAAAAAAAAGGTCAAAAAACTAGAAAAATTATTTTCTTTTTAATTTTTATTTTATTTTTTAATTTCTTGATTGCATGTTTTATTTACTTTTTCTTAAATTTTTGTTTTTAATTTTTTTTATGTTTTCTAAACAAGTTGAAATCATAACAACAGAACATAAACAATGTTATCGGCGCTGAAATACGCTTTAAAAGTGTTTTCTCGCATTCAATCAGCTTTGCGCTCTGACCAGCTCGGCGCCCACTATGACCGCTTCGCGCTTGTTTGTACTAATTTGTACAGTTATCTCGCATTGGTTCTTGCAATAAGCGTCAACCAGCTCGGCTCGCCAACAAGCTGCCACTCTGTACATACCCTTAGTCACGTACATGACACATACACATACTTAATGCGTATGAGTAATATTAGATTATAAGAAATTCCATATATACACCACAGCGTATGATTAATATTACTCAACGTATTTTTTATATAGTTTTGTGACCTCTTTTTATATTAATTAATTAATTTGGCTCATGAACAAATTTCAATACAAAATCGAATCTTTCAGGCCTGCTCTGCACATCACTTTTTGTCAAAGTGTTTTGAAATCAGGGAAATGGTGTTCTGCACACAAAAATTTTAATACTCTCGTGATTTGAAATCGTCTTGAAATCACTTGCTTATTTTTGCCATGTATTTCGTTTAGAATTTAATAAAAATGCTATAATATATTTCATGTGAATTGTTTTCTATTTAATTTTGTAATAAAATATGAGCAAATTTGTAAGCACACTGTTTTTTTTTCGTAAATAATTGTTTTGCTTTGTTTAGCAATGTCGTAGTTTACATTTACTTTTTAGCAGTCAGCTGGTTAATTTTTTCGAACATGTTTTTGAGGTTGCCAAAGTAACACAGTCTTTAGAAGTCATGTAAATATATATAGATATTTTACCATCATGTTCTTTATTTAAGACAAATTTTATATATTGTTGTATAAAAAATCAATATGGTCAATAATTAAATCATTTTTGTGCAAATTTATAAAAATTTAAGCAAATTTCGTTAATGAAAAAACTGGCAACTTTGCAACATACATATGTAATTATATAGTGTTGTGCTAATAAAAAATTTTTGGTTTGTAAAGCTGCACGCTCTTTTTTGAAATGATGCTTTCTTAAAGCAATTATTGACAATAAAGTAGCTCCTGGCATTTTTATATTCTTTATTTCATCTAATATTTTAATTCACAATGCAAAAATATAAACAAATATAAAACATCAGCTGTTTTCTCGTGTTTTCGAAAAGTTAAAACCACGCCGAAAAATGTAAAATCGCGTGATTTACAGAACAGCTTCAAATCGTCGGCGTGGTTTCAAAACGGTTCGTGGTTTTAAATGACGTGGTTTGCAGAACAGGCCTGTTTATGACTTTTTCAAATCCAGAATATATTTTTATGAAATATGTGTTACTTTAAAAGTGTAATGCGTTCTATTCTGATAATGTTCACACTACATGTTCAACACTCCATTTAGTTTTTTTTTTATCTTAAACCAGCACTTAGAAGACGACCCCTACACGTGCGATTTAAGGTGCTGTAACTAAAGGAAAGGGCTGGTTAGAGAAATGATAGGAGGTGAAGCTTCACTATCTTACAACTCTGCTTTTGCACGGTATTTGTCTTTTATAGCAGTGTTGAAGCGCCTCTGATGTCAAGGAAATATATTCAATTTTGAAGTATTTTTATTAAATGAACTCGCTACTGTTGAGGGTGCAGTGACTATAGCTTCACCCTTGAAATCTTCCGACGAAGATATACTAATGCACATCAGAAAAATATGAAATGTTTTTATAGCTCAGTCCGATACTGGGGTCGAACGCACAACTTTATGATTTTATAGTCAAGGTAAAGACAACCAATTGACAGCTCTCGCCACCCTTAACGGGCATTATATATTTTTTATTTTTTTTTATATTTATTCACTAAGCATTTATGCTAATTACAAGCAATCCGTTTATCTTTATTCTATGGATTTTTATAGATAAAAAAGAACTTTTTATATATTTTATTTAATATTTTTTAAATACAAAAAACTTATATTAAATTTTTAATTCCAACAGAATTTGATTAAACAAACTAAGACATTTATAAAGTAAGCAGTTTTGTTGCTTATTTGTTCCAGAAATATATTGACTGCAGGTTTTGTTATTGTTCTTGAAAAAATTCAAATTAATTAATTTTTTAGTTGGTCTCTGCTGATAATTATATAGTTTTTGCATTTCATATTTATTGTTATGGAATAATTGTTCTTTATTGTTTTATGTGAAAACATGCTTTCTTTTGTTTAACGTAAAAAATATGCAACAATTCTTAGCAATCAGTTGGCCATTTAAAAATGTGCGCCAAATCTGATGTAACACTTACGGTGCACTTTTTACCGAAAAGAAAACTCGATAAGAATATAATTTAATTTAACCTATTTTTATATTGGGGCTGTAGAGGGTTTACGAGCATTCAATGTGAATCTTCTCACGTCCGGACAGAGCTATATGGGCAGTTAATTCCTCATAGGTGCTGTTCGGCCAAAGTACGCAACGTCGTCCTGGCAAGAAGACTCGTATCAAGTGAGTATCATAACAGATCCAAATCACATTAAGCATTTGCTGCTCTATACGTCGAAAATTTGGCGCAACAAACTTGGCATACATCCATTTAAGATCCAGCTGGTGGAGTAATTAAAGTCAAGAGACGTTCATATGTACCGTTCTTTAGCCGATTGGGCTTGATGCGATGTTTCATCGCAAAATTGTGTTCAACGTTCGGGCTCATTTTTGGCTTAACGTGGTTGTGAATAATTAAAATTGCCGAAAATGGAGTGCAACCAATGCCGCACAGACCTTATAGAATCCATTACAAGCCGAAAAATACACATTTTTCTTACCGGTTTTTATGCTGGTGCCAACATTCGACCTTATTTCTTCTTAAAAAAAAAAAAAAAAAAAAAACAATGCCCAAAAAATTTTCATATATTTTTAATAAAAATTGGCATAACAATTATTCATAAACATTTTTTTTATTCATAAAAGTATTATTGAACAATTTCCATACTTTGACAAATTTAAAAAAACTATTTAGAATACGGCAGTAAATTAATAACTGGGTAGTGAATACCTAAAGCAAAAAAAAATAACGTTAAAAAAGTATTTCAACGCGACAATTTCGATCTTGTATTTAAAAAATTTCCATAGACAAATTAAATATCTGTTTAGTTTCTACAAAAATAATCAAATGAAAGATTGATTTTCTAAAGATGAGAGTTGTAGAATTTTTGCCAAAAATAAAACAACCACAACAACAAATACTTTTTCTTTACAAATACAATATTAAGCACTTAAGGTATTTTGCAATGCATATTGTAAATCAAAAGCATCCGGACAACCATTATAATTCTATACATTACGAATAGCTGCAAATAATTTCACTTTAATTTCAGTTAATGATTTAGTAGCATTATTGTTCTTAATTACAAACTTTCATGAATGGACATGAAACATAATTAACCACAAAACATTCGACAAAGTATGTGCAATTGTAAATGGCATTTTGCCACTTCACTATTAAAATAAAGGAGGCATTTCAGCATTTTAAAAATATTACCCAACATGTCTAAGACAAAATGGCAATGGTGACTAAATTATGGCAACTAAATAATAGTTAAATATACACATAATTATAGATGAGCTAGAACGTGCACACATGCACATACATACATACATAAACGGAGGCATGCTAAGATTTCAACATGAAAACGTAGCAGAGAAAGAAAAACTGAAGGAAAGACGAAAAATAATCGTAACAACTGAAACAATGAGCAGAATAGGAAAAGCTAAATTTTATGGTTTACAGCATGACCAGGCAACGACTACCGCTTACATGGTTAAGCGCACTAGGGTGGGCCATACGGAAAGAAACTGAGTGGATTTTAGAATATTAAAAAAAAAAAAATTGGTAGGCAAGTGTAAATATTAAAAAATATTTTTGGCTATTAAATTATTATTATTTGCCCAAAGCAACGCGATCAATAAATAATAATTTATATGGAATATAAAAATTATTTACAAAAACACTACTATTTAGTTTTTAAGAGTATCAAACACATAGTGATGGCTAAAGTTATTAAGTTATTAGCAGAAAATCAAAATCATTATCCCCAGCATATGGTTTATGCATCCCAGAATTGCATGGTGTATCTCTCTAAACCAAATTATCCAAAAATCAAGGCTAATATTTACAATGAACCAACGATTATTTCTCACAAATCTTTTCTCTGAAGTTAATTCAAAAACTATTCTATCGAATAATAATAGCCTAGCGTCAGTCTTCCATCCTCCTTGCACATGCACCATCCAATCCCTGCTTCACTACATTTAAGTTCTAATTTTAAGGAAGTTTCCAATCAATGTGTTGGAAAAAGTCAAAGCATACTATGATAGTAACACTTTTGTGATACCTGCTGTAGGCTTATTAATGAAACAGCAGCTCCTAAAAGTTAGATAGATCTAAGACAGTGGAGAATTTAATACTGAATACAATAGAGAACTTATGGAGAAGGTTCGCTGTAGCCTTCTGTATATATTATACAGCACTCATAAGGTAGATATAAGTTAGTGTTTGCACTAATGAGAATTAATACTGATGCAATTGATGCAATTGAACATGTTAAGTCACTTTTAGCTTGGGAAGATTTAAATCAAATGGCAATAAACACTACTCCCCCTCTATCCTCCTTCCCATAACCTAATTTCCTAGTTGCAGCATAATGCATCGCACGTGTAGGGGTCATCCCCTGAGTGCCGGTCCAAGACAAAAAAAAAAAAAAAAAAAAAAAGTTCTATCAATTACTGCCTGAGTGTTACATCTCTTAAGACAAAAAAGAAGGGTGTCGGCATGTTCTATTGAGTAGTGCGCTAGTTTATCACTATGGGATTATATGTTCGACAGCTAGCAGAGCCAGGTATTACAACGAATTGGCTCCAAGTGGGCCAGGACATTTCAATTTCCATCTCATAACCTAAATTAAGCATAAAGAGGAGTGATGATATTGCACTTTTCTCGATTAATTAAAAATTAGGAACACAGGGGATAATTAAACCGATCAAAAAGTAATATATAACCAGGTCACCGTTAAGAATAAAATTAAAGCTTCTGCATACTGCACTGGGCCCTCTATGTTCCTTTTGCGTTATGTTTAGGGAGATAGAGCGGCAGCAAGAAGAAAACTAGATGCATTGAAAAATACAAAAAAATTTTGAATAAAAAAACCCAACAGTAGCTGGGCGAAACACATTACATTCGGGGCCAGCCGCTTTACTAATCATGGTCAGATTCCTAAAGTCTCCTTCTGTCACCCATACTGAGAAATATAACTTAGCATGGGCCGCAAAAGAATAATACGCCATAATCGCAGGCAAAAAAAATCCATAATCTATGTTCTTAACGACCTTAGGAGCCTCCATGAGTCTCCATGTCAAGGCAACGCTAGAGAGTCCTCACCAGCGAATAATTCGAACCTCATTATTCGAACCTTCTCTGATATCTCAAAAAATCTTCGACAGACCTCAACCCTGGTGCCACCACTACACGTAGCCCAGGATCACATTGGTATTTTTCGCCACTTTATGGCAAAATTCAAAGTACTCGCGAATAAGCTGCCATATAGCATACGCCGCCGTGAGTGAGCTTATGACAGCCTTATTACCGCTTATGATGCGATTATGACAGCCCGATATTCGATGAAACTCCAACAAGTTCGTTACTTTAATCACAGATAATTCTGTCTGCAAAATGTGGAATATCTTCCAAAGCCTAAAAGATATCCTTGTCCCAAATTCCCTTATACAGGGTAGGTAGCCCAAAAGGAGCGAAGCTGTCTGAAATCCTTATAAAATTTTTATCATAATTTATTTATTTTTTTTTTGTTTTCATTATTTTGTAAAGAAGACTTGGGGAATTTAAAATGGCCCAGTAAACAATTGAACAACGTTCCAAAATCGTTGAAGAAGAAAATCATGATTTTGTTCATAATTTATTTATGAGCGATAAGTCCATTTCCAATTGAATGGAATCGCTAATAGGCAAAAAACGCTACGAAAAATCCAAGAGTAGTTGAACAGCGAGAGTTACACCCACTTAAGTGTACCGTTTGGTGCAGTGTTTCCTCGGAAAATATAATTGACCCATATTTTCTTAGAAAAAGAACACGTTGATGCCGTTTCCATCACTGGTGTTAGATATCGCGTAATGTTTAAGGCCTTCCGTAAGTAAGATTCCAACAGAATGGAGTCACAGAGCACCCTGCGAGGGACACAAAGGCTCTTTGAACAGAAACCCCTTCGGTCATTTTGGGCCACCCTGTAAAAATGCCTCTAGCAATCTCTTCCCGCCTCTCGGAGCCATCCGTGAGCATAAGAAGAACTTTCGAAGGCACCTAGACATACAGTACTAAAAATCAAATTATATTTTTTTTGGAAGTTCGAGTCGAATTTAAATGCAAACTAATCCCTGCTATTGAAATATCAACATCAATATAGTCGCATACAGTTTATGAAAAGTAGCCTTTTTCTCGGTTCCACATGGGTCTTCTTCTTTCTTTCCATATTCATGCTGCTCATATTTTTTAAAGAAATCATGTTCCACTAATTTTGGAGTTTTGGCAAACAATTTTTCGAGTTGTTCTTGTAATAATATTTTTAAAAATAAAATAAACGATACATAATCAGGTTTTTTTTTTATGTTGGACCAGCACTCAGGAGATGACCCCTACACTACTGCTAGAACTAGAGGAAAGGGATGATAGGAGGTGGAACTTCACTATCTTACAACACTGTCTCCGATGTTAAGGAGACGTATTAAATTCTGAAGCTTCGTTTTTAGTAGGCATTTTTAGTAATTATTTTACTTCGCCGGTGCTACACAATACTACCGACGAGGGGGCCTTTTGATGTGCTTGTTGTGAATTGGATACAGCTGAAGCCGTTAGTGTGCAGTGACCAGTGACTATGCCTTCGCCACTGAAACCTTGCGACAACAACAACGGACACAAAGACACACAAATGCCCATCAGAAAAAATGCGAGATGTTTTTATGAGTCTGAAACTGGTGTTGAACACAGAAAAATTTTTTGTTTTGTAGTCAACGTGCAGACTACTTCGACCATCGCCACCCTTTCAGATTTATAGATGGAATGATGGAATCTTTTGGGCTTAAAAAAACTAATTATATATTTTTGCGGTGTAAAAGGTGGTCATCAATATACAAAGGCGGCACATATTATTCTTTCCAACAAGAAATGCATGGAACTTCTTGCCCGATTTTTCTCTATCAATTTGAAATAGTTATACTTCTTTGTTGCACTATAATGCAAAATTAAACTGAAGTTTAAAAGAGGTTAATAAAGTGTACATATTTTTAATTAAATAAAGTTTAAGGTGCAATGCACATTTTGAGAATAGAAATCACTGTAAGCTTTTCCCCCTCCCATCTTCTATAAATTGCATTGAAGTAGTTCGTTGCAATTGTGCTATTCCTGCTCATCCTAAACCCTGTTGCAAGTCGAAAAAGATGACATACTATTTATATAGTCAGAGTAAAGCAGATGCATTAACAGTATGTTTTATTTCTTATAGAATAGTGGTTATTTTAAATTATAGCCACTCTATAAAATACAACGATTATGTATGTTATTTCAACATCATAAACTTGGAATTAAAAAAAAAAAAAAAAATAAAAAATTTTTTTTATTATTTTGCACATTTTAAATGATTGAACGAATATAAATTGTAGTTGTTGGATTGTTGGCTGGTTTTGTTTGCTGTAGTGCGGTGTGTTGTAGTTGTGCCAAAACATGACATTAAATGTGCGTGACTTGATTTTCATAAAAGACGTAAATTGTTTTTATATGATCACATCGTAAGCGATCATTTTAATCATACACTTCATCGTCATTATCACAGGCAACATAACATAAATTTACAAATATTTTAGAATATGTTCATGAACATGTTTTTAAATAGTTCTCTGGCAAAACAGGGTCAAGCGCTGGACTATTTTCAATTTATGGTTATTGAATTTTTTTTTTTTAAAAAAGTGGGGAAGAGGAGAGGATCAATGCTGTAAATATTAATTAGAACCTCTTCGAATTACGGATTCCTATAAAAAAGGTTAACAGTTGAAATCGCTTTTTATGCTGTACTCCACCACCTGATTCCTTCCTTAGGTTGTCTGCTATAACCCAGATTCTTGACAAACACAAGTGTTTAATGCTGATTTTTATCATCAAAATCATCTTTCAACATTTTGCACTGCTCATGTACTCATATGAACATTTTTGTGTTGCCAGTGCTGTTGCTGTAGTGTTGGTATTGTTGGTATTGTTGCGCCCTTGCAGTTTTAAACAATTTTTTTTTCATCCTCTTGTGTGTGTTTCCTTTTTTATTGTGTGACTTTTATATACTTTTTGCCAGGCCATTTGCAGTTTATGTTTTACAACTTACATGGGCGTGCCCATAAATTATAAGGTTTGTTACTTTTTAAAAAATAATAAACGCAAGGAAAAAGCTAATTGTAGGCATCTTATGAAAAGTATGATGACTAAGTAAATTACAGAGCTTGCAAATATTGCTGCGAACATTATAATGTTTAAGTTTTCCTTTTCTTTTTTTTCTCATATATGTGTATATAAAATATTTCATAATATGCCTGGTATAGTGCAATATATTTAATAGCTGTCAATTAAAATTATCTTGTTCGCTTGGATTGATGATGATGTTTCGCGCTTAAATGATTTGCTGCTCTTCTCTTCATTGCTCGGCTGCTTTACAATGTAGAGAAATTGTGCTGGAAGGAACAGATATTGCAATCAAAAAGTTTTGGTATGCGACGATTATGACAAGTATGTGGAATTTATTTTCTTGCTGCAAAAGGCAACGCAACTTAAGAGCCATCAATATATACATTTTGTTTAGCGTAATGTTCGGCTTGCCAGATACACATGTAATACTGGTCTCTTTTCCTTTCTTTACCGGTTCAGGGGATCGTTGTTAAATACCCCAGAGCCAAATAGTGTGAATGCTTGGTAAACGCACTTTAGAATCGACGCATTGCAGCTACTGAGAATAATTTAATTGGCTCCTGCCACGATATTGCATTTGCATTAAACACAAAGTCAACTGCAGGCTACACAACTACAAAACTGCAACTGATGTTGGCATATGCATTGTCTTGTAATCCATTAATAAATTATTGTATTTTGAAGAGAGCAACTATACCGTTAACAGTTTAAATTGCTGCATTCGATGTCCAACGAAATTCTTATATATTTTAGTGGAGCTTAATTTGTAATTTCGATTGGAATCGAATTCCTCTGCTTGTTGCAGAAACACATATTACAGTATTACTAAATTAGAATATTTAACGCTTGTAAAAATTAAATTATTTATTCAAAATATAATTTATATCACGTAAAATTAAAAAAAAAAAAAAAAAATAAACCGACTGGCGATGGTCCAAAACGAAAAACTTTTCCTGGGTTCAACGTCAGTTTCAGACTCATAAAAACATTTCACATTTTTTCTCATCTTCGTTTGTGTGTGTGTCTTTGTGTCAGTTGTTGTCGGAAGGTTTCAGTGGCGAAGGTATAGCCACTGAACAGTAACGGTATTGTGTAGCAGCGGCGAAGTAAAATATTTCCTAAAAATGGCTACTAAAAGCGAAGCTTCAAAATTTAATACGTCTCCTTGACATCAGAGAGGCTACTATACTGCTATATAAAAAAATAACGTGCCATAAGCTGCGTTGTAAAATAGTGAAGCTTAACCTCCTGTTATTTCTCCTGCTATCCTTTCCAGCACAAAGCACCGCATGTCTAGGGGTCATCTCCTGATATGCTGGTCCACGATAAAAAAAGGAATATAAAGTAAAATGGAAGTTTTGGATGCGTTGCTATTGAACTGCTCGGTGTTAAGTACAGAGCGGCCCAAAAAGACCGAAGGGGTTGGAGTTGAAGAAGACAATTGTGTCCCACCATCTTGTTGGAACCATATTTGCCGGCTGGCTTGCAAAAAAAATTTACCAATATTGTTCGATATCTAACACCAGTGATGGAAACGGCGACAACGTGTTATTTTTCCAAATAAATATACACCAGTTATCATTTCCGACGAAACACCGCAACAAACGGTACACTCAAGTGGGCATAATTCTAACTCATGGATTTTCCGCAGCCCTTTTTGCCTTATTAACGAACCCATTCAGTAGGAAATGGGCTTCGTCGCTCATTATAAATTATAAATAAAATTAAGATTTTCTTCTGAAATAAAGTTCAACGATTTTGGCACGTTTTTCAATTGTGCACTGTTCTATTTTAAATTGCCCAAGTCTTCTTTACAAAATACTGAAAACAAAAAAAAAAAAATAAATTATAATAAAAAATGTATAAGGAATTCAAACATTTGTGCTCCTTTTGGGGCACCCTGTAGTTTTTGAAATATATCTTTTTTTGTGCCTTTTACTGTAGATACTGTCACTTATTTTTTTAGTGCATTTTGCACTTTAATCATATATGGGCAATTCCACGATCTAGAACGGGACACTCGCTTTCCTTTGAAGTGAAGTAAAATAAAGAAAACTTAAGGTTTCAGGCTCATTAACGGCACTATAAATAGTGCAAAATGTAGCTTTTATCGATTATTTGTTTCTGTTGTATAACCAATAAACATGGTTTCACGAGCGGGACAAAATTTAGAAGTCGCTTTCAACTGCATTTAGAAAAATTCCAAAAATTTGCGAATTACAACACCATTTTTGAAAGGAATTTTTTTTCTAAATTAAAATAGAATAATATAACTTTCCACTGATGGTTGTCATAAAATTAAATATTTGTGTTTCTCTTTTATGAACAACCTTTACTATGACTTAGCACGGAACATCTAGAACGGGACACATTTTCCTACAATATTTGTTATAACAATTTTTTTCAGTTTAAATTGTATTAACTGTGAACATTTGTATACTTATTATTTTTACATATAAATTTTAGGTTTTGGTATGTAATAAATAAACCGTTGATTTTAAAAGTGAGACATCTCCATTTTTAGAAAAATATTTCTCAATCATTTAAATTCCTAAATATTTAACATGTCTATTCTTTTTGAAGCACATTGTAAATATTATGTTATAAAATCGACTGGTATATTTGATATATTCTACATATTTTAAATAAATTTTCTGAAAATAACAAACAGCACAAACTGAAAATACATAGTTTTCTTAGGATTCATCTGCTGAGTGCTGGTTCGAGATAAGAAAAAAATTTAACATTTCCTATAGAATGTTAGAAAAAAATCCTTTGTTAATTGGCATATTAATTTTGGATCATTTTGGATCCTGGTAGAGCCTTCTGTGGAAATGCCCATATGCCATATGGGTTCGATTAAATTATAAAATAAATAAATGAAACGAAATGAAAATATTCTTATGTATACAGCAGTTAGGCATTATTTAGTGCCACATATTTAATACATTATTATTTCAATATGTATCCTTAATTTATTAATTAAAAATATAATTAAATATATTAAAAATGGTGTCCTTTATCTCTTTGATAACTATTAAAATAGCAATTTTAATTTAATTTCAAGTGAATTGCTCATTCCAATGTGTTTCACATTTTCTATAATAATGATAATGTTAACTGATTCCCTAATCTTGCATTAACAAAAGTTGGTTTTTATTAAAGTTTCCTTTAACTTTTATTTCTTCAATATCATTAAATTAAACCACACTTAATTATTATTCATTCATTTTCATTTTATATTTTTTTTTTACAAAGAATCATTAAATTTAATGGCATGTTTTTATGTTTTTGTGTTTCTTTTTTATATAAAAATTTTTGAAAAATTTTAAATTATCAATAAACAGGCATGAAACAAAACTTGCCTGCTATTAAAATATAACAATAACAGGTAGAGCGTATTCAAGTTGTTGTTGTTGTTGTTTTTTTTTGCTTTTCTTCTTTTCAACTGCTGCCACTATTAATATTCATAAAAACTAAATTTATTACATAAAAAAAAAAAAAGTTTTTTATTAATAAAGTCGAAAGAAAATGACTGCATTAAAAATTAAGTCAACGAAGCGTATGAAACATGAGAATGCGTGCTGTTCACAATTAATTTATATTGACGGAAATTAAAATAATCAGTGGCTGCAACTGCCAATTTTAATTTTAATTCAATTTTTGCTGTTAATACAATAATCATTGATACTTTAATAAATAGAGTTGCTGTGTTAAGATAATTAATGAAATATGCGGGTATTCTTTCTTGTTCTCTTTGATTCTTTGATTCACGAAAGCAGCTCGTTCAAACTAATTTATGTCAGCAAGTGCACAGAAAAAAAATTAAATTCATATTCAATAACTC
The DNA here is from genome assembly GCA_963924685.1 of Dexiosoma caninum. Taxonomy (NCBI): domain Eukaryota; kingdom Metazoa; phylum Arthropoda; class Insecta; order Diptera; family Tachinidae; genus Dexiosoma; species Dexiosoma caninum. Next base: position 12,734,829 of record OZ004727.1, read on the forward strand.
ATAAATACATACATATATGTATAATATTTTTAATAATATTGGTTCTACCACAGAATTAAAAAAAAATTCATTTTATTGAATTAATAAACTATTAATGAATTTAATTAATTGATATTTATAAAAATTTCAAACAATTCATTTGTTTAAAAATATATGAGAAATTTTACTGAATTGAGGCAACTAGAATATTTTATGAAATTCCATGCGAAACCGATAAAAAGAATGTATATGTAACCAAAAAATAAATTGTAACTAATGTACGGTCCGAAGGGTGGCAGTTGCTGAGGGGAGCAGTCCAATCAATTGCCCTACATGCGTCCCTCGTATGGGCTGTGCTATTAGCAAGAAAACGTACAGAAAAGGAATAGATGCAGCCTATAGGAGGTGTGCTCTTAGGGTCGTTTCTGTATTTCCCACTTCCAGGATATGGGTAGCAAATAAACAAAATGGTTGAGCAGAAAACCTGAAATAAAGTGAAATCGGTACTTTTCAGCAAACAGCGTTTTGTACCGTTTTTATTTATTTTTTTGGTTGATATAACAATAAAAGTATTCACATTTGATGCAGATGGCTTACTTTACAATATCTGTACAAAAAAGAGCGAGATTGAATAAGTGTGTGTGGGGTAGCGAAGCACACCGGGTGTAGCTAGTAATAAATAAAATGCAAAGCAACAGCACAATTGACTGACGCAAAATTATTGTTTGGCTGGAATCACTTTTGTAGAGAAAAACTCTTCTACCGCCCACAACGCTCCAAACTCCCCAAACGCTCCGAACGCCCCAAACGCTCCGAACACTCCAAACGCCCCAAACGTTTCCGACGCTCCGACTACTTCAAACGTTACAAACGCTTCAAACGCTCCGAACACCCCAAACAATACAACCACTCCTCTACCCCACAAGCTCAACACACACCAAACGCCCCGCCCCGAACGCTTCGAACGTCTCAAACGCCTCTAACGATTCAGACACTCCAACCGGCGCCGGTTGGCTCCGTATAATTATATCCGCCCATTTCCTAGCATTTTCGAGAAAAGGACAAAAGTTCTTCGATAGTAATAAAAATGAGGGTTTTCGAAAAATTCTTATATTTTCTAAAAAACACCAACTGTTAACATTTCCAACTATTGGCCACTTCTTCAGACACTTCTAAAAGTCCTCTTGATGATTTTTTTTATTATATTCTTGCTTTTTAATACGTTTATTTTTAAAATGCTTTAATACTTATTTTTTAAACTTTTTGTTCTTAATACTTGTTTTCTAACCTTTTTTATTATTTGAACAATCTATTTAATTAAGCTTTAAGGTTTTTTATTTCTTATTTTTATATAATATCGATATTTCTTCAGGAAATTTTTTTTTTTTTTTTTATAAAAAATAAAAAAATAATATAAAAAATTAAAAATTAAAAATTTCCTAAAGATGTTAACGAAATATCGAGATTATATAAAAATAAGAAATAAAAAACCTTAAAGCTTAATTAAATAGATTTTAACTTTTTTTTTTTAACAACAATCTATATATTTTAACAATCTATTTTTTTAAGCTTTAAGGTTTTTTCTCTTTTTATTTATTCTCTCTATTTATTTATTATTTTTATATTTATTTTCGATATTTCGTTAACCTTCGGTTAACATCTTCAGGAAGTTTTTTATTTTAAAATAAGGTTAACGAAATATCGAAAATAAATATAAAAATAATAAATAAAAAGAGAGAATAAATAAAAAGAGAAAAAACCTTAAAGCTTAAAAAAATAGATTGTTAAAATAATAAAAAAGGTTAAAAAAAAGTATTAAGAAAAACAATCTATATATTAAATTCCAAGCCCAAAGGTTCGTCTTTATGTTTATTTGTTATACTTCGATATTTCGTTAACCATCGGTTAACATCTTCAGGAAAAAGGAAAAAAAAATAAAAATTTCCTGAAGGTGTTAACCGATGGTCAACGAAATAACCAAGTATAATGAGTAAACATAAAAAATAATATATAGATTTTAATTTTTAAAATTTCAAGTACAAATCGTTTTTAATTGTTTAAAATCGCTATGTTAACGCGTTAACAGAGCTCCGTTAAACTCGCCGGTTTGTGTCTAGGGTTATAAAGTATATATCTATAACGGGTACTAAAGGCCCTTTTTCAGATTAAAAATTAATACGCCAATATTACACGAGAAATTAAATAACTCTGCATTATAAATTCTCCAAATAAAGGGAGCGAAAACTGCCGAAGATTTTAGCTCTCTATACTTCTATCACTTCACCACATGTCGCTTAACATTTTGCAGCAGCCACATGATAAAATTAATAAAAATTTCATTTAAACAAATTTCAATATGTTAAACAAATAAAAGCATGTCTTAAAACTCCACACAAACCCTGGACTATGAGTTGTTGAAAAATTAATATTGCAACATGTTAATTTGAAGTCTAATTTAATATTTTTTTTATTTATTTTTTTTTTCAATTTAACAACCTAAATAAAATGATAATGACTGCTAATACTGCCTTTGTGAACTATTGTTATTTGCGAGTTTAACATGCACGATTCACGATTAACTTTTATTATTAAACGATTTGAAAAGTGTTTGAAACACGTTTTAATAAATTGCTGAAACAAACAACTCATACTTTGTAACGACAATATTCAGTAGTAAAATGTCATTAAAAGGGTGTTTAGGAATGACAAGTTATTTGGAGGGTGATAAAAGGTTTTTTTTTTTTTAGCAATCTGAAAATCTGAGCGAGAAGGGAAAAGCGTATTTATATTGAAGGAATTTATTGTAATTTACGGAATGGCAATTTTATTAGATTTAATTTAAGGAAGGATGTTTGATAAAGAAAATGAAAATTCGATGGCTAATTTGGGTTGGCCAGTGCAACAAATCTTACTGCTCCTTTAGATTATATAACTTTGTCTAGAAATATAAAGGAGATCACACAGAGAAATAGATTTTCTATCTTCGATCAGTGCCCAGAGCATGGCCCTTGCTATAGGCAGTAGTGTTCGTGGACAATGTGACCTTTAATCTTCTAACACCACAAATGACTGGGAGTCCTTCTGCAGATGGTTTATTCCAGATACGATCGATCTCACTAGATCTTTAACAATACAATCCAAAAATCGTGGGTTCAAAGTCCATAATGATCTTCTTAACTTTATAAATACGTACTTCACGGAGTCCCCTTTGACGGTATTTTAGCGACAAGAAACTAAATTAAACCGTAATACCTTCACTTAGCACCAGCACAAATTAAAAAAAACTACAGCAGCAGATTTAAGAAATTCCAAAAGTTCACTAAAAATTTTGACCACGAAAATAACATATTCGAAAGTTATAAAAATATTTTTCAAGGTTATTAAAAAAGAAAATTCAATTGCACAAGAACTCCATCCCTGGGGAAAACAAGCAAACAGCTGTAGTTAAATTAAATGAGAATGTTTTCATCTTACTTGATTTTATCTATACCAAAGCTCTAAACACTTAGATGACAGCAGACAGCAAGCAGCAATATGTGTCAAAAATAAAATCCATGTGTTTAAATGAAAACGATTATTTTGACGGCAGCACAGCAGCAGGACTGCGCAACAGCATTTGCTGCTGCTGCCAACTTAGGCTATTTTATATTTTGACGGGCAGCAATAAACAAATATAGTGTTGCCATTAAATATACATATAAATTGGAAAAATAAGAACAAAAACTTTTTTTTAATATTAAACATAAAAGAACATTACAAAAATACAATATAGAAATAAATTTATGTGTTTTTATAGTTTTTCGTGATATTATTACATTTTTTTTATCAATAACTTTAATTTTATTCATTATAAAATATATATATATGCGGCATCCCTGAAATTTGTATTGCTAAATTACACAGCTCTTCATTTTTAATTTCATAATATTTTGTTTTTCGTTTGAGTTAATTTTTATCATATTTTATCTGATAAAATTCACAAAATTTTGTTCACTCATTTTTTATATTTTTAAACTTTGAAGTAATTTTTATAATATTTATAAAAACTTGAAATTGATTTACACATCAGCTGATTATTATGTTGTTGCTGTCTTCAAAATAATTATGAAGCTGACGTCAGAGCAGCATTTGAAGTTGGCAGCATTTGAAGCCGTGAAGTTGTAAAGTCTGCTGTCGTCTAAGTGTTTAGAGCTTTATGGTGTAAACTCCAGAAAACAACCATCCGATTTTTACTCTCTTTTTTTGAAATACGGATGGAAATTCATTTTATTTTCTCTCACATTTTACGTACGACAAATCTTATCGTTTAAAGTGGCCTTAAGTAGGCATGCTTTTAGGATTGTATTTGGCGATTTTCAAACGACTCAGAGAATTACATGACATTATGTCCTTGAAGGATACACCAGCCAACGAGATAACGGATAAGCTCACATATCTGTGATATCTCCGATTGGTTGCCTTGTACAGGGTGTCTGGTGGGAAATTTATATTTTTAAAGACGATTATTTCAAAAAGTAATAAACGGTGCGGAGGGAGGGTGGCGCTGTTGGAATTATCGATTGTGCAGATTTGTCAGTCACGAGTATCGCGCGTTCGCTGTGGAGACATTTTTTAAGAGTAATGATTCTTACGTAATTGCTCGTCGACAATTTCGTTCAAAGTTCGGTATTCGACGAATAAGTTATGGACCGAGTGCAAATTTAATTCGTTCGTGCGTGCAGAGATTCCGCGCAACTGCTTCGGCTATGAATGCCCCACGGCCAGCGCTCAATCAATCTTTAAGGGCTCTCGAAAACATTGAACTGGTTGAAAGCAGTTTACGTGACTACTTTCGCTACTTTCAATACGAAAAAGAGCAGCCTCACTGGGACTTCCAAGAGCGATTATTCATGAAATTTTAAAAAATGATCTGGATGACATACTCTTAAAAAAATAAAACCCGCATTTCCATTCTATCGTTCAATGCTCTCAACAAAACTTTGTGTCAATTATTACGTTTTCTGTTTTTTATTTAAATTTGAAAATATAAATCTGCTACCAGACACTCTTCATAAGTTTGATTACGTGAAAATCTCGATATCGTTGTAGTGGGCTAAAAGTAGGTAACCAAACTTCGATTGGACATTTCGTATATTTACGGCAAGAAAAACGCTAAAATACAAACCATTACTCAAGCGATAAACATCTCATTTTGTAGTCTGTGCGAGCCATGATTTGTCCCTTAATTAAAATAATTTATTGCCAGATTACATTCACAATTTAGAATTTGAATTTATTATAACAATATCATTTATGTATACTCCAATTTCAATTATAATTATAAATTTAATAAACCAAAATTATATGATAATAATATATCTAACGCAAAGTTATTGAGTAGGTTTCAGTATTTTTTCCCCTATTTCTCCCATGACGCATGGGTAAGAAAATACAACGTTTTAGTGCTATTTCACCCTAATATTTAATCTATAGTGAAAGCCGGTTATGTTTTAGATGGCAGATAAAAACACTTGGTGTTTACTGCATATTATACTGCAGATAAATTAACTAATTTGTGCAACCGCAAAAAAGAAGAGCTTTTTTTACCCCACGTAATGCAACCACTTGTTATGAAAAATAAGCAGATGTATTTCCCTACTTTATTTATTTATTTTTGTTTTTTTTTGTGTTTGTGAACGAAATAACATGAAATTTTAAAACAAACTGTTTAATAAATTTTAATATGAGTCATTAGCTGCTGCTGCAATATTCGCTGTGTGTCTTATTTACACAAATTTCATATAATTTTGTGATTTGTGGAAATTCAAGCTCCTGCTCGCTTTTGTTGCTTTTGCTGTTGCCGTGTATTTTGTAGTGAAATTCAAATATTATAATTTAGCTTTTCTTCAAAGTTAGTTTGCATGATTATTAAACTGTATTTAATGTACCGCAACTGACAAATTAACAACCATGGGTAAAATTGTTATTTTGTTGCATTCGCCGCACTGCTATAGCAGCAGCAGCAGCAGTTTAACAATATTGTTGCAGTTGTTGGTGTTGTTGTTGTTGTTGTTGCTGTTATTATTATTATTAGTTTGAGTGTGGCAGGTTGCGTCGTATACATACGTACATACGTTTATAAATACAGTGTTTTAGTTCGTTATGTCGACATGAGTCTAACAAACAACATCAACATCAAAAACAAAACCAGAAAAACAAAAAAAAAAACTCTTCAATTATATACATTGTGCTTAAAGGCAGTAGCTGCTGCAATGGGCCACATCAGCCACAACACCAGCAACAACGTATTAGCTGTAACACTGACTAAGAAGAAGGCCGCAGGCAATATTTATTTATTTAATTTTTTTCTTTTTTGCTTTTGCTACATAAAATGAAAATGGCAAGAAAAAAAATTGCACATGTAATTGAATGCATTCATGTGACGCCATTCATAACATGCCACAATTAATAGTTGAACGAACTTGTTGCAATGTTGTTTCTGTATCAACGTACAAACAAACGTACGTATTTTAAATGATAGTGTGTGTATGTGTTTTGTTAATACTATAAATTTTTCATTATTTGTTGCATATTTTTTTTTTGTTGCAGCAGTAATTTGAATTGTTATTGTTGTTGTTCTTGTTAATGTTTTTTAAGTGCATGCTTTTGAAGTATTAAATAATAGAAATTCCACTAAAACGAAGTAATTTCTTTGGCATTTCTTCTCTACACACACACACAAACATACGGTTAAAGCCTAGAAAAAAAAAAGCATTCAATAATAAAAAGAATAATAAAATATTGTGGTAACACTCTGCTAATGTTATGGTTATGTTTAGTTATTCGCGTCAGCTTAAAGCTGCTGTTTTGACTTGCAACTTTGTTTCATAAAATGAAAATGTTTTTTTTTTTTCATAAAGCGTGAAAAACACACTCGCCGCAGCACGCTACAAGCTACAGCGACTACAAATGTAGTTGGCTGCATTCGTTGGCTTATAGTCGGTTACTTAATTATTTTAAAGACTGCAACTGCACCATAGAGGAACTTCGGGTAATGTGGACTACCATTTCCTTTTTTTAATATTATCGTTACAATATGGGTAGAAAATAAACATTTTTTGTTTCAATAAATTAGAAGATCTGCGATCTGTAGATCCTAAATATGTACATATGTGATTAAAAATTACACCTGTTTATGTAGAATAATTTTATATGCAAAATAGGCAATTAACCCAAAAAACCATAACTGAAAAAGTTGGCGGGTAACGTGGACCAGTGTATGCGGGTAATTTGAAATACCGGCCCACATTTTTTTTTTTTTTTTTTTTTGGCGTGTGAGGTAGGGTTGAAAATGCCTTCGCACTTACAGAGACCGTCGTCTTCTGCGTCGAGTGGTGTTGCCACTAAAAAATTCCCTCCTCCTCCTCTGGGTAGATTCCTCCCCGGGACCGCTTTCCGCATTACTTCGGGAGTACCGGCCCACATTACCCGCAACAAATTTTTAAATAAAAGTTATTAGAAAACTGAAAGAAATTTTATTCTTTGGCTTTATATAATAGATAATAAAGAACACAAAATGCGTCTTCTTGACGTACAATAGTAGATAACATTAATAAAACATAAAATAACATAAAAAACGGCCTCCGCGGCTTTAAGAACATTTTTATAATAAAAAAGTTAATAACGTTGTAGATTACTCTGCAGAGATCAACAGTATTTTAAAGTGCATGTCTATATACATATATATATATGTATGTCTGTGACTAATGGCCTATTTCTGAGCTAAGAAAGATAACTTAAGCGAACGAAAATCACTCGCTCGAATTCGAATCAATTTGGATTTCTCATTGGCACTCACTTTCTTTCGCACTAAGTTACGTATGTCAATTTTGGTATCTTACGTTTTAATAAGTAGAAGCAATGCCATATCATAAATTATTATATTTCTGTTAAAAGTATTAAAAACTACTACGAAGTTATTCTAAAGCTAATACAACTGCGTGTAAGTGTGATCAGCTGGTGGAAAGTATCAATAAATAAAAGGGTGAGAAAATTTAAAAAAAATATTTGTAAATTTTGTGTTTTTTGTTTTAATTTTATAAAAGTGTTTCAGTTGCTGCATTGTTGACTTCTTTAAACTGAAAAAACAATTGTTAAATACATACATTCATATGTATATCATATGAATAGTTTATACTTACCACTTGTTATCCATTTGTAAATACTTTTTTATTGTACTTAGATTTTTTAGTATTATTTTTTATTCTTCTTTTTTTATTTACAAGTATGTATACTCATATGTAAATTCTCTTACGAAAGCAAAACCAAAAGTGAGTGATTTTGACATTTCATTCTCAGTGTTGACAACACGTTCTTAACAGAGAAATCGGATTTTATATGAAAACACTTACGTTTTCATTCGAGTTCTAGATCGAGTCACTGTTCGCATAGAAAGTGTGTAGAGAAATCGAAATCAATGTTCTTTCTCATAGAATGCGAATGAAAGCGTTCTTTCTTAAATCAGAAATAAGCCCTAAGTAAATGATTTGCAAATAAAAATAATTTGCTTTCTAGGAAGGCATGTGTCGTGAGCCCAAATTAAGTCGCATGGTAAGCATTGGGACCACGTTCTTGGTTGTGCATCTTCATTATATGAAATATTACAAAATTCACACTTTGACTCTTTACTGGGCGGAATATTTGAGTAAATGGGCTCTTCTGCAGGGTCTGTTAAAACCAGAGTACAGTCTGACTCGCTTGAAGTGGAGTTGCGTGTATTGTATAACTTTTTTTTGCTTGATTTCTCTTTGTTAACTTTCAGTGCGTTTTTTTGTACTCGTTGTCTTTTTTCCAGCTGTTTTAATGTATTTCATGGCTTTTGGTTCTTTCTTAATTTTTGGTGACTGAAGTGCTTCTTGGTTGTGTTTTTCTCCCCTTGCGAGTGGTTAAGTTCGCTCTAATTTTAGGAACTTAGGAGATATTTGCCAAGGTGTACAATATTTACTTGAGCTTGCTTCTAAATCTAATTAATAGAAAAATAAATTAGCATACTTCACTAAATCGTTCTCAATTTCCTTGCTTAAAACAGGCTTACGACCAGTGCTGCAGCCAGAATATCGGAAGTATTAGATTTAATTTTGCACATTCTGATAAGCGTTGTTTTTGGAACGCAGTAAGTTTCTGATGCTAATAAAAATTCCATTGTTTTGGTTTGAACAGCTTTTTTCATATCTTCTGGGTTCCATTTTCGGATTTCCCCTTTCTTAGGCTTTGTTCTGAAAAAATCTGAAATAAAGCTCTTACAGTTTTTTTTGTCGGATAATATGAACCACTGGTCCAAAATATACTACATATTTCGGTCCACATTAGACGAACTACAGTTTTTTCAATAAAAACATAATTTTAGTTTTAAAGCTAACAGCAAAAAACTACTCACCAATTCTAAAGAGTATTTTTTTTGTTGTAGAAAATAACGGATAAATAATATCTCTCACCTATGTGTGTTAAACACTGTCCGACTCTTGTACTAAGAAAAATGTTGACCACACGCATTAACACTCAACACTCGACTGAAAATTCAACATTGCAGTTCTGTACAAAAAATCGTATGGTATGTTCGTTTATTTCAATCGGCAATACATATGTACATCAAGTCAATGTTACCATATCTTATTTAGTTTCATAAAAAAGTCCCTAGTCCACATTAAACGCATAGTCCACAATACCCGAAGTTCCGCTAAGTAGCTGATTCAAATTCTTGTACTCTGGCTGTCCCATGTCATACAATATTTTCTTGTTGCACACTTCTTCAATTAGAACTTTTTCCATTTTAGCTTAAATATAAATATTTCTATATATGATACCAATTTTAAAATTGTGCTGTTCACCGAAAAAAATGTGAATTTCGTATTTTTCTTTTCTGTGTTGATTTTATTTCATTTCACACTTTGGGGCTTTATATCCTGAGGCCTTATTTCACTTATTAAAGAAACTTGAGCTGCTTTGTTTAGTAATTCAATGCAGAGTTGCATTTTTATATGCAAATTCCATAAGTCCGTAACTCGAAAACTATGGTTCACCCCAAATTTTTCTATTTAATATATTTTTCTTATTTTTATATCACATACGGAAATTTTGTTCCAGTTGCATCAGCTTCACTAACATAAATTTATTCACTTATTTTAAGCTGTTATTTTAGTCACTTTTCTTTTTATATTTTCAACACTGTTCTTGTTTTGTAGCGAACAAAACAAGAAATTGGTTTAATTTGACTAGAACGACAAAATCAGCATGTACTGCTACAAGCTGCAGCCGTATTACCTTGTCGTCGAAATAACCCTTCTCATGTAAACGTGTGTATGTTATTTGTGGCATCTTGAAGTCGGTAGGTGGCTGTGGCCAATGTCTTTAAAGCTTTAAAGTGGCAATTTAAGCAGCCACAGTTGGGGTGTTTGCGTGTGCTAACGTAACTTACTGAAAGCAACTTCAGGCCAAAGTGTTTGCTGGGTAGCAAATGCTTATGGTTTATTATATGTTTATTATTTGTTCAATATGTAAAACAATTGTAACTTCATTTATGCCCTATAAACATGAGTATATTTTCTCATATGCCACATACGAGCTGCAATAATTCATGGGCAAAATCTCATCAATACCTGCTGTGTGGGACACAATCATTCAATCAATATAATCATAAATATCAATGTTTAGATTTCCTCTAAACATAATATCCTTTCAAATCGTACTTATAGTTTTTTTCTTCCTGTGCAGGACATCAGTATAAAAGCTCATTTTCTGCTGATTGGCAAGTAGTCATTGTTTCAACGTTGAGTGCTGCTTACAACACACCTACACACACATACACACACATATATATATATATATATACAAGACGACACAAGCTCACTCTTTGCATAATGCAACAATTATTAAAATTTGCCTTGAAAATTTCAATTATTTATATAATTTTTGTTAAAAATAACTTAAGTGAAGCCTTAAGGTACAACCATCAGGGCACTGGCGATGAAAATTGTGAAACTATTAAGTCGGAAATACATTTGATTAAAGAGGAATTTGATGAATTGGGACGCATGCAACGTACCTGCAATGCCGATGTTATTGTCAATAAATGCGAAGGTCTATGCAACAGCCAAGTCCAGCCATCGGTTATAACACCCACGGGGTTTCTGAAAGTGAGTAGTGCCGTTGCATTAAAGAGTGACAAAGAAAACAAACTAATTTAAATACTTAAAATTTCATTAGGAGTGCTATTGTTGTCGCGAAAGTTTTCTAAAGGAAAAAATCATTACACTTTCGCATTGTTATGATCCTGATGGCACCCGTTTAAACTCCCCTAACATGGCCACCATGGATATACGTTTGCGTGAGCCTACCGACTGCAAGTGCTTTAAATGTGGCGATTTTTCTAGATAAATTATTTACTGTTCATACAATTACAAAAATTCCTATTCAAGAAATTGTTCAAGCTTCAAGCAGAAGAAAGTTATTATTTATTTTCCATAATCAAGCTTGAAGAATTTCTTAAAGTAAAGTGAAATAAAATAAAAGAACGCAAAAATTCAATTGAATATTAAAATTATTAAAGCAAAACTGAAGGTTTATTTTCATTATTGTGCTAAACCATGATCCAATAAAAAGGTCAGAGCAATTCTACTGAAGAGTTTTTGTAACGTAATATTTTTAACGTCCGACATTGTGCAATTGTCAAATAATTGTTTACTTTTCTTTTTGTTACATTTCCCATTCTATTGATTTCGCTGTGGCTGAAAAATCAGGTTTGAAGAAATTCGTAAAAATTATTGCCAATGCATGATGCAAACCTAATTGCACTAAATTTTCCAAAACATATTGAATGAATAAACAAATTTAAGAACTTTTTTCTTCACAAATTATTTTAATTTTTTCTATAAATGACATTTCCTTTATTTTATAAACAAATGTTTTGCTAACAGCTGTTTGTTTTTGGTATTGTTGGCTAGTTGTACAGCCGTGCTGACCTCATAATATGATAATGTTCTAAACTGAATGAGAAGTGTATAACGAAAAAAATATATCAGGAAATATCAGTTTTCTTATCCCTTCATCAACATGGTGTCAGAATACTTGGTTTCAACATATTTACATAAACGGTTTTAAAAATAAACATGATCTATGAAGCTTTCGATGAAGTTAATCAATCTTTACTTTCTTTGAAGCTTCATCAATCAGGATGCACAACGCCGTAACTTTAAATTGTATAAATTGTATATTTAACAGGCCTGCAACAAAATGTATTATTAAATTTTATGACCTTTAAAGATACTTTTGTGACATCTTTAGATATCAGCCACAGGACTCCGTTTCTGTTTTCCGTCTTCATAAGAAATTTTCCGAATGTAATTAAAATTCCAAAGGAAATGTACGCTGATTACGTGCAGACTTTTCTAAGCTGCAATGATATCTTCAGGGAATTTTTTTTTTTTTTTTTTTTGTCTTGGACCGGCACTCAGGGGATGACCCCTACACATGGGAATTTATCGGATTTTTGGAATATCAATTTTATGGTCATAAATCAGGTTTTCATGGAATTGTAATGCTGAAGGTATTTCTTCTTTGAAAAAGCGTTAATAGTTTCTAAAAGAGGTATAAGATAGTTGAAATATATATTTGAAGTGAAGCAAATTTCTGAGTTTTGCAATTGCAATTGCAAAGTTATTGCAGCAAAATACATTTTTAACCCTCTAGTGCGCCGTGATGCAAATTTGAATCATACCGAAAATCTCTGCGTAGTTTCAAAATTTGAAAACAGTTTTGTGTAAATGTTCGTTATATGTTGTCTCTATTTAATAGGCATCGTTTTCTCTGCTTTTGAAGTACCGTTGAATTATTGTGCAATTTTGAAGTGTCTGCTTTGTTAAATTTCATAAAAAATTAACGAAATTAAAATTTTATCTTTTTTTTTTTTAAATGTAAAATTTCATAAACAAAAAATAAATAATACGTTGGTTTTTAAAAAGAAACAAAAACATTGTCCACTATTGAATTATAAAAATTTTAGATTTTTAATTTACAGCTAAATGCGCAATGATGCAAATTTGCATCAAAGGACATCAAAGGATTTTTCGCTTCCTGCTCCCTTATAAACGAAAATTATACGAACTGCTAGAACAAACGTTTGTTTTTTAACCATTTCCTTTCGTTTAAGTGGTATTTTATTTAATTTGGTTTCCTTGCGCACTAGAGGGTTAAGTTTAGGTAGGGGTTTTGTTAAAACATCTGCTAACATTTTATCAATAGACAACAATAGTTTGTTCGAAGCGAAGTATTTAGAGTTTAGTTTCTGAAGCACCGTCAATATGGCTCGTCGTGGAGGACGCTACACGGCTGAGTTTTTGGCATTCCTCTTGGAAAATTGGTGGCGCGTGCGACATGGGGAACTTGGGTCCAAATCAATTGCTTTCGGTGACTTCTCTCGATTTATATCGAGCTTTCTCAATGATCTCATCTAAAAAGTTCAAAATTAATTCAGGGCTGCCACAAGGCTCCTTTCTTTCTCCTTATCTTATCTTTCCTATCATTTTAAATAACTTTCTGTGTCAAACTTTTAACTCTATCAACTCTTGTGCAGTTGACAGCATCATTTTGCATTCATATTGATTTATTTGGGTCGGGACAATGAGGCATAATATGAATGAATCAGAGAATAGTGACCTGACAAGTATATCGGTTTGGGGTCCTTCGAACAGGATCGATTTCAATGCTTAAAAGATCCAATGCTGCATATTTATACACTGACGCATGCCCGATCATTATTGTCTGGTATAAGTATTGAGGAATCAGAAGCTCTTCATGTCCTTGGGCTGAAAAATCTGTGTGATGTTCGATGGATGGATCACATTTTCAGCAGTATTGAAGTGCTTTGGCTTTTTAAGACGGTATAAGACAAACGTCAACCCATCTGATCTCCTTTCTATTTATACCGTCTACATGCGACTGGAAATAGAATACTACTCTCACAGAAGAAAGCGAAAAAATAATCGGGTACGGTAGGGTAGTCAACTCTATTGACTCTCGTGAACATCTTAGCAACGTGGGGTGCATTTCGTTTTGCTATCGTTACTAGAATGGGATGTGTTCTAATGAAATCAGGAAACTTATTTCGGAAACCCATTAAGAGCGCATCTATTTTTGATCGATTTGGCAGCGAATCGCAGTACGCATTACAGAGAAACCTCGTTTTTTGTCCCAACAGCATGCATGTGCAATAAAGTATCCGTAAAGGTCTTTCCTTTAACTTTTGACGTACGAAGATTCAAAGATTCCAATGCCCTTAAATACTGACACCACTGCCAAAACTTTATTTCCTAATGCACTGTGTCATAAAAAACAAAAAAAATTATTGTGTGCAAGTCTACCTAACAAATCTTGTGAAAATTCTTCAATAAGTCTTTTTGATAATTCTTTTTTTTTTTTGTCACACAAAATATTTGATAATTTGCGAAACATATTTTCAAGTAGATTGTAATTATTTATTATTTTATTTCGCCGAACGAAATCGAATTTCATTGTTAAAATTGCTATATTTGCACTACCCGTAGAATTCATTTAAACTGAGTATCTCAAATATTTTGTATTTTATTAATATTAATATTTTATTAATTAAATTGTTATTTCCACAATGTCAAGCCCTAAACTAAATCCAGAATGGGTTCAATAGTTAATCGAGACCGCCTTTTCTGAAGGCATATTTTTTAGAGCATCTTGTCAACATAATAAACCGTTTTCACCAGCTAATTGTTATTCCGTCTGTTTATTACAATCAATATGATTTGTATAACCGCAAAGTTCTCAGTTTGCAGACATCAGCTTTTTTCCAATAGAAATAAATAGAAATCCAAATATTGAAACTGTCAAATTGTAAACAAGAAAGCAAAAACAAGAAGTCTAAATGGGAGGATGTTACATAAATGACACATGTGGTGCTACCATTGTATTAAATGACTTCAATATAAACAATAAAACTAATACAAAACTGTCACAAAATGTAAAACAGGAAAATAGAAATTTGATTATCAAACCTCATAATGTATTCTGTGTTACACAAATAAACCCACTCTTAATGTTTTCCATTTATTTATGGCACATAAAGAAATAATTTCAAGAGCTTTAGTCTATTGTTTAACATTTTTACATAATAACATTTACAAAGTCATAATTTTCGGTTAAAAGACAATTAATTGAAATTGTAAAACACCACATAATCTTCGAAAGACTATAGAAAATCTAACTTAAAATAAATGTTATTTATGAAATTTATGCAAAATCATTAATTTAATACAACCGTCATCTAATTAACGTATAATAAAAATTTAACAAATTCTTTTGAAAATGGGCCATAAATTTTAATCAAACGCTAATAAACGTTTTAAAGTATAAATAAAAAGCTGACATTTTAGTCATCTTCGTATAAAACAAAAGACACAAAAATATATTCCATTTTTATCATTTTTCTTTTTTTAGAAAATTACAAAAAAAAAAAAAGAAAAAAAAAAATATGAACATTAAAATTGAATAAAAAGTTAATTAAGTAGGCGCGTAATATTATTTGTTGCTTTGGAGGTTTTTCAACACTGATTACCTGTTTTTGCGTTTCAGAAATTATGGCTGATTAATACGACAAAAAAAAAAAAAAAGGAAAAAATAACAGCATTAAAATAATTAATTGTCAATTTATTCCAATTTAAATAGCAGATACTGATTTGCAGTCAAACGGCTTACGAAAATTGAAATCATTATGGAAATTATAATTTTAATAAATTATGTGAAGTCTTATACAGGAAACAGAGCGTTTTAGGTTGACAAATATTGAAGAATAATGAACAAATTACAGTTATGCTTACACTGCACAGTGGCGCAACAAATAAAATATTGTGTTAGTTTTTAAAAACTTGTACTCTTCTCAAAGGGCTGTTCCACTAAAAGTTGACGAAAACTTTCTCGTATTATATTTATAGAAAATAATAAATATATATTTAGCTAATCATTTACATATGTATACTGATAACCACACACAGTGAACAAAACACGAAGAACGCTGAAGATAAATGTGTGTGTAGCAGCCTTCGAAAACAGCATGTTGTTACGTTCTGCTAGTATTTTGTCTTTGACTTAGTTTGTTTCCTAGTAACCAGCATATGTAATTTTGACTACCTGTATGTTCTCGATCACTAGACTTTTTAAAATTAGGAAAAAAAAATTTAACGAACTTCTTGGCAGTGTTTTTTTAATTGTTTTCAATTATACAATTCACAAGCACGTAGTAAAATCGTATGGATTTATTTATTAATTGTCGTGATTATTTATAATGAATAATTTAATTATTTATTTAAGTTTTTTTATTAAGTTATAATAAATAAAATTTTAAAAAATGTTTAAAATTATTAAATATTATTATTATTAATTATTATAATTAATTTTATATATATTTATGTATTTTTTTTTTAAATTTGTTATACTTCTGTTTACGCCTATAGTCTACTATATTGATTATTATTTTTTTTTTTTCAAGAACCAAAAAATTTTTTGGCTAAATTTTGTGACATTTTTAGAAAATATTTTTTTCTGTATTGAAAATATTTTAATTTTTATATCATTTATTTCCTGATGATGTTAACAAACTGTTCACGAAATATCGAATATAAATACAAACTATATAATTATAAAAGAATAACTAACGATCGCCAGATAATAAAATAAATATAAAAAATATTACAAATTAATGAAAATTTTCTGTTGTGTTCAAGTTCATAGTTAATTTATCACAATATTGTGAAAAAATTAAATTTTTGAGTAGAATACGTATTTTCTATGCCACTACACACGTCATTAGTATTCTTTGTGTCAATAGGGAGGTAGAGTTGTAAATTCATTAATATCATATATTTAACCCGTCAGAACTTAGGAAAATGCATACGAGAATAATCGTTACTGTCCACATGCTATTGACAAAGGTTGTCGGCTTTGTTGTTGTTGTTTATGTGTTTAGTAAAGGTCATACTACATATATTCCCAAAGGACAAAGCTTCTGTTTTCAGTAGGGGTGAGACCGAAATAAGTTTTTATACAACTTTTTTAACAGTCTTTCCTTATGCAATTTTTTTTGGTTTATTAGTTTTCCATCGGATGGCAATGAAAAACCACTTGATAATGATTTTGTCCTTTCGTTGAAAGGCTAACTAACATTTTTCGCCGCGCACATGCGTTTTGAATATTCAGAATATTTAGAATGCATACAGGGTGACCAAAAATTACCGAAATGATTTGAGTTCAAAGAGCCAATGTGTCCCTCGCAGAGTGCGTTGTTGCTCCATTCTGTTGCAATCATAGTTGCGGATTGTTTTCCACGGCTGGCCTTGAAAAATTTTCCAACATTGTCCGATAATTAACACCAGTGATGGTAACGGCGACAGCGTGTTCATTTATAAAAGAAATATCGGCCAATTATGCTTTCCGACGAAATTATCGTTGTAGAACTACTCTTGGATTTTCCGTAGCCACTTTTGCCTATTAACGAACCCATTCAATTGAAAATAGGCTTCGTCGCTCATAATTAAATTATGAATAAAATCATGATATTGTTCTGAAATAAAGTTCAATGATTTAGTCTTGTTTTTCAATTGTGTACTCTTCCATTTTAAATTCCCCAAGTCTGCTTTACAAAATAATGAAAACAAAAAAAAAAATATAATAAAAACTTTATAAAGAATTCAAACACCTTCGATCCTTTTGGGAAACCCTATATTTATGTAATGCATTTAAGTTAAATTTTCAAACAATTTGAATCAGAATTACTTATCGTGACATATAAACATAAAAACTAATTCGGTATCAAATTAAAATTTCCATACCTGGTTCAATTTCATGGAATAAAACTAAATGAATGTAAAATTTTTTTAAAAAAAGAAAATACGAATGAAAAAAAATTAAAAAATAAAAAACGATAAAATAACATTTTATCGGCACTCAGGAGATGGTCCTTTTACATGCGGTACATTTTGCCGGAACTAAGTATTCAGGTTTTGAGAGGAGGGTATAAATAGTGAGGAGATCAGATGGTGTGAAGTATGTCTTACACCGTCCTAAAAAACTAAGGCACTTGAATGCTTCCTTTGAGACTTGAAAAATGTGCTCTAGCGAACATCACACTGAATTTTCATGCCAAGAACATCAAGAGCTTCTGATTCCGCAATGTTTGTTTATACCGCCCCATAATTCCAGATGAGCCAGCGTGATCGGGCATGCCTCGTTAGGCAAGCCAGTTCACAATCACATAAAGACATATCGTAGTTTTTTAAACGATAAACCATACTACTGAAGGCTTATTCTTTTCAATCAAAAGTGTATTGCATTTCGTACCCGATTTTGCTCTATTAATTTATAATATTGGCACTTTATTTCCACTATAAATCAGTTTTACTGGACTTCAAAAGACAATATAATAAAAAGTGTAAACTAATAAATGAAGGCTAAAGTGCAATGCACCTTTTGAGAATCGAAATTACTTTGAGCTTGTGAATTAAACAAATATAAATATTCGAATCAAATTTTCGTTTACAATAGCCCAACTCACAATCTTGTGCACCTCCCTGCCGAGGTCTTTCCTGTCACTTATGACGTGGGAAAATTCAAATCAAATGTCCATTCACACTACTCCCTCTATCCTCCTTCCCATAACCTGATTTCCTTGTTCCAGCACAATGCATCGCATATGTAGGGGTCATCGCCTGAGTGCTGGTCCAAGATAAAAAAAAAAAAATATAGTGTTGCATCATTGCATTTGCAAAAAGATATAGCATATTTTTGCTCTACAGTAACAAAATTCACAGCATTGCTATAAATATGCTATAACTTTTTGCAAATGCAATGATGCAACACCATTTGCACAAGATTGTGAGTTGGGCTAATGCTTTACGCATATTTCCTGTTCATCACAGACTCGTATATTGAAGTTGATATGCTTGTGCTGTACAATTTGTATTATTTTCTCGGATAAAATTTTGTTTAATTTGATAATTATTGAAGTTGATAAATTGAAATTGTGAACGTTTAGAGAGAATAAATTTTTAAATTTTCACAAAATTATTACTGCTTTCTAAATTTATTAACACTTTCTATGCACAGAAAAAATTCAATTAAAGGAACAACTATTTTCAGCCTTTCTTCAAAAACAATAATTTAATAACACTAATTATTTTAAGCCTAAGGTCTTTTTATATATTTTATATCTATTTCAATATTTCGCTACTCCTTTGTGTAGCTTCTTCAGGAAAATTGGTTTTTGTTTATATTATAAAATAATTAGTGTTATTAATATAAAAAAAAGGTCAAAAAACTAGAAAAATTAACAATAATTTTATTTCGCCAATTTAAAAAATTTTTTGTATCTTTATTTGTATATTAAAATATAATAACAAATACATTTTTAATTGATTTTTAGTTATAGAAAAACCTCATGATTACAAAAAAAGTTAATTGATATTAACCAGGATATGGATAGACATAAACAGGTGCGGGAATTGCACATGATGTGGCATGTATACAATTTTGGCAGCTGTGCTGCACACTCACTCACAAATCCATACCCTGATATTAATTAACTGAAGGCTAATAATTAGAGCTCGTTTTTTTTTTTCTGTGTGGCAGCTTCGCACTGATGGGCTCTTTTTAGAGCATTTTCCATAACACCTTTCAAAACTTGTGGCTATAGCGTTCGAATTTCTGCAACAATGTTTGCCTTGAGTTCAAGGATTGTCTCTGGCTTGTTCACATACACTCGCTCCTTCAAATAACCCCAAAGAAAATAGTCGGGTGTTGTCAAATCTGGCGATCGCGCTGGCCAAATAATTTCCGAATTTCTGGAAATTATTCGCTTTCCAAAAATTTGACTTAAAAGTGCCATTGTGTCTCGGGCAGTATGATCAGTGGCTCCGTCCTGCTGAAACCACATACCAGGTCTGTTTTCAAGAGCAGGACGTAAAAAATGTTCTATCATAAACCGATACCGCTCTCCATTTACGGTTACAGCACTTCCATCTTCATTCTCGAAGGAGGAAGGCCCAATGACATTTTCAGATGTGATCCCACACCATACTGTACACCTGATGGGGTGCAATTGGCGTTGATGAATGGCTCTTGGATTTTGAGAATCCCAGAACCTACAGTTCTGCTTATTAACAAATCCATTCAAATGAAAATGAGCTTCATCACTCATAACTAAATTTGTATAAAGTTGATTTCATTTCTGGCCAACTCTTGAAATTTAACTGCAAAATTTAGACGTTGCCAAAAAAAAATTTTCCAAGTTTTGTCTATATCATCTGAAAGAAAAAATAAAAAAAAATTAATAAACGAAAAAGTTATTAAACTTTTACACCCCTTGGTTTCTTTAGGCCCACCCTGTAGTATGATTTAACATCATATTTCCAGAGAATTTCAGTATGCCAGCAAAGCTTTATAGGGCAGTATAACACTTTATACCATTATTACGTGATAGATGAGGTGTCTCTTCCAATGACAATGTTTTAACCACTTTTTAAAGTTAAAGTTTCGATATTCGAATACTAGCAAAATTTTGGAGTTTTCAAGTATATGATTGGCTTAGTAATAAAACAAAAAACAATTTTTAAACAAAACCACTCCATGCTGTAATAAAAATTTGTTTTATTTTAAGCCACATTGATTTTAAAATTTGTTTCACACTTGGTTTTGTTTTTTAACTTTCACATAATCTCTGGATATTTCAATATATAATTTGTATAATTAATAGTTTCGCGTGTTATTCCATAATAAATTGAATAATAAAAAAAAATTAATTAGTGTTATTAAATTTAATTAATAAATGTACGCAAAGTATACGTTTAGTATTATTTACGTCTAGTTCGCTGACGGTGAAATAAATTACGAAAATCAAAATGGATTTTTAAAGATTGTCCCGTATAGAATTTCATGCTTTGTAAAAATTATCTAGGAAGTACCAAAGGCAAATCAGAAATCCTGTTCTTCTAAATTAATTAAGAAATTTATATTCCGACTGGTTTCTTACTTATCGTTTTCATAACTTTCACCGGTGATGCGTACTTGTTGAAATTAGTGGCATTTATATTTAACAGAACTGTTATTCAATCGAATAACCGATTAAGGGTTAATTGCTTTTCAACCGTTTAAGATGGGCCATTAGTGATAATTTGTGATATTAAAAGTTATGTATTATATTTGTGATATAAAAGTATATATTTATATGTACGATTTATATAAAAATAACAATAATGTCATTGGAAAAAGTCAAAGTATGACGGATGACGGATTCTATGTGCATTAATATATAAATATGCTTCCAAAGTAAGTGTGTTGCTACGCAAGTTGAACCAGTCCAAGCAAAGCATGCTCGGCTTGTTTAAATACTCACAACTTGTAAAGGGTCGTCCAACATAGACTTCCGAATATTGACTAACAGTTGATAATGACCGTCTTGTTGAAGCTACATCTGTCACATTAGTTGTCGATTATTCAGCATGTTTTGCCAAATCAACACATACAAATACTAAAATTGTTTTATCAAAATGGGTGTTGTGTTGGTTCTACGTACCGCGCGAAAAATCTTCTTCAGCGATGAGACCCATTTCTGCATGAATGTCTACGTGAATGTGGTACGTTTCCAATCCATATGAGATTTAATACCGTGCAATTCATTACGAAAAAGTCACTGTTTGGAGTGGATTTTGGGCTGGCGGCGTCATGAGTTCATATTTCTTGGAAAACGACGTTAGCCAGGCCATCACTTTCAACGGCAATCTCTATAGAACGAAGATTACCAATTTTTTTTTTTTTTTTTTTATCTGGGACCAGCACTTAGGAGATGACTTCTACACATGCGAAACATTTTGCTGGAACTATAGAAAAGGGATAGTAGGAGAAACGACAGGAGTCGAACCTTAATTAATTATTTTTGCAGCTCTGCTTTCGCACGTTCTTTGTTTTTATACTCGTAGCAGTGCTGAAGCTTCGGTTTAGCAGCCATTTTTATTACTATTTTACTTCGCCGGTGCTACACAACACCGACGAAAAAGGGCGTTCTGTTGTGATTGTGGATTGTTATCAGCTGAAGCCGGTATTGTTCAGTGACCACTGTTCGCCACTGAAACCTTCCGACAACAACTGACACACAAATATACACTAATGCCTCTTTACCCACCGAAACTATACAACTATCTACATAATGAAAACTTAAATGATGTTCGCTGCTAAGCGATCGATTTCCATAATTTTTTCTGGATATTGTTTGAAATATTTTGAGGGTGGGAAAGAACACTTGGGCGTGAGCGAAGCTGCGGGTAAATGCTACTTTATTTCTAAAATTAAAAGTTTCTGTTCTGTTAAAGTTCGTTATCATGAGGCGTACATATAAAATTAAACGATTATTAATCGACTAATCTGTCGAATGATTAGCTGCCCCATGGACTACCCTACTTAACATTGTATTTTCAAATTTACATAATAATAATAACGACCATCCATCTACATGTTTTAACACAATATTCAAATCAATTTGAAAGATGCAACAACAACAACAACAACAACAACAACAACGAAAAAAGAGCTTAATAAAATGATTGTATATTTAATTTGAGAATATAATTAATTAGCAGACATTTATAAACGTTTTAAAATTAAATATGCTAAAATATACTGTAATATCGCTTGTTTTATTTTTATTTTTTTTTTGTTTTTTCTTCAAACATGAAAACT
The DNA here is from genome assembly GCA_963924685.1 of Dexiosoma caninum. Taxonomy (NCBI): domain Eukaryota; kingdom Metazoa; phylum Arthropoda; class Insecta; order Diptera; family Tachinidae; genus Dexiosoma; species Dexiosoma caninum. The sequence continues at coordinate 12,757,590 of OZ004727.1, forward strand.
TATATTTTGTGAAACATTGTTGTTATATTCTTTAGCGTTCGTAATATAATTTATGGTTTATTAATATTCATAAAAAGTTAATCAATGTTGCAAGTCACTTACGCTATTGACGAAATTTCTACAACAAAATTATTTATTATAATACAGTACTGGAGAAGTCAGTTGCAAACAAAAGGGAAAATTAATCATTTATATTTAGAAGCGCCAATTTAATATACTGTGGCATTATTTGCTAGAATATGGAGTTATGATACCATGAAAATCATGTTTTTTTAATTATATATAAAACAAAAACATGCAATTAAAAAAATTTAAAAACTTTCTTTTTTTTTTATCTGGGACCAGCACTCAGGAGATGACTCCTATACATACGCAGGGATAGTTTAGAGAAATGACAGGAGATGAAGCTTAATTAATTATTTTACAGCTCTGCCTTTGCACGTTTATAGCAGTGTTAAAGCTTCGGTTTAGTAGCCTTTTGTTTGTTGTTATTTTACTTCGCCGGTGCTACACAATACCGACGAAGGAGGTCGTTCTGATGTGATTGTGAATTGCTATCAACTGAAGCCGGTATTGTTCAGTGACCAGTGACTATGCCTTCGCCACTGAAACCTTCCGACAACAACTGGCACACAAAGACACACTACTAATGCACATCAGAAAAATGCGAGATGTTTATTTTTATTTTAAAATTTTAGTCTGAAACTGGAGTTGAACCCAGGTCTGTTTTGGTTTTTACTCAACGTGCAGACTGATTCAGCCATCGCCACCCTCAAATTCCGTGCTTTCTCATTTTTTCGCAAGGCCCCAGGTATAAAAATCGTGTACCAGGCGAACAGAAGAACATTTTAGAAGGTTTTATATAAATTTTATAGCATATCTTAGAGATGATAACAATATTTGAGTCCCTTCTAACAATATTATACAACTAGGTGACTCAAATAGTTAAAACTTCCATAGAGTATGCAGTGAATTAAAAAAATTTTAAAGGAGTTTCTAGCTGCTTTTTTCTGTGAGATCAAGATGATGCCAATTATTTGTGATCAGTAACAGACTGCCAGAGTTCTCTAGTGCCTGTTAAAAAAAAAAAAAAAAAAATAACGAATTCGTCACTTTCTGGTGGTAACTGGCGCAATTCTTCAAAAGTTATTTCTTTAAAGGATTCTTGCAACAGATTTTTTTAAAAATAATTTTTTGAATTTTTAGAATTTTTTTTTTGGAGGAAAACTTTATTATTTTTACAACTCTGCTTTTGCACTTTTTTTAGCAGTGTTGCACAGTCTCTGATGTCAAAGAGACATCATGTTTTGAAGCTGTATAGCTGCCACTGATAATTAAATTATATGTCTGTCTATATAAGAATATTTTATACCGTAAACGAAACTGTAGTTATAATCGAAGGTAAATGTAATTGGAAAGAAAATATTTATTTTACGCTCTGATAAGGCACTACATACAGCCAGTGGCAGTCTAACTTATTAATTACGTCTTGTTAAGCTGGAAAATGGCAAAAACAATCTATACAAGCAGTATTTAAACCAATATCTTTTGGTACAATTTGCAGATTAAGAAAGAAAAATCACCCGTTCTTATCATAATTTGTAATTTCTGTAAATTAAAATGACAATTTTAATTTTTTTTATAAAAATCATTCACAATTTTTTCAACCCTTTCGCCGAGAAAATATACAGTTTTATAAGAATATTAGATCACCGTTCCGGCTTCGCACGGAATCTGTTTACTAATGAGAAAAAAAATAAATTTTGCTGTTTTTAGCTGACCCGGCAAACGTTGTTTTGTCATGTATATTATTTCTAGGAAACATTTTTTTAGTTCAATAAAAATAACTATCTTCGAATAATCGAAAGCGTTGTAGACAATGAAAGTATGCTTTAATTAAGTTAATTAATTTAATTTAATTAATTTAATAAATTAATCTTTATCAAAGTAACAAATATATCTTAAATTATAATTCGATAATCGATAGCTATCTAAACATTAAAAATAATTATTAATATTTTTGCTATCAACTGTATAGTGAGTAAGATAGGAGACCGGCTTCGCTCTGATCCCTTTAAGGTCAGTTGCCATATTGGACTTAAACACTTTGGACTTTGTAAACTTTTTAAAATCTCCTCATCATACCCTTTCATTTGATACCGATATTGCAAAAAAGGAAAAAGTAGGTAAAAAAATTGTGAGAGTAAAGTGGGCGTGGTTAATTTTAGGGGGATGAAAAATAGATGTTGTTCGATTCTCAGACCTACTTAATACAAAAACAATACAAAATTTCATGAGAATCGGTCAAACCGTTTCGGAGGATTTTAACTACAAACAACGCGACACGAGAATTTTATATATTAGATATAGTCATTTGATTTCAAAAAAGCCCTAAGTTATATATAATTCGAAATCGGATTTTTTTATTGATAATGAGCCATAGTATCAAAATACATGTGCCTGCAAAATTGTACACGCCTTCAATTAGAATTAATGTTCTTATAAAAAAATTTCAGAAATGCCTAAGTGGAGCGTAGAAGTTAGTTTGAAAGTACTTGGCTTCTCCTGTAAAATTTGTTGAATGTAATAATAACTTAGGGCTTTTGTAAATTCATGTTACGATATAAAACAAAACATAATTTTGCCTTCATAGAAAATTTGTTAATTTTGAGTTTATTCCCATCAGAGGTACAAGTGCGGTATGGATTAGTAAAAACCAAAAATCTTCCATGTCAGGGCTGTTATTAGTGTTTTATGGCAATCATACGCAGACATTACAGTAAATTCGCTTAGTTCACATATTTTGACCTCAACTGTGGATTGAGAAATGAAATGAAAAAAATAAAAAATAAAAACACACACACACACGCAGCAAATTGTATAGAAACCTGCGTAGCTGGTAAGTAAAATGAGCTGCCAATAAACAAAAGACAAAAAAATAAATTTACTTAAAACACTCTTTGAATTAAATTTCTTAATATCAGAATTTAAATTTATTTGATCTTAAATTAGCTGTCACATAAATAATGAATTATGTTCTTAATCCATTTAAATATTTTTATTTATACATTTTTGGCAACACTGTTGCGTCAGGCATTTCATATAAAAAAAAAAACTCTGTATCAATAATTTTTTAAATATGATTAATTATCGTTTGTCAGAGGCTATTAATTAAGTTGTGTGGTTGTAGTCGTTGTTCAATTTATGGGTACGAGTTGATCGTTTATGAATTTGTTTTGTGGCAACATCATCATACCGTTTATTAACAATAACAATTTATTGCACTGAAAACGTGAAAACAAATTGTGTCAATTGCAGGAAATCATTATGAATATACAAAACAAAAATGTTACAATTAATTTGAAATATTTTTCAACATTCATAACAGCGTAAAAAGTTAAAAAAAAAATAAAATATATATTATTTTATGTGTTTTACTATAAATTATATGTTGATGTTTTAGATTGATTTTTTTGATAAGGATTTCTTTTACTCTTTTGCATAACCGAATGTAAACCTGCAACAGTATTTGGGTCAACCTTATCTCAATTAATATAATTTCTGATTATTAATTTTTATTGAGTATCTGGAGTAATTTTGTATTTCGAGCAAGTCCATATTTTCTGGCACTGCTGACAATCAGGTATTTGAAATCGTAGGAAAATGAACGAAAGCAAAATGTATAAGAAATCTCACACCACATCTCACTCATATTGAGGAAGGATTAAACTATCGTGAACCGAGAAACCATTCCCTATAAAATTCACGAAAATAAATAAATTTTTATTAAAAATCGACGGAAAAAAATATTTCTTTACAATACTTTTCCAAAGCAGAGAAATGTTTATAAAAAATTTATCAACGAAAATAATATTTTTTAGTAAGTTTATTTTAATTCAAAGTTTTTACACGACCAAAAATTTTAATGAAAAATTCTTGCACAGGCAGAAATTATTATACAAAATTTTTGCGTCAACAAAAATTTAAAAAAAAAGATATTTTAGTGGAAACGTTTCATTCAAAATGAAACTTTAATAGAAACTCTTAGGAAAAAAATATATTGCAATCAAAACTTTTCGGACAAAAAGTAATTTCAATAGAAACTTTAGAGTCAAAAGGAAATTTTCGGACAAAAAGAAATTTTAACATAAAATCTTTGCACAGTAAGAAATTTTAATAGAAAATTTTAGGATAAAAATAAATTTCAATAGACAACTTAAAAACAATTTCAATTACAATTTTCGGATAAAAATAAATTTTAGTATATAATTTTCGGACAAAAAGAAATTTTATAAGAAAATTTTAGAACAAAAAGAAATTATAATAGAAAATTGTTTAAGAAAAAGTAATTTCAATTGACACTTTTCGGATAGAAAGAAATTATAGTAGAAAATTTTCGGAGAAAAAGATATTTCAATAGAAAACTTTCGGACAAAAAAAGTTTAAGACAAAAAGATATTTTAGTAGAAAAAATGACAAAATAAAATTTTAATAGAAAATATTCAGACTAAAAAATTCTAAAAAGTTTTCGAACAAAAAAATTTTTAATGGAAAATTATCGAACAAAAATTTTCGGACAAAAAAAAATTTTAATTGAAAAAGAAATTTGAAAAAAAAAACATATCGGACACAATAAAATTTTAATAAAAAATTTTCGAACAAAGGGAAGCTTTAATAGAAAATTTTGGACAAAAATAAATTTTAAAATTTCAGATAAAATAAAAATTTTAGTAGATAATTTTCGACCAAAAAGCAATTTTAATAAATAATTTTAATTGTTATTTATGAGACAATAAAAAGTTTTAATAAAAACTTTTCGAACAAAGCAAATTAAGGAAAGAATAAATTTTCTATTGAAACCATATGGTTATATATGCAAGTTTTTATCGGCAGAAAACATTTTCGTATAGAAAAAGGAAAAAATTGATTCATATTTATAAATAACAAAAATTTTAATAGTAGTTCTATTCGCAGGAAAGGCTTTCCAAATTTACGTAATTTTATAGTCAATGCTTAAAAAGCTTTTGATGCCAAAACCATTTAGAAAAGTATGTTTTTAAATAGTAAATGTCTTATAGGATGTTTTTAGAAAAGAAACAACTTTTTAATCTTCTTTGCATGCACCTATCAGGGGTTACTAATTGCTTTCCACTACAATGTATCATGGAGAGACGTAATTTAGTTTTTCATAACTACAACTTGTTTCAATCCAACATAAAATTACACTCTTGTGAATAATGAAGATCTAAATGTTGTTGGTTCAAAAGACCCGCAATTAAATAACACTGTACTTGCCATAAATTATTCTCAAATGGGAAGTAAGAAATCCTTAAAGTGTTATTAACTGGCAGGTGCAAATTTCTTAATGTTAAATGTTGAGTAAGAGCCATTTTTTTTTCTTTCTTTTAAATTTTAATTTATACTTTCTTTTTTTTTAGCGATATTTGCATGTGTTTGAGTACATCTTTGCAGTCATGAAATTAATTTTTATATAAAATTTCTATTTAAATAAAATTTTCATACAGACAACACAAACATACCTCTATACATACGTATGTAGTATATGTAAGTATGTATTGGTATGGAATGCTTCACATGTGTTGTAAACATTATTTTGAATGCCGTCTATGGAAAGTGTAAGCAAAGGAAAGCAATAATAAATGGGAAAAACAACAACAGCAACATTCCAATAAAATATCAGCAATATTTAGTAGTTAATTTAATTTATAGCAAAATTTTTATGGGTGACTTTATTGCATAATAAAACATAATTTACAGCGCCATTGAGACTGTGTGGATAAAGGTCGTTTATAATGTAACAATAAAAGGCAGCTGTACCACACAATTCTCCTTTTTTCTATACGTATTGGCAATAGCAGCGAATGTGGTTTTACATTTAAAAAGCTCTGTATATGCAAAAATTGTGTGATAAATTATAGCCAATGCACATGTACATATGAATTATATTGTAAGTATATACAAAAGAAAGTATGGAATACCAATAAAAATATAGTTAAGCGATTCCTGCTTTTTCTGTTAAAAAAATATATCATTTGGAAAATTTTTTTGGAGGTGTAAACATTTCGTAATTTTTAATAGCAATCAGTTTTCGTACTACTTCCCTAATATAATGCACTATATCACTCCTTATACTGCTCTTCTACTTATTTGCACCAGTATAATTTACTATATTGTACTCTATGCTGCAGTTTACGTTGCTCTGATCTTTTCTATTTTACTTTAATTTTATATTAACTGAATTTATTTTGGGAATATTCATTTATATATATGATTCTAATTGTGCTTTTTCCCTTATAAACTATATGTGAAATTTATACTTTAATTTTGTCTACTCTATACATTCTCTACTGCACTGAATCTTATTTTGATTTACTCAAATCTACTCGATTCTAGTATACTCTCTTTACTATTTTCCGCTCTCATCGACTGTCTGCTGCTCTACTCTACTCTAACTTGCATTCAGTGTTGCCATTTTGTTTTACAAAAAAAATACTTTATTCTTCTTAAAAAATTTTTTTCTTTGTGATTTTATTGATCTTTACTAATTAAATGCAGTAAAATTTATTTTGTTTAAAGTAAATATAAATAAAAAAAATTTCTTTTAATAAAAAACTAAACAGCAGAAAATATGTACTTCATATACATATCGACACCTGTGCGCGAAATTATCGTATGTTGAACTTTTTTCGAAATCGCCTTTTTTATGCAAATTGGTTCTAAATCCATTAATTGATTTACTGATAAAGTATTATACCGATAGTTGTTATAGTTATAGAGATAACACTATGTACATTTTATTGTCTGTAACAGCTCAAGCTGTCAGGCAAATAAAAAAAAATAAATGAAAACGCTCTCCTGAAAAATTTACTTTTTATAATATACGATAATTTCGCGCACAGGTGTCGATATGTGCAATTGCGATCAGTTTTTTCGGTATGCCCATTGGCGCTTAAAATACCACACAATGTTACTAAATCTAATTCGTTTTTTGCTTTGTTCTTATTGATATCCCATTGTGAAAAAATTCTTTGACTCTTATTGCTATTGTCATTAGCAAAACAATATAAACTATGATTACGCTTTTTTCTATAGAACGGTAAATCCCGAGAACCAAAGTCAATCAAAAAAAAAAGAAGTAATTTATAGGCATTGAAGCCGGAGTATCATATAAGTATATTCAAATTGACTAAGACAATTTATGCCAATAAATTCTTGTTGAGCAGTTTTATTTATCAATGTTTGTTATATGGTATAGCTGGTCTATATGCGGTATTTCATTTGGTGCTAATATCAAAATCTTCAGTAAACCTTTAACCAAATTCTTGAAAAAAGCTAAAAAATTTCACATGTTTATACAAGAACTCCCAAAAAATATTTGAGAATTACGAAACATACAAACAACACAACCAAATAGTTTCTTTCAATATTTCTTTTTTTATCCAACAAACATTTTGACGTTAAATAAATGAAAGTTAGTTACATAAATTTTTGCACTTTATTATTCTTTTTTTAAGCTTCTGTAAAATTGCTTTAAAAAGTGCAAATGTTTTAAATTAATAGGGAGAAATTGGGCAAGAAATGCAATGCACTTTTAGTTGAAAAGAAAACGCCATTAGTTTAAAAAAATTTCCATTTTTATGTTTTATAATCTGAAAAAAAAAAAAAATAAAGCTAAAAAATATATACACGAAGAAGTTATTAAGTTGCTAAACCCCTTGATGAGTCTTTGCCTACCCTGCATATTTTGAATAAGTAGTCTAAGTTTTCTAAGAGGAAAATTTTTTAGTGTGTCCCCAATGAAATATACAATAATCGCCTGACAACTTTAAACTAGTTGCAAGGTAGCTGCCGTCTTTAGTATAACTAAATAACTGAATTTATTGTCTCTGTAGTTTGTAGTCTGCCGTCATCACTGTGTTTTATTTAAAAACAATTTTAGTAATTCAATTTTAGTAATTTCAGCTGAACTATAATGCCCATTACACATGTACTGCATTGTTTTTATATAAATACTTTTTAACATTAAATGCATGATATTTTTTAATAAAGACATTGAAATATGAATTAATGTCTATCTGTTCATAAATTAAGTGATTAATAATTTACGATTATGGGGTTTTTGCTTTTAAAATTATCATTATTTTTCATTATTCTTATTGTAGAATAGTTGTTGAAACGAGCTGACTTTCATGCTGTATAAGGTACTTGATAAAATTTATTAAATGAAAATAGATCATAATTAAAAAAAAAGTGTAATAACTGAGTTTAATTATAAAGAATTTATCATAACTTTTGAACCATGACTTTAATAGACTGCTGCTGTTGAGTTGTATTCGTAGAAAAAAAATAATAATAATTTAGAAAAATTTATATATAAAATAGAATTTAATATTAAAACTATTAATTTCAATTTCAATATAATCACTGTCTTTCTAAGTTCTGAAAATTAAGCTTTAATGATGATGAACTATTCATGTTCCCCCATACATTCTCCAGCAGAACTGAGCCTGGACTTACCGACGTACCGTATCTTTCGAAAACACATGGCTATTTCTACAAGAGTGCACAGTTTGACATGAAGAAATTTGTGTCTTTTTAATTTTGGTTTCTGCTCTCACTTTCACGCTTATATTAGCGATTTGTCGACAATATCCTGCTTACAGCCCAATAGTTGAGACACACTCATTATTTTTTTTTTGTCAATTCATTATGAGTTTATTTGTATAAAGAATTTATTTAACTACTTTTGTGGTTTCAGTGTTGTGTTTCATTTTTTTATTTCTTTATTTTTTTGCTTCAATCATTTCTTATCGTCCCCATCAAGTCAGACAGTCAGTTGGTTCGACTTAAACCCACTTAAGTGAAAAATGTAAATTATAAATAAAATAGATGAAGACAAATGACTTTGTACGAAACACATTTCAGTCATTGTACATGAGAATAAACAATCTTTAATTCATGTAAAAAGTAGCATTTGCTTTTCGCCCAACACTGACTGAATGAGTGACTTACACAGTTGATGTATGATTTGCTATTTTATTATTTTATGTTATTTCATCAAATATTTTGCATTCAGTGCTTATGTACGCATATATTACACATGTTCGTATAATTCGGTTGGATGAATTCGGTATGGTATGATGAGCTTAACCATTAACTGTGCGTGTATGTGTGTGTATAAATGATTGATGTCCGTCTACTTTGAAGTTTTTGTATGAATAATAAGCGCCGCCAAGTATGAAAGCGGAAAGTAACAACAAAACATTTGTTACATACAAAATTTTCTACATACTCGTCAAAAATAAACTGTTCATAAATGAATTTATTTCTTATTTACACAGTTACTGAGTGAGTGCCTTAATCATTTGTGTCAATAAGTATGCCTCCCCAATGAAACTATGCTAAGTCGACTGAGCATTTATTGGTATGTCTACGGTCTTAAATTTGATGTGTTCTGACTTTTAAATACTGTATAAATTTGCCGCCGATCGGACAGGCCATTCAAAAGTTATATACTATAATTCTTCTAGTTTTTTGACCTCTTTTTATATTAATTCAACTAATTATTTAAGCTCCAGTTCCTTTTTATATACATAATATTTATTTTCATTTCCATATATGTATATAAATATTTTTTAATACTTATTTTTTAACCTTTTTTTTATTTTAACAACAATTCATATATTATATTTAATAAATATCGAAATAGAACAAATAAACATAAAAACAAACCTTGAAAGCTTAAAATATAATATATAAATTGTTGATATATATAAATAAAAATAAAGAAAAATATTATAAACAAAAACCAATTTCCCTGAGGAAGCTACCCAAAGGAGTAGCGAAATATCGAAATAAAAATTAATATTACTTATTTAACTGCAGCTTAAATAATTAGTTTAAGTTATACAGGGTGGCACAAAAGGAGCTATATGATCTTTATAACTTTTTTAATTATTTTATATTAACTGAATTTATTTTGGGAATATTTATTTATACATATGATTCTAAGTGTGCTTTTTCCCTTATAAACTATATGTGAAATTTATTATTACATACCCTATGATATTCTCATACAGTATGAAAAATATCATAAAGTATTTTATTACAAAAGTAACTCAAAAATTGAGGAGGAAAGCATATCCATATAGTACTATTTCGCTAACGCTTACTTAGCTCATCAGTGGATTTTCCTAATTTCTGAATATAAACCCAAGATCTATATGTTTAAAATTCAATTAATCAAACGAGAATTGTTTGAATATTAAACATACAAACCAAAAAATCTATAAACAAAAATATAACAATCCATGAGTTTACTTTTATAACATACTCACATTTCTATTTTTAGTTTTTTATTCTCATCTACACTAGGCTTGCCATCGGCCAGCATAACTAATGTATTTTGAATCAAATGAAAAAATTAAAAAATGAAACAAAACAATTTTTGAGTTACTTTTGTAATAAAATGCTTTATGATATTTTTCATACTGTATGAGAATATCATAAAGTATGTAATAATAAATTTCACATATAGTTTATAAGGGAAAAAGCACAATTAGAATCATATGTATTTTTTAATTATTATTTTTTCATTATTTTTTTTCCAGCATTTTGTGAAGAAGACTTGGGGAATTAATTATTCGACATTCGAAATGAAATCATGGCCATTGCACCCGAAATTTTGCGAAAAGTTATGAAAAATATGCTAAAAAGAGCACGTATATGCGAAGCAGAAAATGGACAATTGCAAAAAATTCCCCAATAATGCATTGTATTTAAAAAAAAAAACTTATAATAATCGCATAAATAAAAAAGTTATAAACCATTTAAGCCATATAGATGCTTTCGCGGCACCCTGTATATATACTCATATACAAAAAGTGTACTTGAAGCGGCACTCAGGGGATGAACCCAACCATACGATGCATTGTACTGGAACTAGGAAATAATGTCTTGGAAGGGATCGCATAGGGAGTAGTGTTTATGGATATTCGATTGGAATTTGCCCACCTCTGCGGTTAGGTTATTCTACAAACGAACTTTCGGCCAAATAATTAATTTCCCCTGTAATGCGTAGTGCGATTCGCTGCCAAATAGACCACAAATGCATGTGCTCTTAATAATGATCGCATTCTGCGTATGAATGAGCGGGTTTCGCGAACAGGCTCCCTGATTTCTCTGGAACACATTCAATTATAGTAACGCTAGAACAACGAAACGCATCTCACGTTGCGACGATGCTCACGGCAGTCAATAGAGTTGGCTACTGTACCTTCCCAAATGAGTTTCTTTGCCCCTCCTGTATACGCTCGAATAACTTCACAATAGTCTTTGAAGCACCAACCCAAACATTAGTAGTATTCTATTTTTGGAAGGAGATCAGCTGGCGTGAAGTATATCTTGCACCGTGTTAAAAAGCCGAGGCACTTCAATGTTTCTTTTGAGACGTGAAAAATGTGCTGGTTTCAGTGAATACCACAATGAATATTCGTGCCAAGAATATAAAGTGTTTCTGATTCCTCAATGTTTATACCAGCCATAATTACCGATGAGGCATGCGTAGATGTGATATTCGAAATTTTTGTGAACTCACTATTAACTTAATCATTCATTTTAACCCTAAAATATCAAGCTGTATACTAATATTCGAATATGTATATCAAACAACCAAGAAAGTGTGCCATTGTATTCACTCAATTAAAAAAAACAAATCATGTGTCGCGTCATTCCAATGATTTCGGGTGTTTGTTAGCTTGGGTCACTGATGATTAGTTTGATGAAGAATAAAATCCAAGTACATATATCGATGTTGAATAAAAATTAGTGCATATGAACTCGAATGCCGGTAGTGGTAATGACAAAAAGGTAACCTATGAATACTGGGAATAGCTTGTAAAATAATAGAAAGCTAAATCACGCTTGAAAAAAGGGCTAGAAAAAACTAAAACAATTTAATTTGAAGCTAGAAAATTTAGCTAAATTTTTATATAAATCACACTTCAAATATATTGGTGACTAGACGGACGGTAATATCTTGACTAAAGTTTTGATTACGGAACTATCGTTTGTGCAATCGTCAACGATAAGCAGCTCGTAATTGTCACTTGTTACGTCTGTTATAAATGTCGTGGCCGTTTGTTCGCAAAATTTGATCAACGAATTGTTTCAGTTGGCATCAGTATGGCTTTTATTATGCTGTCAAAAAAATCTTTCGCCTTTTTCTAAAGATTTTCATAGAGAGGACCGTATTTAGCTTTCGGGAATTTTTGAGGGTTCTGCTAGCTGAGCAGTTAGCGTATTGACCAGCGTCACCAGAAGACTCTGGTTCGAATTTTGAATTTTGTTTGCTCTAACAACGCATTTTTTGCCGGTATTTGAATAATAAAACGTTGATGAAGTAAACCAATAAATAAAATGGCTCTTCGTCAGCTTAAAAATGCATGTGTCAACACGCAGTAACTCTCCTTTACAAATTCCCAAAAAAAAAAAAAATAAAACACGAAACTGCAGAGTTGTGCTGCAATTAAGATTTCTATTTATTCGCCATCTATCTATTCTATACACTAACGCTTTCCAACTAGTTTGCCATGGATGCATCTCCAGAATCCTGGTCCCAGGAAAAGACAACAGAACCAAAATGTATTCAAAGCTTTTCTATTATGCTGCATCGCTCGTTAAAATTGTCTGCAATACAAGACCAACTGCAATGTTAAAATGGACCTAACCTGTCCTTCGGAAAAACTCCACAGCCTTACCTAACAATCTTAACAAATACAATCTTCTACTCTCTTTGGCTTCTCGACACCATTTTTTATGCGGTATTAGCATGGCGACTACAACCAGTACGTAGCGTATTGAAGATACAACTATGTCAGACAAATAAAATGCTCATACCCCTTTGGCTTCTATGCCGCACGCGCTTTGCAATTATTTTAATTTTTTTTTTATTGTTATTCTTGCAGTCATTTATTATTATTGTGGCCTTATTTTATATACATATGTACATTTATATTTTTTTCTCTTCATAATTCTGCTTAAACTACTGTTGAAGAATTGATTTTAAATGAGTTTTGGCACATTATTCGCTATTTGCTTAAAAGATGGATTGTTTTTTTAAGTGTCTTTTATTTATGTGCAAGTCTGTCTTAATGGATATTTTTAGTTTTGTGTGAAGGTTTAAAATTTCAAGTACAAATCATTTAAATAAATGTGTTTTTTATAAAATGTAGAAAATCATAATAAATCATTTAAATACGTAGACATGTGTAAGAAGAATTTTGTTTGCCAGTTGGTTTCTTGAAACAACGTTTTCTATTTTCTGTTTTAATTAGTGTATGCTACATACATATATATGTAATTGAAATGGTACTGTATATATATATATATATATATATATATATATATATATATATGTACATAAATATAACTTAGAATTCGCAATCTGAAAAATTAGGGTACTAGTCATCAGACTACACCGGGTGGGTCACCTCATGATAAACATATTCATGTTTCTTTTTATATTTTTTACTTCTGCTCTTTCACTCTTTTTCTTTTGATTCTTGAAATTATTGGCAATTTCATTATGATTTACCAGGCGCACAGCATCAGCAAAATTGTAGAGCTTTGCCAAAACATGTTTTAAAAAAACAACGTTGTTAAAAATTCGCTGCATACTTTAAAGCTGAAGGAAATATTTGAATCGCCTTGTTTGTGCTTTTCACAACCGGCTGTTGCAAATAATTATAGCTCCTTAACATATGCTAGAAAGTTGTTCAAAAAAGCAGAGTTCAAAAGTTGCTTTCTGCTATATTTAATCTTCTTGGCTCCCATTACCATAAAAAAATTAAATGCGCATAGGAACTAGGTACGCCCTCTTAAAGCAATTTCAATGTATTTTCTTTTAGTAAATATTTTAAGAAAAGTAGTGCGTAAAATTACTACATTTTAGTAACATTCCCAAAAAATATAAACAAAAAAAAAATGTTTGTTTGTTTTTTTTTTTCTGCAAACCATGATCACGCAAAATTGATTATAATCTTTCACATGATTAAAGTGTGCATTGGAGCGTATCACCTTACAAAAAAAAAATGTAAGCGGTACACCCTATATTTGTATCGTATTTTGAAATCTGGCTGTAAATGCCAAAGATACAGTGAAAAGTTTTGGCAAAAAAAAAAAACAATTTTTCAAAATTGCCTGGAAAAAGAGGGGATTTTTTATGGTCTACGAAACATGTTTACAATAAATAAATACTTTAAAATACCTAAGTACGTCTGTGAGATGTACGTTATCTTTCTGGGGCTTAAAGGAATATCCAGCTTCCAACTTTTTACACTGGCGGCAGTATGCACCTCTCTCATGCCACAACCTGATTATTGCTGAAAGAACAGATGTTCTTTGTGGCATGGCCAATCAGATTTATAAGGAAAAGCGGGCTGTCAGTTTAAACACTGAAATGTAGCTGTAATGTGTAGGACTTCTCGCACAGGTAACAGGTAGTATGACCCATTAGACCTTCTTTACATTTGACCAGCCCTAAGGCGATGATCCCTACAGAAACGAAGCCATTGTGCTGGAGCTAGAGGCAAGGGGTAGTGAGAGAGATGACCGGTGGTGAAACTTTACTGTCTTAGAAATCTGCTTTTGCACGTTTTTTGGGTTTTATTTCTTTAGCAGTGTTAAAGCGCCGCTGATGTCAAGGAGGTATATTCAATTTTGAAGCGATGTTTTAGTAGCCAATTTTAGTAATTATGAGTATATTATTCGCTAATGCTACACAATACCGACGAAGGAGAGCATTTTGATTTGGCTGTCGATAGTATCAGCTGGAGCGGGTACTGTTTCTGATGTGCATTAGTGTGTGTTTGTGTGTCAGTTGTTGTCGGAAGGTTTCAGTGGCGAAGGCATAGTCACTGGTCACTGAACAATACCGGCTTCAGCTGATAGCAATCCACAATCGCCTCAGAACGCCCTCCTTCTGCGGTATTGTGTAGCACCGGCGAAATAAAATAATATTAAAAATGGCTGCTAAACCGAAGCTTCAGCACTGCTACGAGTATAAACAAAGAACGTGCAAAAGCAGAGTTGCAAAAAGAATTAATTAATTAAATTAAATTAATTAAAGAATTAATGCTGTCGTTTCTCCTACTATCCCTTTCCTATAGTTCCAGCACAATGCATCGCATGTGTATGGGTCATCTCCTGAGTGCTGGACCGAGGAAAAAGAAAAAAAAAAGATATGACAATGCACTCGCATTGAAAAATTGTCACCCAAGTGTAAATTGTCTGTTCACTCTATTGTAAGTAAACTGTACAATTTCATTAACACACAATAAATTTATCTGTCAATGAAAATTGTCTTTTACACGGTTGCCAGATAATTGTATGGAAAAAGTTGCCAGATCCGATCTAAATATTTAAGGGCAGCGCTGCCAACATAAATATTTATAAATATTTATAAATATTTATTGCCAATGCTGTTATTGTACGGTGCACTAAATTAATCACATATGACAATAACAAATGACTGTAAAACGTGCGGCATTTACGTGTCATTGGAAATTAAGAATGTTCCATACGATTGTCAGAAATGTGGCAGTATTCTTGTCATACAAAGCAAGAACAATACATTTTGTGACAATGTTGCCACACAAAAATAGTGATTTCACACGCTTGTTGAAAAATTTATTACAATTTTAGACAATCGTGTCTAAAACTGAGGTCGAACACAGGACATTTTGGTTTTTTTTTTTGTAGTCAACGTGCAGACTACTTCAGTTATCGCCACTACATGTTAAATCCATGTTACAGTCTATGAATATGTTTGTATTAAAAATTCTAAACAACAATCTAAACCGTTGAAAACTTTTTTTGCTAGGTCATCATCAACTGTCTTGGAGTTTTTCTAACTAAAGTGCGGAAAAACAAAACAGAACAAAAAATTGCCAAATTGATTGTGAACGTATTCTATTTTTTTTTAAACACATGTGCGTTTGTGTGTGTGTGTGTGTGTGTGTCTGTTGGTAGTTTATACTCCTTTTGTGCACGCAATATGCCTTGAGGTGATTTCCGCTTGTGACATTTAATAATGTTGCTAGTTTTTTTCTTTTCATATGGAAAAAATAAAAGCAAATATAATACAATGTTTTAGAGTGCTGCACGTTAATCAATGGACAAGAGATCAAAGAAGTTTTGCCAAGAAATTAATCATGGCCGGAGGATAAAACAAAATGGTATTTATGCAAACACCACTGATTCTCTGCGAAAGAAGTAAACATGGTTTTAATATTTTCAAGTCATAAATTAAAAGTACTATTTTTAATTTTTGCAAAAAATAAAACAATACATTTCGAAATCTTTGCAATCGTTGGTTAACAAGAGGGTACTGTTGGCTGAGTAGGGACCAGTAGATTGTCCTTGTTCAGCCAAAAAAATTTTTTTGTTTTCAATATTATTGTTTGTGTTAATGTACGCAACATCGTCGTTCTTAGTCGGTATTTGGCGGTCATCAAAGTAGAACACTAAATAAAATGGCTCTATTTTAGCTTGAAACATTAATGCGTCCAGATAATACCAGAGATGAAGGAACTCTGCTTTACACAAATCACATGCATTCCTATGTGCGGTAATAAATGCATTATATGCTGCAAATTTATATACAAATAACGATGAAAATTAATTTTATCGTCCTCTAGTGAGAAAATTTTAAGTCTTTGCTTTTGTTTAGTTATTTGTTTTCCTAAGAATAAATCCGTTCATATGGGATGGACCGAAATGGGCCTGCTGCTACGATTGCTAATTTTTTATATTTCCCTCTTCCTTTCCATCTTAGATAATTAAAAATTTCGTAGAAGTAATAAAATATAAATATACCACATGAGCGAACATATTTTTAAATTGATGTGTTAAACCGTTCGCTAGTCAAAGGAAAAAGAAAAAATGATCAAAATGTTCCAAAACTAACAGCAGGTTTAAAACAGCAGTAGAAACAGATAATTAAAAACTTAAAACAATTTGATATAAATGCAATATATTTAATTATTACGAAACCATAAACAGTATAGTTTAAAATAAAAAGAAAACTTTATTAGTTTAATTAATTCCCAATTTTATTGCTTCTTTAAAGAAGTATACTGCAGTATACTACAGTATACTAGAGTATACTACAGTATACTTTTGTGATTTCAACTGGCCAAGAGTCTTGCCATAGCGTTTTACTGAACACCCCTCTTAGGATTTCAAGTCACAATCGATAGCCTTTTATATTACGACCGTCTTATTTATCATAAAAGAGAAGTGTGAACTAAAATTGAGTTTAATATCAAGCTGTCTACCAATGACTCTGTAGCGTTAAATTCAGCTGAATGACAAAAAGTAGATTATACAAATCTAACGATATGTTACTACATGAAGCTAGCAAACTATTTTGTTAATAAAATTCAAAATCTTTGCAATAAAAATACAAATTAATGTGCTAATTAGTTGAATCACAATCGAGAAAACAAATTCATTAATCACCAGCATTTATTTTTATAACCCACGTGTCGGCCGGCCTGAGAAGACAAAATAGACGAGAATGATTGTTTTCTAACAGCGCTTTATCTTTCACAATTTACTTACTGTTTTATTTGCAAAATTTGCCCATTCTAATTAACAACATAAATTTTTCAGCGTAACTTTACAGGCAAAAATTTGCATTACAGAGCAGCCGATTATACTAAAAAAAATTAATAAATTATCTTTTCATTTCTAAATGTAAATTATTTAAACATAATCTAGCCAACGTGTATCTGGGAGGCACATTTTGATATTCGATTGAGCATATCAACCAAAACACAAGACATATTGCAAATTACGAAATTCATGTAACGCACTGTTACAGTGTTCAAATAAACTTAACTGTTTTAAACATTTTTTTTTATAAATATTTCTCGTTTTTATTGTGCATTTTTATACTATTTTTGCAAAATTTTTAAAGTTTTTATTAATACAATTTGTAATTTCATTAATATAAAGCAAAATGCATGGTACGCACGCGCTACCAAATTTACCATGTGAAAATTAGATGTCAATTTCTGCGAATTTACTTCAGATAGAATTTTCATATTTTGTTTTTCGTAAATTAAATAAGTAGTTATGATATCTGGAAAATAATATTTGTATATATAAATTATTTTTTATGTCGGTATGATTTGGGTTAAGCCTGTTCATTATTAGAAAAGTAGAATGGTGATGTAGTGTGCGCTCCTTTTTGGGCTGAAAATAATTTATTTAACAGGTTGCTAAACTTTAGATTAAGGTTACAATAACAACAACTTAAAGTATTTGAATCCAATCAAGTTATTAATGACAATTAAGACGCCACATTTTACCTAAAGAAACAACACACACACACACACACACACACCCATACGCACAGCAAGCATTCCGGGGCACTATTCACTACACACGAATAGCTTCTAGTCATTTTAATGACAATATCACCACAAAATGTTCATAAACTTTTAAGTTTTATGAGTTTCACTGGTACTATTTGACACATTTGTATTTATAATTTTATTTCAATATAAATTTATACATTTAAGATACACGTTAATACTCTTAGATTTTTAATATGCATAAATTTTATGAAATGAAACAAATCGACAAAACTAATTAACAAAGCCAAATGACAGCTTAGTCGTATTTAAGAAAACCAAATATTTGTTGTTGTGGATTTGCTTATTGTTTTATTATTCATTACCAAAGTTGAGGTCCGACGTGGCAAATATTTGTTTAAGAAAATAAACAGGCAAAATGTCACTTTAGGCATGCTCGCCTGATGAACATGTTTTCATTAAGTCTAATTAAAATCTATTTGCAAACATTTTTAATATTGTATTATACCTCAATTAGATGCTTTGATTTGTCTGCTCCATTATTGTGATTTGATGATGCAGGAATATTTTTGTTAAGTAGTTTCTAAATTTACAAAGTTATATTTTACAAACATGATATTTAGTCAACTAATAGTGGATTGCTAATGCACGAGGCATGTGTGATTTATCACAATGGATTTATTAATGCCAATTATGTTACAGCTTTCAACTTGTCTTACCATAAAATTTTTGATGGAACAAAACAAAGAGACTGTTAGTTTATAGAGTTAGCAGCAGTGAAATGTAACCGAATTCAAATAAGCCAATGCCGAGGTACTTAGAAATTAAACTAGAGTCCTTTATTAAGATAAGAAAATGTGTATACGTAATTCAGTTTATGACCTTACGGAATGATCAGAGTTATTGGAAAGAAAAAATAGATTTAGGACCATTATTATAACTTGCCGATAGCTAAAGTTGGAATGCTATCGGACCAATAATTAGTTTTTCGTTATTACAAGTTGACTTTAACCTAATGTGACCGATAAGCTAACGGAAAGTTCATCCTACCTGTAACTTTTTTAAAGTGGACTAAAGCATTTGAAGCTGCCATATTTTATGCACTTTAAATATGGCAACATGGAAAGTATAAATGTATACAAATTAATTTTTTAATGATTTTAAAATGGAAAGCAAAACGCGATTGTTTTATATAAACGAGCTAGAGGATATTTTTCGAAACACACAGTAAAAACGTAGAGTATCAAAAAAACGCTTTAAATAACGAATAAAATAAGACCTTGTCGTTGCCAGTAACTTTTATTGTTTGTCAAAAGTAATCGGTATTTACTCTGGTACTGCCATATTTTTCAAAATATTCATAATCATTTTTTCGAACAGTTGTAATAATGAAAACAAGTTAAAGGTCACTTTATTATTCATTTTACCTAAAGTTAATTTTAGCTATCAGTAACTTTATTGCTTAGTTGTAATAATGACCCTAAAAGTATCAATAGTTAATTTGACAATTATGTATTTATAACAGTTACAAAAGCAGAGTTTCACGTATTTGGCTTGCGAACAGCGTTGTAAATTGCAAATACAGACAATATAAATTTTTCGAAATGGATGGCGAAAAATTAACAAATGAAATAAAAGAAATATACACAATCGCTCATTTCAAAAACCTTAGTCGTATCGTTTATCGTTTAAAAAAAGATCATGATGACTTTTTGTGCTTGTGAACAGGCAAAATTTTTAATAACGTATTTTTAATGGTGTTTTTATTTATATTTCCTTTTTTTAACACAATTTTACGTTCATTGCATTTTGATCCATGAAATTAAACCAAGTATGAAGATTTAAATTTGATACGAATTATTGGTTGAATATTTTTAAATTTTTTAACGATAAGTAATTTAGATGCTATTCATATTGGAATGAATTAAAAGAGAAGTATATTTGTTATTATGCAGAATGTAATATTTGAAATTAATTGTCACATATTTTAATTAATGAAAAAAAAATCTAATATTTCCCGACCTGCGGTCATATTATGGCGTTCGATTCGAATCGAAATTTCAAACAAAATTATATTAAAATGTACAAAAATTTTGCACGGCATTCGGTAGCCGTAATTTTGGTCCAGGTCTGGAAATATAAAATTTTTTTTGATTAATTAAAAAATGTGACATTTCTAAAACATATAAAATTCAATCGTATAATCAGAACACACTTTTGTATGGAAATTATCAACAACAATAATACAATACTTTATAAAAAATTATTACACAATACATACGATGTTGTAACGAGCTTTTGAATTTAATAGTGTCTTGACGGTGACTGCTTTTAAAGCAAAAGTTGCTTTTACGTTAAATCCAATTATTAAAAGTCGGTTTTACCAATATCTTAAAACCTTTTTTAAATTGGTTTTAAGTTCATTTAATGAAATACAACCTTGATTTTTCATATATTAAAAGCAGTGCTACCAAGTTAATCGAAATAAAACCAAATGACAATTTAAATGGCGCTCAATGAAAAAAAAAAATTAAAAAATAAAAGAAAATTTGAGAAATAAAATCACTACAATTATTTAAAATAATAGGCGGAGCGGCAACAACAATAAAAAAGTGCAAAAGAAAAAGAAGCTAAAGGGTACAGCTTAATGAAAATTTTTCAACGAGTTGCGGAAGGGGAAAATCAATGAAATTTTATTGCACAAACTGTGTGTTAAAACTTTATTTAATTAAACTTACAGTGAGAACGCAAAATCAGCTGTTTGTTTGTTTGCGTAAATTGATAATTAAATGAATCGCTGTAATGAGAAGACAACCGAAACAGTAAAATAACTGACAGCAATCGCTGGCATTATTGAAACTCTAAAGCTAATTTACTGTATAATCTTCAGTATTATTAAAGAAATCATTGGACCCAGCCCCATGTTTGGCTTCAACAGGACTGATCTGAGAGATGAAATGAACGACTGGGCGCTAAGATCCAGATAGATCGATATTGATACAACAGGGCAGTCTTGAAACATTCCATTAAAAATGATTGAATTTTGATGCAAAAAGAGCCGTAGGGGATTCTAGGACTGAATAAAAGGACCACTCGTATACTCAGAGGAGATCTCACAGGTCATTTTACATGCAACAAGCTTCGTTACAGGCATCACTAATACGAACATCTGCATGTTCTGCTGTGAGGATGATGAATCTATGGAGCATCTTATCACAAACTGTTCGGCGATGATAAATAAGAGGAGAAGGTTTTGTGACGAGTTCAAGCTGGTGGTAACTCCAATCTCTCCTCCAGAAGCAGCTGGTCCGATTCATGAGCTTCAGCGATGGCTAAAGTAGTCTGCACGTTGACTAAAAAACTAAAAAGTCTTGGGTTCGACACCAGTTTCAGATAAGTCTCAAAACCATCTGGCATTTTTTCTGATGTGCATTAGTGTGTCTTTATGTCAGTTTGTTGTCGGAAGGTTTCAGTAGGGAAGGCATAGTCACTGGTCACTGAACAGTACCGTTTGGTCGTGCTGGTCTAAGACAAAAAAATGCGCCTACTCGGCGGTCGATAGACCTGCAAAATAGTTCAGGACTATCGTGATACTGGAGCCATTTACAATTACATTACTAAAGACAATTCCATAAAATGTTATTAATAATTTTTTCGTACCACTTCTCTTCGTCTTAATTTAGCAACACCTTAAACTTAAGCTTTTTCATTTGGGTAACTAATATCAGTTTAATACGATACAATGCCGGCGAACAAGTGCATTTAAAATGTGTAAATTTTTATTTGAAAAAATACACCAGCACTCCAGCATATACAAACCAATTTGAATTTGACGCTTTTGTAAAATTTCAATTCAAAGTATGTCAGACAGAAACTGAAAGAAGCGAATATTTTCTAGCGCTTTTAGTGTTGCTGCTGATGCTGCTTGTTGTTGTTGCTTTGAAATTAAT
Source organism: Dexiosoma caninum (assembly GCA_963924685.1). Taxonomy (NCBI): domain Eukaryota; kingdom Metazoa; phylum Arthropoda; class Insecta; order Diptera; family Tachinidae; genus Dexiosoma; species Dexiosoma caninum. The sequence goes on from OZ004727.1 coordinate 12,779,941, forward strand.
TGATGCCATAAATCGCAATCAAGTCGAATTTATGAGTGTCAGATACATATTTGTACATGTGATTGAATGGATGCTCACAAATTAATGCAAATTTGATTTCAAACAAAATCTATAGCAGAAAGAAAAAGTTCGTCGAAAACCGACGACTCCCAGCACCAAAAATCGTTTTATTTCTTCAAGTGTACGTACATATGTATGTTAATGTATATGGTTTGTTTGAATTTTTATGGCCCTCGTTTTGTTGTTGCCGGAGCTGTGAGTTTGGCTGGCGGTCCCAGCGACTGCCGTCTCATTTCAGTTTACTGTTGGCATTAATAAACATTCATTTAAGTGGGAGAATAATGTTTTTTGTGTTGATATTTGACTTAAATTTGAATTTATAACACTTTTATTTGAAATTGTCAGGCAATTAAAATTGCAAAAAAGGCACAAATTATGCTGTCAATTGAGTTAAGCCATAAATTGTTATTAACTTGTTTCTTTTTTTTTCATTATTATAATTACTTGTTTTTTGTTTTAGTTTATTTGAATTAAATAAAAATTTAAAAAAAAAACTAAAAAAGCCAGAATGAAAGCAAAATGAAGTGACAGTTGTTTAATGTCATTTTAACTGTATTTGGACTCGTTTCAAGCCACCATTTCAATAAACAAATTCAAACAGCAGACACGTTATTTATGAAAAAAATCGATACATATATTTATTATTTATTAAATTTCCTGTTTTCTTTTTCAAAGCTGTTTCAAATTGATGGGAAATTTCTCTAACAAATTATAATTTTGTTTGTGAATGTTGGACAAACATGCGGTTGGTTAAGAAGCAACTCGTTTTAAACTCATTTCTTGTTTGCAAAAATAGCCGATCAAAATAATATATATACAAAATATAAAGTGTCCATAATAGCATATACGAGGTTTGTTCAAAAGAAAAGGTGAATTTTGTTTACTTCGATTACAGTGGCGTGGTGCATCAAGAGTTCTTGCCAGCAGGTCGTACGGTCAATAAGGAATACTACAAGGAAGTTACGCAACGTTTGCGTGAAGCAATACGGCTCAAACCATCGGAATTGTGGGGAAAAAAAATAATGGATTCTCTACCAGCTCACACATCAATGCTTGTTCGTGATTTTTTGACCCAAAACAACATCCTCAACCATATTATTCCCCAGATTTGGCTCCCTGCGATTTTTTCCTATTCCCAAAACAGAAGAGACCAATGAAAGGAAATCGTTTTGCCACCATTGCTGAGATAAAGTCAAAAACGAAAACCGATCTGATGGCCATACCGAAAAGCACATTTCAGAAGTGCTGCGAGGATTGGCAGAAGCGCTGGCATAAGTGCATTATAGCTGAGGGAGATTACTTTGTAGAAGACAAATTAAATATTGATGAATAAATAAATACTTTTCAAAAAAATTCAAAATTCACCGTTTCTTTTGAACAGACCCCGTATGTATTTTAAATTCTTTATAATAAAATTTTATACACTATATATAATGTATGTTTTACTTCAAAAATAATTATAGTTACATTAATAACACTAATTATTTAAGCTTAAGGTCTTTTCAATATATTTAATATATTTAAACAAAAACCGATTTTTCTGAAGAAGCTACACAAAGGAGTAGCGAAATATCGAATTGAAATAAATATGAAATATATTGAAAAGACCTTAAACTTAAATAATTAGTGTTATTAATATAAAAATAGGTAAAAAAAATTAGAAAAATAATTATAGTTACATACTATGTCAGCTGTAGCCGACTTTTAGCAGAATGTTGCCTCCTGCCGACGGCGTTAACTTTAGCGCATCGGTTTCGTTCTCTGGTTATAACTACGTTCGCATAGATAGAATACATAGAAACATTAGATAGATAACCACACACAGTGGACAAAACATGAAGAACATTAAAGATGCAGGTGTAGCAGCCTTCGAAAACAGCATGTTGTTCCATTCTGCTAGTGTTTGTCAGTGTGATTTGCAATTTTCCAGTTTGTTTCTTAGTAACTGTCACAAGTAATTTTGATCAGCTTATTTCAAATTGAAAAATTTTAACTAATTGCAGAAATATTTTTGTCTTGAATGGATATGGAAACGATGTTCTGCTGCTGGCAGAGTCAAAGAGTTAAGTAGTCAGGCAACAGTAAGTACTCCTTGAGTAAAAGTCCTGTTAAGCAGAGTTGTAGAATATATGCTGTTAAAAAGACGCAATAAATTTTAAGCTAAAGTACAGAGAACTTTTTTTATTTTTCTTTTACTTGGCCGAAGTTTTAATTGCTCACGACGCACAGTGGAAAATTTTCGTCCTTATCGGATCAAAAATCTGTAACTTTTTTGTTCTTAGAGATAGAGTTCTGAAATTTTGTACGAATAATCTTAAATGTATTTGCTATTATTCTATAAAATATTAGCCAAATTAAACCAGAACTTATTTCACAATAAAGGTAAGAATTTTATTTTTTGTATATAGAGATGACTTGAATATGTATTTGGTACAAAATAGTAACTTTAACTTGAAATAAATTTTTTTATTATAATAACATTTGTAATGTTTTTAATTTATGTGATGTAACTTTAACCCACACCTAACTTAATATAATTTTATTGATTTGCAGTTTTCCCATTTTTAACTGGGTTTTGATTTTATAAAATTAAATTTACATATTCTGTTAGGTATAGTGTAACTTTAAATATTTAAGTAATACTTTAACTGTGATATTTTTGTGGTTACTTCATCAGTTTAAGCGTATCTTCATCCAAATCTTTTGCAAGTTTGGCGGATGGTTTTCTTATACTTGTTACATATGGATCAGAGGTGTAAAGAAGTCTGTTGAAAACATCTTCGTTAGTGGCTGATCGCGAACATTTTCGAGAGTGATGTAAACGGTAATTTTTGTAGTCTTTATTGCGCGACTCTTGTGCGTCTTCGGACAACTTTAACAAAAATCATTTGTTCAATTATCTAAATAACTGAGTTTTTTAACATTATTGAATGTAACTTCTGTTTAGGCAGGAATACGCAGCTAATATTTTTATAGTATTTTACTAATATATTAAGCTTTACAATTTTTTACATATGAGCGCAGAGCTAAGCAGAGCTCCTAATTAAAAGCCTTACCGAAGTTTTTACATGCAGCCAAAACAACATTACATCATTCAGAATCTAAAATTTCAAACGTTTTCACTAAAACCTGATCCGCTATTTATAAAATCGGAATCTACATTAAATAACCTTTCCAATAAGGTATATAACTCCTTAATTGTAATGTGAATTATATTAAAAATATGCTCTGAAATACGTTTTATTTTTATAGTTATAAATCGTTGTCGTAAAAAAATGTGAATACGGTCTTTATTTCCGAGTATTGCTATTGACCAAACATCAAATATTTTCCTCAAATTATTAAGTTCGACATCTTAGCTTTTCGATAAAAAAAAATTTAAGTGTAATTCGAACCTTTTTAAAAATGAATTATGGGCTGGTCTTACTCTACGATTTTCCACTGTGCGACGGACCGTTGAAGCATTTATTTCAATATAAAGTTTGAATCCATGATTTTATCGGTGTAGGCTCAAAGAGCCAACTACCTTAGCCAACACTTTTTAATACTAAAAAAAAAACACACACACACACAGTTTTAAAAATGTGATGATGGGTAATCTTCAGCAATTGGGCAGACATACGATTGTTTCTAAAATTTTTACTCTTAATTTAAGTCATGTTTGTTCATGTCTTGTGTATTTTTTTATATTTTTTTACGATTGAAACGTTTCTTGATAACTGCAATATTTTCTATTTGACAGTAAAAATAAAAATGAAAAAAAAATGCCATTTTTATATTTTCAGTTAATTGACCTTGATTTATGTGACCTTAACGTTTTCATGAATTGTTCTTTTATTCCCCGCTTTTTAAATTCCATACAAATCCTTCAATTTCTTGGAAATAATTTGAGACATTAAAGCCATATTAAGGCGCTTTATTTGATCTTGAAATGAAATTTATTTTGACATCAGCTAAAGCTACCGCCAAACGTTTTTCTAACAAAAAAAAACTACACATTTTGGGTACTTTTTCTTTTTTTGCTCTTTCGTGAGTCCCATTTCTCTTTGTCTTATGATTTTTATTGGCTTTATGTTTTAAATAAAATATAATAACGACATTTGTTTTAAAACTGATTGTTTTGTATTGGCATTTTAACTGTTATTTAAGTTAACGAAACGCTACATTCATAAATCTCAATACAAATCTTAGCAACAATAGTATTTTCGAAAACGGTTTTTATTGTAGTATTTGCAATAAATTTTGTACCAGTATCTGCATTTGCTGTTGTTGTTATTGTTAGGTTTTGGCTACTGTTTGTTAGGATTCGCTATTTGAAATACACAATGTGAGTGAACGAAGAGCAGAAATCTCAAAGGAAGATTTATGGTTGGCATTTATGAAATCTTTAAGAGATTTTCTAAAATAAATAATAACAAGATACAGCAGAAAATATCTTTAATGTGAAATTTGGAAAAAAATTATGCAGAAAAAGACAAAGTTTTTTTTATATGTTTGCAAATTTGTATTTTTATACTGAAAATTATTCCCCACAGACTTTCTCATTCATTATTGATGTACAAAATGTGATTTGGAAAAAGGAAAAATGAATTCAACTGATTGATGAGTTTTTGGTAGAAATAAAAAATAAATAAAATAAATGATAGGAAAATAATACCCACATGCATACTCCTCACACACAGGCTGATAATAAAAATTACTTCATTTCGCATGCTTAAAATCAACCAAGCAACCATCAATCAGCGATTTTCACAAAATGAAAGATTAAAAATCCAAATACTTGACGGAATGGAAATAAATACGTAAGTATGTCATAAAGACGCAACAAAACGATTGATTAACCACAATGGGGAAAAAAGCCAAATGTGAATTTTCATAAAAAATTTACTTTTTTTTTTTGTTTCTAATTATTTTTAGGCTCAAATATTCGCAAGTACGTTAAGAGTCTTTTCATTTTACGGTATGCTTTCAAAAGCGTACAGTATACTGTCGTGTATTTGAATAAGGAAATGCCTTGTTTTTAATAGTTGAAATTTACTTTAGGTTTATGCTGCTTCATATTTGGAACAGTGTGAATAATGGGTCGATTATGGATTATAACTGAACTTATGTTGCGTTGACAGGCGGCAAAAAAAAACACTAAAAAGCACTGAAATTTAGGCAACTGCAGTTAATGCAGTTCCGTTCTGCGTTACCTTCATTACCATTTGTAGTTCAGTGGCAACTGAACAACTGTTCGGCTTCAATGCATAATTGAGCCATAAATATTTTTGTGCTTGAAAACATTTCTTCTATCTAGCATTGTTGATATTCTCAATGTTACATAGAAATTAAAAGTTTTTTTTTTTATCTTGGACCAGCACTCAGGAGATGACCCCTACACATGCGATGCATTGTGCCAGAACTATAGGAAAGGTATAATAGGAGAAATGATAGGAGGTGAATCTTCACTATATTACGACACTGTTTTTTGCACGTTATTTGTTTTTACAGCAGTTTTGTAGCGTCTCTGATGTCCATGAGACGTATTAAATTTCGAAGCTTCAGTTTTAGTAGCCATTTCCTACTAAGTAATAGTTTTTTCTACTTAATATTAGTACGAGTCGTACTTAAAAATCCCATTACGAATAGTGCCCATATGTTTTTAAAACAAATCGGAAAAAAAATTACTTGCAAGTTCCAATCCTGGCAATTATTAAAATGAATAGAAAATTATTCAATCAAGAAAAAATCTTAAATTATGTACGGAACTCTATTTGAAATGTCTAAAATTCTCAAATATTTTTTTGGAGTTTTTATATAAACATCAAAATTCTTTTAGTCTTTCCAAAAATTTGGTTCAAGGTGTGCTGTTGACTCGGTTTTTTAATTTTTCATTTTGACGTGATTTATTTATTTATATTTTGAATAGGTAAATTTATTTTTATATAAAAAACAAACTATTTTACATTAATAATTTAATATTATTTTTGAATTTTATTCGGCTTCTTTTTTATTAATGATATTACGATAATCAATCTTAAGGTCAGTTCTTTTAAAGAAAATTTAAATATTTATTCTTTTTTATATCCATATTTTGCCAATATATTTAATTTCGCCAATAAGTTTAACTTTTCATTTGTAATTTCTTTATATTTTTATAATCGGAAAGAAAAAAATTTTAATTTCTTGGAGAAATCAATCAATGATGATGATTGCATAGTCAGCAATTATTGTTTTTTTATTTCGTTGTTAACACAATTTCTCAACTAGATTTAGTGTTGCCTTCTCCCAGTGCTGCACAGTGTATTAAACGCGTTAGAGTAAATATGCAGTTAATAAACATCAGTGTGGTCTTATAGTGGTCATAGAGCTGACCACTATGTTGTGTTTTCAGTATAACCACCAAAGTGCATGTATGTGAATGTGTGTGAAATTAAGCACACCATCCAACAACATTAAAACAACATTAAAACGAATCATTAAACTCCATATCTGAATACAAATATATATTGTTGCGACTTTTTCTCTAAACAAAAGTTGATTAGTCTAATCAAAATGGGAAGAGAACTACAAACGAAAACGATAAAAAAATTAATTTAGATTGACAAACGATTAGGCGACAGTTAGTCGATTGCTTGTAATTTTAATGATGGCATATTGCGGCACATTTCTTTACAAAATTAGCATTAATTGAGGAACAGCAAACAATTTTGCTTTAGAAATTAAAATAATATAGAACAAGGGAACAAAACATAATTTTGTTCGTGTTGCATGGAACTTGAGGATGGTTTTTTTTTAGATTATTTTGGATGCTGAACTTGAAGCTGGACTCCGTTTGTACTAATCCTTAAGAAGTATTGAAAGTTTCGGCGAGGCAGAAATTGTATCCTATATCTCTTGTGATCCTACTTTTGATAAAGTACGTTGTCTATGTTTTGTTCTGGTTGTAGTTTCGAAAAGATACACATCAGCCATTAAGGACAAAAATCTGTCCATAGTATGTATATCAAGTAGACTCATCTAATCAGGTGGGTTTTTGCTCGTTTATCTTTTACACACGTGAATATCAAAATTTGTTTACATTTTATGCGCGCCAATATAATTTTTTTAACTTGTGACGGGGGGGGGGGGGGTTTTCAAAGGCAATTAAACATAAATTATGTATATGTTCTCCTTGCTATTGTTGGTTGTCTGCAACGTTACCACATATTTTTGAAGAAACACTTTTTATTAAAAAAAAAACTTAATTTTTCAACAAAAAACTTTTTTCTCAAAAGTGTCCGTATGAAGAAAAAAAGCACTAAAATTTATATTTTGAATTAATTTTTATTCAAAGTAAGATAAGCAAAACAAACAAAAAAAAAGTTACACAACAACACGATTTTGGACAGATCCAAAAACACAGGCATAAAAAACTATAATGTTATTAATACGGTACAGTTGTTTAACACTGTTGCAGGAGTAAAAAATTATAAGATCGTTTACATTACATGGTAACTTCAAATAATATTATGATTCAACTTTGGGGAACAGCATCATATTCAAATATAAATATCATTCAATGGTATCAGTCTAAAACTTTTGGACGAAGACCTCAATATTCTACAAGTTTAAACGGAAATAAGAAAATATTGAACAAATTATCTGAACAGACTTAGCAATCAGCACAATATTCTTGCAATAACTCTCTTGCATGTCAGTGATGAAGTCAGACGTTTAAAAAGACTGCCCATATCAGATCTTCCTTTTCAATTTTAAAATAAGTAGAAAATTGTTCAGTTAATAACTACTATTCATTAGACTGCAATATTTTAATACTATATCTATATATACTCGTATGTACATATATTAATTTCTCTGTTAATAGTTAAAATTTTATACATGAAAATATATTGATTTGTTAAGTTCAAAGGAACTTCAATTGCTGTCCATTTTTAGTATTAAGAGAGTTTGCTTATTATTTTGATGTAAATAGTTTGTAGATAAGATAAAAATAAAACATACAAATATACTGTAAATTAAAAATTAATAAACAAAACATGAAAATTTAAATGAATTTCAAAAAAACTTATTTTTGAGGCTAAAGACTTAAAAACTTATTGGCATTTAAAAAATCTTGAAAAACTAAGGGAAAACTTCAAAATGGTAACGCTGCCTGTCTGTGTTCAGTTTTGAGAGAGCAGTGCAAAAACAATTAGTTCAAAACAAAATTTTTGTTGTTTTTTTTTATTGCAGTCATGTTTTACACTCACAAAATGAGTTGCGATTACTTAATAAATATACTTTGAATCTATTTTTATATACATATTAAATTTTATTGAAATAGATTTAAAAGTATTGGAGGGGCAGAACTTCTCCTAGTGATTTTCATAGCCTATGTCTTCTTCTATACAAATGGGTACGTATATTTTAAATTTCTTTAAAATTGATTTGAAGGTGTCGAACAAGCGAAAATTATTCCTCTAACACCCATCTAGTTTTACTTTCAACCACCTAGTCTTAATTTCAATAGAATCGATTTGAGAAGCAAACAATGTACCTTTACCGCCTCTTAGAACCAGTTTTAAAAGCAAATATATCTGTCTTTCTATATGACGATCTGTCAATGTTTTATATTTCTTTAAAATTGGTTTTAAAAGTTTTAAGTTAAAAAATGCCAACAAACAAATTACATTTTTAAAATTTTTTTTTTACTACATTATTGGACTACAAATACTCTATTAAACAAGAAATATTTAAAATTGTAGTGTACTGTCTTCAAAAAATTAGAAAGCAAATATACAGTATCAAACTTAATTATAAAAGATTTTTATTTAAACAAAAATTGTTAAAAGGAAACGTCTTTGCTCGCGGGGCTAACAAAAAAAAATCATTTTTATATCTTAAATTGTGGCCCTTCTTTCTTTTAGAATGTAGACACAAACCTACGCTAGACGCCAATTCTATATTAAGCCAGCGATCAATTAAATTTAATTTAATTGAAGCACATTTATTACGAATAGTTCCCTTTGTAAGTACTTGATATTTTAATTTGTTTTCATAACTAAAATGATAACTTTTGTAGGCACTTGACGCCACCTTATTTTGAAACTACACATTGAGCTAAAGCTTTAATGCCGCCACAATTTGCCCATATTGTAAAGTATGTGATTCTTGGCCAGCTTGTCTGTCCACTCGTCAGTCGTCTCATCAACTGACCACAAAATGCATGCCGAGACGTTTTTTTTCCTGTTGCTACTTTGGTTTTGTATTTATTTCAAAACAACCGCTAACGTTTACCCATCATTCAAAGATATCAACGTCACGATGATGAACGATGTCGGTGGAAAAAATTATTGTTGTTATCGTTGTTGCTGCCCGTCAGTGGGACGACGGCATTCACTGACGCTATTCTTTATCCAATGTTAACACTGTAGTTGCTCATGCATTTTTTGTTGTAATTTTTTTTATTGGTTGTTTTTTCTTTATTGTTAATATTTGATATGCGCCAGTTATTGTAGCAATTTACTATGAAATTCATATACATTATGCGCTATTGCTGTTGTTTGTTGGCTGCTGTTGTTGCTCTGATTTGCTTTGATTTCATGTTGTTCAGTTGGTGTGGCAATTTCCAACCGTTTGTTGTCGAAACAATTTGAACAATGTGACGTCTTCCTTTAACCTCCAGCTATAAATAACAAAATGATTGACAGCGCTGACAGTTTTGATCGATGGTCATCATACTAATGATCAGACTTTTGAGTGTGTGTTTTTTTTTTGTGTGGATATGGGTTTTTGTGTGTGAGTGCAAACGTTTGTATATCAAATATTAACTAATCAGTGTTACATGAATACCCTGCAGAAAATGACAATAGTAAAACAGTAATGATTTGCTATTAACATAGTCACCAGCACTATTGACTTGTTGTACCACAGACCTGATAATTTACTATAGACATTTAGCATATAACTGTCCTTCCAAATCCAAAATTGAGGTTAGTCCTATGGAGTGTAGCCAAATTCTTTTTTTAAAACTATTTTTAACAAACGCAAAAAATTTTAGTTTCTCTTTAAAAATCATTTTTAATGAAATCAAATGCAGTTAAAATATTTATATTACATTTGTAAATTTTTAATACTCGTAATATTTGTTCATTTTAACTTATTATTCATTTCTTTTGATGGTTAAAAATTTTCTGCAATGACTTGCGAAAAAACTCTTTCATCGTTAGCTGTTGCTATTGGCAACTTAATGCTTCAGAAAAGGTTTGCATTAAAAATTATATCCTAAAATGCTTCAACATTTTCTTAATCCAATAAAGTGTATTCTTTAAACTTGAAGTGACGAATTTGTCACCATTCGTCATCAATTTGTGAAATAATATCCGAATCAACGATATTTGGAATATTTCGCTAACAGGGAAATACCAATAAACAGGAACTTCACAGTTTTAGGCCCAAAATTCACACGTTTGTTTAACTAATACTTCATATTCACAGTGTATTGTTTAACTAACATTCTCAGTATAACCATAGAATGGTAACCCTAACAATTTTTTAATTTTCAATATTGGCTGCACTGTTATAGCATATGGTTTTTGTTTACATTTGTGATATTATTTCTTAAAAATGGATAAAACAAGCACGCGCTCATCGAACGTTACCGCACAAGATATTGAATTGCTACTGAAATTGGTTCGGGAAAACCAAAATATTATCGTAAATAAAAAAACTGATAGTATTATATATTTATATTATATTATGATAGAAGATATCAAAACAAAAATACTAGTAATAATTTACTAATCAGCTGTTGTCTAACTATTTGTTAACCAATGACACTTGGCGGTTTAACTAATAGTAAACAAAAAGCTGTGAATCAAATTGAATATACTATTGCAATTAGCTAACTAATGACTATGAATTTGGGCATTAGAGTACTAAATATGATACATTTTTAAATTTTTTTTAACCTAAAAATTATTTTGAACTTCTTGACATGTCAAGAAAACTTCGAAAAAATGGTAAATCTTCACGTATGGTGACACTGGTTATATGTAGTCAATAGTAGTAGTAGTTAGTTCTTGTGTTATGCTATGAGACACCAAAAAGTAAATCTCTCTCAAAGAGAGAGCAACGTTCGCTTCTCATCAGAGCAGAATTGCCAACAAAAAACAAAAATAAAAATATCTTTTGGCATTTTTGGTAAACTGCTGTACTTTTCAAGCATAAATTTTTATTAGACCAATGACTGTGATCGAGTGTTTTTGCAAATGTATAAAGAATTTCCAAAAATCAGCTGGAAACTGATAATTAATTTATATGGGCGTGGTACTGCCCATTTTTAAAAAATAAAAAAATTAAACCCAACCTACAACAAATTCAGTAGAATAAAAAAAAGTTCCAAATCATTTTTTTTTTTGTAAGTTTTCTTCTCTAAAAAAAAAGGATTTTTTTTCTCCAAAAAAAAAATAAGACAACGCTGCATCAAAAGTAAAATTAAAATTATAAACAAATCGTTGCAAACTAAATCGTCATAAGTCATGACTTGGAGCCATGTGGTCCCAGGCTTCCTACAGGGTAAGTAGCGTTTTTGCATGTGTTTCCTTGCGTTTAGTTTTTCTTGCTGCCATCTTTTTTTCGACCATTTCCTTTATGAGTTTGCACTTTGTGGCAGGGTGTGTCGGCATCTTTACGTTAGATTAAACATACGACATGCATGGCTTAGACAATATTTGATTTGCAATAAAAATGAGAAAATAAATTATGACACGTTTAATGTGTTGCACCAGTACAACATCTTCTACAGCGCATGGTTTTTTTTGTTTAAGAAATTCTAAATACAGCAAAATGGTGGCATTTTAGAAGTGTTGCTTGTACGTCAGTGGTTTTTCTATTTAAACGTGTTTTGATTGAAACCTTTGAAGCGTGAAAGAATTATGATGCACTAATGATAGGTTGTGACAAAGAACGCTGTTGTAAGTCAAAGTCTTTTGGCTAATAACGTTTTAAGATTAAAAAAAAACCTAGTAAACTGTTAGTTTAGTTGATTAACACAGGTAGGAAGATGTAATACATTTTCGATTTTTGTTTTTTATAATATTGGGTGATTAACTTTCGTTTTTTTTAGGCTTTTGGAGGTCGAGTCTCCACAACATTGAGGCATGACACTGGAACTATTACATATTAGACACTAAGACAAAATATTTTGGATAGAGAATTCTTAAAGGATGCTTTGGATTTAAATGTGAATGAAATTTAATTAAACTATAAAAATTTGGTTTTTTTTCATCATATTTTTATTGTAGTAATAAAATATGAAATTATTTTAATTTCGGTTTTATTTTTAGCATGTGGTTTGTTGAAAAAGTACAAAACGAATTATGCTCTTCGTAGGAAAATATTTTTAAATATGTTTTTAATTTCCGACTGAAGTTGCGCTGTCATTTATATTTTTTTTTTAAATCTTGCAACCAGCGTTACCATTTTCCAAGTTTTCCCTTATTTCTCAAAAATGAGTTTCTTTGAAATTCGTTTAAAATTTTCAAGTTTTGTTCATAAATATTTAATTTACAGTATATTTGTAATTTTTTTTTTGTTTTGAACTAATTGTTTTTGTACTGCTCTCTCAAAACTGAACACAGACAGGCAGCGTTACCATTTTGAAGTTTTGCTCCTCCAATACTTTTAAATCGATTTCAATAAAATTTAATATATAAAAATAGATTCAAAGTATATTTATTAAGTAATCGCAACTCATTTTGTTAGTGTAAAACATGACTGCAATAAAAAAAAACAACAAAAATTTTGTTTTGAACTAATTGTTTTTGTACTGCTCTCTCAAAACTAAACACAGACAGGCAGCGTTACCATTTTGAAGTTTTCCCTTAGTTTTTCAAGATTTTTTAAATGCCAAAAAGTTTTTAAGTTTTCAGCTTCAAAAATAAGTTTTTTTTTAAATTCATTTAAATTTTCAAGTTTTGTTTATTAATTTTTAATTTACAGTATATTTGTATGTTTTATTTTTATCTTATCTACAAACTATTTACATCAAAATAATAAGCAAATTCTCTTAATACTAAAAATGGACAGCAATTGAAGTTCCTTTGAACTTAACAAATCAATACATTTTCATGTATGTATAAAATTTTAACTATTAACAGAGAAATTAATATATGTCCATACGAGTATATATAGATAAGTATTTAAATATTGCAGGCTAATCAATAATACTTATTAGTTAAACAATTGTCTACTTATTTTAAAATTGAAAAGGAAGATCTGATATGGGCAGTCTTTTTAAACGTCTGACTTCATCTCTGACATGCAAGAGAGTTATTGCAAAAATATTGTGCTGATTGCTAAGTCTGTTCAGATAATTTGTTCAATATTTGCTTATTTCCGTTTCAACTTGTAGACTATTGACGTCTTCGTGTATATTTTTTTTCGTACATACCAGGGTGCATTCGTTATAAGTCCCAAAGTTTTAGACTGATACCATTGAATGATATTTATATTTGAATATGATGCTGTTCCCCAAAGTGGAATCAAAGTGAAATCATTTGATGTTAGCATGTAATGTAAACGATCTGATCACTCCTGCAACAGTGTTATTACAACTGTGCTGTATTATTAATATTATAGTTTTTTATGCCTGTGTTTTTTTTCTAAACTGTTTTCTATTTCAAAAAAGAGAAACGGTTAGGATAATGGAATATTTTTAGTTTTTGACGTTATTAGTTTTCAGCAGCAATGCAAAGCGAGAAAATGGCTTAGAATACGCTACAAACATATCGGAGGCTCCAACAAAAGCTAAAAAAATGGGGATCTGCTCAAAATCGTGGGAAGAAGAAGTTTTTTTGTTGTTGTTTAAATTTTTTTGTGTGTTTCCTTTATCTTATTTTGGACACTTTTGTGGAAAAAATTTGTTTGTTGAACATCAATGTTTTTTTTTTTTAAATAAAAACTTTTCATTAAAAAATAAATGGTAACGCAAAGTCACATTTTGGAAATTTTATAGGAGACAGTTAAATATTTTTTTACTTGTTTATTTTCCTTTGCCGGTTCTACAAAATACCTACGAAGTAGGGCGCTCTGATATGACTGTGAATTGGTATCAGCTGTTCAGTGACCAGTGATTATTTCTTCGCCACTGACACAAAGACACAACAAATGCACTTAAAAAAAATGCGAGACTTAGTCTGAAACTGGGCTCGAACCCAGGACTTTCTGGTTGTGTACTCAACGTGCATACTACTTCAGCCATCACCACACTCGAAACAATTCAATTGTACCAAGAATGGCAATAAAAAATTGATGTACGTTTGCCACTCCCCACCGATGTACGTGACATACGTACGTATATAAAAAACAAATGATATCATTTATTCTTAGTTATAGTTGAGGCATTCATAAAATTTCAGTTCTATACATGTATTAATAATATGAAAAATTAATTTTCAGCTGTATCGCGGAAAAAAACGACTAACAGAGTGGGATAATGGCCAATTTAAAAACTTGGAAAATATTCATTTCGTTTGTTTAATCCAAAAATTTTAGCACAGCGATTGCATGAAATTAAAAACAATATTGTGATGTAAGATACCCTTGAAAGAAAAAATAAAGGAAAAAAATTGACAATCGACAGGAAAATAATGAATAAAAATTGTTGCGTCTGTTAACGAAAAATAAAAGGGAAAAATATTTACGTGTCAACAGCAGCAACATTTGCTCGTCAATCACACTGACAAAACGACATCACATTACAATTTCTTTTACTCGTTTATGTGCGATGGCCAAATAAAAGAACTTTGAGAAAAATTGTTAACTTGATTTCGTTACTTCGTTTTGTTTTGGAAAACAAATAAAGTTTTCTTACTGATTAAAGTAAAGCCAATAACAAACAACAATGGCAGCAATAACTCCGAAGCAAGCAAAGCAGTCTACTTGTGGCAGGCAAGCAGGCAGGCACTCGTCCTGTTGCATGTTTTGAATGTCACCAATGAAAAGCCTTGATGTCTATCAAAAGTATTTTGTAAATGATGTACACTGGCAACAAACAATATGCGTTTCATCCCAAAATAAGACAGTTAAGCAACATAAATCTGTTGATGCTACTGCTACTATTGCTGCTGCTGGTCTTTATTTTTTATTTATTTAATTTTGTTTTTTTTTTTTACTAAATTTATGTATATTTGCGTTTTACTTCAGCTTAAAAGTTTGCCTTAAAGCTGCATTTTTATGGATTTAATCTGAAACATTGATATTCATCATTCTTTTTCTTCAATTGTTGACATTTCTGTTGGTTGATTACTCATGTCAATCAAAGGTTTCAACCATACTACGACATGTTGTCAATCTTGTATGTCAATCGTTGCAAAAAAATACTCATTTTCAAGTACTACAAACCACTACTGCTGTTACTTTTTTTTTCGTGCTCACAGACACACTTACAATGTTCGGGCCCCGTCTGCTCGATAGGCTACAGATTATGCTTGATGGCTAACTGATGACTGACTGACGGAGTGAGTTGAGCAAACTGTTTGGATGTTTATTTGACTACGTTTGATGGTTCAGTGCTTTAAACATACGCAACTGTTATAAAAGGCCCAAAAGGAGCGAATTTTCTATAACTGTTTCTATTGTAGTTTTTTTTTTTGTTAAGAGCGACGAAATTTATACACACAATTGAATGGCTACGAAAAATCCTAGAGTAGTTCAACACTTAAGTGTACCGCTTGGTGCGGTGTTTAGTCGGAAAGGAAATAAACACGGTGGCATCGTTTCCATCACTAGTGTTAGATATCGGATAATGTTGGCAAAATTTCTAAGGCCAGCCGTGGAAAACCATCCGAAAGTATGGCTCCACACTCCGAAAGTATGGAGTAGGAGAGGCGAGGGACACAATGACTCTTAGAACTCAAACTCCTTCGAACATTTTGGGCCACCCTGTATATTCCGACTTTTAAAAATTTATGCAAATTTGCATTAAAATGTCCTTTCAACTTGGGTGTTTCAAATTACGGACAAGAAAACAGCTGACTGCATTTTTAAGACCCGTTTTGTTGTTGTTTTCTTGTTGATGACTCTCGAGAAATAAAATTGTTTAAAACTTGCGTGCTGGCCACGTCACAGTCATCAATTTAAATGATTTTTGGAATACAGTAAATGTGAAAAAATTTTAAAGACAAATTTTATCGTGTAGCGTCAATGTAACTGCCGTCTCCCCCATTTCAATCTTTCATGTTTGAAGGCAAGGACTGTTTCGCCTGTTGCTTTTCTGCTTTTATTATGTCATCTTAATTGCTTAATATTATGAAGTATCTGGAGTCCAATAGCTTACTTAATGACGGGAGGCTTATTAGCCTTCCTCTCGGAAAAATGGTGTCGTTCCATCCATCATTTCGGCGAAAAAAAAGTAGTGGCTCTAGATATTTCAAAAGCATTTGCCAGAGTGTGGCATGGGGAACTCTTGTTCAAACTTATTGTTTTTGGTGTCTCGATTTATATCGAGCTTTTTCAGGGATCGCGCTATAAAAGTTGTTATGGAAGGTATCTCGTCTAACTAGTTCAAAATTAATTTAGGGGTACCACAAGGCTCCATTCTTTCTCCCACCTTATTTCTTATCTTTCTTACTGACCTTCTATGCCAAACTAGCAACCTTATCTAGTCTGTTGCAGATGACAGCAGTATTTGTTATTCATATTCACTTGATATTAGAGAGACATCGATTATGATCGCGAGAATATGACTGATACGTTCAATAGTGATCTCAGAAAAGTATCTCAATGGGGTCACGCTATTTCCACGCTCAAAAGACCCAATACTGCATGCTTACACATCGATGCATGCCCGGTCATGCTGCTGCAACTGTAATTGTGGGTGGTATAACTATAGAGGAATCAGTAGCTCTTGATGTTATTGGCATGCGGATTCACTGTGAAGTTCGATTGACTGAGCACATCTTTGAGGTTGAAAAAGAAACCATTCAAGTGTTTCAGCCTTTTAAGACATACTTCCACCATCTGAGCTTTTTTCTACACGCAGGGCGTTTGGAAACTTGTTTCTAAACCTTCGGGTGTTTAGCAATCACTCGGTACCTAGCTAAAGCTCTCAGATCACCTTAAACTACCTGTGAGTTTGAACGTAACAGAAGATGTGGCTCTTCGAAATCCTACTAGAGATTGAGGATGTTATGCTTGCATATTCAGTTCGATTATAATCTAGTGCTGCGGGCTGCCAGCTTAGCCCCACTGCTCTACCGCTAAGTAAGGGTTTAAAGACTGACGTACTCTTGAGTGAGTACTTGAGGGTTGACACTGCAAAGTTGGAGTTAGTGTGCTGGTCTGGGTAAGGATTCGTAGTGGCTGTGGCTGCCGCCTAAAATTACACAGAGTGATAAGTTTGTGGTCTAATCGGGATATATGTGAGTTTGACACATATATTCCGATAAGACTTTTACTTCACTAGATGCTGTTGCCATTCAACGGTAGTCACCGGAATGTGTCTCGAGCAAACAGTATTACTGGCTTAAGCGTTCTTGACTTAAATACATTCTGATGTGACACAGAGTTTAGACAGCTCGAAAACACCTCAGCAAGGTCTAATATATGGACCAGGGATAACTATGAGTTAGGATTGCAACCTACGGGTACCTGTTTTAGTACACGCGGTGTATTTCCAAGTGCTCAGGGGGGCGGTAGTGAACGACTTAATTTCACTCAGTGTTTAGAGCACCGTGGAATGACACGCTATGCGTAGGTGTCCACGTTAATCTTGAACACATCTGATTCTTTTTCTATTTAAACCGCCTGCATAGGACAGAAAACGGAATACAAGTGTCATGTGTGGGCTGGTGCTTCAAAGGCTATTTTGAACATACTCGACTGTGTACAAAAGAGAGAGCGAGGATGCTCATTGGGAACGGGAGGGTACCTAACTCCATTGACTGTCTTTAGCATCGTCGCATGTGGAATGTGTTTCGTTATTCGATTGCAGCTATAATGAAATGTGCTCTAATGAAATCAGGAAACTTCTTCCCGAGACCCTTTCATTCAGGCGCACAATACGTTCATCGTCAACGGCGCATCCATTTGTCATTGATTTGGCAATGAAACCAGTTCCAGAACAATGCATGGCATTTGTCGGTGTTATTTTTATTATTTTTCGAATTTTTCGCTTGCTCCTCGCTTGTAGATTTCATACTTTTAAGTTACTGCCTGATGCTGCTGTTGTAAGGATGGCATATTTACGTAAACAGTAAACAAAACATTCAAAATGTCAAAAGATCAAGTGTCCAACTAGTTACTCGCATTATGCGTAGCTCCAGTAGCTGTTTTTTTTTTTTAAATACATACATACAAACTTGCACACATACGAGTAAATATATGTATGTACATGCATTGAAGCTGGCAAAAGTTCTTGATTTATGCATGATTTGTATGTGAATGTCTCCGTATGTGGATTTTGATGATGAACAAAATAAGATTTATTTATACAAGTGGAGGTACTTGAATACTCGCAGTTCCCTTTAGTCATCAAAAAAGACACATGACATTCATGTTGATGTTGATGATGATGGTCATTGTATGTAAATTGAGCGGTCGTTTATTATGTTTGCAGGGGTTTTAAAACTTATAAACGCAACGATGAAGGGCTCGATGTTTGGATAGATGGATGACTGAACGCTGGGGCAAGATGGATTGACGGTTGGTTGGCTGCATTGACATACAGCAGAAGAAGATGAAGAAGAATAAAAACATACACACACACACACACACACACACATACACATACACATACATACATACATACGGTCAGTAAAAATGCTTGAATAGATTGTTTGGATAATCACGTGAAAGATTTGCTGCTGCTACTGGATTTAACACAGCAAAAATCAGCTCATTATGCTGTTTGTAAAAGCGGCATATTTTTTTATACCCCCCCTCCTCATTCAGTCCCGCTAAATTGTAGCTGCGTTTTGTAAAACTTCAATAATTTGCAACATAAATGGTTGGCTGAAGATGAATGTGCAACCTGACGGCATATAAATCGCCTGGAGGAGGAGACTGCAAACAAAAAAAACAAAAAAAAACAAACAATGAAAATTATAATACCGCACTGACATCCAAAAATATTCACTAATGACAAGAGTTGTACTCATGCGGCTGCCGATGCTGATGCTGATGATGATGATGATGATGACAGCAATGCTGTTTGTGATGCTGCTGACATTCAGTTGTTTGACATGCAACTGTCATTCGTTTTGGTTTTACATTCAGTCAACTTGTTTAAATTGTTTCATTGCACTCGTAGCAATGTTGATGATAGTTTTTGGGGTACTGTTTCCAGTTCGACATTCTTTTGGGGTTTATTTTCGGCTCTTCTCCTTGTGTTATAAAACAATCCGTAAAAAAATGCATAACAACAATTTTTGAACTGCTTTAGTTATTTTTTTTTTCTTGTGACATTTTTTTTTTGTTTTGTTTTCTTGCTTTGTTGCATACATTTCTATTGTTCGGCGTTGAACATCAAAAGGTAACAACTTGTATGTCAAATCATACATTTGACATAACTTATTGTTGGCAGTTTTTTTTGTTTTGCTCTCATCTTTACATTGCAAGCATCACCAGCACATATTTCAATGTCTCTGGAACAAAATGAAATTTTAATTCTATTGTCTTGAACTGTTTTTTCTTTTGTATGAGCAGTTGGAGCAGCAAGCGTACACGAGTATTTTCTGGAATGTTTTTTCTTAAAAATTACTCAGCAAAAGACAGTCCTTCATACACACATCGATATGTATGCATGTATGCATGTAAAAATACTTTAAATGACAACAATTTCCGGTAGTTAATTGATAATGGCAACGTTGTTGCGGTGAAATCGATACGACGAGGTATTTCAGGATAACAACATGTTATGAATATAAATTAAATTTTAACAAAGTGCGTACCTATATAAACAGATACATATAAATTAGTCCAACATTTGTATGTACAGCATGTGCAAAATTGTTGATATTCAGTTTAAATTGTTAGAAAAAATTAAATTTCTGGAGTATAAATCAGCCAGCCGCTTCGCATTTAATGGGCCAAAGTAGAACTCCATCGGGTTTGCCACTTTATTTGTCTATAACTCCTAAACTAAAATGTTTCCGTAATTAATCTATACAAGTTATACACGAAGACCGTGGAGAGTCGATTCGGCGCCGTTCGCAGCAACTCCGACTGACGTATGGAACGACTTGGCGCATTTTACGTCGAGAACTTAAATTGAAAGCGTACAAAATACAGCTGGTGCAACAACTGAAGCCGCTCGACCTTACCAAGCGACATCGCTTCGCTCTATGGGCTCTTAAAAAGTTCCAAGAAGATCCGACGTTTTGTTTACCGATGAGCCCCATTTCTGGCTCAATGGGTATGTAAACAAACAAAATTGCCGCATTTGGGACGAAGAGCAACCTGAAGCGATTCAAGAACTGCCACTTCATCCAGAAAAAAACAACTGTTTGGTGTGGTTTGTGGGCCGGTGCAATCATCGGTCCATATTTCTTTAAAAATGATACCGGTGCGAACGTAACCGTCATCGTGCCATGATAACCGACTATTTGATGCCTGAAATTGAAGCTCGTGATCTCGGCGACATTTGGTTACAGCAAGACGGCGCCACTTCCCACACATCGCATCAATCAATGGATTTATTGAGATAACATTTCGGTGAGCACATAATTTCACGTTTTGGGCCGGTCGATTCGCCACCAAGATCGTGTGATATCACACCGTTAGACTTTTTCCTGTGAGGATATGTAAAGTCTAAAGTTTATTCGGATGTACCCGCTACGATTCAGGTCTTGGGGTAAAACATCACGCGTGTCATTCGCCAGTTACCAGTCGAAATGCGCGAACAAGTCATCGAAAATTGGACTCAACGTCTAAATCGTCTTTTGAAATCGACAGTAGTGTGATGAGTTTCGATCGATTTCATATTCCGTATTTGTTTCGTTTCCACATATCTTCTCTAAATACAACTGTATAAAATCTAATAATACAACTGTAAAATATGTCAACAGATGTGTATGTGAGTGACGTTTGTAAAATATTTAAATAAAAAAACAAAATAAAATTTGTATCAACATATTTTATCATTTTTATTTATAAAATGCCTATTTTTGCTGCGGTTTCGCTAATTCTCTTGGAAGAAAACTAATAGCATGAATAGCGAAAATATTCTGAGGAAACGTTTAAGAGATAAATCGGATCCCTTAAATTTGCCAGATCAAATGTGGGTATTTAAATTTTTAAATTTCACTTCTATATTAATTATTTAAATAGATTTCTTGAATATTTTCGTTTAAAGAAGGACATTTTTTATATATTTTTTTTTACTTTTTTTTGTATATTTCCTTACATTTTGTTCAAGTAAAATTAAACGATTTGAAAACGAATTTAAGCTGGCATTTTCGAAATGCGTCATGTGTTAAAAACGTCTGTTTTTCAATGAAACAAGATGGAATATGAAATCGTCACAACAAATCGTCACATACAAATTCATCACACTATTTGTCGATAGTCACATACATGATTAACTTCACAATTTTGTGTCATATTTTATATGAAATACAAAAGAAAAATTGCAAAATAATTAAAATTATACAAAAACAAAACGTTTAAATTAGTTCCTTTAAACAAAGAAAAATTCTGCAAAAAATAGAAGAGAGCTAAAAGAGTGTAAACCCAGCAGTCCGGTTACTCATTACAAATTGAAAGCCATCCGATTGTATAATATTATGTCAATAGGGAAAATAAAACGAAAATAGTTAAGCCCTTACAACTCGCATCTGATTCGGATTTGTCTTTTTCCCATACAATTGTAAAGTTAAATGTTTATTAGAAATGAAGATCAAAACAAACACAAATAAAAATTTTGCATCGCATTACCATCTGATTTGGATGGCTTTGTAATGTATCATATTGTCATTTCGTTTTAATTATGAATTTTGTTCTTTTTTCTGAAGTAATTTTCCGTTATTCTTTCTTTTTCATTTTTATTATTATTCCAAAGTAAAATTTGTATCAAGTTCATAAGTGTTTTTAAAAGTGAAGTGTTGGCGGCATTTTTTGTGGTAATATTGTTATAAATTATTAAATAAAAATAATTAAAAAAGGTAAGTGACTGTTTTATTTTTATTTATGTGTTAATTTATATACATACATATGTATGTATGTTTTGTATTTTTATTTGTTGTAAAGAATAAAATGAGTGGATTTAGTAAAAGAAATTTAAGAAGACTAAAGAAAATAGAAAGTGAACGTTTGAAACAAAATTCTGAATTTACATCGATGGAAAATGCTGAGCACAATCTTACTGATTTAAATTTCGAAAACAATCAAGAATGTTTCAATGAGTCATTTTCAGTTTGTGAAATGTTTCCTGAAGAACCATTGAAAAATAAATTAGCATATTGGTATAAAAAATACTTGCCGGGGAAAACATGCTGTAACGACTTGTTAAAGATTCTTCGGTCAGAAGGGTTGGACGTCCCACTTTCGGTCAACAGTTATTTTCTTTAACTTTTATAATTAATTAATTATTTTTTATTTCTCATATTATAATAATTAATTTAATATACATATATTAATAATATATATAACAATAAAAAATTTAAATATTGAAAAAAAATTAAGTTCTTAATTTAATTATGCAATAGTTAAAATTCATTCCAAGATCAATGGCATTCAGATACATCTTATTGCACTCCGAATTCACCATAATAGTTGGACCCATCCAACCTTCGCTTACAATGTATATTGTGTTGGATAAATCATACAGCCTAGGCCATCGCTGTGTAAATGTAAATAGAAATTGTATACAGACATTGGATGTATCTTGCTTACATTGTCATTGGTCTCAAATCGAAGATGTATGTAGCAAAAAGTTCACTGTGTTCATAAAGGACTGAGACTTTACAACATGATGCCGAATGATTTTAAAATTGCACAGAATATTATTGTATTTCGAAAAAATTTTGTAAATTTCGTAAGAAATAATTTAGTTTTTGAACACTTAAAGATTTTTCTATCAATTTAATTAATATGTAAAATTTTTAAGTATTGAAATACTACTCAATAAAATAATAATAATAATAATAATAATAAATATAATTCTTGGATAATCATTATAATCATTTTAATTTTCTTCATGTGCAAACTTCCCAAAAGTAACAGAAACGAGCCAATGTTTTAAGATTTCTTTTCGAATGAAATCAGGCAATTTGTGCAGTCATTTTCTAGAAGGAAATTTTTGGTAGTGTTAATTGCTTGTCTAGTTGCTATTGAATTGAAATAAATGCTTTTATTTGAAATAAAATTTTAAAAAAACGCTCTTAGCATAATATGGCAATAAAAATTGGTGTTCTCAATGGCAGGCATAAATTGAACCAGACCGTATGTAATACGATTCGTGCTGCTACCTTTTTATCCAAAGTCATTTCAATATTAAACAATAATGCCATTAATATGAAATACACTTGCATTAATCAAAACGGACATGTTAAGCCAACGAAGATGGCAATGATGATGTTGATGGTAACAAAAACAAACTGTATTTCTCTGCATGACAAGCGACTGAAATAATTTCCATATTAAACATTAATGTGATGCACTTAATAATAACAACTTGCTGGACAAATGAACAGAAGGACAAAAAAACTGCAAAGATGCCATAAACAAAATGTGTCCAATGTAATAACGTTAGTGGGACACACAATAAGCCAAAAAAAAAAAAAAAAAAAAAATACTGACAGCCCAGCATGTTTGCGAGATAAAACCCATATGAAGAAAAGACTGTTAAGGTTTTCAGAGTTGTGGTAGTAAATGAACAAAAGAGAGAAAATTGTCAGACAAAGCTACAGTGGGCACCACTACATTAGTCAGCAAGCACAACATAGGCCAGATCCTTCCATGATAATATTTATTTAAATGAGATTTCTAAAAATTGTTATTTTAACTTTCAAATTTCATTTGTCGCTTTCAAAGTGAATTTTTAATGTCAGACTTTTATCTTTTTTGGCGATCACAAAACCATTGTTTTGTCTTTCTTTTTTTTTTTTTGTTTTTCTTACAACATTTTCAGATACCTGTAGAGTATTTTTAGCAAATACTAAAAGTAACACTGTTACCGCTGATCAACATCATCACTAATTCCACGCCTGCTGATGATGATGATGATGATGATGATGCTGATGATGCTGATGATGACAAGCATGTTGAATTCTAACATTAAACTGGGAAGAGTGTTTTTTCTTCAGTTATTTTGTTTCATCTTCTCCTTCACATACATACATATGTTAAAAAGGCAAACTTTGACTACTAAAGCGTGTGCAACATGTTGTAGCTTTTGGCAAAAACAGCCTCAACAGTCAGCAGGGAATAAAGAGCAAAAACCAACCAAACACCAAAACGACAACAACAACAACAACAACAAGAACTTTCCAAGTAGCACTACTTCAAAAGTATGCCTAATGATAAGGTCTACAAGATTTGCTTAAACATACTATTAAAAGGCAACAGCAACACTAAAATATCCAACAAACTTATAAAGTAACAGGCGGACGTAGTATCCAGCATACAACTCATACTTTTTGCTGGTAGGTTGAACAACAACAACAACAAAATAAAAAAATAATAAAAAAAAACAATAACAACAACATCTAAATGCAACAGGCATATAGCAAATGTATTAAAGAAAAACGTTGTTGGAAAAAAAGTTAATAGCAGCTTTTCACCTAAAGTGGCATCACGTTTCACATTTACAATATGACACTGTCAAGTATGCGCATACATTAGTCAAAAAGGAGGTGAAGAGTGTAGCAATAATGAGAAAAGGAAATAACAGAAAAAAGAAAATGTTAAAAAGGAACGCTACACGTTATTCAACAGAAGTTGTCATCGTCTTTTGGTGTGCGTGTGCGTGTGTGTGTGTGCCTCAGCGTATGTTTGCTGACAATTTTTTTTCTTTTTCGAGGAGATGCTTGTTTATGGCAATAAATTTAGGCAAGTCGTTGCGTTTGCAACATTATGAAATTATTTCTGTGAAGCTGCTGTTTTTTTTTATATACAAATAGAGGGTGGCGATGGATGAGGTAGTTAGCACGTTGACTATAAAATCAAAACGTCCTGGATACGAGCCCAGTATACGACTGTCATAAAATACATTTTTACATTTCGGAAGGTTTCAGGCATAGTCACTGGTCACTGAACAAGTAACGGTTGCAGCGGTATCCAATCCACAGGCACATCAGAACGCCCTCCTTCGTCGGTATTATGTAGCACCGTCGAAGTAAAATAATTTTTTTTTTTTATCTGGGACCAGTACTCAGGAGATGACCTCATATACATGCGATACATTGTGCTGGAACTATAGAAAAGGGATAGTTAGAGAAACGACAGGTACCGTGATGAAGCTTAATTTATTATTTTACAGCTCTGCTTTTAGCAAGTTCTTTGTTTATAGCAGTGTTGAAGCTTCGGTTTAGTATGAATATGGCTCCTTGACATCAAAACAAACATGTAAAACAAATAACTGCAAAAGCATTGTTGTAAGAAATGCGGCTTTGAGCCCAACGTTGGCTAGGCCATCACTGTCAACGACTAGAGCTTTAGGTAGATCTTTTGCCCTGAATAGGATTATCTGGATTCTAACGACATGTGGTTTCCACAAAACAGCGCTACGTGCCATACAGGTCATTGCGCATTGGATATTCTGCACGAGCGATTTGAGGGTATGGGTAAGCTCTCGTGGAAGTGATGTTAACTGGCCAGCGAGATCGTGTAAATTGACCCCGTTAGACTTTTTCTTATAAGGTTTTTTCAAGTTGCAGGTGCATGCGAATAAGCCACAGACCACAGCGGTTCTCAAAGAAAACATAATACTTGCCATCGGTCAAATTCAGAGACAACGGAAAATTGAGATTTAGGATGCACTCCAGACAGAAAAGCTGTCGTGGGCCATTGAAACCCATCAGATCTTGTTACTATTTATACCGCCTTCATCCGACCGAAAATGGATTCAACTCTCAAGTATGAGACGGTGCTTCAAAGACTATTTAGAAGTTACGCGACCGTGTACAGGAAAGGGCGAAGAAACTCATAGGAGACAGTAGGGTAGCCAACTCTATTGACTCTCTGGAGCATCGTCGCAACGTGGGGTGCATTTCGTTGTTCGATCGTTACTATAATGGGATGTGTTCTAATGAAACCCGGTCATTCGCGCGCATGACGCGATCATCATTAAGAGCGCATCCATTTGTGGCCAATTTGGCGGCCACTCCCACTACGCATTACAGGGAAATTCCTTTTTAGGCCGAACGGAACGTATGTGGAATGGACTACCCGCAGATGTCTTTCTTGTCACTTTTAACGTGGGAAAATTTAAATCAAATGTCCATAAACTCTACTCCCTCTCTTGCAGCACAATGGATCGCATGTGATGGGGTCATTCCCTGAGTGCCGATTCAAGAAGACAAAAAAAAAATACATAATCAGGTATGTGATGGAAATCGATCTTTTGAAATCGACAGTATTGTGATGAATTTCGATCGATTTCATATTCCATATTTGTTTCGTTTCCACATATCTTCTCTAAATACAACTGTATAAAATCTAACATACAACTGTAAAATATGTCAACAGATGTGTATGTGAGTGACGTTTATAAAATATTTAAATAAAAAAACAAAATAAAATTTGTATCAACATATTTTATCATTTTTATTTATAAAATGCCTTTTTTTGAGGCGGTTTCGGTAATTCTCTTGGAAGAAAACTAATACGATGAATAGTGAAAATATTCTAAGAAAACCTTTAAGAGGTAAATCGGATCCCTTAAATTTGCCAGATGAAATGTGGGTATTTAAATTTTTAAATTTCACTTCTATATTATCTGTTATTTATTTAAATAGATTTCTTGAATATTTTCGTTTAAAGAAGGACATTTTTGATTTATTTTTTTTTACATTTTTTTTTGTATATTTCCTTACATTTTCTTCAAGTAAAATAAAACGATTTGAAAACGAATTTGAACTGGCATTATCGAAATGCGTCACATGTTAAAAACGTCGTTTTTTTCAATGAAACAAGATGGATTATGAAATCGTCACATACAAATTCATCATACTATTTGTGAATTTCAAAACGTTTTAACGCCCAAAACGATTTTCATCACATACCTGAATGTCTTTCAAAAGTTCTTTCAAACGAATAAAAAATTGCGATAATATCTCATATACACATTGTTTCATTGAAATTTAAAGATAAATAGATAATGAAAGACCCTGTATTTACAGAAAATCTCATCCATTCTAACTAATCGGTACGTAATTAAAAAGAAACAATTTTCTTAGCCCCATCTTAAAATCAAAATCTCGTAACGGATTCAGTTGGCGAAGTTTATAGCGTATTTGCCAATTTCCTGTAAAATTCACTTTTTGACACTTTTAATTCCGTCGCAAAAAACCAAAAACCGCTCAATGTTCTACGCACAGATCGGCTAATAATATTTTGCCTCCGTGTGCAGCTTCGTGCTGTTGCTGTTGCTGCAACTTGCTGTCATTTTAACAGGAACTATAAGCATATCAACATGTTCACTTTGCGTTGATATTATAATGTAAAATCATGGTTGTCGACAACCATATGAATTCCTCGAAGAAATTATTATCTGCATTTGTTGGCAGCAAAGAGACTCATGCATCTTCTTCTTTTTTCCTTTTTTTTTTTTGCTTTGTTTTATTTTCTTCTACCATTTTTGTGGCATGAGTTTTTTGCGCTTTTGTATTGCCAACGAAACAACCAACCATTCGTAGTATAAGTGTTGCTGCTGCCATGGTTGAAGATCTTAGCTTGGCTGGCTCGTAGTCTTTGGAACGTGCGCTAACGCGTCATCAGCAGGCATCGTCACTTATGTTTACTACACTCCTATTATTGTTATTTTATGTAAACATAACTACTGACCATAGTTAGGATTCAGCAGTAGCACATGGAAATGTGTGTTATAATTTCTTATTATTATTTTTTATTTTTTTTTTACACCTTAGCAGCCATATACTCGTAAAACTATTAAAACATCATGACAATTTTTCTTTGTTTGCTTGTTTGTTTGTTGTTTGTTTGCCTGTTAGTGGCAATATTTCTTGGTAATGTAGTCGATGTTAAATGTTTGTTAAGGAGATGATCAATTTAAAAATTTTTATTGCTCTGTGATGATGTGAATTCCAATGGACACTTTGCAATTGTTAAGCTGGTCACAGAACTTTTTATGTATAAAAAAAAAATTAACTCAGCGGATAACAATGGGTGCATTTTGATACATGAATTGATGGCGGAGTGTATAAATAAATAAGAGCTTGTACTGGATCTTTGTCCTTTGATGTGGGTTAGTTAGTAGCTGGAGATAAAATCGATTAACTGTCGCATACTCATATACTCGAAAGGAAATTTTTATAAATTGAATTGCTGTTATGGGAAATTTGTATTAAGATAGCATTTGCTTCAAACTACCTGCATTAGGGTGGGTAAATTTTTGTGGTCAACAGGCGTATAAGAAAATGGAAATTGGCACAAAATTCTCAGAAAAGTACCAGAAGAACTCTTAAAGTTTAACTGCCTTATACTTGAAGTTTACTTTAGCTACCAGCGCCATTAAGGCTAATAAAGATAAACTAAAAAATGTTATGCTAAAACACTATTTTAACTCAAGTATGCTTCAACAACTTTTATATGTTGATACTGGCAACACCATCAGTCACAATTGTCTCTTTATAATTAAGGGTGCTTTACATTGTCCCACAAGTCGTACGACATGCCAAATTTTTTTGTAGAAGAGCACAAGTCGGATCGTCTAAACGTAATATGTAATGAAACTATACGATTTTGAGAGAAAATACGGATGAAAATTTGACAGTCGTATGGCTCTCTGTGATTTTTCAAAAAAAATTTTTCAAAAACCAACACACGCCATTAGATCAGCGATGCATTTTTATGTAAACAAATGTGAGAAAGTCAGGGAGGGAAAACTGCTTTCATAAATTTATACCAATTATAAAATTAAAATGTACATTTTAGCCCACGATCGCACAATTTTATAAAAATATACGTATATTTTCCAAAAGTACACTAAAAATTTTGACCACGAAAATAACATATTCGAAAATTATAAAAATATTTTTCAAGGTTATTAAAAAAATTTCAATTGCACAAGAACTCCATCCCCGGGGAAAACAAGCAACCAGCTGTAGTTAAATTAAATGAGAATGTTTGCGTCTTACTTGATTTTATCCATACCACAGGTGTAAACGCCAGAAAACAACCGTCCGATTTTTACTCTCTTTTTTTGACATACGGATGGAATTTAATTTACGTACGACAAATCTTATCGTTTAAAGCGGCCTTTAACGATACTTAACATTGGTTTATCAACCCGAATTAAAAGACCGTAAGTCTTAAAGACCACATACAGATATATTTGTTTTTAGACTGCAATAAAATCAAGAAAGGAAATGGATATTTTCAGGTTACAAAGGAATAAAAAGTAAAATATCCCTCTCATTATTCCCACTCTTTGTCACGACCCTTTGAATTATGAGGGCTCCTCTAATATTTATCGAAAAGTTTTTTTGGTAACAATAGTCTTGTACTGTACATTAAGAACTTCACAACAAATCTAAATTGACATTTTAGGAATTTTAGGGGAAATTATAAACCTTGTATGGTCGGCCCCTGTAGACCTATCCGGCTAAAAATTGTCAGTTTGTGGTTCTTTAGCAAGAATAACAAATATATAAAATAATAACACTAATTATTTTAAGCCTAAGGTCTTTTTATATATTTTATATTTATTTCAATATTTCACTACTCCTTTGTGTAGCTTCTTCAGGAAAATTGGTTTTTGTTTATAATAAAAAAAATTTTTTTTTTTTTTTTTTTTTTTTTTTTAAATTCACAATATAGGAAAAGTTCTTGTCAATGAAAATTTAAAAAAAAAAAAAAAAAAAAAAAAAAATTTTTTTTATTATAAACAAAAACCAATTTTCCTGAAGAAGCTACACAAAGGAGTAGCGAAATATTGAAATAAATATAAAATATATAAAAAGACCTTAGGCTTAAAATAATTATATATATATTATATAATTATATATATAAGAAAGAGAATCCATTTAATTCGCTAAATTAAAAAATTAATTGCAAGTAATTAATTTTTTTTACTTCAGTATCTGATAAATATAATTTAAAAAATAAATTTAAAAAATACAATAACATTTTATAAAATGTTTAATAGTAGCAATTAACAATTAATTTTTGGTGCGCATACCATGATATTTTCGCCAGACATTTTTCAGTATATTCGTTCTTATCGCTTTGGTCAAGTCCACTTGGTTTCCTGTATCATTTTACTTCTTATGAACTAATATTCCTCAGCTCATTCCAAAGAAAGAAATAATCCATAATATTTTGAATTTAAAAATTTTGATTATTATTTACGATTAAACGAATATTAATAACAGCTGGATTCCAGAAGTGAAAACTTGCCGCATACTTGCACACCGAACAGCTGCTGTACACAAAAGAGCAAATCACACAAATGACAACAGTAATTAATGCACGAATGTGACCAACAAGCAACAAATCAATAACACTGTAATGCATAACAATGCCTGCAGTAACGAATTAACAGCACAACAGGATGAATCGTTAAGTACTGTTAATGATACGAAGACAAAACAAAATTATATGCAATTAAAACTACAAGCTAAAAATAAAACAAACTGACAAACTAAATAAATGTAACGCGGCGTTAAAATGTCGCTGCAGGCGCTACAATTGTTGTTGCAATACTCTCTTGTCTATGCGTATTTTGTTGTCGATACACATACATATATACATACATACATTCATACATACATATGTATCAACTTAAGTATATGACATCTCAAAAAACAGAAAGCAAGAAATTGCAACACAAAGTTAGACTGCAAAAAAAAACACTTTCAACCGCAACAATACCAACCACTCGGATGACAATAAAATATCACCAGCAATTGGTAACTGCAGCATATATTAACACTGTGGCGAACAGAAAAAATAAAAATAAAAGCAACAAAGCTTTAAATGACATTTAATAAGGAGAGTTTTGTTGAAGTGACACAAACATTGGATAAAAAAATCCAAACGAACAACCAACAAACAACTTGACAGTGTTGAGAAAAGTAAGTTGAGGAAATCGCTTTAATTTTTTATAGTCCAAAAGCACACACACACAACACAAAGCATAAAAAAAAAACTATCGATGAAGTTAGTAATCGGTAATTGCTTGTTGTCTTTCCTCTGTTTTCATTTCTATTACATTTTTTATGGGAGTGAGTGTATTTAAAGCTGGGCAATTTTCTGCCGAGAGTTGCCAGCTGTTGCAAACATACAGCCGTGTCACCGATTCCGTTTGGAATGCTTTCGTTTAAATTTGTTTTTGTTATCACACATTCCAATCGTTTTTGTCATTTCGAAAAAAAATTGTGAAAACTTTTCTTATTTAAATTCTAGGTAAAACCCGGAGTGCTTCGCTACACCTATGTAAATTACAAACAGTTCTATATAATGCATATGTTGGATATTTTTTAATTACAAAATCATTTCTACCAAATTTATAAGATTTTGCTTTTCACAGTTTTCAAGATGTACAAAAAAAAACAATATTTAGTTTTTATGGGTGGTACCACCACCACTTGTCCAGTTCTATCCACTTTTGGACTGATGATTTTTACTGACCATTAAGTTACTCAGACCATATACAGAAACTTTCACTTCAACCGTTCTCAAGATTTACAAAAATAAATATTTAGTTTGTATGAGCGTGGCAATGCCCAGTTGGATTTTTTCAAATTTATATAGCCTATAGTTCCCTCAAGATTTGCTGAGAGATGAATCAACCGTTTAGCCGTCCATAAAGTACAAACGCACATACATACAAACACGTAATTTTTATATATAAAGATTTTGATAACATTATCATGTAGTCATTAATAAGATAGCATACAAATTTTGAAACCAGAGCGTACAATTTGTTTAAATATAAAAAATAGGCTGCTTTTAAAATAAAATTGCTCAAATTTAAAGTTAATTTTTGAAATTTTAAAATTTTATTTTGACAAAAAGTGCACAAAAAAACTGATATGTGACCTTGCAGCATAAATCAATTCCGATAATTTTGTTTTCTTCAGAAAGTTTATTAAGAGTTTTGAAAATTTGCCAACTTCAGCCTTTCTACTGGGTGCTTCGTTAAGCTTTTGCTATACTTAAATTTAAATGAAACAAAATGTGTGTCATCGAAATTTTTTATACGTTTGAAATATCTATACCTGGCATTATTTGGGAAATACAACATCGTTCAAATTTCCGCTATGGCATCCGAAATGTCTAATTTTCCATGACAGGTATAAAAAACAGGCTGAATTTGACCGTGGCATCGGTTATGTTGGTTTTGAGGACCGCTGTGGTTTCTGGCTCATTCAGATACACCTGGGACTTAAGCAAACATCACAAGAAAAATTCTAACGGGGTCAATTAGAAGGATCTTGATGGCCATCATCACCACGTGAGATGACCACTCCTTCAAATCGCTCATGCAGAATATCCAATGTGGCATGAGCTGTGGTATGTAGCACCATATCGATGGTAATCATCGACATATAGCGTTCACCGTTGAGAGTGATGGCCTAGCTAATGTCGTTCTCTAAGCAATATGGATTGATGACGCCTCCAACCCAAAATACACACCAAACAGTGACTTTTTCGGAATGCATTGGACGCTTTTAGATCTCATGATTTTTCGCGTGGACATTGAACGAAAAGAACAGCCATTTTGATACACAATAATATATTTGCAAGTGTTGTTGAATGATTTTGTAAAACAGTCTGAATAAATGACAATTAATTTGACAGATGACAGATTTGAAGATGTCCGTTATCAACTGTCAAAGTTCGTAACTCCCTGTTGAAAGATCGTGCACATACTTTCTCCCACATCCAATAACAGGTATTTCTTATGGTCTGTAGAAAACCCTGCCACATGTCATAACTCAACACTAATTCGGTTTTTCTTATAATGCGTGATCCATTTCGAGGTTCCCTACTTTTTTAAAGAAAGAAACACAGAAAATTCAAATTTAATGGAGCATGTTTATTATCATTTGAAAGAACATTCTTTGGCATTTATTTTTTGAAGATTATGTCTATCAAATTTTGGCCGTTGCTACGTCGCAGATGGTCCATCCGTTGAGTCCAATTTTCGATGACTCATTCGAGCATTTTGACTGGTAACTGGCGAATGACACGCGTGATGTTTTCCTCCAAGGCCTGACTCATTAGAGAATCGTCACAATATCGGCTGTATGTGAAGGCTACTAACAATAGAATGTGCTCCAGTGAAATCATGGAAGTTCTACGCGAAATCGAAATTCAATTCATAACCGAATACTACGTGAAAACTCCCCGCAAAAGCAAACACAGTAAATTGGGAAATGCACTCCGTTTATAACCCATCCTATAACCTACATACAGAGCAATGCAGTGCACGTGTAGGGATCAAACCTTCCCTGTTTTTGCAAGAAAAGAAAAGTAAACAAACTACCTGTTGCAGATAAAACGGGAAATTATTTTGTCTTGATCTTCAGAAAAAACTTGATCGATAATTTTACTAAAATTATGACGCGAAAGAAGGAAAATATTGTAGTTGAACTTCTAAGAAGCTCCCAATGTATAGAGATCAGATTACAAACAAACCATGAATTCTTTGATTTTTCAGTCTTAATTACTTTAACCAACAACTTTAAAGGGTTTGTGTATACAAATGCCATTGACAACAACATTAAGAACAACCAGAAAAGATTTCTGTTCAATTAGCCGAATGGCAAAGAATCTAAATAACGTATTTAATGACCATACGGAGTTTAAATACCTGGTGCCAAATTACGGTCTACCATTCCAGTCGAATTTTCAAACAACATTTTATTGAAATGTATAGGAATTTTATTCGATGTCGTAATTTGGTAATTTTGTTTCCAATAAAATTTTAAACCCCCGGGAGATTTTTGATTTCGTCTTCTTAAGGGTGGCGATGGCACGATGGAAGGTAGTCTGCACGTTGACTACGAATCCAAAAACAGACCTGGGTTCAACCCCAGTTCCAGACTAAAATTTTAAAATAAAAATAAACATCTCACATTTTTCTGAAGTGCATTAGTGCGTCTTTGTGTGTCAGTGTTGTCGGAAGGTTTCAGTGGCGAAGGCATAGTCACTGGTCACTGAAAAATATATGGGCTTCAGCTGATAGCAATCCACAATCGTATTAGAACGCCCTCCTTCGTCGGTATTATGTAGCACCGGCGAAGTAAAACAATAATAAAAATGGCTACTGAACCGAAGCTTCAGCACTGCTACGAGTATAAAAACAAAGAACGTGCGAAACCAGAGCTGCAAAAATAATTAATTAAGCTTCACCTCCTGTCGCTCCAACTATCCCTTTCCTATAGTTCCAGCACAATGCTTCGCATGGAGTCATCTCTTGAGTGCTGGTCCCAGATAAAACAAAAAAAAAACAAAAAAAAAATGTGTTTTTATTTCAACCAACCGTCCATTGCATTTCCTGCCCCATTTTTCCTTTTTCACTTAAAATATCTGCTGCACTTTATGCTGTCGCTTTGAAGCCATTTAAATTATTTTTTTTATTAAATAAAATGTAAAAGTACAATGAACTATTCAAGAATCGAAAGCACTATTAATTTCCTCCACTTAATTGCTGGCAATCCTTAACAATCATCTGTTATCCCTGAAAGAGACAATAACGTTAGCAACAACAACCAAATATTAGCAGCCATATGACCATTTGAAACGTGAGTTATTTGTGGTCGCCATATTGTCAAATGTCAGTCATTCTTTTGTGTTGCTCATTTGTACTTGTAGTTGCATATAATTCCTGTTTGTTTTTTTTTCTACACTGCAGCTACAATATATTTAATTTTTGTATGTTTGGGTGTATGTACTATATTTATTGGTGTGTGTGTGTGTGTGTATGTGTGTGTGTTTGGTGGATTTTGTTGTATTGTCTTTTGTTCGGTCAATTGGCCGTCTGTCTGTCTGTTTGTTGAGTTGGTTGTTTAGCTGCATGAAACATTCGCTAAATCGTTGTTTTTTTTTTACTTTTTCACTACTGCCAAAGTGTTGACAATTGTCGTCAATTACGTTGTTATGTCTCGCTATGTTTCATTGCTGACACATTTTATGCATTGTTTTAGATAATGTTGCAAATAGTTTTCAAAGAAAGAGACAATATTTTATTGTTGCCTGCCATTCTCGTTATTTCTGTGTGTGTGTGTGTGTGTGTGAGTATCTGTTTTTTTTTTTTTTTTTGTTTAATGGACATTTTGTCACAGACAAATGAGTTTGTTGCTTGAGTTTATACCAAATGACAATTACTTGGAATGTTTAATTAATGCATAAATGGTGGCAAATGAATCTAAAGTAGAGTTGCTGCTGCAGAGAACCATAAAAGCAGAAGGGTTCTGATATAGACATCACAATTACAGGAAATATTTTTGTAGTTTCTTAAATACGAATAAATTAAGAATTATTTTGCTGTAGAGTGGAACTGGCTGTGTGTTTTAAAAGTTATTAACAGAGTAATGCTCTCGCTGGAATGAACCATTTTTTTAATTAAAATTAAATAAGAATCACGGTTTAAGCAGATGATTATTAACCCTGCTGTTAGGAAGAAAAAAATAGTGCGAATCGTAGATACAGGACCATTTTGGTTCATAGAGTTTTTAATAAAAGAAATACAGTATTATTCGATTTCTGATTAAATATATATTAATCTACAAGCAAATACAGTTTAGTTTAATTTTATTTATTTAATTTTTGTTCTTTAAGCGTTTTTTTATTTTTTTTTTTTGAATATTTAACGCCTGATAATCGTGAAATGAACACGGGCATTGTTTATGCGTTAGTGTCTCATACGTGTGAGCTGAAGAGAGAAAGAGCAATATTACAAGTGTTGCCAGTGAAGAATTTCGCACCACTGGCTTCCAAACTCCCTGATATTCAGCTGCCATATTTTCGTAAGAACGTTTTTTTAATGTCATGAGGATTTCATTCATTTTATCACTTTTAACACCTTTTTCGTAGTCCTTATGGATACTTCTATAATGTCTCTCAATATTATATTTTTTCATGGTAACTACACGCCCAAATATTAGACATTCCAATTTTCCAGAAATATTGGGTGGAGTGAATAAAAATTTCAGTGAAAGCTAGTACTTTTTACTTACTAGTAAAAGCTAGTTTTTCCAGCGTTGACTTGAAAAAGGTGTGAATAAAAACTAGTGAACACTTAAAATTACTAGTTTATGCTTTGATTTTTTTAAGCAAGTGATTGAGATGCTGGAAGTTTCTGTTTTAAACTTAAAAAGTTAAGTGTATTTTTGTTTATATAAATTCAAATATTACTATGGCTGCTTTTATGAACATACGTCAAAGGAAAGAATACTGCAAGCGGATGCATTCTCACCCTGCCGATTATTTCAATTTATATAGATTTCGGAAAAAGCAAGTTATTTATGAAATTAAATATTTGTTTATATAATTATATTATAATATTTCAGCTTTTTGAAGTTTCTATGAGGTTATTGTTTCAAAAATCATGTCTCAACGTACTTTATGTGGATAGTGTACAGTGATTTGGGTTCAAGAAAGTAATGAAAACACTATGTGGGCATTTTTCTTGTATATTTCTTCTTTACTTCTGTTGTAAGGATTACTTTTTAATTTTGCAAGGCTTGAAACAGTCTTGTTTTAATATTATTCTTAAAGTTTATAATCCTCCTAATAAATATCTTCATTACAATTAAGTATACATTTCAATTTATTAATTTTGAAGTTAAATATAGTTTGGAGGAATATTGTGAATTTTTTATATTTTTACATTTCACCATCTCCTTGCTCCACTCACTACTCAGTGCAGATTAAAATCTTTTCTCACACAAAAAAAAAAAAAATGCAAATGAAATAAACAAATACACGCTGTACTCAGTGATATCGTATTTGTTTATACCTGCAGACATAAATTTATAAACCAAAAAATACAATAAACCATCTGTCTCTCTGTATGACAGCATGAGAACGAATAAACTTGGGGAAACATAAAAATACGAGTATGTACGAGTATGTATGTATATTTTAGAGAATATATCAAAATACAATACAAACAGCAGCAATAATAAAAAATATAAAATAAAGAAAAAGAAAAACAACAAGAAGAATATGAGAATTTATAATATTGAATTCCGTATAAAATAAATCAAAAAAATTGCTCCATTAAAATTGTTTGACTAAAACTACGTATGAGTACGTATGCCAAAATTCAGGTAAAAATACAGGCCATGAGCAACATACATATCTACATACACACACATGCATAAATATAGAATAAGTGAAGAAGCAATATGGAAGTTTGTATTTTTTTTTTTTTTTTATTTTGGCAGAAAATTTTCTAGATTGTATTTGCAAGGGTGACAGAAATGATATATGAGAACAGATTAACGTGTTTATACTCCTTCTGCTGTACTGTTGTTCCTATTTATTTATTTTGTATTTTTTTTTTTTTTTTATTATTTCGCAAAAAGTCATTGTGGCTACTGTCGCTATAAACAAGTTTTGTTCGTCTGGTGTGTCAAATCAACTGCACGGCAGGCAATAAAGAACGGCCTGCAATTATAACTACAACACCGAATATTTTAGATATTGGGTTAAACTTTATTGTAGATTCAGTACAGATATAACATTTTTAAAAGAAGGAATTCGATTTCGGAAATATAGCCAACACGCGCCCGTTGACAGCCAACGATTCTTTGCTGCCAATTTGCCTCGCACACATTTCGAACTGTAGCTCGTTTCTGTATTTCTCGCATCGTAAAATTCCTCGCATGGAACGAGGGAATTGTAACAAAAAGAGTGCAAATTGAAACAAAACATGGTTTTTCTCACACAAGTGTTTCTGTATCTTTACATAGCGAGATCTAACTGTCATTTAAATAATTTTCCAACAGTTATTGGAAGGATGTGAGAAAAAGTGTTTCTGTACCAAGGTTTTGCGAACAGTTTCTCATGAGAACTGTTAAAACAAGTCACATTTGAAATTTGGTGCGAGAACAGTAAAGTTTAGAAATTTCTAGAAATATTTCGTGCGGATTTTTTTTAAATAATTAAATAAAAGAAAATAATATGGAGTCCAAATCAGCTGAAAAGGTGAGTAATAAATTTTTTTGATTTAATATTATTATGTATGTATGTAGTATATAATAATGTGTTTGTAAATTATTGCTTTAATTTAGAAAATTGAAAGAATATCAAAAGAACAAAAAACAAAAGCTAGTGGACTACATGTCATCGAATTTAGAATTTGCTAGAGCTCAATTTGATAAATTGAATTTGATTTTTACTATATTTTTTCTTTATATTTAATTCCAATTTTTTTTTTCACTTTTCACTGTTTACAGGTTTTTCTTCTATTTATTTCTTTTGTTGACGTTTGACTAGAATTTGACACTTAATACATTCCACTGGAAATATTCCAGTAACAACAGAATCAGCATTGTCTGTTTTCGCATTCAAATACAGAACCACACGTTTTTCTCACAAATAGAGAAACAATGAAATTTTTTGTTTCACACTTCATGTGAGTAATTTTACGATGCGAGAAATACAGAAACGAGCTACTGGTATAAAGCTACTGTCTTGTTCTTTAACTCAGAAAAATATTCTACTTTTTATTTTTAATTAACACCTTTAATTTGAAAAACATATACATTTCAATTAAAAGTTGAATCAATTCAATTAAATTTTTAATTAATATTTTAATTCATAAATAAATAATTAATTTTCTTTGCGGTTTATTTTTATTTAAATGCTCTGCTCATCAGCTTGTTTTATTTTATGCTAGACTAAATTAACCCGGTGCGCTTCGCTACCCCACATCAACTTATCAAATCTCGCCCACTTTTGTGCATCAAATTGGGATATTTTTATTGTTATATCAACAGTCTCATCTCCAAAAAATAAAAAACCCAGCTTTGCCGAAAAGTATGTATTTCACTTTTTTTCTCAAACATTTTTTTCATTTGATACCCATATCATGGTACAGTCGAACTTCCCTATAGCGAACTTCTCTATAACGAAATCTTCTCTATAACAAATAAAATTCGTGAACACAACATTTTTGTGAGTATTTTCATACATTTTGATCTCCCTATAACGAACTTCCCTATAGCGAAGTTCTCTCTGTAACGTACAAATAGAATTTTTCACACTAAATAATCTCTCTATTGCGAAGTTTTTAGCAATCGATTTTTTGCATCAATTTAGTCACATATGTATGTATTAATAAAAAAAAAATTAATGTGTTCATGTAAAAACAATTTTTTTTGTCTTAATAAATATATTTTCTACATAAAAAAAAATGTAGTCAAAATTTTCTGCAGTTTCTCTATAACGAATTTTCTCTATAACGTAGAAATTTGACGGTCCCCAACTGCTACGTTATAGAGAAGTTCGACTGTAGTTAGTAAAAAAAATAAGTCGTGCGCCATATTGTGTTTGCTGAGATGTCATTATATAATTATGCTCTCTTCAAAAATCTTTGTAATTTGATAACCATATCATGGGGCTGTATAAAAATAGTAAAAAATTATTTTTCAGCAGCATTTATATATTTTTATAATTTTTATTCTATTTGTCTCAGTTTTACCCGCTTTTACGTTAAGGTGGTAAACCATAACATTAGAATAAGCAAAAATCCCTTCTTAGTGGATCTAAACATCGAAATAGAAGTTTATATACCGAATTTCGAGCGGTGATTATGGGTGGGCGGGTATATTGCCTTCCCCCTTCCATATGCAAAAATAATTTTGAAAATTGGTCCACAAATGACGAAGTTATGCTCGTTTATATTAGAAAATCGGTTAAATAACATCGGTAACATAATTTAAAAAGGGAGCATAAAACTGGGCGTGGTTTACAAAAAGTAGCTTATAATTCACTCAAGAGGCCCATTTAAATGTTGTGAAAATTTGAGAGAGAACGACCCAGGGGGGTGGTCTCCTATAAGGTACAAACACACAAACCAACAAACATATAAACATTCAAACACACATTCCGTTTTATATATATATGTATATATATATGTATATATAGCTATAGGCATCACTCTTTATACAAATAGAAATTAAATTCAAATAGGCATTTGGATTGCATTAAAACGTTTATTTTTGCCATTAAAATTTTGTTTTTACTTTTGTTAATTGTTTAATTAAATTTTTAATTATTATTAATAAAAATTTTATAGAAAATCCATTCAATTGAGTTATTAGTATATATTCAGAATGGAATTAAATTTTTTTTTTTTTTTTTTTTGGCGTGTGAGGTAGGGTTGAAAATGCCTTCGCACTTACAGAGACCGTCGTCTTCTGCGTCGAGTGGTGTTGCCACTAAAAAATTCCCTCCTCCTCCTCTGGGTAGATTCCTCCCCGGGACCGCTTTCCGCATTACTTCGGGGCCAGAGCCACGTCCCAATCAGGACCACTCTCACTCACCCTCACCCTGGAATTTAATCGAACTGTAGTTATTACATATTGATGAAATTTTTGTCGTGTTCAAGTTCACATTAGTTAATTTATCACAATATTGTGAAGAAATTACATTCCTGATTTGAGTAATAAAAATAATTGATAATATTAAATTCTTATGTAGAGAAAATGTAATTGATTTTTTAATTGATATTACAAAATATTTAATTAAAATTTTTTTTTATTTTTTTTTCAGTGTAAAACAAATATTTGATATTAACAGAAAGTCACTATCATTATATCGCATTAACGAGGCGGTCATTTGAGCGTATCATCAATCTAAGGAACGACAGAAAACATTTCGGCTATTAAAAAAACCAAAGAACGTACAACAGCAGAGTTGTATCTGCCTTTCCTCTAGTTTCAGTACAATGCTGAGTGCTGGTCAAAGATGAAAAAAAAATTATCTAGTGAATTTATTTTCCAAGACAATTTGATATTTTGTAGATTTACACCAAGATTGTTATGCAAAATACGCCACAGTGTT
Source organism: Dexiosoma caninum (assembly GCA_963924685.1). Lineage (NCBI taxonomy): Eukaryota > Metazoa > Arthropoda > Insecta > Diptera > Tachinidae > Dexiosoma > Dexiosoma caninum. The sequence goes on from OZ004727.1 coordinate 12,821,170, forward strand.
TCTATAGATGGCCAATTCAGAAAACTATGTGGAATCGATTAACTTGGGTCATTTTTAAACGATATATTCACGTCCCTTGGCACAGCACCATTCTGTAGTAAAAATCTTTATTTAAATTTAATGCCTATAGTGAGCACAGCTTGTCGGCAAGACATTCAGCACAGGGTGAAAATTGTTCTCTGTATACATTTTACATATTTAATAGTCCGCAATATTTGTGGTTGCGTATAAGTGTTTTAGTTTATTAGAAAGATATGTTGAGATCAATCATACGCCTCTTATAGTTGTAACATATTGCAATGTATAAATCACATTCATCATACGTACTGCTATTCTTTTACTATTCGACAGGTTGACAAGGCTTCCGGGACTGGTACTCTACGCCCACAATCCCCATTTTGCCATAAAATATTTAGAAGTCAGTTAGTTAAATTTGTAATCATCAGTGTTGGTAAATGATAATTTTACGGAATTGTTGCTAGCAGGCACAAAAATGTTTGATACCTCTGCTTGAAATGGTAGGCAGTTTGCTCTGTACTATTCCTACATATGAATGTATTTGTGTACGTATGGATTTACGCCACACAAGCAATTCACACAGAAAAGTCACCCAATAAATATATTGGCAAGGAATTAATGAATAAACGAATGCAGAAAAAAATTGCCAACCTCTTGAACTAATAAAATATTTATATTTATATAACATTATACATTTCTATTTGCAAAAAAGTTAAGTCCTATTTTATATTTATTAGCTTTTTAAGGAGTAAACAACATATTGTAAACATATAAAAATTTCATCGACTTTGCCTTATGCCAGCAATTTATTGCTCCGGTTTCACAGACACGGGTCATTGCTTTAATATGCAGTATACAGCGCTTCCATTTTTAACTTCTTTTTAGAAATATATATGTACGAAATAATTATGGATCTCCGAAAGTTTTAGTTTTTTACAAAAAAAAAAACAAAAAAATTCAGTTAAAGATCCTGGCATATCTGTTAAATTTTATACTGACAAGGCATCAATAAAAATAATTAGTGAGAGATATTTGCTGTGAAACTATAAATATTATATAATATACTTTGAATAGTTGGAATGGAGTGTTATGCTAAAAAAAATGCCAAACCTAACAAAATTATCCGAAAATACTGAATTGCTAACGCAAGTTCATTGTTTCTAAATTTTCTCATTTACACTGACTAGTTAGAGCATTAACTCATTAAACAGAAGATCGTAGGTTCAAACCACCATCCAAAAAATGCGTTCAATGCGCTCTCCTTCGTCGGAATTTGAGCAGTAAAATATTAATAAAGTAAAATAATAAATAAGGTTAGGTGGCGGATCTTCCCCGAAGGAGAACGTTCCAGTTATTCCAAAAGCCTAGCTTGTGTTAGCACAATGAATATATGGGTCCTCGTGCATACAATACTGTAAGACTACACCTAAGAACAATAATTAGGATTTAAATTTTCAAGAAATCCATAAAACGTTATATTTTCTGCGATATAGGAGAACTTCTCAGATATCAGTCACCTGATATCACTAATATAAAATGGACATATATGTAATGATGTTTTCGATTATATATTATTTTTTATCTTAGAAACAAAATGTTTAATAATGTCATTTACACAGACAGACCAATATATTCTTTGTTTTTTATTAATTAATACTATTAATTAATTTTTATTTTAATCTCTATCTAAAATAGTTTAATTGATACAATAAAACTTTCAATCAGTTAGGAAACATCAATAATATAATATCGATTTTTTGAAAACAGCGTCCTTAAGGCAGAAAAGAGGATCATTTTTAATTAGCTCAATTAAAGAATTAATTATAATAAATTAAATATAATTAAAAAATTAATTTAAAAAAGACAATAAAAAAATATTAAATTTTTAATGGTTGCAATTAACATTTATGCAACACTGTTATAAATAAAAAACGTGCAAAAGCAGAGATTTATAATAGTGAAGCTCCACCGTCTGTGGTTTCTCTTAATATTCCTCTCCTCTAGTTCCAGCCCAATGCATCGCATGTGTAGGGGTCATCCCCTTAGTGCTGGTCCAATATTTTTTTTTTTTATCTGGGACCAGCACTCAGGAGATGACTCTTACACATGCGAAGCATTATGCTGGAACTATAGGAAAGGGATAGTAGGAGAAACGACAGGAGGTGAAGCTTAATTAATTATTTTTGCAGCTCTACTTTCGCACGTTCTTTGTTTATACTCGTAGCAGTGCTGAAGCTTCGGTTCCATAGCCATATTTATTATTGTTTTACTTCGCCGGTGATACACAATACCGACGAAGGAGGGCGTTTTTTTATTAATATCACAAATTTTTTAATTGATATCACATATTTTTTAATTGAAATTGATATTAACTTTTTCTTGCGTACTATTGCTTTTGTTTTAATATAACGTTGTTAGTTTTTTATGTCAATAATACTGGTACAATCATAATGAGATTATGTTGTCATTATTAATGCCAACTTGCCTCTATAATGCCTTTAAGACGCTGAGGCTTCATAATCTTAATGAATAGTGTACAAACTTTGGAAATAAAGGAAAGAAAAAAAAAGAAGTAGAAAAGTGGAAAAATAAAAATGTTTTCATTGTATAGAGGCAGAAATTATAATTATTAGTTGAAAAATGTAAAATAATAAGGTTTCTATGGCCTAGGATGGACTCGAGCCCGCATTTCCAGATAATGTTCAGGCACTAGGCTGCGCGGGCACCCAGTAAACTATTAAATAAAAACACTCTCCTCTAAAACTTGAAACTTAATGAGTCAAAATAACATCACCGGCAGTGCAACTCTACATTACAAAGACTTAAGATCTATTACTTTCTTTCAATAATTTCATCATCTCTCTATTCTCTATGATTCTTTTTAATGTTGCTTGGCATATAAATTTTTTCAGAAAGTCTAATATAATATAAATAATACCATCGCTTGACAACTGGTTTAAAAAAAAAGAACTCAATTCTTTATAGAAGGAAAAAAATTATTAATTTGTAATCCCAACCTGGACTAAGTGTGTTCTTTCTAGTCGCGGTTCTCACTTGTCATTGTCTCAATGCCAAAGCATGCCAACAACCTCGGCTGTTCTTAGCGCGATTTTTTCCTGTGCTGTAGGCTTTGTAGGGTTGTCTGGGCCCAGCTCTTAACATGAAACGGCGGAATTTCTTCACCTCTCATTTCTTGTTATCATTGACTGAACTCTCCCAGGTGAGAATTTTCGCCAAAGCCGGTGCTACACAATACCGACGAAGGAGGGCGTTCTGATGCGATTGTGGATTGCTATCAACTGAAGCCGGTATTGCTCAGTGACCAGTGACTATGCCTTCGCCACTGAAACCTTCCGACAACAACTGACACACTAATGCACATCAGAAAAATGCGAGATATTTATTTTTATTTTAAAATTTTAGTCTGAAAATGGGGTTGAACCCAGGTCTGTTTTTTGATTTGTAGTCAACGTGCAGACTACCATCCATCGTGCCATTTTGAAGTTGGGGCGGTTTTGTTCTTACCTTGAACCAGCACTCAGGTGAAGACCCCTAAATATGCAATGCATTGTGCTGGAACTAGAGGAAAGGAATAGTAAAGACAGTATGATTCCCGGGTGTGAACAGTTTTTGTGGGATCACAAAGAGCCTAACCTTTAGTCTAAGTGGAGCGTTCTCCTGCGGCGGGGATGGTTCGCCATCTAACCAAATCCCAACTTATTTTAAAAACATATTTCTCATCGTATCGCCCAGGTGAAACTATAGCGATCTATTACCATACAGCTTTTAATTGTTATAATGGCTACTTTTCCAATTTTATAAAAAACCCATACAGACGTTTGAATTCGCTTTGGTATTTGTATGAGTGTGCAATACGTATGACTTATAGACATTATATTTTACATAACGTTTGTATTTATTTATGTTCAAAATTAAAATTTATGACATTTATCCATTGTCATAAATTGTTGCAATGACATTTTTGCAATAAAAACAACAACAACAACAACTAAAGCTGCTACAAACAAAAACTGCTACAAAATAATAATAACTGGAGTTAAAATTTTAACAATCATTTGTATTTTATCGCATCGGGTTAATATGCTTGCCATGGCTTTGTTAGTTTGTCTAACTGTTTTGTATGCTGAAGTAGTCAGTAGCTTGATACGTTAGTGTTTGAAAAGCACAAATGAGAATGAGAAATGGAGAAGAGAAAGAGATAGGGTGAGATAGAGAGAACGGGTGAGCGAGAGAGAGAGAGAGAGAGAGAGAGAGAGTAATAACGGCACAAACATTTCATCACATGGTAACAAAATGTCACATCGGCCTGTTGTTTATTTATGCTGCAGACATAAATATTCTGTGGACCTTTTGGGACTCTATTGGTTGCTGAATATAAAATTTTAATGCCCTGTACCAGTATAGGTATGTGTGCCCTTGTGTCGATGCATGTATCTGTATGCGATTGTATTCATAAATAATTTTAAACACCATGATTTATGTCTGCAATATATTTTGTTTATTAGTTTGTCAATTAAAATGGTCAAACGGGCAATAATGACCATAATGAGGCTTTTTCTGAAGTTAATTAATTTATATGATTTATGAAAATTATTAACAAAGACTTTGTAATGAATCCTACATGGATTTTGTGGTGCAATCAGAGCGATGACAGGTGGAAGTGATAATATTAAAGTGCATTAAACAAAAAAAAAAAGAGAAAAAAGAAAATAAATTAACAACATTGTTATTATATGTTTTAATAAAGTATAATTTTTATTCCTGCTTCATCATGGATCAGTGCTCAGGAGAAATCCCCTACATATACATTGCATTGCACTGGCACTAGATAGAAAAAGAGGGATAGTGTAGAGAGCAGACATATGATAAAACTGTTAGGAAGCTTGAGCTACTGCAACAAATTAGAGAGAGAGAGAGAGAGAGATATAGCGTAGAGAATGGCAAGTGATAGAAAGATTGAGCTTAATTCACAACTCTGCCATTGCGTGTTAATTTTAAAGCAAAGTTAAGCCGTCTGTGATGTTAATTTTGACGCATACTTTTCAAGCTAATTGAAGCTGTTTTATTTATTATTTTATTTCGCCGAGACGTTTTATTGCTGAAATATCGACGCAGAAGGTTTACTCGCCCAGATTGGGAATCGAAATCGTGTCCTTTTGGTTGCAGAGCCATCCGCATTTCTCTATTCGGAGATCATAGGGATTCATTGTGAATGCATTTTCGAAAACAAGCAAGAATAGTGCAGAAAAGAAGTAGAAGAAGAACTATCATGATGGCATCTCTAGACAACATTAACTCTTCTCATCACAATGTTCAGTCTCTGTCTATTCATATATTTTTTCGCGAATGGTTATTAGCTGATTTCCTTAGCAGATTCTTTAGTTGAACTAGAGGAGAGTCCTAATTTCTTTAAAGTCCTTTAAAATCGTAATTTGATAATACCACAGACATAGAAATAAGGTAATACAAGACTCATCCAACTGATAACTCCGCGAGACCGCAAAGTATCAAAACACTCAAACAAGCCGCGTTCTCCCCGGAACGAGTTGTGCAATGGTAAAAAAATAGTATCACCGTCCTCCGTTCCTCCGGCCACGTAATCAGCGATCTCGTGCCAGGTAATTTCTTGCGACCATCTGGTTTGCGAGATTCCCCATAGTTTCTGCTGAACGAAAGTCCTGCTCTAACTTATTGCGACATCAACCACAAATTCAGCGTCCACTTGGTACAATCAAGTTGAAAAATTTTTGTTATTAGTACTGGGACCAGAGAGCATCGCGACCAAAGACCCAGACGTGGGTGAGTAAAGCAACGACGCTCTGTGTTTTCCCGATGTCGAGCGGAAATCGGTCCTTGGAAGGAACATACCCGGACGAAGAGTAGGAGGGAATGTTTTAGTAGTAAAACCAATTGACGCACATGACGACAGTCTCTGTAAGTGCGAAGGCATATTTAAACCTACCTCCAACAAAAAAAAAAAACAACGCGATCAAAGAAGATCTCTTGTGCAAAGCCCATTACAATAGATCCTATCCTACAGCTCCTAAGGAAGTCGAGCAGTCTTTGGGGTCTGGTGTTGCACAACTTGTGTGCAGGCACAACAATGCACGAGAATCACATAGAACGTGTTGAGAGCTCTCTGTGTCACTTTAACAAAATCGGCAGACCAATTTTATTCAAGTGCTATCTCCGGCCACACTGGACAGTGAAGTGCCCTGTTAAAAGGTTTAAGTCTGCTCTATTCAGCGAAAACAGCCTACTTGAGATATCCCCGCTCGGGAGCAGAAAGCGTTTGGCATTAATTATGCCAGTGAGCAGTGAATATGATTTTCTTCCAGTGTCTACGAATTTCACTTCTATGGCTTTTCGTAAGTCCAATGGCTCGGCGGCCAATTAGGGGCAACTTTTCCCCTTTTTTCCAGATAGTCCGCCATTTTATTACCCTCATTACAGTCATATCCAGCAACCAATTCCAATGAAACGGACTTGAAGTTCTCCAACTTGTGAACAAGCTCCAGATACTTGCATGCCATTCTTGAGATTGTCATGGTCGACTGAAGGGCCCTAAGAGCCTCTTGATATAATATCTGATAGTTTATATATATTGGCCCCCTCATGCTCCTAGGAACACACTGTGGACACACATATTCCGATGGCATGAACTTCTGCCTGGAAAACCATTGGGTATACAACCATTGGAATCGATTTTCTGAATCGCTGTTCTACCATTCTCCAGATTGGACAGATCAGTCTGCCATACTTGAGATGCCGGCTCACAATTGCTAGAGTTGGTCCTCCAGTTATTACGGTCATTCATATACACTCGGAAGCTTCTGAAGAGAACAATTCTCCTGTCATCATGTAGAGAATTGGGGTGCGTATATCGTCTTACGAGACGCCCAAATGTCCTCTGCTGTGCGCGGGTTTCAACCATAGTCAGACCATTTCCGACAGCGTTACCAGGCACACTTACCCAGATCAGCTGCAGGTTAAAATGTCTCTTTATATTGTTGAGAGGTACCCGGCATTCATAGACCAGTTCAAGTAGTCGTACACAGTTTTCGCGTTACTCGTTACCAAGTGTTCTACAGTGTTTTCTAGTTCGTCTGTCTCTTCCAAATATTATACGGGCGTTTAAAAATTCTACTCAATTGTGGATTGCTTTCGAAGCCTTTCCTTGTGGTATCGTCTGCTGGGTTTCTTATCGTGTGGCCACATCAACAATATTTTTGCCATAAAATATTTATTTGGCAATAAGAGGCTGCGCAGTTCAGAAACGTGGATCGTATTATCTATGATTTCTGGACAACAGATACTACGAATGCACCGGATACAAGGGTTTATGAAAGCCTGATTGCATTGCAAGTTCCAGGTGGCGAGGTTCAAAATTTACATTGAAGTTAAAGAGTAACATTTTCACATGCGAAGTGAAATATTCACGGTCCTATAATTGTTTTTCCAGTGTGGCGAATGCCTGTTTTGTTGTGGTGTATTTTTTTGCAATAAATATTTTGCTATTAAATTTAATTAATCCATTCCCTAACTATTCTTAAATCAAATTTTCCGAAACCTCTAAGAAGAATAGAAAAGAAGAAATCTGTTTTATAAATCAAATTGTGAAAACAAAATTAAAATCTTACAAATCGTTTTCTTTTACAAAACATGTTGAGAAAAAGAACTTAAAAACATATAAAATACAACACAACACTTACGGCATGTCTTTTAAAAATATTTTATGGTTACCGTATTTTCTTTTACATGCAAGAATTATTATGCTGACAATAAATGAAAAAATATTTTAATTTATGACGCTTATAAATATTCCGCAGTTATTTGTTTGCTAGGAAGCAGTAAAAACGAAACGAAGAAATAAGAAAAAAATAAAACAACACAGAATATATGCGAAAGCGCGTAAGTGGCTGACAACATTATTCCGAGAAACTGAAGGAAAGAATTTAAGAATAAATGCTTTGAATAACATTTGTATGTGTATGTACATATATGTACGTATACATAAGCACAAATATAAACAAACACAGTTACTGCGTATTGTAGTTGCATTTGCTCACACATTTTGCGGATAAAGCTAGACAAAGAGAGAGAGAGTAAAAACGCGTTAAGGTGATTTATGTATATCCTTAGCTTGAAAGGATATGAATATTATTACACTTTAACTTGCCTATACTGCCACTATACAACATTTGCTATGAATAAAGCAATGTGCTTATAAGTCTTGGCAATCCTTTTCTGTTGAAAAGCAAAACAAAGAAAAAATTTGAAATTTTCTCAATAATTTTTTAAAAACAATTTTTTTTTTACTTTTCCAGTAGAAGGACAACAACGTATGTACAGCGTGAAACCATGCATTTTCCTTCCAAGGATTTAGCTTTTTTTTTAAATATATATTTGAGTTAAGATATTTCAATATTATTGATTGTATTCATGAAAGGCATTGCACATTTTTTATGCCAAAAATATACGCCGCAAAAGTACTTCAGCTTAAATTTTACAGTTTCACTTAAATTTAAAAGCTTTAAATAGAATACAAATGGCGCCGATGGCTCTTCACACTACTACTTCTAGTCTGCACGTTGACAACAAAACCAGAAACTTTTGCGTTCGACCTCAGTTTCGGAGAAAGTCATAAAAATATTTCGCATTTTTTCTGATGTGCATTAGTGTGTCTTTGTGTGTCAGTTGTTGTCGGAAGGTTTCAGTGGCGAAGGCATAGTCACTGCTCTGCACTGAACAGTACCGGCTTCAGCTGATAGCAACCCACAGGCACATCAGAGCGCCTTCCTTCGTCGTTATTATGTAGCACGAGCGCAGTAAAATAATTATTAAAAGGGCTACTAAAATGGAATATGACTCCTTGACATCAGAGGAGTTTCTATAGACAAAAAAAAACGTGCATAAACTGATACTAAAGCTTTACTACCTGTAATCTCGCTCAGTATGCATTTCCTCTAGATCCATCAGAATACATCACATGTCATGGGGCATGTCTCCTGAGTGCTGGACATTTTATTATGCCTGAATCAACTTTATCAACTAATGAACTGAATAATTTTTGCCTGATCGCAAAAGACGAACAAACTTTTTGACAATCAAAATACTGCGAATGTACCAGTAGCACAAAACGAAAAAATTGTAGCAAGCAACTCTTTTTAAAATTTTTCAATTTGCAGCATATTTTAAGGATAACAGAAGTATTTAACTCATCCTGTTAGCAAGAATTTTCATTTAGTCACCCTTTACGTATGCTACGAATTATTCAAAACCTTTTTTATGAAAAAAAAAAAAAAAACATTGCATACCTGCTTCAAGCTGGCATATTCAGAGGTTCGAAACATTTAAGTCACCCGGTTCTGTGTAAGTGGCACAAGACGATTCAAATATTTCAGCCAGTACTAAAGTATGCTACCAATTTTTAAATTTCTAGTGCTTTGCCAACCTTCTACCTTCTACTAATTTTAGATGTCGGAATAAAATCGAATGGATCATATACATATGTATGCCTTGTGGGTGAAATAAAATGCCCGGCTAAGTGGAATAATAAATGAAATGGATCTTTCGCATCTTAAAAAGTAATGCGCCAACATAACAGCAGAGACGCTAATTTAAATTAAATAACCTCACTGGGCACCTTGAAATCTTAAAAACAATTGATCGATTTACCGACGTGAGCCAGATGTATAATCACACAGAACCCATCTTCACAAGCACCAAGAGGTACAAAGTCGACTTCACAAGCAGGGAAGACGGGATTTGGGATCCATACCAGTTACAAAGCGACACACAAGAGTGATACACAGAGGGTGCCAAAACGCTTGATGGAGTAGAAGCGGTAATACTGGAACCCAGCATCCACAAATTCATGAGGATAATTAAGGATGCCACAATTTCCAGGCGAAACTATATGCCATATCTAAGGCTATATGTATCATGTCAAAAAGGATATACGAGCGAGTTAAGATTAAAATAATCTCGGGTAATCAGTAGCTGCTTAAATCTCTGGACAACTACACATGCAGCTCAAAGCTCCTTACAGAGTACCATGATGTGCTCAGCGCTAAGGTTACAAGTAATCTAATCTCTTAGCTGGGTACTGAATAAATCAGGCTGAATTTAATTGATGGTTTCTGTCTCATTCACATACAGCTGCGACCAAAGAAAACCCCACAAGAGAAATCCTAAGGGACACAAATCACACGATCTCGATGGCCAGTTCACTTTACCTCCACGTGAGATGATCAGGCCCTCAAATCTCTCGTGCAGAATATCCAATATGCCATGAGCTGTGTGGTACATAGCGCTGTCGTGTTAAGACCACATATCTTTGGTCTCCAGATCTTCCAATTCAGGCCAAAAGAAGTTGGCAAATATGTGGCCAATGTTTTTCTCATAGAAATATGGCCCTCATCGCTAAAGATTTTGTGCGTTGAATGAACAGAACACTCATTTTGATAAAACAATTTTATTATTTGCACCTGTTATTGAATGTTATATTCTTGCATGGTACTTATGCTAATCAGACTGAATCAATGGCAACTAATTTGACAGATGTAGCTTCAAGAAGATGGCCGTTATCAACTGTAGAAGTTCGAGAGACCCCATTTTGAAAGACCCCATTTTGAAAAATACAATACTAAAACGCCCTCCTTCGTCGGTATTGTGTAGCACCGGCGAAGTAAAATAATAATAAAAAATAATGGCTACTAAACCGAAGCTTCAGCACTGCTACGAGTATAAACAAAGGAACGTGCAAAAGCAGAGCTGCAAAATAATTAATTAAGTTTCACCTCCTGCCGTTTCTCCTACTAGCCCTTTCCTATAGTTCCAGCACAATGCTTCGCATGTGTAGGAGTCATCTCCTGAGTGCTGGTCCCAGATAAAAAAAAATAAAAAATTGTACGACATTTCTTTTTCTGCCTCCCTTCATTCTATGTCCTTTGCAATTCATTTAAATTTTTAACTGCAAAATCCAAATTATGCCGGGCACTGATCCATGTAAAATAAACAATTTTCATATTACTAACTACTGCTACTTTAAATATATGTATTTCATCAGCTTTCAGCACTCGAAGCTGTATGCACAATGGTTAAATAAATTATTAATTAAAATAAACAAAAACAGCGCAAAATTGATTCGGTTTTTTTTGTTGTTGTAATTTTTTTAGAGCACCTCCTTGCCTTTTATACTGTAGAAAAGTTATAACCCACGAAAATGGAAATTATTTATGATGCTTATGATAGGAATTAGACTATGATGCTTTTCTGAAAATATAGTAAATGGCTGCCGGGCACAGTTAACAACAAACTTAAATATGAATATAACAATAAAAAAGTTACACCCCACCATAAATTGCCAAAACAATCAGGCAGTCAGTCAGCCAGTCAGCCAGTCAGCTTATACAGTCATACAGCCAGACAAATAACACGGTTAACGAACGCCAGAGCGAATAAACCAGTAAAGGGGAATAGTCTACATGCACAAAACACAACTGATGGTATGATAATTTATTAACCAGTCCAACAAAATACATGCATTAACTCATACTTACTTACCCATACACATAAACATACAGCCACATATAAATTTACATTCATACGCTCGTACATTAGCTGGTATCAAGATTTATGTGTCTTGTCGGCATATTGTTTGCGTGGCTCTAAATTATCCTTGATGTGCCTGCCAAATAAGTTTGTGTAAATGCGTATTTGTATGTGTGTGTGTGTGTGTGTGTGTATGTGTGCCTGTACGAGAATGTGTAAAGTATAAAATACGACTTGACTATGGGGAATATTCATGATAAACGCATATCTGATGAGATGAGATCACAAATTACTCTCACTATGTACATCTACACCATACTAAATGTATTATTTATTTACCTACAACCATTTACTGCAGACTACTTACTCTTCCCAAGTGAGTGCAAGTACAGTGACTAGTAAAACTAATTAAACAGTTCTTTTAAAAATTTGAGCAAAAGTGATATTTTCAATAACGATGCAAATATGAAAATTTCAGCAGGCTTTGGGATTCGAAGAGAATTAAAATTTTCGCAAATAAAATGAGTCACAAGTTCAGTGCATAGTGAAATTATTAAATACTTTTTAGAAAATACGTGCGAAAGTGACATTTTAAATTATGTTGCGAACATGAATTTTATAGCGAAAATAGAAATAAATTCAACAAAATTTTGGCTTTATTAAAAAAAATAATTTCTCACAAAAAATATTTTTTTTTTTTTTAAGAAATATAAAAAGAATTTATTATCTCAAAATAAAATATATTTCATATATATATATATATATATATATATATATGTATAAATATACAGGGTGGGCCAACTTGGACTGACTGATTTGAAATGCTTATAATTTTTGTATTTTTTTTTATTTTTTTTTATTTTTTTTTATTTTTTTTTTGCAGATAATACAGAATTTTATAAAATTTTATAATGTCATCATACTCAGTAGATTGGTTTTGCTAGCGACAGAAAATGCCAATTTTTTGAATAATCTGATTATGAGCGATGAAGCACATTTTCATTTTAATATGGATATGTGAATAAGAAGAACTGACGAATTTGGGGTACAGAGAATCCGAGAACATTGCATCAGCGATAATTACACCCTGGCAGATGCACTGTTTGGTGTGGAATCATGGCTGATAAAGTTATTGGTCCATATTTCTTCGAAAATGAAATTAATGAGCCAGAAAGCGTCTCTGTTAAAAAAATTAAAACAGCTGGCAATTTAAATGGAACTCGATGAAATAAGAAAAAAAATAAAGGAAAATTTTGTAAGTAAAATCACTAAAATAATTTAAAACAATGGACGCAGCAGCAAAACAACAATAAAAAGTGCAAAAGAAAATGAAGCTATTGGGTAGAGCATAAGGAAAATAATTTCATCGACTTATGGCAGGAGAATATAAATGAAATTTAATTTGCACAAACTGTGCGTTAAAACCTGATTTAATTAAACTTATAGTGAGAGCGCAAAATCAGCTGTTTGTGGTTTTAACGTTAAAATCAGGTTTTAACTATTTCATCGTTTTAGCTGACACTGTCATTCCGTATATTGAATATCAAAATAAATAAAATAATCTATAATATTTTCTACAGCTATTTTATTTTCTCGTTTATCTGTATTAACGTTCTATTCCACTTTGAAATATGTATTTAAAGACACAGACACATACTTATGCATATAAAGTATAATATATATATATGTATATGTATGTATGTGTGCATAGTCATGTATAGAATAAATGACATTAACGTATGTTATCTGCCACTGATGTGATTATATTTTTCATCATTCTTGTTTTAATGGGATTAAAATCTGTGTAAGCGCATAAATCAGGATTCAATCATCGTTTTTGTTGCTTATTTGTATGATTGGATGTGTATGTGTATGTGTGTGTTTTTAAACATGCATGTGGGTTACTGGCTGGCTTTACTGTGGCATGTGTGTGCACTTGCTAGAGGAGGCGTAATGGATGAAATTGTGTAACCATTTTCATTACTTACACTCACACACACACACACACACACACATACTCAGATATTCAGTTAAAGTTGTGCATAAAATTAATAAACCGTATAAATAAAATTGCCAAAGATTTTGTCAGTTTGATTTTGTTTTATTTTTTTTTAAAAAATTGCTTTTCAAATTGAAAGCATGTTATGGAAAATATTTCGTAAGGCAACTTTAATTATATTCCGAAAAATTAATGAGTTGTAGAATGCAGAAGACATGGTTGATTAGAAATTTATTTACTCCAATAAGTAGGGCGATCCAACGACTAAACTTTACAATACAATAAAAAAAAAAAAAAAAAAAAAAAAATTTTTTATTATAAACAAAAACCAATTTTCCTGAAGAAGCTACACAAAGGAGTAGCGAAATATTGAAATAAATATAAAATATATAAAAAGACCTTAGGCTTAAAATAATTAGTGTTATTAATATAAAAAAAAAAGGTCAAAAAACTAGAAAAATTATAAAGAAAAAATATTATATAAACAGAGAATACAAAAACAAATTAATTTATGAAGGGTGTTAAGAAATTACTGCAAGATTTGAATTTATCGGCACATGTGCAGTAAAGTGTCGGTTACCCTAAAAAAAAAAAAACACAATCTGACAGCTGACAGTTTAGGGTTAGTAAAAATGGAGCGTTACACGAGAGAATGACGTGTCTTCATTATTGAACAATATTTCAAAAATATTGATAATAATAAAATTGATAATAATATATAAATAATAATAAATAAAAAAAAAATAAATAAAAAAAAAAATGTATAAAAAAAAATAATAATAATAAATAATCATCCTAAGCGATGAAGCACATTTTCATTTTGAAGGCTTTGTTAATCGACAAAATTTCCGGTTTTCGGATTCTGAGAACCCCCCACATGTGATTGTCGAAAAGCAAGTGCATCGACAACGTGTCACTATTTGATGTGAATTGTGGGCTAGAGGCAAAATTGATCCATACTTTTTTGAAAATGAGGCTGGTCAAGCAGTGATATCGCGACAAGATAACACATATCTTTATGCCCCGAAATTGTGTGATATTCAGGCATGTTCCACATAAGTAGTCGAATGAAAGTAAAATACGTTTTGAAAAGTAAACTTTTCATTTTTGGTGTTACATTTTCTCATTTGAAATGAAGTTCGAAAACAGAAATAGTAACAGCTGATTTTAAAAATAAAATTTTACTTTATACATAATTAAATTATTGAATGTTTTTTCGTATAAAAGTTAAAGAATTCGTAAAAAATATTCAGGAATAATTAATAATTAAACAATGAATGTTATATTAGTGTCCATGGTGCTTCAAAACAATGAATTCGCGGTAGCAAAAGTGCAGAGGAGGATTCTGCAAGACCACTCAAATCCTTTGGATATAAATGACGCCATGTAAGTACACATGCATACATGATGTGTATATTTTCAATGAAAATTTTAAATTATAATTATATATGTATTTAGGTTTTTACAGTATTACCGCATTAACAAGGATGCTGTTCATCTTCTTTTAAATTCTATAAAATGTAGGCTGCCTGTTTCTTCCATACCGGCACAAATACAGCTTGCTGCTACATTAAGATTTTTAGCAGAAGGCGGATTTCAACGAGGTGTTGGAAAAGACAGCGATGTGGCTTTAGCCCGAAGTACCACGTGCAAAATTTTAAATCGCGTGCTTATCATTTTAGAAAGGCACATTTGTGCTACATGGATCATATTGATCATGAGCGACGATGAACGTAATTTGTCCAAGCGTCATTTTATGCAAAAGTTTGGTATACCCGGTGTAATAGGATGCGTTGATGGCACTCATGTGGAAATTACTAAGCCTCATAGTGATGGAAACTTGTTCTACAACAGAAAAGGTTATTACAGCTTAAATGCGATGATAGATGAAGTGTTTCCAAATTATATGTAAATTCAAATATTATATTTATTCACAATTTTTTATAGATTTGCGATTATAACATGATTATAAAAGCGGTAGATGCCCGTCGACCTGGGTCTAGTCATGCTGCCCTAATTTGGAGTGTCAGTAAAGCTAGCAGTTATTTTTCCCGTTGCTATGATAATGGAGAAAGATGCAACTGGTTGTTGGGTGACGCTGGCTATGCTCTTCAGCCGTTTTTACTGACTCCTTATAGGGATCAACAGGCTGGTTCACGTCAACACAAATTTAATGAACGACATGCATCAGCACGTAATGTAGTTGAAAGGACTATTGGTGTGTTGAAAAGCCGCTTTCGATGTCTTGCTCATATCCTTCCGTACCAGCCCCTAAAAGCAATTCGAATTATAAATGTATGTTGCGCGCTGCATAATATTTGCAGACATTTTAATATACAGGATATGGAAGAAATAAATTTAAGAAATGGAATTCATGAATTAATAACTGATTCCGTAGCCACTTCAATAAGAGATGATATCGCCAACCGACTTCAGTTAATAAGATATACATCTTTGAGTTTTTTATATGAATTTTATTATTTAATAAATCTTAAAGTATGTTTTTTTTATAAAGACAAGCATCACATTTAATTCAATTAAAAAAAAATAAAAATTTAAACTAAAAATATAGCGAGATCAATAATATTAAAAAATGAACCGTCTCAAAAAAATATTTTTAAACCACTTCGTTTCAAATTAAATTAGTTAATAGAACATGGCAATTCACTAGGAATTAATGTTCGAAAACAAAAAGTAAATGAAATGTCAAAAGTAGAATGCAGAACACTAAACATTCAAATTGAAGTGATTTTAAATTACTTCAAAGTGATTTGCAGAACATACCCGATTGATGTTGGCAATGTGTGGTTTCAAACATGCCATACAGCCTTTGAAAAAATTCAATTGGTGCATGAAACATTTCCAGGTGGTGCACTATCTCGTTTCAGTGATCACAATTCGCCCCCTCATCGTGTGATTTATTTTAATGCGATTATTTGAAAACACAGGTCTATGTAAGCCCACACAACCACTGGCGCATTAAAGGAAAAGAATCAACGCATCAGCGAAATTCAGTCACATCTATGCAAAATCTTAATGGAAAATTTCCAATAAGTGCAGTAAGTTTGGTATGGTAAAATTAATAAAGTAAAAGTAAATCAATTAAGCACATTATTTTTACTTCACTTGAGGTTGGCTTTTGGTACTGTAAAATTTTTTCTAATTCTCGAATAGTTTATGTGAACATTTATATAATTATGTGAAATTTCTTATATCTTTTAAATTATTTTTTTCAATGAGTTATATACAAAAAAAAAAAAAAATAAAGGAAAATAGAATTGTTTTTACGGGTTGAAGTCACTTAATTTTTTATCATTCAAAATTAAATTATATTAAGAAATAAGCTAAAACTGGGGTAATTTAAGTGACATTATTTTCCATATTTAAAGCGTTTTCTTTTCAATCAATAGTACAATGCATTTCTTTTACGGATTTGCCCAAAATATTTGAACTTTATTGTTTCGCTTTAGAGCCATTTCGAAGCACTTTAAAAGAAAACAATAGTCTGAAAAGTGCAGTACACTTTTTGAGAATCGAAATCACTATTAGTTTTAAAACAATTTCCATTTTGTCTATTTCATAATCTAAAATATGAAAAAAATTAAATTATAAACGAAAAAGTTATTAAATTTTTTAACCGCATGGCCACCCTGTATAATCGCAATATATTGCACGATTTTAATTGAATTGCAGCATGTGGAACGAAAGTGTTTAAATGACTAACGAAATCGTGTAATTTAACTTAAATTACTTTAATTTCTCTTGGCGTCTGCCAAAATTATCTTTAATACGCAAATTATAGGCAGCTGCAAATTCGAAAGAAATTTAATTTCAGACATGTTTTACTTCCAAATTAATGCCCCAAAAATTTCAGCGAACATTTTTGCAAAATTTTTAACACCACTGAACGGAATTTTGTCATTGTCATTTAACTTTTTTATTTCTTAAACAATTTTTAAATATGAAAATGTAAGAAACTTGCCAATAGTTGCAGCAGATGCATTTTTCACTCCATTTCCTTCTGCCATTGTTTATTCAACTCAATTCACACTTCAACCCTCTTCAATTAAAAAAATAAAAGAGAAAAAAAAAATAAATAAAATGTCAAACCACGTGTCAATTGTTTAGCTCAAAACAGACATTGATTTTCTCCACCCTTTCATTCCGCAAAAGCAACCAGCAAAATGTTACAATAACGCAAACGAAAACTCAATGTTATTTTAAGTGTATTAAATTAGAAGGACATTAAAGTGGATTTAAATTTCAAACTTGACATGTGGTCAAAAGAAGCCACAGGCTGCCTTATGTCTACAGATTTTGTGGCGAACGTGTTTAATTAATTACTTTCAATAAGCACACATACATATATAGTATATGTAGTATATTTATATACACATATGCTTACTTTACTTACTATATATCAGGGGTGGCCAGCTGTGCTAACTTCGGGAGCCACGTTTACGAATTTATATTTTAAAGAGTGCTTGACAATTTTTTCAAAATAAAATATTATTTCAAGCAAGTTTTTTCATTTATTTGCAAAATATCTGCACTTATTTCTATATTGCAACAGCCCCCCCCTCCCCGCACCGTTTTTATTTTGATGTACTTTTCAGTTGTTTATTTCCAGATTTCAGATTTATTTAAAAAGACGTTTAAAAAGATTTAATTTTTCGAAGAAGCTGTTTAGTTTATTTTGTGTTTATTTTATTTTTATTTATTTATTTATTTTTATTTTTTTTTTTACTTTTTTTTTTTATTTTTTTTTTTTTTTGTTTATTTTATTTCACACAAAAAAATTCTAACGTGGGGATAATATTTTAGGTTAAGGAAAAAGATTTTTTCGAAATTCCAGCACAGTTAAGTTTTTCCTAAAATCTAATAATTTGTCACGTCACATCACTTCGTATGGGCCATTGTAAGCAGAACTTATTGCATACTGAGGCGGTGCAGTAACGTAGTTTTTCCCATGTAAAGGCAGTAGATACAGAGGCATGCAGCGTTAATCGCTCGATCTAGCCCGTAATGCCAGCTGTCATTTGAATCTCGTACGTGCCGTACGTGGTATGAATGATAATACGTTATTTTTCTAACTTCTAACAGTGACCTCCATATAATGGGAACCCTTACCGTGACGCCGGGGCACTGTGGCGGCTCGACCAACCCCATCCTCTGACTTTCCTTCTGAAAAGGAAAACGAAGTAAAAACAATAAAAGAGGCAGTAGTGCCTCACGAATAACAACATCTTCGCAAGTGGCTTGCGAACCAGCGGAAAGAGAGGTTGGTAATGATCTAGGGGCCAATATTAAAAATAATACGGTATACTGAAGTATTTATAGGTTTGATCATAGGCGTCTTATAGAAGGACTCATGAAAAGACACGTAGGTATAGAGAAAAATTAAAAACAAACCCTCAGAAATATACCATTGAAAAAAAATACGTTTTAATAACGAATGAGATAATTTACACATACATATATAGACCAGCTAAACCGTATAACAAACATATTTAAATAATCGTAATTTTTACTTTTGAAAATTTTCTGTGACACAACTAAGTGATTATCTAATTTTGCCACTCAACAAACATTCCACACTTTTTTTTTAAATTTTTGTATTGATTAATTTAATAAAATTTCTACAAATTATTCTTGCAAAATCGACTACAAGAGCCGCATTATGGCCAACTCTGCTGCATATCCACTCAAAGGTTTAATAAATGATTTTCGTATTTAAATCAAATGAATATGCATAACGATGTCTGCAGTGTTTGTAAATTGTGTGCATAAAAATAACTGACTATATTTCAATATGGACTCAAATTACCTTAAAAGTATCCTGTGTTGTATTGACTGCTTAACCAACTGACTGCTTGACTGTCTGGCTGGTTGCCTGGCTCAACGGTTAGTTGTCCTGTGATTAATGTGTTAATTTGACACCTAACAGTAGCCGCTTGTAACTGAAGAAGCAGTCAAGTAAGAACCATATAAATACAAAGAAAAGGGGGATAAAAAATAAAAAAAAAATTATAAAAAAAAAGAACAGGCTGAAAAACTCTTTTTTTTGTCTAATCGCAAGGGGATACGTTTGTGTGTGTGTAAGTGTGCATAAAAGGCTCAAGATAATGCCATGCCAGCAACTGTATGTATTTTAAGTCTCATGACAGGCATCCTTTTTCCTTCACCTTTCATTCAATTATTGCAGCATTATTGTATGCAGTAGTTGTTGTTAATTTATTCCGAAATGGCATGTGTGAAGAAACATGCATGTGGGGTTTAAGTGTCGGTCAGCTTGTCGTTTGTTTTATACAGCTCCAGCTATAAGCCCGCATAACTGATTGTTTTTTCTTCTTCTTCTTATAGCATTGTGTAATTTGAGCTGTTCTAATATGAAGATGTTAAATGCCCAAGACCAATTACTAAACAAACAAACAAACGAACAAACTTTAAAGGTATGATAATTAAATTTAATCCTGTTCAAAAAACAAGTGAAATCAATTAATGTATTCTATACTTTTTTTAAGGTAACTTCAATTGTCAACTGATATCATTTGAAATACTTCAACTGTTTGGGTTTTTCTCTTATGAGTGAAAAGTAAATAAATACTTTTGCATTTTTCTATCATTTTTATAAACCTCAAGCATTTGCTTTACTGTGGCTTAAATTAAATACAAGGAGGCACAAAAGTTGTCAGCCGATGTTCTTTGACTGTATTATTGTTTTAACAACTGGAAAACTTTAGTTTTACTTTTGGATTGTGTTCCTTTGAGGTGTAAATTTATTTTCTCTTGTAGTACAGAGAACATTATCACAGCCAGAAATAAAACTTAAGTCATTCTTAGAGAATGACATATTCACAGCTTCGAAAGGATGCATAAATGAATATTTTGCACTGCCTAAGATCCATATTAATAAATTCTGGGGCTTCAAAGTATTAACACTTGTTATATTTTAAAGACCAGTTAAGAAGAGCTTTAGCTTAAAACGATTTTAAAAAAGAGCTTTAGAAACCAGGAAAATGATAAAAAATAAGAAAATAAGAAAAATAACAAATTTATGGGCGTGCTTAAATTTCGGATTATGAGCCTCTAAACCGGATAATTAGAACAAAGTTTAATTAAAAATTAATCACGGAAAATAGAAATCCATTCACGGAGGCAGCAAAACTCACTAAAAGAAGCTGCAGCAGTATCAAATTTTTTGATATTGTTACGTTTTCCATTTTTAAAACGTGTATACTTTTATTTAATATAATTAACAATTTAGTTTGATAAGCTTTTATTTATTTTTCTCTTTACTTAATTTTTAATAATATTTAAATAATTAAATTAAAATTATATATTAAATTTAACGAGCAATGACATCGTGGGCCCGCAGTTCGAAATAATAGTGTAATAATAAAATAATGACTAAGATTAGATATTGAACTGGGACAGTACATTCATTTGAGTATACGAGGTTTGTCCAAAAGATAATGTGAATTTTGTTTTCGTTGAATACAATGGCGTGCTTCCTCATGAGTTCTTGCCAACAGGGCGTACGGTTAATAAGGAATACTACAAGGAAGTTACGCAACGTTTGCGTGAAGCGATCGGAATTGTGGAAAAAAAAAATCGTGGATTCTGCATCACGATAATGCACCAGCTCACACGTCAATGCCTGCCCGTTCGTGATTTTTTGGCCAAAAATAACACCCTAATCATGCTTCAACCATCCTGCCTGCCACTTTTTCCAAAACTGAAGAGACTACTGAAAGGGAATCGTTTTGCCACCATTGCTGAGATAAAGTCAAAATCGAAGAACGAGCTGATGGCCATACCGAAAAGCGCATTTCAGAAGTGCTTTGAGGATTGGAAAGAACGCTGGCATAAGTGCATTATATCTGGGGCGGGATTACATTGTAGGAGACAAAATTGATATTGAAGAATAAATAAATACTTTTCAAAAAAATTCAAAATTCAAGGTGTATCGTGAACAGACCTCGTATATATACATTGAGATGATTTATATAGATTTACTTAAAACAAATACATAAAGATACCAATGAATCAGTAATGTTTTACAGGATTAAGAATGGGTCAACGAATCGGCACCAAATTTGCCGCATTCGAAAAATATTGAGTTCACTTAAATGTCGTGAGACAACAACCAGATTCGGTGAAATAAATTTAGAGCTTTTGCTTTCGAAAAATTGTTCTTTTTTTCTTAAATAAAAAGAAACTTCATGTATGTATGTATATTGACATCTAAATATTTTTCTTTTTTTAGAGTTTCAAAAACATTTTTGAATTTCATATAAATTTTGAGCTAAAGAAAGAATGTATTAATTAATTTTTGGTTTTTTTTTTGCCATTTGAATTTGGGAAAGAAACCACATTCCCATTAAAATAATGTTTCGCACTAACTTTTCACAAGTAACAATTTTACACATTCCATACAGCACCACCTTATTTTTTACGCCCACCAACACAACACAACACAAAACAACACAACACAACACAACTTAGCTTTCATGATGAGTTCATGCATATCAATTGTCTGTCAGTCTAAAGATTTTATTCTTTCTGACATTTAATTGTCATTGAAAAATGTATGCGTCTGCCAAACGCGTTGATAGTTCGTCTTCGTCAAACTTGAGTTTTGTTAGTCGTTTCGTTCTCATATTCTCGTTTATATTTTTTTTTTTTTTTGCAATTTCTGTTGCAGATTTTTCACTTTGATTGACAGGATTGTAAACTGCTGCTGAATGCAATTGGCAGTTTGTTATTCTTGAGTATATTTTTTTTTTTCTTATTATTTCGACTCGTTGTGTTACTCATTTTTGCTAGAGATAAAAATATGTTTGAATGTCAATTTTAGATTTTGATTTGTATTTTTCTGAAACATTATGAATGCAGTTCTATATGTAAATTAGTGATGTTGTGTTGAGGATTTTTTAAACCTTTCGTTCTGTTTGGAGTTATAGAACGATTTTACTTGCTCCTCCGTATGCTTTTTAGGAACAGCTCAGTATGCTTTGTAATCAATTTAAATAGTAGTAGTAGTAGTAGTAGTAGAATCCTGCGTTTTACAGGATTTTGTTTTCCACTATTATATTTATATTGTTTGCGGTCAAAACAGACATGACAGGACTTTAAAATTTTTTTTTATTAAAATTCCAAGCAACGGTTTCCTCTGATGCAACACATAGTGTATTCTTTTCAACCAATAGTGCAGTGGATTTTCTGCCCGATTTCGCCCTATTAATTAAAAACAGTTGCATTTTATTGTTTCGCTGTAAAGCCATTTTAGTGCAGTTTAAAAGCAAACAGTAAAGTGTAAATATTTTTAAAAAATAAAGTCGATAGTGCAATGCTATATTTGAAAATCTAAGTAAAACAGCTCCGAAAATTAATTACGAAATTTTCTCTACTAAAAACTCAAAATATAATGCAAATGCGGCATGTGGTCTCTTAGCTACTGAGAATATAAGAAATTTAATACCAGTAACACTCTTTGGTTCCATCGGTGCTATTGGAGATTCCCTTGACTTGTTTCGCAAAATATTAAGTTGCAAAAGATTTTCTTTTGTTGTATTTTCGACATAAAATTTTAAAAACAGAGCAATGAGGGTGGCGATGGCCCGATGGTTGGTAGTCTGCACGTTGACTACTAAACCAAAAACAGACCTGGGTTCAACCCCAGTTTCAGACTAAAATTTTAAAATAAAAATAAACACGTCGCATTTTTCTGATGTGCATTAGTGTGTCAGTTGTCGTCGGAAGGTTTCAGTGGCGAAGGTATAGTCACTGGTCACTGAACCATACCGGCTTCAGCTGATAGTAATCCAGATCCTCCTTCGTCGGTATTGTGTAGCACCGGCGAAGTAAAATAATAATAACAATGGCTATTAAACTAAAGCTTCAGCACTGCTACGAGTACAAACAAACAAAGAACGTGCGAAAGCAGAGCTGTAAAATAATTAATTAAGCTTCACCTCCTGTCGTTTCTCCTACTATGCCATATCTATAGTTCCTAGAGTGCTGGTCCCTCATAAAAAAAAAAAAAAAAAAAAAAAAATTGTTGAATTTGAAAAACGAAACATTAAAAAAATATTTTTAAAAAATAAAAAATAATAAAATTTTAGCTGCTGTATTCAATAAAAAATTTTTCAATTTGTACAAAAAATTTTTCAAATTAAATATTTCTATAGCAAAAAAATTTTTGAACATTTTATTGTATTTATTTCCTGAAGAAGCTACACAAAGTTGCAGCGCAATAGCGAGAGAAATTTATATGAAAAATAAAAAATATTTTAAATCTAAAACTTAAATTTTTAAAAATAAAAATAATTATATAACAATAGTAAATAGTACACAGAAAAAAAATCTTGTGTGTTATATCAATTAAAAAATTAATTACATCTGCACCTGTAAAGAATTTAATAGTATCAATTAAATTATTAATGTTGACTCAGTTGAAGTAAATACACAATTAAATCTTTAATAATAATAATTCTCCTCTTTATTCGACCTTCTATTTTTATTGTATGCAATAAATTATCCAGCAATGTAGGTCTTATTTTTATAAAATTTTAATTTTTTTAATAATATTTTTCTTCGATATTTCGCTAACCCTGGTTAGCATCATCAGGAAAAATTAATTTTTTTTTTTTTTTAACAAACATAAAATGAAAATATTTTATATTATTTGAAAGGAGAAATTTTTCCTGTCAATTATATAAAAGTATTTTGAAAAAAATGTTTCTCTTCTTTTTCATAAAAATTTAAAATAACTCAAATTAGGAAATATGTAACAATTATTAATAGAAAAACTTAAAATTACTATTATATGAAATAAATTCTGCTTATTTTTTATTCAGTGCATTGCTGGATAATTTATTGCATTTAATAATAATAATTAAAAATTTATATTTATGTATATGTGATTCTAATTTCCTTATTTTTTTACTTAAATATTTTGAAAATTTAAAAACAAAAATTTTAAAGCAAAAAAAGTTTTTTAATTCAGTCAATTTCTAAGAAACCGATTTTCGAAAAGTTCTAATATCAGAATATTTAAAAAAACTAGTTACGGTTTTGCAAAATCAGAAAAAAATCCGCGACCGGTTTTTTTATGAAAAAAGAAGTAGTAGTAATTAATTTTATTAAAGAAAAGTTTTAACAATTCATATCGACCTCTGTGCGCGAAATTATCGTATGTTACACTTTTTTTGAAATCGACTTTTTTATGCAAAATGGTTCTAAATCCATTAATTCATCTGCAGATAAAGTATTATAGCGATAATTGTTATAGTTATGGAGATAACACTATGTAAATTTTATCGTATGTGACAGTTATTGCTGTCAGGCAAATAAATAAAAGACGAATAAAAATGCTCTCCTGTGAAATTTAGTTTTTGTAACATACGATAATTTCGCGCACAGGGGTCGATATGTTATACAAAAAGTATTATAAAAATTAAACAAAAAATTAAATAAAAATTGTTTTTTTTTTTAGATTGGACCACTACTGGAACTAGAGGAAAGAGATAGTAGCAAGAGAAATGATATCAGGTGAAACTTCACTATCTTACAACTCTGCTTTTACATGTCATTTGTTTTTATAGCAGTGTTGTAGCGTCTCTGATGTCAAGGAGACGTAATAAATTGTGAAGTTACCTTTTCGTAGTTACCTTTTAGTAATTATTTTACCTCGACGGTGCTACACAATACCGACGAAGGAGAGCGTTCTGAAGCGCATGTGGATTGGTTACAGCTGAAGCCGTTACTGTTCAGGGACCAGTAACTATACCTTCGCCACAGAAACGTTCCGACAGCAACTGACACAAAGTCACACACAAATGCACATGAAAAAAAATTCGAGTTTATTTTTATGAGTCTGAAACTGGTGTTAAACCGAGGAAATTTTTCGTAATGTAGTCAACGTGCCATCGCAATCAATAATTTACCCAATGTTTTTTATTTAGAGCAACCAGAGATATTGTATTAAATCTTCATTTAAATAAATGAGAAGTTTTAGCAATATCAGGGCTGAAAGAAGAACTCCGTAATCAAACTGTAAACTGGTTTCTCATTTTTCTTACTTAGGCTGACTTTATTTCAACTCTAAATACTATAGTTATAGGGAGCAATTAAGTTTAAATAAATGCAATACAACAACAAATATACTCTCTATAGAGTATTGCAAAATAATTGTTCTTGGCCAGGTGCCGTCAGGGTATTTTGGGAATTTTTTTTTAAATATATTTTTATTTTACTCACTACTTTTCCCCAAAAAATTGTTATTTAATTATTAATTATTGGGACCAAAAATTAATGGAAAATTTAATTGAATTGATTAAACTTTTAATTGAAAAAAAAAATAATTATTATTCCCAAATAAAGGTGTTAATTAAAATAAAACAAGTAAAATTTTTTTTCTGTGCATTTAAGCAAAACTCTATTTACTTATTCTAACATGGCTGCTGTTAATTCAAAAAACAAATACTCGTTGCAACGTCATACAGCAGCATTTTACCCATCATGCACGTTCGAGGGCTTGTAAAATTGCACTCTGCCATACACAAGTTACCATTGTTAATTTCTACTGAATTACGCCAGTGTTATTTGCCTGGCCATTGAGCAATAATCAGTAAAAATAAATAAAAAGCCCAGCTTTTCCAGAGAAAACACGCTGCGCATCTTTCAAATGCTCAATACCAATCAGCCAAGTGACGATAAACGTGTCAAACCAAACGCAACAGAGAGTTTGGAAATCGACAAACTCTTAACACATGAATAAACGATATTCAGGCCTAAAAAAATACTAAAATTATTTATTCATTTATGCGTTTCGAGAATGTACAAAACAAAATATCTTTTTGATTTTGACAGGGTGATAATAACCATCACCGGCGTCGACATCATCACAAACATCACGTTACAAAAATAAAAAATAAAATAAACAATCGTTTGCGTTTGAAAAGGTGCAGACACTGTGTAAAAGAAGATTGGTGTGCGCGCTCTCCTTCACTGCCTTCAACGAAAGAATTTCAAAATAATTGTTTGTAATTTTTTTTCCCCAATCTTCTCCTGTTTGGTATTTTTATTATTTTGCATTTGTCGTTGGCAAATAATTCGTGTGTGGCATGATCACAGATTGTCATCGTCATCATCAGCAGCTCCATTTTTTTTTTTTTATTTAATTCCTGTAGTTGTTGCTGTTGTTGTTGTTGTTGTTATTGAGGGAATTAAACTAAAGACGAAACTGATTTACTATGCATGCACAAACACAATCTGTCATGCATTTATGTGCATATTAAAATACCATAATTCATGTACATTGCTTGCTTACACATATTCTCCTTTTGTTCTGTTTTTCTCTTTTCTTTTTTTTTAATTTTGTTGTAATATTTCTTACATTTGAATAATAAAACTTCTTTAAGCATAAAATAGCGAAGAAGTCTTTTAACTGCCTGCCATGTCACATCAAATCAAATGTTCAGTTTGTCCAATATTTATTGTTTGGTCAAATATTTGCATACCAAGATTGCCACTAACTGCTAGCTACTTCGTTATGCCAACAGACTCGGCCACGTCACATTGCTGAAACATTGAAAAACAAAATGTTTATGTAAATAAAAACGTAGCATAGACGACGACAAAAATCCATATCACATGCTCATCACTCATGTTGTGGAAAACTGTCATTTCGTAGTTTAAACATCAATATGTCAGTCAATCATTTCGGGGTGGCAACAGGGGCGTTACAACAAAACACAACTTGGTGGGAGAGCCATTTCTACAAACAAAAATTTAATTTCTCTTTCGAAATATATTTCAGTATACATACATATATTTAAATCGGTTTATAAATAAAGTGGGATGATAAGCTTGGCAAATACTGATTTTAATGTGTAAGTGTACTACAATAGTAGGCAAATAAAATATATTTCTGGTAAATCTTATAGCGACATAATAATTTGTAATTAATTTACTTACAGTGGTCGAAGCAGTGGGATCGTAAGCAACACGCACAACAAATGAATCTGAAATTTAACGAAAGAGAAGTTCCTCATTAGAGTAAATTTTTGTGAAAAAATCATTTTAATAATTCTATTAGTTAGTTAGTTAGTTTTTTTACTGCTCTCTCAAAAGTAAATATACACCGGCTACAATAGCAAGAAAAACATTAATAATGTAATTAATAAATGTAAACAAATTATGACATATACGGCGTGTAAAACATAATCGAGGAAAAAAGTCACTGATGAGTTGATTTTACTTGATAAATATACTTTGCTGAATTCCAAATAACTAAACGAGCAGACCCACAACCAGCTGATTAGAAAAATCAGTATAAAATAATCATATAAAAGAGTGAAACATATCATCTCGTATTTCAATTAAGTTCACGGTCATAATTCCTTTGGCAATATATCACTGCCCAAATAACATTTTTCAGTGGCATATAGACAACAATTTTAAGTATTAAATTGCTCTATATAGCTGCCGGTGGGGAAGACAATTCTCATCGTACAACATTATTTTTTTTTTTTTTTTTTTTATCTGGGACCAGCACTCAGGAGATGTCTCCTATATATGCGAAGCATTGTGCTGGAACTATAGGAAGGGGATAGTAGGAGAAACGACAGGAGGTGAAGCTTAATTAATTATTTTACAGCTCTGCTTTCGCACGTTCATTGTTTATACTTTTAGCAGTGCTGAAGCTTCGGTTTCAGTAGCGATTTTTATTATTGTTTTACTTCGCCGGTGCTACACAATACCGACGAAGGAGGGCGTTCTGATGTGATTGTGGATTGCTATCAGCTGAAGCCGGTATTGTTCAGTGACCAGTGACTATGCCTTCGCCACTGAAACCTTCCGACAACAACTGACACACAAAGACACACTAATGCACATCAGAAAAATGCGAGATGTTTATTTTTATTTTAAAAATTTTTAGTCTGAAACTGGGGTTGAACCCATGTCTGTTTTTGGTTTAGTAGTCAACGTGCAGACTACCATCCATCGTGCCATCGCCACCCTCTTTTATTTACTTTTTTTACTTTTATTTCTATAATAAAAATGTAAATAGCAAAATTATTAACCACAGTGCACGAGAGTTGTCAAAGTTTTAATTGCGTCATACACCTTTTACTTACTTTACACTTTTCTAACAAAGTTCAAAATGTCACGCAAAGCGACAAAGTTGTATCTGACACGGCCTTTAGTGTGAAAATCGTATTAAGCGAAATACGTCGTTCGTCTCAGTTGTGTTCGTAGCATCAACTAAAAAGGTTTGTGTCTTGAATCTTTTGTTTCAACGAAAGAGTAACGCAAATTCTCAAAGTCTATATTTAATTAAATTGACTCATAATGAAATAAAAATTAAATATATATACTATATAAAATCCCACACAATTTTTCTATATACTTTTAGCTACACCTCTGCTTGGATATGCTTTTATTTGCTTTCTGTCACTTACGTTACACAAATCAATGTTCATATTTTGTGTGTTTTTCTTTTTTTTTTAATTTCAAATAATTATTTTCTTCTTTTTATTTAATTCCCTGGAAATTATCACAAAATTAGCATAATTTTACGTGATTTCTTTCCCTTGCCGGGGCAAGCAACTTAATAACTATTAATATTTTAACGACTATCTGTATGTCAAACGTTAACAAATATTTGATGTCGATTGATATACATATTTCTGTAGTTTTATTTGGTGTTTCATTTTAGTATAAATGCAAAGTTGCATTTACAGACTGGCGCCGGTGGATGGTAAATTGTTCGTTTTCTTTATATTTCTTCAATTTCACTTTTGATTGAATATATTTGTGCTCTCGTCATATGATGTGGTGGGTCTGAAAATTTAAAATTCATATCAGCAATCACGTATGCAAATATGCAAATATGCTGCAGTATAATATTGTATTGGATTAAAATCATAAATTTATTTATTAAAAAAAAAGGGTTTAGTAGTTTGAGTAAATGAACGTGGAACTACAGACGATATTAATTGTGTAAAACAAACTTTTTAATGTAAATTTCTTGAAATCTAAACTTATACCAAAATTATTTTTATATGTTATGGATTAATTAAATAACTTGAGGTTATTCACAGTATTTAGTTAACACTAAAGCAGCCAGAAAATATCAAAATATTTTGATGTTTTTAAAATACCGACTTTTAACACGAATTGAAACCATAAAGACGTCTATACACTGTGCAATAAATAACGAAACATGTCTGCTGGCATAAACATGCTGCAAAGCGTGTAACTACCATGAGTGGTGCCTCCGTAGTCTAGTACATTAGTCGTATCAATATGGAGATACGTGTTCAATTCCCGCTTAGACCCCGAAGAGATTTGTAGAGTTTGTATTGTCCTTAAAAAAAAAAAAAAAAAAAAAAAAAAAAGAAAGAATAAGTGTGAACAAAATACTCGTGCCATGCAAATCCCTGTCCAGACTTGCAATTTTTATTGCTACAATTTTTAAAAATTCCAATTTAAAATTTCATCATCACTTATAACAAACTGCAAGTAGAATAGTGATAATTGCAAAGCAAAAGATTATTGCAGAATACATGAAAGCGTGTAGGCCTTGCCAATCTTCTCACCTCACTCGCCAGTAAATTCAAGAATTGCTGCAACAAAAATTGCAAGTATGCGCGAAAACTAACACAATTTTATGAAGGTATTTCCGCAATTGACCAACTTGAGAAAGCAATAGTACGGAGAAGAGACAGTTACCGAAGAGATAGAGTAGGGCTTCGTTCGTGCATGTCTCATGTTACACATTTTCTTAATTTCTAAAGCAAACTTATTTTGGTTTATTCTATTTTAAACATAGACTTATTAGTACTTAATCCTAGACGGTTACTCCTCATTTTAAAACTTAAGGATACCCTTTATGAAATCGATGACAAATTTTGACAAAATAATTCTCATTGTTTTAAGTAAAAACTAAACACAACAAATTTATTTAATACAGCATTTAATGAAAGAAAAATCAATTTATAAATAAACAAAATTACTTTTCCATACAAATTTTAACTTTTGAACCGACTTCAAAAAAAAAGGAGAAGGTTCGCAATTCGACGGTATTTTTTTTTTTGTTTCTGTTACCTCAGAACTTCTTATTTGGTTGACCGATTTTGTTGATTCTTTTTTTTTTTGATTGGAAAGCTAATGCTTATACCGTGAAGATCCATTTAAATGGCGGGCGGATCGCGGGAATACAGTTCATCCTCCTCACAACCAAATTTTGAAGATTCTTTTTTCATTGATTTAATTCAAAAAATAAAGAAGCATGCAAATTATAAATTAAAGAATTATTTTAATTATATTATTAATTGACCTTTTTTATTATATTTTTTGATATATATTTATTAAGCCTGAGGTCTTTTTTTATTTTATTTTGTTTTTTATTATTCGATATTTCGTTAACAGCTTGTTAACATCATCAGGAATAATAGGAAATTATAATTCTTTGAAATATAAAAATATTTTTGAAACATGTCACAAAATTTTTGTTATAAAATTTGATTGAAAATTCAAAAATGATGACAAAATAAAATAAAAAAAGACCTCAGGCTTAATAAATATATATCAAAAAATTTAAAGAATTCTTTTTGATACGAATTTTACGAACTTTCTAACAGACTTTAATAAACCAAGTAGTTCTCAATTCGCCCATATTTTTTTTATTTTTGTTTGTTGCTTATTTTTTCCATTGGAAAAAGCTGATGTTTCTTTTTCTACATCAATCAGGGGATGACCCCCGTACACATGCAGCGAACTAGAGGAAAGGCATAGTAAGAGATATGACAGGAGGTGAAGCTTCACTTTCTTACAGCTCTGCCATTTGCACGTTATTTTAAAGCGGTGCTTCTAGTTAACGTGCAGATTACTTCAGCCATCGCCACCATCGCTTGCAGTGTGATCCCATTTTAAGAGCGACAGATCGGGGGAATTCAATTCATTCGAGACAAATATTTAATTTTTAATAAACTAAATTAAAAGCGAGTCAATAATAAAAAATAGAAATATTGTAAAAAGATTAAACCGCCTAAAAAAAAAGAATCAAAAATTAACAAAATAATATAATTTCAGTTTAGTATGTGTGGCTATTGAATAGCTTCAAGTCGGTGGTAAGTAAGAAGTATAATATACACCGCATATGGTTATAAATTTATGCATAATGCTATTAACACAACTGGGA
The DNA here is from genome assembly GCA_963924685.1 of Dexiosoma caninum. Lineage (NCBI taxonomy): Eukaryota > Metazoa > Arthropoda > Insecta > Diptera > Tachinidae > Dexiosoma > Dexiosoma caninum. Next base: position 12,852,978 of record OZ004727.1, read on the forward strand.
CGAACGACGAATTTTTCGTAACGAATATTCGTCGTTGTAAATAAAACACATTTGTGTAAATGAAAATACACACAATATGTACGTTGGACGAAATACGTCGTGCACAACGAACTTTGCGATAGGTTTATTTCTATTTCTTACGCCGACGAATGACGAATAAATTGGTGCAGAGTGGCCGTTTTCCTCTTACATTTTTTAGTGTATAGTAAATAAATTAACTTTTTGCTTTAAGAATTGTTTTCTTTTTTATTTACAGGACATAAATTCAATAACCACTTTTTTAATTATATACAGTATTGTTTTAATTCGTTTTTGTCATTATTTTATCTTCTCATATCAATGTTTTTTTTTTTTGTTGAAATATGGTCACACTGTCACCTGCTAAATGTAAACAACAATGTATTAGAAAATTCATTAATTAATGAAAATTGGTGGAATTTGATTGAAATAAAAGTTTCTACCATCATGAACATGATGTTTATACTTAATAAAGTGCTCAAAACATAAAATGTTTTTGTTCATGTTTTAACAATTTTTATTTATTTATGTATCTAAATAACATATAATTTTAAATGACATTAACAGCTGTTATTTTCGCTCTAATTGTGTCTTATTCGACGAATTTACGCAACGAATTCTTGATGATAAGCTCGTCGTGCTGTGCAAAGTTCGTCATTCGTCACAATTGTGTTTATACCATAAAACGTATTGCTTATAATAAAATTAGATAACAAGTTCCTCAAGACCAAGCAAATAAATAAATAAGGATTACAAACTTTGTTCCTATGACTTGGCACCGACTTCAAGCAGTTCAATAGCAACGCCTACAAAATTATTATTTCGCACTTTTTAGTTCCTTTTTCAAGTCGGTTTAAATTTTTTTTTAATTAAAATTTTTTTCATTTATCTATGTTTGTTATATGGTTTAATTGCATTTCATTTGGTGATACACCTTTAACCAAATTCTTGAAAAAAGTTAAGAAATTTCACATGTTTATACAAGAACTCCCAAAAAATATTTGAGAATTACGAAATATATAGAAAAAAAAAAAACAAACTAAATAGCTTCTTTAACATTTTTTTTTTCTTTATACAACAAACATTTTGTTATTTGTTTTTAAATCTATTTAATTTTTCTAAAAAAAATTTTTTTAAATTTTGCAAATAACAAAATCTGAAAGTTTTTGTCAACAAACATTGTTGACAAAAGCGGCATCATATTACTATGCATACAAAGTTATATGATAGAGCTATAAATGTTATAAATGAGGGTATCCATCCAAAAAAAAAGTAAAACCATTTCGTTTTATATTTCACTTCGCCAAAGTTTTTCAGCGTAACCTACACTTAGCCAATAGTACCGACAGCTGTAAAAAATTCTTCTGTTAAGAAAATAATCTGTCTGTTTGTCCTCACACAATATTGAAAAATATTCAGAAGCAAAACTAATTCCCTAATTATAACATACTCGCAACAATAATTCAATAATTTATTTCACATTGAATTTAATTTAATTTCCTGGCAATGAAAGCCAGCAATTGTAGACGGCCTCTTAAAAAAAATATTTTCATACAAGCATTTTACATGCGATTACAATCAATTTAATTTTATTGCTGGAATTGAAATTGTAACGCTAATTTTGTTTAATAAATGAATTTTTTTTTAATTAAAAACACATCCATTTGCTTCTCTCTGCTGATGCTGCTGTGTACGTTGGTCCCATAAAACTAGCGTTAATATTATTTAAAAAAAAAAAAAAACAAAACCAATGTTTGTAAACGTTTTTTGGACAATTTCGCTTTATGCCTTCTTTATATTTCTTTATTAAAAGACTGACGTACTTCTTGCATACCAAATGAAATCCAAACAAATTTATTTTGCATTTTTAATGAAGAAAGTCATAAATTTTATTAACCCTTTTTTTTTTGCTTAAACATTAAGTAGAAAAATTTGTCTCATAACTTTTATGGAGGGTTTGTCAGTGTATTTGTAGACAGATATTTAAATCACGCTACATGATAAATATTTTTTCACGATATACGGGAGCTCAGGAAATGGTTTGTTGAATTATTACATTAATATTATTGAATTATTACATTAGTTAGGCATCAGAAAAAATGTTTCTTTCAGATGCTGGAGTATGGAAAGTAGGAGTTGTGGCTACGAAAAGTGCTTCATGTTTAATTTTGTAAATATTGGCTTCTACTTCTCAAGATTATCATAGCCAACCTTCCAATAAGAGTTTTCATTTTCATATAACAAAAAAAAGCGAGTATTTATAAACGAATTTAAAAGGCGTTTATTTAATTGTAAGGAAGATGGTAGGCCATTAATAATGGATCAGAATAAGAGCTAAATAAATGGCCGCCACGGCTGCAGGACCATATGCTATTCATGAAACTTGCCATCACCAATTTGCACATTTGCGGCTGTATGTACTCGATAATCTCAAAAATTCCTTCTTTAAGATATTGACACAATTGTGGACCATTGAAAAATACAGTATCTTTCACTTGTCCCGAAAAAATTAAAATCTCAAGGTGTTAACTAACAAGCTCACGATCGCATCCTCGACAAATCACACAGTGAGGAAAAGTTTTACACAAAATAGCCATGGTATTATTATTTGCGTGGCACGTAGCACCGTCTTGTTGAAAAAAAAAACGATCTTCCGGAAATTCTTCTTGAATTCTCTTAAATGAATAATATGCTACTTTTATTAACCACGCCCACTTTTTTAAATTATATTACTCCTTCCACATAGTTTTTCACAGATTTTATAATATAAACTAGGTTAACCCGGTGCGCTTCGCTATACCACACTAAAAAATTTAGTGGAGCTTTTCCTTAAGTAAAAAAAATTTCGAAAATTGGTCCACAAATGTTAAAAAATAATTTATAATCAATTTTTGGGCCGTAAGAACTTGCGTAAGAACGCGGATTAAAGGCAGGGGCACACTGAGTACTTTTCTGACGGATATCAACTCAAAGCCAGCGTTGCCACAAATTTCTAACTAAACTAAATTTGTTGAAAAAGTTAAATAATAGAAAGAAAAAAATACCAGAATATGTTTTATTTTATAAAAATAAGTCTTGAATTTCTTTTTCGCTAGCTACAAATTTTATAAAAAAAAAAAAATGTAGAAATAAACATTATGTACATACACAATTTCAATTTCAAACAAACAAACCCGTGCAAATCATTTTCTATCCATTTTGAATTTAAAAAATGTGTTATTTTTTTTATTTTTTTTCTGCTGCAGCAACTGAAACAATTTTTAATAAAACAAAACGGTGTAAACAACGTTTCGCAATAAACGCGGTATAAACTTTGATTTTAAAACTTTACAAGTAAAATATAAAAAAACAAAATGCAAAAAATACTTACATCTCCGCACAAAAAAAACGTTCAACCAATTTTGGTTGAAAATAACCTACAACGGCAACGCTGTTCTTAGCGTGTCGAAGTACTCAACGTACGTTAAAAGTTAAAAGTTGGCCAACTTTCGTACTTTGCTGTGACGGAGACGTACTGATTGTGACAAGTCTCATAAGAAACCATATATTTTAACTTAGCTGTCAGTTGAAAATTGCAAACTATGACGGATGACGGATGACGGATTCTATGTGCCTTGGCTTTAATTCTTTCCATTTTTTTTGTGGAAAAGTTCGTCGGTTGTGTTGGTACAGCGCCAATTTCGTCTCAGATTTTCTGGCCGTCCGACACCAACTGGATAAACAATCAGATGATGATGATCAATCAGACGAAGTGCCACACAATTGAGCATTAGCCGGGGTCCCTGCGCAGAATTTTGGTAAAAGATTTAAAGATGTTCCCTTACAAATTTTAAACAGAGCACCAGCAAAGGAACATCGGTTGGTTACTTTTGCCTCCAGCTTATACATCAATATTTGAAAAACTATCAGCCGTTTCACTTTGATATTTCTGGTATTCCTAAGCTTTGATTTTTTGAGAGGACTGTGTGGAGAGACACGTACAATCCATTACTGTATTGAATTACAAACTTTTGCCCTCTTTAGTTTTAAGTCGCAAATAAAAAACATGTATTTACATAATATATGGATAAATTAAGGCGTAGCTCTTTGCAGAGCGTACTATGGCCAATAAAAATGTTATTTAAAGTTGAAACTTTTTCAATTTCTACACATACGAAACCCCCCCATAATTTTTGTTTGCTGTCAGCACTCATTTTATTATTCATTTGACGTTTGCAAAGCGACACATTTATTTAGATTTTCATTGATGATAATGATTGAAATAAATCGATTCAATTGAATTTTAAACATCACAAATGCTTTGAATTCTAATTATATGCTTGTCTTCATTGTCGATTAAATTGATAAAGTTGGTGACTTTTCGATGGGTCTGCTTTTGTAGCGAAATACGAACAAAACATGTAGAAAATAAATATATCTTTTTTTTCAAGCTCATTAAGAGAATGGCTTTGCGTATGTAATTTGATATAAAACAGCGTTGGTTTCCGATTATAAAAATACGCAAATAAAACCGTTAAAATTAAATTTGTAATTTTAGTGAAAGGTCGCTGCTGTATCAACAGCCACAGCGTTTGTTTTTGAAAAGAAGCACTTTATTAAAAGTAAATCTATCTAAAAGAATATCCAACTAAATGTTTTTTAAAATAAAATTTGAAAAAATGAGCTAAAACAATTCTCATCAATTAAATTCAATGCTCTCATAAGAGACAAAAAATTCCTTTAAAAATTAAAATAAAATTATTAAAATTAAAATTAAATTAAATTATATATCTATGTTTGTTATATGGTTTAGCTGTTCTTTATGCAACATTACATTTGCTGCTAATGCCGAAATCTTCAGTAGACCTTTAAGCAAATTCTTGAAAAAAGCTAAGAAATTGTTTACGTTTGCACAAGAACTGCCAGAAAATATTTGAGAATTACAGAATATGCAAATAAAACAAACCAAATAACTTCTTTGACAAATTTTCCTCATACAACATATATTTTATTATTTGATTTGAAATCTATTTAATTTTTCTAAGCCTTTTTTAAGTCAAACATTAAATTAAATAGATTTAAAATCGAAAAAGAAAATTAAAAAAAGCTTTTGTTTTCAAAATGTCGCCTTTAATTTGGAAGAAGCACTTTATGATAAACAAATAGTTTTTAATAAATAAAATTTAAAATCGAGGTAAAACAATACTTATTAGTTTTCGTAGACTTATTCCGACTATTAAATTCAAAGCTCTCATAAGGGACAATAACGTCCTTAAAAATTAAAATAAAATTATTAAAATTAAAATATAATTATGCGACAATTATATTCAAAACTCTTATAAGTCACAAACCGTCCCTTAAAAACAAAAAAAAATTAAATTATTTTTTGTCTTTTAATTTTTAACCAACATGATACATTTCGACATGCAATGCATTGGGCTGGAACTAAGAAATGAAGTTCTTCTTATGGGAAGAACGATAGAGGGAGTAGTGTTTATGGGCATTTGCTTTAAACATTCGCAAGTCAAAGGTGAAAGGAAAGACTTCTGCAGGGAGTTTGTTCCACATACGCGCTATACGCCCGTAGTGCTCAAATACAAGGTGGGCCAAAAGAAGTCATCCACTGTTGTTGGGCTCTCATTTTTTTTTTAAATGAAAAACTTCGATTCTGTTTTTTGATTATGTTTATCTGAAGCTTTAAAATTTTATTGGTCAAATAGAGAAGACGATATCGGCCAAATGGGCGCCGTCACAATTGATTGCTATACGGGCTCGTTTTATGGCATTTTTCATTACTTCGGCGAGAACTTCGGGCGACAGATTCGCGCTCGTGTCGAATGTTGTCTTTGAAGGCTTCCAGAGTCTCGGGCTTGTTCAGGTAAACACGGGACTTTAAAAAACCCCACAAAAAAAAGTCTAGAACGAATAAATCGGGCGATCTTGCGGGCCAGTGCAAAACGCCAAAACGAGAGATGTGGCGACCCGGGAATGCCGCCTTCAGAATATCGGTTGTGGCTCGCGCAGTGTGTGCCATTACTCCGTCCTGTTGGAACTACATGTCCTCCAGTCCTAATTGGTTCAATTGCGGCAGAAATAAAAACTCAGTCGTTTGACCAGCGGCGTCCTCGAAAAAAAATGGCGCGATGACTCCTCCAGCGTAAACAGCGCACCATGCGGTTGTAATGGCTCCTCGTGCATTTTCGGTGCCACAGAAGCGATAGTTTTGCTTGTTCACGTACCCGCTGGGGTGGATTTTGGTCGACAAATCGTCCACTTCGTCCTCGAGATTGAGGATGGCTTGGGCGAAGGTTACGCGCTTGTTCACCTGTATTCTACATCTGTCTAGTTCACAAATGTCAAAACAGATTTGACATTGGCCGCCATTTGCAAAAATAAGAGCATATCCCAATAAGGTGCTTTCTTTTGGCCCACCTTGTAGATGGGCTTCTAATGATGAACGTGTTCTGCATATGAAGGAGTGGTTTGGGGAACTAGTTCCCTTATGTTATTAGAACACATTCCATTATAGTAAGGATAGAACAACGAAACGCTTTCAACGTTGCGACGATGCTCAAGAGAGTCCAGAGAATTGGCTACTCTACCGTTTCCAATGAGTTTCTTAGCCCTCCACTGTACACGGTCGAGTAACTTTAAAATAGTTTTTGCAGCAGCGGCCAATACATGAGAGTTGTATTCTATATTCGGTTGAATATAACTGGTATAAATAGTGCGATGATCAGAGGGGGTGAAGTATTTCTTGCACCGTCTTAAAAAACCGAGCCAGTTGAATGCTTCTTTTGGGACCTGAAAGATGTGCTTAGTCCATCGAACATAACAATGAATCTGTATACGAAGAACATCAAGAGTTTCTGGCTCCTCAATATTCATATCACCTGTGAAGCAACATGATCGGGCATGCATCGATGTGTGGCCCTTTGGAGCAATGAATTCGAACCTGTTCGCGAGACCCTATTACAGCAATTTTGTGAGGTCAATATTCATTTAATCAAACGTCTTTATAAAATCAGTGTATATGACATCAGCAAAACTATTGGCAAAATCTCTATGCACTAACGTTCTTAAATAAAGAGTATCAGTCATGGCATAAAATCCGTGCCAATAGGCTGTAACTTGATGCATAAGACCACGCCCTTCAACCTTTTTCAACTAGTTTTGGTACAACACTTAGTTTCGCTCCACCTGCGTAATTACTTAAGTCCGATTTATATCCGGATTTAAATAACAGGATAATATAAGAATCTCACAATATATTCGGAAAATGACGGCAAGTTAAAGATGCACTGAAGATTATCCATAAAGGCAACAACAAAGCAGATGCACTATTTATTAAAACACAAAGTAACAGACAAATTTACCGAGAATACGTCTAGAAAAAATACGTAAAAATATTGAATTACTCTTAACTGGCATCAGTGATATTGTCACACCCATTGACCTTCAAAATGATACGCTTTGCACCACCAGGACTAAATAATTATATTCATGTACTAATATCCTAGTTTTGTTCTAATGCTGCTTAACGAAATTAACTGAAATTTGGCTTGAAAATAGAAAACAAAAAATATGCTGCAACTTATTAAGGGATTAAATTGTAACACAGCCAAAGATAAGGCAACTTTTGTCAGTTCCCAAAAGGAAAAAAGAAAAAAACCCACCAACAAAACAATTTCAAGACCAGTAGGAGTTGTTTGCTACTTTGTTTCATTTTGCTCTAAAAACAAAAAAAAGAAAAACAAACAAATCATTTGTCTGCAGCAAATTACAAATTGCGTGTGATAACAATCGAATTTGCTTTCATGCCTTAAAACTGATTCCTTTTGTTTTTCTAATCTCTTTTTGTGGGAAACTTGATGACAAGGTGTGCCTTTGGAAAATTTGTCTAACTTAAAAGATCAATATTTTTATATTCTGTATAGGTGTGTGTGTATGTGTGTGTGTGTGTCTCTCTAAATGAAATCTGTCCATCAAATTGCATTTTGGTTCAACAGACGGACGGAAAGATAATAATGCTGTGGTTGATATAATGAAATCAAAAACTTATAGAGAGAGGACGAAGCCGATTTATACTGGCGGTCGGCGGTCGGCGGCGGCTACCACCGCATATAACAACGGATGGTCGAATATTAAAGCAGCATGTTAATTGTGAGTCACTTTTGACCGTCAAGTTTTCTGCCCAACTTAAGTTGACATTTCTTATTTTCAGTGTGTGACAAATTCAACCACGGAGAGGTACGCAATTGAACAGCGCGTTAAGATTGTTGAAGCCTTTTATGAAAAATGGCATTCAACTCAAAATGCATTTCGTGCATTTCGTGATTTGTTTGGTCAGCATAATTGACCAAATGTGTGCACAATCGGGAGAATTGTGCGGAAATTTCAGCAAACCGGGTCTGTAGGAAATGTGAAATAGCTGTGCATGCTCGCACAGTTCGCTCTGCGGAAAATATTGCTGTTGTTCGCGATAGTGTGGCCAGAAGAGCCATCAACCGCGACTCGTCGTTGTAACCAACAATTGAACATCTCACGAACATCACTGAAACAAATTTTGCATTAAGGTTTTAATTTACATGCTTACAAGGTTCTATTGACTCAAGAGGAGCAGCCAGAGGAGGATAATTTCAAGAGTCGTCAATCCGCCGAATGGTTGGTTGAACAGGCAGAAGTGAATGGTGACTTTACAAAGAATATCATTTTTAGCAACGAGGCACACCTTTCACCTCAGTGTATTCATTAACAAGCAGAATTGCCGCATTTCGGACAAATAAGAGTCCACAAGTGGTGGTAAAAAAAAACCGATGCATCCACAAACAGTTAAGGTTAGTGCGGTTTATGGGCTGGCGGCGTCATCGGGCCGCAGTTCTTCGAGCACTTACCGTGAATAGTATTCGCTATTGCGATATAATAATGGACTTCTTATCGCCAGAAATTGAGGATATGGACCAGGACGATATGTGTTTCCAACAGGATGGTGCCACTTGCCTCAAAGCCAAAGAAAGAATGGCTCTTTTGCGTGAGAAATTCAATGGCCGTGTAATCTCACGTCATGGCGATGTTAATATTCCGTCACGATAATGTGATTCAACACCGTTTAACTTCTTTCTTTGGGGATATTTAAAAGAAAAAAATCTACGTCAATAAACCAGGCACAATCAAAGAACTTAAGGAAGAGATAATTCAGTACATTAACGACATTGAACCTGATATGTATCTCAGAGTTATTGAAAATATCGGCCATCGGTTTCACTTGTTACACACATAATTGTCATACTGACTAGAAATTGTTCCAATACATACTATATTGGGAACAATTTGGATATGGTTGTGGCAAACCCAATAGGTTTTATCCCACTAGGGATCTGATTGCGAGTTTATTTGTATACCCGAACGAAAAAGTTGCTGTTCCATCATCAAAATTTCTAGTCGCGATAGATACTTCTATCATAATAAAAAATATTAAGATAATTCTCTGAGAACTTTTTATTTTAATTCTTCTTTTTATTTGACCTTCTATTTTTATTGTATGGAGTAAATTATTTAGCACTGCAGGTCATCAGGAAAATTAAATTTTTTTCAAATAAAATTATTTAACAAACATAAAATCAAAATATTTTATATTCAGGGGGTGGAATCGTCACATCCGTGAACGTACAACGAATTATAATAAATTAAATCCCTGTCAAAAGGAAGTTATGGCCGAGTTCATGAATGAACACAAAAACTTGGCAAAAAATATGATAGCCAATTGGGCGCAAGGAAAAGCTACAGCTAACTAACTGTGGAATGACCTTACGAAGCGTCTCAACGCGGTAGGACCACCAGTTAAAGATGTGAAAATGTAAATAATTTATATTTTGTAAGAAAAATCAAGTATTGATGACTGTGCCTTAGGCCTATTCTGACCAAAAATACCAGGCGAAGAAAAAACTTCCTTTCAATAAATATTCAAAAAAGCAAACTGGTGGAGGTTTTTACTAATTTTGTTCGTATATTTTGATAGTTAAACAACTATTCTGAATTATATGTTCATTCACAAGTATTGTGGAATTTGAAAACTATTGTGAATTGAACAAAAGATTACGAACAGTTTGCAATCGTATGTGATGATGCCATTCAGTTCATACGATTGATGTATCACGTAATTTTTTTTCGTACGATTACCGATACGATCACGGATGTGACGATTCCACCCCAGGTATGTGATGAAAATCGTTTTCGGCGTTAAAACGTTTTGAAATCGACAAATAGTGTGATGAATTTGTATGTGACGATTTGTTGTGACGATTTCATATTCCATCTTGTTTCATTGAAAAAAACAACGTTTTGAACATGTGACGCCTTTCGATAATGCCAGTTTACGTTCGTTTTCAAATCGTTTAATTTTACTTGAACAAAATGTAAAGAAATATACAAAAAAAGTAAAAAAAAATAAATAAAAAATTATTATAAATTCGTCCTTATTTAAACGAAAATATTCAAGAAATCTATTTAAATAAATACTAGTTAATATAGAAGTGAAATTTAAAAATTTTAATATCCACATTTCAACTGGCAAACTTAAGGGATCCCATTTATCTCTTAAACGTTTTCTTAGAATATTTTCGCTATGCATGCTATTAGTTTTCTTCCAAGAGAATTAGCGAAACCGCAGCAAAAAAAGGCATTTTATAAATAAAAATGATAAAATATGTTGATACAAATTTTATTTTGTTATTGTTGCGGACAAGAGCTTTTTCTTGCCCTTTGATGACACCAAATTCCAAAATTGAATTCTATGGAAACTTATATCACTTATCGTTAAATAATTATTCCTTCACAAATTGTTCAGAACTTATTTATTCAAAGCTTTTAAATGGACTGTACTTAATGATAACAAAAATTCATTTCAACTCTTAATATATTTTAAGTATTGTTGGGTACTCAGTTTTACGTTTTTTATGCATAGTTTTTTAATTATTGTCTTATTAAGCGGTTAATATTGATAGCTGTAAAGTTTTGGTCCTAAATTCTTAATTTTTTCTACATTGATTTACAATGAATGTCTCGAGTAGCAGTAACTTGCATTATATTTATGTATTTGTTGTTATTATTTTAATGCACGAAACTAGTTCATTGACCACTGCATACGAATTTGACTAATTGAGTCAAGTAATAAAAAGTATACCCAGTTGGAAATTCAACAGTTATTTTGTTTAAATATTTTACAAACGTCACTCACATACACATCTGTTTACATATTTTACAGTTGTATTATTAGATTTTATACAGTTGTATTTAGAGAAGATATGTGGAAACGAAACAAATATGGAATATGAAATCGATCGAAATTCATCACACTACTGTCGATTTCAAAAGACGATTTACTTTTCAAGTCGATCAATTTCCATCACATACCTGATTATTTGAAAAGAAAAAAATTTTTTTTTTTTTTTTTTTTGTCAATTTGTCAATATTTTATAAAAATTCAATTAAATAATAAAACAATAAAAAATTTATTGCATACTTTTTGTTTTATTTACAATTAGCATGATGCCTTTTCGTAGAATCACGCGCCGCCAAGTAAACGGCTCCTGTTACTCGGCTGAAGCTGAGTAATTTTTGGCGGCGCCTGTTAAGAGTAATGTGACTGCTAACGGTGAGTTAACACATTGTAAGTCACATTGTTAATCTAAACGGGGGCTAATAAAAACATGCAATTCAAACTGCCAAATCGAGAAAACACAAAATGTTACGACTGGCGTTATACAGTCTACACTTTGACTAGAAAATCAAAAAGTCCTGTGTTCGAGAGCAGTAGTTTTATGGTGATTTCCTTTCTGAACAAAAATGTTGCCCTTTCGCTGGATAGCATTTTCTACAGTTTGCCCACACCTTTAAAAAGTGTTACATTTTTTACTGCCCACAATGGTACAAAATATTTGAGAATTAACATTAATGTATACTTAGCGTTGCACTGTTTCTACGGTTTTTAGTACCATTTTATCAATAAAAATCGTAAGCAACATTTGTTTTCTAATCAGCTGCTATTACCTAGAACAAACTGCAAAAAGTCTAAACCAAAAATGTATAAAAAAAAGTTTTTAACAAAAGTCTGACGGACTCTCGTCAAAGTGTAGAGTATATTAATTTTCATAATTCTTATTTGTATAAAAAAGTACTTAACACAGATGTAAAAAAGGTTAGACTTGAGAGTAGAGGGTCAAATATGTTGCATATTTTGCCAGTTTTTTGTGCAACATATTTAGAAAGGAACGAAATAGCTTTTTTTAATGTTACATATTTTTTAGAATGGAACAGAAATAGTAACGAAATGTAGCATATACTATGTAATATTTTTGTCAGAAAAGAAAACACCATTAGACTAAGTAATGAAAACATTCCGCATATTTTCCGATTTGCATTGTGTCAGTTGTTTTCGGCATGTTTCAGTGACGAAGGCATAGTCATTGGTGACTGAACGATACCGTCTTCAGCTGATACTAATTCAAAAGTAACATCAGAGCGCTCTCCTTTGTCGGCAGTGTGTAGCAACAAACAAATCTTCAGAAATTGAATTTGTTTCCTGGACATCAGAGGTAATCCAGCACGGCTACTAACTAAAAAAAAAAGTTTAAAAGCAGAGTTGTAAGATAGTGCAACTTTCCCCCCGCAGTCATCTCTCTCACTATCCCTGTGCGCTGGTTCAAGATAAAAATTTGCTACCAAAAAAATTATAAAATGGGCTCACCTGTGAGCCGATCACTGCCGCACACTGTGAGGGTGGCTAAGTGTAAGTGTCGAAAATCGTCGGCGGCGGTTATAAGCCAAGCGGATTTGCTCTCTGCCCACAGGCAGTGGTTCAATAGTAAAACTTAAAACTTGATTGCAATCTGTCCTTAATCCCTTTCCAGTTGCACTACTTGTTGTTTTATTTACACATTTTGTTGCCACAGCGATACAATAGAGTCTCTTCCCGCCGGCTCTTGGGTTAGCAACCGTTTATTATTGTATTTCATTATATTAGCGTATCTAAACTCTATCTATACACATACATTTGTTTTTGTAACTGTCCCCACACATATTGCTGTTATTAGACATAAAATGTCTACCTTTTGCTTTGCTGGAAAACTGTCTGTTTGTTCTATTCTGGTTGCAATGTTAATCCCGACGGCTTGTTAGTCAGTAAATTTGGTAGTTCTCAACAGCCTGTCTGAGTTTATTGTACAATATTTTGTCAGTTGTTATTAGGATTTACATAGAATTTTATCTTTCATATCAACAATTTCATTCGTTTTTGTTTGCTGATTTGCTGTTTGTGGTCTTTGCACTGCCAGGAAATCAAATTTTCAATTACTCTATTCCATTGAAAAGGTTTGACCAAAAATATCTTAAGGCTGTTCAAATGTTTTTATTTTGCAAAAAAATTCAATGGCAGAGTAGTGCGTTGTTGATGGGCTTAATCACCCCTTGTCAGCATTGTCAGAATCTTTATGTTGCATGTTGCATGTTGTTTTCTTTGTTTTATTTTTTTTAGAAATAAAATATTCTGGCGTTTAGTTAACCAAGCGCTCAGAAACATGTAAATTTGTTCATTAAGAATTATGAGGATTTAGCAATTTTTACAAAATTAATACCCATATCAGTTGCATTTTGTTAAGGAAATTTCAGTTATTTTTATAGAGAATAAAAATGGGATAAGATTTATTTCGATATGGTCTGCATTTATATTATCATCTAAAGGTTTATATTTTAACCGTTTGGGTATTGCAAATTGAAAAGACACACAGGACATGTGAAATCTGTGGCAACAAAGAAAAAACTAAAATGAATTATTGGTACCGTTGCAGTCTCCATATTCCAAAGTACCGATGAGCAAAGTTTCAATTATTTGGTACGATATTTCAGGAACATCGTTTCACAACAATTTTTGCTAAATTAAATTCATTTTCTTTCAGTTCTTGACCGATTTGAATTTCAAAAGGATGGAACTTCAGATCCTTTTTTTAAATTTCATGAATAATCGCTCTTGAGAGTCCCAGTGAGGCTGCTCTTTTTCGTATTGAAAGTGGCGAATTTCAATGTTTTCGGGAGTCCTTGAAGATCGATCGTGGAGCATTCATAGCCGAAGCAGATGCGCCGAATCTCTGCACCCACGAATGAATTAAATTTACACTCGGTCCACCACTTATTCGCCGAATACCGAACTTTGAACAAAATTGTCGACGACCAATTACGTAAGAATCATGACTCTTAAAAAATGTCTCCACAGCGAACGCGCGATACTCACTCGACCACTGCGGCATCGTGACTGACAAATCCGCACAATCGATAATTCCAACGGCACCACCCTCCCTCCGCACCGTTTATTACTTTTAGAAATAATCCTATTTAAAAATATAAATTTGGCAGCAGACACCCTGTATTATTTCGGTCAGCAAATTTTATAAAAAAAAAGTAAGTTTGAAGACTCTTCCGTAACATTTAAAAATATAGCACTTTGCACCCACCCAGGGTGGCGTTCCTTTACAACTATTTTGAAGTTTCTGTATGTAAATGAAACTTTTATTGCTTTCATATAAAAAATTCCTTTTAACTACGATTTTAATTTAGAAAATTGTTTCTTTTGTAGTTTCGTATTCATTATTTTTCTTTTTGTAAAGTGAGAAAGTAGCTCAGCCGTCTTCTAATCCATTGTTGTCTACAATTCGTCAAATATTTGTAAGAAAGCATTTGCACAAATACTTGTAGAAAAACATCAAAAATGTAAAAGAAAACCACACCATGTTCAGTATATTAAAAGGACCACAAATCTTAGAAATTGTTGATTTTGTTTTTTTATTTTTTTCTATTCTCAAATTAAAAAGGAGGAGGCATATGTTTTGATAAAAATCTCTGCTAAAAAAAACTATTCTTTTGTGGTTGTCAAATCAACATCAAGTATTAAAGAGAGGAAGGCATAAAGAAATTGTTTATCCCATAATCGCTTACAGTCGAAAGCACTTTAATAATGAGAAACAAGTTACAATACTTTTTATGAAAATGTCTGTCTGTCTTTTAAAAAAAAAAATTCTTCCAGCTCAGTTCGTTTGCAGTTGCCACATTTAATAATGAAAATAAAAAACTTTATTATATAAATATTAGAGAGGGGGTGAAGAGATGCTAGCGGTATATATGTACTTGTATTGTCAATTTCTTTATAAAATTTATGAATTGAGTGCCGCTTAAGCCGCTTAAATTGAAGCCGCAATAATCTTAGAATATTAAAAATTAATTTAAAATTATTTATTGTGTCTTCTTAAACTTCATATTTAAATTATACACATGTACCTTTATGTGCCGCAACAGTGGGTTTCGAATTTATTTTTGAGTTTGTTTTAGGATTTTCAGCTTTCTTGTTGAGCAAACTTGTCTATTATTATTCAGAATATTTTTGTACGAGACATAAGGAAAATTAAATTTTTTCTATTTTCTTTATAAGCAAAAAAAAAAATATATATTATTACCTTAATTTAACGCACGGCAACAGTAATTTTTAATCTCTTAAATTAAATTAAATTTTTTATACAAACAATAGTTTCGCAAAACATTTATAATGTGACTGAGTATCTTCAGTGTCCATACTGAAAAAAAAGAACCCAGCCAAAAACTAGACATTACCATAAAAAGTACTAGCTGAATAATAACTTGCATTTGTGATTGCCAAATTTAGCTACTCGATTACTAAAATTATAAAAATCAGTAATATTAATTAAACTGTTTCTTTTATTTGTATTAAAATGTCTGAAAGCATTTTCAAAATATACGATTATTTAGAATAAAGTATATAAATTTCTAAATTTACATTCTTAATTATGTCAAACCAGAAAAGAAGTAGTTACTTTTTGCAGCAATAAAATAAATCTATAACCAGTTCCATAAAATATATATTATATATTTTATCTAATATATAAAATTCCCGTGTCGCGGTGTTTGTAGTGAAACTCCTCCGAAACGACTCGACCGATTCTCATGGAATTTTGTGCGCATATTGGGTAGGTCTGAGAATCGGACAACATCTATTTTTCATCCTCCTAAAATTAACCACGTCCACTTTACTCCCACTATTTTATTACCTACTTTTTCCTTTTCTGCAATATCAAATGAATGGGTATCAAATGAATGGGTATGATGAGGAGATTTTGAAAAGTTTATCATCAACCTAAATCCAATATGGCGACGGACCCTAAACGAAGCCGATCTCCTGTCTTACTCCTTTTAAAAAAAAATTGATTGAATCGATAAAATAAAATAAAAACTCTCAAACAACCTGCTGAATAGGTTTCTTCCGCTACTCTTGAAGATCACTCACTTACTCACTTCACATAGAGCTCTTTCGCGGCGTTTTCTTCAATCAATGTGATCATTCATCAATCACTAACAAATTATGATACGATGAGATATTTAGAAATGTTCTGTCGCTGTTGCTGTTGCTGTTGCTGTTGCTGTTGTTCCAACATGGTTCCAACGTTGATTCTACATGGTTTGAAGTTGATTCAACATGATTTCATAGTTGATTCAACAAGATTTCAATGTTGATTCAACATGATTTCATAGTTGATTCAACAAGATTTCAATGTTGATTCAACATGATTTGTTAAAATCATTAAGTTGGTAAACCAGTTGGGAAGTCATTCCACCAAAAATGCTTAATTCCAAATTCGATTACCTTTTTTAAAATGTTTTTTTGAGAACGAACGGTTTCATTAAATGTTCTTCATTAATAATGAATAATGAAAGTTTTCATTAATACCACGAACAATGACATTAGATACCTGAAATTTTGCAATCTCTGCCCTTCATAAGTTTTTCATAAGTTCATTTTATCAATAAATTTTTTAAATGCCTAAACGAGTTTTATTTTTAAAAAAGTTTATTATAAAATATAAGTACACTTCATAATTTTTTCTACTAAATGTATAGGATGTGCTAAAACTAATTAATTTTAAGTTGTAAGTTATTTTGCTTAAAAATATTATATATTTGTGATTTTATGACATTTTAAAAATGTAAATTAAAGTCTCACAAATAGAATGAAAATATTTCATCAATACAATGAAATACTATTCATGGAGAAAAAATAAATTGGCTTACGTTTGTATATGTGTGTGTTGTACCATTCAGTTAGACTATATAAACAATTCGCTTTTACTTAGTTTTTTCTGTTTATAAATATATGCGGTAGTTCTCAAATAATTTTTGGGAGGTTTTTTATAAACATGTGAGAATTTTGTTTCAAGAAATTTGGCTGCAGGTCTACTGATGAATTGGCATAAGCACCAATGAAGTGCACGACCGATAGCCTAAATGATATAACAGACATACATATACACAGAGATGAAAGTAAATTTATTATTTAATAATAACGTATTTAATCAATGAAACATTTATATTTTATATTTGAAAATAATTCATTAAACTAAAGAAATAATCTATGAAATAAGCGCCCAAAATAATGTTGATGCCACATTTTTCATTGATTCAATGATGTGCATCCTTGTGTGATTTTAATGACATTTTTATTAATTGTATTAATGAATTATTTTCAGTTTATTATCAGTAGCATTTCACAAATTTACCATTTATAACTTTTTTTAAATTTCGCCCCAACTTTTTTAATACAAACGATATGTATTTCAGATGCAGGAACAAAACTGAATTTTTTCGTGCGGTTTTGAGTTTAAAACTTCCCAATAGTTAAAGCTAGGATGCTATAGCCTATAGTCATGCCAGTTCAGCCTTTTTTTTCCTGTTAGTCTCGAAATTTGCGTTTTAGCTTCATGCCTTTTTTTAACCTTTCTCGATTTTTAATTTAGCCTCCAAGAGCTAAATTTTTTCCACATATCCCGCTGAACCCATAAAAACATTTTGAAACATATTAGAACATTAATCTGGCAGTGCCTTATGTTTCTTAACATTTTCTGCATTCACATTAGAAATGCAAATACAGCGACGAGTTAATGGCACTTTCGTAAGTTACCAGCATTAAAAAGGGCTTTAATAATGTACATAAGTTTTTTTTTCATTTTCAAGTTAAATATTTTAAAAACGTAATCGAGTTTGGAATTAAGTATTTTTCGTAGAATCACTTCCCAACTGGATACTGACTTAATGATTTTAACAAGGCGTGGGATTAAAATAATCGGTTCTTTAGAAGTCATTACTTTTTTATTGTGTGAAATAGTTATTTTTCCACGCAGGAAATTCTTATAAATAAATTTACTTTTTTCTTCTTGGATTAAAAAAAAATGTATTCTAAACCAAATTCGAATTGCTGGCATAATTTTCAAACTTTAATCGAGATGGTTTAATTTTATGTGTATAAATTAAATAAATTTTTAATTTGAAGAGTTACCGTAAATTTTTCACTATTTTGATAGTAAATTTTAACAATTAAAATTGTTTGTTAAAGAGTGTAGCGTTCCAATCTTTAAAATTTCCCAACTTTTCACTTAATCAATGTCAAATGATAACAGCTCCATTCTTGACATTTCATCATTTGACAGCGAATTTACTTCCTAACCTAAAATTTGCCCACTCTATATTTATATATTTTTAAATTCTAATAAATATTTTACTTAACTCATCAACATTATAGTATTAACTTATTTTTATTGAATATTATTTAAAATTAAAGATTCCAATAGTTCTTCAATTATTTACTGAAAGGAATAATATTTTTTTATTAACTTGAATTAAAATCAAATATTTAATATATATTTTTTAATTATATTTCTTTTTTGAGCGATCGTCCTTCTGATAAAAAAAAGTTTTTTAATTCGGTAGCATCGGCAGGAAATAATAATTTGTATTAACAAAAATTAAAAAATATACTTAGCACTGCAGGTCTTTTTTTATAAAAAAGTTTATTTTTTTTTAATTATTTATTTTTCGATATTTCGCTGACCGTTGCTTAGCTTTTTCAGGAAAATTAAATTTTTTTCAAATAAAATTATTTAACAAACATAAAATCAAAATATTTTTTATAATTAACTGAATTTATTTTGGGAATATTTGGGAATAGATGAGAAGAAAAAACAAAAAATAGAAATGTGTGTGTTATAAAAGTAAACGCATGGATTGTTATGTTTTTGTTTATAGATTTTTTGGTTTTTATGTTTGATATTCAACTTCAATTCTCGATTGATTAGTTGAATTTTAAACATATAGATCTTGAGTTTGTGTTCAAAAATTAGGAAAAATCCACTGATGAGCTAAGTAAGCATTAGCGAAATAGTACTATATGGATATGCTTTCCTCATCAGTTATTGAGTTGCTTTTGTAATAAAATACTTTATGATATTCTCATACTTTATAAGAATATCATAAGGTATGTAATAATGAATTTCACATATATGATTTTTAAGGGAAAAAAGCACAATTAGAATCATATATATTTTTTATAATTTGAAAACAAAAAAATTTCGTTTTTTTTTGTCAATTATATAAAAGTATTTTGAAAAAAATGTTTCTTTTCTTTTTTATAAAAATTCAAAATTTGAATAAAATATAACTATAACAACAACAGAACATAATTATTAAAACTTATTTATTAAATGACCTATGACTATCTATTATAATAATAATAATAATTATTAACTCTATATATTTTTCATAAAACTATATATTTAATACATAATCTAAATCTAAATTGAATTAACTAAATATCTATAATTTTACAGCAGATTTACTGTTTATTCTCTTGTCGGCAGGTATTTTAATTATCTTTAACATTTTTAACAAAAAACGTCGCTTAAAATAGCTTTCTTTTTCTAATATACAGTCGAACTTCTCTATAGCGAACTTCTCTATAACGAAATCTTCCCTATAGCGAAGTTCTTTCTGTAACGTACAATTTTTTAAGACCTAAATAGAATTTTTCACACTAAATAATCTCTCTATTGCGAAGTTTTTAGCAATCGATTTTTTGCATCAATTTAGTCACATATGTATGTATTAATAAAAAAAAAAATTAATGTGTTCATGTAAAAACAATTTTTTTTTGTCTTAATAAATATATTTTCTACATAAAAAAAATGTAGTCAAAATTTTCTGCAGTTTCTCTATAACGAATTTTCTCTATAACGTAGAAATTTGACGGTCCCCAACTGCTACGTTATAGAGAAGTTCGACTGTAGTTGTGTTTTCAATTTTTGAATAATGCTTTAATGTTGCACAATGTGTAGTTAATGCTAGTTTTTGTGTATTTATATGTCTGTATTTTTGATCTGATTTATGTCCTGCTAATCTAGTTTTAAGTTTGTTTTTATTGTTGTTCCTACATTTACTTTATTACAACTTTCTAAATTATTTCC
Source organism: Dexiosoma caninum (assembly GCA_963924685.1). NCBI lineage: Eukaryota > Metazoa > Arthropoda > Insecta > Diptera > Tachinidae > Dexiosoma > Dexiosoma caninum. The sequence continues at coordinate 12,873,323 of OZ004727.1, forward strand.
TCCACAAGGTATCCTGTATATAAAATTAGATAATTCTGTTTTTAACTCTACCTTTCGTTTTATTAAATAATTTTCCTAAAGTAATACATGTTTTATATGTTATTCTATATTTTTGTTATTTTTATATATGTCATTTTAAATATTTTCGATCTTCCAAGTTGTTCCGACATATTAGGTATTATGTAATTTTATATTTTATAGGCCTGGTTATAGATTTATTTTATTTCTCCAAAAGGTAACTACTTCTTTTTTGGCTTAAATTAATGAACAATGTTATTTAGAATTTTATATACTTTTCTCTAAATAATTAATTATTTTGAAAATAATTCTTCTTTTTATTTCACCTTCTATTTTTATTGTATGCAATAATTTATTTAGCACTACCGGTCTTTTTTTGTAGAAAGATTTCAAATTATTATTAAAATTAAAAAATATTACTTAGCACTGCAGGTCTTTTTTTATAAAAAAGTTTTTTTTTTTTTTTTAATTATTATTTTGAATTATTTATTTTTCGATATTTCGCTAAACCTTGCTTAGCATCTTCAGGAAAATTTAACAAACATAAAAATATAAAATCAAAACATTTAATATTATTTGAAAAGAAAAAATTTTCTGTCAATTATATAAAAGTATTTGGAAAAAAAAGAAATGTTTTTTTTTTAATAAAAATTCGAAATAACTCAATTTTTTTTTTTTGGAAAATAATTTCAGACATTCTAATGCAAATAAAAGAAACAGTTCAATTAATACTTGTGATTTTTATAATTCCGCGCAATGTATTTAATAATCGAGTAGTTAAATTTGGCAACCACAAACGCAAGTCATTGTGTGGCAAGTACTTTTTTATGGTAGTTTTTTGCTGTATATGTATTTCAAGTAAGGTGTACCACCCTGAATAATTTGTTTATTTATGAAAATGATACCAGTTATCAACGTACTCGCAGATTTTATTTACTGCCTGGCCCACCATGTCTTAAGAATTTCTTTATTCGTTCAACTACATTCGAAATAAAAACAATATTTTAAAATTTGTTTCCATTTTAAAACTATTTGATTAACTTTTTTTTTTTTTTTTTTAAATAAATAAATCATAAATTCCTGATGATGTTAACAAGCTGTCAACGAAATATCGAATAATAAAAAACAAAATAAAATAAAAAAAGACCTCAGGCTTAATAAATATATATCAAAAAATATAATAAAAAAGGTCAATTAATAATATAATTATAACTATTTGATTAACTTTTAGTTTTTTAAATCTCCAGCTCCTTTATAAAACTCTTTCGAAGATTTTGCGCTCTTAAATAAGTAATAAATTGCTTTCAGAAACATTAGCAATTCTTCAGTGTATTTAGTTCTCTGTAGGGGATATTACTTTTTTTTAAAACCCTACAGATCGGCTTTTGTTAGCTGGTAATTTTGCGAAAGACCCTCAAATAACCATGTCAAAGATGTGTTTTAAAATTCTTTAAATTTTTATTAATTGATTAAACCCAATAAATTTTCATAATATGAAACTAAGTTCTAATGCTTTGCTTCCAAAAAATTTCTAATTAAAATTTTTATTGTAAACAATTCAGAAAAGAATGCTCATGTTGTCATACTTCTATCTAACACTTCCCCTTAAATCCTGATTGATGTCTCACAAATACTGTTGAAAACTTCCAAAAAGACTTAAAATAAACAAAAGTTCAACGTAAAATGCACCGGAACTTTAAATGAAATAAAAACAATTGAATGTTTATTTAGTCGGAAGAGGAACGAACCATCATCATTACAGTGTTTTGACAAAAAGTTAGTTGCCTTGTTAAAAACGAAACCCTTGTCACTGCCGAAGGGATTTATCGAAAAACAAATTAAACAACATTGAAATGTAAATAATCCTAAAACAACATTATGGATATTAAACGAGAAATACATAAAATGCTATAGTTTCTTTTAACAAATCTAAATGAATGTTTTGACAAAGAAATAACTGAAAAGGTTTAAAATAAATATTTGCTTTTTCAAACTGGATTTTTATCACAATTCCTAATCGTAATTGCCATTTTGTAAATTTCAGCTCTAAAACTAAAACCAAATATGATTACTTTTCTTTGTAAAACAATAAACGATGACAGAAACATTTTACTGTTGCTGTTAATAGGGAAGTGAAGTGACAGAAGACGCAACATGTTGTTAGCGGTCGCTCGCTACAAAAGAGCTACCGGTGTTACTACTGGCTCTAAATCCAAACAGGATTATGATTTTCAACAATACATCATTCTAAGCGAAAAAATGACAAGAAAAGTACTGTATTTTTATATGATATTCTAGGTTTTTTTTATGACTGCACAGTGGGCAAAATTATCGTATAGTGTGAAATAAACATTAGTTTTTTTCCCAGAATGATGGGGCAATTCAGTAAATTTTAGACAACATTATTTTTTCTTTGCTTCACACAAAGGGCACGATTAACAAATTGTGTATTAAAGAAGGTTTTTTACAGGATGGTATTTAAATGTATAAAGACACATCAAAGAAATATTAAAATTTTGTTTTTTTCGGATCAGCTTTCAGGTGATGTCACCCATTTAATTTAGGCATTGCATTTCAGCGGAACAATTTGGAAAGCGACAGATGAGGTGATTGGAATGGATGAATTATAGTTCTATTACGAATACCAGTTTTTAATATCTTCGAATATAAATATCTGTGGTAATATTCGCCGCCTAAGAATATTCAATGTGAAATTTAGCAACTCTCGTTATTTTATACTTAAGTGAAAAAAATATAGCCCACCAGTGCCACCAATATATATGCAATGCAATGTGTCGGAACTAGGAAGGAAGTAAAAGGGGTTTATGGACATTCAATTTGAATCTTTCGACGTCAAAAGTGACAGAAAAGACCTCTGTGAAAAATTTATTCCACATACATGCTTTTCGGGAAAAGGGGAGTTTTCTCTCTAAATTATATTGCGAAGTGCTGCCAAAAAGGAGCTCAAATAGATGCCCTATAAAAAAGAACGCATTCTGCTTCTGAAGGAGCGGGTTTGGCAAGTTCCTTGATTTCATTACAACACATTTCATTATAGTAACGATAGAACAACGAAACGCAATCCACGTTGCGACGATGCTCAAAGAAGTCAATAGAGTTGGCCTCAATTAATTTCTTCACCTCCGCCTGTACATGGTTGAGTAACTTCAAAAAAGTCTTTGAAGCACCGGCTCATACACGAGCGTTCTATTCCATTTTCGATTGGATGGAAGTGGTATAAATAGTCAGGAGATCAGCTGAGCTGAAGTATATCTTACACCGTCTAAAAAAGCCGAACGCTTCTTTTGATACCTGAAAATGTTCTCAGTCCATCGAACATCATACTGAATCTTCATGCCAAGAATATCAAGAGCTTCTGATTCCTCAATATTTATGGCACGCATAATTATAGGTGAAGCAGCATGATCGGGCATGCATCGTTGTATAAGCATGCAGCATTGGATCTTTTCAACATTAAAATCGACCCCGTGCAGTGAATCATTAATTTTTTGCCTCATTGCCCCGATGATCCCACACGATGTTGGCCTAGAATCAAATGGCAAATTCTTTTGTTATCCCCAAAAGAATTGATAGAGTTGTAATTTGGACATAGAACACAGAATTTTGACAAAGAAAGGCAAATATATTGGATAGGAAAAAGAATCGATACTAGAAAGCGCATTAATTTCATTTTTCCAATAAAGCATTTGTCTTTAAAAAAAATATATTGCAGTTACGAAATGAACCGCTTTTTTTTGCTCCCCTGAAAAACTGATGCAAAACTGATTTTAACCCAGCAACGACGAAATATTACCATGCTACACAGAAACAAATAAAATCTAGATTCAATTATGATAAAAATTAGATTTCTTGACTTCCTGACGGATGTTTTTTTTTTACTTCACAATTTCATGGCATTTTGATTGTACTGTTTGAGAGAACACCACAATCAATACAAATAAACGTGTATGTGAATTAAAATTATTAATTAAAAAAAATTAAATTAAATTAATTAATTAAAATTAAATTAAAAAACAAACAATTTTTCTGAGCACAGACTTAATTGGGAAAAATTTAACTAATAAAGGGTGGTTAAATTTCAAGGGCCGATGTTGATTTTGAATAAAACACAAACTATTTAGGAAATTATTGTAATTTTATTTTATTATGATATATTGGTATTACTCAATTATGTATGGAACAAAATATCGGCCAAATGGGCGCCGCGACCACGGCGGCACACCTCCATCCGATGGTCCAAATTTTCGATGACCCTGAGGCATAATGGAGGTTCTATGCCGTTAATGTGCCGAATTATCTCATCCTTTAGCCCTTAAATTGTTTCTGGCTTATCGACGTACACCTTTTCTTTCAAATAACCCCAAAGAAAAAAGTCCAACGGTGTCAAATCACATGATCTTGGCGGCCAATTGACATCGCCATTACGTGAGATAACACGGCCATTGAATTTGTTGCGCAATAGAGCCATTGTTTCGTTAGCTGTGTGGCAAGTGGCACCGTCCTGCTGAAACCACATATCGTCCACATCCATATCTTCCAATTCGGGCCATAAAAAGTTCGTTATCATCTCACGATAGCGAACACCATTCACAGTAACTGCCTGACCGGCCTCATTTTGGAAAAAATACGGCCCGATGATGCCGCCAGCCCATAAACCGCACCAAACAGTCACTCTTTGTGGGTGCATTGGTTTTTCGACAATCACTCTTGGAATCTCATTCGCCCAAATGCGGCAATTCTGTTTATTGACGAATGCACTGAGGTGAAAATGTGCCTCATCACTGAAGATGATTTTCTTCGAAAATTGATCATCCACTGTTGCCGTGGTCGCGGCGCCCATTTGGCCGATATTTTGTTCCATACATAATTGAGTAATACCAATATATCATAATAAAATAAAATTACAATAATTTCCTAAATAGTTTGTGTTTTATTCAAAATCAACATCGGCCCTTGAAATTTAACCACCCTTTATTTCTTGCTGCGTAGTACAAATAATTTTCATAGATAAATTGTCAAAATCAAAAAAAAAGTTCTTTCTGAGTTTTCTGTGCTACAGCACCCTCCTTCGTCGGTATTTGAGCAATAAAACATCGGCAAAGTCAAATAATAAATAGATAGATGCTCCTTAGCTAAAAAATTATTCGTCACAATTAAGAAAATTAACAGAAGACGTCGCAACTTTGTTTTTTATTTATATATAATTTAATTGAGGGTGACGATGGCACGATGGTTAGCAGTCTGCACGTTCACTACAAAAACAGACCTGGGTTTGACCCTAGTTTCAGACTAAAATTATTAAAAAAAAAAAAAAAAAACCTCTCGCATTCTTCTGATGTGCATTAGTGTGGGTTCGTGTGTCAGTTGTTGTCGGAAGGTTTCAGTGGCGAAGGCATAGTCACTGGTCACTGAACAATACCGGCTTCAGCTGATAGCAATCCACAATCGCATCAGAACGCCCTCCTTCGTCGGTATTGTGTAGCACCGGCGAAGTAAAACATTAATAAAAATAGCTACTGAACCGAAGCTTCAGCACTGCTAAAAGAATAAACAAAGAACGTGCAAAAGCAGAGCTGTAAAATAATTAATTAAGCTTCACCTCCTGTCGTTTCTCCTACTATCCCTTTCCTATAGGTCCAGCACAATGCTTCGCATGTGTAGGAGTCATCTCTTGAGTGCTGATCCCAGATAAAAAAAAAAAAAAAAAAAAAAAAAAAAACTCCCAACTGGAGAATCAAGTTCTATCGTCCTACCAATTCTACCTTCAGTCTATTCTCTACACCATACGTCTCTCTCTCTATCTAGTTTTAGAGCAATGCATTATACACATTATATACTTATATGTATGTATAAAAAAAAAATAAAAATTATACCAAGAAAAGTTAGTTCTGGTGTTAACTTTTTGAAACGTTTTTGGTGCCACTGTGCGCTGCGGCTTGTCTTTTTAGTGAAACATTAAATTGAATTATTTTTTTCCATTTAAAAATGCTTTGTGGTGTGTTAAATACTAAAAGCGACATTGTCACCTTTTGTGTCATACCATGTGTAAGTTTCTTTGTTTTTTTTTTCTTTCTTCCGTTTCGAATGTTATTTATTTTGTACTTTGGCAATCTTTTTCCTCAATTTAGAATTTCTAAGCAAATTGTTGTGTTTTACAAAAACCCCTAAATGTTTTATTTATCGTTTTATTTTCCTCTAAAGATTCATATGCACGATAAAGGGCCTTTGTATGTGTATGTGTATGTGTGTGTGTGTGCATTTTGTCTGTATTTAGTCTGAATTTGTTATAAGAAGAACAACTCAACTCATTGAGGCGCACTAAGTTGATCCTGCTTATTTAACATTAGTTTACGCTTTAATGGATTTTGAAAGTTGTCAGTATTTTATATTAACAAAATGTTGAATTTTGTTTTTTTTTGTTTTTTTTTTTTGAAGAGGTTTCTACTGTCTGACTACACAATTCAAATACGAGTACAATAAATTCCTTTTGAATTGTTTAATAATCTGTTGGGTTGTTAACTTAAATGTCTGGCTGGAAGGAGAAGGGTGATGTTTATCACCATAGAAATGGGTATAATTTTGTAAAAAGGTTTTCATTTAATCAGTTTTGTTTTTGTATTTTGGGTGAGAATGATTTTGATTGGGTAATGCAATATGATGCGATGATACTCGTACATTAAGATTATGTCACAATCTATTGAAGGTGAGTTAAAGCTTGTTGCTAAAGAACAAAGGATAACCGTAGTAGCTTAAGGAGAAATATTATTGTATATTCAAAGGGAAGGTAGCATTTTTTTTTTTTAGTTTTTTACATATAAAAAGGCGCAGTAAAATTGGCGTAAGGGTTTAATATTGAAAGTGTTGGAGAGCAGCTTATGTCTTTATGGAAAGTTGATTTTGTTTTTAATGCCATCCTAAGGCCTCTCAGGGAAGAGTCTATTCGTTTATATTCTTTAGATGGCAGTATGAACCACCAGATGTCGTTAGAAAGATAGAAAATACATGTTGAAATTGATTGACTCATTATGTAAAAGAAAATAACTCCCAGGTGAAATAAGTGCCAAAATAAATTAAGCCAGTCCCACACAGAAGAAATGAAGTAAATGCCAAAGAAATAGATTCCAAAGAAATAGCTCAATAAATCGGGGCACTGAACAGAAATGAAAATAAGACCCAAAAAGAAAGAGAAAACGCCCCCATAAGAAATTAATTCAAACTGGTATTTAACAGCACTAGGTAAATATGAACTTTATTCAACGAAAAGTATAAGAACACAACAAACACCAGCTTCGCTATCAAAAAGTTTTCTGCATAGCTGGCTCAAGATTTTCTTCTCCGGTTTCGCTAACATAACATTCTGGCGCTCTTTAAAATTTTCTTTCCATTTCGTGAACCGCCCATTAATTAGATTTGAGCCACAAATTTTTTAGAAATTGCAAATAATTGAAAATGATATTTGTAACTCCCAAAAAAAAAAATTACATAAAGGCCAAAGCAAATGAAATAAGACCTAAAAGCAAAATATATTGAAATAAATCCCATATGAAATTCTTTTAGTCCCCATCCATACTGTTGAGTTTTTGCTGCAAAAGTTTTTTGAATTCTCTTTTGAAACTGCAGCCGTGTCCATACATGAATCTTTTGCGTCATGTTTAGTATTTTTTATTCCTCCCTTCTATCTTCTTTTTTTAATTTTTTTTGACATTTCTCAATACCGAATGTAAATATAAAATAACTACCCTGTGCTAGAAGGTGTGAATATTTTTTTTTGGATAGACATTTGAAGCAAAATGGACGCTAAGAAGAAAAATTTTATAATAATTTTTATAAAATTTTATATTTTTTTTTTTAAATTTTTGATTATATTTCACAAAAAATTAACATACGTAACACGTGTAAACTAAAACAGGGTAGCTATTATTATGATAGATGTTAACAGTATACCAAACGAAAAGAAATAAAATGAAACGCCAAACAAAAACTGCATGTACATGAAACAGAGTACCTACTTCCACTCCTCTTCCCCTTCTCATCAACAAACTCAAAAGTTTTGCAGCAAATGTTTCACAGTATGGACGGGGACTTAGGCGTTATTTCATTTGTAAGTACTTTCATTATGAAATAAATGAAATAAAATTTTTAAAGCAATTTTTTTCCAAATTCAATATCTCGAAAACCATATACATGGACCATTAAATAATTTTGTCTAGCTAGATTCGGGATTCGTCCCTCTGTGCAGCGTCTTCTTCATTGGTATTTGAGCATTAAAAACGTCGTCGGTATAAAATTACACTGTGTGACAAAAAATAAATAAAAAACCCTGGCATGCGATTTTCGTTTCCTGATATTGTCCAATGCCGACGATGTATGGTAGTCTGCACGTTGACTACAAAACCAAAAACAGACCTGGGTTCAATCCCAGTTTCAGACCAAAAATTTTAAAATAAAAATAAACATCTCGCATTTTTCTGATGTGCATTAGTAGTGTGTCTTTGTGTGCCAGTTGTTGTCGGAAGGTTTCAGTGGCGAAGGCATAGTCACTGGTCACTGAACAATACCGGCTTCACCTGATAGTATTGCGTAGCACCGGCGAAGTAAAATTATAATAAAAATGGCTACTGAACCGAAGCTTCAGCACTGCTACGAGTATAAACAAAGAACGTGCGAAAGCAGAGCTACAAAAATAATTAATTAAGCTACACCTCCTGTCGTTTCTCCTACTATCCCTTTTCTATAGTTCCAGCACAATGCTTCGCATGTGTAGGAGTCATCACCTGAGTGCTGGTCCCAGATAAAAGAAAAAGCTGGTTTTGAATATTTCCAAACACTTGCAAAATCTTAATTGACGCGTAAAAGCCCACTTCTTGTTACCCGTACTTATTTATCAGCCCGCACCTTCGTTTTTTTTTTTATGTTGGACTAGCACTCAGGAGATGACCCCTACACATGCGGTGCATTGTGCTGGAACTAGCGGAAAGGGATAGTAGGCGAAATGAAAATGCTCGTTATTTGTTTTTATAGCAGTGTTGTAGCGCCTTTGATGTCAAGGAGATGTATTAAATTTTGCAGCTTCGTTTTTAGTGGCCATTTTTAGTAATTATTTTGCTACCGACGAAGGATGATGTGCCTGTGGATTCGATACAGCTGAAGCCGTTACAACCGTTCAGTAATCATTGACTATGCCTCGCCACTGAAACCTTGCGACAACAACCGACACAAAGTCACACACAAATGCACAGCAGAAAAAATGCGAAATGTTTTCATGAGTCTGAAACTGTGGTTGAACCCAATAAAAATTTTCGTTTTGTAGTCAACGTGCAGACTACTTCGTCCATTGCCACCCCAAAATATTTAAATTACCTTTAAGTATTTTTAAGTTGGGTTGAATAAAATTGGATTCGTATATTTCAACATGATGCACGTATTTTATTTCAAAAGTTGTACACCTTTGATACGAAGCTGGACTGATAGCTGAGTGATAGATCAGCTGGAAAATATAACTACCTTGCAATGTTTAATTATTCGTTACATAGATTAAATTATGTTTGTCGGCAGGCCTCATCTTATTGGCACTACCTGATATTTAAGACAACGGTGGTAATGGAGAAGCAATAATCTTAGACAAATTGCTGTCAACACTTCTGCACTTGCGTTCCAATCTTTAGCACAGACAATCCCTCAGCACTGCTCCAAAACACAAAAATACCAACCACCTCAATAGTTCCAAGTTAATTAGAACAAAACAAATCATGCAAAGCACGTTTGAATAAATATTACAAAAACAACATTTTCATTTCAAATTATGTACTACTTTATTATGAGTTTAATAAACTCGTCTTATGCATGCAAAACTCAACGCTCTTAAAAATATCTGCGCTAGACTGGTTTTTATAATTTCATAACTCTTTTGATTTTAGGTTTTCCTTCTGCCATTAATTGAAGCTCAAATACATAAATTAATAAATTAATTCTTTAGCATAACACAATGATAATAATCATATCGTTATAGTGAATAATAAATAATAAAAGAAACCAGCGCCAATATCGCCCATAAACAGTTGGAGGAAATAATCACAATTCTAAACACACAAAACCATAATGAAAGAATTTTATATTTATTTAAAATCCATATGAATGAAAAAGTCTGCATTGAAAAAGTACTTAAAAAAATATTAAGCACAGCTAAGGTGTGAATTAATTTTTTGTAGCGCATTAAAAAGCTCTACACGCTGAGAGCACAGCGGTTGATTTTCACATAAATGATTTTAATAAATTTATAATGTTTCTGATATATTACTTTTATACAGAGAAGCACTTCTCTGAGTACAGGAGAGTGGAATCGTTCATAATATGCTCATCAGTGGCTTAGAAAAAAAAAACCTTCAGCCAAAAAAGGTAAATGCAACATTTATTTGCATATAAAGTTGAATGGACACAACGGTTAAAACAGCCAAATATTCTGTCGAATTAATGCCAGTAACCAGATTTAAAATCCAAAACACATTGAATATTTAAAGGTCTCAGTAGCAAGAAAAATTGCACCCTTTGTGCAATAGATAATCTTAGAAATTGTAGATGAAAGGGTTTTTGTTTCTCATAGCTATCATAGAGTCCTCTATCTTCAGAGAATACTGAAATATGGTTGGAAAACGATACGTTGACTCATTATGAGTGCTAATAATGAATGCATGAAAAAAAATGTGTGGTTTTAAAAGCACGTTACGGCATTGTTTTTTACCACACAGAAAAAACTTCCATTGTAAAATTAACATGATCAAATGTTGATTAACCCTGGATAGATAATCTTATTCTGATATACGAAATAGACGCCTGATTTTAATTTGCTATATTGCCTTATTTTATTTACTTATCGAATAAGCTAATCTGGGAAACATTTCAGAAGTATATATAACTGAAATGGAAACACCATAATTCGAGATATATTTATTATAAAAAAAAGTGAAAAAAAACTAATAATTCAAGAACAAAACTTAATGCTAACTTGGAATTTGCATGTTAATTATAAAGCAAAGTTGCGGCGTCCCTGAAATTAATTTTGACGCATTAATTTTTAGATAAGGGCAGCCATTTTATTTATTATTTTACTTAGCGCCAACGTTTTATTGCTCAAATACCGGCAAAGTATGGTACTGTAGCACGTTCTATTGCTCATATACTGATGATGGAAAAAGCTATTTTTTGACTTGACTGGGGTGGGAATCGAACCCGGGTACTTCTGGAAAGCATTTCTATGGAAACTTAGTAATTTTGACTGCCTTATTTATTATACATATTAAATACAGTTCAAAATTAGCCAACGCTTATGACAGCGTCTACGCAACAACTCAGATGTCCGACGTGCACAGCGACGTATTCATGTCAGTTGGCAAGAAATATTCATTATTTTCAAGTGCTTGCATAAATTTTACGAAGATTCTCTTTTTAGAGTTAAATTCATTTCAAATTTCTCCCCAAATAATGACTTCATTTAAATGAAAAATTTGATTTGAAACGAAAAAATTTCAAAATTACTTTAAATCAAATTGATTCCCTATTTTGATTGCACAATGTTAAATGCATAATATACCGTTCTATATTAAAATTAAAGTTTTTTCACGTTAAACCAATGTTGCAATCTACCAAATCAAAACAGAAAAATTCAAAATTTTCATTTCAAATTTAGACTAATGTAAAATTAACATGGAAACAGTTAAAATTAACATTGAGCAGTGTTAAATAAACAAATGACAAATTTAAAATCAAACTTAAATAAGCTTGAGATGGCACTCCAGTTTCGGACTAAAATTTTAAAATAAAAATAAACATCTCGCATTTTTCTGATGTGCATTAGTGTGTCTTTGTGTGTCAGTTGTTGTCGGAAGGTTTCACTGGTGAAGGCATAGTCACTGGTCACTGAACAATACCGGCTTCAGCTGATAGCATTCCACAATCACATCAGAACACCCTCCTTCGTCGGTATTGTGTAGCACCGGCGAAGTAAAACAATAATAAAAATGGCTACTAAACCAAAGCTTCAGCACTGCTACGAGTATAAACAAAGAACGTGCAAACGCTGAGCTGCAAAAATAATTAATTAAGCTTCACCTCCTGCCGTTTCTCCTACTATCCGTTTCCTATAGTTCCAGAACAATGCTTCGCATGTGTAGGAGTCACCTCCTGAGTGCTGGTCCAAGATAAAAAAAAAACGCACATCAGAAAAATTCGATATGTTTTTTTTTTTTATTTTTTTCTACCCCTCCGAAACGTTCAAACCGATTTCAATGAAGTTTAGAACATGGATGGATGAATCGCTCATAGGCTATAAACATTTTCAAAACTAGGACTAGGAGAGCGATATGGGGAAAATTTCGGGCTCTCCAAAACATCACATTGGTTTATGGTCATATAAAATTATTTTTTAATTTAGTTGGCGACTATGTAACAGTAGAAAATATAACATATCAACCACAACAATATTTGGAGGATTCACAATGTCTGTTATTAAGTCTTATGGTAATAATGTCTTAATATTTTAAAATAGTTTTAACAATATCTTATCGTACTTCAAACATAAAAGTCACTAAATAATAAAACTTTTCTAGATATGTTTATTGTGTTGTCATAAAATAACAGTAGAAATATGTGTCGTATACTGAAACTCTTCAGTCGGGCCGGCGATAATATTTACAATCCGCCGCCACTTAGAAATGCTATAAGAATAAAAAATTATTCAGAAATTTTTCACATTTTTATAATTTTATATTAAATTATTTTTATTAAAAAAAAGAAGAAAGAAAGAAAAAGCCACAATTTTGTTTGTGTAACTCATCTGGCTGGCAGTCACTTAACGATTATCCACTGCCGCTATCCAAAAAATTATTCAGCTCATATCACTGGCAACAGCTGTTTTCGATTCTATTTGTTACAACTATTTTGTGTGCCAAAAGAACAAATTTATAATTTAAATTAAAAATGCAATTATTATAAAAGTCTAGTTAGTAAAAACGTATAGTGGAACGTTAAACTTGTCAGTAACGTTCAACTTTAGATGTAAGGAATGCCAAGTTGACGTTTGCAACGTAAAAATCTATTTTCTGTAGATTTTCTAAATGACAATTTCAACGATACGATTTTACTAAACAGCAGCGAGCATTACTTGTGTTACAGTTTTTGCCAGCTGATCGCTGCGAAAGTGTTACGTTTGTAATAACTGACGCTTAAGATATACTTATTAGTTTTTATTTAGTATATTAAGGGTCTCTTTCACCAAACATATTTAAACACAATTTCATTTAATTAATGATCTTTATTTAAAGTATGTTTAAAAAAATTTTATTTTCACCAACTGAAGTAATGAAACACAAGAAAGTATCTGATATTTAATATGATAGCGTCAATTTACAGCTTTTTAAAAAGCTGTTTTCAAGCTGTTTCATGATGTTGCAAAATCAATATTTAAATGCAGAGTGCTGGCTACTTAAACAGTATTTAAATATTCAATGAGTATATCTAGATGAAAATGAAAATCGACATTTAAATATGAATTGATATTTAAATAGAATTGATGAAATAGGCTCTAAGAAGTTAAATTATTTCAGTTTCTTCACTTGTTTTTATCTTTTTTATATCAATCAAACATTAATAATGGCTTTTTCCTTAACATCTAAATGAATTTCTTTGACATTTTAACACTATATTATGAGGGGTTCGTCATAGCAGTCAGATTTTTTCGCGTCATTATTTTAAAACATATGACTTTACGACTACCTTGTGAATACCCCACTTATAAAAATATTTGTGCTATACCAATGTTATTTTATAAATATGAATGCATTTATGTTCTTGTATCTTTAATTTGAAATCGCTCTTCACAGTGTAAAATTGTTTGGTTCGAGGTAGTACATAGTTTTGCGGATTGTGTGTCCAATTGACTCACATCGGCTGTATATTTAATGTGTCTCCCCGTAATTATACGTGTGAAATAAAACATCAAAGAGCAGGCATGTGTTAACGCCCCATTATTGTTATGGCTGACAACATTTTCAACACCTTGTGTTGTTCAAATACTATTTCTCACTACAGCAACAATAACAACAAATAACTTAAAACAGCAACATTCATTAATACATTGTTGTTGCTTTTATACTGTTTTGTTTTGTTTAGTTTAGTTTTGTTTCATTTTATTTCTGCTATAACTACTTGTCATTATAATAATCGTCATCATCATCATCATCATCATTATCATCATCAACATCATGATTATCATGAATTCCGCTACGTTTCACAAATAACAAACTAAACAAGTACTTTGTTGCAGGCATTAACAAAATATGACAAGTCAGACAATGGCTCTTGCTTGTTTATTTGTTGTCTGGCATATAATTATTGTCATTAGAATTTAGCTGGCAAATTAATTTTTCTACTTCTGCTTAAATATCACAAAGAATCAATTGAGTTTGTCGACATACTGCGCACAAGGTGTTAAATAATTTGTAATTTTAGTGTTGCTTCAATATATGTATTTGGAGGAAGTATGCATATTAATTGTTAGTTATACTCGTATAAATTTAGGGAACAAATTTAAATAGCATGTTGTTAGTAAGCCAGCGTTAATTATAGACATGTTTGTTGCATTTTAAACAAACAAGTAATTTTTTTTTTTTTTTTGAAAACAGCTGAAATTTCAATTTAAAGAATATTACGACTTGAGCATAAAAGTTTAGCAGTTTTATTATAATTACTATTCACCGACTGTACATACCAAAATAAATTTGTATTGGCATTTTTTTTTTTTTTTTGTCAGGTACCAGCACTCAGGAGATGACCCCTACACATGCGATGATGCATTGAGCTGGAACAATAGGAAAGGGATAGTTAGAAAAACGACAGGAGGTGAAGCTTAATTAATTATTTTACAGCTCTGCTTTTGCACTTTCTTTGTTTATGCTCATAGCAGTGCTAAAGCTTTGGTAGCCATTTTTATTATTATTTTACTTCGCCGGTATTGTTCAGTGACCAGTGACTATGCCTTCGCCACTGAAACCTTCCGACAACTACTGACACACAAAGACACACTAATGCACATCAGAAAAATGCCAGCAGTTTTTTTTTTTTTTTTTATAAAACTGGCGTTGAACCCAGGTCTGTTTTTGTTTTATAGTCAACGTGCAGACTACTTTCAGCCATCGCCACCCTCATTATTGCCAAGTAGTATATTTTTAAGTTTTTATAAAACAAGTTTAACTTTACTGGCCCGCAGTGATGCCAGTTTAACCTTTTCTAGGCTAGATTTCATCTCTGTCTGCAGGAAAAGGTGTCACTTGCACAAAATCAACAGAACTTGGTTTCGTACGATTCGTAGTTGTGCTGCTAGAGTTTTGTCGGTTCATAGTAACTGACGGTTGAGCAAGCTTCCTTGCTGCCTTAATATCATGTTCCTTTCCCAGGAACTGTTGCTTTTTAGCAGCTCTACTGAGTCGACCCTTGACGTCCTCCGTTCCTGAGCCATGAACAGAAGAGGTGTGGAGTTTATATTCCTCTTTTGCGATGATGTTATAGGCTTCATCGGGCCATATGTCCACAGCAATCTCCATTTCCGCTCTTTTGCAGGCCACATGCGATGATGTTGTTTTTTTCGTGAGGCACTGTTGCCTCTTTTATTGTTTTTACTTCGTTTTCCTTTCCATAAGGGAAGTAACAGGATGGGGTTGGTGGAGCCGCGACAGTGCACCAGTGTCACGGTAACGTTGATTACAATAAGAGGGCGCCCACTATTTGGAGGTGACTGTTAGAAAACACACCAACGTAGTGCTATTCATGCCATTGGCACGGTACGAATAACAGCTGGTATTAAGGGTTTTATCAACTTTTCCTCTCTAAATCCAACATTTTCAGTCGAAAGCAGTGGCACTTCGTGCAAGAGAGGCCAATAACCACAATGGTCAGTCTTCAGCCAATTGTCGGTAATCGCCAATTGCCTCTGCATATACTGCCCTCATATGGTGGCACTACGATACTTCACACCCCCCATCAGTGTTACCATTTCTCAAGTTTAACTTTATTTTTCAAGGTTTTTGAAAGGCCAAGAAGTTTTTAAGTTTTTAGCTTCAAAAATAAGTTTTGTTGAAATTCATTCAAATTTTCAAGTTTTGTTTATTAATTTTTAATTTTCAGATATAAGACGAAAATATTATTCCATGTTCCCATGTAATATAAACGATTTTATAATTTTTCAGTATTAAATGTCTCTATTCCCTCTTTGTTTTTTTTTTTTTGTTTATCTGGGACCAGCACTCAGGTGAGATGACCCCTACACATGCTGTGTACAACTGTGCTGTATTAATAATACTATAATTCTTTATGCCTGTTCTTTTTTCTAAAAAGTTTTCTATTTCCAAAAGGCATGGATAAATATTTAAACGGAATATTTTTAGTTTTTGGTGTTATTAGTTTTAAGCTGCAATAAAAGTGGAGAAAATAGCTTAGAATACGCTACAGACACATCGGAGGGTCAAAAGCTAAACAATCCAGAATCTGCTCAAAATCGTCGGAAGTATAAGTTTGTTGTCAACTTATTTTGGTTTTGTATAAAAATTAATTCAAAATATATATTTTATTTTATTTTATTTTATTTTATATATATTAATTATTTGGACACTTTTGTGGAAAAAATTTTCTTAAAAAAATATATGGCAACGCTGCCTCCAATAGAAATTCATACCCAACAAGCATTCGAATTGAATCCAAAAATCCTATTTTTTTTTCTATCAAAAGTTTTTTAAAATTTTTACAATATTTAATTAAATATTTAATTATTATTATGTAAAAACTTTATTGCAAATTAATTCAAATTATATTATTAATTGATCTTTTTTAAGCTTTAGGTCTTTATTTATTTTATTTGGTTTTATTATTCGATATTTCATTAACATTAAATATATTTATTAAGCTTTAGGTCTTTATTTATTTTATTTGGTTTTATTATTCGATATTTCATTAACAGCTTGTTAACATCATCAATAAAATAATTATTCCTGATGATGTTAAAAAGCTGTGAATGAAATATCGAATAATAAAATCAAATAAAATAAAAAAAGACCTCAAGCTTAAAAATGTGCTGATGGCGGGTAGGCAGCGTGTTGGCTCTGCAACCAGAAAGACCCAGGTTCGATTCCCAACCGGGTCAAATCGGAAAAAAGTTTTTTCTGAGTTTTCTGTGCTACAGCACCCTCCTTCGTCGGTATTTGAGCAATAAAACGTCGGCGAAGTAAAATAATAAATAAAATGGCTCCATTAGCTTAAAAATAATGCGTCAAAAAACATCAGAGACGCCGCAACTTTGCTTTATAATTTACACGCAACTGCAGAGTTGTGCAAGAATTAAGCTCTATCTTTCTACCACTTTCACCACCTGTCTGTTTCTTCCCTATCCTTCTCTCTAGTTCCAGTGCCATGCATTGCATATGTAGGGGATAGCCCCTGAGCTCTGGTCCAAGATAAAAAAAAAAAAAAAAAAAAAAATTGATTCATTTCCATCAAGTAAAATAATTTAATTAATACTATTAATTTCTTTACGGCTGCAAATCTAATTAATTTTTTAATTGATATTACGAAATTTTTAATTAACATTTAGCTTTATTTTTTTTCTGTGTAAAGCCAGAATTGTGCGTATCTAGTAAATCTAATGTTATAAAAAAGAGGAAAGGCAAGTAACTGATCTTAACATGTTAACTTTTCGTGTACATCACCACCAGCATAAAGAAAGGAAGAAAACATATGAACTATTTTAATACTCATGTAAATAACAATTAAATTCGAAGAAAATTGAGATGATCACAATCATTTTTAACAACTCCTACTGATTCAAAGATTGAATAAATAATAAACAAGAAACGAGCAGCTTCTAAGTAACAACTTATCGAAATGTGTAATGTTTTGACATTTCATTAATGAGTGGCGTATGCGTCCCCAGCACACGTACGAGTATCTGTAGGAAAATCTCAAATCTGTTATGAAATATCTTTGTTCAAATGTTTACGTGTCATAATAAATGTGTCCCACTATTTCATTGAACCCATTAAACGCCAAGATCATTACACATAAAAAAATATTGTAACTCATTTATTTTTTAAACTTAAATACAATTAAGATATATAGAAAAAACAAAAAATTAAAAAAAAAATATTTGGAAGTGTACTTTTAGAGCTTTACTCGGATTACTCGCGAGTACAGTGGCGTCATGAGTATGCTATTTTTTTAAGGTATAAACATTTTTAAATACATAGAGCAACATCGTATTGTTTACATAACCATCTTATTCTGTTATGACATTCACGACATCGATCAACTGATTTTTTACCCTCTTAGGAAAGTGGTTTTCACCACTAAATGCAACACCAGGAGCCAGCGAACGTTTCGAAATATTCGTTTTCTGGGTATAGCCAATACCTATCCTCTTTAGGCATTGAGTGATAACCACTGTATAATAAAATTTCGATAAATACTTTCAAGTCGTCTGCGTTGGAGGAGAAATTGTGCGCGTTACCTTGTGACGCATAAATACAAGTTTGCTCAACGATTAAATTAACCACTTTTTCATCAAATAAGACTTCACTTCAAAAACCTCAACCGGCGATTTTCCACTTAACTCTGCGATCATATTGAGCTCATTGTCCGAAACAGAAATTGGTTTGATGCATTTGAATATCACAAGGTCTCTTTGTCCACTTAGAAGCTATTTCGCTTGATTTTGAAGACACCATTGTCTGTCGCAACTGCTCAAGTGGAATATCATCTTCGCTATTGCTGCCCAAAAATACTTCCACTTCACCTGGTACATCATTTGGCATACGAGCAAAAAAAATATCATCAGCATTACCCTCCTCTTCGTCTGTGTTATAGTCCGGATCTGGTGGAATAATCGCTATATCGAAATTTTCGTGACCACCTCTACCCACAAAATCAAGAGCCATGCTTAAATTTGTAAAAGCTCGATTGGGTACACCGTTTTTGTTACTCACATAAGGTGTCCAAAAAACAATTTTTTTTTTAACATACACACAATCACTCTTCTACAGAAAACTATAAGAAACTCTTGTCTGAACGAAACAGTATTTACTCTACGCAGCTCAGTTGTTACTGACCTACTTAGGTAAAAATCACAAATATGATAAAGTGATACACAAAAACAAACAAAAAAAAAAGCAATAACGGTATATTTTTCAAAATATTTTTTATGGGTGTTTTAAAGCACAATGTGACAAATGCAAAAGCAGCAGAAACGTTGTATAATTTTTTTTTACAAACAAATTTATACGTACTTAAATATTGCCTTTTTTCTGTACTCAAGCGAGTACAATGGCTGGGAATGGGTTAATGCATTGCATTGGTGCTTCTGCTGTTAAGTTTAGTTACTTTATTATAAATTATTTACACGTTTTATAACTATTTTTGAACATTTTTCCTCTTAATTAGTACCACATTGAGCATAAACATGAACATAATTTCCCTGAAAGCATTACTTCGTTGCACATGTTCGTGTTTTCCCTGTAATTTCTAAGGTGCTATGAAAATGTTAAAATTTTCTTATACCTACAAAAATATGTATGGATGGATATGTAGATGTATGTACATATTTCTTTTTTTTTATTATTTTATAACTAATAATATGTTTTCGTTTGGTTTGGATGGAATAACTAACAATAACAATTTGGTTTGAAGGTGTCTGTTTTGTTTTGTTTTTTTTTTGTTTTGTTTCATTAATTTATAACGCAACAATTTTTCCAAATAAATTTGTTCGAAAAGCATTTGGTATTTATTAGTTTTTGGAAATTGTAAATTTTTATATAATTTAACCTGATTCCGTGGTAATTTATGTTACGTTTATTTCCTGAATATTAACAACAGTTGGAGCGTTGTGCACACTTCAGTGCCATTGCATGTTGAACATAATTTGTCACTTTGTTGGTACTTATTGCCACATTTGTTTTTGGTCTGAAGGCTCAGTTAGCCGACTGTAAAAGGGTCAGTTAAGGCTCATTTAGCCAACCGTAACGTTGATGTAGTTGCATCAAACGATGATGTTTGATGTATGAAAATCTACTCAACCTGTCCGACAAGCATTTTCATATGGTTTGATGCAACTATAACAACATTACGTTTGGCTAAATGAATCTTTAAGCGAATGCTAGCTACACCATCAATGTTCAGCTTCAATATTTGTCTTTGTGTGCGTTAGTTATTTCATAAAAAAAAATAGTCCCAAATATACGTATAATGACAAATATTGAAGCTGAACATTGATCGTGTAGCATTCGCTTAAAGTGTAACGTTGATCTAGTTGCATTAAACCATAATGTTTGATGTATGCAATCCTATGAAAATGCTTGTCTGACAAAAATGTCACGCAACTGCAACGCCTTTAATCTGTAGAAAATAAAAATTTTATTACGTCGTTACGTGGCATTTGTAAGCATTTCTATAGATTTTCTAACTAAAACTTTGGAGTGTATAAACATCCCGAATGGTTACAACTGCTAAAAGTTAATTTTAAAATGTCTCACAATTTGACAATTTATTATTCTCACGATGATCTGAATGAAAAATGTTTCTCACATGAGCGAAGTTCGATGTTTGGTGCAAATGGTCTTGCAACATTGCAAATGCAAAACTTTGCAGCTTTTGTTTGCAATCCAACAACAAAATGTACAAGTTTGCTTTTTCTACACCATTGCGCTTTTGCCATACTGAAAATGGTATAGCTCGTTTTGCAACTGTGTTGCGTTTGCATCTCTGGCATATAACAGCTGAAAATATGTAAACAAAAAAATTAATTTCAATTTAAAATAATGGCGTCGGTAGTTGAAAAAAAGAAAAGAGAAAAAACATATAAAAAATGGACCCTGGAGGAAATCCAAAGCATTTTAAATTATTTGGAGCAAGCAAATGATATAGAGGTATGTTATTTTGGACAATTGTATTGAATTTGAAAAACAAATGACAAAGACTTTATTTTTTTTTTATCATAGACATTTAGTTTGCAAATAGTGTTGCAAACTGAAGAAGAAATATAGCTGCTCGCAATTAATGACGAAAGTGTTGCAAGTGTAAGAAGTTGCAATCTAAAATGCACTAACACATCGAATACCGCTATGCTCTTTATAATGAGCCGATTTGTTGGATTTAGTTTAAGGAAATTTAAGCTTGATGGTTGGTGTCTAGGGTAATGAATTTTAAAATTTACACATGAAGCACATGGCCTGCTAGCGAAAGAATATGAGTGGCAAGTGCTGCTGTCCACTTTAAAAGAAAGTTCATTAGAGTTTGTCATTAAAAAAAAAAAAAAAACTAAAAATTAAACAACGTTTTGCTTAATTTTAAAATGCAACATTAATTTTGATTATACAAATAAAATTATTACAACTGCGGTGGGTATGACAACGCGTAATTTTTACACAAACGGCTGCATGAATTTAAAGAAAATTAATGCTAATGATGAGAAATGTGTAGTGGTTAACTATTTAAAGCTGAATTGGAATTGATTTGTCTATGCCTACACAGGCTCATTTATGTGTAGTGTGGGCATTCGATTCTATTCCATTCAATTGTATTTTCATTTTACGGAATTAAAATTTTGATTATCTAAACATTTTATGACAACGTTTCTTGGAAAAAGACATAAAAAATTATTTCCTTTGCTAGAAATTTCTTTTTCTTTCATTGAATTAATAAGATTTGATAACTTTGAGCGTAATTACGGACAAAAAGTCATAAAAATTATGATTACAATTTTTATCAAAAATTTATGACGGTATTTCGTTAATTTTCTTTCCATTCCGCCAGTGTTTAATAAGAGAATTTAAAGCGCATTTTAAAATGGGGTTTAAGTGACTCGCTGTTAGTGCAGTGTACGTGCAGCGCCACATTTCCTAAGTCATAAATTGAAGAAATTTTTTTCCTTTTTTTTACTGTTAAACACACACACACTTGCCCCAGCACTTGCAGGCAAATGCAACTGATTTTTATGAACGGCTTTAAATGAATTTGTACAACGGTGTTATAAATAATAATTTAATTTTTTTTTCTTTGTGTAAAAATTTTACTTCTTATTAAGAAGCATGCACAGCAAAATGCTTATTTGCACAAAAAATTAGCGCTCTTCTTAATAGTCAGTGATAATAAAAAAAAAAAGAAATTTGTCACAATTTGTTTAATATATTCCACAAAGTGCCTCGTCAATATGCCAATTCTAACACCAATTATTACCACTCCTATAAATGCCTCCATATTTCGTCGTACACACATTGATCACATATTTTCTATTTTATGGCTTTTCATTCAGCATTTACCACATGTTATTGGGCTCTTTTGTAACCACAATGTTTACTTATTAGACCACGATGTGATACTACTTACAATACACTATTTAATATTCATAAGATCACAACCAAAATAATTACAAAAAAAAAAAAAAAAAAATACTAAAGTAATTATTGTTTTCTATGCTTAATCAACGGTCTTTACAAGAAATTTCAGTAACACTAAATGCATAATAATTTTCAGAGAAAAAGCAAAAAGCAAAAACCAAAAAACAAAAGCCAGAACTTGTTCATAATTTCCTTTACTGAGACTACAAATATTCAAGGAAGTCCTTATTATGCTGAACAAAAGATTTGATCATAAAAACATGATTTACAATGTTTAAATGGGCGCCACTGCAGGGAATTGTAATAAACAATTAAAATAACATTAATGTTGACAATCGAAACATTTTAATATTCATATAATTTTTATTAAACAAGTGGTAGACTAGAAAACTGCCAGGCAGGCAGGCACTTTCAACGAAGTATTTTTCTTTTTTAATGATAATTAAACAGCCAAAAAAAATTTAAGGAAAGAAAAATCTTAATAAAGTATTTTAGTGAAAGAAACAAGTTGAAAAATTAATAATTTCGATTGGAAATTAATTGTAACCCCAACTCTGGACAATGGAAAAAACAGCCATAATATATTTTTGCAAATTTATTAATTGAGAATATAAGAATAATCATATCGAGCCTTTGGTGCAATACCGCAGCAACTGTAAAATTTGAATTTTTTGAGCTGGGTGTGCAGAAATACATATCTAAAGGAAAAAAGATTATGGTTCTATCTCTAACTGTTCAGATTCTACATCTACAAATGTCTTTATAGCCTCCAGCTATTTCCAACAATATTTATTTGCAATAATGAAATATTTCCTTTATGACAAGTAATTTACAAACAGAAAACATTACAAAACATACCTTACATTTATTTAAAAACGAAAATAATATCAAAGAGATGGCTGAAAACTTCAAATGCATTTTTCTCTGTTCACGATTTTTTGAATTACGACGGTATAGCACTAAAGGCTCGATATACATATACTATATGACTGGTCCTGATCTTCTCAAATCAAAATTTTTAATGCTGTAGTTTATACTTAATGTAAATAAAAACAGGGCGACCCAAAATGCCCCAAGGGGTTTGAGTTCATTATAACTTCTTATTTAAGACGTTATTATTAAATTTTTTTTATTTTAAATGATGAATTTTGCTACATTAAGAAACTGAAACGACTTCTTTTGTAATGCATGGAATATTTTCAATCTCTTTTCATTTGAAAGCACATCGAGTTAGTCTTAAAGACAATCGAATTTAAATGCCAGCCCTGTTCATGGATGCAGGTGCGGCATCTTGGCAAAAAATTGTTCATTACTGCCCGCAAAGTTAACGCTGGAACTGTAGCTATTGTCGCTCGAATTGATTGTCTTAGTTCCTCCAAATTTGTCTGTTGCGATTTCTACACTTCCTGTTTACAATAACCATACAAGAAAAAGTCCGGTGGAGTTAGGTCAGGCGATCTAGGGGCACAACGGAAGGTTGATTTTCTTGAAATGAATCTGTTAGTTAGTTGAACCAAAACTACAGACTTCAATGCGTGATAGTGTCATTCTTTTTCCATTGTCCCACTTTTCATTTTCAGTAAATCTAAGGATGAATCTAGAAAAACCAAAACAAAAAACTCCAGATTACTTAGATAGAAAAAAGTTACCAAGTTTTCTTTTGGTATCGGCTTTCATCAGCCACCCTGTATTAATGGAGAATATTTTTAATTAAATTATGATAAATTATATCTCGCAAGAGGTGGCCATTTTCTGCATCGCATATTCGTTCTCTTTCCAAAACATTTTTGTTTTTTTTTTTTTTATTATCTTGGCCTAGCACCCAGTAGATGACCCCTACACATGCGCTACATTGTGCTGGAACTAGAGGAAAGGGAATGTAAGAAAAATGATAGGAGGTGGAAGTTTCACTATCTTCCAACACTGCTTTTTGCACGTAATTTTTTTTTGTTTATTTTTTAGAGCAGTGTTGTATCGTCTCTGATCTCAAAGAGACATATTAAATTTTTTAAGCTTCATTTTTAGTAGCCATTTTTAGTAATTATTTTACTTTGTCGATGCTACACATTACCCACGAAGGAGGGCGTTCTGATGTGCCTGTGGATTGGGTACAGCTGAAGCCGTTACTGTTCAGTGACCAGTGACTATGCCTTCACCACTGAAACCTTGCGACAACAACTGGCACAAAGCCAAACAAATGCACAAGAGAAAAAATGCGAGATGTTTTTTTTTTCTTGATGAGTCTGAAACTGGGGTTGAACTCAGGAAAAATTTTTCGTTTTGTAGTCAACGTGCAGACAATAACATTTTTAAAAACCTTTCGCAAAATTTTCCTTAATGCTTCTTGTTGTCGAAATTTTGTTGTCGTTGTTTTGAGAAATAAAGTTTAACGATTTCGGCATGTTGTTCAATTTTGTACTGATGCATTTAAAATTTTCTTCTTTACAAAATATTGACAAAAAAAAAAAACAAAAATTATATTAAAAAAGTTCTAAGGAATTTCCAACACCGTCAGTCATTTGAGGCCACACTGTATTTATTTTAGGCCTACAAGGCATACGCATGTACATTCAAGCATGAAGCTACACAAAAGTATTAATTACTTCTCTTTTATGACATTTTTGAAATTCTAATGGAGTTTTGTTTAACTATGTACATCGTTCTGCACAGATTAGTTAAATTTGCATTTATTGCCTGCCTGCAAGCGGTTACATAAAATATTCAGGACAATAATTGCGAAAATTGTAATTTTTTTTTTTAATTTGTTAGACACCTTTAGAATCAGACAATGATTCTTTTGAGATGTGAAAAATTTGCTCAGTCCATCGAACATCACACTGAATCTTCATGCCAAGGAAATTAAGAACGGAATTCAGACACCGTCACTCATTTGGGGCCACACTATATTTATTTTCGGCCTACAAGGCATACACATGCACATTCAAGCATGAAGCTACACAAAAGTATTAATTACTTCTCTTTTATGACATTATTGAAATTCTAATGAAGTTTTGCATCATTCTGCACAGATTCATTGTTCTTTTGAGATCTGAAAAATGTGCTCAGTCCATCGAACATCACACTGAATCTTCTTGCCAAAGACATTAAGAACTTCTGTTTATATCAACCATAATTACAGGTGACGCAGCATGACCGGACATGGGTCGGTGTGTAAGCATGCAGCATTGGGTTTTCGAGCATTGAAATCGACCCTGTGCGGGTAACACCATTGCGATATTTTCCTAAAGTCAATGAATCACTCGTTTGTATAGCAACAGCTAAAAAAAATTCATATGTCTGACGCTGTGCTGCGGCTGTGTAAATTTGTACATATTTAGTTCATTTTGAATGTATATTTAGTTTTCTTGTTTGTATATTACGAAATTCTCAAAGAATTTTTGGGAGTTCTTATATAAACATATGAAATTTTTTTTAGCTTTTTTCAAGAATTTGCTTAATGATCTAGTGGTGATTTTGGTATTCGCACCGAATCAAATATACATATAGACCAGCTAAACCACATAACAAACTTACAATTAATTTTGACTCGCGTTGTATTAATGAAAAAGTTGTTAGAAAATAAATTTTTTCAGTGTATCAATGAAATTGATCATTATAAATGAGCAAATCAAGCCATTCAGTGAATTAACGACAAATATTTATTTTTATATATGAATGATGCTATTTTTTTTATATAAAATATACGAGAAATGTATAGAACTGCATTTATTAGACAAATTAAGTGCTGAAAGCAACAATAAAAACAAATTTTTTTCTTATGTGGGCAAAAAAATCTTTTCCGAAATTGAATGAAAAAAATTTGAGAAATGCGTTAATTGAGAAAAATCATGTGCATAATGAAATTTTCCATTGTATTAATGAAAATCTTAATCAATATAATGCCTCAATGAATGTTGTTCTAGATCAGTGTAACAAAAAAACGTTTCCATAGGGAGGAATGTGATATTTTTCTCTGAAAGTCCTGCACAAACGAAATTTTCCTTTTTCTAATCAGTACTCTTCACCAATTATTTAGTAGACAATTTCTTTTTAATCACTTCATGTAATTTTAATTATACTGAATTCCATAAATTATTAAAACAACTGACACATACATATAATTTAACCAAATTGCCTTGATGGTTGACAGGCATATTTCACCCTCCACAAATTATGAAAAATACATGTACAAACAAGCAAATATATATAGACAATAATAAATCTGTAACTGCCACCCTTGTTTCCTTTCGACACTAGAACTTTGCACTTTAATCTGATAATCACATAATTGCCCATCTAAAACTAAATACAGAATGAAAGATAAACTGAATGACAAACACGGCTTGTCATCACAAAAATATTTTATGGTGTTTTATTTATTGTTAAAGGATATCTATGGTGTGCGGCTCATCATCAACTCATGACAGTTGTTATTCAATTGTCATTTATTTATTTATTTTCATTTTTGTTTTTTTTTTAAAGTCCCCTGCAGCAAATAAGGGCTGTTATTTAATTTATTTCAAAGATCTGAGTCCTTATTTATTTTTGTATAGAAATTTTGTTATTGTTACCAAAGACGGGGAAAGAAAAACATTAAATTGTTATTTTTCATTTGGTTAGTTTTGCTTTAAAAAAATGATTTTGTATTTCCGTTTATAAAATTTTTTTTTAAAAGAAAAAGGATAACAGAGATTTTTTTCTACACTAGTTCGTTTGAAGTGTTTTTTTTTGTTGTTTCGGTTTTGTTGGAAATAATTTTGTTTTCGCTGTCGTATCTTTTGTTATTTTAAGTGCCAAAAAAAAAATAAGTTTGCTTTATTTATCACATTTGGATTTAGATTTTGATCCTAAGGAGACAGTTTGTTTATTTTGCTCCTTGCAATGTGTGGTCGACATGGTGATAAAATAATGATTCTATTGCGAAGCAAATTAATGGAAAATAAATAGCTGCAGAAGTGACGAGAAAACAAATGTTTCATTTCTTTTTATATACATTCAACTATTTTTAGTTTTAAACTCGTTTGAATTTGAATGCCCCTTTAAAAAAAATATTCAATAAATTGAAAAGAAATCAATTGAATTTTCAATATGAAATTATTTGATGGCCGCCAGCCTGTCATTTTAATTTCTAGAATTTACACTCTATATCATGTATAATTTTATTGTGCTATATTTTATGAAAAAATAAATTAAAGCAATTTATTTTACCATTCATTTTCGACGTTCCATAATTTTAATTTTGGCTTTTCTACCGCCAAAAAATCTTTGAGAATAACAAAAATTCTAAATAGAATTCCGTACTTAATTAAAAAAATTTTTTCCTTGATTCCAGTTAAGTTAAGTACTTATTTTATTCCTTTCAGAAGAAAAATTCATATATTTTCAGAAATATTATGAATAGAGAAGTTTATAGAGCCATGTCCGTCTGTCCGTTTGTCTCTGTGTCCCTTGAAATGCCGTTTTCTGCCAAATTAATCATCACATAAAATTCGTTTTGGCGTCAATCGGTCGGTAGTAGACCTGAATCTCTGGGTATTTAAATTCAAGCAAATCGGAAGACCCACGACCACCTCTTTATTTTACTTGAAATTTTAGTACAAAAGCTTCCATAACTTCGGAACGGCTGGAACAATTTTTTTTATGAAATTTATTCCGTGTCCACTTCTTTTCTAATTCTTCAGCCGGATTAGATTTATTTAGTAAAAATAAACTATATCGGGAATCTTCTACCGCCATAAAAACTAAGTAATATTTGAGTTTTTCATTTAAATGTATAAAATACTTGCAACAAAAAATGGCAGAAGCCTCTGTTTGAAAGATTCGATCATGCAAGAATAGTGTAAGCCACAAATGAATCAAAATATTCGTTTTTGGTATCTTTGCGGTGAAATTTGGTTTGCACGTTGAGTTGGCTATTTGAAATTATACAGAGATCGTAAAAAGCTGGCAACAATTAGGTAAAAATTCGGCAATACTAACGGACTATCCGGTAATTCAGACGATTATGGGAAAGGTATATAAAATCCGCACAGCCGAATATAGCACTCTTACTTGTTTTGATCTTAATTTGACCTTTTTTTCTGTATAAGAAAAGTCGCTGAGAATTTGAAGTGAAACTTAACGCATATCGATTTGAGAGATACGGGTGAATTCTGCCATCGAATCAGTCCCCTGGCATGTATGCTTTATTGATAATAAGATAATTTTAAACTAAGATGAGAATTTTGTGCACTTATAGCAGCTGACCGCTAGTATTTCTTTCACTGTATTAACATATACAAAGTATACATTTTTTCTCTTAATTCCTTATAACAATCTAAATACTAAATACTTATAAAAAGAGGTTAACAAAAGCCTACAAAAATGGATTAGTTAAATGTCTTGTGTATTGAAAAAACTTAACATTGTATCAGCGTATTTAAGACACCAAAGAATATAAATTAAAAAAAAAAAAAAACCCCAAAGGCTTAAAGAATTTAATAAAATTGTTATAGAAAACTAAATAAAAAAAAAACAAAACCAAACCTTATTTAAATACGCTCAGCACACTACACTCGTATTAAAGGCAGTCAATCATTTAAGTAATCCGCTTTAAAAATGCTTTTTATGTTACGAAAAAAAAGACCAACAACAACTAAAACAAACACACACAAAAAGAGGAAATAAAATATATATATATATATATATATATAAAACCCATTGAAAACTTAAATACATTTTTCTGGTTGACTATAGCAGGATTAAAAGTAATTAGTGAATTTGAACATGGAAACCATATAGATGATGTGATAATGCCAGCCAACAATGAAAACAGCAACGCACAAAGGAAAACATAGACTTTAGCAATTCCACACAAGACTCACGTAATTTTGTTGTTTGGTGGATGTGGTTGTTGGAAAAGCAGTTGGAGCAAAAGGAAATACTACAGTGTAACGGCAACAACAACAATGGCAACGACGCAATAACAACATTAAGGAATTAAAAAGGCATTAGCACATGTATTAACACAAGACAATTAACTGGTTTGAAGGGGGTAAGGGGCGAGTGTATTGGGGAACACTTTCTCAGCAAGAACTTGCAGACATGTGTTGTATATTTAATTTCTGGTGAAATTCACTGGTTTTTAATTTCAAATAAATTAATGCTCAATGATAATCTTTCCTTGCAAGAGTGCCCTGCGAGGACCTTTTTTAACACATATTATCATAAGGACTTTTGAAAATATTTATGCTGTTCCTCATATTTAAAAAAAAAAAAATAGAGTAAGAAAAAAAATTTATATATTTAATACTCGCATTATCCCGATGGTGAGTCATCAGAATTCCAATATCTAACGAAAACAGATATCAATTTGATGACAAATTTGAGTATCACCATATGCTATGGCAGGAATGACATGAATAAGTTGCTACTTCTATATACGAGTATATAAATCAGAATATGTGTGTGTTTGTTTGTTTTTACCTTATAGGAGACCTGACATCTGGACCGATCATCGTGAAATTTTCAAAACAATTAACTGGGACTCTGGAATGAATTATGGGCTACGCCCATTTTTTCAAATTATGTTACTACTTCCACATAATTTTTAACATTTGTGAACCAATTCTTAAAATTATTTTTTCTTACGGAAAAGGTCAACAAAATTTTTTTTTTTAAAAAAAGGTGGGGGGAGGAGGTTGGCGCAAATTGCCCGCCCCCAATAATTGATTATCAAATAAGTTTGTGAACCAATTTTCAAATTGTTTTTTGCATATGAAAGACGGCCACCGAAAAAATTTTTTCAAGGCTAAGGGGGTGAAATGTGCACATCAAAAAAATGGATTATCAAATAACTTTGTCATTTGCTGACCAATTTTCAAATGCTCAATTTGAGCATAAGTTTCTCTCAGCTTGGTATTTTAAATAACATGAAATTTATATCACCAATTTCCATCAATTTAATTCAATAAAAATAATTTTAAACAAAATAAAAAAAAAATCGCAATTTTGTGCAAAACGTTTTTATTTATTTGAACAACAGTAAAAAAAAATTGCCATTTATTAAAAATTATCTTTGTCATTCTAAAATAATGATTTATAACATCCTTTTCAAATTTGAAATATTATTTTAACTCTTATTGTTGATTTTCAAAATAAAAATAAAAACACACACACACACACATCTGCCTCTGTCGTTTTAGAAAGACAGTTTGCCAGTTTGCCAGTTTTTATTGTGATTCTTCACTTTATAATCTCATAACGTATGTTTGGTGTCTATCTGTAGCTGCCTTTCGGTATTATTTTATATTGTATTTTAAACAATAAATAACATATGAAAACAATAATAAAAATGTTGAATCCATTTCGAAAAAAAAGTTGTGCTCAAACAAGAAACATAAAAGAGCGGGAATACTTTATGGTCAATTGAACAAAATGAATTGTCATAAATTAAAAATTCGTTTAACTCTGCATGCTGCATAGAGCAAGCGGCATAAAATTTATACCTACAACAACAACAATTACACATACATACATACATATATAATGTATAACAACATTTTCATTATTTTTGTTTTTTTATTTCTTTCCTTTAAAACGAGTGGAGTATATGAAAATTATTTTATATATGTGAATTATTGCAGGCAATAATGCTCTGGTGTTTTTGTGTTGTTCGGTAACGTAAAAAATTGATTTTCAGCGCCAACACAACAATATTATTGCAGCACTAGTCACATGGTCGCAAGATTGGAAAAAGCTACAAAATATCCTTCCTTTTTCTTTCTTCATTTGATGCAACGCCTACATGTGAGAATGTGACTGGCATGTGCTTCAAACCGACACAATTCCATTCTCTAAATAAAAATATTGTACTGATGCTGCTGTTGTTATTGTTTGCAGCAGATCTTTTTGTGGTCGAAATACAATTGGGCGAAAACTAATACTCAGCGTAAGCAATTGCAATTGTTAAAATTGTAAATTTACCATAACAAGCTGCACTGACAGCACGGCACAAACACACACACACACACACACACACATATTGTAGCTGGGTAGGACAGATATGAAACGCAAATATGTATAAAGCATTAGTAAAATGCAATAAAAATAAACAATAGTTTTCGTTAGTGATCATAAAATTTATTTTTATTTGCATCATAATATGCCATACAATATGGGGCTCATTTTATAGTGGTGATAGAATTTCAATAGAAAATTTAATGCACTCAAGGAAGTTACATTTGAAATTTAAGCATACAAAGCAACAGAAGTTATATTATTCAATAAAAACTTATATTTACTAATTTATATAGCGAGGTCTGTGGAAAGTCAATTACATATTACGAACTAAAGATATAATACAATTCAATAAATTACTAGTGATTGCGATTCTCTTAAAGTGCATTGGACTTTTCACTTGATTTATTAAAAAAAAATATTACTACTTTTGTATTATCAATTAAAGTACTGTATTACTAAAATGTATTTGTTTAAAAAGTAAATTAAAATTATATTTTTATATTAAAACATAAATTACTTTATATATATGAATAAAAACATTTCATAAACTGCTGGCTTCAGTGCAAATTACTCACATCTACTTACCCTCCAATTTTTTTTTTCAGTCAATTGCTATACAAAATTTAAAAAACTTTTTTAAATCGAAAAATTTTTTATGAATACGGCAGTTTGAGTATATTTTTTTTTTTATCTTGGGCCAGTGCTCAGGGACTATCCCCTACATATGCAATGCATTGCACTGGAACTAGGAAGAGGGAGGTAGGGTAAAGAATAGACAGGTGGTGAGAGTGGTAGGAAGATAGAGCTTAATTCTTGCACAACTCTGTTGCGTGTTAATTATAAGGCAAAGTTGCGGCGTCTCTGATGTTAATTTTGAGTATATATATTTGAGTATATTTTGCAGTTTATAAATGGCATTCGGTATAGCCATGGCAATTCTAATGGCTGATCCATATATCACACGGGTTCTTGTAGAGAGACTCACTCAACTGACGTCATTGTCATTTATGCTCGATTTAGTGCAAATATTATTATTTTCTTCCATAAATTTCAGTTTATTTAAATAATTTCCAAATATCAACTTTAACTTTTTAATTTGTTTATATTTTTCAAGAATTTGATATTAATTTGGCACAGTTGCTAATTTGATTATTTCTTGTCGATTGTAATGCTCGAAAGACCCAATGCTGCATGCTTACACAAAGACCCATGCTCGATCATGCTGCGTCACCTGTAATTATGGTTGATATAAACAGAAGTTCTTAATGTCTTTGGCAAGAATATTCAGTGTGATGTTCAATGGACTGAGCACATTTTTCAGATCTCAAAAGAACAATGAATCTGTGCAGAATGATGCAAAACTTCATTAGAATTTCAAAAATGTCATAAAAGAGAAGTAATTAATACTTTTGTGTAGCTTCATGCTTGAATATGCATGTGTATGCCTTGTAAGCCGAAAATCAATATAGTGTGGCCCCAAATGAGTGACGGTGTCTGAATTCCTTAGAACTTTTTTATTATAATTTTTGTTTTTTTTTTTGGGTTTTGTAAAGAAGAGAATTTAAAATGCATCAGTACAAAATTGACCTATATGCCGAAATTGTTGAACTTTATTTCTCAAATCAACGACGACAAGGAGCAGTAAGGAACCTTAATAATATACGCGACGAAATCAACAACATAAGACTTGAAGTTTTGCAAAAGGTTTTGCAAAATATAATATTCGAAATAGTCTGCACGTTGACTACAAAATGAAAAATTTTTCCTGGGTTCAACCCCAGTTTCAGACTCATCAAAAAAAAAAACATCTCGCATTTTTTCTGTTGTGCATTTGTGTGTCTTTGTGTCAGTTGTTGTCGGAAGGTTTCAGTGGCGCAGCCCTAGTCACTGATCCCTGATCAGTAACGGTTTCTCTTACTATCCCTTTCCTCTAGTTCCAGCATAATGCATCGCATGTGTAGGGGTGATCTCCTGAGGGCTGGTCTAGGATAAAAAAAAAATCAGTTAAGCTGCATAATCATTTCTTAATCTTAAATTGATTGTAGTAATCTGGTGTGAATATTTTTCATTAGCACCAAGACTTCTCGTTCCCCTAAATTTGCGAAAAACTGTCTTTGAGAAATTTGGTGCCCACGTACCTTCCAGAGCACAGCAAGGTACGTTGATTTTTCGTTAACCAATTAAATATTTCATTCGAACATTTCCTTATCGACTTTCGTTTATTTTGTTATGAGTAACATTGCACTAAAAATATATTTGTAACGATCCTTTGCTCATATGAATTCTATAAAGGTACCCAGGTACCTTGTCATACTGTTGAGGATGGTAGAAATAAATTGGCCTGTCATGCCTATTCAAAATATTTTCTTACCTCAAAGTTGGTGTTTATTGAAAACTTATTGAAAGTTAGGAGTTCTCAAGAAGTTTTAACTATGTGGATCTTCAAATTTAAAAAAAAAAAAATTTGGCCTAAAATGATGAATGTACCCGAGTACCATACTATTCACATAAGAGTAAAATATGATAAAAGTATGGTAGCACTATGAAATTTAGCAATGGCATCATGTGGTACAGAATCATTCAAAATTTAAAAAATCAATTAAGAAAAGCGGGTAAAAACATTTCTTTTCTTATATAAGTTTTCTGTTGTAATAAACGTGCGCTTTTATGTGCATATCTGAAAATATGTAAAAATAATAATGGCCATTCGAACATTCTTGCAATTTTGCACAGCTTTTCCTCTATCCGTGAGCAATACAAAGGCAACGATATGACACTCCGACCCCATCCTTGGACAGTCCGTCCGCTATATCGTTACCGAGCATACTACCATGTCCCGGTACCTTAATCAGTTCCAGGTTCCAGTATATCTTCATCTCGTTCAGTGATACGCGGCATTCATGAACCAAGACCAGTGATATGAATACACCCGCCAGAGATCCGATCGTAGCTCCACTGTCAGTATTTTTGACATGATACACAATTGTAAGGCAGCTTTCAATTCTGCTAAATAGCAAC
This sequence comes from Dexiosoma caninum, assembly GCA_963924685.1. Lineage (NCBI taxonomy): Eukaryota > Metazoa > Arthropoda > Insecta > Diptera > Tachinidae > Dexiosoma > Dexiosoma caninum. The sequence goes on from OZ004727.1 coordinate 12,907,804, forward strand.
TGAGATTTTGCTTATATTTTTTTTGTGTGGCCAAAATGCCACAATTCTTCAACTCCAATTGGCTGGAATATAATAAAGTTTAATAATAAATACGTGCAGAGCATAAATGATTAATATTTCGGCGCCAAGAAAACAAAAATCATTTATTTCATTTAAAATAACGTTTTACGACTTCCGTCCCACTAAGAACTTAACAAAATACAAGCCAAAACAAAAAAAAAAAATAAAAAGCATCGAAACTGTTAAAGGGAATTCAACTGACAGTCTGACATTTTGTTGATGTTAATTTCTCGCCTTTGTTGATGTTAATTTTCCTCCAGACACAAAACTTATAATTATATTTAACGTTCTTTTCATTCTTTATTTATTTGTTTTTTTTTTTTCTTTTTATCTTCAATGGGCGTTAAAAAAAGGTATTTATTTTGAGCGGTGAAATCCAATTCAAAATGAAATTTTATCTAAAATGAAATTATGGATGAGGTCTTTTCTCTCCGTTTTTATGGTCGCTGTGGTTCTAATCCAAGCATGATCATTAATATAAATAATTGGTGCATTCATGCTAAAATTCATTCAGGCACATCTGTTTATAAGTGTTGCGCGTATGTATGTGTTTGTGCGTGTGTATGGAACCCTTAGATTTTCAAAACATTGATTAGGATAAATGATGTTTTAACAAACAAAAGCAACAGAAGGTGGAACTACTGTAATTTAATATTAATTTTTTCCAAATCTTTTATTCATCAGAAAAAAAGGCGCTTTATTCTTTGAATATAGTTTTTTTTTTTTACGAATTTTTGTTCCCCTATTCCGTCTAATTATTAGCGTAACACATCAAACGAGGTCTTTATCACATCCAAATAATTTCTTCATACTTTTAATATACAGTTCAATACAGTGTGTGTGTGTACGTGTGTATGCGTTTGTGTACCTGTGTGCTGTCAGAACACGTCAATCAAGTCTAAAGGTGATTAAACGAAGTTGAGAAGAAATCTAAACGTTTTAATTGTTTAATGGTGTTTATAACTTCTTCTATAATTACCTGCCAAAATGTAATTTTATTTTTCAGAAAAATCTTTAAAATATCGTTAATTTCTGCTTAAAAACCTCCCATAGTAGAGAACCCTCTGTCTGTCGCTAATTACAGTTATCAAGGCTGAAGCATAAAAGCAACGGTATTAGTGAGTAGACTTCCTTGAAATAAAATAAGAACAGTATGAGTTATTTAAGCGATTAGAATATCAAATGAATCGAAAAGCCAGCAGTAAAAATTAAAAGTAATAATTTACTTTGTGCTTTGCTTGCTTTGTAAATCCGAGTAGCTGCGTCTCGGCTGTCATGTTGATGCCTTCATTTTTCCTTAAAGCTTTACGAGAGCAATGGTTTTGTTTAGGGCTGAAGAAATTGAAGACTTCTTTTATAAAATAAAACATATTCTTGTTTTTTTCTTTTTTTTTTTAATTTTTTAAAAAAATTTTGATTGCAGAAATTTTTATGGTTATGGCAAGGCTGGCTATTAGTTGATTTCCCTCAACAAAGTACTAATTATGACAACATCATCCGTCGGTACGTTAATGCCAGTTGATAAAGGCCAAGTATGACGTATGATTTTATGTGCGGCGGCCCTCAACCAGCATTTCCCATAAGTTCTGCTCCAACTTGTTTTTAAAAACACGTGTAAAAAAAATATACCAGATGACTGGCATGGATACCATACATATGTAAACAGCATGTGTAGCGATATTAAAACAAAATTAAAAAGAAAATATAGTGTGTGAACAGGCGCTGCTAAATAAGGCCCCAGGAAATAAGGCTTTAATTTGTGCAATGAAATAAAGCTCTAAAGTCAAAGCGAAGGAAAACAAAAATACGAAACTTTTGAAGCATTTTTTGTAAAATTTTGGGCTTTTCTTTCATGTTTTATTTGGGCAATATTTTTAATTTTACAAAATGAAATATAACCCCAAAACTTAAAGAAATAAATGAAGAAGGCCCCACAAAATATTACTTTTAGTTTTCTTTAATATTTTCTCATTATACCGGCTGGGCCAAAAGTCACGCCTGCTTGTAAAAATATGATGTTCGATGAAAAAAAATCTTAAAAAAAATAATAATAAACAAAAAATTACAAATTATTATTTCCTATTTGGTAGCGAAATATTGCAACTAAATAAATAAAGAAAAAATAATTTTCTTAAAAAAGACCATCGCTCAAAAAAGAACTATAATTAATTAACAAAAAAAGTTATTCAAATTGTAACACGCAGGCGTGAATTTTGGCCCAGCCTAAACAACTCGGGAAATATTACTAAAATTCAAATAAATGAAATAACTCCCCAAAACAGTCCACTGAACATACTATAAATGAAATAAGGGATCACAATTGATTTAAAGCTCCAATTCTCATCCTTTGCTCTTCATATTGTAGCATTTAGACAAACTTTAAAGAGTTTATTGAGGGTGGCGATGGCACGATGGATGGTAGTCTGCACGTGGATTACACAACCAAAAAACAGACCTGGGTTCAACCCCAGTTTCAGACAAAAAAATTTTAAAATAAAAATAAACATCTCGCATTTTTCTGATGTGCTTTAGTGTGTCTTTGTGTGTTAGTTGTTGTCGGAAGGTTTCAGTGGCGAAGGCATAGTCACTGGTCACTGAACAATACCGGCTTCAGCTGATAGCAATCCACAATCACATCAGAACGCCCTCCTTCGTTGGTATTGTGTAGCACCGGCGAAGTAAAATAATAATAAAAATGGCTACTAAACCGAAGCTTCAGCACTGCTACGAGTATAAAAACAAAAGAACGTGCGAAAGCAGAGCTGCAAAATAATTAATTAAGCTTCACCTCCTGTCGTTTCTCCTACTATCCCTTTCCTATAGTTCCAGCACAATGCTTCGCATGTGTAGGAGTCATCTCCTGAGTGCTGGTCCTAGATAAAAAAAAAAAAAAAAAAAAAAATGACCGGCCAAATATTTAAATACAATGTTACACATTGGATCTGGCAACTTTTGCCTGACAATAATCTGACACCTAGTGCGAACAGACAATTTTCATTGACAGATAAACTTATTGTGTATTAATGAAATTGTACAGTTTTCTTACAATAGTGTGAACAGACAATTTACACTTCGGTGACAACTTTTCATTATGAGTGCATTGCCACCACATTGCCATATCCTACAATATTATAAAATCTGACAATCGTATGTACTTAGTTTTACGGTTAATTTTTCACTAGAAGAACAGTGTAGTTAGTAGGGGCTCTATTACTTTCACCTCGTTGGATAATGCATCAGTATTTTCCTTCCATGATGGCCATAATTACTCAACATTAAATTATTATTGCATATACATATGTATGTAGACTTAATTATAAAGCCAATGAAAAATGTTCTAATACCCTGACTTTCTTTACAGTTGTTTCATTTTTCCACTTAAAATGATTTTTATCATCGTCCATTCATTCATGTTGTGCTAATTGTATGTGTTTTTATAAACCGTAATTATGTTTTGATTCGAATTGATTTGATTTCATGTTAACGTTCCCTAATCACAGTTCTCTAAATTCTAATCTATAATTTAGCTGAGTTTAATAGCCATTTAACTTTGTTGTTTTGTTTTGTTTTCTTCGGCGGCTAAAACAGTTAACGCCTTTTCCATTTATATGTTAATGAAGCCAGTTTCTAATGGTTGTACGTACGACCACATGAAAGTTTCTTGGACAGCGTATTGGCATTTGAAAATATATTTTATCGTTATTGATGATTACATGTGTTTGATTTTATCAACGGACATTAAGATTTTAAAAGTAAATTGCCGTTATCATGCACAATATTTAATTTTTCTTTTTCTCTTTCGAAAACATTTTAATTCTAAGAATCTTCGAAATTTTAATTTTTTTTTTTTTTTTCTTGAACCAGCACTCAGGAGATGACCCCTACACATGCGAAGCATTGTGCTAGAACTATAGGAAAATTATAGGAGGCGGTGAACCTTCACTATCTTACAGCACTGCTTTTTGCACGTTATTTGTCTCTGATGTCAAGGAGACGTATTAAATTTTGATGCTTCGTTTTTAGTAGCCATTTTTAGTAATTATTTTACTTCGCCGGTGCTACACACTACCGATGAAGGAGGGCGTTCTGATGTGCCTGTGGATTGGATACAGCTGAAACCGTCACTGTTCAGTGACCAGTGACTATGGCTTCACCACTGAAACCTTGCGACAACAACTGACACAAAGACACACAAATGCACAACAGAAAAAATGCGAAATGTTTTTATGAGTCTAAAACTGGGGTTGAACCCAAGAAAATTATTCTTTTATTAGTCAAAGTGCAGACTACTTCGACCATCGCCATTGTCCATTAGATAAGATATTAGAGAAAAGATAAAATAAGTGGAGAAGAATTGTTAGAAACCAATTCAAGAAGCTTAAAACCTTTCTCCTATCAGAATGGTGTGCTGTTGCAATGCCGTTGAACAAGAACGTAATATTATATAGATTTAAAGCAACCATAATGCTAAAAGACTAACAATCAGCAATTAATGACTACAAAGTAGAAATTATATTGTTATTTTCAGTTTGAGAAATGTAAATGATGTAGCTTTACTACTGTCCAGTTTGTTGCGTGTGTTTGGTGCCTTAGTGATACCCTGTTAGTAACTAAAATCGTATCATTCCATAAGCCTTAGTGCCTTACCAAACCAAACAAACAGCCTTATTAATACTAAACAGCCTTACCCCTGACAATGCATCCAACAGCTCCCGATTATTGAAGGCAAAGTTCCTCCTGCAAACATCCGACAGTACAGATCAATAATAAAGGAGGTGAAGAACAATATCCTTCTCCTAAAAATCATTACAGTTCTTACAATAGTCGTTGCAACACAGGTCCATCTTAATTTATATACTTCAATCAATCCATATTGATTTCTACTGAACTCCAGTAACCCGCCAGTTATTTGTTAAATACAGTTGGTTCACGGATCCAGCCGGTAAGACAAGTCTCCCCACTGTACCACCTTTGTTGGGCAAAACCATATAGTTTCCGCTTAACCAATGGCCAGCAATAAGCCATGGCTACTTTTTCGGCTGATTATTTAATCATCCTATGCTACCCCTCTCTGGCAATATCGAGCGCTACCCAATCACTGCCACTGCCTGAGACACACTTCAGTGTCATTTTAAAATCTCATCGAGGTACCTGGCATTTATCGACCACCAGGGATGTCAAGTATATTCCATTTACAACAGCGATGACCGCTTTAGTATTGGCAAATATATAGAGACTTCATCGGAAACGCCATGATACCTCAACCTTCTTGCAGGACTGAAGGAATCTACAATCATCTTTCAATCTAAGTTGAATCTAAGTTAAAACCTCAAATTAAGCATGCTAAAGGAGAGCCATTTGATTTATTATATATTTTGTTTTTTTTTTATCTTGGACCAGCACTCAGCATTGTGCTGGAACTAGGAAATGAATTTAAGGGAAGAAGGATTAGTGTTTATGAAAATGTAATTTGCATTTTCCCACGTCAAAAGTGACAGGGAAGACTGTCGGCCGAAAAATGAGTTCTCTTTGTAATGCGTGGTGCGATTTGCTGCCAAATCGATCACAAATGGAATCAACCTTAATGATGAACGCGTTGTGCGCAGGGTTGAATGGGGTTTCGGGAACAATTTTCCTGATTTCACTAGAGCCCATCGCATTATAGTAGTAATAGCACAACGAAACATAACCCACATTGCGACGATGGTCAAGGTAGTCAATGGAGTTGGCTACCCCATCGTCCCCAATGATTTTCTTCGCTCTCTATCCACTGCACGCGGTCGAGGGAACTTCAAAATAATATTTGAAGCACCGGTCCATACATGCGAGTTGTATCCCATTTACAGTCGGATTACTTTTCATAGGCTAATTACAGACATACTTAAATCTATATAAATTCTTTAAATTAGAGATTTGTATAGTTATTGTTACTTCAAGTCATTTGTAGATAAAATAAACAAATTAAAGTAAAAAATTACAAATGTCTTGGTCAAGGTTTTTATTGTAATTTTTGTTTCAATTTTCATCTTAAGCTCATAAGAAGCTTTAAGCTAATAAGACACTTTAAGCTTATAAGAAGGTTTTAGTTTATAAGAAGCTTTAATCTTACCAGAAGCTTTAAGCTTATAACAAGTTTTAATGTAAGAAACTTTAAGCTTACAAGAAGGTTTTAGTTTATAAGGAGCTTTAATCTTGCAAGAAGCTTGAAGCTTATAAAAAGTTTTAAGCTTATAAGAAACTTTAAATTTATAAGGAGCTTTAAGCTTATAACGAACTTTAAGCTTATAGGCAATTGTGTTTTATTATATCCTACTACTTATAGCAATTTTACGAAGCACCAATTGAATTTTTTTTCAAAAACTTTTTTTGTAAATACTTTTTTTTTTAATTCCCAAAAAGCAAAGGAATTATGATGAGTAAGCGATAATTTATTAAAAAACCATAGACTGAAATATTTGAAAATAGGATAGTAATTTAAAATTATAGAATTTAAGTAACACAAGAACATATTTCAATAGTATAATAAACTCCTTTTAAATTGCTATTATCACTGATAACAGTTAATTAAAAGAAAATCTTTAATGCTACCTTTGGCCTAGTCCAGCAATTAAAATCTTACAATTTACTGCTCTACAATAAAACATATCTTTAAAAGAATAAGAATAATTAAGCATAAAATTAAATTAAATAAATGATTTTCATATGCTTTTAAAATAATACAAGCCCCTACTAAAGTCAAGGATATTTTATACGAAAATAAATCAATACAGCATTCAACTCAGCATTCAAACTTTGAATATATTTCCAGTTGATTAAAATTTTTTGTTTTTATTTTTCCTTTTTTTTTTGTTTAAGTGACACCCTGTGGTTAATTGAAACACTACAATAAATCGTCAAGAAACCCCCTACAAAAAAAAAAAAATAAACGATACGAAGAAACTCTCTACATTAAGAAGAAATTTAAAATAGCTCAGCACTCAGGTCAAATTTATACGTCCGTCCGTCCGTGTACCTTAAAAGGGAGCTAAAAGGTTACGCGATTAAGAAATTTAACACTTATTGAATGAGATTGGGAAAAAGGTTTTCATTGACGATTATTTATGCATTGAATTCGAAAGTAGAGTCTTTTTGTAATTCGAACGTTAAACAGTAACAGGATATCAATAATTTAAACAAAGACATTTTCATTGTATATTTTTTTACTACTCTTCGAGTAATTTATGTATCAAGAGATCAGTGTTGGGAAAGTTTTATGGGTTTATAGAAAACTAAATATAAAATTTCGATTATTAGTGGTAATTTATTATAGAAGACGGAAAAAAAACGAAATGTTTTAATACTGACAATGCTCAAGCACTGCATTTGCCGTGTGATAAGGATTTGAAAGTATTCTGCATGTGCTCCTTAAAACGAGTACATTCACTACTTTATGTTTTACTATTTTCCTAAATGAAGAAAGGTTCAGTTGTATTCCAGGCATAATTAATGATTGAAGCATTATATACATACATGCATGCGGTTACAATCTCAAAACAAAAACAAAAGCTTATGGCTTCTGACCGTAACGTTTATTTGCGGCAAGACAGTGCCATAAGCCTACCTTATCCGACATCTGGCTTTTCAGAACTACGCCCGCAGAGAATTCTATCCTGCTTTTTAGAGTTATGAAATTTACATTTGTTTTATGCGATTTGGATTCAAACAAAGAAAATACAAATACAAATTATCAAACTGAAAAGTAGAAGCGGCGAAAGTTACGATTAAGACCACCCTAAAAGCTGTCCCTTCGTAAAGATTACAACGTCCTTTAGAAGAGATTATGAAATTATGATTAAAACTATACTCTAAGATATTTCAAACACGTGTATTTTTTTAATAATTTAAATCATGTTTCTATTTTTTGGAACAGCTATTAAACAAAATATTAAACAAAATGAACAAAATATGAGATTTCCCCATCCCAATTAATCGGTACCTGTCTGAGTTTAGGAAGAGTTGGTAAAATCACAAACAATTTGCAATTGTTGGTGGACAGTGGAAAGAGAAATAGCTGGCTGGAATGATATTGTTGCCGTTCAAATTAATATGAATTGACAATCTACTCTGTACAACACTTTTGCTTAAAAAAAGTAAACCCGTCTTCATGATACGATTCTCAATTAATATCTGCCATATTTCGTTTATCAATGGAAATTCTGTTCATGAATGAATGGATAACGATCGCTAATGATATCAAGCAGGTGTAAACTAAATTTAATGGCTCAGCAATTAAAACAACTAAAACGCAGTACACAAATTCTCTTGGTGATTATGAAATTTCCTTAAATGAAAATAATCGTATTTTCGTTTTAATTCTATAGTGCCGGTACTGAAGTACATATATTGTATGTATGTATACGTACATGTATATATATATACTATATATTTATTTATTTTATTGCGCATTAATCCTGTAACGCTGGTTTCTTATAGACTCGTAGCAGTGCTGTTAACCGTACGGTAATTATCGTATTGTTGGGTAATTTAGACCGTAGAACGTTTAGTAAATATTTTCTATATTTGTACGGTAATTTTAATTTCTACATTTTACGTGTTAGAATCTAAAAGTTTTTTTTTTTTATAATGTGTCTACACATGACATAAGTACATATTTGTCATAGAAAGAACGGTTTGATTATGGCGCTGTGGAAATGTGAAATGAAATACAGCCCCAAAGTCAACACAGAAAACAAAAACACGAAGTTTTTGGGGCGTTTTTTTTTTTTTTTTGTAAAATTTTGCGACCTTTTTTAATTTTTTATTTCGGGTTATATTTTTATTTTTCCCAAAGTGATATGTAGCCCCAAAAAATTAAGAAATGAAAGAAGGATCCACAAAATATTACTATTCATTTTTTTCAGAAATAATTCGCTGAACAGAAAAAAAAATTAACAGCGACCAAAATAAAAAAAAAAAAATTATTATATAATAAAAAAAAAAAATTAATTATTTTATATTATATACATACGAGGTTTGTTCCAAAGAAAATATTAATTTTGTTTTCTGTCATTACAATGGCGTGGTGAATCATGAGTTCTGGCAAACAGCTCGTACGGTTAATAAGGAATACTACAAGGAAGTTATGCAACGTTTGCGTGAAGCAATACGGCTCAAACGATCTGAATTGTGGAAAAAAAATTATGGATTCTCTACATCATGATAATGCACCAGCTCACACATCAATGCTGCTTCGTGATTTTTTGGCCAAAAACATCACCCTAATCATGCTTCAACCAAGTTGACTACTAAACCAAAAACGGACATGGGTTCAACCCCAGTTTCAGACTAAAAATTTTTTTAAAATAAGAATAAACATCTCGCATTTTTCTGATGTGCATTGGTCAGTTGTTGTCGGAAGGTTTCAGTGGCGAAGGCATAGTCACTGGTCACTGAACAATACCGGCTTCAGCTGATAGCAATCCACAATCGCATCAGAACGTCCTTCTTCGTCGGTATTGTGTAGCACCGGCGAAGTAAAACATTAATAAAAATGGCTACTGAACCGAAGCTTCAGCACTGCTAAAAGAATAAACAAAGAACGTGCGAAAGCAGAGCTGTAAAATAATTAATTAAGCTTCACCTCCTGTCGTTTCTCCTACTATCCCTTTCCTATAGTTCCAGCACAAAGCTTCGCATGTATAGGAGTCATCTCCTGAGTGCTGGTCGCAGATAAAAAAAAAAAAAAAAAGTTATTCGCCAGATTCGGCTCCCTGCGACTTATTCCTATTCCCAAAACTGAAGAGACTGAATGAAAGGAAACCGTTTTGCCACAATTGATGAGATAAAGTCAAAATCGAAGAATGAGCTGATGGCCATACCGAACATCGCATGTCAGAAGTGATGGGAGGATTAAAAGAAACGATTTCGTAAATGCTTTATATCTGAGGGGGATTACTTTGAAGGGCACAAAATGCACATTGATGAATAAATAAATACTTTTCAAAAAAATTCAAAATTCACCTTTTCTTTTGAACATACCTCGTACATATATTCGTTTCACCTTTTCCATATGTTGCATCACTATTGCTGAAAATATCCAATTCTCGTTCTTTTTGTAATATTTTGATATACTTAATTAATATTGTATTAATTTTCAAATGCACAAATGTGTTTTATTGCTGAGGACAAAAGTTCGCAACCTATTATAATTCGTCGTTTATTCCAATTGTGTTCCTAGCATTAATCTGTAAAGTTCTCCATTTATTGGTTGACTGACACCTCTATCTATCTATCTATAAAAAAAAAATGGTTCGTAAATTTTTGCGGCAGTAATGCCACAGTAACACGAATTGTGTTTAACAATTTTCCGAATTTTGTGATCTCCAAAATCAGTTGTTATATTTATTTAAGAAGCCGTTCAAGTGAAATATTCACCAGCAAAGAAATTAAAATTTTTTTTTACATCACATAATTACTTTAGCCGCATTCGTATTACGAAACTGTATACATTGGTTTTACTAAAAGTGGATACAAATTATTTTATAATTTATTTCTTGTAATAAAGAGAAATAAAAATTATGAAAGTATGATAGAGCTGCAATATTTTTCACAAATATTATTACTATTATTTAACAAGTATAAAATTTTATTTTACACAATTCAATTGAAGATGATGAAATAATCAACATTAATATTCATTGGAAGATGAAAATGTTTTATTTTTCTTAAGATTTCTGAACACTTTCAAACACAATAAAACTGCATTTCATTAATGGAACAAATATATTTAGGGATTTTATGTACTTTTTGAAGACTTTGACATGTGTGAAATATGTAGAAAAATATGTGTTTAAAATTAGTTATCTTAATTTTTATTTTTATTTTACAATATTCGTTTCGTGCTCCTAATGAGAACCACAGCGAACGAATGTTTGAGTGTCGTTACTATCTGCGTTTCAAAATATAGAGATGTTTGATAAACGCCTATAAACGCCAACGGTGATAGCAAATCATCTTCTTTTTTGATTTTAAAATGCCACCGGGAATGGGCGCGATTATTTTTGTAAAAGACTTTGCGTGCGCTAATTTTACCTAAAAAAAAACGTTAATATTTTTACCGCTGTACGGAAATCGAAATAAAATTGTTAACATCACTGACTCGTACTATCTCTATATTTATGACTTTTATATATATAAAATTTTTCATGTCGCTCTGTTGCTGTGTTCGTGATTTTGATGACCAGACTGATTACAAAAAAATACTTAAAACTTTATTTGTTCCCTGTGTTTGTTTTATAAATAAAATTACTGAACAATAAATACATTTTTCAAAGAATTCCTTGAGGTAATTTTCAGTTGTAGTTTGTTTGTTTTTCTTCGTGTTTTTTTTTTTTTTTTTGTTTTTGGTGGATTATTTTCTTGAATTACAAACGTACTGGTATGATTCTTAACTTGTTCTGTACGTGCTTGTGGTTTTAAAAATAGTGCATGTGTATGCTGGCTGGTTGTTAAGTTTTTGTTCTTTTTTTTTGGAACTGCAGGAATTTAATCCAAATAGTTACAATTTAAAGTTTTTCTGTTTATTATTCATTTTGTTTCATTTGTTGTTGTCGTTTTGTTAATTTCTTTGAAATCATTTCAGGCATGTGTAGTAATTTGTATGACTCTCTTGACCAACATATGGGTTTTTATGTGTTTTTTTTATCTTGTCGTTATTAGAATTGTCACATGTAGCTGAAAGTTGTTTTTGTTGGTTTTCAAGTACAAAAATTTCTTTGAAATTTATTTGTCATCTACTTTGTTGCTGTAGTTTATTTTATTTGGAATATTTATAACATCCGGTAGTTAAGAGGAAACGTGGTAGATTTATCGTCTTTAATCTTTAAGATGGCTATAAATCTTAAATAATTATGAAGCTCTTAAACAATTCAAAAACATTGTGCTGGTTGTGAAAAAAAAAAATAAAAATAAATTAACATGTTTCCATAAGCTGTTCATAGAAAGTAAGTAAATTGTTAACATTTCATAACATCGAAAATATCAAATTGAAAAGAAGTGCAGTCTATAAAAAGTCTATTTTGTTTATTCCTCGATTGTTGAATTTTATGCACACCGACAGGCATGTAATACTCTCGTTTCTCATTACAAATGCATTACTTTCGAATGCTTGCATATTTATTGTATCAGGTTATTTATCAGTCTACTCGCCCCATATATATTTTTCCCATAATTTACTCTCTCATAAACCGAATTTCAGCTCGTTAGCTACATACATATATTGAAAGTGCCCAAACCAAAAAAAAATTGACTATCAAGTCATTCAGACCAAAGAAACCTTGTATGGTGGGTACCACGACCACTTGTCCAATTCCTCTTAGTTTTTTTACTGAAATTTGTTTTAATTACAAAGCCATTTCTCCCAAATATAGAAGATTTTGTTGTAACAATTTTCCAGATAGACAGAAATCAATATTTAATTTGTATGGTATTGGTAGCACCCAGTTGAAATTTTGTATATTTCCAGATAGACAGAGAAATACTGTGAAACTTTCAGAAAAATCGATTCAGCCGTTTAGCTGCCTATAAACCACAAACACACACATACATACATACATATATCTATACAAACATGTCATATTTATATAAGAAGAAGAAGAAGAAGATACCAGGTTTGACAGTCAATATATGCACATTAAGCAATAACTGTTGTTATACAATAACAACCCTGATATTCAATTATGTTTCAATAAATGTTGCGACCAGCGTTACCATTTCTCAAGTTTTCCGTTATTTTGCAAGGTTTTTCAAATGCCAAAAAGTTTTTAGGTTTTTAGCACAAAACAAATAATTTTTCTTGAAATTCATTCAAGTTTTGTTTATTAATTTTTAATTTACAGATATATGACGAAAATATCAGTTAATCTAAACAAATTTATAATTTTTCTGTATTAAATGCGTCTATTCCCTCTTAAATACAACTGTGTTGTATTAATAATATTATAGTTTTTTATGTCTAGTTATTTTTTTAAGTTTTTTATTTCAAAAACGCATGGATAAATATTTAAAGAGAAACGCCAAGGATAATGCATAATTTTTAGTTTTTAGTATTATGCAAAACGAGAAAATAGCTTAGAATACGCTACAGACACATGGGAGGGTTCAACAAAAGCTAAAAAAAAAATGGCGATCTGCTCAAAATCGTGGGAAGAATAAGTTTGTTGTTGTTCAACTTTTTTTGTTTATCTTACTTCGAATAAAAATTAATTCATAATATATATATTTTTGTGCTTGTTTTCTTTATTTGGACACTTTTGTGGAAAAAAGTTTTTTGTTGAAAAATTAAGTTTCTTTTTTAAATAAAAAGTTTTTCTTAAAAAATATATGGTAACGCTGTTTGCGACAGGCATTCACACTGAACACTGAACGAACTTCTCTATACCGTAATCTTCTCTATAACAAATAAAATTCGTGAACACAACATTTTTGTGAGTATTTTCATACATTTTGATCTCCCTATAACGAACTTCCCTATAGCGAAGTTCTCTCTGTAACGTACAATTTTTTAAGACCTAAATAGAAGTTTTCATATTAAATAATCTCTCTATTGCGAAGTTTTTAGCAATCGATTTTTTGCATCAATTTAGTGACATATGTATGTATTAATAAAAAAAAGATTAATGTGTAAAAAACAATTTTTTTTGTCTTAATAAATATATTTTCTACATAAAAAAAATTTAGTCAAAATTTTCAGCAGTTTCTCTATAACGAATTTTCTCTTTAACGTAGAAATTTGACGGTTCCCAACTGCTACGTTATAGAGAAGTTCGACTGTAGTTGGAAACTCGAAAGGAAAAATTTTACTAATGTAGAAGTTTGCTTTTGTTTTTTTTTTTATCTGGGACCAGCACTCAGGAGATGCCTTCTACACTTGCGAATCATTATGCTGGAACTATAGGAAAGGTATAGTAGGAGAAACGACAGGAGGTGAAGCTTAATTAATTATTTTTTTGTAGCTCTGCTTTTGCACGTTTTTTGTTTATACTCGTAGCAGTGCTGAAGCTTCGGTTTAGTAGCCATTTTTTTAATTATTATTTTTTTTTGCCGGTGCTACACAATACCGACGAAGGAGAGCGTTCTGATGTGATTGTGGATTGCTATCAGCTTAAGCCGGTATTGTTCAGTGACCAGTAACTAGGCTTTCGCCACTGAAACCTTCCGACAACAACTGACACACAAAGACACACAGAAAATTGCGAGATGTTTTTTTTTTTTTTTTATATAATTTTAGTCTGAAACTGGGGTTGAACTCAGGTCTGTTTTTGGTTTTGTAGTCAACGTGCAGACTACCATCCATCGTGCATCGCTTTTGTTTTGTCGAGTTAAACAAATCGTAAAAAATTCGACTGTCCGCTTTTTGTTTTCAGACTATTCGACGTTCGAGAAATTAACATTTAAAAAAACCGACTGAAGAACCGGTTCGAAACCCGGTTGAAAACCCGGTTACTGGGGTAAGTAATTAGCCATAAGAGTCACTGCTGGCAAATGGTTTCTATATCGCTTTATCTACATACATACGAGTGTGTGCTTATTTTGTTTATAAAAACATTCAGTGCCGAGGAAGTTCCTCTTGAACTAAAAATCGATTAAATTCCATTTTTAATACGAACACCTTAAGGAAATATTTCAGAAATTTGACTGCTCACTAATATTGTTAATGATGTTGTAATATAAATATACTTTATTGTTACCAGGCGTGTTAAATTACGGCATAACAGAAATATTCTGGTTTTATACCAAAAAAAAAAAAAAACAAAAGAAAAACTCTTAATTTATGATGTGTTCAGCATAAAACAGCATAAAATACACTGCAATCTAAATCCTTTAGTTGCAATTTATGACTTTTTCTACTTTACAAATCTGTTTGAAAATATTTTCTTGGCTTTAGGAGTACCGTAACAAAAAAAAAAAAAAAACTCGAAAATTACCGTGACAACTTATTTTCATACACTTTGTTCACGCTTTCTACAGTTGCATTCTCGCATCTCATAAATTTGTTTCTATTTCATTTAAAAATTCTTCACAAGCGTAAACCTACTCACAGTCGTCTGCGTATTCAGCCAGCGCTATGCCATACACTTTTCATTTGCCTCTATGTGGGTATATTGTGATTTGCTGTTGTTGTTGTTCTACTCTTAAGATCTGTAACAAATCGCAGTGTCTCC
The DNA here is from genome assembly GCA_963924685.1 of Dexiosoma caninum. Lineage (NCBI taxonomy): Eukaryota > Metazoa > Arthropoda > Insecta > Diptera > Tachinidae > Dexiosoma > Dexiosoma caninum. Next base: position 12,923,064 of record OZ004727.1, read on the forward strand.
TTAATGTTACAGAACATTGAAAATTATGACAATTTAGTGAAACAATGAAATTATTTTTGGTCTCAAGTAAAAATGCTGTCACAGTGTTTATATATGTATGTACATACACACACACACATACGAGTACATATTTTTAAATAAATTTCTATTTTATTAAAGCGTGAAAATGTTTTGTTTTTTGTGTTGTAAGTCTTAAATAGTTTGTTTCTCTTAAGTGAGTGTAAAATATTTATGTTGCCATTATGTTTTGTTTGTTAAGCGTCATATATTATTTGAATAGATGTGACATATTTTACTCATGTGGTATTTGGTTGAGAAATATTATGAAGGCAGCTGTGATTCTTTTTTCTACGCACAAATTAATTAAATCCTTTTTGTTGTTCATAAAAATGTCTATTTTAATTAATAAAAATAATTCTAGAAGAAATATTATATACAGTTTTACGTCTACAGAATTTAAGAATCCCATGTAGTGATAATTTGCTGTTATTAATTAAGAGAGACCGTGGGTATGGGCTGGGTAAGTGGGGAATGTTTTCTTAATTTCTATACCAGGTCATAGACACGCAGTAGCATCTACATGTGTCAGTGGGGACTCTTTTATAGTATTTTTTTTTTCAATTTTTTTTTTTTTAATTTTATCTATTATTTTAAACATGCTGGTATTGAATATTGTTTTAGAGAATTTCTTTTTTTTATATATTTTAGCTTTTTATTTTAAGGTGTTAGCAGCGGAAAAGCTTAACCCTAGAACTATAACGATATTTTATAATACGTTAACACCAACGATACGTAAATTTTTTGTATACGAGTATATACATTTCGTTTGATAAATCTCAATAAATGACAAACCTTCCGCAGGACTTCATTTCAATTGTTTATTTTAATTCATTAAATATATTTATTTAAAGTAATTCCTTATAAAAATTAATATAATTTTCAAATATGTTGATATTTCTCTAACTAGTCCGTTAAAGTGCATTTTGTTGACAGCAATAATAAAATTACGTTCCAGTTTGTTTTTTCTTAATACTCGTATGAATTTTTTTGGTATTTGTTTTTATTCAGTTTTATTTATTTGTTCTTACACTGAGAAGTATAAATTTTTGTCATATAATCAATTTAAAATGAAATAAAAAATAAATAAACAAATAAAAATAATGCGTCAAAAAACATCAGAGACGCCGCAACTTTGCTTTATAAATAACACGCAACTGCAGAGTTGTGCAATAATTAAGCTCTATCTTCCTACCACTTTCACCAACTATCTATTCTTTACCCTACCCCCTCTCTTTAGTTCCAGTGCAATGCACTGCATATTTAGGTGATAGCACCTGAGCACTGGTCCAAGATAAAAAAAAAAAAAAAAACCACTAAAATAAAATCTTTGCTGTATATAAAGTTTTGGAAAAGGCTGGTAAGTTTTTTATGCTTAAATACATATTGCCAATTCTCAAATATTGTAGATCTTTATATCTACGCTCTATTTTTGGTAAATGCCGTTAACATGTCAAGTGCAGGCAATTTTTTTGTTAAATTTTATTCTTAAGTAGTTGGTTTTTGGAAAAAAATTAATTTTAGTATTTTTATTGCATCGATAGTTAAAAACAACAAATTTTAAATAAAAAAAAAATTAAATTTAAAAATTCTATTAATTATTTTTTATTTGTTAACTTTTTTTGGAAATATTGTTTGGTAATTTTTTTTCTCCGCAGCAGCACTGCTTGTGATATTCTCATAAAATATTTTTTAATTTTTTAAAAAATAAAAACAATAATTGAGGAGGAAAGCATATACGAATAGTACTATTTCGCCAATCCTTAGTTAGTTTATTAGTGGTTTTTTCCCAATTTTTGACTACAAATACATGATTATTATGTATAAAATTCCACTAATCAAATAAAAATTATCACACATGGCAAATATATACAACTCTGCCGATTAATTCATATGAACAACTGCGCAGTTGTAATTATAATTTAAATAAAAGTCTAAATATGTTACGGTAACTCATTAACCTATGCTAAAATGGAACTAAATCATGATATAGTAACTGCTTCGAAGCAGTCATTTAAATGAGTAGCGGTTTTGTTAATTGCGAGCACATGCACGCCAATGACATCCCTTTAAGTGGAGCTAGTTAAATTGCATTAACTATATCCTTTCCATGTCTCTTTTTCTTCTCTAATATGTAAATTTTTTACTTTAATTGTTTATATGAAGTTTATATGAACTTTTTGTTGATTATACATACATACATAGTTATTTAAGCTTAAAATCGTCTATTTTAATTGCAAAAATATCCTGAAAAATTTGGGAATTTTGCTAATACTTATATATGTATGTATATGCGTGTACTAAAAGACTTAATTACATTTTCCGAACATTTTTCAATTAAACTCGATTTCTATATTTGAAAACTGTGTCGCGAAGTTCAACTATGTACATATATGCATCAATATCAGTATTTAATGTGGATATAGAAAATCTGATCAATTATCATATTTTATAATGATAATTAATTATGTATGTGCAAACTTATCATACGACTTGAAAAACTTTTTAATTTTTGTGTTGAAAAAATAGAACTAAAATGCATTGGAAAAAAGTAAGAAATGTTGGACAAAAGTAACCAAAACTGCAACGTTTGTACGTAAGAAACTTTTTTTGCTGGAAGCAACACTTTGTTGGCAAGATAGAGTATCAAAGAGGGTAGTAAACTTTTGCTCTCATTATTTTTTTGCAGATATGAGAGGAGATTATAATTTTACTTGCAGTGATGTAAAACTACTTTCATTTAATATAAAAATAAAATATACAAAGAACAATTACATTTTAAAGATCAGATATTAAAAAAAGAAGTTAGAAAAAATTAATGGAATATTACAATGAGATTTTTGTATTTTTAATTGTACCAAATAAATCGCTATACAATTGTTTCAGGATTTCCATCTATGGCCAGCTATAGGTTTACATTATTTGCTCGTAGTCACATACATACATATTTACAACTAGATTTTTTACTCATTTTAGGACTTGTGTACTTAATTTAAGATATTTTTATTTATTTAAGAATTTTAAGAATTTCCAGTATTGGATCTTTCAAGTAATCTCATTTTCGGCTTGTTTTAAGTATATCTAAAGGCTGCTTTAAACGATAAGATTTGTCGTACGTAAAATGTGAGAGAAAATAAAATAAAATTCCATCCGTATGTCAAAAAATTAGAGTAAAAATCGCACGGTTGTTTTCTGGCGTTTATACCAATGCATTGGTATGGATAAAATCAAGTAAGATGAAAACATTTTCATTTAATTTAACTACAGCTGTTTGCTTGCTTTTCCCCAGGGATAGAGTTCTTGTGCAATTGAATTTTTTTTTAATAACATTGAAAAATATTTTTATTACTTTGGAATATGTTATTTTCGTGGTCAAAATTTTTAGTGTACTATTGGAAAATATACGAATATTTTTATAAAATTGTGCGGTCGTGGTCTAAAATGTACATTTTGATTTTATAATTGGTATAAATATATGAAAGCAGTTTTCCCTCCCTGGCTTCCTCACATTTGTTTACAAAAAATGCATCCCTGATCTAATGGTTGGTGCGTTGGTTTTTGAAAAATTTTAAAAAATCAAGACAGCCATACGACAGTCAAATTTTCATGCGTATTTTCTCTCAAAATTGTATAGTTTCATTATATATTACGTTTAGACGATCCGATTTGTGCTCTTCTACACAAAAATTTGGCATGTCGTACGACTTGTGGGACAATGTAAAGCAACCTTAAGGACTATTCGTACTTAAATTTTTTAGTACGACTCGTACTATTTTTAAGTAAACAAAACTTAAGTTGGTAAGAGCGGTTTTTTTTCTGTGTACATATCCCTTGGTAATTCATAGTAGTAATTTTGCCACTAATCCTCGTTTCCCAGTGATTGAACACAATTTGTTGCCACGTAAATACCGAAATAATAAAAACGTGTTAAAAAACAATAACTTTCACCTATATTTGTCTAAAATGAAATGAAATAAAATAATAATATATCAACTACAACAATCATTGTTAGTTGAACAAATTTTATTTGTTATAAGAAACAACAACAACATCAACAAAATGAAACCTTAACTAACGACCAATATCCTTGATATAAATAAGACTAAAACAAATATGCAGCCAAACACACACGCAGGCCAAACAATATTTAGACTTGAACTGATTGTAAGCAAAAAAAAAAAATGCAGACAGAGAGAAATAACAACAACAACAACAACAACACCGAAAAAGAAAAATATCCAAACTTCTTGTAATAAATAATTCTGCTTAGTTTAAGTGTATAATCTATGACCGACAAAGACGTGTCAAATGTTAAGACATAACAAACCACTATAGAAAAGCGAAATCGAAATAAACAACGGTCTAGAGGAAAACTTCTTAATATCGCAGGATAAAGGATATTGGAAAAAGGAACATAACAACAACACGAAGCAGAGTTACAACAATATAAATTGAAATGAAAACATATCACTTGTCTACTGCCCTTCCATGGAACACAGAAAGGACTAAATGTTAAAAATGTATTTTATGGAAAATACGAAAAAAAAACACATAAATCAAAAAGAAAATTGCCCAGAACAAAAAAAAAAAAATAAATAAAAGAAAACATATTTGGTCAACTGATCACACGTACATACTACGCATTTGTGAAGAAAACAAATTTAGTATATACGTATACATATGCGTGTATTGTACAACCTACGATTATAATATTTCCATCAATCTTGTGTATTGATTTCTGTTGGCTTTGGTGTTTTTGTTTTTCTTCTATTACTATGGATATCCAGGTACACTATAGCAAGCAATTTATTGAAATAAAACCTTTGGACTATAAGAATATCCCCCCTGTTCTGTAAACCGAGTGGATTTAAAAACGAGTGATTTCTTAATACCTAAATTTGGGTTAAAACCGCAAAATTTTTACGGATTCGGTTTACAGAACATACCCGTATGTTATTAAATTAAATTAAATTATTTATGAACATCTTACTAAATGATTGTTAACGTTAATGTGGGTTTAAAGTGCGAATATTATATGATAATACATACCACTTGTAATGATTCTTTTAAATTTATGTAACCTTTTTGCAGCAGAACATTGCTGAGTTTTAGTTGCAAGTTTTTCCACACTTCTCTGAATCATCAGAAGCAATATCAGCAAATGACTTTTGATCGCAGCATAAATTCAAATTACCTGTAAATAGCTGTGCCGCTATGCAATTACCAACATTTTCTACCGCATTGGTTTAAGTATTTCAAATAACGTGGTGATAAATTTATTAATTAAATTCTTTCCATTTTTTTTTTACACACACACGCTTCTGACCATCAATTCATGCGGGAATTATGACACAGCTGATTATTTTCCATAAATTGTCTTGTATATCTATTAGTCTCTTACTACGTTTATACACAGCCCTTATTTGCAAATAAGAACGTAAAATATTGCCGTATATTTTTTTTAAAGCGAAAGCTATTCACGATTAATTTAACTATTTGCAAATAAAACGCAAATAGTTGCCAAGTGTTTCAAAGATTTTTGCCTTTGCACATGCTTTGCATCACAGTGCTACCAAATAACCATCAGACAACACAAAAAAATTAATTAAATTTCATTTATAATCACCCGTATAAACGATAAATTGCAAACTTACCATATATTTCTATTCGCAATTAATTCGCACGTATAAACGTAGTATCTGTAACCATTAATTTTATGTTAATTGGCATGGGCTCCTCGTTATCAACCGCAATGCATTTCTTTAGACCTGTAGGCATGTTCGTATGATGCTCATGGGTCGTCTGCCGAAAGGGCTACTGTGGTATGAACGAGGTACTTTGAGTAGTATGATTGGGCGGGTAACGCGGACTGGGAATTCAGCTATTATACGAGGCGGTTTGCCGACTATGCCTAGAGGAGGCTGAGACACGGTGGCACATATCGTGTGTGAATGTCCAGCTTTGGCTTCTGCCATACTAAGAGCCACGGGCCGTCCCATATTGAATGGCAGTGTGCTGGGAGAACTTAGTCTGGCTGCAGATGACAGCAACAACTAGAGACTCGGAGATGAAATAGCACTCTACTGCCAGCATAAAGTATAGAGCAACTGCTGGGATTGAGGCGGATGTGATGTGTTTGCCACTTGTTGGTTGAACCGGTAATCATTGGGATACGACGGGTTCGAAAATAGACCCGATTTGGTGGTGGTCTGCCCAACCCGTAACACTGGAAAAAAAAACTTTAGGGAGATTAGAAAGCCTTCTAGGAAAGCTAGAAAATCGATTTCCTCGTGGAAAAATTATTTTTAAAAGACGTTTTACTTACTTTAGGAGAACATTTTATTTTATATATTGGAGCCATTTTCGTTTTCCATTTCAAGTTGTTTGCCACACACTTTTAAAAAGTAACTTTTAAAGCATGTTCTCAAATTTAACATAATGAAAATAGTTTTGCCTTAACTGCAGGCTGACTCGGGAAATCGTAATTACTTGACATATGATTCTAATGTAGTGCATTTTGTAAGCGACTCTCGCCGACACTGGACACTGAATATTTCAGTTTCAGTGTTTTTTTTTCTAATGCCATTGTTTGTGTTTCTACTTAAACATATTTAACACCACAAGTATCAAAGTGCAGTTTTCCTGTAATTTTTTTTTTTTTGTTTTTTTTGCCTCTTTCGGAAAAGGTCCTTTTTTCTATTAGTATAACAATGTGTGTGCTTGTGTGGTAACATGACAGCATGGTTTTAGTTTTGTTGGATGACTAGGGATGACATTAACTCGACAGGATAACAAATCTGTTAAAATGTGACAAACGATTTTGTAACTTGCCAAGAGTTGACAGCAATCGTTATAACCAACATAAAGAAGTTGGAAAAAAATATATTTTATGTTGAAAAAAAAATATACAATTCCTATTCAGTAAAAAAAAAAATGTATAAAATGCAGACACGCACCGGCTATTTTGTTAATAAGGAAAGGAAATTTTTTGAAGCCAGTTATTGGCGATTAGATAACATTTGAGACGAGATCAATGTAGTTATATAGAAATTTAAGAAAAATTTATTTAAAATAATGCTTAAGAAATGGAGAAATGATGTACAGCTTGTACGAGTATAAAAGGAATTTTTCCTAATAGCAGCAGTTTAATGAAATATGTTTCTACACATTTTTAAGGTGCCTCCGTAGCATGAGCATTAGTCTTATCAATATGGGGGTGCGGGTTCGATTCCCGCTTAGACACTGGGTGTTTCTACAGACAAGCTTAAGAGCTTCGTAGAGTTTGTATTGTCTTTAAAAAAAAATAAAAAATAAAAAAAAAGGTTTAAATTGATATTGAGAAAAAAAAAATTAATAATGAGAAATCCAAATTCATATTGGGTAAATGCAAATTGCTATTGAGAAAAAACCAATTCATATTAAGAAAACATAAATTAATAATGCGATATACAGGCCTGTTCTGCAAATCACGTGATTTGAAATCACGAACCGTTTTGAAACCACGCCGACGATTTGAAGCTGTTCTGTAAATCACGCGATTTCACATTTTTCGGTGTGGTTTTAATTTTTCGAAAACACGAGAAAACAGCTGATGTTTTATATTTGTTTATATTTTTGCATTGTGAATTAAAATATTAGATGAAATAAAGAATATAAAAATGCCAGTAGCTACTTTATTGTCAATAATTGCTTTAAGAAAGCATCATTTCAAAAAAGAGCGTGAAGCTTTACAAACCATAAATTTTTTATTAGTACAACAAAATACCTACATATGTATGTATGTATATGTAATTGCGAAGTTGCCAGTATTTTCATTAACGAAATTTACTTAAATTTTGCATTTAATTATTTATAAATTTGCACAAAAAAGATTTAATTATTGACCATATTGATTTTCTGTACAACAATATATAAAATTTGTCTTAAATAAAGAACATGATGGTAAAATATCTATAGATTTACATGACTGCTAAAGATTGTGTTACTTTGGCAACCTCAAAAACATGTTCGAAAAAATTAACCAGCTGACTGCTAAAAAGTATATGTAAACCACGACATTGCTAAACAAAGCAAAAAAATTATTAAAAAAAAAAGCAGTATTCTTACAAATTTGCTCATATTTTATTACAAATATAAATAGAAAACAAATGACATGAAATATATTATAGTATTTTTATTAAATTCTAAACGAAATACATAGCAAAAATAAGCAAGTGATTTCAAATCGTCAGTCATTTAGCTGACGATTGCAAATCACGAGATTATTAAAATTTTTGTGTGCAGGACACCATTTCCGTGATTTCAAATCACTTTGACAAAAAGTGGTGTGCAGAACAGGCCTGATAGATTTAATATTAAATAAAATCACTTTTTTTTTATCTGGGACCAGCACGAAGGAGATGACACCTGCACATGCGAAGCATTGTGCTGGAACTATAGGGAAAGGGCTAGTAGGAGAAACGACAGGAGGTGAAGCTTAATTAATTATTTTTTTGCAGCTCTGCTTTTGCACGTTCTTTGTTTATACTCGTAGCAGTGCTGAAGCTTCGGTTCAGTAGTTATTTTTATTATTTTACTTCGCCGGTGCTACACAGTACTGACTAAGGAGGCCGTTCTGATGCGATTGTGGATTGCTAACAGCTGAAGCTGGTATTGTTCAGTGACCAGTGACTATGCCTTCGCCACTGAAACCTTCCGACAACAACTGACACACAAAGACACACTAAAGCACATCAGAAAAATGCGAGATGTTTATTTTTATTTTAAAATTTTTTTGTCTGAAACTGGGGTTGAACCCAGGTCTGTTTTTGGTTTTGTAGTCAACGTGCAGACTACCTCCCATCGTGCCATCGCCACCCTCAATAAGTTATAAACCATTTAAACCATATAGCTCCTTTTGTGCCAGCCTGTATATGGTAACGCTAGTCACAGCTGTCACATCATATGAATTTTTGAGAGAGAGTAAAAAATTTGATCGTATAGCTGCGACATAAGAAGACAAAAAAAAATATCTTTATAAAATTAAATATCACAATAGATAAATTATCATTCGCTGCGTTTTACCGTATTATCGGATTTCTTCATAAACTAAATACTATACGATTTAACCTTCACTCCCCAAGAAATATTTAATTTCCCTCGTAAAATATCAACTCATCTCCACAGCAAGCACGACCTTTTTGAAAGCAACAACAAAAAAGGAAAAACAAAAACAAAGAACTGAAGTTAAGATGTTAATAAAATTGTCACGAAATATTAGTTAAACAGCAGGGAGTCCAAGGTGAATTATTTAGTTAATAAACTGAAACACACACACACACACACACACACCTACTGCTAAAACCACACTTAAACGCACAGAAGAAATAAAGACCGGAAAAGCAAAATGCTGTTAATAAATAAACAATAAATAAACAATAGTTGAGAAAAAATGTGACACTAAAAGGACATAAATTTTACTAAATAACAATTACAGTAAATGGATCTTAACACAACGTAGGGACGAATAATTGAGAAAAAAGAAAAAACAAAACGCTACGAGTGTAGAAAATTCACAGCAGCTTTAAGTTGACCACCATGAAATTGTAATTTGCAATGGTAGAACGAAGTTAATATTTAAGTGAGTTCTTTCAAAAGTAGTATGTTGTAGCCTTCTCATGAATAGAGAAATTATGATGAGCGTTGTTACCATTTCTCAAGTTTTCCCTTATTTTTCAAATTCATTAAAATTTTCAAGTTTTGTTTATTAATTTTTAATTTATAGATATATAAAGGGTGGTTAAATTTCAAGGGCCGATGTTGATTTTGAATAAAACACAAACTATTTAGGAAATTATTGTAATTTTATTTTATTATGATATATTGGTATTACTCAATTATGTATGGAACAAAATATCGGCCAAATGGGCGCCGCGACCACGGCAACAGTGGATGATCAATTTTCGAAGAAAATCATCTTCAGTGATGAGGCACATTTTCACCTCAGTGGATTCGTCAATAAACAGAATTGCCGCATTTGGGCGAATGAGAATCCAAGAGTGATTGTCGAAAAACCAATGCACCCACAAAGAGTGACTGTTTGGTGCGGTTTATGGGCTGGCGGCATCATCGGGCCGTATTTTTTCCAAAATGAGGCCGGTCAGGCAGTTACTGTGAATGGTGTTCGCTATCGTGAGATGATAACGAACTTTTTATGGCCCGAATTGGAAGATATGGATGTGGACGATATGTGGTTTCAGCAGGACGGTGCCACTTGCCACACAGCTAACGAAACAATGGCTCTTTTGCGCAACAAATTCAATGGCCGTGTTATCTCACGTAATGGCGATGTCAATTGGCCGCCAAGATCATGTGATTTGACACCGTTGGACTTTTTTCTTTGGGGTTATTTGAAAGAAAAGGTGTACGTCGATAAGCCAGCAACAATTCAAGAGCTAAAGGATGAGATAATTCGGCACATTAACGGCATAGAACCTCCATTATGCCTCAGGGTCATCGAAAATTTGGATCATCGGATGGAGGTGTGCCGCCGTGGTCGCGGCGCCCATTTGGCCGATATTTTGTTCCATACATAATTGAGTAATACCAATATATCATAATAAAATAAAATTACAATAATTTCCTAAATAGTTTGTGTTTTATTCAAAATCAACATCGGCCCTTGAAATTTAACCACCCTTTATCAACAAACTTTTTTGTTAGACACTGCTTTGTCAGTGTGAAAACATTAATTTTCTAATTAACTTTTTAAGTGGAAATGTCAAATATGAAATACTGAAGCCAAATATAACAAAAAATAAAAGAGTTTTCCAATAAGTTCAGGTCAAATGCAAATTAGTGGTACAAATTATTTTTCACTCAACATCGAGATCATGCAAAATTTTAAAGGTGCTACGCCTGATGATGAGGACGTGATCATAAAACATCAGAAGGCGACTGTAGATTGCGTTTTATGGGCCAGTACTGCGCCAAATACAGCACCACGCAGACTGACTGACCCCTTATGACTAAATAATAAACCGCTTGTATATTGGCTATATATAAACGTTAGCATAAATACGCCCTCATTGTGCAAACACTTTACACTGCACAATGGAATAAATTGAAAACAGAAAAATGGAAAAATCAGAAATGGGGAAAAACTGAATGAGTATAAATAGCCAAAAAGCAAACATTATTGATGACAATAAATTAACATCTTTCGGAAATCTTTCACATGATTAAATGAAAACATTTTAACTTAATCCCTGGAAATTTATCTTCCACAATGTAATTGATATAACTTGTGATCAATTTATTACCGCATAAGTTCTCTGTTTTCCATTTCTTGTAGAATTTTTTCCTTCTTTGTTTCTACGAATTTCTTGTTAAAGCAATTTGTAAAATTTATGGACCATTTAGATAGCAAACATTTACAAAATGGACATTTGACTTTGTACACTGTTTATATGCGCTGTGTATGTATGTTTGGTTTAAGGGGAATGGAAAGGAAGTGTACGTATGTATATTCATTTGTATGTATGTATGTGTTGTGTATAAAGAACATACCATAAAACATCTTGCATTAAAAATATATTTATTACATTTGGTTTTTATTTTATTTTCTATTTTTTTTTGTTTCTGTTTTTTTGTCTTTTCCTTTTGGTGAGGAATTTTTTTGCAAATGACTTGGAATAGTCAATTGTATTTTGGAAGGTATTTTGCACCCTCTTTATTGTAAATGTTACTTAAGCTAAAATGTGGTCATTAATTCTTTACATGTTTTTCCTTTCCCTCAGTTCGTTTAGTTACTCTCTAATCGTTAACTAGAAACTACAACACATTGTTTGAAAATCACTAAACACAATCAAGTGATAAACGATGTAAAATATTTTGCAACATTTTTCATACGTGTTTAACTGAACGGGCACAGGCCGCCAGACACATGATACAACAACGTTAGGGGGAGTGAATGACTGCAGAAAGAATTAAATGAATGACTGGAAAACGGGGCAGAAGTAGAAGAAAAAGTCATGTTTTAGCCGCATATACGAACGAGTACGAACGAGTATGTTTGTTGAATTAAAGCGGATATAGCGCAAATAACACTTAATAAGAGTACAACTTTTCGACTAATGATAGTGGCAAACAAAGGCAACGACGACAAAGCAACAACTTGCAGAAAAAAATGTAGTGGGAATAAAGAAAAGTACACAAGTCACCCGGCCACCTTGTAGAAAATTTATTGCAAATTATAAGTTTCCGTGTATTAATTAAGCGAGTAGAGAAGATAATGATTTATTGAATCATATATATGGCGTAGACAACTCACATTCTGAAAATGGTACATATGTTTCAATATAAGTTAATACCAGGTATTAATTAATGAACGTTAATGAAATATATAAATTTTAATTTTTCTATACAAATTATGAAACAAAATAATTACTGCCATATGCATGAAAACTATATATAAAAACCATTTTATAAGCTTCTCATAAAGACTTTGGGCAATTTTTTTTTATCTTGCAAGAGGGAAAATGTAGGAGAAATCGCCTACATATGCAATGCATAGCACTGGAGCGAGATGTAGAGAGGGATAGTGTAGAGAATGTGGGGTGTGAAAGTGTTAGGAAGATAGAGCTTAAATTCACTACTCTGCAGGAGGCGCGGGAATTGAACCGGAGTCCTGCTGCACCGTCAACAACTACTAATAACTTATGGCAATGAAAGATACTAATTGGAGCTTTATTTCGAGGGCGACGCCGATATATACAAGGTGGGCCAAAAGATATCATCTGGGGCAAAAGTCATCACCCGATGTTTTTTTGCTGTAATTTTTTTTTTAATGACAAACTTCGGTTCTGCTTGGATGGCCTTCAAATCTAGCGGCAGCCACTTGGCCGATATCAGAAGCTGAACCGAAGTTTTTCATGAAAAACTAAAAAATTACGTCAAAAAAGTATCGGGTGATTACTTGTGGCCCGGATGATTTCTTTTGGCTCACTTTGTACTTGCAGTAGGCGGCGGCTACTACTACAGTCACTGATACAATCAATTCAATTATTATTTGATAATATATATATTTATATAATTGACTCATGTTGTGACATCCAGTTTTAATTTAATTTCATTTCAAAAGTTTTCTTATGCTTGTGATGTCCAGATAAAATAAAAATATCTATGAAACAAAATTTTTTAATTTACCGATGTAAAAATGAAATAGTAAGTTCCACACAACACATATTTTCATACCGTAACATTAAAATTATATATTATTTTGACAGATTTCATTTAATAAAGAAAGCTCCTGAAGAAGTGGCAAAAAAACCAACGAAACGTTGAGCAAATAGATTTAATAACATCTAAATAATTTGTTTTTATTAACAACACAAAAACAAAAATTTACCAAAAATTCAGCCTAGAGAAACACCCGATTGTACTAATAAACTTGTATCAGTTTTTTGTTTTTTCTGTAAATGTAAAATTTTAAATATACATATGTATTGAAATAAAAATTTGACCACTGAACAGTGTCGGCTGCAACTCATAAAAGCATCTGGCATTTTTCTGTTGTGCACTTGTGTGTCTTTGTGTCAGTTCTTGTCGGAAGGTTTCAGTGGCGAAGGCATTGTCACTGGTCACTTAACAGTAATGACTTCAGCTGTAACCAATCCACAGGCACACTAGAATGCCCTCTTTCGTCGGTATTGTGTAGCACCGATGAAGTAAAATAATTATTAAAAATTGTTATTAAAACGAAGCTTCAAAATTTAATACGTCTTCTAGACATCTGAGACGCTACAACACTGCTATAAAAACAAAGAACTTGCAAGACCTTCGCCACCCTCATGTTTATGAGTGCTAAGAATGTATTTATTTTATCAGACCGTATACTTATATGGTAAAATTTCTTTAGATGTATTGCATTAAAATGGTGGTTACACGACTTGTGTTAGTGTACTTGACAGTATATATTAGTGGGAAAATTGTGGTAAAATGTAGTCTTCATAAGTTATAACAAACTCAGCGGTGTCAATGGATGAGGTGACAGAGTACCTGGATGGCGTTTTGGTGAAGTTTTTGATGGTGGTTCGAATCATGTTATGTATGTAAGTAAAAGTAAGTTTTAATTTAAATGTTGTTCCATTAGTCTGATTTATAATCTACTAGCTGACCCGGTCTGCGTTGTTGGCCCTAAGCAAACATTAGTGTTGTATTACCACACGATTTATTTATTTAAAATAAAAAAAAGCAAAAAAAAATAAATATATGTACATGTCATTGGTGGTGCAATATGAAAATTGGATTTTGACACGCCCCTCCGCCCGCAGACCGAATATCAAAAATCAGACTTCACAGTGTCACCCGCCTGAATATGCTGAAGATTTCATCAAAATCGGCCCAGCCGTTTTGGAGTTCATACGTTACAAACATACACAAATCCTGTTTTATATATATAGAATAGAAGATAATGCATATTTCATAAGGAAATCACGTGTTTTTTTAGTTTTTTTTTTATATTTTGAATATATCTCGAGATACCTAGCGGATCCAAATGCTATTTAAAGTAAACAGTCTACCTAGTTACATGCACCCACTAATTTCACTAACATCGTTCCAGCCGTTTCGTAGTTATGGAAGTTTTTTCAGGAAAAAAAAACGGGGTGGTCGTGGTTCTTTGACTGTAGCTCGGAAACTATTAAACCAATTTGCCTGAATTTAAATAGCCAGAGATTCAGGTCTACTACTGACCGATTGACACCAAACCGAATTTTGTGCGATGATTAGTTTGGCCGAAAACGGCATTTCAACGGAAACACACACACAGGCGGATAGACGGACATGGCTCTACAAACTTCTCTATTCATAATATTTCCGAAAATATATAACCTAATTACCTAGTTCCAGCACAATTCATCGCATGTGTAGGGGTCATACCCTGAGTGCCCGTCCAAGAAAGAAAAAAATGTTTTTTTCTTTAGAAAGGAATATTAAGGAAATTTCACACGGATTGACAAACTTATATATACCCTTTAAAGTTAAAGCGAAGGGTATAAAAAAGACATCACGAAAATTTTTAGAAAAGCAGGTTCCCAAGAAATTCTTAATAAACAACAGTCTTCCTAATATTTTTATAGATGTTTCATAATACATGTAATGGAAATTTTGAAAACGTATAATTTTCCTATCGATCTCATTTCGTTGTTCAAATAATTTATTTCATCTCATTTCTTTTGAAATTTTTGGCACTATTTGAACTATCGTTCGATTTGAAATATCCTACTTGCAACATTCTGTGCAGACAATTTCTATTGTCAAGTCATTAATCTTATTTGTTCTTGCTTTCAGTTTTTTTTGCGCTCTCAAGTTGTAACAATCAGCTTAGCCAGCCCCCTTTTTGTGTGTGACAGGACACTCTCTTACCAGTTTAATGTTAAACTTGACTGCGTGATATCCTTTCAAGCGAAAACACATGCGATTACTTGTGTATTTCCTTTTCCTGAACACAGTTCATGTATCTTTCCAATTCCATTTTTATTTTATTTTTTTTTTTTGTTTTAATTTTTTCTTTCTTTCTTTCTTTTCGTAATGCATTGACAGTCGTCAAACACACTCACACGTAGTATAAAGTCGTGCTGAGTTTTTCTGCAGTGTTCACGTTTCTCTCTTTTTATACGTTTTCGTTTAACTCACCAGGCGACTGCCATGATTAAGTGTCATTTTGAAAAGTACTAAAATCCGGTCATGCCAGTGTGATGTTGAATATCTTTTGTATATATATTTTTGTTATATTTTTCTCTTAAAAATGTCAAAGTGTCAATGATATATTTTTAGTCGTGTGTTACAATAAGATTTTTGTTTCCTTTCTGATAAACATGTAATTTTTTTTATTACATATTTTGCAGCAACATGTAACACACACATTTACTTGTATAATTGCATAACACCAAATAACAAATAACATTTTTATATAATTTTAAAACAATAACATTGTTGCTAATGTTTATTGCAACGGAATGTGTGTTAAGAAGATTGCAGCTGAATTGCAAGAAACTGATTATTTGATTGTGGAAATAAATTCCAGTTGAGCTGAAATTAATTTTCCTAAAATCATTCAAACAGAATTTGTAGCAGGAATTAATGTTTGATGTACTACATTTTACCTCCCATTCACTTTATTTGAATTGCTCAGACAATAAAATAGTTGCGAAATCACTACACGTTTATTCCGTAAGAGCAGCGATGTAACATTGTATTAAAAAAATATATATAAAGTAGATTAACCCGATGCGCTTCCGTTGTCAATATAAATAAGCATCAATGTATACAGTAAGCTCTTGATAATTTGAATCTCGCTGTAATTTGAATTGTTTTCCAGGTCCCTTGAAAAATGTTCAATAACTTTTAAAAAAATTTAAATTATTTGAAGAGCATCTTGATCGCCGGAAGGTTTTAATTCAGTTGTTTTCGGTTCTACTCTCTCTAATTTGAATTATTTTAATAAAAATAAAATAATTTATTTTAGTTTATATTGAATGCTATATCTATATCTTTATCTATATCTATCTATCATTCCAAAATTTATTTGAAATGATTAAACTTGTTATTGAAAAAATAGTATAAAGTGTAACCTCGGTTAATGCAACCAATAGAAATTTTGGGGTGTTGCGAAAATCGAGTACAAAATTTCTATTTCGATTAAAAATATTATTTTAAACCAAATAAATGGTTTATTTAAAAAAAGAACAGAGGTTAACTTTTAAAAGAAATAAAATAAAATTTATTTCATTGAAATAAAGAATAAAAACAAAAAACCAAAACTAAGTCCGTGACTTTTCGAACTTCCCTCGTAGTTATATGAAATGCAACACTGTTCATATCAAGTACCACCTGTTAATAGACTACTGTCAAATTTTGAGCAAGTGTCGTCGTTTACTTTGCGTTTAACAGCTGTTCAAAACATACAACTTCGTATATTTTTCTAAAAATGGAAAAAAGTGAATTTCGAGTGCTCATTCAACATTATTTTTTCCGAAAAAAAAACCGTCAATCAAACCAAGGAGAAGCTCGATAAATAGTATGGGGACTTTGCACCATCAATTTCAATAGTAAAAAAGTGGGTTACTGACTTTCGTTGTGGTCGCACAAGAGCAAATGACGCTGAACGTCCTAGACGGCCAATTGAGGTCGAAAAAAATCCACGATATGGTGTTGGCCGATCGAAGAGTTAAAGTGCGTGAGATTGTTGATGCCATAAGCATTTCAGTTGGCAGTGTGGTTTCGATTTCAAATGATCAGCTTGATTTAAGAAAGTTGTCTGCAAGATGGGTGCCGCGTTTGCTCTCAATTGACCATAAACGAAACCGTGTGACAACTTCAAAGGATTGTTTGGAGTTGTTTAACCGCAATCCGAATTAGTTTTGTAACTTTGGATGAAACATGGGTCCAATACTGTACTCCGGAGACCAAGCAGCAGTCAAAACAATGGGTTTCTCCGAGTGAACCTGCTCCGAAGAAGCCCAAGGTGAGTTTGTCGGCCAATAAGGTGATGGCAACAGTTTTTTGGGATGCACGCGGAATAATCCACATCGATTAGCTTCAAAAGGGAAAAACAATAAACGTCAAATATTATGCCAACTTATTAGACCGATTTAATGCGGATTTAAAAAGAAATCAAGATAATGCACGGGTGCACACGTGTGCAGTCTCCGCCATATTCTCCGGATTTAACCCCTAGTGACTACTTCCTATTTCCAAACCTAAAGAAATGGCTCGGTGGAAGAGTTTTAGTTTCAACGATGAAATTATTGACCAAACAAGTGCCTATTTTAAGAAACTCGAAAAATCCTATTTTTTGGAAGGGATGCAAAACCGGGAGAAACGTTGGACTAAGTGTATTGAGTTAAAAGGAGATTATGTTGAAAAATAAATTTTTGTTTTGCAAAAAAAAATTTTTTCCTTCAAAAAGTCACGGACTTATTGTTCCGCCCTCGTATATTTAGAATAAATACACACACTATGTAAATTTTTACCGATGGCTGTTATCAAGTTGAAGATTCATATTTGATGATGACATACTTTTTTTTTTATAAAAAATATAAATTTAAAAATAAAACTGAACTTATATTTCATTAGGTTGATACTGAAAATTGATACCTTTACAGGCAATGAGAATTACATGCGAGAAACAAACTAAATCCAAAGAACAAAATTGTAAATTACACTGACATATACAGGGTAACGCAGAATGAGCTATATGGTTTGAATTCTTTATAATTTTTTTAATTATTATTTTTTCTTGGTTTTTTTTCCAGCATTTTGTAAAGAAGACTTGGCGAATTAATTATGAATCATTAGACGTTCGACATATTCGGCGAACGCATTATTTCGCGCACAAGCGATTTTAACTGGCCTCCAAGTTCACCAGATTTAACAGCTCCTGACAGTTCTCTTTGAGGATATTTGAAAGAAAGAGTGTACGTGAACAAACCAAGAAGTATAATCCAACTAAAAACCAACATTCGAAATGAAAGCATGGCCATTACACCCGAAATTTTGCCCAAAGTTATGGAAAATATGCTAAAAAGAGCACGTATGTGCGAAGCAGAAAATGGACATAATTTTTCAAAGCTAATTGCAAAAAATTCCCCAATAATATACTGTATTTGAAAAATAAAAAAACTATAATAATCGCATAAATATAAAAAAGTTATAAACGATTTAATCCATATTGGTCCTTTTGTGCCACCCTGTACTAGCAGAACGGATCAGCATGCCATTTGCTAAATTTGCTACACTTTCATCATCAGCGTTCTTCGTGTTTTCTTCACTGTGTGTGGTAGTCAGTAGATGTAAATTATTAGCTTTATATATTTATTATTTTCTATAAATAGAATACGAGAAATATATCCCCGTTATTTTTGCTCTTCTAAATGAAGTTATAAATTTACCATCTTAAACTTAAACAACAGTCCTTTTCATTACGTAATTTTTGTTTCCATTATTAACTGTGCTTAACTTTGTTTGCACGATTGCGTTAATTGAGGTTATTTTTTTTTTGAAAAGTTGCGTTCACATGAGTCACCAATGTTAAGAATTTTAGTGTTGCGATTATCGATTAGTTGTGCTTATCGAGGGTGTAAACGTTAAATAAAAAAGTAAAATATTTTTTTTTGCGTATACGAGTATGTGAAATCAATTTTAAATTGCAGCGATATTGAGCGAGAAGTCGGTAAAGCTGCATTGCCTAAGAGTTTCTAATAGTCCTATGTATGTCCGGGGAGTAGTATGAATAGTTGTATCGTATGTTCTGCTCTACATTTCTCAATTGTTTTTTTTTCATACATATATTTTTTCCTAATTTTCTTGCTTAAAATTTATAGTAGACATTATCCAAATTTATTATGTCTTACCTCATCCGTCTCAAATGATATAATTTATATACTTAACCACAATTAATTTTTATACCTATAAATTACACACACACACACACACACACACACGCACGCAAGCACATAATTATAATTCAACAGCCATAGACGTATTAATGTTTAAAGCCTAGTAAATTTAATTATGGTAACCATGAAAACATATATTTAGCCAACTGAAGTTGTTCAAACTGGCAGGGAATACAAGCAAAAAAAAAAAATAAATAAAATAAATAAAATGTTTGAGCTGACAGGCAGCATAATAAAACTAAAAATAATAATAATAGAAAATGATGGAGTATGGGAATTGAGGGAGGCTGTTTCCACAGGATATATGTATGTACAACAAAATACTGTTCTTATAAATAACAAAAGCATAATAAGACGGGGTGTTACAAATGCGTAAAACTGCAATTAGCTAGATTTATGATTATCCTTGTTAGGCGCAAATAATTTTTAGCAATTTAATGTCAATGTCAAAACTTACCCTTAAAAACATTTCCGTATTGACACAATATAAAAATATACACTTTTCTTTAAACAAAAATACAGCAGGGTAGAAATTGTAAAACCCATTTTTGTAAGACCCAGCAAAAGGGTCTTGTGTTTAAAAACACAATAGGCAATAATAATAATTTATGAATAAAAGCCCAGAAAAATGGCTATAAAATCAAATTGAAATCTGGTTGTAATATGATACAATTTTGTATTGAAAATACATTAAATTAGTATTGTGGGCTGGTAACATTATCTTTGGTATTAATTGCTATGCCAGTGGTATTGCAAATAACAAACAGGAAGAACAAAAGCAAAAACCACCCTATTAACAGTCCAATGGGGTGCTGAGCGATGACACTGGGTACGTAAACCGCATTGACTGACTATAGCAGCCTTACAAGCCACAAACATTCTCTACGAAGACATGTATGTGCCTGCAAGTCATAGTCTTTCATATTTGTTTTGTTTTTTTTTTGTTAATGAACACACTCTCTCAGGCCCATTGTGTCAATTGTAAAACAAACAACTGACTGACAGTTTTCCAAATGACAGCCAGTCTGTCATTAATGCTTTGTATACAAACTGAAATGTAGTATTTAATTTACTGTGGAATGAGTATGGCTCTTATTTTTCAAAAGTTAAAGTGCGAAGAAATAATGACTTTACAAACGCGTAATATTAATGTCAGTAGCAGGGTTCATTAATGAATTTATAACGGGTTAAGTTCTTTGAGGAGGGCTGTATTAAATTGTGTTCTATACACAAAGCAGGTATTCAAGTCACAAGGTTGACGTTTTCAATAGTAATAAAGCCCTGCTAGATGATATTCTTGGGCATACGGAATTCTACTTCGGCTATAGTTTCGTTGTGCCGACTTAATAGGCGGCTGTGTGTACTAAAGCACATCGGAAAATTTTATTCGATTACCGCAGTAAGTATAGTCTGTATCAAAGATTTTCTGACAATATAGTCAATCAGCTAACTAATTCAGTCAAAAATCTTTTTCTTTTTTTTTTGTTATCCTAGAGCAGCACTCATATTTATTTATTTATATATACGATGCTACCTATTTGGTTGCGAAATATTGAGAAATAAATAATAATTGAAAAACTTTTCATAAAAAAGACCATCGCTCAAAAATAAATATAATTAAAAAATTTTAATAAAGGTCAAAATAAAAATAGAAGTGAGACTATTATCTATATGTTTATACTTGAATAAAACCCAAAAACATTAATATTGATGAGAAATATTGACGTAGTGTCAGAGGCTGCAATATTTATACTAACACAAAGACAAATATTGAAGCTGAATATTGATGTATGTAGCATGCGCTTAAGCCACAAACACGCATCCATACATCCAAACATGACATTTTTATACATAGAAGAAGAAGATGATACATATGTACGTGTTCGCCACCTCTAAATACATTGTATAATACTTGTACTTGTAATTTGAGGTCGTTTTTGTTTGCCACGTTATTGCTTGTACAGGGTGTCTGGTAGCAAATTTATATTTTCAAACTTAAATAAAAAACATTATAATTGACACAAAGTTTTATTAAGAGCATTGAACGATAGAATGGAAATGCGGATCCAAATTCTTCAGATTTTTTTTTTTAAATTTCATGAATAATCGCTCTTGGAAGTCCCAGTGAGGCTGCTCTTTTCCGTATTGAAAGTCGCGGATTTTCACGTAAACTGCTTTGAAACAATTGTATGTTTTCGGGAGTCCTTGAAGATCGACTGAACCCTGGCCGTGAGGCATTCATAGCAGAAGCAGTTGCGCGAAATCTCTGCACCCACCAGCGAAATAAATATACACTCGGTCCATCACTTATTCGCCGAATACCGAACCCTACCTCCGCACCATTTATTACTTTTTGAAATAATCGTATTTAAAACTATAAATTTGCCACCAGACAGCCTGAATTTAGACTCAGGGAATTGCACATTTATTTATTAATTCAACTCGTAAAAATGCCTTTAAAGTTTTGAAACTGTCTATCAAATCGATATATTCTGCTATAAATACTGGTCAACTGGAGATATAATTCTGAATTTTGTGTTAAATATGCGTAAGTAACTTGAAAATTCTAAGTTCTTGAATATGAAATAAGTTGAGCCAACGAATATCTTCCCTGCCTGTAGAAATTTTTATAAATTCACATAGATGGGTGTAACCAACCCATAACTTATGGGCCATCAGACAATGTATTGCAATTTGCTACATACCTGTATATGTAAAATGTATATTGTACATACGTCAGTAGGCATGTACATCCAACCATACATACCGCCAATGACATGTTTCAAACGTTATTCAATTTGACTCTGGCTTTTTTATTTTATTATTGATTCATGCAAATGAATATGATATTTTTGCCGGTGAAAAAACCAAACAGCTACAACAGAATATGTACGTACATAAATACATATGTACATACCATATGTAAGTATGACATGCGGGAATATACTAAAAACCCTTGTCAAATATTGCAAAATTCTTGACATTAAGTAACAAGAGGGAGCGTGTGCGAGTGCGACAGGGCAGAGAGAAGGAAACCCAAATAACATTAATAAGAAAATAATAACAAAAATTTCATTTTCATTGGCATAAATGTCAAAATCATGCTCATACATGTGAAACAACAAAGTGAAATATGGAAGAACACAAGTTGAAAATTTTTAATAACAATATTTTGCATGTAACCATGTGATTACAAAGCAAAAGAATATGACAAATGACAACTTCAATTAGTAGCAACAAAAATACTCAAGCAGAAAAAAATATTATTTTTAATACAATTTATAACAAAATTTGTGAAAAAAAAAAACAACAAAAATAATAATGAAAATATGACAGCAGCAAAGCGAACAACAAAGTGAGCAAGAAGAAAAAAGAAAGAGTGAAATTGTAGTGAACAAAACCAAATGACACGCAAACAACAAGTTAAAGTCACACATATGGGAAGCAAATAGTATTGAGTTTAGCGAATGTGTGAGTTAAAAGAGCCCTTTTATAGGGCCAGTTTAATAAGCAACAGCAAAGCTTAGTACGAACAACAAATCGTTATAGATTTTAAAAAATTTACAAACACATATTTTTGGTTTATTTGAGAAAAAACAGATTCTAAACTTATACTTAAAGTAAATAAACAGTAAATATAAATTATCTTATTACACTCAACCAAAAAATGTTCCTTATATACTAAAATCACAAGTAGAACTGAAGAAAATTCGTTATTATACAGCTAACAAAATTAAGAGGTAATTTTTACTGGTTTTTTTTCGTAAAAAATTTTATTTTAGTAAATTTCTTATCTTGAAGAAATTTCTTCAATATGAATATTATTCTTTCGTTATTTAATGAGGTGTTGAAATGAAGAAATTTTAGTTAAATGAAATAAAAAAAATTATCGCTATAACTAATAATTTTAGTAAATGTTTTATTAAAATTAACAAAATATTTAGTTAATTTTTATTAAAATTAAATAAAATTTTTGTTCAAATTAACAAATACTTTTAGTTAATTTTTATTCATATTGCATAATTATTATTAAATTTTACTACTTAATTTCCTAAACCCAGTTGGAATATTTTCGAATATTTACTTTTATTAATCTTCTTAATTTTATATAATTTCTAAATAAAACTATATACATGTTTACGTATACCGTCTTTTTTTATCTAAATTATATAATATTATGATAAATAATAAATGTATGTACATATATTCACATTGATACCTTTCGCATTTTAGGAATTAAATAAAATAAAATATGTAGCGGAGAGTGATAATAAAATGTCAAAATAAGTTAATTGAAGTTAACAAATAAAATAAAAATGTTGAATATGAATAAAAACTAAACAAAGAAGTATTAAATACTAAGTTTATAAGGAAATAATACAACACTAATGTTTAAAGTTTAAAACAAAAAGAAACATTTATTTAAAAAAAAAATTATGCAGTTTTATAAATTATAATTTGTATACTCTATATACATGCACATTTATACAACTCTTTGCCTTCATTATAAGCATAACTCAAAAATTGGACTTGAAATAGAAAATTCATTTCGAGCAAGGTATTGTCCAAAATATAATCAAAGAAATATATTAAAATTTTTTTTAAGTACATTATTAAAAGCAAATGTATATAATTATAAAAAGAAAATAATATATAAGTATATGTAAATATAATATAAAATTTATTGTGGGTTGAGAAATATCTATTTCAAGTCTAGAATTAACGAATTAACCTGGAAACTATTATAATCAGTATTTGTAGAAATTTTGAAAAAGTACTTCTGAATGAAGGACCAAACTAACAAAGATTCTTTTAGATATTCCAAACTGAACACAAAAAATATTTTAAAACATGTGCTTATAGCATTAAGCGCAGAAGGCATGCGGTACTTTATGCCTTCATAAAAAACTACAATTTCTTTTGGTTCTAAGATTGAACCCGAAATTAATATTAAAGGCTGAATTTTCACTCTTAATTCGAATTTTTGCAACAACTCTTCTTCACAAGCAGCAACTGTATGTCTATCAATTATAAAACTTTCTTGGGAGTCGTGTATTGAAAATCTGGTGCATACTTTCTTTCCGTTGACAACATTAAACGTTTTTATTGAGGGTGCTAAAACGCTATGTAGTAGGTAAAAAATACCAGTGCAACGACCATCTGAAAAATCAAGATATAGATTATGTACATATATATATATATAATGCAATAGATATACATAGATACAATTTTGTGTAAAACTTACTCTCACTTATATTTTGCATTCCTTTCATAGTGTTAAATAAAATTTTGTTTGCTGGATCCTTAATACGTTCATCAAAAAATAAAAAAATATGTATATAAATTCTTTTATTTCTCAAAATGCTTAATTTTCACAGCTAATGCTAAACAATAATGAAGCCGAATAAAAAACAAAAGAGCAAATGCTGTTTGCAAATAAACATAACTGTTCTTTCTTGAATTGAAAAAATTTATTCAATTTATTAATTTTAATAATTAAAAAACCATTCGCATATAAATATTTCTGAAATTAAAAAAACGGCAATTAACACATTTTTGTCTAAGTATTCATTTATTACATTCAAATTAATTTATTATTTTTCTAAATTAACTATGCTACATATTTAATGTATTCATGCTTTCAAACTGACTCGTTTTAGAGCAAAAATTGGTTTTACGTCAAAACCAACTATTAAAAGCTGATTTTACTATATAAAAATATTTCCTTAAAAGCATATAAAAACCTTTTTGAATTGGTTTTATTTATGTAAGTCGATTTAATGAAATACAACGTTGATTTTCATGTACTAAAGGCAGTGCTACCAAGTTAAAAAATTGAAAAAACAACTGGCAATTTAAACGGCGCTTAACATTGATTTATTTAACTTGACAAATGTGATTTAGTTAAATTTAACGAAATTTCTTCCGTTTTACATGTTTTTAGTTAAATTAAAAATCATTAAAAAAATAAAAAAAAATTTTAAGGAAAATTCTTCAAGTATACAGAATTTTATTCAATTTAAATAAAAGATTTTATTCAGAATAACAAAAAATTAACAAATTTTATGTGTTGCCTTTTTTACGATGCATTACTACTGCTTTAACCAAGTTTCTGTTAATTTAACATATTTTTAGTTAACTTTTTAACTAAATTTTATTTAAACTAACTCATTATACTAAATTATAAATTTAACAAAAGCAATTCCGTAGATTTGACATTTTTTTGTTTATATGAATAAAATGTTTGTGGATTTAAATAAAAAATCTATTAATTTAACAAATTTTTTCGTTGAAAGTCTACTACCTTTTTTTTTGTTGAAATCACCTACGGTTTTTTTGTTCAGTGTACACAGGGTGGCTCAAAATGGCCAAAGGAGTGTGAGTCCAAAGAGTCATTGTGTCGCTGGACTATGATGGGACTATTTATATATTTATTCCTTTCGTTCCAATGTCGGGCACAGGGCCAGTACAAATGTATTCCATGAGGATCTATTTTCAGATAATAATTATATTTCCTTTCATGATTTCTTGGATTTTACTACTTCCCATTCCAAATGTATCTTCTTCTGCTGTCCTGCGGATTCCATTCAAAGTCATCCCGTATAATATCGCCCGTTGATTTACGGAGCATATGGCCAATTCACTGCCATTTGCTTAGTTCTTATTCTAATTTTTAAAATTAATTGGGGTCCAAAACGCTATTGGACGGTGATCGTACAAATAATTTTCCTTCTAAGTTTTTCTAGTTGTGATTATTCATATACATAAGTAAACAAAGCAGACCGTAAAACATAGAGTTCTACGTTTGGCGTTGGTAACATTTTCTGTATACAAATTTATATAATGCGGCACAAAATGCTGCAGAAGAAATGCCGTTAAAGTGGGAATTATGCAGAATTATCATCCCAACAAAAAATAAAGTTAATGCGTTCACTATGAATTGGTATTTTCATGACTTCCCTAAACCGGCGTGAATGAGGTGGGCTGTGTCATATCACACATGCTTTTAAAGCTTGATTTTTTAATCATATTGTGTCGATGGCATTTCCATCGTTACAGTAGCTGAAGGTAAGGGTGCAGCAGATTACAAGGTGACACATTAATTTTAGAGTTATATGAAAGCGTCAGCGGGTATTGCAAACATGATTGGGCTGTAAATTTGATGCGGTGTTAGCGAATCTCATAACAATTTTCTGTTATTTTTCAGTTTCAGTTTTTAAAACATACTTTTGTTATGTTTAATTACAAAGAAGTTCATTTTTTGTTACGATTTCATACCCAAATATTGATAGCTAAACCAGTATTAAAAAAAAAAAATTTAATCACTTTATTTATATTAAATAAAATCAAAGCTCTCTGAATTTAATTATGGTATTTGATTTACTAATTTTATCAAACAGATGCCAATATTGAAAAAATATTAAATATTGCATCGAACTTTGGGGTATGCCATACCCCACCTCATATGGCTAGTGCAACAATTGTTCACCTCATTCTGGCCGGTTTAAGCACTTCTTTATCTGAATTAATTTTTAATGCCATCTTAAATGTTTTCGAACTCGTGGAAAACACATTCAACTCTGCCGATTAATTCTTAAGAACAACTACGCAGTTAAAATTATAATTTAAATAAATTTTTAAATGTGTTACAGCAACTCATTGAGCCATGCTAAAACGTAACTAAATCATGAGGAATATTTATTGGTATGAAGCACTCATTTAAATGACCAGTTGTTTTATTAAATGTGAAGACGTGCTCGCCAAATACACCCCCATGTTAAATTTGTGTGTTCTTCAGCAAAATTTTACCAATTCATTTGCCTTAGAATTGCTTTTGCATGTCCTTTTTTGCAGGGTACATATAGACCAGCTAAACCATGGGTGCCTCCGTAGTCTAGTGAATGAGCATTAATCTTATCACTATGGATGTGCGGGTTCGATACCCGTCTAGACCCTGGGTGTTTCTACAGACAAGCTATAAGAGCTTCGTAGAGTTTGTGTTGGTAGAGAAAAAAAAAACTTAGATAAATAATCGCAATTTATTTTAAATCGCTTTGAAGAAATTTAAAAATAATTGTAAAAAGTGAAATAAACTCTAAAAACAAAACACATTATCGGAGCCCCCTTTCATGCAGGCCTTGATAAATCCCTTTCTAAATTTGCACTCACACATGCAACATATTTACAAACACACACACACACACACACACATCCCCATACATTCGTTTGCGAAACAAATTCTACTCATTTTATGATAACATGTGATGACAGTGATGATGGGTTTGCAAAAGAACTGTCATTTCTCATGTCATGCATTTATGAAAAATTATGGGCTTATGTCAATAAAAACGACAATGATTGATTTGACACCAGGCCAAAAGCATTAAAATGTGAAAATTATTATTTGTGTAAACAACACACAAAGTAAACAAGAAGAAGAAGAGGAAAAAAAATTGTACATTCAACGAAGACGATGATGACGAAAAAAGCACTACACAAAATAAATTTTTTTTGTTTCTTATTTATGTTAACAAAAAGCACTATTCATACCCGTAGTGATGGCAAAAGGGCTGTTTTCGTTTCGGGTGGTTTGTATGTGAACAGCAATAGCAGGAAAACAAAACAAAACAAAACAAAACTGAATACGTTAAAAAGGGGTGGCCAAGTGTAAAATGAAATGTAAATATTTTTTCTCCATTAGGCGTATGTCAATGTTACGCATAAATGAAGACAAATATTTTGCTATTTGTTATTTGCCGCAGCAAAAGTATAAGTTTGGCTGTTGCCTTTTTTGCCAAGGGCTGCATAAACACCACTCTACTCAGCAATTGTATACATTTGTCAACATTTGTCAGCTGTGTCATATAAGTGTCATTTTATATGAAAAATAATAAAAAAAAACATTTATAAATATATACATTCACAGATTAATTAAAGTGCAAGTTTTAAAACTATTATTAATGGCCCAATCCCAGTGAAATGCAGTAGTTTAACAAAAAATTACCTTCAAAAATATATGTAATACAAAAAAGTAAACGAATAGAAAAATAACCAAAATTTGTCGATCACTCAAAACAGCTGAACTTTAAAAAGCATAAAATATGACGTGCGACGCAAATAAGAATTTAGAAACCGGGAAAAATTTTACGGGAACATTGTGGGTATTTCCATCATATGTTTCGAATTGGGAATTTAAAAGCGGGGAAATGATAATTACTTCTAAGAGACTCTAGCTTCTCCTGGCCAAACGAGGCTTTGGCACGCATACACACTTATATATTATGAAAGCTGATACTTTCCCCTTCAAAATGAAGGTACCGTGATCAAAATCGTTAGGTCCGTTTCCAAGAAAATTATAGTTATCGAAATTGGCCAAAAAATCGACGTTATATATATTGAAAGCTGACACTTTTCCCTTCAAAATGAAGGTGAAATGTATTATTATTACATACGTTAGAGAAGTTCATTTGAAAAATGGTGTCAATAAGTAAAGTCCTAGCCAAAATTGCAAAATAATTATACCGGGTGGGCCAAAAGTCACGACTGCGTGTAAAAATTTAATAACTTTTTTGTTTATTATTATTTTGTTATTTTTTATTTAATATAATATAAGCTTTGTACGATCTAAATTTTAATTATGAAAAATAATATCAGAGAGATGAACATCATTTTCATCATCATCATCATGTACAATTGCAATCTGAAGCAGGCGTTTTGCATAACTGCTCGCAAAGTTTCAGGCTCTATTGCCCTGATCTCAGCTTTAATGTTGTGCTGTAGCTGGTCTATAGTTTGGGGCTTGTTAATATAAACATTTTCTTTGAGATAGAAAATAATCAGGTGCAGTCAAGTCTGGTGAACGTGCTGGCCCATTAAATTTCTTGTGAGAATTTGGTCTTCAAAAATTTCATTGAAAAAACTAACTGTAGCACAGGCCGTGTGTGCTGTTGCTCCATCCTGCTGGAACCACTTGTTGGCTGCCACAGGGCTTAAAAAATTATTATTCATAGTACGATAGCTGTCCCCATTCACCGTCACTGCATTACTAACTTCATTATCGAAGAAGCAGGGCCCTATAACACTTTCTGATGCCACTCCACACCATACTGTGCACTTGATCGAGTGCAATTGGCGGGTGTTGGTGAACAACTCTGGGGTTTGCAGTACCCCAAAATCGCATATTTTATTTATTTATATATCCATTAAGATGAAAATAAACTTCATCACGATAATTTCGATATGCTCGTTGCGTCCGTGAAATTGAATGACCATTGGAAAAGTAAAATTCTACCACTTTGTTTCGTTGCTCGGTGGTTAAATTTTGCATGGCACACCACCACACAGTTCGATGAATAAAATGTAAAAAAAAAGATAATAAAAAATAATAATAATAAACAAAAAAATTATTAAATTTTTACACGCAGTCGTCACTTTTGGGCCCACCCTGTAGAAGTACTTCATAAGGTTTTAAACTTTTTTATTTGCTTTAAGATTTTTTACCCTAAATAATATGCTATAATAAGTACTCAAATATATATTAGTTTTACATCTGTGTAAATAAAATAATTATAAGGAAAATTTTGCCGCGGCTGCTAAGAAAATAAAATTGGATATCGTATGCTCATCTTGAATTTGTTTCACGTTTTAGTTTTTGTTACAGTTTTAATTCAGCTTTTCCTTTTGTTAAATATTTTTATGATTAGTCTCACATTTATTTCTATTTGACCTTTATTAAATTTTTTTTAATTATATTTCTTTTTTGAGCGATGGATATTCTTCTTTATAATTTTTTTTTTTTTATTTTTTAAAAAAAAGTTTTTGTAACTACAAATTATTATTTCCTGACGATGCTACTACCTATTTGATAATTAAAAAACTTTTTATGAAAAAGACCATCGCTCAAAAGAGAAATGTAATAAAAAAAAAAAAAATTAATTAATTAATATTTTTCTTACTAATAAATTAATATTAATAATTCCATAAGTTGAAATAAAAGGTAAAAATCATATTAAACTAAAAAAATTATTAAAATAATTATTTAATGATTTATTAAAAAAAAAAGAAATATAAGAAAATAAATAACCTATAAATCCTCCAATAATACAAATTAATAAAGTTAATAATTTTAAATAAATTGGTAAAATAATAATTATTGGAATTGGAAAAATTAATCAACTTAATATTCTTCCTATAAAAATTCTTAAAATCAATAATCCTAATATTCCTTTTAATATAATTCATCTTTCATCATTTAAAATATTTAAAGAAGAAAAATTTAAATTATTAGTTATTGAATAATAAATTAAATGAAATGAATAACATACTGTTAATTCAATAGAAATATAAAATAAAAAAAATTAAAAAAAATTTATGTAAGAAAAAGAAACTATCTCTAAAATTAAATCTTTTGAATAAAATCCTGATAAAAAAGGTATTCCACATAGGAAAAAAAAATATTATTAAATTAATGTTATGCGCATATATTGCAATGATTACTAAGTCGGTTAACGTATCGTATGCTAAATCTGTTAATTTCGTCCAGAACAAAAGGAATTTTTAGATCTCTGTGAATTTGTTTGTTGGTCATATAACATGGAGTGTTGGTTATGAAAGAAAAGTGTTGGTGTTGAAGTGTTGGTTATGAAACTAAAAAAAAATATAATAAAAAAAATATAATAAAAATTCTGAATACGGCGGTAAAACTCTTTCAAATTGCCGTACAAATATATAAATTACCTTCCGGTGGTTTAACTTGCCGTACAAATGGGTATATAATATACGGTTAACATCACTGTACTGATGTGTTCTCCTAAATAGATCACATCGCCTGGTATAACATACAGTACCGTACAGTGTTAGAAATCAGCAACATTTTCAAAATCGCAATTAATTTCCTCTGAGTGGTGACAATACTTAAATACAGGGTGACTGATGAATTTTGCTATATATACATTAAGGAAATTTGTAACTTTTCTTGTAATGCATGGCATTTATTCAATCCTTTTTCATTTCTTAAAACAAGTTTAATAAGTCTTAAAGATAATAGAATTTAAATGCCTGACCTGCTCGCTGATCTTAGCAAAAAGTTGTTCATTACTGCCCGCAAAGTTAAGGCTGAAATTGCAGCTATTATCGTTTGAATTTGCGGTTGCAATTTGTGCACTTGATGTTTACTATAACCTCACAAGAGAAACTCCGGCGACGTTAGGTCAGGCGATTTGGTGGGCCAAGGGAAGGTTGAGCTTCTAGAAATGAGCCTGTTAGTAAATTTTCTGCGTTATTCGGCCATACCCGGCTGAGCTAAGTGTGCTGTTGCACTCAATACCATTGCTATTTTTATTAAATCTAAGGATCAATATAAAAAAAACAAAAAAAAATTCCACATAACTCAGCTTAAAAAAAAGTTATACATTTTTTGTTTTGATTGCGGCTTTAATAAGCCACCCTCTATATCAAAATTTGAATACCCTTTTATTTTAGTTGCTGCGCCTACGTTTCTGTTATAAATATTTTTATTTTTTTTTTTTTTGTTTATTTTTGAACCATATGTTTTTCTTTTCCAGTGAATTCTATTGGCAAAAATTCTTTCAGTTAAAATTTGCAGACTCTCAGTAAATCGTCATTTTACTCCCTCAAATTTCTGTGTAAACGAACGGTTTTCCAGTGCAAATTTGCACAAATTTTTGCAAACGTATAGAGCTACAGTCTAACAGCGATTTCTTTTCAACAAAATGTGCTTTAAATTTTTTGCTTGATTTTGAACTTTTCATTCAAAACATTAGCAGTTTATTCTTTATTGCAAATATAAATAAATATAAAAAAATATAAAATAAATATAAAAAAAAAAGTTCTTCCGCTTGTAATATAATATAAATTGTCGTACATCAACTGCTAAATTTTGATTTTAAAGTTTGCACAAAAGTTCACTTTAATAAAAATTAGTCAATTATTTGAGAAAGTTTTAAGTTTTTAAGAAAGCTTTTTTTTATCCAAAAATAGTTTTGTTCCAAGTTAGGTTTGGCAATGTTTCCAGATTATTTTCATAAACAGAATTCAAGTGTTGAAATACTAAAGGCATTTGAAAAAAGACAATAACATAAGATACGCAAACATTTGCTACTGTGTATCACACAGTGCTGGTGGAACTAATGTGAAATATCTATGAGAATAATATGTTGCGAATTATCGTCATAATGAGCCAATACCACCAAAAAAAAAACCGCTTAACAGCCATGATATGATAACTGTGAAATATGCCGTAACGATTTTAAAGTGGAAATAATTTAGACGTATGCAAAGATTAAAAGAAAAAACCTTCCCTCTAAAATTTGCTTTTTGGCTAATTCGTCTTTTTGATGGTCGATCATCCCTTTCGACCACAATGAAATCTCGAACGTCGTATTCATTAAAAATTTTTATAATTCCGAACCTTAAATCATAAATTAGATTCATTCTAAATCTTTGTTATAAAGCCAAAAAAAAAATAAGTAGAAATGCACTATAAATTTAATAAGCACAGCAACCTGGAACGATTTTAGGTCCATTCGTCTACTACATTCCCAGTGAAATGCAGTAGTTAAGTAAATTTTCATTAATTTAAAAAATTTACCCTCAAAAATGTCTCTAACACAAAAAAGTAAACGAATAGCAAAAAATAGCTGATCATTAAAATCCATAGTGTTGTAAAAATATGACATGTAGGAGAGAGATCCAGAAAAGATACAGTGAAAGCTTAGGGAAAACGTGACTACCATTATTTATGTACGTTTGTATGTATGTACCTAAGTTCACGATCGCACGCATCACGCTCAATATTAGTTTCGTTTCATTTTAAATTCCAAAAAGAACCAATAAAAACATTTTAAGACTCATAACAATGTATTAATACTCATATTACAGCCTACACATCTTCTCTAACCCACGCTCTTGTTAAATACTTAAAAGCAATAAAATTGGTATTAAACACGGCCACAAGTCATAAATAAAATGAGATGATAAATAAGATGATACTTGTCAAGTGTAGAGATTTAAATTTTATTTATTTTTGGTAAAGGGGTTCGTTCGTTCACCAATTGTAAGACGAGAGCGTTTCAGAAAGATTGGAAAAAATGTTAAATATTTTATTTAAAATTAACTTCGCTCCCAGCTAAAAAAAAAAAATTTGAATTTATGTTCTATTTGACAACATTGTGAAATTTAAATACGGATGTAAAACAAATTAAATCAACGGACTGTTCACGTGACTATGATCTTGAAAAAGGATTAGGAAAATTCCTGGAGATGTAAAAATTCATGATTTTTTCTTTAAGTTTAATTTTCTAAAATATATTTTTATTTTTTTTATAATTCGAGTGCATTCTGCATCTAAAAGCCTCGGTGTACGAGTACATTCAATATCTGTAAGTGACATACATATTGACAGTGATGTGCGAACTTATAATTGCAAACATGTACACACACATGCAAAAAAAATTAAAAAAATTGCAGCACAGTTTATTATTTGCAATCAGTCATTAAACCAATAAGAGCAACAACAACAACAACAACAACAACACAAGCTGCAACGATTGAGAATGAAAACAGCAATAAACACGATACAAAAATGTATAATTGACAGACATTTGTCTGACATAAAATGAAACGTCAAGTCATTCAATTTGACAGGCCTGTTGTTTATACGAATTTACTCACTTTTTATTTTTGCTCGTACATAAATTTAAAATAATTTTTTTCTTCTAGATACATAATTGTAGCGCAAATGTTTTTTGTTTATTTTTGGCGAATGTGATGTCATTGTAACTGAAATTTAAACATGAAAAGAAAAATATTATAAAAATGGTATAACTTATAAAAGTCATGATTTTCCATAAAGTATTGCCAAACACACACACACTTAAAAGCATTTTAAGATTTTCGAAATTTTTTCTTGACTTGTTCTTTTTCTATATGTAAGTGGGTCGCACTTAGTTATCGATATTAACAAATTGTTTTAATAAAGGGTGATTTTTTAGGAACTTGGCAACACCGTTTTTGGCATGTCAGCTGTTTTCGTGTAACTTGTTCACTTTCAGTCGTAAAGCCGCTCTGGATTGAAGAACAACTCACGCGTCATCGTAATTATTATTTAAGTGCGGTCAGGCCTGTTTTTGTTGTTTGGCCTTCGAGAGTTTTGCGTCTCACTCGCACTGGTTAATGGATTTGCCACGGCTAACTGTATCATTTACGGTTGTTGTGACTTTTCGTTATTAATCACGTTGCTTTTACTGGTGGAGACCATCATACTCGAGAATTTTATATATAATTTAACTTCCTATGTGAAGGCATAGATCGTTTAAATTTATATTGTGTGGGATACCCTGGCAATTTGCGTACTTGCTTCTGCCATCTGCCATACGGCAATTAATTGATAACTAAAGGTTGTTCTAACAAGAACGCAAGATTTAAATTTGGCACCATTCGAAGTGTCATTGTTTGACATGTGAACAATTGTTATTGTTTGCTAGTAGAAGGTACGAGGTTAGTAAAAATGGAGCGCTACACGAATGAACAACGCATTCTCATTGTAAAATTGTTTTACCAAAATGTTTTGCGGCTACACTTCGAACAATTTGGGGTCACAATAATGCTCCAAAAGAGTCAACTGTAAAGAGATTAATGGATAAATTTGCCGAAACTGGGTCTGTTAGTGATGTAAAGACAACAACGCACCTTCGCCCAGGTCGATCGACTGAAAATGTCACAGCTGTACGTGATGATGTCGCTCAAACTCCAATTCCTCCTCAATTCGACACCGAGCTCAGCTAATTCGTGTCTCCAAATCCACTATGCAGCGAATTTTGACAAAAGATTTGCATCTTCATGCATACAAAGTTCAATTGACTCAGGAACTGAAGCTAGCTGACCATGGACAGCGAAGGGAGTTCGTTAAAATTTAAATCTTGCGTTCTTGTTTTACAAACAAACATGTTCAGTTTGTTCTCTAATTTAACCATGTATCGACTTACAACTGAACAACGCTTGCAGATTATTGGATTTTATTAACAAAATCCATGCCCGGTTAAGAAAGTGCATCGTGCACTTCGTCCATTTTATGGTCAGTTTGGGCGATCGTTTGAGACGGCTATTCGAAATCTTGACTTTATTTCGCTTCAAATTCACAATATTGAACATTAAACCAAAAACCCTCATACGTAGAGTACGGACAGAGGAAAATATCGCAGCTGTATCCGCCAGTGTCGTGGATGGCCGTGCCTTAACGATTTGGCTCCTTTCGCAGCGCTACCGTGTGATGATTACAAATTTTTTTTGCCTCAAAATAGAAGAGCCGTACTTAACTGATATGTGGTTTAAGCAAGACAGTGCCACATGCCATATAGCACGCGAAACAATGGCCTAATGGAGAGGCGAGTTCGGTGAATAGTATATTTCGTGCAATTGACCGCCTACATTGTACAATTTAACACCTTTAGACTATTTTTTGTGGTTCTCTATTAAGGCTCAAGGGACAAGCACGGTTGACGTCCCGGCAGCCAATATTGAAGAAATTATTCGTGAGATACTGGCCGATTTGTTGGAGAGAGTATGCCAAAATTGAAGACAGCGTCTTAAGATTTTTGAGCGTAGCCGCGCTCAACCTTTACATGAATTCATTTTTAAACATTGAATTATATAGATCGTTCTATCAAGTCAGATTTCATGGAATTCTCTAAATTTGTTGTGCTTTTTTTAATTAAATCGGAAAGCTTTCAAAAAATCACATTTTATAAAGGGAAAATAATCGGGTTTTCATTTACTGATTTCTTTCATTCAGTATACTATTGTTGAAGGTAAATTCATTGCCAGGTAAACTTACTAGCTAATTCGCCCGTCAGCTGATGCAACGATTTTTAAAGTATTTTTACCTCGAACCTCGAAGTTTGTATAGTTTTGTGGAAAAGTTACCAAAGTGGTTGTGAATAATTAAATAATTATAATAATTTAATATTATAATAATAAGAATGGAAAATAAATAGCTTTGTACTAAAATTAATTTTAATTCAACTTATTTTACACGTTCTTTTAAGATTATTTTATATTTAACAAAACACGTGTTTACAAAAAACGTTCGTCGAGCAAAGCGAATTGACGAATTTGCCTTGCGACAACTTTGTATTAATACCCCCTCATTATATTTTATGTCCTAAGAGAGGCGAACTGAGATGAGTACCAGGAAGCATTATCCACCTACCACAATAGTACTGTACCAAGGCGAATTGAGTACCAGGTGGCATTATTAGCTCAGATGATTATCATCTGTTACGAACCAAGCTGTCACAATCGATTTAATTTCACCACTGGCAAACATAAATTTGGTGCTCCCTAAAAATTCCGCAATTTTTTACATAAATGTTATGTGCACCATCTATTCGCCTTAGCTGTTTCTGCATAAACTTCATGCGAGCCTTTTAATGATCGAAAGTGACCCAAAATTTTTTTGACAGATAGATTTGAACTATTGTGTAGTTGTAGTGATATGGCCACCCGGTCCTCAATTCGCCAATCTCTCAAAATGATGTTGGGTCGGTTTGAATAACTATAGATGGTGGGCATAAAAGTTACGGAAAAGAAAAGTGCCGATGAATAAAATTGATGTAAAAAGTGATAAAATCAGCTATGATCAAGAGGTGCTGGCCTACAAATTGATGTATGGTTAGGTAAGGTTAAATAGGAGTCGACCAGGATGGGTCGACCCAAGTACCACTTATCGACGTAGAAAGCAGTGAAACCAGAATCTGAATGAGACACGGGCATTCACAGGGAAAGTGCACTACGGTTTTCTTCTCCGAAGCGTTCCCACAGCTTCTACACTACATACTGAATGGAATGTCTATCTTCTCAGCATGCGTGCCGATCGCCCGAATGACCAGTACTGTGGGTCTAATAATGAACAATCGGGAAAAGGTCAGAAGTTGCCAAGTTCCACACTCTTTATAATGCATCAACAGAGCCCTTGCTATGGCACAGTTAGGGAAAGAACCCCACCTCTCTTGAGCCTTCCCCCGGAAAAATACTCCTCTACCAGTCGCTTTGCAACAGCAAAACTATCCTTTATAACAGAAAAAACAGTAGCAGATAACAAATCAGCCGAAACTAGCCCCGCTACTAGCACATCAGCCATTTCATTACCCCTGATTATTCCATACAATAGAAACAACACTAAAAGCAGCTAATACCTACAGTGGCTAACAACACGAGATAGACCCTCGGCAATGCCAACTCCATCATCGGCAAGCCTGCCAGGTAGCGAACACCGAAACAGAAGCCCCGCCATTCCAAAAATAAAATGGCAATAAAATTCATATTTGTTTCCACTGTGTTGCCTGTGTCAAGCATAATATTATTGTTCCATTCAAATTGCACCATCACGACAATAATAATATCTTAAATTCTTTTCAGGCACACATGCATATATTTTTCACATGCAATAAAGTTCCGACTGTCACTGTCGCAGTACCAAATCAGGCGTACTACATCTTGACAGCTTAAACAGCTTCCTTACCTACATTTTATTTTAACAATAATGGTCCACTCCGCGGATATAAAGAAAACAAAAAATAAACGTACAAATAAAAAATTAAAAATATAAACAAACCGCCGCAACTCCAAAATGACACATTTAACAAACATAAAGTGGTCACATAAGAAAAAAACAGACGAAAAAACCAACCAACAACACTCATCTATTTATCTTGTGCTTTTGCCGTACGTACGTTTATTTTGTTATGAGAATTGTGTGTTGCAAAGTCTTTTTTTTTCGTCTTTTTTTAATGTGTAGAAACTTGACATTTTGTGTGTTCGCGGCATGAGATCAAAGCGAAATTGCTTAACTTTATGCTGCCATCATTTGGCACATAAAATCACATCGTTGCAATTGTTTGGCCGTTTTTCAAACTGTTTCCATTTGGTAGTTTAAATAAGACAAACATTAAACAAAAAGTTGCCGGCTGTCAAGATATGCAAACGATGCCATCGTTCTTTCATTGGTTTTGTTATTTTTGTTTTTCGCTTGCAATAATCGGCCGTTTATTCGTTGGCAGATTGAAGGGTTTTAGGAAATAAATACATTTACGATTTTATTTGCTTTAAAAAGAAAATATTTCGGAAGTAATTTGATTTGTGTATCCTTCTTAAATCCACGATATTTATTTAACAAACTAAATATTCGAACATGGTTAACTAAGTAGTTAAAAAAATTGAAAAATTTCAAACGGATGACGAGACTTTAATTTATTTAACTTAAGAATTTAAAAAGACAAAAGAAAATTTTGTGTGCAGCGTTAAGGAATCATACACCAAAATTCTAAAGAAAAATTCAAACGAAATTTTATAAAAACATTAAATGCCGGTTTACCGATATCTCCCCGTTCGCTCCAAAAAATTAATTCGAACGGAATGAACGAGGGAATATCGAAAGTAATGCATTAATATAAACTGAATTTCTTTTGGGAATATCTCTTTGTATATAATTCTAATTTTAAAATTGTGCTTTTTCCCTTGAAAAATAATATGTCATATTTATTATTACATACTTTATGATATTTTCATAAAGTACTTTTTTTACAAAAGTAAACTCAATAACTGAGGCGGAAAGCATATCCATATAGTACTATTTCGCTAATGCTTACTTAGCTCATCAGTGGATTTTTCCTAATTTTTGTATATAAACCCAAGATCTATATGTTTAAAATTCAACTAATCAATCGAGAATTTATGTTGAATACCAAACACAAAAACCAAAAATCTATAAATAAAAAACAAAAAAAACAATCCATGGGTTTACTTTTTATAACACACACATATTTCTATTTTTAGATTTTTCTTTTTATTTTTCTTTAATTAAATTGAAATTAAATTTAATTTAATTAAATTAAGTGCATTAATTAAACACATTCGCAACAGCAAGATATTAAAAATAAAATACACACGTTTATATGAGAACGATTTTTGTAACGACAACAAGGCAACATGGCTGCAGGTTGATGTCTATGCTGATTTTGTCGTTGTAGTGAAATTATTTTTTTTTGTTTTTTGTAGGCTACAGCGTTACCATATATTTTTTTAGGAAAAACTTTATATTGAAAAAAAAAAAAATTAATTTTTCAACAAAAAACTTTTTATTTAAAAAAAAAACGTAATTTTTCAACAAAAAAGTTTTTCCCACTAAAGTGTTCACATAATGAACAAATCACAAAAATATATATATTGAATTCAAACAAAAAAAGTTCAACAACAAAAAATTTATACTTCCCACGATTTTGAGCAGATCCCCATTTCTTTAGTTTTTGTGGGAGCCTCCAATGTGTCTGTAGCGTATTCTAAGCCATTTTCTCATTTTGCATTGCAGCTGAAAACTAATAAAGCCAAAAACTAAAAATATTCCTTTATCCTTACCGTTTCTTTTTAAATATTTATTCTTACCTTTTTGAAATAGAAAACTTTTCAGAGAAAAAAAACTATAATATTATTAATACGGCACAGTTGTATTAAAAAAAGGATAGACACATTTAATACTGTTGCAATAATAAGGAGTGAACAATTATAAGATCGTGCACATTACATGGCAACATCAAATAATATTTTCGTCATATATACTGTAAATTGAAAATTAATAAAGAAAACTTGAAAATTTGAATGAAATTAAAAAAAAAGTTTTTTTTGATGCTAAAAACTTAAACACTTTTCGGCATTTCAATAACCTTGAAAAATAAGGGAAAACTTAAAAAATGGTAACGCTGTTTGGCTACAAAACTAAAATAGTGTTCAAAAATTACGAAACAAGTGACTAAAATAACAGCTTAAATATGGGGAATCTACAAAAATCGCCAAAATACCGATAAAAGACAAAAAAAAAACATCATTTCAACTTTGAAAAATCGTCAAAAAAATCGGATATTTTGCGAAATGTATATTTGAAATAAATTTTTTTTATATTTATTAAAACGCAATAAAAAAATAACATAACAATTCAAATCCATAGTGTATTAATTTACGCGAAGACCAATATATGTACATACAATCTATGATCGCATTTGTTCACATATCGCACTTGTGCAACAATAGAGCATTAACTCAAAATTTTTAATATAAAAATTAAAAAAAAAATTTTCTTCATAAATGATTTCGTCAGTTTTAGGTCCGATTTTCTTTTCCTTAATTTTATTTGCATCAACTTCTGCAGACGATACGATCAGTGGCATAACAGATATTAGAGTTTTTTATAACAGCAACTATGTACATAATTGCAAAATTAGTGAATAAATATACGATGTGGGGTGTTATCAAAAAAGCCTCACGTCCTGTAGGCCATTAAATAAAATGCTCGAAAAATCTATTCATAGTTAAATTGTTTCAGCACTTAATTGATACGACAAAATTATAGTTGACTCATTTACGATATCATTTATAAAACATGCAAAAATATGCCATATTTAGACTACTGCAAAAAAACGCATTTTTAAAGGAAAAAAATCGTCAAATCATCATGTTGCCATCGTAATTATGACGATAAATCATGAAATCTGGCAGTCTTCGAATAAATTTATTTTAATGAAACAAAATTTTTGGACGTGATACAAGAATATGAAATTAAAACATTTGATGCGACCCATAGTTTCTGAGTTACAGGCGTCTAAAATATTCATATAATTGTGCAAATGTGCGGTGAGTTAATATATACTCGTATATCAGGACAAGTTTCTTTAATATATACATATATAATGGAGTACAAGGATTTGAATCAGCTGCTTGTGGTGGAGTTGCCGTCTACATTTGCAGTCGCTGTAGCTAGTTGCCTGCTGTACCGAATGTGTTTTTTGCTGTAAAATATTTGTCCAAAATTTATGTAGAAAACTTTTTAGAAAAACAAAACTTTCAAAAGATAATTTTTCTAGAGTGTTTGTACCTCTAATTCTATAGAAATTTTTATTCTAAAAAAAAAACAAATATTTTCTAAATATTTTCTATATAATTTTGTCAAGAATTTAGGAAATCTGTAAACAAGTCTAATGTTACAAGAACCAGAAGATTTTCAATAAAAAAAGACTATTGTTAAATTTGTCTTGAAAAATTTATGAAAGAAAAAATGTTCAATTGTCATCGGACTTGTCACATTCCCCAAACAAAAACCCGAATACATTCTTAGGAAAAACGTTTGGTCGGAAGTAATAAATTTTCTAATCTCCCCGCAATAATATTGAATGAAATAATATCCCCTCCAATTATTATGATCATTTCTATTTGAGAACTTATTTAATGGGTTTCGAATTCTCTCCTCCATGTTGTATTTATTAAATCCTAAATTTCATTTATCTCAGCATGCCTGCCCGAATGTGTGCATTATTTCTTTCAAATTTGTTAATTAATTTGAATAGATTCCTTTTCGGGGTTTTTAATACTTTTTCTTTTGTTTTTTATTTCTTGAATGAACAATTTATATTCATTGAACAAAATGTTTCATGGATGGGGCGGCTTTTTGATCTTTTGCTTGTTTATATACAATTTGATTGTTTGTGTTGATGGATCGCACAATGCCTTTGATCATTTGATTATTATTGTATGGCCCGTAAAAACCAAGCGGGAGCATAAGTGTATTTTCGAACAAAAAAGCAACGAATACGAGTCAATTAAGTGTATGGCAAGAAGCAGTATTAGAGGCAGCAGCAACATAAACACCATCACCGGGAATAGTTGTAGCGCCTTAAAATTGCTGGTCATGTAAATTCAAACAGTGAAAGTTTATTAGAATTTTGAATTGAGGCAGAAAGAGTTATCCAAGATCAATAAAACCTGTTAAAAGAAATGATCAGTTGTAATATTTTTGTAATACAGGGAGTGTGTTACTGCATTCTTGTGCATGTAGCACTCGTATGCAGAGATTTGTAGTGATTAATAATTGTGTAATTTAATGATTTTTTGCTGACAACATTATGAGATACTAAGCACAGGATTGAATTTATTATTAGAAAACTAGCCTTTTGGCACTTTCGTTACCTTAGAAAACTGTTTCGCAGACTTTTTATCTCCCACTTAAGCCCATATGACACTACATTTGTTTTTCATTAATCTATACAAAATTGATAGAAATGAACAGCAACCAGAAAGCCAGAAAGAAAGAAATACAATATCATACTTAAATTTTTAAGCGTCGCCTCATTATTTTCATTAAAAAAAAAAACGCTAAAGAACACTATACGGTCAAACACTAAGCTTAAAATCGCAGCCATTGTGCGATTGTCAACATATAAAAGATTTTAATTTCGAAACGTCAACTTTAAGTTGAAACTTTCTACATTTTTTTTTCGTCAGTTACTCATTTTTTTATCGATTTTTTAACTAGTGGACGATTTGAGGTTTTTGCATTTATATTAATATGGTTGTACTCGTTGCACCTGATTAATTTTCCCATTAAAATATATTTGCACTCTTCTCCAAAATTTGAACAATGCAAAAAAAACTGTAGTGTCATAAGGGCTTTAGTAATGTCATAATGAAGGCCACGAAATTGGCAGCTCAACAGGTGACTGTGGACGAAGAGATGACCTTCCAAGTCGATTGTCATGCAGCGTTAAAGGTATTGGGCGGGCAACAGTTTGAGGTCAAAGTTCGTTAGTGAATGCAGACCAAAC
Source organism: Dexiosoma caninum (assembly GCA_963924685.1). Classification (NCBI taxonomy): domain Eukaryota; kingdom Metazoa; phylum Arthropoda; class Insecta; order Diptera; family Tachinidae; genus Dexiosoma; species Dexiosoma caninum. Next base: position 12,966,223 of record OZ004727.1, read on the forward strand.
TGAACATGTTTAACAGTAACATCTTACACGAAAACAGCTGCGATACCAAAAACAGTGTTGACAAAAAAAAAACAAGTTGCTAAATAATCACCTTTTACAATCAAAACTTCAAAAACAAAATATTTGCTGCCACAAACAGAGCGTCGGTTGAACCCTACGAGTTCTTTTTCCTTTCACTAGCAATAGTCGTTTCATAATGTTTTTCCGAGAAACGTTTGCTAATTGTTGACTATACTACTTTCGTCGGCTGTGGACAAGCGGTCTCCTTCTTTTTTGTAGTAGATTAAAAATAAGAAAGAAAAATTCGTTGTTAAAATGTCAACATTTTTTTTTTTTAAACGTGAACCCTGTCTTAGCTTTATCGCAATAATTGTTACGGAAATAAAAATGAAAAGCGATTCTAAGAGACAATTCAGACATTGCGCTTTGTCCCTGCAACAATCTTTGCATTTTCTTTTGGAGCCCCTTCGTAACCCCTCATGAGTTTATATCTTGCGCTTTTTGCTGCAACAATCATCGGACTTTTTTATGTTTAATCGGTGTTGCCATATATGTAAATATTTGATTACTCTGTTATTTGCATTTTGTAAAAATATCAATTAAACTGGTAACACGGCTCTAAGTTTTATATGTTCAACTGCAATGGATGGCACGATGTATGGTAGTCTGCACATTGACTACAACTCCAATAACAGACCTGGGTTCAACCCCAGTTTCAGACTAAAATTATAAAATAAAAATAAACATCTCGCATTTTTCTGATGTGTATTAGTGTGTCGGAAGGTTTCAGTGGCGAAGGCATAGTCACTGGTCACTGAACAATCCGGCTTCAGCTGATAGCAATCCACAATTGCATCAGAACGCCCTCCTTCGTCGGTATTGTGTGGCACCGGCGAAGTAAAATAATAATAAAAATGGCTACTGAACCGAAGCTTCAGCACAACTACGAGTATAAACAAAGAACGTGCAAAAGTAGAGCTGCAAAATAATTAATTAAGCTTCACCTCCTGTCGTTTCTCTAACTATTCCTTTCCTATAGTTCCACCACAATGCTTCGCATGTATAGGAGTCATATCCTGAGTGCTGGTCCCAGATAAAAAAAAAAAAATTTATATAAAGAAAACGGATAAAAATATTCAAACTCGGCAACACCGTTTATGAACAACACGAGTTAAAGAAAGAAACAAAAGAGAAATGTCAAAATTGCCCCCTCATATCTTGTTTCATGACTCTTTGTTTACCTCTCTAGCTTCTCTTCTCCTCTCACCGATAAACTCGTGTCGCTGCCACAAAGCGCAGTGTGTGAATTGGATATTGGAAGTTTGATACCATCTCTGCTGAAAATTATCTCAAACTAAATTACCTGAGTTTTTTCTGCGGAATTTTCCCTGTCTTACAATTTCTACTACAACAATTGAAATCGCAGAGCATCCACTATGCGACCACTACCAACTATTTGCCTCCTGTTCATCGCATCTCTTTCATCTTCCGTTCCTTTTGAGCCGCTCAGATTGGTAGCACCGAATTGATGAGATGCTTTTTCATGTTGATTGTTAAATGTTATGTTCTGTTCTAAATGTATTTTCCTACAGTGCGATAATGTGTGTGTGAAAAAAATTATGAACGATCACAGACTGACATGCTTACAAAAAGCAAAACGAGACAAAAAACAACAACAGCAACAGCAACAGCGACAGAACATTTCCAAATATCTCATCGTCTCATAATTTGTTAGTGATTGATGAATGATCACATTGATTGAAGAAAACGCCGCGAAAGAGCTCTACGTGAAGTGAGTAAGTGAGTGATCTTCAAGAGTAGCGGAAGAAACCGATTCAGCAGGTTGTATGAGAGTTTTTATTTTATTTTATCGATTCAATTAAATTTTTTTTTTAACATTAAACAGCACAAAAAAGTCCATAAAAGCCAAATGATACTGAGATTTTCAATGAAATTATAAACAGCAGGCTATAATCGCTAGACATTTTGACTGCGCGTAATGCGTTTGTTTTTAGGGCGACTTCTGTTTTTGAGAGGTACATACATAATGCACACAAAACACATACACTCTGTTGTTGCTGCAGTCTGCGATATGTAGTTTTAAGATGAAGCAAAAGATCAAAGTTGTTTCAAACTAAAATGTTGTGATTTGTAATACAATTTCTTAGAATCAGCTGGAAATTACTTTTTAAACATTTCCGCCTAACAATTCCACAATAGTGGTTTGTAAACTTGAGCAGCATTCAGCTTTGGCTGGGCAGGCACATTGGCTTGCAGTTTTTCAGTGAATAAGAATTTTTTTTTTTTAAATTACAAATGAATATCAAATTAAAATTTGTTTCATTGGTTCTCATTGCAAAAGAACTTTTTATTCGTTTGCCACTGTGAAGTTGAAACTAATAAATTGTGAAAATTGTAGCTCGATTTGATTATCGTTTTTTAAATAGAATTTTTAAAATAATAAACCATCCACTATTGATTGTTAATTTCAGCAGCATATATTATCTGCTGTATTCATACAAAAAAAATTTTTAATTATAAAATGTTTAATAGACAAATTTCCATAAAAAAATTCAATCAATATAAATCTTTTATAAATCCTAAAAAATTTTTATGAATACGGCAGTATATTTTTAATGAAAAATTAATCATTTTGTATAAAAATGTTTTAGCAATAACCTGGGTGTTAAAACTTTCTAAAGTCTGTTCATGAAATAAAGTTAACTGTTTTAAATTCGGTGATCATTGCGGCACTTTGGTCACTTATTCAGGTTTTAATATATTTTAACTTCACATAATAGGAAGTTAATTATTTTAAATTATTTGTGTCCTTAGACACATGAGTGATAAAAATATTAAATGAATATACAAATTCATAACTGCAAATTGTTTACAAAACTTAATTTAAATCTATGTATATACCAACCATAGAGTCGAAAGCCTCAGATGCTAGTACTCTTTTTTTTTGTTATTAGTTATTATAATTCAATTATAATTATTAATATTAAATAAATAAAAAATAAAATAAATAAATAAAATATTTATTTATTTAAGTATTGAGCCCAAAAATTAATTAAAATTTTTAAAAAATGCATTAAACATTTTATTGAAAAAATATATTATTCTAATTAAAGTTGTAAATTAAAATACGCCCAAAATGTTTATACCCAATACTTCTTAATGAACGTGTATTGTTAGTACTCCTTAATTGTCTGGGTTTTGAAAATTTTTCTATTTTGAGCTTTTTTTTTATGTCGGTTGCTTACGTTTGGCTATTAATTTTCGTACTTATGAGCATGAGAGTCTGTAGTCGGGGTTTTTATCATCATATCCCGTACTAACGTAATAAAAATTACTACATACTCTCCTTCTTCGTAACCAGTTTTTTTTGCCGTTTATAAAGAAAAAATGGTCTTTGCATGTTACATTTGGATTTAAAAAATTTTTTTTTAAATAATTTTTTTAATCAAATTTTTTCCGTACCCAAAAAATATAAAATTAATTCTTCTTTTTATTTGACCTTCTATTTTTACTGTATGTAATAATAATATTAATTTTGGTGGGTTAGCGAAATATCGAAAAAATAAATAATTTAAAAAACTTTTTTTATAAAAAAGACCTACATTGCTAAGTAATATTATTACATACAGAAAATATAAAATTTCATATATACATATGAATTATTAAATTTAAATTATAATTATATTATTAATTGACCTTTAACAAGCTGTTAACGAAATATCGAATAATAGATCAAAAAAGAAAAAAAAAAATTTAATTATTAATTTATATTGACATTCCAAGTTTTACTGACATCAAGAATTCACTAAAATTATTCATAATTTCGTTTTTTATTTATTATTTTTTTTTTTTTTTTTTTGGAGAAAAGACATGAGACTTGAAAATCTACGCATCTATATTTTTTTAAAGGAAAAATGTGTTTTAATTATATGAAACATTCGTTTAAGTGTTTCATAAATATTCACGGAAAATTTCAATCGTAAGAGGGGTGCATTGATTTAAATTAACATTTACAACTGGCATGGAAAGAATTCGACATATAAAGCTTTTCATGCATGTTTGACATTTAAGAAATTGTAATTTCTTCATATAGAAATTCTTGTAACAAATAGAAAATCATGACGCTAGAAAATATGTATGTATGTATATAAAGGCATAACATTTACCTTGTATATTGAATTTATTTTATGGCTGCCGGAGAAATATGCCTTTTCTCATTTTTCATTTTGTTAAAAATCAATAATGTCAAATTATATAACACAATATAGAAGCTGACAAGAAAGTGACAATTACTGACAATCTGACAGTGGCAGTGACAGTAGCCTTGTGCGTACTGCGTCGGCAAAACTACACCTAAATACAGGAACAATTCCATAGAAAACAAGAAGCAATTTTAACAATAAACCACGCACCATTTATAGAACAAATACTCATCTATAAATGAAATAGACAACAAGTTTTTTGGGGGAAGAACAGAACTCTGAAAATAAGCAGCAATTCAACAATACAGAATTCTGGTAGGACGTCATGCAGAGTATAAATGTCAGATTGAATATTTTCTAATGTCTACATGTTTCGAATGATACAGTAACACAACTTTGATAGCTAGACAGCACGATGGACAGACGGAAATAGTATCAGCCAGTGAAGTAGAGTCCCTGCTATAAAATAAATCTTCATAGACACGATTGCTTTGTCGTTTAAAAAACAAATCATAAAATAAGAAACCTTTTCATAAAAATCACGCATCACTTTGTATTTATTTTCATTTTCTTTAGAAATAAAAAAAAATAATAATAAACAGAGAAAACGCAAAGGCAACAAAATAAAAATTACAAGAGCTCTGCTTGAAATTGACAGCTACTGACAGTAAAAGAGAATGCAGTTAAGTTGTACTGTCAATAAACTTTCAGATTATGACATTATTTATATGTCAGTTATCACACAACAACAATAATAACTACAAACAGCAATACAAATCCTATGCAGCAAAGCTATTAAACATGTCAGTTTATGAGCGGGCTTTTAATTTTCAACAATAAAATGACTTAATGAGACACTCACATAGACGTAGTAAAACAGCTAACAACAAAACTACATCTCTTACTTGAATAGTATGGACTAGAAACGGCCGTAAGTAGGCGTCTTTCATCTTCATCATCACTAAATATATATGTATGTATGTATAAAAAAAAAGCAGTTAAATACTTGCAGTTGTCCTCATCGTGAAAAGATGTTGGTTAAAAGAGTAGTTTAAGAATCAGAAATAAGTAGACTACACTGAGAGAAAAATTGTGACTAAAGCTATGTTCACACGATTGTCAGATTGTACAATATTGTATGATACGGCAATATGGTGGCAATGCACTCACAATGAAAAATTGTTACCATCTGGTAATTGAAAGAAAACCATACAATTTCATTGGCACACAGTTCTGCGACAATAAATTTTTCTGCCAATAATAATTGACCGTTCACACGGTTGTCAGATTATTGTAGGGCAAAAGTTGCCAGATCCGACTATTAACATTGTATCTAAATATTTATGGGCAGCATTGCCAACAGAAATATTTATCTGCCAATGGTGTGCACTAAATGAAGCACATGCGACAATAACAAATGGCTGTAAATTCTGTGTCAATGGAAATGAAGGGTGTTCTCACGATTGTCGGAATTGTGAAAATATTGTTGGCATACAATGCACCGACAATACATTTTCTGACGATGTTGCCACACAAAAATTTTGTGTTCACACGGTTGTTCACACTTTTTGTAACAATTTTACTGTCAAAAATGTACGGTGCCGAAAAAATGTACCATCCATTTTTTTTTTTTTTTTTTTTTTTTTTTTAAACGATCGCATAAGTCTAACAAGAAATAGACAACGTTATAGATTAATAAATACAATCGTGTGTACATACCTTAAGAATCATTATTCTCATGCAAATGTAAGGCGTTACATCTATTATAAAATATGATTTTTTATTTTATTCATAAAGATATATATTTTTTAATTAAAATTGATTTTTTAAATGCGGCACATGCATTTAAAATGTAACTAAAATTCATAAAAAAAAGTTATAAAAATAAACAAAAATTGCAAAATTCTCACAGAATTTTGGGTCCGTTTTAGTCAATAGCTGAGGCGCAACAAATTGGTAAAAAAAATAAAGTTATGAAAATAAACAAAAATTGCAGAATTTTGAGAAAAGTTGAGTCTTTTAAGAACAATAGGTTTTTTTTTGGCGTGTGACGGTGTTGAAAATGCCTACGCACTTACAGAGACCATCGTCATCTGCGTCGAGTGGTATTACCACTAAAAAATTCCGTCTTCCTCCTCCTCTGGGTATATTCCTTCCCGGGACCGCTTTTCGCATTACTTCGGGAAGGCCCAGAGCGGCCGCCCAATCCAAACCAATTATAGAACAATAGATGGCGCTCAACAAATTAATGTATACAACTTGGGAAAATTAACAAATATTGACAGATTGATTGGAAACAGATGATAATAGCTTGCTCTAATAACGGCACCTAGTACTCAATTAGCCTTGCATTGGCATACACACGAATGCCATAAAAAATGTTCAAAGGGTTTAAACCAATAATTTCGGGCTGTAGTGTAAAAAATTATGTCGATCCAGTGACTCTCCCTACTAGCTCCGCAGGCTCCAAAAGTTTCACCAAAATTATCAATCACGTTTTTCAAAAAATTGTTGTAAATTTTTCTTAATACTTGTTTTTTAACCTTTTTTATTATTTGAACAATATATTTTATTAAATTTAAGGTTTTTGTTATTTATTATTTTTATATAATCTCGATATTTCGTTAACATTCGGTTAACATCTTCCGATAATTTTTATTTTTATTTTTTTTTTTAATTTTAAGAGTCAATAGAATCCGTAAAAAAAAATTGGCACAAATTTAAAATGATACTTAAATTTTGGACATCCTTTACATTGACTACAAAACTAAAGTTCCTGGGCTCCACCCCAGTGTCCGATAACTGTGATTTCAAATCTCAAAAACGCACTGCACTATTCACTTTATTTATTAAAAATATTTGCACTTTATTTATCTAAAACACTGTAAAATGCCTTTATAGCGGAGCAATAAAGTGCATATATATTTTAAATGAATATCACAAAATCGGGCTAGAAAAGAACACACCATAAATTATAAAAACCCGTGGCATTTCGTAACAGTTACGATCTCCGTGGTAACTAATTTCAAATTAAGAGAAGAAATATTTTGAAATAATTACAAAATACTTATTCGTATTATTAGTTTTTTATTTTATTTTTGTTCAAATACAAAACTTAATTCGTGTTCTTTTGCCAACCTTATGAAGTTCCCCACTCTATAAATTTGTGCCTACCTGCCAAGCATAAATATTTAATAGTCTTTACAATATTAAATAATGAACAAAAACCGAGAGCTAATAAAGTTTAAGCTTTTAAATGCTCTCATAAAATTGCTTGATACTTAAATCTTATAGGAATACAAACACGTTCATTCACATTTCCAAAGATATTCGATTACTTGGGCGCATTCTTTTGCTCCGTTTCTTTTTTTTTTTTTTTTGATGTCGGATTAACGTGAACTGGAAAATGAAAAGGAACGACAACATATTGTTTTGTTTCTTATTAACATTTATGGTTTGACATTAAGTGTCAATGAAATCAATTTTCAACTCGTTAATCTGTTAAATTATGATCATTCGTAAAAACAAGGTTGGCTCTACAACAACAGAAATGATGGTCTCGCTGTGATGGCTGGTGGCATATTCATTCATATTGATCAGTAGGAGGTGCCAGTAGTGTTTTGTCTGCCATGTTGTGGTTTTAAATGCTGTTGGTTGTTGAGACGTCAAGTCTTTTTCTAATGACTTGTTAATTTTCAAGTAGTCCCTGGCCCTGTTTCTATTACTGCCTCTCTTTCTCTCCGCGGTTTTGTTATAAATCCTCTATAAAAATCAAGAGTTTTTTATAGAATTTCTTTTTTCTAGTCATAAACAAAATAAAGACTTCAATGACTTCCAATGACTTTTTTTAAATTGTTGAAAAAGTTTGCTTTTTCACTTTTTTAAAACTGTCACATGCACATGCATGTTCGGTTTTATTTTTAGTATTTTATATGTGAATAATATTATGATTTTTGTGTACGTGTGCCTTTGCCTTCAATTCTATTTGTAAAAAAGTAAAAAAAAAAGTTGTAAAAATTATTCATACAAGAGCTTACAAATCTGTTTGATATCACTTGATTGACAGCTTGCAAATTGATTTTCATGCAAATGTCAAAATTTTTGACAATTTAATTCACAAAAAATGTTGACGAGTGTATTATGCGGCATAAAGTTTCAAATAAATGTGTTGTTTGTTTTTTTATTATTTCAAATAAGATAACATTTTAAAAGTTTCCAATAATTCTCTATAAATACATGCATATATTTCTATGCAAAGTAGTCACAGCCCCAACCACAATAGCCCCGCTCACAAACTTGGGCATGTGAGCTGGCAAATTTTTACAATTGTGAACGGCTGTTTTATTTTAGTTTGCAACATGAGCACTTATAGCAGACATTTTGCTAAAAAAAAAAAAATAAACTTCATATGATTTGTCTTAACTCTAATTCCAGAGCTTTTTATAATACAAGGTGGCCCAAAATGATCGAAGGGCTTTGAGTTCATTATAAGATTATATTTAAGGTATTATTATTAAATTTTTTTTTTTTTTTGAAATACAGTATTAATTACACTAATTATTTAACTGCAGGTCATTTTGATATATGTACTCGTAATATTTATTTTTATTTCGATAATTGGCTACTCCTTTGTGTAGCTTCTTCAGGAAAATAGAACGAACATACATTCAATTTCATTTATTTATTTTTTTTCTCGGGCCGCTACTCAGGTGATGACTCCCACACATGCGTTGCATTGTGCTGCAACTAGGAACTGTTTGGAAACTAAAAACAAAAAGAAATCTATTGTTACTTTACGTCAACACCGGTGGAGCATCCCCGTAATGGGGGTGAGTTATTTCGCTAAAGGGAAGAAGTTGTCAAAACTATAACATTTTGGGACTAAGACACGGTCGACGAAATATTTTATGAGAAAAAATCCATTTAGATTGCCCGTGTGGTGGCCATAGGCCTGGCCGATTATAAAGAAATTAAAGTTTTTTTTCTTAATTTAGTCAATGTCATAATGTTCAGTGCTAATTTTCAATTTATATATTTTCTCCTCAAAATGGTATGAAGACAAGCCACTGTGCGTCGTGGTGCCTGTTGTCGAGCTGTGGAGTAGGAATTGCAAGAATAACAGCTGCACTGGATTTCCTTCCTACAGAGATGATTTGAATATGGATGTACAGCTGTTGTCTGTGCCATTATTGTAGATGTGTAGATATGTAGACTTGGCAGCACTTACAGACTTTCAGATCATACAGGTGTCTGCTTTTTCTATTTCTATTATTTGTTGGCTTTCAGGAGTTTTGCGTTATCAAAAGGGCACTATGTAATAATTGAGCCTCCAACGGGGCATACCACATCTACCACATGTGTAGGAGTCATCTCCTGAGTGCTGGTCCCAGATAAAAAAAAAAAAATAGATACTCGTCAGCTTAAAACTTACTGCGTTTTTTTTTTACTTTCCACAAAATATAATAAAAAAGGTCAATTAATAATATAATTAAAGTTCCACACAAAAGTGCATTGCATTTTTTGCCCTATTTTGCTGTTTCAATTTAAAAGATTTGCACTTTTTCTCCGCTATAAAGCAATTTTACCACAGTATGGAAGAGAATTATAAAGTGTGAACAATTTTAAGAAATAAAAGGTAAAATGCAATACACTTTTTGAGAATCGAAAACACTATTAAAAAGAAAAACTCTCTAGTTTTTTTTAATTTCACAACACCGAACAAATTTATTTTAATTACTGCAGTATTTTTTAACAGAGTATGGAAATAACTTCAATTGACAACGTCTAGCGGCATATTAACGTGACTGATTCGCTTCTAGTCGGAGTTTAGACGGGCGAACATTTGGAAGGGAAACATATAGTTTAAAAAAAGCAAATAATAGCAATAGTAATGGAATGCATTTCCGTCCGTGTGAACGCAAATAAAAAAACAAATGAGAATTCCTAATGTCTTTCTATTAAATATGTCGCCTGTCTAAACTCGGCCATAGGATGTATTGGAACTGTGTGTTACTTTCCGCATATGTAAATCTGTATGTGTGTGGCACATCATAAATATTCCTCCATTTTCTTTATAATTTATTAATGCATATTGATTTAATGCCGAATAGTATATCAATGAAAATGTTATTTACAATTAAATTAATTTAACAACACATTTCATTTCAGCATATTTCACAAAATGATCAACAACTAATAAATTCACAAAAGAGAAAAACTCATTTCAACGGTGCACATCAAAGGTATGTCTATGATCAAAGCTGTCATTACATATCAACGGCCAATCTTTGATCTTGCTAATGCGAAAGCTTTCTAAATAATAAAGTAAGGGGAGGGGAATTAAACCACAAATTTCCATAAAGGAACAATTTTTCATGTTTCTCAAGCACGTAATTGAATTTCCACTCGTGCACTCGTTTATTTATCAATCAACAGTTTTTGTTGATTGTTTAATTTTGAATTTTTTTTTTATTTTTGAAAGGATGTGCATTGGTAAGTAACGCCCAGCTGAAATCTATGAACAATAAATTTAAATTTTATTGAATTCATTTACATTTCATTGGTCTGCTGGTGTGTTTTTTAAAAATAGCAAAAATTAACAAACAAACAGAAAAAATAAAATCAAACCCAGAATATTTTTTTTTTTAGGCAAGCGTTAAATACCATAAAATATTCCAAATGTTATATTTGTTGTATTTGTAATTGCATTTTTATAGAATTTTTGTTTTCCAACTAAATCGATTTTCATTGATGAAATCATTTGATGGATGGATGGATGGATGGATGGACGGGCTGGTGTGTGATAAACAGACGTGTTTATTTCACTGTAGTAACATTTGATTTTTCTCGTATTTGATCATAAATAGATTAAAGAACTTTTACACTTTTAATTCCAAGAATTTTGCATTAATTTAGGTTTTTTGTTTTCTTTGTGAATTTGATGTTGTTGCGTTGCTGGAATACAAAATTATTGCCTTGTGGTTATTTTTTGCATGATTGATTGACTGATATCTGTTTGAAGTAGAATTCAGTGATATGTCAGAGAAATTATTGATTATTACATTTCGGTATTGGTTTTCGTAGGGGGAATTTTTCTCCCCGAACTACAGTGTACAGTGCTGTTGCATAACGATTTAATCAAATTTCTTTTGATTCAAACAGCCAATTCACAAACATTCGATGCAAACAATGGTCGGCCGACTTTAATTCTTGAACTTAATAAACGTGAAGATGAAGATCTTTATGCAGAATGATGCGCAAATTGAATCTGGTGACGTCCAAATGTTGCGAACGGCGACGAGTTGATGTTCCAGGCTCATTCTCAACACTTTGCTGTACAGCGGCTATGTTTGCATCACTAGGTCCACTACGATCATATTGGTTTGGTCTGTTGTCAGCAACAGTAGCCTGAGCCTCGAATTTGGCGATTAAATTACGCACGGTGGTCTCAGAAGGAGCCCGATTACGTGAAGAAGGTGCTCAAGTTTAACGAAGTGATATAGTAAAATTTGCACCATTTTAATAGTAAATTTTCACAATTAAAATTCTTTGTTCGATGGTTAAAATTTCCCAACTTTTTACTAAATAAATGTCAAAGAATGACAGCTCAATTCTTGACGTTTCATCATTTGTTAGGCATTTTACTTCCTAACGTCAAATTTGCCCACCCTATATATTACATACTTATATTTACATTTATTATATATTAATATAATAGATATCATAATTTCCTCATCACCCCGAAAAATTTGGTCTTTTAAAAGCTAAATTTAAAATAACAAAAAGGGCTACAAAAAATCATGAGGCTAAAACGTAATTTTCGAGGCGAAAAGAAAAAAAAGGTCAAGTCTAAATAAAAATTAAAAATAAAATTTAAATAAAAATTTAAATAAATTTAAATAAAAATTTAAAATTTAATTTAAATTAAATTAAAATTAAATTAAAAAATATTTTTTTGCAATATATTTATTAAGCTTGAGGTCTTTTTCTTTTATTTTATTTGGTTTTATTATTCGATATTTCGTTAACAGCTTGTTAACATCATCAGGAATAAAGACCTCAAGCTTAATAAATATATTGCAAAAAATATAATAAAAAAGGTCAATTAATAATATAATTAATAAAAATTAAAAATAAATTAAAAATAAAGGCTAAACTAGCAGCCTTAATGACAGACGCGTAATATTTTAGAGGAGCTCCACACGACTCTGTGGCACCAATCTAAAATAAAAGGTGCTGTGGGCTGAGTAGTTAGTGTGTAACATATATTTAGTTCGAATCACCGTTCAGACCAAATTTTATTCTATAACATTAGAACAAAGGAAAACAGCTTTATATTAGAATTTAATTGTGCAGTTTCCATAGTTGCACTATGTAAACAATTCCTAGCAGATGCGTTAGCTCTCTGTTCCTTGTGGAAACCTCAATTGTATTAAGAAATTTGTTTTTTCTTCGTCAGCCCAATAATATTGTGCTTACAAATTCCAGTCATAATTTCATTATTTTTATTAATGGAAACCATATAGGTTTTGGGTGCTCAACTCTTCGATTAATTAAAATGCAAAATTATTGCTACTAAAATTAACTTTAGTCACAGAGATTTATAACAAAATACTCATGGTTTTATGCACAAAATAGTCCTGTTGCTATGTTACTTTTTAATTATAGAGACTAGAGAGGACAAATTGCAACTTTGGTTACAAAAGCTATCCACATTGTTACCAGGCTCTGGTTGACACAAAAAAAAAAAGAAACCAAAACAAGAAACTGTCAATATTACTGGTTTATTTTATGCTACAACAAATATTTTGTTTGTACCAACTTTGATAAATTCTTTTATGGCTAAAAATAAGTAATAAAAATTCTATATGATACTTGAGTTCATAAAGCGCCCATCTCGCCTGCCATCAAAATCCTAGTCATAGTACGAGTGTAAAATGGATGACTTGTCAAAACTGTCAAAAAAAATTACTTTGCTATAAGAGTTCTTACTCATACCATCGTTTTAGGCAAAGCACAGTGGTTTATAAAAGAAATAAATTTGTTAGAAAAAAAGCCTTCCAATGAAGGGTTCATAACCCAAAAAATTTTCAGAAGTTAAAAATTGTAAAAAGCTAATTTCATTCTCACCTGTACTAAAAACATAGCTTGGAGCTTTTGGGTATGTGTAGATTCTGACCAAAGAGCAAAGCTTTGAGCCTTTGTTAATATAAATAGCAGGTGGAAAATAATACAGTAATTCTCGTATACATTTTCTTCAACTCTATCGATCGAGGCAAATAGATGACACAAAGGGTATGATACCTACACATGCCAGGCATTGTGCTGCAACTATAGGAAAGGTTTTGTGAGAGCGATAACAGATGGTGAAGTTTCACGTTCTTACAACTCTGATTTTGTACGTTTTTTGTTTATAGCAGTGTTGCAATGCCAGTGATGGCAATTCTTTCTCTCTGTTAATGCAAATTTCTTAAATAGAAAATGTTGAAAGACACTGTGCTCGCTCATACACATGTACATATATTTATACATATTTATTCATCCATATGTTTTTTTTAATTTTCCATGTACTGGGACGGTACACTGTTGCTGTTGGAAGTTGCACTCATGTGTGAAAAATGTTATTAGAGTTGCTGTCAGTTTTCGGTATAATATACACACAGTTGTTAAGTGTGACATACATACACACACACACACATATGTATTTTCTATTTGTTGCCAGTTATACAGCAGAGATATGAAATGATGGGATCTTTTGCATTGGCCGATTTCGATTTACATCGTCAACATTTTCAAAAACGACTCCCCAACAAAATACCGGCAATAATTTATGAAATTTAGTAGCAAAAAAAAATTTAAAATACTCAAGGAGTTGTCATAGCTGACAGGCTAAATGAAGGAAAGAAAATGCACAGTCGGAAGGTGGCAAAATAAAAGTGTACAGCCCAAAAAATCCGAGTTATGGAAAACATGTCATTTCAAACTTTTAATTATTTATCTATAAGTAAAGTACAAAATAGGTTTAAATTATAAAAATCATTAATTGAAATAAAATAAATTACAAATCAATGCAACTAGAAACTTACAAAAATAATTGCCTGTTCATAGAAGTCGAGGTGAAAATCATCGTTCGCTATTTATATTGAAAAAAAAACAATTTCAGTTTTCTTATTGTTGTTTTCATTATAAATGGCGAACGATTATTTTCTGTGAAGAGGCCGTAAATGTTTTTTTTTTTTCATAAAACAACTAATTGTGGAAGATCATTGTTAAATAACACTTTTATTAAATAATAATATTGCTAAAACTTCTCTTTTATAAAATAATAAAGTTTTAATATAATATCTTGAGTTGTTTTAAGAAAAATTTGGGTAAAGATTCCCTGAAGAATGTGAAATGCGCATACACAGAAAAAAAAAATAAAATCAAGATTCAATTAAAAGAAAAACAAAGATTCAATTAAAATAATAATTGAATTTCAAATCGTACATTAAATTATGTGTTTTAATTGCAAAATTTTACGTTTTTTTTTTTCATAAGAAATTAATTAAAAAATTTTAAAAATTCTATTAAAATATTAATTAAAAATTTAATTAAAATTTATAATTTAATTTAATTAAATTTAATAATTTAATAATTTAATTTAATTAAAAAAAAAAATTTTAAAAAAAGTATTAAGAAAAAATATTAATTAAAAATTTTTTCGAGATTCAATTAATAAATTAATCAAAAAAAAAGAACGAGATGCTTTTCATATATAAAAACTAAGCTTATACGTAATATTTACCCACCGTTAATATGTTATAATTTTGGACACTTTTATGGTATTTTGAATCAAATCTGTTGAGAGCACTGTTTTTAAAGACTCACAAAGTCAATTAAAATAAATGTGGATTCAAGGAAAATTTTAATTGAAAAAAAAAGATTTACTGAGCACAATTTAACAATTATTTTTTTCTGCGTAAGAACTAGCTAACCCCTTCTAAATCATTTTCTATGTATTTTTTTTTGTTTTGTACAAATATTTTTCAGAATAAATTAAATAAATCCAAATTTTCCAATCGGACTCAACTCAATTATACCAAAAGCTTTAAGAACAGCTGTAGCTGGGTAAATGATAAAAAAAAAAAAACTTAAAATTAAAACTACGAATTAATCCGTATAAGACTCTGCTTCATAACATACACTCCCTTTGCTAAGAAATTTCTCGCATTTGTCAGACTCATATTCATGCTAAATTATGTATGGATGTACGTATGTACAATGGAGAATATGTTTTACAAAAAAGAAAATACAGGAATTGATAAAGAAAAGTGTCATTTAATGGTTAATATTATGTAATGATGATGGGGTGATGACGGGCGCAGTGCACGATTCATGCAAAATACTTTCAACATACAATACAAAAAGAATGTACAGTATATTTGTGTGTACGTAATAAAAGGCAAAAGATCAAAAGGAACAAGAAAATTAATTTAGCAAGCTTTCAATTATATGCCACAAACATAAAAACCAAATAACGAAAATGTAATATGGATTGTATGACATGACAGCTCAACTCTAGTTTATGTGTGCAAAAGGATGCCTACACATACATACATATGGACATGAATATGCATGCATCTACATATGTATATATTTTTATTTTATACCAGCAAACATTTCATATGGCAGAAGTTACTAATAAGTGTTATTGATATAATTGATAATGTAGCACAGTTACTTGTTTTAAGCCGAGTACTCGGCATTACTTCAAAAATATAAGCAACATTATTTATTTTATATTACTAATTTGACAACCAAAAAGTTTTTTTTAAATATGTATTTTCCAAATAAATAGTCATTAAATGAATATTAATGGTACCAGAAAATCACTTCATTATTGAGAATTTTCACTCTTTTCGGTATTTGATTTAAATAAATCAAGTACGAGGGCGGATTAGTAAGTCCGTGACTGACGAAAGTCAGTAAACCACTTTTTTACCATTGAAATCTATCGTGCAGTCTCCATAGTATTTATCGAGCTTTTCCTTGGTATGATTGGGGGTTTTTTTTGCTAAACATAATGTTGAATGAGCACACGCAATTCACTTTTTTCCATTTTTAGAAAAATGCACGACGTTGTATGTTTTGAACAGCTGTTAAACGCAAAGTAAATGACGACACTTGCTCAAAATTTTACAGCAGTCTATTAACAGGTGGTGCTTGATGGGAACAGTGTTGCATTTCATATAACTACGAGGGAAGTTCGAAAAGTCAAGGACTTATTGGTCCGCCCTCGTATTCAAGTTGTTTCCATTTTTCATAGTCCACAGTGAAAAAAAAATCGTCATTCATACAATGAACTTTACCATTTTTTTTTTTATTACAATAAAATTTGTCATTAAATGTCACCCGAAGTTGAAGGAAAAATTATTGATTACATTTATGAATATCATTTCATACATGTAATTAAACTATAAAATCGTCTCATATAAAGTGGGCCAAAAGCCTGCGTGTAAAAATTTTAAACATTTTTTTGTTTATTATTTATTTTTTGTGGTTTTTTTTAGATTTTATTCATCGAACCGTGTTACACCACCATGCAAAAATTAACGTCCGAGCAACGAATCAAAGTGGTAGAATTTTATTTTAGATCGAATTATCTCAAGAAATTCACAATTTAATTGGCCAGTATTAACTGCCCCTGATTATTTTTCTATGGGGTTATCTCAAAGAACGAGTGTATGTTAAAAAGCCCCAAAGTATAGAGCAGCTTAAGCACAACATTGAAGCTGAGATCAGGGCAATAGAAACTTTGCGTGCAGTTATGCAAAACGCCTGTTTAAGAGCCCAATTGTGCATGATGATAAAAATGGTAGTCATCTCTCTGACATTATTTTTCATAATTAATATTTAGATCGTACAGAGCCACCAGTATTATATTACAAAAAAATAAATAAAAAATATTAATAGACAGAAAAGTTATTAAATTCTTACACGCAGGCGTGACTTTTAGCCCACCCTGTATATAAAATGTAAATGTTTCTTGTAACTAATTCTTGATATTGATGAACATTTTCATAAATGAAATAATTTTGTTGCTATAAATGCAATGAAAGTATTTCATCAATACAATGAAATATTCTTCATATAAAATAATAAATTTACTTACATATGAAACGGCGTTTTATGTATTTAACATTGTGCAACGTTATTTTTAATACGAAAAATATTGAATCAATTTGTTTTAAAATAGTTTTAAAATTGTTAAATTTCAAGTCAATGTGTATCAATCTTGATTTCAGATTGGGTCATTATTTTTGCAGAAATTTTAAATTATTTAGTCATGCTAATTTTTAGGTTTAATATTTATTTAAAGGCCTATTTGATTTTTTTTTTTTTTTTCATATATGGGCATTTCCACAGAAAGGTCTACCAGGATCGAAAATTAATATGCCAATAAACAAAGGATTTGTTGCTAACATTCTATAGAATGTTAAAATTTTAAGAACATTAAGTATTTTCAATTTGTGGTGTTTGTTATTTTCAGAAAATTGGTCTGGCAACTGAAAATTTATTTAAAATATGTAGACTATATCAAATATACGAGTCGATTTTATAACATAATATTTACAATTTACCTCAAAAAGAATAGTCATGTTAAATATTTAGGAATTTAAATGATTGAGAAATATTTTTCTAAGAATGCAGATGTCTCACTTTTAAAATCAACGGAATAGTTATTACATAACAAAACTTAAAATTTATATTTAAAAATATCTATAAAATAATAAGTATAAAAATTTTCACATTTAATAGAATTTAAACTTAAGAAAATTTTTATTACAAAGATTGTAGGAAAATATGTCCTGTGGTAAGTCATAGTAAAGGTTGTTCCCAACACAAATATTTAAATATGTCAGCCATCAGTGGAAAGCTATATTAATTTAAAAAAAAATCTTTTCAAAAATGATTTTTTTAATTTTTCTAAATGCAGTTGAAAGTGACTTTTAAATTTTGTCCCGTTCGTGATACCAGGTTTATTGGTTACAAAACAGAAACAAAAAATCGAGAAAAGCTATATTTGGCACTATTTATAGTGCTATTAATGTGCTATAAAAAAAGGTAGAAAAGAAAATTTAAGATTTCTTTATTTTACTTCACTTCAAAGGCAAGCGAGTGTCCCGTTCTAGATCGTGGAATTGTCCATATACAACACAAATAGAAATTAATACCCAACAAGTATTCGAATTGAATTCACATATTTTTTTTTTTTGCAATTAAAAAAGTGAGTTTGAAATTTTCAAAATAAGAGCATTCCATCTGACACGTAATTCATTCAAATATAAGTTTGTCGAATATTTCTCGCAATTGAACTGATCTAGATTCCGATTGTATATAGTCAAATTCATGCGCAATATAACTCCAACAATTTATATAGTAGCCTTATCTAATAATTTTATAATTATTATTATTTTCAGGAAAATTTTTTATAGCTTATTTGTTGCCCTAATCCAAATAACATGTGCCTTTCAGACACATTTTTCACTTTCAAGTGTTCTACCTTCTTTAAATTGAAGTCATGGTTCTTGGTGCTTCTTGAATTCGTACTTTGAATTATTTTATTTCTTTAAAAAAAAATTTAGCTCTTCTTTAATTTCTATTTATTTATTTATTTATGTAAAACCACAAATATACTTAATCCTGTCTTAATGTGCCTATCAGGCACATACGACAATATTATGAACCAACAAATTAAATTACGGGGAATTCCCATTCAATTTTCATCATTCAATGTAAACTTACACAGTGTATACAATTGTTAGCTAATTTTCAAAGAGAAAGTTGTAAAGACGAAACTTTTTCCCACAATGTTTAAAATATATTTATATGTAGAAATCGAGAAAATTATTGAAGAGATTGATTTTGAAGAAACTATAAACCAAGATTAAGATTACGACAGTAAATTTTCGGAGGATGCGGATTTTATTCTACAATACAAGTACAGCTTTGAAAGAAAAAAATGCAAATAAGAGATCTAAATTCCCAAATATAATATGCAAGGGGTTTATATGTGCCTCTGCAGCACATTTTGGTTGGATTCGTTACAAAGTTTATCTGACTTGATTAGGGTTAATTAGTCTTATGTTACGCTTGTAGTTCTCCAACTACATATACTATATGCCCCTATGTCCTTTTTTGGTTATTGTTATAAATAAATAAAAATAGAATAAAAAAAACTAAATAAATGTAATATCCTTCTGCTTATCATCTTGTACAGAGCAAAGCGAAGAAAAATTATAGCTCAAAAAATTTAGCCGGGGCGGCTAGATGGAAGAGTAGCATAAGTATAATTCGAGAGTACCACAATATCGGAGAACCACCTTTAATGTTATTTTTAAAAATTTAAATTTTGGTTTCTAATGAACAATTATATAAGTAGAAGATAATACGTTATTCACAGTAAGATATGCAAATTAAGTGCTTAAGTGAGCTAAAGCATCTTCTCCATACTGCCACAGATATTTATTTATTTGTATGTACCACCATTTTGTAATTTAAACTTAAAACAGAAATTGCATCACAAACTACGCACATTAATAATCGAAAATGCATGTATGTGTGTATTGATGGTATTCATGTTTTAAGTTGGTCTATCACATATTTAGATACATGAGGCAGTTACAGAAAGGACGTAAATTTTCAGGTGAAATATTCATTTTATAAGTTTTCCTTAGAAATTGTTCTACGTACGTAAGTATGCATGCGCATTTTAGTTATTGTAATGCAAAATTTGTTTTGGCAATACATATTTTCATTAATCCAGTATAAAAATTAAACATAATTTGTGTAATTGTTTCTTGAAACAAATTAATATGTGATAAAATGTAAATAAACGGCAAATCGGGTTATTAAGAGAATGAGAAGCGATTAAATCAAAAGCACGTTTGATATCGCTGTATGAAATAGAGAGTCGGTTAATATTCTCAAAAATTAGTCATGCAAAACTGTAGTTCAGTTGATGCAGTTCATATTTGTTGGAAAAAAAATTAATAATTTGCTGTTCTTGGTATTTTAAGAAATTTTACAAAATAAAAAAAAATTTTTTAATGGAAGAGATATCAACGAATCATATACATACATACATAATGTTCTTATTAAAATACCCTTACAGTTTAAATCATGCAGTGTATTACAAATAGGCTTGCCAGATGGTCTGGATTCGCCTGGATTTTCCAGTTTTTTATGTCTGGTCCAGTTTCCAGTACAGTTTTTTCATATTTTATATTCTTTAATAATGAAATTAATATTTTGTACAGTAAAATTGCATTCTATAGACAATAAAATTACAACTATATTTGCAAATGTTTAGATTATATCTTTTCCGAACTCCAATTAGTACCATTTTTTGTACATAACTGACAACTTTTAAATTATCATCACAGTCATTTTTTGCTAATTGTATATTTAAGTCTATAACTAGTAATTTTTAGTGCATTTTATAAATGGTCCAGTTTTTTTTTTCTAAAATTCCGGCGTAAATTTTACGTTTTCCAGTTTTTAGGCTTTTGGTATCTGGCAAGCCTAATTACAAATCTCTCTGAGAATGCGGTAAATTTGTTTTGGCGTAAGAAATTTTTTACAATAATTTTTAAATAATTATTGTAGACAAACGATTCAGCTCGATTTTAATCTAAAATGTAAAAGAAACATCTATTGGAAAGACAATTCGTTTTTTTATAGGGGGCAAAAGCCAACGAAAAATTGCTGAAATTACGGCACTTAGTTTCTCAAATGTCCAAGGCATCAGCAAAAGTTTTCTCCACGAAAATAGACTCGACAATAAAGGTACAGCTGCAGAAAATAATGTATTTAGTGATGCGGACAAGAAGTGGATAACTCGCAAAAAGATAAAAAAAAAAATACTTGGGTATAGTCTGCAATCCTGAAACTGTGTGAAAATTTTCCGTGAGTAAAATTTTCATGGAAGGACAGCCCGAAACAAACCATTGTTAAATGACTTAAATAGAAATCGCACAAGGGACAGGACAGGCCAAAAACCTTCAAACAAAGATATTTCATTATAGAAGTCTATTATTTTAGCAAATGAAAGAAAATTTAGTTTATTTACATCAGGTGAAAAGTTTTTTGCATGTCTTCAGCAACAATTTTATAATTAATTAATTATTGCCGAAGTGTAAAAACTAAATTATAGTTCAGGGTGTTTAATTAAAAAAAAAAATATTGTTTCAATAATTTTGCTACAACTGACCATAGAAGAAAAATCTCTTGCTAAAATATCTATTTGAAAAGAAATTGACAATAATTTAGAATATTCCAGTTTTATCGACTTTTATGACATTTTATATTGCAGTCAAACAATATTTATGCAGAACTGTTCATAACTCCTGATAACTATAAAGTGCTAATTAACTTGATAATAAAAAGAGCTTCTTTTTTCTTTATTTGTATTTATTTACATATTGGTCGAGGAATTTATTATAGATCTTATTTATATCTACTTGAATAATTGGAGTAATTAATAGGAACTGCTTTTATAGGATATGTTTTACCATGAGGACAAATATGATATCAAATGCTAATTTTTGGTTTTGTTTTGTGAATTATTTAAAAAAATTGTATAAATTTCATTTTAAAAAATAAATCAAATAACCGTTTTTATTAAAGGTTTCTTGATTAAAAATTGTATTATAAACATTAAATAGTTATGGTAGAATTTAGAAATTACTTACGTACTTTGTTTAATTTTTGAGCAATAGAAAACCGTTGGCCACTCTTTGAAATTTTCTGAAAATAAAAGTTATAAATTAGTTTGTAATTTCTTTTTAAATAAATTTAAGTTACTTTTACTTAACCACACATGCCGCTTCCTCATATCACAATTTCTAATAATTTAATATTAAAACTTTAATAGCTTTTCATTAAAAAAAAGGCCTTATTTTTGGTAACTATACCAGCTTTAACAACTATTTCGCTTAATTTTTATTTCATATTTTCTTATTGACTGATTAACAAAAATAAAGGAATGATTTCTACTATTATTTAATTTTACACTTTGCTACTACAATGATTTTGCTCTTTAATTTATATTTATTTCCCTTCTTTACTACAAACATGCATGTTTGCTCAATCAAACTGGAAGTCGCACAAGCACTAAAAACCTCAACCCTACAGAGACTGCGCTATAACAATTATATTTCACTATGCACAAAAAACAAGCGCACACACACTCGGCTCAAGCAAACTGAACGACGCACAAGTAAAAAAAACCTCAACCCTAAAGAGACTGTCCTGTTAAAATTCTTTTTAAATAAGAGCAAAAAACATGACACACACACTCTGATCAAGCAAACTGAAAGTCGCACAAGCAACAAAAACATTAACCCTACAGAGACTGCGCTATAACAATTCTATTTCACTATGCACAAAAAACAAGCGCACACACACTCGGCTCAAGCAAACTGAACGACGCACAAGTAAAAAAACCTCAACCCTAAAGAGACTGTCCTGTTAAAATTCTTTTTAAATATGAGCAAAAAACATGCGCACACACACTCTGCTCAAGCAAACTGAAAGTCTCACAAGTAAAAAAACCTCAACCCTACAGAGACTGCGCTATCAAAGTTCTTTTTCACTATAAGCAAAAACATGACACACACACTATGCTCAAGCAAACTGAAAGTCTCACAAGTAAAAAAAACCTCAACCCAACAGAGACTGCCCTATCTTTTTCACTATGCTCAAATTTCAAATACACTTTTCGCTATGAAAAAGCATCTTTCTTGAACAAATCTTTTCATTAACCGATCAAATAACAATTGAATAAAACTTTTTTAAAATAATTACAAATTTTACTACACTTGTTATAATTAATTAAATTAATTTATAAAAAAATTCCTACAAAACACACCCGCACTGAAAGAATTATTATAACGAAAGTATGAATTTTTCACTAAAGCTGTTTAAGCTTGAGAAAGAAAGAGATAGAGAGCCTGCAGTTGCCTCAAGTACCAAGGGAGCCAAATAAGGTTTTTGCACTAGCTAAGTTCTAATATTATCAAGTGTCAAAAATCATGCACAACTTCTTTTAACTTCTGCTACTTGACATTAGCATTACTGGTTGCTGCACTATAAACGTCACCTTCTTCTATTGTACTGAACCAAGGCGAAATCAAATTGGCGGAAGCATTCCCGCGAAAAATGTCTAAGTACTTGGCCTTATCCAGTGCTGATTTTTATGTTGCCAAACTTCACATACTAAATACAATTGTGATTTAAATATATTGACAACCTTTTATAGAAAGCTATTTGATTATTATGAATTATAAAATGTTTATGTCCCTCTTAATGTCAGAGATGGCTACTATAATTTAAAGAGTCTTTTTGCATTTTTATTATATATTTAAATTAAAACATACATATTTATTTACGTATTTTGCTACTAATAAACATTGTTCTGAACTAGTTTTAATTAATTAATTCTTTTCTACTTGCTACTGTACAAAGTTGTTTATGTCAGATGTATATTTTACATTCTTTTTTGGTGATAAGTTATAGTCGGGTTATTTGATGTCTGCTGAAATTTAAATCTTTGTGGTAGAAGAAAGTATAGAGGAAAGGCATTAGGCACAGGTGCAGTATATCTTATTCTAAGTACATACCTGCTAAGGGAGAACCATTTTGTTTATTAAGTTACTCCGCCGACGTTTAAATTAGCATAGGCAGTAATGGATGTTACAAAAAATTTTATGTTTGGAGTAGAGTGTGAACAGGCGATTGTCTGGCCGTAACTATATACTTAAGTCAACATCAGTTGGGTAGGTCAGTATGAAACATCTTGTAATATTGAAATTAATAAAATGTTATAAGTTGTGTCGTGAACAAATCTGTCCACATATTCACTCAACTAGTAGCCTAACTTAATTTCCTGACTTCTTTGATCATTTAAAATAAAATTAAAATAATTAAAAATTCTTCCGCTTTATGTGAGTTTTGACTGCATTCGCACTCAAGTCAGTTTAGAGATGCGATTAGACAAGTGAAGCATTAAAGCCAAAGCCACAACAATATCCGATATGTATCCTATGATTGTGTTCATAACCATAAAATATAATCGATTAATTGTAATTAAGTGTGCTTAATTTGGAGTTAATAAAGTTCCAAATATTATTATGAAATATATGGACTGCTTAATTCTAATGCAGATATCAAAGGAAACTTTGTTACAACTATGTATCATTTATTTACTTTTGTTTTCTATATAAATCAGTATTTTGGAATAGGCAGCGACGTTGTGTTGCTTCAGGTATATATTTCTTTCAATTTACGAAAGCAATAATAATTATATTTTTAAATTATTTAATTATTAATTCTTTCAAACGTTATTTAGCTCCATGTTATTTTAGAATCATACTGGTTGCAACAATCTAACCAGCCGCAAGTTTCTTAAGTTAAGGTGTATACATCTCCGTAGTTAAGAAAATTCGCTGTGTCTTTGGTGTCAATCACTATAACTGAAATTAAATCACAGTTTAGTTTCTTTGGAAACATAAATAGCATCACTGACTGTGCTACCGTTGGGACTCTTAAACGGTAAATTTTACCCTTTTTTACGCCCTTACGTATTTTTCTGATCTTTTAAAATTTGCCCTCTTTTTATAATTTTTAACTAGTTTGTACTACTTTTTGCCCCTTTCCAGCAATTAGTAATTGTCGTTTTAATTTAGCAGTGATGACAACACATAAGAAGCAAAAATGGAGATATTATTTTTGAAGCACTTTTCTTGTTATAGATAAATTTAATAGGACACTGTTTTTTTTTTATCTTATCCAGTGTGAAACTGAGGTTGAACCCAGGAAAATTTTTCGTTTTGTTGTCAACGTGCAGACAACTTCGACCATCGCCACCCTCAGAAATATGTGCTGAAAATCTACCAAAACGTAGCATTAAAGGGGGAAAAATGCATCACAGTGTTGGGGTTATATTTATATATGCAAAGTACATATGTATGTACAATATTATTTAAATTTGAGTGTAAATTTTCGTTACATCTATTTCCCGATTACCCCGAATTACCGATTTGAAACCAAAAGATTTCTGCATTTTTCGCTTATCTGAGATATCGTAACAATATTTTTTGTAAAAATGAAAAATATAGTTTTTTTAAATATATAAACTTAGAGCAGTGGTGTTCAAAAATAAAATGAAGGTGTGTTGGTGAGAGAATTTGCCCAGAAAACATAATGTCAAACGTTTCAAATAAGAAAGAAAATGCCAGCTATATACAACTTATTAAATGAATGTAATTTAAATTTTAAGAAAAAGATAAGAGCATCAGGGACCATAAACAGCAGTTATCAATTTTTGTAAATAATTTTAGAACACTTATTTGGGGGGAAAAAAACAAAAATAAATTCATATAAAACAGTTTTTTGGGGCTTAAATATTAGACTAAAAAGTTTAACCATCTGTCATTCCTCATTAAAATTTTTAAAATCCATGTTAATACTTGCATGGCAATTGCGAATTAGTAAAATATTTTTTAAATTCAACGAGGTCATTTTATTTCGCTACTTGGAACAAACTTTGTTCGCATAAGTAAGTAGTGGAAAAAAATGATAAACATTTTAAATACATTTTTTTGAGCTGGGGACATATCGCAACATCTAAATTTTTCCAAAACTCTAGAGTTCTAATTTTATCGAAATCTTTTACCTCAGATCTAAGCTCTGATTGAAACGTATTCATTACCCGCTTTTAATGTTTTGTAACATAAAAGGCATTGAATGTTGTGAAAAGCATCGTTTACCATAAAATACTTTTCACATTTCATTTCGTGAACTTTTATTATATTTTAATTTTTTTCGTATTCAATTCTAATTGAATCGCGTGTGTTTATTGTGCTTCGTCCAATAAGAAACAACAACAATGCTTAATAAATTTCTGAAAAAAATGGCAATAACCATCCACATGTGTATTCATCGCTTGCTCAACGACGACTGAATGAAAGTTTTTAAAAGAGAATAACAACTGCCTGTGTAAATTTTTCAACAAATGTTGTATGTGGCGAACATCACTGCTATAATGCTACGTTTTGCTATATTTTCAGAAAATATTTCTAGCACGATTTCTTATTAAATTTATTTATAACAAGCAAAGTGCTTCAAAAATAATATCTCCATTTTTGCTTCTTATGTGTTGTCATCACTGCTAAATTAAAACGACAATTACTAATAGCTGGAAAAGGGCAAAAAGTAGTACAAACTAGTTAAAAATTATAAAAAGAGGGCAAATTTTAAAAGGTCAGAAAAATTGGTAAGGGCGTAAAAAAGGGTAAAATTTACCGTTTAAGAGTCCCAACGGTAGCACAGTCAGTGATGCTATTTATGTTTTCAAACAAACTAAACTGTGATTTAATTTCAGTTATAGTGATTGACACCAAAGACACAGCGAATTTTCTTAACTACGGAGATGTATACACCTTAACTTAAGAAACTTGCGGCGGATTAGATTGTTGCAACCAGTATGATTCTAAAATAACATGGAGCTAAATAACGTTTGAAAGAATTAATAATTAATTAATTTAAAAATATAATTATTATTGCTTTCGTAAATTGAAAGAAATATATACCTGAAGCAACACAGCGTCGCTGCCTATTCCTAAATACTGATTCATATAGAAAACAAAAGTAAATAAATGATACATATGTAGTTGTAACAAAGTTCCTTGCTCTCAAATCTTTATTTGTGTAATACCTTTGATATCTGCATTAGAATTAAGCAGAAGAATTAAGAAGAATATATATGTATCATAATAATATTTAGAACTTTATTAACTCCAAATTAAGCACACTTCATTACAATTAATCGATTTAATTTTATGGTCATAAACACAATCATAGGATACATATCGTATATTGTTGTGGCTTTGGCTTTAATGCTTCACATGCCTAATCGCATCTCCAAACTGACTTGAGTGCGAATGCAGTGAAATCTCACATAAAGCGGAAGAATTTTTAATTCTTTCAATTTTATTGTAAATGATCAAAGAAGTCTGTAAACTAAGTTAGGCTACTAGCTGAGTGAATACGTGCACATATTTGTTCACGACCCAAATTATAACATTTTATTAATTTCAATATTACAAGATGTTTCATACTGACCTACCCAACTGATGTTGACTTAAGTATATAGTTACGGCCAGACAATCGCCTGTTCACACTCTACTCCAAACATAAAATTTTTTGTAACATCCATTACTGCCTATGACAATTTAAACGTCGGCGGAGTAACTTAATAAACAAAATGGTTCTCCCTTAGCAGGTATGTACTTAGAATAAGATATACTGCACCTGTGCCTAATGCCTTTCCTCTATACTTTCTTCTACCACAAAGATTTAAATTTCAGCAGACATCAAATAACCCGACTATTACTTATCACCAAAAAAGGATGTAAAATATACATCTGACATAAACAACTTTGTACAGTAGCAAGTAGAAAAGAATTAATTAATTAAAACTAGTTCAGAACAATGTTTATTAGTAGCAAAATACGTAAATAAATATGTATGTATTTAATTTAAATACATAATAAAAATGCAAAAAGACTCTTTAAATTATAGTAGCCATCTCTGACATTAAGAGGGACATAAACATTTTATAATTCATAATAATCAAATAGCTTTCTATAAAAGGTTGTCAATATATTTAAATCACAATTGTATTTAGTATGTGAAGTTTGGCAACATAAAAATCAGCACTGGATAAGGCCAAGTACTTAGACATTTTTCGCGGGAATGCTTCCGCCAATTTGATTTCGCCTTGGTTCAGTACAATAGAAGAAGGTGACGTTTATAGTGCAGCAACCAGTAATGCTAATGTCAAGTAGCAGAAGTTAAAAAAAGTTGTGCATGATTTTTGATACTTGATAATATTAGACCTTAGCTAGTGCAAAAACCTTATTTGTCTCCCTTGGTACTTGAGGCAACTGCAGTCTCTCCTCCTCTTTCTTTCTCAAGCTTAAACAGCTTTATTGAAAATTTCCTTCATTCGTTATAATAATTCTTTCAGTGCGGTTGTGTTTTGTAGTAATTTTTTTATAAATTAATTTAAATAATTATAACAAGTGTAGTAAAATTTGTAATTATTTAAAAAAAGTTTTATTCAATTGTTATTTGATCGGTTAATGAAAAGATTTGTTCAAGAAAGATGCTTTTTCATAGCGAAAAGTGTATTTGAAATTTGAGCATAGTGAAAAAGATAGGGCAGTCTCTGTTGGGTTGAGGTTTTTTTTACTTGTGAGACTTTCAGTTTGCTTGAGCATAGTGTGTGTGTCATGTTTTTGCTTATAGTGAAAAAGAACTTTGATAGCGCAGTCTCTGTAGGGTTGAGGTTTTTTTACTTGTGGGACTTTCAGTGTGCTTGAGCAGAGTGTGTGTGTGTGCATTATTTTTCTGCCTAGTGAAAAAGAATTGTTATAGCGCAGTCTCTGTAGGGTTAAGGTTTTTGTTGCTTGTGCGACTTTCAGTTTGCTTGACCAGAGTGTGTGTGTCATGTTTTTTGTGCATAACGAAAAAGAACTTTTATAGCGCAGTCTCTGTAGGGTTAAGCTTTTTGTTGCTTGTGCTTCTTTCAGTTTAATTGGGCAAACTTGCATGTTTGTAGTAAAGAAGGGAAATAAATAAAAATTAAAGAGTAAAATCATCGTAGTAGCAAAGTGTAAAAGAAAATAATAGAAGAAATCATTCCTTTATTTTTGTTAACCAGTCAATAAGAAAATATGAAATAAAAATTAGGCGAAATAGTTGTTAAAGATGGTATAGTTACCACAAATTAGGCCTTTTTTTTAAGAAAATCTATTAAAGTTTTAATAGTAAATTATGAGAAATTGTGATGTGAAGAAGCGGTATGTGTGATTAAGTAAAGGCAACTTAAATTTATTTAAAAAGAATTTACAAACTAATTTATAACTTTTATTTTCAGAAAATTTCGAAGAGTGGCCAACGGTTTTCTATTGCACAAAAATTAAACAAAGTACGTAAGTAATTTCTAACTTCTACCAAAACTATATATTCAAAATGTTGTTACAAATATAAAGAAAAAACCAATTCATTCTTTCACATAAAGTATTTCGATTGCGTGATATCGATCAGCAAAAAATCACTTATCAAATCACCTAAAAATTGATTAGGAAAAATTTCAAACACTACTTACATTTTGTATAGCTGAATAATTACTTATTTTTGTTCGTGATGCCGACGGCAATATGAACGACTTGGTTTGCTCTGCGAACCCCGATTGCCAATAATGGTGTTTACATGACTCTTCTTGCTCATGTTGCCTCGTTTACTCACTTTTTTTTTTAGTTTTTTGTACATATTATTCATTATTTTCGCAAATGCTTTTATTTATTTTATTTTACACACTTATTTTGTTGTTTTTTGTTATTTTATTTCTATTTTAATTTTATTTTCCTGCAATTACTTCACATAAACTAGCAATAATTATTTTTTTAAATTAGAGATAATACTAATTTCTTCGTGGATCAATAATGGTTGGGGTACGAACCACAATTATTGGTGTCCGTGTGAACATGGTATTACAATTCTATCATTTACATCCAAAAAAAATAATTTATACTTACAGAGTGCGTAAAAGTAAGTCGTTACAACATTTTTTTTAATATAAAAAGTTCAAAATTCACAATTGCATTTAAGCTTCTCAGAAGCAACGACTACATAAGTAACTCGATCGATTAAAATCTCAATGTGAATATCCAAGTAAAAGAATTTCTTTGGTACAAATCGCATTTATTAATTTGAATTGAATTTACATATGTATTTACAAAAATAGCGTATGTGTGTACATATGTATATGCATATATATACATATGTATACATATACAGGGTGAGCCAAAAGTAATCACCCGGTGCATAAGTAATCTCCCGATGTTGTTTTGCTGTAATTTTTTTTAAAGAGAAATTTGGGCACTGCTTATTATATGGGCTAAGTGACCGCCGCCAGAGTTGATGACCATGCATGCAGATCCAAAGATTTTTATTAAATAAAATTACAGCAAAAAGATATCGGGTGATTACTTATGCCCTGGGTGATTACTTTTGGCACACCGTGTATATGTATGTATGTACTGCATTATGGAAATAGGAATATGTAAAGATTTATAAAAACAAAACAAACAAAAAATTATTTCTTTGTATCTTCAACGTACACTTAGTCATAGAACTCTACATACGATTTCATTTCTTCAAAAAAATTTTAATTTTTAAGAGAAATACAAAAAAAGTTGTTGAACTTTTTTATTTCATACGATTAACGATCTTTACAGAAAATAAAAAAAATAAAAATTCACGCTGTTCAATATTATTGAATGAATAAAATAATAAATTTCATAAAAGAAAAGTCTACATACGATACATTGTTAATACTTTGGGGTAATTTAGAAAATATTTAATGGATTGTTTGGTCTTTTTTTTTTGCACCTTAAACATCGTTAATCGAAAAAATAGATTTTTTGTTATTTCGGTGGAAATATTTCCATTTCGTCTTTTAAAATCATTTTCAAGTGAGAAGTGGAGGAAACTCTTCTATATCTAAGTTTCTGTTTTATATGAGTTCATAAATACAACAAGTAAAATAATTATCAGATTAAATGAAATTTGGAAATCGTATGTAGAGTTTTGTGACGAAGTGTATTGGTGTATGTATGTTCATTCACAGTGTGCCAAGTTAAATTTAATTTTAAACGTTGGTATGACTGATTTTAATAATAATTTTGCCTTTTTAAGAAATATTTGGATTTTTAGTGATCTCTTAAGCAGAAAATTCAGCATTTTTGTGCAAAAATGTGTATCACAGTGATACTGTGCGAGCATGACTTTGCGCTTTACGCTCGTCTCACTCAAATCTACTTAAAATAGTATTATAAAATATTTAGATCACAGCTGTCAATAAATTCAGCAATTTTAATGTAAAATGCGGCTTTACGAGAAAACATTATTATTTTTGTGTTTTGTTTAAGTTAATGCCATTAAACCGCAATATATCTTTTAATATTTTCGAAATATCATGCATTTTATCTTATGTAGCCGGTCAAGCAGATGCAAGCTAATTTTTAATGTAGTTATAGTTATAGATTTTAAGCAGATTGAAAACATAGTATAATGCGGCATTAAGATAAAAAAAATTTCAGTGGTTGCAGATCTTTTAGTGCATTAAGTGTTTTAATATATGTACAATAAAATTTCAAACTTTACGACACTCAGTGTATTTAAAATTCCACTTAAATGTATAACAAATGTATTAATGATATTTGAGTGGGTAAACCCGAATCAATTTGTTATATGCAAATACGACGGCTACTAGTAATGTTTTACTTTCTATTATGAAAATAAAATGTAATTTTTTTAACAAAATAAATACAGTGTTGAACAGATTTGTAATACGCAAAGTACTATTTGCGTTTCTAAAAAAAATTTTTAAATTTATAACGTGTGGAACAGAGTATTATTTTAGTTTTTTAAAAAAATATTAAAACTGTAGAAACTCTAAGTCTGGCCCATCAAATTTATAAACAGATAGCAACAGAGGAACAATACAAGGTGGGCAAAAAGTCACCATGGGATTTAAAAATTTAATAACTTTTTCGTTTACATATATATTTTTAAATTTAAATTTTTTTCCAGACCATAAAATATACAACACGGTAAGTAAAGAAAATAATGTCACTTCAATTAACTACATATTGCAACCGAACTTTTCTTCTATTGCCAGCTGCTAAAAATGGTAATGCCGAATTGTATATGATGTTGATCTGAACTGCATTAACTTTAGTAGTGGAGAGCACTGAAATTTAGGCAACTGAAGTTATTGCAGTTTCAATACGTATGCCCTGCATTACCATTTTGAGTAACTGGCAACTGAACAACAGTTCGGTAGCCATATCCATTAAACGAAACATTATTTCTATTCTCATTATCAAACATATTATTTCGCATATTTTGCTATATTTTCAATCCCCGCTGTTATATTAAATTCAATGACAATTGAGTTGGAATATTAGGAGTTCTGTTGTGATTACATGTAATTATATATTTTTTTCTCGGTTCAAATCCAACATACATCCATATATGTATGTATGTATATACATACATACATACATACAATCGCTAATTGATTTGCATTCAAAGTGTTATTTATCACAATTGCTGGTTACCTACAGGTTAAAATATTTAAGCCTGTTATTATAACTACAGATTATTTTGTTTGTATTT
Source organism: Dexiosoma caninum (assembly GCA_963924685.1). NCBI lineage: Eukaryota > Metazoa > Arthropoda > Insecta > Diptera > Tachinidae > Dexiosoma > Dexiosoma caninum. The sequence goes on from OZ004727.1 coordinate 12,998,739, forward strand.
GCTGTTGGACTTTTAACATGGATTTTTGTTTAGTTTTCGTTTTCAGTTTGTTGTGATTTAAAGATTTTTAAAATTTTATGGCCTTATTTTTGCTGTTGTTGTTGTTGTTGTATTGTTTCGCTTGACGGGTGTTTAGTTCATTTAATCGAACAAAGTTAAAGCGTTAATTTATGCTAATTGTTTCAGTGCTGTAGTTTCAGTCTGGCGAGGTATGATGGCGAGTGTATTACATTAGTGTGAGTGTATATTAATAGGCTCGTAATGTGTTAGGAACTGTAGGTAGTCATTTCTTTGTTTGTTTTATTATTATTTATTCTTGTTGCAGTATCGTTGAGGTGGTCTTTTACTTTTCTTTTCCTTCTGTTTTTGTGTTTGCTTGAGACATTTTGTATTATTAACTGCTCATTTTTACATTTTTACTGTCTACTTGATTATTTCATTCATTTTGAATCTAATTTGATGGACGTCTGTTTACGATAAACATTTGTTATTCAGCATTAAGCAAACACAAGTAAAATGCCGTCTAAATAACGATAAATTAATAGTGTTTAAGCAAATTATTATTCATAAAAATGTTTACCAAGAAGCCTTCTGGAAATATATTAAAATTAAATGATATTTCTGTTAAATACTAGTAATTAACAGGGGATTATATATGAAATTATACCTTATTTCAAGGTTCGTGTTTAATTTCAGCCCGTTACAAAAAACGGGGTACCATGGTCCCCCCGGATAAAAATTTCCCGTTTCCAAATTTTTCGCTTTATTTACTCACCAATACATACCTACTTGTATACGTAATTTCAGCGCTCTAACTATAGTGGAAGTGTATCATCGTCTACAGTGCTACTTGTTATATAAAAAATTCTTATTTTAATCTTTTCTTTTTATTTGCAAATTTAAGGCAGAGTTTTATAGAAAAAAATTCCAACTTCCATAGAGAGCAGTGTAAATTTTAAAATTATTAATTTAGTGTTTGTTTTTATAAGAAAGTGCATCCAAATAACACTTCCTCTGAATATGCTAAAATGGCCAATTTGAAATTATGGTTTTTACTTGCTCAATCGTGGACCAGCACTTAGGATATATATAGCTGCTACGTGCACAATTCTTTGCACCGTTCCAACATTAAAACTCTACGCAGAGCAGGTGACGGGGAAAACATTAGAAAAAAAACACAAAAGAAGAATAACCCAAAAAAAATTTGCAAAGAAAATGGCAACAGTGTGAAAATGTCTTCGGCGAAAATATGCATATTTAAAACATCGTTTCAAGAAGAATTTATACCCGAAATTATATCTTAAGAAAACATACATATGTACAGTGCACTCGCGATATTATGAACGCCCCAAAATATAAAAAATATTTTTCTTCCACTGACTACTTTAAAATATTAACGTGTGCAAAAGCTTTAAAATATACCACACCTTATTTTTCAAACGGTTTTATCTAGATAGTATTGAAATCTAACTGAAGAGGGTAGTGGTCAAATTTTGATTCAACTGCATAATAATTTAGGGATTTGCTTTTTAAAAATGCCTTCAGCTATCAATACAAATTTCTTACATGCCCACAAAAGAAACAGCAAAAGAAAATCACTGCATTTGAAAAAATTAAAGTTTTGTATTTTTTTTTTGTAAAATGATTGTTTTTTTTTTTAATCAAATAAACAATAAATAAATATATATAATATAAAATATATACAGGGTGTCTGGTAGCAGATTTATATTTTCAAAATTAAATAAAAAACGTAATAATTGACACAAAGTTTTATTAAGAGCATTGAACGATAGAATGGAAATGCGGATTTTATTTTTTAAAGGGTATGTCATCCAGATCCTTTTTTAAAATTTTATGAATAGTCGCTCTTGGAAGTCCCAGCGAGGCTGCTCTTTTCCGTATTGAAAGTCGTGGATTTTCACGTAAACTGCTTTCAACTAGTTCAATGTTTTCGGGAGTCCTTGAAGATCGACTGGGCCCTGGCTGTGGGGCATTCATAGCCGAAGCAGTTGCGCGGAATCTCTGCACCCATGAACGAATTAAATTTATATTAGGTCCATCACTTATTCCCCGAATACCGAACTTTGAACAAAATTTTCGACGAGCAATTACGAAGAATCTTTACTCTTAAAAAATGTCTCCACAGCAAACGCGCGATGCTCACTCGACCACTGCGACATCGTGACTGACAAATCAGCACAATCGATAATACCAACGGCGCCACCCTCCCTCCGCACCGTTTATTAATTTTTGAAATAATCGTATTTAAAAATATAAATTTGCTTTCAGATACCCTGTACTATCTGAGTCTGGTGGTCTCGTACATATTCGTCTACGCTGCCAGATGAGAAGTCAGCTTAATCTGACTCTTCTAAAATAATTGATACATCAACATCGGGTAGTTTTTTCGTCATTTTAGCATAAAATAATATTTTTTTATTTTATAACACTATAGCCCTATTGGGATAGATATGTGCCACATTCAAAAGAAGTTTTAATCGCTTAATAGCGCTAGAACACGATAAAATTAGGCACCACAGTCTAATTGTTTTTATTCTAATCTATTATTTGATTTTTCTTTCAAAACCTTCAAAAGTTCAAAGAATTGGAAAGTAAAATCTGCACGCATTTCGAAACAACTTCAAAAGAAAATAGAGCGAAAGAAAAATGCGGCGCTTATTGGCGCCATATAAAACTTTTGGCACTACTTTCGTATTGACAAATACCAACACAGTTTCTTGTGTAAAATTAACGAAAAAAAAATAAATATTTTGCGGTAATTTCTAGTTGGTAAATAAAAACATCAATAAAATTTATAACACTGCATGTTGAGCTCGTAGAGTTTGTTTTACTTTAATAACTCAGCATGTGTATGTGAAATAAAAAAAGTAAACTCATGAATTGTTATATTTTTGTTTATAGATTTTTTGTTTTGTGTTCGGTATTCAACCTCTATTCTCGTTTGATTAGTTGAATTTTTAACATAAGAATCTTGAATTTGTAGTCAGAAATTAGGAAAAATCCACTGATGAGCTAAGTAAGTATTAGCGCAACAGTATTATATAGATATGCTTTCCTTCTCACTTATTGAGTTTGGTTTTGTAAGAAGAAATACTTTATGAAAATATCATAAAGTATGTAATAATACATTTCACACATTTTTTTTCCGGGAAAAAGCACAATTTTAAAATTGGAATCTTTTACTTTCTGGGAAAAACGATTTTAAAGGGAAATTACGCACCATTTGTAAATATGAACAGTTTCGCAAAAGTGAACTGGCTTAGTTTTAATTAGTTCATATTATTGCGAGTTCACTGTATATAAAAATGATATAATAATAAGATAAAAAGCGTTAAGAAACATCAATCTATAAAATCTGTAAAATCGCTTGAAAACGCTACAATATGCAGAGCATCAGCAAAACCTGGGGCCAAATCGCCGCATTCGTGATCGAATGAGCTTTCGTATCGATTAACATATCGTGACGTATCGAATAGCCAGATCGAGCCATTCGATAGCGTTCGAATCGAAATTTGTTTTAAAATGTAAAAGATTTATGTGCGTTGTCATAGAATAAAAACATATGGTTACAATCTTTATATATAAAAATTGACATGTTTGTATGTAGTATGTATGTGTGCTTCTTGAAATTTTCACAGTATCCCTGTTATGTGGAATGAACTATATAAAATTCAAAAATTCCAACTGGGCGTTGCTACGGCCATAAAAAGTAAATATTTATTTTTGTATATCTTGCGAACGGTTGGAGTCTTAATTTCTGAATATGGTCCAAATGACTTTGTACTTAAAACAAATCATCAGTAAAAAACTGGGAGGGATTGGACAAGTAGGCGTGGTACCTCCCATACAAACGAAAAATTCAAAATCGACTTTTTGATTGATTATGACATATTTTGGCTAATTTGTCTTAATGAAAATTTTTGATGTTAGTAAATTTTTTTTTATTTATTTATGTATATACTTACATGTTTAATAAAAAAAATATGACTGAATAATAAAATAAAATTTTTCTTTTATAAATAACAAACAAAAAACTAGTTTACGACAGCTTTTAGTCTATCGAATGACATTTCGCGAGAATATACTCGTTGGACTGCTCGTTATCGAATGCCACGATCTGAAATTTCGATACGTCTTATTCGATAACGACGATCTCAAAAAGTAAAATTTCGATCAAATTCATTCGATCACGAATGCGAAATTGTTCGCACGATTTATTACACGGCTTTACGTTTTAATTTTTTATAGCTAGAATTGTTTAAGTTATTTTTAGTTACTACACTTTGTCTTGACTATTAAAAGGAAAAAAATTCCAGCACATAGAAAAGAACATACGTTCTCTTCTTTAATACTTTCGGTGAAAATCCTCTGTCATTCTGGAATTGTTCATTAACTTTGTGGGGCGGCATTTCATAAAAGAAACCATAGTCACGAATGAACACATTATTAATGTGCAGCATCATCAACAACATCATTATTCATAACAAAACAAAAAGAAGAAAAATATTAATAATTCCAAAGTAAAATCAACAAAATCATACAAAAAGTATTATAAAACAACAATGTTTTAAATGGCATATGAAGGAGATGACAAGACAGCAAATGAAGAAAATAAAAACTCACATATACATATGTACTTCAGTACCAAAAGTCACAATTTAACAAACTACTTGCTTGAGACATAAAAAATTACAAACAAACAGCCAACAATAGATATTCATTCATCCCAGTCATTCAGTCATGCGTTTGTTCATTCATTTATGTCGATGAGCTACCAAACAGTAGCTGTCACACATATTTGTATTTCATTTGATGACAATTCATTGTTGAATTATTTTTTTATTATTCTCCTAAAATACTACTTGCACTAACCCTCTAAAGGTAAGATCAGACTAGGCAAATATTTGATGCATGAAATTATTTGAATTATTTTAAAATAAATCGTACACAACATACGCTGCTGGTTATAAATATTTTTCTCCAAAATTTATACTGTTTGTTGTGCTTAACACATGAAATATAGGCTTAGTCTGACAGCACCTTAAGGCCTTTGTTGTTTGTTTATTTGAGAACAGTAGTTTTCAGGAATGTTCGCACTGTTCAAGGAATTAAGAGTAAAAAAGAAAAAAAAACTTGAAAAGGGTAGTCGTTGATAAATGCACAGTCAGCGGAAAATATGTGCATGAAACCCAATCTAAATAATTCTTAAGTAGACAGCTGAAGAAAAGTCAATATTTAAGAAGGAATTAATGCAGTGAAATTTATAAATTCTTAAGAGTTTTCTTTCTTTCTTAATTTTGTGGCGATAATTTTGTAAAATGTCATTAAGCATATAGAAATATGTGCTCGTAGTACAGCGGTAGCTGCCATATGGACAGGAAAAGTGTGTTTATTTACAAAAGATATCATAATAAGAGCCTCTTTCACCAATTCTATTTAAATATCATTTCATATTTAAATGTCGATTTTCATATTCATCTAGATATACTCATTCAATATTTAAATACTGTTTAAGTAGCCCGCACTCTGCATTTAAATATAGATTTTGCAACAGCATGAAACAGCTTTAAAACAGCTTTTTAAAAAGCTGTAAGTTGACGCTATCATATTAAATATCAGAGCGTTACCATACTTTCTTGTGTTTCATTATTTCAGTTGGTGAAAATAAAATTTTTTTAAACATACTTTAAATAAAGATCATTAATTAAATTAAATTGTGTTTAAATATGTTTGGTGAAAGAGACCCTAAAAGGAGAAAGGCCGTAAGTGCAAAAAAAATGGCTGTGCTCCGACCAATGCTACCACAAGTGAAGATTTATCTTATTTTCGAAGATTAAAAGATTTTTTTAGCTGCAAAAAAGATTGTTTTAACCCTAATCCAGTTAACAGACACATCTTTCACTTTGAAGTGTTCTAACTTCTTTAAATTGAAGTCATGGTGCTTCTTGAATTCGTACTTTGAATTATTTTATTTCTTTAAAAAAAAACTGAGCTCTTCTTTAATTTCTATTTATTTATTTATTTATTTATGTGAAACCACAAATGTGCTTAATACGGCAACATTATGAACCAACAAATTAAATTACGGCGAATTCCCATTCAATTTTCATCATTCAATGTAAACTTACACAGTTTATACAATTGTTGGCTAATTTTCATAGAGAAAGTTGTAAAGACGAAACTTTTTCCCACAATGTCTAAAATATATTTATATGTAGAAATCGAGACAATTATTGAAGAGATTGATTTTGAAGAAACTATAAACCAAGATTAAGATTACGACAGTAAATTTTCCGAGGATGCGGATTTTATTCTACAATATGAAACAAGTACTGCTTTGAAAGAAAAAAAAATGCAAATATGAGATATAAATTCCCAAATATAATATGCAATGGGTTTATATGTGCCTCTGCAGCACATTTTGGTTGGATTCGTTACAAAGTTTATCTGACTTGATTAGGGTTAAATATGTATAAAGTGAAACCTCTCATAACAGGACACTCACTGTCGCAGTATTTTTGTTCGGTTATGAGAGGTTATGTCCGCATATAAGAGGTACGCATTTATTATTATTTTAAATATTTTCTTTCGGTTATGTTCTGTAAACCGAATTCGCATAATTTTGCTCGGTTTAAAATCGAGTAGATAAGTCCCGTCGAAATTAAATCGAATCTTCCTAATAAATAACTGATGAAACATAAAAAAACAATGACCAATTTTTACTTAAAGTCTTTTTATTTTATTAAATAAAGTCAAATTATATACTCTGTAACTGATTTTAATACAAAATAATAAATTTTTTAATTATATTTATTTTCTGAGCAATGGCGATGGCACGATGGATGGTAGTCTGCACGTTGACTACACAACCAAAAAAACAGACCTGGGTTCAACCCCAGTTTCAGACTAAAATTTTAAAATAAAAATAAACATCGCGCATTTTTCTGATGTGCACTAGTGTGTGTCTTTGTGTGTCAGTTGTTGTCGGAAGGTTTCAGTGGCGAAGGCATAGTCACTGGTCACTGAACAATACCGGCTTCAGCTGATAGCAATCCACAATCACATCAGAACGCACTCCTTCGTCGGTATTGTGTAGCACCGGCGAACTAAAATAATAATAAAAAAATGGCTACTAAACCGAAGCTTCAGCACTGCTACGAGTATAAAAACAAAAGAAGGTGCGAAAGCAGAGCTGCAAAATAATTAATTAAGCTTCACCTCCTGCCGTTTCTCCTACTATCCCTTTCCTATAGTTCCAGCACAATGCTTCGCATATGTAGGAGTCATCTCCTGAGTGCTGGTCCTAGATAAAAAAAAAAAAAAAAATGTTTTTAAATGCGACGAATTCCTTCCTAGTAAAAAAAAACTTCAAACTGGCAATTTCCTTTGATGCTTCATCTCAAAATTAATAGCTTCGTCGCAACGTGGGGTGCGTTTCTTTGTTCTATCGTTACTATAATGGGATGTGTTCTGATGAAATCCCGAAACCCGTTCATCATTAAGAGCGCATCCATTTGTGGTCAACTTGGCAGCGAACCGCACTACGCATTACAGGGAGAACTCATTTTTCGGCCGAACATCGCGTATGTGGAACAAACTCCCTGCCGAGGTCTTTCCTGTCACTTATGACGTGGAAAACTTTAAATCAAATGTCCATAAACACTGCTCCCTCTATCCTCCATCCCATAACCTAATTTCTTAGTTCCAGCAAAATGCATCGCATGTGTAGGGCTCATCCCTTGAGTGCTGGTCCAAGAAAGAAAAAAACAGTACATGTAATTTACATTTTCTCTTTAATTGATAAAGTATTTTTTCATATGCTGAAAATGAGTTAATTTTTTTTTTTTTTTTTTTTTTTTAACAATACAAACTCTACGAAGCTCTTAAGCTTGTCTGTAGAAACACCCAGGGTCTAAGCGGGAATCGAACCCGAACCTCCATATTGATAAGGCCTGATATTTTAATGCAAATAAAATAACTTTTTATTTCATACTTTTCCCGACGTTAATGTCCTTATTAGCTCATTTTCACCACATAAATAAATAAGATTTTAATATCTGGCCATATAATAAAATAAAATATTTTTTTATTTTCATTCATGTTAACACGCAAATCATAATTTTCAATGGCATTAACACAAATATGAATTAGAGTTCAAAAATGAAGAAATACTACCGTTGTTGGTGAGTTTCAATCAAGGGGAATTAATTAAAATTAATGCTTCTCTACACTTATGTACATTATTTTGCAACAAGATTTCTTGTATATAATAATACAAAATCATTTCTCGAAAACATATTCTATTCATGTTCGTAAGGAAAGTTTATTTGCACTTTCACAGTTATTAAAAGCAAAAATGATAAAATTTCAAATAAGTTTTCATAATTATGCCATTTTGCTCGCCCCCCATTATTTTCTTTTTTTATTTTTAAATAGCAATGAGTTTAATAAACAGAAATATGTTCTCCTTTTGATTGCATTATAAATGTTACAAAAAAAAAAACAACGTTCCATTTAAGTATCCTTATTATGATTTATACTGATTTCATATCCGGCCTGCTAACACAACCACATACACTCATCCTGAGAAGGTTATAAAACACATGCCCATGTTTGTAACTTAAGCGACATTTATATTACAATTCAAAAAGTCATAAAAAGAATCTGTGTATGTTGGCAATAATAATTGCAAAACACACATGCATACGTAGTGCGTGTACGTGTATGTGAATGACAATAAACTATGAATGGGAGAATAGTTGAGGAGAGATTTTATTAAAACCATAAACTTACACTAAATACACACTAAGATGACATAAATGAGGCCAACATAAGGCATTTTATGAGCTGAAACAAAGCAAAGCAAAAGATTTACTTGGGACTGATACAAAAAAAAAAAATATAGAAAAAAAATATAGAAAAAAATTCTAGAAGACACAGCAAGTACCAAAAAAAAAATATATATATATTTTAATAACAAGGGGATTCAGTTAATATTTGTAGTGTAAAAATCCTTACGTCCTTTTCTATTTGTTCTCTAGTTTCTTTTTATTATGACCGAGATATACTTGTATGTGTTTGTGTGTTTAGGGAAAAAAGTGCAACATTTAGTGGTGACAACTGTTACCAAAAGTCATGTGGAAATATTTAGTAGAAGTAATTTCACTTGGGGAATTAATAAAGCGTTAAAAAAGTATATAAAAAGGTGGAGGGAAATAAATAAAATTTGTAAAAAAATTGTCATACCACAGAGTTTAGAAAATTTAATACTACAATTCGTAATTGTTTAATTAATGAAAAATATTTTTTTTTTAATTTTTTTTATTAAAATAAATTTCCTAAAAATAGTTTAGAAATTTGAATAAGTGTAGGTATTGAGGAAATTAAAATCTTTTAAGTAATTCCATTTAACAGCAATAAAAGGAATATACTTGTATGATACAAATAAAAAAATTATTAAATTTTTTCCGTTTTATTCAATAAAAATATTGTTAATTAGAGCTGTGTCGTCGCAAACAAACGCCTTCTAATGAACGAATCACAAATTGTTCGAAATGATTCGCTCTTTTCACTGAGCACTTTCGGCTTCTTATTGTGCAATTTCAATTGAAGTCTTCCGTGCATATTTATCTCGTTCATTTCGGTTGTATCTTCCACTCACTGTCAAATATTCGGCACACAATGCAACGCCACTCATGGCAGGCATTTTAATTGCCTGAGTATTAGTTTTCTCAATGCCCTCGCCAAGTGAGAAAATGTGCGTACTGTAAACGAAAGTGTGGAAGAAGTTTAAAATTTATCGATTCGTCGTCGATTGCGGGAATAGGGAGTGTGTCTGTTCACTACGTTATTCTAATATCTTGGCCCACAGCAGTCACGAGACCTTGTTTTTTTAAATGTTGGGGAAAATGGGATCGTACCACCACCAAATCAAGTCCCTTTTTTGGCCCCCCGTAACTCAATGATTGCCGATTCAATCAACAAGTGGCAGACTTATCAGCATTTAAGATCCGCGCCAATCACAGCGTTTGCTCTAGACTACATTGACTTTTGGCCGAGCCTTTCTCGACCCCACCTCATTTCGAGTCTCTAGTTGTCGCTGGCAAAGTTCCGCCATCGCACTCCCATCAAGGATGGCACTGCCCATGGCCCTTCGTCTGGCATAATCCATTGCTAGACATTGACACACAATTTGTGATGCTTACCTTACATAATACATCAAGTTTCCATGCCCCATTACTAACGCCAGAAGACAGCTCAAGGTGTCTCGGTCATAGCCTGGTACTGCTCGTGCCGGCCGATCCATGAGGCCATTGCCTACAGGTCTTCAAACTAACCCGCCTGTTACGGCCAACCACCGCAGACGATCATCCTTTTCTCGCAGCGGAAATCCGCGTTCGGGTTCACAGAACGCCACCGCGTATCACTCCCTCGCGAGTTAATACGGCGCCTCGTTCCCCCTAATGCCGTAGTGCCCCTCAATCCACATGAGTGCAAGTTCTTTGTCTGAGCCAGACCTAATGAGTACATGGACAGCCTCCAGCTCCAATCATGTTCGTCCTCTGCAGTTCACAATGAGTACCGTCTTGCCCTCCACCTTGGCCTAAGTCAAGTGATCCAAGAGGTAACAGTCAATGCGCTTTTGACGCCATCAAGCTGTAGAGCAGTTGAAAACTGATCGAATGTTTTATCGCAAAATTGTGTTCAGTCAAGAGGCTTATTTTTGGCTTTCTGCAAAATATAACCTGGAGCTAGAGATGAAGATTGACATGATCATACATTTTTTGTCCGGAAATATGAATGACCTTGATTCGAGGGAGATGTATTTTAAATGGAATGGTACGACGTGCCGGACTTGCGATATGTTTTTCCGTTCTGATGGCGTTTGTCGGTGTAATTTACAACTTTCTTTGATTGTCTTTGTGTTTATATTGGACCAGTGCTCAGGGGAAATCCCCTACTTATGCAATGGATTGCAATGGAATTAGATAGAGAAATCAAAATTTGCCGATAATTTGATTTCTAGAAAGGAACTGGTTAATCGTCCTCCCATCTGGTGCGATTTGGCTCCAAGTTAATGGAAAATTTAAAATCGTACCTTAATTTGTAGCACCCTTTAAAAAAATATTAAACTCTCAACAGAAACTCCAAAGAAAGAACAACAATTCAAACTCTTTGTGTTGCTTAACCCCCTTCAAAAAAAAAAAAAACATGCTTTCTCCACTTAATCCATCTTCAATGGCTGACCATTCTTCATAAAGTGGGCGTAAGTGTCATAAAACTTTATACAACATAATAATAAACAACAGACAACAATAATATATGAGCAGCAACATTTATAAACAATAAAATCTACTCGATCTTTTACAATCGACTACTTTCCCTTCTGTGACCACAAAAAGCCTCGTACAATGAAATTAAAATAATTCACACTTTTATCGCATTTATCACAAATGATGCCTGTTAAGTAGCCATGAAGTATTTAGGAAAATAAATGTTGTTCAATGTGCTACTTTATCCTATAGTGTGTGTGTGTGTGTGTGTGTGTGTGTTTTAGTAGGGTCAGTTTAACATACAGCACGTACATTTGTTTGAAATAAATTTGCTATGGGATGTATTTAATACATATCAGCACACATCCTTATGGTCATATTAAAACATACGCCTCTTTATTGCGGCTGTGTTGTGTGCATTGTGCGTTGCTCTGCACAGCCTCCATTGTAATAACATGCCATTAAAAAGGCACATATACAATTCCACCAACAGTCAAATATACATTTGGCCTTTTGCACAATGAAACAAAAACATAGACAACAGCCGCACAGTTTATGAAACAAATATTTTTGGACACGAGTATCCAGCAGAAAAATAATATGAAAATAGTGATGGAAAAAATAGCAAAGCGTGTCAGATATTAATTTCCACTTATTTAAAAAAAGTTAATAATGTTGACTATTTTATGTCAGCGTTGTTGTTGTTGTTGTTGTTGTTGTCGTAATAATAATAATAATACATGTAGTTGTTGCAGGATATTAAATACACATGCACGATTATTTACTGCGGCAATAGCATTCATTTCCTAGAAGAAAACAAAACTTAGTCGTTTGCTTTTTGCAACCATCGGAAGGTCAGAAAAGTTTATGAAATGAAATAAACGTGTTTCAATTTGAAGGATTTTTTTTTGTATAATGTTTCTTATGCGATTTGTTTTATTATGAAAGGGAGACATATTAAATGATTTTGCTGTTGAGCGTTTTAGTATACACATGGGAAAGTAAAACAATAGGCGGAGTTATTGATCATAAAACGGACGGCTGAGTGCATGAGGTACTACGGAATATACGATGAGAACATCTGAGTATCTGTGCTGGCAGCAGGACTGCGATTAAATCTCTTTCGGACAACTACACTGCATTGAGAATAGTCTGGGAATAGCGAGACATTCTGAGCTTGATTTAGGTTGTGAGAAGGGCCACTCGGACCCATACTGTACAGAGGTTTTTCGAACTCCAGCTTTCTGTATTTGTTTCAAGAAATTAACAAACTCAAACTACGCGATTCAAGTCAGACTTACGCGGAATTTAATACACAGAATTTCCTTAAGAGTTCAGTTAACGTTATACTCTGGAAGCCACTCAATCGTCTCGTAACAAGTCTCAAACAAGTTCTCCCTGATCTCGGTCTCTGTACAGAAAAGCAAAGATATAATAGGTGATAATGTAAATACTCGTATGTTGATAATGCATACCCGTTCAATATTAGCCGCCGGGAGAATTAAATTTGGTCTACCGGTTCGAACAATTCATGTTGATGCTGACGATGAACTACACAGGGCGAAATTCTGACGTAAAAATCTTATCGACTTGCCATTTGCGTTAAAATAATTGATCACTGATTTAAATAATAAAATTCCATTTATTCACTTGTGAATCTCTCCTTAATTTATTCTCCAGGTATTATTTATAACATTTGAAAAAAAAAAAACAAAATAAACAAAATATATACACGAAAAAGTTGATAAATTTATAAACCATATGGTCCACCCTGTATATTTGCAGTTTTCGAGTTAGGATCCATTTGGTTGCTGAAGACGATGCTTTCCTTAACCTTAACAGAAGCAAAGTTCTTCAGTATCTAAAGATGTGTTCCTCATTTTTTAACTTATACAGCCTGTGATTATTTGCCACCGCACCGCACTCTCCATTATTAGATGATCCTATTCTCAAGGTAGGAGGTGTTAGCAAGGCTCCTATTTTTAAATGTAAACACAGATCTCTAAAATTGCATTAAATTACATTTCAACTTCGAAAGAATTGCACCACCGGGCTTTTTTAAGTCGAATATTTTAAAAAATTATATCTGGCCATAAGGAGGAAAAGTTCAAGTCTAATTCAATCGACTGCCATCAACACAATTTTCAAACAAAAAGAAAAAGAAGTTATGCAGATTAACTCATCCGTATTATCTGCGTAATAACCATTTCCTGGAGCTTAAAGCATCTTTATATCTAAAAATTCCAAACTCCGCTTCTAAATGGTTGGTTGCTTAAGTTGGTATTCCCGCCACTAGGTTGTCGGTCGTCTGCTTGTTCTAGTTCGATATGGAGTAGACCTTCACTCTTCTCCAGCTGCTTTCTGCCTTCCCCAAACCAGAGTCACCCGACCGTAACCGTGGAGCACCGTCGTGGTTTACCTGTACCAAGTCACCAGCTTCGACGATGATGTTCTAATGGTTATGGCCACAATTGCTGCCTGTTTGTCAGTCAGAATTCTAATATTTCCCGCCGCAACTTCAGCGGACATCTTAATCGCATTAACCTGCTCCTAGAAGACACTCGCGTAATCCGGAAGTCTGTAGGTATTGATGATATCCAGGTGCCCGCAATAAACCCCAGAGCCAAACTTCCCATTAATTTTCCAACCACGCGTATACAAATTAATTCCTCCACTGTCGTCAGCCCTGCAATTTCTCCTCCAGCATTTCCTCGAATGGAATGATGGCATTGCAAATTGGTCTAGAGTCAAGAATCGACATCCCATAGTCAGTGACTGCTGGAAACTCCTCCGTCAGTACATGAACTATGTTGCTTTGAACATGCGGCCTCTGATGCAACTGCTCCATCTCCAATAGTCGTATTGCACCACAACAGGCCGTGAGCACGATGTAAAGTTGAATCGGCAGCAAATGGAGCATGAGGTCCAAGGCCGCCTCTGAGAAAATCCCAAAACCGCGTCACGGCCATTCCTGCTGCCTGCTGTAGCCTTGCTACCATCGTTGTAATGTTTTTCCTCTAAGTGGCTGTCCATCACACCAAACAACCGTAGGTTAGAATTGGCCTTCCTATGGCAATAAAAGCCCATAATGTCTACACCAGCCGTACTTCCCATGTTCTCTCCAACATTTTGCTGCATGTATAAAAACTGGGATAGCCCTCCTTATGTGCTCCTTCACATTTATCCTGCAGTTAAGTTTAGACTCTATAACGAACATCAAATACTTAACCTTTCCGCCAGGTGAAGCTTCCGCCCTATAAGTGTGCTGGGATCTTAGGCTTCATCGTTAAGAGCATAAGTTGAGTCTTCAGAAGGTGGATACCCCAAAGACCTAATCATGATTTCACTGATAATCGGCAAGAATTTTCACGACACAAGTAGCACCGCGTATCGTTTAAATATACCAACTCAGTTTCTTATTATGGAAACAACTTTAAAGAAATTTCTAAATAAACCCTTAGAAATTCGCATTACAATTAACCTCAGGTTGTCTATAACTCAGTAAAACATAATTTAGTTGTATTTTCTGCTGTCATTTCTTATGTCATTCATTCCATTAAGGTTTTGTTAATGTTAAATATTTTCTTGGTGCTTGTTTCTGCTCTCTCGACTTGTTCGTTTATCTTCATTGTATTAAAACTTCAAAGCCTAACAAACCATTCGCACGTATGTTAAGGAGTTTGAAAGAGATGCAATTGTTATATTTTCCATCAGGTACATTGTTGGAATTTATATTTTGTTGTACATGTAGGCAGGAATATTCAGAATACGTTTATCCTTGCTGTCCTTAATTTATTTACTCGCACCCATTTTTGGTCATGTGAAAATTTCCACAAGACTTACAAATTTGTTGAAATACAAATTAACAGGCATTTTCTCATATATTTTTCCAACAAGATTCCCAAGTGTTTTTACCGTAAAACACAAATAATGGATACATCTGTCTGTATGTCTGTCTGTATGTCTGTCTTTCCATCTGCCCGCCTTTGGTTCAATTTGTTAGTGAGTTAATATTTGGTTTAGATTTGTAAACATTATCAACATTCTCTGGTTACCAAATGCAACTTAAAATGAAACGAAACTATTTCCCAATACAAATAAGCATGCATTTGGTTATTTGGCCATAAGGAAATATCTGTGTGTTGGTTGTGCCGAAAAACTTGTGTAATGTTTAGGCAAAATATCCATGTTGTGCTTGTAACTTTAGCAAAATAAATGCAGCATCATTCGTAGATCTCTAACTACTGTAGAACACACAAACACTTCGAACACCACAAGCATACTGGTATTATATTTTAAAATGAGGAGGCATCATCAACAGACATTAGTAAATATTGCGTATAAGTCAATTCGAAATCTGTGTATGTTTGTATGCGTTATCGATTGCCAGCAACCATCATTCACTCATGCATTCATTCATTTAACCATTCCATTTATCTAAACATGCATCCATCCATCTATTCATATCATATCCCTGTCTTGCTAACCTATGCATAGTGTTCGTTTAAGTTTTTGCTTAGGGAGTCAATCATTTCAATCAGAAACATGTACATAAATGAATTCTTGATGCTTCTCATAGTCTGTATAAAATGTAAAGCAGAAAATCGCTCTAGCTCCACATTATAAACATGCTGCAGGTAATAAATGGGCTTTTGATTTAACAAACCAGCAGTGGTGGATGTACGGCTGGGCCCCGTTATGGCATCTTTTAACGGGTGGTATTATTCAAAGGTCTTCAAAATTTTATGGTAGAAAAATGTAAACGCAATTCTTCAATTCAAAAATTTATTTGGCCAAGTTTTGCTTTGAACGAATACGAAATTTCTATTGAATAAATATTCATCTAGTTGCAGCACAATGCATCGCAAGTGTAGGGGCCATCCCTGAAAAAAAAATAATTCAATTGTTGCATTTACGAGTACTTTTTAATATGTCGACTTGGCAGATTCTCAATTCTGACCACGGATTTAATAAAGGAATTTAATAAATATTCTGTGTAAAAAAATTATTTTTACCAGCCGTTCACATTACATTTGAAATGTTTAAGTTGACATTTCTTTAGCTGACGTTTTGTTACGCCAAAAAAAAAAACACTAATTTATATATCTTAAAATTATATTGTGTGAAAAAAGAAAACTTGTTTAATATTTTTAAAAGTGCATAAAAATGTAGTTAAACTTTATTTATATTCACTTCGAAATTCTTTCTCAAAATTTCTTACAAATTTTTTAGTGCAAATGGCATTTTTCTTTTTAATTTTTAATTAGCCGTTGCTACACAATTATTTATACGGGGTATGTTCAATCAAATCAATGTGCTTAACGAGATCTTTATAAATAAAACATATAAATTTTAACAGGAATATTAATAAAAATTTTTAAAACGCATTTTAAAGCATTTTTAAGCAAAATTCATTGAAATGGTATTAATAAACGAATTTTAGCTTAAAATGCACATTTTAAACCTTGTGTAAATATGGAAATTTTAAAATTGGTTCGACCCTGTTTAAAGCTTTTTTTTAAGATGTCATATTGTGCAGTGTTTGTTTTCATTGTAATTGTTATTTGTGAAAAAAAATCGTTTAATGAAAAAAATAAGACCTTGTTTCGAATAAATAATGGACACGCTATATTTGATCAAAATAATTGGTAAGAACAAATGTAATATGAACAAAAGTAAAAATGTTATAATTTTAATTAAATTTATAATAGAACGTATTGATGAAATTTCAAAAAAAAGTCAAAAGAAAAATTACAAACCAAGAAGCGATCCGTTTTTTATTCCGGACAACCAATTTAAGCAGAAGTACCGCTTTAATAAAAAAAATTTTTTGTTGACGCCCATTGCGTCTTAAGTTGGATCATATTTCTTTGGCCACCAGAGCACAACTCGTTGAATCTAAAAACAATTATAAGTTAAAGGTTTTGTATACATAAACCATAATAAATACCTCTCTATGACCTCACGCCAAGCTTTTTTCTTCTCCTGGTGGGTGTTAGTGTCGGTGTTTTTGTTTTCAATATGCCACACTCTTTTTCTATAAAAAATGCAATGACAATAGTTTGCAACATGTAATAACATCTTAATTATTCTTTGAAATGCCAGACTTACCTTATCAAATTCGACCCAATTTTCCGAACGTTTGTGTTTGCAGTGCTCCTTTTTTTCCTTTTTTTTATATTATTATTAATGTTACACAAATTTCAAATAAAACTAATGTTGATCGCACAAAACTAAGTAGTGATGTGTAAAGAATCAAAACAAATAGTATGAAACTCGTTATTCAAATACTCTTTTAACTGCAATTACATAAGTCACTAAAATTGAATTCTTACCAAGCGATATTTTTACTGTTACTAGTTTTTTGATTAATATACAACTTATCATACATTTTTTATTCTATAAACAACAATATTCATATTAAACACGACAATAAAACTATTTAGATACGATTACTGCGTGAATTAATAATCACGATTTTGCATCAGTAGGAGTCAAGTGGTAAATAAAAAATTTAGAGCTGCCATCCTCATTTTTGAAATACCTGAAAACGTATGTTAGTTTAGATACTGATTATTAATATGAATTTTTAAAAAACGTGTTTTAGCGTTTTAACTAATATGTATTTTAAACCTTATTTAACACTTTTTTTTTATTAATACGGCGGTAAGTGTTTAAGAAAACAAGTACAAAATTAATTTTGCATATGAAAAAGGTTCAACAAACTTTTTTTTTTCTAAACTGTATTATAAAAATTCCTTCTATTAAAGGTTTTGGCCTTTGGATATCATAAGGGATCACAACAGTCATAAATTCCATTAATTTCTATACGCCCATCTTTCTCCGTTTTATGGGAATACAATGAATCTTCCAGCGAAATAGGCATTTTTTATTTGTAAAAATAACAAGATTCCGTAACATATTGGGGATACAAGTTTATATTTTTTTTTGTGGAGAGGATTGGCTGAACTGCTTGCTACTTTAATATGTATCCATTTAGTCTAAAAATATAAGCCATTTGGAATAGGTAACTCTCCAGAGCGTTATTTATTGATCTCTGTTAAGGCAGTCGGTTTCTGTTGAGGGTTTAAATTTCGAAATTTATCTTCGAGCAGGGCCTTTTTTTTGGGAAGATGCACTGTTGATATAACACTAAAAGTATGCAAATTTGATGCAGAAGGCTTAGCTGAACAATATCTATGCAGAAGTGGGGGTGGAGTAACGAAGCGACCCAATTCAATCTAGTATAGATATAAAGTATGCTTTAGAGCGCAAACTAAGGGGCTGTTTCTTAGAATTACAATAACCGTCACTATTTGTTTGTTTATAGTACTAAAATTATATGTTTATATGATGAAATAAACATTAAAAAAATAATAATAAATTGTAAAAATCAAATAACATGCGAAACATTTGCAAACCACGATGTACTCTGCCTAAAACTCAAATTAAAAATTTGTACACATGTCATAATTGCATTTGCAATCATTTTATTATCCCAAAAAAAAAAAACAAAACTCTATTTAAAACACTATTTCCATGAATAATTTGATATCTTTGAAAGTACGTTAGAAATTTTATTGATAAATTTCCATATTTGTATTTGAAGTCATTAAGCTTTTTCTTGTACTGACTGTGTGTGTCATATGACGTTACCTGTCAACTTGTCATTTAATGTCACGTCAATCATTACACATTTACACATCACAAATTTTCAACAATTGCAAAAGTTACTAAACAAACTGTTTATAATTTCAATACCAAATGGGTAACAAGAAATGAAAAATTATGTTGGTATGAAGCATTCAAACTCAGCGAGCTGCTCTGCAAGGATTAAAAGAAATATGATGACGACGACGATGATGAAGTTGTCGTGTTAAGGTTATTTGTTTGAGTGAACATTTAGTTGTAAAAAATTAAAATAAACTTGACACTTTAGTTAATGTGCAATTGAATAGAAATTGTCAAGATTCAAAAAAAAGGGGAATTATGCGTTACTTAAGAACACCAATTTAAAAAAAAAAAGAAGAGCGTGAGTAAAAAAGAACAATTATTGATTTTCTATATACTTGTATATTAAAAAATTTTAATTTGGTTTTAACTCCCCCCAATACCAGACAACAAATGTTTTCTTTCTCGGTATTTGAGCAATAAAACATCGGAGAAATAAAATCGTAAAAAGAAGTTACTCGGCTAATCTCAGCATTTTTTGTAATCATTTTAGTGTTAATTCTCTGAAAGTCTACTACTAAGACAGTGTTGTGCCAAAATCGCCCACAGGGAGCCGTACGTATACGAGGTTGGTGTGCTCCAGGACGTGATCTTGGGCATAGTCGATTTTAAAACTCGAATTTAATTAATGATGGCCTGTTTAACGCACTCCAGCACACGCTATACCTCCTACCGCCTTTTTAAAAGAAAGTTTTTTAGTAGACCCTTTCATATCTTAATTTAAAAATTAAAATGTTGTTTTTGTATTGAATGCAATAGAGCGACCGAACAATATCGTTTGACACAGTGAAACAGGCAATTTGTGTTTGATTTCACTTCGGCAACGTTTTTCAATCGTCCACGAAGCAGGGCATTATTTATATAGACACAAACTTTTTTTTAGCTATACGGGAATTGAACTCATAATCTTCTGCCTGTAAATAAATAAAAGTCATTTTCTTTATTGTTTTATTTCGTTAATGTTTTCACTGCTAAAATAGCAAACGAGGCGAACGCTTTGTGATCAGAAACATTTTTGATAAGTGAAGTAGGTTTTGAACCCACAACTTTTAAGGTGTATAGTCAACGTATTTTAGACATTCAACAGATTTAATGAAAAATCCACTAATATTTTATCCATTAAGTAACCTCTAAAAAAAAAAACGTACTGAATAATTATGAGTTTCTGTTTCAACACGGCCAAGGTAAAATTATAAATTTTTTAAAAACATTTCATTAAGACATAAATGCAGAAGAAAAATTTGGTTTTTTTAACGGATATTATATATATCTCGTTACCGCAATAAACTGTTTGAGAAGAGTTGGAAGTTGAAGAGCATTTAAATTAATTAATTATAGGGATTAAAAAAATTAAATCATGCATAAGCATGTCGCAATGAATAAGTTTTTCACCTCGACAGCTGTCGTGATCAGCAGTAAAAAGTTGAAAATAAATATTTCATAATATATGGTTGTGGTTGGGTGGGCCAAAAAGAGCGAAGGCGTTTGCATATCTTATAACTTTTTTATTATAAATTTTTTTGTTTCCAGTTTTTTTTTTTTTTTTAAAGAAAACTTGGGGAATCTAAAATGTAACAGAACATGTATCTTGAGTTTGACATTTGACGCTACTTGCAAAAGTTAAAGCGTTTTCTAATAAAGTAATTACTTTTGCTCCACCCTGTATATGTACAATATGTATTTTTTGATATCACTGCTTTGTTTTGTGTTGAAAATTAATTTGCCTTGTGGTTGTTGCTGGTGGGTATTGTGGCATGAATTGGCTGTTGAACAACGTGTTTGTGATCATTTTTTTTTTCTTTCTTTCTGTTGATCAGTGTTTTCTTGTGCAGTTATTTCAGTTGATTTTGTCTTTTAACTTTTTTAATTTAATTGAATCTGTTTTTTTTTTTTGCTTTTTTTCCTTCTGCTTGTCCAAAGTTGTCAACATTAAGTTTTGCCATTAGTTCTGAATACACTGTGACATTTTGTTAAATATTGCACTCACATGTCGTATTTGTTTAATATGAAATTATTTTAATGAATTGTCAGTTTCTATCCTAATACGCTTGATTAGTTTCGACTACGTGTGTATGCGTACACAGCCTACTTGTTGGGTCTGACAAGAAATGGCGACAAATGACAAGAAATTCTTTTTTTTTATTTTGGAAATGACTGCCGTCGTATTTAATTGATGTTGTAGATGTTTTGAAGTTTTAAAACAGCTTGTTTTTTGAACAGCAAACGTATTAGACAACCATAAAAAAAAGAAATTAAAACGTTATTATTTTGAATGATAATTTGCCAAGTAGACTTGCTGAGAGAAACTAAAGGGAGAATGAAGTGAAATTTTTAAGGACACAATAAATTGCTGTAGCTGAGCATATTTCTTGTACTGATATCCTTCCACGGTGTTTGGCAGGAAATGATACACATTAATTTTCACGCGGTGCTTATCTTTAACCTTCCAAATAGGCATACAGACTATAAGCCGGCTTGACGCGAACAGGCGTAAAAAATCGTCTTAGAAACTGGTAGGAGTTCTGTTTTTCTTCTTTAAGTGTCATTAAGTGAAATTTTTAGGCAGCCAATCGTTCTCACAATTACCAAACAAATACAATATTTGACACATTGTTTAGTCATTATCCTGCTGCTGAGTTTTGTGTAAACAAGTAACTAACAAACGACCAACAAGTAACTAATCATGATTTGAAATTAAGCTACCGAAAAATACGAATTCAGAAGAAATGTGCCCTAAAGACAATAGACAGTAACAGACATGGGTTGCTTTTCATGGTCAGCTTTGCTTGAAGATCATACGACTACACAATAGCAGCGTAAAGATTTTGCAGTCTGTTTCATTTTTGATTTCATAAGTCTTAATGTTTGTTAGTCAAAGGCAAGCCGATATTTTTATAGAGAATTTCGTTCCGTTGCAAATGCGTCAGCAGGAAAAAAAAACAACAACAAGATACGAGTACAATAAAAAACTAATATTCTGCTGAGTGGGCAAAAATATTGAATGAAACAAACAAAATTTCTTTTATTTATTACCAATTCTTTGTTTTATTGTCACCAAAAGTCAAAGAACAGTTAAATTTCAAACAAAAGAATCGGCAAAAACTTCAAAAGACATTAAAGGACAATATATAATTTATGATCTTATCCTGTTGTGCAGCTACAGGAGTTCTTTTCGCATGGTGTGTCCTTGAATTTAAATCAAAAAAAAAAGTATTTTTTACTTTTGTCTTTGGTCACGCTAAAGATTTTCCTCAAAAAATATTCATAGAAAATCTAAAATCTTCTACAAAAATATTTTTCTCAAAAAATTAACTGGAAAAGGAAAAGTTATTGAAAATTTCGGTGGCAAAAAATTTTTGGTAAATATTTCTCCATTCAAAAATTTTTACGCAACAAAAATTTTTTTTTAATATAAAAACTTGTAAATTATAATAATAATAACCAACCATCATTCACTAATTTATTTGTTTTATTTATTTGTGTATAAATATTGAAAATTTTCCTAATTAACATGTTTTATACACAGAAATGTGCCACCGCAATAAAAACTTATTAAAAACAATTTAAACAAAAACCATTTTATTTAATGCCGGCACACATACACAGCAACAGACAACGCAATGAAAACCTAATAACATGATACAAGTGTTTTGTCGGTTAGGAACTTATGCCATGCAATACATACACACACACCCATACAGACCCACATACGCGCACACACATTCATATAAACAAAATATACGTTCTTCTTTTGAAATACGAGGATAATCTGAAAATATTTTGATGAATGCATACAAAGAAAAAAGTCTGGCAATGTTGGTTGGTTGGTTGCTTCAGGTGGCTGCTGGCAGGCACTCGAACAGAATCACGACATTCTGTTTCAAAGATACCGCTCGCTCATTCGAGACAGATCTCCCGCCGGAGCATAAGATCACCGATACCCACATGCGACACGTCCGATATGTCGTCACGTACATGTTTGCTAAGAAATCGTTGCCGCATCACGTGCAACGAGAGCAGTGTGTTCGAGATTTACGTCAGCACCTGCCCGTGGGGCTTAATCTGACGGTGCTCTCAACACCGAGTGAATAGGAGACGACCACTAACGCCCCCAGAGCACCAGGTACTGCAAGTATGACTTACATGCTAGAGTTGGGTAGCAAATCAGTATAGTTATCCCTCATTCTATAATGCACCTTATTGAGCTGTTTGAGCGGTCTAAACTCCGTGTCACATCAGAATGTTGTTCGTCAAGAACTATTTAACAGTAGTACTGTTAGTTCGAGACACATTCCGGTGACTACTGTTGAATGGCAACAGCACCTAGTTAAGTAGAAGTCGTATCAAGAATATGTGCCTTCCCTCACATATTCTCGAACAAACCAAAGACTCGACTTCCTGCGTAACTTTAGGTTTTAACCACAGCCACTATCCATTCCCAAACCAGCACACACACTCCAACTTTTCAAGGTGGACACGAAGTACTCACTTAAGAGTACATCAGTCATTAAACCCTTACTTGGCGCTGAAGGTGTGGGGCTAAGCTGGTCCCGTAGTGCTAGATTAGAATTGAACTGGGTTTAATCAGTGCTCAACAATCTCTAGTGAGATTTCGAAGAGTCACCTCTTCTGTCATTTTCAATCTCGAGGGGAGACCAAGGTAATGCTACACCTTTAGCTAGGTACCGCGGGGTCGCTTGAACACCCGTAGGTTTAGAAACAAGTTCCTAAACCCCCTTGCGGGAAGCACTCGCAGAACAGGTGGAGAACCATCTTTTCCTTATCCGGTTCCCGATAGCTGCGACAGAATGTATTGTGAGGAAGACGCAGCCTACCAGCATATCTGCCGATCTTCCAGTAGCCCCTAAATACAGTCTTCCTTCGGTCCCTATGAATGATCTGCTACGTGCGCTTATCGCCGAAGCATGGTCACCCAACATGTGCTCAGCGGCTCCACCACTTCGCCGTCTTTAAAAGATAGTACCCTATCATTATACATGCAATCGCATGTGAAGGGGTCATCTCCTGAGTGCTGGTCCCTGATAAAAAAAAAACAATAATAAATAAAAAGGCCTATAAAAATACTGTTGGTCTCTAAAAATAATCGTGGGAGAAAAATGGAACCAAACAGGGCTTCACAGGGGCTAATACATCTTAAAAACGAGTTGGATGATGTAAGACAAATGGCTACCGCTACTCAAATAACCAGAAAATGCCAAGAGCTGCCATCAGAAAAGCAGGAACAGGTCAAGGTGAGCAGGCAAGAGAAAATTCACGTCTTCCTCGTCAATAAAGAGCCTGTATAGGGAAAAGGCATACACCACAGCTCTGCAACTCGTATTGACGAAAACAAAAATATCTGCCGACCATCCACCACAAAAAACCGGATCTAATAAGAGGACTGGGCAAGACAAACCGTCCACATCTAAAGCAGCAGTTTTACCTGTTAAGACAAAGAGACAGCTCCCCCTGCCTCATACAAAGACAGTCGTCGTAAAAAAAAATCTTTTCTTCAAAACTCAATTCTTCATATTTTGCACATTCCAGAATACTAGAACAGAACTGAGTGATGAAAGCCTTTTCATAACAACCCAATTAACACTGCACCTCATACTTCAGCAAACACAAGCCACATATAATTTTAATTTGTTGTCTCAAAAGTTTTATAAGTCTCGGCAACAATGTAGGATTTGTGTTGGTTTTTCCGATGTTCCTACATACACAGTGATACTGGCACAAATACAAACATGAAGACTAACTGACACTTGAACAAATACAAATGAAAACAACTACAAAGTAACTTTGTAAAATTTTTTTTTTGGCCGGAAGAAGCACAGCAAAAAATATATGTATATTTAACAACAACAACAACAGAAAAGCTGTTACGGAAAAGCAGCAGCAACAACAATATATTATACTTTGAATGAGTATAAAAGTTAAACAAGTGGAAAAAAGTTTTTTTTTTCCATTTAATTTCCGCTTTGTTTTTTCTTCAGCGTTTTTATTATCAGTGTATGGTGAAGTGTGTTTTTGCGGTGTATGTTTGTAGGTACATATGTGTGTATGTATGCAAATTGTTTTAAGCTGAAAAGCACATCTGTACGAATACCAAATTAACCATAATGAAAACAGTATTTTTATGGAGTGGCACGAACTCTCTCATAAAGAAAAAACCAATTTTGTAGAAGTGCTGGAAAAAATAGCATAAATAATAAGTCTGAATAAGATGGTGTACGTACGCCACGTCGGCTTTTTGCTGGATCTCTTAAGCAGCCTCACTTCTGTGTGGAGTTTTTATGCACAAAAGCTCTATTAGCGACAGTATAATCAGAACATTTATAACATGCCTTCAGGACTGCCAGATAAAATTCTATAAAAATCGTCAAAACCCCGATAAAATATCAAAAGATGGTAATTTCAGCTTTGAAAAATTCCTCAAAAAAATCGGTCAATGCAAAAGTTAGTGGGGGTCGGTCATACATTTTGACTCGATTGAGGCACTCTAAATGGGTCAAAGTGAGATTTTTCAAAATTTGACAAAATTTGATGGGGTAAAAGTCGGGACATCAAATTTCATTTTAGAGGTATGGTTCCTTCGGCAAAGTTTCTTATTTTGATCCATAGAATACGATTTTCCTTGTAATTTGAGCGATTTTTTTGCCTCCATACAAATCGACCCGCCCTAATGTTTATATATGATTATAATTGTGCCTTTTCCCTTTATAAATATATGTGAAATTTATTATTACATACTTTATGATATTCTGATAAAGTATTTTTTTTACAAAAGCAAACTCAATAACTGAGGAGGAAAGCATATCCATATAGTACTATTTCGCTAATGCTTACTTAGCTCATCAGTGGATTTTTCCTAATTTTTGAATACAAACTCAAGATCTATATGTTTAAAATTCAACTAATCAATCGAGAATTGATGTTGCATATCAAACACAAAAACCAAAAAATCTATAAACAAAAACATAACAATCCATGAGTTTACTTTTTTATAACACACACACATTTCTATTTTTATTCCCAAAATAAATTCAGTTAATATGTATGTTTATTAAATACAATTTTCTTTGCTATCACACTCAGCACTTCTTTCACCAGAAGATCCTTAATATTTAAAATACGTATATTCATTAAAAAAAAAGTAAGAAGTTCATACTTTGTGACTACTTGTCAGGCAAAACAAGCACACAGTAAGCGAAATGAAATTGTTTTTTGTTGTTGTTGTAACGTAATTGAAAGTACTGATGTTTTCACCGCAATTGCTTTGTCTAGCGTCATATTGCATGTTTATATTAATCCCTTAATCACATTTGTGACATTTAATTTGGTGTGATGTTTGTAAGCGTTTTTTTGCGTTTTGTTTTATTGCTGTACATGCTGCAACCACACCATAGCACACTATCAGCTGAACATGATGTCAACAAAGCTCATGATGTTGATTGCTAAAGATAATAATGATGATGGTGTTGATGATGATGGCTGGGGGTAAGTATTGTAGGCATTGTATTCATGTTGCCGCTTATGTAAAGAGATTTTCACAAAAAAAAAAAAACAAAAAAACAGAAGAAAGCTTAAAGGTTTAACCTGAAACAAACACATACGACTACACAAAGCCACACAAGCATACATACACTTGCAATCAAATTTCACAAAATATTCTCACTAAGATAAGTTTCGCAACATGCTGTGTTAAATATAATTTTATATAGTGGTAATTTTCATTTAGCAAGTCTGTGTATCAAAATGAATAAAATTGCAAAACAACAACTGTAAGAATTCGAAAAGCAGAAGAGAAAGAAGCATAGTATTTAGAAGGCAACGTGCACAAAGTCACGAAAAAAAATAACAGTGTGTGTTCGCTGAAGTGTAAATATGTTTGTCAGAGTGTATGATGTGTGGGTATGTTGTTCAGCCATTTTATAAATTTCTTTTGTGGTTGTGTTGATTTCCGCTTTATACACTTGCAAACTTTATTTATTTATTTTTTATATACTTTGTATTCTTTTTACAAAAAAAAAAAAAATAAAAAAAAAGGAAAAAATTATATTAAATGCATTTCTTTTTAGAAGTTTGCAATTCTCACCAGCATAGAATTTTATTTTACAAGTGCACGAGAACTTTTATTGGTAGAGAAAGTAAAACTTTTCTCAGGCATAAGAGCCAGGGAGAGTGAAATATATAAATGACTGAGATTTTTTTATACAAAATAAAATAAAAAACCGTTTTAGTCACAACTAGGAAAGCCGCCTAGTGGGAGTTCTATGCCTACGTAAGGACATATAAAAACCGTCTATTGACATTTGATTTAAATTTTTCCAAGCTGAAACTGACAGGAAAGACCTCTGCGAAAACAAATTTTATCTGTAATGCGTAGTGCGAGTCGCCGCCAAATCGACCACAAATGGATGCGCTCTTAATGATGATGTGTTCCCTGATTTCATTAGAGCACATCCCATTATAGTATCGAGAGAACAACGAGCGGAAGAAAAAGCAAAGAAAGGCATCCAAATAAATTTAGATGCATAATAAATACAACACGCAGCACAATGGCGTGTCTTCTTATAATTTCACATATTTCTACATTCACTTATTTATATTTTTATTACACTAAAAAATGGACAGAAGGACAAATCTCATTAGATTTCTCTTTCACAAAGTATTATGAAAGTCGTAGGACTTGTATTATAGTATGAAAGGGCCTTAAGTAGCACATTTTTCGAACGATTTCTTATTTTTGGACACGCAAAGAATTATGTTTTCATAAAATGTATGCTTAACTTGTATAAATGTGCATGCTGACAATTACTGGCTGGCCCACGATGTCGCACCATATCGTTCGCTAGTTTAATTACATTCAAAACAAAAAACAAGTTTGGGTTTTGCTTTGAATATAATTAAGCGGCTCAGTTTCAGTGGCTGCATGAGGGGACGTGCCCGTACCAGCCTTGATAAAAGAGGACTAAGTGTCTTCTTTCCTTGAATTCTATGGCTTATCACTGTCGCGGTTGTCAAGGGTCCCTGTCTCATTGAAAAGCATGCCAATATAGTCAGAATTTCCACGCGCAATTTTTACACGAACTGGAGTCTGTGGAGGAGGAGGCACCGTGTGTCATGTGTCAATGCCCAGCTCTTGCCATAAAACGGCAAATGTTCTTTACTTCACATTTCCAGTCATCATGAACTGAACTCTCCCAGGTGAGAATTTGCGCAATAGCGGGGTTTATTTTGTGGTACCACAAAGGGTCTCACTTCTAGCCTACGTGAGGCGTTCTCCTTCGGGGAGTGTCCGGCAGCGAACTTGACCTGACCTGACCTGACCTCATTCAATTATTCATTAAGCGTAGACTCCGCTGAAATTCAGTAAAATTTTTAATGACTATAGCAGCGTTTCAAACCCACGACATTTATCCTGTATAGTTAATGTGCTAAAACTAGTCCAGTCCTGATAAAAATAAATAGTTTCCTGGCTGCACTGTACAAATTATATTACAATCGTTTTGGTGTAGAAAGTAAAAAAAAAAAAAAAAAAAACTTAAAAAAACAAGCCATTTATACTTAGTTTTAATACCTAAAATTTTAATTTTTAACACTCACTCACACCTTTGCAATGTTTTGTTCAACGTGTTTTCAAGTAGTTGACATTCTTAAGCTCTTTCAGTGTCGCACTGTGGATTTAATAGTCTTTTGCTCTGTTAGAACTCAGCCAGAAAGACAACCAACACAGATATGTAGGTGAAGGAGGCGAAGAAACATATACACACATTCATACATACCAACGCAAGAATACCTCATTTAAAACTGTTATGCCATGACACTTTATTTAGCTCTTGTTCACAAGTTGTTTTCCTTAACTATTTCATTTACTTTTCTTTTTTACTTGTATTTTTTTTTTTTTTGGTTTCTAGTTAAGATTTTTGATAGTGTACTGACTGACTTACACCGGCAGAACGGAATGGTGATAAATCTGTTTTGTTTAATTTCAATTGCACGATAATGCCCGACTTTCAATCAGGCGCTTAAAGTCTGGTTGAGAAGTTTCGCTATTTTTTATTATCCAAATTTAAGACAGTATTTGTCTTCGACTGAGTTTTATTACTTTCGATATGTTTTTCATCAATAAAAATACATTGTTCTTTCATGAAATCCTAAATAATTTTACCAGCAAAAAATAACACCAAAATTTATTTAATACTTATTTATTTTTTAAGGCTGCAAATATTTCACAAACTTGCATTAAATTTGCAACATTGTGTCAATCTTGAGTTATTTTGTGAACACTCAATATTAACAAATAATTCTATATTTTTGCGGGCAAATTTACATAATACACCTGCAATTACACACACTACGGGTATTCTGGCGGAAGTACAGAGAAAAAAAAATTTAATTAAAATATGTTTAATATCAATTAAAAACTTAATAAAATAATAGCATCAATTAAATTATTATTGTTGATTTAATTAAATGTATGAATTAATTAAAATGAAATACAAATTTAATTAAAAAATTTTGTAATATCAATTAAAAAATTAATTAGATTTTCACATGTAAAGAAATCAATAAAATTTATTATTGTTGACTTAATTGGAATAATTTTCAATTAAATTATTACTAATCTCAATTAAAAATTTAATGAAATATTTGGAAAATTTCTAACAAATTTTTAATAGCAAAAAAAACCATGTATTTTAATTCAATACGAATGCTTGTTGGGTAATAATTTCTATTTGTGTGGTGCATGCATGAAAGAAAACTATGAGATTACAGATCTGCATCAGATGGTATACTGAAAGGAATGCAATGGCGCAGCGGGTTGGGGAGTTCACTCCTGCCAGCGTGATAGGGAGGATGCTCGATTGCGAGCACAATTGGGACGCTGTGGCGCAATATGTAGTATATGTACTACGGAGAAAAAATAGGGACTCCGATGCGTTGCTGCAGAGCGATGCCCCCTCTGAAGGGAACAAGGGATACGGGCCGGGGCCATGGTGGGAGCTACAAACTTGGCGGACCGAGACGTGGGTGAGTAAGGGTGGTCCTGATTGGGACGCCGCTGGGCCTTTCTGAAGTAATGCGGAAAGCGTTTCCGAGAAGGAATCTACACAGAGGAGGAGGAGGGAATTTTTTTTTAGTGGTAACACCACTCGACGCATATGACGACGGGTCTGTAAGTGCGAAGGCATTTTCAACCCTACCTCACACGCCAAAAACAAAAATTTTAAGAGCTAAGAATTTAAATAAAAATAACCCGTCATTTTATGATTTCATAGCAACAAAATAAATTATTAATTTACCTATTGAGCCCAAATGTTAATTAAAAATTTAATTGTATTGAAATTAAAAATTTAATTGTATTGATTAAAATTTTAATTGAAAAATATATGTTATTCTAATTAAAGGTGTTATTTATTAATAGAAAATAAAATTTTTTTTCCTGTACGGTCAAAAATGTCGATTTAGGAACAGGTTTCGGAAAAGTTAAAATCGTGAGCCCCAAAAAAATATGTCTTGAAATTTGACTAATTAATAAAATCTACAATTCTCATTTGTTTGCCTAGACACTTTGCTTTCTATTCTATTATGCGATTATTCCATGCAAATTCTTTTATTACTAAATTTAGATTTGAAAAATTGTAATCGACCACACAGTGGCCATCCACTGTTTATATACCTTTCGCAGTCATATCAGTGCTTATATTTGGTGATGTCATGCGATTACCTCTAAAGGTACTTATCGTTGCTATTTTTGTTACTGTTTATTGCATGCCGCTATCACTGTCTCCTAAAGGCTGTTTTTCAAGGAGCCTATGCCATTTATTCTTGAAGAAAATAAACAATATTTGCAAAATTGCTGTTGTTGGAAAATTCCTCCTACTCCGCAAAAACCTCTTTTCCGAGTTTCTGTTTACTTCGGGAACATGCACGTAGCTGTAGTATGAAAAAATTTGGTCCTTTACAAAGTTCTTCGGCATCGGTTTCTTGAATATATATCAGTAGTTGGGGGGTAAATAACACCAATTCAATACAATATTGAATACAAGAATAAGCAGTACCAATACATCATGCGAGGCAAATAACACCATTCTATTAATGAACGTAGTTTTATTAAAGATATTGGGGAAATAAAAAAATAAAAAAAAATATTTTATTTTACGTTCTTAAAAAAGTAACAGTCAGGCAATGATTGCGTACTACTAAATGTTACCTTCTATAGGAAAGGGATAGTGAAAGAAAAGACAAGGTAAATAGAGGAAATCTTCACTAACATGCAATTCGGCTTTTCGACGATTTTTGTTTTTGCAGTGCCTCTGATGTCAAGGTGACGTATTCGATTTTTGAAGCTGCTTGGTGGTCATTTTGATTTATTAATTAATATTTTAATTTTTCTTCGTCCATGCTACACACTACCATCGAAGGAGGATGCCCTGATATGATTGTGCACGGGCCTTTGAACCATCAGTAGAAGCTGTCTGGACGCTTCGGAGAAGGGGACTGTTTTGCATTCAAAAATTAATAAAATATTCAGCGTAGAGTAAATTGTTAACACAGGGAAGGAATAATTCGTGATTTTCAATATGTTTTACCGTTCTTCCGTAAAATTCTCAAATTGTGATTTGGTGTGCTTTACCTCTCCCACAGATTTGTTAAGAATCGAGTTCGTCGATAATTCTTCATTTTCGTTATTTATGCAGCCAATTAATTTAAAAAGGATCCCCAAACCTAAATTTTCCAGTTTCTGTTAGGCGCACACAGCTCTTTCCATACCAGTTAATTCAAACTTACTGGATTACAAAGAATAGTTCCGACATCTAGGACTAACTGAAAAAGGAACACCCACTACATTTCGCACGCTTGTTCCTCCAACAACAACAACAACAACAATTTTCTACGTTTTCTGCATTTGTGGAATTTTCATTTTAATGTTTTTTAAATATTTTTGTTAGTAACTTTATATCACCGTATAAAAACGTAAATGTGCGGCTAAAAAGTAGTGGGTTTCTGGGCTTCATAACAGCATTTCTTTTCCGTTGTTTCCAACTGCTGCAGTCTGAGGAGCTGAAAATAAGAAAAAAAGAATGTATAATTTTGTGGAATGTTATTGGGTTTTGCAATTTGTGGCTTCCAACTATTGTAAGTAACATAACTACAAATTGTAATTTGAAATTGGAATTGGAATTTTCCTAATCGTAATTGACACTTAACATTGTTGGTTTTTCCTTTAGTTAACCTTTGTCGTCTGACGCAACATACACACCCACCCATCCAACCATACATACTTACGTGCTCGTGTATTTAAATTGTAGGTGTTGGTGTGTGTATGTGTGTGTGTGTGTGCTGGTGAATTATAAAAGTTAAATTATTTCTTTGAAACATAAATGGGATTTAAGGTTAATTAGTAGAGAAGTAAATAAAACGTTGAGTAAAATTTTACAGCAGTTGTAATTACAGTTAACGTATGCAAAAATAATTGCATTTTGGAAAAAGGTTGAGTGCTAAAGTTTTATCAGTTGTGAGGAGGATATATTAACACATAAATGAAAGTTAGGTTACACCGAAAGAAAAATATTGATTGTCTTTTTTTTTTTATTAATTAAAACTCTTAATTAATTCTTTTTACAATTAAATTGTTTAATTGGTACAATTAAATTTTTTAATTCAATTAAAATGTTTAATTGGTACAATTAAATTTTTATTTACTTTAAACACATTAATAATATAAAACCGTTGTTTTTTTTTAACAGCTCCCTGAGAGCTCGAAAGACAATCGTTTTCAATTCGTCGAATTAAACAATTAATTAAAAGTTTTTAATTTTTTTAGTTCAGTAGTTAATAAATATAATTTAAAAAAATGCAATAAAGACCTATGAA
Source organism: Dexiosoma caninum (assembly GCA_963924685.1). Taxonomy (NCBI): domain Eukaryota; kingdom Metazoa; phylum Arthropoda; class Insecta; order Diptera; family Tachinidae; genus Dexiosoma; species Dexiosoma caninum. The sequence continues at coordinate 13,031,648 of OZ004727.1, forward strand.
ATATTTAATTGTTGCAATTAACCATTAATCAAAAATTATTTTAGTAAATTTAACAATAAAAATTTAATAGATATTACTAATTTGTTTACTGGTGAAATTTTAAACAATTTTTTAATTGATATCACAAATTTTTTAATTGAAATTAATTGAAATTTTTTTCAGTGTAGGTTGAATAGGGAAGGCAACTACGTCGTTCTAATACCATATGGAATTATATTTATGGCCCAAAAACAGGCATGTTGGGCTCTCTACCGAAGATTCGGGATACCTCCACCTCACTGAAAAAAATCAGTCCGCTACATATACTCCTTTAGGTGTCTCCAATGTGAGTATTTAGTATATTCTTGGTCCGGTATGTAAGTCCCTCAGAAAATCCGTTCAAACGCTAAACAGTGACACATGTCGTGCTCCAGTGTCTTGTCCTCTTCCTCGCATGCCCTGCATGTAGTGTCCACTGCCAGTCTTATGCGCGCCAGCTGTGATGTCAGCTCCGTGTGACTGCTGATTTTACCAACCAGTCTCCTGAGTGTTGGCTTCTAACCTATATAGTATCTGCCTATACTTCTCCTGATTCGGTTCACCCCAAATTATTCCGGTCGCTCGACACACGGAAGTATTCTGCCAAACTTTCTTATGTTCCGCATTCGTCTACTGTTTGAGTTCAGTTTTGAGCCTCTCAAAAGATCTGACATTCTGCACTGTGATGCTATACAAAGTCAAACATTTACCGCTAATCTCGGGGCTGACCCCTGCGTTGCATATTATACCTTGACGTTCAGGTACCTCGTTCAATTTATCTCATCCTTATATTGAAGGACGTTTCGGCACCTCACCTCCTTCTCTCCTAACAACCTCTTCAGTATCTGTAAAATTACGGCCTGGAGCCCCCTTGTAATCCTCGTTCAGCAATTTAATACGATCCATTATAGCTCTAAACTCAGTCTGAAAGACAGGGGCACGAAATTCTATTCAAATGTATAGGAATTTCGTTCGATATCGAAAGATGTAATTTAGCCCCAGTATTATGATCAGGCAGTCGGTATGTCCTTACGATTCGTGTCACAGAGTCTCCTAACCGCTGGGTCACCATTCTCGCAACATTCTCCATTATATTTCCTGCTTCCCATTACGGTATCAGTGTTAAATGAGAATTAGGGAAAACTCGTATCACGAGCAAACATATTAATTGCCATACGTTGACACTTATCTTAGCTGGCGAACGCTCCCCGAAGGAGAATTCCCCACTTGACGCCTTCTAACTGAGGAGAGATAAAAAAAACTCAAAACTTTGCCCAAAATCAAGATAAAAGTTAAAGAAAGAAACGAAAATTACTGTACAACGTTGATTCCTCAATGATACAAAAATTAGCTCAATTATAATGATAAATTTCATTGATACCATGAAGAAAATGGAAAATGCATTAGTGTGTCTATGCGTCAGTTGTTGTCTGAATGTTTCAGTGGCGAAGGCAGAGTCACTGAAGAGTACCGACTTTAGCTGATACCAATCCGCAGGCACATCGAAGCACCCTCCTTTGTCGGTATTTTGTAGCAGCAGCGAAGTAAAATAATTACTAAAAATAGCCACTAAAAACAAAGCTAAAAAATTTAATACCTCTCTTTGACATCAGAGGCACTGCAGCTCAGCTATAAACAAAGAACGTGCAAAAAGCAGAGCTGTAAGATAGTGAATCTTCACCTCCCTGTCATTTTTTTAACTACCCCTTACTTCTACTTCCAGCACAATGCATCACATGTGTAGGGGTCATATCCTAAGTGCTGGTCGAGGATAAAAAAAAATTATAGGCATCTCTATTTTTGGTTTCATAAGAAATTTTTCAAGAACAGATCTCATTTTTTTTTATATTATTTTCGCGAGTAAAATAACATTTTAAACGTAAACGTTACATATTCAGATACCGGGAGAAATGTCGAATGTACGAGTATTAAATTATTTAAATTTTTTGCCGGCTACGAGGTGTCGATATATGACCATCGATATGGTGATCTGAAACAATTGTATGGCGTATGGAGGCTGAGAAGTAGTGTGTAGTTGTTGTTTTTTGCCAAAGCATTTTTTCTTTATCAATAAATCTTTTAAAGGATGAATTGTTGCCAATAAATCTCTTGTATTTTTTTTTTTTGTTACTTTGTCTATTGAACAAACAATGTCGAAACAAAAAACTCACAAAATGTCGCACAGCAAAACATTTCCTAATGGATTATCATTGTCGACACGTAACTCTCTCTCTCTCTCTCTCTCTTCGTCTATTCTCATACTTAAATTTTTAAAATTTTTCTAATGTCTCCTTGCCATAGTTCCCGCAATTTAGCTTTAAATAGCAAAGATTTATGACTTCAATTCAGCGTCCCTATTAAAATGAAAAGAAAAGAAAAGAACCACCAAGTATTTTAAAAAGGGTTTTCAAAATATCAAGAGTTATAAATCTCTATTCAAATCATCTTTTACAGCCAAACAAATTATTTAAAAACCTCATTTATTGTGAAATTTGAAACCTTTAAAGAGGTTGGTTATGTTACATCGAAACTGCAAACGGGGGAAAAGCAAATAAATCTATTCATACCTTTTTTTTTTTTTTGCTTTATTATTTTTAAAATGCCAAAGAAAAGAACGAAGTACTTAAAATATGAAAGTGTTACCATTCCAACCAACCCCTTTCACTGTCTTATTATGTAAATTTTAATATCCTTATTTTTATTTTGCAACATAACTTTTGCTTGGAAATCACACAGAAAACCGAAATCCGGCCTTGTTAAAAAATTTACAATTTGATTTACTTGTTTTGTTTGAAAATATCAAATTGAAAGTGCCAAAGGTAGTGAAGAAATTTTATATAGAAAACAAATCAACAACATTTCACATTAACCGTCTTTCCACAAGCACCACTAGAAAAAAATTATAATAATAATGACGCATATTTTACTCTTGGCGGATTTTGAGCAGCATGCACCCTACATTTGGATATGTAACAATGTAAATATTTTTGTTTTCCTTAAAACACAAATCACACTCTTCGTTGGAAGTTAGTGGGCTTTAAGCAACAAATACATAGACCACAGCAGGCTACCGACTACAATACGTCTGATATGAAAGTGATTATTTTGACGACAAAACAGCTGCATCACTACACGACAGTATTGTAACTGTAGCCAACTTAACTAAGCCATATAAAGATTTAATGTTGCCAATATTGTGAAATAATTGCTAGTGTTTTTTTTTTCAAGAAAAAATACCAAAACAATCATAAAAATTTGCTAGACACAAAAAAACTAAATCGGCACAAAAAAATAAAAATAGCAAAATAGAGATAAATCCATAGATTGGTCTGAAAATAACAACAACAACAACAACTAAATTGCCATTATTTTTTCAACGATATCAGTTGCGTTACAGAGAACTTCAGAGGCTAAAGGGTTATTAAAATAGGATTTTCACATTACAAGGCGATAACGTTGAATTTTTTCCTTTTGGCTTTTTAAGTAGTATATGGTTGAGTTGAGGCTACAGCAGATAATTTAAAAAAAAATTTTTTTTGAGGCAATTTTCAAGGAAGTGGAAGTATATTTTTTTATATTTTTCTGCAGGGAATATTTATACCCCAGCCAAAAAAAAAATCGTTCTCTATGAATTATTATTTTTAAGACTTCTTGACACTTCTTTATCTCAATTAATTTTTCATAACATTTAACAAGATTAACACTTTTGAATTCATGGAAAACACATTCAAATCTGCCAATTTATTCATATCAACAATAGCGCCGTTGTAATTATAATTTAAATAAATTTTTAAATGTGTGTTCGGGAACTCATTAACCCATGGTAAAACGTAACCAAATCAGGGAACACACATTGCTTCTAAGCACCCATTTAAATGACGAGTTGTTTTGTAAAATATGAACACACAGCAATCACACCCCTCTATTAAAATTATGAGTTATGCATGAATAAATAGAACCTGTTTATTTGCAATAACTATTTCTTTTGCTTGTCCTCTTTTGCAGGGTTTATTTAAATGGTTATCTGATTGTTTTATTTCATATATGTAACACTCTTTGTAGAAAGCAGTCGAATTAAATTCTATTTGCTATTAAATTTGTTTGAACTTTTCGAACTATTTGATTAAATTTTTAATTATTATTATTAAAAATTGAATTAAAAATTTAATTCAATTAAGTCAACAATATTAATTAAATAGATGCTATTAATCAATCTAATTAATTTTTTAATTGATATTACAAAATTTTTGATTAAAATATTGTGTTATTTTAATTAAATTCAAATATTATTTTTGGTATTAAAAATTTGCTTGAAGTTTTCAAAATATTTTTAATAATAATAATTAAAAATTCAATTCAAAATTAATTCTATTAAAGTAACAATAAACAAGTAAAATGATACTATTAATCAATCCAAAATTTTTAAATTTGGTTCTATTTTAATTAAATTCAAATATTTTTTTCAGCTATTAAAACCTTGTTTAAAGTTTTCGAAATATTTAATTAAATTTTTAATTATTATTAATAAAAATTTCATTCAAATTTAATTCAATTAAATTAACTATAAAAACTAAAGTGATACTATTAAGAATCAAAATTAGTCTAATTAGTCTAATTAATTTTTTAATTGATATTACAAAATTTTTCATTCAAATTGTGTTTTATTTTAATTAAATGAAATATTTTCTTTGGATATTAAAAATTTGCTTGTAGTTTTCAAAATATTTTTAATAATAATAATTAAAAATTGAATTCAAAATTAATTCAATTAAAGTAACAATAAAAAGTAAAATGATACTATTAATCAATCTAAAATTTTTAAATTTGGTTCTATTTTAATTAAATTAAAATATTTTTTCAGCTATTAAAACCTTGTTTAAAGTTTTCGAAATATTTAATTAAATTTTTAATTATTTTTATTAAAAATTTTATTCAAATTTAATTCAATTAAATTAACAATAAAAACTAAAGTGATAATATTAGTCATCGAAATTAATCTAATTAATTTTGTAATTGATATTACAAAATTTTTAATTGAAATTGTGTTTTATTTTAATTAAATCAAATATTTTCTTTGGCTATTAAAAATTTGTTTGAAGTTTTCGAAATATTTAATTAAATTAACAATAAAAACTAAAATATTACTATTAATCAATTTAATTAATTTTTTAATTGATGTTAAAGAATTTTTGATTAAAATTTGGTTTTATTTTAATTAAATTGAAATATCTTTTTTTTGACTATTAAAAATTTGTTTGAAGTTTTCGAAATATGTAATTAAATTAATAATAAAAGCTAAAATATTACTATTAATCAATATAATTAATTTTTTAATTGGTATTACAACATTTTTAATTGAAATTGTGTTTTATTTTTTTCTTTGTACGGTGTGCAAATCATATTATTTTATTTATTATTTAATTTTACCGACTTTTTTTTATAGCTCAAATAGCGAGAAATATTCTAGCGAACAATATTGTAGCAGCCTCCAGAAGTCGTCTAAACCCAGTTGAATGTAACAACACACATACCCTGCACATACACATATGTATATTTATTTACAGCTGTATATATGAGAGTACTTAAGACGAAAAGTTTCAGGCAATATTCTTTTAATTTCCTCAAGTTGTTCCTTTATTTGCCATCATCGTCATCGTCATCGACAACATCATTCATTTTTCACCCCTCGTCATTATTATAGCAGTCAAAAACTGCACACACACACACACACAGGGTGTTTTTATAATGAAAGGAAAATGTAACAAAAAAAAAACAACAAACAGTTCTTTGCAGTTTGCTTTTTTGTTGTTGTTGTTGTTGTTTCTATTATTATTATTGTTTTGTATACTTTTAGCTTAAATAAAAAGTTGACAGACCAACTGTAAAAACAATTAAACTGCCATCTTTTAAAATGCTGCTGCTGCTGTAAGTACGAGTGAATATCCTTAAACGAGCACGAGTGAATATCTCAGACTCGTAAGTTTCTCTTATTGTTGCTGATTCTTTATTGTTTTTATGCATTTACGTTTCAGTTACTTTTTGAATTAAATGAGTGTTTTGTTATGGCAAAGTGAAAATACTTTGCCAAAGATTGTACACACGAGTATAATAGATGAGTTAAATTCATTCTTTTTTTTATAACTTTTCTTTTTTGTTATTTTGGTTTCTATTATATTTTTTTATTTCAGTTTTTTAATTATTTCTATTCTAAATAGTCGTGGTTGGTTTCTCAAGTATTCCATTATGAGAGAATTTCTTGATTTTATGGCTTGTTATTATTTCTTATGCAAATAAATATAAATAAATCTCATTATAGAACACTTCAGGTAGATTTTTCAAGAGTTTCATGGCTCTTTTGTAAACTTTTATTTCTGTGCAGTAAGGCTTCCTTTAAGTTTAATGATTTTATTTGGTTGCTAGACTATCATATGGTGTATTTTTATTGGAGATTTTTTTAAAGAAAATTTTCAAGCAAATACAGTTTTAAGGTATAATTTTTCTTTCCGAATTATATTTAAATTCTTGTTCAGCTTTCTATGCCTTTTATAAACTTGGCAAATTTTTTTATTTGGAATTTGGAGTGATTTGATTATGCATACTACTGTTGTCGTCAGCGGACTTTCTCTTCATACGGCTTACACAACCGAAATTATTGGATCTTAGTAGGCTGTGGTACTTGTCTATATAACACTCATCTAACCAAATCCATCCTTCCTCGAAGCAAGGCAGTCTTTATAAAGGGTGTCTGGTAGCAGGTTTATATTTTCAAATTTAAATAAAAAACGTAATAATCGACACAAAATTTTATTAAGAGCATTGAACGATAGAATGGAAATGCGGATTTTATTTTTTAAAGAGTATGTCATCCAGATCCCTGAGATCCTCTTTTAAAATTTCATGAATCGCTCTTGGAATTGCTCAGATCGAATGATCTCCCATTTGACTCCTTCGTTTAGCCAGAAAAAGCCTAGCGTTATAAGCGACGAAGTTAAAGTTTGTTTAGAATAATAATATTAATAATACAATTGAGATATTTTCGTACAAGTTAAGTAGAATTTATAACATATATCGTTGCCTAAAACGGAAAATGCTCTAACTGACAAAAAACCAAATATAATTTTTTTTTTTATTAATTGCAGCATGTTTAATATGGAATACACGAAATTATTAAAAAAAAATAATTAAAAATTTTTTTTTTTTTAGTTATGGCTTTATACATTGTAGGTCACGATGCACATACATATATTACTCTAACTTTCTTTGTCGTGATTACTTTTGTGTTTTACTATATAAACAATGCTGAAATTGAAATCACTACATTTTTCAAAAATAAATTTTTTCCTGACCTCCTGGTCCAAGATAAAAAAAAAAAAAAATACCCAGTGTCCGGCGTACAGTATGACGTTTTCATATAACGAGTGTTCAAAAATATACAAGCCAAGAGTTTTAGTCGTTTAAAAATAATTATGCAAATTTTTTTCTTTTTTCTTATGTCTAAAATTTCTAAAATAAAATTTTATTTAAAAAGTCAGCAGCAGTAGCATTTCAATATGGTGTTCCACGAATTTGCGATAAATTAGTAAAATTCTTTTTTATTCTCTTTAGTTTGGACTTGTTCGAAGTTATCTGGAACCCACCTATTGTTTGGAAATAAATAATTTCTACACTAAATTGGTAGTTTTGTTTATACTAGACTAATTAGGTTTTTCTCTTACCTGTTTTAATATTAAAATCGATATGATTTTAAACAGCACGAATTTTTCCTCGGGATTTTAGACAAAATACCCAGGAAAAACTTTGCTGGCAAAGTAATAAATTAAAATACTAATAAGCATACTCACTAGACTACTTCTACTTTGGCTTTTAAACTGATTACTTTAACATGGCGATATCATTGGGAGCAAGTAATTACCACTCTCACATACGAATACCTACTTCTAAATGCCATTATGAATACGTTATTGCAGTAAGTAGTTAATGAGTTAAAAGTTACCGCTAATGACTCATTAAACACTCAAGAAACAACAACAGAAAGTAATGTTGTTTTCGCAGTAGTTGTAGTTGTAATAATATTGACCTTGTTACCTTGAGGTATGTAATTGAAGGAGTTTAAAAATAAATAATTATTATTTTTAAAGTCATCATATTATTTTGCAAGTCCTTCTTAACTGACCTAAAAAAAGGAGGAGATTCTCAATTTGACTGTATCTGTTTTTGTGTGTGTTACTTTATAACTTTTGACTGAGTGAAGCGATTTTAATGATCATTTTCTCTTAGGAAAGCTCGTGTCTCCCATGTGTTGTAATGAGATACTAAAAATATTAAAATAGAAATTTTTTATTAAAAATTTAGCAGACTTAAGTAGGTTTTAATTTTTTAAAGCATACGAATTTCTATTTTTGTTTTTATAAATTAATTAATAAAATTTGTATTTGAGAAGAAGAGTTTTTACATACACGGGTTTGAGCTTTGTTATGGCAAAATATTTTTAAACTGGAGCAACAGTTAAATATCGAAAGTTTGAATTTTTTTTTCAAATGCAGCAGAAAACTATAGATACCCAAAAAAAAAAAATATTTTTTTATTTTATTATTTTTTTTCCAAAAATAAATATTTTTGGTTAGAAATATAAGAAAAAGTTGCAAAAAAAAAATGGGAATCATTTGTCCTTGCTAGCCAAAAACTAAAACTTATGGCTAAGGTTAAGTATCAGGAGAACTAAGCGAGCTCTATTCGTTTAGAATACGAATTATTTGGTTCAGACCGACTAAGCCATTCTTATTGGGTGATTTCGATTTTCGCTTGAAGTTTCAGGCTCATTTGATTACAGAAATATGGACATTAAAAGTATTTCTGCATTTAGAAACAGTAGAGATTTTTTCTACAATAATAAATATTTTTCTCTCAAGTAATACTGGAGGCACTGCATAACTGCTTCTAAGTAATGCAAACGGTAGGCAGTATATGGTTAAAAAGTATGACGTTTGGTAGCTGTAACTCATAATTTAGGTTTTGCTGGGTATGAGTAAAAGTTTTATAGTTTTGAAATGGATAATTCACTGTTGTTTAACTCTGGCTAAATTACGTAACAAATAATTAAATAACGGATTAGTTCTCTTTTAAGTTTAAAAGTTTGTTTATATTTTTTCTCTTTTTTGGCGATATTTCGTTAACCTTCGGTTAACAACTTCCAAAAATTTTCACATTTTTTAAAAATGAAAAGCAGAAAGAACGAAAAAAGATTAATTTAATTAATAAATAAATAATAAGAATTAAAAAAAATAAATAACTAAAGCACTGTTTAAAAAACAAACTTCATTTATGCCGCAATATACATACATCGTTTTAGACAATTTGAGTCTTTGTAAATTTGAAAATTTTTTTATTCAAATGCCAGGTTAGCTTCAATGTATCGAATAGTCGATTAAAGAGTCAGCACAAACGACCCGAATATCGTAGTAGTCAGTGTTGAGGTGAATCTTTAATTTACGTAAAAATATTTACTTTTACGGTAAAAAGTAATTTATGTGTAAATTATACGAAAGCCTAACTGAATTTATTATAAATTAAAATATTTAAATTTCAATTCCAACACCTTCTCCCCCCAAATATTGATCTTTAAATGAGCAATAAATACGTATGTACATACATATATCTTTTCTAATGGCTTTTCCCATAGAAGAACAATACTTTAAATCACTATAGACTGACATAAATTTACAGATTATTCTTAAATTATTTTGATACCTAATTAAAAATGCATTTGCATACTGTCGATGAAGTATACACGCGGACACATTGTAAATAACAACAAGAAATTAACATGGACTGCATTCGAAATGAACGAAAGAAAAAAAAAAACGAAACAACAAAACGCTAAATCAAAAGCCAGTTGCCGACACGGCTGCCGCCACTGTAGTTTATAAATAAAAACATACTCATACATATATTTACATATACAATATGTATGTATGTGCATAATAAAAAATACTTATGCACATACACATGCGGATATAAAATGAAACGCTTGAGAATTCTTAAACTTCAAAGCGCTTACCGCCCATGTAAAACAATTCTTAAGCCCATTTTAATCTCTACACATTATGTTTTAAATGACCTGCAAAATATCATAAATTCTCCTCCAAAACCAACAGCAACAAGAAAATTATAAATAAACATAAATAAAGGGAAACCTTCAGATACGAGCAGATACGTTGTTTGTATTTATTTTAACATGGCACCCATGTTTAACTTGAAAAAAACATACTTAAACACACACACACGCAGAAAAATAATAATAATAAAACGGTGAACAGAATAAAAAAATTAATAAATTAAAAGGAACTTAAATAAAATTGTATGAATTTGGGAATTTTTGTTTTATAGCGCAGGGTGGGCATATAATTTTATTGTTTTGTCAATGAATTTATGAAACGTGTCTTTTGGACGATTTATACGATGATTTGTTACCGTTAAAAGAAATTCCAATAAATAGACAAATTCTATAATGAGGAATTTTTAGTGTTGCGGTGCAACTGAAATGCTTTTGAAGAAGGTAACGTTCAAAAAGAGAAATTAATAAATGAGTGTTAAATTGCTGTGAAAGGTTTTCAACACAATTTGAATCATGAGCCGTTTATACTAGAAAAGAAATTAATTTTAAATAAATGTCAAATATTTTATTATTAAAATCAATGTTTCATTAAATGAGTTGGGCAACACATAAAGATAAACAAATATCTAGCGCTTAGTTTAAAGGCTCCAATGACACACTTATTACTACTTATTGAACCCGTAGCACTACGACCAAAAGCGGCAACGTTTTGCAACGAGCAGTAATGTTGACTGAACATTTTTAATAAAATCCACTAAATAGAAATCGCTAGATTGACTTGCAAACAACTAAATTGCCATTAATTTTTCAACAATGTTAGTTTTTTTTTGCAAACAGATTCACCGCCTAAAGCTTTGTCACAATCATATCGACCTTTACACTTTTTTCGAAATCGACTTTTTTATGCAAATTGGTACTGAATCTATTAATTCATCGGCTGATGAAGTATTCTAGCGATAATTGTTATAGTTATGGAGATAATACTATGTACATTTTATCGTATGTGACAACTAATGCCGTCAGGTAAATAAAAAAAAGGAATAAAAATGCTCTTCTGTAAAATTTTGTTTTTGTAACGTACGCTAATTTCATGCACAGGGGTCGAATTATTTCAATTGAAAAGGGTGGACGTAGTTTGTTTAATACATTTTGTTTGAGCATTTGTAACTTCGACACACAGCAAAAAACTAAAATTAATTTCAATTAAAAAATTGTTTAAAATTTTCGCCAGTAAACAAATTTCTAATATCAATTAAATTTTTATACTTAAATTAATTTTTTTTTTAAACAACATAAACTCTACGAATCTCTTATAGCTTGTCTGTAGAAACATCCAGGGTCTAGGCGGGAATCGAACCCGCACCTCCTCATGCACTAGAATACGGAGGCACATTGAAATAATATTTGATTAAATGTTAAATGCTACAATTGAAATTTTATTGCATTTTTTTAAATAAATTTTTAATTATATTTATTAATTACAGAACTAACAAAATTAAATAAAAATAACAAAACTTTTAATTAATATTTTAATTGAGCGAATTAAAATCGATTCTCTTTCTACCTCTCAGGGATCTGTGTTCAAGAAATCGTTTATATATTACTAATGTTTTTTGAGTGATTAAAAATTTAATTGCATCAAGTAAACTATTTAATTGAAAAAAAAAAAAATAAAAATTTCTTAACGGTCTTAATTAATGAAGAACATGCAATAATTTTTTTCTGTGCAGATAAACTACACTTGACCCGCTAATTTAAGTTTAGCTGTACATGATTTCGGTGCTGAGGAGGAGTAGAGTGTGGCCCTCTTTACGTGCCAGTTTATATCACTGGCTCGACGTAGACTCCTCTCGTTGGGACCACCCTTATCTTGATAATTTAACGGAGCTATCGTTACTGAACGTCGGATCTAATGCCGGATTCACTAAGAGTGCCGCTTCCTAATTTGATTTACGGCAACTATGTTTTCGAACGATGCCTTTCTCCGACGGCAAATGACATACGACAACGGGTGGTTCAACCATAATGCACGATGTTATTGTGAGTCACATCTTAACGTTCAGTTTTTTGCCCAACTTAATTTAGCATATATTTTTTTCGTATATGACAAATTTAACCATGGAAAGGGACACAATTGAGCAGCACATTAAAATTGTTGAAGCCTTTTACGAAAATGGCCATTCAACTTAAAATGCATTTCGTGCACTTCGTGCTATTTTTGGTCAGGATAATCGATCAAATGTGTTCAAAGTCCGGAGCGGGTCACAGCAAAGCGGGTCTGTAGGAAATGTGAAATAGCTGTGCATGTTCGCCCAGTTCATTCTACGAAAAACATTGCTGTTGTTCGCGATAGTGTGGCAGTAGAGCCATCATCTGCGACTCATCGTCGTAACCAACAATTGAACATCTCACGAACATCACTGATGCAAAATTTTAATAAAGATTTGGTTCAATTGACTCAAGATCTGAAAAACCAACTGACCATTTCAAACGTCGTCAATACGCCGAATGGTTGGTTAAACAGACAGAAGTGACTGTTGATTTTACAAAGTAAATCATCTTCAGCGACGAGTCACACTTTCACCTCAGTGGATTCGTTAACAAGCAGAATTGCCGCACTTGGGCAAATGAGAATCCACGAGTCATTGTTGAAAAGCCGATGCACCCAAAAAGAGTGACAGTTTGGTGAGATTGTTTGGGCTGGCGGTGTCATAGAGCCGTAGTTCTTCGAACATAAGGTTGGCCAAGCAGTTGCAGTGATTGGAGTTCGCTATCGCGAGATTATAACGGACTTCTTGTGGCCAGAAATTAAGGATATGGAACAGAATGTTGCCACTTGCCACACAGCCAACGAAACAATGGCTCTTTTGTGCAAGAAAATCAATGACCCGATCGTGGAGATGTCAATTGGCCGTCGCGATCATGTGATTTAACACCGTTAAACTTCTTTCTTTGCGGATATTGAAAAGAAAAAGTATACTTCAATAATCCAGAAACAAAATTCAAGAGTTAACCGATGAGCTAATTCGGCACATTACCGTCATTGAAGGTCAATTATGTCTCAGAGTCATTGAATATATCGCCCAGCGAAGAGAGGTATGCCAACGAGGGCGTGGCAAGCATTTGACCGATATTTAGTTTCACATTATAAATGTCATAGATCTTTCTATCATAATAAAAGATCTAAAAATTGTTCTCTGAAAACTGATTTTGTTTTATTTACAATTAACATTGTGTGTTTTGGTTAGACCACCCTTTGAAACAAAGTGGGGTTATTTACACCAAAGAATATTCCTTTTCTTCCTCCCGCATAAATGATGCTGTCAGTTAATCGAAACGCTACTGTACTATATTTGGTTTTAAAGACGTCTTGCGTTTGAATTTGGAAAAAAAAAAATTACATTGTCATGGCGCTTAAGTCACAGCCACATTTATTACGCCCACATTTGGTTGAAAGACCTTTAATTCTCATAAAAATTCAGCTCGTAGGCTGTTATTTAAATTGAAAATCTCAACTCTTTCGTTATTCATTCACATCAAATGCCTGATATTTATGTTGTCATGCTTTTGACTACTTATAGCCTCATAAGTCATTATCAAATGATGTCAAAGATTAATGAACCAAGTCTAATTAATAAATAAAAAAGTTAATTAATTGCTTATCATTATTATCCATATTTAGTTAAAATATTATTGATGACGGTCAAAGCTGTTCAAAACAAAACTTTTTTATTCAAATTAAACTCATGGCAAAGTTATTCTCCTTTCAATGACATTCTTCTCATTTTTATGGATTTCCTAACTGTCATTAACATTAAATGGAAATACTTATGCTGTTGCGAATAAATAAATTAATAATAATAATAAAAATAAAAATAAAAATAATTAATATTGATGACATTTCAAATTTATTTGAAGCGAAATAAATTTCATATTGTCATTATTTTTCTGTTCCTTTTTGCAATTTCTCATTTCCCAGTCAGCATTTTCTAGAATTATTGATTTTATTCGAGTATTTATGGAATATTTTGGGCGGTTAAAGTATTCCACTATGCGTTTCGTTTTTGAGCAGGAAATGATTGTATTGTAGGGAGGAAAAGGTTCTGAACGAGTGTATCATGATATGCCTTTCTGAGACTGTTTTTTTTTTAAGACAATACAAACTCTACGAAGCTCTTAAGCTTGAATGTAGCAACAGCCAGCGTCTAAGCGGGAATCGAACCCCTGACTTCCAGGCAAAACTGACATGCTGATAACATGTCTTCTTTATCTTCTAAAAACAGTAGATTTCTATTGTTAAAAAAAAAATTTATGTCATTAGGCTGTGCTAAATATTGTGAGTGGTGTTGGTTGAGTAGCGCATTGAATTTGTAACCAGAAGAAGCACGATACAAAACCCGTTCAGAGTAAAAATTGTTGTACTGTGCCTGCGCTAAAAATTAATGCGCCAATATAACAGCAGAGACGCAGCAACTCCGCTTTATACATGCTGAAAACGCGCTCAAAGTTCTCTATTATTCTGAGCATGTCTCTTCTCTAAAATCTTTCTTTCCAATTTTTTAGTTCGGGTCTATTCACTGCATACTTGGGCTACATCCCCTGAGCAATCCACAGCTTTCGAAGAGATCAAATTTGTTTAAGTGGTAGCTCGGGCCACAATGATCTGTGGTCTTGTGTCAAAAAGTTCTTGTGGGACTATATACCTCACCTCAATTCTCCACAATGATGACATGGCGTTACCAGGAACGATTCTCTCCAGCAACTTCCGGGTGAATATTAACGACCGCGAGGACTGGAGGTCTAACTCTATCAACTTTGAGCCGGGATCTGATGTGCAAGCTGGAGAATAGTACAACAGCGGCGGAAATCAATGGGCCCCGATTCAGGAAATCGTTTCCAATGCTTGTATACCAGTTTTCTAGGCAAAGGTTTATGCCACTGGAATATGTGTGGGAAAATATTACCGTTTGTCCATAAATCTATACCCTATCACATAGTCGGGCGGCGCTTAGGGCCTTTAACTAAACCAGGAGAACCACGAAAATGCTATGTGAGTGCCTGGACCTTCTGAATGAATTGGGGAACTTTAACGCCGTTGCATTGGCTGGTTTCCTGGGTATGGTTGGGGTATGATGGCAGTGAAATGATGGACTATGTGGTAAAAAGGGTGGACAATTTCGGCTTAATTGACCCTGAGCCATTCTGTGGACTTTTGAAAAGCCACAGAAACAAAATTCTTAGAAAGAGGGAGAAAAGGTACTTCGCTGCTCAATGTCATGATTGTGTGGGCCAGCGTCAGGTCAAACGCTTCCTGGTACCGAATCTCAAATAGGCTGCTTTCGTTGAATAGAGCGGACCTAAACCTATTAACAGGGTACTTTATGGATCCCACAAAATTGGTTTGTCCAATATCTGTCGATTTTGTGAAAGTGACATTGAAATATCTGTAGTGCGATTCACTAACTTTAATTGCGATAATCGTATCGTTAAAATAAGCATAACGAAATTTTATCGAATTTGCTATTCAGTAAAATTTTTAACGATATTCGCTATCGCTTCAAGCCAACTGTTATCGTTAAGTTTGCGACAATAGTTTATGTGCTGTTTATTTTGGTTTTTAAATTTTATTCGAACATTGGGGTGTCCACATTCATATATTCCATTAAATCGTTTACTACGTATTTCCAAAATGTAAATGTATGAAAATAAATATATGAAATTATATTTTTAAAACAGAATGAACAACAAATATAAATATAAAAAATTATAAATAAAATATAAGAATAGAAATCTTTTATTTTCGTTTGAAGTACGAAGCATTTGTTTGTTTTTTACATGTTCCTCTTTGTGCTTTCGGAATATTTTCACAGAGATGCCACTTGATTTGAATGATTATCTTGTATCGTTAACATCAAGTTACAGAATCGCACAATCGTTCACAATTGTCGTATCGTTGAAAGTTACTGAATCGCACTACTGAACATGTTCTTTTCGACTGTTGAGCACTCAGCAGATAGCGGGTTCGCCATCTGCGTGGAATTGTACTGCCTTTACACAAAATATGGAACATCGGACCCTAAATAGTGCTTGGATTCCCTAGATGGAGTATAACAAGGAAGGGAGTATAATAAACATAATAAATAATAATATTAAATTTAATTCGAGTCAGAATGAATTGCGATTATTTATTTATGTTTGTTATATGGTTAAGCTATTCTATATGTATGTATATTTCGCTGATACATATCTGAAGCCTGGCTACTGATGACAGATCAGGCCATTAATTTCTTGAAAAAGTTAAAAAAAAATCTCACATGTTTTATATGAAAACTCTCAAAATGTCTTTGAGATTTGCCGAGTATGCTAACATTTTAAAGTAGTTTTAAGCTGATTTAAGTTTTGATTTAAAATTTTTAATTTCTTTTACTTAACATTCCGGAATGTTCATTTTAGCTGATTCAATGTTCATTTTACATTAGTCTATCTATATTTGCACGAAAATCTTGAATTTTTCCGTCGGTATTTAGCAGCTTGCAACGTTGCATGCTGAGTGGATGGGCATTCCGTTCAATGCCCGGTGTAGGATGCTGTGGGGATGAATGGGAGAGGAAGACTGTTGTGCATTTTCTGTCTGTGAGTGCCACGGTCTGGCTAAATCGAGGCTGATAGTCCTTAGGGCGCCTTTCTTTGACAACTTGGTGCTGTGCTCTCGCTTGAATCTGACGGACTTACTGAGGTATGTGAAGGGCACAGGATGGGTGTGACATCTTGGATCCTACGGGGCTGCGTTAACAAAATGGCATCTACGGTGCTACTTGCGTCGACTGCCCTCTAGCTTAACCTAAACTAACGTTAACATGATATAATTTAAAAACAAACAACCTGATTTTATGTATTTAACATTAAGCGACGTTATTTTTATTACGAAGAACTTTGAATCAATTTGTTTGAAGGTAATTTTTAAATTTTTGCCTTTCAAATCATTGTGAATCCATCTTAAAGTTCAATGAAGTCATTATTTTTGCGGAAATTGAAAATGATTATAATCAAAATTTGGTAATGTTAATTTTATATAGGAATTGTTTTGTGTGTCTTATAATATGTGAATATTTAGACTTGTTAGATTTGAACTGCAATAAATAAATTTATTAAGGAATTGCAAAAATTACCAAATTTTACGCACAGTCCAATTGTCGAGAAGAACTCAAGAATTAATATTAATTTCTAGCTCTAAGTGCAATTAAAGATAAAATGTTTTTGAGCACCAAATACTAGATCTTCACCAAATAATAACCAACAAAACTCAAGATAACACAATTTTTACACTTCCCCCCGGAAATATGTGTACGAATTAATTAAAAAATGACTAGGAAAAGAAAAAATAATGCCCTAAGAGCAGAAAAAAAAACAATCCCAACCAAACCATCATTAGCAACTGTTGACGACATCATTTATCATCAACCTGTCTGTCAGTGAAACAGCAAAAACAAAAAAAAAACAAAATTTAATTTATATCTCCTCTATGCCACCACATGAATCTGTAAGATATCAATATATAAAACTGACTGACACAACTTAGACATTCAATCACGCTGACATGCCGAAATAAACACAAACACATTTACAAAGTTCGTGCATGTACATGTACGGACAAACACTCAATCATTTAATTTCAGTTGAATACTTTTTCGTAATGAAGGGCTGTAGCTGACACTCCCAAATGCCTTAAGTATCCTTGGGCTGTCAAAAAGTTATTATGCCTATTAATTTAGCAAAGCAAGAAGGAAAAAACACACGTAGCCGAACAAAGAAAGACATTAAATATTAAAGTACAAATATAACTCGCATGCTCAGACACGCACACACACACACACACACACAAATACAGACACTTAAAAACTAAACTACAGGATAACAAATGACTGTATTTGAAATTATGTATTAAAGGACTGAACAAAAACAAAAAAAAAAAAAATAGAAACAAACGCAATTTGAAAATGTAGATTGGAAAAATGTTATTCATTGTATGCGTCAGTGTAATTGACAGTGGCTCTCTAGTAGGTGGTGATGGTGGTGGTGTGAGCTGACATGAGTGTTATAACGATAATGTTCTTGCTGACTGTGAACTGTAGTTGTGATTCAGCTATTATTTTCTATGACATTTAGATTTATTTTCTTATTTGTTTGGCAGTAATTTATCCCGTCATGCTGTCATTTTATGAGAAAAAAAAAATAACAAAATTTAAATGGGAAAAAGCAAGCAAACCATACTTAATGGAATTTTCAGCAGTCATAAATAAATGTTGTGTGAAATTGCAGCTCAAATTACTGTTTGTATAAAAAAAAAAATATTCCATATATGTCGGAATTAATATTGACATTTTCGGTATGTACACAATTTGCCCTGTTTAGGTTTTAATGCACTTTAAAGGCAACGAAAGCTCTGGCAACATATACTGTGGGTATGCAAAATATTTCCACAATTACAGATATAATTATACAGGGTGTATGGTGGCAAATTTATATTTTTAAATGCGATTATTTCAAAAAGTAATAAACGGTGCGGAGGGAGGGTGGCGCCGTTGGAATTATCGATTGTGCGGATTTGTCAGTCACGATGTCGCAGTGTTCCAGTGAGCTTCGCCCGTTTGCTGTGGAGACATTTTTTAAGAGTAATGGTTCTTACGTAATTGCTTGTCGACAATTTTGTTCAAAGTTCGGTATTCGGCAAGTGTAAATTTAATTCATTCGTGGGTGCAGAGATTCCGTGCAACTGCTTCGGTTATGAAAGCCCCACGGGTAGGGCCCAGTCGATCTTCAAGGACTCCCGAAAACATTGAACTGGTTGAAAGCAGTTTACTTGAAAATCCGCGACTTTCAATACGGAAAAGACCTGCCTCACTGGGACTTCCAAGAGCGATTATTCATGAAATTTTAAATTAGGATCTGAAGGATCTGGTTGACATTCTCTTTAAAAAATAAAATTCGCATTTCCATTCTATCGCTTAATGCTCTTAATAAAACTTTGTGTCAATTATTACGTTTTTTAAGTTTGAACATATATAAATCTGCTACCAGACACCCTGTAGGTCTGCTGTGCTGGCTGAAGGCAATCAATTTAAAAACCGCTCTATTTATTTTTCATTACAATTTGACGAAAAGTTTACTTAATTTTTAAAGATTAAAATAAATATCTCTTCGTTCCGTAAAAATTAAAGCTTTTTCCTTTGTTTCTGCTATTTTTATTAACAAATTATCAACCCTAAATTCCGTAAAAGCAACTGATTCTTACATTGTTTTTTATAGTTCTACTGTGGAATAAATAAATCAAATAAAAGTAAGTGTAAGTAATATTTTTGTTCCAATTATTAATTTATGTCTGTTGTTTTAAAAAAAGCGAAAAATTTCACACGCTTATATAACACTTCTGCTCGACTACTTGAGAATTATGAAATTTTACCGTATCAAAAACCACTCTCAACTTTCGTAAAAACAACAGATTATATGAGTTAAACCTTGAAAAATTTTCTTCTATTTTATTTTATTAATTTTACTGCACCAAAAACTAATAACATAAATAAAGAATAATTTTGAAAGCAATCGAACATCCCTATTAATATATACTTAGTTTTTTTTAAATAAATGTCAGAATTAGTTAAAAATAAAATTGCTAAGCATTTTAAATGACTGAAAGGAAAACTTCTTGAATAAACTACAGTCCGTTACTGTAATAATTTTGCGAGTACATAGTTCAACTTTTTACAACTTTTTAAAATTAAACAGACCGTATGGCCTCAATGGTGGTTTAAATATTGGCTTTCAAAGCTTTAAGAGTTGCTGGTCTATCGGTATAATCTAATGATTTAACATATTCCCATAAAATGTAATCCAAAGTCGCGTTAAATTGCACTACTGGAAATAAAGTTGGCTTCAAATTGATTTTTGCATTAAATTAAATTGTTAAAGGCGCTGTATGGCAAGTTGCGCCCTCTTGTTGTAAACAAATCATATTGATATTTAGCTAATTAATCTTTTAATTAGAATAATATATTTTTTCAATTAAAAGTTTAAACGATTCAAATAGATTTTTAATTACTTTTTGTGATCAATACTTAAATAAATAAATGGTTTTTTTTTTGCTACGAAATTAATTAAATGATGGTTTTGTTTTTATATAAATGCTTTATTTATTTCATATATAGAACACTTTTTATATAAACGGAAATTAATAGCCAAAAAGCATTGGAAAAAAAATGTTTTTTTTTTGCAATTAAATATTTGTTTGAAATATTTAATTAAATTTTTAATTTTTATTATTGAAAATTTTATTTAAAAAAAAAAAAAAAAATAATAATAATAATAAAAATAATTAATAATTTAATTAATACTATAAAGAAATTTATATGTGAAAATTTAATTACTTTTTTAATTAATACTACAAAATGTCTGATTAAAATTTTATTTTATATTTTTCCGTAAAAAAACAATGCATCTCATGTGTAGCGCTCATATCCTAAGTGACGGTGTAAGAAAAAAAAATTTTTTTTTAATTTATACATTAAAATTCCATTGTATTAAGTATTAGAGTATTAGAATCTGTAGCACGAAATGCATAGGTTCAAATCCCACTCTGATGGGCATTAATATCGTCATCATTTGGCGGCATTTTTTTTTGGTATTGCCGGAGTGGAAAAATCGGCGAAATGAAATATTAAAAATAGAAACTTGTCTTTAGCTTAAAAATTTACACGTCTTCTTAATTCTGTCATACCCTGCTTGTCAAATTTACAAAACGTTAAGCAGCAACGTTCTATCAAAATTAATGCCTACTTAATCACTTTTAAATCTGCCTCTTCTCCGCACTATCCCCTTTTAAAAACGAAACATTTACTGTTCGCGTTTCTTAATATTTAATACATTTATTCGTGCTTAAAAACCCTCAATGTCAAGTAAAATGTACTGTCAACTACAACATCCTTTGAAAATGTTTGAGAATTTCATTTCATGTCTTTTTCCAGTCACTTGTTTATGTGAAATAAAACTGACAAGTAAATTGTTATGAGTCATGACACTCGCAATTACAATAAAGACGATTATGTTTGGTATACAACTAGTAAAACATGATATTCTTTTGCCATCTACGACACTTAACTTAATTTTCGTATAACTTTTCTTACTGCTTCTATTAGTTTCTAGCTGTTGAAAAGTGAATGCTGAAAAGCCACAACTTTGCAGAACAATCAAATTTGCCGAAAGCAAACCATCAATATTATAAAAGCGAAGCAAAGCGTGAAAATGAAAGAAACAGACAATAAAAACTTTCAGTTAACTTCTCAACAAATTAAAGTGATAGGGGAAGAATGCTTTATATGGGAGTTTCCATAAGTACACTAGTCTAGAAGAAAAGGAAAGTAGGACTACTGGTGTCTTAATGCTTTCCGGAATAAAATGAAACATATTTTCTGTTTAAAGGATTTAAAAATTTTTCAAAGTGAAAAATATACTCAGCATAGAGATTGAAGAGCAGGCAGGAAATTTTTTCCCGTTATTATGCTTTAAAATTTATTTTGGTTATTATGAAATTTCCCCAATTTCCACGCAAATAAGGACTAACAAAAATGCTATGCCACTTATGACTTCTAGAGGTATAAAGAACTTTAAAAAGTGTCAACTACAAAAAAAAAAAATTACCACGCAACTTCGATATCAGAAACAAAGAAAACCAACGAAGAATTTGCGTTACAATAGGCGTCAGTTGCATGTAATTTGTGTTTGAAGAATTGCGGAGATTTTTTTTAATTTCTATTCATCAAAAAAAAAAAAAAAGAAAACTTGGCGGCAAAACTACCCCTCTGTGTAAAATATCAAATAAAATTTAAATCAGCAACCGCCATGATTTGACATTTAATTGAAAAATATTCACACTCTTCTACGTGCTCTGCAGCAGCGTTGTTTTCTTTTTTTTTTTTTGAAGAGAATAGTAAAATTTTAAGCAAACATTCATTTTTGAAAGGACATACCCCAGAATATTAAAGACAGTGATTTATTGCATTACTTTCTAGAATTGTCAAGTCAAATACAAAAAGATTAGGTTGGGCTTGGGTTAAAAAAAAAAATTTTTGTTTTAAAAATTATAAAGTGTAGTGTAACGTGAAAAATTAAAATAAAATGGTAACCTTTACAAGTGTGAAAATTTGTTTTCGTTATGCATTCTATTCATAAACTAAGTAAGCTATTGGTTAAGAGAAAAAGTTATTTCTTGTTGATTAAATATACTAGAATTTATAGTATTCATTTGGGCAGGATTAACATGTTGGGGAAAAAACCACTAAATAGAATAATTGCATGGAATAATAGAATAATTGAAGTTAATATTTCGCTAAATTCTTGAGCAAGAATTTGCACACACGTCTGTAACAAAAAAATTACCTGGAATGTTATAAAATTTTTCTGTGTAGGTATTATCGAGTACAACAAGAATTTGGGCCCAAATTACCTTATTCGTTATCAAAAGAAATTCTATACATTTGAATACAATTTTAATTATATTATTAATTGATCTTTTTTATTATATTTTTTGATATATATTTATTAAGCCTGAGGTCTTTTTTTATTTAATTTTTTTTTTTTTTTTTATTTTATTTTGTTTTTTATTATTAATTTTTTTACTATATATAATAATAAAAAATATATATAAAATATATATATAATAATAAAAATATATATATAAATAATAAAATAAAAAATTAAATATAAAAAATAAATAAAAAATAGAAAAAAAATAAAAAATATAATAATAAAAAATATAATAATAAAAAATATATATAATAATAAAAAACAAAATAAAATAAAATAGACCTCAGGCTTAATAAATATATATCAAAAAGAATTTGTGATTTTCATTTGATTTAATAAATATTTTTATTGCAATTTTCATACGAATCGAAAGCGGAAGATGCTGATCTTGAAATTTTCAAAACACCCCAAATATCTTGAGTTAAGGAAAAAACTCGATTTCTCCTTCCCGCATGTACTTATCAGCCTGCAACTTAATGGTAATATCAACCGTTTTTAAATTTATAAACAGATTTATAAAGAATTAATTACTATTGGCACACCCATTATATTTAAAATGCATTTATATAACATTTTGTAAACATGCGACTGTGTGTGACTGTTGCCTGTCAACTAACAAGTAAATCGAGTGTCGATTAAGGTGGCATAACCGCAAGTATTTCCTTCCGTTTGAATACGTCTGCATAGTAAAACGAGAATGTTGACAAGTTTAAATGTTTGACAGCGTTTCACTTTGCAGACGCACAAACATGCATGCAAATGCATGCACAGACATTTTATCAACCTTCTTTTTATGCAGAAAACTTATATACTTAAATAAATTTTATGGCAAAATCATTCTGCATCAATGTATGCACATTTAGTGTATATAAGATTGTGTGTGTAGTTGGTACGTCATCATGCTGAACTGTTGATGGATATAAAATTGATTTTCCAATTAAATAAGTTTATGCAAAACTAAGCGAGTTTCAATAAAAATAAAAGGAAAACTTGATGAAATTATGTAAAGCTTGTGTAAGTAAACATTTTGCCACGTTAATGGATATTGAAAAGCAACAATAATATTCATTAAACGCTAGAAATTCATTTAATTCAGGGTAATATTGATTGAAAGTTCAGTTATTAGGGAAACTTTTAGCCATAATTTTCTTCATTATGTTTGTTATATGTTTTTCTTTTATTTTTTATTTTTTTTTTGTAATTAAAAAAACTTTTAGCGCTACAGATTATTTTTCAATTATCTTTTACTGATGTACGTTGATATTTAATGAGAGGATGAAGGTATGTAGAAATAAGTATTTCAAGGGCGCTTCACACTATAATACTTTGTATTAATTTAAGTAAAAAATTCAAGTATTACGTGCAAGTGACAAAGACAAATAAAACGCTAATCCATAAGACTTCAACGTTTTGAGAAATTTTTCTAAACGACAAGATTTTTAAATTTTAAAATAAAACTTAATTTTTCGACTCAAGAATTATATTGAAAAAATTTTAATGTTTTGCTATGAAATACACAGCTGATGCCTTAGCTGATTGTTTCACTTTGTATATAGAAAATAATACTAAACAAGCATTCGAATTAACTTGAAATATTTGTTTTTCTCCTGTTAAAAATTTGTTTGAAATTTTCTAATATTAATTCAATTAATAATAATTTAATTGCTGCTGCTACATAATTCCCTTACTGCTGAAAATTAATTAATTAATAGTTTCATTGATATTGCAAAATTTTTAATAGAAATTTTTTTTATTTTTCGAAAATTTCAAAAAATTAGATTTTCAAAAGATTGTTTTTTCGAGTCAATACCCTCTTGTTGATGAAGTGCGATCTGTGTTTTGGTATCTTGAGTGAACAAAAATAAAAACCGCTTTTAGGTTAACAGCCATATTCATAAAAAAACTTTCAGGACGTTTATAAACCGTTTATAATCAAAAATTGGGTGAAGTTGTATTCATAAATGATGAATAGCAACAGCAAAATCCAATGTTGTTTATGCAAAATTTGTATTGTAGTTGGTGTTTTGGAATATGTAATTAAAGGCTTCAGCTGATAGCAATCCACAATCGCATCAGAACGCTCTCCTTCGTCGGTATTGTGTAGCACCGGCGAAGTAAAATAATAATAAAAATGGCTACTGAACCGAAGCTTCAGCATTGCTACGAGTATAAAAACAAATTATAAAATTTTTTGTGGTTCTTAAGAGGGATTTTTTTTAATAAATGTAATAATGAAAAAAATATATATAATTAATTGGTTAAATGAGTGAAATAGCACGTTACCCTATTTTAACAATCCGGACGTTGTAGGTTCAATTCTTATCAAGAATACAGGCCGCTTTCAATATTAAAAGTGCTATAAAATTTTAATATAATTTTTATTGTATTTGAAAAAATTAGTAACAATTCGAAAAAAATGTCAGCTTAATACTATAAAGAAGAGAAACTTTTCAATTTTCTTAAAAAAGAAAAAAAATTAATTAATTTAGTTTAGACTTTGGTTATATAGTACATTTTACAACTCTATGCTGATATGATTAAATAGTATGCCCTTTGGTAGGTGTAACACATTCTCTAGTTTTGCTGTGATGTTAAACTTTGGCAGTGTGAACTCCATATTAGCGAGCAGAAGACACAACCGATTCCTAAATTTATTTTGTCTTAAGCAATTTTTCTTAAGGCCCAACTATAATGTGCGTACACCAGCTGAAGTCAAATTATGCAACTGTGCGATTACACGCAAATCGTATGTGGTAACTATAATGTACTTAAGAAAAAGTTTCGTTGAGTTTCGTTAACTGTCATTTGCTTAAGCAAGCTACGCAACTGACCGCACATTCCGTACGGAATCAGTTGTTCTTAGAATTTTGAGTGTATGTGTGCATAAATTTTGTATATATTTGAAAAATGGAACGACGCGGACGAGAATAATTTTATATATACTTTAATAGAAAATGTAGAAAAACGAAAATGTTTATACCAAAAAACAAATGCATTTTATTATAACAAAAACGTTAAGGAAAAATCATGGGGTGAAGTTGCATTGCTGCATTATTTTGTACTTTCACCCATGAACAAAACAAGTACTAAATTGTTCATATTTTTACTTTAAAATTCCTCCTAAAATTAATAAAAATAATTTTTCTAGTTTTTTGACCTTTTTTTTTTATATTAATAACACTAATTATTTTAAGCCTAAGGTCTTTTTATATATTTTATATTTATTTCAATATTTCGCTACTCCTTTGTGTAGCTTCTTCAGGAAAATTGGTTTTTGTTTTTTTATAAATTTTTTTTTTTTATGCATATTTATGTTATGATATATGTAGATATATAATATGTATATTATGGATATTTAATAACTTTTTGTGAATAAATTTCATTTATATAGGAAATGTGAAAAGAAATAAAATATTTTCAAAACTACGAATATCGTACCGATGTGTAACTGTGGCGAAATGGTTTCTAAGTTCATGTAAGTATATTGTGGCCACCTAAAAGTCTCTTCTGAGTTGCTAAAGCATTTGACAGCGTTTTCGTTCAATTGTGACAGTAGCTTAAGCTAGCGTACGTACATTATAGTTGGACCTTTAATACTCAACGATATCAAGGTTCTAAACCTGCATATTTTTCAATTATATTTATTAATATTGATAGACAAACTTTTTACCTGCAATATTTTATTTATTTTTTTCTATGATCTTAATATTTAATAAAAAAAACACAAAATGTAATTCCCTGCCGTAAATATAAGTCATAGTGGGTAATAAATATACTCGGTGAACAACATATTGCTAAAATGTTGGAAATGTTCGCAAAAGAAAACATTATTTTATACCATTTACACCCGATCACATTATTCTCTGTGTACATCTCACACACCTACCGGCACGATTTTTCCACACTTTTGTTGTTCTGTAATCACTTTTTTTGTTTTTTTTTTTTGTTTTGTTTAATAAAAAGCAATAACAAGTTTACTCTATTTAAACTACATTTACAAATAAATTGTAAAAGATACAAGCACTCGCACATAACAATACGGTATGTAGGCACATGCATACGTACGTGTGTAGTGTTTGTATGTTTGCACAAAAAAAAAAAATATATTTTATTGTTATAAAACTCCCAATTGCAATGCATTTGACAAATGATCAAGTGTTCTCAACCAGAGCAACAGAGAAATTTATTGTATATAAGTCGTTTGTATGGTTAAACCGAAGACGTACAATATGTTGTTGTTGTTGTTGTTGTTGGCCAACAAACATACATACGAGTGAAATGAAAATAATAATGAACACTTTAGCTGTAGAAGCTGCATATAATGCGGGCATTGAAATCAAAAGCATACCACGCCAATGTTGAAGTATTTGCGTTTCCTAGCGAAATGGTATAAGAAAACTAAAGGATAAATGAATGAATGAATGAACGAATGAATGAATATTCAACCGAGTGTTTGTACGTTAGTCTGTGTTGGTATTTGCAAGAAAAACTGAAAATAATAGATGGCATCTGAACTAACAAAACGAATAAGGTGCTGGCAAATGGAAAAACAAACTAACAAACGAACAAACGCACGCACGAACGACAGGAACAGCCCAGAAAATACAAGCTTTTTGGTCTGTTTGTATATTTGATTTCCTTTACATGTACATACATGTATATTGTTTGCCATTGTGCATGTATGCGTTAGAGACCACACACACACACACACACACACATATACACACATACATAGTGGTGGTGTGAGTGTATATAGCATACGAGCTAAAAGAGAAGCCATCAAAATAACAAATAACATCGTCTCACAAAATTGATTGCATGTCATTAATTTTCATTTCAAATTACACTACCACTACGTCTTCCGGCGCGCCAAGTTAACGCGCGCGCTTCTGCTCCATGTTCACAGCATCTTTAAAATCGACATTGAAACATGCCACCAAAGCCATAGCAGCAGGCTAACAACAATATAACAGCAATAGAAATGGCAGCAACAGCAGCGCAACATCACCCAGTGTCATATAGAAAATTGAATGCACTGCCAGACTACTTCATCCTTCAAGAGTAGACGTGCAGTAAGCAGCTGTACAGTGGTAACGATACAAAACGAAATGCATGGCTAATAGTTTTCTAAGAAATTAATATATATTTTTTTTTATTTAACGAAACGAAATCATCGAAAGAGTTGGCAAAATTGAAACGAAGAGTGCGAGACTTTGACGTGCTAAAACTCATTGGTACATCCTGACCCATACGATGCTCGTGGATTGGCCGCCAATCTCTTCATTGCGGTAGTGGTTTTATCTATGTAAAAATTTTGTGGTTTAATTTTTTTGGTTTAGAATTTTTATTTTAAATTAATTGGTTTAGCTGGTCTATTTGCACAGATGAAATTTTTCGGCTTTCTATTTTTTTTTTTTTATAAATTTTTAGAAATCGAGAATAACATAATTTAAAAAAAAAAAAATCATTTTTTTCACTTGTTTCTCAATAATTGCAAAAATAATGGTTTTACGGAAAAATGATATTAGCATAACTTAAAGCTGCCATAAGTTATAATTTTTTTTTTTTTTGACACGTTGTGCACAAAAAACGAGCCCCTCGTTGCAAAGTTATGATAAGAAGAGCGTAGCAACTCCAATTCCAAAAACCTCATATTTTAGAAAAAAATTCTAAAAAACTAACTGATCCTTAGAAACTGAAACACTGATGATTTTTATAAGTAGGCCACCATAGCGCATCAAAAAAATAGAGTTCAAAGTCAGAAAATTTTTTTTCATTTCTTGTCAAACTTATGCCTCGTAATTTCCACAGGACACTCCATTATGAAACATTTTGTAACGCGAAAATATTTTTATAAATATATACATATATGAATATAAAATGAAATTTTATAATTTTCTGGAAACATTTCTGCCTGTGTAACTTAATTTCTTTTAAGTTATCACGTTTCTTTGAATCCACTGTCATAGTGGTGTCTGTCTGCTCACGGCTGTAAAACACGCTCTATATTCTTTTCAATTTCTTTTAATTTTATTGAGTTTTAGTTTAAATTGTGTGTGTGTGTTTTTTTTTTTTTTGTAGTCTTTCCTAAAAGATTTATGTTGTGTTGCTGCTGCTATTGCTGAATCGTCTGTTTTTCTTACTGCTTTGCAACTTTAATACTTTTTCATTTTCTATTTACAGTTCTTTTGCTAATGTTGTTGTTGTTGTTATTGTTGCCAACATTATTACCAGAGGAAAATCTATGGCATTTAGTTGCTCCAATCTTTAACAACCACATTTACGTCACTTGTTTTTGGCGTGCTTGCATTTTCATTGCTTTGTTTTTTTCATTTTCATTTTCATCTTCATCTCAGTCTTTGTGTTTAGCATGTGGCTGGCTCCTCACTTGTTTCTTTCTTTTCTCATTTTGTTGCTGTTGTTTGGTTATATTGTCCAGTATGGAACGAGTAAAATGTAATAACATGACATGGTTAATGGCTGACAGTGCTCTTCTGTTTTGTTGCTGGCAGATAAAAGCGAATACTGATGATGGTCTTGGTGCAGCTTCTTTTCTATTTTTCATTGCGAATAATTTATTTCTCTTCTGCAACTTGTTATTTACGTATGAACTTTGTTATCGTCATTTTTTTGTGTTTCTTTTTCCTATTCTTTCTTGATTTGCTGAAGTAAAAAAAAAATACAAACAAAGTCTTTTATGGTATTAAGTTCAATTTGAAATTCATAATGGGTAAAAAGTTCAATGTGGAATTAAGAAAAAAAAAAAAACAAATTGATTTAAGTCAAATGCTGCTATTGATGAGGGGCGTCAATTGTCATAATTTCTCGCTTAGAATATTTAAATTGAAGACCTGTATTTTTTTTTTATCTTGTATCAGCACTCAGGAGATGACCCCTACACATGCGGTGCATTGTGCTGGAACTAGAGGAAAGGGATTGTAGAAGAAATGACAACTCTGTTTTTTGTACGTTCTTTGTTTTTATAGCAGTGTAGTAAGATCTCTGATGTCAAGAAGACGCAATAAATTTCGAAGCCTGTGGATTGGATTGGGAAAACTTAAATCAACAGCAAATACTCCAAGATTTTTAATTTAATTATAAACCGAAACAGCGTTATTGGAATAAGGAAATATATGTTATAACATCTCATAGATTAATCAGCGACATACTCCATTCATTCATTACAAATTTTAAGAGCGAAAAACATGTAGAAGCCTGATCTGAAAATTTTAATTGAAAAATTGCCACTCCATGAGTGTGAAGATAAATTTATATTTAAAAACCCAAGACACAAACCATTTCTTTTAACAGAACTCTGTAGCAGAAAACCTAGTGTCATTCATCCCATTGGCACGATACGAATAACAGCTGGGATTACGAGTTTTATCGAGTTTTCTTCTTTAGATTCGCCATTTTCAGTCGAAAGCAGCGGCATCTCGTACATGAGTGGCGAATAACCACAATGATCGGTCTTTGGGGAATTGGCGATTACCGCCGCATGCCTCTTTTTTTTTTTTTTTTTTTTCTTGGAGCGTCACTCAGGAGATGACCCCTACACTTGCGTGGCATTGTGCTGGATCTAGGAAATTAGGTTGTGGGAAGGAGAATAGAGGGAGTAATGTTTATTGACATTTGATTTAAATATTCCCACGTTAAAAGTGATAGGAAACACCTCTGCGGGAAGACCATTCCACATACGTGCTGTTCGGCCAAAAAACGAATTTTCTCTGTAAAGCGTAGTGCGAGTCGCCGCCAAATCGAACACAAAAGGATGCGCCCTTAATGATGATCGCATCGTGCGCGCGAATGACCGAGTTTCGGGAACAAGTTCCCTGATTTCCTTAGCACACATCCCATTATAGTAACGATAGAACAATGAAACACACCCTGTGTCTACTGCCCTTACATAGGAGTCACTACAATTTTTCACCCCCAATGAATTCCGTAATTTAGATCCAGTTGTAATTTAAAGTCGTTACCTTAATATGGAAAGGTCCTGACTATTGCTTTGTTTTCTCGATAGATATAAAGAGGAAGCAAGAAAGTCTTTAAAAATAGAAATTTACTAGTAAATTCTCTAAGCAATTTTTTTTGGCCGAAGTTAAACAATGTTCTTCTAGCAAAGTTTTGCTCTACTCCGAAATAGGCAATATTTTTATTTTGCAGAAGTATATGGGACTTCAAATCGAAACAACAGTGCATATTAAACTCAATTTTCAATTGATAAAATTTAGATTTACGATTTAAAACTCTATGGCCAATTAAATTCAAAATACAATAAACAAATTATAGAGAATAACAAAAAAAAAAAAAGGAAAATAAAATGAAACTTTTGTGTACGTCTGTCCCAAATTTAATCCTTATAAAAATGCTGATAATAAAACACAATGATACATATATACGTAATAACAAAAACATTTATAATATACCAATTTGTTTAACATCCTTTTTTGTTTTTCACAGCATGAACATATACACACCCATTCACAAACATTCAGAAATATTTTTCTCAGAGTTTATCTTTCATAAATATTTTTTCCTCTTTTTTTTTCGTCTTCTTTGAAACCAGGACATCGTTGTCGTTCACATACTCTCCAAACAGCATAACAATTGTTTTGCTGGTCACTGCGAAGACAGTTTTAAAAACAACAAAGGCGAGCTAGAAGAAGAAGACGAAGAGGAAACAAAACGAAAAGTACTTTTTAAATAAATAACAACAAAAGCAAAGACAAACGATATAAAATCACAATTTATAAAATGTGACAGAACTAAACAACAGCAGTTGACAACTGTCATTGTCGGTGTCAGACTGTCAAAAATGTTGGTGTCATTTGCAAAATAATAACACTGGAAAAATAAAAGGCAAACGAAATAAATGAAATATATTTCCCTTTGTCTCACTCTTTTTGAGCGCAGCACGTTTTTCTGGCGAATACGTTGTTAATAACTGCAAAATTATTTTTGTTATCTTGCAAAATATATATGTATGCTCCTTTTTCGTCTTACAATAAATACCCAACAAATACCAAGGAATAGCACGATTAAAATTTATATAAAACAATTTATTTCCATGAAGATAATTGCGCTGTGTTCTTGTCAAATGTCACTTTTAAGGATTTCCGCACCTTTTTCATTTAGTTTCTTATTTTAAAATGTTTAAAACTAAAGCTCGAAAACTCTTATAAAATGCATTTTATTATTTCATTTGTAGTGCATTGGATGGTCAAAATGGGCATCATTGTCATTACTAAAAATTTTTGGATTTAATTTTTATTTTTCTAAAGTGCTGGAAATTGATTTTATACAGGAATAATAAAATGTAAATGTTTTAAAATTAATACAGCAAATTCGGGCAAAAATTGCATTATATTGAAAAGAATATGCCGGCTAATTTTAAATTATTTTCTATGTGTTTGCTGGTCGAAATTATGGAACAATAAAAAATTTTTTTAATTTTTTTCTTTTAATTAATACCTTCATTGGAATTGCATATATTTTTTCAAACAAAAGTTTAATCAATTCAATCAAAAGTTTAATTATTTTTACTACTTGAATAAATATATAATTTATTTTTTTGATAAATGACGGCTAGGCGGCTAAAATTTAGTTTTTATGAAAAAGGACATATGGGAGTTGGTCATGTCTTTGCACCGAATGAAATGAAATTTACAATAGAGCTAAAACACATAATTTAAAAAATATTATACAATTTCTAGCGTATTCTACTCATGAATGCAGCTAAAATTTAGTATTTGAGAAAAGGGAAATGTGGGAGGTAGTCCTGAACTTGCACCAAATGAAACAAAATTTACAACAAAGCTATAACGGATAGTTTTGGATATATTAGTCGATTTCTAACACATTCTAATCATAAATGCATCGAAAATTTTGTTTTTCACAAAAAGGATATATGGGAGGTAGTCATAAACTTGCAGCAAATAAAACAAAATTTATAAAAAATCTAAAACACATAACTTTAGAAATATTTATCAATTTCTAGCACATTATAATCGTAAATGTTGATAAAACTTAGTTTTTGAGAAAAAGTTTGTATGGCAGGTAGTCATGTCCTTTCACCAAATGAAACAAAATTTCCAACAGCGCTATAACGCATAGTTTTGGATATATTAGTCGATTTCTAACACATTCTAATCATAAATGCCTCGAAAATTTAGTTTTTCAGAAAAAGGATATATGGGAGGTAGTCATAAACTTGCAGCAAATAAAGCAAAATTTTACAAAAGACCTAAAACACATAATTTTAGAAATATTTATCAATTTCTAGCACATTCTAATCATAAATGTTGATAAAACTTAGTTTTTGAGAAAAAGTTTGTATGGCAGGTAGTCATGTCCTTTCACCAAATGAAACAAAATTTCCAACAGCGCTATAACGCATAGTTTTGGATATATTAGTCGATTTCTAACACACTGTAATCATAAATGCGTCAAAAATTTTGTTTTTTAGAAAAAGGATATATGGGAGGTAGTCATAAACTTGCAGCAAATAAAGCAAAATTTACAAAAGAGCTAAAACACATAATTTTTTAAATATTTACTAATTTCTAGAGCGTTCTAATCATAAGTGTAGCTAAAATTTAGTTTTTGAGAAAAAGGATATATGGGAGGTAGTCTTGTCCTTGCACCGAATGAAACAAAATTTACAACAGAGCTAAATCACATAATTTTAGAAATATTTATCCACTTCTAAAGCATTCTAAACATAAATGCAGTTAAAATTTTGTTTTTCACAAAAAGGATATATGGGAGGTAGTCATAAACTTGCAGCAAATAAAACAAAATTTATAAAAAATCTAAAACACATAACTTTAGAAATATTTATCAATTTCTAGCACATTATAATCGTAAATGTTGATAAAACTTAGTTTTTGAGAAAAAGTTTGTATGGCAGGTAGTCATGTCCTTTCACCAAATGAAACAAAATTTCCAACAGCGCTATAACGCATAGTTTTGGATATATTAGTCGATTTCTAACACATTCTAATCATAAATGCCTCGAAAATTTAGTTTTTCAGAAAAAGGATATATGGGAGGTAGTCATAAACTTGCAGCAAATAAAGCAAAATTTACAAAAGACCTAAAACACATAATTTTAGAAATATTTATCAATTTCTAGCACATTCTAATCATAAATGTTGATAAAACTTAGTTTTTGAGAAAAAGTTTGTATGGAAGGTAGTCATGTCCTTTCACCAAATGAAACAAAATTTCCAACAGCGCTATAACGCATAGTTTTGGATATATTAGTCGATTTCTAACACACTGTAATCATAAATGCGTCAAAAATTTAGTTTTTTAGAAAAAGGATATATGGGAGGTAGTCATAAACTTGCAGCAAATAAAGCAACATTTACAAAAGAGCTAAAACACATAATTTTTTAAATATTTACTAATTTCTAGAGCGTTCTAATCGTAAGTGTAGCTAAAACTTAGTTTTTGAGAAAAAGGATATATGGGAGGTAGTCATATTCGGTCACCGAATGAAACAAAATTTACAACAGAGCTAAAACGCATAATTTAAAAAATATTGACAAATTTATAAGGCATTCTAATCATAAATGCAGCTAAAATTTACTTTTGGAGAGAAAGAGTATATAAGAGGTAGACATGTCCTTGCAGCAATTTTTCTCAAAATGCAGAATTTTTTTTTTACTTAGACATTAAGTATCTGTATGTGAAATTTCTTTTTATTACGTTTAATACGACGCACTAAGCACTGCGGGCCGGTATTTCAGCAATGAAAACGAAATGCCACTGCTTTAGCTTAAAAATTTGAACTGTGCTTTACAACGTTGTAAACATACAACAACACTCTAGTATAAGAAAAAAATCTATTTTGAAGTTACACCGATGTATGCAGATAAGGCGAAGGGCTTATCGGTCACAGCAGAGCAGCCAACTCTATTGACTTGCTAGAGCGTCAATGCTATTTGCGGCGTATTTTCTAATATGTATGTATATCAAGGAACTCGTTCTGGAAACTCGAACATTTTTACATAAGACAATTGTGGTTGTTTTACCAGGGAATCATAATACGCATTACAAATTAATTTCGTTTTTTAGCCGACAAATTCAATGTCCATAAACACTATTGAATCTAAGCTCCTTACCACAAACCTATTTTTTACAAAGCTTTGTATACGTTGGGACATATCCAGAGCACTGGTCCATATTAACCGAAGAAACTGACACACCATTATTGCCAGACATTTTAATATTCGTAGCGTGAGTATTACTTTTCCCAAAAAAAAAAATTAACCCCTGATAGTTAAGTTATTAACGTTTCATACTTTATTTATTCCCTTCAATTGTGAAGTATAATTTAAATATTTTAAAACATTTGAAGTGCGTTTTTTTTTGCGAATATTTTACGGCTGGTTGGGTGTTTTAACATCTCTTTAATTCCCCTGGTATTTTTGAAATTGAAATTTTATTCAAATTGCATGGCACTTGGTGAAATAATCATGTTTTTCTATTGAAACATATTTCAACAATAACGATCGTATTTGGTGGCATTTGGGCACATTCATTATTATCTAACATCTACATATCATGGCTTATCGCTGATATACGATCAAAAGTGATTAATGGGGTTTTTATCAGCACTTAAATTATGTAGACAAAGCAAAAAAAAACACACACAAAAAAACATTCATCCTTTTATGGTTGGTAGCAATGCTTGTCACTGATAATGCTTAATTATAATTTATTGCGTAAGTATGGTAGTGGAATTTTCGAGTGCACCTTTTCGTTTGCTGCTTTCAAACAGTCATAAAAACATAAAATTATACACAAATTTTATTTTCTGTTGCCTGGTATGGCAACAAGGTTAAGTTTTTCGAGGGTTGCAAAATTAACATCAGCAGCCATTATTTTGCATTTATGTTCGCTATTCGCTGTTACTCTATTTCGTTCCTTCAAGCATTTCCATTTCTATGTTTTTTTCATTTCTTTGTTGTTGTTGTTTGTGAAGCAAACATACATTAAAATTAATTGTTATTTTAATATTTATGACATCGTATAAATTTTCTTTTATTGCACTTTAAATGCTACATATTTATGATGGTAATAACCCTCCTGCTTTATAAGATTTCCGTGTTTTTACTAAGAAGGGTGTATTTATTTTATTTCTTCTCTTGCAAATAGAACAAGGATGTCTAAATACATTTTACGCACTCATGCATCCTTAAGAGAAATTTTATTTTCGCATTTAAAAATTTACAACATTTTGTTGATACATTGCATTAGATGTGTTGGGGTAACTAATCTCTATTCACAAGATGATCTGAAATATATTGCTTTACAGCAGAAACTGGTAGCTAAAAATATTAGAAAAAAAATAAAGAAAAAGTCACAGCTACACACAGCATCATAGAAAATCAGCCACTTGAAAATTTTACGCTGCAAATAAAAGCCAGAATTATTTCTGAAGAAAATTGACCTCGAGTCTTTTCTCTGAAAATGGTGTAGCATCATTGTAATAGAGGGGTCGTGATTTTGCTATTCAGAAACACCGTAGGATTTTATTGGTTATTTACCATAAATCACGCTGTTGTCTTCACCGCGAAAATCACACTTCAGAACAATACTCCATATGCCATGAATGTCATGTAGAGATATTTACTAATTTAAGTGGGTAACATGTCCATTACAAATGATATTATATACTAGAAGAATCGCTTCCAAAACAGTGCTGTGATATACTCCTGCGAATAATTCTAATATGGATATACATTACATTCCCGGTACAAATACTCAGAAGATTTTCCTTACGCATGCAATGCATTCACTGCGGAACTGCAGTAGCAAATTGATTATGTACGGAAGAGCCAGCTGGTGTAGTGCTAAAGAAATTACGAAATACTTTATATAAAATTAATTTTTTTTTCTATAGTAAAATTTGTTATTAATATTATTGTTTTATATAGAAAATTTTCATTTGCACAAAAAAGAGCAGAGAACAAAAATGTAATTTTCATTGGTAAATAGAAAAAAATTCAATAATAAAAATTAAAAATTAAATATTTTGTAATATCAATTAAAAATTTAAATAAATTTGCACTTGTACAGAAATTATTAGTAACAATTAAATTATTATTGTTGACTTAATTATCAATTAAATTTTTAATAATATTACAGTAGTAACTCGTTTATCGCTCATAATGAAAACCAGGCTTTGTGCACGTTTCGAGGATGTTGCAAGTACCGAATAATTTTATTTCATAGCAATAAAACAACTTTTATTCACTGTTATTTCAATTTATTGAAAAAAATTCACGATTTAATACATTTGTATTACATATTTGTACATTTAAATATATATTATTAATTTTCAGAAGAATGAAAAAAATTCGAAATTTTTGTTTGTTTTGAACAAATTTTGTTTTCGAGTACCACCGCATCACTTCTAAGCTATGTACGGCCTTCTTTCGTCCATTAGTGTGTAACAGGCGGCAATTACTTCAAACGGTTCCGAATCGATAATTCACGGTCATCAACAACACTGTCCGCCAGTGAGATATTTTCTTTCAATAATGTAAATTTTGTGCAAAATTTAGTTACAAGAATATAAGAATAGAAGAAGAGCACAGTGCACTTTCTTAACCGGGGATGAATTTTGATAATTGAATTGAATCGTCTGCAAGAGTTGTTCGTTTGTGAGTCGATTCATGGTTAAATTAGAGACCAAACTGAACATGTTTGTTTTTGTAGTTATCAATTGCCATATGGCAGATGGCAGAAGCAAGTACGCAAATTTCCAGGGTATCCCACACAATATATATTTAAACGACCTATGCCTCCACATAGGAAGTTAAATTATATATAAAATTCTTGAGTATGATGGTCTCCACCAGTAACAGCAACGTGATTAATAACGAAAAGCCACAACAACCGTAAATGATACAGTTAGCCGTGGCAAATCCATTAACCAGTGCGAGCGAGACGCCAAACAACAAAATCAGACCTGACCGCACTTAAATAATAATTACGATGACGCGTGAGTTGTTCCTCAACCCAGAGCTGCTTTACGACTGTAAAACTGAACATGCTACACGAAAACAGCTGAGCTGCCAAAAACAGTGTTGCCAAAAAGAAAGTTGCTAAAAAATCAGTTTTTACAAATGGTGTAAAGGCGCTGGTTTCTACTAGCATCTGCTCTCGCCTGAGAAGTGTGTATAGGAAGTAGTTGACTGTCTTGCGGGAGTTTTGTGTTGTTTAGCTTGTATGAGTTCCAGGCCATGGGAACACAGTGTTTTTTTTTTATTTTTTCTTGGCGATGGCACGACGGATGGTAGTCTGCACGTTGACTACAAATCCAAAAACAGACCTGGATTCAAGCCCAGTTTCAGATTAAAAAATTTTAAAATAAAAATAAACATCTCGCATTTTTCTGATGTGCATTAGTGTGTCTTTGTGTGTCAGTTGTTGTCGGAAGGTTTCAGTGGCTGGTTACTGAACAATACCGACTTCAGCTGATAAAATCCACAATCGCATCAGAACGCCCTCCTTCGTCGGTATTGTGTAGTCGTTTCTCCTACTATCCCTTTCCTATAGTTCCAGCACAGTCCTTCGCATGTATAGGAGTCATCTCCTGAGTGCTGGTCCCAGATAAAAAAAAAAAATAAAAAATATATTAAAAGCTGATATAACTTCTGTCCTTTTTAGTTTCACAGTAGTGGGTACTTCAGTTACACTGTCATCATCAATAATAGCATCATTTGAGTTGCTTAGTTGAATTTGTTTTGCATCTTGTAAGTTGGATTCTGTTATCCAAGAGTCTAGCTCTGTGTTAGTGGATCTAAGTTACGCAGCAAAGTAGAGATCGTCCGCACACTATACTGATTTGCGTATGTGGCAAGTATAGCGTAAATTTTTTTTGCAATGTTGCAACTACTGAATATTGAATGTAAAATTTTAGGCCGACGCAACAATCGAGGATGCGCAACTATTGGGTGTGCAAGAATCAAGTTACTACTGTAATTAATACTATCAATTAAAAATTGTTATTAATTATTTTGAAAAATAAAAAAAAAAATTTTCATAGCAAAAAAAAGCCATTTCTATGATTCTAATTTAAAAATTCAGTTTTTTCACAAAAAAAAAAAAAAAAAAAAAAAATGTAAAATGTAAAATGTATTATTACATACGTTATATAAGTTCATTTGAAAAATGCTGTCAATAAGTAAAGTTCTAGCAAAAAGTGCTAAATAATTATACCGGGTGGGCCAAAAGTCACGCCTGCGTGTAAAAATTTAATAACTTTGTAATCAATGAAAACAAAATTCAATTTTTCTTTTGCACAAACCTCGTATAATAGAAGCACAAAAACTTCAGCTTTTGATATTCTTCGTTTTAAAATCATATCAATCAATCCCGATAAAAAGGCGGGACCCGCCATTTGAGTAAATTTTATTTTTAATTTTATATTTAATAATAATTTTAAAGCGAAGTTTTTCAAAAGCCGACAACTTTAATTTCTCTTACAAACTCGACCAGTGCGTGCTGTCGATGTGTAGAACTTCGTTATGAATATGTAGCGTTATAATAATGAGTACATTCCATGTCGACTTTGCAATATCGCCATTCTCTCATTGTACGAAAGGTGTTTTCTTATCAACACTGAAAGTGTTTTAAATTTTTTTTTTTAACAATTTATTCGATTCATTTAAGACATTTGGACTTTATTGAACGGCTATAGAACAAAAAACAGCACAAATATTTTTAATAAGTGAATAGTGCAAAGCACTTTTCGAGAATCGAAATCACTATGACAAACTCTAGATGACTTCGTTAAAAGAGCAAATATTTCCTCGGCCTATTTCTAGCTAAATCATGTGCTATTAAAAATAAATAATTGAAATACTAACAACAACTCCTTAAATGAAATACAATTTTAAGCGTCCTCTCTCACTTTTCAGGATACAAACTTTCATAATGTATCCTGACACTTTTTGTTTCATTACGCTACCACGCTGCGGTGACATTTAAAAGCGGAGGAATTTATAAATTAACATACCATAACAAATTACAACAGCTTAAACAATAACAACAAAAACTTTAAATACAATGAAACGCCACAAAAGGAAGGAATAAAAGAACAACAACTAAAAATATTAATGACTTGAGCAAATTAACATATCAATTGAAAATGAGAATTAATTGTGTATGAAATGAAATTCACGTAACGAAATTCAAAGCAAACGTAACTATAAATTTTACGTAAATAAAATGTAAAACAATGAACATTTGTTATTATGACGGGCATGGCATGAAAAAATAAAAGAACTGGAAAGAGAAACGTTAATAAATCATAAATTGCCAACGGACATGCGAATGTTAAAGAAATAAATTTATGATGGTTTATAAACAAGGAAAAAAAAAACAACAACAAAAATGTTAAATAAAACAAAACCTCATGGTATAGTTGGCATACAAGCAAAGTGAATAAAAGTTATGGCTGAAATGGTATTAGATTAAGGAATTATTTACAATAATATTCACATAAAAAAAAATATATTTCATGTTTCAAATATAAAAATGTAACGAGAGAGTGAAATGGAATAATGCGTACGAAAAAATTAATAATAAAATAAATATACAAATAGATGTTTATTAAGATAATGGCAAGTTTAGAAGGACCGAGTTAAAAATCTGCCAAACTGGTCGATTCTCCAGCTGCTTTAATTATCTTGTAGTCTTTGATCATTTCGAATCACGAAACGCTGTCATGTCATACCCTAGCACCTAAGCATACGCCCCTTCTCTGCACAATTCTTTTCAAAAAGAAGCCAACACAGTGTCAGCGTAGTTGGTAGAAATCATAAAAAAAATTCTATTCTATTACGATATTGAAGGCCGTAATTTGGGCAGTGAATGTTCTTTCCATTAAGAAGCTTGAGTTGGGTTTGAATGGATTTAGTAATGCGCGGTGTACGATGTGGGTTTATACGTATAGTAAGGTCTTCTTTGGACTGTTCCATACTCGGCAAAATTGTTCACAAGTCTCATTGTGGTCCATCTGCTCGGAGGATTGCCGCCAAACGTGCGCCTATACTCTCTTTGAACCGAAACTACGGACTGCAGTGCGTGATAGCGGCGGGCAATCCAAATTCTGTTTTCAGTGTCCCAGTTATCCATTTTTGTTAAATCTAAAAATCAATCTGCAAAATAAAAACAAAATTAACCAGATTCATTAAATAGAAAAAAAGTTATTAAATTTCTTTTTGGTAGCGGCTTTCATCAGCCACACTGTAGTAACAATTTTTTTTTATATTCTAACGCCTAGACTCTAACTTAAAGCAAACATTAACAATTCTTACAATTTCGTACAATAAAAATTCAATTTCATACAAAATTTTCCAAACGCAATATATGTGTGAGTACATTGACTTCCATAAAAATATTATTAAACTAATCAACTTCAGATTGAATAGATGCGATTAAATTCTCTGTCCGATTTAACATGCAGCACTCTGTAGTTAAATGAATGATTAACCTACAACAAGACTCAGAGGTGATGAATAACTCGTTTTAATTATCATTTTTCATAAAGATATACTACGAGTGGTATGTATGTATGTATGTATGTTATGCTGGCAAAACACAAAAGAAGTTACCAACAACTTGACGAAAGGGGGAAAGTTATAAAAATGACACAAACACATACATACATATAAATGTGATACAACGACGTTTAATGAAAATTCATGGTGGCATTTATTGATAGAAAACAAGAGGGAAGAAAACACGTAACAATAAAGTAATAATTTTTAATATATAATTTACCAACATTTTATATTGGCTACAAGTTAAATTTACCTCCGTTTCGTTGGAAGTTTAAATAAAATAAATTTACTAAATGCATGTTAAATAGCAGTTAAATCAAATGCATACAACAACAAAGCAATGGCCATAATTTTAAATGCTAATGTTTGTGTGTGTGTGTGTGTGTGTGTTTGTGTGGTAAAAATTATTATTATTACGTTTTTTTCCGTTTCCGTTTTTGTTTCTAATTCTATTAAAATTTATTTAATGCGACACGACATTACAATTGAGTTAAAGTGACAAACAACAAAAGCTTATGAACTCTCACAATATGCACGTGTTAGTTGGTTCTGTTTACATGTGACAGGTATGGCCAACCTTAACAAAGCTGTCTAACAAATTTTTTTTTTTTTTTTTTTTTTTACGCAATATATATTATTTATTGAATCTTCAAAATCAATTGAACTAACAATAAGTATTCAAATCTTAAGAACTAATTGCTAATTATTATTAAGTACAGCCTAGCTGTACAAAATTATTTATTGCTCGTATAGTTTTATTTCCGCGTCTACTACGTTCGGGCTAGGGAAAGAGTATCCCTTCTTTCCAATCGAATGAACCCTCTTTCGCTTAAAATATTCCGGGCTAGTATATTTGGATGATTCTGGAGTTTGGTTAGGTATGACGTTGCGTATGTTGTTATCTCTTGTTTGACTGTCGGAATATTTAAATCCTTGTGTATGTTAGAATTTTTTATATACCACGGCGCATCTGTTATCATTCTCAGTATTTTGTTTTGACACCTTTGAATTTTTTCTATATTGGAAGCTGAGGCAGTGCCCCATAGCTGGATACCATAGCTCCATATTGGTTTTAAAATTGCTTTGTAAAGCAAAAGTTTACAGCCAATTTAGTTGAGTTGCTTTTAATTTCATTTGAGTTAATTTTGCATCGATGTGCTGTTTCCATGTTAGCCGTCTATCAATGTGCATCCCTAGATACTTGACCTCCAAACGTTGAGGTATTAACTGGTTGTTGATCAGAATAGGAGGACATGTGTCTCTGCGCAGGGTCTAACAAATTAAAAGCCAACTTATAATGAATTAAATTCTCAGGAAGAACTTTGCACAGTTCATTTTATTTATTAAAAAAATTTGCACTTTATTGTTCACTTCAGAGTACATAATAAATTTTTTTGTAACATGTAATTTTTTTTTAGAAATATTTCTGTTCTAACTGCTTTCAGCTGATAATGCTACCCAATACCGATGAAGAAACACGCTCTGATAATACTTGTGCATTAGGAACAGCTGAAGCATATTGTTGAAACCTCACCTAATCCATAATAAAGTCAGTTGCAGTACAAAAATGTTACTGATCAATGTCCTCTATCCGTAGCCATAATTATAACGTTGTGACTGGCATCTGCTTTGGAGAATGATTCGATGTTACGACACTCCCTATTTAGTGCTAAAAATTAATAGACCTCTGAAATGGTTATGCGGCGCAATATCTGAACTTTGTAAGAATTACTTGCAAATCTATCCATATCCAAAATAAAGGACGGTGACATACAATAGCAACGTTGTTGCATGCTTTTTTAATGAATTATTTTCTATAGTAAATGGTGATTTTTTAAGAGCTTTCGAATTTGATTAAAAAAAAAAACAGATGAAATTTAAAGAAATGTCTGAAATCTTTATTTGAGTCGTTAGAACGATCTACTATATAATTCAATGTTTAAATATGATTTCATGTAAATGTTGATCGTGAACCAATTTTGGTATACTCTCTGCGACATTCGCCCGGTATCGCACGAATAAATTCGTCAATATTCGCTGCCTAGTGCGCCAGCCGCTAAGGCCTTATCGCACAAAAAATTCTTTAGACGTTAAGTCGCACGTTATAGGCGACCGGCCCCAAACGTGAAAAAAAACTGTTCACCGAACTTGCCTCTCGATTGGAACATTGTTTCGCGTGCTGTATGGCATGTGGCACCATCTTGCTGAAACCACTTGTCTGCCAAGGCCAGCTCTTCCGTAGTGGAGTAACAGAGGCCCAATTGCTGCGAACAGGGCCGTATCGAAAATTCATGGTCACCAGCAACAGCGGCGGATTTAGCTGCGTATTTTCCACTGTCTGCACTCTACGTGATAAATGTAAATATGGCCCGAAATTTAGTTACAAGCCTCCGAATAGCCGCCTCAGAAGGTCGCCCAAACTGAATATAAAATTGAAGTATTGCACGATGCACTTTCTTAACCGAATACTAAAATTGAATGATCTGCAATCGTTGTTCGTTTGTAAGTCGATTCATGGTTAAATTAGAGACCAAACTGAACATGTTTCACGAAAACAGCTGACATGGCAAAAACAGTGTTGCCAAAAAGAAAGTTGCTAAAAAATCCATGTTTTACAAGGAAATAGTGATTCCACAATAAAATTCAATTACGTAGAGCTGTAAACTGGGATCATGCGCTAATGCATAGAAATACATATTTGCATCTCCTAACAAAAATCATATGTTGCCAGATTGTGAAAATACTCGGAAGTAATTGGTTTGAGCAGAAAAAAAATTTATAAAAGTTACAATAGTTTAGCATACAAGTAGAGAAATATCGACTTTAAATTTGTAATAAAAAAATTTTTCTCGGTGCCGAGTCAATAATTTAATTAAAAAAAAAAAAGGAAAAAATTTTAGAAAAAATAATAAAAATTTCCTGAAGATGTTAACCGATGGTTAACGAAATATCGAAATAGAAAAAAATAAAGACAAACCTTTAAGCTTAAAAGATAATATATAAATTGTTATTAATGGAAATAACATTAAAAAAATAAGGATTAAAAAAAATATTTTAATTTCTGTCAATATTGTTACCCCAGGTTGGACATTGCCCTGGCAACTGTTTGCTTGTGTCAATAAATATTCCCACAAAATAAAAGAAATACCCAGCCTTTGTTATTATTTGTGCGACCGGTAGTTGTGTGACTTTTTATTTCAGTTTAAAAGTTTGTCATAATTCTATACTCACTTTAGCTGCTGTCACTAAATGTATACTTAACTACCATTATTGTGATTAAAATGAAAAGTATAAAAACCCATTCATATGAATTGTGGTCATAATTGTGTTTTGTAGTTAAATGTTCGACTTGTTGTTTTTTTTTTTTTTGTTTTCCTCGTCATCTATTTAACTTTTGTACAGGGTTATAATTTACGAGCCCTTTTTTTCACAACTCGCATATGAAAAGCCAGCCAAGCATGCCTTTTTTTTGATCAAGTTGGCTGGCTGGTTTGTTGGTTTATTATGTCTGCTATTAAAAACCAAATAATTTAAGTGTTATTATTATAATAACTTATTTGCTTTTACCTTACGAAAATTATATGCACACATACACACACGCACA
This sequence comes from Dexiosoma caninum, assembly GCA_963924685.1. Taxonomy (NCBI): domain Eukaryota; kingdom Metazoa; phylum Arthropoda; class Insecta; order Diptera; family Tachinidae; genus Dexiosoma; species Dexiosoma caninum. The sequence goes on from OZ004727.1 coordinate 13,076,547, forward strand.
TAAACCACAAACACATATATACACATGTAGTATGATTACTTTTTCCTCAAGTTTTCTTGACGCTGCGTCAAAACAATCGACGAATTGTTGCGCACAAAAATAGAAACAATTATTCCGCGTTCTTGCCGAGGAAACAAACGGTTTCATGGGTTGTCGATTTGTATTCTGCATTAAAACCGAATTGGCATTTGCAAAAGTTATAGCGGTCATTTCGTTAAAATGATTACTTTTGCTCCACCTTGTGTATGGGGAGAATTTAATGAGATCTTAATATGCACTGCTGTTCTACATATTTTTCTGCGAAATATAGAAATGAAAAGTACCAACTAGATATTATATTCAATATCCAATGCTGGACTTTCATAACGCTGTTAAATAAACTTTCAAAAATTCATATCTTATTGCATGTCGACTGATTTTCTAATAAATAAATTTCTATACTAACGGGTGTCACAGTAAGAATGAACTTTTTAAATTTAGTATCCCTTCTTTTTTGTGCAATCGGCAACTCTGAATTTTGACAGCTGTCACATATGTTTCTTCCGATTATTAAAAATATAGCGCTATAAGTTTTATTGTCAGAGCCTATGCATATTGCAATATTTAATAGATTTGATTGATACTTTTAACCAAAATAATTTTAAAAGCAAACGTAATATGATTTGGTGTTTCGATTTGCCTAACAAAAACTTCTTAAATTTATAAAAAATTAATTTTTTTATTGATTTTTTACCGAAAAATTCTCTGAAATAAAATTTCCGTTTTTAAAACTTTCCTTTTCTTTTATCTTTTGAACTCCTTATAAATTTATAAACTCCTTTTATAACTCCTCCTACTTACTGTATATATTCTCCATGGAAAATTTTGCGATAAAAGTTTATATACTTGAATTTTCTATAAAAAAATTTGTTTCCCATGAAATTTTTAAAAAATAATTATTGTGGATGAATAGAGAATTTATGTGACTGAATTTGCAGAGAAAATTTATGTTGAAAAACTTCCAGATAAATTTATTTTGTCGATATTTTCTAGTGAAAAACTTCTATAGAAATTTTTTTATGAATAAATTTTTCTAGAGAACTTTTTTGCTCGATAAATTTTTCTAAGGAACTTTTTTTCGATAAGTTTGTAGAGAAAATTTTTTATTGATCAGTTTTCTAGAGAACATTTTTTGTTCATCAATTATCTGACAATCTTTTTTTTCGCAAAATTTTTTAGAAAATAGTTTTTATCGATAAATTTTTTTAGAGAAAAATTTTTTAAACAACAATTTTCAAGAACATTTTTTTCGTTTAGTGTTCTAGAGAAATTTTTTCAAGAAAATTTTTTGTCGAGAAATTTCTTAGAGAACTTTTTTTCTCGATAAATTTTTTCTGAGAACATTTTTTGTCAATAAAATTTCTAGACAAATTTTTTTTGTCCATACGTTTTCGATAGAAAACTTTTTATCCATAAGTTTTGTTCTAGAGAAATTTTTTCAAGAAAATTTTTTGTCGAGAAATTTCCTAGAGAATTTTTTTTCTCGATAAATTTTTTTTGAGAACATTTTTTGTCAATAAAATTTCTATACAAATTTTTTTTGTTCATACGTTTTCGATAGAAAACTTTTTATCCATTATTTTTGTAAAGAAATTTTATAAATTTTCTAGACAAAATTTTTTGTCGATTAATTTTCTAGAGACCATTTTTTGTCGATAAATTTTCTAGAGTACTTCTTTTCTCGATAAATTTTTTTGGAGACCTTTTTTTTGTCGATAAATTTTGAAGAGAATATTTTTTGTCCATACGTTTTCCAGAGAAAACTTTGTATCCATAAGTTTTGTATAGACATTTTATAAATTGTTTGTCGATTAATTTTTAGCGGCTCTTCAACTTCAGCAATTTCTTCTTTTTAAATCTATTCGGCGTTAATTTGATTGAGTTATAATTTCAATGGAGTTCTCTGTAAAACGTGCGCGGATAGTGTTGATACTGTTCTCTGAATAAGAGCAATGTGTAGCTGAATTTTATATTATCTAAATTGTTATTAAATTTTCTATAGAAACTTTTTGCAGGTGCAATTTTTAGAAGGAACTATTGAAGATCCTTATTTTTTTTTACCAAAAATTTATATCGCTGCATTTTCTGCAGAAAATATTTGTCGATAAATTGTTATTAATTTTTGAAAAGAAAAATGTTCAATAGAAAATAATTTTCATATACAAATAAAATAATTAAAATAGGCTAATGATCGAAAACATACAGGCAGTCAAAAATTACATGTGATAATTACTAAGAAACACACTAAATCAAGGACAAAATTATTGTAAATTACACTGACAAACTCTAGCAGAACGGAAAAACTTGCTGTTTTCGAAGGTTGCTCCACTTTCATCTGTAGCGTTCTAAGTGTTTTGTCCACCGTGTGTGGTTGGTTACCAGTCGATGTAAATTATTTGCTTTTTCATATTTATTTTTTCGTTGAGTTTTCCTGTACAAAATTTGGGTATTTTGTAACTGTGAAATGGACTTTGGCTTTTGGTAACATTAGTGCGTGAATGGCAGTCCTTTGGAGTTTCTGTCGCTGGTACTATTCACTCTTTTTTTTTTTCCTTTGTATGCCTTCCTTGCTCACTTCTTTTATTTCATTATTAATCCTTTTTTTTATTCTGGTTTATTCTAGATACTTATACTTGAAACTGCTGTTGGTCTCCATTAAAGTTAGTTGTCATCTTTATTCAGTTGCTGCTGTTGTATGCAACACTAATTGGGTAAGTTGTTATTTACAGTTGTATTGTTGTTGTAATATTTCTACGGTTGTCACTTTTTGTCGGCAGCTCGTAATTATGCATGATTTTTATTTAAATGTGACATTTTTTATTTTTGGGTTGCTTGTAGCGTATTATTTATTGCATATTTAATAGTACGTTGTTAGTGTTTATAAAAATTTTAAGGCAAACGAAGGCTACCGCAGAACATGTTGCCAGAAATCGATGTAAAAATTTGTGAGACCTTTAAATTTAAATTAATTTGTATCCGCATTAAAATGTTGAAAATTTTTTTATGTCTTTAAAAGTTATATTTGATGTTGCATTGTAGGCTGCGATAGGCATTATTAATTCCAAAGAAACTACTTTTGCTATTGTTTTAATAACAGACATTTAACAAAATATTAGAAAGATGTTTCTTAGTTGAAGTAAATTTTAAGAATTTTAACTCATATTAAAATTCTTGGAATTAATAATGTCTGCAAATATTTCATTTTCTTCGGAAATACATAATTGAAATATTAATCTTTTGAGGTTCAAGTGTTTTTTTTTTTTTTTATTATAAAATAAAGCATATATGTCAAATTATAAAACCCATAAATTTAACACTTAAAAGAGAGATCATAGTTTCGAAAAAAAAAGAACTCAAAAAATACTTAACAAATTTGAATTTATATTCATTGGGTTATTAAGTGATTCATTCATAAGTGCTCTCTGCTGGCAATATGGGAAAGAATTATACAGCCTTTTAATGAAAAATAACAAAGAATTACTATGTTTATTCAATATCTTGGATCTTATCGTGTTGAACCGTTTTGAGAAATTTCCGTTTTATTCTTGCCATCAGTTGTCCTCATTTGCATAAGTGTTAGTTTCTGTAATTGAAAAAAATGTTTGCTGCCCAGTCCTTGGTTTGTAATTAATCTGAAACTCTTCTAATTGCAGCCAAGACATTGTTCAGTAAAATAATATGTGCCGTCAACTCAGCTTCACGCTGTCAGTCACAGTCTGTTTACACCATTATCCTAGATTTATATCTTGAGCAATGAATAACTGAAGTTTCGTACCCTGAAATTAACATACATCCATAAATACATATTTTAATTGCCTGATTCTTTGCATCCATTTATTAGTTGTTGTTTGTTTTTAGTGCATTTCGTTTACAAAATATGTAAACCAGCAAAATTAATCATCCAATTTTGTTTTTCAATAACTTTTTTACATTTTTTCTTTTTTAAATATATTTATTAAGCTTGAGGTCTTTTTGTATTTTATTTGATTTTATTATTCGATATTTCGTTAACAGCTTGTTAACGTCATCAAGAATAATTTACTTTTTTACAAAATAAATTAAAATTATTTTCAGTGGTGGGTCCTTAAAAATTGGAAAATATATAATCTGCCGCCACGTATGATACACATTTGTGGCCGTTTAATCGCATTTTCCATCACTTTCCATCACTTTCTGTAATATTTCTGGTGATAAATGTTCGCATTCTTGTCGAATATTCTCCTTAAGGGCGATGGTCGAAGTAGTCTGCACGTTGACTGTAAAACTGCAAATTTTCCTGTGTTCAAACCCTGTTACAGACTCGTAAAAACATCTCCCATTTTTTTTGTTGTGCATTTGTGTGCGACTTTGTGTCAGTTGTTGTCGCAAGGTTTCTGTGGCGAAGGCATAGTCTAGTCACTGGTCACTGAACAGTAACGGCTTCAGCTGTATCCAATCCATAGGCACATCACAACGCTCTCCTTCGTCGGTATTATGTAGCACCGGCGAAGTAAAATACTTACTAAAAAAAAATGGTTACTAAAAACGAAGCTTCAAAATTTAATACGTCTTCTTGACACCAGAGACGTTATAACACTGCTATAAAAACTAATAGCGTGCAAAAAAAGCAGTGTTGTAAGATAGCGCGTGCGTACGATGCATTTTTCTTTATATTTCCGTAATTAAAAAAAAACGATTAATAAAACGTTTTCTAATTTTGAAAAGTATATAAAATTGAATAAAAACAACGGCAAATCTGTTTAAAAAAATATTTTATCAACTAAATCAGTTACAATTATTCGCACATGTGCGTTACATGGATTTTGTGAAATTCATTAAACAAAAAAAAATTGTGAATTCTTCCCAGTACTGAGTATCTGCAGTTAAATGCAGTAAATTTATGGCAACACATTTGTTTCATATTTATTTATTTTTCTAAAGACACACATATTTTTGTTTTTTTTTCCCAATGAAATGAAAAACTATTTCACCAAAATGTCATCTTTGTTATATGCCAGTGTATACTACGCTGTGTGGTGTCAATTTGTAAACCCACAAAACAACAATAACAACTTTGTTGGAGCATATTGAAATTCGTTTATTTTGTGATAAATTTAATTTGTATCAAATTGAAATGTTTATTATCAGCAGACAGGCAGACGAGCACAAGGATGGCATCGATAACTATGGAAAACAATAGAAATTGTAAATAAAATATGGCTTATGGCTGTAAATGTGATTACACGTCTAAATATGTTTAATGGTTTAATGGTAGTGGTATTAGTTCCCCGAGATATGCCTGACTGTAGTAGCTATTTATTGCTGCTGTTATGTGCCATACATACATGATGTTTCCGTTCCTTTCCTTTATTATTATTTTTTGTTATTTTTTTTTTTTTTGAGTAACACTTGAAAACAATTTGTTGGCAAGTTATTTATAAGTCAGTTTCGTATATTTTCTCTGAATGACCCTTGACAGTGTGTGTTAAGAGTGCCATATCCGTAGATATTGCTATCGTAGCCTGATCTCTAAGCATCGTATCACATGTTACATGTTACATGTTACATGTTACATTTTTATTAAAACACTCTATATTTGTCGTTATTTTGCTGTGTTTAAATAGAAGAACGGTTTTTTTTGTTATCTCTCTATTTCGGGTGTTTGTTGTGTTTTTGAAACTAAATAACACTTAGTGTGGCGGAAATGGTTAATTTATTTGAGTATTTGAATTGAGATAGATATGCTTCTTAAAAAGACTTCAGATAAACAGGTAGAATTTCTTGTCAAATAATTTAAAGAGTTGCATGTACATATTTTGTAGTGAATAACCGATTATTACACAGGAGTATGTATGTGCCATTAATTACTACTCTTTTTATTTTGTGTCTATATTTCCTTTACGGTCTAAAACTAAGTTTAATAATATAAAATGTGTGGATATGTTAAAAAAAACACATAAAATTTAGAGAATTATATGAAATTTTTATTTAAGTCGTTAGAACGCCTCAAATGTTTCATACGCTGGGTCCAACATGTCTGCCAAGTGCAGGTCTTCCTACTACTAAACCAAAAACAGACCTGAGTTCAACCCCAGTTTCAGACCAATATTTAAAAAAAACAAACATCTCGCATCTTTCTGATATGCATTAAGTGTGTCTTTGTGTGTCAGTTGTTGTCGGAAGGTTTCAGTGGCGAAGGCCTAGTCATTGGTCACTGAACAATACTGACTACAGCTGATAGCAATCCACAATCGCATCAGAACGTCATCCTTCGACGTTATTGTGTAGCACCGGCGAAGAGGTGCTTCGTAGAAGGGGACTGTAATGCACTTTCCCTGTGAATGCCCGCGTCTGGTTAGTTCGAATCTTAGATTCTTTGGCACGCCTTTCTTAAACAACTTGACATTGTGTACTAAGTGGCACCTGACAAACTTACTGATGAACGTGAACCGCAAAGAATGAATGTAACGACCTCTGATTTTCTACTTGGACTAACTAAACTATTAGTAAAAATTTGCATATGTGATCTAAATAAATTCTGGCCGTAATTATGAATCTGATTCTATCCGGCCATTTGTTTGTGCAGAAACAAACTTGTTTTCTTTCTGTGTGTAGATTAGAGTTTTCAAAACGTCAAATCCTCTACCATACTACGACTCTGATGGATTTCTTCTGGAAATTCACTTAAAAACCGCATTTATTATACAAAAAAAAAGCAATAAAAAAAATCCTGCTGATAAAAGTATGCTTAGCATTTTGATGAGTAAATACCAACATAAAGCGTACAAATAACAAAATAAAAAGTACTACAATAATGCTTGTAATAAAAACTAAATTATATCCTTGAAGGCTATAAAGAATTTTTGCCGCTACACGTTGTCTCTTGATGTTGCGCGAACACACACGCACATACATATCCAAACAAGGCAGTGAAATACAACGCCTGGTTCTTCTTTTTTTTTTCTTCTCTCTTAATTTCTGTTTTTATGCAGGCAGTCCAGGTTTCGAAAGCCATGATTATGATGCATTTACTTAAACATTTCATGTATGACAAGCACACACCAACACACTCAAACACATACTTTAATTTTATAACACATTTAACAGCAACATGAGCAAAACAAACAAAAACAACTCACCAAAGACCATTCAAAAGGAACGGCTGCAATCTTGCTGTTGTATATACAACACAACAACAGTAACAACAACAACAACAAGGCAAAACAAAATAAGTAACAAACAAAAAACCCACGCATTATTTAATTTAGTCTATACAAACATAATCGTTAAAAGCATACAAATGCATGTATAAAAGAAAAGAAAGGAAAAAAAAATAAACAATTTAATTCAGCATAACATTAGCACATCAAATTATCGTCAGCATGGTACGAGCAGGAATTGTATGAATTTGTATACGGACGTCTCCTGGCATGTCAAACTAAATGTCTGTTTGTCATTTTAATGTATGATGATCTTTGAGTAAACCGAATAAGTTAAATGCTAAAAATAATACAAATGCTATGGGTATGAAGTAGAGAAGAAAATCAGCGGCGACATGTACACGGGAAGAAATAAAACAAAATTTTAATGAAAAATGAAAATAGTAAATCCGATTTTCACCTGTAAAGAAATTAATAGTATCAATTAAAATCTGTATGTTGACTTAATTGAATTACTTTTCAATTAAATTTTTCATAATAATAATTAAAAATTTAATTAAATATTTTTTGATATATATTTATTAAGCCTGAGGTCTTTTTTTATCTTATTTTGTTTTTTATTATTCGATATTTCGTTAACAGCTTGTTAACATCATCAGGAATAATAGGAAATTATAATTCTTTGAAATATAAAAATATTTTTTTTTTTTTTAATTTTTTTAAAATTTTTTTTTTAAATTTTTTTTTAAATATTAAATATTAATTTAATTAAATATTTTTAAAAATTCAAAAAAAATATTTCAATGCAATTCGTAAGCTTATTGTTATTGTTGTATGGCTGTGACTCCACATACAGCAATGAATTACAATATCAGTGAATACCACACACCACTCAATGAATGATGTTGCCTTTTAATAGTTTTTTATACCAGCTTTCATATAGTGATCATTATTGGCGTTATCGAAAAAGCTAAAAAATTCTGAATATAGATTAGCTATGCCATGCAACAAGCATAAATTATTAATCGTAATTCATTTTGACTCCTGTTAAATAAATAAAAATAATTAAAAAACTTTTCCTTATTAATTAAGAAAAAAAAAACAAATCGGCATCACTGATATTGCTCTAGTTCTATAACTTAAAAAAATTATCATTGATTTGTTTAGGCAACGCTAAATTAAAACATGAAATCAGTTGATATCAATGAATCCGTGTTTTGATTGTGCTCTACTACTGTTTGTTAGTACTGCTCTGCTGCTGCTCTATGAATAATGAATGAATGTTGAAATGGATGACGCATTTGTTATGTGTATGATTCAGTTGTGTTATTTTTATGATATTCTGTGTGTTTTGTGTAGGAAATACAATCACAGTATTCCGCTGAATTCATTATTGTTAATAGTAGTGAATGGTCTCTTGCAGGTGTCTAGTTGCAATCCATAATCAATCCGTTATTCACTCATGAGTTTTTTTCACATTCAAATACTGACTATTCGAAGACGTGTTCGTAGAAAAGTTGTAAATTTTTCGTTTGAGGTATAAAAATTTTCAGCTTTTCCGGAGCTTCCATGTTTTTTTTTTCTGAAAAATTTATTTTAGACATTTTCAGAGACACTTCAATTGGCAAATTAATTTTCAACAGTTTTGCAGTACTGAGACAAATCGTAAGGCAAAGCTCTGGCTATACAGTAGAAAAATCAAAACTCTTCAGCCAAATGCAGTATATTTTTGGCGATTGATTAAGTTTTTATTCAGTGACTGGGCGAGCCAAGTCAAGTTCCTCTCTGATATCGAAATTTAGAGAAGAAATTTGAATGACAAACGTTACTGGTTTAAAATCGTATAAACTTTTATTTATTTGATGGTTAATGCCATCAATTGCTAAAATCACATGAAGATCTTATGCTGCACTAACTTTTTACATCTTCTACAGCCCTGTAAGGCTCCATAAAAATCTGATCAGTTGGTTTTTTTTTATTTTAGATACCTTGGCGCATGGACTCAAGTTTTAAACTTCATAATCATTCAAAAGATTTTTTACTATTTCTTTGCATACAGAAGTCAAAGAGTTGTAAAATTCCACATTATTTTACAGCACGCACAGTATAAATTTAAACAAATCAAGTCATTCCTTGAAACATATAATTAAATATTTCCCAAAGAAATGTGTGGCACACACACACACACACGTACACATATTATATAAAACATTATGCTTATCGTTGAGAGTACAGTGCTTCACATTAAAGCAAAAGGAAATTAAGTGTGAATGTCTGTCTGACAGGAGATCGTACATTTGCTGTTGATAATATTCTGTTCATTTTAAACTGTTGTATGTCGTAAGTTAAAGTTATTGTATTTGTTTTTGTTTTTATTTTGTTCTTTCCGTATTTTCATTTTATTTTATTTAATTTTTTGTGTTCGTTAAGAATAATTGCAGGCAGCCAGAAGCCTTAAAAATAAAAAAAATAAAAAAAAAAAAACAAAATCAAGCAACTAAAGCAGCAACCAACCAGTTTTAAATGATGGCGGCTTATTTGTTTTAATGTTATTTGTTGTTTTTGTATTTTTTTTGGTAAGGATTTTTATTTATTGCCACATAAATTTTGTATTAAATCATTAGGATTTACTTTAGCGTTTAGTGGTTGTTTTAATTCATTTGCCTGTGTCTTTTTATACCCTCTCTACCCTCGCACGCTGGCGTACTGCCGTCTTTTATGCCCAACCAGCCAAGTGCATTCAAGCATTGTATTTTTATATTTTCTTTATATTTTACAATTTTATTTTACTTTTTTGCTTGCAACTTTTTATTTGTCTTTAAGGCCTTCAGGTTGAGTACATTTATTTTCTTGCGTCTTAAGATTTATTTACAGAACGTGAGTGATAATTAATGAGCGTTTAATGTTTAAAAGGAATAAACAACAAAAAAAAGAAACAGCCTTTTAACCCGTATGTGTTTATTAGGTGTGTGTGCGAGTGTGTGTGTGTGTGTATGCAGTAGGATATGTTAATTTGACGCAATATAATATGGAATATTTACCCCAAAGACTGATACAACTTTATTTTTCTTTGAGCAATAAAGTGAAGAAAAATTGTTGACTTTTATTTCGACGCTTTAAGAATTCTTATGAAGAAAGGCATCTTCGACACGTTGGCATTTTTTGGTGTAAAAAGTATATTTTTAAAGACAACTAATAAAATTGAGGACCTAAAGTTTAATTGCAGTTGGGTTATCAGGATAATCTTAAGCCGACGACTCTCAGAAACGTGGTTCTATATGCAGTAGCTTTGGTTCAGCTTTACTTATTGAGATTGGCCACGGCTGAAGTAGTCTGCACATTGACTACAAAATCAAAAAGGCCGGGGTTTGAGCCCAGTTTCAGACTAAGTCTCGCATTTTTTCTTATGCGCCTAAGTATGTCTCTGTGTCAGTAGTTGTCGGAAGGTTTCAATGGCGAAGGCCAAGTTACTCGGCACTGAACAGTACCAACTTCAGCTTTAACCAATCTGCAGGCACACCAGAGCGCTCTCATTGGTCGGTATTGTATAGCACCAGCGGAGTAAAATAACTACTAAATATGGCTACTAAAACACAGCTTCAAAATTGAATACGTCTCCTTTACATCCAAGGAGCTATAAAAAGCATGCTACACGCATCAATATTAAGCCACAATATTTGTCTTTGTGTTAGTATATATATTGAAGCCTCTGACACACTACGTCAACATTTCTCATCAATATTCTTTTTTTTTTTGGGCTTTTTCAAGTGTAAATATATTGAAGTTACCGTCGGCAAAATACATACATATCTATTTATTCATTTATTTATTAACCCTAATCCAGTCAACATGTGCCTTTCAGACACATCTTTCACTTTTAAATCTTCTAACTACTTTAAATTTAGGTCACGACACAATTTTTCACACAATTTTTCGGTTGTTGTTGTACTACTTAGTTTACCTGGTATGAATTCGCCTTGAAGCTTACACAGTTTATTCGGTTGTTGTCTGATATTCAAAAACGGATGACGACACTTTTTCCCACAATGTCTAAAAAATATATGTAAAAATGGAAAAAATTATTAAATAGATTGATTGTGATGGATTTTTGAAGAAACTATAACCCAAGAAGAAATTTACGACAGTTTATTTTCTGAGAACGGGGATTTTATTCCACAATATGAAACAAGTTCTGCTTTGAAAGAAAACAATGTCACTAAAAAATATAAATTCGCAAAAATAATACGTAATGCCTTTATTTGCGCCTCTGAGGCATATTTTGGTCGGATTCATTACAAAATTTATCTGATTTGATTAGGGTTAAAAAGAAAGCAGTGATGATATTTTTTTGTTTTCTTGGACCGGCACTCAGGGGATGACCCCTACACATGCGATACATTGTGCTGGAACTAGGAAATTACGTTATGGGAAGGAGGATAGAGGAAGTAGTGTTTATTGACATTTGATTTAAATTTTCCCACATCAAAAGTGACAGGAAACACAGGGCAGACCCCTGTTTTTGTTTTTTCATTTGAACGTCCCAAAAAGCCTTTAATGAGCGATAACTTCAATTAATTCGATTACCAAAATTTTTTACTCTATTTGTAATGCGTCACAACTGCGATGTGCACCAGAAATAAAATGAATATTGACAATAACACTGCCACACTACGTCAAACTGTTTCAATATTTTGATGAATTTGATATCAAGTCAATATATGTGTGACTATTTTTCGCATACAAAGACAAATATTGCAGCTGAATATTTATCGTGTAGCAAGCGCTTAACACTGCTATAAAAACAAATAACGTGCAAAAGCAGAGTTGTAAGAAAGTGAAGTTTTACCCCGTGTGTTCTCTCTCGTTGTCTCTTTCCAATAGTTTCAGCACAATGCATCGCATGTATAGGCGTCACCCCTTAACTGCTGGTCTAAGGTAAAGGAAATAAAAAAAATTACTCACGCAGGTTCTAAGCAGTCCCTCAACTGTGTTTTATCTCCTCTCAGTCTCAGAAATGTTCTGCTGTTGCCAGTTAAAAAGCATTTAGTCATGAAAGAATTTTCTTGAAATTTCTGTAAACTTTTTATGAATAAAAATTTCAGAGAAGTATGAGAATTTTTTGGAAAATTTCATGTTCGATTACACATGAAAGTGAAATTTCATTTTAAAAATGTCTTCAAACAAACGCCTATTTTGACGGCGTATTATTTGGAATTTATAAAAAAATTAGAAAAACGCTGGACTAAATGTTTTGATTTAAAAGGAGATTGCAGTCGAACTTCTCTATAACATAGCAGTTGGGGACCGTCAAATTTCTACGTTATAGAGAAAATTCGTTATAGAGAAACTGCAGAAAATTTTGACTACATTTTTTTTATGTAGAAAATATATTTATTAAGACAAAAAAAATTGTTTTTACATGAACACATTAAATTTTTTTTTATGAATACATACATATGTGACTAAATTGATGCAAAAAATCGATTGCTAAAAACTTCGCAATAGAGAGATTATTTAGTGTGAAAAATTCTATTTAGGTGTTAAAAAATTGTACGTTACAGAGATAACTTTGCTATAGGGAAGTTCGTTATAGGGAGATCAAAATGTATGAAAATACTCACAAAAATGTTGTGTTCACGAATTTTATTTGTTATAGAGAAGTTCGCTATAGAGAAGTTCGACTGTATTTTGATAAATAAAATAAAACACTTCTTTGACGAAAAAAAAATTTTTTTTTATTCAAATAGTCGCGCGTTCAGAATAGACGTTTGTTTCGATTGTGACCTGTTCATTCGACTCAAATCTCTTACCACCCAGCCATTTTTTCAGCGTTACAATGAGGAAATAGTCTGAAGGGACTAATTGTGGAGAATATGCTGTATCGGGTGGTAGGAGTTCGTGTATACTAGACATTATATAGTTCGTTATGCCGCGATTTAATCGTACTTACTACTCATATCATTCCCAAAAGAAAAATCGCATACCACCCTCTAAGTCAGTGATGTTCGCCACATGCAACATTTGTTGAAAAATTTACACAAACAGTTGTTATTCTCTTTTAATAACTTTCATTCAGTCGTCGTTGAGCAAGCGATAAATACACATGCGGATGGTTATTGTTATTTTTTTCAGAAATTTATTAAGCATTGTTGTTGTTTCTTATTGGACGAAGCACAATAAACAGACGCGATTCAATTAGAATTGAATACGAAAACAATTAAAATATAATAAAAGTTCACGAAATGAAATGTGAAAAGTATTTTATGGTAAACGATGCTTTTTAAAACTTTCAATGCCTTTTATGTTACAAAACATTAAAAGCGGGTAATGAACACGTTTCAATACTTAGATCTGAGGTAAAAGATTTCGATAAAATTAGAACTCTAGAGTTTTGGAAAAATTTAGATGTTGCGATATGTCCCCAGCTCAAAAAATGTATTTAAAATATTTATAATTTTTTTCCACTACTTACTTATGCGAAGAACGTTTGTTCCAAGCAGCGAAATAAAATGACCTCGTTGAATTTAAAAAATATTTTACTAATTCGCAATTGCCATGCAAGTATTAACATGGAATGTTTAATTTAAAATTTTCAAAGCGATTTTAAAAATTATAATGAGGAATGACAGATGGTTAAACTTTTTAGTCTAATATTTAAGCCCAAAAAAAATGTTTTATATGAATTTTTTATATTTTTTATATATTTATATTTTTCCCCCAAATAAGTGTTCTAAAATTATTTATTGAAATTGGTAACTGCTATTTATGGTGCCTGATGCTCTTATCTTTTGCTTAAAATTTAAATTACATTCCTTTAATAAGTTGTATATAGCTGGCATTTTCTTTCTTGTTTTAAACGTTTGACATTATGTTTGCTGGGCAAATTCTCTCACCAATACATCTTCATTTTATTTTTGAACACCACTGCTCTAAGTTTATTTTTCGTTTTGTTTTTTTGAAGAAGACACATTGGCAAAAAATTTTACAGCTTCAATTAACTAATAAATTTGTAAAAGCCAGCCAGCAAAATCCAATAAACAAACATCAAAGTAAAAACTGAAGAAACACTTTAAAACAAATTTGTTCAAAGTTCTTTTTTTTGCGCCACCCTCCATCAATAACAACAACAGAATGCCACACATGGTTGTCATCATGCTTTGTCACTCTGCTGTGTCTGTCCGCAGTGACACTCAGTAAGTACGTGTGTATGTTTGGGTTTTGGTGCCTGACAATCTCTCTCTGATTTCTTATTTAGACAAAGTGAAAGAATATTGACGTTTACGTTGTGCGAGTATTTGTGTTCGTTCGTTTGTTTGTTCGTTTGTTTGCTTGTTTGTGTAAATAATGCACCCCATATAATAATAAAATGGAGATAATTCAGGAAAATACTTTGCAACAACTAAAAATGTCATCATGGTAATATTTTGAGACCAGAACCATAAAAATTACTAAATGGCAATACGATGTGAAAATTTATGGAGCAATTTTGTAGAAAATAAATGGCATGAGTGGTCTGGTTTGTCGTTCGTTCTTATTTGCTGTATATCGTTTGTTTTTTTTTTTTTTTTGGTTTATTTTTCTTTTTCTCTTTTTTGGCGAGACACAAAAAGTTAAATAAAATATTTGGTGTTGGTATTTTTGTGCTATGATTTTCAGTGCAAAAACTCATAGCCATGTTTGGCTAGAAAAGAAAAGTAATTTCGCATTTTCAAAGCTCACAGTTCATTTCAATATACAGAGAAGACAAAAAGAATTCTCAACAAACTGTGAAATAATGAAAGAAAAAGTATGTAGTTGTGCGCCCCAGGCAAAAACCGAAATAATGTTAAATTATAAAGAGGCTTCTAATATACTTGGCTTTGTGTAGTGGAATTGAGTTTGCTAAGGTTATATAAATTTCTTATTTTAGTTGAAAATTATGGCCTAAAAGTTGCAGAAGAAAGAAACCCTAGTCCTACGACTACACTCGGCTGGCTGCATATAAAAACCATAATTTTTAGGCTTTGCTGGCTCTGCTCCTGTACGGTCACAATAAGACACACACTTTTTATAAAACTATGTATATACATATATGTATGTACATATATATTTTTTGTCTTCTTTTTCTTCTGTAGCATTTTGTTTTGGGCACTTTATCAACCATAGCAAAACTGTAGCATAAATCTAATTTTATTCAGACAGCAAGCCAGCAAGCAGTATCTGTGGGGAAGTGCATCTACTATGTTGGCAAATAATTTCATTTAGTGGCATTTAGTAAAGCCTTCTAAGTAGAATGTAAGCACCATTTGCTGAAATCAACAGTATTTTATAGTAAAAAAACTGTTTTCTATCATAAAGTCATAATTTATTTAGTTTTATGTGAACTTTTTGGTCCGGAGTTTAAGGGTAGCTGAAGAACAATTTTATCTAGTTGAATTTAATGAAATATGGTTTCAGAAAAAAAGGATTAAGATAATTTATATGTGTGTGTAGTAAATATAAATACAACGTTGTAAATTAGTTGCAATACAAAAACAAAAAGAAAAAATTTAAATATCCTTTTGTTTTGCAATTGTGTTTGTCACAAACAATGACATGTTTGTATGTAGGAATGTATGCATGTGAGTAACTTTAACTATGACAACTATGACTATATTCAACCCTACAAGCAATTCAGTTAATTTTTTTTTTTTTTTTTTTTTTTATCTTGGACCAGTGCTCAGGGGCTATCCCCTACATATGCAATGCATTGCACTGGAACTAGAGAGAAGGATAGGGAAGAAATATACAGGTGGTGAAAGTGGTAGAAAGATAGAGCTTAATTCTTGCGCAACTTTGCAGTTGCGTGTAAATTATAAAGCAAAGTTGCGGCGTCTCTGATGTTTTTTGTCGCATTATTTTTTTTTTAAGCTAATGGAGTCATTTTATTTTACTTCGCCGACGTTTTATTGCTCAAATACCGACGAAGGAGGGTGCTGTAGCACAGAAAACTCAGAAAAATTTTTTTTCTGATTTGACCCGGCTGGGAATCGAACCTGGGTTATTCTGGTTGCAGAGCCAACACGCTGACTACTCGCCATCAGCACCCCCATCTATCTAACTTTAAATATATTTTTTCTCAACTAATTGTGGCTGATGCCTAGATTATTTTTAATGGAGCCAACTGACTATTTTAACATTGCGATGGCCTATGCGAGTAGTAAATTTTCCGACTCTGCATGACTTTTCAACTAACTTAAAATTAGTTTTTTATTAGTCAACTAAAAGCTGGTTCATTTGTAGTTTATAATTAGCTTTTAACTAATTATGTATATGCCAATCCACAATAGGTCACCCAGACGTGGGTGAGTGAGAGTGGTTCTGATTGGGACGTGGCTCTGGGCCTTCCCGAAGTAATGCGGAAAGCGGTCCCGGGGAGGAATCTACCCAGAGGAGGAGGAGGGAATTTTTTAGTGACAACACCACTCGACGCAGAAGACGACGGTCTCTGTAAGTGCGAAGGCATCAACACTACCTCACACGCCAAAAAAAAAAAAAAAATCCACAATAGGTCAACATAAATAAAAAGCTCTATTATTTTTTTATTTATTATTTTAAGAAATTCTTTTATTTTTTTTAAATTTTTGTTCGTATTATTATAAAATATTGAGTAACTTTTATAAATTATTAAGCTTTGTTTTATTGCAAATACATTCTGCATGGATTTCTCGTTTTTTTTTTTTTTGAACAACTTTTAAGGCATTTCTTATGTTTCTGTCCACATCATCTGAGCCAAGTGATCGGCAAGCATCTGTTGAAATAATATTTTTAATTATATATTATGGAAATGTTTATACTATGTATGTATGTACATATATGTTAAATATATACCTGATAAAGCCTGGAAGAAAGCTTGGAAATCTTTCAATCTTTTCTTTCCGTGGATGCCATCTAGATTAATATCCATGCAGGCGTTCGTTGAAAATATATTTGTTAAAGTTTAACATTAGAGCAGGAAGGCTCTTCCAACTGAGCTGAGTTATTTGTAATTAATTTTTTTGCATATATATTTCTTTTTCTTTTTAAATAAGTCCTCTTAAATTTCTTTTGCTAACACACCTCATCTTTATATATTTTACAAATAATTAGAAATAAATAAAATCACGAAATATTTCAATTGACACTTTGAACATACTGCTTCAATTTTACGCACAAAACTGATCACTCATTTAACAATGAATAAATTAACTCCTCTTTTGGGAAGAAAAATAATAGCTCAAAGTTTCAATTCTTGTAAAAACCCAAAAAATTAACAGTTATAAAAAACAGAAGAAAACCACCAACCACCAAAATGAGCAACGAATGCAAAAAAATACAACAACTTCACGGCACAGAACATGATCACACTGATTCGGGGAAATTGTGCATGACTTTGTAGTATTAAAGCTTAAGGTTAGTTGTTACAAAATTAAATATATAAATAGATTACTTTTGTAGTCTTTAACCACGTTGTTTGCATTACCGAATTACTTTGTTGTTAGTTTGTAGTTAGTTGTTAAAAAGTTGACAATAAATGGATTATTTTCGTAGTCGACTATCTATTTGCCTGCAGGGAAGGTATAAAGGAATCAATATTAAGTTTGTACGGGCGGCATTACGACCGCTTGGCGAATCCTTCCCAGTTTTTGACTGAAGATTTGTTTTAATTACAAAGTAACATTTGCACCACTTGCAGAGACTTTGACTTTAACCGTTCTGAAGATATACGAAAATAAATACATCACACACATACATAAGTACAATCACACACATACCTACGATGGCAAATTTATGTTTTTAAATAGGATTATTTCTAAAAGTAATAAACGGTGCGGAGGGAGGGTGGCGCCGTTGGCATTATCGATTGTGCGAATTTGTCAGTCACGTTGGCGCAGTGGTCGAGTGAGCATCGCCCGTTTGCTGTGGAGACATTTTTTAAGAGTCATGATTCTTACGCAATTGCTCGTCGACAATTTTGTTCAAAGTTCGGTATTCGGCGAATAAGTGAAGAACCCTTTCGTGGTTGCAGAGATTCCGCGCAACTGCTTCGGCTATGAATGACCCACGGCCAGGGCCCATTCGATCCGAAAACATTGAAACAGTTTACGTGAAAATCCACAACTTTCAATAGGGGAAAAGACCTGCCTCACTGGGACTACCAAGAGCGATTATTCATGAAATTAAAAAAAAAAGATATGGATGACATACTCTTTAAAAAATAAAATCCCCATTTCCATTCTATCGTTCAATGTTCGTAATAAAACTTTAAAAAAGTGTTACACACTCTACAGCAGCTTCATAAAATGTTTAATTAGCAGTAAGTTAATTTTTTTCCAAGCAAATCCCTTCCCAAATATGATTGAACTTTCATAATTGCTGAAAATTTCAAACTCATTGAACGAACAAAACCAAAAAACAAAAAAAAACATAATTTTCCACTAAATAAACATTCAATTTGCGGTAAGAAAAAAAATCATTAAATTATTGTTTGTTGTGAACACGCTTAAATGAAATACTAAACCTTAAAATACCAAACTCTTGCCCCTCGCCCCACTACTCCTCATCCACAACACTGTTAATGAACAACAAAAACATTTACCAAATGCAATAAAGGAGTATTAAAAAAAGGAAATAATTTTCCCAAAAGCAATGGAGAGTAGTTCTTGACAAATTAAACGATTGTTATTTAACAATACACAAATACACAATCATTTAAGTAGGTTTATACGTGAACACACCCACACACACACACGCACACACACTCACATGCCCATGAATGTCTGTATTTTGCGGTGTGTTTATAAAGATCCTCCTCAGCAATTAAATTCATATCCATTAACATAAACCACTACGACAATATAATGAATATATTAAACCTGTCGTCGACATCAAGTGCTTAGTTATCGTTATGTTTTCCTGTGATTTTCGTATTAATGGCTCTGGTGTTGGTGTTGGTCTTTGTGTTCGTACATTCTCTTAATAACGCTGGCGGTATGTGATTCGCTTCGTCGGTTTCTTTTCACAATTTCCTTTTTTCTTTTTACTCATTTCTAGTCTATTTTTAATAGTTTGGTTTTTCATATGCATGGGGCCCATACCAGCTGACAAATCAGGCGAGTTCAACTACAAATAGAAAATTTCTTAATAGAGAAGTTTTACGAGGGTTATGTGAGACTTCTACTATTTAACGTCAACAGTGTTTGGTGACATTTATGTATGACAACTGTCTTTGAGATCGCAAAAGGCAATCAAAAATTATTGGTTAAAGTGAATGAGTGTTCTTTTTTTTTTTTTTGTAAAGAGAAGTAACACTCTGGCAATGATTGCCCGCTACTACGTGTTTCTTCCATAAGAAAGAGTTAGTGTAAGAGATGACACGTGATGAAAGGGATAGACAGAGGAAAGCTCCTCTCCGCAGTGTTGCAGCGCATGTGATGTCAAGAAGATGTATTCAAATTTGAAACTGTGTTTTAGCAGCTCTTTTGGATTAATTATTTTACTTCGCCGATCCTTCGCAATACCGACGAAGGAGCCCGCACTGATGTAATTGTGGATTGCTATCAGCTGAGAGTGTTATGGTTCAGAGACCAGTGACTATGCCTTCGCCACTGAAACCTTCCGACAACAACTGACACCCAAAGACCCACTAATGAATAAGAAAATAATAAGAAAAATGAGAGATGTTTATTTTTATTTTAAAATTTTAGTCTGAAACTGAAGTTGAACCCAGGTCTGTTTTTGGATTCCTAGTCAACGTGCGGACTACCATCCATTGTGCCATCGCCACCCTCATACAGCTGCGTCTTAAGAAAACCCGTTGGTGTCCAGATCATCTAATCCAAACCAATAATCATTGCCGTTCACTCACTGTGACCAAAAATAAGATCAGGAGCTCTTGATGTTCTTGGCATGAAAATTCTGTGTGATACGCGCTGGATTGATACCTTTTTTCAATTCTCAAAAGAGGCATTCAAGAGCCTCGGTATTTTACCACGGTTTAAGACATACTGAACGATATCTGTTCTCTTTGATATTTATAGCACTTACATTCGACCGAAAATGTCATACAAATTGCATATATAACCCGGTACCCATTGACTAAAAGCATGCAAAATGATACATTCCTCTTCCAAGACCAACCAATATTGAGGTGAACGGGTCTTAACTGTCCGCAAGAGTCTGACACTGTCTGTAATATCCAGACAAAAAACCAGTAACCAGACACCAAGTCCTTCCTATCATAATACCTAGACAAATATACAGTGAAAGTTCTCATAAGCGGATACTCACCGTCGCGGTATTTTTGTCCGGTTATGAGAGATGTCCGCTTACAAGAGGAACACATTTATTATTTTAAATATTTTATTTTTGTTTAACAAAATTTATTCAGATTGGACTGCTTGAACGTAGATCGGTTCGAATTGAGCCGATGAGTTTCAAAATGACTTTAAAGTTTTTTAATGTATTGGAATGCGACAAAGTTGTCTCTAGCAAGATGCTTCAAATGGACAATTTGTTTTAATGGAATTGTATTTTTAATTTTTATTTTTTCTTTAATTGACTAAATATTTTTGTGGCAACACGAGCTAAGCAAACAATTTTTTTTAAATAAACAGCAATTTCAATGATATCCTCAAACTGTGTGAATCTGTGTTAACAGGGGAATCACAAATCTCAAAGCGGCTTGCCAAACATGGGAGAAATATGTGTTTGTACAAGCCTATTCCGCCGTTTGGGTGTTTGTCAATTCATAAACGAATTATTTTTTAAAATTAAAGCTTATGTCCGCTTATCAGAGCACAATTTTCTAATATTTAATGTCCGCGCCCTATTAATAGAGTGTCGGATTATGGGAATACATTTTGTACTGAAAAACTGATGAAAATCTCAGTTCTACAAAGTTTGTCCGGTCAGTTTCATATGAAACTGAGAGTAATTTTGGCAAGTGGAAGCATTGATGTAAAACAGAAAACGATAAATTCAATATTCCATCGACTACTCAAAATGTAGCTGAAGTTGAATAGTATAAAATGGTTAGTGAGACAGGATGACAGTCAGAAAGAACTTAAGTAAACATCCCTCGTCTTAGCATCTGGAAGAGACCAAGTCCCAAGAAAAAAAAATAAAAAAATAAAAAAATAAAAAAAAAATTTAAAAGGAAAACAAAATCATCACTAAACAAAAGAAAGTGTCAAAAAAATAATAATGAAAGAAGAAAAAAAAAAAAACTAAAAATAATCAAATGAGCGCTACTGCAAACAACAAGTTCTTCTTATTCACGGGTTCTCTTAAGACCGACCCTCATCATAATAAAACCATCATTCTCATGATCATTGTTGTCAGCAAAACAGTCGTACAACGCGTTTATTTTTTCACATAAATTGAAATGAAAGAATTTAGACCTGTTCCAGCAATTTAATTATTGTATGTGTCATTGTTTAAGAAACCATTGCGACGAGAGTGTCACTTGCACTTTGAAATGTCAGCACAAAACCTACTTCTTAAAACAAAAAAAAAAAAAAAAAGAAGAAAGATAACTTTGCCTTGGTCAGAGATAGTATTCACATTTAATCCCATTTTTTTTTTTTTGATTTTCTTTGTGTGGTTGATTAAATATGACAAGCCCTCTTAAACCTGATGAACACGAATTAAAGGCATTTCTCTATTCAGAACATTTTTATGACGATCACTAGCACTTCATGTTGTGTTGTGATGTGATTTGCTTAATAACGAATGGTTGCTGGATTTCCCTAAGGAATTTTAAAATCGCCAGTAAAGTGGGAACGTTCCTATCGCCCTACATAAGCTGACAGTGGGCCAAAGTGAAATTATGTGCCAACATAAACAATGACTGTTGTTAAATAATTTTTATTTTACGATTAATTATCTATGTTTGTTATATGGTTTAGCTGGTCTATATTTATTTAATAATATCAAAATCTGCAGTAGACGTTTAACCAAATTCTCGAAAAAAGCTAAGAAATAAATTTTATATTTGACCGAACACATCCATATGATTGTCATTGCTGTTAGATAAAATAAATTTTTATGTGAATCCGTGAATAGTTTCTTTTAATATTTGTGTATTTTAAATAATTGTGTGTTGTGCATTATTAATGTGTCCAATTGTATTTAGAAAACATTGGATATTTAAATGAAATTTAAATTTAAGTATATTGCGCTAATTATTTATATAAATTGTTTTTAATCATATTGCCTTGACACCATTTTTCATTTTCTGTGTTCTGGTACTTGAAATTTTAAGCAATTATGAAAGTTTAATCATATTTGAGAAGAGATTTGCTTGGAAAAAAATTAATTTACTGCTAATTAAACATTTTATGAAGCTGCTGTGGAGTGTGTAACACTTTTTTTTTTTTACTTTTCCAGGCATTATTAGTCCAGCTTAATTGTTAAATTTGTGAAGATTTTGCCACGTGGTTTTTTTGTTTAATAATTTTTTCAGTGTAAAAAAATTATTCGTGATTCGTGATTTTGTTATTTACTATCGGGTTTTTCAACAGGCACGCTACAAAAGTGGAGCGACAGGGACAGCAAACGACGCCATATTTCTTGCCGCTCTTTTAACATTTCTCTTCAGTAAGGTTTGCCATTTCATGATGGAAAGATATACGAGCCAACAACGAGTCAAAATTATTAAAATTTACTACCGAAATTCGGAGTCAGTGGCCTCAACGTTAAGAGCGCTACGTCAAATTTTTGGTCGTCATAATCGTCCTAGCAGATCAACAATTGAGCGTCTAGTGGAAAAATTTGAATCTACAGGCACAGTGCAAAATGTTCCCGTGCCAGTGAGACAAAGAAGTGCCCGTAGTGTCGAGAATATTACTGCCGCTGAGGCTTCAGTTGAAGAAAGCCCAAATGTGTCTCTCACACGTCGTTCTCAAGCGTTGGGCATCTCTGTGACGTCGTTGTGGCGAATTTTGCGAAAAGATCTTGGCCTACATCCTTACAAGATCAAATTGACGCAAGAACTGAAGCCGCTTGACCACCAGAAGCGTCGTATGTTCGTGAATTGGGCTGAGCTACAACTTGAAAATGATTCGGATATTCATCAAAAAATCATCTTCAGCGATGAGGCTCATTTCTGGCTGAATGGCTTCGTCAATAAACAAAATATGCGTTATTGGTCAGGCAGCAATCCACACGTACTCCATGAGTCATCATTGCATCCCGAAAAAATTACGGTTTGGTGTGGTTTATGGGCCGGGAATCGCTACCGTTCAATGATAACCGAATATTTTTGGCCCCAATTGTATGATATGGACTTGGAGGACATGTGGTTCCAACAGGACGGCGCCACAAGTCACACAGCGAATGTCACAATCAATTTATTGGAAACCAAGTTTGGAGGACATGTTATCTCACGAAATGGTCCAGTCGATTGGCCGCCTCGGTCGTGCCATTTGACACCGTTAGACTATTTCCTGTGGGGCTACGTCAAGTCTATGGTCTATGCCAACAAGACAGCGATGATTGATGAACTTCGTACGAATATCGAACGTGAAATTGCAGCAGTATCGGCCGATTTATGCTTGAAAACCGTCGAAAATTGAGGTCAGCTTCTGGACTTCTGCAAGCGTGCCCGTGGTGGCCATGCAAAAGAAATCGAGTTCCATATATAATGGCATCGAACGTACTTTCACAGAAATAAAGAATTTCATTGATATCCAAAACCGTTTCTGTTTTATTTAAAAAAACTTTTGTAGCGCTCTTATTGAAAAACGCTTTATTTGGATATTTGGCTTGCCATTGCGCAACATTTTTTCTCTGCACTGAACAGACTTCACAATAAAAATACTTTTGAGAAGGACTGCATTTCGAGTTTTAAGCAATATTTTTAACAATTTTGTAGTTATTGCACAATAATTCAATATTTGTTTTGTAAGGGAAATAATAAATACCTAGTAAAATAGAACAAAATTAAAATGGATATCTTTATGATTTTTTTTTTCAAGAAGATAATCTTATTATTTATATATATGATTCTAATTGTATATATATATATATATATATATATATATATATAGGGCAATAAAATCAATAAGAAATCCCTTTATAATAGAATTGTGAATAAAACCTAAGAGAATCTAAAAGATTTTCTCTATGGATTGTTTTTTGGTGCCAAGAATAACGGAAATTGAATAAAAAAAATTGTGATTAATGAGTTTTCTTCTTGATTTTAGGTGTTTTTCTACTTGAAAATGAAAAGGATTTACCACATCAAAATAAAAAAGAATCTTACAAGTATTATTAGTTAGTTAAAATGTTCAAGTTTTAATTAGTCTGATAATCGCTACCATACAGGCTATGAAAATTGCATGTGATAGAAACAAACTAAATCAAAGAATCTCTTCGGAGAAATCTTCTCTTATTTCTGCTTGAATCTCGCAGTTTTTTGTTTTCATTAAATTCGGCACAATAAATTTCATTTAAATAAATATTTGCAATCACTTCTTATCTGCAATGGGGAACTTGTGTTAGTTTTCGGTCACGAATGTTACATTAGAATATCAATAAAAGCGAATCAAAAATTTGCCGTTTCAGAAGCTTTATTTGCTCTTTTTAGTTCATTAATACAGTAACAAATATTTTACCACAACAGGGACCTGGTATATTTGCTTTTCATGAAGAAAATATTTTTTTTTATTTTTTTTTTATCAGGGAGATGACTCCTAGACATGCGAAGCATTGTGCTGGAATTCTAGGAAAGGGATAGTAGGAGAAACGACAGGAGGTGAAGCTTAATTAATTATTTTTTTGCGGCTCTGCTTTAGCACGTTCTTTGCTTATGCTCGTAGCAGTGCTGAAGCTGCGGTTCAGTAGCCATTTTTATAATTATTTTATTTCGCCGGTGCTACACAATACCGACGAAGGAGGGCGTTCTGATGTGATTGTGGATTGCTATCAGCTGAAGCCGGTATTGTTCAGTGACCGGTGACTATGCCTTCGCCACTGAAACCTTCCGACAATAACAGACACACAAAGACACACTAATGCATATCAGAAAAATGCGAGATGTTTATGTTTATTTTAAAATTGTAGTCTGAAACTGGGCTTGAACCGAGGTCTGTTTTTGGATTTGTAGTCAACGTGCAGACTACCATCCATCGTGCCATCGCCACGATGAAATGGAGAATGAAGATTTGAAAAGTGTCTGAATTATTAACAGAACATTGCAGTACGTTTTGTCATCGTGGCATTTTTAAGATAAAATTTTTGGATTTTCAGTGTAAAAAATTTAACGCATTTCTTCTCAAAGAAACATGTGAAAAAATAGTTTTCCATAAACTTTAATATTTTGGTCTTGGTTGACTATGTTGATTTAGAAATGCCCATAAACAAAATGAAAATTCACTAAAATCGCTGAAACCGTTTCGGAGCAGCGTAATCACAAACGCCGTAACACGAAGCTACAAGAAGATAAATAATAATCTGGCTAAATTAGCCGTGTTGGAAATTAACGGGCTGTTTATAAAACACATAAAACAATGTTCGTTATAGAATTTTCATATTTTCTTGTCGTTTTCACTAGTGAAGTTAATGTTACATGTTCTTACAGCCAGTTGGAATTTTCTTTCAATCTACAAAAAATTCATAAAATATTTTTGTGATAGCACACACACACACCCACCCAATCACACACACACAGTCACACACAAAATTATTAAAAGCTAGGCATTTACATTTTCATAATTCCAAGTTATGATGTCATAAATTAGAAATATTATAGTAAAATGAAGGCACTTCTTTAACCATTTAACACGCTTGCTAACAATTAATTACAATTCAAAACCATTAAAAAACATTGAAATAGAAATTCTAGGGAACACTAGGAAAAACTAATTCCTAAATTTATCACTTAAATATTTCACAGTAAATTAATTAACAGGCACAGAGAACAGCAACAAATTTTACAAAAAGAAATATATTAAACGTAAAGAGCAACAAAGAAAAATCCTAAAAGGATATAGTGACTTGAACAAAATTCTTATATACATATGTTGTTATTAAAGGACACATGAATATTGTTTTCTTTATGGAAAAAAAAAAACTGTAACCAGAAATTCACCACCACCAGTGTTGTTGCTAAAGTTGCTGACCATTAATTAGCATTTTATGTTCGGAGTATGTGTCTGAGCAAACAAACTGGAAGACGGTAACAGGAAATGAAAGGACACTAGTCGGTTCATAATTTGTACATAATGAGCTGGTTTTGGGTTACAAATTTCACAGATTTTCACACAAAATATTCAAACTAAAGTATATTTATCCAAAAATTGTTTGTTCATTTGCATTTATATTAAAGGAAATATGTTAATGAGGTCCAATTTAAATATGTACCTTTTCTTGGGTTTTCTTGTTGTTAAAGGACAACAGAAGAATTATTCATAATCCTGTTATTTATATGTGAAATTGTTTTCTATTAAGGAAATTTAACATATTGCAGAACATAAATTTGTTTAAATATTTAACCGTTTCGTTTTCATAAATCGTGATTATTTTCGTATGACTTTCATATGGGTGGCTTGGTGACAGTCAAAAAATATAAAAATTTCGCAATACGCTGTTGATGGTCGTATTGCTATGAAAAGGCTCAGTTGATTGTAAAGATATTTTTTGGGGGATCAAAAAATTTAAGTATTCTACACCCTAGTGGCTCCAAACTAGGACCCCTTTAAGGGGTAACATACGCCTGTCCGAAATTACCGGGCATATTGCGACAGAATTTAAGACCAAAAATAGATCTGAGTATAGAAGTACTATGGGAGGGGTGATTATTATAATTATTATTATTATTATTGGGGCCAAGAAGATCTATTGTGTGAAAAGCCCCCCTCCTTAAGGCTCCTAAGCTTTTGTTTACATCGCTGCTGAGACCCATTCTTTAATACGCCTGTATTATTTGGGATCCGCATAATATGATATCCACATAAAGAAAATTGAATCAGTTCAAAAACAATTTCTTTTATTTTGTCTGCTTGGACTTCCTTGGAGTTTTGATCTTAATCTCTCATCATATGAAAGTCGCCTGGCACTTATTAAGCTTCCTACTTTGAAAAGTAGGAGAATGTATGTACATGAATGTATCATTTGTAATGAATCTAATAAATGGCGTTATTGACTCAGCGTTCTTACTCCGTCACATTGAATTTACTTACAATACCAAATCGTCCAACAAGATATTATGTTCCTATAAAACTTCAATATTTCCGCTCCAACTATGGCAATTTTGATGCATTCCGTAGAATGTGCGCTGAATTTAATGATCTATATTCTTCCATTGATTTTTCGATTGATTCTAAAACTGTAAAAAAACAATATTTTAAATGGATTTTATTAATAATTGCATACGTAGCTTTTATTTTAATGTTATATTTTATATATTTTTATTTATAATTTAATATTATTACTATTGTTATATTTATTATTAATATTTTGGAATTCAATTTATGCTTAAGCCTGTAAGAAATTAGTTCATAGGCTAAAAATTTAATAAAGAAATAAAGATTTGCAAGCACTTTGACGCCTGGTGAAGGCACAACAATGCCACCCAGATGGAGAAACTTCGTGGCCTATTGTGAACGTTTTGCCAGATAATCCGCCATTTAATTCGATCTCATAACTCTACTGTTCACTAATGCAGCACATTGAAACGGCGTTAAAGTTCTGGGGTCTGCAGTACCCCAAAATCGTATATTTTGTTTATTTAGGATGAAATTGAACTTCATCACGATAATTTCGATATGCTCGTTGCGTCAGTGAAATTGAATGCCCATTGAAAAAGTAAAATTCTACCACTTTGATTCGTTGCTCGGTCGTTAAATTTTTTATGGTGGTGTAACGCGGTTCGATGAATGAAATCTAAAAAATCACATTAGTGAAAATTAGTAGCGTCTACTAGTACTACTACTACTACTATTGCGCACTAGATGGTGTTAGTGTATTTCTATGCAGCTGTTAAGTTTCTCTCTACTTCTTGTTGTCCGTATGATTGCACTAATGCACTCATACAAAGCTCACACCGCATTATTACAATATTACTCAAAATTTGTGATTGTATTGTGAAAAAGATTTTTACCCCCTAGCGTATAGATGTTTACACATCAAAAACAATAAAAAATAATAATAAACAAAAAAGTTATTAAATTTTTGCATGCAGGCGTGACTTTTAACCCACCCTGTATAAAGAAATAATAATAAGAAATGTAATAAGAAATATGACATCAGACAAATGACCACCATTTTGCTCGATACAGGAGGCATTGGCTCTTTTTAGCGCATTTTGCAATACACGACGTAATGTTTCTGGTTGCAGGCGCCGTATTTTGTCTCGAATATTCTGCTTGAGCTGTTCAAGTGTCTGTGGTTTGTTAACATACACTTTGTCTTTTAAATATCCCCATAAAAAAAAAATCGGGTGCAGTTAAATCTGGTGAACGAGGAGGCCAAGGGAAATCTGAATTTCTTGAAATTATGCGTTCAGCAAAAATTTCACGCAGCATATCCACAGTTTGCCTAGCAGTATGCGCAGTGGCTCCATCTTGTTGAAACCACAAATTAGGATGTTGCTCCACCATTGGCCGCAAAAAGTTGTCGATCATTGTTCTGTAAGAAGCCCCGGAGACCGTTTCTGGCGTTTCATTCTCATTCTCAAAGAAATATGGGCCGATGATTTTTGTGGCCATAACACCGCACCAAACAGTCAGTGCATCTGATTGGGCGTGACTGATGCTGATGTATTGCCCTTGGATTTTCGGAGCCCCACAACCTACAGTTTTGTTTATTCACATAACCTGATCTTACGTTAAAAAAACGGCGATAATTTCGCTGCGTCAGAACAATTGAAAAATCGGTAATTTTAATGCGTTGTTGTGGACTGTACGTATTCATTTTAAATTTCCAAGACTTCAGTTATAATCTCCAAAGAGAAAAAATAAATTATGTTAAAAATTAAAAAAGTTATTTGTGTTTCACATCAGCTGGTCTTATTTTGGCCACCTGTTATATACCTGTTAAAATTTAAAAAAAAAATCATTAATTTTAAAATCGCATAAATTTGAATCCGCATAAAAAAAATCCGCATAAAACGAGACCTGAGTGTATTTCGGAATTCTCAAATATTCTTTGGGAGTTCTTGCTTAAACATGTGCAAAATTTTTTTTATCTTTTTCAAGAATTCAATTAAAGGTCTACTGAAGATTTTGCTATGAAAATATATAATAATAAATAAATAAAATAAAAAATAATAAATATTTATAATTTATTTTAAAAAAATTTTATATGAAAAATCTGTAACAAAAAAATTATTTCAAAGTCGTATTCAATTTTATAAATATGAGGGTTAGTCTGTAAGGATTTGTGGTCCATAGACCTAATAAAGAAATATTATTAAGAAAAATATATTCTTTTAAGTCGAATTA
Organism: Dexiosoma caninum; assembly: GCA_963924685.1. Lineage (NCBI taxonomy): Eukaryota > Metazoa > Arthropoda > Insecta > Diptera > Tachinidae > Dexiosoma > Dexiosoma caninum. The sequence continues at coordinate 13,106,167 of OZ004727.1, forward strand.
AAATTAAAATTTTTAAAATTCATGTTCTTTTTTTAAATTTCCCCCCTCAAAAAAACCACACTTCTGTCACTCAGCAACATCACTTTCATTTTATATTCCAATAAATAAGAAATAAAATCACAAAAACATTTATAAACTGAACAAATTTAAGTGTATAATAACATAATTTCGTAAACAATTGCAACAATTTTAAAGGACATTTAAAGGACTCTATGAAAGGAGTAAAAGTATAATAATAAAAAAAAAGAAAAAATACGAAAAGGGTTTGATTTGACAATAAAACAAAAAAAGGTTTTTTTTTCTACAGCACTCATGTTTTAACATTTGAGCCTGTAGAAAAAGTGTGTGAATAGTTTGGCTGCCAGTTTGCCACACTATTGTTGTGGCAGCAGAAAAATATATACCAGCACTTAACCATCCATGCATGCACGCACACACATTGAGTACTACGAATTGGATAATAATGTTACCACCACAATGGCAAGTTGTGCTTTTGTCATTCATTACAATAGTTGTTCAGTTCAGTTCAGTTTTTTATTTTTTGATAAATTTACTCGAGCGTAAAACCTGACAACTCCTAAAGTCATAAATATTTAACAAGAAAGAAATTCATTCTCATAAACGGCAAGATGTATATGATTTTTAATTTATGAACACAATTTTGTTGTAACTATAAACATTTAGAATTTTCCTTTTTGTGGCTAAATGACAACATAAATGAGGGTATAAATTAAAACTCGAAAAATACAAGTTAATGTCAATTTAACCCTTCTTTTTCTTCTGTGCAACATAGAAAAAGGTTTATTTATTGGACGTCTGTGCTGTTGCGTGTAACTATTTATTCATGTCGTTCTGTAATCAAACTGAATGATTGCCACAAAATTGTCAATTTATTACATACAATGTGTTACAATTTCTGTTCGAATTGAACCAGTATACAAAAATAAAATAAAATAAAATAAAATAAATGGAACAAAATTTACGAGTGTTAATCTGTCTATATATAAAAAGGCAGTTACAGTGGAACTAATTACATAATATACCGATATAAAAACAATAGTTTAAAGCTTTAAGGGCAGTCGGCTGATCGTCATTTGCTCAAACAGAAATTTTTAATGCGAAAAAGGTTTTTGAAAATTTCAAATCGAAATTTTAATTTAAACACTGGCCACATTCAGATTGCAGCCTGACTTGCAAAAGAAATAGCGAATACATGGAAATGAACTGGTTCCACTTAGCTGAAGAACGCAGCATTTTAACACAGGGCAAGCACGTGTTTACATTTAACAAAACAGCTCCTTCATTCAAAATAGTGCCTTTGGGGGAAAAAAGCCATCACCCAAAGCGAGCATAAGCTGAAAAATTCTCTGCACAATCATTTCCAATCGCAAGAAAGTGTTTTATTGAATTTTGCTGTAACGGGAAATGTCCAACATACTGGACCACTAGTTAAGGTCTTCAGACCCCAAACAATGGAATAAATTCGCTCTATTGGCCGATCGGAGCTTCAAAATATGAGAGATAATGAAAGCCATAGGCATCGCACATGGTTCAATCGTTTAAATGTTGAACGATTACTTGCATATGAAAAAGTTCTCCGCAATATGCGAGCCGCATTTGCTCAGAAGGGGTAACACACGAACTCGCAGGACTGCTGAATATTGTTGCACAGCAAAGAGTTTTTGCATAATCCTGGACGAAAAGTGGATCCAGCACAATACACCAGCGACGAAAGTAGTACAGTCGTAGCAGTGGGTTTCGCAGCGTTAATAGGCGCCAAAGTATGCCAAGATATGCTGTCAGCTAAGAAAGTTTCGGTGAATATTTTTTGCATCCACGCTTTGGTGCGGGCCAGTAGTTATCAAGTTGTATCTGAAAACAGAAGTAGCAGAGTGTGATTCCCATCCCGGTCAAGTCAAAAAAAAATTTTTTTTTTTCTTATTTTTATGTGCTGCAGCATCCGCCTTCGTCGGTATTTGAGCAATAAAACGTCGTCGAAGTGAAATAACAAATGAAAAGGCTTCCCTTAGCTTAAAAAGAACATCACAGACGCCGCAACTTTGCTTCATAATTAACACGCAACTGGAAACTTGTGCAAAAATTAAACTCTATCTTCCTACTACTTTCACCACCCGTCTATCCTCTACACTAGCCCTCTCTCTATCTCTCCAGCTGGTTGAAGTGCAAAAGTGCAATACATTGCTAATGTAGGGCATTTCCCGTGAACACTCGTCCAAGATAAAAATAAACAGTGTAAAATACTCAATGGCGAATATTATGCCAAATTGTTAGTTCGATTTGGCATTTCGCCAAGAGAAAAGTTCTTTTCCAACAACAAGACAAAACATTTTTTTTTGTTTTTTTTGTTCATAATTAATTTCTGTTTTTGCCCCACTGTGTATTTTGTCAGTTTCAAAAGCCAAAACTATTATTATGGTGCTTAAATTAGTAAAAGTAATGTACATGTTAGTTGGACAAATTATAATAGAAATTCGGAAACGTGGTTATTAGAGGAGGGCACTTAAAACTCTGGCCCAGTCAAATGTGACATTTTTGCTTTTTATGTTGTGGTTCCCCCTCACGACGTGACAAAAGCTGCTCGCTACCGCAAATTATTGAAACTTAACCCATTTCCTACTTAATCGTGTGTTAGTTTTTGTTTTGTTTTTTTTTTTTTTATTGTCTGCACCATTTTTGAAATGTTAGAAAAACTAATTTACTGAAAATAAATAATTTTAATTGAAATCTGAAAACAGAATGCCCGTACTTGACTGAGTTGATAACAATTTTAAAATGGTGGTAACAATTACTAATCATGCAGCTGGGTAAAAGTTAAGCAAATTATTAACTCACTTATTGAGACTATGAAGGCTTTAACCGAATAAGGAGGGATAGGAAGTCCAACCTTTTCAACCACTTCACTCTAGGGATAAAGAATGGATTTAGTTGATCCAGTTTTTTGTTATTTTCCATGGCCAGTGTATCTTGAAAAAATACTGGATACACTGTTCAGTAGTATTTACGATTCACCATTATGGTGCGTATGTTTTCACCGCTTTCCGATTGTAAAAAAAAAAACAAAGAAAAAAAGTGAACGGAAACCTTTAGTTTCCGAGTTAAGGGCGCCCGAAGTTCCATTATAAATTCGAGAATAAAAGGTGTATTTTCCATCGAATATGGGCAATATGGATATCATGTTGAAGCTGTTGAAAAGATATTTCAGAATTTAATAAAATTGTCAATAAATAATTTTAAATTAATTATATTATTAATTGACCTTTTTTATTATATTTTTTGATATATATTTATTAAGCCTGAGGTCTCTTTTATAATTATTAAAAAAAAAAAAAAAAAAAAAAAAATAAAAAAAGACCTCAGGCTTAATAAATATATATCAAAAAAATAAATAAATTTTCTTTGTATGTACTAATCCCCGGTATATATGTGTGTGTGTGTGTGTGTGTGTGTGCATATATTAAAAGATAATTTTACAAGGATGTTCTCCTCCATTGTAATGGGTAGAGATACTTTTTTCAATAGCCTTCTTTTGACAGATCACGTGTGTGTCGTGTCATGTTGTCATGTTATTTTTGTTTAGTATTGTTTGGCATTTCATAATGGAAAGACTTACGCCTGAACAGCGTTTTCAAATCGTTCAACTTTATTACGAAAATTCACGTTCTGTGAGGAATGTGTTTCGTGCACTTCGCTCAACTTATGGTCAACATAATCGGCCTACTGAGCGTACTATTCGCAACACCATCACCCATTTTGAGAACCAGCATTCATTATTGGATAATGTTCGACCAGTTTGGTGTGGTTTGTGGGCCAGTGGAATCATCGGTCCATATTTCTTTAAAAATGTTGCCGATGCGAATGTAACCGTCAATGGCGACCGTTATCGTGCCATGATAACCGACTATTTGATGCCTGAAATTGAAGCTCCTGATCTCGGCAACATTTAGTTTCAGCAAAACGCGCCACTTTCCACACATCGCATCAATCAATGGATTTATTGAGAGAACATTTCGGTGAGCACATAATTTCACGTTTTGGGCCGGTCGATTGGCCACCAAGATCGTGTGATATCACACCGTTAGACTTTTTCCTGTGGGGATATGTAAAGTCTAAAGTTTATGCGGACAAACCCTTGGAGGAAAACATCACGCGTGTCATTCGCCAGTTACCAGTCGAAATGCTCGAACGAGTCATGGAAAATTGGACTCAACGGATGGACCATCTGCGACGTAGCAATGGCCAACATTTGATAGACATAATCTTCAAAAAATAAATGCCAAAGAATGTTCTTTCAAATGATAATAAACATTCTCCACTAAATTTGAATTTTCTGTGTTTTTTTTTTCTTTAAATATGTAGGGAACCTGGAAATGGATCACACATTATAACAAACGCTGGCTTTGTCAAAAGTCTACAGCTGTATATTGTTATTACTTTCTTTGTCTTTAAAACGACTTTTCGAATTAAAAAAATTATGATGATATTTTTCTTCAAAATATGATTTCCTTTTCGACAAACGATGATTTTTTACCCAAAGGTTCTGGTAACATTGCCTACAACTAGGAGTTCACTTCAATCGAAAAGCTATAGTGATTAATTATTGACAATTAATTAAAAATAAATGTGAACTGAGTTAGAGCAAAAAAAAAAAGAGTTTTTAATAAACAATTTGTGTAGAAAGTGATAAAATTTATTTGGACAATGAAATACTGTGTGGTAAAAGATTGCAAAAGCTCGAAGCAGGATGATAAAAATCTAAAATATTTTACTTTTCCAAAAGATCCAGAAATAAAGAAAGTGTGGATCAATGCATGCGGTAAAAAAAATGTTAACTGGAAATCTGGAACAATTTGTTCTAGACATTTTACGAATAATGATTGGCGTTTAAAGGATATATTATTGAACACGCCAATAAGAAAGAGATTGTTAGATGGGAAGGCTGTACCATCTTTAAATATCCATGTAAACAGCATTTTACCAGTCGAAAGATCGAAACGATACGTAAAAAGAGCAAACAAACAAATTGTAAAGGAAGCAATTGGTGAATTTGATTTGAAGTAAATACAATTTTTTTAAAATCCACTTTTTTAATGAAATAATATTTACAATTATTTATAGTCTGCAGAAATTACAAGAAGAAAGTATAGAAAATATTGAAAATGAAAATCCATATAAGTCAGTTGCAGTTCAAACAGAGGGCTCTATAAACCCTGCCAAGAATTTATGGGAAACATATTAAAATTAGAAAATATATTTAAGGAAATTAATAATGATACTTTAAGTCTTCGAAATAATTATTTAAAATACCATAACATTAAATGTGATAACATAGATGTGCCTGAAAATGTAAAATCGTTAATTTTTAAAAGTCGTTTATATTTTAGAATAAGAAATTTAAACAAAATATTAATGCAAGAAAAAAAATGAAAAAAGACAATTAAACAAGACTATAACATAACAATTTAATTTGTTTTATTTATTTTACCTTTAAAATTGCAAAATATTTCAACAAAAAAACAAACCCCATATATATTAAAAACAAATCTCGACGGTGACGTCACAGTAAAAATAATTTGAACTGTCAAGCAGACCTTATATATTTAGATCATGAGCCACATCATATCCAGTTCACATCCTCCATATTCCTCTAGAATCTAATAAGTTTTTTAAAAATATTTAATGAAGAGAAGATGTCGCTATCAGCCCAGCAGCCTCACTTAATCACATATGCGTCTTTGCTTCATAACTAATTGTATATTAAAAAACTTCAATTTGTTACTGTCAAAATTATTGAATTTACAGCCATGAAAAAAAAAAGAGACGAATATAATTAAGGGAAACGTAATGGTGTTCAAATAAATGGCTCGTGACTAGACAAATATGTGAAACGCTTAGTTTTTTTTGTTTTTTTTTTACCTTCAACAGTGGATTGCAGTGGAGATCATAAAGTAAATTGACGTTAACAGTTGATTTTCATGCAGTCATAAAATTTGATTTCTCTACACATCTACACCAGAGGCATCTGTTACAGGCGCACAGTTTGTTATACTACAACGTAAAACGGCGAAAAGCCGAAATAATAAATGGACAATTACACGCATACACAGGCACAGAAAAAAAAACAAAACGAAATAAACACAACAACAACAAAATAAAGGCTCTGGCTAAATGACGAGCTCAACGTTGACGACCATAATAATGACAATGACTATGAATGACAACACATATATAAAAATTCTACTGCGTTACAAAGTGCTTCACACGTAATTAAAAACCGAATATCAACTATAAAAACAACAAACCAAAAGTGTATGAAAAAGGGGACGTACAATTTTGACAATAAAAATGTATTTGTCAATATGTCACAAAAAAAAAAAAAATAGAGAGTGGAAAATGCAAGAACAATGGGCTACACGGCATCTACATAGTTAAGGCAGGAAGGCATGCAAGGGGATGTGTTGTAATAAAACAGGAATAATAAAAATTAGGAAAAAAACAAAAACAAAAACAAAAACAATAAAATGCAATATTCTGTGTTAATGAATGATGGCGAGTGTTCATAAATCAAGAATTAACCAACATCTTAAAATCCAGCAAAAGTTTCAAGATTTCAAGGCTCGCCTGCTGCACAACAACAACAAGACAAACAACAAATGCAATACATCTAGAAAAGGAAACATTCAACCTTGATTGACCACATTTTGTATTGATATTTAGCACGTACTATTAAGGATATTGAAGTGACAGACAGGGTTGATGTTGTTTGCAACTAAAAAAAAAAGGGAAAAACCACGTTGAAACAGTTGTTTAAAAAACAAGCTGTTTTTCCAGATCATAAACATGGGACTGACTGGCAAGCATTTTCATGGCTCATAATTTTACATTTTTAAACAAACTGAAAAAAAAGTAAAAATTATGTGATTTTAAGCAAGCACATGCATGCGTGTATGATTTTTTAATTCACCATAAAAACAGATGAGTTTTTAACAAAACGAAAACAGGCATAGAATTTCGAATTTAAGTTTAAATTAGCCAGGCCAGAACATACAGTGGATTAAACAAATTGTTACGGTTATAAATACACTTCAAAGTGTAAATTTGTAATTTGTTTGTAGGCAAACACAACACAACACAATACAACACAACATGAGTAGCTGGCAGTATGTATTACTATTAATAGACAAAAGCAAGGACACATCTTTAGGGCGGCCAAAGTGAACTGAATTTTGCAACACAAAGTGGAATAGTTTAATGGGATGTTGTGAATTTACAGACTTCAGTTGTTATAGGAAATATCGAAAGAAATTGCATGGTTTTTGTTTAAATCTGTTTAACAAACAAATTCTTAACAAAAAATTCATACAACTTGCAACCAAAAACCAAAGTAGACCTGGGTTTAACCCCCAGTTTCAGACTAAAATCATATAAAAAAAAACATCTCGCATTTTTCTGATGTGCATTAGTGTGTCTTTGTGTGTCCGTTGTTGTCGGAAGGTTTCAGTGGCGAAGGCATAGTCAGTCACTGCCCACTGAACAATATCGGCTTCAGCTGATAGAAATCGACAATCGCATCAGAAAGCCTTCCTTCGTCGGTATTGTGTAGCACGGGAGCAGTAAAATAATAATAATAATGAAAAAAAATGGCTACTAAAATGAAGCTTCAGCACTGCTACAAACAAAGAGCGTGCAAAAGGAGAGCTGTAAAAATAATTAATTAAGCTTCACCTCCTGTCGTTTCTCTAACTATCCCTTTCCTATAGTTCCAGCACAATGTATCGCATGTGTAGGAGTCATTTCCTGAGTGCTGGTCCAAGATAAAGAAAAAAAAACTGGGCATCAAAGGACATTTAATTATTAAAACCCTCTTAAGCGCATGCTACACGCATCAATATTAAGCCACAATATTTGTAGGTAGGTAGAGCATCGTCAGGAAATAATAATTTGTATTAACAAAAATATTTTTTTTAAATAAGAAAAAGAAAATATTAATTATATTATTAATTGACCTTTTTTATTATATTTTTTGATATATATTTATTAAGCCTGAGGTCTTTTTTATTTTATTTTGTTTTTTATTATTCGATATTTCGTTAACAGCTTGTTAACATCATCAGGAATAATAGGAAATTATAATTCTTTGAAATATAAAAATATTTTTTGAAACATGTCACAAAATTTTTGTTATAAAATTTGATTGAAAATTCAAAAAAAAAAAAAAAAAAAATATTTTTGAAAGGAAATGAAAATTTTTTTCTTTTTTTTTATTTGGTAGCGAAATATAAATAAATAATTGTTAAAAACTTTTCATAAAAAAAACCATCGCTCAAAAATAAATATAATTAAAAAATATCTTATAATTTATTTAATAATTCCATCAGTAGAATAGTGGGACCGATTATGGCTTATTGGGCAAAGTCTTTTTGAAACAAATCAATAAATAAAAGGAAATGAAATAATTTAATACACGAGGAACATATGGGAGACCCACATCTAAATACTATAGGATAGTCAAGCGGCGCTTAAAGCCCTTCAGTTGACCATGACAATCTCGAGAATGATATGCAAGTAACTGGACCTTCTCAATCAGTTGGGGAACTTTAACGACTTTGCATTGGGCCTGGTTTCGGGACATGTGCGGTATGAGGGTAATGAAAAGGCGGACTATCCGGCAAAACGATGAAACAATTTACCCCTACACACAGAAAATAAATTGTTGGACACTCAGAGGAAAGGGAATTTGCTGCTCACTGACATAATAGTGCCAGCCAGTGCGTCAGACCCAACGCTTCCTGATCCCGAATAGAGAAAACTCAAATAGGTTGCTTTTAATAAATAAGCGAACTTGAGCATATTAACGCGGTACTTTACAGGCCATTGTGTCCTGAGGTACCACCTTAAGGGAATTGGTCTCTCTTTTACCAGGATACTGTTTATGCTATAGTGGCCTGGTCTCGGAGAGACTTTCACTTTGTGAAAGTGACGCTCAAAGCTGTGAACACGTTCTTTCTGACTTTCCTGCACTCGGCAGACAGAGATTTCACCATCTGGATGGAATTGGGGTGGCCCTCGCAAGCTGTGGAACACCAGACCCAAAATTTTTCTTGGATTCCTCAGAAGCCTCAATATGTGGGTCTAATATGAGGGGCTTTGCACAATAGATTTTCTTGGGCGCAGTGCTTCCTGGCCCAAGAATTATTTAATATACACAAATAAAATTTAAAAGCTCAAGGCACAAAGGAAAGCAGTAGAAGGTCCATGGTAACTGTCATATTTGAAGGCCTATTTGAAAACAGTTGAAAGCTGAGACATTTTAAAAGGCATTTAAACATTTAGTTCGATAGGTTTAGAGGCTACCAATTGTACAAGCATCAGCTCAGGTCCCGTTGTGTTGACGGTACGTTTCTAAAAAAGGAAATATGAGATTTTCCTATATCATCGCAATTGATTGCTACTAAATCAGCTTCTGTCTCGTATTCCTTCTGTCTGATTATGCTACCAAAGCGATGTCCTGCAGAAATGCGAAGCGTAAGAAAGGCGACATAAGTAGGACAGTGACAAGCAAGACAAATGCTCAGCTCTGAACATTAGTCTATCCATCTGGAAGTTGGGGGTTCACTTCTCGCCCAGACCCTGGGTGTTTCTGCACAAAAGCGATAAGAGCTTTGCAGATTGTTTGTCGTCTAAAAAAATAAACAAGAAAAATCACTACATGATTTATTTCCTTTGAAAGTTCCATATGTTAAAAAAACGAAAGATTATTTTCCCCATTCAAGTTATTTGCAGCGGCAACTCTACATTTATTGCCACAGTATCCTTTGGCGTTTATCACGCTGATTATAAAATTGTGCATAAAAATTTCTTTATGCCAAGATCTACACTTAATAATTTTTTACGTTTATATTTTGTGTACTTTTCACAATCTTTTTTTTCTTCAAAGGATTTTATATTTTACATACTTTTGACAAAAGAACGCTCACACATACACACAGCAGTCCTTATGTATTCATGTACCTTCCAACTACGACTTTGAAAGTAATCATTTTCTTCATTTATGAACTTATAAAAGATGATGTCGTTATGTTTTTGCTATAGAGTTGCAAAAAAAAAAAAAACATTAAATACATACACATGCCTGAGAATTAACACATTTACATACGCCAATCAAAATGTTATGCAAAAAAAATGTATGCGGAAATAAGTGATGTTTGCTGCTTATACGGAATGCTGATACATTCTATATTTTATATGCATGTGTTGAAAAAAATATATGAGCAGCTAACAAATAAGTGGTTATTTTTTACGACTGAGTTCTCAGATAACAAAAAAAAGAAAACCAAATGAAATTTTAAACTTATTTTCACAACAACAGCAGCAGGAAAAAAAAATACTCTTATACAATGTCATTATTATTACTTTTTGTTTCCTTTTCAGTCTGTTCTTGTTAAAATTTAATAGATAATATTTGTCTTTTTCTTTCTCCTTGTCATGAAGTAAATATGGCATTTAATTTTATGACCATTTTCAGATTTATATCTCTTGTTCCCTTTGTTTCATACGAGCAATTTTATAGCCACTCATAAATGGTCTTTATTGGTTCTATTGTCTAAAATAATTTTATATCATAAATTTAATTTTTTTGGGATGGCTGTGTTGAATATTTTTTTTTTAAAAATAAATTTAAAAAATATCACGAAATTTTATAGAAATTATAATAAAACTTGAATACAGTCTTCTTTATTAATTGTAAAGATATTAAATTATGAAAACATATCTGGAAAATTAAATTTCTTAAGAACCTTTTAATCTGGTTATGAAATATGTTATACAAATTCATTGATATTAAGCACACGTTTGCCATTATAAAAGATATTTGATTATAATATTTATTTCAACTAGAAGTGTTAGTAACAAGCCTCAACGATATATCTGTGGACTATTGACAAAAGATCATATGTTGGGATAAGAAAATTTTTTAGTATTTTAATTGTAAAAAAATCTCTACACGACGCTTTGTTTACAGCAATCAGCGTCTTTCTATGAATTTCAACTTATCTGAACTTGTTGTTTATTTAATTTATAAGTTGATTGATAATACAGCTGTTAGTAAAAAGTAAAATTACAGAGAAGTTAGCTCAGTTATACTAAATTTAGAAATCTTTTAAAACGTAAATAACGTAAAAAACGACTTAATAGTTTTAAAATTGCACTTATATTACTTTCGCAGACGTCAATAGATATTTGTACTAATGCATTCCGTTGATAATTACAATCAGATATTTGGAGTGATATTACATATTCAATAATCCTTCTTGAAGGCCTTCCGACGGCAATTGTAGGAAATATTCCTATTTTAATATAAAGGATATATGGGAGGTAGACTTGTTTTTTGACTGATTGCAAACAACTTAGCACAGTTAATAGTAGTGGTATTATATATTCAATAATCTTTTTTGAAGGCATTCCGATAGTAATTGTAGGAAATATTCCCATTTTAATATAAAGGATATATGGGAGGTAGGCCTGTTTTATGACTGATTGATAAACAACTTACCACAGTTAATTGCAGTGATATTATATATTCAATAATCTTTTTTGAAGGCATTCCGATGGCAATTGTAGGAAATATTCTTATTTTAATATAAAGGATATATGGGAGGTAGGTTTGTTTTATGACTGATTGCTAAACAACTTAGCACAGTTAATAGTAGTGGTATTATATTTTCAATAATCCTTTTTGAAAGCCTTCCTATGGCAATTGTAGGAAATATTCCCATTTTAATATAAAGGACATATGGGAGGTAGACTTGTTTTTTGACTGATTGTTAAACAACTTAACGCAGTTAATTGCAGTGGTATTATATATTCAATAATCCTTTTTGAAGACCTTCCGACGGCAATTGTAAGAAATATTTCCATTTTAATATAAAGGATATATGGGAGGTAGGTTTGTTTTATGACTGATTTCTAAACAACTTAGCACAGTTAATAGTAGTGGTATTATATATTCAATAATCTTTTTTGAAGGCATTCCGATGGTAATTGTAGGAAATATTCTTATTTTAATATAAAGGATATATGGGAGGTAGGTTTGTTTTATGACTGATTGCTAAACAACTTAGCACAGTTAATTGCAGTGGTATTATATATTCAATAATTTTTTTTGAAGGCATTCCGATAGTAATTGTAGGAAATATTCCCATTTTAATATAAAGGATATATGGGAGGTAGGTTTGTTTTATGACTGATTGCTAAACAACTTAGCACAGTTAATAGTAGTGGTATTATATATTCAATAATCCTTTTCGAAGGCCTTCCGATGGCAATTGTAGGAAATATTCCCATTTTAATATAAAGGATATATGGGAGGTACGTTTGTTTTATGGCTGATTGCTAAACAACTTAGCACAGTTAATTGCAGTGGTATTATATATTCAATAATTTTTTTTGAAGGCATTCCGATAGTAATTGTAGGAAATATTCCCATTTTAATATAAAGGATATATGGGAGGTAGGTTTGTTTTATGACTGATTGCTAAACAACTTAGCACAGTTAATAGTAGTGGTATTATATATTCAATAATCTTTTTTGAAGGCATTCCGATGGCAATTGTAGGAAATATTCCCATTTTAATATAAAGGATATATGGGAGGTAGGCTTGTTTTATGACTGATTGTTAAAGAACTTACCACAGTTAATAGTAGTGGTATTATATATTCAATCTTCCATTTTGAAGGCCTTCCGAAGTTAATTATAAAAAAAAAATCCTTTTTTACCACGAAGGATATATGGTAGGTATGCTTGTTTTTTTTTACTGAATGTTAAAAAAAAATTATAGCATAGTTATCTAAACTGATATTATATATAAATTGATCCATTTTGAAGGCCTTCGGACAATAATTTTAAGAAAATTTTTAAATTTTAAATGTTTATAGTGATATGGTGGTAGTGTTTTTAATAAAAATATTTAACTTGTTTCACAACTATTTTCAAGAGCAATTAAATTCATGGTTTATTGTATTTAGTAGAAACTTTGCAGTTATATAATTTGCTATTTAGATTGTACACCACACTTTGTCTCAAATGTATATTCACGGAGTGTCATAAAAAAGTAAAATGTAATAAATCTGGCATTATCTTGCTATTTTGTTATACATATATTTTTTATTTATTTTGTTTTTTTTTAACAGCCATAATAAATTTATATGGTTTTTGTATTTTATAATAAAAACGAAATTGAGAAAAAGAAATGGTAACCGGGTTTATTATGCCATATAAATATTTTGGTGTGTTACTGACTGCCAGCAAAGTGATGCACAGACGTTAATAAAATTTACATGCTTTTAAGTCGTAAATGCTACACATATTTAAATGAAAATGTTAGCTCTGCATATTTGAAATAAATCCTGAAAGAAGTAGTAATAAATGTGTGTGAGAGTGAGAGTGAGCGAGAGAGAGAGTGGGGAAGATTAAAATTTATTTTTAACCAGGATACAAATAAACAGATTTTTAAGAAGAAAATTAGCAAGAGATCTTCTTTTTTATTTTATTATTTTGCAATTACTCTGGCTTTCATTTCCGTGAGGCGGTTAGCATACTGACTATTACAAGCAGAGATCTTAGTTATTGTGAAACGAAATTGTATTTCTGGGAAGGAAGATTTTTAACTTTGAAGAACAAAGAAACTATGAACATTGAAAATTTTTCGTTTTGAAAGAAAAGACTAGACGACTGGGTTGTTTAGTGCACAGTGTGTAACTGAAATTAATGTCTTGGAATTTATTACCAATAGATAATCGTTGTTAAGATATGAAGCAAAAATTAAAACAAATAAATGAAAAAAAAAAAACGAACGACCCCACATTAAGACCATGAGATTGTTAAAGAGAAATAATAAAACAATCGTTAAATAGAAACTGTCACTATTAAAAACAAAAATAGATTAATGTATTACAGGAATACGTTTTGCTAACAAAGAGAAAATAATACTAAAAATGGTTCTAAAATAATATTTATGTAGGTCTGTCTGTATGTGTGCATGTACCTCTCCACAGTAAAGTTAGCAGCTGCATTGCTTTTAATAATTTTTTTTCCTCGTACTGAAATCCCAGCAATAAAATTTTGGCACTTATTGTGTGCCAATGTCAATTGTTTTTTTTATTTCATTTCAAATGCATTTTTCATTTTCTTCTCATTCTCCTTGGTGGGTATGAGTGTGTGTGTGTGTGTGTGTGTAGATTGTAACAAATTGTTATCATTGACAGTTCTTAGGTTTCTACACACTTTTGTTGTTGCTTTTTGAAAAATGTTAATTAATTATGTGTGATTTATAGCATAAGCGTGCTAATTTTTCAATCGAATAATTTCTGCGAATCATGCTGAACGTTAAGCGAGTAATGTTTCATGAATAAATTTTGAGAAAATGTGCTGAAGCAAAAGGAAAAGGGGGGAAAACCATGTACATTAGCGTGGGTCAATTTTCTTCATAATCTATGCGAAATTCTAGAAATAATTTGCCAAGAAACCAGCGGTCAGTGATCAAATCGACCTAAAAATTTTTTGCTCTCATTTTAGTATCAACTGTATTAAAAAACCTTATCACATCATGAAAAAAATCCAACCATTTTTATTCCAGTTGTCGACGTCGACCTCGGCACCAAATTTAAGCCCATGGTTCATCGAAATGCTGCTGCTTTTGCACCAAATTTAAATTGGCATTTAAAAAAATTCTACATTTTCAGTAAATTCCAATTAAGCTTTTAATTGTAGATAATGAATACCGATTTGAGAGAGGCCAAGTTCTGGTGTCGACATCGACAAGGCGAATAAGGCTGAATATTTAACAAAAAAAAGGCATTTTCTAAGTAAAATGAGACCTCATACTTTAAAATCGGTCGAAAGTTGATAAAGTTGATGGTACTTTTTACGAGGGGTACCATTTATATTTCGGAAACTGGCAACACTAATGTCAATAGCCAAAATCTGGCAACACCATAATAAAGTATGACATTTTTTTTAGGCTAAAAGTACTCACAACGTTTTGATGTACAAACAATATTTGTTTTGTTTGCAGCGGGTTAAGAAAATTTATTTGAACAAAAAATGAGAATTTCAAGAGAAGATTTTCGTTGGGTTAGTTTTCACAACTTTCGACGTGGATTATCTCAGTCGGTGGCCGGCTGAAGATGTAGGGGTATTATTACTATTGCTAAGCGCATCACAGCCGAGCTGCTGTATTGATTTCCTTAAATAAGGTTTCGGGCGGAAAGATAGAGAGATTAGTGTTTATTGACATTTGATTTAAATTTTTACACGTCAAAAGTGACAGGAGAGACCTCTGCGGGTAGTCCATTCCACATACGTGCTGTTCGGCCAAAAAACGAATTTTCTCTGTAATGCGTAGTGCGATCCGTTGCCAAGTCGACCACAAATGGATGCGCTCTTAGTGAATGACCGGGTTTCGGGAACAAGTTCTCTGATTTCATCGGAACACATCCCATTATAGTAACGATAGAACAACGAAACACACCCCACATTGCAACGATGCTCAAGAAAGTCAATAGAGTTGGCTACCCTACTGTCTCCTAGGAGTTTCTTCGCTCTTTCCTGTCCACGGTCGAGTAACTTCAAAATAGTCTTTGAAGCACCGGCCCAAACATGAGAGTTGTATTCCATTTTCGGTCGGATGTAGGCGGTATAAATAGTGAGGAGATCAGATGGGGTGAAGTATGTCTTACCACGTCTTAAAAAACCGAGGCACTTGAATCTTTCTTTGAGACCTGAATTTTCATGCCTGGATGTTTATACCGCCCATAATTAAGCAATCGGGCAAGCGTCGATGCATAAGCATAATTTTTCCTGGATATTGTATGAAATATTTTGAGGATTGTAAAGAAAAGTTGGGCGTGAGCATAGCCGCGCGCAAATGCTAGTACATTCGTCGCTATTGTGTAGCATCGGCGAAGTAAAATAATAATAAAAATGGTTACTGAACCGAAGCTTCAGCACTGCTACGAGTATAACCAAAGAACGTGCAAAAGCAGAGCTGCAAAATAATTAATTAAGCTTCACCTCCTGTCATTTCTCCTACTATCCCTTTCGTATAGTTCCAGCGCAATGCCTCGCATTTGTAGGAGTCGTCTCCTGTCCCAGATAAAAAAAAAAAAAAAAAAAAAAAAGCCTACAAAGAATTTTTGTTTCTAATGCGAACTACACCGAAAAAATACAAAAATCTTTAATTCAATAAAAAGTTTCCTTTGATGACGATTTTTGCATATTTGCTAAACAAAATATTTCCATTTTAAATCAATAAAGAAATATTTTAAACGAAAGAAAAAAATTGTTGATTTAAATTTTATTTCAAACAACGATTTTTGTTGTTGTGTAAACATTTTTCATTAAAAGTTGTGTGGAAATCAAACAAAACTTTTATTGATTCAAGGACATGTTTTATTGGAGTTTGAATGAAAATCAAGAAAAATAATTAAACCTTTTTTTTATTGTACTCCCATAATTCCTCACTTTTACTTTTTCTATTTGCTTATTTATTTGATGATTGTAGATAAAAGTAAAAAAAAAATGTGAGTCCGATCACAGGGGAGATGTGTAAACATCTAGTAATGAAATGTTTTTTTTTTTTAGTAAATTTCTTATTAAAAGTGCAAAAAATCTTTTTAAATGTTACTAAATTTAATGTTTTTGTATCCATTTTATTTATTTGTTTTTATTTGCCTACCGATAAGATAATGTACTACTACTACTATTGCGCCTTAGATGGTGTTAGTGTATTTCTATGCAGCTGTTAAGTTTCTCTGTACTTCTTGTTGTCCGTATGATTACACTAATACACTTATACACAGCTCACATCGCATTATTACAATCTTACTCAAAATTTGTGATTGTATTGTGAAAAAGATTTTTACCCCCTAGCGTATAGATGTTTACACTTCAATACGCAAAATTAAACAACCTTCGTACATGCTAAGTGTTGTTAATTTTTTTGTGCCATATTCGACAACACAGATAGATCTATGAACAAAAATTTGGTATATTTTTTTCTGTGTAATTCCACTGGTGTCCATTCAAATCTATATGTGTTCTTATGCAGAATAGGTTTCAATTTTAGACGTATAATTTCTTCTAAAAAGTTTGTTAAAATGTTTATTTTTGCTCTACGACTTTTCAGTTGTTTTTTTTTTCATACATACAATTTGCGCCTCCCTAATGTACATACTTCTGTTTAAATTTTATGCATTGTGGTTTTGTTAATTTTCACTTTAGAGCTTCCAACTCTGCCAGCAATTGATGTGAACAAAATTTTTGTGTATTTGTGTTTGATTTAAAATCAATTTTATTTGCCAAATAATAATAAAAAAAATATTTATGCAAAAAAATTTGTATTGTTTGTTTCCAAAAAAAAAAAAAAAAAAAACAAGAAAAATTATTCATTTGTAATTTTTTTTTAGCTGTTAAAAAAAATCACAAGATCGTTAATATTTGATACACTTACACACACACATGCATACATAGTATATGTGTAATACGGCAGTCTTTAATACACTCGTAAATCTATAAATTATTAATGCCTTTTAAGTCTATTGTTGTATGTCAGAATTATTAATTGGTCTTTATTACAATACAAAGAAACGGCAAATAAATCAAGTAAATGTAAAATTCCCTGCTGTCATTACCCTCACGTTTTTAGCAACACCCTTCTTCAGCCAGCAACGAGTAACGGCGCAGCATGATTTTTAAAGACAAACAATACATGATCATTTAGATATGGTCACATTTTCACTAAATCCAGAAAAATGAATAGATGTAGAATAAAATAAAAGAAAAAAAAAACAGACACACACTCACACACAGTGTGTTTTTAATGTCCTGCAGTTTGTTAATGGCAAAAAAAAAAAAAAAAATAAATAAAAAATAAATCGAATAAAAAAACCAACATAAATTTTTCTTCATTTAACTGTAAAATTTTCAATGTCACATTATTTATTTCAATACCAGGATAAATTTAACAACAACATTTCCCTACTACTATTGTATTTCTATGTTCTATGGCATTTATTTTTTACATTCTTTTTCCATTCTATTAGATAAATTGTTGTCAATAAATTATGGGACATTTTTTCGAAAAACAGCAGTCGCTGGCATTACTAATAACAGCAGGCCATACACCGTCAAACAGCACGTCGTTATTTGATGTAGTGATTCAATATTTCAATTTTGGAATTAAAAAAAAAAACAAAGTATGTTTTAGGCAAAAAATTTTGGGTACCAGTATGACCAGTTTAAATGCAACAATTTTCGTTATTAATTAAAGAAAAGTGGACTGCGACAAAAACTATTTTTTCTTTTCTTTGCTTTGAGAAACTGATCATCATTTCAAATTAAAACTCTATTTATTGGTAAAGAGAAAAGAATCATATGGTATGTGTGATATATGATCGGTGATTATGTGTATATTAGGTTCGTTCACACTGTAATTTTGTGTTTGCAAATGTTTTGAGTTGTTGCAAAATGACCGGTCCAGTACCAAAGCTGCTGTGTCAAGTATCACTAGTCTTCTTATAAATGTCATATTTGTTTGTGCTTTGAAATGTTCACAGCATCACTCTGTATATAAATTTAAAAAATTCCAAGTGGGCGTTGCCACACCCATACAATGTAAATATTTATTTTTCTATATCTTGAGAACGGTTGAAGTAAAAAAAATTCTGAATATGGTCCAAATGACTTTGCAGTTTAAACAAATCATTCGTCAAAAATTGGGAGAGATAGAACAAGTGGGCGTGGTACCTCCCGTACAATTTAAATATTGATTTCATTATATCTTGAGAACAGTTACATTTATAGTTTCTGCATTTGGTCTGGTTAATTTAACGAACAGTACAAATCATCAGTCAAAAAGTGGATGGAATTGCATAACTGGCCGTGGTACGTCCCATACAATCCAAGTAACGATTTTTGCAGTTGTTGAGAACGCTTAAACCTAAAGTTTTTAAATTTGACCTGAATAACTTGATCGGAAATTCTTTTTGCTTCGGGTACTTTCATTACAGAAACAGAGTTGAAATTCGGGAGAGTAAAAAATGGGAAATATATGAAAACTGGCAATTTTTATCGGGGGGCCTAGGGAGACTCTTTATACCGTATAGTGCACCCATTGAAAATGAGCTGAAATTGGGTATGTTGGCGGGCACTCGGAAGACAGACCTATCTATTGACACATGACCACATATTTTTCAAAGATAAAACCACGACGGTTGGTAGGGGCAACTTCCGCCTCACCGAAACTAAATAAACAATTTTAATAAAGGGCACATATACGTTATATATTTTTTGCTTCAAAGAACAGTATTATGCAACTCCAAAAAAACATACGTCTTTTGTCAAATAGAATATTGTCAAATTTAGCTGACATGTATACATTAATTAGCTGGACTGGTACTTGATTTCTTGTCTAGTAGTTCTTGCAAAAGAGAGAAGAACATAAAGAAATTATGATCGCGAAAATTAGTATTCTGTACAAAAGTCCTGGCTAAATGTTCAACAGATAGTCAATAACAAAGAAAGGCAGCATACATCTTAATATGAGAATACAACTGGAACGAACAAAGAATTTTGGACAGCGAATATTTGCCTCAGAGTGAACATTTTACTTTCCAATTTTTTTTTCAAGTGTTTTAATAAATAATTTTAACTTCACAACTGTGTTCTTCCTTTTATAGACGAGTTCGGATCAAGTCCGACATCTTCGGAATTTCCCGCCTCCTAAATGAAAAGGGGCAACAGTGCTCCTGTCAACAGTCCTCTGTCAGACACTTGATTTGTAAAGTGTGGTCCAAGCAAGATCCACGATGTTAATTGTAAATAAAACAAATAGTTTTCAGCGAATTTTCTATAATATTTTTCATTATGATAGAAAAATCTATGACATTTATATGTGAAACAAAATTACGGCCAAATGCACGCCACGGCTTCGGTGAGCGATGACCGATATTTGCAATGACTCTGAGACATAATTGACCTTCAGTGACGTTAATGTGCCGAATTATCTCAACCTTTAACTCTTGAATTGTTCTTGGCTTATTGAGTTATACTTTTTCTTTTAAATATCCACCAAAGAAAGAAATCCAACGGAGTCAATTCACATGATCGTGACGGCCAATTAATATCGTCACGTGTAAAGCGTGTAAATTCAAGTCTTTATTCAAAATTCGCATCAGTGATGTTCGTGAGATGTTCAATTGTTGGGCAGTACAAAGAAGTCACACTGCCACACTATCGCAAAGAACAGCAATGTTTTCCTCAGCAAGAACTGTGCCAGCCTGCACAAGTGTTTTCACATTTCCTAAACAGACGGTTTGCTGAAATTTGCCCTCAATTCTCTCAATTGTGCACACATTTGATCGATTATGCTGACGGATTTTAACAATCTTAACGTGCTGCTCCATTGTGTATCTCGGCATGATTGAATTTGTCAAACAAAGAAATGTCAATTTAAGTTGAATAAGAAACTTGACTTTAACATGTGACCCGCATGTGACAGAAGGAGGGCACTGTGATGTGCCTGGTGGATTGTTTACAGCTGAAGGCGGTACTGTTCAGCGAGCTGTGGCTATGCCTTTGCCACTGAAACCTTGCGACAACAACTGAAAGAAAGTCACACACAAATGCATGTCCGGAAAAATGCAAAGTAATTTTATGACTTATTCCGACATTGGGGTCGAACTCAGGACTATATGGTGTTGTAGTCAACGTGCAGACTATTTCTGCTATTGCCACCCTGTGATAACTGTATTTAAACTGGACTTCAAATTATTATTACAGTGCAGAAACTGCCTGTTAGGCAGCCAAATTATTGCATGTATGTGTTATGGAACTACCACAAGCGAGATCTGGACACTTTTATAATTTTTTTTTTTTTCAAACCAGCACCTGCAGCCTGGAAGCATGTCCGTATGTAATGTATGACACAATCAAACTTTTTTTTTAATTTCCAAGTTTTATTTTTGCTTCTTTTGCATTTTTTCTTTTTCAAAATCATACATCGCACAATCATTGACGGAAAACAATTTCTTTATTTAATTTCAAGAACATTAAAGTAGACCTCACAAACGCTTAAGCCAGGTTTGAAAGGGCTAGGAAATGTACGATTTATTTGTATAGCACAGGAGTTTTAATTCCTTGTAACTTTTTTTTGTAATTTTGTATTTTGTAAAGAAGACTTGGGGAATTTAATATAGAACAGTACAAAAGTGAACAACGTGCCCAACATCGCTGAAAAAAAGAAAATGAAGAAAATCATGAATTTATGCGTAATTTAATTATGAGCCACGAAGCCCAATTCCAATTGAATGGCTACGAAAAATCTAAAAGTAGTTAAACAGCGCGGATTACACACACTTAAGTGAACTGTTTGGTGCGGTGTTTCGTCGGAGAGATAATGAAAACGTGGTCGCCCTTTCCCTCAGTAGTGTTAGATTTTTTTTTTTATCTTGAACCAGCACTCAGGAGATGACCCCTACACATGCGGTGCATTGTGCTGGAACTAGAGGAAAGGGCTGATAGTAGAAGAAGTGATAGGAGGTGAAGCTTCACTATCTTACAACTCTGCTTTTTGCACGTTATTTGTTTTTATAGCAGTGTTTTAGTGTCTCTGATGACAAGGAGACGTATTAAATTTTGAAGCTTCCTTTTAGTAGCTCTTTCTAGTAATTATTTTACTTCGCCGGTGCTACATAATACCGACGACGGAGGGCGTTCTGATGTGGCTGTGGATTGGTTACCGCCGTAGAGGTGTATTCCTTAAGGTCAGGTCAATATAAAAAATACAAAAACTAAATTCACGAAATTTTTTTTTTTAAATTTTTTTTTTTTTTTTAATACTTATCAATCGACGACCTGTTGCTAGATGAAGAAAATTTGTGTGGCAGGGGATAACACAAATTTAATAAATATTGGTTTTTGTTATCAATAAAAATTTCGTTCCGCATTTACGAATGGACTATCTCAGGTCATTCATCAAAGGTTTTGCCGGTAAAACTAACAGGATTAAGCAAACACAGGATTTTTATATCGTTATTGCTTGTACTCTTCAAATATTTCTTTAAAAAAAAAAAAAAAAAAAACACTGTAAATAAATATTATTTAAAGAATGTTTTTAAATACGATTACTAATACTCTTTAATGCCAATGACAACAATACTCAGATTTATATCTCTTCGAACAATAAATATTTCCCTAGAAAATCAAACAAACCAACCAACCACAGAGTTATGCAGAGAACAAAGAAATAAAAAAACAAATTATTTGCACTTTTAAAAGAAAATTGTATAACTCGCACTATTAGTCAGCAGCATTGCATATACTCTCAATAAAGATCTGTGAAATATCAGCGCTAAATATTACACAATTCACAAGTAACTAAAGCTAAAACTATACTTATCTTTAATTTCGCATTTACTGGTGAAATCTTTGCAATCGCATTTTCGGATTTTCTGCAGATAAAAGCAGACGGCTCAGCTCATTTGTAGATCCTAATCCGAATCTTATATTTGAATACAATTTTTTGTAAAGCTGTACACGAAATAAAATACTTGTTGTGAAATATTAATGTTAAAATACTATGGCAATGAAAAAATATTGTTATAGTGGGTGGCAAAATATAAACGAAGGGGTTTGAGTTCAAAGAATCATTCTGTACCTCGCAGTGTGCGCTGTGGCTCCATCCTGTTTGACAGCATACTTGTGGATGGTTTTCACGGCAGGCCTTCAAATTTTTGGCAACATTGTCCGATAGCGGTTTGAGATGGTCGCAGTGGTCTGCACGTTGATTACAAAACGAACGTTTTTCCTGGGTTCAACTCCAGTTTCGGACGTATAAATACATCTCGCATTTTCTGATGTGCATTTGTATGTGACTTTGTGTCAGTTGTTGTAGGAAGGTTTCAGTGGCGCAGGCATAGTCGCTGGTCACTGAACAGCACATCAGAACGCCCTTCTTTCGTCGCTATTTTTTAGCACCGGCGAAGTAAAATAATTACTAAAAAAGGCTACTAAAAAGAAGCTTCAAAATTTAATACGTCTCCTTGACATCAGAGATGTTACTACACTGCTATAAAAAACAAATAACGTGCAAAAGAAGAGTCGTAAGATGGTGAAGCTTGTATCATTTCTCCTACTATCCCTTTCCTCTAGTTCCAGCACAATGCACCGCATATGTAGGCATCATCTCCTGAGTGCTGGTTCAAGACAAAAAAAAGGAGAGTTCTCGTCTCATCTCGCCATTTATGACTACGGCCATATAATTCCTTACTGATCAAAGGAATAGCCAGTGAACAGTCTTGCAATGTCTTATTTAGTATTCAAAAATATTAAAGATGTATAATTTGAAGGATTTAAAAACAAAAAAAAAAAAAAACTAAACAATATTGTCTGCTTAACGACTTTGATGACTTTAAGCGAAAACCAAATTTACACAACTTGATAAATAATTACAAAATAAATAAAAAGTTCCCAGATTAAGTTGCTGTTTTATTACCATGAAATAAATTATATTTTGCCATTAAATGGCTGTTCTTCACGCTACTTCAGAGCGAATTAAAATCGTTTTTTATTTTTATTTTATTTTTATTTTGTTTCTCTATAAAAGATTTCCTGTGAATACAAATTAAAATATTTATAACGTTAATAAAAGCCATAATAAACCTACAATAATACTCGTTATTAACTGCAAATGTTGTCTATAGCTTGCGGTAGGTATGTACAGGGTGGGCCAAAAGTAATCAGCCGATGTTCTTTTGCTGTAATTTTTTTTTTTTAAGACAAATTTTGGCACTGTTTATGATATGGGCTAAGTGACCGCCGCCAGAATAGATGACCATACATGCAGATCCAAAGGTTTTTATTAAATGAAATTACAGCAAAAAGCCTTCGGGTGATTCTTTTGGCCCACCGTGTATAATATTTGGTAATGACAATTAAAACTTTTTTGATGGGGAGCAAAAAAGGAAAGCGACGGCAGATGTAAAAACTTTACACAGCGATTTCATGAAATAATTATCACAAACTATTAAAAACCACAAATCGCGCAGGTAATGAAAACTATAAAATATTTTTCTTTTTAATGTTCCGTAGGGTTTGAGAAAATAAAAATAAATTCAATTAAAAAAAGTTTGACGTTCAAACAGCATTTTTCACTTAAAATTCGCAACACTCCATCCACCAGACACACACACAAATAATTTGGCAAGCAAACGCAAATATACTACGATGAACGTAAATGAGCTAAAACTAATTGTTCGAACGCTGTCGTACGTAGCAAGCAAAATGTGAAGAAATTAAGTAGCTGAAAACAACAACAACAACAAACAAAAAAGAAAACTTTTTCAGGAATATCATTAACATGACATTAAAAAATAAAAAAAAAAAACCATTGCTTTTTTGCTCTGCTCTTCACAGAAACAAAAAGAAATGCAACATAAACAGGAAGAACCAGCCATTAAAGTGCTCACACAACTAATGATTATAACGATTTTCAAAACTATTTTATTTTTAAAAGGCGTGATAAACGTGACAGTTTTATTACACTCAACAACATTTCGAGGCATATGTTTGAAAACTAACATTAATTTTACACATTAATTCAGTCAACAGTGAAATAAAAATTGTATATAACGAAGCAAGTCAGCAGTTTAACTGAAGAGGTGAGCATGTTTGCGCTTGACTATGTGTGAAGAGTAAAATGCTCACTTGTTTAATCAATACTCGTACTACCTACCAGTTGCTCTTTCAGCATTTAATATAACGCGGCAACTCTGAGTTCAAGTGTTGCCACAATCTTCTCTACAAATACTGTAATTTGATTGGTGTTTTGCCCCGTTAGAAGTAAAGAGTCAGAATTTTGCTGCAATGCTCCAACAAGAGCACAACACTGTATGTATTTTGTAAGCAAAGAGATAGTTACTCATTTGCTTGTTTTCATGTTGCTCTTTGCAGGTAAAAACCTGTTTGCATTGATTGCCAAGTGTTGATAGACAAGACGTGCCTTCTCCTTAAAACGCTTAAACATCAAAGATATTTCTGATGGCGCATGCCTAATGATTGGTTAATAAAGACGCCATATTTGAAAATTGCTCTACTAATGTATATGTCAGCCATTATTTTGCATCTCTGTCTAGCACTAGTGATACAAAATATTAAAGCAGGCCATTAAACATTCATAAAATTTCAATTGAGCAGTGTTTAGTAAATGGAAAAGAGTACAAGAGATTGAGTAGCCACACATACAAAGTTGGAGAATAAATGGAGAGCAGTTAAGCAAAACACACCACTTTTGCTGGGCAAAAAAAAACAAAAAATTAAATTTAATTCTCCTTTAGCTAAAGTACACCGGCAGACACCAGCATACAATTCAGTTTGAGTTTAGCTCTCGTGGCATTTGGACATAATCGGAAAAATTTTTTAAATAAAGCAAAGAATATTGAATAAATAAATAAATAAATTGGAAAATAGCTCAAGAAGAAAAATATTTGAAAAAATACAAATTAAAAATTGTTATATTGCAAGAGAAAAAGAAATTCAAATACTATTGTAAAAGAAATTTTATCAACAAACAGCAGAAATATTTCTTGGTGTTAAAAGAATTTTTTTTTTTTTTTTTGAAAGTGTAAAAAGTATCTTTATGATAATTAAAATAAAGTGGATTATTTAAATGGTGTTCTGTTCTGTTCTGTTCATCATTAAACAATAAAATTCTGTGTTGAGAAAATCTAAAGAATTTTTATTGTTTTCCTTAACTCATTTGTGGATTAGCTGTCATCAGTTGGCCGTTTAAATTTTGTGGATTAGTTGCAGTATTTCTTTTTACAAGTTTTAATACAAGTTTTTTGTAATAAACATCAACAATATGGTTGTCCTAGAAGGTGGCGGTGGGGTTGTTACCATCGGTAATAATCAGTACTTACAACCAGATTATTTGGCTCCCTTGCCAGCAGCGGTTAGTATTTTGCTTTTAATACAATAAAACTAAAGAAATATGGCAATTGTAACTGGTGTTTTTTTTTAATTTTTTTTTTTTTAATTAAAATGATTTGAGAGTTAAAAGAAATTTCTTTTTAACACAGGGAAATTGTAACACACTAGTATATTTTTTTTACTTCAAACAATTTAAAAACTATTCAATAAGATTGTAAATAGTTCAAGTATTGCTGGAAATTTTTTAAAATCCATGTAAAGTGGGAAAAGATTTTCGCGTGCGTGTAATTGATTATTTTTGGAAATTTGAATAAATTTCCATAAAGCCAGCAAATATAATTTTTTTTTATTTCCAATATATGATTTTCCTTGAAAAATGCTAAATATTAGCTAAAAATAAAAAGTTTTTGGAATTTTTGAAAAATTTTGGAAAAAAAAAACGTTTGTAATTTGTCAAAAATATCGATCAGCAGAGTTTTAGAAAAAATAAATGTGTCTTCAATGAATGAAATAAGATTTAGAAATTAATTTCTCATTATAATAAAAAACTTTTATACAATTTTTGCATGGTATTTCTTGCTTCAAACTTTAAAAATCTTGATCTATTCAAAATAAAACAGGGACACTGTTCTAAATAAATAATTAAAGTAGGATTTCTAAAAGTATTTCTATATAATATTGACTGATCTTGCAAAGCAATGAGAGCAATAAATTTAAAAATATTAATAAGATTAAAAACGCTGTAGATCAATTAAATTAATTAATTAAGTCTGACAGGCTGCGGCTTGCAGGATAAAAAAAAAAATATAAAACACAGTTCACAAATAACATTCACTAATACTCCTCAACTCTGTTTGCAGACTTAAAGTACGCATTCAAATTATACACACTACTAAATAAGTAATTAAAATTCCCCTTTAAAAAAAAAAAACCAAAACTTGGAACCAAATTGTCATCATGGCATTCCTTACGAATTTAAATATCAAACAAAATTTTTTTTAGAAAGACTTTTCATTCGATAGCAGAGCCTCAATTGGGTTTCTGGCTTTCTATCCCACAGTCTCAAGAAGTATTCGTTTCTTATAAAACAGTGTCCAAGTTTTTTTAAAAATTTTGCTGCTTCAAGAATCAGTCAGTTCTTGGAAATAAAAATAAAATGAAACACAACCTTTGCTCTTCCCAGTAATTAATTTTGTAATAAAAAGAAAGTTTTCTACAAAACTTAATCGTTTTTAATTAAAGGAACTGTTTTAAAATTATGATTTTATTCCTTTAAAAACTTTTCGATTTCTTACAAATTTAAATTTTGTTTAGCAAAATCTGCCGACGGCTAAAACAAAAAAGAAATTTATATTTGTCGCTCAAAATTAACTAGAAAAAATTCGTCAATAATTATTGGTTTAAATCGTGTAAGATGAGCTCATGTTACCAAAAATCTCCACATTAAAAACAGATCAGTTACATTTGCCAAGATTCTCTTTAAACCAAAAATATTTACTGCCTGTTCATAGAACTCGTGTGAAAAAAAGCGTTCGGCCATTCATATTGAAAACAAAAACAATTTCAGTTATTATTATTAAATGGCCAAACGCTTCTTTTCACTCGGCCGTTCTATGAAACGGCAGTTAATTTTAAAAAAAAGCCCACAACTCGTTTAAAAAATTGTTCTCTAGACGAGACTTCGCCCATCTCATTTGTTTTGAAATTATTTTGTTTTTTCAACAAATTTTCCGCTTTCGAAATTAATTTTTCCAGATGGATGCCAAAAAGTCGCCTTTGGCCTTGCTGGCACAAACCTGTTCACAAATTGGAGCTGATTCTTCGGCTGTCAAACCCATACTATCCATGGATAAAACGAAAAAGTCCGGTTCGACATCATCAGCTTCGTCGTCGTCGTCGAGTGTCACATCGGAAACGGGTTCGGCAAAATCGCCCACACAAGCCAAATCACCGAAATCGTCTACACCCACAAATACAGAAATTAAACTGGCCTTTAAACCCTACGAGACGAATGTATTGAGCCAACAGAATGTTAACACCTTCAAGTCTGCAGCCAGCTTTGAAGATATGCAACAGCGTCCCAGTTCCAAGTCATCGTCGCACAATGGTGATACTACCAGAGTGCCATCACGTAACAAATCGAATTCGACACCCGACAATGGCTGCAATAAAACACAAGACTTGAGTACTGGTGCGACAACGCCACACGATAGCCGCAAGGCTATATCACCATCGGGTTCTCATTCGTCGCAAAGAGGCGCTAGCCCTATAGTAAGATCCGGCATGGAAGTTTTAAACAATGCCAACGGCTCAGCCCAGCATCCGAAAGAAATGAGCAGTATGGCTCAGGCTGCTGCCGCGGCAGCTGCCGCTTATAAGGCTGCCGGCGGTCCTTATGGTTTCAATCCGTTGTCGGCTCTATGCTGCCCACCTGGTATGGAGCAGCACGCTAATCCAGCCTTCCGTCCTCCCTTTGCTACAAATGGTTTTTCCCATCATCATGCCGCCATGTTGGCTGCTGCGGCCGCTAACGGTGGTTATCCCGGTAATCCCAATGGTCCGACTAGTGCTCAACCCAATCCGTATATCAGTTATCAACGTATTAAGACTCCAGCTGGTGGTGAAGCCATTGTTCCCGTTTGCAAAGATCCCTATTGTCCCGGCTGTCCCTACTCGCCACACACACAACAAATGCTAATGGGGGCACCTTGTCCAGCCGGCTGCACCCAGTGCGAACATCAAAAATATGGCATGGCCGCCATGATGGGCGGTGCCGGCTTGCCACCAGGTCATCCCTACTCACAAGCTGCCGCTGTTGCTGCTGCCAGTGCGGCTGCGGCTCGATCAGCTCCTTATGTGTGCAGTTGGGTTATAGGTGATGCCTACTGCGGCAAACGCTTCCAAACTTCCGATGAGCTCTTCACGCACCTCAGAACTCATACGGGTAATCTGTCTGACCCAGCCGCTGCTGCCGCAGCTTTGGCACAATCACAAGCTCAGTCCCTCTTGGGCTCGCTGTTCCCACCATCCGCCTTAAGAGCTGGTTATCCTACACCACCTCTAAGTCCTATGTCAGCAGCTGCGGCCGCTGCCCGTTACCATCCTTATGCTAAGCCTCCTAGTGCTTTAGCTGCTACTGGTCCCTCGCCATTCGCTGGACCCGGAGGCTTCAATCCTGCTGCCGCAGCTGCTGCTGCTGCCTTAGGTCCTTATTACTCACCCTATGCCATGTATGGTCAACGCATTAGTTCTGCTGCTGTGCACCAGTAAGCGCAATGATGAAGAACGCAAAATAATGTGATGTGAACTTAAAACAAAAAAGAAACAAAATAATACAACCAACCATCTCATGAAGAAAATACCAAAAAAAAAAAGAAAATAAGGAAAAAGAAACACCCCCCAGAGGCCGAGTTACTGAGAAATAAATGACCTATAAACAAAATCAAGTTTAGCAACTCATTCTTCACTATTGACCGCCGAATGAGCCAATAAGTCAAATCGGTTGAAGGAACAAACAAACAACCATCGTTACCTACAACACCGATCTGTTATACTGTGATACTAAAGTGTAGTTGAGCGCTAGTTTGTTAGTTTTAAATAATAATTTTAATAATAACACATCTTAAGAACAATAACTTAAAAAACGTAAAAAAAAAATATTTTATTCATTTCAAAACCAACCAATCAACCATTTCAAAAGCAGCCAAAGCATTCACAATTTCTTCTTTTATTTTTTTCTTGTAAAAATCCCAAAACTTCCAAACTATTTTTGCTTATGAATGTCCAAGAAGTAAAAGGAAACTTGTTTTTGATCACTTCTTTTTTTTTTTTATTCTTATAATAATTTTATTCATTTTATTTTATTACTTATATTGTTTTCCATTTAAATTCAAGTAGAACAAAAGATCTTTTAGTTATTTAGTTAATAAGTTAAACATGTAATTTTTGTAGTTTGTAATATTTAGATTTGCTACTTTTAAACAACAAATAAATATTTGTGTAAAAAAAAAAACAAGAAAAACTATGAATTATATTTAAAAATATATGAAATTGAAAAATACTGTGCCTTTTTTATTTGGGAAACTTTCTAACAAGACGATGATTCAATAATCATGTTACATTTTTGACATAGAGGCCACTTAAAGTAGAGTGCTTTTTCTGACACTTAACAATCAATCAAATTTACTGATAAGCATTAATAAGTCTATGAAATTAAGTTGAACTGAAAAACAATCAAGTGATTGAGAAGAAATCAATCAACTTGTTGAACGTTGCTAAAGATCTTTTTGATTAATATTGCAGTTAATGAAAAAACTTTTCTTTGTTTTTTTTTTAATATACCACCTACTTAACCTTATTTTGCTGTAGCTTTATTATGTGACATACTGTACAAAGCTGAAAATTATAATTTTAAAGTTTATATTGGGAAATTTCAAATGGGAATAACACAAGGGAACCAAAATGAATTTTTTTATTTTTCTATTGACTGGAACTTTATTCTATTTTTTTTTTTTTAATTTGAGTCGCTGATTTTGAATCTTTAGCTGCATTTTTCTCTATCAGTTCACATTTTTAAGTTACAGCTATTATTGATCGTATTTTTGACTTTCTTTCAAAAATTAAAAGTTCACTTGTTTGTGGTAACAGCGTTGGGATTAGAGAAGTAGAAGCTCCAATTGAGTGGCGACTGTTTATAGATTCTTCTAAGCGCAGCCTTAAATGTGTTCTGTTGCATAACGGTGATGAATTGGATGCTTTGTCGATTGCACATTTAACTAAAGCAATTCACAATCGCATCAGAACGCCCTACTTCGTCGGTATTGTATAGCACCGGCTAAGTAAAATAATAATAAAAATGGCTACTGAACCGGAGCTTCAGCACTGCTACGGCTATACACAAAGAACGTGCAAAATAATTAATTAAGCTTGACCTCCTGTCGTTTCTGCTACTATCCCTTTCCTATAGTTCCAGCACAATGCTTTGTATGTGTAGGAGTCATCTCCTGAGTGCTGGTCCCAGATAAAAAAAAAAAAAAAAAATTGCCTCGCTTAGAGATAAAATAAAGTACTCGTACAATGAACACCGGTGGCTAATTAGACGGGCTCTGAAAATGATGCATTTTAGTCTAGGCCAACAAGGAGGCTACACAAAACATGCGTTGGGGGTGCCTCCTTCGCAGTCTAGTGCAAGAGCATTACACTTATCAATATGGAGATGCGGCTTCGATTCCCGCTTAGACACTGGGTGTTTTTACAGACAAGCTTAAGAGCTTCGTGGAGTTTGTATTGTCTTAAAAAAAAAACAATTTGTTTAAGGGATAGCAGAACCAGATCTGAACACTGGAGTATAAAAGACTGTTTTTGGAGGAAATCTATGGTTATAGGAAATCTGAATATAATTAATAAACCACTTATGCCTGGAAATGGCATAATACTGCCACCTCTCCATATCAAGCTCGAGGGCTTATGAAACAGTTACTCGAAGCTCTCAACAAGGACGGCGTTTATTTTAGAAAGTTCGAAAATTTGAGTTGGGAGAAACTGAAGGCTGGGATTTTTGATGGCACACAAATCAAAAGGTTAACCAATGATGACACCATTAATAGTTCTAAGATAGATATTGCAAGAAATGCTCGAAATGAATTTGTTTGGATAGTTTTTTTTTTTTTTTTTATCTGTGACCAGCACTCAGGAGATGACTCCTACACATGCGATGCATTCTGCTGGAACTATGGAAGAGGGATAGGTTAGAGAAACGACAGGAAGTGAAGCTTAATTAATTATTTGACAGCTCTGCTTTTGCACGGTTCTTCACAATACCGACGAAGAAGCGCGTTCTAATGTGATTGTGGATTGCTACCAGCTGAAGCCGGCATTGTTCAGTGACCAGTGACTATGCCTTCGCCACTGAAACCTTCCGACAACAACTGACACACAAAGACACACACTAATGCACATCAGAAAAATGCGAGATGTTTTTTTTTTTTATATGATTTTAGTCTGAAACTGGGGTTGAAACCAGATCTGTTTTTCGTTTTGTAGTCAACACGCAGATTACTTCAGCCATCGTCACCCTCATAGTGCACAATTTGCTGGAAAATAAAAAGTATGATCACTACTCGGACCACGTTTCCAGCAGCTTGATTGTAATTGCAATGAGCATTAAGGCACTCTACCCCCACAGTCATTTGGATTGTTGACCTGAAAATCTTAGAGACTTCCATCAAGCTATTCGTACTATAGAGGAGCGGCATCTGGATGACTGGGATATCCAAATGATGGCGCGGACAATTGCTGGAGCATTATAAATAAATACCCTCTAAACTAGATAATTTAGGAAAATCTGGAAACTTATAGTGATTTCGATTTTAAAAAACGGCCATGCATTTTCCACTTTATTTACTAATGGCAAGATTAGGAATTCACAAATTTGTGGCTGCCAAAAAACACTAAACAGCACTGGAATTTTGGCAACTGTTGTTATTGCAGTCTACGTATGCATTACCTGTCTCATCATTTTTACCAACGAAACAACAGTTCGGTGGCAATGCATATTCGACGCATAAAAATCTTTGCACTATAGTTGTCTCTTTTACAGTGCTGTTAAATGGCTTTAAAGCGGAACAAACTTTCTTCTACTGTAGTATAGCATGATTGTAGTATCAACATTACCGATACTAAGTAGTAACACTACAAAATAAATAAACAAAAGAATATCAATTAATATCAAATGTAATTCGATATCCCTGTTGTTAACTGCAGCCACACACAGTTTGGTTTTGTTGTGGCCGCAAGTATAGCAAATACAAGTGTTACAGATTTGTTTTAGCTCAGCTCACCTCAACCTTCGCTGTGGAAAGTGAAATTAGCCCAACGGGAAATTGCTTAATAGCAAAAACACTTCTACAGCGGTTTTAATTAAGAACACCATTCGATCGTGGATTTTGCTGAACACTCAAAAATCCATGATCGCCTGGTATAGCAATAACAAATTATGTTGTAAGTATTTTAATTAGGTCAGGAGTGTGCCACTCAATTTTAGTCATGTAGTTTTAGTATATAAGCAAAACGTTTCAATAAAGAAAAGAAGAATTCATTTGAAGACTTACATGCGCCTGTGTTTATTTTAAACATTACACGGCTATCTTTAGCCTGTGTTTAAATGTAGGAACATTACACTACTTTGTAATTCGTATGAAGAACTTTATAGAGTACGACTGTTGACTGGCCTGCGTCAACATTTTTCCCTATGCTCACGAGTATAGGAAGCTGAGAAATGGACACCTCTGCTATAGATGGAACATGAACTGAAACATGAGCATTATTGCCAGAATTGAGACTTCCTTTCATAACAATCGTATTTGAATTATTTTTCATTAAAAATTTAATTCCAAGTACGATTAAATAAAATTAAAACACAAAACGATAAAACAAAAAGAATAAAAAAAGCAATGTTGTAAATGAAATTCAATGTGAAGTTAACAATGCCGAAAACTATGAACTTACATACATGGGAACAAGTCGAATTCATAGCAGGTGGCTGCATATGCTAAAATTTTCATCAGCTGATTTCGGTTCAGTTGTCAAAGGTATGCTAAACTCAAAGCATGTTAATACGTAAACTGTTTTGACAACTTAAATAAAATTGTTGTATTTGTAAACAAAAAATGCGGATGTTGTAGCGACGAGACCACTTGGTATGAATTCGCCTTGACCAATGCCAATGAACAACAAACTGAAGTTTGGAGACGTGAATGGGAGAACACAAAACGGACATCGCAAAGAAAAAAGGAACGACAGCACTGGCAAAACTTATGTTAAACACTGGACACTTTAGCTGACATTGATAATGTAAAAATACTGGACAAAATTTACAATTTAAGAAAAAATCAGCAAAACAATGGATTTAAAAGAGGACACCAACAATATTAACAACAACTACAGATTGATTCTGGCTCAATAGAGGACGAACAACAATGTGTTTGATTAAATTTGTATTTAAATTTTTTTAATAGAGAAAAAAGAATTAAAAATATAATTTTCAAATTTAATTTAATGTAGAGCAATTTAAAAAATTTAAAGTATTGCATTTAATTTTCTGTAAAACCCCTGCACTTTAACTGTTTTATTAATTTAAATAGACGATCCTTTGAAAGACTAGACAAAAGATCTACGAAACGTCGGAAAAGACTGCAAATTTAAAATTGTTTTTTTTTACATTAAAAAAATTTCTGGTCAATTAGCAGAAAGGCAAAGAATCTAAGTAACAAATTTAATGACCGTAGGTAGGGTGATTAAGAAAAAAAAATAATTAATTGAAAATATACTTTATTCGAAGCATCGCTCAGTTCATTTAAGGTGACAGCAAACATTTTCGAAGCTTTTAATTTTTGTTGCTGTTTTACGTAAAAAAAAAAAAAAAAAAAAAAAAAAAAAAAACACACTTTCAACTTGGGCTCGTCCGGGATTTGAACCCGGGACCTCCCGCACCCTAAGCGGAAATCATACCCCTAGACCAACGAGCCAGTTGACAACCGCGTCACAAAATTACGTGAAACAACACACAAGCACATACTTATATATTTGCTGGCTTTTTTGGAAAAAAAAAATTTTTTATAAAATTTATTGAACTGCTCGCTAGTATTGAAATTTTTTTATGTCGCATAATGTTCGCATTCATATGCATGCATATGTAGTTTTATAACACAAAATACAGGCAAATCTCGGTATGCCGGATCTCGCTTTAATAAAAATCCGACTTAACGAATTTTTTTATATAAACAACTTTATATGTACATATAGCGAACGCTATATTAATTTTATACAAGATATAGAGAATAATAAAAAATTAGGGCGCAATAAACAAAAAAAACAAAAATAAAATCAAAATTTGTGTGCAATTTGGAAAATACCAAGAATGGTTGAAAAAGTTGTCGATCTATAAAAAAAAAAAATGGTGGTGGTGTACGTCAGTACTGAAGAGGAGCTTTATAATTGGTTTCCAATCACAGAAAATATATTTGTCAATAAATGGAATTACGGTAAAAAAAAAATAAAAAAAATGTATAAAAGAATTTTAAATGGTGATTTCCAAGCAGGCGATGACTGGTTATCTAGAAAAAAAAAAGAAAAAAAGCGTGCTTAGACTCATTCAGATATGATGTAATGAACCTGTTTAAAGTAAAATTACAAAAACTTGTAGAGTAGCATAATTTAACTCGTGCTGTTATTTTTAAATTTTTTGTCTTCAGAGAAATTTAGAAAGAAACGCTCAAAACAACAACAATCAGCAATTTCTTAAATTTTTTTTTCTAAACTCATCTTTATTAACATCTTATATCTACTTACTATATAAATTTATAATTCTGATATTTCATTTATTTTTAGATACTACAGCGTATAATTTTGATAATAAAAAATAGGGAAAAACTTTAGATGAAAAGAAAAATAAATTGATATAAACCGAGTCGATTTAAAAACAAGTGATTACTCAATGCCGAAGTAAAAAAGTGTAAAAGTGTAAAAACGAAAAATTCTTGCGTATTCGGTTTACAGAACATACCCGATAATTAGAAAATATCCGGTATGCCATGAAATTATCTGAGGATAATGCATCCATACATGTCATTTGCTATTTAATGATTTGTGTGATACAAAGAATTCTCAATTAGTCGCCACAAAGTTTTGTTAGTTTTCTTAGATTTTTTTTTGTACAAATTTTACCGTTGTGTTTCGCCAAAATTAAATATCTTAATAGCGCTAAACGGTATTTGACATCGTTTTTAATTGTCAGGATCACATTTTGGAAAGTTAACGGACGGTTTGGTAATCGTTTGAGTTAGGTTTTTGTAAGGGAATATAACAGCGCGCGTTTTAATAAAGTTTATTTTTAGAAAATTATTTGCAGAAAATCCTTTTTAAATTTAATTTCACAGTGCTTCAGTTAGTTATGAAAGCCGTATCATCAGCGTAATAAGCGGCTGTTATGTATGGTGGAGGACAGAAATGCGATGTATAGATTGAATACAATACAAGTAATGCAAGTGAATATTGATAACACAGTGGTACAAAATTGAATGAAGTTGAAAAACCTGGGAACGGATATTATTTTTCTTGTAGGTCTTGTCGAGTTAAAGAAAAATCCAATATTGAAATATGCCGGACACCTCCAAAATCCGGATTTACGGTTAAAAAACCGGTTTTTTTTACCTTTGCGCACTTATAAGCCTGTAATTTTGTTGATAATAATCCGATTTCTCAATCAATTCTTACTAGATTTGGAAAGAAGTAACTGAGATCTTTCGAATGATATATAATTTATCTAAGAAAACTTGAGAAATTTGGGTGTTATTGTCGAGCAAACACAAATTTTGTAGATTTTTCAAAAATTTTTCAACTTTGGTGACGTTTTTATACATTATAATGTAATAAACTGTAATACTATTCAATTTATTTAAAAAGTACGTTTATTAACGATTACAACGCATATTTGCGGTTAATAATAGATAAATAATTGACTGAGTTATTAAACTTTTCATCTTGGATCAAGTATGTGATGAAAATCGTTTCGGCGTTGAAACGTTTTGAAATCGACAAATAGTGTGATGAATTTGTATGTGACGATTTGTTGTGACGATTTCATATTCCATCTTGTTTCATTGAAAAACAAGATGTTTTTAACATGTGACGCATTTCGATAATGCCAGTTTAAATTCGTTTTCAAATCGTTTAATTTTACTTGAACAAAATGTAAGGAAATATACAAAAAGATTAAAAAAATTAATGAAGAATGATTATAAATCCTTACTTATTTAAACAAAAATAGTCAACAAATCTATTTAAATAAATACTAGTTAATATAGAAGTGAAATTTAAATACCCACATTTCATGTGGCAAATTTAAGGGACCTGATTTATCTCTTAAACGCTATTTTCGCTATTCATCCTATTAGTTTTCTTCCAAGAGAATTAACGAAACCGCAGCAAAAAAAGGCATTTTATAAATAAAAATTATAAAATATGTTGATATAAATTTCATTTTGTTTTTTTATTTAAATATTTTACAAACGTCACTCACATACACATCTGTTGACATATTTTACTGTTGTATTATTAGATTTTATACAATTGTATTTAGAGAAGATATGTGGAAACGAAACAAATATGGAATATGAAATCGATGAAAAATCCTTAACACTACTGTCGATTTCAAAAGACGATTTACTTTTCAAATCGATCGATTTCCATCACATACCTGAATAGTATTGATAATATTGGTAGACCAGCAGTAATTTGTTTCTGAGACGAAAAAGTTTTGCTGATAATTACTACAAATATTCTATCAGCAATAAATTGACATTTATGTATGTGCGGATTTTTCTTTTTTGATTAAAAAATATTATATATTTTTTTTGGTTTATCTAAAATACAAAAAAAAAAAAAACTTCACGATATAGCGAATGTTCGTGACATTATATCGTTCATTATACCCGGAATTTGCCTGTACCAATACGAGTACAGACAAATCAACTGTTATTGCCATAAAGTTTATGGCGCAAACAGAACCAGTTAGTTGCCTTTGAATTATTATTATTATTAATTTTTATTTATGTTTTTTTTTTTTTTTGTTTACCTTTAAGCCAAACGAAAAACCATAAAATTTATATAAAATATTATTAACAATAAAATGAAACATAATATTGGTCAGACTTTTCTGACAGCATTAACAAAAAAAAAAAAAAAAAAAAAAAAAATTTGCTCGACTACAAAAACAACAAAGGCATTATTAGTGTCTTTCAAAATTTAAATCAGGCATTCAGAACATGTGAAAACACTTAACATTTATTATTAATTCAACTAATGAGCTTTTCAGCAATAAAATTAATTAAAAAAAAAAAAAAAAAAAACAACTATAAATAACTCTCGCTAATAATACAACTGTATAAATATTTATAAATATGAAAAAAAAAAAAATTTGTATATTTATAAACAATTAATACAAAAATTTAAATCGTTATTAATTTAACCATAGACATAAAAGTAATTGTGTTAAGAATATATATTTGAAAAATATATTTGATTTTAAATTAAAATATTTTAATTTGAACAGAGACACTTGAACTTCGTTTGTGACAGTCCAAATATTGCGGATATATTAAAGTAAAATTGTAATATTCAGATTTAGTCATACAATATTATATTGAAAATGGTTATGCTAGGCTTTGTGTAATCTTCAATCGTAAATTTTGCATGTTCATTTTGCATAAACGTGGCTGAATGTTTTTTTTGCGCAGCTTTCAATTTCCTCATCTGATGATTAGGTACTTATTGGCGTAGACTTTTCACCTAGAATTATTGTTTAAAGTGAATATTGTACGACTGCTGCG
This sequence comes from Dexiosoma caninum, assembly GCA_963924685.1. Lineage (NCBI taxonomy): Eukaryota > Metazoa > Arthropoda > Insecta > Diptera > Tachinidae > Dexiosoma > Dexiosoma caninum. The sequence continues at coordinate 13,144,555 of OZ004727.1, forward strand.
CTACATAATTAGCTTAGTTAAGTTTAATTTTTCTTCACATGGAAATATTATTTATTTGCATTTTGTAATAATTCATTTTAGAGCATAAATTTTTCTGAGAACACTAAGAAAAGGATGAGCACTCTTTGGTTGAGGCTGGTGCCTCAATCAGCCGGCCTGCACGATTGCGAAGGCACTATGGCTTCGGTTTGATGACAGGAGATCTGGGCAGCTGCTGGAGTATTCGGGGCCTTATCGCCACTGTGACGGGACATTGGCCTATTGGGATTCATGCCATGCGCATGGCTTCTGCTCTGGGTACAATGATGAGGAGGAGGAGGAAGAGGAAGATAGAGTGTCGCAAATTTCCTTTGCATCATCGTTCGGCCTCGAGCCTATCAGAGCTGTCGGGGATGCATTTTTGTTTCTAACATATTCTATTCTATCCCCCTACCTCTGCTTCCCGTCTTCTTCAGAGGTATCACAATGAGACCATGATGAATTAAACCCAAGTGGGATGGGCACTTTATTTTCAACGACAACCTGTTTCACATTTACACACATTTATCACAAGTTGACTTGATACTTCGCTAAATATTTGAAATAATTGAGGTGGATCAGTGAAATTTTTTACGTGCTGGCTGCGCAATGCTACAGGCGGTATGAGGAGATTTTGGTTATATTATTGATCATTAAGCCTCCGTTAGCCAACCGTCATGTTGATGTATGAAAACGTATGACAAATGTCACCTAATATCGTAATAAAAATTCTATTTTGATGATGTTACGTAACGTGACATTTTGGTCAGACAAACATTTTCATAGATTTTCATACATCAAAGGTTTTCGGATGACATTAGGCAAGAATCATTTCATTACGCGGGCTATACAGAGCTTGAATTAGTTACTGATCTAGAGCACGACAGATCAATAAGGTATTGCGTTAGCATTCTTTTAAGCAGATCTAACTCTTAAGAATAAAACCGGCAAAAGTTGCAAATTATTTCTTCTAATGGAATTAGTTGGTTTTATGTACAAGGTGGGCCAAAAGAAATCACCCTATTGGAAGATGCTCTTATTTTTGCAAATGGCTACCAATGTCAGATCTGTTTTGCCATTTGTGAACTAGACAGTTGTAGAATACAAGTGAACAAACCATGGAGCGATACACTCCCCAAGAACGCGGCATAATCGTCTCTATAATTTTTTGCGTAACAATTCGTCTGTGGTGTTGGCGCAGCGCGAATTTCGTCGCCAATACCCCCGTCGTCCGACACCGATTGCGCAAACACTGCGCCGTTTGGCCACCAGCCTTGAAGAGTATGGGACCACACGAGACGCTGCCAAGAGTGGACGGCCCCGGAGCGCCCGTTTTAGAGGACGCCACTGGTCAAACGACAACAGTGAACGGTGCGCGCTATAGGACCATGTTAACCGAGTTCTTTCTGCCGCAATTGAACGAATTAGGGGACTGGAGGACATGTGGTATTCTGAAGGCGGCAGTCCCGGGTCGCCTCATCTCTCGTTTTGGCGATTTGCACTGGCCCGCAAGATCGCTCGATTTAAGCGTTCCAGACTTTTTTCTGTGGGGTTTTTTGAAGTCCCGTGTTTAAGTGAACAAGCCCGAAACCCTGGAAGCCCACATTCGACACGAGTGCAAGTATCTGTCGCCCGAAGTTCTCGCCGAAGTGATGAAAAATACCATAAAACGAGCCCGTATAGCAATCAATTGTGACGGCGCCCATTTGGCCAATATCATCTTCTCCACTTGACCAATAAAATTCTAAAGGTTCAGATAAACATAATCAAAAAACAGAATCAAAATTTTTCATTTAGAAAAAAAGTGAGAGCCAAACAACATCGGATGACTTCTTTTGGCCCACCTGTTATAAGTGAAAATAGCGAATAAAATAAAATTGAAAGGATAACTACTTTAAGTTCAACATGGCCATTGGTAGTCACTCTTTCATATGATTTTTATACTTTTGTCGCTTATTTTCCATCTAATCGTTTTATATACAGAGAGAAAACTGGCTTCTTAGACGAATGGGTTTTATAAAGAATAAAATTCCTGACAGCAACAGTGTTATAGGAAATTTTTAAATCAAATGTCCTTAAACACAATGTCCGTCTATATCGCTTCCGTTATATCTATCACAAAAAATCGTACTTTGAAAATGATCTGATTTAAATACGCACTAACACGTGTCTATGAGAGCACAATAAAATTTAATTTCACTCAAAAAACAAACATTTCCTGTAGAATAATGGAATAATCGCAAGTAGACAGCTTTAATTTTTACAAACTCCTACCGTTACTGTAAAATTAAAAAAAAAAAACAAAACTGGTAGTTGAGCCCTTTCTATATTAACGTAACGATATATTGTAGATCTACTAGACATACAAATATTGAAATATCATACCATCAAAGGCATCTGTAAAATTAAATTTTGATTAGTGTAAGAGATTGCATTTCGTTTCCCCCTTCAAAATAGCGCTCTTGCATAGAAAATAGCAAATGCAGCGCATCAACAATTCCATTTGTAACACTAAAACTATTTGATTAAATTAACAAATCATAAGCAGCCACTGTTAAAATCAAAAACATTTCACGAAACCACTTGAATCAATCAACAGCAAAACAGTCTGCGAACAGAAATCAAACAAAAAGCAAAAATAATAAGAAATAAATAAGAATAAAGTTTGAAATAGAAAATTTTTAAGAACTGTTAGTTATAAGATTGATCAACTGATTTGTCTGTTAATTTCACAGATATTTTTTTTTTCTATTTCTTTATTTTATTTGAAAATCACAACATGTTGTACAATTGAAGTGAAGTGTAGTGGTGGCATGGCATGTCTGATAAATTTCTACAATAATCAAATCAATTGTACAATGTCACTATTAATTTATTTGTCAGCTCGCTGGAATAAAATCTTGAGGCAAACGAAATGCTTATGATTTGTTATAATTTAAACGTTCATTCGTTCTAACTAAAAGTATGAGTACAACATTAAATTTTATTAAAACAGATCGTTTTGTTGTGATTTCTTTTTTATTACTGTTTAACATTAAATAGCCAACATAATAACCCAGCGAGTATTTTCGTTTTGTCAAAAAGTTCTTTTTTATATATAAGTAAATTTTTCAAAGAGTACCTTTTCCACAAAGGTCTTTTTTATTTTAAGTACCCATTCCACTTTAGTTGTAGTTTTCTTCTTAAAAATTCCTTTCATTTGTTACCGATATCATGGAAATGGTTGAAAAATAATAGTCCGCCATTTTGTGGTGGTGTTCGCCATATTCTGTTTATAGTGATTTTTTTTTTTGATTTGTAAGTATTTTCTCATAAATAGCGCCATTTCGGCACGTTCTCCATATTGTGTTTGCAGTGATTTTATTATATTTTATGTTCCCTTCTGCAAAATCGCTTTAATTTCATACTCAAATCATGGGGTTGGATAAAAATAATACAAAATTTACATGTGTAAGCATTATTTAAATGGCACAAAAGTGCCAAGGTACAATTTTACCCCATATATAAAACAGGTTTTCCAATAAGAGTGAGAATGATTTCTTAAAAAAAAACACATACACACACTTATTGTTAAGGACATTCAAAAGTTTTTTATTTAATGTGAAGTAATGGGTGATTCAAGTAGAGATACTTTTTTCTATAGCCTTTTTTTGACAGATCACGTGTGAGTCGTGTCATGCTGGCATGTTATTTTTGTTTAGTATTGTTTGGCATTTCATAATGGCAAGACTTACGCCTGAACAACGTTTACAAATCGTTCAACTTTATTATGAAAATTCACGTTCTGTGAGGAATGTGTTTCGTGCACTTCGCTCAACTTATGGTCAACATAATCGGCCTACTGAGCGTACTATTCGCAACAGCATCACCCATTTTTAGACCCAGCATTTATTATTGGAGAATGTTCGAATGGTTTGTGGGCCGGTTGAATCATCGGTCCATATTTCTTTAAAAATTATGCCGATGCGAACGTAACCGTCAATGGCGACCGTTATCGTGCCATGATAACCGACTATTTGATGCCTGAAATTGAAGCTCGTGATCTCGGCGACATTTAGTTTCAGCAAGACGGCACCACTCCCCACACAACGCATCAATCAATGGATTTATTGAGAGAACATTTCGGTGAGCACATAATTTCACGTTTTGGGCCTGTCGATTGGCCACCAAGATCGTCTGATATCACACCGTTAGACTTTTTCCTGTGGGGATATGTAAAGTCTAAAGTTTATGCGGACAAACCCGCTTCGATTCAGGCCTTGGGGGAAAATATCACGCATGTCATTCGCCAGTTACCAGTCGAAATGCTCGAACGAGTCATCGAAAATTGGACTCAACGGATGGGCCATCTGCGACGTAGCAACGGCCAACATTTGATAGACATAATCTTCAAAAAATAAATGCCAAATAATGTTCTTTCAAATGAGAATAAACATTCTCCATTAAATTTGAATTTTCTGTGTATTTTTCTATTAAAAAATTAGGGAACCTCGAAATGGATCACACATTACAATCGATAGAATTCATTCAAATGAACTCCGCGACTTCTTCTCCAAGAACGAATTCGATGAACCCAATTTTCGTGCACTTTTGCCACTAAATCAAGTCGTATGTCATAAATGGCACCTTCAATATTGACTTGTAAAGCTTGAAGAGAGCCTGATTTGTTTCGAAAGCCCAATGACTTTAAATAACAGCACAAGAAATAGGGATAATGGTGTTAAATCACAACTTCTTGGAGGCCATTCAATATCACAATTTCTTGAAATAATCGAATCTCCAAACTTTTCTCGCAATAATTCAATCGTTGCATTTGCTGTGTGGCACGTAGCCCCGTCTTGTTAGAACCAGATGTTGTCAAGATCAACTTCTTCCAATTTCGGCCATAAAAAGTTGGTTATCATCGATCTATACCGCTCTGCATTGACAGTAACGGTGTTACCAGCTTCATTTCGATGATTCCACCAGACCAATAACCACACCAAACTGTAAATTTTTTTTTTAATCTGTGACCAGCACTCAGGAGATGACCGCTACACATGCGAAGCATTGTGCTGGAACTATAAGAAAGGGATAGTAGGAGAAACGACAGGAGGTGAAGCTTAATTAATTATTTTTGCAGCTCTACTTTCGCACGTTCTTTGTTTATACTCGTAGGCATTTAGTTTTTAAACTCAAATGTTGTCTTTTAGCTTTTATATGAATTTTTCCATGTAAGTCTATGATTAATGTGTAGTCCTAAATATTTGACCGAGTCAATTTGTGGAATGTGGCTGTTATTAAGAGAAACATTTAGACAATTTCCGCGACGTAATGTAAAGGTAACATGTGCAGATTTTTCTGTGTTTACTTTAATTTTCCATTTATTTAACCAACTTCCAATTTCATAGATTTCTTCTTGAAGGAGTATTGAAGCAGCATTCAGATTTGTATTGTATCAGCGTATGTTGCTACCAAGACATTATTTATAACTGGCATATCCGATGTGAAAATTGTATACAAAATAAGACCTAATACACTACCTTTTGAGGGACACCATATATATCGCTGAAAAGTTTCCATTCACGTTAACATAGAAACATCTGTCATCAAGATATGATTTTAGTATGAGATAGAAATGTGTGTGGAAGTAATATTTTAAGTTTATATAACAATCAAAGACTTGCTCTACATCCAAAAAAATACACCTGAACAATATTTTTTGTTTTCCAAAGAGTCGCGTATATAATTTACTATACGATGGCATTGTTCGGGGGTGCCAGGGTTTCGTCTGAATCCAAATTGGTATTCTGGAAAAGGTAACATTCTTCTCAGAAAAATTTTTTCAAATATTTTGTAGAAAATTTGATTAGCAATGCAATGTTGTATTAACCTAGGCACACCACATCATTCATTTTGCCGCGTGTTTGCTGCGTTTCATACTTTTCTTTGAACTGACTCAGTACGATTTTTGTAATTCCAGCTTTTACTACGATTTGTACGATATTTAGTAACGTGCATGCCCGGCATTAACTCCAGTTGAGACAAATTTCAGTTTTTTTTTCTTCGCTTTTTTATCAAACTTTTCATTCTTAAAGCTGTTACGATTTAAAATATAATAAAATGTTAATGATTTCAAACTTGAAAGCGCTCTGCTGAACACTTGTCCAAATCGTATTTAGTTGTGTGATTCCTTGTAGGCAGCTAAATGTTTATTGGGTATATTAATTTATATAAATATAATATTAACAGCAATTTAAACAATAACGATAATGAAAACTATAGTGGCTGCTGAAAATTTATAACAACTAATTTTTCTGTTATGTTCAACAATGCGGGCTCTATTAATTGTGAATTTGTTTTACAAAATTTCCCACAGACACTTTAAGACACAAAAACCATTTATCTGAATTGATATTTTACAAGGAGAATTCATAACAAATGGCCGATATTGAAGAGTTCACTTGATGATATCGACCCCTGAGCACGAAATTACACTTTTTTTCCAAATCAAATTTTTAATGCAAATTGCTTCTCAACCTATTAATTAATCTACTGATGATAATTATTATAGTTATGGAGATAACTTTATGTACTTTGTATCGTATCTATCGTAAAATCGTTCTCCCGCAGAATTGAGTTTTTCACACATACGGCAATTTCGCGCACAGGGGTCGAAATTCAGCGAAAGCTATATATGATTTTTAGAAATTTTTTGTTACAGCACTGGAGAATAACGGTAACATTTTTACTGCCGTATTAAAAAAAAATTAATTTTTTTTGATTTACAAAAATTTCCATAGGACAGGTATTTTATAAGCCTCCTATAAAACAATAAACAAAGTATATTTATTCAAGTACATATATGCAAGTCCACATGCATTTGAACATTATTTTCTACGCACTGTCAAAAGTTGTTTAATTTTTTCGTAGAAAATTTTGCTTTCACAGACCTTGCAACCTTGAAAAGTTTCTCTTTAAATTTTTTAATGAAAAAAGTATTTGAACTTATTCAAAATGAAAATTTTATATTTTTATTATTTTTCTTTTAATAATTCTTCTTGTGTTTTGACCTACTTTTATATTAATTACACTAATTATTTAAGGTGCAGATCCTTTTTATAAATATTATTATTTCTTTTCGTGCAGTTTATTGTACGTACAAAAATTTTCTGCTTTTTTTTCTCATTTCACAAGTTTTCTTCTTTTTGTAGGCCGTAGCCGTTTTCGACAGTTCGGCCATTTTACTACACGTCGTATTTTGTTGTTATAGAGTTGCATATATGTATGTACTTGAACAAAATATATTTTGGCAAAAAATATTTTTAAAAGGCTGTAGTAAAACTATAAAATGTTAGGCAGGAGTGGAGCACAAAATTTTAGTTTAGGTCTGAGATTTAGTTCCGACAGAATCAGATATGTGATGGAAATCGATCGATTTGAAAAGGATATCGTCTTTTGAAATCGACAGTAGTGTTAAGGATTTTTCATCGATTTCATATTCCATATTTGTTTCATTTCCACATATCTTCTCTAAATACAACTGTATAAAATCTAATAGTACAACAGTAAAATATGTAAACAGATGTGTATGTAAGTGACGTTTGTAAAATATTTAAATAAAAAAACAAAATAAAATTTGTATCAACATATTATAATTTTTATTTAAAAAATGCCTTTTTTTGCTGCGGCTGCGCTAATTCTTTTGGAAGAAAATAATAGGTTGAGTAGCGAAAATATTCTAAGAAAACGTTTAAGAGATATTTCTGATCCCTTAAATTTGCCAGATGAAAAGTGGGTATTTAAATTTTTAAATTTCACTAGTATTTATTTAAATAGATTTGTTGAATATTTTCGTTTAAATAAGTACGGATTTATAATCATTCTTCATTAATTTTTTTACTTTTTTTGTATATTTCCTTACATTTTGTTCAAGTAAAATTAAACGATTTGAAAACGAATTTAAGCTGGCATTGTCGAATTGCGTCACATATTAAAAACATCTTTTTTTTCCATGAAACAAGATGGATTATGAAATCGTCACAATAAATCGTCACACATAAATACAAATTCATTAACACTATTTGTCGATTTCAAAACGTTTTAACGCCGAAAACGATTTTCATCACATACCTGAACCTGAATGTATGTAATGTCCCACATTTTAAATATTCAGAATATTTAGAATTTAATCGAGCTACAGTTATTACAAATTAATGAAAATTTTTTGTCGTGTTCAAGATCACAGTTAATTCATCACAATATTGTGAAGAAATTACATTCCTGATTAGAATAAGGGGAAAAAAAGAACAGTTAATCTCCAACAGCAGTGAAGTATAAAAAGTATTTTTTATGCCACTACGGATGTCATCAATACTCTTTGTGTCAACAAAGTGGTAGTAGCAAAGTCATTAATATCATCTATTTAACTCGTCAGAGCTTAGGAAAATGCATACGAGAATATTTATTTCTGTCCACATACCATCAACAAAGATTGCCAGGTTTGTTTTTTCTATGTTTCCAGTAAAGATCATAGCCCATATATTCCCAAATGTAAAAGCTTCTGTTTTATGTTTTTAAATATTTTTTTTTTATTATAAGTTTCAAAGTGAGGAATTATGACAAAAATTAAAACTGTAATTGTATGATTTTAATCGAAATCATGTAGACAGTTTTTAATTTTTTTCGGGGTCATGTTTCATCAAAAATATTGGAGTTAATATGCACAGACAAAAATAAAACTAAATATTATTAAAACTGTTCTAATATCAATTAAAAAATTTGCTAGATTTTCAGCTATTAAGGAATTAATAGTATCAATTAAATTAAATATTGCTGATGCAATTGACTAAAATTTTTATTTACATTTGTAATGATAATAATTTGATTTAAAAAAAAAAATTGATTCAATTCGAATTATTATTTTGTATTAATGAAATAAAGATATCAGATAAGAATTTAAATAAAATTAACCCGTTATTTTATATACTTCATAGCAAAAAAATTTATTATTTATTTATTTAAAAATAATTTAAAATGCATTTGATTTTATTAAACGTTTAATTGAAAAAATATAATTGGGGTGTTCCCAACGTATGTCATAAAGTTATATTGTCATAATATGCAAATATTTTAAAATATTAATTATATTATTAATTGACCTTTTTTATTATATTTTTTAATAGATATTTATTAAATTTATTAAAAAGACCTCAGGCTTAATAAATATATATTAAAAAATATTTTAAAATAGTTTAAAAAAAATTTGTTTTTGTGCTGCAAATAGAAAAGTCATAAAATAAAAACATTCTTGCAATTTTTATTGGTTTGTCATAAATTAATAGAAAAAATCTCAGTCATCCCTTGAAATTGTTTAGCCGCCGCTTGTTATAAATGATATAAAAATTTTTTTAAAAATCAGTCACACTTTTGTAGCTTTACACTAAAGGACATTTATTATTATTTCCTGACGATGCTACCTATTTGGTAGCGAAAAATTTAAACATAAATAATTGTTAAAAACTTTTCATAAAAAAGACCATCGCTCAAAAATAAATATAATCAAAAAAATTAAAGGACATTTTTATAACATATCCAATAGGATACCATTCAGATGCCAATGAAAATTTCCAGTCGTGTAATTTCTATTTGTTGCAATAATATTGCGTATATGAAATAAAATAACTAAACAAGCAAACGGAAATAAATAAAATCAAGTTTCTTTAAAAAAATTCAATTAAAATAATAATTAGATTTCAATCTACCACGAAAAACGCAGAATCAATTAACAGTTTTAATTTTATTTTACGATTTTGATTACACTTTCTTGAGAGAACACCAAAATCAATTAAAATAAACGTGCATTCAATTAAATTATTAATTGAGAAAAAAAAAATTTTTCTCAGCAAAGATTTAATTGGGCAAAATTTAATTATTATTAAATTAAGCTATAAATTTTTGATATTTCTTAGCAAAAAAAAAATAATTAATTATTTATTTAAAATTAATTAAAAATTTTTTTGATTTTATTAAAAGCCTAATTCAAAAAAAAAATATATATATATATAATGTGTTAATTGATATCAAAAAAGTTAAATTTTGTTTGTGTGGATTATGATAAAGTGTCCCGAATTTAAGACCATTTTCCTTTTCGTTTCATTTGTGGCTTTAATTGCTGGAACCTGGGCAGCTCCACAGAGCATTCCTTTGTCAAATTTTGATTTGCTGACGTTTATTAACTCAAAAGTTTAGTCTTTCCTATTACTTTTTCTCTTAACGTTACTGATGCCGTGCTGTAAAATTCTTATTTGTTGCAAAACTATATCAGCTTAAAATTAGAAAAAAGTTAAATATTTATATTTTTCCTTTCATTGTTAAGGCAGGCTGAGTGAGCTATGAATAACTTTTGTGTTAAGCACTCTATCTTTAATGCGTAATTAAAAATACTTTCTTATTTGCTCGCTAGAAACATTACTATTTGTGTTTTTACAACAAATTTATTTTTCCAAGATATACCGCAAGCATTTTAACCAAATATTTAGCACCTGATTCATATAAAAAATGATATCATTTCCATAAACAGCAGCAGCTGTACTTATTAATATGTCAGCAGTATGAAAATAAACTGCAAGATAACAGTTGCAAATGTTAAGGGGATTAAGTTTTTTGTTCTAAGAAAAAAAAAAAAATAAATAAATAAATGAAGAAAAGCTTAAATCATCAACACTCTCGCGTAAATTGTAAATTCTTCAATTTCACTTACATTTTTATCTATTCATTTACATATTTATTTTTGAAATTAAATAACGTGCGAAAGCAGAGCTGTAAAATAATTAATTAAGCTTCACCTGCTGTCGTTTCTCCTACTATCCCTTTCCCAGAACAATGCTTCGCATAAAAAAAAATATTCTCGTTATGTTTCTCGTAACAAAGTAATACAGTAGTCAGTCTGACAGTAAATTAATTATGAAAAGGTAAATTATTAAATATTTAAATATCTAGTGATTCATTCCCAATTGCCAAATCGCTGATGATATTATTCTTGAGTAGGTTTATAGTAATAATTTTTTTTTTTGTTAATTTTTGTAATTATTTATCTGTGCTTTTGTTTTCGTACAGACTTCACGCGTGTTTATACCATTTTGTTTAACACGTAATAAAACATTTCATAGTGTCATTGTAAATGCCTTATTAAAGTATTAACACTTTCATTTTATTTCATTTAAAAATTGTTTAAGATATACAAACATATGAGTAAGACTTATTCATACATGCAAAATAATATGAAAATGAAAAGTACTCTACAGGAAGAGAGAAAGAAATTTGTAACGTTTTTGACGTATTGAATACACTGGAGCCCCTCTTATTACTGCAAAGACAGGAGGCCTCGCCTTGCCATCTACTTTGATCATCACACCCATCGAGCAGTACCCAGTTAAAACTCCTATCAGAACACTTAAGTCCCTCTTGGTCAGTGCCACTCAGGCCATACGGCCATCGAAACTCTGCCATTATCCACATTCTTCCAGGAATGATATACTCTTTCCGCCGACCATCTGCGGAGCTCCCAATAGTAGTAACCCATCGGTGGCCGCTCCGACAAGTCCCACTCCGCCCCCCCCGCAGCGATGAAGCCCCTCCGCCGTCTCGTTACCCTCCACCATAGAATGTCCGCCAACTAAATGTTCGCAAAGAATTCTCGAAAATTATCATAGAAAACTTTTTTTTCCGTTGTACAAATATTTACTTGAGAAAGTGTAAGTATATATGTATATACAATATAAGTATATGTAGATTTCTCACTATATATATATACATATATATGTATAGATATGTACGTGCTTAATCCCCGTCGTTGAAAACAAAAATATACTCCATAAAACGTAATCTTTAATTTGAAGAAATAATGTTATCAAAAAAGCGTTTTTATACGGCGCTTAATAAATTTTATATCATTTAGAAAAATTCTAAGAATTTTTATCAAAAACTAAATTTTTGCTGCCTATAAAAAACTAAAATACAAATTTTGTTCCCTAATTTATATTGGATATAAAAAAAAAATTCTAAAATTTTATGGCTTTTTCCAAGTAACTCAACCATATTTTTAACAGCTGACAGTACTGCCAGACCGGCGGTTATGAAACTACTAAATGTATAATCCTATACTTTGTAAATTATTGTATAAAATTAATAAATAAATAATAGAATGATAAAACAGAGTAAAATGAAATAAATTACGTAAAAGTTTACTAAATTGCTTTAAAATGAATTTTATACAGCGTAAATGTCCAAAAAAAAAATATTAAAAAAAAAAAGAAAATTCACTTGGGCTCGTCCGGGATTTGAACCCGGGACCTCCCGCACCCTAAGCGGAAATCATACCCCTAGACCAACGAGCCAGTTGGGAATAGTTTGACAAAGTTAAGACGTCTAACACTAGTGACACACTCCACAAAAATATTATACAATTAAGAATGTTGTTTAAATATCTTAAAAATAAAGTGAAAGTCAATATTGTATCCATTCAGATAAATTAAAATAAATTTTAAAAGTCTTGTGCTTATACAACAATAGCAAAAATAAATGCCAAATTATAATTTTCAATAATAGACAGCCATATTTTTTAATTAATGCTTTAAATATTAAAAATTTGCCTAACATAAATAATTAATGGTTTTTGATTGATGTTATGACTTGCTTAGTACCACATGCTTTAAGAACTGCAAACATAATCAATCTTAGTCATAATTTTTTTCGGTTTCCTTTTTTTTTTGTGATCATTATTTTTTAGCGAACATTAAAAAAATTTAACTGGTAATTTGGGTGTTTAAGCATGAGTTCAACTCAGAAATATGTCGGAAAATAATCAATCATGCTTTGTTTTAGAGGCATTATAACACAGTTTAAATTAGAATGGACATTATAAGTTGCTTTGAGGTTAAATTGAATTAAGAAATTTTTGTATCTCGTCAAATACTAAAATCCAAATAATTATTGATTTAAAAGCAGGGATTAAGAAAGAACATGCGGCGAACAGATATTAAGTAGACAAAAAAAAAAACTTTAACATTTTGTCAGTTCTTTAATTATATTTATTTTTGAGCGATGGTCGTTTTTATGAAAAGATTTTAACAATAATTTATTTTCAATTTTTGCTAGCACCGTCAGGAAATAATAATTTTTTATTCTAGCTATTTGGTAGCGAAATATTGAAAATAAATAATTGTTAAAAACTTTTCATAAAAAACACCTTCGCTCAAAAATAAATATAATTTAAAAAATTTAATAAAGGTCAAAATAAAAATAGAAGTGAGACTAATTTTGACAGTTCACTTCATTAAGAAAGAAAGAAAAACCAAGTAATAGTGTTTTCACATCAAAAGTTAAAACCTGATTTTAATGTTAAAACCACAAAAACAGCTGATTTTGCGTTCTCACTTTTGCGTTTTATTTTTATTTAAATAGTTATCTGATTGTCCAATTTTATTCGAATTAAATTTATATTTTTAAAAATTTGTTTGAAATTTTCAAAATTATTACTTAAATTTTTAATGATTATTATTAAATATTGAAAATTAATTCAATTAAGCGAACAATAATAATTTATGTTGTTCATATATCTTAAAAATAAAGTGAAAGTCAATTTAATTTCTTTGCAGTAAAATTTCAATTAATGTTTAAAACAACAAAAACAGCTGATGTTGCTTTCTCACTATAAGTTTAATTGAATCAGGTTTTAAAATATAAATAATACATGAACCAATGTTTTAAGTTTATGGCATAAACCGTTCCGTAGTCAAAATGAAAGGAAGAAAACATGAACATAACGTCAGGATGAATTTAATGAAAAGAAGTACAATTCAAAAGCTATGGAATTGCCTACGAAACTGGAGATTGGCCTAAAATTTTACTTTTTTATTTTTAATTAACAACTTTAATTAAAATAATATATTTCTTTTCAATTAACAGTTTAATAAATTCAATTAAATATTTAATTAATTTTTGGTCACATTACTTAAATAAATAAATAATTTACTTTTTTGCTATGAAATACATAAAAAAGCCGCATACTTTTATTTAAATAGTTTTTTTTTTTACCTTGGACCAGCACTCAGGAGATGACTCGTATACATGCGTTGCATTGTGCTGGAACTACAGGAAAGGGATTGTAGGAGAAATAATAGTAGGTGAAGCTTCACTATCTTACAACACTGCTTTTTGCACGTTATTTGTTTTTTATAGCAGTGTTGTAGCGTCTCTCATGTCAAGGAGCCGTATTAAATTTCGAAGCTTCGATCTTTAGTAGTTATTTTTAGTTATCTGATTGTCCTATTTTCTTCAAATTAAATTTATATATTTGTTTTTTTTTCCGATTAAAAATTTGTTTGAAATTTTCAAAATATTTAATTAAATTTTTTATTTTTAAGAAAATTTAAATATTGAAAATTAATTCAATTAAGCGAACAATAATAATTTAGTTGATACTATTAATTTCTTTACTAGTAAAAATTTTAATTAATTTTTTAATTGATATTGCCAAATTTTTAATTAAAAATTTTGTGTTGAATTTTTTTTTGTGCAATATATTTAATTATTACTAAATATTGCAAATTAATTCAATTAAGCGAACAATAATTATTTAATTGATACTATTTATTTCTTCACAGGTGTAAATTTAATTAATTTTTTAATTAGTATTAAAAAATTGTTAATTACAATTTAGTGTTACCTTTTTCTGTGCAATATATTTAATTATATTTTTAATTATTATTAATAAACATTGAAGATTAATTCAATGAAATGAAAAATTATAATTTAATTGATACTATTAATTTGTTACAGTTAACAAATTAATTGATTTTTAATTGATATTACAAAATATTTAATTAAAATTTTATTTTAATTTTTCTGTGTAGTATTGCTTTATCTTTTAAATTTTGATACACAATGTAGTAAAATTATTTAAAATTATAAATATAATCATTTATTTGCAGCCACTGTTAGGATCTTTTGTGTTTTAATGGAAAATGAAACGTATTTAATTAATAAAAAAAAAAAAATTAAACAAAAAAAATTACAAATTTCATTCTACTCTTTGCCAATTTGGTTAATTCCCTTAACTTGCTTAATTGTTTTGAAAAAAAAAAAAATAATTTCCTATGGAAACATATTATTATCACTGTCATAAATACTGAAACAAAAATAGGCAACGAAAACCAATACAAATTTTTTTCTTGATTAATTATCATGATTAATTGGTGTTATATTTTGAAATCTATCCGTGGACTATTTCAATTTAATGGAAGTTATTTCCTGTTTTATAACTTTTATGTATTTTAATGTTTATCATTAAGTGGCTTGTTCAAAAACTTGATAAAACTTAGAACTAAATTATGTTACTCTGTTTGCGAAATGATAGGCATTTTATATAGTGCCACAATACTAACAGCAACACAGTGTCAGGCAGATTAATTTATGGCCACAATTAATCATATTCCCAAAAAAAAAATTAGTATTTCTATGTTATGTTACACTGGAAACTAGATAATATTAAGAATTTTTTTATATTCCACTATATTTCAATAATAATTCTACACTGCGGTTGAAAATGTCAACATTATCAGTTGATAGTAAATTGTTAGTTTTTAAATTTGGTAGACATTGCTTGGTTATCAATACATAATATTTGTGAAAAAGTCGGCACGGTACTTTCCATACAAAAACAATATACATTTTTAAGTGTGTCCGGCGAACGACGGCTGTAAAAGTATCAAAACATGGTACAGAAGGATTTGTAAACTTTCACACATTACTGATATATACATATGTATGTATATCAATGATTTATATCTTTTAGCTTCATATTTACTTTTCTTTGTCTATACTGATCTATTTATTTATAAATTAAACAATTATAAATAAATAAATTAATTCAAATTTTATTTCTATTATGAAACTCTTTATCACTTATTGTTAATATTCTTTCCCTTAAATTTCCTGCAGTATTAATAATAATACATTTACTATGTTTCGAATATTAATTAATTATTCTTGAAGATGTCTGGTAGCAATTCATTACTATCCAGTGAGAAAAGTGCTTCCAAAGAAGTTAATAAAATGCTGAACATGTGATCCGGAAGTAGTGCGAAATCGTATCTACTTCTTTTTACATAGCGTTGTGGAAGTTTTCTTTTTTGATGGCGATTCATTGAATTCCAAGTAATACTCGCGATGTTAAGTAAATCTGCGTTTTTATTTTTTCCCTAAGGGAATTCGATTTTCACTTTATTTGCTGGAAATATCTGTACTTTAGTTGTCTTAAAGATGACAGTAAAATGAAACAATAAAGTGCAAGCGTTTGAAATTAAAAGGGCAAAATCAGGCAAAAATGTAATGCACTTTTGGTTGAAAAGAAATCGCCAATAATTAAAGCATTGGAAGTAATTTTTTATTACTACTACTCTTCTTATTAACAATGTACCTTAAATATGGAATTCAATTCTCCTTTGATTATCGTAAATTTAATTAAAGAATCAAAACTGTTAAGCTCGTTTAACATATTGTCAATTGCATATTTCAGATTTCGTCATTATTCTAAATGAGGGGTTAAATTTTAAGGGCCGATGTTGAATGTGAACCACACCAAAACGTCTAGTTTTCTTCTGCATTTCATTTGACTTTTCTCAATTTCAGACTAACTCAATTTGAACCATGGAAAGATGCACAATCGAGCAACGCGTTAAAGTTATTCAGGCTTATTATGAAAATGGGAGTTCAAATCAAAATGAATATCGTGCACTTTGTGTTTTTTTCGATAAATTTAATCGTCCAAATGTGCGTACAATCGGAAAAATCGTGCAAAAATTTGAGCAAACCGGGTCTGTAGGAGATGTAAAGACATCAGTGCATGCTCGTACAGCTCGTATTGCAGAAAATATTGCTGCTGTTCGCGATATTGTGGCTGAAGAGCCGTTCACCTCAACTCGTCATCGTGCCCAACAATTGCACTTCTCACGCTCATCGTTGATGAACATTCTGCATAAAGACTTGCATTTACACGCTTAAAAGGTGCAATTGACTCAAGAACTAAAGCCTCTTGATCATTCAAAATGATGAATTTTCGAAGAAAATCATTTTCAATTATGAAGCACATTTTCACTTCAGTGGATTCGTCAATAAGCAGAATTGCCGCATTTGGACGAATGATAATCCAAGAGTGATTGTAGAAAAACCGATGCACCCACAAAGAGTGACTGTTTGGGGCGGTCTATGGGCTGGCGGCATCATCGGGCCGTATTTTTTTTATTTTCCAAAATGAGGCCGGTCAGGCAGTTACTGGGAATGGTGTTCGCTATTGGAAGATATGGATGTGGACGATATGTGGTTTCAACAAGACGGTGCCACTTGCCACACAGCTAACGAAACAATGGCTCTTTTGCGCGACAAATTCAATGGTCGTGTTATCTCACGTGGTGGTGATGTCAATTGGCCACCAAAATCGTGTGATTTGACACTGATGGACTTCTTTCTGTGCGGTTATTTGAAAGAAAAGGTGTACGTCGAAAAGCCAGCAACAATTCAAGAGCTAAAGGATGAGATAATTCGGCACATTAACGGCATAGTGTAGCATGCATAGTTTGTCAATACAGCCGACACACAAGTAACGCAACAAACAGTTATAAATGGCGACACATTTACATTAAACTAAGGGGTGTCAAATAACCCATGGTTCTACTACAATGGAACCTCAATTATGCCTCAGCGTCATCGAAAATTTGGACCTTCGGATGGAGGTGTGCCGCCGAGGTTGCGGCGGCCATTTGTCCGATATTTGAACCACACCAATATTATCATAATAAAAAGAAATGACAATAATTTCCTAAATAATTTGTGTTTTGTTCAAAATCAACATCGGCCCTTAAAATTTAACCACCTATTGGTTTAATCTTCAATTTTTCTACACACGCATCTAACAATCTCTCCATAACTATATCTGCTATAATTGGTGATGCACGTGATCCCATTGGAATGCCTTTTAATTGTGAATCTATATTATTATTGTATTGAAAATATCTGTTATCTTCTATGCAAATATTTAAAATACGGAAGAATAAATTCTTATCAATCTTTGTGTTTTCCACAATCATATTCCACTTTTCTTCAATTATGCCCATCGCCAAATCAATAGGTACATTATGGAATAAATAAACTACATTGAATAAAATCAATCGTTCATTGTCATTTATACTCAGATTCTGAATTCTTTCTTAATATACACATATATAATATTTTTTTTTATTTATTAATTATATTTATTTTTTGAGAAAATAATTTTAAAAACATGTTCATTTATGTATACATGTACACACATTTATACATGTGTATAAAAAATATTTTTAATATCAATTAATTAATTTATTAATAAATTAATTAATTAATATCAATGAAAAAAAAAAAAAATTTCGTTTCCTTTCCAACATTTTTTTTTTTTTTAAATTTTATTTTAATACAAATTATTATTTCCTGACCATCGTAATGGGAGTGGACATCTGAATAATTTTATATTTTCTCTATAGATGGCATCTGTCTGCCAATGTATTAATTCTTTTTAGACAAATTATTATTTCCTGACGATGTCTAGCTATTTGGTACCGAAATATTGAAAATAAATAATTAAAAGAAACTTTTCATAAAAAAGACCATCGCTCAAAAAATAAATATAATTTATAAATTTAATAAAGGTCAAAATAAAAATAGTAGTGAGACTAATATTTTTTATTTATTTATTTTCTTTTCTTTTCAGATTATGAATTACTCAAAAAGGAAATTTTTTTTCAAGTAAGTATGTAAAATAATATCACTTAACTGACCCAAGCTTTTAATGTGTTTTCCATCAGTTCTAAAGTGCTAATCTTATTTATATTTAAAATGGCATTAAACATGAATTCAGAGAAAGAAGTGCTTAAGAAGTTATGAAAATACCAATTCATAGTGAAGGCATTCACTTTTTTTTGTTGGGTAGTTCAAAATGACGATAATGCCTTCATGTTGGGACATAATTTGTTGAAATATTTTTTGATGCTTTCGATATTTTTAGGCACTGCAAAATAAGGCCCCACTCATAAAACAAAAAAAAAACCAAATTGTTGGGGCGTTTTTTTTTTTTTTTGGAAAATTTTGAGGTTTTTTCATTTTTTGTTTGCGGTTATATTTTTAATTTCCAAACGTTAAATATCGCCCCAAAATAAAGAAATGAAAGAAGGCTCCACCAAATATTACTATTAATTTTTTTTTGGCTTTTTCTCATTATACAACATTGAAAATATTTCTAAAATTCAAATAAATGAAGTAACTCGCATTGAAATTAATGAAATAACTTCCAAGAATAGTGTGCTGAACAGAAATGAAATTATAGAACGCCCAAAGAAATTTATTTTATATTATTTACATATAATAGGTTTTACCCGCGGCTTTGCTGCCGTTATTATTTCGATGGGTAATACAGTTTTGGAAAGGCATATCTTACCCCTACTTTGCCTTCTGGTTCTATTTAAAAAATATATATGTAAGTAGCATATGTGTCCTTCTAGGCTCAAAAACATAAATACATTTAAATTTCATTAAAATCGGTTAATTTCGGTAAAATCGGTGGTCCTAGTTCTAAAAAACGTAATACCCTTAAACCCTCCCAGAGTAGCACAGTTGTCAATGTATCTTTTAAACTCAAATACATCCAAGTTTTAAAGTTCCGAAAGAGAGGTCGAAATTTTCACCCTATCGCCTTCCGGGTCCTAGTTTTGAAAACACACATTACCTATGAGCAATTTTAGCTGCAGATATATTTATGTTCTAAATTTCATTGAAATCAGTTTGAACGTTTCGGAGGGCAGAAAATTTTCCCCTATCGCCATCCTGGTCCGAGTTTTAAAAAAAGTAACCCCCTATAACGTTCCCGTTAGATGGTGCATAGACTGAGTGCACCAAATTTCATTGCGATTGGTCCACAAATGGCGAAGTTAAGCTCGTTTATATTATAAAATCTGTTAAAAACCATGTGGAAGGAGTAGCATAATTAAAAAAGTAGGCGTAAAGGTGGGCGTGATTTTGAAAAAAGTAACCTATAGTTCATTCAAGAGCCCCAATTATATGGTGTGAAAATTTCAGGAAGATCGATCCATCCGTTTGGGCTCCTATAAAGTACAAACAAACAAACAAACAAACATACATACATTAATTTTTATATCTATAGATATTAAATTTTTCCACATGTTCCTTAACTATAGATGAAAAGCTCCAATTATCGTCCTTAGCTAAACGCTTCATTTTGTAACATTTTGACAAACTTTAAGAATGTTTCTTTGCATGGTATAACGAACACCGTCTTTGCTAAATAAAGCTTCTTTGCATGACCGGCCTTCGTTGTGCCCATATTTGGGGCTTTATTTCATTTTACACTTTGGGCCCTTATTTCCTGGGGCTTGGTCGCAGCGCCAAAATTTTAAAATTTTTCGCACAATTTCCCTTAACGACAAACACTTTTATTATTGCTTCCTACCACGTACCCATCTATTTCATTCCCACTCTGTCTCGCTCACTCTTTTTCTCTCTAACGAACACACTTATTTTATAGTTATTTTTTCTATTTTTATAAATAATCATTTTTGTGTTGTTTAATAAACAAATAAATTGCTAGTTCTTTGACTTAAAAAGAAAATTTATTCTATACCTATAAAAGCATAAATAAATAAATTAAACATTTCTGTCAATAAATAATAAATTATATTTACTAAAGTTTTTAGCTGTGTTCTTTGTTGCTATTTCTGGTAGGCATACATCCATCCATATGTACAGGGTAGCACAAAAGGTTTATAACTTTTTTATTTATGCGATTATTATAATTTTTTGCAATTAGCTTTGAAATATGATATCCTGTAAGTGATGTCCATTTTCTGCTTCGCACATACGTGCTCTTTTTAACATATTTTCCATAACTTTTCGCAAAATTTCGGGTGTAGTGGCCATGATTTCATTTCGAATGTTACATAAGGAATTCCCCAAGCCTTCTTCACAAAATGCTGAAAAAAAAACAAAGAAAAATAATCAGGTATGTGATGAAAATCGTTTTCGGTGTGATAGTGTGATGAATTTGTATGTGACGATTTCATATTCCATCTTGTTTCATTGAAAAACAAGACGTTTTTAACATGTGACGCATTTCGATAATGCCAGTTTAAATTCGTTTTCAAATCGTTTAATTTTACTTGAACAAAATGTAAGGAAATATACAAAAAAAGTAAAAAAATAAATGGAAAATGATTATAAATCCGTAATTATTTAAACGAAAATATTCAACAAATCTATTTAAATAAATACTAGTTAATATAGAAGTGAAATTTAAAAATTTAAATATCCACATTTCATGTGGCAAATTTAAGGGATCCGATTTATCTCTTAAACGTTTTCTTAGAATATTTTCGCTATTCATCCTATTATTTTTCTTCCAAAAGAATTAGCGCAATCGCAGCAAAAAAAGGCATTTTATAAATAAAAATGATAAAATATGTTGATACAAATTTTATTTTATTATTTTGTTTAAATATTTTACAAACATCACTCACATCTGTTTACATATTTTACAGTTGTATTATTAGATTTTATACAGTTGTATTTAGAGAAGATATGTGGAAACGAAACAAATATGGAATATGAAATCGCTCGAAATTCATCACACTACTGTCGATTTCAAAAGACGATTTACTTTTCAAATCGATCGATTTCCATCACATACCTGAATAATTAAAAAAGTTATAACGAATTCAAACCATATAGCTCCTTTTGTGCCACCCTGTATTTGAAACATTACAATCACATTCTCTTAATCAATAATGTTTTTAACAAGCAATCGATAACCGCAAAATTTATCGCCAAATAAATTATTGTATTTGATTTTAGATTAATTAAATGATTTATATTTTGAATTCAAAGTAAAGTAAACAACAACAACAACTTCTATTAAGATATTTAGTGTTTGATTGCTTGAGCAGTCATGAATTTTAGGCCTCATATTACAAATCTCAAGATTTCAAGAAAAAAAGATTAAAAAATACCATGATGCTCAAATAACTTCATTTAACAGAAATAAATTTATTATTGTTTTGTATGTAGAAAAATAACATTTAAAACTTTGTTGTTTTGCTATAAGAATTTGCATTTGTTAGCAATTTTTTGTTTGTTTTTAATTGTAGTATAGGAAAGCTTGAGTTCGTGCCTGAACACTTTTTAAAAATTGCTGAGTATTTTCTAAAGAACATTTTTTTTTCTTGTAACCAATACACAGCTTTGAATTAATATTACGTAGTTGTCATTTAAATTTCATTATTGTACGCGTATTACTTAATGCCAGCAAGAAATTGTTGTTGTTATTGGAAATTATTAGAAAACTAAAAAAGACCGAAATGGCCTTCTCGCTGGGTTGCAGAATTGTAATTCAAAATGAAGGTCGTAGGTGGGGGTCAATAAAGAGAATTTTTTTTTTAGTTCCTTCATTCGATAGTTTGTAAAAGAGTTCGCTGTTAAGCCTAAAGCTTTTAGAACTGCAGATTTTTTTAACATCAGAACGCCCTCCTTCGTCGGTATTGGGTAGCACCGGCTACAAAAAAAAAAATTATCGGACCAGCACTAAGGGGATGACCTCTACACATGCGATGCATTGGGCTGGAACTAGAGGACAGGGATATTAAGAGAAACCACAGACGGTGGAGCTTCACTATTATAAATCTCTGCTTTTGCACGTTTTTTATTTATAACAGTGTTGCAGCGGCTCTGATGTCAAAGACTCGTCTGCAATATTGAAGCTTTGTTTTTTTTTAGTAGACATTTCTCGTAATTATTTTACTTCACTGCTTCTATCCAGTAAAATGATAAAAATGTTATAAATTTTTCTAATACGAATAGTCGTACTCAACACTTACTGCAACAGAAATAATCTATTAGCAGCTGATGCTGCAGCTAATTAACAACTGGGTTATAAATTATATTCAAAAATCAAATAAAAGAAAAGAAAAATAAAAATATAAATTAAACCAATAAAGAAAACCAAGTGCTCCCCCCAAATCAAGAGAGACACGAAAACTTTTAATAAGCACATCCAAACTTGCTCTACAAATCTTTAGAAATTGTTTTCTTTTCTGACACTGTTGTAAAACTGCACAAGTGAAACGTCATGTTGTTGTGACATTATATGGTGCGTTGCATGTAAATTATATTATACATGCTAAAGAAACGGTTGCAAGTAAATGTGTTATAGAGTAAAAACACTGAAAGAAATTCTGAACGTACTATTTGCAGCATCTAATGTTTTATGCAAAACAAATTTTAACTGATATGCTCCATGACATTTTTTTCCATTCTTAAATACGTGATTTCTATTGAAGAAGTTTAAAATTTTATTTTTCTACATTTCATTAAACGGGTGTTCTTAAATATTTATAATGAAATCCAAAGAGTTCATAATTTCTATAGTCCCATATTTTATAACTTCACGGTAACGTAAACGTTAGTTAAAGTTACCTTTAGCAAATGTGAGCGACAAACTGCTTGTTAATAAATTTTCATTATTACAATTTTACATTAAAAAAAAATATGGTTATTCGACAGCGATTGCCGATTACTTTGGGTTTGTTGCTTAAATTATTACAAAAAAAAAATTTATAAAAATTTTTCTTAATACTTTTTTTAACCTTTTTTTTATTATTTTAACAATCTATTTTTTTAAGCTTTAAGGTTTTTTCTCTTTTTATTTATTATTTTTATAGTTATTTTCGATATTTCCTTAACCTTCGGTTAACATCTTCTGGAAGTTTTTATTTTTAAAATTTTTTTTTTCTCTTTTTTGAAGTTTATATATATAAAAATTTTGCTAACATAACATGTCTCATAAAAATTGTGAAAAGAATATGATGAATAAGATTGTTAAAATTTTTAAAAATTATTTATTACATCTTATATTTTTTTTATTTTCTTATATTTACTTATATTTTCATATTTTTTATATTTTTCTGTTCTATTTTATTTGATCTTTTTTGATAATTTATTTTATTATTTCATTATTAAGATCGAGTTCGTTATTCTCTCATAATTATATTGTTTGCATTTATTTTCGATATTTCGTTAGTAGTTTGTTAACATCATCAGGAAATAAATGCAATGAAATTTAAAATATTTTCTAAAAATGTCACAAAATTTTGCCAAACAATTTTTTGGTTATATATATATAATATTTTTTTGATATATATTTATTAAGCCTGAGGTCTTTTTTATCTTATTTTGTTTTTTATTATTCGATATTTCGTTAACAGCTTGTTAACATCATCAGGAATAATAGGAAATTATAATTCTTTGAAATATAAAAATATTTTTGAAACATGTCACAAAATTTTTGTTATAAAATTTAATTGAAAATTAAAAAATGTGTAGTAGTAATATAGGCGAATATAAATATACCGAATTTTAAACATAAATAAATATATATACATATAAACATAAATAAATATATATACATATATACATACACACATATATATATGCATACACACATACACACATACAATATAGACCGACTAATAAATATATATCAAAAAATATAATAAAAAAGGTCAATTAATAATATAATTAAAATATATATATAATATATAATAATTTTAAAATTATAAAATATATAGGCGTAAATAGAAGTATAAAAATTTAAAAGAATACATAAATATATAAAAACACATACTTATAACAATTTTATAATTATAAGAATGTATTGAAATATATAAGAAAATATATAATTTTTTTTTTTTCGGGTAGGGAGGAAAAATGCCTCACGCATCTCAGATGCTGTCGTCACAGCCCTGGTATGTGAGGTTTGCTAAGTAAGCATTAGCGAAATAGTACTATATGGATATGCTTTCCTCCTCAGTTATTGAGTTTGCTTTTGTAAGAAAAAATACTTTATGAGAATATCATAAAGTATATAATAATAAATTTCACATATATATTTTAAGGGAAAAGCACAATTAATATTAATATACATATTTTATATTTTATTTTAATTTTTATTTTTATATTTTTTACTCGCAAAACTGAATAAACTTAAATTGGACAGTAATTTATAAATTACAAAGTATGGCAAGTATGTATGACTTACCGAAAATGTGGCAACGTCAAATGACTAAATCTCATGATAAAACTTACAGGTATTGTGAACTTGCCTTTATCGCTCACTTTTAGGTGAAGTTATATAAAAATGTATAAAAGTGTTTATCCTTTCGATAAAATCCTACCTTTAGGCTAACGTCAAGTTATAATAATGGACCTTAATCTGTTCTAACTGATGTCATATTTAAATTTTTCCTAAAATGATTAGAGAATTTCTTTATTTTATTGATATACAAAATTCGCCTTACCCACGGCTTTTTATAATGGCTAAAATTTTTCAATCTTTACTTTTTCTGTCAATTAATGCCAAATATTTTCTTAACTGCATTTATTAGTATTTTCTATGAAAAACGGCATCACTCACTGGCAAGACAAAAACTATAGAGAAAATTAAATTTTAAAATTTATTTCTTTTGTCCCATTTTTCATTAATGTAAGATGAAACGCATATTTAAATTCAATCATGTGTTAAGTGACAAGCAAATGACACAACACTACTTAAAAATAATTTTTTTTTTGTGTTACGTTTTGTTTTAGGGGACAATGAGAAAACTATGACTATGACGGCAATAGAATCGTGAGCAACCGTGGATATATCCAACAAACACTATGCGTGCAACAACAGAACGTTACCAAAAAAAAAAAATAATTAAAATAATCGAATAACTAAACTAAACACGGTCGTATATATTTTTCCTATTGGGTTATTGCTGCAATAACTTTTGGTTTTGATACCCTACAATAAGCAAATGGTATCACATATGTATGGAATGCCGGCACAAAGCAAACTAAATAAAATTACTAAAAATTTATATATTGATTGGTTAATTAATGGTTTTAAAAATGTTTACTCCCCATTAATAGAGAGTTAACTTTTTAGGAGTCGCTAAAAAGATTTTTTCTACTTCAAATAAGCCAGATGAAGAGAATACACAATTTTTTTTTGTTTTGCAAACAAAAATATATTCGTAATTATTTGTATTCCTCTCGGTCCAAGCAATAGGTATTGCAGAAACATGAATGCCCTACGATGTTGTCAGAATCTTCGCTTCATTTTTTTAGGCTTTAATAAATTTCTAACAAACATACAAACACACATTAAGTTTTACATACTCTATGTACACATGTATATGGGTATTTCCGCTGAAAAGTCCACTTTATTAAAGTGTATAGAAAAAAAAATTTGTATTTAAAAAAAAAAACCTAAAATTTTCTTATACTGAAAATCCCAAAAGTTTATCTTCTTGATTAATTATGTAAATGATTACGATTACAAATACATACTTAGGGCCATTACTACAACTAAGCAATAAAGTTACTGATAGCTAAAATTAACTTTAGGTAAAATGAATAATAAAGTGACCTTTAACTTGTTTTCATTATTACAACTGTTCGATAAAATAAAATTAATATTTTTAAAAATATGGCAGTACCAGACTAAAGAACGACTACTTTTGACAAACAAAAACAGCTACTGGCAACAACAAGGTTTTATTTTATTCTTTATTTAAAAATTAATTTGTATACATTTATAGTTTACATGTTGCCATATTTAAAGTGCATAAAATATGGCAGCTTCAAATGCTTTAGTCCACTTTAAAAGTTACAGGTAGGATGAACTTTCCGTTAGATTATCGGTCACATTAGGTTAAACTCAACTTGTAATAACGAAAAACTAGTTATTTGTCCGATAGCATCCCAACTTTAGGTATCGGCAAGTTATAATAATTGGCCTTAATTTTTGTTACAGAACTGTGACTCACAACACGTTGAATATTTTTTTTAAACTATTTCTTGCTTTATCGTATTTCATTATTTTTGATTCACACACAGGTCAATATTGCTCACTCTTTGCAGTATATAATGAAAAAAATTTAGAGTTCGTCATAGCCAGTGTTCACTCTATACCGACTACACGGTATGTAAATATTTTCCCCACCGCGTTTAGTTGTTCTTTTTCTCCATCACTATTTTCTTTTATTAAAATAATATTTACAAATTAAAGTTGCTACTAAAAGTGATGATTAAAATAATTATTGTTTTAATGATGCTGTTGACAACGAGAAGGTGTTGATGTAAGTTTGTTCATACCCCTACTGTAATAATGTTGTGCTGTCATGTTGCAATGTCACCTCCTCTACTTTTGTTACAACATTTTGTTTTGTGACACCATGATTTGGGGTCTGGCTGACTGACTGAGTTGTGTGGTAAATGAGATGGTGCGTGTGTGTCAAATATTCGTTTCTTTTTTATTTTTCTTTCCTTGACATTGTTGTGGCGGCTGTTGTTTTTGGTGTTGTTGTTGTCAATACTACTGTGCTTGTTGCACCAGCTACTTTTTTTTTCTCATTGTTGCTTTTCTTGTAAAAATTGTATTTATTATTTATTTATTTATTTTTATGTTTTTGTGTGTAGTTGTTTGGTTTAATATTTATGGCTTCCTTCTGTCATTTTTATAATGCTTACTTTGACACTTTCTTTATGTTACATTTACATTTTCAATAAAAACTCTACTTATATCTCCCATACATCTCTTAGTTAGTGACAAGCTAAATACGTGGGCAGTTCTGCAATTTACATTCGCAAATTGAATTAACCATAATGTTTGATGTATGATAATCTATGGAAATGCTTGCCAAAATGTCACGCAACTGTAACGTCTCAATCTGTAAAGTTTATAGTGTTTTCATACTGACTGTTTTACATTATAGCAACTATTAAAAACTGGTTTTACCATATGAATATATTTTCTTAAAACCATCTTAAAACCTTTTCTGAATTGGTTTTAAGTTGATTTTATGAAATACAACATTGTTTTTCATGTACTAAAGTCAGTGCTGCCAAGTTAAAAAATTTCAAACAGCTGGCAATTTAAATGGCGCTGAATGAAATAAGAAAAAAATTAAAGTCACTACAATAATTTAAAACAATGAACGTAACTGCAAAAATAATAAAAAAATGCAAAAGAAAAAGCAGCTATTGGATAGAGCATAATAAAAATTAAGAGTTTCTTCTTGTATACCATCGAGGGAAAACAAAAAGTCCTCAAAGCATTAGGCAAACTATTCCATGAACGAGCAATCTGTATCAAAAAGGATCTTTCAAAGAGTGAATTATTAATCCTGTGTATAAGCACTTGCGTATTTCTAGAGGAATGAGTAAAACTTATACGACTTAACAAAACAGATGGAGTAGCACTTTTGACAATAGTGTAGAACTTTAATAGTAATCTCACAGTCATATAGTCCTGGAATGAGCACTTCAGACATATATTGAGACATGATCTCTTCTCCTAAGCCGAAAAACAAATCGTATTATTCTGTTCACCAAGGGCTGTATATTACGGACATTTCCCAAAGTTGAGCTAGAAAAAACTTCAAAGCAATATAAAATTTGTGACATCAACATATTTAGCATAAGCGACTCTACAGTGAACGTGAAATGCCATATACATATTGAGAGAGTGCAATTGACGGATTGTAAAGTTTACCCTAGAGCTGATCATATTTATATGTTCCCAATAAGTAAGCCTACTGTCCAAAAACACACCCAACATCTTCATTTTATCAATACATTCTATTTCAGTTCCACCTACCATCACTCTAATATTTTCAGTTGTTGACAGAGCAAATCTCATAACCTTTGTCTTGTTTAAATGATTTTTCTTATATATTTCAGTTTCTGAATAAGGAAATTTTTGGAATTACGTAGAGGATTTTTTTTTTTTTTTAATCTGGGACCAGCACTCAGGAGATGACTCCTACACATGCGAAGCATTGTACTGGAACTATAGGAAAGGAATAGTAGGAGAAACGACAGCAGGTGAAACTTAATTAATTATTTTTGCAGCTCTGCTTTCGCACGTTCTTTGTTTATACTCGTAGCAGTGCTGAAGCTTCGGTTTAGTGGCCATTTTTATTATTATTCTACTTCGCCGGTGCTATACAATACCGACGAAGGAGGGCGTTCTGATGTGATTGCGGATTGCTATCAGCTGAACCGGTATTGTTCAGTGACCAGTGACTATGCCTTCACCACTGAAACCTTCCGACAACAACTGACACACAAAGACACACTAATGCACATGAGAAAAATGCGAGATGTTTTTCTTTTTTTTTTATATAATTTTAGTCTGAAACTGGAGTTGAACCCAGGTCTGTTTATGGATTCGTAGTCAACATGCAGACTACCATCCATCGTGCCATCGCCACCACTATTTTTTTCAATCTGGAACTCAGTTTGCTTGCTTAGTTTTTACTTTATAGCGTTCTTATTGCAGCTGAAAGCGATACCATAGCTTAAAAATTCAAGGTATCCATTCAATAGGGCAGTCGCTCAGGGCCAAGAGTAAGGGATTCCCAGAAGTTTCAACCAGGAATCATAAATACCTGATTTTCATCGGACAGTCTCTGGAGTTTCTTCCGCAATAACAACAACCATAGCAGGTCGTCGCAAGTAATTCTTTTTACACATACTCGTATTTATATTAAATAGAGAGAAATTCTACAAAAAGGAAAACCATAACGTGTGAAGCTCATTTCAAGTGGGTAATAAATTTATGTAAGTGTACCCTAGACACGCTGAGTATATGCCAGCAAACAACTCTAAACAACTGGAAGTTCGTGACACATTTCATAGTAGGATTGTATAGCGATTAAGTCTCTTCACCATTAATGCTCTGCAGACTGTGTCTGAGAGGTGATATTTGCAACATAATTATTATAATTCTGGTACAAGCCTCGTACATTGCCGCTGCTGTTGTTGTCATTGCTGTTAAATATATATTTTTTCAATTTAAAATGACAAGCCAACAAAAATAACACCAACAATGTACATGCGAGTAAATAAATATATTGTATGCACAATTTTGTTTTATTTAATTTTTCATTTTAATTTTTCTTTTTGTTTGGGTCGCTGGCTGGCTCGTTCGTTTTTGTTCATTTTCCTAAATGACATTTGTAGGTGACATGCTGTCAGCACTCACATGGGAGACATTTATTTTGTGCAAAGTGATGTAAAAATGTGTTAGCAACTCCTTTAAGGTTGACGCCTTATTAGGTCTTGGCTTTTTATTCTTATTTCGTTCGATTTTCACTGTATTCGTCATTATCGTTGTCGTTGTTAATGTTTTCCTTTTCATATGGTTGCTTTTTTGTTCGGTACTGTTGCTATTAATTCGTGTTTCTTTTTGTTTTTTTTTTGTTCTACTGGTTGTGATATTTATTTTTTGTTTTTCATGTTGGGTGTCTTGTTGTATTGTTTGCAATTCAAGGAAATCCGTTTAAGTAGATGTCTAGTTTTTCAAAACGTAAATATTGTAATAATTTACGTACTTGATCTTTAGCTGTAAATTAAACAACACTTAATGGAGACATGTGTTTACGTGCATATTTTATACAATAAAAGTTTTTTTCAGTGTGCCTGCAGTGTATCTATGTACATATGTATATGCAAACAGGCATATGGACAAAAGACGACTAACATATGAAAATTGTCAAGAGTCGAGAATTTATAGCAGCAACTGATTGGACACTATTGTTTTTGTCAAACTGTCAGGTTAGAGAATTTGGCACTTAAGCAATAATTTGAATGCCTGGAATACAGGCAATGCGCCGCAGTTTTGAAGAACTTGACTGGTTTGAAGAAATTAAGGAAAATGTGTGTGGTTGTTTAACTTGTGGCCTTTCACAGACCACGGGTAATACAGGAAGCAATCTATATATGAGTCGTTCAGCGGATAAAGGGAATGAGTCCATTTTTGGCGTTTTTGAGATTTAGCGTGGATACACTTCCTTTTATGACTAACAATGTGTGGTAAAAATTTTGTTTTAAAATTTCAACGGAAGACCCCTTTTAAAGACAAAAACTTTTCTTGTACGAAACACAAAATTTTTATTTTCAGTGGAAAAAGGGAATAAGTCCACGCTTGCATTTATATTGCATTAATCACTTGTTAACTTTGCTTTTAATCACTCTTATTTGTTTCTATTTCTTGCCTCTCTTCGAGCTTTCGCTATCTGCCAATTTTTTATGTTCTTTAAATTGTTGATATAAAAGCCAAGTCGATTGAAATGAAATTTTTAGTAAGCGGATATACCTACTTACCAAATGACGCCGATTTCGCCATTATTGAGTCTAAATGATTGGATAAATATAATCGCAACATGCAAAAGAAAGGAACAGTTTCGACCCATTTTGATTTTTTCTCTACAAAATCTTTGGAAAATAACGTTTGCCAACGCAAAACCAATACTGCGGGAAAACCGGTAAACTGGCTCCAAACGAGGTGAATCAAACTAGAGAGATCGAAACCATGGGTAATACAATATAAAAATAATTTCGATGAAAATTTTGGATTTGAAAATATAAACATAAGAAAGAAAGGTAAAGTAATGTTATAGAATAGCGTGAGTCAAAGTCTATTGTATCCTGAAACTAGAGCTATAACAAATGAAAAGAAAAAGGATATGATTGATTTATTAAAATATATCCCTCCCGTATACCATACTTTCTATAAAAACTTGAAAACAGTATCAAGTCAGAAAGATTATTCTGAAGAAGACATAATATTTTGTTATATTTGTTATACTTACGATTCATTTAAAAAGAAGAAATTTTTTTAATTATTTTTTATTTTAAAAAGAAGAAATATTTTATGTTATTTTTTCTTTTAAAAAGAAAAAATTTTTTATGTTATTTTTTTAAGTTCATTAAAAATAAAACTGTGCGAATGCACTGAACTAAAAAACAAATTAGCTGCAGCCTTTTTTTGCAACATTATAAAAAATGTACTCTTTCCAAAATATACTAATTCAATTAGAACACTACGCGAGGTAAGCCAATATTTCGATGGATATTTTTTTCTTTTTATTTCCGAACGAATGCTCAAAGTCAAAACTTATTAATTTGCATTTTTACGCTATCGATTTTAACAACAAAAAATTTGGCGGACTTTTTCCCTTTTTCCACTAAAACTCTTATCAATAAAAACGTATTTGTATCATATTACTATATACTATATATGTACTAACATTATATATTTACAAATTGTAAACGAAGCCCTAATAATTAATTTTGCAATTTTAATTTTGAGTTTTGTTGTAACAACTAGTTTTAAAGTCAACGTCAACTGTTCTGTCGTTTTTCTCCATTTCAAATTTTTGGACTCATTCCCTTTATCCACTGAACGACTCATATGTGAAAGAAAAATTATCATTTAAAATTTTCAACTTTCTATTTATTACAATTTACAAATTTTCTTTTCCCTTTTCCGTTTTTTATTACACAGTTACTAATGCCCTTAATTAAGACCTTTCAAAGACAATTTTTGTTTTTTTTTTTTATAATATTTAATTTGTAATTCAAAACACATGTATTTTTCCTTTCAATTAATTTCATTTTTATCATTAATGAATGCAAATTTCAAGACAAATATGCATAATTACTTGTGCAATCTAAGCAAAAATTTTAAAACAAATAATAGAGCCATTTAACAACAAGTTGCTGGCAATTTCTATTAAAAATATCAGAACACTTAATTAGTTAATGCAAATAATTATTCTATTAAATAAATATGTAATTCATATTGATAGTTTGTTCGCATAATGTAAAGCGAATGAAAAAGTCTGTTTTCAAAACTACAACTGAGTACAACTGAAATGTTCTTTCTACCTGTCAATTTCACTTTACAAATACATTTTCAAAAACGTTGAACAAATAAATAAATAACATTTTTTCAATACGCAGGCATACAAATACGGGTTATGTGTTTGCATTAAGAAAATATTTCATCATAAAGATAAGAAATGCTACCGGTTACAATTGCTACAATACAGCTGCTAGAGTTATGGTAATATTTTTATATTTGACTCGTATATCTTGCTGCCAATTTGATTTAAAACCAATGTTAGTGATATTTCAAAATGACTAATGGCCATTGATTAACATGTGATAACATGAAAATACTAATAAAAATGCACAAAATATACGAGCAGTTATTAAACAAAAAAGAAGCCAGAAAAGAACGTGTGTAAAGGCAAAGGTGATATTAAAAAGCGGCTTTCTGTTCGATTGTAGCAAATGAAATGTGGGTGAGTGACCTATACACGTTACTAAATTTCGTACTAATCATACTAAATGAATTGTTTGCTTTTTTTTATGTTTTTTCTATATAAAAAATATCTGACGCAAAGCAAATTGTAAAAATCAGTCGCAAAAAAATGCGTTTTTTTTATAAAGCAGCTGTTTAGTAAATAAATTTTGTTATACAGCAGTTTGGCATAAAATACTTATCATAGTTATACTTATTCAATACTTATTGTCGTAGTTAAGGAAGCTCCTATTTATATTTCGGGAGCTGGCAACACTAATTTTAATAGCTAAAATCCGGCAACACCACAATCAAGTTTGATATTTTTTAGCACAAACGTTATGACAACGGTGTGATAGACAAGTGCTATTAGTGTTTCTTTTTTTTTTTTTTTTTTGGTAAACAAATAGTCTCGATAGACGAAGCGAAATTCAATTTGTTCTGCAAAAGAACACTAGGCTGACCCAGAAGAGGTCCAAATATTTTTTTTTTAATCTGGGACCAGCACTCAGGAGATGACTCCTACACATGCGGTGCATTGTGCTGGAACTAGAGGAAAGGAATAGTAGGAGAAATAACTAAAACTGAAGCTTCACTATCTTACAACACGGCTGATGTGAAGGAGACGTATTAACTTTTTGAAGCTTCGTTTTTAGTTGTAATTTTTAGTAATTTTTGGGGATTGGATACAGCTGAAGCCGTTACTGTTCAGTGAGCAGTAACTATGCCTTCGCCACTGAAACCTTGCGACAACAACTGACACACAAAGCCACACAAATGCACAACAGAAAAATGCGATATGTTGTTATGCGTCTGAAACTGGGGTTGAACCCAGGAAAATTTTTCGTATTGTAGTCAACGTGCAGACTTCTTCGCCCCATCGCTATACTAATTTTTTACAGTTTTGTTTACAGCGAGTTAAGATTTGAACAAAAAATGGAAATTTCAATCAAAGGTTTTCGTTGGATTATTTTTTACAACTTTCACTTTCACGTCAATAAAAAAATTTCGATTTCGTACTACAATGAATACATCTTAATACTACTTACATTACTCTATACTAGTAATACTATTTTATACTTTACGATTCGTAGTAACGTGTATGACCAACATTAGACTGCTGTTAATGTTTAGAGTGGTTAGTGCTTTCACACTACAGCCAGAATCTCCAGTCAATAAAATTGTTTCTGGATTGCATGAATAGTGTTTCCACGAAAAAAAATTACCTTTTTATTGTTAAAAATCAACTTTAATTAGAATAATAAATATTTTTCAATTAACAGTTTCATCAATTCACTGAGATTTTTAATTAATTTTTGTGTTTAATACTTAAATGTAACCAATACACAGGCACATCAGAATGCTTTCCTTCGTCGGTATTGTGTAGCACCGCCGAAGTAAAAAAAAATGGCTACTAAAACGAAGTTTCAAATATATACTACGTCTCCTTGACATCAGAGACGCTACAACACTGCTATAAAAACAAATAACGTGCCATAAGCATTGCTGTAAGATAGTGCAGCTTCTGTCATTTCTCATACTATCCCTTTCTTCTAGTTCCCCCACAATGTAGGAGTCATCTCCTGAGTGCTGGTCCAAGATAAAAAAAAAATAAATGTTGCCAAGATGATCACTTTTGAACTCTGCCGATTAATTCATATAAACAAGAGCGCAGTTTTAATTATAATTTAAATGCAATTTTCAATGTGTTACTGAAAATCATTAACACATGCTAAAACGTAACCAATTCATTGGACATACAGTCATTATAAATTGAACCAGTTCATTAGCAATTGAACCCATGCCTATGTTATTTCTTTTGCATGTCCTTTTTTGCTGGGATGGCCCTAAAAAAAATTTTAACAAGAATTTTTTGTGAAATCATTCGGCCGACACGAGTATTAAGGTATAAGTAATTCGCCACTGGGAGGGTATGTAAAGTATATATATGTTTAAAATACACACGGTGGGCCAAAAGTAATCACCCGATGTCTTTTTGCTGTAATTTTATTTAATAGAAACCTTTGGATCTGTATGTATGGCCATCAACTCTGGCGGCGGTCACTTAGCTGAATCATTTGCCACACCATTAACTTTATTGTTTAATGCTTCGATAAAATATGGCCATTTTCCTGTATTGTGGAAAGATTCATATATAATACCTCTATATAAATCTGGTAGTAAGTCCGATATTACGAATTATAGAGGTATTGCTAAATTAAGTGCCATTCCGAAACTGTTTGACAAACTATTTGTCGATTTTTTATGTCATCACACTGCATCGTTAATGTCACCTTATCAACATGGTTTTAGAAAAGGGTGCTCAACTACAACTAATGTTCTTCATTTAACTACTTTAGTCAATTATGCATTTACCCAGTAGAAACAAACTGATGCCATTTATACGGACTTCAGTAAAGCATTTGATAAAGTCAACCATGAACTTATTCTTGCTAAACTGGATCTATTCGGCGTAGCTAATAACAGTTTAAACTGGTTAAGATCGTATTTAATTGATAGAAAACAAACCATTTGGTTTAACAACAGTTCTTCTAAGTATATACATATATGTCTCATCTGGTGTTCCCCAAGGCAGCCATCTTGGGCCGATTCTATTTTCGCTGTTTATTAACGATCTTCCTAATGTTATCAACTTCGCCAATATACTAATGTACGCTGACGATGTTAAAATCTTTTATT
Organism: Dexiosoma caninum; assembly: GCA_963924685.1. Lineage (NCBI taxonomy): Eukaryota > Metazoa > Arthropoda > Insecta > Diptera > Tachinidae > Dexiosoma > Dexiosoma caninum. Next base: position 13,180,541 of record OZ004727.1, read on the forward strand.
CTTTTAATAATTTTATCGATCACGTTTATCTTCAGAATGATCTCGACAACTTTTTTGTATGGTGCAGACATAACATGATGGAGCTGAATTTAAAGAAATGTAAATGCATGCGCTTTTCCAGAAGTAACCCAATTGCAGCTAACTACTCATTGGGAGATCATCAGTTGGAGTTAGTTGATTCATTTCTTGATCTTGGAATTTTTCTTCTCATATTACCTTGGCTGTAAATAAAGCTAGAGGTGTGCTTGCCTTTATAAAGCGCTGGGCTAAAGAGTTTTCAGACCCTTACATTACGAAACAGCTGTATGTGTCGCTAGTTAGATCTATTTTAGAATACGGATCAATCATATGGTATCCTCACTACAACTTTCATAATATTCGTATTGAATCTGTGCAAAAACAATTCTTGTTATTCTGTTTACGTGGCCTTCGATGGAGCCTTCCTATACGAGTAGATTAGCATTAATAAAACTACCTACTCTGAAAAGTCGTCGTATAATGTTAAATGTGTCTTTTATGATAAACCTTATCAATATAATAATATTTGCTCCGAATTTCTGTTAAATTATGTTAAATTTAGTATACCTTGTCGTAGTATTCGTCAATATAATCCTCTTGTTATTAACTTTTGTAGATCTAATTATGCTATGGCTGATCCTTTTACGAGGTTATGCCGACAATTTAATAATTTGTCTGAATTTGTTGATTTTTCTTTAAATAATAATGTTATAAAGCATAAAATCGTTGTTTTTCTGAATTCATAAATTCAATATAGTCATAAGTACCTTGTTATTAGTCTGTAAGGATTATATCCATTGACTAAATTTAAATAAATAAATAAATAAAAAAAATAAATAAATAAAAAAAAATAAGCAGTGCCAAAATTTGTTTAAAAAAAAAATTACAGCAAAAGAACATCGGGTGATTACTAAAGTGTTACACAAACACCACAAAAATATCTTACAAGCATTTCATGAAAGTGCAATCAGTGTGTATATATTACTTGCTCATTGCAAAACACATACTTCCGAAAATATTTCTTTTGTTCCACGATCAAAACATTGAAGAAGAGAACACAAGTACAACAAAACAATGTTAAAATAAAACAACGCTGAAGTAGAAGAGAAATGAAGTAGAACATCGAAACTATTTTGGAACATTCAAAACATGTTTGAATAACTCGTAGACAAACTTGCAAGGAAACTTTTGCATTTTTTATGAACATAAAAAATCGAATGTATACAAATAAAATAAAAAAATCACAATTCATATAAGGTTTGAGGTTCGTTTGTAAGGTTCTTTAAAATATTTAAAATTTCGCAAAAAATTTTAAAAATTTATAATTTCACCTACATTTAATGCATCCATTTCAATATATATTTACGATTACTAAAATTTTGAAAAATCACGAAAATCAGAAAGTTGAAATTATGAAAAAAATTATATACGTGCTTTTTACGCTTTTTTGTGTTTGTTGTTGTGTACTCGATGCTTTTGGTGTAATTTACCGTTTTTTTATTTCATTGTATGTTTTTGTTTTAATGTGCTGCTTCATTTGAACTCACAAGCACAAACAAAACTATAGAGAGAAACTTTTCAAATGGTGCTTGTTTTGTTTCAATGAGAGTCATGTTTTGTTATGTTTGTTTTGTTGAGAATGTTTACACTGGAATACACGGCTTGGAAGTAGTGTGCTTTAGAATGCAAAACTTTCAATACATTTTGTACAGCTCTTTAGTGATTACTTATGCCCCGGCTGATTACTTTTGGCCCACCCTGTACATACGACTATATGTATGCAATTCTAATTTTTATATAATTTTTTCTATTTTATTTAAAGGTTTTATTTTTTCCTAGACTACTTTCGCATTTTAACATAAATAAATTAAGGTTTTTTGTGCATATTTTATTTTTTATTTGTCTAACTCTTGTACAAAAATATATGCACATACATACTCGTATGTATGTTGGTAATTAATGAGAGTGTATATATACTTAACTATCAGTATCAGTGGAATTGTTAATGTGGTTGCTTTTGGCGGCACACCTTGTAATTAGTTTCACTACTGTATAATATATAAATATATGAATGTTTGTATGCAAGTAATTTGGTTGATAGGGCCCCCTTGTGCTGGCGACTTTGGAATTACCTACCACTGACAAAAGCAACAGTAACAGAAACAGCAGCAGCACAAAAAAGCAGTCTCATAAATAAACCCGGCTCTATCATATCAGTTTTAAAAATGCCATAACTTTATATCATTTGTATATGCTCATAAAAATATTAGGGTTTAACTTTCTTTTATTCTTTGCGTTTTTGGCAATAACAAGAGCAATTTATTGTTAAGTTGCAATTAAGTTTCTTTGGAGAGAAAACAAATGAAATTTTTACACAAGACAAAGACAATAGACGGGTATGTTTTTATTTTTACATAAAAATTTATTTAAAATATTAAACCCCAGCAAACAATGCTGTGCAAATGGTCTGGCATCATTGCGTTCGCAAAAAAATAAATAAGCAGACATGTATTTGCTGAAATGATATCAATAAACTATGTACAAGGAAAATCATACATAGTTTATATTAATGCGGTAAAAAGCTTTACTTTAGGTTATGTAAGGCGTCGAATCCTCTCCGTAGCAGAACACCCCACCTAGGCCAGACTTTAGGATCATTGTGATAGTTGTAGTTTAAAAGTCTTCTGAAATGTTAAACAAAATTTTCTGTATATACATTTAAAGAAAAGTAATAAATACAAGACATAAATTGCTGTGTCAATTGTAAACCCGGTAAAACTCAAGATATATTTTTTTTTATTACTATTTATTATTTCTCTAATTAAACATCATAAAAACATACGGATTACATCAAAAAATTCTGTTTGAGAATTTATCTTTATGACAAAGATAATCTAGAAAATTATCTTAAGTCGACTTAAGTTGTTTGCTCAAAGGTCGAAAAAATACTTTTAATTAAAATTGTGAAAAAATATAACAAGTACAGTGTTACCTCGGTTAACGCCACCCTCCATAAGCGCTACTCCTCTATAATCGTAACCCACAAATTCATAACATTGGTGACTCTGTTAACGCTGCTTTAAAAAAAAACAAAATCTCAATTAACGCAACTTTGGAAAAAAAAATCAAGTGTTTCTCTTTCGTTTGGTTGTTTATATCATTTTTTTTATAAATAAATTCCGAAATACAAACATTCTTGCATATAATTTTTGCCTCAGTCCAAAAATCATTTCAGTTTACCGCTGTTATAAGAATGACAAAAAATTTGTTTCGTGTTTAAAAAATTGTTTTTTTTCCTATTTCAATAAACAAAAAATGCCTGAAGTAATGCAAACCATCAGTACAAATTTATATAGAATGTGTAGTTTTTATTTGTTCTAAATATATTTTTTAGTTTTCTTTGTTTTATTCTTTATTTTAAATAAATAAAATAAGGTTTTTAATCGAGAAACAGGCAAAGAAATTTTTGACTCATTTTTCGCACCAGCCCAAAATTTCCTTTAGTTGCGTTAACCGGCGTTACACTGTATTTCTTCAAATAAAACACTGAAAAGAAATTAAATTTTTTATTTATAATAAACAAAATTTATTTTAATTATTATTTAATTTTAATTAATTTTATTTAATTTAAATAGATTAATAAAATTTACATAGAGTAATACATACATTTTTCAATTAAATATTTCATCAATCCAATGAAATTTTTTATAAATTTATTGTGTTCAATACTGAAATAAATAATTTTTTTTTTTACACAAAATTACGGCTTATTTTTATTCAAATGCTTAGGTGATGTTTTCATTGCATACACCTACTAAATATAAATAGCTTTCGAATAAAATTAAAATGTTTTTTTGGCTATTAAAAATTTGTTTGAAATTTGCAAAATATTTCATTAAAATTTTAATTATTGTTATTATTAAAAAAATTTAATTGGAAATTAAATAATAATTTAATTGAGACTATTATTTTCTTTACAAGTCTAATTAATTTTTTAATTGAATTTAAAAAATTTCAAAATTTTATTGAAAATTAATTCCATTAAGGCAACATTAAAAAATTTCTATTTTTGGCCGAAGAGCACGTATATGAAATGGACTACCCGCAGAGGTCTTTCCTGTTCCTTTTGAAGTGGGAAAGTTTAAATCAAATGTCAATAAACACTACTCCCTCCATCCTTTCTCACAAAATCTTAATGCCTAGTTCTGGCATAATGCAGCTCATGTATAAGAAAAAAAATTGATACAATTTTTTACAGGTCTGATTAATTTTTTAATTAATAGATATTAAAATATATGAATTTTTTTAACAATCTATTTTTTTAAGCTTTAAGGTTTTTTCTTAAAAAAAAAAAAAAAAAAAAAAGTTCCTGAAGATGTTAACCGAAGGTTAACGAAATATCGAAAATAAATATAAAAATAATAAATAAAAAGAGAAAAAACTTTAAATCTTAAAAAAAAATAGATTGTTAAAATAATAAAAAAGTATTAAGAAAAATATTTGAATTTTTTTTAAATTTTTTTTTTGTCATTTTCTTTTTAAAGAGCAGTTTGAAATGAATAAGGGGTGCTGATGTCGAGTAATAAATGGCTCTGCAATCAGAACTACCCGGGTGGGATTCCCAGCCTTGGCAAGTAAAATATAAATTTTTTTTTGAGTTTATTGCGCTGCAGCACCCTTTTTTGTTGGTATTTGAGCCATAAAACATCAGCGAAGTAAAATAATCATCAACAAAAAAATCAACTTCAGAAGACGCCGCAACTTTGCTTTATAATTAACACGCAATTGCAGAGTTGTGAATTACACTACATCTTTCTACCAGATTCACCACCTGTCTACTACCTACATTAACCCGCTCTCTATCTACTTCCACAATGCACAATTCATTTGATGTGTAGGGGATTTCCCCTGAGCACTGGACCAAGATAAAAACAAAATCATAAGTAAATAAAATAGACCAGATCATTTCAATATACGGTAGCGGTTTCCAAATGACTGGTGTTTCGTTTGTCAAATAAGTGTATTTGATGATTTCAAATCAAAAACGAGTATATTTTATTTACAACAGGGGCGTAATTTTGTAATTTTGTATGCATGCATGTGCATTTAAATAAACTGGAGAATTAGATCACACTTCTAGAGAAAAAGAACCTTAATGATTTCTTTATATTTAAAAATGGGTGCCGCGCTAGTCTAGAGGGTAATGTGCTAGTTTATCAGTTGCGGGTTCTAGCTTAGGCTGTGGTCTGTTTCACTACATCACGGGAGACCCAATGGAACCATAATAAATTCGGCCCAAGTAGGCTGGGACATTTCTTTGCCTTCACCTATATTTGAAAACTGGATTTCGGCCTCAATTATTTGTGGTAAAATAAATTAAAAAATAATATTGTCTTTATGAGAAACATTTTTTTTTATTTCTCGATGCCCGCTGCCCTAATGAAATCGTTCCTTTTTTGTTTCGTCCATTTGAAAATTTAATAAGACCACAAAAAACTCAAACATAAATTTTCGTTTTATTTTATTTTGGTTTTAATGTGTGTTTTTCCCTGTTTTTTTTTTTTTTAGATGCACATAAGAGATTGTAAAGTAAATTGGTAGAAATTATAAATGTATTTATGACTTAAGTGGCAATAAATTATTTTTGTTTCTTTTCTTGTTAACAGAAAAAAGCAACATAATAAACTACTATTGTTTTATATTAATAACTTTTTATGGAGGTTTTTTTTTCATATTTATTTTATTTCTGTTGCTTTTACGAAATCAAATAATTAAATTTATTTTTTTTTTTTTTTGCTGTGTGTTCGGAAATGTGATCACCATAACATAACTTTTGTAACTAATAAATTTTTTTATTGCTCAAGCATGTAAAACATTTTAAATGGAGTGGGCCTACCCGCAATAGTTGGTAAGCTCCAAATTAATAGTTGCTTCAATTGGGTATATCATCGATATAAATGGGAATTACTAAAGTTTCAGTAATTATGGATTCATTGGCATGAAGGTGTATAAAAAATATTTATGTATATGCATTTGAAAGTTTTTTAAAGAAACTGATTTATTATTTTCTGGTTGCGGCAACAAATTAGAGCATTTCCCAAAAAGCCCTGAAAAGTTATAGTTTCAAGATGTTTCGGTAAGAGCATTAGTAGCATTATTTTAAGTATTGGGTAAATATACGAATTGATTTTTTATTAATTTTCCAAATATTTAATTTTTAATTATTATTATAAGGTGCCTCTTTAGCCTAGTGCATAAGCATTAGTGTTATCAATATGGAAGTGCGGGTTTGAGTGCCGCCTGGACCCTTTAGTATTTCTTGTGGTAGCACAATGGGACTAAGAGAGGCGTTCTACTATGAGGAGGGTGGCCACCTAACCTAACCTAAAAATTTAATTGAAAATTAATTAAATTAAGACAATAATAAGAATTTTTTTTTTTTTTTTTTTTTTTATTTTAAGAAAATATTTTTGAAAGAAAAGAAAAAAAAATTTTTTTTTAATACAAATTATTATTTCTTGACGATGCTACCTATTTGGTAACGAAATATTGAAAATAAATAATTAAAAAAAACTTTTCATAAAAAAACAATAATAATAATTTATTTGATACTAGATATTAAATTCTTGACTGATGAAAATCTAATTAATTTTTTAATTGATATTAAAAACTGTTTAATTATTTTTTTCATGTTTACCACTACACTTACTAATTGAATTAAAATGTTTTTTTTTTGCTATTAAAAATTTTTTTTGAAATTTTAAAAACATTTAATAAAAATTTTAATTATTATTTTGTTAAATATTTCATTGAAAATTAGTTCAATAATTAAGTCAGCTGTAAGAACTTAAGCGATACTATTAATTAATTTACTGATGAAAATCTAATTAATTTTTTAATTAATATTACAAAATTTTTAATTAAAATTTCGTTTAATTTTTTGCCGAAGTGGAAATTTTAATTTGCTCGGAGAATGTGCCCTATGTGTGCAATGCTTTGACTCCGGAACTAGAAAAATAGTTTGTTGGGAAGCAGTTTAGAGGCAGTTAGTATTCGTGGATATTAAACTATAATATTCCATGATCACAATTGCCAGAAGAGCTTTTTTACATACAGAAGAGATAACAAACTTTTGTCTGGAAAATATATTTACGTAATTAAAATTTTTATATTCCTTTCCCAATGCAGCATGAAGACTGAAATAACTAATGTAGGGTATTGTTGACAAGTAATCGTGACAGCTTCATTAAGATAAAATAATATAATTGCCAACAGAAGGAGAATAGAATGAACAACATACCAACAAGTCATATAACAATCAAGATAGGAAATCTTAATTTGAAATAAACATAATAAAAAGCGATAACATTAAACGAGACTAGAGATTTGTCAGCTAAATTAGGCAGATTCTGATGAAAATAAAAATAAAAATAAAAATTTCGAGTAGTGAAATCAGATGAAAGTTATAATTGTAAAATTTATTTACCTTTATATATAATTATACATACATGTGTATATACGTATGTATAAGCAAAAATAAGCCAAAAAAAAAAAAATAGTCTATTTTGATAGACACATGTTTCACATTTAAACTAAGTGAAACTGTCCACAAATTACTTGGAGTCGTCGTTATCTTATGCATAAATGAATCATAAAAAAACCCACATTCGCGGAATTAGAAAATAATTTCAAGTGAATTTCATAGCACAATTTTATTGTTGACTTTAAAATTATTAAAGTAGCTTTAGAATATTTGTTGACTTTTAGTATATTTAGAAAAGTACAAAGTATTAGTGGACTTAACGGCATGATAAATGAATAGTAAATTAATATTTAATAACGTAAATAACATTTAAATGCTAATTTATTAAAAAGTAAAAAAAAAACATTGCAAATATTAATAGAATATTAGTGAGCTGATGATTTGTTGGCTTAAAAAATTTTCTGCACTATATTTTGAGAGTTTTTCAGGCGGCAGGAAAGAAATGTTAGACAGACGATGCCAACCTCCAATATATGTATATGTATGTATGTAATGCAGTTAACTTTTGACAAGTGTTAATACAAATATAAGGCGTGGCTCCATCTTAATGACACGCAACAATTTTTCTAATGACCTTTTCTGGTCGCTCTTATTTAAGGCAATGCTTTGCAGCGCAACTGTTAGAGAACGATAGTCGGAAAAAAGAAATGTGGTGAAGTTATGGGAAGGAATACGTATAACCAGTGTTGTCATTTTGACACTTTTCGGATTTTTCTGATGTTTTTTTTCTTTTTTTTTCTTTTTTGTTTTTAAAAAAAAAAAGGTATTTTTTACGCTTTTTCCTTTTTTTTGTGGCGCTTTTGGTGCTTTTGATGCGGATATTATAGATTTCACACAAAATTTCCTTAATGATTCGTCTCTTAAAAATACAATGGAAATTTCCATAAGAAATGTAACACTGTAAAAATGGAAAAAATTGCAAAAACTGATGAATTTTGAAGTGAAGTCTCTAATTTTAATAATTACTTGTAGGTAAATCCTTATCATGAACTATTGGTGTACTTTCCTACGTACGTTTCCTTACTCAAATGTTGAAGTCGAAAGAACTTAATAAACTTTTTTAAACCAAAGATTAGTATTCGACTTAAACTCATTTAACTCAGTTATTTCATTATTGCATATTAAATACGGGATAAAACAATAACGAAAGTTTCAAATTGTTACAAGTGTTTACCTAAAAAATAAATCAAATCAAACTTATGAAGGGATCTAAATACTTTATTGTAACCATTTTGTGGCTCGATGATGACGATCATAAATAAAATATGTATGTTGGAAAATTTAATTCTTTTTCTATAAAACTTAATATTTATTAACAATTTATATATTATATTTTCAGCTCAAAGATTTGTTGTTATGTTTATTTGTTCTATTTCGACAGTTCGTTAAGCATCGGTTAACATCTTCAGGAATTTTTTGAAATTAATATAAATTTTTTTTTTTTTAAGAATTGTTATTTCATTTTAAGCTTTTTCTTCCACTTTATTAGAATATAATAAATTTAATTACACTAATTATTTTAGCTACAGGTCCTTTTTATATATATAATATTTTTTTTTATTCGGTATTTCGCTACTCCTTTGTGTAGCTTCTTCCAAAAAAAAAAAAAAAAAAAAAAAAATAATAAATAATAAATTTATTTTAAAATTTCAAAATGTTTGTAAATAATTTGCGCTTTCTTACGCGCAAATTTTTCCTTTTTACTCTTTTTTAACACGTTTTAAAATATTCATATATTTTTAAAATATTCCTATATTTGTCTTAATGGTTTTTACCCGTTTTTAAAATGCACTTGACACTTTTCTTCATTTGCGTTTATCCGTATAAGCCTTGTATAACTCTACAGTTGCTTGTTTTCTTCAAGGCATGACTTTACGCATGCAATACATTGTACCGAAATTATTTGAAAGTGGAAAAACTGCAGTTGCTGAAGTGATAGAAAGGATCTGCATTTGGCTCTTCTTAGCTTGAAAAATAATACTTGGAAATTAATATCGGAGATGACGTACTTTTTCTTTATCAACACACAACTACGGAAGTGTTTAAGAATTTATTGCCGAGGTGAAAATAATCGTTCGCCATTTATATTGAAAACAAAATAAATTTCAGTATTTTTTTTTTATCTTGGACCATCACTCAGGAGATGACCCCTACATATGCGGTGCATTGTCCTGGAACTAGAGGCAAGGGATTGTAGGAGAAATGGTAAGAGGTGAAGCTTCAGTATTTTCCAACTCAGCTTTTTGCACGCTCTTTGTTTTTATAGCAGTGTTGTAGCATCAAGGAAACGTATTAAATTCTGAAGCTTCGTTTTTAGTAGCAATTTTTAGAAGTTATTTTACTTCGCCGGTGCTACACAATACCGACGAAGAAAGGCGTTCTGATGTGCCTGTGGATTGGTTACAGCTGAAGTCGTTGCTGTTCAGTGACCAGTGACTATGCCTTCGCCACTGAAACCTTCCGACAACAACTGACACAAAGACACACAAATGCGAGATGTTTTTTTTATGAAGCTGAAACTGGGGTTGAACCCAGAATAAATTCTTCGTTTCGAAGTCAACGTGCAGGCTACTTGGACCATCGCCATCGCCTCACTGTTGTTTTCAATGCCCAGCGATTATTTTTATTCGGCTTCTATGAACAGGCAGTAAGCTCTATTTTCTACCACTTACATCACTTGTGTATTCTCTACTCTATCCGTCTATCTCTCTCTCTCTCTCTCTCTAGTTGCAGTTCATTGCATTGCATAAGTAGGGGATTTCCCCTCACCCTTGTTCAAAGATAAAAAATAAATAAATATAAAAACCTTTACAGTAAAAATTTGTTTTTTGACGCTGCTGTGTTTTTGCCGGTTATGGCTCTCTATATATTTATAACCGAATTAGATAAGCTACGGAATATGTGCCGGTAGAACTTTGCCTAGTATTATCTTCATTGTGGAGCGAATGTTTGCAACCTGGCTTTATAACTAGTACTACAAGAGAGGCTGGTTTCACTTTGCCGTTGCCTAGTTTTACGGATCTCAACCTTAGGAAACGTGACAGAAAGTTGTAGTTTAATTAAAAAAAATTTAATTTAGAGTAGTGTGAGACAATTCTCTAGGTTGTATTGTTATTTAAAAGAAGCTGTTTGCAGGAGTGACTGATCTGACTGATGTGTCATTCTGGCTGTATAACTTGCACGGTTCTCAATCGTGATATAGATATAATTTTACTTGACTGATATATCCTTCTCCCTAGTAAAGGCTTGCTTATAACCAATGTTACGTAAGTCTTAGGCACACGCTGCAGCCAGTTCTCATTACGTATATAAATTTATTTAATATTAATAAAAATAAATGAAGGAAAATTCTTTGTGGTATTCTAGTTCACAGTTAATTTATCACAATATTGTGAAGAAATAAAATTTTTTTTCTCTAGAATAAAGGAAAAATAACAATTAATCTCCAACACCAGTTGAGTAGAATATGTATTTTCCAATGCCACTACACATGTCATCAGTACTCTTTGTGTCAACTGGGAGGTAGAGTTGTAAAGTCATTAATATCATCTATTTATCTATTTAACCCGTCATAAAAATAGTTTAAAAAAATAAATACATTTTAATACTCCATGCCTTTGATAAGTGCAAAATGAGTTCCTATTAAATTTTGTACATTTGAATAGACTTCTTCAAAGCTGCCGTCAAGCTTAAACTGTCAATGATTAAACAATTTTTCCACTAAATGTAAACAATGCCATTAATAATAAAAAAGGCCAACGGAGAATTATAAAAATAAATAATTATAAAATATGATTGCAATTTTTATAGCGATGGCATGCGATGTTTTGGCATTGTTTGAGGTTATCATGAAATAAATAAATCAGTTAAGTGACAAACTGACATATCATTTTTATGGGCTGTCACGTTAGACTGATATGAATGGTTTCGTTACTGCATGCAGTCGCAAAGGAAAAATAAATAATAAATATGTTTGTATGTTTTAAGTGGCCAAAGCTACAGCCAAACGAAACAATGCCTTGCATATTTGCATACATACTTAAATATATACATGTGGACATACTTATGTATATATACATACTATATATATATATATGTATACTAATCTGCAGCCATTATTATTTATAGATACTTATTATTATAATTACTAGTAAATCTAGAAATAAATAGAAAATATTTTAAAATTCTAATGATCAATTTGACTATTGAATATTTAATTATCTTCGTTGGACTTGGGTTATAATGAACACTGGTTATAACCAATTTTCGCTTACAGTGAAAAAATTCTACGTTCCCAGCAGTTTTGCATTATCATTTTGTTTTTGGCTTTCTTTAATAAAATACTACAAAAAAAAAAACCAAATATTTTAATGTTCACTACGTAGGCAGGCTTGTAGAAAAAAAATTTAGATATTTAAATATGAAAATCTTGATTCAATAAAAAATTTTCTTGAATTTCCCGTGATGACGATTTTTGCATATTTGATAATTAAATTCGTTTAATCAAAATATTTCCACTTTAATTCAATAAAGAAATATTTTAAGCCAAAGAAAAAAATTATTGATTTAAATTTCATTTCCAACAACGATTTTTGTTGTTTTGTAAACATTTTTAATTAAAAGTTGTATAGAAATCAAACACAATTTTTATTGATGCAACGAGTAATGAATTCTATGTTCTGTCATTTTATAAGTTGCAACTTTGATAAACATTGCCTTTGAATGAAATACTTACTTAATGAATAACAACACAGATCTTTGAAAAAAATTTTGGTATATTTTTTTCGGTGTTGCTACTCATTGCGATGCAATACTTGTTGCTGGGACGTTACATACATACGAGTAAGCATGTACTTTGTCATTTAATAAAATTATTTCTATTATTTCAAAAAATAATCAGCATTTTCAAAGAAACAATATTTAATTGAATCTTAACACTATCAGTTTGTTTGTAAATAATTCTATAAAATTTAATAATTAACAATGGCCTTTGCTTCATTTTCAATTACACAAACTGCTAATGATTTTCAATTATCGTTCTTTTTAATAATCAATAATTATTTTTAAATATAATAAGGTGTGTATTTTCTTAAACGTAAATTAAAATTATAATAATGTATAGCATTTGGTTTTTTAAATGTGACCATTCAGGAAAAATCTTGCACTATAAGCAGGAGGTCACAAAATAGTATTAAAATGCATGCTAGAAATACACAAATTTTCATTCCCAGAATACACACTTCCCTCCTGGATAAGTCTTTTCTCGTAAGTACAGCTCGTGTATGGAATCGCTTGCCAGCTGTTTTAAGATCTTTTCAGTTCCCCCCCAAAGACCTACCGAAGATTGCTCATTGCTCATTTTAATTTTGTTGGCAATATGACATAGTTTGTTTATATGCAACTCGCAGGAAGTTGATGTGATATCGCAGCCATCGGGCTTACAATTTTTCGCTTACTTTTTTTTGACAAATTATACTTTTAACAAATTGATGCCGTATTATGATCTTCACCTTTTAAATTCTATGCTGATATTAAAACGATTGTTATCTAGTTATAAATTTAGGGTTACTTTTAATGTTTTAAGAATCTATGTTTTAAATCTATTGTAATATTCTTTTGGCCAGATGAGGGCTTTTATTATTACAAAATTCTGAAATAAATGAAATGAAATATATATCCTTGAAAAAGAACATGGGCATTGCGTAAAGTCAGAGACTAAAATATGATGGATACAACAAATAAAGAAATTAATGCTATTTCGAATTTTTAATGATTTATGCAGATCTGTTCTTTTTTCTTAAGACCGCATTTCAAGTTTTTGCTTATTTCAGCTATTTTGCTAAATATTAATAATATTTCTTAATACTTTTTTTTAACCGTTTTTATTATTTGAACAATCTATTTTTTTTTTAAGCTTTAAGGTTTTTTTTATTTATTATTTGTATATATATTCTCGATATTTCGTTAACCTTCGAATTATATAACTATTTTTTTTATTTATTTATTTAACGAATTTCAGGAATTTGGTTAGGACCTATATCGATTTCAAACCATTTAAGATAAAGCATGTACAAATCATATTTCTTCGTCACGAATATTTTTAATTTTTGTTTCAAAAATTCTACATAAGAGATATAAAATGTAAATGAAAAAAAAAACTCAATTGAATTGAACTAAGAAAGGAAACAGAAAGGAGAATTTTAGAAAATAATCGATAACGAATTATTATTGAAAGTTTTTCTTGGGAATTTTTTACAGCTTTTGAACACGTCCATCCATTCCTGGGATATTTAAAGGAAATTTTCGGATCAGACAGCGGTGGATCGTTGTCTGCTAGATATTGTTTTAGATATTCATAAGAAATGTTTAGAGTAAATATTATTTCGAAAATAAGGTTTTTACTATCTTTTTTCCTTAAAAATGTAAATAATTATATTCTATAACTAGAATAGTTTGTAGTTTAGTTTAGTTAAATGAACTGCATTTGTTGAAATACTTTTAAATAAAATCTCAATATAACCTTTATAAATTTTTTTTATTATATTTTAAAGTGCTGTGATGTTAGATAAATAAATAATAATAATAATAATATGCTTGAGTTATCATTTATAGCAATAATATTCCTATAATACGTGCAATTGAGATTTATGATAGGTTTTTTTTTATAAATTTCCCCATGGTTACGGTAGTGTAAAACTTTTTAAAGCTAAGTCGCATACTTTCTTTTAATAGTCGAGCAACATTTTCTAAGTGCAAATAACAGGCAGTTTTCCTAACGCAAATATTTACACACACAAAAAATTAAATTAGGATTCAATTAAGAAAAACGAAGATTCAATTAAAATAATAATAATTGTATTTCAACCTATCAAGAAAGTCGTAGTTTCAATTAGGTATTTCAATTGAAAAAAATTTTACGATTTTTTTCATAAGAAATTAATAAAAAAAATTTTAAAAATTCAATTAAAATATTAATTGAAAATTTTTACGAGATTCGATTAATAAATTAATCAAAACCAAAAAAAAATAATTGCTTTCACATATAAAAATGTATACGTACGATTTACGCACAATTAATATGTTATAGTTTTTTACTCTTTTATGGTATTTTCCAATCCAATTTGTTGACAGCATTGTTTTGAGAGACTAAAAAAGTCAAATCAACTAAACGTGAATTCAATTAATATTTTAATTGAAAAAAAAAAGATTTACTGATTTACCTAATTGGAAAATATTTAACAATTATTTTTTCTGTGTACAATTACTCTTAAATGTCAATCCAAATATTGAGTCCTACGTACTAATTTATTAAATAATATACTATTATAAATATATGTATATTTATTAATATTGTTATTTATTGTAAAGGGAACAGGATTTATTTCAATCATCCAATATTGATACACAAAAGTTATCTATGCGCTCATTTCCTATTCATTAATGAAATACTTATATTTTTAGACGGATGTCGTAAGAACATTTCCTGCCTTAATTTCCATTCCTAATTAACTGCATATAACACATATATACATACATACATACATAACGTCTCCCATATATATTAGAATTTCTCATTTGAAATTCGATCAGTTTCTTTTCATTCTCTTCTTTTAAGAAAACACAATGCAACTGTGTAAATTATTTGCTTATAATTAATATTAACTGGATTATAAATATTTTTCCATTATTTCCTTAACAACTTTATATAAATAATCAGCAACATTTCATCTTACTTTCAAGAGTGGTGTAATAAATTAAATTTCATTAAAACAAATTGTAAAAAAAAGCAAAAAACAAAAAAAATACTCCAACAACAACAACAAGCAACACTTTACCGGTCTTGGTTTGTTTGAATGGTTGGCAGTTTGGTCGTTGGTTGTTTTGGTTTCTGGTCTGTTGTATTGTCGTTTGATGCACAATTCTGCCATTTGTCCGAGTATCAGTGGTTGTTGCTGTTCCTTGTCTGCTGCCTGTCCGTCGCAATATGTATGCATGTATGTTGTATATGTTGGTTGGGTCTTGTCTGAGAGTATCAGCTGCGCTAAAGTAAACCAAGGAAGCGAGAAGATAAATATGACATGTTTAACAATTAAAAGCTGAAAACAAACAGAAGTTCAGAACAGTAAAAAAGAATAAATATTATTTATAATTGTAAATATGACATGCTGTATGAAATGCTCGTATTTATTCTGTAACGAAATTTATTTAAATTCTGTTTTATTATTTTAACTCGTTTTTTTCTCGAATGCTCTACAATAAGCTTCATTTGCAGTGGGCAATTTTTTATTTTTTTTTATATTAAATATTTAATTGTGGCTTTAGAGAATAATTTTCTGAGGCTTTCAGGAGTTGCCACTCCTCTTTAGATTATGGCTGTTGATAACGTTATATAATTCTACAATCTAAAGCTAAAGACTATAAAACTTTTATAAGGAGCAGCACCCCTAGGCACTGCTGGAACTAGAGGAGGGGACAGCAGATGAAGCTTCACTATCTTACAACTCAGCTTTTACACGTTTTTGGTTCAAAGAAGTGCTTTTGCAGCGCTGTAAAAATTATGTAGCTGTCTGTCATCATTACCAGTGTGTGTTACTTCTCTTCAGAAAAAATCTAATGCAGTCAACATGTGCCACCCAAACACATATTTTTCATTTTGAAGTGTTATAACTATTCTAAATTTAAGTCATGGTTATTGGTGTTCCTAGAATTCATAGATACAATTATTTTATTTCTTTTAAAAATTTTTAATTATTTTATAATTTCTATTTATTTGTGTGAAACCAAAAATGTTTTTAATCCTGTCATAGTGACACATACGACAACATTATGAAACAACAAACTAAACTGAAGAGAATTCCCATTTAATTTCTATAAATTTTTATCACTCCATATAAGATTGCACTGTTTATTCAGTTGTTGTCTGATTTTCAATGAGAAAGTTGTTAAGAAGGAACTTTTTCCCACAATGCTCATCCTGCGCCACCCTGTAGTTAGAGCAAAAAAAAATCTAGTGAATTATTGAAACTATAAACCAAGATGAAGATTACGACAGTTCATTTTCTGAGGTCGTGACTTTTATTCCACCATATGAAATGAGTTTTGCTTTAAAAAAAAAAAAAAAAAAAAAAAAATTAATTCCCAAAAATAATATGAAATTTCTTTGTATGTGTATGTGGGGCACATTTTAGTTGGGTTCCTTATAAAGTTTATCTGACTTGATTAGGGTTAATAAAAAACGTTATTTCAATAGACAATAAAAACTCTCGAGCTGGAGTTCGAATAATCGCTCGTTGTTGACTGTAGTTATGAGAAATTTTGCTTAGTAACAAAAATATAATGTGCACTGTCTGCTATACAGCAACCACTAGTTCACAATTAGGATCCTCCTATTATTTCGAGGAAGCAGGCGAGTTTATTATTTCATTTCATTTATTAATTTTTTTAAAAAAGCCCTAGCCTAATAGGCCATAATCGGTTCCACTATTCACTCCATTCACATTCTACACACGCATTACATTACACGGAATCTTCCTCAGTTTCGATAAGTTAATATCGTCCCTACACTAATACCACCCAGAGATGGGCATGAGGTTGGTTTCATTTTCCTTCCAACAGCAGCATCCTCATGGACTAGATGTTGTCAGCCCCATTTTCTTACTTGCAAGAGTAGTTTTAAAAGGTAGCTCCTCATAGAGTTTTAAAACTTTGTCTGCGACGCTACAAGGTCTCGCCGCACCTCAGTTTATTGAAAGATAAAAACTATTCTCAAACTCCACTCACCATCTTGATCATGTGTGTACGATTATTTAATAGAGAAGTGCCCAACCAAAACGCACAATGTTAATTGTCAATAAAACAAAAAGTTTTCTGATAATTATCTCAATATTTTCTATTGTAATAGAAGTGTCTATGGTCATTATGTATGAAATAAAATATCAGTTAAATGATCGCCATGATTTCGGTGGCATACCTCTATCCGCTGGTCTATATATTCAATGACTCTGACACATAATTGACCTTCAATGTCGTTAATTTGCCGAATTATCTCATACTTTAGCACTTGAATTGTTCTTTGCTTATTGATGTAGACTTTTTCTTTTAAATATCCACCAAAGAATAAAGTTCTACGGTGCCAAATCATTTCATCGTGACGGCCAATTAATATCGCCACAGCGTGAAATAACATGGCCATTGAATATCTCGTGCAAAGGAGCCATTGTTTCGTTGGCTGTGTGGCAAGTGGCATCATCCTGTTGGAAACACATATCGTCCAGGTCCGTATCCTCAATTTCTGGCTACAAGAAGTCCGTTATCATCTCGCGATACCGAACAACATTCCCGGTAACTCTTTGGCCAAAACCGCACCACACAGTCACTCTTTGCGGATGCGTCGGCTATTCAATAAACGCTTGTGGATTATCAATTGCCCAAATGCGGCAATTCTGCTTGTTAACGAATCCACTGAGGTGATTGTGTGCCTCGTCGCTGTAGATGATTTACTTTGTAAAGTCAACAGTCACTTCTATCTGCCCAACCAAACATTCGGCATATTGACGACGCTTGAAATTGTCAGTCGGCTACAGCTCTTGAGTCAATTGAACCAAATCTTTATTCAAAAATCGCATCAGTTGTGTTCCGGAGATGTTCAATTGTTGGGCACAACGACGAGTCGAGGTTGACGGTTCTTCTACCACACTTCTGCCACAGAACAAACTGTGCGAGCCTGCACAGGTATTTTGACATTTCCTATAGACGCGGTTTGCTGAAATTTAAGCCACAGTTCTCCTGATTGTGGACATGCCTTTTCTTTTTTTTTTATTCTTATAAATACTATCAGTATTACAATTTAAAAACTTAAATAGTTATATATGTATATTTACTGGTTTTGCGATAATTACTAAAAAGTATTGCAACAAATAAACAAAACTTATTTTGTGGACATGTTTGGTCGATTATGCTGACAAAAAAAAACCACGAAGTGCACGAAATGCATTCTGATTTGAACGCCCATTTATGTAAATGGCTTCAACAATCTTAACACGCTGCTCACTTGTGTACCTCTCCATGGTTGGAGTTATTAAATGCTCAAAAACAAAGAAATCTCAAATTACGTTGGGCAAAAACCTTGACGTTAAGGTGTGACAAACAATTAACATCGTGCATTATGGTTGGAAGACAGGTTAGATGCGCCTGGACGGCCTTATATTGGCCCGCTACGCTATCATTCCATAACGACTGAGAGCAATCCGAAAGTAAAAAAAAAAATGCTCAGATTCGATTCAGCAGTTCCTGGCATACGAAATAAAAAATGTAATTTTCTAGCACATTTATATATTTCTAAGACATTTCTATATTTCTTTATCAGGCAAGTAAAGTAGACATGGAAAATCTATTTGTTCTTTAGCATTATAAGAATTGTGTGAAATCTACAACAAATGAGCGGAAACTAATCAATTATAACTTAATCTGTTCTACAGCAATTATTCACTTTACGGCAAAGTTAATCGATTATGTACACTTGTGTGTTGTACCCTTGTATTTTTCTATGACCCTATGCACAGCTCTGACTTGTTTGTTTACGACATACTTTAATTAAATTTCATTTTCATTTTTATTTATATTTATATTTTTTTTCTTCTTTAGGCTGGTACATCAGCGTCTTTTTTTTTCATTCTTCTGTTGAAATTTGTTTAAAATTTATTTATTTATGTATTTTTCTTATTTATCATTTAATTGTGCTGTATTAACACAACAACAATTTAATTGCTTTGAAGCAAACACCATTGTACTCATGCACATACAACTGTACGACTGTACAAATTTATTAATAACACAACAAAATGTGAATTATTGCGACAGTTTGAATAGTTGATGAAAAGTTGTATTCGTTATCTTTAAATCAGAATTTTTGTAGCTGTTATTTTAATTACATGTTGTTGAACGCAATTTGTAATGTATACAGTAGATGGAAATGTCAGCGATAATTTAATAAAAAACAAAAAATTTAAAGCAGGAGTCGTATGAATTTGCTGGTGTTTTTTTTTTTTTTTTCAAATAGGGAAAAGATTTTATTTTTATTTCATTTCAATGTACATAGAAATTTAATATTTTCTTTAGAATTTTAGCTACAAAGTATTTATTCGATATTTAAAGAGTTGTGAAATGGAAGCTTAATCTCTTTTTATTTGCAAGAGTTTCACCAATTCGTTACGTGCATAATTTTTATAATAACTCAGCACATGCAGTACTTTATTTGGTTGGTGAAAAATCTGAATAACTTTGCTTTAGTTATTGAAATTAACTCAGATCTTTTTAAATTGAATAATTTTTTTTTTTACTTGAACCGGCACTCATACATACATGTGGTGTATTGTGCCGGAACTAGGAAATAAAGTGCTTTCACCATGAATTGGTATTTTCATGAAATCCTAAGCCCTTCTTTATCTGAATTCATTTGTAATGGCATTTTAAATATTAACAAAATTATCAGTTTTGATCACATGGAAACGCATTCAACGCAGTTGTAACTTAATTTTTGTACTACTTCACATTGTATTCATGACGAGTGCTTTGTTAAATGTGAACACTTTCTAAAACGGAACCAAATCATGTAAAAAAAAATTAAAAAAAAAAAAAAAAATCAAATCATGTAAAAAAAATCATGTAAAAACGGAACCAAATCATGGATTCTAAGCACTCATTTCAATGAAGAGCTGTTTGCTGAAATGTAAATAACAGCACTGTATTAAAATCATGCATTTATTCTTCAGCTAACCAGTTAATATCCGATAGAACCCAAGCATTAACTATTTCTATTTCTATTGGCTGTGTTTTTTTTTTTTGCTGGGAAAGTATAAAATAAATAAATGGAAAATTATGTAAATGATGTAGTAAGAAATAAATTATAGGAAATATATTTATTTAGTCGTCTATATATTAATTTATAAATAATTGTCTTCATCTTATTTGTTTTTTGACGTTTAAATTCAAAAGCTACTGATACAATAGGCACTGCAAGATGCCCAATACATAACACTTTGTAGTCAATACAACAATTGCTAATCAATTTTTTTGGCAAAAATGTAACCAAAAAACAACAACAACAACAATTTATGAAGTATATATGTATATGTGCTCTTCCTGATAGTGCATACGCTTGAACGCACTTTAACTCTCCTTTGGCTACAGTAACCCCCAGTATTGGGCATTTTATGTTATCACGCAGATATCAAAGAAACGTCAAAGCACAACACTTAATAACAGTTTAAGCCTTTGAGTAGCTGTCAATCGTTAAAAATACTGAATGTGTCTGTTTATTGTCATGACATTTAACTTCCATAAATCTTGGCATCAATATAAAAATCTTTTTTATTCATTTCTTGTTAATTTTTTTTTCTTACTTCATTTCAAATTCAGACATACAGCCATACACACAAGTTAAAAGAAAAAAATAATAATAATAATAACAAAAACTTAACGACAGACATCAAGGGACTTGACGTTGTTCATATAAAACTTTATTGAGGACTACTAAATTTAGAGCGTATAAGAAAGAATTAAAAACGTCAAAAACCATTTTAAGCTGTTTTTGCCATCAAACAGAATTGCCGACAACAAAATGCTTTGAAGTTGAAATTGATTTCATTGTGTGTATGCGGTCGTTATTTAAAAACGTACATACATACGTATCCAGCGGCGGCCTGTTAGTGGTGGTTACTAGCACTGTCATTGCTAATAGTTATTTGACGTTTTGGTCATTTTGGCACGTTGAATGCGAAGAAAAAAATATATAAATACAGACATACATATGTATATATATACAGAAAACAGGCATGCTCGTACAAATGATAAACCCCATTCAGCTGTTGCTGCTGCTTGTACTATTTGAAAGCTTAAGTTTTTGACAGTTTTATAAGCCGTGCAGCAAAAAAATAAACGTAATTTTAAATTCATATGAAAGAAATGTTAAAGAACTTAAGCATAATGATGATATTTACGCTTTCAAAACTTATTATATGCAATATGTCTTTTCGCTTTGCTGTCTTTCCTTTCCACTTTTTCATCATTATTGGAAATTGTTTATAAATATTGATTGAAAACGACGTTGTGCTTGTCAAAATATGATATATGACCACGAAAAATAAAATATAAATTATGAAATATATCATATTTACTGCAAACATAATAAAGGGAAAGGAGAGAAACAAACGCGCATCGGTAAAAAAAAAAGCTCAAATTGACAACACAATATACAAAAGATGGCGACTTAATGACTTATGAAAAATAACTTGAAAATAAATTATAATCATAAGTAGACAAAAACCAAAAAAAAAAAAAAATAAGAAAAAAGAGGAGCATAACTCACAGTGAAAAATTTATTATAGCAAAAAAGTGAAAAAAAGGAAAACAACTTATTAATTTATCATTGCGTTCATTTAGCACAAATGTTTTCTGACAACACTCTGGCAAATACAGCACAGTGCTTTAGTGAAGACAATTTCATAAAAGAAAATTTTAATTTTCAAAAAATAACTGAAAAATTACAATGCAAGCAAATAGACAGAATGGCAAACTCAGCAAAATTGGTGAACCGCCCAAATTCACAGAATCGAAAAATTCTGAGACTGCGATTCTTATTCTCGCTTACGAGGGTTCGTTGTGTTGAAACCGAACCACATATGTGCCATTTTAAAACCGCTGCCTATGCGGCTGATAGCGAGCAGTTAGTAGTGTTGGCTACGCAACCAGAAGAACTCCAATTCGATTCCCAGCTCGTTTAAGTAAAAAAAAGTTTTTTCTTAGTTTTCTTCTGTGCTGCACCAGCCTCCTTCGTCAGTATTTGATCAACAAAACAAGGGCGAAGAAAAATAGTAAATAAAATGGCTCCTAAAGCGTCTAAATTAATATCAGAACAGCCGTAACTTTGCTTTATAACTAGCATACAAATGCATAGTTGTGTCCGAATTAAGCTCTTCCTACCACTCTCATAACTTGCCTATTGTCTACACTACACCGATCTCTATCTCGTTGCAGTTTAACCCATTAAAAACCAAGACCATTTTTTATTAAAATTTTTTAATTTAATTTGTTTATTTTAACTAATATGCATTCAAGGAACATGAAAAATATATAAAAAGTAAAAAAAAAAATAATAGGAACTCGGTTTTAGGAGCTGTACTCAAATGAGTACAATGGCTGATAGCGTATGCTTAATTGTTTAAGGTGTGAAATATTTTAAAGCACCCTTTTTTAACACGGAGCACAACATCACACTGTTCACACAACCATCTTATTCTATTCTGACATTTGCGGCATCGCAAAGTTTTTTTTTTCCTTTTAGGAAAGTGGTTACCAGCAATAGTTGCAACACAAGGAGCCAGTGAGCATTTGGACGTGTGGAGTTTCTGCGTATAGTTTCGCAAGTAAAAGCGAACAATATTGCACCAAAGGCTCGAATGTGTTTCTTAAAAGCAACCAACAACAAGTCGACACAAAATTTAAGTTCACTTTGTAATACAATTACAATGAAAGTTGTACACACTTGAAATAAAAAAATCATAATTCCTATAAATTAGAAATCATAATTTGAGGAAAAAAATCATCAAATCATATTTTGGGAAAAAAAAAATCATTAAAAATATGATAACAGCATTATTCTGGCAACGCTGGGCAAGAATACCAATATCTTGCCAAAAGCTCAAAGCTTTAGTACACGTGAGTAGAAAATTAGCTTTACAATTTGCTGCTGTGGAAGATTAATTGTTTAATTTTCAATTTATTTTTATAAAAAGTAATTTTCACATGATTGTGATAAATTTACCATGAATTGAAACACAACTGAAAATATTCCCTCATTCTTTTATACGTCAAAATCTTTATGCAAATCATTTTTGTCTTACTTAAAAAAAATGTTTGTTATACACGACGCTATCTTTTCAAACCACTGTGCTTTAGCACTCACAACATTGATATGTATATCCAACGGATACTCATCGTAGTCATCAATCACAATTACGAAATAAAAAGCAGCAATAAATTAACGATAAAAGCTCCATTCGTTAAGGGGTCTTCGCTCCTTTCGTCTCTCGTTCTTCTTTTTTTTGTTTTTTTGTTTTATTTTATTTTAAAATTCACATTTTTTTCGGGCTATCATTCCGGCTAGCTTTCCGTACGTACATTCAAACATATTGTATATTAAATTTTTTTTCGATTTTGACTGTTTAAATTGATGCTGGCTTTTACCCAACGACCAACCAATCAACCAACCATCCATTTATCTTTTATGCAAGTACTTACTTATGCCATCTAAGCAACAAAACCGAACAGCCAACATTTGTACAATTATCTTTGGCAGTGCTAGGCGGTGATTTTTTTTTTTTTTTTTGATTTAAACGATCCGCCCGACAAACATTCAAAGACCACAATCTATAGAGGCAAAACTTAAAAGTCATAAGCTGCCACCACATTTCATGGCACATATCATCATAATTCTTGCTTTGTGTCTGCAATATATCAAAAAAATCTATTTGTGAGAGAGTACCATTTGTCTATTGACCGAACACATATTCACTTGAACTTTTTTTTATTTGTTAAAAGGTTTTGTGCCGCATTCATATTTGTTTAGTTATTTGTACGTACTTAAATATTTAAGCCAACTTAAAGCCGTGCTGCGTGTGATATATTTCGTTTTCTTCAAATTCATTCATTCATTCGTAGAGCTTTTGTAACAAAAAAAAATATATATTTATATTTTATGTGATCTGCTGTTACATTGTCGAGTCTAAAGACTTTTTTTATTCGGAAATTAATATTTGAGACAGTTGTGACAGCTACATTGTTGGCATTTATTAGAGGGGCTAATTGCAATTTAATGCTTTCCACAATGTAGAAGCGGACGATAATTAATGACTGTGTCAGACAAGCATAGATTTGACTTAATAACGCGGATTAAACAATATATTTTTTTTGGGGTATTATGAAAGTACACATGTTTAACAATATTTAAAAGAAAAGAATAGCACTTCACAAACATCATAGAATAACTGATGTGAGGAACAAAAACAACATATTACTTGTTCAAACTGAGTTCAAATTGGCTTAAAGAAGTTTAAATTTGTAGATTTTTAAGCGAAAATTAATCGATCAAGGAAATAAATTAAATAAATTATGTTTCTCTATGTACAACATTTGGGGTATTCATAAAGTTGGTCATAAAGTCATATGTTTCAAAATAATAACACGAACAAATATGATTGCTATTAACAACCGCCAAACAAGTGCGGAAACTAAAATAATTCCTGTAATAATTCCATTTTTAATTAAAATTATAAAGTTGTTCTTCTGGCAGACAAAATTGTTGTAACGAATATAAATGAAAACAGATGTGTTTTTCTTTCATCTGGGACCAGCACTCAGCAGATGACCCCTACACATGCGATGCATTGTGCTGGAACTATATTTTAATACGCCGGTGCTACACAATACCCACAAAGGAGGGCGTTCTGATGTGATAGTTAATTACTATCAGCTGAACCCGGTATTGTTCAGTGACCAGTGGCTATGCCTTCGCCACTGAAACCTTCCGAAACGACTGACACAAAGGCACACCGATGCACATCAGAAAAATTTCGAGATTTTTATATGAGTCTGAAACCGGGGTTGAACGCAGGAAAATTTTTCGTTTTGTAGTCAATGTGCAGACTGCTTCGACCCATCGCCACCCTCAGTCAGTGATATAAGTTGAATAATTGTTTGGACGGTGGCTAGTGGCTGCCAGCCAGATGAGTTACACACACAAAATTTGCTCACTTGTATATCATTATACATATTGTGTTTTTTCTTTTCTTGCTGCTTATAAAAATGTAATTTAATGTAAAAGTATAAAAACGTGAAAAATTTTAAAACAATTTTTTATTTTAATTATATTATTAATTGACCTTTTTTATTATATATAATTTCCTATTATTCCTGATGATGTTAACAAGCTGTTAACGAAATATCGGATAATAAAAAACAAAATAAAATAAAAAAAGACCTCAGGCTTAATAAATATATATCAAAAAAACAATTTTTTATTCTTATATATCATTTATAAGTAGCGGCGGTTTGTAAATATTATCGCTTAATAAATATATAGGCTTAATAAATATATATCAAAAAAACAATATTTTATTCTTATATATCATTTATAAGTAGCGGCGGTTTGTAAATATTATCGCCGGCTCGACTGAAGAGCTTCAGTGTACGACTCAGATTTCGACTGTTATTTTATGACAAAACAATAAAGGCCGTCATCCGTCATACTTTGCCCTTTTCAACTGACAAGTAAGTAGAAATGCACATTTTCTTATGAGCTGTGTCACATTCACTACGTCTCCGTTAAAGCAAAAGTACGAAAGTTCTCCAACTTTTAACGTACGTTTAGTACTTTGAACAGCCATTGCAACGATTTTCAACCAAAATTGGTTGATTTTTTTTTTAAAGGGGAGATGTGAATATTTTTTGCATTTTGTTTAATTTTTCCAGCCTAAGTAATACTCAATACGTAAATTTTACTTGTGAAGTTTTTAAATCATTGTTAACACCCTTTTATATTATTAAAAATCGCTTTTGTTGTTCCAAAAAATTCAAGACTGCTGCAGCAGAAACAGAAATAAAACAACACAGTATTTAAATTCAAAATAGATAGGAAATTATTTGCACGGGCTTGTTTGTTTGATATTGAAATGGCGTATGTACATAATGTTTTTTTCTACATTTTCTTTTTATAAAATTTGTAGCTAGCGAAAAAGAAATTGAAGACTAATTTTTATAAAATAAAACATATTCTCGTTTTTTTTTTTAATTTTTAAATTTTTTAAAATGGTAACGCTGGCTATGAGTTGATATCCGTCAACAAACTACTCATTGTGGCAATCTCTTCCATCGGTACTTTGATGTTATTTGAAAAAGTCAAAATATAAAGAATGACAGAGATTCTATGTGCCCCAGCCTTAAACATTACTCGAAAAGTTTTATTATTTTATGACTTTTTCTTTGAAGCACAACAGCAAATGGTTTAAATTATTTTAAAATATTAAGACTTTATGACTTAATAACAGACATTGTGAATACCCCAATTATTTTTTACTTCTGCAATACATTACACTGAAATTAGTTGCAATGGTAAAGTGTGGTGAAAAACGAGTGGTGAAGTTGTATGAAAGATAGCGTTTAATTCTTCCACAACTCTGTAGTTGTGTTGGTAACGCAGAGCTGCTCTTTCTCATGCTTTATATTGAGGAATTAAGTTTTAAGCTAAAAGAGAGCTATTTCATTTATTATTGAAGTACGCCAAAGTTTTACTGTTCAAATACCGACAAAGAAGAGCGAGCTGACCGGATCTTTCGCTCCACAGTGAGTCTTAGTAATAAAACTTGGTATACGATTTCTTAAAAGCAAAAGCTCTGTGGCGCCGGTATGATTTACGTAGACCTCGCCAACGCCTGAGCTTTTCCCGGTTGTTCCTTAGTAGACTCACGGCCTTCTGCAAGGGCTACTGGTCCATCGGCAACGCATGCTGAGAGGATGGGCATTCCGTTCAATGCCCGTTGTAGGAGCTGTGAGGAGCATTCCGAGAGGGGGCCTGTTGTGCACTTTCTCTGTGAGTGGCCCGGTCTGGCTAAATCGAACCTGAGATTCCTTGGAGCGCTTTTTTTTGGCAACTAGGTGCTGTGCTCTCGGTTGGAACTGACAGACTTGGTGAGGTACGTGAAGGGCACAGGGTGGCTGTGACGTCCACTGGTTATTACTGCGCTATGATAGCAAAACGGCACTTACTGTGCTACTTGTGTCGATCCATCTTGGTCGATTGCCCTCTAACCTAACCTAACCTAACCTACGATTCCGTAACAACCAGTTACGTGATCGGTTTTACGTCAGTTGTTTCTTATTTAATAAATTTTTTATTTATTGTTTCTTTAATGTATGCATATACACAAATATCTAAATAAATATATAGACTGGGGGACAAGAATTAATTAACAATTAAAACAAAAAAGAAAACAAGAACAAGCTTAATATTGAGGGAAATAAACTATTCACTTAGAACTTGACAAATAAAAAATTTTATAACAAAAAAAAATCAAAACTTGTTGTGATTTGTTATTTAAATCTGGCTTTGTTTTCTTATCAGCTGATTGCCAGACTTAGTGACAAATACGATTATCAAGTTTACATGTGTTATTTTTTTTTTAATTATGCAGTATTCAAAGTCTTCTATTGTACTCTACATCGACATTGAAATTTCTACTTAACATTTTCTTTTAGATAACGAACAAATAAAACAAAATCTACTGCCGCAAGATAAGGCAGAGAATATGATGATTAGATTTGCAGCTTTTTTATGGCACACTAAAAATATTTTCTAAAACTAATCTTGCTTGGACATGACATTAATAAACCTTTCAGTTCTTCTTGGGCACGCTACTGTGCCTCACAGTCGACTACAATTGTTGGTAGTTTCTATTTTTAATTAGAATTTTTTTTTCAAGTTCCATTTTTATTAGAATAAATGATCTTAACACTTGAAGTAATAATTTTTATATTTTATTTAATTAAGTTGTCTTAAAAATATTTTTTTTTTATTTTAAAGCGCTTTTGCCACTTCTAATTTTTTTTTTGTTCTTTGGTTTGTTTGGGGCAATTAATTTGTTAATTTATTGTATTTATGTCTCATGTTAAACTCAAAATGACCTTAAGATTTAAAATATGTATACAAATTAAAGAATGTTGTTGCTACTTTCGACAAAATCTTAACGATTTATGTAAAATTTTTTATTTTTGTCAAGATGCAATAAAAATAATTTTGAAAAAAAAAAAGAATGAGAGAAGTGAATAAATTAAATTGCTGTGTCAAAATAGTTGATGTTGTTTATCAGAACAATTTTTATTTCATCTTTTGTTAATTATACTTTTTATTGGCCATAAAGTTTTTTATGTTTCAACGGCTCAGAATATTCTTCCTCATTTAAGTTTGAGTTTTTATGTTGTTTTAGTGCTTCTCGTGCTGGCAGGATTTGATAAAATTTTTTATTAAATAAAATTCCAGCCGAAGTATTGACAGCAACTCTTGTTGTTATTAAGTGAAAAATTAATTTCCTTATATAATTAAATTAAATTTTTATGTATTCTGTCAGATATTTAGATTAATAGTGTATTTTGATAAAATACTTAAATTTTATATCCATTAAAAATTTCCAACAAAATTAATTTAAAATGTTTTGAAATTGAAGTTCGCTATCAAGTGCCTGTACCCGTGTTCTGTAATTTGACAGAGAACTTATCACGTTGAAAAGTCTGCATCTAATATCGAAAACCAAAGAAAATAATTAAGTTATTATGTTAATAATGTCAAAATTTATAACTCGACACCAGCTTGCAATTGCAGGCATTGTAGATGCCAATTACAACTACTAAAAGCAGCGACGAAATTTTAATAAATTTGAAAAATTTTTAGCAACGGCGTTAAAAATATTTTTATAATAATCAAATTACTTATGACTTTCAAATTTTGTAATATAATAATTTTTTCATTATTACATATTCAACATTTGTGCAATAAACATTTATTGTTGAAATAAGAAAACTATTGCGAAATTTCTAACAAATATAACCGTCATTTCAGGATTTCTGAGTATGGAGAACGAACAGTGGGTGGCGATGGCTGAAGTAGTCTGCATGTTGACTACAAAACAAAAAAAGACCTGAGTTCAACCTTAGTCTCAGACTAGAATCATAAAAACATTTCGTATTTTTTCTGATTTGGATTTGTGTGTGGCTTTGTGTCAGTTGTTGTCGGAAGGTTTCAGTGGCGAAGGCATAGTCCGTATTTTTATTATTCATTGTTTATCTTTTTTACTAAATTTATTTATTTTTTATTTTATCGCAACGCATTTTTAATTTAGAGTTGACAGTTGAAAGCGGGACCTTCAGACCAAAAGTATTACAGAAACGGTTTAGTGAGAAAAACAGCTGTTTGTTGCAATTTATAGCGTTATTGTTTTATTTCAGGCATTTCAGTCGAACAAATTCACGTGGCTGGAGTTACAGACCACGGGCACTGATTTCGTTACTAAAGGGTCGTCAAATTTTAAGGCCCGATGTTGATTTTGAATAAAACACAAATTATTGAGGAAATTATTGTCATTTCTTTTTATTATGATAATATCGGTATGATTCAATTATGCATGGAAGAAAATATCGGCACCTTCATCCGATGGTCCAAATTTTTGATGACGCTGAGGCATAATTGAGGTTCTATGCCGTTAATGTGCCGAAATATCTCATCATTTAGCTCTTGAATTGTTGCTGGCTTATCGACGTACACCTTTTCTTTCAAATAACCGCACAGAAAGAAGTCCATCAGTGTCAAATCACATGATTTTGGTGGCCAATTGACATCACCACCACGTGACATAACACGGCCATTGAATTTGTCGCGCAAAAGAGCCATTGTTTCGTTAGCTGTGTGGCAAGTGGCACCGTCTTGTTGAAACCACATATCGTCCATATCCATATCTTCCAATTCGGCCCATAAAAAGTTCGTTATCATCTCACGATAGCGAACACCATTCCCAGTAACTGCCTGACCGGCCTAATTTTGGAAAAAAAAATACGGCCCGATAATGCCGCCAGCCCATAGACCGCCCCAAACAGTCACTCTTTGTGGGTGCATCGGTTTTCGACAAAAATGCGGCAATTCAGCTTATTGACGAATCCACTGAAGTGAAAATGTGCCTCATCACTGAAAATGATTTTCTTCGAAAATTTATCATCCACTGTTGCCATTTCTTGCCACCATTCTGACCATTGACAACGTTTGGAATGGTCAAGAGGCTTTAGTTCTTGAGTCAATTGCACCTTTTAAGCGTGTAAATGCAAGTCTTTATGCAGAATGTTCATCAACGATGAGCGTGAGAGGTGCAATTGTTGGGCACGATGACGAGTTGAGGTGGACGGCTCTTCAACCACACTATCGCGAACAGCAGCAATATTTTCTACAGTATGAACGTTACGAGTATGCATGGTGTTTTCACATCTCCTACAGACCCGGTTTGCTCAAATTTTTGCACGATTTTTCCGATTGTACGCACATTTGGACACAAAGTGCACGATATGCATTTTGATTTGAAGGCCCATTTTCATAATAAACCTGAATAACTTTAACGCGTTGCTCGATTGCGTATCTTTACACGGTTCAAATTAAGTTAGTCTGAAATTGAGAAATGTCAAATGAAAAAAACTTGACATTTAGGTGTGGTTCACATTCAACATCGGCCCTTAAAAATTAACCATCCTTTATATATTCTTTTTATTTTGTTTTTAATTTTAGACAACTTAACGAAATTTGTATTTTCCAAGTATGTTTCATAATTGAAGAGATAAACACAAGTCTTACGGATTTATTATCTCAACTACCGCAGCATATATTTCATAATATCTGTTAAATTTTGTAGAAAGGAGGAGAAAATGTTATTTATTTAAATTTGAAGAATATACAGATATATTTTTTCTTTTGAATGAACACAAAACTGTCATAATAAATTCTACTTTATGACTTTTTTTTTTTTATTTAATATTCATGTTTATTATGGAGAAAATGTTGGAAAAAAAAACACAAGAATGAAAAAAAAATAACACATTTTATTTATTAACAAATTTAAAGAAAATTAAATAAATGCACGAAGAAGGCAAACAAGATTTCTATACGCACATGCACACATCCACACAAATATATATACTTATTTTAATGTATGTATATTTTAAAATTTATATTTCAGTCATAAAAATGCCATATTTCATAATAAACTCGTATCTATTTATTGTCGGTTGGTTTGTGCACTTTCAAAGTTGAAATACATATAAAAATTAATAAAAAAAAAAAAGAAACCCAGATCCCAACCTCATTTTAATTATATTTTATGAAGGCTAATAAATCTTTTTTAATGTCTTGCTGATTATCATAAAAGTGTTTTTCAAGCAAATAATACAATATAATTAATAACCATAATTGTGAAAAGTTGAAATAAAAAAATATATGAAACATTTTGTTTGTTACCACATTTCCATTTGTATTTTATTAGACTTTAAACTGCAGATCAAAATGCTAATTTTACAGACATTAGCTTTTCAGTGGTAATTGGTATACAAAACAAAGTAATTAGCATGGCTGTTACTAAATCTCACATAAAAAATATGTATAATAAATTAAAAAAAAAAGAAGAAATTTTTATAAAATGAACTAGATTTGCCGGAAATTTAGAGCAGAAGTGTTAGCTGCAGGTCGTTAATAAATAAATTGATTTTTTATTATTTGTATTTGATATTTTGCATCACAAATCTGCGATTTTTTTTATTTATCTTGGACCAGCACTCAGGAGATAACACCCACACATGCGATGTATTGTGCTGGAACTAGAGGAAAAGCATAGTGATAGAGATGACAGGTGCTGAAGTTTCATTATCTTACAACTCTGCTTTTGTACGTTCTTTCATTGTTGACATTTCATTGAAACATTTGAAACCGTTACTGTTGAGTGGCCAGTGACTACGCCTTCGCCACTGAAACCTTCCGACAACAATTGACACCGAGCGACACTAATGCCCATAAAAAAAAAAAATGCCAGATGTTTTTATCATTTAGTTGGAAACTGGGTCGATCCTAAAAAATTTTTTCGATTTTGTAGTCAACATGCAGACTATTTCAGCCGTCGTCACTCTTGCTTGGAACAAAAGTGTTATATAATCTCTTAAACGTGCTGTTCTCAAACAACCCCAGCAGAAAGTGCGATACAGACCTAACGGTCAATAAAATGTGATTTGCTATAGATGATGCATCGCCTTGAACTTCCTGTGAGTTTGAAGAAGACAGATCCAACCAGAGATCTGATTACGATCTGTTTATTACAGATGCTAAGGAATGTAGTAATCTTGTCCAGTGCCACGGGCAGTTAGCGAGCCGCTCTGCTCTATCAATAAATAAGAATTTAATGACAGATGTGCTCCTTGGAGTGCTTCATGTCAACGCCGAAAAGTTGAAGTTAAGGCCATGTCACATAGAACTTTGTCGCTTTGCGTGACGTTTCTAAATTTGACAGAAAAGCGTAAAGCAAAACGTGTATGACACAATAAAAACTTTGACAACTCTCGCGCACTATTTGTTTTCCAAAACAAAATGGTTCATAATTTTGCTATATATTTTTTCATTATAAAAAAAAAAGTCAATAATGTTATTCGACGATATATTTTACAATGTTCTTCTGTTTTAAAAGGAAAAGAATAGAAAGGAAAACACGAGTAAAAAAAAATATTCTAGCTTCTTGGCAAAGTACGCAAAAAGTTGAGAGTTGACGAACTTTTCGCTTCGCGTTGCGTTGAGAGTGCTTTATGTGGCATGTTTCGTATAAATAAATATGTACATTTTATCTTAGATGTCAAAGCGAAGCTGTAACGCAACGCGAAGGAAAAGTTTTATCTGACATGGCCTTTAGTGTGTTGGCATGGTCTATTCGCGACATATTGTCAGTTTTACGACATGTGCCCTGATACGGTTATCGCTGGACTAGGTGCTTTTGCCACTGAAAAGTAGTCATCGGTGGGTTTTGTTACATCTATAGGCGGCAGTTTCTATGGGTGTGACGCAGGGTTTAGACAGCCCAAAACACCTAAGCAAGACTGTAACGTGCCGTTACTAATGCTCCTATTAAATTTATACTCCTATTAAAATATAATGTCTTACAATTTCATAAAATTATTCACAAAGAACTGCTTATGCACTAACCCAATAGTATATAAATATAACGGAGTACCAGAACAAGTAAAATAACGCTTGCAAACGCATATGAATACTTAACGTTTGCAACCAGCTATAATTCTCATACGCTTTATTTTTTTTATTGGATAAGTAATCCAGCTATATACACAAAACGGGGAAACAATTACCGATATCGCTAAAGTGCCTTACCGATTCTTATTCCTGAAGCTACGAGTAGAATATTAGAGCGTAAAAGTTTAAAAAGTTTAAAAGTAGTTTTATCGATTGTTAGAGCTCCCGAATACATCTTACAGTCGTACTAACCACATTTAAGAGTAATTTTGCCGATTAAAAAAGATACCGAGCAATATGAAATTCATCTGAATTATATTTTATATTTACCAGTCACATTTACCAACGGACACCGGAATACAACCGAGCAGCGTACCAGCTTAATACTCCGCTGCAGCATCACCGTTTTATCGTCACATCGGCAATGCAGTTATCGTTAAATAGTTTTAAGTTTCGTTGAATAAAACTGGTTTCATTAAACACTTTTCATTAACACTTAAAAACACACAAATTTTATTTCAAAAGAAGTAGACATTTGACACGTACCTGGACGGACTGCGTCATATCTCAGCTGGAAAAATAAACTACGTTACAAGGATCGATTCTTATGATATGGATTGCAACCTATCTGTTCTTGTAAGTCACTAGTTGCCTTCATTGTGTTCAGGTGGGCGGCGGTAATGAACGTTACAAATTCACCCGTTGTTAAGAGTATCGTGGGCTTAGACGCTGTGCGCACATACCCACGTTAAACTTAGACTGGAACAATTTTTAGTGCGATTTATGAATCGGAAGTTTGTGCAGAACCATTGATTGATTGCGTGACAGCTGAGCAGTGCCTGAAATAGAAGTATTAATATGAACTAAAAGCCTAGAATGGGTTTTTTAAATTCTCCATATCCCCGCTCTAGTTATTTAACTACAAAAATCCATCAACATCGTTCGCTGCTTCAATTATTATTGAGTTGTTTTATCACGTTCATGCCAACTGCCCATCTTAATTAACCACAATTGATTACCTTCATTTAAATCCTCGCCACGATGACTAATCACGTTTAAAACTCAAGACGAAAATAAAAAAAAAAACGAAATGAAATGAAATGAAAATAGTTCATGTCTATCTAAAAACTATGCTGACAAAATGACAATCTGTTTGCCAGCAACCAAAAACTAAATGACAAATACAATAAAAAGTTGTTGATAATGACAGAGAAGACAGCCACAAACATAGCAACGGCAATGACGACGACGACTATGACATTTACGTCACAGTGACTGCAAGAGTTCAGCATAAATAATGAGAAATGTGAAACTGTTGTTAACTTGTCAACATCATCCAACAACATCATCCATATTAAGAATTGGTTGAATTCAAAGTCAATGTAATGTAACACAGATATTGGACCGTTTTTATATTTTTCTCTACATACATACATGGTAAAATGTAATACATACGACTTTTGTATATTGTATGTTGTATGCAGAAGGAGCAGAAGATATAAGAAATAAATGAAAAATGTATATCTTAACAGGGAAAAATGTCAAAATGCATTAACATTTAATTGAGGCTAATTTAAGGCAAAATATTTCTGATGGCTTTTTATTTTTCGACATTCATTTCATTTTATCAGTGATGCATGAATATTGTTTTTTCGTTCGCTGAAGAACTTCGGTCGTCTTATTCATTTATAATCAGCCAGAGGGAAAAAACAGGAGTATATTTGCCTTTTAAAAGGCCTCTACACCCCTTCTGACTGCGACATCCAGGCTTGAATGCTCTATTCCATATTCTTCCGCTTTCGCCAGAGATTCTGAAAGACCTTAAATTTTTAATTTCTAAAAAAAAAAAAAAAACAAATTCTCCTTCTCTCCTCCCTTCTCATAGAAGGAAGTGTGGAATGTGTATTGCTGGGTACACACTGGGTCGAATGACGAATTTCGTTTACAAGTTAGTAACGCATGGTAATTGAATCACAGACCTGATCAGGCAGGCCTTTAATAAGGCCTGAAGTAACAAGATCTTTTGAGATTTCCCGTTCGGTATCAACAAACATACACAAGTGTAGTTATTTATTCATTCATATAATGCACATATTGGCCGTGTGTGTGTGTGTGTGTAGATATTCCAACCTCATATGATATTTTCAATTCAGAACTACATTGGCAACATTTATATCTTTATTTTTATGATTTTATTCGTCTTTTTTTTTTTTTTGTTCGTATTGTTGTTGCTGCTTTTCATATTCATTCATTCATTCATACAATAAATGAATTGTGAGAAATGAGCATTTTGTAAAAATGTCACATTAAATTTAATTTATGCGTTGTTGCGTCCTCACTCAATGTGTTGTAGATTTTTCATCTTCATCAGCAGCGACAGCGACAGCGACAGCGACAGTAACAATAACAACATCACTATGGATACGGCTCTCTAGAAGCGCGCTTTTGAAAGAAGCGAACTCAGCATATTTGTATTCACAAATTCATAGTTGCAGTGGGTCGGTCTATGCTGTTTTAGTATTCTTTATCGCCCTAATGCTTTGGTCACTACTTTGTGAATTGTTGCTGTTGTTTGCATTTCCATAAAGTCTGCACACTGGGGTAGACGTTGATTTAATTAAGGTTTTCTAAAACTTCTTTTCCTTTATAACAGCATTAGGAAATCCATAAAAAAGCAAAACAAAAAATCTACATATACATACATACATATACACATACAATAGCAAAATTATAAATATCAACAATGTAATTTTAACATACACGTTCAAATGGGTACAATCAATTCTGAAATTTGCTAATTTACAAAAGGTTTATAAAAGGCATTTTAAGTTAAAATTCCTATTATAAAGACAATTTTAGCGAATATTTGTTAAAACTGATTTGAAAGGATGTTTAAAATTTGTATGAATACTGGCGCTAATTTTTTCAAAACTACTTTTTTTTTAAGTTCAAAAAAATAATGGGAATATTATAGAAGGTTTTAAGAAGCACCTTACAGCATGATTAAAACCATTCTTATCAAGCAAATAATTTCTAATTTAATTTAATTTATTGCACAGTCGTGCAGTTACGGCAAAGAGAAATCTGCTAGAATTCTGTCCGCCTTCAGCTTATTGTATTACAGCTGATTGTATTATTGCACCCCAAATTACAAGTCCGACTGGCATCAAAATCAGCATTGAAATGCTTTTTATCTCTTCTGCGTGGCCGGCTTGCAAATTATTTTATAATGGCCA
Source organism: Dexiosoma caninum (assembly GCA_963924685.1). Taxonomy (NCBI): domain Eukaryota; kingdom Metazoa; phylum Arthropoda; class Insecta; order Diptera; family Tachinidae; genus Dexiosoma; species Dexiosoma caninum. Next base: position 13,217,202 of record OZ004727.1, read on the forward strand.
CTCATGCCTCAAGTAAAGCACTTATTCCGTTTTTATTCTCTTTTTCGGTTGAACACTTTGCTTAAATGCTATGCTTCCTTGTGGTCCAGAGATGACTCTAGCAGTATCCTCCCCTACAGCAAAGTTTATTTTAAAAGTGGATTTTTACGTAGCGCACACTGCAAGCTTAATATCACATAGAAAAAAAATTAAAAAAACGTTTAATTAAAAACTTTGTAATATCAATTAAAAATATTAATTAAATTTTCAACTGTAAAGTTATAGATATAAATAATATTGTTGACTTAATTGAATTAATCTTCAATTACATTTTTAATAATAATAATAAGTGAATTAATCTTTAATTAAATTTTTAATAATAATAATTAAAAAACTTAATTAAATATTTTTAAAATTTCAAACAAATTTTTAATAGCAAAAAAAAAATATTTGAATTCAATTCGTATGTTTTATATGTATGAATTTCTATTCTATTTGTAGTGTAAACATAGCAAAAATAAAACGTTATTTAAATTAAAAACTTTATAATATGAATTAAAAATATTAATTAGATTTTCACCTGTAAAGATATAGCTTCAATTAAATAATATTGTTGACTTAATTCAATTAAATTTTTAATAATAACAATTAAAAATGTAATTAAATATTTTTAAAATTTCAAAGAAATTTTTAATAGCAAAAATATATAATAATAGCAATTCAAATACTGGGCATTACTTTCTATTTGTATAAACATATATTATATTATTATGTATATAGCATATATTAAATAAAATAATCAGAGAAGCATTTAAATAAAAATAAACCGTCATTTTGTGAATTTCAGTCATTCCACACGGATACTAGGAATGAGCATGGGTACTTAAGGGTTCGTATAGAGGCTTTGACCGGGGTGATGATCAGCAGCTGTCAAAAGGAGCCCTTCGATCTTTGCAGGCTATGCGAGGAACAGGAGGAGACTATGGAGCACGTCTGCTGTCACTGCGCCGGTGTGAAACGAGACGGGTGAGGTGGCTGGGTAGCAAATTCCTGATGGTGATGGGGGATATCGCTGAGGTTGATATTGGTGATATTAGGGTCTTCATTATAGAGCTAGGCTGGCTATTAGATGCTGACTGTGGGGGCATCTAACTTCGTATACCCTTTTCTTCTCTTCTCTTTTTCTATTCTTATTTTTGTCTTTACTGCTCCCTACTTCTTTTTCTTTTCTCGAGCAAATTAAAAATTAAGCCTATGGGTCTTCAGCGGAGGTGTTCCGATGACGGGGCACCAACCTTCCATACCTTACCTTATCTTGTGACTTTCATAGCAAGAAATAAAAAAAAAAAAATATTGAAATATTGGGCTTAAAAATTAATTAAAAATTTAATTGAATTGATTAAAAATTTAATTTAAAAAAAAACATTATTTTAATTAAAAGTTTTAATTAAAAATAAAAAATAAAATTTTTTTCTGTGCAAGGTTTCTAATTCCCTTAACAAATGTTTCGATTTTGAAATTGTCCATAAATGGAAGACTTTCTTTCGAAGCGTTCGATATCAAAGTCTAGTAGCAACTCATTGGCTTTTTGTACTCTTCTATATGAAGCCCGTATTTACCGCAATACTGACATTGTCATGCCGGCATTATATACTTCTGACGCTCACAGGCACTATTTCTAGAACTTCCGTTCCGCTACCTTTCAACGTCAAGATTAATTCACGAGCTTTTCTTTCTGATTCCATGCGATCTTCTTGGCAACAAACTGAGCTGCCATCAAAGCAATGAACCTTTGATCTACTAGAAACTTCCGGGATGATTCGCACTACTGAAATTTAGATTTGAAGGCTGATCATATTATTTTTTAGTATTTGAAATTTTTCGTCAAGCGGAATTTCAATGGGATCAACATTTATGGTCGCTATTTCTGCTAAAAGCTTGCCATTATTGATTCTAAATGCTTCTTGAACTTTTACAAAGTAAAAATACAACTGTAAACGCAGTCATAAAATTATACAATCCTTTTGATCACCCCGATTTGTGAATCAGGGCCTTTAGTTTTTATTTATGATTTCAAAATCAAAACAAATGAATTGAATCATTCCCAAATTTCCACCAACATCGAAAAGCAAAATTTGTAAAGACTTCTACGAAAAAGGGTGAAAAAGATTTTTAATACAATTTTTTATATCCGTCTATGATTTTGTTTTTTATTAAATATAAATTTTCCCTAAAATGGAGCCGTTTCAGCTACACTGTGCAAGCAATTTGTACAATTGTTACTTAATGCCATCAATGCTGCTGTTTTACTCAGTTGTCACTGTTTATAAAGATAAATATCTTGCACATCAGTGCCTTTAATATCAACATCGCATAGCAATCCAGCGCTTGCCTTTGGTATTTTATGATTTTGCCGCACACACAGTTGCGAACACACAGTTACAATACACTCATGCACTGAGACAAATTGTTAATTTTTTATTAGCGGTTCTGTTCTGCTTACTTTTGGGCAAACATGCATATGGATATGTATGCCCTGTAGGCAACGCGCGACCAAGTGTATCCAAGTCAACACTTTTTCCCATTGGTTTTTGGAGACTTTTTGATAACATTGTCTGCACTATTTATGTTGTGTTTGATGAGAAAAGAAGAAAACATATCTTTCACTTTACAGCTGCAAAACGATTTTTGTTGTGGTGAAAATATAAGCGGTTGCTTTAAGTTTCCCACAAGGACTACCTAATATTCTATTGACTGTATAGGAGCAGCGTCAGTAGTACAGGATGCGGCTAAACAAACTACATATATGATATGTTTTTTAAATAAATGTTGAATGGAATGGAGAAAAAACAAAAAATTTCATGATAAAATAAAATTTATTTTATGTTAATTTTTTTAGCATTAATTATGAAAAATTATATTAGTTAAATGAGAAGGGCTTTCTCTAACGCAAAAATATGCTCTTTTTATAGCATTTTCCATAACTTTATTGAGCGTTTTTTGTGGTTTACGATCAATTTCTTCTTGAATGTTGTCCTTTAGTTGCTAAAAGGTTTGGGGTTTATTCGCATAAACTTTGTCTTTGAGAAAAAAATCTGGTGTAGGCGATCGTGGTGGACATCTAAAATCGCCGTTTTTACAAATAATCCGATTTGTAAATGATTGTCTCAATAATTCCATTGTTACACGGGCTGTATGGGATGTTGCACCATCTTGTTGAAATCATATGTTGGTGTTTGGTGGCAAAGGAGGATATAAAAATGATGAAGCTTTAATCTGTAACGTTTTTAATCCTTATTTTTTAACCTTTTTTCTTTTCAAAATTTTCTTTATATTTTATAAAAAATAAAAAAAATTTCCTGAAAATGTTGACCGATGGTTGACGAAATATAGAAAAATAGAAAAATAAAAACAAACTTTTAAGCTTAAAAGATAATATATTTTATTTATTATTAATATTAAATAAAATATTTATTAATCTATAACGTTCTCTATTTCTTATTAGACTTATATGATCGCTTTCAAAAAAAAAAAAAAAAAAAAAAATGGACCGTACATTTTTGACAGAAAAATTGTTACAAAATGTGCAACAACCGTGTGAACACACAATTTTTGTGTGACAACATCGTGTCAAAATGTATTGTCGGTGCATTGTATGCCAATAATATTGTCACAATTCTGACAATCGTGAGAACACCCTTCATTTCCATTGGCACACAATTTACAGTCATTTGTTATTGTCGCATGTGCTTCATTTAGTGCACCGTACAATAACACCATTGGCAGATAAATATTTCTGTTGGCAATGCTGCCCATAAATATTTAGATACAATGTTAAAAGTCGGATCTGGCAACGTTTGCCATACAATAATCTGACAACCGTGTGAACGGTCAATTGTTATTGGCAGAAAAATTTATTGTCGCAGAACTGTGTGCCAATGAAATTGTATGGTTTTCTTTAAATAGTGTGAACAGACAAATTACCAGATGGTAACAATTTTTCATTGTTAGTGCATTGCCCCCATATTGCCGTATCATACAATATTGTACAATCTGACAATTGTGTGAACATAGCTTAACGCCAAAAGAATTGTAGGTAAAGATTTTTGGAATTATGTGATCCCCAAAATCTGTTGGTGTGTTTATTTATAAAAATCTTTAAGCGAAAATGCTCTTTGTCGGTCATCATTAAATTTGACAAAACGTTTTCATTTTGATCAACGAGATTTAAAACTGTTCCAGCATATTCCAATGCAATGCAAAGTCCTCAGGATTAAGTTTTTGGAATAGTTGGATTTTGCAAGGCAAGAGGTGCAAATCGTGTTTTAAAATTGCAGAGAAAGGTGCGTTCAGATAGCTGCAACTGTGCAGATCGTCTTCTGCGACGCTGTGTCACACAGCATCAACTTTTTCGAGCAATCTGCCATTTCCAAGTCTGCCCGCATGTCTTGAATCTCCGAAAGTCTTAAATTCAGAAAAATTATCCACCGACTCACGAATGGTTTGACCCGTGGGAGCAGTTCTTACGCCATAAAATCTTCTGTATGCATTTGAGTATTAATTTTCTAACGATTATTTTCAAGCAATCGAACAACAATTTAATTCTTTGCCCCATTGTATAGCGTTCCATGGCATTTTATTTATTAATTCTTTTCAAAAAGACCTAGCCTAATAGGCCTTAATCGGTCCCACTATTCTACTCATGAATATTCTGCACACAATATTTATATATTCTCTCGAGTTTAATTCCTCTAATAAAAAATAAAATATGACAAATTATCGTATCGTTACTTTAGGCGCACCCTGTAGATTTTCAATGCCACGCGCATGTTAAATGTCCATAGTAAATTGCATTGCCTGGGAGTATAACAAGTCATTAGTACTGTTGACTAAGTCATTGGCAAATTAGTACTGTTGTTACACTATTGTCATTTCCTGCAGGGTGTATACTGCAGTTGTATGTATGTATGCAAGTATGCGTGTACGAGTATGTATGTTTGTTTGTTTGGAAAACAGGCGTAAAATCTCTGAAAACTAAAATCATTTTCTTTTGTCCCCAAACGCTTTTTTTTATTTTTTTTGGTTGCATCTTTTTGCTTTTCTGTTTTGTTATACTCGAGATTGTCGCTTATTTGACATTTGTTGTTTGCTATTAAAATTGTTGATTGTTGATATTTAACGCTTGAAATATGACATACGCAATTTTTAAAATTATTCAGTTGTCATTTGTTATTAATGTCTTTCTGTGGCTGTTATCCGCAGAATATCTCAGAGTGTGTGGTTGTGCGATTGTTGCACACAATATTGTAGATATTTTAAGAGTGGTCTTCTGATTCTTTGCCGCCTCTTCCTGTGTCTCCTCTTTCATTAATTTATTTTGCTAGAGCCATACGAAGCGGTGTCGCATGGTTTCCCTTTTTGCTACGTGTTCTTATGGCGTTGCTAATGATTTGCTAAAAAAAAAATTCCGAATTCTTCATGTTGTCCACAATATTGTGCATGTCAAAATTCAAAATTTGTATTTCTTCAAAAAGAAAAAAAAATTTTTTTTTTTTTTTTGTTCACTTTTATTTATAGTATTTATGTCGCTGTAAGTGGTGTGTGTATGTATGTATATATGTTTGTGTGTTTGTTATATTCATCGTCTGTCGTTTCCAATTTAAACTGTCATCACATTTTTTGCGGCGTTTATACCCTGGACCACAGTCAAATGCGGAGACCGATTCAGAAACAAATTTAGTCAAACAAGAACACACACTCACATAAATGTTTGAATATTTCTGTACGACACATATGAAAAATTATCACTGAAAGATGACAGAAAAAAAGTCAAATGTGTGTTATTAATGTCTTTCGATTTGCATATTCCATATTCTTTTTCTTACTCCCTACACGGGGGGATTGGTATGTTGAGAGTAGCAATAGCATTAGTAACTATTTCTGTAAGTAAAGGTAAAAGTATGTAATTGAGAAATTTAAATAGTATATATCGTTTCTTGAATATAGAAAGGCCGTCACTAATGTTTCCTTTTAAAAATGGGTTTTTCTTGGATAACACGTTAAAATAAATTGATTAAAAAATGTTTGTGTGTTCCAACTGAGAATTGCTTTAGAGAATTTAATAAAAAAAACTGCTTTAAAATATAATCACACATTTTGTAATTAATTATTAAGATTAATTTTAAGTGCACATTTTCAATTTAATTTTAAATTCGGCCTTTGGCATATCAAATTCACGATTTTAAAATTCAAAATCAAACTTGGAAAAATAGAAGAAGAAAAATTTATAATTTAGAAATAGATATACAGCTAGATATATAAAAGTAACATCTTAGTATCATCTTATACAGGGTGGTCCAATAGTCACGCCTAGTCTTGCCTATGAAAAAGTATCACCTTTGAGTAGGTGGCCTGAAATTCGGCCACTACTCATCACTTTTTTTTTTTATTAATTTTCATAATTAATATTTTTTGGGTGATGTCTTTTTGGAAAATAATTCAGAAACGTATGCTGTGTGTTCGTTTGATGTTGTCAGAATAATTATTAACGGTCGATGTATTAATGTATGGTCCGTTGCCATTAAACATTAAATGATGGCTGTATGCTGTCTCTGCCATGATCGTGTGTACGAGTATGCTAATCAAAGTGCTTTTTTGACAATTTAATATCCGATTTATAAACTTGTCAAATATGAAATTCTTTTCGAGTATTTCCATGTCAATTTTTTATTTATTAAAACGTTTTAACATGCTCATACATACATCCATACATACATTCATACGCCTTAAGTGGATGTTGTTATTAAAATGACTTGAAAAGTCAAATATGGAAACGATGGCCGTACATCAAATAGACTTTAAAGACTTTAAAGTTCTTTTGTATGATTATTTCATCTAATCGGGAAATAAACAAGTTCATACAACATAATCATTTATCTAATTTATTGTTAAACGCTAAAGACACTTCTTTTCAACTAGAAATAATTGCTTATAGACGGCACAAAATTAATTCCATGAAATACACAAACATTCATACAGCTGTTGTGTGTGAATACTACACACAAAAATATAATCGCTATTTAACCAAATATGTTTTAAGGCACGTTGATGTCATGTAACCTACGCATTACAAAAACAATTCGGTGGGTTTTAACCAATAAAAATCTTCTCTATTTGCAAACTATTCGTAGCTAATGAAAAACGAACTGACGTACGAAACGGAATTAGACTAACAATTGCCAGAATGCTGATATGAAGCAGAGTGGCGCAGTGGAAGCGTGCTGGGCCCATAACCCAGAGGTCCGAGGATCGAAACCTTGCTCTGCTAGTTGCTTAATTTTTTATTTTTGTCTAAAAATTTTTTTGCATTTTTTTCATCTTTAAAATCTTTAAATACTCGAAAGATTCATTCATACAACTTTAATACCACATACATATTTATGTTCACGATTGCCAAAGTGTTTACGGGCCAGTTGGCGGTTCAATAAAATATAAAAATTTATTTATTTAATTTAATATTTTTTTTTTTTGTTAATAAATGATATAAAATTAAATAGAATTTTTTGTTTTAACCCTGCCTGGTTATACTTTGTCGAATCATATAACTCTTTTATGTGTGTTCATGTAACAACAACATTGTCAACAACTTTATTTGAAGAGTAAAGCTTTAAGTTTTTGTTGTTTTTCGAAATTTAAAAAAAAAGACAAAAAAGTTCAAATTCATAACGCAAAACAATTTCTATTTTTATATTTAATTTTTTCATTAAAAATCGGTTTGCAAAAAAAAATTTTTTTTTTATATTTTGTCGATTCGACGAAGGGTAACTTTAATGTACTAAAATGAAGAGTAACCATCCAGGGTTAAAGAACTTTTACTAAAAGAACCTGTGATATCAAATAAATGGGTTAATAAATAAAATTTATTTCCCATAGCCAGTGTTGCCATTGTTTTTGCAAAAATCTTAAAAACAACCATAAAAATTATTATTTTAAATTAATTATTATAAATTAGAATTAATTATAAATTTGAAAATTAATTAAAATTTTTATCTCATAAGCAACTTTTTTTCTCTTGGACCATCACTCAGGAGATGACCCCTACACATGCGATCAGAGATATTTTTATGAGTCTGAGAATCGGGTTGAACTCAGGAAAATTTTTCGTTTTGTAGTCAACGTGCAGACTACTTCGACCATCGCCACTCTCACTTTGAACACTTGTGGAAAAAAGTTTTTTGTTGAGAACTTAAGGTTTTAAAAAAAAAATTTGTTTTCTTAAAAAATATATGGCAACGCTGGACAGTATACCATGATTTTTGGTTGCTTTTATTCTAGTAAGTTTACCTGATATGCCTTCGCCTTTCACTGTATTTATATGCACAAAAACACTTTGTTCAGTAATAGTTCACTCGTTCCTCTGAAAATCGGCTAAAAAAACTTTTAACAATAATTTTTTTTACTAATAAATATTTAGTTAGACAAAGAACTGATTTCGACAATTATTGATTAAATTATTAATACTGATTAAAAACAATTTCAGTTAGTTTTAAATTTAAAGTAATTTTTTACTTTAAAAAATTTTGTTTAACTCCTGTATACTTCGCCAAAAGTGGAGATTTGACAAAAGAAAACTAAATATAAAGTGGAATGGGCAATTTCCAGAAAAAGTACCCTTTCATACACATATAACTAGTGAACATTTTTTTTAAAAATTCACACTTTGGAATTTTTCACTTCTAGCACAAGGTACTTATTGCATAAGGTGCTTTTTGGAAGTGTACTTTTTGTAAATATGTCGTATTCCGCACAATTTTTTTATTTATAAAAGTTTTATTAGACAAATTTCGAGAAAAAATTTTTTATTCAAAATTATTATTTTTGAATACTGTTATGCCGAAGTGGGTAATTAATTTCTAAATATATTCCAAAAAAATTTGGGCAACTTTAATAAATAATGTTGTCATAATAGAGGATACATATAGATCTATGCGGACCCAAATTATTTAAGAGATTTTCTTTACTCGGCCTCTTGATGTTTAAGGATTTTTGGTCAACTTGCTTCTGCAGAAAATATACTGCTGAAAACTATCCTTAAGTTATTGGCTTGTTCCTTTCTCTAACTGTGTATCACCCAACTTTTACTAGAATTTTGTGACTCTTTTTTTCGATATTTTTCCCATATCCGGCGTTAATGGGTTCAAATACGAATACGCCTTAATTACTTGAAACTTGCTGTGTTTTTATCAATTCGCCGCTGACTATACTTTGTATGAATGAAAATTATAAAAAACTTCAGCAGAGCAAAATATAAAATGTATCGCCTCTCATTGCGTTTTATTATCTGAAATGCTATAAAAGCAAAATTTCCTAAGTGTCCAGATAATGTCAGCGAAGTTTATTGTTTAAATCTGCATAAAACCAGAAAACAATTAAACAAATATTATGTCAAATGTGGAAAGAAACATTTTTTCTGACATTCAAATTTATGTTAAAAACAATCTACAAAATTTACTTGTATTATTTTCTTTTTTCTGACATCTTTGAATTTATAAAATGACAGCAAAAAGAAAGAAGTAGAATAAAAACGGTAACAAACGTCTGACCGCTGTCTACCCTAATCATTAAGGATAAATATAAGGAAACAGAGTACAAAAAATTTTCAAAATAAAATAATAATGCAATGAATTACACTCTTAATCAATTGATTAGGTACACATGAGTTTTCTTATTGCACTGGGCAGTTATGCGTATTTAATTTTTCCAGAAGAAGCTCCACAAAGCAGCAGCGAATTAAGAATAATATTTTTCTGGGATTAATTTCTGACCTTAAGCTAGAAATACAGTTTGGGCAAATTTGAGGTTAGGAAGTATATTGGCGTAAAAATACACTTTTTTTTTACAAATTCAGTTTTGTTGATACAAATGTAAAGTAGAAATATGGGAATTAATTATGGCGGTTAGTATGGCATTGCATGTTTAAAATTTCCGAACTTTTTATTAAATAAATGTGAAAAGAAGACAGCTCAATTCTTAATATTTCATCTCTTGGCAGCCAATTTACTTCCTAACCGCAAATTTGTCCATCCCGTATTTAAAATATGCTGAAAAAAATAATTAAAATTAAAAAAATGCTAAATAAAAAAAAGAATTTACAATAAATAGATACTATAAAATGTAACTGAAAACGAACAAAAGTGCAGTAACATGCATAATGAAAATCAAGAATATGTGTGGTGTGCACAATGTCTGTTTAAAGAAACAACGAACAAAGCCCTTTTATCAGATTTGTTTAAACCATTGAAAACCAAGTAAAATTTTGAAACTATTTAGAATTTTTTTTTATCATAGACTGTTACTCTTTGTTAAAAAATTACATAAAAAAAAATAAATTAAATTTGTTTTTTTGTGCTCATTTTTCATTGCTATATTGGCCAATTTTTATGAAATCTTCCCCAAATTCCTCGTTTAATTTAAAGCATTTACACTTTTTTTATTCACTAAAAACAATTTTAAAGAACTGTAAAATGGAATAATAAAGTGCAAAGATTTGCAATAAATAAGGCGTAAAGTGCAATGCACTTTTTGGGAATTGATATGGTTTCCTAGAAATACATTCTCAAACATGACAAATGTTAATTATTTACACTGTTTCTTTAAGTCACGTATAAAGGATTTCTCTGTAATTTTTTTTATTAAAAAATGTTTTCTAAATATTATATAAATTTCAAAAATTCCAACTGGGCCTTGCCACGCCCTTACAAAGTAAATATTGATTATTGTATATCTCGAAAACTGCTAAGCAAAATCTTCTAAATTTTGTAGAAATGACTTTTCAATAACTGGGCGGGAGTGAAGAAGTGGGCGCGCTACCTCCCATGCAAATTAAATATTGATTTCATTATACTCCTTTAATGAAAATTTTCTTCTTCAATTTAATTCTGTGTAATAAAATTATGTGGCTGTATTCAATTTATCAGAAGTGTGGCAAAAACAATACATGCTTCTTTGTAACATTTAATTTACTACCGGTGATTTGTTTCATGTACCTTGACATCATTCAGTTTTATTTATTAAATGTTTGTTGTTGTTGGTGTATGTAGTACAGTAGTTCCCACAGAATTTATATTGAAAACATTTTGCTTTACATATCGAGGCTTTGTTGCAATACCGTCGTAATTCAAAAAAACGTGAACTGAGAAAAATGCATTGGAAGTTTTGAACCATCTTTTTGATAGTATTTTCGTTTACTAAAGTTATTTTTTTACAAATTTTTAAATAAATGGGCATGTTTTGTAATGTTTTTCGTTTGTAAATTTCTTGTCATAAAGGAGATATTTCATTATTGCAAATAAATATTGTTGGAAATAGCTGGAGGCAATAAAGACATTTGTAGCTGTAGAATCTGAACAGAATCTTTTTTCCTTTACATATATATTCCCCCAAAGATCATTTCTGCGTATACCCAGCTCAAAAAATTCAAATTTTGAATTACTACGGTATTGCACCAAAGGCTCGATATATGTAACAACTTAAGAGGTTTCCCAATTTTCTTACAAGGAAAACAGAAATATTATCAATTTGAATTCAAAGCTAAATTTATTTAAACTTTATTTAAACTTTATGTTGTTTGATTTTTTTTTCTTCATCTTTGTAAATTACTGTGCATGTTTACTGTATAAGTGGGAGGTGGAAAGACATTTCAACTTGCCTTAAAAATTTTTTTTTTTTTGGAAAATTCTTAAAGGTTTTTATAGAAAAGAAACTGAGAAAATTCTTAGATTTAAAGTATTTAGTTCAGTTGAAATAAATTTTAGAGCCAAAATAATTTAAACTGCTGTACAAAAGACATCAGATTAGAAGACTTGTGCCACAGCAAAGATTAAGCAAATTTTTATGCCAGAATTTATTAACAAAAAAAAAAAAAAAAAAAAGAATTAAATTTAAATTATCTCATTTTAATGTTAAAAATATTACGCAATTACACAAATTTTCAAGTTGGTACATAAAAGGGGTGCTGATGGCGAGTAGTCAGCGTGTTGGCTCTGCAACCAGAAAGACCCAGGTTCGATTCCCAGCCGGGTCAAATCAGAAAAAAGTTTTTTCTGAGTTTTCTGTGCTACAGCCACCCTCCTTCGTCGGTATTTGAGCAATAAAACGTCGGCGAAGTAAAATAATATATAAAATGGCTCCATTAGCTTAAAAATAATGCGTCAAAAAAAAAACAACAGAGACGCCGCAACTTTGCTTTATAATTTACACGCAACTGCAGAGTTGTGCAAGAATTAAGCCTATCTTTCTACCACTTTCACCACCTGTCTGTTTCTTCCCTATCCTTCTCTCTAGTTCCAGTGCAATGCATTGCATATGTAGGGGATAGCCCCTGAGCACTGGTCCAAGATAAAAAAAAAAAAAAAAAAAAATATGACAGTATACTAAATTCAAGGCTGAGTTTGTTCTTCAGATGAATTGTCCGCTAAAGATGAACAAAGAATTGTGGCGAATTGAATTCTTACTTTTTTGTATAAATTTAATTAAAATTTTAACTGATCCGCAAGAGACTCTCGAAAATGGTTTATACAATAAAACACAATTTTAATTTAAAAATTATTATTTTATTGAAAGCTGCTTTCTGCTTTTTTTTTCTTTTTATTAATACTTATAAACGGAGTTATTAATATTCGGCCCTGTTCTGTAAACCGTAAACTGTAAAAAATAGTTTATTATTCTATTCGAGGATGTAGGTTTATGATACCAATCTATTATTAAATTCTGACCTCTTCTCGCAATTAATACATCCAAATAAGGAAGTTTTAAATTTATTTCTTTCTCTATCGGAAACTTAATATCCTGGTTAAAATTATTAAACAATGTCAACATATTATTTATTTGACTATCCTCACTAATACAGAATAGATAGATCTACATATTTAGTTAATATTCTTGGTTTTAAAATTAATTTTCCAATACAAGAATCTAAAAGCTTTTCCATCACAATACCTGCTACGATTGGTGATGCTGGTGATCCCATAAGAAGTCCTTTACTCTAAATATATGTTTTATTTCCATATTAAAAATATCTGTTATCCTGTATACAAAACTTGACAATACGTAGAAAAAGATTCTTATTTATATTTGTATGTCCTTCTCACTGATGCTAAATTAACTGGTATACTTAGAAATAAAGATAACACATCAAATGATATTAATCTATCATCCTTATCTATATGCAAAGTTTCAACTTTAATTAAATAATAAATAAAAACCGAATTAGATCTTCTGTAATCTTCTTTGAGGCAGACAGGATTCGAACTCAAGGCTGTTCAAGTCTTAATTTATTTTTGAAATAATTTTTTTTTTCCATTTTTATTTCTTTTCCTAAAAATATTCTAAGAAAATGTGGGTTCGAGACTAGTTTCAGACTAAAACTATGTACACACGATTGTCAGATATTAAAATATTGTAAGATATGACAATGTACTGACAAATTGTCACCAAAAGCTAAGAACTACTGGCAATTTCATTGTCATACAGTTGTGCGACAAAATAAATTTATCTGCCCAATAAAAATTGTCAGTTCATACGCTTGCCAGATTATTGTATTTCAAAAGTTGCTAGATTCGATGTTCAAACATTGTCTCTTAATATCTAAGGGCAGCATTGCCAATAGAAATATTTATCTGACAATGGTGTTATTGTACGGTGCACTAATTTAAGCACATGTGACAGTAAAAAAATGACTGTACAATATCTGGCAATTACTTGTTAATGGAAATGGCGGCTGTACTCACGATTGTTAGATGCCTGACAATATTATTGCTGTACAATGGGACCAGCTAATGTTGCCAGGTAACAATTGTAAGTTCACACAATATTTTAATAAACACAATATTTTAATATCTGACAATCGTGTGTACGTCGCTTAAAGCTTTAATTTATTATTTAATCCATAGCCTTTTGCTACGTATTTTTTTTTTACCGTTTCTGCATTAACTGCTATGCCATTCTCGCTGCCAAAGCTGATTTTGGTTCGTTGTTTCAACCCGTCTTTTCGCTATTGATTGCAAAATTTTAGTCTGAATGTGGTCGAAACGTTGAGCTAAATTTTATTCGGATATCGGCCGACACTTTGAGCTGTCGCTCTTTTCTTTTACAGGATATCTCGAAAATTAAACTGATTGGTCTGCGAGTTATGCCAATAGCCTTCTTTCCCCCTTATACCAATGATTGTTTTTACTGCTCGAACTGCTTCGCCTGTTTATTTGTTATGCTAGTAGAAAAAGTGGAAATAGGAGTACAGCTGAAGCATGTTTTCAAAAAATAAAATATTGAAAATCTCAAGGACACACATCTGACTTAAATTATGCCACACCCATGGCTATGCCGCTCGCTCTCTTATGTTGAAAATGTTATTCTATTATTGAAATGTAATCGTATAATGCCGATAACTAATAATTTCCCCTTGAGAATATTGTGTTTTGCATTTTTTCAAACTGTTCCATACGAGTATCTCAGTGTGACACATGGACAATGTTAACGAAGAGAGAAAATTAAATAAATCTCACTTTACAGCGGGCGTTTTTTTTTTTTTTCATTTCAATCATCTTCCAGTTATGCATACTCACATGCCAGTCCAAAGGTCTGCTGGCCTTCAATCCTGTTGAAATCACAGCTTGAAACTAGATAAATACCATTTGGCTGTAATATATTATTTATTTAAGATTTCTTTTCTTCCTGCACAGTTGTAACCCGTCCGGGTAGAAGAGCCCAATGAATTTGTTATTAACAACGTAGTAAAAATGAATTAATATGATAAATTATAGGTTTTTGCAGCACACATCACACACAAGCTGGCGCGGCATGTACGAATGTATGAAATAAAAATGGTATGTGTGAGAGCAGTGAAAAGCCCTTAACATAAATTAAACGTTGACTATGAAATTTAAAGAAAACAAAAAAAATAGTGATTCGTTCATGAGACAGCAGGAGTTCAGAAAACAATCATGCCGCTTTATTTGGTATCAAATAAAATACTTTGGACTCCTTTCGAATCTCCTTAAGCAGTACAAGCAAACAAATATATTTTGTTTGATTTAACTGACATGGGCAACAGCAGGGATGCACCACCTTGACAATGATAGCTCTCCGTTTTTTATACTTATTTCCCGCTTGTTGCCTTTTGTATTTATTTTACTCTGTCGACTGATTTAACAACCTTAATACCACAAATAACAGCAACAAGAGAATTAGAGTTTAACTTTGCTGACACGACAGGAAACCTTTTACAGTTTTCTTTTGCTTTCATCCAGTTCCATCTTCCGTACGGCCATTGAATGTAAAATTATTACTCCTCTTCTGCTCATTTTCCTCTGCTGTTGGCTGGTTTAATTCATTTTGTGCGTTACTGCCTTCAACGGTTTCTTGTGTTGCGTTGTGTGACAGTGTGTGTGTGTGTGGCATAGCTTTCGAGAAATTGTTAAAATATTCTGCGAAATCTGCAAATTGTCCTGTCATTATTTATTAGCATCAACAACGTGAACTTATCCCCTGAATACTCAATTGCCACCCATTGACATTAGATGCATTAGACATCTTTTGAAGTTATTTGATGACGGTATTTCTTCGTTCAATGCGTATTTGAACATGGATGTGACCGTGTGCACAGTTTAGCTCATTCTTAAGCTGACAGTTGTTATTATATCTGCATTAAGTTGGTACATGGTGTCAAAACTTATAATTGCCAACATGAAAATATGAATGCACGTAAAATTAATTCATAAAACATTAACAAGTATCCAGCTCTATTTTATTTTATGCTGTGATTTTCATACGTTTTACTTTATAATAAGACACCTGCCTACGACTTCAAGTAATAAAAAGTTATTCCCAACAATTGCAAATGCAACAATTTTTGTAGGCATTAAAATTTATTGTCGGACATTTATGTGACATTGATATTGTCAGGTTTTCTTACAATAGTCTGAACTGAAAATTTACCTTTTGATAACAATTTTTCTTTGCCAATATATAACATTGCCATATCTTACAATATTTTAATAACTGACAATTGTATGTACAATCGTTTTGCAAATTGCAAAATTAACTACATGCGAGTTGTTTTATTTCTGTGTTTTTTTTTTTTATTTATTATTTATACTCATTTTATTTGTTATTGAATGAGAAATAAATTATAGAAAAATATTATTTTTTTATTATTATTTTTATTATACTGTGCGCCAAAAAAAAAGACAGAAGTAAAAGTATTTGGGATGTGATATTATGTTTCTGGTAGGTATAATCGAAGAAAACAACAATATGGTTCTGTAATTTTCCAAAAATCTCCAGAGTTTTAAGTCCACCGTAAGCACTTAGTTGAACATCACCTGATTTCAAATGATTAAACGGATTTAGATGAAACAGAGTTATACTTTTCTTTTTATAATCTAAATGATAAATTTTACATTAACAACTGAATTGTTTAAATTAATAGTAAAATTTTTTACTGTGAAAACATTTTCTTTTCTGTCTGCATAATTTTTTATTAGTAAATTCGCCTTCCGTATATTTACTTTATTTAGGTGATACTGAATTTTATATTAACTGATGACGTTGTCATTTTAGAATCATAAAGCTTTTAAGAAATGAATTAAACCATCAACGCTTTGAAACAAATATTGATTATACGTATTGTTGGTTTAGTCGCAAATATGCCAAGTCCGCTTTTTATTCAAATTGCGCTTTTAATGCAGATTGCTGGTGTAACTCAAAATACATCATTTACAAAATGCAAAAATGTCGTTACCTTGTTGTTTCTTGCTGTTATGCATTGGTAGGCAATTATTCTGAAAAAAAATATAATAAAACTATGAAAAGCATATCGAGCCTTTCTTGCAATACCGTCGTAATTCAAAAAATCGTGAACTGAGAAAAATGCATTTGAAATTTTGAGCCATCTTTTTGACAGTATTTTCGTTTACTAAAGTTATTTCTTGCAAGTTTTTAAATAAAGAGGCATGTTTTGTAATGTTTTCTGTTTGTAAATTTCTTGTCATAAAGGAAATATTTCATTATTGCAAATAAATATTGTTGGAAATAGCTGGAGGCAATAAAGACATTTGTAGCTGTAGAATCTGAATAGTTAGAGATAGAACCATTATGTTTTTTCCCAAAGATCATTTCTGCATACCCAGCTAAAAAAATTTAAATTTTGAGTTACTGCGGTATTGCACCAAAGGCTCGATATGCCAAGTGCAATACAACTCATATGTAGTGTAACCACATTTACTTGATAAATAACTTTTAGAAACGAAATATTTTTGAACTGTTGATGTACCTGCAGAATATATTGTTATCTGCAAATCAGCTCGTAAAAGCCTGATGTCACATATTTAGATTTTTAGTTTTGCAAAAATTTTAATACCGAACACTTTTAAAAAAGTGTTGGAACTGCACGCAGTAAAGGGGATACCAAAGTAACGGATATTTGTGATATTATATATACTTCATATACATATAATTCAAACTTCATTTCTCAAAAGCTTGGAAAATTTTTCCACAAAAAATAAATTACAAGCTTTGGAATTTGGAATATAAAGACCTACAATTTTTAAAATCACGTTTACCCAGAAATCTCCATAAATTGGAATGAATTGTTTTTATTAATTAATTCTTTTAATTTAAAAATAAAAAAAATGTATAAATTAAGTTATTTTTGTAAACAACAATGAAATTAATCTGATGTGTTTTTAATAAAAGAAAAAATACAATTAAAAACGATCAATGACATTGAGAGAAAATCTGTTGTTCACATTCAAAATAAAAAATTTTAAAGAACAAATGTGCCAAGTCCAAAAATAGTCTATAAGTCTGCTAAAGTGTTATTTTTTGGGATAGTCCAATAATTTTATGCAGAAATTAAATAAAAAAAAAATAGGTTTACAGATTTAAACGATTTAAACCAGAGTTTAACGCACTTATTGCGTAATAAAATTTAATTTTTCCCCTCCCACAACTCGACGGAAGCATTGTCAACAGCTTCTTTTTCTTTAGCACTTTTTTTATTATTTTATTTTTATTATTTTATATTAGTCTCACTTCTATTTTTATTTTGACCTTTATTAAAATATTTTAATTATATTTAAAAAAGTTTTTAACAATTATTTATTTTTCAATATTTCAATATTATATAAAATAATAATACAAATTTAATTGTAAAAACGTTTCATAAAAAAGAGCATCGCTCAAAAATAAATACCTATTTCAAATCCAGAATATATTTTTATGAATATGACTTTTAATATTTTTATTTTGAATTTTCATTGACAAGAACTTTTCCTATATTGTGAATTTTTAAAAAAAATTTTTTTTCCTGAAGAAGCTACACAAAGGAGTAGCGAAATATTGAAATAAATATAAAATATATAAAAAGACCTTAGGCTTAAAATAATTAGTGTTATTAATAAAAAATTTATTATTTTATTTTATTATTTACCAAAATTTTTCTTTATTTTTTTTATTTCATACAGCACCATATAAATTACCAGCTGTTTTAAATTTTTTAACTTGGTAGCACTACTTTTAGTGCATGAAAATCAAGGTTGTATTTGATTAAATTAACAAATTCAAAAATGGTTTTAAGATGGTTTTTAAAAATATATTTTTATTTAGAAAAAGTCATATGATTTCAAAAGTTTCCTGGTATCAATTACAGTTGTTGCACAAACCGTTCAATATTCCTGTCCACAAGTGTAATTAAAAATTTTTGTATTAAGAAAAAAAAAACAAAAACGAACAATTAATAATTTCTTTATTTAATGACACATCATGGTTAATTATTATTATTGATATTTAAATTGCCTGCCTTATCTTAATTAAAAGATTTCCATGTCTTATTAAATCGATTCAACGAATTTGCTCAGTGGTATGATTCATGTGCAAACGTATTAAGTTACATTAAGTTGATGGCCGTATTTTAGAAATAACATATCAACACATTTTCATCAAAGGATACACTAACTCAATAAAAAAAAAGCACATACGTATGCACGTACATTCATACTAGTATATAAAACCATTGAAATTTGTAATTCATAATGAGCTGTAAAACACCACATGCAACCAAAAAAAATAACAAACAAAAAAGCATTTGAGGTCGTAAAAAGCTTTTCAAAAAAATCACAATCACAATAAATTTTTTAATGTGTTCGCTAAAGCAAAGAAATTTATATGCAGCAATTTTTAATGCCAGCAACAGAATATACCTACACGAACTTGAAAGAAAGGTAGTGCGAGTATGGACTGATGATGGAGATGATGATACGAATGCTACTGCGGCTGCGGCTGCTGCTATTGTTGATGGAGAAGATGATGCTGATGACTGTGGTGGTTCGCAGTGGTGGTGGTGGTGGTGGTGGTGGTGGGTAGAATAGTAGTTGTCATTTGAGTGACTTTAATGGTCTGTTGAGATATAATCGCTGCCACTTTAAATGGAATTTTATTGCAACAACAACGCCACAAAGACAAAAGAATAAAAAATGTAAAAAACTTAAAGCCAACAATATAACAACATTCATGTATATTTGTCCGTCCACTTTATATTTTAGTTTTCTTTTCTTTTTTATTTTTGCAATATAAAACTGCTTGGCTGTTATAAGTTTAACGCTCAGAAAGCTTAAAGGCATGTCCATACATACTCATACAAGCAATGACGCCTTGTCGTGTTGCAAACTAAAACAACAGCTAACAAGTTAAGGTGCGACTTAATTCAAACAACTGAAGGATTGTTGTTGTTGTTGTTTATACAAAAATGTTTAGAAACATGAGAAACAAAATTTAACAGTGGTTTGCCGAGGAAGGAGTAAAAATTTTTTAAATTCCTGTCGCAGCAATAAACAATTCACAAATCAAATTAATTTTACATTAAATTTTACAAAAAAAATATATACTTATATGTATATATAGTTTTTTCTGCAAAAATTAACTTTGCTTTAGTCTAGAGGTCAAGGAATTAACTGCAATTGACATAAACGATTCCTAAATGGTAGCGATCGGGTTCTCCTTGGAGGGTTTATTTATATTTTTTTTCTAACACACAATCTGCGCAGCACCTTCCGTTTGTCTGCAGAAAACATTCAGGGTCTTAGGCGGTTATGGAAACCGCAACCTCTAGAGTGATAGTGTAATGCTTACTTACTATACAGACACTAGGGCGGATATAGGTTAGATTAGTTTCTATTAACAGACCCTCTACAGAGGTGGCTCGCACTTGGCTCCGTCCTTTCGGTCCCTTTGTGACACTTTTGTGGCATATCCCCATTCTTCTTTTAGGAATCTGAACAGCCTAATCCATTATATGTCTGCACAGCTGAAATTTCTCCTGCGAACTTTAAATAGTGCCGGAAGCTTTCCAAAAGGGGTTGTAGTATAGTCTTCACCTACTCCAGATCCTTAGAGCTCTTTCAATATTCGTTGCAAGTTAGACTTATTTTCTAAGCATGCTGTGATTTGTTAACACTGCCACTACTAATCGAATCCGAACCGTACTGAAAGTCAGGGAGGGTCTCAATATGGACATTGTAGTTTCAACTAATAGCGGAGATCCTGGTATGTTTCGTTGATGAGGTTCAAATACGAGAAATACCACAGGACAATCTAGTCTATAGGAAATAATATTGTTAATGGTTGTGCCAGTTTTTCGATGCAAAGGCAATCAGGAGATGACTTCTACACACGTGATGCATTGTGCTGGCACTAGAGGAAAGGGATAGTAGGAGAAATGATGTGTGGTGAAGCTTCACTATCGTACAACACTGTTTTTTTTCACGTTTTTTGTTTTTATAGCAGTGTTGCAGCGTCTCTGATGTCAAGGAAACGTATTAAATTCTGAAGCTTCGTTTTTAGTAGCGATTTTTAGTAGTTATTTTTTACTTCGCCGGTGCTACACAATACCGACGAAGGAGGGCATTCTGATGTGCCCGTGGATTGGTTACAGCTGAAGCCGTTACTGTTCAGTGACCAGTGACTATGCCTTCGTCACTGAAACATTCCGACAACAAGTGACATAAAGACACACTAATGCACATCGGCAAGAATGTGTGATGTTTTTATGATTTTAGTCTGAAACTGGTGTTAGACCCAGAAAATTTTTTTTATTTTGTAGCCAACGTGCTGACTACTTCAGCCATCGCCCTCTTTTTGTTCGGTACTCCGCGATACTCTTTGTTCTCATTTTCTTTGCTTACAAAAATAACAATAAAACAATAATAATGGAATGTCGCCAGCAACATTTTCGTCTGTGTGACCGCGAATGAAAGAACAAAAGGAACTTCTAGAACTTTTTCTTTCAAATGTTTTCTTCTATAAACTCAAACTTATTTGAAACACATAAACGATGGAGTAATAAATATTTTTCCTTTTTTTACTACAAATTTCTATATAATTTGACGTGGTGCCATTAAAAGCTACGTTCAGTGTAAGACCAAAATAAAAAAAAATTACATGAACACACCCTTTGAAACGAAATCAACTCTGCGTTTTACTACTTTTCGAACGTGTTTTTTATTTCTACGCATTTTGAAAACACCCCGATGTATGGAAAAATGCATAAAACTAAACAGCTTTAGCTTCGAAACACCTAAAACTTGTTTAAACACGGCAGTGTGAACAGCATATAAATTCCTATCTGCAGCTAACATTACCAGTCACAAGTATTAAATTTCAATACCCTGATATTAAATCTTATTATGAAATAATTACTTTTTTAAAATTAAAATGAAGAAAAAAAAAATCAAGATTTCAATCGAACTACAGTAAAGCATCGTGTTTGTCATCATAATATCTTACAGACGACTGACAAACGGCCCAACTAAATGAACAAGGAGACTACGAGTACGACACATACATACATATATGTATATGAACAAATGGTCTCCAACACGGCAATTTGACTTGTAGCTTATTTAATAGCAACAGCAACAACATTAACAATAAAAACCAATGCTTAATAAGTGCAGATAACATCAGGCCAGAGACACCACTAAAGTTGGCTGCCACCACATATTTACTCGTACAACATGTACAATGGAAAAAATCTGAGAATAACTAAATGAATGTATGAATATGTATGCAGCACTGGGTTGCATGTGATTGTATGTGTTTTCTACTTTAGTTTATTTGACACATTAAATATGGCCCGATAATTAAGTCATAAATTAGATGGTTGCAGACTTGGTGGTTTTTTTAGTTATGAACTTTCATGGACTGAAAGAGACACACATACACAAACACACTGGCCATTTAATGAAGTTGAACGTTGCTGTAGCTGTTTTTGTTTTTGTTTTTGTTTTTATTTTTATTTTTTCTCTTTGCTGGTCATCTTGACAAGGGACACATACCTGAACACCAAGCAGCTAACTAAGCAAATAACGAACTAAACAACAGCAGGATATCATCTTAATGTCGTTTGTATCTCAGTTATTTTGTTCAAAATTTATTTACTTTTTATATGGCATGCAGTGACAGCAGCGTGTGTTTTTTTTTTGTAAGCCCTACACTTTCCGAGTAGTTATATTGATTATCAGAGGATTAGTGGTGCCACACAGATCATTATTCTTAATTTGTGTTTTTGTGTGTATATTTTAAACGATTTCCGAGCGAAATTAATGCCGTAATTGTTTCTGTAAGGCCCAAATTCACAGTCATTAGTTAATTATTATTAAAACTAAAATGATAACTATAGTTTAACTAATACTTTATATTGACAGTGTATTGTTTAAACTAACATTCTCAATATAACCAAAGAATGGTAACCCCAAAGATTGTCTTTGAATTTTCAATGTTGGCAGCACTGCTATAGCATATGGTTTTTATTTACATTTTGTTATATTATTTCATAAAAATGAATAAAACAAGCACGCGCTCATCGAACTTTATCGCGCAAGATATTGAATTGCTGCTGAAATTGGTGCGGAAAAACCAAAATATTATCGAAAATAAAAAAACCGATAGTGTTATATATTTATATTATATTATGATAGGTGATATCAAAGCAGAAATACTAATAATAATTTACAAATCAGCTGTTGTCTAACTATTTGTTAACCAATGACATTTGGCGGTTTAACTAATATTAAACAAAAAGCTGTAAATCGAATATTATTGCTGAAACTATTGCTATTAGCAAACTAATGACTATGAATTTCGGCATAAGATGCATAGAAATTTAGTGCTAGTCCGACTAGCTTGTCCGTAGCTCTGCTGAGGAGGCATAAACAGGCTGAGGGCTTTTGAGTTTCTTCTATTTGTCATTGTTCTTGGCAAGCACTAATCATAGTTTTCACATAAACAAAATACTCATTTAAATATCTCAAAGTTAATTAATTAATTGGATAAATTAAATACGAAACAAACATACTTAGTATCTTAAAAAAGAGTCTTCCAAGAGGGCCTTCCAAACTTTAGCAGTTGATAACGGCCATCTTGTTGAAGCTACAGCTGTCAAATTAGTTGTAGTTTATGCAGTCTGTTTTTCCAAATCACTGCGCATGGAAATAATAGTCAACAACATTTGCAAATAGTAAAATTGTTTTATCAAAATGGGTGTTGTGTTCGTTCAACGTACCGCGCGCTTTTTCCATATTACCGAGAGAACTTTTCGCAATGTTGAGGAAAAATTTGTGTCCACTGGTTCAGTCAATGATCGACCAAGATTCGTACGTTAACGAAACGCAAGATCTTGCGAGAAAATTGCCGCTGTCGCTGAGAGTGTGCAGGAGAATCCGAGGCAGTCGATTTCGCGTCGCTCACAAGAACTCGGCCTTTCGCAGACCACCACAGCACGCGTACAAAATTCTACTAACCCAAGAACTGAAGGTAAACGACCCTAGACAACGACTTGTGTTCGCTGAATGGGTTCTGAAGCAGTCCGCAACAGACACTAATTTTCATCGAAAAATCATCTGCAGAGATGAGGCCCATTTCTAAGGTACGTGAACAAAGAAAATTGTCCAATTTTGGAAGTCACTAATTCACATGAGATTCAAGAGCGTCCAATGTATTCTGAAAAAGCCACCGTTTGGTGTGGAATTTTCGTTGGCGGTGTCATCAGTTCATATTTCTTTGAGAACGACATTGAGAGACATTGAGAACGGCGAGCGCTATAGGTCGATGTTTGTCAACTTCTTTTGGCCTGAACTGGCGAATGTAAACACCAACGATATGTGGATTCAACGGGTTGGAGATACATACTATATGCCACACAGTTTATGCCACATTGGATATTCAGCACGAGCGATTTGAGGGCATGATCATCTCATGTGCATCACTTCATCGCACTAGAGCGTTAACGCTTACGCTAACAAAAAGGGGATATACCGCAAGCAAAAGTGGCAATGATATGTCAACGCTGATAAATACAAAGTAAAAACGTACTGCAATCAACTTCACTTGTTAACAGGCTGTCAAAATTTGATGTTCCAAATGCACAACGTTGCTGGCATTTTATTTTAATTTTTATTGGCATAAGATTTTCGACTCATAAACTTTTGTTTAGGTCGGTATAGCCCAAGCATACCATTCTCCAATGTTTATTGCTCTTATTTTTGTTTTATATACCACAGCTTATTTCTATATGGGAACGTGTGTAACAAAGTGGTGTAAGTTCTGCCTGTCTGTCTGGCTGTCAGTATCTTTAAGATTTCTCATTTTCATCCAAACCAGCCATGACTTGTTTGCTTGTTTGTTTTTGTTTTTTGTTTTGTTTTACTTAACCCCTTCTCAGCACTTTGCGTGGCATCATATTACGTTCATTAATGGTTGATGTCGGGCATGTGTCTCTTTTGTTTTCATTTGTGAAATTGATGTCTAATCGACATGTTTTTAATCGTGTATATAGATTTTTATTTATTTACTTTTTTTTCTTCTTTTGGTCTCCTCATCTGTCTTTGGGATTTTCTTTTCTCATCTTTTCGATTTCTTGATTTGGTTGTCTAGTATTTTATGGCTTTTCATTATTTAGAACTAAATATTTTGCTATTAATATGGGGGTATAAAGTGTACAATTTAAAGGAGCTGTAGATTAATGAAATCATTTGTTTAAATGTTTTCTGAACTTAAGAGGTTTTCTTTTTTTTTTTTTGTCTTTTTTTTTTGTCTTTTAAGCAGATTGTTTTAATAGCTTTTGTGTGTGAGTGTTTTTGAAAATTATTAATTGCGGTGGCTTAAAAAATAAATTACTTTGTGGATAGAAGTATCCAATTTCTTGTTTAATGGAGCAGGCACAACGTTCATTGTGCCGCCAAGACAAAAAAACAAAACTAAAATGAAAGATGAAAAACAGCCTTAAATTTAAAAGTAAAAGAGATTTTAAACAAAAATGTAAAAACTCGTTTAATGAAATTTAGAACTCGTAATTTGTTTTTAATTTATGGATCATATGATCTGCATTTTATTTAGTAGTTTAAATGAAAAAAAAAATGCAAAATTTAATTTTTTAAAAAATATCAAGAGGATGAACGCCGTTAGGAACAACACAGAAAAAAAAAGAAACGAAAAAGAGCTTGAATTAAAAATTGTCTTAGTAAATTGTTCTTCCAATTGAAATGTTTACCAATTTTTAGCCTGCAAACAAATTGATCATATCAATTAACATATTTGGATTCATGAGGTTTTTCGGCATTTAAAATTCAATTAAATTAATTATGTCTTCATACAGAACTTACATATGTGACGCGCAAAATAGATAGGGACCTAAGGGTAAAAACCGGTTTTGTTCAGGAGAGCCATTTTAAAGATTTAAATACGTGTATCTTTGGTGTACCATAACTTTCATAAAACGCGCATATCTCTGGGAGGGAACACTTTTGGGGCATGGGATCGGTCTCATTCGATGCTCAGATGTTGTCCACATCAAAGAAAAAAGTGAAAATTGTTTTTTTTTACACTGCGCTGTCACATTTACATAAAAATGTAGATTTTTTTTTTTAATAAAGGAATTTAATTGGCGCAATTAAGTGACTGTTTGAAAAAAAGACTGCAAATAATTTTCATTTAATTGAATTTATTCTCGCGTAAATTTTTTCTGTGTAGTAAAAATCTCCTGCACAGAGTAAAAAATAAAACTTAATTTTAATTAAATATTTTCTAATATCAATTAAAAATATATATAGGTACAACTAAAAATAAATTAAAGACTAGGATTGCAGGACACAGGTCTGATCAAAATTATAGGGATATAAATTCTCAAAAAACAGCATTATCTTCACACTGTTCTAGATTGAATCACTATCCAAATTTTGAGAATGTATCAGTATTAGACACGGAAAATAATTATAAACGTAGATATATGTTAGAAATGTTACATATAATTAATACACCAATTACCAACAGAATTAATTTTAAGGCAGATACAGCAAATGTTGCTCAAAATTATAGACATTTAGTTAATAAGAGATTAAATATATTATAATTGTATTTGTAGTTTTTATTTTTATACATTTAGAGACAGAACAAAAAAATTTTTAGAATTATAAACATATAGATTATTATTAAAAAAGATATAGACGAAAGATTTTTATTATTATTATTATTATCATTATTATTATTGTAATTATTGTTTTGAATATTTTATTATATGTAACATATTCGTAAAAATGTATTTTGGATTTGGTTCAAAAACAAAAATTTCAATACAAAATCGAATATTTATACCTATTTCAAATCCAGAATATATTTTTCTGAATATGACTTTTAATATTTTTATGAATATGGCTGTTAATATTTTTATTTTGAATTTTCATTGACAAGAACTTTTCCTATATTGTGAATTTTTTAAAAAAATTTTTTTATTATAAACAAAAACCAATTTTCCTGAAGAAGCTACACAAAGGAGTAGCGAAATATTGAAATAAATATAAAATATATAAAAATACCTTAAGCTTAAAATAATTAGTGTTATTAATATAAAAAAAAAAAAAGGTCAAAAAACTAGAAAAATTATCAATTAAAAAATTAATTAAATTTTCCCCTGTAAAATAATTATTTGTATTAATTAAATTATTGTTATTATTGACTTGGTTGTTTCATTTCTTGAACTTGGATGTCTACTGGATAAGAAATAAAATTTTTTTCCCACATAACTTTGACTATAAACAATGCAAGCGGTTCTCTTGTCTTTATAAAGCGTTGGGCTAAAGAGTTTCCTTATCCATACATCGCTTTACGTATGACTCGCTAAGCCTCAGTTAGTAAAAACGTAACACGTTCGCGGCGATCAGCTGGCAAAAGCTGTTAAGTAATGCTCGTTGCTGTTTACTATAATCATATCGTTGAAAATGTTCTCTTAGAAAATCTACAGAAAATAGATTTTTACATTGCAAACGTCAACTGGGCATTACTTGAATATAAAACAAAAGTCTAAATTGCTTGAAGTTTTACGTTTTTAATAACCGAAACCTAAAAACTATACTAACAAGTGTAACATTCGACGATACGTTTTTACTAACTAGACCTTTAGACCTACACTAAAATATCCATAATTTGCTTAATGAATCCCTCCAAAGACAATGCTGTTCTGTTTATTAGGCCTTCAATAGAGTTACTCCGTAAACTTCTGCTCATACACTAATAGACTGGCATTTGTAAAATGACCTACAACAAACGTCATACAATCTTAAGGTATCTTTTATAATGAATCTTATCACTAATAATGTTTGCTGTGAATTTCGTTTAAATCGTGTTAAATTCAATATTCGTTGTCGTAATACTCGTCATTCTGCTTCATATTAAATTTCGTAGAGTAAATTATGTTATTGCTGATCCTTTTACGATGTTATGTCGTCAATTTGTTGATTTTTCTTTAAATTCAAATTAATTGAATTCATTTTCAATTAAATTTTTAATAATAATAATAAAAAATTTATCTTAATACTTTTTTTAACCTTTTTTTTATTATTTTAACAATCTATTTTTTTAAGCTTTAAGGTTTTTTCTCTTTATATTTATTATTTTTATATTTATTTTCGATATTTCGTTAACCTTTGGTTAACATCTTCACGAAGTTTTTTTTTTTTTTTTTTTTTTATTGTTATAATAAAAAATTTAATTAAATGTTCCGAAAATTTCAAACGATTCAATTCAATTCGAATGCTTAATTAATTGGTATTAATTTCTATTTTTCAAGAGTGGTCTAAACATAATGCACGATGTTAATCGTGAGTCACACTTTAATGTCAGGTTTTTTTGCCCAACTTAATTTGTCAGTGTTTGACAAATTCAACCATTGAGAGCTGTAAGATTGTTGAAGCCTTTTACAGAAATGAGCGTTCAAATCAAAATGCATTTCGCGCACGTCGTAACTTATTTGGTTCGCATAATCCATCAAATTTGTCCACAATCGTGAGGAAATGTGTAAACAACTGTGATGCTCGTCCATGTTATTGTTCGGGATAGTGGTGCAGAAGAGGCGTCAACTGCGACAGCCACACAGCCGCGAGCAATTCAATGGCCGTGTTATCGCACACCGTAGTGATGTTAATTGGCCGTCACGATCATGTGGACTTCTTTCTTTGGGGATATTTAAAAGCAAAAGTGTTCGTCTATAAGACAAGAACAATTCAAGATCTAAAAGTTGAGATAAGTCGTCACATTAACATTAACATTGAACCTCAATTATATTTCAGAGTCATTGAATATATCGACCATAGGATAGAGGTATGCCACCGAAGCCGTGCTGAGCCTTTTGTTCCACACATAATTGTCATAGATACTTCTGTCATAATAAAATATTTTATGATAATTCTCTAAAAAAATTTTTGTTTTATTTATAATTAACCTCGTGAGTTTTGGACCACCCTTTATTAAGAGTGGTGCAGATATGAAGTAAAACAATCAAATAAGCGGTAATTTGGTGTATTTCATAGCAAACAAACAAAAAGTTATTATTTATTTAATTATTGAGCCCAAACATTTATTAAAAATTTAACTGAATTGATAAAACTTTTAATTTAACAAATATATTAAGGATGTTAATCAAAAAGAAACAAGTAAATTTTTTTTTCACTGTTGGACTGTATGTAACCCTCTTGCCGTTAAAGGAACCTAAGAAGTCACAAGATATTGAAATTTTTAAACCAGTTTAGAGCTTGATCGAAATTATAAGTATAATTTTTATTTGGAAAAAATAGCAACAAAGTATGATTAAGCACTCATTGGCAAAAAAAAAAATTAAAGGATTTATTAAGCATCCATGATGCTGAATAATTAAAACATTTCAAAACCAATTAAATAAAGAAAAAAATAATACAAAAAATGTGCTTTACACAACCGAAAGTTATTCATCACAATTTCCACACAATAATAATGTCACAACTGATGTAACTCTTCGCTTATTTGAATGACAGCACGGAAAGCCAAATAATAAAAAAAAATGCAAAGGATAATAGAAAAAGAAAAAATTAAAAATTACAATGATACCATGATAAAACCCCAACAAGAATGAGAGTTGTCAACTTTTCAAGAGAATGTTATTTATTTATTTGGTTCTTCGTATTGCTTGTTCCTCCTTTTCGTTTCCGTTTCAGTGGCTGGCAAGAGGACACAGGCTCAGTGAAACTCCTATAGACATACAGCACAACGATATTGAAGGCAGTGGCAGCAGCAGCAGCAGCAGCAGCAGCAGGCAGAGTAAGCAGCATCACTAGTAGCAATAATATAAGCAATATCTCGTTTATTCATCAACACACAAACAACATTCATGCTTTGCGAAGGCAACAAAGTGAGTAAAAACTGATGTTGATTTGGATGAATGATAGTGATGGGTTGTGATGTGATGCGATGCGGCATTAAGTGACAATGATTTAAATGGACAGTAGCAGCTGCTGTAAACTGTCAAATCAAATCTCAGCATCATTATATGAATGACTGACTACACTCTCATAATGACGATAATAATGATATTGTTGTTGTTATTATTATTATAGTTTTTCTCAGATATTTTATGTGGCTGTTTGCGGTTGGCTCGGCTCATTTTGAAATATTTGCTTATTATTATCTTGTGTCATCTTGATGAACAACAATTCTGTTCACTGTATAATTGCAAAATTGACAAGATTTCGTATCTTGACAGTTTTGTCAAGTTGTTGTTGTTTTTTCCTCTTTTGATTACTTTTTGAAATGAAATTGAAAACGATTCATCATTTTTATTTTTCGCCATTTCGTTCGTTTTTTTTTTTAATTTTTAATTTTTTTTTTTTTTTTTAGTTTTTAGGGTCTTTTATATTTCAAGATGTTTTTTGTTTGTCATTTGAAAGTACGAGGAAAAATTATATATTCAGAAAGGTTCTGTGATTGAGTGTCTCAACATTTCGCTTTTATGCAGTGTGTGACAACTTGACATTTGTTAAATTTTTTTCTATTTACAAAAAAAAAACAGAAAAGAAAAGACGGGTTGCAAATGTGCTGGATTTTAATAAAGAACCTTGACAAAAAAAAAATTCCCTGTCTAAAAATACTGCCAGAGATTTTAATTAATACAAACGCTTTTTTTTTAAATGATGTTTACGCTGAAGCTTTTAGCAAATTTTAATCTATTCTAAAGAAAAACAGGATATATGTACATACTTTTAAGCACAATGAGTGTGCTTAACTTTGTGTTCAATTTATTATTTTATTTAGCAAGAAAAGTGTAAAAACAGAATTAATATCGTTGATTAATTTATAAAAACAATAAATAAAACTTGTAGATGCCATTGCATAAGAAAATTATTTATAATGATTTTATGTATTTCTTTTCTTTCAGTGTATGTTACACAAGACATTCAAGGCTTTGATATTAATACAGGTGAGTGAAGTGATTTTTTAAAATTTTAATATTTTAAACGGACAGAAAAAATAGACCACAATTAATTTTCAATTAAGACGTTAATCATTTTCAATACCATAGAAAATTATGAGTCTTCGCTTTAATAAATTCTTTAAGATGAGAGCAGCACTAATCTGCCCATATGTTTGGGAATTTATATAAGAAATCTTAATAAAAAAATTCACAACTAACTTATTGAGAAACTTCTAGAGAAACAATTCCTATAAAAATTTTTTTTCAACTTTTCAACTGATCTATATTTGCTTTCAGCAATATTGTCTTTTAATTTATATGCTTTAAGAAATATACGCGTATATATTTTACTTTTTGCCCTACATTTACAAAACAAACTGTATTCAGCTCACGAGCCAAGTATCTTAATGCGTGGTAAAATTTTAGATTTTAGTAGCAGCATAACTTTTGAAGTTAAATAGCGATGTAGGTTGGGCCATACTACTATTTTTCTAAATGTATTGAATGGAGAGATGCAGCTTAAAATGTTAGAGAAACAAAATCCAAGCTTTTAGTCAAACAATTTTATGCTGAGCTAACAATATCTATCTGTCGGTCTGTTGTGATACTTGTAAAAAAATATATAAAAAATTATTTTAAATCAAATAAAGACGTCATGTATGTACGTTCTATGCTTAGAAAATTCAATTTATAATTTGTACTATAATTAAAAAAAAAATTGTGAAGCCAATTTCTATTATAAAAAGTAGTCTTTCTTCCCTAAAAATATGGAGTGACTACGGTGATACTACACGTAGACTACTGCATTCTAAGACCCACATTCCACGTGGTATTCCGGGTCTATCCGCGACTGCGAAGAGCATCCATGTATACACGGATCGTTTCAGATGCGGAGGTATAGTTGGGGGTGGCGTCTTTGGGGAGGAGTTCGGGGTTGAATGGCCGGACGAATGTTTTTTTTTGGACCAGCATTCAGGAGATGATCCCTACGCATGCGGTGGATTCTGTTGGAACTTTAGGAAATGATAGGAGGTGAAAATTCACTATCTTACAACACTTGTTTTTGCACGTTATTTGTTTTTATAGCGGTAGTCTCTGATGTCAAGGTCACGTATTAAATATTGAAGCTTAATTTTTAGTAGCAATTTTTAATAATTATTTTACTTCGTCGATGCTACACAATAGCGACGAAGGAGGGCGTTCTGATGTGCCTGTGGATTGGATACAGCTGCAGCCGTTACTGTTTAGTGACCAGTGCCTATGCCTTCGCCACTGAAACTTTCCGACAACAACTGACACAAAGTCACACACAAATGCCCATCAGAAAAAATGCGAGATGTTTTTATGAGTCTGAAACTGAAATTTGAACTCCGGAAACTTGTTCGTTTTGTAGTCAACGTGCGTACTACTTCGACCATCGCCACCCTCACCTTAAATGAGTTTTATTATAAAAGAAAATTATGCACAATTTTTTTCCCAAAGGATATCCTCTAAGCACCGATTTAAGAAAAATAAGCAGTGACTTTGCTTTGATTTTGGCGTTAATGCGTTCAGTGTCTGAAACCTTGCGACAACCACTGACACAAAGTCACACACAAATGCGAGATGTTTTTATGAGTGTGAAATTGGGGCTGAACCCAGGAAATTTTTCGTTTTTTTTTTATAGTCAACTTGCAGACTACTTCGACCATCGCCACCACCCTCAGTGTAGTGTTCTTCAGTCCGAAGTGGCGGAGTGTGAGGAGAGTTGGCTGAGCTACAGGGCGAAATCGGATGAGGATGTCGTCATCATGAGGGATAGCGAGCCTGCTATAAGGTCCCTCACAGTGGTCTATGACACAGTCGACATTGTCCGCTCGTGCAGGTCTTCGCTGAAGGATTAGGTAAGACGATCCAGAGTATTATTGGTGTGCGTATGGTGTTATAGGAGGGTGCGGGGCAACGAGATTGCGGGTGATCTGGCGAGGGGGGCGCCCGCCTCGCATACGGTGACATAAATGGATTCTGCGCACTCCGCCTCGTGTGTTGTTGGAGGCGCTTGGATGAGCACTTCTAGAGGTGGCTCAATGAGCCGGCCTCTTTTAATTTGCTTCTTATGATACCAGCCTCGCTTCTAAAAGGAAACTTTACTCATGTTTCATGAAGAACTGACATGTGGTAACTTTTTTGGCGGTCTTGAATATGCCAATTAATTGAATTATATTCCAGTTATATCTTGCCAAAGTAACCTTTGTTGTACCAACAGTTATTCTAGAAGAACGTAAAACTGGAGAAGAAAAGCAAGTCCACTTGCACAGATTTTCGGAGTAGTTATATTTTTCCAAGCTCCTCAATCCTTAATTCTTAATTCTCCTCTTAATAATCATTTACTTAATATGTTTTTCTCCGAGGGCGGATGCACATTTACTTGAGTATTTCAAATAAATAAAGAACATCACAGCATTAAACATCAATCACGTTCAAGCTAAAACTCATCGCTCTTACCGAGCGACGGACATGTGCAAAGAAAATCATTTGTTATTTACATACATACATAAATACATACACATAAACAGACACTTGCACATCACGAGACATGAATGCGTGCATACCTTTCAGCTACAAGGATTTAAATAATGTGCAGACTTGTAAGACTCAGTATGGCTTTGTGATGTAAATGTAAGGAGTAAATTTAATTACATTTTAACCACGTATAATCAAATTCTATTTTATTCACGCGAAATTTATTTCCTTTCTGCGTCATTTACATCCTGCAGAAATGACTGATGGAGTGAATATTTCAAAATTAATGTATGACTACTTCTGCAGCAGGGAATATGTGATGAATGTGTATATTTAACGTGTGATGTCGTTGTCATTGTCACTCTATAGTTGCCTGATGTATGTTCTTTATTTTA
This sequence comes from Dexiosoma caninum, assembly GCA_963924685.1. NCBI lineage: Eukaryota > Metazoa > Arthropoda > Insecta > Diptera > Tachinidae > Dexiosoma > Dexiosoma caninum. The sequence goes on from OZ004727.1 coordinate 13,250,901, forward strand.
TTGTTGATGCCATCGTTTGCTTTTGTTGTTGTCGCTGTTCATTTGATGTTGATAACACTGTCGTATGTAGATTTCCGTTTTGTTTTCTTTTTTTTTTTCTTATAAAATTGTTTGTGTGTGTTTATGTGCTTGTTGAAGTTTGATGTGTGATTGCTGGCTGCTACTGCTGCTGTTCGTTCGTTCGTTCGTTCGTTCGTTTTCATTTCTTATTATTATTATTATTATTTTTTTATTTTGTTCTACTGGAACAAGTTTTGTGTACAGCGAAATGCACACAAGGGATACGCGCCAAGCAACAATGCGCCGCTAAACAATTCCCATCAAGCAACTTCACTGTCACTTGTCACATCTCACATGTCAGCATGTTGGCATTGAGGTGACAGACAGGAACAGAGCCAACCAAAAATTGCACAAATGTGTGTGTGTGTGAAAGAGACAGAGCTAAACCGTGTTGAGCAAAGGAATGAATAAATAGATGTACAAGTTAATGCACACGTACATATGCATGCATTCAAATATATTCATGTAAACAAATTCCAATTTTAAATGTACAACGTGGCAGTGCATTTGAAAGAGTTATTTCTAATATACCGAACAAGGTACTATTTTCTTCGGTGGTTTTGGGAACGAATTGCTACTTATTTAACTGTCGAGAAGTCTTCTGCATCCAGTTCATTACTTATGTTGCTTTTGAAGCATTAGGCGCTGCAAAATTAAGCCCCAAATGAAGTTAAATAGTAGAAAGCCCAGGAATGTATAATATTTTGGAAATTTCTTTAATTTTTCTTTTTTTTGGGACTTATTTTTGTTTTTTTTTGTTTTTATTGTTCTTTCATAAAAATTTAATTCTATTGGATTCTATTGAAGTGATATTCTCATACTATACTATACGTATAAAATGAGTTGAAATAAATAAAAAATTAAAAAATAGCTGATCATGATTATGCATGCTCAGCAATTTTATATTCAACAGAATAATGCAGAATAATAATGCACTTAGCAACAACTAATTTTGATTTACTTTTCCTTATTTGTCTTGGACCCGCACTCAGGGCTTGACTTTGACACATGCCATGATTGTGCTAGAACTAGGGGAGGGAAAGGGATATATAGAGAGAGAGAGAGAGACAGCAGGTGAAGCCTCACTATCGGTTTTTCCACATTCTCTGTTTTATAGCAGTGTTGCAGCGTCTCTATTTCAGTAGCCAATTTTAGTAACTGTTGCTGCACAATAACGACGAAGGAGAATACTATGACGTACCAGCTGAAGCCGTTTAAAGAACCAGTTACTATGCCTTCCCTAAAAGAACAGTTGATACAAAGTCACACTAATGCACATCAAAAAAAAAATACGAAGTTTTTTTAAGGCTTAGTCTGAAACTGGAATCGAACCCAAGACTTTTAGGTTTTGTAGTCAACGTGCACACTACTTCAGCCGTCGCCAAGTAGATTTTTTTTTATTTTTTTTTTATCTTGCACCAGCACTCAGGAGATGATCCCTACACATGCGGTGCATTGTGCTGGAACTAAAGGAAAGGGATTGTAGGAGAAATGGTGGGAGGTGAAGCTTCGCTATCTTACAACTCAGCTTTTTTGCACGTTCTTTGTTTTTATAGCAGTGTCTCTGATGTCAAGGAGACTAATCAAATTTTGAAGCTTAATTTTTAGTAGCAATTTTTAATAATTATTTTACTTCGCCGATGCTACACAATATCGACGATGGAGGGCGTTCTGATGTGCCCGTGGATTGGTTACAGCTGAAGCCGTTACTATTCAGAGACCAGTGACTATGCCTTCGCCACTGAAACCTTCCGACAACAACTGACACAAAGTCGCACACAAATGCACAACAGAAAAATGCGAGATGTTTTTATGAGTCTGAACCAGGAAACATTTTTCGTTTTGTAGTCAACGTACAGACTACCTCGACCGTCGCCAATTTTTCTGTATAATTTGAGAAATTTTTTGCATCCGTATAATATTGAAGTTATTCCTTTCTAGCTCTGCTTAAGTAAATATGCAGGTATATGTGCGCTCCTTCGAGGATAACTTTTATGCATTTGGCATAGTTTGTCTCCACAACTCTATGCTGATCCTGGTATTGTTGCCTGACTCTGCAGTCTTTTTTTTATGCCTTCATTCTTTTTTTTTTTTTTTTTCTTTGTAATTTTTACTTCACATGCCACAAAATGAATTACTCGCGTGAACAACAAAACTGTCAGGGCGCTGTCAGTTGAAGAGGCGTGTTGCATTCATGTTGCGTGCTTATGTAGAGGTGTCAGCGAGAGCTCTTTGGATTTTTTTTTTTTTTTGTATTGTATTAATTTTTTACTTCTGCTCTCTCTTTAACACATAAACAGATGACAAGCAACAGCCGTACATAGTCTTTTTATTCTTTTTCTTTTTATTAAACGCGCACATTCTTCTTAAGTGTTTATATGTACAACAGCTCATATGTATGCACGTATGAATAAATACTTTTAATGTGCTCATTCCTACCGCTATAAAACAACACCATCATATACATATGTATATATTCCTCCACATTAACGTCAACATCTTCGTATTCAATGTAAAAATTTGTATCATGGAATCGCACAAAGAGTAGAATTTAAATATGCACTGCCAGAAGCTGTAAAACAGTTTCGTTATTGTCTCCTTCATATCACGTTTTTCGTCTTCTTCGTCATAGGTTGGCTAGCAATCAGTTTAAGAATTCATCTTGACACAATACATGCGATAAATTATTTGAATTTCTTTCACAATGGCATGGAGAGACTCACATATGAATACATTTGTCACCGCGGATAGAGTACAAAACAGAAAACAAACAAAAAGACGAAAACTTTTGTACGAGTATTTATTTCTTTTTTTCTTTTTCCCGGAGGCAAAACGCCTCAGGTATTTTATGAAATTGCTTGAAGTACTGAGTAGGCTGGAGGGAAGTATTTTAAGAAACAACATCATATAGAATAAAACAATTTGTTGTGTTCATTGTTGTAGCCTGTGTTTGTTTTCTTATCAATGTTGCTGTTGGCTTTCTCGGAAACGGAAGGAATTCAATGTGGTAATTCATGTGTGGTTTCGCACATGTTCCAAATACGCACACACACACACACCCACACACGTCCCTACAATACATTTACATTTTTGCATTTTATAAAGGTTCTCATTTCTTGTTTTCTTTTCTTTAGTTACTGCGTACAAAAAGATTTTTCATAATTTTTTTTTGCTGATTTTTTTTTTCTCTAGTTTAAGGGATTTGTTAACAGTAACCAGTAGCACTACTGCAACAGTGAAAAGAATAACATGAACATGAAAAAATATTAAAATTATTTTCAATTGTAAAATTTGTGTTATCAATCAGCACTGCTACGAGTATAAAAACAAAAGAACGTGCGAAAGCAGAGCTGCAAAATACTTAATTAAGCTTCACCTCCTGTCGTTTCTTCTACTATCCCTTTCCTATAGTTCCCAGCACAATGCTTCGCATGTGTAGGAGTCATCTCCTGAGTGCTGGTCCTAGATAAAAAAAAAAAAAAAAAAAAAAAAATTGTTTAAAATTTCATCAGCAAATAAATTAGTAATATCAATTAAATTTTTATACTTAAATTAATTGAAATAATTTTAAATTTGTAATATAGTGAAGCTTCACATCCTTTCATTTCTCCTAGAACCCCTTTCCTATAGTTCCAGCACAATGCATCGCATGTGTAGGACTCATCTCATGAGTGCTGGTCAAAAAAAAAAAAAAATATATATTGCAACAGTAAAAAATTTAATACGTTGTTATTGTATTTTGTTAAATAATTTTTTTAAATTATTTTCATTTAATACTAAACTAAAAAAATTCAAAATTTTTATATGATTCTAATTTTAAAATTGTGCTTTTTCCCGACAAAAAAAATATTTCACACATTTTTTTTTTAAGAAAAAGCACAATTTTAAAATTAGAATCATATATAAAGGGATATTCCCGAAATAAAGTCAGTTAATATTAAAAATTTTTAACTAATTTTTAATTGAGTAAATAAAAGTTGATTCTCTTTCTAGTTCTCAAGGAGTTGTTTTCAAAAAAATTGGGTTTATATTATTGATATTTTTTATGTGATTAAAAAGTTATTTGCATCAAGTAAACAATTTAATTAAAATAAAAAGAAATATTAATGAAAATTCTTAATTAATAAATATCAAGTAATAATTTATGCAGTACCGCTACAGGATTAAAAATAATTACAGTGTCTAAATACAAACCAGTCTACCGTTTGTTTTTTTTTTTTTTTTTTTTTTAATCTTGAACCAGCACTCAGGAGATGACCCCTACATATGCGATGCATTGTGCTGGAACTATAGGAAAGGGATAGTTAGAGAAACGCCAGGAGGTGAAGCTTAATTAATTATTTTTTTACAGCGCTGCTTTTGCACGTTTGTAAAAAGTGTATTAATATTTAATGTTGAAAAGCCCAGCATAATACAAAAATGTTATGAAGCAAAAAAAAAAGGCGACCTTGTTATACTGGGGATCACTGTATATATTTATACTCTGCTAGTTTGTATACATACATATGTTTCTTGTCAACATATGTGACATTTGCCAAGTGATAGATTTGTGACATCACGATAATTCAAAATATGTTTCCCTTCATATTTTGCATAGTTTTTTTTTTTTTTGTTTCCAGCAACCAGCATATTTCGCTTAAGAAATTGTTCTCTTTTGAAAGCAAGTGGGGATGACATGTAATGACTTACAATGAAATGTTTCAATTGTTATGCTGTTATTTAGCATAAGATGAAAATATAAATTTAACGAATTACTTTAAAAAATAAAAAAAACATTTTTGATGGCTGGTGTTTTTTTATACATTTCACCACTTTCCAAGAAACACTCACAACTGGGGCCAAATTGCGGGCATTTTTAATCGAATCGAAATTTCAAGGAAAATTTTATTAAAATATATGGCAATTTCATTCAAAATCGCATGTCATAATTTGGGCCCTGATTTGAAATCAAAATTTTTTTCTTAAACGGCCGACTTGAAAATAATTTCACAAACGTAAATAAAATACAATTTTCGCTTTGGCAACTTTACGTTTTATTTATTTTTATTATTCATAATGAATTAGCTGCAGGTCCTTTTGATATATGTAATATTTATTTTTATTCGATATTTCGCTACTCCTTTGTGTAGCTTCTTCAGGAAAATTGGTTTTTGTTTATAATGAAAAAATATATATTTTTTTTTTCACAATAAAGAAAAAGTTTTTGTCAAATAGCTTAAATAATAATAATAAATAAATAATTAGTGTAATTAATAAAAAAAGAAGTCAAAAAACTAGAATAATTATTCATAATATACTATAATCACAAACAAATACTCTTTTGAGAAGCAAACAATTAATATGTCATATTTTTCAGTTGTAATAAATAAAACGTCTAAAAATTATTGTTGTTTATAATATGAGAATATTATATTATATACATATGTATGTACATATGCCTCTGCCTATTTTAATTTTGATAGATTGTGGACGGTAGCCTAATATAATCTATGTGTTTAATGATGAAACAAATAACAAAAATTGCAATAAAATATTTGAAATAAGCAGTATATAGTTATATTATGAATATTTTTTTAAAGCTAATATACGAAATTGTAGTAGCTGCGTGTTCTTTTTATAGTGCCTAAAATTTTTTTGTTTTCATTGAACCAATTACAATCACTTAAAATTCTATAAAAATTTCAGAAAACATCTCAGATGACACTGAAATTGTGAGTACGCTTTCTCAGCATTTGTGTTTTTTTTTTAACTACGAAAAGATCGTATTTCAACAACACCTTAATTTAATTCAACAATATCATGTACATCATCATCATGTGCATCAGCATCGGCATCATTACCATCATCATCATTATTATCGCGAACAATGATTACAATAAATAAGCATCAACACATTGTCAATCACAATTACCGACAGTTCATTATTCGTATTTGAAAGAGTAGGAGGGCATAAATATTTGATACGACGAACATTGAAAAACCCGGCAAATGCTTTTATTCATACAATTTCTCAATTTCTGTAGAGCACAAAATTTTTATGAAAAAAAGGGGCCATCACCAGCTTTTTTTTGTTTTTTTTTTTTTATAAAAAAAAACACTGTTATTATCTCGTCACATTTTGCATGTATGACATACGAGTATGATGGGATGTGATGTATGATGATGATGAATGAAAATGAATGAATGACATGTCGTATGCACAACAGCAATCTTTTGTCTATCGTTCATTGTCTTGACAACCTTCTTTTTATTCATTATTTTGTGTAATTTTTTAATTTATTTATTTGTTCTTTTATTTAAATAAATTTCTTCTTTATTGTATTAGTATTGCCTTTGTTAACGAGCATTATTTTTAATAATAGTTGGTTTCTTTTATGATGTTTTTTTAATCTCTTCTACATTTGCTTCTCCAATTACATCTTCGTTAATGTTGATGAATTCTTTTTTGTTGTAGTCTTTTTATAGGGAAACTGGGAAAAAAAAAATTTTTTTGCACTTGAAGAGGTTGTACCATTTTGCTTTGTTATTCATTTCCGTTTTCATGTTTAAGGAGTTGTGGTTTCAGTTGTCTAAGTAGTTGGTCGTATTTAAAGAATATTCTACTAATTTATTAGCTTTTTTTGCTGTTGTTTATTATTAAATAAATATTACATTACTATAAACATACTCGTATCTGTGAACTTTCGACCACACATCGGAAGTAAAATTTTCGAATTTTTCAGGAGAGTGTAAAGTCTATTTAGGTACACGTTTTTTCTCGTCTTTTTTACGTTATGGTTTTGCTTTTAAAAAAAGTGCAATCAACTAATTTACTAACTAAGCGTTTCTGTAATTTTACTTTCTACTGAAAATTCTATTAAAATCAACAACAAGTCCAGATAAGTTGATTAATTTTTCTCAAAAACTAAAATTCAAAGATTAATGTAAACAAATCGCCTTGTGAAGATTCTTTTACGATCTTCTGATCTCTTTACTAGTTATACCGCTTCAATCCGCCTAAAAATGTAATACAACTCTCATGTATGGGCCGGTGCTTCAAGGACCGGAAACTCATTGGGGACAGTAGGGTGGCCAAATCTATTGACTTCCTTGAGCAGAGTCGCAATGTGGGTTGTGTTTCGTTCTTCTATCAAACTACCTGCAGAGGTTTTCCTATTACTTTTGACGCGGCAAGATTGAAATCAAATGTCCATAAACACTACTCCCTCCATTCTCCTTCTCTTAAAATACATTCCTAGTTCCAGCACAAAGAATCACAGGTGTAGAGATCATCCCCTGAATGCCGGTCCAATATAAAAATAAATAAAAATTGCAAATGTGAGCGGGCACCATTATACCTGTCGCCAACTAAAGGCTAATTTCTATTATTGTGAGCGACATAAATAGATTTAGTGTTGCCAATATACTAAGAAAAGAGAAACAGCTGCGCGCTAAAAACATCTTTTATTTATTAAAGGGAAAACGTACGAATAAACTCAATATATTTCAAATAAATTAACAAGAAACCAGAAGTTTACAACTAATGAATTGATTTTAATGCATTTTTACGTGACATAATTATATTTTGTGGCTGTAATTTCATTTTTCTAAAAGTGAAGTATTTTAATTTGGCACAACTGAGATATATACCGATTTCTACCATCTTAATGTTCAGTTGACAGTTGCTAAAAATGGTACGGCAGGTAATACAGTTCGAAATTGCATTAACTCCAGTTGCCAAAATTCCAGTAATCGACCCATAAGTCTCTATGTGTGGAAATACAGCCGGAGTAGCTCCTTCAGTTTGTTAATATTAAAAATTGTATCCAAAAAGCTGTTCAAAATTTCATAAACGTCTTTTGGATTGGTTATAATGCAGCGAATCAATATACAAGTTGGCTCAGAAGTTATAACGCGATGTTCTTTGACTGTATTTTTTTTTTTAATAAATGAAAACATTTCCTTTTGTTTTTCGATTGTGTTTGTTTGATGTATAAATTATTCTTTAGTGACAAGATGTAGTGATTTCGGCCAAGTGGCCGCCGCCAGAATCGAAGACCACACGGGGCCAATTTACGGCATTTTCCAGCACTCTGCCCAAACTTACGGCAATAAGTTCCGACAGTACTGACGGACAAAAATTCTCTTTGAGGGTCTTCCGATAGGATGCTGACTTCTGAGTCACTTTGTACAATTGTTTGCAAAACATTCAACAAATTAAGAACAAGTTTTTTTTTCAACAAACATCAGACAACCATCGGAGCAAGGGCAGAATTTAGTTAGAAACTTTTATTCTCCTTCAGTTAAATTTTTCCAATGTAAGTTATGGCTTGTAAGATTTCGTATTATTTATGTAGGCAAATTAATAGAATACTACACTCAATACTAGTCAAGTATTTTCCAATATGACCAAATCAACAGGGAGCCTGTTTTATATGAAACGGTGAATAAAAAACTACTCGAAGGGATTTTATTTTAAGACGCAAAGAAAAACTCTATTTGAAAGAGTTTCATACGAATTCTCGTTCAAAATAACTTTTAACTGTGGACTTGAGGTCGGTTTTATAATGGTGGTTTTTCCTAAACAAAAATGTTGTTTCGATGGATAAAATGTTCTACAATTCGTCAATACTTTTAAAATCTGATACATTTTTTATTGCCACAATGGTACAAAATCTTTGACACTTGACATTAGTGTATGCTTAACGTTTCATTGTCTCCACGGTTTTTAACTTAGATTTGTCAATAATAATGAATTAATTTATAACTCTCCCACTTTGGCAAATAAAATTACAAAAATAGAAGCTTTTTTTTTTTTATAAAAAGTCATTTAACAAAAATGTAAAAGAGGTCAGTATCACATCCCAACTTGAAATTAGAGCATCTAATATGTTGCATATTTTATTAGTTATTATTGTTACATATTTCGATACACTGTAAAATTATAGTGTGAAAAAAAAACGTTCATTAAATGGCCCCCATTTTCCTTCTGGCAGCTCTTTTCAAGACGTGTCTGGCTACCCAAATCTGGAATTTCTGTGAGAATCTTCTGGTTAAGTTGCTGAATATTTTGTTGCCGTAAACCCGTTCCTAAGGAAGTAGATGTTCATGCAAAAACATATTTAAACTATTCGGTTCTCGCGAAATTGCCATTGACTCACCCGTTATTAGCATATATTAGGATTACTGAGAACTGCCGAATGTAAATGGTTTCCGATTGCCCAGCATTATTTTCTAAAAAAAAATATTTTTTAAAGTGTTTATTATGTGCAAAAAAATTAAATAAAAAACTGTAATAATCTAAAAATTATAAGCAGTTCAAATCAGTCGTTTTAGCTCATCCTGCAGTATTTATTTGTGTAAAATAAAAATATTCTCTAATAAGAAAATTGGTCTTTCTATGCCAAACATGACACTTGTGTATAACATTCTACTCTTGGTGAACTATTAGAGTTCCTTAAACTGTCAACGTGAGACAGTAAAATCTATGAATGTTCTCATTTCATGTAGTTAAACTAATGTTGGTTAAATGCTCAACATGCAAATACACACATACTCTGTATGACATATGTTACATATAACAATTTATACAACACATTGCAAGCCATCATATTCAACATTTTCTGTCATTTTCCTGTTCCAACATTTTTGTAAATGACATTACCAACACTGTTAAAGTGTGCACATACAGACACGTTCACACACACACACACACACACACACACACACACACATGCTGGGACACATTTTATTACACGAAGAATAAGAATATGCAACATAGTTGAACTATTAAACCAAACAACGTGTTCCTTGTCTCACCCTGATGACTTTTCATCGTAGAATATGACATAAATGTCAGCACTGCATGTTGTATTTCATGACATTGCATTTTGATTTATTGTCGAGCATTAGAATGCACAACGTTATAGCTGTATGTATTCGCATCATGTATGCTGGTATAAGTGTCTTAATACAATGTTCCACAGTGGTGTGGATATGATGCCATAGTGAATTTCTAAACTACTTGTTCGGAAATGTAATAGAAATAATCAATCTATTGCAAAAAGATGGTGTTTAGTAAATACCTGGGGTTTAAAATAATAACTAGATTTTTCTCCATTAAGTTTTTGCTTAAAAAATTTTTTTTTCTTAATTAATAATTTAAGTGAATCTACGTTTATTTTAATTGATTTTGGTGTTTTCTCAAAAAAGTCTACTAAAAATGGCCTAATTTTAAAATTTTTTTCAATTAAAATAGTTAATTGATTCGGCGTTTTTCGGGTTAGCTTAAATTAAATTAAGCTTCACCTCCTATCATTTCTCCTACTATTGCTTTCCTATTTTTCCAGCACAATGCTTCGCATGTGTAGTAGTCATCTCCTGAGTGCTGGTCCCAGATAAAAAAAACCAACTACTATTTTAATTGAATCTTAATTTTTTTTTAATTGAATTTGATTTTACTTTTTTTTTTATATGTACACTGTTATTCGAAACGAAAAGAAAAGTATTCGAATTTGTATGTTACGATGACATTTCCTTGCGATTCGAAATGGAAAGAAGTGCTGTAATTAAAAGTGAAAAAACAAAAAGTAAAATAATTAGAAATGAAAATTAATATGATGAAGCTTTATTTAAAAAAAAAATTAAAACCGTGTAAAATATAATCAAGTCTTTAATTTCCAAGCTTTTTTCCTTTCTTTTTTCTTTCAGAAAATTTAGATCTGTGTAGTCAGTAGTTGAGTATTATAGTGATTTCGGTTCACAGAAAGTGCATTATACTTTCCATTTTATTTATTAAAAATATTTGCATTTTATTTATTTCTCTTTTAATGTGCGTTAAAATGGCTTCATTGCGGTACAATAACGTGAAACTGTTTTAATTTAAGGGGCAAAATCGGGCAAGAAATGTAAACCACTTTTTGAGGGTGGCGATAGCACGATAGGTGGTAGTCTGCACGTTGACTACAAATCCAAAAACAGACCTGGGTTCAACCCCATTTGCAGACTAAAATTTTAAAATAAAAATAAACATCTCGCACTTTTCTGAGGTGCATTAGTGTGTCCACGCTAAGTTTAACTCAGTCAAAGGAAATTCACAGCATTCGACAAACTTTTTAAGTCCAGAAAATTTAATGTTTTTTTAAATAGACTTGCCAAGAAATTATTTGTTGAAAATTTTCTACATTAATACCTTTTAGCAAGACTTTACAAATGTTTGTTAAATTTACGGCATCCGATACATTTTTTATTTTTTGTAGTATTTATGTTTTATGTGGAAAATAAAAATATTTGTTTAGCTTAAATTTAAATAACTCTTTTTAAATAAAAAGGAAACTTAAATATTGGCGCTGTATGAAGAATTTATTGGGCAACTGTATTTATAAAGTCGTGACCGAAGTTTCACAATGGTACTCCCGACTCCCTACAGCTCCGAACACTGTATGTCTGTGTGATTTTCGCGATTAAAAACATTTTTTTTTTTTTTTGAAATATTAACGATGCATATTTTGATGAAGTGTGACATAAAAAACTTAATTGAATTTTTTTTTGTGGTTTAAATTGTCGTACCAGTTCTTTACATTTCTTCAATTGTTCATGGTCTTTGTTTTTCTGCCCGTTATATTCCTGAAATAATTAATTTGTTGCCTTATGATCATTAGAAAGCCTTCGTTTACAGTCACTTAATTAAGATTAATTATTATTTTAAAAGTCACTAATAAGAAAAGGAAAAAAAATTAATAAGAACTTCGAAATTAAAAACCATCCCACTGTGCAATTTTCTAACAGTCGTAATAGCATATCTGGTATCACCGACTACGTAAAACGCACTGCACAGTACTAAATAGGAACATACATATAAACAAACAGCCATCCATACTCAAACACTTGTACACAGGCATACAAAGTTGCCTGTTTGAGTGACTGGCTGTCACAGGACATAATTTATATTCGCATGCCTGAACTCAAAAAGTCCTCTTTAGACATTCACGTCTAACACAAGTACAAAGCAGTTGCTATTCGTATTTGTTATTGTTGCATGAGTAGCAGTAAAAATCATTTATTTAGTGAAGAGAAGAGAGCATGAGAGAAAGCTTGAGAAAATTGGGTGGACATTTTGACATTTGTTGCTATTATTTTTCCTCACTTTTCTCTTGAAGTTTATTCCCATTCGCATACATACATATATTTTTCCACTGCATTTGTATTAGTTGGTGTTATTGTATTCCCTTTGGATTATGTAGTTGTAGTTGCTAATGTTTCATTTCTCATTTTCCTATTTTTTGCTTACTTATTTTTTTTGTTGTTTTACGTCATATCAGAGCAAGTTTTCGTACTTGTGAGGGCTGGCGGTTCCATGACTCTTTTCCACATTTTTCTTTCTTTTATTTTTTTTGGTTTTTTTTTTAACTGTCACTGTACATGACTGATGATGCCCACTGTGTCATGTTATACGCTCTATGATGGTCACTTAACTGCACAAGTCATCGCTTGACATTTGCTTCATACGTTATGATATGTACTCGTATAAAGGAGGGTAAGAGGAAATGAATGAAATGGCATAAACGAAAGAAAAAAAACATTAGAGTTGGTATGTGTTGCAAATGATACTGGGATGTTCTTGGATTTTCTTTTGAATGTTAAAGTTATGACATTTGATAAATGTTTAGGGAAATAAAGATGCATGTGCTGTATTTTTGGTTTTATAAATGACAAAGGGCATTGGAGCGTTCGAAAATGATAATTTGGTTTTAAAATATTAAATGTGGTTTTTTTTTTTTTTGACTTTTTAAAGGAATTTTTCTTATGAATTTTGAGTGGAAATTGGTAAATGTGAAATTGTCTAGTCTCTTTTGCCTTTAAACTGCTGCCAAAATTACATGATAACATTTATGGAGAAGATCGCAGTTGAAATATTCATTTCTAATACGAATCTGCCATGTGAAGAGCAGCAAACTCTTCAAATACACCGTGGTATTTTTTTTTTGGCAAAACAGAAATTTTTCGTCTATCACTTTTCAAAAATCTAGTGGTGCAGTGCGTAGTTCTAGTAGAGAACGCTTTCGCTAAGAAAAATCCGTAATTGCTTTTGTAAAAAGTGAAATTTTTTTGATAGACAAAATTTTTTAAAGTTACTAAAATATTTTATCGTGAACACTGATGAGCATTTTCATATAAATCAATGGCTTATCCGTGTAAGATATTTTCTCTGCCAACCTTTTTTATGTCGTTTCTTTTCATTTAAAAAATTATTTAGATTGCATATCGTTAAGTGATATGCAAAACCACATAACTAACATTTATACTTTTTTTTAGAGGAGAAGGAAAAAACTTCTTAATATAACACACGTATATATCTATGTACAGTACGCTGTCTTAAAAACCGAGGCACTTGAATGATTCTTTTGAGAACTGTAAAATGTGCTCAGTCCATCGAACATCCCACTGAATTTTCATGCCAAGCACATCAAGAGCTTCTGATGCAGCAATATTTAAACCGCCCATAATTACAGATGAGCAAGCATGATCGGGCATGCGTCAATGAATGAGCATGCTGCATTTGGTCATTGGAGCATTGAAGTCGACCCTGTTCTCTTGAATCCATTCCGATATTCGCTAGCGAATTATTCATATTCAGCTTCATCGCTGCGATCATAGTCGATGTCCACCTACGATTAAATGAATATGAATAGCAGATACTGCTGTCACCTGCAAAAGACTGTATAGGGTTGGAAGTTTGATATAGAAGCGCATTAAGAAAGATAAGAAATAGAGTAGAAGAAAGAATAGAGCCTTGCGGTATCCCTGAATTAATCTTGAACTCGTTAGATGATATCTCGTCTATGACAACTCTTATAGCGCGATCCCTGAGAAAGCTCGATATAAATCGATATCACCAACAATTAATATTAAGTTTATAGATATTTTATTTCCTCAATTAACATTTCGCAGTTCGAAAAAAAGTTTTTTTGTGATCACGCTTTTTCTTTTCTCCTTTTTTGCTTTTCTAATTTACTAATTTCACATTTGGCTTGCCTTTGTACAGAAATTGTTCTTTACACTGAACACACTTTCCACTAAACATACCTGTGACATGGGTTGCTTTTTGAATTTTATTTAATGAGTAATGCAATTAAATACAAATTGCTAAATTAACTAATGCAATTATATATGCTAAATTAAGCTCAATTAAGGACTTACAGTCGAACTTCTCTATAGCGAACTTCTCTATAACGAAATCTTCTCTATAACAAAATAAAATTCGTGAACACAACATTTTTGTGAGTATTTTCATACCTTTTTTTTCCCTATAACGAACTTCCCTATAGCGAAGTTCTCTCTGTAACGTACAATTTTTTAAGACCTAAATAGAATTTTTCACACTAAATAATCTCTCTATTGCAAAGTTTTTAGCAATCGATTTTTTGAATCAATTTAGTCACATATGTATGTATGTATTAATAAAAAAAAAATTAATGTGTTCATGTAAAAACAATTTTTTTTGTCTTAATAAATATATTTTCTACATAAAAAAAAATGTAGTCAAAACTTTCTGCAGTTTCTCTATAACGTAGAAATTTGACGGTCCCCAACTGCTACGTTATAGAGAAGTTCGACTGTAATTGCAAGTGTAACCATCATATAAAATTTTTAGAACTTATTGTACAATTGTGGTGGTTCAAATAAGTCAATATCCATCACTTATTAAATACTAATTGCTCAATTTATTAAGGGAGTTATTACAGGGTGAATTGAGCTCAATTAAGGACATAGTTGCATGTTTGAACACCATATAAAAATATTTAAACTTGTTCTGGAGATATGGTGGTTCAAATGTCTTTACTTTTCGAGCATTACCGTATTATTATAGTCGTCATAATCGATCTACTGGGCAAGGAATTGGCAAGACTATAAAGAAATTTTAAGAGACTGTAAGCGTTACAGAAGTGTTAAACACTTTTCATAATTGCAATGCCGTAAATATCTCTTCCAATCCTGTCAATTTGTAGCGCTTTGACCATAAGATAAGCGACTTTCTTTGGCCTGCAATTGAATATTATAGACAGAACGATGTGGTTTCAACAGGACGCTACTACGAGCAGAAAATCATAACCAATTTTGGCTTTATTGGCTGAGGAATTTCCAGAGCGTGTAATTTAACATTTTGGCGACGCAAGTTGTACACCAAAAGCATGCGATTTGACGCCGGTAGAAAAAATTTTTGTGGGGCTACGTCAAAGACCGTATGTACACGGATAATCCCTTAAAGTTGAAGCATTCGGTAACCAACATTCGTCAATGTATCACAGAGATAACTTACGAAATGTGTAAAAAAGTGTTCGAAATTTATATCGAAAATATCGACCATTCTAGAGGCGGTCATTTAAATGTTTTTCTATATCGTCCATTATGGCAATGCTTTATGTCTAATTTTAATCTTGAAACCGTAAACTAGATAACTTGTTATATATGGTTATGTGATAATGAAATACTCGATCAATTAAATATTATGACGAAGCATGAACAGTAAAACAAAATTTGTTGGCTGGAACTAATTCTTGTACTGATTTCAAATATGGAATAAAAATAAAAACAGAAGCAAGCACTACTTTCCTATTTAATAAAATGAAAGTTCTTTAAACCAAATTAAAAAAATTAAATTTCCATCTGCAATAACTTAACCTTTATGTCAACAGCAACATACCCGGGTATGTTTTGCGTTTTAATATCGATATATCTTCGAAAGTAGTTATCAGAATTATCTGAGATTTCATGATATCCTAAAAAAAAGTGTTTTACAGTATATACACAGATCTGAGTGGAATTGGACAACTTGGACTAGATATATGGTCATATTTCGATATATACCCTTTACGGCAACAGCTGCATACCTGGGTATGTATAGGAAAAAACATGCAAATATTTTGATATAAATTCAAACAAAATTTTATTTTGCAAAGAGAACATAACTAACATAACACAAATTATTATATCATAACATAAAATATTATAAAAAAAGCCAAAAGCCATCTATTTGTTCGACGTTTTGTAGAATATTCTGCCAGGCATTTGTCCATGCAATCAACGCCACCTTTATTTTTATTATAGTCCAATATCATTACTGGCTTTTATTTTTTGAACCTTGTACTTCGGTGGTATAATGCTCTGTTGAAAGGAACACATAGAAATGTTTTTGCAGAAACCAAATATAGTGGATTCCACTGCACGTCCCTTCGATTGAGAAAACTGTGATGGCACAAATAACCGCCTCTTATTCACAGTACAAATTGCTGTCTATCATCAAATTTTTTGCCAAGTTATAACTAGTGAATAAACTGTCACATACAATATTTCTCCTACTTCCGCTGAAGAGATTGACGCACAAATCTTTCACCACTCTTTCTCCAACATTTTTTTCTCTTTCACCGAACGCCGCCATTCCCGTTTAGATTTGTCCTTTCATCGGATAAGATGAAATGGAGTCGCATACCCACCACACTTTTACTCCATATTTGGCAGGTTTTGACGGAATGTATTGCGTAAAACCAGTACTTCCACGGAAGGGATACAATTGCTCAACAACAGTGGCGTTAGCGCCTGCAACATAATTGGTGAGTAAATTGCTGTTGAGCATCAAAAAAAAAGTCTGATATCGCTGCTGCTTTGTCGGTTTGCTTGCGTTGCTGGCGCGTATTTCCGTTATCAAAACGTATAAAACGACTTATTTGCCAAAATATTCTTACACTCATAGAAGCACGGTACAATGGATGTAAGGTCATTTTCCACAAATCTTTGGTATCACCAAGTTCTTCATCAGATTCACTTTCATCTTCCGGGTCATATTCTGGTAATTGAATTGGCTCAACATCAGAGTAATCTGAAGTCGTATTAATTATTTATTTGAATGATGCCCTGTCTAGTGGTCAATGCAAAAAACAAAACTCACAAGCAAAAACAAAAACAGTTATCAAAATATTCAAAAACACAGTAGCCAACGTAAAACAAACACACTTAGCAACAAAGAATCTTTAAAACGCAAATAATTTCCATATAAACTGTATGTGCATACCCGGGTATGCTGCTGTTGACGTACGTATAATTTTTCTGCTGTTGACATAAAGGTTAAACGTATTTCTAATTTTCCTTCAAGAACACAATCGATTCATAATACGGACATAGACTGACTGTCAATTTAAACGTTTAACTTTACATTGAATGTAACGTTATATATTTTATAAATATAGTATATGCAAATCAAAGATCGAAATTTTGTACGAAATAACAAAAAAAAAAAAAAATTTAAATACGAAAAGAAACAGAAGAAAGAAAAGAAGAAATTCAATGATGCATGAGTAGCAAAAGAATTGGATAGAATAAATGTACAGAAACATATTTAAGTTGTCAAAAACAATACAATGCAGCAGCCATACATTTTGTATGTATGAACATGCTGCATACACAAGAACAATAACGAACGAGCTGCAATTTACAAAATGTAGAAAATGTCATTGAGCTGTCACAATGCAGAGAGAAGTAAAAATTGTTATTATACGCTCATACTACAAAACAGTGGGTGACATATTGCATGTGACAGTAGCAGCAGTAACTGACAGTACAAGAGTGCACAAGTGAAGTTCAAAGGAATCAATTCATTTTCATTTCGCTTGACTTCGAATCAAAAAAAAAAAAAAAAAAATTATGCTGTAATGGGGTGTGACCGTAGTCTAGTGCATGAGCATTAGTCTTAGCAATATGGAGGTGCGGGTTCGATTCCCGCTTAGACCCGGGCTATAAGAGCTTCGCATAGTTTGTGTTTTTAAAAAAAAGAAAAATGGTTGAAAACTTCTTACTAAATGTTAATTCTCCAGCAACATTTATCAGCAAGAAATTAAAATTTTTTTAGTTTTTGAGATGCGTTCCAATAAAATGAATTCATACCTTTGCAATATTCTACTTTATGACTTGGCCAGGCATAGATGGGTATGTGTCATCAAATAAAACACACACACACACACACACACACAATGTGAAATGAAGCAACATAACAAATTGCGACTCCAATATATTACAACAATGCCAGGCAAATATATTGTATTTACTTTACGACAATAGAGTGCAAAAATATAAAAATAAAGCAAACTCTGGCTGCAATAAAAAATTACATACTTCAGTTTCATTCAGTTTCTCGATATAACAATGCCGTGTAGGCAAAACCGTACATACGACAAACAAACAACGAAACCGAACAGATTTGCATCTTTGCATCATCCACTTGAAACAGTACGAGTTGAAGTAGCAGTAGTAGTCGTAACATTTACGACAATTCACAGGGTGTTGAGTTGTAACCGAAATTAATGGTAAATGTCACAACGATATGTTTACTGTTTTAGTTGTATCTATTTACACAGCAATGGTGGAGTTGAAATTTTGTATATTTTTATTGCAGCAGCAGTAGAGCTCAAGCACATACAAATGAAATGATTTAGATTTGATCTCCAGCTCCAGGAATTAAACGATGAAACACATGAGGAATTATATGTTCATTCTATTTTGCAGATCAACGAAAAAAGAAAATAAAACAAAAGTACTTTAGAGAACGTGATGTTTGATAGTTGCTGTTGCATGTTTGTATGCTGCTGTTGGTTTTATAGGTTTTGCGGAATAGATGTGTTATTTCAGGCA
This sequence comes from Dexiosoma caninum, assembly GCA_963924685.1. Taxonomy (NCBI): domain Eukaryota; kingdom Metazoa; phylum Arthropoda; class Insecta; order Diptera; family Tachinidae; genus Dexiosoma; species Dexiosoma caninum. The sequence continues at coordinate 13,269,621 of OZ004727.1, forward strand.
GGAGGAGCTGCTATATTTGTTGAAGGAATTGCATGTTTGAAGGTCTACTGAAATGTACATATACAGATACAACAAACAAATAAGTCCACACAAAAGTCATTCGTGTCGTCCAAAAGCAAAATTGTAATTGTGTGAATTACGTCGTCAGTAATTCACACGCGACTGCCAGTCAGCAGGCATTAACTGATGCAATCTTTGCACTTTATATGGAAACATGTGTAAGTCTTTCACTAAAATTGCTTTTTCACGTCGTCTGGTTGATGTTTCTTTGTACTCAGCAATATCAGCCGCCACAGCCGCAATATTCTCGATAGAACGACCAGTCTGGTGGTTCCTGTCTTTTCAAGTCGAGCAGCTAAACGTCGAAATTTTTGTCCAGTGGCACGGCACGATTTGGAAATCTACAACGAAATCCACGCTGAAATCCAGCACTCAGGAGATGACCCGTACACATGCCGTCCATTGTGCTGAAACTATAGGAAAGGGATAGTGGGAGAAATGATAGGAGGTGAAGCTTCACTATCTTACATCTCAGCTTTTTGCACGTTGTTTTTATAGCAGTGTTGTAGTGTCTCTGATGTCAAGGAGACATATTAAATTTCGAAGTTTTTTTTTTTTTTTTGGTAGCCATATTTAGTAATTATTTTACTTCGCCGCCGCTAAAAAAATAGCGACGAAGGAGGGCGTTCTGATGTGCCTGTGGGGATTGGATACAGCTGAAGCCGTTACTGTTCAGTGACCAGTGACTATGCCTTCGCCACTGAAACCTTCCGACAACAACTGACACAAAGTCGCACACAAATGCACAACAGCAAAATGCGAGATGTTTTTTATAAGTCTGAAATTGGTGTTGGACGAAGGAAATATTTTTCGTTTTATAATCAACATGCAGAATAATTCGACCATTGCCACCCTGTGCAAAAGCTTATATATCTTACGATTTCTTTCGATTTACAATAACATTTTTGAAAATGAATTTAGAAAAATAACGGTTGCTTTTCTATAAGAAATTTTAATTTTTATTTTATATCTTTTAACAAAAAAAAATATATATTTTCTTAACAAAATCAGCTAAAGTTATTTGTACGCTGTAACAGTGCGTTACATGGATTTTTTTTATATATAAAAATAACACTGTGTGTGGTTGTATTTGTGTTGTCATTAATGAGACTATTAATCTAGGTGCTAAACTAAGTCAAACTGCATACTTGTTTTTTTTTTTTCTAATCTTTTGTCCTTTTTAAAGCACTTAACAACATTTCTTAAGAATGCTGATTTTAACTCTCTGTCTTATATTAATAATAAAATAGTTATTAGGCGATGTTGGTATCTACAGAATTTTATTAAAAATATTTACTTTACAAAAATATAAAAAAATGTTCTTTGAAAAATATGCTTCCATATCGTTGAAAGTTTCCACAAATTTTTTTTTTAATTTAAATGTTATATATCAGGCTACTAACGTCAACTATGTTATTATATAACTATGATTCTATCTCTCTTAGTTAGAAAACTGTGACGTTTTTTCTAGCGTACAATATGCATTTCTATCCAAATCGGTTGTGGAAAAACTACCATTAATTCTTTTAACACTTTAGTATTGAGTATTATAAAAATTATATTAAAAAAAAGTTGAAAAAATGAAAATCCAATTTGTTTTAAAGCTAAAATAAATGGCGTATAGTTGCATTTCTGCCAAAAAAGGAAAAAATAAAATTTGTCGCACATTGAAATCGCAATTTAATTTGACCGGCGTTCAATAAATGAAAAAAGAAATAATCTTCTCATTTATTGAAATGTGAGTTGTTGTAAGAAAAATTTCGCTAAAGATCTGCAATGGAAAGAGTGAAATGCGTATAGGAACTCGATAACCCCTCCTAAATTACTATTTCTTTTTGAGTAAATAAAGGGTGGTTAAATTTCAAGGGCCGATGTTGATTTTGAATAAAACACAAACTATTTAGGAAATTATTGTAATTTTATTTTATTATGATATATTGGTATTACTCAATTATGTATGGAACAAAATATCGGCCAAATGGGCGCCGCGACCACGGCGGCACACCTCCATCCGATGGTCCAAATTTTCGATGACCCTGAGGCATAATGGAGGTTCTATGCCGTTAATGTGCCGAATTATCTCATCCTTTAGCTCTTGAATTGTTGCTGGATTATCGACGTACACCTTTTCTTTCAAATAACCGCACAGAAAGAAGTCCATCAGTGTCAAATCACATGATTTTGGTGGCCAATTGACATCACCACCACGTGAGATAACACGACCATTGAATTTGTCGCGCAAAAGAGCCATTGTTTCGTTAGCTGTGTGGCAAGTGGCACCGTCTTGTTGAAACCACATATCGTCCACATCCATATCTTCCAATTCGGGCCATAAAAAGTTCGTTATCATCTCACGATAGCGAACACCATTCACAGTAACTGCCTGACCGGCCTCATTTTGGAAAAAATACGGCCCGATGATGCCGCCAGCCCATAAACCGCACCAAACAGTCACTCTTTGTGGGTGCATTGGTTTTTCGACAATCACTCTTGGATTCTCATTCGCCCAAATGCGGCAATTCTGTTTATTGACGAATCCACTGAGGTGAAAATGTGCCTCATCACTGAAGATGATTTTCTTCGAAAATTGATCATCCACTGTTGCCATTTCTTGCCACCATTCTGCCCATTCACGTTCTCCATGGTTCAAATTGAGTAAGTCTGAAATAGAGAAATGTCAAATAACTTTCGGAAAAAAGCTTGGCGTTTAGGTGTGGTTCACATTCAACATCGGCCTTTACAATTTAACCAGCCGATATATTGCGTATTATAATCCGTCAAATTTTTATATTTATATTGTTATGGACAATAAACAAAAACTACTGTGAATTGAATAACGTACATATTTTTAAATCTATCAATGGAACACCCTATACCCTGCTCATATGTTGAATAACTACTGCTGCTGCATTTATGTCATTTAAGTTTGTGATGGTGTAGTTTTAGTAACATAACAGAGACAACTAACTCATGCCACGACATGTCCCCAAAATTATACTTATCTCTAGTTGTTGCCGTAATAATATTACTGTTTTAATAAATTTATTCTGCAAATTTGCTAGTTTATGACTGCATTTATCTTAAGCATATTTGAGTCCTTTTAAATAGCAATTTCTTAAGAAATTCAGAAAAAGAAATAACAAGTTAAAGTTTTTATTTCATTTGTAAAATTACTAAAATGGAAAAGCTCATTCGTATTTGTAAAAGACATCTCCCAGGAATTCTTTTGAAATTTATAATCAGACCAATCGAAAGAAAATTGTAACACTTTTCCCATATTCTGCTGACAAGTTTGCGCTCTCAATTTTCTCTTGTCATTTGCAATAACTTGAAATTAATTTGCATATTTTATTCTAATTTTTCTTGGATAGTTCAATAACACCAGGGAAGCTGTCACTCAATTGTGCTGAAACTGTGACAATGTTCGCTAAATACTAACCGACTCTAAGAACTTTGTGTTGTAGTAGTTGGTATTGGACTATTAAACAGGCTTTTCAGAACTGCATTTTTTTTTTGTTATACTAAGTAGTTTATTTTTTAGAATTGTTTTTTTTTGCTAAGATTTAAAATAATATCGGAAGCATTATTTCCTTAAGTTTCTTATCCGACTTTTATTTAAGATTTATCCCAAAAAAAAAAAAAATTAAATAACAGTGTAACTGCTACAATGCAATAGTGACTATTTGAAAATAAAAAAAAAATTCCTGAAGTTGTTAACCGATCGTTAACGAAATATTGAAACAAATAGAAAATATTTCATAAACAAACCTTTAAACTTTACAATGCATTCAGAAATATTTATTAAAAAAATTAAATTAAAAAAGAAGTATTAAAAAATAGATCAATTATTTCGTTTTTTTTTTTTTTTTAATAATATTAATAAATATTATTAAGAAAATTTATTGGTAGACCAAAAACAATATTCCTGGAAAATATTGTTGGCTACGTATGAATAATATAAACTTTCAAGATTTTCTAATAATACGTATACGTATGGATGCATACCCATTGGGTAACTTTCCAATCATAAATGCGAGTACATATCGCACACTAAATCATAAACAGTCACAACTCAAAATTCATAAAGTTTTTAGGAGAGGCAAAAAACTATTTTTAGAAACATGATTGCAATTTTATAATTAAATTGTGTTCCACAGTAAAGAACATTATCTTTAAAGAAAGTGAACTTGATTTTTTTTTCATTTTGTGAAAATAAGGAGATATTTTGAGTTGTGACTATTTCATTGCACTCTTTACTCTCTGACAGATATTCTTCCGACGAGCTACTATTATCGTCTTTGGGCAGACTAAATTCACTGCCAGAATCGCTAAATATATTTACACTACTATCACTATTTGTACGAGAATCAGTTTCTTCACTTGAAATTTTTAGTGTTGATGTCTAATGTTCAATATTTGGGCACGACATTTTCGACAGCTAAGTGAAAACTAAGGAATTAAATTTTGCATTAAACTTTTTGACAAATTTTTGAACTTTAAATGATGCACCACAAAATTTAAAACTTTTTTCATTAATAGCGTCACAACTCGAAATAATACTATTAACGTGAAATTAAAATACTCAGTTGCTAATAAGCGCGAGTTATGATAATGTACTAAAAATAGTACTTATCATCACTAATCTCTTCTTCATCAGTATCATTAACTTTCTTACTCAGGAAAGTAACGGTACAAACCTGTTTAACCCTAGTCGGACTTAACAGGTACAATTGTACCTTTTTCGTTTTTAAATTTTAATAACTTTTTTTTCATAAACAACAGAAATCTGGGATTTTGTGACATCTTAAAATATTAAATTAAATTTAAAGTTTTAAATTTTCAGAGAAAAATTATGAATTTTTGCCCATGATTTTGGCATTTTACTATCTTATACCCTTAAGAGACTGACTAGGTACAATTGTACCTTCATATATAATTTGTGAAGAAAGACTAAGATGGAAATAGAAAATACTTTTTTATTATAATTATTTTATTATAAAACTTCACTCAATTATGTTACATGAAATGCATGTTGTATTCTGTAGCGAGTGTTCATCACAAACGGGTTTAACGGAAATCATGCAAATCTTACGTTGCTTTCGTGTTTCCGTTGTGCATACATAGCAACTTCCTACGACAGGAGAGGCTCCACGTCTCCCATAAGATACTTTAAAACCAGCTTCTTGGCTTGGTACTGCCGCAATAGATCGACCTAAGACCATTTCTATAGCACCGCGAAGGAAATGTTTGCTAGTAATACATTTATTTTTACTGCATGCACAGTTGTTTTGAAAGATATTTCTTACTTAAATCTAAAGACGTAAAAAAATTATCCGTGACCACATTTCGTACAGATCCTTTATAAATTTCAACAAGGTGGAGTACAGTTTGTTCACCAATATTTCGTTGTCTTTGGCCATCTTTTGGCTTTCCAGTATAAATTTGACCATGCAATGGGTAGGAATTGATTGAATCACAAGCCCAGAAAATTTGTATCCCATACTTAGCTGGTTTAGTAGGTATGTACTGTGTAAACCTGGTACGGCCTCTAAATGGAAATAATTGCTCGTCGATAGTGATACATTCATATGGCTTGTATGCTTTTTCTAAATTGCTGTTCATCATAGTCCAGATGTCATGAATTGGTGCAGCCTTATCTGATTCCAAACGCTGTACACATGTATTTTCGTTGTCAAAGCGAATAAATCTGAGCTTCATCTTGAAGCGATCTCGGGACATTGCAGCCCGTATAAGAGGCAGTGCATCAGCCTTCCATAAATCAGTCAAATTATTTTTGTTATCTCTATGAACGCCAGCTGAGATAAGAATACCCAAAAATGCATCGAGTTCAGTTGCAGTGAAGGGCTGAAACTTTTTCTGAGATGGCTGTTCAGAGGAATTATGAAATACTTGTCCCAACTTATTATTGAAATTATCAAAAATTCTTTTAGGTTTTTATTTGTGATTCTAGGCGTACTCTTAATATAAATTATATAATACCTTCACTAACAAATGTCATATTTCTGTTGATAAATATATGAAGGTACAATTGTACCTGTTCCGTCTTTTAACGGTGTAATATTCTTCCGTTCGACTAGGGTTAAGTAGATTTAAGAACTTTTTATATTGATAAGTTTTAGTTTTGTGTTTTAGATTTAGTCATATAAGAACATTTGATAAATGAAGTTTAATTTATGTTTAATAAATAAAAAAGTATTTATTGTGATAATTAAAATTACATAATTAGCGCAGTCACAACTGAAAATAGTACTCTTTAGTTGATTACGCACAACCGGCACAAATGACATAAAAACAGACAGAACGGTATTTTTCCAGTTAAGGAAAACAGTGATGCCAACAACATTTTTGCGGTCGTTAGAGATTTGTTCTGTGACCTCGATTATGCAATAAAAACGATTTTGAAAAATTTTGAGTTGTGACTGTTTATGATTTAGTGTGCGATATGTATAGCTATATATACAGGCTGGGCCAAAAGTAATCACCCGATGTTCTTTTGCTGTAAAATTTTTATTTAAGAGAAATTTTGGCACTGCTTATGATATGGGCTAACTGACCGCCGCCAGATTTGCTGACCATGCCTGCAGATCAAAAGGTTTTTATTAAATGAAATTACAGCGAAAAGCCATCGGGTGATTACTTTGGCCCACCGTGTATAAAGCTGAATGTGAATTTGTTTGTTTGTTTGTGTGTTTGTACCTCATAGTAGCCCAAACCGCTGGGCCGATCTTCCTGAAATTTTCACACCATATAATTGGGACTCTTGAATGAATTATAGGCTACTTTTTTTTATCAACCGCACTTTTACGCTTACTTTTTTAATTATGCTACTCCTTCCACATGGTTTTTAACGGGCTTTACTTCGCCATTTGTGTACCAATTTCAACTGAAGATATTCTTAAACTATAATAAACTATAGTATAGAGATTTACATATTTACCTTAATACAATATGCCAAAATTAATTATTATTTAGAATTATCCTATATTTATATCGTTATGAAACCTTTAAGAATATTAATTTGTAATTAAAAAAATTATGAAAAAACATTACATGGCAAAAATAAAAATAATATAATCTAAGCTTAAAATTAAAGAGATTTACTATGTGATCAACGTTCCTTTTTGAGGTTCATAGCTGATTAGAATTATAACTCAATCGTATAAGGGTTTTAGATTTTTTTTGGAAAATAAAATTCTCGAAAACTTTCGAAATGTAGCGAACAGTATGGCATGACATTAATTAAAGTGGCGGCAATATGTTTTCAATGCGGCAAAATCCGATCCATTGACTCATTATTTAGTTATAAGTTGGACATACCTACACTCGCAGCCACATATACATACATATTAACAAAAATACATACATACGAGTACATAATTAAATCATCGCAAAAATAAGAAAATATTTTTTATGAGAAATTTTATAGTGCTTCTTGTGGTCCACAGGTTAGTTTAGGGGTTGATAGGTGGCGTACCTTCCTCGAATGAGAACGCCTTACTTATCTCAGAGCTTAGGCCCATTGTGATGCCGCAAGAACTAGCCAGGGTCTAGGCGGCAATCGTACGCGCACCTCCAGTTATCTAAGACTAATGCTCTTGCTACTACTACGCTACGGAGGCAACGAAAAGTTGTAGCAACATTTTGTTGCCAATGAACTTATTGTGTCACATGAAATCTTTCGCATCACTAGATGATCTAAAACTTTTTAAAAGATAGAGATTAGATAGAGAAACCATATGAGTTTTGACTATTTCGAGCTGTTTTATTTTCTACACCCCTTTAGAATTATCTAATTTTATTTGTTAGCATGAACATCAATAATATATTTTGAAATAATGAATATATTTTCTGTTTAAAACTTCCATGCAAAATGTATTATTAAAATGCTTTCCCATTTGCAGTATTCGCCATTGTTAACTGCAAGACATGAACTGCAGCGCAGATGTGCTTTTTTAGTTTCGTAGTCTACCGGAATCTTAAATAATTTAATCCAACAACGTACTTCTAATGTTATTTCTATTTAATATAAAATATATTTATTTATATAAAATATTCGTACACAAAAAAAAATTAACTTTTGATTTAATAACAGGCACAAACTTTTGTCGAACGAACAAACTAAATTGAAATGATTTTCTTTTTTTTTATGAAATTTCTAGAAACATTTTTATTGCTTGTCTGACAAGAATGCACACATACTTCCACACACAAGTACAAAAAATCTCTTGATGTATTTTGATTTATAAATTGTGCTGTATTTTTTATTTATTTTTTGCTTGAGTCTCATTCCTACACTTGACAGTTTTTATTTAGCTTGTCACAGATTTTGATATGTTATTTGTCAAATGCATTTTTGTTTTTTTTTACATAAACACCACAAACTAATAACCAAAAAAACGTACAAACGTACTCAGTGGTTCTTTCAAGCATACCTAATTTAATTGTATTTTAATCCTAGAACCATAATGTACGTACATTTTACGTACAGTTTTTTTTTCACATGTATATAAAAGAAGTGATCGGCATTCTAACGCCAATTCATTTTAGCTATGCTCTCATCAATTGTGCTGCTATGCTTACAAGTGTTATTTAATGTTTTATAGGAATTCACAGTATGCGCACCTAGAGACTGTACGTAAAACTTACGTATCGTTGGTAATAAAGGTTAAATTCTTGCATGTAATTGTTTCGTAACGTTAGCAAACTACGAAAGAACAAGGCTGATATAACTCCCGAGCTACTCGGTTTGCACCACTGTGGATCATCGAAAAATTTACATATTTGAAAATTATTTTACTTTTTATAACAAAGTAATTTCAATATAAAGGCTGTCACAACAAGAACGCAAGATTTAAATTTGGCGCCATTCGAAGTGTCATTGTTTGACATGTGAACAATTGTTATTGTTTGCTAGTAGAAGGTACGACGTTAGTAAAAATGGAGCGCTACACGAATGAACAACGTATTCTCATCGCGAAATTGTTTTACCAAAATGGTGAAAGTTTTGCGGCTACAGTTCGCAAATTGCGATCAATTTGCGGTCACACTGTAAAGAGATTAATGGATAAATTTGCCGAAACTGGGTCTGTTAGTGATGATCAATCGAAAATGTCGCAGCTGTACGTGATGATGTCGCTCAAACTCCATCCACCTCAATCCGCCACCGAGCTCAGCAAATTGGTGTCTCCAAATCCACTATGCAGCGAATTTTGACGAAAGATTTGCATCTTCATGCATACAAAGTTCAATTGACTCAGGAACTGAAGCCAGCTGACTATGGATAGCGAAGGGAGTTCATTAATTGGGTATTGGAGAGACAACATGAAAATGCTGATTTTGCCGATAAAATCATCTTCAGTGACGACGACCATTTCCATCTTGATGGCTTCGTCAATTGGCAGAATTGTCGCATTTGGGGTGAGGAAAATTCTCGAGTGATTCACGAGAAGCAAATGCAATGTGGTGTGGATTTTGGGCTGGAGGAATCATTGGACCTTTTTTTTATAAAAATGAGGCTGGTCAAGCGCAAACAGTCAATGGTGTTCGGTATCGTGAAATGATAACCAGTTTTTTCGTGCCTAGAATTGAAGCAATGAATGTGTAGGGCATGTGGTTTCAACAAGACGGCGCCACATGTCATACAGCCAGAGAAACAATTCAATTGCTGCATCAGTCATTTAAATCTTGCGTTCTTGTTGGGACACCCTTTACATATATTTTTAATGAATTAAAAAAAAACAATTGAAATGAAATCCTACCGAAGATTGGTCATTTATTGAAATTTATCAAACGTAATGTATATATACGTACAATTTACGTATCGTTGGTATTAACGTATTATAAAATATCGTTATGGTTCTAGGGTTAAGAAGAATATAATTTTTTGCTAAAGTTGTACTCTGGTTTTTTTTTTTTTTGTGTTTTATCTAGGACTAGCTTTCAGGAGATTACCCCTACACATGCGATGCATTGTGCTGGAACTATAGAAAAGCGATAGTTAGAAGCAAAATACAAAATCCACAATAATTTCTAGAATATGCTGCGTGCTCCAGAAGTATCTGAGGAGCTGAATGAAGGCACGAGTGAAGATCAAGTGTAAATGTAAGATAGAATGTGGTATACATATTATTAAACTTCTAGCCGACTTTTCTTGTATGGACTTATAACACTTTCAAAAATAACTGCTCATATGGTGAGGAGCTCAAAAATCAAATCTATTATATAAAATTCTCGTGTCGCGGTGTTTGTAGTTAAACCCCTCCGAAACGGTATGACCGATTGTCATGAAATTTTGTGTGCATATTGGGTAGGTCTGAGGAGATCGGACAACATCTATTTTCCATCCCCCTAAAATTAACCACGCCCACTTTACTCCCACTATTTTATTACCTACTTTTTCCTTTTTTGCAATATGAGTATCAAATGAAAGGGTATGCTGAGGAGATTTTGAAAAGTTTATCATCAACCCAAATCCCATACGGCGACCGACCCTAGAACTGCAAAAACCTATTTTTAATGCTTATTTGCAATATGGGTATCAAATAAAAGGGTATGATGAGGAGATTTTAAAAAGTTTATCATCAAACTAAGTTCATAATGGCGACTGACCCTAAAGGGAAGAGAACGAAGCCGGTCTCCTGTCTTACTCACTATACAGTTGATAGTAAAGATATTAATAATTATTTTTAATGTTTAGATAGCTATCGGGAATTGTAATTTAAGATATATTTGTTACTTTGATAAAGTTTAATTTATTAACCTAAATAAAGCATACATAATTTCTTTGTCTAAAACGCTTTCGATTATATAATTAAATTCCCGCACACTTATAGTAGATAGTTATTTTTATTGAACTAAAAAAATTGTTTCCTAGAAATAATATACATGGCAAAACAACGTTTTCCGGGTCAGCTAAAAACAGCAAAACTTGTTTTTTTTTCGCATTAGTAAACAGATTCCGGTGATCTAGTTTTTTTTTTATAAAATCGTGTTTATAATTTAATTTTTGTTTTTTGTTGAAGAAGTAAACAAATAGCAAGTCTCCAAGGAAATACTTTCTAATTGTCGTGCATGGTAGGGCTTGAGCGTGAGTGATGAAAAATTTTAATGCCCTTAAGGATGAGTCTTCCAAGCAAAGGAAAGTTCCGGCGATATACAAGCTGGCCCTTCTTTAGCTTATAATGCTGCAATTCTGCTACAGCAGGTATGTGCAAGAATAAAGCCCTGCTATAAAACTTCACAACCGGGTTTTTTGTTTTTCAGTGCACTACCCAGAAAAACGTAAAATCAAGATTCAATTAAAAAGAAAAAGGAAAATTCAATTAAACTAATAATTAGATTACAACCTATCACGAAAATTCGCAGAATCAATTAATAGTTTTAATTGGAAAAAATTTTAAAAACTTGGCCATTTTTAGTGCACTGTCTTGAGAGAAAACCAAAGTCAATTCCAATAAACGTGGATTCAATTAAATTATTAATTAAGAAAAAAACAATTTTCTGAGCAAAAACTTAATTGGTAAAAATTTTATTATTATTTTTTTCCGGGTATCGTTTTGCAGGAGAAGGTATCCCCATGTTACTGTTATTGTTAGGCATCTTAATTGTTGGCGTGTTACTTACATTTTTAAGAATTCTTAATACTTTTTTTTTTTTAATTTTTTTTATTATTTTAACAATCTATTTTTTTTTTTTTTTTTTTAAAGCTTAAAAAAATAGATTGTTAAAATTTTTAAGAATTATTTAAAAAACGACAACAATCAAGGTCTTTCTTAGCTGAGGCATTCCCACTAAGTTATGCATTAGTAAGTGATAATACGCAGTGCTCGATTGCAAAGTGTTCTACATTTTCTCATTTCTAAATTAAAAACAAACAAAAAAAAATGTAGGCAGTGTTTTTTTACAAATGCACAAGACAAAATAAATTACAACATACGAGTACAAACATATTTAGAAGCTGTGTGATACATGAAGACAACAGAAAATTTAATTCAACGCGGGCGTAACTTTGTAACACATCCCAGGAACTTAACTCTGACACAGGAATATACGTATGTATGTATATGAACATACGAATGTTCTTTTAAATGTTCATAAATTTTCCTTCAATATTTAAACTAATGATACTGCTATTGTCTATTTATTTTGTAGTAAATTAATTTTAAATTGTAATTTTGTGTGTGCATTTTGTCTGGAGCATCTGTAGGCAACAGTAACAAACGCCTAGTGGTGTGATAATTTACCCATAACATGGCTCCTTGAAAACACATATCATTTTGACATGCCTATGTGTCATTTATATAGTGGATGATCTTTTTTCAGGGGTTTCTTCTTTTTATTTATTTTTTTTTTTTTTTGCTATAATTTTTTGTAATTAATGTGTTGTGTAAATCTTATCTCACAATTAGTCACCCGCTGACCACAGACAAAAAGACCGAAACGTTAGAGACACTAAAATGTATCTGATGTCTATAATTTACACAAAATTTATATTTGTCTTATTTTCTTTAGTACGAAAAAAAAGAAAAAGAAAAACAAAATAAAGAATTTCAATTGGAAAAAAAACAACAAGAAATGTGAGAATGCCAAAAATGTTCACATATCTCAGCGTGTTAATCAAGATGTGAAAGAGGCAAGAAAACTCAGGACTTTTGTATACGAAAATATTAAGGCTGCTCTAAATGAGGCTATAATTTCAGCTCAGCTTGCCGAACTACATATATATTAGTGAATCTTAAGATTCTGTCAAATTAGCATAATGAAATTTTAGTGAAATACTTCGCTTCATTGTATATTTTTTAGAGCAAATCTTTGTTCAATGCAGTAATATTTTCCTGTAACGAAAGAATAACATATTTTGCGATTACACTTATTTCATCCAATATTTGACTAATTAAACAGTCGCTAAGACAATTTTGAATTTTTTTTTAATTCTTCTTTTTATTTGACCTGCTATTTTTATTGCATGCAATAAATTATTTAGCACTGCAGGTCTTTTTTATAAAAAGTTTTCAAATTATTTATTTTCAAAAATTTCGCTAACCCTTGGTTAGCATCATCAGGAAAATTAAATTTTTCGAATAAAATTATTTAACAAATCAAATTATTTTATATTATTTGAAAAGAAAAAATTTTTTTCAATTATATAAAAGTATTTTGAAAAGAAAAAACAAAAAAAATTTTTTTTTTATAAAAATTCAAAATAACTCAAATTACGTATGAAATATTTAACAATTATAATAGAAAAACTTATAATTACTATTATATGAAATAAATTGTCCCTATTTTTTATTAACGAAATATCTATAATTTTGAGTTTTTTTTTTTTTATCTATATTAAAATTAATTCTTCTATCTATTGGTACTTGTATTATCTCAAACATTTCTAACATACGATATAACGACGTTTGTTATTATCATTTCTACTTCATCAAAATTCGGAAAGTGATTCAAGTTCGCACAATGTGACGTTAATGCAGTTTTTTGTGTATTAATGTGTCTGTATTTTTGATCTGATTTATGGCCTGCTATTCTAGTTCTAAGTTTGTTCTTTGTTTAAGTTTGTGTTGGAACAACAAAGACAATATAATAGTAATTTTAAGTTTTGCTATTATAATTGTTAAATATTTCATATGTAATTTGAGTTATTTTTAATTTTTTTTTTTTTTTTTTTTCAAAATACTTTTATATAATGGACAAAAGAATTTTTCTTTTTTAACTAATATAAAATATTTTTATTTTAAGTTTGTTAAATAATTTTATTCGAAAAATTTAATTTTCCTGATGATGAGGGTTAGCGAAATATCGAAAATAAATAATTGTAAAAGTTTTTTATAAAAAAGACCTGCAGTGCTAAATAATTTAATTTTTTTTTAATTAATGATACGAAACATTCTTATATGACATAATAATTTCAAGAGCTTTTCATTTAACATGCCTATCAAATGCACATTTTTTTACTTTGACCGGCATTACCCCTATACATGCGGTGCATTGTGATAGAGATTTAGAAAAATCGTCCAACCCTTAAAATTATTTACCGGAATTATCATAAAAGTATAACAGTTCTCTTTTCAATATTTCTAGCTATTTATTTAAAATTTTTTTTTGTTTATAATAAAAAAAAAATTATTTTTAAAATTCACAATAAAAAAAAAATTTTTTGACAATGAAAATTCAAACACATTCTGCAATTTCAAAATAAAAATATTAGCAGCCATATTAATAAAAATATATTCTGGATTTGAAATAGGTATAAAGATTCGATTTTGTATTGAAATTTGTGCTTGAACCAAATCCAAAATAAAAAAAAAAAAAAAAAAAATAAATTTTCCTGAAAAAGCTACACAAAGGAGCAGCGAAATAAATATAAATATTACATAATAACTAGTGTAATTAAAAAAACTTTAATAGTAATAATCTTATTTATATAAGAAGTTATAATGAACTCAAACTGCTTCGGTCATTTTGGGCCACCTTGTGTGCATAAAATATCTGCTATTTTTTGCCTACTCATGCACATACAAAATTCTTTGTTTGCCAAAAACAAAAAAAAATTAAAGGAAATTTAAATATATTTCAAAAATAAGTGTCTAAATTGGCCGCTAAGCAGCATTAAAGTAATTTGTGTGTTTTTGCCATGAAACATTAATTTTGGCTTATTTTAATTAAATTTTCATTTATCTGTCAAGCGATTCATAGAAATCATATAATATGTATACTCTACTTTTGTATATAATGCAAACAAAAAAAAAAAAAAAAACTATGCATTAATTCAAGCAACATTGTATGCAGAACTGGGAAAAATTATTATTAAAATGTAACAACAAAGTTGTGAAATTAAGTTGTTAATTACTATATAAATTTAGGGTGACGCGAAATCATATTTAATGCAAAAGAAGACCAACCGGTTATTAAGGCGCTGCAGCAAAATTTTTGTTCGCGTAAACAAACAAAAAAAAATTCAATTAAATTAAATTAAATTAAATGTCTTGATGTTCAGCGTCAATCTGCAACATACATTTTTGTAAAAGCAAAAGCCTAAAAATACGTACATTTGTTTTTTTTTTATGAAATTACGGAAAAGTTCTGTTAATTAAAATTTATAATTTATTTGTGCTGCTTTCAAAACATGACAAAAATTGCCTGATTACAAATAATGACTGACGTCAAAATTATAACAACAAACAGTACTTCAATGTCATCACTTGGCTTCGAAATAATCTAAAATCATTAAGGTCACCTTTTTTTTTTAGATATAAAAAATGAATTTTCTTGCTGCCGCTCCTAATGCACGATTATTAATTACCGCTCATTAGTGTCTTTGTTCTCGATAGCTGATCAATCAAACACCAAACAAACCAACACCAAATTAAAAACTCAATATCATTGTATCAAACAAAAATCATTAAATAACTTTAAATAAAGCAGATAAAAGAAATGGTCAATTATTGTTTTAGGCTTCAAATATTGAGGTATCAGATGGTAAATTTAATGAAATTTGTCAGTTGCTCGTTTATTATGTATTTTTATCTTGATATTTGTTCCAATGCTTTTAATGGCTTAATTTTTCACTCTCTGCATTTTGGTTTTGAAATATCAAGCAACGGCAGTGCAGACGTTTTTGTGTGGTTACATGAATTCATTTATTAAATTATTTATCTACTGTATACCAATTTTTTCTTTTGTGTGAATTATAATTGTAACTTATTACGGATTTTTAGATAAATATACACCGTTTGAAAAATTTCTTTCGAACAATGCTGAAGATCTGCTGACGCCGTGGCAAAGATAACAGAGAAATTCGACGCTGTGCAGTGTTTGCAAGACACAATAAATAATGAAATTTGATAACAGATACAATTAATATACATATTTAAATTTAAAGTTTTATTATGAAAAATCACCAACTGGAAAAACATTTCAAACTATTTTCCTATTGTTTATTAAAAACAAACACAAATTGTGAAACCAATTTGGCTTCTTCTCGGGCTACTTATAATTTCGTAATTAAAGTGATTTATAGGAGGCAGTAAAGAAATTTTCATA
This sequence comes from Dexiosoma caninum, assembly GCA_963924685.1. Taxonomy (NCBI): domain Eukaryota; kingdom Metazoa; phylum Arthropoda; class Insecta; order Diptera; family Tachinidae; genus Dexiosoma; species Dexiosoma caninum. The sequence goes on from OZ004727.1 coordinate 13,285,749, forward strand.
ATTAAACTGAATACAAACGTTGTAAATTAAGAGCGTAGGAAGAGCAGCTATAGGAGAGTAACAGTTAGAGACAGAGAGAAAGAGAGAGAGAGAGAGACAAACGTATTAAAACGATAGAAAATCACAATAACAAGAGTCCAAAGAAACGTGAAAGGAAGGCAAAGCAGTACGAATTAGAAAAATCTAGAAAAGGTAAAAGAAAACCAGAGAAAAACAATTGAGAAACACATATTTGGTTACATATTTTCTACTGTTAAAAATTTTATACGCTTTTGACGAAACCAATACAGTTCAAATAAAGAAATCAACTGTTTTATGACATATAAATTGGACTTATTATTAGTTTTATACTTTGCAAAGTAAATGTACAAAATACAAAATTGGGAGGTGTAACCAAGACCATATATTTTTCTTGCGTGTGAGGTTGGGTTAAAAATGCCTTCGCACTTACAGAGACAGTCCTCCTTCTGCGGGTAGATTCCTTCCCGGAACCGCTTTCCACATGACTTCGGGAAGGCCCAGAGCGGCGTCACTATCAGGACCGCCACATACTAACCAAGACTGTATGAACAACACTTTAAAAAAGGTTTGTGACCTACTTAAATCAAGCTATGACTTCGCATATTAAGTCTCGAAGGCCAAACAACAATCACAAGCCAGACCGTACTTAAAAAAATAATTACGCGAGACGCCAGATTATTCTTCAGCGAAGCTCTGCCCTACGACGGAAATTGTATTTATATATTTCATTCTTCAACTGTTGGAATTTTTGTCCTGTATACTTTTTAAAACAGTATTGTGTCGTTGTGTGGGTAATATATTTAATACTCTCGATATTTCCGCTCAATATTTCGAAATGTCTTAACGTCACCGGATTGAAATTTTTCCGTAGTACTCGCATGCCGCGAGACAGCTTGTATGTGCTTTGGAATCATGTGAAGCACAGAAACGATAAAAATATATTTTAAGTAAAAATTTTGTAATACCAATTAAAATAATTAATTAGATTTTCAACTGTAAAGAATTAAATTATTATTGTTAACTTAATTTAATAAATTTTCAATTCAATTTTTAATAATAATAATTAAAAATTTAATGAAATATTTTGAAAATAAAAACAGTTTATTTGGTATTAATTTTTATTAGTATATGAAGTAAAATAATCAATCCTTCATATACTCTTAATGTTAAAAATGTTATACTAAAAAATCTTCCATAATTTTTGTTTTTTTTTATTCATACCCATAATTTTTTTTATTACAAATAGGGTCTCAGCGCCAATATGGCATTCTTGAGATAATCTGGCAAAAGTTTTCCATTATGAATATATAATATATTTGGATATAACCTAAGAAGATATAAAATTATTATAAATTAATTTGAAATTTAATGATTAAATTAAAAATCAATTTTTATAATAAGAAACAACAAAAAGAAAGAAGATAAAGACTATAATTAAATTTCTTTTATATATTTATTATATTTAAATAAATAAATACTAATAAAAATAATCTCAAAACTATATATTCTAAACCTAATAATATTGATAATAAATGTTTACGATTAGAAATAAATATATGCATATATTCCTATTATAAATAAAATTCTTGAAAATATCCATTTTAATATAATAATTTTTTTTAGTAGTTTAAAAATAAAACATTTGATTTTATTGAACAGCAAAAAAAAAAGAAACTATTTATTTAATTAAGTATTGAACACAAAAATTAATTAAAAATTTATTTGAATTGATTAAACTTTTAATTGAATCCATATATTATTATAATTAAAGTTGTTAATTAAAAATCAGGGAGGACATGTTTTTTCTGTGAATAATTTCACATGTATTCATTAGACCGTACCACAAAAAAAAATCCCCGCACACCCCCTAATAAACACCGATCAAAATGGTCGATGACCAACGAACGCATGGGCCATATTTTTTCTAGGCCATATGAGCCGCCAAAATTACAAACGACTTGAATCGCTTCGAAATATGATTGATTAAAATTTCCAAAATATTATTCTAGTTTGATTTTTTAAATCTTTTAGTAATAGTTGAATTTTAAAATGTTTCTGTTGGTATTTTCATGGCTGTAAGTAATAAATAAGAGACATTTATTAAACTAATTTAAATCCCAATAAGTTAACTTTGGCTTAGTTCTCCGTTAGCTTTACACCAAAATTAAAAAGTAAAAAACGGTTACCATAACAAATGACAAATAACATTTAATTAGTTAAAACAAAGACGCCTTAACAACCCAAAATAAGTCTCGAAACAAGACTACTTAATAATTTGTTGCTTTTAAAATTTAAATACCGCAGCGAAATAGACAAGATGGAAAAAAATGATAAGGGGAAGTAACATTATGAAATGAAATTATCATTTATTATCCAAAAGACTTGTGGTGAAATTTTATTAAAAAAAAACGTTTTATATAAATATGTGTGCGTATTTCTACATCAATATAGCAGGGCCTTGACTAATGCTTTTCTTACTAAGCAGAAGAAGGAAACGAGTTCTTAAAAGTTTATGTTTTGTAGACAGTGCAGTGCAGGGTTTTTATTCAGTTCTCTAAAGGCCTTATAACACTTAATTTTTCTTATCTTTCTAATTTTTCTTTCTCTTATGTTTGAGGAACAACGTAAATATATTGGAAAAGGAAAATGAAAAAAGGAAACAGTGGCAAAAGATGACCCAAGTGAATTGTTTGGACTACACCAGTAGTAGACAAATTAGCAGGAATTATTTCTTTTTTTTTATCTTGGACCAGGAGATGACCCCTACACATGCGGTGTGCATTGTGCTGGAAATATGGGAAAGGAATAGTAGAAGAAATGATAGGAGGCGAAGCTTCCCTATCTTACAACACTGCTTTTTGCACGTTATTTATTTTTACAGCAGTATTGTAGCGTCTTTGATGTGAAGGAGACGTATTAAATATTGAAGCTTCGTTTTTTAGTAGCCATATTTAGTAATTATTTTATTTCGCCAGTACAACACAATACCGACGAAGAAAGGCGTTCTGATGTGCCTGTGGATTGGTTGCAGCTGAAGCCGTTACTGTTCAGTGACCAGTGACTATGCCTCGCCACTGAAACCTTCCTACAACAACTGACACACAAATGCACAACAGAAAAATACGAGATGTTTTTATGAGTCTGAAACTGGGGTTGAACAGGAAAATTTTTTTTAAATTCCTGAATATTAATTGGTTTTTTTTTTCAATAACCATTTCTAATTTCTCAATTTAAACTGGAAAAGGTGTAATATATATTAACTGTCATCTTAAAAACAAAAACTTAAAATTTCAAAGAATATGTAGGCCACGCGGATCTGAGATACGTAACCAAACTTTTAAAAAGTTGATAAAATACACGAAAAATTTTTTTGGCAATTAAAAAGTATATCTCGGTTTTAAAACTCAAATTCCACGAAGTTGTATGATTCTACGAATTATTATATGAAACAATAGCATTACGGCTGAAAGTGTCTAAAAAATTAAGCAGGTTACATGCAGGCAAAAAAAGAGCAAAATAAAATTCACAACAAACCCTTTACAATTTTCTGCGTTTCCCCTTCTACTTCGACCATATTTTTTGTTACTTTTTACTTGACTTTATTCCTAAATTCGCATATATCAAACAGCTGCTACAAGCAGACAAAATAATTTATGACTGTCATCAACAACCCCATGTCAAACCCCCTTAAGACAACAGTCAGCAAATGATGAATGATGTGCCAGACAGACTAAAAATTGGGCAAAAATAATAAATGAAAAAAAAAACGCATAAATCGTTAAGCAACTAGCAAGCCAAAGGGTTGACCATAAAATAAATTTCAAGAAACAGCAAAGCCTCAACACGAAGGTTTAAAAAAATTGAAAGCAAAAGAAACTCACTACAAAATTAATTAGACTCATTAACTTCAGTGTCAATATATTAAAAGCAATAAAATACTTAATGAAACTTCATTAATGCATAATCATTAGGAATTCTTCCACGATATTCTCAACTATTGATTTGCTACTCCCTCTCTCTCTTGACAGTCTTGTATAAAACAATGCTTTTACTCACCACTAGTTTAGAGAATTTATTGTTGTTTTTATTGCTGTTATTTTTGTTGAATTAAAATATGTGCACACAATTTGAATAAAGTTATTTACGAGCATTTAATTTTTTGTTACATTAATTTGAGCAGAACTGACAAAACATAAATTAGCTTCCGTTTTTAACTAATTACATACACATACGTATATATACATATATATATATATGTATATGTATGTACATAGACATACCCACAGCGAAAACAATCAGTCAACCATAAATTTTAAGTTGAAACAAATTTTAACTCATTCCTATTGTCAAATGAAAATACATTCATCCCTCCCCCGCCTAACCCTCACGTTCTGTAAGAACAAGAACACCGTCATCATTAGTGTTCTGTTGTCACTAGCACCCTCATTTCATTTGTACATTTATATGACAAGCTACTTTACAAACGAATGACTTCTTTATGAGAGCATGTTTTGGAAATTATGCTGGCCATAAAATTTTCAAGAATATAAAAATAAAATTTATAATTTTCTTCTTTATAAATAAAATTTAAAAAAAAAAGAAATACGACACAAGGATGCCTGTTGGTTAGTAAGCAGAGGTGGCAGCAAACGGTCGCGATTAGAGGTAAATGCCACACACATTTCGTTTTCTACATTTTATGTAAGACTAATTAATGCTTTGAGTAGGCCAATTACTACAGTAGCCGGGCACAGGGGTCAGTTCAGAGAAGTATGTCGTTATGGTTGCGGAATTTAATGAAATTAAATCGTTAAAATTCCAACCTAAGCATTGGATTTTTTTTGGATTTTTTTAGTTTTTTTAGAAAAATTGTTTCAAAGCATACTTTTGATCCCCTCCTGTTCCAATGATTGCCGGCCAATCCAACAAGTGGCACACGTGGCGGACCCATTAACCATTAAGATCTGCAGCAATCCCAGCATTTGCTAGATACTCTATTAAACTTTACTAGTCGAGTGATAATTCCTGACTTTCAACCTCATCACTGAGTCTCTTTAAAATGTTAGTGAAACATACCAGACTCCCCGCTAGGAATTGAACCTAGAACCCCTACACTGATAGACTCACTAGACTACAGAGGCGGTCGAATTCATATTTAGTGTATAGTTATAAATACAAAAGATAGTTGGGCCCAGGTTTTACTTACAGTGTTATTTGTATGTTTTTGAAGTAGTTTTACTGATGCCAAGTCTGGGAATATTCATTTGTAAAAGTCCTTCAAATCTGCAAGAAAATATTTAATTAATTAATGATAATTTTCTGTCGTGTTTATTATTTTATAATTTTAGTCTGAAACTGGGGTTGAACCCAGGTCTGTTTTTGGTTTTGTAGTCAACGTGCAGACTACCAACCGTCGTGCCATCGTGTTTTTTCAAACCATCCGGCTTTATTTGCTTGAAGAAATGTAGACACTGTATTTCTATGTAGAGATTGCGATCACTTTTATTATTTTCAATTTTCAAAAAGATGCTACAAAAATTTTCTTCAACATCTTTTTCCTTCCAGCCTCGTGTTTCAGTACGGGTACTGCGAATAAACACTCGCCATAAAATATATTTATATAGAGCTCGTATTATAGCCATAAAGAATTTAAATGCTGTGCCACAAAGACTCTTTTAAAATTAACAAACAAATCAAAAAAAGAAACAGTCTTTGTCTAAATAGGAGATTTTAAATATATTGTAGTGTGTATACGTGTACGTGCACGTGTACGTGTATGTGTATGTGTATTATTGCAATTCTGCGTGAAAGTTATTTGAAAAGGCACGTGAATTATGATAATGGGTTTCACATTTAAATTATGTTCAGTAATTTTAGTAGCAAATTAAACTAAATTAACATCAAAGAAATCATAAATTTGATAATAAAACTTTTACCCAACATTCCGGCGGCAAACAAGTGTTCATTAATTTCACAAAAATTATACGAGTGTATGAATAAATAAAATTTAGAGTTATTTTTACCTGCTGGCAAGGGACTGTTGTTAATATGTGTGTACAAGGGGGGGGGGGGGAACAAAGTTATAAAAAGATGTGAAAAAATAATAATATGGGTAAAAGGAAATTATTATACTTGTGAATTTAAAATTAGTTTGAAAAGTTAGTTTGAAATTATGCAACCTTTTGGTCACAACAGTGTGTCATCAAAAATTTTTTAGAATTAGTGAACTTCAATTATTAAAAAAGAATGAATGAATATTTAGTTGTCATAGTTAAATCATCACAATAATATGATAATTATATTTCTTTACACTAAAATAAATAGAGAAAAATTAATCTGCCACACCAGTTGAGTAGGAACACGTTTCTATGCCACTACACACGTCTTCTTTCATTAAAAAAATTGTCGAAATCGCCCTATTTCATAGGGAGTTTAGCGATATTATTATTATTATTATTTAATAACACTAATTATTTTAAGCCTAAGGTCTTTTTATATATGTTATATTTATTTCAATATTTCGCTACTCCTTTGTGTAGCTTCTTCAGGAAAATTGGTTTTTGTTTATAATAAAAATTTTTTTTTAATAAAATTTAAATTTTAATTATATTATTAATTGACCTTTTTTATTATATTTTTTGATATATATTTATTAAGCCTGAGGTCTTTTTTTATCTGATTTTGTTTTTTATTATTCGATATTTCGTTAACAGCTTGTTAACATCATCAGGAATTATTAAAAAAATAATAAAAATAAAAATAATAAAATAAAATAATAAAATAAAAATAATAAAATAAAAATAAAAATAATAAAATAAAAATAATAAAATAATATAAAAATAATAATATAATAAAAATATAAAAATATATATTAAAATAAAAAAATATAAAAAAAAATAATATAAAATGAAAAAAAAAATAATAAAATAAAAATAAAAATAAAAAAATAATAAAATAAAATAAAATAATAAAAAAAAAAAAAATAATAAAATGAAAATAATAAAATAAAAAAAAATAAAATAAAAAAAATTATAATAATAATAAAAAAAAATTAAAAAAATAAAAAAAAATAAGTATGATGATGTTAACGAAATGTCGAATAACAAAAAACAAAATAAGATAAAAAAAGACCTCAGGCTTAATAAATATATATCAAAAAAAAAAAAAAAAATTAAAATTTTTTTTTTTTTTTTTTAAATTTTTTATTATAAACAAAAACCAATTTTCCTGAAGAAGCTACACAAACGAGGAGCGAAATATTGGGATAAATATAAAATATATAAAAAGACCTTAGGCTTAAAATAATTAGTGTTATTAATATAAAAAAAAGGTCAAAAAACTAGAAAAATTATTATTATTATTATTATTATTATTATTAACAAAATAATTACAAATTATATATTAATATTTAACGAGCAATGACATCGTAGGCCTACAGTTCGATAACAGTGTAATAAGATAATAATGACTAGGTTGAAATATTGAAATGGGATAGTACCTACATTTGGATATATACTGATATAGATTTAATTAAATAAAATAAATAAAATAAAATAAAGATACCATGAAATTTTTCCATATAGGCCTATTTTCCACAGATATTGTGAGATTAGCGATATATTATTTGGAGATGGATTCGACAGGTAGGATTTAGGGCAGGAATTGTGGAAAACTTGATTGCGTATTCTATTGAATTTGGGACACTCCTCAAGGAAGTGAAGTGGGTGTACGGTGAGTTATTGTACAGTCGCAGTAAGTTGGTGTGTCAATATTAAACAGGTATCTGTGGGAAATTCTGGTATGGCCGAGTCTAAGGCGACTAAACTTCACCAAGTCTAGTCTATTATTATGTGATGGCGTTAGGTCGTCTATAGTAGTGCAAACACTATTCATTGCTCTATACCATGAAGATGTCATACTAAACGTCTGTGTCTTGTCAGCTAGATAATAAGGAGAGCGAATGAATCCATCAATGTCGTCCGTCGCGATTAATGTTCACATGGCTGAGAGTGGTGATATAATGGCGGATTTAGCTGATTCATCAGAAAAACTCATTGCCCACAATGCTCCTGTGTCCGGGCACCCAAAGAAGTAACATTCCGGATATTTCTCAATTAAAACATCCCGAATTTTTCCCGTATAAATGTTATTATTGGAGATGTTGGAAATTAGCCTTTATTGAAGACAGGGAGTCTGTGCAAATAAAATTTTTTTTTCAGTTTTAAACTTAGCGTGCTGTGCTGCCTCGTATATAGCTATCAGCTCCGCGGTGTATACCGAACTGTATAAGGGTAACAGATATTTCCGTATATAATTTCACTCTCGGTAGTAATACTAAAGGATACTGAATTGCTTGTCTTAGAGCCATCCGTATAAATAAATTTATGCGTACACAGTTTGTGCTTTATCTCCCTAAAATGAGATTTGAATAGAAGCCGGGTGGTGGGTGATTGATCTAGTTAATGATGTCATAGATGTATCGAGTATATCGTAGTTTAAAGTCCATGGAGCATGTTGCATTACTTTTGAAGAGTCGACTCTCACTGGTATGTCCAGTGAGCAGCAATAAAACGTCAGCAAAATGAAGTAATAAATAGATAAATGGATAAAACTGAACACCAGGCATGCAGTAAATCTTGTTTACAAATGAAAAGAACGCGCAAACGCAAAGTTGGGCAATAATTTAGCTCTATCATCGCTTCCTACCACTTCTGTAGCTTTTTAACTAATTTCGTTGCCATGGATTTCCTACATAGAGGACATTCCCTGAGCAATAGCCTCAGGCAAAAAAAAAATATAATTTTAATTCATTATAAATGATGGCATAGTCGTACTACTTTTAATGACAATCAAATCTAAAACTAAGCACTCCTATATTTTTATAATTTCAACATTTTGTAACTGCAACTAAACGTTGCCTCCTTTCGTTGTTGTTGTTGTTGTTGCTTTTTCTTCTACTTCTTCTTCTTCCTCTTCGTCTTATTTTTAAAAGTTAAATTCTGTTCAATTTGACTTCGATCGGCTGGACTGAGTGAGCATGGTGTTGCCTTTGTATGCATGTTTGTATGCATATTTTTTTCCAAGTTAAAGAAAATTTATGACTAGACAATGAAATGTATGCTGTAGACGACAATATATTCAAGTTAATGTAAAATTTACAACAATTTGTGTTGCCTGAACGACAGAATTAAAATTTGAACAAATGGTCAACTGAAATTGAAATTTATTTCTTAATTTATCGTCATGACAGTTTTGCGACATATTGAAATTTATATCACATATGAGCGGTATTTTTATTACGATTTTTGTTATTTTCCTTTCATTATATTCGTTTAAATTTTTTTTTTGTTTTCTTCTTCTTCTTTTTTCTATATTTCTTCAACGAAACAAACAAACACTCACAATCAGATATACATACATACATACATACATACATGCCGTTAACTGAAACGCAAAGCGCCCTAACTAACAGTTTAGTAATTTTAAACTAGAAGTAAAATATAGAAGCAAAAATATATTAAACAGAAAAGCAAAATTAAACTTCATTTTTGTTGCATAAAGTTTTTCTACTAAATGTTTACCAATTTAGGTGCGCTGATTTCAAATCTACCCCTCAGAATTTTTGTAGCAGCTCTAGTTAGTGAGATACAGGTACCGTCTTAAATTTACATTAGCAGTCGATAGTTTCTATCAATAGCGGTGTAACTTAACTAGTTCCTTCATAAATTTCAGTATGTCTTCCTCAAGAAGGACGTGTTTAAATAATCCTGATTGTTTTTGTGTTATTTGTGGAGAATATATGTTCCAAAAATTTCGTTTAAATGTGTCGGACTTTGTGAAATAGGCATACTTGGGCTACTTTGCGTTTCCGTTGCCGTCAAACGCTAAACCTACGATACCAAGTTCGGTATGTAAAACATGTGTTGAATCTTTGCGACTGTGGGCAAACAAAAAAAGACCCACTATATAATATAATATAATTTTACTAACAAATTCACTTTCAATAATTATTTTAAATTATATTCATTTAAATAATTTTATTGTAATTCATTTTAACTTAAATATTAACTACACCTTGATCTGAAATTTTTTTTTATAAAAATTTTGAAAATTAACTTTTTATAAAAATATTCTAAAAACGACGATATATAAATTAAAATTTTAAGTAAGATTCATCGTGGATTATCGATTAAAAAACAAATTCCTCTGATTAGAAAAAAAATACTGTCAAATTTTTTTAGTTTAAAGACTTTATCTATTACTACTAATTAATTATATTTATATATTAATATAAACACTTATAGTAGGGTATCTAATCCTGCCATAAGACCAGTCTTGAGTATTAGTGACACATCAACAACACAGCACCCATGTACATCTTCGCAAAATGCAGACCAGTGCAGCGGCCAAACCGAAAACGACGACAGTGGCAGCGACAGTGATTTTGATTGCTACGGTAGTCCCCGACCACTAAATCAAGATGTTGATAGATGATAAAAGTGTCGATTTTGAATTTTTTGTTAGTTAGGGTGTTCTGCGTTTTAGCTAACCACACATTTCTATGTCTGAAATTTGATTGCAAACAATAATTTGTAGTTTTTCTATTTTTTTTTTCTTAGGATCTCATTGAATTATTGATTTGATCAAAATCACAGTAAACTGTTTGAATGCTCATAAATTGAACTACGACATGCATATGAAACGTCACATATCAATAAATTAAGGCAAAAAACCATTTAAAGAACTACGGAAAGAGAAATATTGTGAAATCAGGGCAGAACATACAAACACACTCGAGACACATTCACAGAGGAATTTACACTCCTATTCAAATCTTAATTGTGGCTGTCACATTGTGAGACGACAAATGTCGTTTTCATTATTAATTAAATGTCAGATTATACTTAAGACCGTCAACATGCAAATTGCTTGTTGGATGAGTGAGATTTCATACTCATGTCATTTGCTCTGACTGACTGACTGTCTGCGAGCGTAGAATATTCTTTTGAAGAAGAAAGTTTAGTGGCTGTTGATTCGTGTTTTTCACATTTTCATTGAAATGCTTTTTTTTTTTTTTTTTTTTTTTAAATTTGAAAATTTTTCGTTGTTCAAAAACAAGCGTGTTGCTGCCACAGCCACAGCCACGGCTTTGTGCTGCTGTATCTGATGACAATGATGCTGCTGACAAGATGTCATTCAGAGAATGATGTGTATTTTTATATTTTTATTTTTTATTCGTATTTCCTTGACATGTGTTTTTTGGTGTCTTCGAGCACAGAAATATTAATTTTCTAGAATTCTTAATGGAGAATGAACGAAATGAGGAAAAGTAATTATTGATTGAAGATGACATGTTTCTGATGTTATTGTGTCTGCTTTTAATAAAATGTAATTGAATTTTTTTTTTTTTCTAGAAAATTTAAATGAAATTTTTGTTTTGACATTTCAATTGCTGTAGACTGTCGAATGACTTCCTAAAATTTTTATCATGTCTCTTGAAGCACTTGGGCTTATTGTGCTCTGTGAAGAATGAACAGAATTAATTTTTTGAGAATTTTATAAAAATTTTATTTATTAGATTTATGTTTATTGCTTGATTAAGTTATTCCGAATTTCATTGCTGCTAACGCCTGGGAGAAATTGGTTTGAGATTTCATATGTTCCTAGAAAAACTAAAGGCCTTGTCACATAGAACTTTGTCGCTTTGCGTGACGTTTCTAACTTTGACAGAAAAGCGTAAAGCAAAAGGTGTATGATACAATAAACGCTTTGACAACACTCACGAATTGTTTGTTTACCAAAGAAAAGTGTTTGATAATTGTGCTATTTATTTTTTTATTATAAAAATAAAAGTCAATAATGTTATTTGACGATATACAATTACAATGTTCTTCTGTTTGAAAACGAAAAGAAGAGAAAGGAAGACACGAATAAAGAAAATTATTCAAACTGATTGGCATAGCACGCAAAGAGATATGTGACATGTTTCATATAAACGTGTACATTTCATCTTAAATGTCAAAGCGAAACTGCAACGCAAAGCGACGCAAAAGTTCTATGTGACATGGCCTTAACAGTTAAATTTTTCTCAATTAATATTCTTTAATCAGTTAATTAATTTAATTTTTTATTAATAGTTATTTTAATTGAATCCTTGTTTATTTTAATTGATTAATTATTAAATGGGGAAATAATTGTGGAATTTTTTAAAATAAAAATTTGCTAAAATTTTCGTAGTAGCTTGAAATCCCTACTATTATTTTAATTGAATTTTGATTTAAATTTTTTCTTTCTAAATAAATTGAAAAATTTTTATGAATATGACTTTTAATATTTTTATGAATATGGCTGTTAATATTTTTATTTTGAATTTTCATTGACAAGAACTTTTCCTATATTGTGAATTTTTAAAAAAATTTTTTTATTATAAACAAAAACCAATTTTCCTGAAGAAGCTAAACAAAGGAATAGCGAAATATTGAAATAAATATAAAATATATAAAAAGACCTTAGGCTTAAAATAATTAGTGTTATTAATATAAAAAAAAAGGTAAAAAACTAGAAAAATTATTAAATTGAAAAGAAAAATACGAATTATTCAATATACGAACAAGTAAAGCCGAAATGAATTTTACAACAATTCCAAACGTATGTACGAGGTAAATTGGCATTTACCAGTTACCCGTATAAAAATGAAAATATGTGAAAATAGCTGATTATGAATAAAAACTCTAAGGAAAATTCATTTTAATATTTCCATACATCCACGGAAGCAACGATCCTCACTAAAGGGAGCTGCATCAGAATCAAATTTTTTGCCATATGCAGAGAGTGTGTATGGCAGCAGATTTATATTTTCAAACTTGAATAAAAAAGTTTTATTAAGAGCATTGCACGATAGAATAGAAATGCCGGTTTTATTTTTTAAAGAGTATGTCATCCCGATCCTTCACGTCCTTTTTTTTTTCAATTTCATGAATAATCGCTCTTGGAAATGCCAGTGAGGCTGCTCTCTGCCGTATTGAAAGTCGCGGATTTTCATGTAAACTGCTTTCAACCAGTTCAATGTTTTCGGATCGACTGGGCCCAGGCCGTGGGGTACTGAATGGTCGCCGAAAAAGAGTACAAGCCTATATAAATTTAATTGGAAACTAACCACACTTACTCTACTTCCGGATCACAATATTAAGTTCTTCTTTACTTCTTCGGAAGTTGGGTTTTCGATAGGTTATTCTGTATATAAAACATATTTGAAATGCATGAAATTTTGTTGGCATTAAGTTTATAGTTAATTTATCACAATAATATGAAAAATTACTTTGCATTTTAGAATAAAAGAAAACAAACAATTAATCTTAACCCTAGAATGGTAAACACCGCCTGTGAGGCGAAGAATTTTTTCCTGATCGTTCACTCCTATTAAAACGTGCGCTCGTGCCAACTCAGTTGAGTGTTGTACGAGCTTGGGCACAGACGTGTTTTGTTTTGCTGCGTTGCGTTGCTTATATACAGATACGTGTGTCGCCTCTGAGGCGAAGTTTACCAATAAAGGTAATTTTTTTGTTGCTGATAATACTGCTGATGATACAGACGAACCAAGTATAAAAAAGGGGAAAAGATCAATGTGCGCTTTCTGTCCTCCAAAATTGAAGCGTATGAGCGTATATTTCTGCGCAAAATGCAAGAAAACTTATAGCTTAGAGCACAGATCACCAAATTGTTGGCAATGTGATGTAAAAAAGTAGGTGGAAAAACCACAAACTTTATTTTGTCTTGCACAATTTTTTGTTAAGTTTAAAGATTTATATTATTTTTTAATATGTTAATTAGATATAAGGTCTACAAGATACTGAAATTTATTTTTTGGTCTCAAACGGATTTTAAAATTTTTTTTTTTGTAAAAGATCTATTCATAATACTGATAAAATATGTGATCTATATATGTTGCCAATAATATATTTAAGATATTTAAAAAAATGAATTGTTTTTTGTTTATTTTTATTACTAAGCATGTAATAAATACGTTTTTGTTTTTGTTTTAATAAATTTTTGTTTTTTTAAGCGTAAAATGTGGGTTTTTTTATAAAAGTCGCCTCACAGGCGAAGATTACCATTAAAGAGAAAAAAAAATATATTTACCATTCTAGGGTTAAGCACCAGCTGAGTAGAACACGTATATACATACTTTCTAGGCCACTAGGAAGTTCATTGTAAAGTCATTAATATTATCTATTTAACCTGACATAGTTGAAGGAAATGTATACGCGAAATACCCATTATTATCGACTTACGATATTGGCAAAGGGTCAAAGCTTTTGTTTTTTCTATTTTAGTATAGGCTATTAGTTTAGTTACAATTTTTAACTGTCTAATAATAATAATAATGAGGGTAATAAAGCAGTCCATTGGACGGCATTAAAAATTCACTGTTTCATTGAAAGGCGAACCATAATTTGGACTGTACAGACTTTTTTTTTTATATTTAGAAATTAGTGATATTTACATATTTGAACTATAAGGCTTTGTATCTTTGATAATGCAGTATGCGGATAATAATATGAATTTCTCGTATACATTTTCTTCAAATGTGTTAGGGTTAAATAGATGATATTAATGACTTTACAACTACCTTCCTTTTGACACAAAGAGTACTGATGATATGTTTAAGGCCGCTTTAAACGATAAGATTTGTCGTACGTAAAATGTGAGAGGAAATAAAATGAAATTCCATCCGTATGTCAAAAAAAGAAAGTAAAAATCGGACGGTTGTTTTCTGGCATTTACACCATGGATAAAATCAAGTAAGACGAAAACATATTAATTTAATTTAACTTGAACAATCTATTTTTTTAAGCTTTAAGATTTTTTTTATTTATTATTTTTATATATATTCTCGATATTTCGTTAACCTTCGGTTAACATCTTCAGGAAATTTTTATTTTTAAAATTTTTTCCCTTTTTGAAGTTTAAAAAAAATAGATTGTTCAAATAATAAAAAAGGTTAAAAAAAGTATTATGCTGTTTGATTGTTTTCCCCATGGATGGAGTTCTTGTGCAATTGAATTTTTTTTATTAAAATAACCTTGAAAAATATTTTTAATACTGGTCAAAATTTTTAGTGTACTATTGGAAAATATACGTATATTTTTATAAAATTGTGCGGTCATGGTCTAAAATATACATTTTGATTTTATAATTGGTATACATGTATGAAAGCAGTTTTCCCTCCCTGGCTTTCTCACATTTCTTTACATAAAAATGCATCCCTGATCTAATGGTGAGCGTTGGTTTTTGAAAAATTTTAAAAAATCAAGAGAGCCATGCGACTGTCAAATGTTCATCCGTATTTTCTCACAAAATCGTATAGTTTCATTACATATTACGTTTAGACGATCCGACTTGTGCTCTTCTACACAAAAATTTGGCATGTCGTACGACTTGTGGGACAATGTAAAGCACCCTTTAGTGTCATAGAAAATATATGTATGTGTACGTGTTCTACTCAACTGATGTTGGAGATTAATTTTTATCTTTATCATTTATTTTAATCAAAAGTAATAATAAAAAAAATTATTGTTGTGATAAGTGTGAACGTAAACACAACTAAATATTTATTCATTCTTTTGTAATAATTGTAGTTTAAAGAAATATCATTAATTCAAAATTTTTAAAATTTAAAGTATGTTAATTATTTTAGTATTATTTAAAGTATTTAAAGTGTGCGATGCGGCTTCATATCCGACTACCGGAAGCATGTCGTCTTCTCTATATGAATTTAAATACTTTAACCTGCATTTGGCTTTAAAACACAAAAGCATGGTTTTACTGGAAGATTATTAGTGTTCCCTCAAGATGTACAGTTTGTAAAAAAAATGTTTTCAAAACAAAAATTTTTTAAGAATTTAAACTTAAATAAATATTTACAACAACAATATCAGTATATTTGTGAATTTTTTTTTTTCAATTGTTGTTTTGTATGTTGTCGACAAGCAGGCGTCGAAACTTTGACAAATTTATGAACATATTACAACAACAACGGTACAAAATAATTTTGCATCCTTTAAACAGTGTAAAAAAATGTTTTCAAAAATGCAAAGACAAGAAAGAACCGTTCGTTTTTTGCATATGTATTGCGTATAATAGTTTTATACGGACGCTAAGAGTAGCAGTTGTCTTTTATTCATTAAATTAAGCTCATAGAATAAGCAAATGATTACCCAATTATATATAAACTATGCCAGGAAAGCGACTGAACAAAAACATTACCCAACTGGTGTATTTTAATTACTATAAAGGAAAATCTCACAGAGAAATTGCTAAAATGTTCTCTCTTAACCTAAGGACGGTATATAATGTTATTAACCGTGCTGAAAAAGAAGCTAGAGTGGAACCAAAAGAAACACCAGGCAGACCAAAAAAAGTAACTCGGCGAATTGAAAAGAAAATTTTGAAAATTATTGATGAGAATCCACTAGAGGAATTGCACTTAACATCAGTAATGAATGTGGAGTAAGTATCGCTCTCAGACTGTTAGAAATGTGCTACAAAACCATAAATACTCTTCAAGAGTTGCGAGGAAAAAACCTTTGCTATCCGCGGTAAACATTGAAAAAAGGTATAAGTTTGCCATTGAACACATTTCTTTTCCTCCGCAGCACTGGGATGATGTTATTTTTTGTGACGAAACGAAAGTGATGCTTTACTACAATGATGGACCTCAAAAAGTTTCGCGAAAACCCCTGACGGCTTTAGAAAATAAAAATATAATACCCACTGTAAAGTTCGGTAAACTATCCGTTATTGTGTGGGGTTGTATTTCGAGCAAGGGTGTTGGCGAAATAAGAATATTAGTGGATATAATGACCAAGTAGACTTCCTTCTAAACATTTTAAAAAAGCAATTGAGTGCAAGTGCTCGGAAATTCGGTTTTGTTGACCCAGAAAAGCTGAAATATAAATTTTAGCAGGATAATGACCCGAAGCATAAGGCATATATTTGTAGATCCTGGTTGTTATATAATTGTACAAAAGTGATCGATAGCCCAGCACAAAGCCCAGACTTAAACCCTATAGAAAATTCATGGGTTCACCCAAAGAAAAAAATTCGGAAAAAGGTCACCAAAAAACAAATAACATTTATTAAAGAAGAATAGGAAAAAATACCTGAAAACTATGATATACCAAGGCTTATCCATTCAATGTCTAGACGCTTAGAAGTTGTAATTAAAGCTAAAGGAGGGCACACCAAGTATTACCACCCTGAAATCTTTTTTTTTACCATTTAGAATAAATTTAATTAAATTTAACACAATGTTGAAAACATTTATTTTACAGCGTAGAAACTGGAAGTATTTTTTAAGTTACAATTATTATTTTGTTATTTAAATTAATTTTGTTTTTTTTTGTGCAAAGTGTTTATAAACATCTTCAATTGAATACATGAAGAAAAAAATTTAATAAAAGTTGTATAATTTACTTGCAAATAAAAGTTTCTCTTAAACTTTTTAATTTTTCTAAGTTTTGAAAACATTTTTTTTACAAACTGTATATCTCTCACACTGAAACTATTCTTTTTGTATTTACTAAACTAAAGCAATCATTCAGTAATAAACTACAGCTACTGTCATTACAATTAAGAAATTAAGACAATTACTTTTGTGGCTGACATTAAAGATTGATTATCTTCAAATTGATCTGCCCATAAAATTCTAAACATATTTAATGACTAATTAAAAGAACATTTATCATTGAAACACAAATACTGTAAGCAGATATAGAGAGTTTAAAAAATTTATAGCTGTGTAATTCAACATGACTAGATAAAAACTACTCTTTGGGGAGCTCACTGCTATGCCGAGGAAAAATAAAACAAATGACACATGCACACCAAACTTCCTATTTAAAATGTCATATACAGATTGCGCAAAAAATAAAAAAAATAAAAATGTGCATATATGTATGTACATACAAACAAGACATGCATGTTCATGCATATGGTGAGCGCAACGTAAATGCTTCAAATTACAGCAAATCGAATAAATTAAAATAAGCAAAAATATACAAAAGAACAGCAGAGAAATGTGTACATAAAGTCAAACGCCAACAAACAATTGAGATACAATAAACAATTTAGAAAAGGCGGTATCTGTAAACTCTGAATTCATTTTGTACAGACATGCTTGTACACAATAATGCAGCACATAATAAACCAAAAAGATAACAACAACAATAACAAATACTATACAATAAAGCAAATTCCCGTTCATAAATAAGTTTTTTTTTTTTTTTTTTTTTTTTTTTTTTTTTTTTTTTTTTGTGGAACATTAAACTGAATTTGAATTTATGGACATTTTGGTTAAATATGTATTCATGAGTATATTTCTTTGCTAACAACCAATATTTCTAGAAAATTTATGTGGCCTTGTGCGTGTGCGCTTATAAATTGCTCTGAATATTTCTCTGTGAGTGTGTGTGTGTCTACTTTGTTTTGCTAAACTCTCGTAAAAAAATGTAATAAAAAGGTGCAGGAAACTTTTAATAGCTTTAGCCATAATCGTAAATCTTAAAAGCGCATTCATACAACATTCAAAATATTGGCGTTTCACAACTTTATTTTTTCCGTCTCTAGTTTATATACATATATAAATTTTATGTGTTTTTTTTCCCATCTGTCTTCATTTTATGATTTCATAGTACTCGTTTGTGTTTTGACGTACTTAGTAAAAATGTACCCTACCAAAGGTCAACACCCGTCCTGGAAATTTGTGGCACCAACTAAGGACGACGATATGAAAAACGGTGTTTTATAAAATCTTTTTTTCAAGGCTATAAAGTGACATTGGACAGGAGAGTTGCTGGCTCCCCCGACAAAGAATTTCAAATTGAATTGGCTGCATTCAAAGCAGAATAATTGTGCTTGGGTACCATGTGTGTGCCTCCGTAGTCTAGTGCATGAGCGTTAGTCTTATCAATATGGAGGTGCCGGTTCGATTCCCGCTAAGACCCTGGGTGTTACTACAGACAAGCTTAAGAGCTTCGTAGAGTTTGTATTGTCTTTAAAAAATAACTACCCTTCGCCCATTGGTATTATTGAGCACTCAGTGGAATGGAGGTCCCCCTATTTCTAGTCTTTAGCGATTTCCAAAAAGCCTTTGACAGCCTTGGCCACGCTACTATTTGTAAAGGACTCACCTATAAAAGAGTACCGTTCAAAATAATTTGCAGAAATGCAAATTGTCATATACTTTACGGGAATTTTGTAAGCCATAGAGTCCATGTTAAGGCTGGCGTAGTACAAGCCTGCATCTTATCGCCATTACTCTTTAACATATACGGTGCAAGTCTGGACTGGACCCACATCCCCGACCAGTAGACGAGAAGCGATGTGATCTTCATCCCAAAGGAGAGGAAGACAGCATCGGTAGCTTTCTGCTGTCCACCGTCCAATACGGCTATACTAGATGCAAGTCGGTTGAGGCAGCTATTCACTCGCGCGTGAGCCACATAAAGGCATCACTGGAGCATGGCAGCTTTACATTGGAGGCATTTATGGACATAGAGGGTGCCTTTAATAACGTTGATCCGGCCGACTTGTAGATTCGTAGAAAATGTGCTGATTCGCAGGACGATTGCGTCCACACTGGGGGACGCGCGCGTGTCTATTCGGACCAGTTGCGGTATGCCTCAGGGAGACATTCTGTTTCCCCTCTTGTGGAACTTGGTACTGAACGGGTTGTTATTGTAACTAGAATCCCTGGGCATCAAGACCGTGGCGCATGCTGACGACAAGACGGTTGCGGTGTCGGAGTTCCATGTGGACACGATGTCGCAGCGGTTGGAGTTTCTGTGCATGGTGCGCACCGAGCGGCCTTAGTGTGAAGTCTACCAAGACGGAACTGGTGCTGTTCACGAAGCGTTATAAAATCTTTAATTCTACCCAGGCCGGCCGAAGTCACCTTGGCACTCTTCGCGAGGGCTAAATACTCGGGACTAATCCTGGACAGCAAGTTACTCGGGAGGGATAACATCCAGGATAGGGGAAACAGGGCCATGTATGTTGCAAAAAGGGCAAGGACCCACTTGGGACATCGACCCTAAGGTGGTTGGATGATCTTATGAGCACAGCTATCGGACCGATACTTTTCTTAAGAAGCTCCAAGTAGTGACGGGCGCTGGTTTTTGCGAGCAACAAGTCTCGCTTGAGAGGGTGATCAGGCAATCCTGATAACGCGAGCCCTCCGGACTACGCCGACTAGGGTAGTTTTTGCCATGCTAGGCTGGATTCCTGTTGAGCTACAGGGTAGAAGGGTGTAAGGCTGAACGCTATTGGGGTATGGAACCACATGCGGTGGGCACATGTGAGGATACTCTCGACGTTTCGTGGCATTCCGGGTCTCGTTTGCTTCCTATTAAACTCTTGTTAATCTTTAATCTTGATTATTTGAACTTTTTCTTTAGTCTCTTCCGTTTCAATTTATCGTAAGTCGACTGTATTTATAAAATAACGTCACAAAAATCGAACTATTTCAAAGCCGCCAAAAAGGTGTAGCACACTTAAAATTCGTTGCACAGGCATGTCTTGATATTCTTTATTTTATTTTTTCGCATTTATCGTTATGTTTTCCAATAATATTCGCATTCATTGTAAGTAAAAGAAAATTTAAATTGAGTCCAAATAAAATGATTTGTTGACAACGTCAACACTTGTGTAGTAAAACACAAAAAAAAAAAAACTTTAATCTGTATTTATGGGGATAGAAATAAGTTGTTTGCAACACCCACTCACGAATTGTTCGAGAAGAGTATGTTTACTTGAACTGCATAATTATTATTTCGATTATCTGGGAATCTTTTTAACAACTCCAGCTAACATTTATTATTTAAACATATTTATTATATGTGTTTTTTTTTTTTTTTGGGTACTGAGAATATTACTTGTTAATTTGAAATGTACTGGCATATAATAAAATTCGTTTCAAGCAAAGTTTCAAAATTTAAGAATCTTCTTATTTTAGTGCTTCATTCATACTTCTGATATACAAAAGGTATAATAGTGAATTTAAGGATCTGATCTGCCAACCAGAAAAAATTCATTTATTTTTTTTAATTCCGTTTATTATTTTGTAGTAGTAGACAGTAGTATTTAATATTCATATTCTTTCGGTAGCTGGCATAAAATCATGGTTATTTGTGCCATGAGGCTCAACCTCTCAGAAAGGCATGCTTCTATCGGCGATGGTTTTGAATGTCCCAAACGCGCAATCGTGTGTTACTACGTATAGACAGATGCTTTAGCGAAAATTGCGCAGCGAGTAGATACATTGTTTTTATTATTTATATTTTTTTTTATAATTTTTAGAAAACACAAAATCAAATAATTTTAATTAATTTTTATTAATAAACTGCCATACTGATAAATAATTTTTATTTATAAAAGTTTTTTTTGCATAAATTACCGTACAAAATTCAACAATATAAATGCAGAAAATTTTTATGGATACGGCAGATATTTGTTATTTTACAAAAATATTTAAATTTATTTAGGTTGGTATATTTCTTGTTTTTTTTCGATACTTTTCTGTTCTTTCATAAAAATTTAATTCTATTGGATTCTATTGTAGTGATATTCTCATACTATACTATACGTATAAAATGAGTTCAAATAAATAAAAAAATTAAAAAATAGCTGATCATGATTATGCATGCTCAGCAATTTCATATTCAACAATATAAATTTGGGCATGCAGAATAATAATGCACTTAGCAACATTTAATTGTTATCTACTTTTCCCTATTTATCTTGGACCAGCACTCAGGGCATGACTTTGACACATGTTTACACATGTTACATGTTTAGTGCTAGAACTAAGGGAAAGAAAGGGATAGTCAGAGAGAGAGAGAGAGATAGAGAGAGAGAGAGACAGCAGGTGAAGCTTCACTATCGGTTTTTCCACATTCTCTGTTTTATTAGAGTGTTGTAGCGTCTCTGTTTTAGTAGCCATTTTTAGTAACTGGTGCTGCCCAATAACGACGAAGGAGAATACTATGATGTACCAGCTGAAGCCGTTTCAAGAACCAGTTACTATGACTTCCCTAAAAGAACAGTTGATACAAAGTCGCACTAATGCACATCAAAAAAAAAAATACGAAGTTTTTTGAAGACTTAGTCTGAAACTGGAATCGAACCCAAGATTTTTAGGTTTTGTAGTCAACGTGCACACTACTTCAGCCGTCGCCAAGTAGATTGTTTTTTTTATCTTGGACCAGCACTCAGGAGATGCGGTGCATTGTGCTGGAACTAAAGGAAAGGAATTGTAGGAGAAATGGTGGGAGGTGAAGCTTCGCTATCTTACAACTCAGCTTTTTTGCACGTTCTTTTTTTTTATAGCAGTATTGTAGTGTCTCTGATGTCAAGGAGACTAATGAAATTTTAAAGCTTCATTTTTAGTAGCAATTTTTAGTAATTATTTTACTTCGCCGATGCTACACAATGCCGACGAAGGAGGGCGTCTGATGTGCTTGTGAATTGGATACAGCTGAGGTTGTTCCTGTTCAGTGACCAGAGACTATGCCTTCGGCACTGAGACCTTCCGACAACAACTGACACTCAGACACACAAATGCACAACAGAAAAATGCGAGATGTTTTTATGAGTCGGAAACTGGGGTTGAACCAGGAAAAAATTGTTCGACCTTCGCCACGTAAAAAAAAGTTTATAACGTTATGAATGACCAATACCAAATTATATTAGCACTTAGTTACCAACAGTTTGTTATATGCTTTTAAATAAATCTAAACTGGGCATGTAGAATTATTGCTGATATTGTACAAGTTATGTGCCCGTAAACTAGCGAGCAAGAATGAGCATGCTTCCCTTTGATTGGTCTAACTGGCGTAACAATACAAAATAAATTTAACAAAGTCATAAAATTGGGAATTCTTAAAAAGCATTTAGTTTATTCATGTAAGTAAAATAATATTCGTATTCAGTCTTATTTTTATTCCCCCCCCGGTTCTGTAAACCGAGTCGATTTAAAAACTAGTGATTTCTCAATACCGAAGTATGGGTAAAAACGAAAAATTTTTGCGCATTCGGTTTACAGAACATACCCGATTATTATGTCAATTAATAAATATATACTTTAAGTTCATTTAATTTAGATATATTCAAGCCAATCATATATCGTAGCAGGCGTGACTGCTCACCGACAACAATTTCCTCATTTATATTTAGAATATATAATACATATATGTCCTGAAAATACACGTGGTAAGATTGACATTAGATTTAGGTATAATATTAATGTTTATCCATGTGCGGGGCTAATTATTGCCGAAAATTGGATCTGAATTAGTTAGCTGGTGCGTCAGGATTCCATATATTCCATAAATACTAACTAGATCCATTATTATCAAGAAAATTAATTAAAGAGATCGAAATTATATATTCATAAAAATCAACGTGACTTATGCAACATCACGTGACACCCTATATCAGCGAAAAATTGTTAGATTACTATTGAAAATCATTGCTGAAAAAACGTGAAATATCAGAGTGAGCTAACAAAATTCTTTTTTTTAGGTGGCGGAGCGTGATTAGTCCACCGAAATGATGGTTACAGTAAGCAATATAAACCAATAAAAAAAACCATGAGCTCATGATGCAATTAGTTAAAAGTTTTCAACTTTAAAAGACCTAGTGATCGATAACATACCGGCAGTCAAAATTACATGAAATTAATTGATTATTTAATTCTCAATATAAAACGAAAAATGTTTATAATTCTTTTCATCATTTGGTTTATTTTTGAGTTTTTCTTTATACTTACATATATTTAATATAATTTTTGTTGAAGATAATTTTCAATGGTCAGACGGATGCTTTAACCCTCGTCGAACTGATAAGGTACAATTGTACCTTTTTGATTTTAAAATTGCAATAACTTTCTGCTCATATACAATACATGCTGGAAATTTTCTACTTTTTCCCCTGATATAGAGCCTAAACTATTTTACAGCCTTTAACCCTAATCAAGTCAGATAAACTTTGTAACGAATCCAACCAAAATGTGCTGCAGAGGCACATATAAACCCATTGCATATTATATTTGGGAATTTATATCTCTTATTTGCATTTTTTTCTTTCAAAGCAGTACTTGTATTGTAGAATAAAATCCGCATCCTCCGAAAATTTACTGTCGTAATCTTAATCTTGGTTTATAGTTTCTTCAAAATCATTCTCTTCAATAATTGTCTCGATTTCTACATATAACTATATTTTAGACATTGTGGGAAAAAGTTTCGTCTTTACAACTTTCTCTTTGAAAATTAGCCAACAATTTAATAAACTGTGTAAGTTTTTATTGAATGATAAAAATTGAATGGGAATTCCCCGTAATTTAATTTGTTGGTTCACAATGTTGCCGTATTAAGCACATTTGTGGTTTCACATAAATAAATAATTAAATAGAAATTAAAGAAGAGCTCAGTTTTTTTTTAAAGAAATAAAATAATTCAAAGTACGAATTCAAAAAGCACCAAGAACCATAACTTCAATTTAAAGAAGTTAGAACACTTCAAAGTGAAAGATGTGTCTGAAAGGCACATGTTAATTGGATTACGGTTAAAGCCTGTAAATGCACAATTTTAAGTTCAAAGATGCGTAGAGCATATGTTTGCTACGCAACAACCTGTTAAAATTGCCAGCTTACTATTGTGCATATATTTTTTTTAACAAAGTTTACACAAATAAAACATCTATTTTACTCATATAAAGTTATTTTCTGTGTTCACACATTCGCTATAACTTAATTTTAATATCTGAGTATGCCGTTTACAATTTTTTAAATTTACGCTGATAATTTTGAAATTGAAAAGCTATATGTGAATGGAGTAGACGTCTGCACGAATGCATTTAATCTTCGTTTCAAGTCATTCCCTTTTCTTCGTGTTAGTGCTTGTCGATTGCTTTTGGATATGCTATGCAACTCGTGAACTGTTTAAAATAAAAACGAAACAAAAGCACGCATGAAAATTCAAATCAACTCAAAAGGGAATGGGAATCAGAAAATGATTCCCTCACATCAACGAAAGATTACTGGTGGTTTTGTATCAACAAACATACTGTGTGACACACCATAACATTCCTTAACATTGCGGCTGTTATAAAGGACAGTAAGGGAAAAAAAGAAATGTTTGATGAGAAATATTGTTTTCATGTGTTTAAGATGTAAATGAAATGAAAATGTATAGAAGTAAAGTACACACATGTGTTGGAAATCTTCATTTATATGTTTTTTAAAATATTTAATATACCTGTTTTATATTGAACATAAACTATCTAGTTACCCTTGCTTTATAAATTTTCACTCTGAAAAATATAAAAATTATTTTTGGTAGATTGTCAAATAAATGGATTGTTAGAGATACTTTTAAACATTGAAGAACGACTTTTATTTTTATTAAGAAAGAAAATAACGTTTTTGGCCTTTTACATGCATACATATATTGCCATGACTAAACCACTAGAAATCGATAAAAAAAAGTATTTTTTTTTTTTTGAATTATAGATTTCATTTCTAAACAAAATTATAAACATAAGTATGTACAGAAATAAATAAAAAATAAAGTCAATTCAAAATAATGCAATAAATAATAAATATACCTATACTGATGAATCGCGTAAATTAACTGCAACCGATGAAACAACACTTGTGTATGGGCTTGTATGCATGTGCGAATGATTTTGTTGCTGTTTCTCTCTATATTTTTCTCACTTATTATGAGCGCTAACTTTTTGGTTTTTTCCACTCCAGCAACAAAAAAGCAGAAAAATGTTAATGTTGTGTAAACAATTAATTCGTTTTTTTCTTATGTCGCATTTGATTTGATTCGTAATGAAATATATCAGTCGTTGACAGCAAAAGTAGTGATGTGAGAAACTGTGAGTTGAAAAACAAATCCATTCATGCAGAGATCTAGTTGTAGCGTGTAGCAATAAATGTATGAAAGTACAATTGCACCTACTCCGTGATAAATTATATATGTAACTCCTGCTATAAAGCATTCATCAAATTTTTTATAGTAAAAAATCTTTCCGTTCAAGTATTATATTAACAGGCGTATGATTGATATTTTATTCCGTATACGCCTGTACTTAGAATACCTTAAACCAATTAAAATTGTGAACAGTTTCTAATGCAAATTTTCAGCATTTTTTTTTTTTTTAATCTAGGACCAGCACTCAGGAAATGACTCCTACACATGCGAAGCATTGTGCTGGAACTATAGGAAAGTGATAGTAGGAGAAACGACAGGAGGTGAAGCTTAATTAATTATTTTTGCAGCTCTGCTTTCGCACGTTCTTTGTTTATACTCGTAGCAGTGCTGAAGGCTTCGGTTTAGTAGCCATTTTTATTATTATTTCACACTTAGCCGGTGGTACACAATACCGACGATTTAAAAGTGAAAATATGCTTTGAAGTGGACTCTGTGAAGAAACTAGTCAATACTATGTTTGTTAATAAATAAATTTAGAGCGAAAAATAGAAAAGTAGCACTTATTAAGTTTTTTGAAGTTTAACTTATAAAAAGTGTAGCCCCAAAAAATTTTCTATTGCGGTAAATCAGGCTCGCACTAAAGTGTCTTTGCAATAACTTTTCATTACATAATTAATTTATTACAATAAAATACTCTACAATATATTCCCTATTATCCTTTCTTACATTATTAATCATTTACGACACATAATGTTTTGCCTTTATTTTCATTTTATTTTCCTTTTAAAAGCGTTCAATGCCACTTTTCCACTTTTTTGTTTTAACTTAAAATCCCTATCCCCTCCGCAGCACACAAATCTTACAAAGTTAACACCAAATAAATTTCCGATTCCTTTTTAACTACCATAAATATCATTTTGTAATTTATTTTGCCACCATAAATTCAAGGCAAATACGATATGGAATGGTTAGAGAAGGACTAAAACATTAAGAAACATACGAGCACACAAGAAAACTGCTGAGTTATTTAAGTAAAACAAACTGTACGAGCTCAACATGCAATGTTATAAATTTTATTGATGTTTCTATTTACCAACTAGAAATTACCGCAAAATATTTAATTTTTTCTTTTCATTTTCTTTTTTTTTTTACACAAGAAACACTGTGTTGGTGTTTGTAAATACGAAAGTAGTGCCAAAAGTTTTATATGGCGCCAATAAGCGCCGCATTTTTCTTTCTCTCTAATTTGTTTTGAAGTTGTTTCGAAATGCGTGTAGATTTTACTTTCCAATTCTTTGAACTTTTGAACGTTTTAAAAGAAAAATCAAATAATAGATTAGAATAAAAACAATTAGACTGTGGTGTCTAATAAGCGTGTTCTAGAGCTATTAAGCGATTAAAACTTCTTTTGAATGTGGGACATATCTATCCCAATAGGGCTACAGTGTTATAAAATAAAAAAAATATTATTTTAAGCTAAAATGGCGAAAAAATTTTTCCGATGTTGATGTATCAAGTATTTTAGAAGAGTCAGATTAAGATGACTTCTCATCTGGCAGCGCAGACGAATTTGTGCGAGACCACCAGACTCAGATAGTACAGGGTATCTGAGAGCAAATTTATATTTTTAAATACGATTATTTCAAAAAGTTATAAACGGTGCAGAGGGTGGGTGGCGCCGTTAGAATTATCGATTGTGCGGATTAGTCAGTCACGATGTCGCAGTGGTCGCGAGTTCGCTGTGGAGGATTTTTTTTAATGATTTTTACGTAATTGCTCGTCGTGTTCAAAGTTCGGTATTCGGCGAATAAGTGATGGACCGAGTGTAAATTTAATTCGTTCGTGGGTGCAGAGATTCCACGCAACTGCTTCGCCTATGAATACCCCAGGGCCAGGGCCCAGTCGATCTTCAAGGACTCCTGAAAAAATTTAACTGGTTGAAAGCAGCCTCACTGGGATTTCCAAGAGCGATTATTTTTTTGAAATTTAAAAAAAAGGATGTGAAGCATCTGGATGAGGTAACGGATGTGCGTAACGTAATGGAAACGCAGAATAAGGCTGAATATCTTGTTGGATGATTTGGAACTGTGAATTCAATGTGACCGAGTAAGAACACCCAGTCAATAACGCCATTTATTAGATTCAATACAAATGATACGGTCATGTACATTCTCCTGCTTTTCAAAGTAGGAAGCTTAATACGGGCAAGGCGACTTTCATATGAAGGGAGATTAAGATCAAGATTCCAAGGAAGTCCACGTCGACAAAATAAAAGAAATTGTTTTTGAACTGATTAAATTTTTTTCTTATATGGATATCATATTGCGAATCGCAAATAATGCAGGCGTATTCCAGAATGGGTCGCACCAGTGATGTAAATAAAAGCTTTATAATGGAGGGATCATTAAGTTCCTTTCCGCAACGTTTTATGAATCCGACAACTCCTTATTCACTGCATTCAAAATGTGTAAACTAAAACTTAATTTACTGTTGAGGATGACACCAAGATCAAGAAATGTTTTCACTTTCTCAACCATGTAAGCATTAAGAGAATAATTGTAGGATATATGGCTGCCTCTATAGAACAGCATAACTTTGCATTTTTTCAACTTTAATGTCCATTGAATTGATATGACACCATTGACTGAAATTATTCAGGTCAGATTGAAGTAATGAATACAGGTCAGGATTATCTAAGCTTAGAAAAAGTTTTACGTACGTCGGCGTACATTAATACAGGGTGGCGCAGAATAAACTATTGATTTAAATGGTTTATAACATTTTTATTTATGCAATTATTATAGTTTTTTTTTGTTTTAAATACAGTATATTATTGGGGAATTTTTTTTTTAATTAGCTTTGAAAAATGATATCCTGTAAGTGGTGTCCATTTTCTGCTTCAGACGTGCTCTTTTTAGCATCTCTGCAGCCACCGCTGCAAATTGTGTTGAACGACTTCTTGTTGTTGTTGATGGACTATGCTGCACACTCTCCCGTACACGTTCACGGTAGGTGTTCTTGCGGCATCAGAAAGGGTTCTTACAGACCCATCTTGATGAAAATTTCCAATTAAATGTTTTATTTTTCTGACGCTGTGGATGCAATGCGCACATTAAAATGCCAACAATATGCACGCTGTGTCACCACAATAGACTGACTGTTGGTTTGAAAAATAAAATTCAATTCTTTTTGTACGTTGTTCGATCTTGTAATGATTCATAATTAATTCTCAAGCCTTCGTTCACAAAATGCTCGTAAAAAATAAAAATAAAAAAAAACTAATAATTAAAAAAGTTATAAAGAATCAAACCATATAGCTCATTCTGCGCCACCCTGTATTTATAAATATTTGATACAAGATTTATATGTTTTTAAAATGACTTTTTTTTGGTTTAAAAAAAATTTAACAACGAATGGCGACATATTTTGTTTAATTTCAAAATAACTTCTCAGACTGCCTTTTTCTATTCAATGCCAACATACGAACATACATTTCAAAAATGGTTCCTTAGTGCCTAAAAGGATGTTACTGTTGTTGTTTGCTGCTTTCATTTTCCGTTTTCATTTTATTTTTTTTTTTTCACTTCAGCAAAAATAAGAACTTAAAAACCGGAAGTAATTTGTAGCCAACTGTAAATTTACTTCTGTTAAGTCAATACAGCTGAACATGAAATATATTTATATACAATTTTTTTTTTTTAGTTTTATTTCCTGCAACCAACACTAAGGAATTTACGGCGAAAGAATTGTACAAGTATTTAGTACAAAATGTATGTTTTGTAAATACAGACATTCGTTGTATTTCCTTTTAATAACGTGAAATAATCAAAAGAAAAAAAAATTGAAAAACATTTATTAAGTACAACATTGTATTTGTTAATATTCGTAAACATTTTAACTCCAGTAAAATCCTTGTTTTATTTTGCTAAAAGAATTTTATAAATTCACATTTGTATAACATGCCAGGAAATTAGGTTTAAAGAACAATGCGTAGGCATTATTTAGAAAAAAAATTTACCAGGATTTCGATTTATTTGAGCACATAAATTTACATTGTAGCATGAAATATTTTGCTAAATCTCATGGTTCACTGGCTTGTAAAAATATAATGATACACCATACAATTTACAAATACAAATAGAAATTTAAATTTCAAAAAAAGAAAATTTCTTTTATTTTGTGCAGCTTAAAAATGTGAGTCAATATTAAAGAAAATTATAAAAAGAAACAGGCTAAAAAGGTGGGATTTTTTCTATACAAATTTATAACATAAAACTTATAAATTAATAGTTTTAAAACAGGCCACAATTGGGAAAAAATTATTTCTAACTCGGCAAGTTGACTACAAAACTAAAAAGTCGTGGGTTCCAGCGTGGTTTCGGACAAAATCATAAAAACATCTCGCATTTTTTCTGATGTGTATTTTTGTGTGTTTGTGTCAGTTGTGTGAACAATAACGGCTTCAGCTGATACCAATCAACAGGCACATAAGAGCGCCGTCTTTCTACAATAACGTAGCATCGAAGAAGTAAAATAATTCATACAAAAGGCTACTAAAAACGAAGCTTCCATATTGTATATGTATTAAAGAGCTGCATGATCTAGCTTTATAGATGAGCATGCTCATGTGTTCATTATAAATTGCCTATGTTCGAACACAATGTAACTTACTGACCATACGTTTGATTCAACTGCGATGTCAGTGAGCAAAAGTTTGTTCATACCATCAACACATGAACTCTGTTTGTTACTGATTGAATGTGTTCTTGTGATCATGAGCATGTGCCCGTGTTCGTGATTATATGGTTATGTTCGAACAAAGGATTTTAAAAGTTATTGCATTTGAAATAAGTTTTGGATTTATAATCTGTTTTTTACATTTCATTGTTCTATGTACATATATGCCGCCTACAAAACTATAAGGTACATTTGTATACTTATAGAAACTAAAAAATGACTGTAAGTAAATTTTAATATTTTTTATTCTTTTATTATTTATGTTTTTTTTTGTAATTTAGGATTTTACAGAATTCAATTCTTATTTTAGTTTGTTTTTGTATTAAAAAAGTGAAGAGAATTTGTTCGTTATGTTAATAAAAAAAACCTAATTTTCCCGTATTTTATTTGATTAACCGAACATGTCATCGTGTTTGTTTTTGCTCATAGTTATTATGGTTGTCTGCAATTGTAATCATGATCATAATACAAAATAATGATACAAAAAACAAGCCGATCATGTTCAAACATGCTTTTTCTTTTGTTCATGCGTCACTTTAATATGTATACGAGTACGTTAATAAGCCAAGAACAATTCAAGTGCTAAAGGATGAGATAATTCGTCTTATTAACGACATTGAAACTCAATTATGTTCTAGAGTTATTGAATATATCGACCAGCGGATAGAGGCTGCCAACGCAGCCGTGTCGAGCATTTGGCCTTCTTCGCTATTACAGGCAAAGTGTACGCGCAGTCAAATAATAAATAAAAAACACTCTTCTTTAGCTTATAAATCAATGCGACAACATATCTTTATAATGTTATACCAGAATTAAGGACAATCTTGTAGTGGATGAATGGCAGGATCGCCATGTAGTAGAACCAATACAAGAATAGATTTTATTTAGGTTTGGTTTTCTGTGAGCTCCGTAAAAGAAACTCACTTTAATGTTTATTATATTTGACTTAGAGCTCCTAGTGAAGCTCGCTAAGTCTTGTTTAATTATTCTTCTTGTTGACAATTTAAAATAAACTCTACTTATATACTAACTTATGAGTAGATTCTAGATGTACAATTTGAGTGACATTTCAGAATGCACTCAAATTCTTATGTCTAAGTTTTCTTATAGCTATACATATAAAATAAATTAAATCTACCAGGCAATCATGAATTTTGAGTGATTTCCTAATTTATGATTGAGTGGTTTAAAATTATTAAATATAAATTAATTGGAAATATGAAACCTGGGAATTATAAGTGTAACGTGATTAGGGTAGAGTTATTTTGGCCGCTTGCCGCTAACAACAACAACAACATAAACAAATGTGAACTCATATTCATTGCATATGCCATGCAGACATTACCAAATATTGCACTTGAGAAATTTGGGTTATTTGGCACCCCTTAGTTTAATGTAAATGTGTCGGCATTTATAACCGTTTGTTGCGTTACTTGTGTGTCGTCTGTATTGATAAACTGTGCATGCTACAATCTATTTTTATCATATCACCACCTGTCTCTTCTCTACACTATTCCTTCCCAACTAGTTTCGATGCATTATATTGCGTATGTGAGCCCAGCTGAAAAAAAAACTATCTTCCAATTGTTTTTAGAAAACAATAATGAACAGACCAATAATCCAGTGATGGATACACAATTTAATTGCTCCAGAGTAGATCGGAAGGTTTTTTTTTTATAATACAAACCACTAGATAAAGCGCATGCTAAAGTAAAACTAAAGGAAAAGACTATTATTTTTACGGATTTATATCATTTAATTTTTGACCATTAAAAATGAAATGTACTTTTGGTTAAATTTAAAAGAAAAAGTGAAGTTCCTCATTTATATTAAATTTTATGTTGAGAATATTTAAATTTTTTTTTATCTGGTACCAGCACTCAGGAGATGACCCCTACACATGCGATGCATTGTGCTGGCACTATAGCAAAGGGACAGTTAGAGAAACGACAGGAGCTGAAGCTTAATTAATTATTTTACAGCTCTGCTTTTGCACGTTATTTGTTTATAGCAGTACTGAGCTTCGGTTTAGTACAGTGGTATTCAAAAATAAAATGAAGATATATTGGTGAGAGAATTTGCCCAGCAAACATAATGTCAAACGTTTGAAATAAGAAAGAAAATGCCAGCTATATAATTTAAATTTTAAGAAAAAGATAAGAGCATCAGGGACCATAAATAGCAGCTATCAATTTCAATAAATAATTTTAGAACACTTATTTGGGGGGAAAAACACAAAAATAAATTCATATCAAACAGTTTTTTTCAGATTAAATATTAGACTAAAAAGTTTAACCATCTGTCATTCCTCATTATCTAAATCGCTTTGAAAATTTTAAATTAAACATTCCATGTTAATACTTGCATGGCAATAGCGAATTAGTAAAATATTTTTTACATTCAACGAGGGCATTTTATTTCGCTGCTTGGAACAAACGTTTTTCATGTCTAAAAATAGTTGTTCGCATAAGTAAGTAGTGGAAAAATACATTTTTTTGAGCTGGCGACATATCGCAACATCTAAATTTGTCCAAAACTCTAGAGTTCTAATTTTATCGAAATCTTTTACCTCAAATCTAAGTATTATTAGCTCTGATTGAAACGTATTAATTACTCGCTTTTAATGTTTTGTAACATAAAAGGCATTGAATGTTTTGAAAAGCATAGTTTACCATAAAATACTTTTCACATTTCATTTCGTGAACTTTTATTATTTTTAAATTTTTTTTGTATTCAATTCTAATTGAATCGCGTGTGTTTATTGTGCTTCGTCCAACAAGAAACAACAACAATGCTTAATAAATGTCTGAAAAAAATGGCAATAACCATCAGCATGTGTATTCATCGCTTGCTCAACGACGACTGAATGAAAGTTTTTAAAAGAGAATAACAACTGGCTGTGTAAATTTTTCAACAAATGTGTGATGTGGCATCACTGGTTTAGTAGCCATTTTTATTACTATTTTACATCGCCGGTGCTACACAATACCGACGAAGGAGGGCGCTCTGATGCGATTGTGATGTGCTATCAGCTGAAGCCGGTATTGTTCAGTGACCAGTGACTAGGCCTTCGCTACTGAAACCTTCGGACAACAACTGACACACAAAGACACACGCTAATGCACATCAGAAAAATGCGAGATGTTTATTTTTATTATAAAATTTTAGTTTGAAACTGCGGTTGAACCCAGGTCTGTTTTTGGTTTTGTAGTCAACGTGCCAACTCAATTGTACTACTATTTATTATTATTTACTTTTTAGTTCCTTTAAGTGGGTTCTTTTTAATTTTTATTAAAATAATAATTTGTCATTTTGATTTATTAAGTAAATAAAATACTTATTAAATTTTATGTCTAAGCGAGCAGGCAATAATTTTAGCATTCCAATATAATATGGTCCACGGATTCGGTGGCATAAATCTATTCGATGGTTGATATTTTCAATGGCTCTGAGACATAATTGAGGTTCAATGTATCTCATTCTTTAGCACTTCTATTGTTTTTAACTTATTGGCGTAGACTTTTTTTTTTATCGCAAAAAAAAGAAGTCCAACGGTGTCAAATGACATGATCGTGACGGCCAATTAACATGCCAAGACTTGAGATAACACGGCCATTGAATTTATGGCGCAAAATGGCCAATTTTTCGTTGGCTGTGTGGCAAGTGGCACCATACTGTTGGAACCATATATCGTTCAGGTCTAGCGATAGCGAACACGGTTCACGGTTACTGTTTGGACGACTTAATTTTCGAAAAAGTATGGACCGATAACACCACCAGTCCATAAACCGCTAGGCGAGCAGCACAGGTGTTTTTATATTTCCTGCAGACACGATTTGCTGAAATTTAAGTCGATGATGCTGACCAAAAAAAAAAATAACAAAGTACACGAAGTGCATTTTGATTTGCACACCCATTTGGGTAAAACTCTTCAACAATCTTAACGCGCTGTTCTATTGTATACCTCTCCATGTTTTAAGTTGTCAAGCAGTCCAACACAAAAAAAATGTCAAATTAAGTTGGGCAAAAACCTTGACATTAAGAAGTGACTGACAATTAACATTGTGCATTACTGGTTGGACCACCCCTTATTTTTGGCAATAAAATAAAAATTCATTTCTTGTAATTTTAATGCATTTTTAGCAGTATTTGGCCATAAATTACAAATTCCAATATCGATTTCTCCTTCAGTTGTGACAGACCATTAAATGATATCAGTAACTTTCTTTTCTTCAATAAAAAATAATTTACTTAACAGCCAGAGAAATTCTAATAAAAATGCAGTCAATATCATTTTTTTTCTCTTGTTGTTCTTATTGTATTATTGTTAGTTCAATTCAAATCACTGACAGGCCATCTATCAGCAACTATCAAGAAAATTAATGGGCTCTTTAAAAAAAAAAAACACATACACAAGGGAGCAGGCATAGCTCTGCTAAAAAGACTGCATTCATTTGTAAATGATGGTAATAAATTATAAAGAAAAATTATAGAAAATTTGTTTAACATGATGGATGAAAAACTACTAGTGTTTAAATATTTTCCTTTAGTTTTTTTTGTTTCTTTTTGTGTCGCAGCTAAATCCACAAAAAAAGGGAGAAAATTCTAGTTCCATATGAATGATAAATTACGCCAGTGGCATATTGTTACCCTTTTTATTAAGATTTACAAAAAAAAATAAATAAAAAGTATATACATATATAATTGATTAATCTTAAAAGACGAACAGAATTAATAGGAATTGATTTTGAGGAGAAAAATTTAAGATTTTTTATAACAACATTTTGACAGTAAATTGACAGCTCTTAATAAGAGGTCAGTCAACATCAATCCGGCCTACGAGAAGCAGTACAGTAAAAGCAAAAGAAAAGCAACAGAAAAGCCCGTTTAAAGATAATTGCGATAAGATAATTATAATTTGTATTTTACACTTTCAGATAATTGAATAAAATTGTCGAAGTGTCAGTATGTCTTGAAATGTTGTTTCGCACATTTATTTTATTTGCTGCCTTCTTGTGGGATCAACATTCAGCACAAGTGATGGGAAATAAGGCAGCCAGTGTTGTTTGATTTGTGCAAATTGATATTCAACCACCCCAAGTGAATGTTAGTTATTTCTTAGAAAGTGTTTTCCCTTTTCACAAAATTACAATCATGACTAGCTTTTCTATCGAATTCGGTTTGTGGTAATTCATTTGGGAATAATAATCACGAAATGTGCACATGCAAAAAAATTTCCTTTGTCATCAAAGTTTTTTCCGTTGAAATTTTTCCGCTTTTCTCGTTTATTTGTTCAAGTGAATTTTTTTTTTGCCGCGCAATTGGGTATTGAAAAGGATATTATTTTTTCTCTATAGTTTAGGAATGTAATATTTAGATTAAATAACAAGCAATAAAGTGCAGAGTGATACACCAATATGATATATACCAGATTGATATATAAATCAATAAAATTCAAAACAACAGATTAAGTGCATTACGATTTCTGAGGGTAGGCAATGAAATGGTGGACGTCTTGAAAATCACAGCATACATACATCAATACTTAATTTTTGGTATGCCGTACCCTAAATAATATGCTGTATTAAGTACTCATATATATACACGTTATACGTTTCTATGAAATTAATGTAAATAAAACAATTATAAGTAAAATTTGGCCTTAAAAGAAAACTGGATATGGTATGCTGCTCATCTTTAATTTGTTTCAACGCTGAAAATTTTTTTTAATTTTTTATTTTTTTATTTTTATTTTTTGTTAGTTTTAAATCAGTTTTTCCTTTTGTTAAATATTTTTATGAAAAAATTAAAATTTTTTTTTTGCTTAATATTATTAGTTTATTTTGGAAACATTTGTTTTTCTTTTATAGTGGATACCACTAGCAAAAATTCGTTCAGTAAAAGTTTTCAGACTCTCCGAAAAGAACTGTAATTTTACTCTCTCAAACCTAGTTCAGCAAACTGTCAAACTGTGTGATGAAGATTATGAAATACTAAAAGAGTCCAAAACAAAGATGTGTGTACTTTTATGTCAATAAAATATATGACAATCGACAACAAACCGTTTTGTTTATATTTAAAGACAGCCAATCACAACGTGACAACAAAAACTAAAAAGAGTTGGCAAAATATTATATATATTCTACGCTATAAAGTACCTCAACAGCCGCCATCGTCCAATCATCACTATCAGTATTGTGTGCACAGGCGGCAACACTTTTCTTTTACATACATATTGCCTTTAATAATTATAAATTAAGCTCAAGATCTTCACGCAATACTTTGTAGTCGTTATCTGTCAAGAAATACGTACAT
The DNA here is from genome assembly GCA_963924685.1 of Dexiosoma caninum. Classification (NCBI taxonomy): domain Eukaryota; kingdom Metazoa; phylum Arthropoda; class Insecta; order Diptera; family Tachinidae; genus Dexiosoma; species Dexiosoma caninum. Next base: position 13,322,819 of record OZ004727.1, read on the forward strand.
ACGAGTATGCACGTATAAAAAGACACACTATGTTAAATGAATTCATATGGAGGTTTTCCTTTGTCTTCAGCTGTAACTCTTATACAATCATGCAAAAAAATAAAAAAAAAAATAATCACATTATGCCAGTAAATAATAATGAGGAATATAGTGGCCCAAAAGGTGGCCTTATTATTTGGCATTTATCAGGGGTTTTCAATTCAAAGCACCTGAGAAGTCTTCGATAATTCACATGTTATGTGTGTGATGAAATAAAACACACATTTACCAGGATGACAGACATGATACTGATATAACACGTAGAGAACATAAGAAATTTCATATTGGATGTTTTTCTTTCTTTTTAATTAGTAAAGTTTGGTAAAATGAAAGTAAACTATAATTTATCTCACTAAAGGTCAAAAATGTATGAAAGTAAGGGAACGAGAGAAATCACAGATTTTACCACAAATTGAAACGGGAATGTATATGACCATGTACGTATAACGCAGATCCACAAATATACATATTTATATAAAAAAAAATAATTTTTTTATATTTTTTTTATATAAAAAAACAATTTATTTATATAAAAAAACAATAATTTTTGTAGTACATGTTAATTAAAGAAAACACGAATAATTTTTATCGAAATCATGTGAATAAAATTAACTAATACAACCCAGAAAGACATAATTAAAATAAGAATAACATAAATTTACTTTTCCTGCGTAATGAATGCGATTCACAGTCAGCATATCGACACCTGTGCTCGAAATTATCGTATGTTACAAAAACTAAATTTCACAGGAGAGCGTTTTTATTCGTCTTTTTTTATTTGCCTGACAGCAGTAACTGTCACATACGATAAAATGTACATAGTGTTATCTCCATAACTATAACAATTATCGCTATAATAATTTATCTGCAGATGAATTAATGGATTTAGAACCATTTTGCATAAAAAAGTCGATTTCGAAAAAAGTGTAACATACGATAATTTCGCGCACAGGGGTCGATATGTTCATTGTCTTAAGAGAAAATTTTTTTCTCTTAAATATTTATATACAGTCGAACTTCCTTATAGTGAACTTCTTTCTATACAATGAAGTTCTCCCTATTATGAACTAAAATCAAGAACACAGCTTTTTCGTTCCACTTTCAATGAATTTCCATACAGTGAATTTCTCTATACAATGAACAAAATTTTGGAAACGAAAATACATTTTACGTGTGTTTTTGTCTCCATATAGTGAACTATGTTTAGCAGCTTTATTTTACAGTTGTTAGCAACACTATTTATAAAGAAAATAAGTAATATTTTTGGGATTCCCAAAATATGAAAATTAAAACAAAAAAGTTAATGGTTTGACTTTTAAGATCAGATGATCGAGTTCAGTGAATGAAAATGATGCACCGTAATAGTATTTCTCTGGAAAAAAAAATTTATTTGTAATTAATAAAGTTGAAGAAGGGACATCAAAGAAAAAATTTATAGCTAAAGGGTTTGGTATTCATTTTAAAAAACAAGTCAGTTATTCAAAAGAATATAGAAGACGAGCATTTAAGCATTAAGCGTAAGAGACTTCGAACTTGTCTTTTTGAAGACATTGACGAAGCAATGCTCAAATGTATGACGGCCACTCGTTCTAAGAATCTTTCCGTATCTGGAGTATTCTTAAAGCAAAAAGCCAAAGAACTGGGCGGTGAAGTATGGGCAACTATTGATAAAACGTCACCTACATTAGAACACGTTTCCTCCTTACTTGATGTACTACGAACTTTTTTGGAGATGTATTTAAATGTCTTAATGTAATTGAAGCTTTTATTGATACAGAAAAATAGAAAAATGTAGTTCAAACAAAAATACCTGATTATTTTAAATAAATAAAAAACAAAAAATATATTTCTCTATAGTGAAATAATTGTCTGTCCCCGTGGAAATTCACTATAGGGAAGTTCGACTGTATAATACAGAAAATGATTTTCTGTATTTTGAATTTAAAAAAAAAAGAAATATTTTTTTCATTATAAACAAAAACCAATATTCTTGAAGAAGCTACACAAAGAGTAGCGAAATGTCGTATAAAAATAAATATCTATATCTATATATCTATATAATTATATAAAACAGGATGTGTGTATGTATATAACGTATGGACTCCAAAACGGCTGGTCCGCTTTTGATGAAATTTTCAGAATATTCAGGCGAGTGACACTGTAAAGTCTGATTTTTGATTTTCGGTCTGCGGGCGGAGGGGCGTGTCAAAATCCAATTTTCATATTACACCACCAATAACATATACATATATTTATTTTTTTTGCTTTTTTTATTTTAAATAAATAAATCGAGTGGTAATACAACACTAATGTTTGCTTAGGGCCAGCAACGCGGACCGGATCAGCTAGTTACGTATATAAAAAGGACCCGCAGTTTAAATAATTAGTGTAATTAATATAAAAAGAGGTCCAAAAAACTAGAAGAATTAGAGAACAATAATTTATAATAAAAAATACACATTTGCGTTTTTTGACAATACAAGAAAGAAGTACAAATATTTCAGTGTTCAATACATTCCCTTACTTTAGTGCGTACTAAAAAGCAGTATTGTAAGGCAATGATACAATGATCAATTTGACGAAGTGTAAAGAACATAATGAATCGACCGACGAAACGAATTCGGATGAATTTTAGATTGCATGATTTCGCCATATATTCGTTGCGCTGAAAAGAGCATTTCTAAGAAAATGCTACAAAGTAGAAGATTTCGAACAAATATCAGGGTATAAGTAAACAGGTTTATAAATGAATGCTACCTCAATATTATCTTGTAAATCTACTTACTGCGATTCTGTAGTTTTTGCTGCTTGGTTTATTGCAAGTTATTAAATCTTTTATTATACAAATTTGCAACTTCTTTTTTTTTTTAACGTTGAGAAACATTAATTTTACTTTGTTCTTGTATATTTTTTAAACAGCTGATTCATTTTGTACTTGGCTGAGGAAAAAGTACAACAAAAAGAACACTACTTCCTCTAAAGGTATCTTATTTAATAAATTTTCGAGTACGGGAATGCTTTCTGGTAAAATGGGAATCCTACTGACGCCCAATTTAGAGTAAACCACACACCTTTTATTACACAATATACATATACGAATGCTTCATATTATGAAATGTATAAATGTGTTTTCGTACAGCCGAATGTTTATTAAAATACGTGAATTCCCATTTATATACACAGTACTGACATCAATTGAATATCGTGTACCCTGTCAATCTATTGAAAGTGTAAAATATAAAATGATCTCCCACTGCAAAATTCATTTTCTGCATTCGCATTTGGAGTTTTTCCCAGATAACCTGGGCCAGTTCAGTGATGAACAAGGCGAACATTTTCACCAGGAACTGGCAACTATTGAAAAACGCTTTGAAGGAAAAAATATAATAACAATGATTTCAGAATATTGCTGGTCACTTAAACGAGAAACGGATGATGCTGATTTAAAAATAAAACGGTCAAGCAAACACTTTTGAGTTAAATGACCAAAAATAAAATTTGTATAAAATGTTTAAAAGTTTATTTTCATGAAAAGTTTAATAACTCAGTCAATTATTTATCTATTTTTAACCCCAAATATGCGTTATAATCGTTAATAAACGTACTATTTAAATAAATTAAATAGTATTATAGTTTATTACATTATAATGTATAAAAACGTCACCAAAGTTGAAAAATTTTTGAAAAATCTACAAAATTTGTGTTTGTTCGACAATAACACCCAAATTTCTCAAGTGTTCTTAGATAAATTATATATCATACGAAAGATCTCAGTTACTTCTTTCCAAATCTAGTAAGAAATTGAAAATCGGATTATTATCAACAAAATTACAGGCTTATAAGTGCGCAAAGGTACAAAAACCAGTTTTTTAACCGTAAATCCGGATTTTGGAGGTGTCCGGCATATTTCACTATTGGATTCTTCTTTAACTCGACAACACCTACAAGAAAAATAATATCCGGTCTCAGGTTTTTCTACTTCATTCAATTTTGTAACACTGTGTTATTCTACTTCGCTGATGCTACACAACACCGATGGTGATGTACCCGTGAATTGGTATCAGCTGAAGCCTTCCCCATTGAAACCTTCCCACAACGCAAATCCACCTCAGAAAAAGTACGAAATATTTTTATGACTTAGTCCGAAACTGGGCTCCAACTTAATACTTTTTGGTTTTCTAGTCATCGCCATCTTATTGAAAGAAAAATTCCCAATAGGCCTGTAATAGGAAGGCCTACTTCTTCGCAATTTTTAAATGCATTATGCCTTGAGCGTGCGTGTGTTTATCTTTCCTTCTCATCGCCATGCTTTGTTTTGTGCTTTAAAGCTTAAGGAGATGACGCTTACTTTGACAGTTAATACTGACATATAAACTGACAGTTTTAAATTGAGGCTGTTGTATTTTGATGGCATGTCATGTCAGTTGTTTTAAGTTTTTATTTAAAATTTTTTTGTTTCCTTTCTGTTTAAAACTTAAGAGCTTTAAAAATGAAATAAGATAAATAACAAGTGTAAAGGAAAATATATAAAAAAAAAAAAAAACTGACGTTTACCTTTTTTTTGTTTGTTATTGCGATGGTTGTTTATTTGTTTCTTTTATAATGTGAGTCATTATTATAGTCATTTGTCGGCTTAAACTACTGACTTGGTGTTGAATGACAGTTCAGTGCAAACCTTTTTTTTTTCGCTTTTAATTTTTTTTCATATATTCTTTGGGTTTGTTTATAATATGAACTACTTTTTTGGCAACGGCTTTTAGTATAATTTTTTTTGCTCGTAGTATTTTTTTTTTAATTAAGTACGAATATTTGAATTAATTTAACGAGCTTGTTGGTACCAGTTTTTATGTTACAAAGGTGATGAAGTAATTTTAGCGGAAGAAATACAATTAATAATGCTCCTGCAGAAAGAGTGAAGAAATTTAAATACCTTGACGGTTTAATAAATGAGAAATAAGACGCTTTAACAGAAAGAAGCAGTTGTATTGAAACTGCCGGAGCTGCATTTTTGAAATAAGGAAATAATTTGCTATACCGACAGTTCAGTCTTCTTCTAATAAATTATATTGCTTGGAAATAAGCACTTTTTAAGTATTCGAAATGAATAGAGTGGAAGTATTTGTATTGTGGATTGCTTAATATTTCCAATGACAAATTTCTGCTGATAGTCAACTGATTGAAGTAATTTCTGTGAGCTTCAAACGAAATTCTAGGTCAGATAATCGGTAACGCGAAATACGAAATGCTGGAAATTATACTACACAGCAAAATCAAAGATGCAAAGCACTTTACAATATTTCCTTTATGATATGTGAATCTTAAGGGATAAGAGCACCTGCCTAGAGAGATACAAACTATAAAAAAATTAAAGTAGCCAAATAACTTGTGATAATACTCTCCCAAAAATACTTCCACTTCAAAATAGATTTCACTGTGATTAAGTTCCAGATGTTTTTCTAACTTCAAATACTGCTCATTACTGTATGGTGCGTCAGTAAGAATGCAATTTTTAAATTTAGCGTAAATTTTTTGTTGTTAAAGTGACAACTCTGAAATTTTTTATTTTTTTTTATGTTTCTTCCGATTATTAAAAATGGAGCGCTGTAGGAAAGAACAACGGGTTTGTAAAAACTTATCACAAAAACTTGGAAAGTTATGCTGAGATCGCTCGCAAACCTCGCAGAATTTTCTGTTGAGAAAGTGCAACCATTCGAAGATCGGGCAAAATATTTAAAGAAAATATATCGGTTATGACCAGTAATACTCCTTCCTGTGTGTCAATGTACCGGTCGGTGCTGCTATGAACGTGATTGTCGCCGAATGGCTGTGCGATTTTTTTTTCTTTACGGTTAATGCGAATAAACCAGAAATAATTTCAAAGCTCAAATTCGGGACGCAACGCATCATCGGTACAGCCATGGTAAATTTAATGAAAAGAGCCTTGGGGGCTATTTGACGGCTATTTTATTCCATATTTAGTCTGACCATGTCTACTTTACAATCTAATAAAAAACTCACAACTCTCACAACTCAAAGTAAGTGTTTTCATTTTAAAATGAGAAAGTGGATTCTTACAGCGACACCCGTTCCGTGACTAGTTTTATAGTAGCTATTTTACCCTGCTGGTCATTTAAGATTTCTAATTTATTCAGTAGAAATACAAAATTAAATATATATATTAAATAATTTTTTAATTATATTATTAATTGACCTTTTTTATTATATTTTTTTGATATATATTTATTAAGCCTGAGGTCTTTTTTTATTTTATTTTGTTTTTATTATTCGATATTTCGTTAACAGCTTGTTAACAGCATCAGGAATAATAGGAAATTATAATTCTTTGAAATATAAAAATATTTTTGAAACATGTTTTAATAAATAATATTATTAAATATTTTTCTTTTCTTAAAAAAAAAAAAACTTATTTTGATTAAAACAAATAAAAATTTCAAACAAATTAAAAAAAAATAAAAAAAAAAAAAAAATAAAAAAAAAGGGAAAAAAATTTTAAAAATAAAAACTTCCTGAAGATGTTAACCGAAGGTTAACGAAATATCGAAAATAAATATAAAAATAATAAATAAAAAGAGAAAAAACCTTAAAGCTTAAAAAAATAGATTGTTAAAATAATAAAAAAGGTTAAAAAAAGTATTAAGAAAAATTTAATTATATATTTTTGAAAATTTCAAACAATTTTTTAATAGCAAAAAAAAAAGTATATAAATTCAACTCAAATGCTTGTTGCATATGTGAAATAAAACAATCAGAGGAATAAAAAAAGTGAATAAAAATACTCCATAACTTTTTGTATTTTGCAGAGAAAAAAATCAATTATTTATTTAAATTTGGAGCCCTAAAATAAATTCAAAATTTAAATGAATTGATTAAACTTTGAATTGAAGAAAATATTCATTTTAATTCAGTTCAATTCTTTTCTTGCAATAAACAATTATTTAAATTGAATTAAACAAAAGACAGAAAAATGTTCACTGCTATGGCCTCGTAAGAACATTATTAGAATTTGTCTACGCTTCTATGCATAGTAAGAGCCTTTGTTTCTTAAAACTAAAAGTTTTGCTGCCATAAATCGTCTTGAAAGAACAAAAAAAAATAAAAAAAAAAACTATGTGAGGGTAAATGTATATGCACTAACGTAGTAAATCACAATTTACCATAAAATATTTATCACCATATGACATATATTACACTCTTTATTTTCTTGCCATAAAATATCTAAATTACTTTTGTCTTTTTTTTCTTCAGCTCATTCTTTTTTGGCTCGAGTAGCTCGAGTGGAAAGAAACAAAAAATAAACATTTAACACTTTTAACATGAAATTGTACAAATGTTTTATGGATTCCACTAAGTTTGGGGAAATATACACAAACACTTGCAAACATATACAAACTTACAGTTGCATGCATACCCATGTGCACTGGTTCTTTTGCCTATTGAGTATCTGCAAATCGCAAGTGGTTTTTTTTTCCTTTTTCTTTTTAGAAAACCTCATATGCGGTAAAATAATTTGTTAAGTAGAATTTAAATAATTGCTCGTATTTATAAGTCACACATTTCTTTTATTTTATTTTATTTTTTTGCTTAATTTATTGTAACGTTACGAGAAAAAAACACAGTGTAGTTAAATATTCGAGATACACTTGTGCCTTTTACATGCATACTTTATCGCTTTGAAAACTTGTTTGTTGGTATCAGTGAGAGTTTATACCAGTAGTCCATATCAATGGTTTTGCTACAAATCGAAATTTACATTTTTTAAACGGAAAATGAAAAAGTCTTATGTGAACGAAAAAGTAAATTTTTATCTTAAACGGTGTTGATCTGTACTGCCTTCGAATCAACCTTACCAGAAGCCAAGGAGATTTTGAAAGCAAATATTCCCACCTTCCTTGTTCTAATGTCAACCAAATACAAGCATGAGGTTGTAAGGATCATGGTTTCAGTCTTATTATCATATCGATATACCATTGGGGTTCAAGTTTCCAGCTTAAATTTTTGAAGGTACTATGGTAATTGTAACTCATGCCTTTATCCACCCCGATCAGTGCGGTCTATTATACTTCTCTGTTTATGTTCATTGATATATTATATTATCGGTGGGACCATTGGGCAACCCTCCTCTTTTGGTATGTACACGCCTGGCAGTCTGTTTTTCTTATGTACCAGTGTTTCGCAGGTTGATATCAGGTGTTAAATGCAGGCCATCTCCATGCAGCAGAATCTACAAATGCTGGTGCCAGAAAGTCCTATTTTGTGTATATGTTTATTACAGCTAAAGTGTCCTAAAAACAGCTCCTCTTCAAATTGTTAATGACATTAACGTGGTAAACGATACAGCTGAACGAGCGGTGAAATTGATGCAAGACTACAACCCAATGCTCACAAAAGACGAGGAACAAAAACAATATATATTGCAAGTAGTCAAAAACTATCAAAAACAATTTCCTATCACAAAACTTTTTATAATTACACCACTTAATAAAACAAATAACCACCAGGCAAAGAATGCGAAGATATGTGAAAATTTCTTTGTTATTTTTTAATTTGGTTTTTTCGGTATTAAATATTAATGTTAATGAAAACTAATACAGAGCAACATTGTTCATCAGATATAGCCCTTGGGTTTTTCCCTAAAATAAATATTACAGAAGTTATGAACAATTAAAGCGACCCATAGCGAGAAAAATAGCATTTTTAGCAAAACTTTGTGGGCTCAAGGCACGCCCAATAATTATGCAAACGATACAAAAAATTTTTTATATATTTTTTTTGTTCTAATTTGGAATCAATCTAAGGGGTTTGCCAAGTGAAAATACGAAAAAAAAAATTGTTCATATAACTTGCGGTCACACTATTGGGGCAGTCTTAAACAATGACCGGGCAAAATTAACAACGTCACTGTTTTTAACTATAGACATGTCTAAATCACTCTCCGAAGTATTTTAAGAATGCTTATTTCGGCCAGTATTTCATTTGTCGGCCGTTGAGGGACTAACTTATGATTAGGGGAGGAGAGAAAAAACCTAATTGGTATCGTGTCATATGTTTTTATCTAATTAATCATTATTATTACAAATTTAATTGACAATTTAATCAATCAAGTCAACAATAATAATAATTTAATTGATACTATTAATTTCTTTACAAGTGAAAATCGAATTAATTGTTTATTTAAAAATTAAGTTTTCTTTTTTTCTGAGGTCATATATTATTAGAAAATAAACGTTGTCAACCAACTGCCATTAAGGTGGACTTAAAATGCTGGTCAATTGGGATGCATGTTGAGTTCTTATTCTTTTTACTCATACAGACCTGTACTTGTACTGTCACATTTTGTTACTTTGTACTGCTTAAAGCCAAAATGTTAAAAAGAGGGTTGATTGTCTTGGCTGTCGTCATCGCCACAAAAGGGTGTCATATAATACGAGACTGTTGAAATAATGATTTCAACTTGTGCAAAAAGCTGCAGTCACACATGTAGACTTTTCTATTATTTTTTTTTTTTTTTCTTAAATTTCGAAACTTCCGTGCGTGTTAACAATCTTCGTTTAGATCGGTATTCCGGTAAATATATTTTTTTTTTATTATGTCAACGTAAAGCTGTTGTCATTCAATAGATTTTGTTGTTTTCTTTTCTGCGAATATGCTCTTATTTTTCTATTTAATGCTGGCATAATATACAAAAATAGTGAATACTATAACATTTCCGTATACTTAAAGATATTCTTTACACATTTTATTTGATTCTGGAGAATTACATAACAATTTGGCTCGCGAAAATTATATTCTTGAATGAAAGTAATATTATTTTACCAGTGTGAAAGCTGTTTGCAAATGGTACCTCTAAAATAACCACCCCTTGTATGACAAAACTCTAGTACCAAAATCTTTTCTACTTAAGTATTTTTGGTCTTTTATAGTTTTTTCCATTTTTTAGTTAAATTTATGAGTTGATTGAAAGTGTGAAAAGGTTTTCATGTCCTGAATGGCGACAGAAGGAGGAAAAGGGGGATACAATCAGAAAAATTTATGAGTTGTGCGTTTTAGAAAATTCAGAAGACAGCTAAGAAAATAAATTTTAGTTCATTTATTTCATTTATCTTCCACCAGAAACATACGAGGTTTGTTCAAAAGAAATGATACATTTTTGTGTTCTTCGATTACAATATCAGGGTGCTTCATGAGTTCTTGCCAACAGGTCGTACGGTTAATAAGGAAAACTACAAGGAAGTTGTGCAACGTTTGCGTGAATCAATAGGGCTCAAACGATTAGAATTGCAGAAAAAGAAATCATGAATTATGCATCACGATAATGCACCAGCTCACACATCAATGCTTGTTCGTGATTTTTTGGCCAAAAACAACACCCTAATCACACCTCAACCCCCTTATTCACCACATTTGGCTCCCTGCGACTTTTTCCTAATCCCAAAACTGAAGAGACTGAATGAAAGGAAAGCGTTTTGTCACAATTGTTGAGATATAGTCAAAATTGAAGATGCGAAAAGCGCATTTAAGAAGTTCTTCGAGAATTGGAAGATTATATCTGAGGGAGATTACTTTGAAGGGGACAAAATGGATATTAATGAATAAATAAAAGCTTAAAAAAAAAGTTCTTTGTGATTTGCCACATTGAAGTATTTTTGGTCCTTTGCTGTATATTTTATTTACCGCGGAAATGCCTACGAGTCAATTGACTCATACATCAACTTTCGCAGACGATACTGCTTTCCTGAGCATTCAAAAAAACTCATTAACAGCAAGCGAACAGTTTCACTCACATATAAACCAGTTGGAGAAATGGAAAATAAAAGTAAATGCTTTAAAGTGTGTTCACATCACGGTTATTTTGAGAAGTGATAGTTCTCCTCAGATCGCAATAAATGCTACTACAATACCAGAGGACAACCACGTGAAATATCTTGATATACGTCTTACGTAGACTAATCACATAGCAGCTAAAATTACTCAACTGAAGTTGAAAACTATGCAGTGCTACTGGCCACACTCTGCACTAGGCATAGATCTTAAGGTAAATTCAAAACCCATATGGCTACATGGCGTTCAGCTGTGGGGAACTGATTCTCTATCAAATATTGCAAAATTACAAAGAAGACAGTAAAAAATTTTACGGATAATCACAGGCGCTTCTTGGTATATTAAAAATGCAAACATCCATAAGGACTTAAATAGTCCTTTCATTGGAGAAAAAAAAATCAAAAAAGTCAGCACGGTGTATAAGATGAAGATCATGGTGCATGCCAATACCAATATGGATTTGAGGGCCATAGAAGACTCCTGCTATCCCTTTCCTCTAGTTCTAGCACAATGCATTGCATGTGTAGGAGTCATCTTCTGAGTGCTGCTCCAAGATAAAAAAAGAAGAAAAAAAACCCAAAACTTTGATCTGATTTTTTTTTATTTCGCACCAGCACTCAGGAGATGACCCCTACATGGGAAAGGGATAGTAGGAGAAATAACAGGAGGTTAAGTTTCACTATCTTACAACTCTGCTTTTGTCCGTTGTTTGTTTTTTTTATGACAGTGTTGTAAAATGTGAGAGAAAATAAAATGAAATTCCATACGTATTTCAAAAAAAGAGAGTAAAAATCGGATGGTTGGTTTCTGGCGTTTACACCAATGCATTGGCATGGATAAAATCAAGTAAGATGAAAACATTTGCTGATGCCATTTAATGTTGCACTCTGAGTCAGTGCCCCAATATTGTTGCATAACATATCCCCATACTCAGAAAAGTTTTAGAAGTGATTTGTAAAGAAAATGTGTGCAATCCCGACAAGCAAGCAATTAGTTACTACCATTTCAATTTACATAAAATTAAAATTATAATATGTGACTATTAAATAGAATTTGCAACAGCTATGGAAACTAATTTTTCTTATTTATATATTTTATAAATATTTTTTTTTTTTTTTTTTTGATACACTGCGTTTCACATGAATAGGTGCAGTGTTTTAGCAATCAATTAGAGCTTGCTGCTCTCAGGATAATTCATGCAGAGAATTATGTTGCACTTTTTATTAAAGGTTTAACAATTGAGAAAAAGAGTATACACAAAGAAGACTTGAAAAAGTTAAATATAATATGTACTTCTTTTTATAATTTGCGAAGAAAATTGTGAACTGTTTTTGCGTCAGTTGAATAGGTGCAGTGATTAAAATGTGTTTGTATGGTCATTTGTGTCAAATTTACTTACAAAATAGTTCAGCAATTTTTAAAAACAAAACACAAAAATAATTTTTAATCGATTTTAATTGAAAATGGTAAATCTTTAACGTTGGAAGAGAAGGCAAAAACTGATGCCTATGATGATCAAGGTCTGTCCGGCCGAGAAATTGCTTTAAAAATTAGTAAAACCGCTAACGTTGTGTGGAATTATTTAAGAAATAGAGAAAACTATGGCAAAAACATGAAAGGACGGCAAACAATGGCCACAACAGCTACAGAAGGCGAAATATTCTAAGAATTGCCTCCAATTCTAGTGACTCTGCTGCAAAAATCAAAGCAAAAAGTGGTTCCAGTGCTAGCCTTTCCACAGTTAGAAGGATACTAAATACAGCAGAACACTTAAAACGTATTAAGTTGCAGAAAAAACCACCATTGAACCAGCAACGTAAAGAATTACGGTGGAATTTTTGCAAAGAACACATGACTTGGAAGAGTGAGTGGAATAAAGTAGTTTTCTCAGACGAAAAAAGGTAAATTTTGATGGACCCGATGGTTACAACTACTATTTCCATGATTTGAGAAAGGAAGAACGCTTTTTAGCCCGTCCCCATAGTCGAGTAGGTGGTGTTATGGTCTGAGGTGCAATATCGTACTATTAAGTCATAGACTTGGAATTTAAAACCACCAAAATGACAGCAAATTCCTATCAATCTATTCTGCAAACAGCGTTTCCAAAATTTCAAGATTTGTTTGGACCCATCCCATGGACTTTCCAGCAGGATAATGCTCCTATTCACACGGCAAGGCTTATTAAAACGTGGATTAGCGCACAAAATGTTGAATTGCTGCCATGGCCACCATACTCCCCGGACTTAAACATAATGGAAAACGTATGGGGATGGGTGTCTCGGAAAGTGTACGAGTCTGGGCGGCAATTTGATGACCGAGAATCTCTAATTGTTGCAATAAAATCGGCATGGTCGCAGATTTCCTTACAATATTTATCGCAACTGTATAACTCCCTTCCAAATATAATTTATGAGGTAATTTTATCGAAAGGAGGAAGTACACATTATTAAAAATGAAATTAATAAACAAAACTTAATTGTTTTCGTGCTTTTTTTTATAATTTTTTATTGTTTTATAATATGAACCTATTCAACTGACGCAAAAATAGTTCACAATTTTCTTCGCAAATTATAAAAAGAAGTACATATTATTTTTAACGGAACTTTTTCAAGTCTTCTTTGTGTATACTCTTTTTCTCAATTGTTAAACCTTTAATAAAAAGTGCAACATAATTCTCTGCATGAATTATCTTGAGAGCAGCAAGCTCTAATTGATTGCTAAAACACCGCACCTATTCATGTGAAACGCAGTGTATATATTTATTAAGCCTGAGGTCTTTTTTAATCTTATTTTGTTTTTTATTATTCGATATTTTGTTAACAGCTTGTTAACATCATCAGGAATAATAGGCAATTTTTTTAGAATTTTTTTTTTATTTTTTAGTTTTTTTTTAGAAAAAATTTTTTTTTAGAAAAAATCCTGATGATGTTAACAAGCTGTTAACGAAATATCGTATAATAAAAAACAAAATAAGATAAAAAAAGACCTCAGGCTTAATAAATATCTATCAAAAAATATAATAAAAAAGGTCAATTAATAATATAATTAAAATTTTATAAATATTTTTAGAAAGAGAGAGAACATTTTATAAATTTTATAACAAAAGATTCAAAATTAAAAAATTAAAAAAAAACACAAAAACACAAAATTTTTTTGCTTTAAAACTCGTCTCCAAAATGGTTTTTTTTCATCGATTCGATGTATAGTAAACTTAATGTACTAAAAGGAAGAGCAACCAGCCAGGCTTAATGTTAAAATAAGTCACTGAAAAATCTTTAAAATAATTGTCTGTTTCTCGGGATTTTTTTTTATTTTTACAATTTATTAAAATTTATTTTAATTGAAAACTTAACATTTTTTATTAATTACATTTTTATCAACACCATAAACATAAAATTAATTCGTCTTTCACACACTTTATGGCGTTTTATGTTCAAATAAATTCTTCATTGGCATCGTACATTGCTTAACGATGCGCATTAAAGTTATCAAGCCCAGCAATGTTAAACCTTTAGAACAGTTTTTATTGTTAAACATTACAGATCTAATACAAATGCTTAAATTAAATTGTTCACATAGTTGGAACGCACTTTCAAAGAGTTTTCGTTCAGATTTCATATGCCTCAATATTGCACAGCATGATGCAAAAGTACAAAGAATTCGAAAATGAAAAATTTTCTTATATTTATTTTCAAATTAATTACACGCTCTTAAAAAACCAACAGCCACAAATTTTTAATTCTTAAGACAAAAAAAAAAAAAAGATAAAGAAAAAAATGGAAAATAAAAATTACACAACGATATAAATCCCCAACTGCAAAGTCAAAAGTCATTTTATACTTGTTTACAAATTAATTTAATTGATCAATCAAAGAGATCAAAAACATACAACATCAAAGATCAAAGCATATTTATGTTGCTTTCAGTAATATATTTCATTTGTATATACATACATAGTTGAGCTGTTATTGCATTTGACTGTGCATTAGTGTTGTTGGGCCAACAACAACAACAACAACAACAACAGTGCACGTTCAATGACAGGAATTGAATGAGCACCCATGTTGAGTGCACAATATAAAGAATCATTAATAACATCAAGCAACTTACAATTTAAAGTAATTGTAACATCCAAAAGTAAAATAAATCTTACAGCAACAAGAACAACAACAACAACGCCGGCAACAAAAACGCAACAAGTTGTTGTAACAACGTGCACAGCATATCGACGTTTGGTTACTAGAAAAATTAGAAGAAAAAGAGTTGCCGTTTATTTTAATTCCAGCTATAAAGGGTGGTCCAACTAAAAACCACGATGTTAATTGAAAATAAAACAAAAAGTTTTCAGAGAATTATCTTAATATTTTTAATTATGATAGAAGGATTATGACAATTATTATGTGTGAAAGAAAATATCGGTCAAATGCTCGCCGCGGCTTCGGTGGCATATCTCTATCCGATGGCAGATATTTTCAATGACTCTGACACATACTTGAGGTTGAATGTCGTTAATGTGCAGAATTATCTCATGCTTTAGGTCTAGAATTGTTCTTGGCTTATTTAAATATCCCCAAAAAAAAAAAAAAGTCCAACGGTGTCGCGACGGCCAATTAACATCGCCACGGCGTGTGATAACACGGCCATTGAATATCTCCCATAAAAGAGTCATTGTTTCGTTAGCTGTGTGGTAAGTGGCACTATCCGGTTGGAACCACATATCGTCCAGGTCCATATCCTCTATTTCTGGCCACAAGAAGTTCGTTATCATCTCGCGATAGCGAACACGATTCACGGTAACTGTTTGGCCGACCTCATTTTCGAAGAAGTACGATGACGCCGCCAGCCCATAAACAACTCTTTGTGGATGCGTCGGCTGTTCAACGATAATTGATACATTTTGGAAACTGCACTTTGTGGAAAAGTCAATTTTGCAAAATTTATTTTTTGAAAGTGCTACTTTATAGAAAACTCAATATTTATTAAAGTTGCTTGTGAAAAATAATGTTTAAGCGTTTGTGTTTTGAAAATTAAAAAAACACAGAAAATTTACAAAAGTGAAAGAAGTTTTTATTTGGACCGATAAATTAATGCCGCTCATTTCATTTCTAAATATTATTTCTTGCAGCTGCTGCTGTAATGTTATATTCCAGGACTGGATTGTCCTTGTACACGAGAGACTTCTCATATTCCCACAAAAAATAGTCTAGATATGTCAAATTGCATGATCTAAAACATGAGATTAATTGCTCACCAAACAAACTTCTCAATTGATATATGCTGTTGCGTGCCTCCGTAGTCTAGTGGATGAGCATTAGTCTTTTCAATATGGAGGTGCGGGTTTGATTCACGATCACTCGTGGATTCCCATTTGCCCAAATGCGGCAATTCTGCTTGTTAACAAATCCCCTTGGTCGATTATGCTGACCAAAAAAAAAAAAATCACGAAGTGCACGAAAAGTGATTTGAACGCCCAATTTCGTAAAAGCCTTCAACACTCTCAAGGGCATCCAAATGTGAATTCTGATGTCTCTCGCTGGGAGCAAGGTTTTGATTTCAGACCCATACTTTCTTCTGGTAATTTATTTAGATTTTTTTGCAGATTTTGATTTTGCTTATTTGTCACCCGAACAAATTGACCCACCCTAGTGAGTTGAGTTAATTTCGTGAACAGCTGATAATTTTTATATAGCATTTTTTTTTAGTTTTAAGAAGGTTTTTTTTGTATAAAATGAAAAAAAACCATTCGTTTTAATTAATTTTAATTTAAATAATAATAAACTACATGCTGCAGCATTAGAAAGTTGATAATGGCGAAAAAGGAATTAGATACACTGCCGCTTTTTAGAAAACGAAAGGAAACATTTGTTCGGGTATTTATATATAGTACAAGAGAATAAAATTGGAAAAAAAAATTTCTTAATGCTTATATTTTAACCTTTATAATTATCAATTAGTTTCTAATTGGCTTATGGCTGCAATAAAATAGGCATTTTAATTTTGTAATTTCAAATTAAATTCAGCGAAATTAAGTAAAATGATTTAATCTAACTGACGTAGAAATGTAAGTGGAATTACCGAATTTCAAGTTGATTTCGGCCGAAATGACTTAAACACGTGCGACGCTGAATGGGCAATTGAACTACTTTTGATTTTTAAATAATTTAAAAACGAGAACAACCCATAACAATTCTGTTCATTTAAAGTAATATTTTTTTTTTAATTTAGACAATCTTCACGTTTTAGAGCCGCTGTAACTATTCAGCTAACAGCTTCGCCTTTTTTTTTTGTCAAAATAGCGAACAATCTGACATAACAACGCTCTCGTACTTTTTATTCAGGAATTTGTAATATTAAATCAGGTGGCAATCTTTTAGTGAAACCTCAAAGTTAATTCAACCTGCTGTAGCAGGTCTGATCTTTTATTTGCTCTCCTTTGCAGAGATCAATTGAAAGCAATTAGAGCTTAATTTTGTACTGCGTTCGAATTATTGCCAGTTGACTTAAATAAATATTTTGATTGGTATCGCTCAACAAGTATCAATATGAGTAGTAGTGATCTGCGGCGAATGCAACAATCTTAATTAATCAAAAGATACATGATTCTTGAGTGAACGTATAGATACTTGAGTTTTATACCAAACACGGTTGAATTAATGACACACACAAACAAAATGTAAGATCTCTGTGTGAGACTGTTGGTGAGAAATATTTGGGCTTAAAATGCATTCAATATTATGCCAGACATCAATATGTTTCAAGTGCATATTATTAAAATCTGTAAAATCCAGCAATAACGAACGATGAGTGCAGTGCATTTGCGATGATCGGATTTCTATTCATAGAAAAAAAATTTGTTGGTAGAATTGTGCAATTGTCAGTTCTGTACTTTATTTGGTCATTGTCCACTCCACGAACTGTATATAAATGCGCTCCATTATGGTGTAGGGCATCATATCGAAACCTACAATAATTTAATATCTCGTTGCCATGTCAATCTTAATTTTTTTTTTTTTTTTTTTTTTTTAATAAATGATGTGTTAACAGCACTGATAGTTGGGATTTTGATTTTGATAAAGTGCTGCTGCAAACAATCACCATAGAATATTGAAAAATTATGTTCGTATTTTATTTCTCACCCCACAATTGAAGTGATGAGCTGTTTCTGTTAAAAGTTGCAGATGCAATTGGGATTCTCCTCTTCATCTGTGGCATTTCAAGTGCTGACTATTAAGCTTTAAAGGGAGGGTGTGTTGTTTTTTAGACGATCGAAATAGTTTTAAAATGTATCGTCAATGATAAATGGCTTGATGTGTTGTGAGTGTCGTAAAAATTTATTTATGAAGTTTGTAGATTTTGCTTCAAGTATTTTCAATGTTGGGTGTCTTGAAATCAAAAGATTTAGAGATTTAAATCGATGTCGAGTGCTTACCAAAAATAGTATCTTGTGAATGCAAAACAAATTAATTTCTCCCTTGAAAGGGATACCCAACCATGCTAAGCCAGAGTGATCGTAAAATTTTAGTGGCTGCCAGTCTATGGCCACTATTTATAATTGTAAATACTTCAAAGCAACCAAACTCAATGTTGCTGAGTTACATATTAATTGCGTAATATAACGCCAGAAATATCCATAAGAGAAAAGCCCAAATAAAGAATTCATGGAAATATTAAAATAAAAATTTGAGTAGATCTCCCTCTTATGCGCCGTTTCATTTGGTATTGATGTAGGAAATGTTTCGCATAAAAAGCATTGGCCTGTTAGAACTTTTTCTGGATATGTATTTACTTATTGAATTATCGAATCTTGGATTAATACGTATTTATATTTTGTAGCTTATGGTTACGATTTGCTAAACAAATACCAAAGTATTAAAGCAAAAAAAGTATAAAGCTGAAAGTCAAGCTTCACAAAATCTTGAATATCATGCATATTTAAAAACAAATATTCATGTGTTCTTTATCTTGGACGGGACCCTACACATGCGGTGAATTGCGCTGGAAAGGAATTGTAGGAGAAATGATAGCAGGTGAAGCTTCACCATCGTAGAACACTGCTTTTTGCACGTTATTTGTTTTTATAGCAGTGTTGTAGCGTCTCTGATGTCAATGAGACGTATTAAATTTTGAAGCTTCGGTTATAGTAGACATTTTTAGTAATTGTTTCACATAGCCGATGCTACACAATACCGACGATGGAGGGCGTTCTGAGATTGAACCGAGGAAAAATTTTTCGTTTTGTAGTCAACGTGCAGACTACTTCGACCATCGCCACCCCCGATGATGCTGATGCCATTAAATTTTGTCCTCTGAGCCAGTACCTCAATATTGCATAACATGTTCCCATACTCGTATTAGTTTTAGAAGTGATTTGTAAAGAAAATCTGCAAGCAATTAGTCAATACCATTTCCAACTCAACATTACGAAAATCTCCTTCTTCGACAACATGTTAAAATTAAAAAAAAAAAAAATGTTCAGTTCAGTTCAGTTTTCAGAACATTATTAATTGACTTCGAAAGCCCGCAAAATTTTAGCAAAATGTAAATATTTTTGCCAAATAATTGCATGATTAACAGCATATTGCGCAGCAGGCATTTTATAAAAATATAAACTTGTAATCCTTAAATCGCACACACAATTTGTTCGTACGAACTCCTAAATCAAAATACAAAATGCACTTAATTTCTATTTACAAAAAAAAAAAAAAAAATAAATAAATACTCTGTTGTGTGAGTGTGTGTAATAAACAATTTAGTTTACATTTTGAGATTAGCCTTTACCACCTCTCGGTTGCCATTCATTACAATTTATTTTATTTTGTATGACGTTGTCGTTTTTTGTTTCCCCTCTATCATTTGCTGCATGAGTATTTAAAATAAAATTAAAACATAAATCAAAATATTAGTTGTTATTTAACATGTAATATTTTATGCAGATAATGGGGAATGTTTAAATTTACAACTTGAACATAAATTTTGTTTTTATGATAAACATGTTGCTGTATTCAAATATTTATGGATTATAAATGTATGAGTGCATACAAATACAAACACACACATGCGCACACTCGCAGCCACACACAAACACACAGTTTTAGGCACTTTGAAACTAGTAGCTCAATATCCTGTTGTGAGAGTTGATTATTATTAAGATAATATTGTTCAAGCGCATACACACACACATACACATACCCATGCATAGTGCTAACAAAATAGCAACTAACTAAACTGTCCGACTAGCTAACCAACTAAATGTGTTATTTTCTGCTAATGTGTACAAACCTTGGTGGTTTACGGCAGAAAACCATACTTTCGAAATTAGCAAATGAAGTGCAAATATTTAAATAATTTTACAGTCAGTCAAAATGAGAAATTAACACGGTATTTTCTGGGGCCTAGAACAGTTGGATGGTCAGACTTAAGGCCCTTTAATTAATGATACGAACATTAGAACATCTGCAACGGCTATGACTTTCCGACAGCAGTACAAGCAGTTTCTGCTACGTGCAAAATGAGTCCATGGAACACTTGATATCAACCTAGAAAGAATGAACTGTTTGCCGCATACATACTGAATGGGAAGTACTTTCCAATCTTCTCACCGATGCAGCTTATCCGGTTTCTTTATATACTGCATCAATGAACAGCAAACCGGGAGGCACAATAGATCGTTTTGGTAGCGGCGCGGAAGGTTATGGATGCACTACCCAACTTACCAATGCCATTACCAGCCATACATTTTGTTTTGCTACCAGCACACTTGGCCTTAATATAATAAAATAAGCATCCATGATAAAATTTGAAAAATATTATTCTTCATCGGGCAATAGCAAACAATCTTTGGCATTAGTCAACTGCAATAATTCTGTTGGGGTTTTGATACACTAAAGTTGAATTCACCCACTGTTTCGGAACGGAATTTTTGTTCTGAAACATTTTTTTTTATATGTAGTTTGACGTTTATCTTTCTGAGAGAGAGAGAGAGAGCGAAAGAGAGTTAACATGTTTCAGAACCTGAATTGGTTTAATTTTAATTTTTGTTCTGAAACATTTGAACTGTGCTGCCAGCTTCTTAAATTTCTTATGCAAAGTTGAACTGAGGTGCCATATCTTATTAAATCTACATAGTATGTATTTATAATAAAATACAAAGCTAAACAAAAAACAAACAAATAACAACAAGTAATAACTAACGGTTATTGTTAAAAAATTCGGCACGCGAAAAAGTGGAGAATTTAAAAAAAAGCAAATTAAAAAAATTAATAAATAATTTAACAAAAGAAAGAAACCAAATACATTCACACAAATAAAAAATATGAATGTGATGCCAAAAAAATAAAAGCAAATTGCAATTATCTGCTACTGTGCTGCCTAATTGTTAATCTAACACGCCTCGTTTCCAAAAATATTTCATATGGCAGCTTCGTTGTTCCAGAACAATTGTTCGAAGTGGGTGAATCACTTCAGAACAATCTCTCAAAAGAGTAAAAATGTTTCAGAACAAAAATTTCGTTCCGAAACAGTGGGTGAATTCAGCTTAAAAAATACGAATATTTGTAAAAAGTATTTTGTTTTCACTTCTCATTGCTCATTGTGGTAGTTTTTGACCACTTTTTCGCACTAATTACGTGTTCTGAAAGCTACTCATGCAATAAAGCCGAAATCGGTCGTGTTGTGTGCAGCGTTAACGTTGGGACCCAAAGTGGTTAATTTGACACTTTTGTTACGCTCCTTCCACTTTTCCTGACCCTTTTGTATAATTTTTAACTAGTTTGTGCTACGTTTTATCCAATTTTTTAACAACGATCATAACTAATACAACTAAGGTATTAAAAGCGGTGTTTGATCTTCCACTATTGTCTCTTTACAAGGAAATAACAAAAACTTGTTTAACAATTTACGCATAGAAAAAAATTTAAATTAATTTCAATTGAAAAATTTGTGTTGTCAATTAAAAAATTGTTTAAAATTTCGCACGTAAACAAATTAGTAATATTAAATTAAATATGTAATAAATTATTTAGCACTGCAGGTCTTATTTTTATAAAATTTTTAATTTATTTATTAATAAGTTTTTTGATATTTCGCTAACCATTTGTTAGCATCACCAGGAAAAAAAAAATAATAATATCAATAAATAAAAAATAAATTATTATTTTAATTAATTTTTTAACTGAGCGAATTAAAAATAATTCTCTTTTTAGCTCTCAGAAATCTGTTTTCAAAAAATCGGTTTTACATTATTGATCTTTTTTAAATCATTAGAAATTCAATTGTATCAATTAAACTATTTAATTGTAATAAAAATGAAAATTAAAATTAAGGATCCTTATTAATAAAGAGCAGGCAATGCAAATGCAAGTATTAATATACGAGTACATATGAAAAGCTACTAATTTTTGAACCTTTTTGACAACGGTTATAACTAATACTAACGATCGCGACACGTTATAGAAAAAAGATAACAGACATTCGTATTAATTTTGTAAATATTTTACATGTTAAGGATAAATTTAACATATACTCGTTCGTATATACCCCATGAAGCCGAGCTAGAAATATGTACTTGTAAAAAATATCAAAAAGTAGTCTTACGGCCATTTTCACAATGTCTGATTAAAACTTAATTGGAACTTTAACAGTCGGTTAACTAAAAATATATTTCACAATGTATGATTAACTTTTAACTGACACCATTTAACGAAAAAGTGTCTGTTAAATTTAACCGAACAAAATGTGGCGGTTAACAACATAATCGACACCTATGCCATAGCTAATTTTAATTGATAAATAGAAAAAATGTAGACATGTGAAAAATGAGATAGCAACGCGTATATTTTTTCAATGTTTATAATTTTAAAACTTTGAAAGAAAAAAAGAAATCTTGCTGTAATATTAGAGGCTCTACAAAAAACTTTTTAACATGTGTATATCTTAATATTTTTATAGACCAATATTTTACCTGTCTCATTTGTTTGTTTTTTGAATGTTCCAAGCTGGAACAATTAGTTGCTCATGAATATTCCTGCATTTCCTTTCAGTATACTTCAATGTATTTTTTTTCACAAACATTAAGATTTGATTCTATTTTCTGTCATTATAGTACTTTTCCGTAAACAAAGACAAACAATATTGCCATACTTATTAGCGAATTCTTTTGTTAAGTAACTGAAGGATGGTGAAACTGAAATCATTAACTGTCGATTAAATAGTGTCTGTTAAGCAAACCGCCAGTTAGTTAATTTTCTGTTAAAAGTAAAATAATTAGACATTGTGAAAATGGCCGTTAGAGAAATTAAAACTCATGTTTTAAATTTTTAACAAAAATTGTTTTAAGAAATTGATAAGAGATTAAACGTTTTAAGATTAGCATGGAAGGTGTCATTTGAAATTTTATTAAATTGCATTTTTTGCAATTAAAATAACATTTGCAATCACAAACCTATTTAACAAAAATTTAGATAACTAATCAGCTGTTGTGTGCTTAAAACGTTTATCCACTATACGTGCTGTGGAGCATTTTTTTGAGGTACGCCCTGGTTTTTTCTTGTTAAGTATTCTTTTCAAATCTTTCGTAACTTTTTATTTTGATTATCTATTCAATTTTCCACATTAACTTTTCTTTTTCTAGCTCTCTTACACTTATCAATCGCTTTCGACATTTCTGTTCGCATCATTTTGTTATTAACTTACAACGTTCTTCCACTGACCGACTCATCATTGTAATTGCATTTTAGCGGCGATAAGGTGCATAATTTTGTATGATTTGATGTTTGAGAGATATAAGAGAGAGTAAAGTTAACGGTAATATGGAAAAAAAGAGATATTGCAAATATTGCGGCTGTGCTTGGGCCAACCAAAAAAAAAAAAAAAAAAAGACAGAGGCCCATTATTAGGGCCCTCCCGTTACTCTACTGCTGTTAAATATACAAACAGCATAACTTAATCAATAAAAGTAAAATAATGAAAATTAACCCATATATATAATTTTTTTTTTATTTCCTTTCCTTTCAAAATTACAAATGAACACACAAATATTTTGAACAATTTATCCAATACTACTACAAATCACAAGTGCATAAATAAAAACTTAATTTATGCTAGTGTATTATTTTGTATATTTAATGTTGCATATTTGTGCGGTAAGAGATTAAAATTATGCTATTTATTTCAAATTGACCATTTTATATTGTAAATTTTGTGAATGTTATCTGGCAATTTACTGAACGAAGAAATTTATAACCATGTATATTGAAAAATTTTATATTAAAAATAAATATTGTAATAATGGTTCTAAAAGGTCAAACAAGTACAACTAATTTATAACTTTAAACATCCGTTAGCAGTGTATAAATTAATATTGTTGGCAAAATGTTGAAAAACAAAAGAATATTTATTGTGAAATAAATTATGCTTTGAATTCATTAGGAAATGCAGGCATTTTGCTCGCTGTAATTAAGTAATTTCAGATTTCTTTTTTTTTTTTTTCAATAAAATTGTATGCTTTGTTTGTGAACAGATTAAAAGGGAAGTTATAAAATGTGCAGTTAACTTTATTATTAATTACTAGATTAATTCGGTGCTCTGCGCTACTTCCCATCAAATAAGCGGTTTTTTTTATATATTAAAATTTTGAGTTACGACGGTATTGCACCAAAGGCTCGATATATAGATTGAGCTTAAATTTTATTAAGTTACCTACATTGACTTGAAATATTTTTATGTTGAAACTTTATATTCGTTCAGCTGACTTCGTAAATGCACTGCATCAAACGGTAGTGCGGGCTGTGACCAACGATAGACGTGCTCCAGACGTGAAATTCCAGTCGCTATGATTGCCCTAAAAAATGCTCCCTGAGTTCCATTAATATATTCCATCTATTTCTAAAATGATATTAGTACATAAATTATAATCAATTGTAGTTATTTTTTTTATTTTTTATTTTCCTCTTTTTTCCCGCTCTCTTCAAGCGTTTTGTCGTCCATACCTTAAAATTTTAATTGGATAAACTCTATACAGACATATTTTACTTTTTATGTCCAACTCTGATATATCGCATGTTTAATTTAAATATTCATAAGCATGTTGTTGGAAAATAATCGTGTATGTTCATTAAGAATTTATATTTCTAGGAAGTTTTCCATTTGGTTTTTGTGCACTTTTTGAAACAAAAGGAAAGAAACAGACGTAGAAAAGTCTCTTGAGCATGTAATCTGCTAATAAATCATAACAAGTCTTATAAATATTATAAAAATAAAATGCTGCACACTGTGGTATAGCGGGCGTCTGTAAAAAAATCTTCCAATGAAAAATACATCATACAGTAGGGCCGCGAATAATGTGCATATGGGAGGGAATTGGTTATGATATTTTTCTAAAATTTTACGAATTTTTACGAAACACGGACAAAACAAAGTTGATTAGATGTCGGCCTTACTTTTCGAGAAATACACCAGCCCTTTATATTTCTGCAGATGATGTGGAAATTTATGAATGTGATTATTTGAAATATCTAGATATGCTTTTCCAAAACCATTTTACTTGGAACAAACACATCAAATATTTGAAAAGCAAAATAGCTTCAGCAATTGGAATTCTCCATAGATTTAATAAATATATGTGATAGGAAGACTACGCTTCTATTATATAAAGCTTTCATACACAGCCTTTTGTTTTATCTGCCAATTTTTTTTTATCTGGGACCAGCACTCAGTAAAAGACTCCTACACATGCAAAGCATTGTGCTGGAACTGTAGGAAAGGAATAGTAAGTGAAACGACAGGAGGTGAAGCTTAATTAATTATTTTTGCAGCTCTGCTTTCGCACGTTCTTTGTTTATACTCGTAGCAGTGCTGAAGCTTCGGTTCAGTAGCCATATTTCTTATTGTTTTACGACGCCGGTGCTACACAATACCGACGAAGTAGGCCAATGATTTGTGCTCATAAAAAGGCAGTGAACTTTAAAGCACTTCAAAGTGCACAAAATAAGGTATTAAAAGCAGTGTTTGATCTTCCACATTGTCCCTGTACAAGGAAATAACGAAAACTTGTTTACGAATTTACGCACAGAAGAAAATTCTAATTAATTTCAATTAAAAAATTTGTGTTGTCAATTAAAAAATTGTTTAAAATTTCGCAAGTAGACAAATTAGTAATATTAAATTAAATATTTATACTTAAATTAATTTAAATAATATTTGATTAAATGTTATTGGCAACAATTAAAAATTTAATAGGTTGTCATTATAATTTTTTAAATTAAATTTTTTTAATTTAAATATTAAACTAAAAAGATTAAAAACTTTGAATTAATTTTTTAATCGAGCGAATTAAAAATGATTCCCTTTTTAGCTTTTGGGGAGCTGTTTTCAAGAAAAGGGTTTAACATTATAGATGTTTTTTAAATCATTAGAAATTCAATTGTATCAATTAAACTATTTAATTGTAATAAAAATAAAAATTAAATAAGGATCCTTATTAATAAAAAAAAAAAAACAGGTAATGATTTTTTCTGGGCGGATTATACAAAATGCATATATTACATGTTTAAGGCTGTACGTAATATAGGATACCATGTCATATTCTGTGAATATGATATTAGTTATTATTGAATATGATTCTAAAATACTTCAAACTAATATCAACAACCGAACAACTAACCACGTAGTGAAGAGCTGTCGACTAGAAACCACTAAAGAAAGTGTTGAACATGTTGGGTGCTCCGAGTTTAATCACCTTCCAATAATATAGAGAAATATGTTAAGAATTTGTTTTGCTCTGAAATGTTATTTACTTCAAGATAAATGCTTCTATATAATTGAACTACTGTAAACATAACTCGTATATTTGTAATTATTTCTTATTATAGACTATCAATTTTTTGTTAACTAATTCATAGGTTTTTTTTTGGATAAATACCATTACCAACTCACCCCTATAATGCTCTAGAAGCGCTGGGATATTTATAATGATATTATAGAATTGATAAAAAAAGTTCAGGGCTCAAATTAATTAAAATTTTAAAAAAATTTTGTTTGAAATTTAGATTCGAATAGAATGCCGTAATTTGGGCCGAGGCTTTTAAAAGTCTACATCATATATACGGATAGGTATTAGAACTGGGCTTGCCAGATCCCAAAAGTCTAAAAACTGGAAAACATTAAATTTTCACATGGAGTTTAGAAAAAAAACAGGACCATTTTTAAAATGCACTTGAAACGACTAGTGTTGGACTTCAATTTACAATTAGCAAAAAACGACAGTGATGATACTTTATATTTTGTCAGTTATGTACAAAAAATGGTAGTAATTTGAGTTAGGCAAAGATATAATCTAAACATTTGCAAATATATTTGTAATTTTATTGTGTTTAGAATGCGAATTTTCTGTAGAAAATATTAATCTCATTATAAAAGAATCTAAATTATGAAAAAACCGGA
Organism: Dexiosoma caninum; assembly: GCA_963924685.1. Classification (NCBI taxonomy): domain Eukaryota; kingdom Metazoa; phylum Arthropoda; class Insecta; order Diptera; family Tachinidae; genus Dexiosoma; species Dexiosoma caninum. Next base: position 13,350,134 of record OZ004727.1, read on the forward strand.
CCGGAAACTGGACCAGATTTAAAAAAAATGGAAAATCCAGGCAAATGCAGGCCATCTGGCAAGCCTAATTAGAACTCACGATGTTCTGGTTCTAGAGAAAAACGCTGTAACAACTCAGCCAACAATATTTGACATTTATTTTTTTTTTGTCTTGACAATATTCCACTGCCTGCTGTATTTTAAAACCTGCTGCCAATATCAAAGGAAAATATTATTTTATTATTCTTTATAATTATCACTTTTAGCAATTGTCCTTTAAGTTAAGTTAAGTTAATAGTAGAACCGGGTTCTACTGTCTTTTAAGTATGGCGACAACAACAACAACAATATATCATAAAGCCAAGAATTGTAAATTATGGCCTGATATTTTCCTAACAACACGCTAAGAATGTACCATAAATACTAACAATTATTTTACAATCCATTACCTTTGAAGTTGCGCCGACCAGCTGAAAAATGGACAGACAAACACAAACACTCACACATACACATACTCTGTTCTTTAATAAAACGCAGCAGGATTTGTGATGATTTTTATGCTTTGAATTGCTCCCATTTATACCATGGCCCAAGTCTAGAAGTGTTACTATACGAAAAATAAATAAGGTGTGAGCAAAAGCAGACCGGCAAATTATTTAAATCACTGTGAAGAATATTTTTTTTTATTATTTCCATGAAGTGTTGCTGGCGCATTTTGGTCGCATAATATTTCACCTTGGAAATATCAAGTCTCCTGTTTAACTCATCCCATTGCTTTGATTTAAAAAATTTAATGATCATATGCCAGCACATAAGTAATAAAAAGTGCTGTCTCTTCGCACATACATTTCAACGTGTTAGTTCCTGTTCTTGTTTTCGCTATTTGTTCGCTGCAAGAATAGAATTACAAAAAAAAAAAATAAAAAATAATAATAAAAAATAAAAAAACACATAAAAACTGTAAAATATGTCGGTATTTTTGCTTTTGGTCTAAACTAATTATCACATTATTTCAAGCGTCATAAAAACTAAAATATAAACAAATAAAAACTAAATAATGAAGAAATAAAGTGAAAAGAAAATCTACTTTTAAGTAGGTTTTCTTATTTTTTCAATACAACCAGCCATAAAAATGTCCACTAACAACAACAACAACAACAACAACAGAAACACTATACATTTTGACACATGCTAGTGCACAGAAACAATTTAATTCTAGAACTAACACGCCGTTAGCTTAATTAACCTTTCACTAAAATAATAGGAATTCTAAATTAAAATGCAGCATAAAATTTAAGAAAATATTTCTCGTAAATAATATGAATGCCTGAAGGTACAGTGGTGCCAATTAAATGTAATTAACACCATGCAGTGTAACAAATTAGTACTTAAGAATACTCGTATACGTAAAATAGCAGCATACTAAAGATAATTAGAAAATCTACAGCTAATTTACACACATCAATTTTAATTTATGACTTTTTGTTGAAGTTTCTCTTTGAAAATGTGTTGACGTTCATGGGGAAGAGCAAAGAAAAGAAAAAAGCGTCACCAATTCAATTCAGGCCTCTCATCGTCTCTTGTGAAATAAAATTGTCTGGCTTTTGTATCAGTAAACAGCTGATAATAGCTGACACCCCTACGGTTCCACTTTTAAAGTCTATTCATGATGCTATTTGGTGGCAATTTTTTTTAAGAGATGAAATACTCAGGCTATAATTTTCTCTACCAAGTGTTACCTTATAAATAGAAGAAAGATGGCAGGCAATTAATAGGTTTAATTTGAATAAAGTATTTTTTCAATTCAAAGATTAATCCATTCAATTAAATTTTTAATTAATATTTAGGCACAGTATAAACCAATTTTGCTGAAGAAGCTACACAAATATTGAAAGCAAAATAAATATTATTTATACACAAAAGACCTTATTCTTTCATTTCTTGTACTATCCCTTTTCCTTTACAGCACAATGAGTCCTGGTCCAAGAAATTTGAAAATTGATACTGTTAATGTCTTTATGGGTGAAAATCAAATTAATTTTTTAATTGATATTACAATTAATTTTTAAATAAAATTCAGTTTAATTTTTTTCTGCAAAGTCTTGCAGAAAAAGCATTTCAAAAAATCCAAACCATCTCTAGGCTTCCATGCATTCATAGGACAAACAATTCTGACACTTCTTAGTATGGACCACGTTACAACTACTTATGAATTAATCATGACAAGGTTACGTTAGGTTATATGCATCACATGTAATTGCAGTGTTCGCATCATTTGGGTCTTGCAAGTTCTGATTGAAAAGTACCGAACAAAGCGAAGGAAAAGATTAAAGGTTTCTACTCAGGATATGAAGCCGATGGTATTATAGTCAACAGAAAATATGTCTTTATCTCTTCCTGTTTCTTATACTTGTACACTGAAAAAAAAAATGTTCATTCATAGAATTTTTGCATTAATACAGTGAAATATGTCTTTAAAAGTCACCTTCATTGGATCAATATGAAATGTTTCATTACATATATGAACATTATTTGGGAGTGTGTTTCATAAATTTAATGGAACTACACGTATTTCGTTAATTTAGCGATACTTTTACATATATAAAATGTAAATGCTTAATTGAAATAATTACAATTGACGTAATTAAAATTAATTCATAAAATTCATAGAAATTGATAAAAACTTTCATATTTGAAAAAAAATTTTGTTGTCATGAATGCGTTGAAATTATGTCAACAATACTTTGATTATTAGAATGAACAACATTTAATAAAACCGTTTCCATATATTAACGACGAAGAATTTTCAGTGTACTGACAACTACAAGAAAAAAATTATATGAAAATTTTTTTAAAGGATCTGTGTTGTTGAAAATGGCACAAAACATCAAGAACACTTAGTATTTCATTCAAAGACAATGTCTCTCAAAATTGCGACTTGAAAAAGGCAGAACACTGAATTCATTCCTCGTTGAAGCAATAAAAGTTTTGTTAGATTTCCACACAACTTTTAATTACAAAAGTTTACAAAACAATAAAAATCGTTGTTGGAAATAAAATTTAAATCAACAATTTTTTTCTGTGGTTTAAATTATTTCTTTATTGAATTAAAATGGAAATATTTTCAATAAATGACCGTATATTTTTGTTTATGAAATATGCAAAAATCGTCATCACAGAAAATTCAAGAAAATTTTTTATTGAATTAATAATATTCGTATTTAAATATCAAAAACATTTTTTTCTGTGTAGCATAGCAGTCATTGTAAGGGAGACCTATCCTCTTGGCATGGGTATGAAAACGACAATTCCTCTTAATGATTACCATCGGATGCTTGATTTTTTTTCTTGGAAAATTCTAGAATCCTCCATGTTTACCCCATAGGTATGCAATGCTAAGGAGCTATCGCCATACAACAATTAGGTTCATCCTGCGAGCTCCAAAAAGAAGCGAAGTTTTACAAATGTCATTTATAGCCGCTGCGAACTTAAACTTTCACCGAAATGCAGTAGAGAGAGCGGTACTTGTAAATTCTATAGAGTGTCTCAGTAAGAATTAACTTTTTGTTCAAGTGGCGACTCTGAAATTTGGCACCTGTGACATATGTTTATTCCGACGCGCTATAATTATGAATTAAAAAATTTTGAAAGTTATGCTGAGAAGATTTCGAATAGTTTTCATTGGAGCAAGGGTACCTAATGTGTCAAGCATGCGAAGAGTGGTAAAACTATTAGAAGCAATTAGGTCAGTTATGAACAGTCTACAGACTTCTTTGCGTCAACATACCGGACAGTCTTTTGAAAACATTGCTGCTGTAAACGAGAGTATCGCCGAAAACATCAGTTCACCATCGTTCTTCAAATCAACTTCAAATCTGACGAAGCACTAAGCAACAAATTTCTAACAAAAGACCTCCGCCCTCAGGCGTACAAAATGCAACTTTCTCAGAAGCTGAAACCAACAGGCTGCCACGAAAACTATTTTTTCTTACTGGCGCACTCTATACATAGAAAATTGCCATCAAAATACATGAAGTAAATCGGGTACCCCATCACACTCGGAAGCATTAAAATATCAAAATTTATTATTTGGTGTGGCGAAACTCTCCGTTTTCAAAGTTTCCAATGAGTGTTATTTATCAGTACAAAACCTAATGATAGGAATTTTCAACTCAAGATCGCCTACTTTTGAAATGTGTAAAACCATGAGAATGGTAAAAAAGTCAAATGATTCCGGAACTAAACATTTTTATTTAAAGAATTAAATTGTTGTGGAATTGAGGCATGTAACTCGTCTAGTAAATCTGGCACTCCTTACAAGTCTAGTTCACTAGCAATTTTGCAGCTTAAAATTAGTGAAAAATAATGCAGCATTAAATATCACGACGATGATGAAGATGATGATGATGATGATGATGATGATGATGATGATGACGATATTGTTGACTATTATTGCTGCCATGTTTTCTTCAACTATAAACTCATAAATTTTTAAAATGTGCCGCAACATCAAAAGAAATTTCTAAACCATAAAAATTATTTATATTAAAAAATGAACGAAATAAAAAACTAAAACGAAAAAGAAACTAGAAGGCAGCAAATGAAATAAAAAATCATGTATTTGGCTGAAATATTTATTGCAGGTGTTGATAACGAACGCCCTTTATGGGAAAACTATTTATTCTTCAAGTACTTCACTACAAAATAAAAAGTGTTTTAGTCTCAGCATTTTTCGTGCCTCATGCTTGAAGCATGTTTTCCTCCAACAACAACAACAACAACAACAACATGTGACAACAAGTATGTGTCTGTTTGTAAGTGGTTTTCCAGAGTGAATTGAAAGAGTGTAGAAGACAAGCTACAGAGTGATACGTAAACAAAACTTGTCTAATTTTTCAAATAATTTTCTCATGTTGTTTCAATTATTTTCTACGCCATATGATGCTGCTATTTTTCTTTAAGCAAAGAAGAGCAAAAAAAAAAAACAAATAATTTCGTTTATGACAACATGAAAGCAAGTTTTTAATCTGAAGTAAATCATTATAATTACAAATATGAGATTAACAGAGCAAGTAATTTTCAGTTGAAAATAACAACATACAAATTAAATATTTTCTTTGTTTTTTCTTCTATTTTTTTTTTTGTTGTACATTTTTAATGTGTTAAAATTCTCATAAATCTCTGTGGAAATGCAGAATGTAGCAACAGCTTGATTTACTTTTATAGAAAAAAATAATTTTCTTGAACATTCAACATTATTTACTTGGAAAATATTTGCCTCTGCAATCATTATCGCAACTGGTTGAAAACAACAACTTGCTTAGAAAAAAATTACATAAGAATGATTTATGGTCATAATAAGTGAAAAACAAAGTAAGAAGTAGTGCCAGGAAAATGTGACGAAGGTTACAGTTAGAGGAGCTGGCAAAGTAGAAAAATAATATAAACATGTTATTTTCGCATTAGAATTTGCTTTGTAGCCAATATCGTGTTAGCTGTGAATTTTCTTTACCAATGGTTTTGGGTAGTCAGGATAATGCGGTCATATTGATAATCACACTTGTAGCCCTGGGATTTCAATGTCATCAGTTAGTAGAGGTGCTGGTGTGTTAACACACTGAAAAAAAGTCGTTATTCATGCAATGAATTTTTTCATTAATACAATGAAATTTGTCTTTAAAAGTTGCTCAAATATGCCCTTCACTGGATGAATGAAAACTGTTTCATTTGGGTGGGAGTGTGTTTTGTAAATGTAATGAAACTATTTCTATTGTTAAACGACACATTTTCATACAGAAAATATAAATGTTTCATTGATATAATGATGTTATTATATCGTAAATTCAATAAAAACTTGCATATAGGGTGGCTTTTTTCATTTATTAATTGATTGATTTAATTGATTTAACAAATATCGCTCAATTTCTGTTATAAACATTTTTTTTTCTTTATTAAAAAGAACTTTTAATACTTGTTGGTACAGTCGTCTCTCGACAATTTGAATCTGTCGATAACTTTAAGTGTTTTCCAGGTTATATGGAAAAACATTCGAATGGTCAACATCACATTAGACACGCATAAATTAAAAGAATTTGCATTCTACATCTTCCCCAGCTGTTTCTTCTCTGCACTATCCCTTTCTAACTAGTTCCAATGCATGTATTGCATACCTTGGGAATATCTTCTGATTAATGGTCCAGGGGAAAAAAAATAAGAGAAAGTTGTTGGTTTCATTTAAATTTTCGAAAAACACGATTTTTCAGTAGATTTGTACTCAGGGCATTCGTTGTCGAACCAAATTCATTGGGTTAAGTAATCGAATCGAATGCCTTAATTTGCCCCTGGATTATTTTTTTTTTGATAATGTTAAAAATGGTTCAATTCATCTACAAAAAATTTGCAGCATTCTACAGAATTTATCAAAATTTGCATCTCAGTGCCTTATTGAGTCAACTATATTTAGTAAATTTCGCGAATATTGTTGTAAATAAATTTTTAACTAGTCAATGGACCGATTTTAATATGTGATCAGTTTTTAGCGGTGTTGAAGGTACAACCAGCAGCAGCTCCCAATAAACACGCTCTGCTCAAAGAACCCCATCTCCGACAGCTGCGATAGGCTGCCCCCACGCTTATGTGCAGGTTTCCGCAGAGGAAGTGAATAAAACTTAACTTCTCCTCTTCCACCTTCGCCTCCTCATCGCACCCAGAGCAGACGTCGTTGTACGGCAGACCCATGCGCCTGGCATGACTCCCAATAGGTCAGTGCCCAATTGTCATGGCGGTAAGTCTCCAGTAACTTCGCAGATCTCTTGACGTCAAATCAAGGCCATAGTGTCCTCGCACACGCCGGCTCATAGAACCACCTGTTCCGAGGCCGCAGAACTTGTACACATCGCCGTGCCCAAGACGGATGCCTCCTCTCGCCAATTCATCCGCAATTCTCTTGCCCTCCACCCACTCCAACCCTGTAGTGCCTCGCCAACTCATTCAGTGACGACCGACACGCACGGAAAAGATTGGATCAGACGTTTATACAGTATACTGCCAGAGAAATTTGTTTGAATAATTCCCATTACGAACTGGGTGTTAATTGATTTATTTCTTTGGGAAAGAATCAAACATATTTACATATATAATTCAAAGAAAAATTTGTTTCATATTAAAATAAACAGCTGTATTTTTAAAAAAATTTTTTTTAAAGAATTTGAAAACAAAAATTTGAAGTTTACAATTGATTTATCATAATAATGTCAAAATTACTTTTTATTAGAATAAAGGCAAAGCAAGCTACGAGCTTTTTGGAATATGTGGATTCACGCCATAACTAAACTGCAAAAATAAAAGCTTTGAGACTTTGTCAATATTGTACTCATATGTAGATAATAAGTGGTATATCTCGTATATAATTCTCAAAACTTTCTCGTGTTAAATAGATGATATCAATGATTTTACAAGCAGCTCGCCTTTGACGCAAAGGGTACTGATGATGTGTGTAGTGACATAAAAAATATGTATGTACGCGTTCTAATCAAGTGGTGATAGTGATTAATTGTTAATTTATTTCTTTATTCTAAAAAGAAATTTTCACATTATTGTGATAAATTAACTATGAACTGAAATAAAGGGTGGTTAAATTTCAAGGGCCGATGTTGATTTTGAATAAAACACAAACTATTTAGGAAATTATTGTAATTTTATTTTATTATGATATATTGGTATTACTCAATTATGTATGGAACAAAATATCGGCCAAATGGGCGCCGCGACCACGGCAACAGTGGATGATCAATTTTCGAAGAAAATCATCTTCAGTGATGAGGCACATTTTCACCTCAGTGGATTCGTCAATAAACAGAATTGCCGCATTTGGGCGAATGAGAATCCAAGAGTGATTGTCGAAAAACCAATGCACCCACAAAGAGTGCCTGTTTGGTGCGGTTTATGGGCTGGCGGCATCATCGGGCCGTATTTTTTCCAAAATGAGGCCGGTCAGGCAGTTACTGTGAATGGTGTTCGCTATCGTGAGATGATAACGAACTTTTTATGGCCCGAATTGGTAGATATGGATGTGGACGATATGTGGTTTCAGCAGGACGGTGCCACTTGCCACACAGCTAACGAAACAATGGCTCTTTTGCGCAACAAATTCAATGGCCGTGTTATCTCACGTAATGGCGATGTCAATTGGCCGCCAAGATCATGTGATTTGACACCGTTGGACTTTTTTTTTTGGGGTTATTTGAAAGAAAAGGTGTACGTCGATAAGCCAGCAACAATTCAAGAGCTAAAGGATGAGATAATTCGGCACATTAACGGCATAGAACCTCCATTATGCCTCAGGGTCATCGAAAATTTGGACCATCGGATGGAGGTGTGCCGCCGTGGTCGCGGCGCCCATTTGGCCGATATTTTGTTCCATACATAATTGAGTAATACCAATATATCATAATAAAATAAAATTACAATAATTTCCTAAATAGTTTGTGTTTTATTCAAAATCAACATCGGCCCTTGCAATTTAACCACCCTTTACAACTAAATATGCATTCATTCAGTTGTAAGGGATTTTATATAGCGATATTGTATTATAAAAAGTGAATCTCCAAAAGGAGGAACGATCATAATACGAAATGAAGAATTTAATGAAATTGAATATATTGAGCTTTTTTAAGATTTTGCGGCCGTTTCGCAATGATTTTCTTTATAGAAAGTGTCTAGGGAAGTGGACTTAAGAAGCTACTAAAATCCCCAAATTAAATTATTATTAAAATTGTTGTATTTAAAAATTGAATTTCCTGACATGCTCATGCACAACAAGAAGTAATCTTCACGACTGACATAGATGTTGCACCCAATACTTTCGGGATGTAGGGCCAACGTCAACTACTTCAGTAAATTGCAGGCTGCATAAAAAACTAAGGATATTATTTCCCCCCGAAATTCAAAAGCACTTGTTCAAAATGTAGAACCTTCAATGACCTTTGAGTTAATTGTTGGCCTTTATTTCAGAAATTAGTATGAGAACAAGTCGTAGATGTTGAAATGACAAACTAACATGTTGCCTTCGTAGCAAATATACCATAAATAAAATTTAAAAAAATTAAAAAATAAATATACAAACACAAAAGTATACGAATATGCTTGTACTACATACATATACACATGCAAAGGCATTAATTTAAATGTCAAAAGCAATATTGAGGGTATATTTTGTTAAATAACACAACACTGACAGGCACATTGTAACATGCAACACCAACAATATAAAAACGAAAAGCGGCAGCCAATTTTAACAACATCCAAACATCATTAAACACAATATTTTGAAGGGGGTCCACAGCGCTTATTAAAGAGCTGAGAAGACATTAAAAACACTGTGATCAGCGGTCTGTTCGATCAAACGCACACACACCCTGTGTTTGTTTGTATGGATTGAACAAACTGACTTCTTTAAGATGCTAACAACCAAAAAGGAGAAAAAAATGGTTTTTTTTTTTAAGAAATGGAAACAACAAAGTGATTTTTCAAAATGGGAGACCACCGTCGAGGCAACTGTTGATAATTATTAATCGCCAAAGCACAAGAAGAGAAAAAACAAATACAAAAAGGGGAGCAGACTGAGAGAGAGAGAAGAAAACATAAATTAAAAAAAAAATTATTTCCAGCAAAAGAGTAAGAAAAAAAGACTATAATCAAAATGCAGTTGCATTAATAAAGGTTTGGAAGGAAGACACAATGTGACCGACCAACTGATGGTCTGTTATTAAAAAAAAAAAAAAAATTATTGATAAACACTAAGGCCAGGAAGTTAATTGCCTTCAAAATAAACATAGTTTTAATAAATTATTCAGATGGGAAAATATGATAATACAATTGTTCAATTCACAAGCTCTTATTATTGTCTGTGCATTCTGTCTGCATTGTGTAATTGTTGCATTATATAATATTGTATTTTTGTTGTTGGTAATATTCATGCAAATATGAATTTTATAGGTTTTTAAAATAATTGCATTCAGGCCAGGTCTGGGAATATAGATTTTTTTTATTATTCATTTTGTAAAAATCTTTCCAATATGTGAGAAATAATACCAGAAATTAATTTCTGCTTATTGAGAGATATATTTTCAATTCACTTTAATACAATTTCCAAACTATTTGCATCAAAATTGCTTAATGCTTTTTTTTGTTAAAAAAAAATTTTAATAAAAACCAAAATAATAAAAAAAAAATAAAAAAAAAATTAATAAAAAAAAAGTCAGATAAACAACGATACTACAAATTTGCGTGTTCACAAGCACATAAACATATAACGTATATTTTTTATGCGATAAACCATACGACTGAGTTATTGTGAATTGCGCAAATAGATGGAAAAAATATTCTTTAAATATATCACTTACGTACGCCTTTCTTTTTTAGCCAATTATGAATACCATTATGCATATATTAATTTAATTTATTTATTTAAAGCCGATCTTTCAGATATTTTTTGAGTAAATAAATTAGCCCAGTTGAACCACATGAATGAAGCTGATAATTGGCATTTCCAAATTGTTCATTCAATGAATGTTTCATGCCATCTTCATATACGAGGTCTATTCAAAATATTGATTGCACTGTTTTGGTAGAAGAAGAATAAGTCAATTAATTAATCAACATGGATTCAATGAAATTATTAATTACGAAAAAAAAATTTATTGAGCAAAAACTTAATTGGAAAAAATTTGACTACTATTTTTTCTGTGTAGGGTAGATTGGGAGTAACTATAGACCACCTTAATGATCGATGCCCCAAGTTGTCTAAGAGAGGCGCCTAGACATGCACGAGTATTCACAGAGGAAATGCACAATAGTCTCCTCCTCTGAAGCGTTCCAAAAGCTTCTTCGGCGTGTATGCCGATTGCCCATCATATTTATATTCATACCAAGCAAAACGTTTTAATTTAGTTGGTCACATTTGTTGGCGAAAGCTGGAATAAATGTAAAATTGAACATACAAAAATGTATGTCTGCATTAAGTTTTAAGTAAAAAGTATAAACATTAATGTCACATAACACGCAGTGTCAAATTGGCTTGTCAAGCTTATGGCATCAACAAAATCGTAAGATAGACATATAGCCAGCAAATAATATGACGGACGGACGGACGGACAGACACACCGACACACACTGGCAGAAGTGAAGCCAGACAGACAGACAAACCGTTTGATGCAGCTACACTAACGAATATTTTATGTATAAAGATATTCAAGAGGCAATTAAGCAAAGTGCTCCCGCTGAGTTTAAAATTACAGCGTTGAACTCCCAAGACTATTGAAAATTTATTCAACAACAAACCTGTTTATGCCATCAAATTATTTAAATGTTTCCATGTTGTTTAAATAGAGAAAAAAATAAGAAGAAAAAAATGCAGTTGAATTGCATGAAATTTTTTATCTTTTTAATATCTTTTCATTTTTGATCATCATGATTTACGGCCTGTTGTATGTGGCAGCCGTAATGGCCCAGCGATCAGATGTTAAGAGAAAAAGTTTTGTTTTCGTTTCTTCTGATCAAGAAAAGTGATATGCAAAAATTATATACAAAATATTTTCTTCCCCGGCAGATTGCCTTCGTATTATTATATCTCATCTAAACTGATAATGTTGCTGTTGGGGCTGGTTATTTGCGATGGCTGGGTTTTTATGGCTGTGTGCTGCTTCTGTTGCTGTGTGCAGTGTGCAACATTTGGGTATAGAACAGCATTTTAATAAACAGTCACGGTGTCGAAGTTTTTTTTTTATTTTTTATTTTTTTTTGTTTGTTTGTTTTATGGCCTGTTTTTAAGTTTTTGGTGTTTTTAATTTAACATTGCATGCCAGAATAACTGACCACATTAATCGACCCAAAAAGATAGACATCTTCGTTGTAGCAATTTAACATGTTCATAAGCGCAGGCAGGTGAAAATCTGTATGTTTGTATTGTGCATGTATCATTTACACTTCTTGTGGCATGACTGAATGTCAAATATTTCGAATAAGTCATGTTCATTTCAAGATTGGTCGAAACATCTGCATCTACAATACGTATAAGATACTTTAAAGATATTATTTTCCAGATCATCTTGCTGATGGAGTGATTATTTTAACACTTTATTTGGAATTTCATATAAATTTTATACATATAGAATGTATTTTAACTTACATACACACTCGTATAAATTAAATTTTAATATAAGACCTGACAACTGCGTACAGATTTATTTGCTTCCAGTTTGCAACTCTTTTTTTAAGAATTATCAGAATCATGTGTTACCAAAGGAAATGCACAAATTACTATGAGTGAAGGCGACAATGTTAGAATAATTTACCTAATTTACCGCTGGCGAGGAAATGTTGCTTAAGAATTTAAATCATATTTGCAGAAACCCGTATTTAAGATTTCTAAATTTCATGTGTTTTTGTGACAGGAGTCAAAACTGGATGGCTAATTGAATTGGCTGCCTTTTTTGCAGATAACGCCAAATGTCAATGTGCTTTGACACTTATGATGTGGATATAAAGTGTAGGAAAATTTGAAGTTAGAAAGAAAAATACTCTATTTTTATGATAAATGCAATTTTACTGATACCAATGTAAAATAGAAATTAGGGAATTAATAATAAAATATGATATTGGACAAATATCCACGTCTGGCACGTCTGCTCTTTGCACAAAATCTTCAACCACATTTTTTTTTTTTTTTGGGCCGGCACTCAGGTTATGATCCCTACACATGTGGAGCATTATGCCGGAACTAGAAAATAAGGTTTTCGTAGAAAGGATAGAGGGTGTATTGACATTTGATTGGAATTTTCCCACGACAAAAGTGACAGGAAAAGACCTCTGCTGGTATTCCAGCTGTTTGACCAAAAAACATTTTGCAACAAAACTTCGCTTATCTCGTCAATGCAGCATCGAATTTCATGTTTCAGAGCGTCAGCTGTTTGCGGTGTGTTCACGTAAACCTGGACTTTCAAACGGCCCCAGAGAAAATAATCTAGCGGCGTTTAATCATAAGAACGAGGCGGCCAATTTACTTTACCAAAGCGAGAAATTATGCGGCCGAGAAATTGCAATAACTGACTTATTTGGACGGCTGTGTGGCTTGTGGTGCCGTCTTGCTGAAACCAAAAGTTACTGATGTCAATAATAGGCAACTGTGCCCTCAAAAATTCGGTTATCATGATTTGGTAGCGCAGAGAATTCACTCAGACGGTATTTCCTTGCTCATTTTCGAAGATGCCGCCTGATCCCAAACAGCACCATACAGTCACTTTCTCTGGATGTAATGCTTTTCCGAAGACTGTTTGTGGATTTTCTGACCGACAATTTCTTTTGTTTTCATAAGTGCCTAATAGCAAATAAGCTTCATCACTAGAGATGATTTTGTTTAAAAATGTTTTGTTTTCGATTAGTTCTTCAAGCAGCCAATTCACAAACGTTCGACGCAAACAATGGTGGGCCGGCTTTAATTCTTGAACGAGTTGAACTTTATAAGCTCGAAGTTAAAGATCTTTATGCAAAATTTTGCGCAAAGTGAATCTGGTGAGGCCCAATTGTTGTGAACGTCGACTAGTTGAAGTTTCAGGCTCATTGTCAACACTTAGCTGCACAGCGGCTAAGTTTGCATCACTACGGCCACTAATAACGTAATGTTTTAGTCTATTATAAGTATCCTGAGCCTCAAATTTAGCCTTTAAATAACGCACAGCGGTCTCAGAAGGAGCCTGATTACGAGGAAAAGCTGCTCGAATTTTACGAAGTGCTACAGTAAAATTTTCACCATTTTCATAGTAAATTTTTACAATTTCAATTCTTTGTTTAAGAGTGCAGCGTTCCATGGTTGCAATTTCCCCACTTTTAGTTAAATAAATGTTAAAGGACGATAGCTGAATTCTGGACATTTCATCACTTGGCAGCCAATTTACTTCCTAACCTAACAAAGTAATAAGTTAAGATACTAGTAAACATATTCTTATATTACTTTAAGATGGCGATGTCATGCATGCCTACTTTTCTTACCATTTCGCTACAATTTTAGTAATTAAAATATTTACCTTATTTAAATTATTTTAATACAAAATCACTGGTAAAAGCATGACTTTGTTAATTGCTAAGCAACAAATATTATTATCAATTAAGAAAAAAGTAAAAAAATAAAAAGAGCAACACCTCTGTAGATCATAACAAATTGCATTTCAGATAAACTCCATCTATTGTCAATGTAAATAATCCATTTAATAAAATTTTCTAGAGGTCATTAATAAAATGTAGAAACATTCCAGCCAACTGGCCAGACAAGCCAAACTGGCCAATATTCAATAATACCCTGAATGATATATTGACTATGAAAATTTACTACAAATCTATTAAAACAAAACTCTTGAAATGCCATGCAAACATACAAACTGAATATGAAAATATGTATGTACGTACGTGGTAGAGAGAACTATGTAAACTGTAGTTCACTTTAGAGTCAATATTAAAAAAAAAAAACCCAAAAAAAAAAAATGATAATAATTCACATAGAATGCAAACAGCCATAAATAATTTAATGCATAAAAGCGTGCCAGTGTGAGTACAATGCACCGGAATAGTTCCTCATTTATGCGCTCCTTATGTGAGGCTATGCAAAACATAATAAATTATCACACAAATGACTATAATGTTGTTATAGACATAAATATTGTAAAATTTATAGGAAAATATTATTTATGAATTTGTTAAGCCATTATTTATTGTACATTTGTTGGCATATAATTCGTATGTATTAAAATTATAATACATGTAAATGTACGAGTATATGCATAAATTTATATTATGAATTTGTCTACTTGTGTGTATGTGTGTGTGTGTGTGTGTGTGTGTGTGTGTGTGTGTGTGTAAGGTTGTAGAGGGCAATATTTTATTATCCTTTGGTAGGTAAATAACAAATTGCCTTCATCATGAGAATACCAAAAGCATTAAATAAATGAATACTTGCAAAGCTATAGAAAAGCTGGCAGAGAACAGTGCTGCAAATGGCCCATAATGTGGTCAACAAGTTGCATATACGAACAGAGCTGGAATTGTCAGCAATTTATAACGCTCGATCATCTAAGATCATGGGTAAAACTAAATTTTGAAGCACTATTTTTATCACACTTTCCTTCATTATTTAGGAAGAGTGTAAAATAATTAATTTAATTAAAAACTTATATTGATTTCTATTCTCAAAAAGTCCATTAAACTTCGCTCTTTAATTATTAAACATATTTCTTCATAATGTCATGTCTTTATAATGTTATGAAAAGGCTTTATAGCACAACAATAAAGCGCAAATATTTTCAATTAATCCCAGCAATAATACAGAGAATTGACCGTCCTTATGTTCAATGAATTACGAAATAATTTTTATGAAATCCCAAGTTTTCTCTTTGTTTTTTAACACACTTTCTGCGAATTTCTTAGCTTGTCTGCCGAAATAGCTTAGATCTAGGCGGGAATAGAACCTGCAACCTTCATATTATAGGCTAATGCTCATGCACTATGCTACAAAGGCACCTCAGTCTAATTAGTATACAACCCCACCTACCGTGACGCCAGCATGTTAAATTTTTGTCAAATACAATTCCAAGATTCTTACGCCCAAATCACAGTCATTAGTTAGCTATTAGCAATAGTTTAACTAATAATATTTGATTCACAGCTTTTTGTTTACTTTTAGTTAAACCGCCAAATGTCATTGGTTAACAAATAGTTACACAACAGCTGATTTGTAAATTATTATTACTATTTTCGTTTTGATATCAGCTATCATAATATAATATAATATATATATATAATAATATTAGTTTTTTTATTTTCGATAATATATTTGTTTTCTTGACCCCGATGAGTGCGTGGTTATTTTATCCATTTATAAGAAATAATATAACAAATGTAAACAAAAACCATAAGCTATAGCAGTGCTGCCAATATTGAAAATTAAAAGATTGTTAGGGTTACCATTCTTTGGTTATATTGAGAATGTTTTTTTTTTTTTTTTTATCTAGGACCAGCACTCAGGAGATGACTCCTACACATGCGAAGCATTGTGCTGCGAACTATAGGAAAGGGCTAGTAGGAGAAACGACAGGAGGTGAAGCTTAATTAATTATTTTGCATCTCTGCTTTCGCACGTTCTTTTTGTTTTTATACTCGTAGCAGTGCTGAAGCTTCTGTTTAGTAGCCATTTATTTTTTATTTTTTTATTATTATTTTACTTCGCCGGTGCTACACAATACCGACGAAGGAGGGCGTTCTGATGTGATTGTGGATTGCTATCAGCTGAAGCCGGTATTGTTCAGTGACGAGTGACTATGCCTTCGCCACTGAAACCTTCCGACAACAACTGACACACAAAGACACACTAATACACATCAGAAAAATGCGAGATGTTTATTATTATTTGAACATTTTTTTTTGTCTGAAACTGGGGTTGAACCCAGGTCTGTTTTTTGGTTGTGTAGTCAACGTGCAGACTACCGTCCATCGTGCCATCGCCACCCTCATATTAGTTAAACAATACACTAAGAATATGAAGTATTGGTTAAATAATAGTTATCATTTTTATTTACTAATAATTAACTAATGACTGAATTTGGGCCTTAACGGAACTTTATTTGGCCAAGGAGCACATCATTACATATAGTTGCATGCATTGATTTTTTTATGGTTCACTAGCCATTTATATTTTCAAGGATTTAAACATGAATTGCCCACCAATAGATATTTTCCAACTAATGATTACAATTGTCGATATTTTTTTACCATTGATTAGTTTGGACTACTGATCCACAACTGAACATCATTGGAACACATATAAATATTGATGTGGTATAGATAATCTGGCAAATAATTAGAATAAATCGAGAAGAAGAGTGATCCTCAATGGAACCTTAAAACACAACTCTTGTAAGCACTATAACACTATAAATTTATTATTTACGGTTTATATTCGATGAGGAAGGTAGGCCATGCAGCAGAGAATTGAAAAAAAATATCTAAATATCTCCATCGGTAATCGAATGCGATCTTTTGAGAAGCGTAGTAAGAGTAACCCGCGAGTCCTCCTTCCATCATAGTAAGAGAAGCCGCCTCGATCGAGCAAGTCCATATAATCTTCTCTGAATAAGTGACCTGCAATTTGACTTCAAAGCAGCAGAATAAGAATGTTAAAATATCCTGGACGCAACTAAAATATAGAAGAATTAACAATTTTTTTTTATCTTGTGTGTCAGTAGTTGTCGGAAAGTTTCAGTGGCGAAGGCATAGTCACTGGTGGTGAAGTTTCACTACCATACAACCTTGCTGTGTTTTCAGACCCTCTAATATCAAGGTAACTTATTCAAATTTGAGGCGTGTTTTAGTTGCCATTTTCAGGAATTATTTTACTTTGCGGTATTACACAATGCCGACGAATGACGGCGCTCTGATGTGTCTGTAGATTGGTTCCAGCTGAAGCCGGTACTGTTCAGTTATGTGTCGCAAAAAAAATTTGTTTTTTATTTTTACAGGTTCTCAAGCATAATTTGAAATTTTTTGTGAATTTTTTTAAATTTTTGCGGAAAGATTTAAAGTCGGACAAGTTGAATTTTTGCCAAAAATCGGGATTGCCGGCCGTTCATTATGTTTTTGTCACAAGTTTGTCAAAAACCACGATTTTTTTCACTTTTGAGTTAAAAATTTAAACAAAATATATCCAAGCTCTATGGCTGTGTGCAAAAAAATATAAGTTTTGGCAATAACTTTGCTCATTTAGGTACATTTACATTATAAATTTTTGTAATTTTTCCATAAATTTTAAAATTAACGCTTCATAACTTTTTTATAAATCTATATATTTCTATAAAAATTAAAAAAAAAAAACCTAATGATCTATTAATTCTAAAATCCAATTACCTATTAATGGAATTTTAATTGCCGTACAGTATTATTGATGTACCATATACTGACAATGCTTTTTGTGACAATGTTTGCCAGACGAAAAATTGTAAGTTCACACGATTCTTAAACATTTGAAGACTATTTTTCTGACAATAATGTAATATCCGACAATCATGTGTACATTTTATGTATTATGTTCTGAATACATTTGCCTTTCGTCGAACTGTCGTGAATTTTGCTACACCCTTTATTGATTTTCTTCATATAAAAATACAACAAATTTCATTCACATAAATATAAATAATTCCAAAATAAATTTATAGCCAGTTGTTGTTAAAACTATATTTTATAAATATACACATACTTTATAAACCCAGCAAACTAACACATACATACGTACACCCATAGATAAATTCACACATACACACATTTTTATATGTTACTGGAATTCCTACTTATGGAATATATTGTCGGCAATAATTCAACATTTCAGTAGCAAAGTTCTATGGGGCTGTTGCTGTCGTTGCTGCTTTGCTTATTGTTGCTGTTGTTGCTGTTGTTGCTTTTCGAATTTGCCTGTTTGGCTAAATTGTTTATGACCTCACGTTTTTCCTATAGAGAAAATTGGAAAGATTTTTCATTGCATGTAGTAGTATTTAACGCATGGTTCATGTTCATCTGCATACAAGGCCAGAGTTAGAATAAATAATAATAATTCAACAATGGATATTTTGTGGTTGCATGTACGTATGAGAGGAAGACGGCATTTTTAGTTTGGTTGCTCTGCTACACTTTATTAATGTGGCATAATTGCATATTGTTCTAAGTTTTACACTAAGTGAAAATCTACTTACACACATACATATGTATATATTCTGCTCGGCTAATACTGCAGTAATTTTCTGTAATTTACTTAACACAGAATTGTTATGAAAAAGAATTTATTCTTTTAGGAGGGAGAAATGCTTTAGGAGAGGAAAATGTTTTTATTACATGCACGTAAAATCTTGACCCGAGTTGTTATATGTATCGCATTCGCTATATTCGTAGCTATATAATCAGAGATTGTTTTAAAAAAATAACCCAAAAATAAAATTCTTCGGGTATAAATTTTAAAAATTCTATAACTCAGGAACGGCAAGAGCAAATTCAAAAATTACTCTGGCAAATTATTTAGAATTAATTGATCATCAGCTTTTTTTAATTTTCATAGAAATTTATAGATTTTTAGAAAAGTTATGAAACGTTATTTTTAAAATTTATGGAAAAATTACCACAAATTATAATATAAGGTACCTAAATGAGCAAAGTTATTGCCAAAACTTATATTTTTTGGCACACAGCCATAAAGCTTGGATATATTTTTTAACTCAAAAGTGAAGAAAATCGTGTTTTTTACAAACTTGTGACAAAAACATAAAAAACGGCCGGCAATCTTGATTTTTGGCAAAAATTCAGGTTGTGCGATCCCTAAACCTTTCCGAAAAAACCTGAAAAAAATTCACAAAAATACTTGACCCTTAAGCTTTAAAAGTTCGCTTGAGAATCTATAAAAAAAAAAAATGTTTTTTTTTCGACACAAAAGTACAGCTATGCACAGGCACATTAGAACGCCCTCCATCGTCGGCGAAGTAAAATAATTACTAAAAATGGCTACTAAAATGAAGCTTCAAAATTTAACCTGTCTCCTTGACATCAGAGGCACTGCAACACTGCTATAAACAAAACACGCAGTGTTGTAACATAGTGAATCTTCACCTCCAATCATTTCTCTAACTATCTCTATCCCCTACATGTGTAGGGCACATCGCCTGAGAGCTGGTCTAAGATAAAAAAAAATATATGTGATGATTTTGCTGATGATAATGACTTCGATAAAAATGACACCGATTTTTGTGATGAATATTAATTGCATGTTTTATTTACATGTTTATGAACTGAAAATCGTTAACGGTTTAAGGAAACTACATGTATTTTTGCTTAAAAACTAAAGGTATTCAAAAGAACTGAAGACAAATAATTTTTTACATAATCTTTAACCGAAGTCATACAATGGCAGGCAATTAGCAGGAACATGCTGGCATAAAAAAATAATTTTTCTTAATTAATTCATAATTACATTGAAGGGGGGTACCCCTCTCTACTGTTGGCACATGTAGTTTGTTTAAAGAGTTACCTCCCTATTGTAGATTGATAGATATTGCAGATATACGAAAAATAATAATTATTTTGCCAGGGGGTACCAGTTGGAACTTTCCATTTGTTCTAAGAGATGCTCTCATAAAATTTTGTGAACTTCAATTGTGAATTGATCCACCCAAAAAAAGGGCTTTTGGCAGCACTGCGTTCTCTGAGCACTGGTCTATGGAAATAAAATAAAAAAACCCTTTACAGAGGTAATATATTTCTACTATGTGATATATGTATATTAATATTATATATTAATATAAAATATTAATTAATATTAAAATATTAATTACCAGGGAGCGTCTTTCTAAATCCATTGAATTTTAAATACCAACATTTCTTATGTTGTCAGTCATTATAAAATCGATCTCAACATTTGACGATTTTTAAAATTCCACATTTTCGAACTACCCTCGTTGCAATCTCTTTTTGTGAATTCATATCAAAAGCTTTAATAAGATCAGTAAATATTTTAATTAACAAATAAATTAAATACAAAACCCTTATGTGGAAGAGTAGAATTTATGACAGTTGAGTGGAGCGTAAACTAATGCCGATATTTAAGATCTTCACTTAACATATGACAGCGGTTTAACCCAGAAAATTGTATATTATATGCTCGTAGATATTTTTAAATTGCTCACCAACTAGTGTAAATATTGTAAAAAGTTTGGCCAACAACATTTGAAAATAAAGATTCGACCAATTAAGTCATCAGTACAAAAAAAAAGAAAGGAAAGACGATTTGATCATTAGTATAGTAAATCATTTTAAAATACGCTCGTAAATTATATTAAAAAGGAAATATTTGACAGCCAATAGTAATTTTTAATAACAAATCGTGACTATTTCTATCAGACAATAAATATCTAATTATGACTAATAATTCAAAAACTTGGTCTTAATAAACAACAGCGTTTACAACTTGGCCATTGCAATGCAATTGGCGAAAATATATGTAACAAATATATTAAATTTTAAATCAGTTTTGTAAATTAACAAATCCCAACAGTTCATTTACTTATAAACATATTTTTTTTTTCCTACAATTCTCTATATTCTTTTTATTTTATTTTATGTACAATATTTATTTTTTTCGCTGCGAAGACAAATGCAATAGTTGAAATAATAAAATATTATTAATAAATTTGTTGATAACCTTATGACCACAAATTATTGCAAATACTTTTGGCTAATAGACAATTGAGGCATTTTATTTGCTGTCTATTGTTATTGCTCTGCCGTATCTGTGCTGTTAAAAGTGACTCGAGTTCATTCGAATTGAATTGAAATGTACGTAGTGGGAAGAGAGAACTGCAATGAAGTTGGTGGTAACAATAAAATGCTATAGTTGGCATAAAATGTTAAGTGTCAATAAATACATTGTATGGGTATTGGCATCAAGTAAAACTTTGCCTTGGGTTAGAGGAAATAAAGTTTGGCCAATTGTTAAAGTCAAACAATGTATTGGTGAGCCGAGGGAAAACCAGATATTCACCCACAAGAATTCGTTTTTTTTCTTTCTGTGAGATCTTAATTACGAATGTAGAGTTAAAAATCAAAAGAGTTGCCAGACGTCGCCAGTTTAAGTTAGAAATCTGGGCAGGCTGCAGTGTGCTAAAACCAGTTAGTGTAACAATGTGTGGACGTGTCACAGGAGGTGAAAGAAAAGTATGCTGGCAGCAGCAAAGGAATACAAATTAAATGAAATTTATAAGAAACTGAAGCACAAACAGTAGATCCGCGATACGATCTCTATCGGCTGTATATACGCGTTCGATTTTGGTTAATGAATGCCGCACATCTCTAAACGAGATGGCGGCACATTGCCGCATTAGCTGAAGCTGATCTGGGTTTCCGGACAGGGAGCGTACCCGTTAACGAGGTGCCCGACGTGCTGGCCAAGGAGGGGGGGAGTGTTTTGGCTACCGGATCGGGACATTAGACGATCCGTCGGGGACTCATTTAGACATTGCACAATGCGGATGGCTCAAAGGCTCTTCGCTATTGCGCAGGCCAGGTGATCGAGTAAGACCACATGCACGGTCTCTAGGATGTCCTGGCCACAATACAAATCCGGGCGGGCCGATTTATAACGACTTTTGCAATAGTTGTCCGAATGAGGAGGAAGAGACAGTTGAACACTTGATGTTTCACTGTCCGGCTCTTGTCCTCAAACGGGCGTCTGCGATGGGCTACTGATTTCTACAAGGCATTGCTGCAGTATCGTGATGCAGCGTGGAGGTGATAAGTTTGTTTTTCCGGCATTCGAGGTGTTATGGCACCGATTAGATTAGAACGGAGTTAGGTCCCGCTCAGGCAAAGCAAGGGTTTCAGGACGACCCAATTGGAATTGGCAGCCTGCTAACCTCAACTAACCTACGCACAAACCTTAAGAAAACCTATAGGCGTTGTTTATCTATCACACAATATTTAGAAATAATTTTCAGAAAGTGAAAAAAATTATGACTCAGCATCCTCCTCTCCTCCTCCTCAGCATCAGAACAGCTCCTTCCATTACCATTGAAACTCAGAACCATATCCGAATCGTAAGTTTTTATAGACCAGTTCCCTGTTAGTAAAGCTCGCTGTAATTGATTCCGAATACCAGTAATTCTCGAATCCTCCCTTCGCATTAAACGACCTCAATTAATAAATGAGAATTTAAAAAATTTTAAAATTACAGGCAATTCGGTGGAAACGCAAAGCTACACTCTAGCAACCATTTGTAGTAGAACGAAGAATTGAAGAAAGCAACTGCACTTGAATGAGTACAAAAACAAACTTAAAAACACCGTGGAGCAATATCAGGATAAATTCGGTAAAATGAATCGCCAAAATGTTGGCCTCACCAAATAACAAAAAAAAAACATGGCAATTCAGTGTTTCCATTTTATTCGTCTATTGCCAGTAATATCTAAAAATAAAAATCATTCGCATAAAATCTTAAGCTGCCACTGAGGTTTAGAAAACATATTTTTTTTAGCAACTGCTGTTACATGAATTATTAATTGATGGTTGTCATAAATTTATTTTTAGCCAAAATCGCGCACGATATCAAACTGCAGTATTTTATTATGTTTTTTTTTTCTTTAATTTTTTGCTGTAAGAGTCTGTATGGCTAAAAAGGTTTATTCAGCTAAGCTTGAAAAAAAAACATTGAAGCCAAATTGAGATATTTCCCTCATAGTCGTTTTTACAGTTCGTCTGGCTGGCAATCTAAATGATTGTCTGTCTGTTTTTAAGCTGGGTGTATTTTTATTTTTCGTTTCTCTTTCTTTTGTGTCTCAAAAGTGGCTTTAACGAATAAGTTGTAAAACAGGCAAACAACAATAGCAATTTCATGAAGTTTGTTGTAGTTTTTGTTTTGTCGGGATACACCTATTTTTTTTTAGTAAGATGTTAAACAGTTTTACAAGGAAACGTGCGAGCCTGCGCACTGCATAATACACCATAACAAAACACTCATAATTTTATATGCTGTTGCTAAATGCTAAATGCAGCCCAACAGCTTAAAAAAACATAAACCATAAAACATAACAACATGGCTATGAATGCGATGTATGTATGTCTGCCATGGCTTGACTTTTTGGAGCAGTAACAATTTGTGGGTTTGTTTGTGGTAATGCCCCCTGAGTTAAAAGTGTTGTTAAAATTTAAGAAGAGGCGTCGACCGACACGATTTGCTATCAGATAAGCTGTTATATTATTGTAATGAAGGGCTTAAAGCAATATGGCATTAAGCTAAAATAAAACTGCAGCGAAGCTATTGTAACTGCAAAAAAAAAAACAAAGAAAGAAAAGAAAAATATTTTATGCGGGTAAATTGTTGATTGTTGACAGAGATGCCAACTCTTCAAAGTCAAGACGTTTCGATCGGGCAATCAAATATGAGTGCTAAATTTACAAAGAACCGCTTCTTATGTTTCGAAGCATTTTATTATTCAATTTGTACTGCAAGTCATATTAACAAAAATTTCAGATTTTCATCTGCAATATTTATGACTTTCTCTTGCAGCAAGCGGTGAAATTAATTCGTTGTTTATGGGATAGGAACTGTTGTTCATTTCAAGTCACACATATGAAGTTGAATAAAACTCACAAATTACATTATTAAAATTAAGTTTTCAATACATAATTTGGTTTTCCTGTAAATGCAGGATTTCATGGCCGAACATTGTTTATAGCAAATTTTTACATTATTTATAAACTTTTTTTTATCGCACAACCACAATCAACTAAAGCGATGCTTTGTAGAACTACTACAGGAACAGGAGGTACAGCTTCACTACCATACAACCCAGCTTTTGCACGTTTTTAGTTTATAGCAGTGTTGCAGCGCCTCTGATGTCAAGGAGACGTATTAAATTTTTGAAGCTTCATTTTTAGTAGCCATTTTTAGTAATTATTTTACTTCCCTGGTGCTACACAATACCAACGAAGGAGGGTGCTCTGATGTGCCAGCTGAAGCCGGTACTCTTTAGTGACCAGTGACTATGCCTTCGCCACTGAAACCTTTCGACAACACCTGACGCACTAATTCACATCAGAAAAATGAGAAAATATTTCTATGCATTAGAGCCTATTTCACCAATTCTATTTAAATATCAATTCATATTTAAATGTCGATTTTCATTTTCATCTAGATGTACTCAATGAATATTTAAATACTGTTTAAGTAGCCAGCACTCTGCATTTAAATATTGATTTTGCAACAGCATGAAAAAGCTTTAAAACAGCTTTTAAACAGCTTTTTAAAAAGCTGTAAGTTAAATATCAGAGCGTTACCATACTTTCTTGTGTTTCATTATTTCAGTTGGTGAAAATAAAATTTTTTTAAACATACTTTAAATAAAGATCATTAATTAAATTAAATTGTGTTTAAATATGTTTGGTGAAAGATACCTTTGGATCGGCTGTCCAAAAGCGCTATAGAGTGTGTAATTGCCGGGCATAAGTGTTCCTAGTGCCTCGGTTAAACTGGGTATCTTTCGGTCGATGTATGCTCAGTCACTGGTTCGGTTGACAGTTTGAGGGTGGCGATGGCACGATGGATGGTAGTCTGCACGTTGACTACACAACCAAAAAAAAAAAAAAAAGACCTGGGTTCAACCCCAGTTTCACACAAAAAATTTTGAAAATAAAAATAAACATGTCGCATTTTTCTGATGTGCATTAGTGTGTCTTTGTGTGTCAGTTGTTGTCGGAAGGTTTCAGTGGCGAAGGCATAGTCACTGGTCACTGAACAAAACTGGGTTCAGCTGATAGCAATCCACAATCACATCAGAACGCCCTCCTTCGTTGGTATTGTGTAGCACCGGCGAAGTAAAATAATAATAAAAATGGCTACTAAACCGAAGCTTCAGCACTGCTACGAGTATAAAAACAAAAAGAACGTGCGAAAGCAGAGCTGCAAAATAATTAATTCAGCTTCACCTCCTGTCGTTTCTACTACTATCCCTTTCCTATAGTTCCCAGCACAATGCTTCGCATGTGTAGGAGTCATCTCCTGAGTGCTGGTCCTAGATAAAAAAAAAAGATGGACATGCAGTATTGCTTGGTTCTGCCGGACCAACCTGGATAGGAGGAGGACTAAGTGTCTTCTTTACTTGATTCGTATAACCAGCAATCGCACTGTCGCGGTTCTGACAGATCATTGCGTTCTCCTCTGATACAGTGGGCATTCCGTAGCAAAAATGTTGCAGGAGCTGTGGGTCGTGGAAGAGGAGTATCTTGTGCCATAAAACGGTAGAAGTTATTCAGCTCTCATTTCCTGTCATCATTGACTGAACTCTCTTAGGACAGGATTTCCTTGGAAGGATTTATTTGAGAGTCGGTGTGGTCTCAGAAGGTGATTGTCTGATCCGCAGGTTTGAATAGACTGTGGTATCAGAAAGCTTCTCACTTCTGGCCTAAGTGGAGCGTAATCCTTCGGCGAGGGTCTGCCATCTAACCCAACCAAACATACTATCTTTATTTGTGCAGAAGCTGAAAGGCTAATTTTCAGCATCAATTGACTGCAGCATATTGACACTAAAGACCACTACGAATCAAGCAGTTTCAAACTGTATGATCTGGACAGATCATTATTGGAACTTTTTCATAGAAGAAGATGAGATTGCCAAAAAGTGCAGGGCAGTACATGATATACAGCTGTGGAAATAGTAGCCATATTAAAGACAATGTTTTGCAAATGATCTCCCTGATGAAACGTTTCAATTTTCAGCCACCATTATCATACGGCCTAAGAAATTTCGATTATTTTTTGTGAACTTGCTGAAAATAATTGACTTTCATTTCTTTGCGCCTCAGCTAAAAAACAGTTTTTCAATTAAAATTAAAAATAAAATAATGCACAATTTTTTGCCATTAGATAAATTGCAAATCCATAATAAATTCATTATTTTTCATTTGCCTCCACCCCATCATATTGCATTAGAAAACAGCAGGGAAGCAGCTGCCACCAATACGAGCATGCGACCTTTTTGCACTTTCAACAACAGATGTATGTTATTTCAGTTTTCGCTTTTTTGATAACCAAAAGCATCTATTTTGCTCACAAAATATGCAACTAACTGCTGAGAAACTTTTCAAACGCCCCCTTTGTGGCAACAAGAGGAACAAGAAACAATAATAACCGCCAAAAATATTATAAAATAACCGAACATATCGACACCCTCCCATACCCAGTCAAAATGCATAGCAATTCATTCTGCTAACAACATACTTCACCGAAAGGAAACATTGAGTGTGGCTGCTTGTATCGATAAAAAATTATGTGCCAAAGTTTCGCCTTTTCTACTTCAGTGTGATGATTATGATTGCACGGAATGAATACAATACCAGTTCACTTACCAGTATGTTGTCGACATAGATTTTTAATATTGTGGCCGTTGGAAGTTTTTTTCCTGTTATGTTTTCTTTTCGAAAAGATATCCCCCACGGGATGAGATGAAATAACAAATTTATTATTTATTTCACCTGACATCATAAACAACAAACTCTATAAATTTCATCAGTCTGCCAAACTGAAGACCATAGAAATTGTTAAAAATCATTTGGTACAAAATGTTCATACACATACACGGTACACTTGCACTCACAATCACACTCATACTCACTGATGCTGGGCCAATAAAACCCCTGTTGATAGGAGACCCAACATCCAATACACTTCCACACAAATATTGGTTTCCTGTGCTTGTTTTTTTTTTGAACTCAAAACGTATGAAAAGAAAAAGAGAAGAAAAAAACTTGTAAGTAAAACTAACGAGTTAGCCGACGACCATTGCAAAGTAATAAACTATCATCATATTTTTTATGCTCATGTGTTTCATAATTTATATCATTCTCATGCGCATGAATCGTTTTTTAAATTGATCCGTCCGTGATGCGGCCAGAGACTACTTACTATCGATTCCAGCTAAGAAATATTTATTGTGTTCATAAGAATAACAAGAATAATGGTAAATTATATCAGTTGAACTTCAGTTTTGAAATTTATTGCTCAAACTGATGGAGAAGGAGAAGTAGTGGGCGGAGGAGGAGGCAGTTATTTAATTTGCTTCATCTTTAATATCAATATGATAAACTTATTGAATGTGCATGGATTTGGCAGCAGTGGAACAAAGTAAAGAGAATATTTTACTTCCACGATTCAAATATCATCAATGCGGAAGTTCATGTTCATGCTCATGATATCTTTATGAATTGTTACATCCGATAGATTAGCAATAGTTTTCAAATATTAGAAGAAACTTACACGAAGAAAGTACTTCTCACAAACTCCTAAAAAATTGCTAATTGTACTTCTTGTATGGGTATGAAAAAAATGTTTTTTTTCGAAACGGTTATGCCCGGTATGCAAAAGTTTTGAAGTCACAGCAATCAAGTGTAAGTCAGGTAATGTGATTCTATATCAATAAACACTTTAGCGAAAAGATTTTTACTTTTGGCCTTATGCAGGGTGTCTGGTAACAGATTTATATTTTCAAACTTAAATGAAAAACCTAATAATTGACTTAAAGTTTTATGAAGAGCATGGAACGATAGAATGGAAATGCGGATTTTATTTTTTAAAGAGTATGTCATCCAGGGTCTTCAGATCATTTTTTAAAATTCCATGAATAATCGCTCTTGCAAAACCCAGTGAGACTGCTCTTTTCCGTAAACTGCTTTCAAACAGTTCAATGTTTTCGGAAGTCCTTGAAGATTGACTGGGCCCTGACCGTGGGCCATTCATAGGCAAAACAGTTGCGCGGAATCTCTGCACCCACGAACGAATTAAATTCACACTCGGTCCATCACTTATTCGCCGAATGCCGAACTTTGAACAAAATTGTCGACGAGCAATTACGTAAGAATCATTACTCTTAAAAAATGTCTCCACAGCAAACGGGCGATACTCACTCGACCACTGCGACATCGTGACTGACAAATTCGCACAATCGATAATTCCAACGGCGCCACCCTCCCTCCG
Source organism: Dexiosoma caninum (assembly GCA_963924685.1). Lineage (NCBI taxonomy): Eukaryota > Metazoa > Arthropoda > Insecta > Diptera > Tachinidae > Dexiosoma > Dexiosoma caninum. The sequence goes on from OZ004727.1 coordinate 13,378,710, forward strand.
CACCGTTTATTACTTTTTGAAATAATCGTATTTTAAAATATAAATATTACAATCCAAATAAATTTAAATATTGTTATAAAATAACAAATATCTGCCGTATTCATATAAATTGTTGAATTTTGTACGGAAGTTTATCCAATAAACCATTTATAAATAAAAATTATTTATCAATAAATAAATAATAATAAAAATTAATAAAAATTATTTGATTTTTTGTTTTCTTAAAATTATAAAAAAAATAATAAAAAATTCCCTACACGCAGTATATTCGCTAAAGCGTCTGGCTATACGTAGTAATACGCGATTTGGTGTTTGGGGTATTCAAAACCACGCCCGATACAATGATCCTATTCTGAGAGCTTGGGCCTCATGGCCTCAACAACCATAATTTTATGCCCGCTACCGAAAGAATATGAATATTAAATAATACTGGCTTCCACAAAATAATACACTGGGTTGGAATTTTTCTGGTTGGCAGATCACATCCTTAACTCCACCATTATTCCTTTTGTATATCATAAGTGTGAATGAAACACTAAAATAAAAATATTCTTAAATTTTGAAATTATATCGCTTAAAAAATCTTAAATATTCTCTACCTGATTCAAAAAAAAAAAAACCATACTTAACCTACTTTGGCGCCGCTTGGGGTTGATTTATAGATTGATTTTCATTTTTAGTGTAGGCGAGCACCACGAAAAAATATAACAAAATATAAGATTTAAATGCTAAATTTGCAAGCACTAATGCGTTAGAAATCTGAGGCAACAGAAAAATCTCTCACTGTGGAAACTACTCCTACTGCAAATAAATATAGTTCCAGCACAATGCATCGCATGGGTGCTGGTCCAAGATAGAAAAAAAAAACAACTGTAGACAATTGCGAGCTCTGTGATTACAACTCGAATAAAGGTATTTTTAAAATCGCTCCACTGTACTGCTGTTGAAAATATTTATAAAATATAAACCAAAATTAGCGGTACAAAACAACACTCTGTCAAATTGTCTCGTTTACCAATTGTTTATAATCAACGCATTATTCACGAATATCATTACAATAACAATAATGGCAACATAAAATATGCAATCATAAATAATGCCCAGCCAAGCATATTTTTCACTCCAGCCCGAAACTCTTTTCAGTTTTGCATTTATTTATCTCCTTTTTTTTTTTTTTTTTGCCAGCTAAAGGCAAGACCAACAACTTTATTATTATTTGTATGCTGAGAGAAAAAAAAAAGAATATGGTGTGCGGTAACCGACATGGCAAACAGGCAAACAGGCAAACAGGCAAACAGGCAAACATACAAATACCAGCAATTTAATATTGTTAATATATGAATGGCTTAGGAAAATAATATTAAAAAAAGCAAGTAAGAAGGAAAAAAAACTTACTGGAAAAATTGCGCTAATACTCGTACAATATGGGCACTTTAGCTTCTTAACCACAACAAAGTAAAGTCTGAGACTAAGAAAAAAATAAAGAAAAAAATTGTTCAAAAGTGCAGAGGTTCAAAGAAAGGAACGTACGAAAAATAATTGTATGTTTGAAAAAATAAAAAATTTTAAATTATGGCTTGTGGTCGAAAGTAATACAATTTTTTCTTACTTATTTTTGTCCTGCTTAATTTTATAATTTTAAATTGAGTAAAGAATTTTCCAATTCTCAAGGCTATAAATTTTCTTCCCCATTTTAGTCAATTTATTCTGAACTTATCGTATAATCTGAATTATTATTTATTGTATATACTTCTTGGCTACCATCAATATTCATATTATTTTTGCAATTGATATTCAATTAAATTCTGTTACGTCAAACCACAAATATGCTTTTCTCTTAACTTAACGTATTAACATAATTTACCGAATTTTGTGCAGCAAAGGCAGCTCATATTGACTTACCCTATATATAACAGCGGCAGTGTTTCTTAATCCAATATCCTGCTTGCGATAATAATTTAAACATTTTTGCTGCTACTAAATCAAATAAATGAAATGAAAAGAAAAGAAAATGAGCAAAAAGAAAAACGCTCCAACTATACACAACATTTAATAGAATTGGCAGCGCCAGAAAAATGTTTTATTATTCACTTCTTTACAGCATTGTATGTACTTTCCTCATGCAATTCACCACACTTTCCAGTTAGACACATCACAACAATGTACATAAGGACGTACCATAAAGCTTATTGGTAGCATCAGCACTTTGAATGTGTTTGTGTTCTGCACATGTACGTATGTATGTATGTATGTATGTATGTATGTATGTATGTGTGTGTCTATGTCTGTTATATAAAACTCATATTTTATTATGAATTGCCCTTAACGATGTTCCATATTTCATGTGAGCATTCATAAAATTTCCTGTGTTCACCGACAACATAAATTTTAATTCAAAAAAAAAAAAAATAAAAAATAAAAGAAGGATAGACTTACGTCCAAAAGGGCTTAAAATAAATTTATTTACGAGCGTACACATAATTTTACACCAGGAGAATTGAAATGTAATCTTGTTCTTCAATATTCCTAAAAAGAAAAAAAAATTTTTTAAGCTTCAAATCAGCTTGAATTAGTTGCATGTATTTGGCACAGTGTAATTTTGCGGCGGCTTTAAAAATGTTCATAAATTCTTTGCTTTTATTCTTCTTCTTGGTATTGAAGCCGCCGCCGCCACCATGAAAGGATTTTCTTCCTTTGCTACAAATTTATTAAATATGCGTATAAAGATGGCCCAATAAAAACATTTATAACAGAAACGTAGGCGCAGCAACTAAAATAAAAGGGTATTCAAATTTTGATATAGAGGGTGGCCTATTAAACAAAAAAAAAAACAAAACAAAAAATGGCAAAGTTTTTTTTAAGCTGAGTTATGTGGTATTTTTTTTTTGTTTTTTTATATTGATCCTTAGATTTAATAAAAAAAGCAATGGCATTGACTGCAACTGCACACTTAGCTCAGCCGGTTATGGCCGAATTACGCAGAAAATTTCCTAACAGCCTAGGCTCATTTCAAGATACTCAACCTTCCTTTGGGTCCCCAAATCGCCTGACCTAACGCCGCCCTACTTTCTCTTGTGGGGTTATTGTAAACAGCAAGCATACAAATCGCAAACGATAAAAGTGAAAGAACTAAAGCAATAAATTCGAACGATAATAGCTGCAATTCCAAGCTCAACTTTGCGGGCAGTAATGAACAACTTTTTGCTAAGATGCCATACAAGCATCAACGAGCAGTTCAGGCATTTAAATTCTATTATCTTTAAGACTTATTAAACTTTTTTTAAGAAATGAAAAAGGATTGAATCAATGCCATGCTTTACAAGAAAAGTTACAAATTTCCTTAATGTATATATAGCAAAATTCATCAGTCACCCTGTATTTATTTATTGTCACTACTCAGAGGAAATTAATTGCGATTTTGAAAATGTTGCTGATTTCTAATACTGTACTGTACTGTATGTTATACCAGGGGATGTGATCTATTTAGGAGAACACATCAGTACAGTGATGTTAACCGTATATTATATACCCATTTGTACGACAAGTTAAACCACCGAACGGTAGGAGGGTAATTTATATACTTGTACGGCAATTTTAAAGAGTTTTACCGCCGTATACAGAATTTTTATTATATTTTTTTTATTATATTTTTTTTTAGTTTCATAACCAACACTTCAACACCAACACTTTTCTTTCATAACCAACACTTCATGTTATATGACCAACAAACAAATTCACAGAGATCTAAAAATTCCTTTTGTTCTGGACGAAATAAACCGATTTAGCATACGATACGTTAACCGACTTAGTAATCATTGCAATATATGCGCATAACATTAATTTAATAATATTTTTTTTTCCTATGTGGAATACCTGTTTTATCAGGATTTTATTCAAAAGATTTAATTTTAGATTTTTTTTCTTACATAAATTTTTTTTTTATTTTTTTTATTTTATATTTCTATTGGATTAACAGTATGTTATTCATTTCATTTAATTTATTATTCAATAACTAATAATTTAAATTTTTCTTCTTTAAATATTTTAAATGATGAAAGATGAATTATATTAAAAGGAATATTAGGATTATTGATTTTAAGAATTTTTGTAGGAAGAATATTAAGTTGATTAATTTTTCCAATTCCAATAATTATTATTTTAACAATTTATTTAAAATTATTAACTTTATTAATTTGTATTATTGGAGGATTTATAGGTTATTTATTTTCTTATATTTCTCTTTTTTTTAATAAATCATTAAATAATTATTTTAATAATTTTTTTTGTTTAATATGATTTATACCTTTTATTTCAACTTATGGAATTATTAATATTAATTTATTAGTAAGAAAAATATTAATTAAATATTTTGATTATGGTTGATTAGATTAGAGGTCAAAAACTTTGTTTTTTAAAAAAAAAAATTCTAAATTAAATCCAATAATTCAAAATAATAATTTAAAAATTTATTTCTTAAGTTTTGTATTATGAATAATTATAATTTATATTTCTATACTTTTTATATATTTTATTTATATAGCTTATATAAAGAGTATAACATTGAAAATGTTAAGGAGATATACATCCTTAAATAAAGAATTTATTTTAGTAATTTATAAAAAAAATTTAATTTTATAATGAAAATATAATGTTTTATTTAAACTATATAAACTTTATTAGAAATATAAATGGCATTAAACCATTAAAAAAAAGTTAGCAGCTTTTACTTGAACTTCATATTTCTTTAATTGGAATATTAATTCAATTTTATTATTAACAATAACAAACATCTTTTTGGTTTCAATTAAAATAAGGGTAAATTACAGAAAATTAGATCGAAACTAATTGCAATAAATCGCTTATGGTAGTTTAATAACTTAAGGATGTGATTTATCGAATTTACTGAATATTGTAAAATAGATTGTAAATAAAAAAAGATTGTAAATAAAAAAAAAATATTTCTTTTTTGAGCGAAGGTCTTTTTTATGAAATGTTTTTTTAATTATTAATTTTCAATAGTTCGCTACCAAATAGGTAGTATCGTCAGGAAATAATAATTTGTATTAACATATATAATATATGTATATAAATTCGAACAATCTATTTAATTAAGCTTTAAAATCAAAATTTCGAAATATCGAGATTATATAAAAATAAGAAATGAAAAACCTTATAGCTGAATTAAATAGGTTGTTCGAATAATAAAAAAGGTTAAAAAACAAGTATTAAGAAATATTATATAACAAATTTGTTTTTATTTTTTTTTTTAGAAAAAGAAAATATTTTTGAAAGGAAATGAAAATTTTTTTGTCATTGATATTATAAATAAATGTGTGTATATATTTATATATACACATAAATAAATATGTTTTCTAAATTATTTTCTTTTGTACAGATATGAATGTATGTAAAATAACATAGAACTATAACAACAACAGAACATAACTATTAAAAATTATTTAATGAATGACCTATGACTATATATTTATTAACTTTATTTTTTTTTGGCATAAAAATATATATTTAATATATAATTTAAATCTAAATTGTATTAACGAAATATCTATAATTTTGTGCTAAATTATCTACATCTGATTTATGGTTTATTCTATTGTCGGCAGTTTTTTTTAATTATCTGTAACATTTCCAACAAAAAACGTCATCTATAATTAGTTTCTTTTTCTAATATATTTAGTTGTGTCTTAAAATTTTGCATAATGATTTAATGTTGCACAATGTGTAGTTAATGCTGCTTTTTATATATTTATATGTCTGACTAATGTCCTCCTAATCTAGTTTTAAGTTTGTTTTTGTTGTTGTTCCTACATATACTTTATTACAACTTTCTAAATTATTTCCTCCACAAGGTATCTTGTATACTAAATTAGATAATTCCGTATTTTTGACTCCATCTTTCGTTTTATTAAATAATTTGCCAAAAGTATTACATGTTTTATATGTTATTCTATATTTTTCCGTATTAAATATTTTCGATCTTCCAAGTTGTTCCGACATATTAGGTATATATGACATAGATTTATAAATTTAGAGTTCCATATTTCTATTCACATGTTTTTTTTTTGATTTAAATTTTTTTAAATTTTGGGTTCCATATTTCTATTCACTTTTTTTTTTTTTTTTAATTTATAAAAGATTTATTGAACACATTTCGATACAAAATTCAATCAATATACCTTTTATAAATCCAAAAAAATTTTTTTTTTAAATCCCAATAATTTTTTTATTCACATGATATATATACAGAGATATTGTTCATACAAAAAAGTCTTAAAAAAGTCAAGACGCCAATTATAGTTAAATTGTATACGTTTCTGTCATCAATGGCTAAATAACACCTTTCAGCTACACAGCAAAATAGGACATAGGAAATAACTACTTGAGGCATAGAACACTATTGCAAATGATGTGCTTCAACTTAGCTAAAGAATCAATCATGATTTTAACATAGGCGTGTTATTGGCGAGCATGCGTTCGCATTAATATCATGTTCACACTGACATATGAACCACTTGGTTCGCAATTTGAACGACGTTTGTCAGTCATGGTATTAACAGGACTGTTCTTGATTCATATTGGCATTTCGTTTTCTTTATTACCTTTTTTACTTTTACATTTTTTATACATTTGAATATGTATATTATTTATTATTTTTGTAAAATTTTTATTTATTTTATTTTGCACATTTATTTTTTGTTTATTTTGATTTCTATTTCTATTTTGTTTTTTTTTCCAGTTAGTTCAGATAAACCAGCGATAATATGTTATCAAAATTAGAGATAATGATAATTTCTTCATGGTTCGTACTTGGTTTAAAATGAACCAACAAGATTCGCTCTCATAATTTTGTAAGGCTTACCAAGTAGTTTCAATCATGATGGGGGGTACTTAACCTCAAATCTTGTATTAACAAAACAACTCGTCATTCAAATGAGTGCTTATAACCCATGCATATTCTATGTTTTTGTGATAATTTAGCATGTGTTCACAAAACAGCTCGTCATCAATACAAAGTACAAAAACTAAATTACAACTGGGCACTTGTTCATAAGAATTATTCGGCAGAGTTGAATGTGTTTTCCATGAGTTCATAAGTGATATTCTTTTTAACATTTAAGATGTCATTAAATATGAATTCAGATAAAGAAGTGCTTAAGAAGTCATGAACAAAATCAATTCAAAAAATTAGTGAACGAATTCACTTTTTTTAGGGATATTAACCTTTATGAGAGCAAAATATTTTTAAGCAACAGAACACCTTAAAAATTTTTGTCAAACACTAACAGTAATGTTCTGGAAATCACTTGATTTAAAACCACGAAATCATTGTAAAATGTGAACACCAGAAAATAAAATAAAAACTCCACAATAGTTCATTTATTAGAAATTAATCAAGAAAATATGAAGAAAAGTAAATGACTACTAATTTTAATACAACTTCAAAAGATTTAATATTGCGCAGTCATTGGTTTTTTGTTAAAAGAAAAAATGTCTTGATTTTACAGAAAATTTGTAAACATTTATTGCCTGTTCATAGAAGCTGAGGTGAAAATAATCGTTCGCCACTTATATTGAAAACAAAAATAATTTGAGTTTCTTTTATAGTTGTTTCCAATATACATAAATGCCGAACGGTTACTTTTATTCGATTTCTATGAACAGGCAGTTAATTTTATTATTACAATATTATATATACTTGTTTCTTTAAGTTTTTGTTATTTTTTTTAAATAAATAAACGTAATTACAAATATTATTATTTCTGTACAAGACTTTCCGAAATGTAATTTTAATTAAAAACTGCAAACTTTTTAGAGCTGTACGGAAATCCACATCCACTTGAAAAAGTTAACATCACTGCATCTGTGCACATTCACCAATAGAGGAGCATTCACGAGAGCGCAATTCTCAATGGTGCATAATAATACGAGTATGGTATAGCTTTCAATCGAAAGTGCTGAAACAAACATTTAAAAATCAATGCTCGCGAGTTCGATATTGGGTGTACTTAAACCCATCCCGCTACGAAGCCACTGTCAGGCCCCAACATTTTCACACCTACTCCACTGTATGCAATCATTATTTAACTACAAACACATATAAAATACATACAATGCCAATTGTTCATTACTCTGTACAAAATGTACCAACACTTATGCTCACAAATCATAAATTGCCGCCTTAAAATTTATCTTCAATTTCGAAGACCCCATGTGGTGCTTAGCGAATGGTGCTTTGAAATTTATTGCTGTATTTGCAATAAATATCATCAGTAGGTATTCTTTACTTCCTTCTCTTTACTCCTTTTACTAGCAGTATGGTAACTTCAAACAAATTAACATTCATAAATATTGTTAAAGTTGTATATATTGTAACGAGGGTTGTTCGATAAGCAAGTGAATTTATAAATTACAACTTAATATGGCACAGTTCATATTGCACAGAATATTTTTTTTGTTGTTTTAGCTTTAACTATGAAATATTACATAGATATATATATAAATATAAGAGCTGCCACGCCTATTTTTTTAACGATTACTAAATATATATAGCCTATTGTTCCTTTCATACAGGGTCACTGCTGGTTTAGGAGTTCATAGATTAAAAAACAGAACATATAACAATTCACTTTTATATGTTGAATATTATTGAATACATCGACCCATAACCGCCAAAAATACGTAAACGACAAAACCCAAATTTTAACTGGGAAACTTTTTTCTTTCAATCTGTACATAAATAATCTGCATATATGTGACAGCGCATAGAGAAAGGGACCTAAGGGTAAAAAAAGCAATTTTCACTTTCTTTTTTTTTTTAATGTGGACAACATCTGAGCATCGAATGAGACCGATCCCATGCCCCAAAAAACAAAACCGGTTTTTACCCTTAGGTCCCTTTCTATTTTGCGCGTCACATATTCGTTTAAATTCTTTTCGCTATAAAATCGTTATGACACATTCCACAGGTTTGATATTTTGAGAGAGAAGGCGACTTGTTGAGTTCAACAGAGTTTTGTCACAGAAAAACTCGATAATCCGCTTACAGATTTTTGACGATTACGGCTCAATAATTATACATTTTTTGCTTACTTTTGCTGTTATCTATTGCTTTTCCTATACAAAAACATATAATTTCCAAAAAGTTTAATCAATTCAATTAAATTTTTCTTTAGTTTTTGGCGCTCAATACTGAAAATAAATAAATAATTAATTTTTTTTTCGCCATGAAATATCACAAAATGACGGCTTATTTTTAATAAAACGCTTATCTGAATGGTTTTTTTATACAGGGTGGCCAAAATTGACGGAAGGGGTTTGAGGTACATCCTGTTGTAACCATACTTGCGGATGGTTTTCTACAGCTGGCTTTAAAAAATTTTTTTTCCAAGATTGTCCGATATCTTACAGCAGTAATGAGAGCGGCAACACAGTATTCATTTTCGAAAAAAATATCGACCAATTATCCCTTCCGAGGAAACATCGAACCAAAGGGTACACTTTAATGGGTGTAATTCTCCCTGTTGAACTACTCTTGGATTTTCCGTAGCAGCTTTTTGCCTATTAACGAATCCATTATATTGGAAATGGGCTTTGTCGGTCATAATTAAATTATTATTAAATTATAAAATAAAAATCAACGATTTTGCCACGTTATTCAATTGTGTACTGTTCCATTTTAAATTCCCCAATTCTTCGTTAAAAAAAATACTGAAAACAAAAACAAATTTAAATTATAATAAAAATGTTATAAGGAATTCAAACATCTTCGCTCCTTTTTGGGCACACAGTAAAGCAAAATTTTTTTTTAAAGTAGAAATTAATATTCATTCTGAAAGAAGTAACTACCAAAAAATTTCAATCATTCATTTAACCGAAAATTTAAACTCGTGCCAATTTCCAAATTAATCAATTGCGTGCTCAAAAATCAAACCAAAACAGATTTTTTATTCAAAGAAGTTAAATTTTTCAATACGACTTTCGTAATTTTCGCAGCAATTTTCGTTGTTGGTTGATTTTTAAAATGAATGTAATTGAATACGCAGTTTTCGTCCATGATTTCAGATGTCAGTTTTTTCTGTTTAAAAAATTTCTGTTTGCTATTAAATATTTGTTAGAAATTTTCGAAATATTTAATTAAATTTTTAATTATTATTTATAAAAATTTTAATTCAATTAACTCAAAAATAGTAATATATATTATTAATTTCTTTACAGGCGAAAATTCAATTAATTTTTGAATTTATATTACAAAATGTTTAATTAAAAATTTTTTTCTGTATATTTTTGACCCACAAACTGACCATTTTCCAAAATAATATTTCTTTGCCTTCTGGGAAATTTATTTTTCTTTATTCGTTTCTTAAACAACTCTCGTTAATGTTTCTTTTTTTTACGACATCAGGCATTTAACTTTAACAGCTTCAATACTCTATACTATTATTATGGCCATGTAGCAGTGCTAAAGCCAAAACTATCAAAGACACTCATGCCTACAGAGTCATGGATATTTAAAATTATAAGGCTCTTATTGTTATATTTGTTGTTTATTATTTTAATGTTGTTGTTGTTGTTTTTTCTTATGACTCTTATTGTTGAATATTAATGAAACGTTGATTGGAATGGCAGGAAGCACAAGGAGTCTAAATGAAGGTGGAGAAAATGTCTAAATATGTTATAACTCCTTTCAAAATTCACGGAAAGGACACCAAACAACTTTAACATCATTGTTGTGAGTTTCATATAAAACTCTTGTTAAATATGAAATTTTGTGTTGAGGGAACTGATGGTCGTTTTATTATTTTTGAATTCATTCAATAAGTTAAATGAAGTCGGCAATTTCATTAGTTATGCCCGGAAGATACAGTTGGTGTGTTTTACGGTAAGAAACACCATTTATGGCAACATTATTTGAAGAACACTAATAAATAAGAATTATTTGAAAGAAAAAAATGTACTTGGAAAAGGAGAATTTAAGTATTTTGTTTAATTTTGCATTGCTCACAAGGATAGTGAAGAGCGAAGTAAGAAAAAAAATAACAGGCCAAGATGGAATTCCCCATGCTAAGGATAAAAGGATTGGTGGTCGACTTGAAGAAAGAGCTCATGTTGCTGGGGTTGACTGTGTATAAGAGACTTACCTGGGTATCATACATCAGGAATATAACGTCGAAGGTCACAAAATCCTTATGAAAAACGGAATGCGTAGTAGGGAAATCCTGTGGTGTAAGCCCAACATGGCTTTCTGTATATGCAGCTGTATCGTTACACTAATCATACTTTATGCGGCGTTGGTATGATGCTCAAAATCCAATCAAAGTACTACAATGACTACAATGATTAGCGAAAGTATAGAGGCTTTCGTGGTAGTGCATTACAGGGGCTATGAAAACGACCCGAACGGCGTTCTACTCAATCTTCTACCCAGGAGGAGGCGACCATATAGACACTCACGCTACACATGAAGGAAGACTTCAAAGTGGGCAACTTCAGTGGTTTCGTTAGCATTTCGAATGGGATGATGGTGGTCATAAACATGACGCGAACTTCTGATCATATTGAACCAACTCTCTGGTTCTCAAAGGTATATGAGGTCTTTTTCCATAAAAAAGTGAGTGGAGGGTGAATCCCAACTTGATGAATGATGACTCACAAAAATCGTATACCGATGGATCGAATGCGATAGGTGGTATGGGGTGCGGCATCAACAGATCACTTGTTCTAAACAAGTATCCTACCATATTTCAGGCGGAGCTTTTCACAATACTGAAAGCATTACAGAAGAGTAAAGGAAAACGACTATAGAAGAGCAACAATAAGAATACTCTCGATCAGTCAGCTTTGAACGTCTATACTTATAACTAAACAATCTTTTTGGAGTGTCCCTGGACACTCAATAATCTGGCATTCAGGAACAGTGTTTCACTGATGTGGATACCGGAGCCTAAGGTTTATGATAGAAAAGAAAAGGCACACTTGATGGCGAAGAGGGAAGCGGCACATAAACTTATTGGCCGAACCCGGCTCTATGATCGAGGAGGATAGAGGGAGTAGTGTTTATTGACATTTGATTTAAATTTTCCCACGTCAAAAGTGCCAGGAAAGACCTTTGCGGGTAGTTCATTGCATAGATCGATATTGGCACAATATGGTTTAAGATATTCCAAGATATTTTTGGATTTTGATGCAAATATAGCAAATGGCAATTAGAAAGGATAAAAGAAGCATTCGATTACTGACAGAAGTTTTACGCGTCATTTTACATGCAGACTAGGCATAACAATCACTAGCATCTGCAGGTTGTGCCGTGAGGATGTTAAATCTATGGAGCATCCCAGCACCTACTGTCCAGGAATAATGAATAGGAAGAGAAGGTTCTTAGAGGAGTTCACATTCGTAGATGAGGTCCTGCGGTCTCTACCGCTGAAGAAGCTGGTTCGATTGGTGAGCGTACGCTCGAGATCAAGCTCTTCACCACTATATTGCACTACATTACAAGAAAGATAATTAACAAAATCTGAGGGCGTACTACTTAACCCTAATCAAGTCAGATAACCTTTGTAACGAATCCAACCAAAATGTGCTGCAGAGGCATATATAAACCCATTGCATATTATATTTGGGAATTTATATCCCTTATTTGCATTTTTTTCTTTCAAAGCAGTACTTGTTTCATATTGTAGAATAAAATCCGCATCCTCCGACAATTTACTGTCGTAATCTTCATCTTGGTTTATAGGTTCTTCAAAATCAATCTCTTCAGTAATTGTCTCGATTTCTACATATAAATATATTTTAGACATTGTGGGAAAAAGTTTCGTCTTTACAACTTTCTCTTTGAAAATTAGCCAACAATTGTATAAACTGTGTAAGTTTACATTGAATGATGAAAATTTAATGGGAATTCCCCGTAATTTAATTTGCTGGTTCATAATGTTGTCGTATGTGCCTGATAGGCACATTAAGACAGGATTAAGTATATTTGTGGTTTTACATAAATAAACAAATAAATAGAAATTAAGGAAGGGCTCATTTTTTTTTAAGAAATAAAATAATTCAAAGTACGAATTCAAGAAGCACCAAGAACCATGACTTCAATTTAAAGAAGTTAGAAGAGTTCAAAGTGAAAGATGTGTCTGAAAGGCACATGTTAACTGTATTAGGGTTAAATTTTACACGACTCTGCTATTGTGCTTTTTTGTATCGTGCAGAACTGCTGCGTATCTAGTGTAATATTGACGCATTTATTATTAAATTATTTATTTATAATTTTACTTTGCAAACGCTCAAATACAGACGAAGGTGTTTTTTTTTTTTTTTTTTTTTTTTTATCTTGGACCAGTGCTCAGGGGCTATCCCCTACATATGCAATGCATTGCACTGGAACTAGAGAGAAGGATAGGGAAGAAACAGACAGGTGGTGAAAGTGGTAGAAAGATAGAGCTTAATTCTTGCACAACTCTGCAGTTGCGTGAAAATTATAAAGCAAAATTGCGGCGTCTCTGATGTTTTTTGACGCATTATTTTTAAGCTAATGGAGCCATTTTATTTATTATTTTACTTCGCCGAAGTTTTATTGCTCAAATACCGACGAAAACTCAGAAAAATTTTTTTTCTGATTTGACCCGGCTGGGAATCGAACATGGGTCTTTCTGGTTGCAGAGCCAACACGCTGACTACTCGCCATCAGCACCCCCTTCTCTGCGATATACTACAATACATTATCATTAGTTAGTAATCAGCAAAATGCCCGAAAGTAACTACTCAATAATTCGTAGTTTCTATTAGTGGTTAAACATTCGCACTCCCAAAACCCCTCCGGGGGACATTTTCGATTTTCAATCAGTGACAATTTTTTGAATTTTAAATTGAACTGAAAATGATTTCGACTCAGTGGATAATTTTGTTAGTTTTACCAGAAAATGCCATTAAAAAATTTAACATGAAATATTGCTGTACTGGTAAATGTAAAATTTGTCTGCAAAATATCGCACCCGGCTATGTTTCGGATCAATACGTACATAAAGAACTTTGGTAGTGCACAAGTTGAAAACAAATTTCTCTAATTTTCCCTACAATAAACCTACCAAAAAAAAAAGGTAATAGACAAAGTCCGGCAAACGTGGCATTATGTGCAGATGTTATTTCCCTTAAAAAAACACATTTACAATAATAAATATAATCCGAACAGTAAAAACATTTCAAGCGAACACACAACGTATTGAACATTTACAATTAGCACTGTAAATGGTGTAGCATAAATTATCTTTTCACACAGACGGTATTTGTGTTTAAATGCATGTTTATGACATGTCAATATCATTTTAAATTACTTCAGACAGTTTAATTTCAATATGTGCTAAAATGTGTTTAAAAAAAATTAAAAAAATAAACAGAACTGTTGAAAGCTGTTAAGACGACCTTCATACCCGTATCAACGTTTATTGCGTCCACATTAAATCGAACAAAAAAAAAAGTTTTTTTTTATTATTTTTTAATGCTTTTATAATTAAATCATTTAATAAACGTAGTTTATGGCATACAACAGTGTTAAAACATATTTTGCTGCAAAAGCACGCAATTAATATGTCAAAAAAGTTGTTCCATAAACGTTAACATGCAGTGTTAAGTAAAAGAAAAAGAAACAAACAAAAAACCAAAAAACTGGAAATAGTTAATTATGCACAATTCGATAATAGAAGTGATAGCTAATTGGAAAAAGAAAATAATTATGTCTGCATTAGTGATAAGATTTATGTGTTGAAAAAAGTAAAAATTTTAAAACATTCTTATATTTTAAACATGCACAGCAAGAACATGTCTGCGAATTAATTCCTTTGAAATTTATATTTTCGCTAAAAAGTTTAATAGCCTAAATAATTTCTTCAATTAGGTTTTCAATTGCTATAGCAAATAGCAACTCTGCAATTTGACAGCTGTCATATATGTTTATTCCGGTTATTAAAACGGGAGCGCTATAAAAACGTATAACAAAAATTTTGAAAATTATGCTGAACCTCTCGTAAACTGCGAATAATTTTCAGTTGAGAAAGTGCAACTAATGTGTCAACCATTCGAAGAATGTTCAAAAAATTTTAAGAAACTGTGTCAGTTATGTACAGTAATACTACTGTGACGCCAACATACCAGTCGGTCTCTTGAAAGCATTGCTGCTGAAAACGAGAGTGTCACCGAAAGGTCGAATTGCATTGACTGTGAACGGAGTTCTTGTGTCTTCAACTGGACGGCATGGATGTGGACACAACTGGCCACCAAAGTCATGCGATTTAACGAGTTCGATTTTTTTCTTTAGGCTTTTATAAAATCTCGGGCTTATGCGAACAAACCGGATACAATTCTTTAGCTCAAATACGAAATCCAATGCGTCATCGGTGAGAAGATACAGTCACATCTCTGTGAAAATGTCATGGAAAATTTCATGAAAAGAGTAATGGGCTGTCATCACAACCCCAGGGGCCATTTCAAGGATATTTTATTCCAAATCTTTTTATTTTTTTTTTTATCTTGGACCAGCACTCAGGGGATGACGCCTACACTTGCGATGCATTGCGCTGGAACTAATCGGAACAATCCAATAAAAAAATCGCAATAACCTGGAAAAATTACAGTCGAACTTCTCTATAACGTAGCAGTTGGAGACCGTCAAATTTCTACGTTATAGAGAAAATTCGTTATAGAGAAACTGCAGAAAATATTGACTACATTTTTTTTATGTAGAAAATATATTTATTAAGACAAAAAAAATTGTTTTTACATGAACACATAAATTTTTTTTTATGAATACATACATACATATGTGATTGAATTGATGCAAAAAATCGATTGCTAAAAACTTGGCAATAGAGAGATTATTTAGTGTGAAAAATTCTATTTAGGTCTTAAAAAATTGTACGTTACAGGGAGAACTATAGGGAAGTTCGTTATAGGGAGACAAAATGTATGAAAATACTCACAAAAATGTTGTGTTCACGAATTTTATTTGTTATAGAGAAGATTTCGTTATAGAGAAGTTCGCTATAGAGAAGTTCGACTGTACGTGTTTTTATTTTAAAATGAAAAAGTGCATTATTACTGTGACACCCTATAAGGTGTACAGTGCAACCTCTCATAAGCTGACACTCATCGTCGCGGTATTTTTGTCCGGTTATGAAAGGTGTCCGCTTATAACAGGTACACATTTATTATTTTAAATATTTTATTTATGCTAGACTACTGATTTTTGGTTAACAATATTTATTCAGATTGTAGTGATTTAACTTCGATCGGTTCAATTTGAGGCGTTGAGTTTCAAAATTATTTTAAATGTTTTTGATGTCCTGGAATGCGTCAAAGTCGTCTCTAGCAAGATGCTTCAAACCGACAATTTGTTCTAATGCTTCATTACAAGGACATGTTTATGGAATTGTATTTTTAATTGAAATTTTTCTTTAATTGACTAAATATTTTTGTGGGTCTAAAGCTGGCAACACTGGAATTTAGCAAACATATTCTTCAAATAAACAGCAAATTCTATGCCATCTTCAACACATGAGTCTGTGTTAATTTCAAAGCGTCTGGCCAAACATGTAAAAGGCCAAAAACGTTATTTCCTTTCTTAATAAAAAGAAAAGTCGTTCTTCAATGTTCAAAAGCATATATATATCAATTTATTTATTTGACAATTCTACCATAATAATTTTTATATTTTTCAGAGTGAACATTTATAAAGATAGTTTTTGTTGAACATAAAAAAACAGGTATATTAAGAGCCTATTTCACCAATTCTATTTAAATATCAATTCATATTTAAATGTTGATTTTCATTTTCATCTAGAATATTTAAATACTTTTTAATTAGCCAGCACTCTGCATTTAAATATAGATTTTGCAACAGCATGAAACAGCATGAAAGAGCTTTAAAACAGCTTTTAAACAGCTTTTTAAAAAGCTGTAAGTTGACGCTATCATATTAAATATCAGAGCGTTACCATACTTTCTTGTGTTTCATTATTTCAGTTGGTGAAAATTAAATTTTTTTAAACATACTTTAAGTAAAGATCATTAATTAAATTAAATTGTGTTTAAATATGTTTGGTGAAAGAGACCCTAAATATTTTAAAAAACATATAAGTGAAGATTTGCAACACATGGGAGAAATATTTGTTTGCACATACAAGCCTGTTGTGTCGTCTATTCCGCCGTTTGCGTGGTTGTCAAAAGGATTGTACAAATTTCTAAAACGAATTAATTTTTATAATTAAAGCTTCTGTCCGCTTATGAGAGGCCTATTTTAGCACAATTTTCTAAAATTTTGTGTCTGCGTTCGGTTAATAGAGTTTCGGGTTATAAGAATACATTTTGTACGAAAAAACTGATGAAAATCTCTGTTCTACAAAGTTTGTCCGGTTATGGGAGGTGTCCGTTACGAGAGGTTTCACGGTTTATATATTTTTTGTTTTTTTTCCTTGTTATAACTTTTATATTTTATAAAAGTAATTAGCCAAAAAACATATCTCGGTTCATATGGCAGAGTAGCTTAAGTCGACTTAGGTCATTAAGTTATATTCAGATGTCCAATGTATTAACTTCAAATAATTTTTGTCGTTTTTTAAATTACTTCTCTATTTAGTGGGATCTCTGAGGAGAGTAAAAGCCTTAACTCTTATGTGAATGGCACATATGTCACATGGTTTCCAACGTTATTTCCATATTTCTTTGGCAAAGTTTTATGTCCAACTGTATGGAAAACCAAAGTCAGCCCCAAATCTGTTTTATCATTATAACCCATCCAAAAAAATATATAATTCCATTTGAAATCTGATATCAAATTAACAATATAATATCTATATATATTTTTTAAATTAACATAAGATCAAATAGCGTAATTGTTGACAGTTGTTAATAAAATTAAATTATTTTATAAATTTTCAATTTTCTGCAGTTTAATTCTGTGTTATTGCCAAGACTTGTCAATTGCTTCTAACCTACTAAAATATGTATATCTCCTACCAGCTTTTCCTTTTAAGGAAACGAACTTAACTTCTTTAGTCCCCAAATCGATCTTTATAAGCAATTTACATGACTGTTTACATCAATTTAACAAAAGCAACGTAGAAAATAAAGAATTTTAGGTTTAATACCACAACTGGTTTAAGGAAGAACAACCGATATCTTTAGCCAAAAGACAGATGAATTCAATCAACATGTGCGTGAGTTACCAAGAAAACCAAAAAGATATGAAACGTGTACATCGAACACAGGCCAAAAGAAACAATATTATTTATTAAACACATCAATCAGCAGCAGGTCTGTTTGTTGGCGAGATGGCAAAGATGAATGGAAGGCTGGCTGAATGCTTGATTGCCTGTTCGGTTGGTTGGCGGTGGTGGCAGTTGTAGATGGCTTGTATATCTTGATTGTAATGATGTTCAAACATTAAACAACTGTGATTATAAATATTGCATGTCGTTGGTATTTTGTTGCCTTTTCTTTTCTTGTCTGTCATATCTTTCTGCTTTTGGTCAATGGGTGTGGAAAAATCCAACTATTTTAGGCGGAAATATTTTGTATTCATTTTATATGCCCAATGACAGCAAGCACAGTTTTGCTATCAATGGAGAGTTGCTGATAAAAATGATTTCAAAAAAGTATCCACTCACAGGCATTCTGAAACATACTTGAAACCCTCAAAATAACATTAAAGTCAACAATTTTAAACACTTCTCGGCAAAAACGGCACAGCAACGAGGAAAAAACTTCAATTAAAATGCCGTAGGCCAAGTGAATGTTACGATGTTGTGAAACAAGGAGATGGAAAAAAGGTGCAATCGATCATGGTCATTAAGCAGCTTTATTGATGAGTGTATGCCTCCAGTAAAGTGATGCTTTCATGCATGCATGTTGCATACAGATAATAACTTATCAAACAGCAAAATTTTGACAGCCCAGTTGAAAACTTCAACGGAAAAAAGGCTTACAGTCACAGCAACAGCAACAACAACAACAACAGCTACAGCATTACTACTTATGCCTGCTCGTTACCCTTTCTTTTTTGCTTGTTGCTCGTGATGGCAGTAACAAGAGCAACAAAAATAAATGCTTTACAGAGGACAGACAAAAAAGTTTAACAACAAGAATATGGAGCAGCTTATGAGTTACAACACACACAAGGAGGTGGTACTTTGCAAGCAGTAGTTTGCCACGAAACATAAGGATTCGGAATATGTGCTGAAATCGTTGCTGTCACATTTATCAAAAATTCAATGAATACTAATTTTGCACTGCGTGACGTGCCAAAGTTATCAGATTGAAATTGAGGCATGATGGCCAGTTGTATTATGAGCATGATGAGATGATTTCTTACGTATGCTAGTGACGACTAACAATCGAATGTACATCAAAGTAACGAGACATATAAAAAGAGGAATAACAAAATCAATAAGTCTAAATTTAAAGCAAAGATTTAAATTTCAATGGGAAATTAAATAGTTGTGAATGATGTGAATGAAAAAAAATCAATAAGAAACATTAGTGAAGCTCATATTTTTGTAGTTGGCTACATGCACGTGCATGCTCTGCGTATTATTTGTTGTATATTTTACAGTGTTTGTCAATAGAAGTAAATTTAATTTAATTTAATAAATTTAAAAATTAAATTCTAAATAAATATTTTAAAAATTATACGAGAATTTATTTAATAAAAAGTTGTAATACAAAATAATATAAAAAATAATACAACATATTTTTACAACTTTATGAAATATAGTGCTTCGTTTCAATTAAAATAAAGCAAAAGAAAATAATAATAATAAAAAAATAAAGGAAAGGGAGAAAGGGAGAATGGTAGAGATGACAGGTGCAGGAAAGCTTCATTACTTTTACAACTCTGTTTTCATTTTGTTTTGTTTTTTTTTTTTTTTTTATAGCAGCGTTGCAGCGTCTCTGGTGTCAGTTACTATGGTTTCGTCACTAAAACTTTCCGACAATAACTGACATAAAAGCGACAATCTGACATCATAGAAAAAATGCGAAATTGTTTTTTCTGACAGTCGTATAATGGGCTCAAACCCAGCACCTTCGATTTTGTACTCAACGTGCTAACTACCTCATCCATCCTCATATAATACGATATAAAAGTATTTTTAATTGCCTTGTTGCCCGATTTTTCTGCAAAGATAACGTCTGAATATAAGTCCCTCTATATGGAGGGCACAGCTGCCGCATGGTATCAAATTTTCACACACTCTTCGCTATTCCAAGTAATAGACTTTAAAAATTATTGATTTGGAATGTTTCTTAAATAATACCATGGCATGGATTTTAAAATGAAAAATGAATTCGACGTCATATTTTTAAGAAACATCGCCACAAAATAATGAAAAATTTCTTGAAATCTTAATCTAAATTCTTTCACTATCATGGGCATTATGCATTCCAAACAAAATTGAAAAAATCGTAAAAAATATAATTAGACATCAATTTAATTGCAACAAATTCTCATTGATAGTTCTTAGTATATTAAGTTATAGGAGTAATCAGCTGTTTTGAGTGTATTTTATTAAGTAGCTTGATGTAATTAAAACAAGTGGCATCACTGTGCCAGGTAATGAGTTTTTTCTCTGCTTAATGCCGAGTGCACACTGGAATAATTGTAAAATTATTCAATGGGCTAGTGCCAGCGTAATGTGCGCGCAACCAAGGAATTGTAAACCCCTCTTCATTCCAGTTTACGAATGCAGGATTGCAAGTGTAGGAGGTTATGTCGTCAATTTAATTCTTTGTCTCAATTTGTTGACTTTTCTTTAAAGTCAAATGCAATATAAAGCATAGAATTATTGATTTTCTCAATTCTTAATCTTCTTATACATATATTAATCATTTTATTAAATTTTGTTACTAGTCTGTACACACAGAAAAAAATTCCAAAGTAAAATTAACATGACGAAATGTTGGTTAAAATCATATTAAATTTTCGGCAAAAATAATGAACTGATTTCAATTTAACATTAATTCACATTGATTTGAATAAATTTCAAAATTACCTTAAAACAACTTGATACAATATTTTTCGAAGTCAAAATAACGTTGCACAATGTCAAATACATAAAATCTCGTTTTGTAGTAAAATTAAAATTTCTTCACTTTAAATCAACGTTGCAATCTACTAAATGAATACAAGGAGGAATACAAAAAGTTTCGGACATATGTAGAATAATGTGAAATTAACATTAACTCAGGTAAATTGAATATTGGGCAATATTAAATAACCAATAGAAAAATTTTAAATCAAACCAAAATGAGCTTGAAACTACTTTAAAAAAATTTTACAGTTTGTGTACTGACTAATTCTCAAAGAGTTTTTGGGAGTTTTTATATAAACATGTGAGATTTCTTAGCTTTTTTCAAGAATTTTGTTGAATGTCTACTGACGAGTTATATTTCCCTTTGAAAATTTCACTCACAGTCTCACAGAGGAAAAAGTTTCATTATATTTACCACTGAACGTCTACAACCAAATAACCGACTCATTACCACCAAACAGCTCGTTATTGATGTTTCCAAAACAATTAACGACTCTAAAACAAAAGTCTCTTGGCAAAATGAAACACTGACTTATGATGAATGTTGTTATTTTATATGCCAAACAAGACGTTCATTTACCTTGGGGTAGTATTTTAGATACAAACTCGATTATCGTGTTTCTTGCTGTTGAAGTGCATGATGATGATGCTGACAACGACCGAAAATAATGATACCGTGTAACAAAAGTGCTTAAATATTAATTAGGAATTGTTGAGACTTAAAAGTGTATTATGACTGCATGTGTTGTATATTTTGACGAGTAATAAATTATTGGAAGCGATAAACTAGACTCGCCTTTTCCTTCTTGTGTTTTTTTTTCTTTTTTTCTATTACAATTTTAATACTTTTTATTCAGCTTGGCCATGCATAAATATAATACCGGCATTCTTCAGGAAGCATTAATGTTGTTTTAATTTAATACGTAGCGGCCGGTATATGCTTTTGCTGTAGTAGTCTGGAAGTTTCATTAAATTGATGTCTTTTAGCGGGAATATTGATCAGCATGATTAATGGCAGGTAATTAATATTGTGGTGCGACATAACGCCGTTTCAGTTGTTTTGAAATATTTTCTTATTAACTCTTTCCTGCTGAATAGTTATTTGTTCTGTTATTGTGCTTTTAGTAGACTAATAGATGCTGCATCTTACAAGCCACAATTTCCTTGTAATTTATGTTTGAACGCTTAAGAAAAATAAATTTCATAATTATGATGCCGGATTTTGGATACATGTATTTTCCAATAGATATAGAACAATTTAGATGATCTATAGTGAATGCTCTATTAAAGCTATCAGTTAACTGTGAGTAACAAAATAATCGCTAACAATACGACAGAACATTTTCGGCATACGAGTATTAAAGACCAATGAAAACAACGGCTTCAAATAACTAAAAGGTTGAAACGAAATTCTATGTCGGTTGTGACAACTTTGACAGCGTTTATTGCAATTTTCGCTGTAATAATCCATCCACTCGGTAAGCTGTTGGTGCGTGAAGCAATACCTTTAAAACCATATTTTAGTTAGTAGATGTTTCGATACCATAGAGATGTCGTAAGCGTTGAAAATATCGATGAAGTATATGTATCAACTCAAAATGATTTAAATCAGTGGATTCTACGTCGTACTCAGGAATTCGGCATATGTAGTGTCTTTTGCGAAAAGATCACTGTCTTCATATTTCCAAGATAAAATTCGTCGTACTCTCGAGATATGGTGCGGTCGAATGCTCCGTTCGGTCAAGTAATTTAATTCCATTGGTCATTAGTTATTAATCCGCACCAACGAACGAACGGAGAATGAGGCGGCGGAGAGACTTGCGAAGAAGGTATCCTTGGCGGTATACTATTTTGATTTAAATCCATATTTTTTTGCCGGTAGAGTGGTCGAAGGGAGGTGGTATGATCAGAGAAGGGATCATTCGGTGGTTGGATAACGTTCACCGTAAGAGGTCTGGGAGTGCGACGACTTTCAAGCAGGTTCGTAAGGTGCTCAGGGAGTCCACGTGGCCGGCGGCGCGCCGTGTAATGGGGTATGACGGAGATATCTTGAGCTGGATCACGGTGCTAGTAACGCGGCAAGGAAACATTAGCTTTCTGAATAATGTGGCTGGAGGTGACTGAGGTGGTGGCATACTTTGTGTCCAGCTTTAATCTATGTTCGACTACAGGGCAAGAGCGGTCCCATCCTCGATGTGGGAACTTAGTATGGAGCAGATGCTATCTATAACTATGCACTCAGTGACGAGGGTGGCGATGGCACGATGGATGGTAGTCTGCACGTTGACTACAAATCCAAAAACAGACCTGAGTTCAACCCCAGTTTCAGACTAAAATTTTAAAATAAAAATAAACATCTCGCACTTTTCTGATGTGCATTGGTATGTCTTTGTGTGTCAGTTGTTGTCGGAAGGTTTCAGTGGCGAAGGCATAGTCACTGGTCACTGAATAATTCCGGCTTCAGCTGATAGCAATCCACAATCGCCCTCCTTCGTCGGTATTGTGTAGCACCGGCGAAGTAAAACAATAATAAAAATGGCTACTAAACCGAAGCTTCAGCACTGCTACGAGTATAAAAACAAAAGAACGTGCGAAAGCAGAGCTGCAAAAATAATTAATTAAGCTTCACCACCTGTCGTTTCTCCTACTATCGCTTTCCTATAGTTCCAGCACAATGCTTCGCATGTGTAGGAGTCATCCCCTTAATGCTGGTCCCAGATAAAAAAAAAAAAAACTATGCACTCAGTGACGAGGTTGGAAATCGAGAACTACCCTGTTCCAGGGAGTGGCAATCATTGTGATACGTAGATGGTTTAAAGATGTCTGTTTCGATGCACTCACACTGAAAATGGGAAAGACCTACAATAAGGTTGAAATCAGTACCCCAATTATTCTGCGTTTTATGGAGAGAAAAAATTTGTACGTCTTTAATGGAAGACCCGATATTTCAAACTTAAAAGGAGTTTTTTCTATTCTGAATAGAAGATTTGTATAAAGGATATTTGAGAATGAATAAATAAATTAATAAATCAGACAGAAAATATTATGTTTATTATAAAAAATGTTATTCCGTTCAAATGGTGATTACAACAGTTGGTGATGTAAGCGGCAACGTATGGTTTGTATGTATGTACATATTTATATCCATACGTTTAGGTATTGTGTATTTTTTTATGGTTTCATAAAATATTTGTATTGATTGATGACTTCTCTATATGATCCATCATTTAGGAGAAATAATTTATTGTATTGCAATACCGAATAAATACCTGTTGGCAGGCATACAGTGACATGAACACAAATACGGAACGTACATGTATATATGTATTTATTTATATATGTATGTATGTACTATTCGCTTCCCTTCATTATTTTTATCATCTTGTAAGTGCAGACAAAGAAAAAGGAAGAAAAAAATTAACAAACAATATAATTTCTACGCTCTCTATTTGCTTTTCGTAGGCCATAATATATACACACACACATACACATATACTTTGTGTAAAAATGGTTAAATATTTAATTTATTTTTCATGTCTGAAGTGCAAACAGAACAATATTGATGTATGATCGATTGATTGTATGTTTGATTAGATTGTTTAAAATGTGTAATACCAGTAGGCGCCAGTACAAATATTATTTATGAGTGTAATAAAGTTGAAATATTTCAATATACTGTCTACTCCATAGACAGATAATATTTGTAAATCTAATAAGAGAAAGCAATTTGAGATACTACAATTTACGATGTTTGGAAAAGTAAATAAATATTTCTGTTCGTGATTATATATTTTTCTATATTTTTAACAGAATAATTTTGTGGAATAGTGGTGACGTTTTAAAAGAGCACAAAATCAGTACACTACTCTACAAATATTTCCCCATATGGTTGTTTTATTTACTTTTACTGCCATTTTTTGAGCACTTAAAATTTGTACAAATAGAGAAAGTTTTTGTTCGCCAACAGTGATTTTCATCGCACTGCATTCGAAGTCACGTCCTTTTAAAAGTTTGTCGTATTTTATCCATAAAATGTTCCACTGAAAATACTAAAACTTTTAGAAATTGTAATAAAAATTTTCATTCCTTTCATTTTCTTAAATATAATTAAAAGTTGACTAATTGTGAAGTGCTTTAGGAAAATTAAATAGATTTAAATCGAATAATAAAATATTTGACCTTTCTTAGCAATTTTGTTACAGGTCTACTGGCGATTTTGGTATATGCACCAAATGAAATGTACTCGTACATATAGACCAGCTAAACCATACAATAAAAATAGATAAATAATATTATATTCGGCCTTATTGCGGTTGTCAACGTCGACGTCGAAAAAATAATATATTTTTACAGATTCCACACAGCTAATTGTATTTATTTACAGGAGAAGAAAAGCATTGTTACAAGTTAAGGTTTGCTAGTCACGTAGTTTTTTTTTTATTAAATTTTTTAGAAAATTTTCTGCTGTGGAAACCAATCCCTTTCTTTGCTGTAACTATCGTAGTATGTAAACAACTTTATTTGAAATAAAAAAAAAACCAATTACGGCTTTTCTCTTTTAAGGTAACCATACATGCAAAATAATTTGGCATAGGAAATAATATGTATTTTTTATTTATTTCGTTTTCTATTGGTTAGACAAGGTGCTTTGGGGTTTTTATTTAATGGGTAATGCTGAAGTGTTGATAGATGTTATCAATCAAATCCTACCGAGACAGACACTTGACATTTGAAATGAATAAATTGCCATAAGGGGCTAAAATTTACACCAAGAAAAAATCTGAGAAATATTTATTAAGAAGTTGTGTGGTTGAGTCAACAAACGAACGAGAAAGAAACAACTTTATGTTCCACAAAGAACCAGCAGCTGGTTTTCTAGCAAATACTTTCTGAAGAAGCGTTAAGCAAATTAACTTATTAACTTGCCATAGAAATGAATGCTGGTGAAGCTATTTATATTGATCAGCAGCTAGGCAGTGCGAAAGGCCGAAAACTCGAAAACATGAAAACAAGTTTTGGTATGTTCTTTCCTTTTCCCGTATGACACTACATTGTTTTTTCATTAATTAATATAAAATTTATAGAAAGGGACAGCAAAGACACAAAGAAACAAATACAATATAGTATTTACGTTCTTTAAGTATTACCTTCTTATCTTCATTAACAAAAACGCTAAAGAAGAATATACGGTCAAAAACTAAGCTCAAAATCGTAGATGATACCCTAATTCAAAGTTAGAGAAAGTAAAATATTGTAATACTCTCTATAGCATGGTTTTCCATTGTACAACCATTCACCTGCAAGGGGGTTTTGGAACTGAGTTCCATAACCTACGGGTCTTTAGCAAGCCCGCAGTACCTAGCTAACTAGTTGAAGAGATTACCCTATTGATCTTTAACTTTTTTATGAATGTATGTTATGGTCTTAGGATAATTTCGTTCTATATCAGGGCCTTTGGTCCGCAGAAGAGGCGACTTTTCGAGATCATACCAGAGATCTGAGTTGGATTGTTTTGCGGTATTTGGCTGCTTAACCGGAGGCTATTGTTTAGTCTGCTTTCACGGGAAACTGGTTGCTCACATAGCTACTGCTAAGTACGGGCTTAATGACTGATGTAGCACCACTGAGCTTGCTTGAGCTTAGTGGATCATGCCTTCATGGCTACCCCACCGGGTTGAAAGCCTGATGATAATATGTCTGGGTCTTCTAGTTGAAGATTTTGTCGGAAGGTACTTTGTGTCGACCGCTAACAGGTTGGAATTGTGTTCCGGTTTATTGCGGTTGGTTTTGTAGTGGCTGTGGTTGCTACCTAACGTTACGCGGGGAGAGTAGTTATTGTTCTGTCATTTTTACAACATGTGCCCCTGATACAACTTTTTCTAATCTGGGTGCTGTAGTCACCGGAGAGTTTAGTGACACAGCCCGAAACACCTTAACAAGGCTAGAAATAATTATGATTATGGGTTGCAACCTGTGTGTGTGCTTACGTTACAAGTTGTCTTTCCATGTGTTCCATGTGGGGGCGGTGGTGAACGTCTTAATTAACCCGGTGTGGCTATACGCAGGTACACACGTTAATCTTGATCACATCTGTACCACCATTCATAAAAGTGGAGTGAAAAAGGTCAATATAAGGGACACAAGACAGGCCCTACCCCCTCAGCAGGTGGGTTTCATGATGCCAAGAACTTATTTGTTTGCAACTCATGACACAGGCATGTTTGTTTTCATTCTTGGGTCATAAGGCCGGTGGCGTGACGTGGCTTTTGCACACCCGTGTTCTTGGAATATCATCAGATTAGACCACAATGGCAAGTGCTGGTTTTACCAAAACTTATCTGTACGACCATTCATTTTGTTACAACATTAATTACAGATTTCATAGTACAGCAAAATAACGTATACTGAAAAAAGTCGCCATTCCGCTAATCTATTTAATTTATCCAATCCATTCGTTATAGATTCAAAGAAACTTTTCAATAAAATTCACTAAAATATAAAAATAAGAAATTTGTTTAATGAATCCCATGGGAAATCCTTGCGTTATATGGATTAAAACACATGTTATACGCGCGACTTTAAATGTTATAGTTCCTCTATAGGACAGTGGAACAAAGTATAATCGAAATAAATAATTATTGCCGTATAGAATATTTAAATGCGACTGTCACTACTGAATAGAAATTGTCAATTTCCTTTCAATTCAATCAACACTTTAATTTGATGCAAAAAATCTGTTTTGGCTCACCTTTTCTAAAGAAATGTTAAAAATGTGCTTTCTTGATATACATTCACATCCACACACATACATCTGTACATATGTATGCGTACACAAACGTGGGTATATGCGTTTCAAAATACTTTGATTTTGGCAGGCTTTTCAAAGAGGAAATAACGCAGTGTTGACTGTCAATTGTTTAAATTCTTAAAAGATTTGTTAAATGTCACTGATCTTAGAATTTGAAAGAATTTAAAGAATTTGTCACACAGTTACATATATTTTCTTTTTAGACGAGATCTTTTGGTACGACTTTGTAAGTGACCATGAAAAGTTGTTTATGGGGTGAAAAACTTATCAGACGCAGATATTTTCAATAAATTAAGCAATATAAAGTAGTTGGAGGAGGAATTACATATAACATAAGTTCATATTGTAAATAAAATGATTTTTTTATAAAAAAAAATTTGTATGTTTCACTGGCACATAAATTAAAATGGATAAACTGATGACATGACACAGAGAAAAAAAATTTGGTGACTTATGGCTCGATTATGGATGGCAATCGAAACTCTGTTGAGTTGTCAGTGTTTAACTCTTATGTGAACACCAAGGTACCCCGGTACCTTTAACACTTTCATCTTGTTTTTTTTTAATGGAAACAGATGGTTCTCATACTTCAAACTTCTTGGGAACTCCTAACTATTGAAATAATTTAAATTCGCATTACTTTTAGGCTAAAAAATTATATTGAATTGGCGTGGTAGTCCAATTTATTTCTTACAGCCTTAACAGTATGGCAAGGTAGACGGGTACCTTCATACATTATATATGAAAAAACTGTTATAACAAGTACAATATTATTGAAAGATTACTAAAGCAAAATAAGATAAAGTCGTTATAAATATTTTATACTTGGATATTTATTTACAGAAAGAGAAACAAAAACAAAAATAATAATTTTTATTCATATAAACAGAAAAATAAGAAAAGCGAAATATGAAGTTACAAATAAATTCTACTGATTACTTTGCGAACAATTTACACATATTGCGTAGTTTGTTGAATGTGGATTACAAATCGGTTTGGAACAAGAGTGACAAGATTTACGTGATTTCCTTTGTTTCATGCGTAGTGCTCGAGCACACGTGACAGCTTCCTACTACTGGAGTACGTCCGCTTTTAGCAGTTTTTTGCAAAGCAGAAATATTTGATGTTAAAACGTCAAAATCTTTTCCAGGCAATAACTTTCGGGTTTTTAGCACGTATCTCAATATTTTTCTTACATAATTCAACACTCAGTTCTTTCAGAAATTGTCTGCGACGGTCTGTGGAACGCAACTGTGTATTGTTTTCTATATAGATTACATAGGACGCCAATGCAGCTATATCTATTGCATTATAAAATAATGATAGTGGCCATCGACTTGTTCTGCGTTTGCATATGTATTCGCCTAATAATTTATCCATGTTGTCAAACCCTCATTTAGTTTTATTGCAAATTGTAAATCTCGGAGTTATTTTCTGAGATCATGCATATATTTTTTTTTAAAAATGTTAGTTTACCAAAATTTTTACATATAGGTACCCGGGTACCTTGCCATGCTGTTAAAGATGTTTTTTTTGGTATTCACATAAGGGTTAAATATATTAAATATAAGTTAAATTTTAAGATTTTTAGAGCTTCTTTTCTGGCAACCACAAATTACTGATTGCCGGCTGGCAACGCAACTGAAGTTTGTCTTCAATCCATAATCGACCCATTAATAAAAAATAAACATTTACGATTTATCGAGCTTATCTTTTGTTCACTTAATTGTTATTTGTGAAAAACTTTTAGCCAGATATATTTTAAACATCACATTTGCATCAAAGCGACTGGAAAGAACAAACATTATTTTAGCTGCATGTAATTTTGCTATTTTAAAAAATGTGACATCTTTTTCAAATCTCTTTGTTTTTTTATTGTAGTAAATAGTTCAACGTTTTCTTTAATAATTTCTAAACACAATCAATTATGTTATTAAAAATAAAAAGAAATTTAGAAATATTTTTGTGACTGAGTTAATAGGAAAGTGTTGGTACGCCCGCTACTTCGACGACATTTTCATGGGCGAACCATAAGCAACAGCACATCAGAAACCTTTTTTAGCTAGACGGGTGTTTTATGCACGATCTCCTGACTGTCAAATTAACGAGCTAACTATACAGAAAAAAAATTTTTTTTATTTTATTAATTAAGGCTCTTAATTAAATTTTATTTTTATTTCAATTAATTAGTTTAAGATACAATTAAATTTTTCTTCACTTAAAATACATCAATAATATAACATCGATTTTTTGAAAGCTGAGAGCTACAAAGAGAATCGATTTAAATTCACTCAATTAAAAACTTAATAAATATAATGAAAAAATTTATTTAAAACAACCTTTTAAATTTTTAATTATTGAAATTAATATTTATACAAATATTATTTCAATTAATTTAAGTATAGAAATTTTATTAAATATTACTAATTATTTTCGTGGTGAAATTTGAAAAAAAAAAAAATTTTAATTGAAATAACAAATTTTTTAATTGAAATTAATTATAATTCTTTTCGGTGAACGTTTTGCCATTTTCTCATTTCCTCTTATTTCATTTGTCCTCTTATTGTTTTTACAACTGCCCATTAGCTTCACTTAAATTTTTTTAAGTTTTTATACAACAAAAAAAAAAAACAATTTAAAAAAAAATTCAAAATTTTGAAATCACAAATTTTTTTAATAGAAATTAATTTTGGTTTTTTTCTGTGTAGTCAGCAAACAACTGGCTTTACCTTAACCATCTTCCGCTTAGTTTATAGATGCCGTAAGACTAAGCAAAAGTAAAAATTTTTGTTATGTAAACTGCTGAATTTCCTTTAATGATTTCAAGGAATGTCAACGAACATATGAGGGCGCTGGTGTAACGTTGCTTTTGCACACTCGTTTTGTAGGAATCTGTTTGTCACACAACATGCAATTCTCGAGCGAAAAATTTTAACTACTGCCATCATAAATATCAAGGATGATACGATAAAGAATTGTAAAAATGTACCAAAGTCCTGGAGTTTAACATTTTGCGATTTCTTTGTAGCGTCTGTAAAGGATTTATTTTTTTACGTTATAGAGGATTTGAACCCACATCCTCTGATCTAAAAAAAATCAACTCGCAAGCCATTTGCAAGGTCTACTACTACAATCATACTTTTTTAAGCTTATTTTTAAGCTGTCTTTTGAACATACCTTTTTCTTTGGGTGGAAATATTAAACACAAATTTATATAGACATGAAGTAGAATTGCGCCAACATTTAATGAGTCAGCCAGCTGTTTGACACCTTTTAACAAAGAAAAAAAATTATGCAAAATTTACATCTGCTCATATTTTTTCAAACGCGTAATTTCTATAAAGCAGGCGGTCGGCATAGAGATAAAAAGCACTCTTTAAATTTAAAGTGTTATTTTTTTTTTATAAAAGTGAAAAGAAATTTCATTCCACAATTTACATCTGGTCGTACTTAGTTAAAACGAGTGGTTTCTACAAACCAGACACATTTAATACGAATTTTCGAATGAAGAATACCTATTTATTTTCACAGCAAAAGCCGTTTAATATCATTTTCATTTTATAAATTTTATAAACAAGTTGACGAGCAGACGAGTTTTAAATTGTGCCAACAGAATGAATTTATTTACTTATTGCCTGCTTCCAAATTTTATTTGCTTTTCGTACGAATAATGTCTGAATTCCTCAATATATCAGTCAGAATATTTTAAATTCTTCATCATACTACCGTGCATACGAGTACAAATATTATTCGTGCAGCTTTATTTGCTCATTAAATTGACATTTTTCATTTTATACACTCAAATAGTCGTTCCTACTCATTGAGATGGAAGTACACAATTTTCGCGAATTATGTGAAAAATGTTGTACACAAAAATGTTGAAAGGTTGTCTTAATTGTAGGGGATTTTAAAATTGATGAGTGTTTTTTCCATTAAAAACAGACAGCCAAACCAGGCAAGCAGCCAGTCAGAGCAACATGTTGTTTATCATTTCTTTAAGTAACTACTGCCGCTGCTGGTCTCATGTATTGCTGCATGTTTTCATTCTTATTAAATGTTTGGTCGTTTCACTTTTAAGTTTTTAGTTTTTTTTTTACTTTTATTTTTTGTAATTTTTTTTCAATAAAAGACAAGTGACTGACAGTGTTGAGTGTTAAAAATGCTTTTGTGCTTGTGTGCCAATGTTTTCTTTAGGAAATATTTCACTCGTTCGTTCTTATAGTTTCACTTAAAACAAAAAAAGGAAAAATGCCAAAATAAAAAGAAAACTGTAGTCATGAACTTTTTACACTTCATGCAAGTCTTCTGTCGCACTGCTGTTGTTGGTCATAGCAGCAGCACTATTTTCTTTCCTGAAATTGTTTGCATGACTACATGTCAATGTTGACACTGAAATAGAAGATGAAAAACAAACGAGCCACATTCTTGTTGACTGACTGACATTTTGAGTGCACAATATGTGTGAATGTTTTAGGTTTTTAGGTTCCATGTTGGTTAGTGAGCAATTCGATAAAATAGTGATGGCCAACAGGAACGTGAGCAAATTGTGTTTGTGGATTCAGCAAGCTTGCGTTTCTGAACGTTTCTTTGTGTTTATTTTTTTTTATAAATTAATTTTGTTGTGTTTTTGTTTTCTATTTATTATTATATATTAAATGTTATTCTAATTATTAATTAAATTTATTTCATTTAATTATTTATTTAAATTAATTATTTAATTTATTAATAATTAATTTTAATTAAAAATTAACACGAGTATTCCTCATAC
This sequence comes from Dexiosoma caninum, assembly GCA_963924685.1. Lineage (NCBI taxonomy): Eukaryota > Metazoa > Arthropoda > Insecta > Diptera > Tachinidae > Dexiosoma > Dexiosoma caninum. The sequence goes on from OZ004727.1 coordinate 13,411,381, forward strand.
TCACGTTAGCAGCCCCAGCTTAAAAGTTCAATGTTAACTATTTCTATATATAAGAATGTAACAATATTGTTATAACAACTTAAGTGCCATAGAGATATTTATTAAGCAAAAAACACTCACCTGCTATTTAGTGAAATTTTTAGATACACTTTATGGAAGCACACGGAATGCAGTGCATTTTTTTTTGCCGCATAGATTTCACAAAAGCACTGCTACATCGCCACAGCTGCTATTTAATACCTAAAAGGAGTAGAAAGAAAATTACATAATTAATTTTTATTGAAATTGAGGTTTTTTAGTTCTGATTTAGCCTACATAATGAATTCGTTGCATTTTCACACCAGTTTTGATCCTGTTATGCTCAGTGTCTTTTGGTATTGAATTGAATTAACAACTACGGCAAATAAGAATTATGTGACCTAAAAGATATATTGTCTCCGCTACCAGCTGTCAGACCTGCCCTCCCGTCTGCTGGTATACTTTGCTTCCTCTCTTTGTAATCAAGAGAGCACTAACAATAACATAGAAACGACTTTTTTATCTTGGGATCAGCGTTACCACTTCTCAAGTTTTCCCTTATTTTTCTAGGTTTTTGCAATGCCAAAAAGTTAATAAGTTTTTTTTTGAAATTCATTGAAATTTTCAGGTTTCGTTTATTAATTTTTAATTTACAGATTTAAGACGAAAATATTATTTAATGTTGCCATGTAAAGTAAACTATTTTTTAATTTTTCTGTATGAAATGTGTCTATTCCCTCTATAATACAACTGTGCTGTGAATTCCTGATGATGTTAACAAGCTGTTAACGAAATATCGAATAAAAAAAAAACAAAATAAGATAAAAAAAGACCTCAGGCTTAATAAATATATATCAAAAAAAAAAAATAATATAAAAATTTTTTAAGCCTCTTTTTTTCTAAAAATTTTTCTATTTCAAAAAGGCAAGGATCGCATGTGTATGAGTCAGCTCCTGAATGCTGGTCCTAGATAAAAAAAAAAAAAAAAAAAAAAAGAGAAATCGTAAGAATAATGGAATAGTTTTAGTTTTTGGTGTTATTAGTTTTAAGCAGCAATCGAAGGGTCCAATAAAAGCTAAAATAAAATGGGGATATGTTATTGTTGTTCAGGTTTTTTTTAATAAAAAAGAATTCAAAATATATATTTTTGTGCTTTTTTTCATTATTTGGGCACTTTAGTTAAGTTTTTTGTTGAAAAATTAAGTTTTTTTTTTTAAATAAAAAATTTTTCGTAAAAAATATAAGATAACGCTGCTTGGGATATCTCCTACATATGTCATACATTGCACTGGAACTAGATACAGAGACAGATAATGTACAGAATAGACAGAAGGTGAAAACAGTGGGAAGATACAGCATCATTCATAACTCTACCGTTGCGTGTTAATTATTAAGCAAAATTACGGCATCTCTGATGATATTTTAGACGCATTATTTTTAAGCTAAGCAGCGACATTTTATTTCGCCGAAGTTTTATTGCTTAAATACCGACGAAGGGCAGAGGTGTAGCACACAAAACTCAGAAACAACTTTTTGATGATTTTGAGCAAGCTGGAAAACGAACCTGGGTCTTTCTGGTAGCAACGCCAATATGCTAACTAATTGAATGTATACCTCCTTTGATGTGGGAAGACGGACAATCCTTCCAAAATCAAAATTCTGTAGAAAGAAAAATACAAAATGTTGTGGATAAAAATTGCATGCCTGTGTCAGACTTGTTGGCAGGTCTTTCCGATTTGCTATTTTTTCTTTAACTGTCACAGAAAAAAATTTTTTATATGGTTACGATAGTTACGTTTTTGGCAATCAATTGAACAGAAACTTTGCCAAATGTTTTTGCATCTTTTTGTATAGTGACACTATACCCCCTATTGTGTTTGACGTATTCGTCTCAAAAAGGCGGCGTGTTTCAGAAATTGCATCGTAGTTGGCGAAAATACTAATATAGACAGGGTGTCCCAAAATTATCAAAGGGGTTTGAGTTCAAAGATCCATAGTGTCGCTCGAAGTGTGCGCTGTGGCTCCATCCTGTTGGAACCATTGGTTCCAAAACGCATGGTTTTCCACAATTTTCCAACGTTGTACAATATCTATTACCAGTGATGGGAACGGCGATACCGTGTTCATTTTCAAAAAAAGTATGGATCAATTATCTTTCCGGCAAAACACCGCACCAAACAGTACACTTAAGTGGGTGTAATTCTCGCTGTTGAACTACTCCTAGATTTTCCGTGGCCCTTTTTGCCTATTAACGAACCCATTTAATTGGAAATGGACTTCCTCGCTCATAATTAAATTATGAAAAAAATCATGAGTTTCTTCTGAAATAAAGTATAACGATTTTGGCACGTTGTTCAATTGTGTACTGTTCCATTTTAAATTCCCCAAGTCTTCTTTACAAAATACTGAAAACAAAAAAAGAAAAAATTATAATGAAACAGTTATAAGGAATTCAAGCACCTTCGCTCTTTTTGGGCCACCCTATGCAACACATGAGACTACAAATACGTCAATAGTCGAAATACGTCTAAGCCAAATACGATAACGTTGATTTGGTCGCGATTTGTAGATCAGAACTCTATTAGGTTTTTCTATATTTTGACCTTAATCGCAGGATGCCACGGTCAGTCATGCTTTTTATCTGTGAGCTGACCGTTGACCAATTGATGGTATGAAAAGTAGATCCAGCCACCTCGTGAAAATTTATATACAACCTCGTTAAACAAATGTTTATTATACGTATAATGCGTTATTTGTAGTATGGTAGCGAATAAAAGCATGTTAAAATCAATTTAAATTGGAATTCTCTTGTAATGTGAGACTTTAGGGATTGATGGAAATATTTAATTAATATATTGTTATGATGGTAACAATTAAGTAAAGGAATTAAAAAATTAAAAATGAAAACACAGCACAAGTTATTTTCAGTATTAAAGTGTTCAGTTTTCTGAAATGATTTCTTTCCATCAGAAAACTCTGTGCTTCTTGTGAAAAATTTTGTCTTGAAAAAAACTTATTTTATAATATAATAATATATATAATATAATATAATTTATGGATCGTTTATAAATCAAACGTGTCTTTATAATTTTATCAAGTAGAAATGTTAGTAAAATATGTGTTATACAATTTTATTATTAATCAAAATTATTTTAACAACTACGGTTTATTAAGTTATACTTTTAACAAACTCAATTTTATAATTAAATATCACGATTTACAGAACGGGTTTATTCGGTATTTTTTTGTGAAAAACTTTTCTGCGCTTATCTTGATGAATAATACTTAATTTTTTATTTGACCTGTTTATGGAATTTTATTGCATATTAATTGTTTCATATCTGTAATGGCTGTCACAATTTTTTAAAACTGCTCCTTACAGTGCAAGACTAGCATAAGTCGACTTATGTTTATGTGAATAAATTAGTAAAATGAAATCAACACTTTTTCACTTTTTCATTTTTAATTATTACTTTTATTAGTCTCACTTCTATGTTTATTTTGACGTTTATGAAAAGTTTTTTAATAATTATTTATTTTTCGATATTTCACTACCAAATAGGTAGCATCGTCAGGATATAATATTTTGTATTATTTGGTACTATTTGAAAAATAAATAATTATTAAAAAACTTTTCATAAAAAAGACCATCGCTCAAAAATAAATATAATTAAAAAATCATTACTTTTAATTAGAATAAAATATTTTTTCAACAATAAGAGTTTAATCAATTCAATTAAATTTTTAAATAATTTTTTTTGTTCTCTGTTTAATTAAATAAATATTTTGTTTTTTGCTAAGACATAACAAAATGTCAGTTTATTTTTATTTAAATGCTTATTTGATATACAGGGTGGGCCAAAAGTAATCACGCGGGGCATAAGTAATCACCCGATGTTCTGTTGCTGCAATTTTTTTTTCAAGACAAATTTTGGCACTGTTTATGATATGGGTTAAGTGACCGCCGCCACAGTTGATGACCATACATGCAGATCCAAAGATTTTTATTAAATAAAATTACAGCAAAAAAGACATCGGGTGATTACTTATGCTCCGGGTGATTACTTTTCGCCCACCGTGTTCATATGCAAAACTCATACAAATGGAAGTCAAATATTTTTTTCTTCAAATTTTACAAATATAATTTTTCATTTTTATTCGACTTTTTTTTTATTAATTTTATTAAGATAATCAAGCTTAAGGTCAATTTTAAAGAACCAAATTTACATAATTTCAATATCGTTGTCATAAGATCCGCTATTGAATATTCAGCAAACATGCCAGGAATTTTGTTCTTTAAAATCAAAACTAGAGTTAAAAGTAATATCTCCATCTCGATATTTTTTTATAAAACTAAGTTCTTATTAAGGACCTTTAAACTGCCGAAAAAAACGACGTCCAGGTTTGAGTAAAATAAAATATGGTCACGTGAGGTATTGGGGATCTTACGCGATATCTCAATGCAACGGCGTGGATATAATATAGTCTTCACAGAATGCAGTATAAGATCCAGGCCTTTTCATAAAATCTGGCGATTCTAATTAATTTTTGTATGCAAGCAGCCACACAAGTAGCAAAAGGCGAAGGCATAGTCACTAGTCACTGAACAGTAACGGGTTCAGCTGTAACCACGCACTTAAGAACGCCCTACTAAAATGAAGCTTCAAAATTGAATACGTCTTTTTGATATCAGAGACGCTACAACACTGCTATAAAAACAAATAACGTGCAAAAAGCAGTGTTGTTCGATAGTGAAGCTTCAACTCCTATCATTTCTCCTGCAATCCCTTTCCTCTAGTTCCAGCACAATGCACCGCATTGTATATATTGTATATTTCATAAAAAAATGTCTTTGATTTACTAAAAGTTTTATTAAACAAATTTTCGTAAAAAAAATTATATTCATATACTTAAATTTTTATAAAATTTACTTTTATAGACAAACACTGTAAAATATTTAACAAATAATGCACTGGTCATGCACGTGCATGTGTCTAACTAGAGCTTACCTACGACCTACGGGAATAAAGCAATAGCAGCTTTACGCCAATCCATGCAATTCGACTTACACTACTTAACCTTATAACCGCATAGTCGTTTGTATGAATTAATCCTGAACAATCTACCGTTTTACCAGTAGTCAATCGCTCGCAATGACAGAATCTTTATCGTTTTGCCATTTTAAATTCCAAATAAGTTTTTAGCAATTTAAATGCTTCAAGGCGTAAAATATAAAATTTAACTTTTTTCGCTGGATTCCAACTTAAATGTCACAACATTGTTGACACCTCCATTACATTACACAACATTAACTCTTATTAATTGAATAAAACATCAATTTTCCGCTAAATCACTTGTTAAATCCCCCAAAGCAAATTTGTCTGTAAACAAATTACTGAATTCAAAAAAAAAGTAACAACTTTGTACAGAGAAAAATAAAAAACACCAAACCAGCCAATAAAAATAATTTAAAATAAAAATGTAATAATCGTTAAAGATAATGTTAATAAATATTTAAAAATTATTGAAAATATCTTGAAATTGAAATGAAAGAAAAAACAAAACCAGACATCAAACAGCAGGCATCGCTGAAATTAAATCCAAAGTAGAAAAAAAAGGTATTAAATGCAAACCAGTGGACGCTCAATCAATTTTTAAGCAGCAGTTTAGGCTTGATTGAACATAGTATTTGGTTACATTCATGTTGCCACAAAAATACAAAAGATAAACACAACAACTAACACTGGACACACTAAGGAGACAGCTATGTTAACGACAGACACAACGATGGCGACATCGACAAGTTTGACAGCTTAAATCCTGTGTATTTTACCTAACAAATTTTTTAAGTCGGAGCTGGTCATTTAAAGCAACAAACATAAAAAAAAACTAATAACAATCTATTTAACATGAAATACTTGTAATTGAAGTTTATCTGAATACTAAGGAAAAATCACAAACAAAAAAAGTATTGGTTTTCATTGTGTCGTGGCTGTGCAGTAGTTTAGTTGTGTATTTGGTAAGGAATTTCGTATGGATGTTTATGGGGCTTTTCTTACTTTATCTTGCCACATAAATCGTTAGTGTCAATTGTGGCGCGACACTGCAAGGCGTCTGAAGTATAAACAAAAAAAAAAAAACACAAAGAAACAAACGTTCACAACTTTCACTATTGTCATATGCTGGTTACTAATAATCATGGTCAGTAAAACTGGCCCCACCAGTTTAATATTGAACATGGGGACAAAAAAAAACCAAAACTAAATGATTGAAAACCTTTTAAATAAACAACAATTTCATTAGAAGTCGCCAACAACTTAGTCAAAGGGACCCTCTTGTCCAGCTGTGTATGTGTATGTTTTTATGACACCTGAAGTCGTCAATCATTTGACAAATCTCGAATCAGGCAGAAAACAGTTTTAACATGCTTTTTTTTATGGTCATTCACTATTTGCAGTAGTAATTAATGTTATGGAACAGTGGTTGGCAGTACACAAAATTAAAGTCTAAATAAATTAATTGCTCTCTTATCTTTCTCTCCAGCAAGTATTTATTTTCCAGAGCTGATAATTGTACGTTTAATGATCGACAACGTGTTTTGTTCAACACGAAGATATCTGTTTATCATATTTCTGAAAAATTCCGATTTTCGTAAACTTCTTATTGTCTCAAACTTAACTTGTGATGGTGTTAGCCTTTTTGATGATGATGAGCATATCAAATTTTATTGACCCATTTTTTATTGAAATAGCAAAAATTCGATTTATAATTCTTTATACCGTTTGTATTTCATGTATCAAATTTACATATATTATATTTACCTTTAATTGAAATATAGTTGCAACCGGTGCTGCCAAGGACAAAAAAAATTTCAACCAATATTTTCCATAAAAATTACCAAATGTAAAAACAATAATCCAATTTTTAAATTGTTTTTATATAAATTAAATATGGAAAAAAATTTCAACAAAAAAATTTTTTTATGACGACAAAATAAAACTCTTCTTTTAAGAGTTTCATCTGATGCTTAATGTATCTGTTGAAAAATAACTCTTAACTGTATGAATAAGATCGCTTTTTTTAAATTCTTTACAGAGCTCGCCAACACTACTCTAACAAAGAGAGTTTTAAAGTTAAAATTTTTTCAATAAATGTTATTTAGTCCCGGTCCATATTGTGAAACATTTGCTGCAAAACTTTTGAGTTTGTTGACGAGAAGGGGAAGAGGAGTGGAAGTATGTACGCTGTTTCATGTACATGCAGCTTTTGTTGAATTTCTTATTTGCATCTTTTGAGATGAGGTGTATTTGACGTTTCATTTTATTTCTTTTCGTTTGGTATACTGTTAACTTCTATTATAATAATAGCTACCCTGTTTTATTGTTAATTTTTTGTGAAATATAATCAAAAATTAAAAAAAAAAAATATAAAATTATATAAAAATTATTATATAATTTTTCTTCTTAGCGTCCATTTTGCTTCAAATTATACCTTGTGCTTCAAATGTGTATCCAAAAAAAATATTCACACCTTCTATCACAGGGTAGTTATTTTATATTTACATTCGGTTCAATTAAAGAAAGAAGATAGAAGGGAGGAATAAAAAATACGAAACATGAAGCAAAAGTTTCATGTATGGACACTGCTGAAGCTTCAAAAGAGAATTCAAAAAAGTTTTGCAGCAAATGTTTCACAATATGGACGCGGACTTACGGTCCCTGAAAAAAAACCAATAAAAAGGAACATGTAATTTCATTTCAACTCAATTTTTGAAAAATATTGGAATGTGGAATGAGCAGAATTAACTTAGTGGCTTTACAAAAATGTGCATGCTCCAAGCACTTTATTTAATTTTAAATATATGTATGTATTTAAGTTTCATTAAAGAAAAATCAATGCCACCTAATTTTATGTCATTTAAAGGTCACACTTTTGCTAAGAGTATTTTAATAAAAAGTTTTGGTAGACCGTAATGACCATAAAGTGCAATTTTTCGATTTGTGCACAATTCATTTGTTAATTTTTATTACATAAAGCTGTGAAAACATTCGTTCGGCTGCAGTTAAACTAATTAGCAACGTAGCAAAGAAAACTTTTGAAAAGTCTCGACTTTATCACAAAATTCTGATAAGTATGTATATCAATGTCACTTTCCAGTTCCATGTTGGAAAATCTCAGTAATTTTTCCATTTTTATTATTATTTTACTTCGCCGGTGCTACACAATACCGACGAAGGAGGGCGTTCTGATGTGATTGTGGATTGCTATCAGCTGAAGCCGGCATTGTTCAGTGACCAGTGACTATGCCTTCGCCACTGAAACCTTCCGACAACAACTGACACACAGAGACACACCAATGCACAACAGAAAAGTGCGAGATGTTTATTTTTATTTTAAAATTTTAGTCTGAAACTGGGGTTGAACCCAGGTCTGTTTTTGGTTTTGTAGTCCATCGTGCCATCGCCACCCTCAAAAATATTTTTTATTACTTACTGGCTGGCAAATTTCGAAAAGGTACCGATAACGGTTCTAAAGCGATTTCGTAGCTGGAATGAACTTGTTGCATTTATTTTGGATTTCGATTTTTGGCAATATAATTGCGCCATCCTCTAATACTCGTATCATATACACATTGGCGATATTATTGCACAATACGAAAAATTCCACTAATATATTGGAAATTTGTAGGCCGCTTTACTTGTAAAAATAAATGCAAAAGTTTTTGTAAAAAATATATCAAATCCAAAAAAAGATTTGCAAATATGAGTATAAAAATAAATGAATAATTAGTTGTCAGGTAAATAATACATCAGCAAAACCACTGTACTTGAACAAATTCTTCGTGTTTTGTATGATACTCATAATTGTGAGTCAACACATAAAATGTGTGTATTTTTATGACATTCAATCCATCAGTAGCTGTACAATTTGACAGTTTTTTGACATTTTCAAATAAATTGATTTACGAGTTTATGTGTATCTGATTTTTTGTTTTCCTTTCGTATCAAAAACCTTCAGACATAATCATGAATACTTTTGGCTACCGTTGTTGAAATTTGTTATTTATTTATTTTATTTTATTTTTTTCCCAATTAAAGGTTTTTTGTTTTCTTTTGTTGCAGTAAAAGATGGCGCTATAAGAAGGGGTTAAGATAAATGTGTTGCTGTTGCCGTTGCCGTTGCTGTATTTGTTACATACTGTAGAGTTGAGTGTGTGTATTGAGTTGCAGACGTTCGAGAGTTTATAAGTAACATGTGAGTGTGTAGTTTGTATTATTAGTTTTTATAACCCATTATTTTTTCACCGCCAATTTTATTTTGTAGATGATTTATTGTTTTTTTTTTCCATTATTCACACAGACAATGAGTAACTTCGAGCAACATAACGAAAAAAAATAATTATAAGTCCACATTATACTTTTTTTTTATTACATGCTTATATTTTATGGTTTATTTATTATAATTAATTGTTTAATGTCAGCTCTGTGTATTTATATTTCCATGAGCTCATTAATCATTGCACTTCTGTCATCCATTCTACAAATATTCATTGTTAACTTAAATTTTTGGCCATTTTAATATAATTAGTTTATTAACTATTGTGCTGTTGCTTTTAAAACTTCCCTAATATTGACTGAATCGTTAGCGTGTTGACTGACGTAGAGTCAACCAGAACATTAAAGGTGAAAGTACACAACACGCGTTACATGTTGCTGTCAGAAAAATTCAAACTGAGTATTTTCATAAAGCAATTTGCAACCAACGCTTCCAACACTTCTAAGTTAGGCAAGTTCAATATTTTAGACGCGTTGCATATATTTCGAAAGCTGAGTAGATGCGTTAAAAGTGTGTAACTTTTTTTTATCATGGACCAGCACTCATGGGATGACCCCTACGCATACGATGCATTGTGCTGAAAATTAATATTTTTGAAGCAATAAATGTACAAAAGTAACACGTGTTATCTACGCTTATCTTTAGTGTTCAACACCTGATTAAGCTAAAAAAAATTATAAAATGTGTCTGTGCTAATACCTCCCTCTGCCATCGGTCATTCAACAATAAATTTACGGCTGAGTGAAATAAAAATAATTCGTCACCTTGCCAATAACACAACTCTGCTTAATAAGATTCACAATAACGCTTAAGTATGTGAGTTGTACAAGAATTAAGCCCTGTACCTTTCACTTCAGCATCTGAATCTTCTCTACACCTTTCCTAGCGGCGAAAATTTCCATTACAGAAGCGATGATCAGATGTACACATACTGGGTGGCGCAGAATGAGCTATATGGTTTAAACGGTTTATAACTGTTTTATTTATGCGATTATTATAATTCTTTTTTTTTTAAATACAGTATATTATTGGTGAAGTTTTTGCAATTAGCTTTGAAAAATTATATCCTGTAAGTTTTCTTAACAAAATGCTGTAAAAAAAACAAAGAAAAAATAATAATTAAAAAAGTTAAAAAGAATTCAAACCATATAGGTCATTCTGCGCCACCCTATACAAGACAGTAATGCATATTATCTCATATACAAACGTAATATACGTTTCTAAATGCTTTGCCGCATTTGTGGAGTGAAAGCCTTTCAGTTGTATACAAAGTAATCGATATAGTGAAGTGTTCATCGAATGATCTTATTGGCACAATACTGTCCAGAAATTTTTGTAAGTTGACGGTATACAGATCTAATACAATTTCGAATACAGCCCGAATACATACATACATGATTTCAAAAGATGAACTAATTAATTTTGTAAATTCTAACCACTACAATCGTACACTTTTTATGCTACCAGTCATTGAACACAAAGTGTTGTTAAAGATGCAATGTTCGCCGCTCAAATTGCTTGGATTTCTAAACGCACCTTTAAGCAATGTGCAGACTTTTGTGTCTTCTTCACAGATTTTACGCCATTCCTTAATATATTTGACGAAAATAATTCTTAGAAAGGCGTTTATTCCATAGAATAACAACTATTTTCTCAATTGTTTTGTTTTAATTTTTTTTCTTATGGGAATATTTCCATTGAATTCATTTAACGCAACCATCATAGCAAACGATATTGCATAACTTGAAGCTTTTAACACTCGATGCATAGTCTCTGCATTTTATGTAGTAGCAACTTAATAATTCAATGAAATTTCTTTGCAGCTCTTTTTGCTTGAATATCAAAAAAAAAAAAAAAATACATTTATTTGCCATTTCATTAATGTCTTTCTTAAAGTTAATTTTTAATAAATATTTTCTCAGTTGTCATTATGTCAGGATTTTCATATTTTCAAGTTACAGCTGGTTGGTTGTTTATTTGTTATTTGTCTATCGCACATTTCTTCTTCATGTGCACACAAAAAGAAATTGTCGCCAGTTTGACAATTTTAAGAATTATGACACCAGTTCGAAAAAATATGTTTTTTTTATTTTACTTCTCTCAACTGCCATAAAAGTATTCGCAAATAAAAATAATTAGTAAATGATGAATGTGTGAATTATTGTATGCAGTCATGGAGGTATGAAGAAGCATAAATCATTCAAAAGTTTATTTTGAAAATGCGTGATTTTATGTGAAAAAACAATTCGTTTTATTCATGAAAAACAATTTTAGTTAAACAAACAATAACCACAATATATTGATTGTTTGCTAAAATTTATGGCTGGAGATGGACTTGTCATGTAAAAATAAAAACACTTATTTTTTTAATACTTATTTTTAAACCTTTTTTTATTTTAACAACAATCTATACATATATTAAAGACGAACTTTTGAGCTTGAAATTTAATATATAGATTGTTCTTAAAATAAAAAAGGTTAAAAAATATATAGATTGTTGTTAAAACCACTTATTTTATGAGAGATTTGTGATTTTTTTACTGGATTGTAAAGACGACATGTTCCGATTTAATATGGATTAAAATATCTGTCAAATGGCTCCCACGGTTGTCATGGGAGTCTCATGAAATATTCCAAGATTTTTCACAGCGATGTGGCTGCAAGTCCCCGATGACGCGCATTGGATCTCGGCTTTGAGCTCAGGAATTGTTTCTGGTTTATTCGCATAAACCGCAAAAATTCCAAAGAAAAGAATCTTATGGCGTTAAATCGCACGATCTTGGTAGCCAATTGGCATTACAATTTCTTGAGATAATTTATTGCTACAATAAATCTATTGTTTGTCATGAACGGTGTAGCAGGTGGCGCCGTCTTGCTGAAACCACATAGCGCTCAGATCCATGGTGTCCAGCTGAGGCTACATGAACTCTGTTATCATGTTCCTATAACAAATGCCGTTCAAAATCACGCCTCCTGTGCAAGATCCGCAACAGAGAGTTGCACGTTGTGGGTGCATTTGTATTTCATCGATTGTATGGATGGGGAGCCTAAATTCGACAATTTTGCGTATTAACGAAGCCTTTCCGATGGAAAAGCGCTTCATCGGAGAAGATTAATTTTTTTTTCGAAAAATGTTTGTCATAAATTTATACAAGTACAACGCCTTGTTCTTTCGTAAAGTGCTCTAGTTATAATAATCGGAATAAACATATGTGACAGCTGTCAAATTTCAGAGCTGCCACTTCCACAAAAAAATTAGACTTAATTTAACATTTGTACTATCAAAACCCACCCGGCTGGCATTATTATTGCGATTATCAATCAGTGATAACTTTTTGAATTATAATTTAAATTGAAAATGATTTCGACTCCGTGAGAAATTCTCTTAGTTTTAAAGGAACATTTTAAAATATTTAAATGTAAAAAACATGAAATGTTGGTGTAAAGGCAAAATTTTTGTTTAAAATATGTGCAATATCCTACCCGGGTGGGTTTCGGGTCAATATGTACATAAAGCGGTAAAGCGGTTTGGTAGTGTGAAGGATAAAAAGTGCTTTCTTACTAAGACACCCCTTATGGTTCTTTTGATACATTGTAAGCGATTTCAGGTAATCGCTAATTTTTTACTGGCTAGAAATAAAATTCCTTTTAGCAAAATATGCTTTTTTAATATTGCAACATCTAACATCATTTTGCAACAAACTCCTCCCTACCTCTAGCCCTGCCCTCTGTTATTATTGTAGGGGAAAACAGAGTTCAATATCTTTTAACACCTAAAGAAAAAGTTTCGCAAAAATGATTGTTTGTCATCGAAAAAAAATGTCTTCATCAATTTAAACTTCATTTAATATTGAAAAATTTTCTTAATAATTCAAATTTTTCACATTCATCATTTATGTTGTGCTCTACCCCTTCAATAACAAAAAACATCATTATTCATCTTCATACATTTTGAGCGAAATTGATATTGCAAACGATGATCAGCCATCAGGCATAAACGAAATTATGAATTCATTTAGAAATATTTTTTTTTTAATACTTGAATTTTTGGCAACACTTGTTGCACATTTGTCAAAATCTTTAGCACAACGAGAAATCATTTGACAGACACTGGCTGTTGTTTTTTATATACGAGTATATAGTACATATAATTTAGATACATTTTATTTACATATCGTCAGCTAAAATGCAAAAGGCCGTAAATAAACTTTTTACTTGTCTGCAGACCATTTATTTCTGCTGCTAAATTACAGAATTGGCATTAAAAAATCAATGCGGCTTTGGTTTAATAAGAAAAGTATTAAATAAACGATTAAATAATGGAGCTTTTTGAAACCGTTTTTCTCTGATACCAAAAATTCGTAAACACATTAATTTTTATTCGTAAAAGTTATAATTTCGTGAAGAAAAATATTGCTCTGCAGCCGTACGCAGAAAAATTAAAAAATACGAAGAATCAATTAAAATAAAAAAAACGCAAAAAACAATTAACGGTTTCAATTGAAAAAAATTTAAAAATTTTACCATTTTGATTGCATTGTCTTGAGAGAACACCAAAATTAATTAAAATAAACGGGGTTGCGATGGCACGATGGATGGTAGGCTGCACGTTGACTACAAATCCAAAAACAGACCTGGGTTTAACCCCAGTTTCAGACTAAAATTTTAAAATAAAAATAAACATCTCGCATTTTTCTGATGTGCATTAGTTTGTCTTTGTGTGTCAATTGTTGTCAGAAGGTTTCAGTGGCGAAGGCATAGGCACTGGTCACCGGCGAAGTAAAACAATAATAAAAATGGCTACTGAACCGAAGCTTCAGCACTGCTACGAGTATAAACAAACAAAGAACGTGCGAAAGCAGAGCTGCAAAAATAATTAATTAAGCTTCACCTCCTGTCGTTTCTCCTACTATCACTTTCCAGCACAATGCTTCGCATGTGTGGGGGTCATCTCCTGCTGGTCCCAGGAAAAAAAAAAAAAATATTAATTGGGAAAAAACAATTATGAACAAAGACTTAATTGGGAAAAATTCAATTATTATTTTTTCTGTGTAATTAAACAAATATTTAGTGAAACTATCTTTTTCAATGTATTTTTTGATACAAAATTCATTGCAATTATTTTAGCAAATTCGAAAAAAAGTAAAGCAAAATTTATTACTGCATAAATGGAAAGAAAACTATGTATTTAATCTGAGTACGGTAAAAAATTGGACCAATCATTCGGCATTTAAGTTCCTGATGATGCTTCGATTTCTTTTTTTTTATAACTGCACAGGTTTGACATCGGCTTAGGGATTCGCTTTTAAACGAATATTCGCTAAAGTGAAAAATTCTTATTATTATTAAAATATTTGCTAAATTCTCGGAAATATTTCAAAATATAAACATTCGTAAAAACGAACTATTTGCCATGAATTCTCGCAAATCAACAGTCGCTAAATTGACGAAAATTGCGAAAATGCGCATGTTACACAAAGAAAAAATGTTAATGTTTTTTTAAAAAGTGCCTCCGTAGCCTACTGCGTGAGCATTAGACTATCAAATTGTAAGTTTCGTGTTCGATTCCCACTGAGAGCCTGGCTATTTTTTAAAGATGAAAATAAAGTCAACATGATATGAACAATAAAGAATTTATTGTAAACAAAGGAAAACAAAACAATTAGAAGGTCCCTTTTTATTTTTAGCAAAAGTCAGTCAATCACGTTACTCTTTTATATATCGTAACTAACAAAATTTTCGATATTTATATATTGATTGATTATGATGCATATCAGAAAAATGCATGTGTTCACAAAAATTTAGATTTTTGAAATAAAAATTATATATTTTAATTATATTATTAATTGACCTTTTTTATTATATTTTTTGATATATATTTATTAAGCCTGATATATTATATTTTTATTTTTTAATATATTTAATATATTTATATTTATAATTTAATATATTTATTATTCCTGATAATGTTAACAAGCTGTTAACGAAATATCGAATAATAAAAAACAAAATAAAATAATTTTTCTTAATACTTTTTTTTAACCTTTTTTATTATTTTAACAATCTATTTAAAAAAAAAAAAAAAAAAAAAAAAACTTCCTGAAGATGTTAACCGAAGGTTAACGAAATATCGAAGAGAGAATAAATAAAAAGAGAAAAAACCTTAAAGGTTAAAAAAATAGATTGTTAAAAAAATAAAATAAAAAAAGACCTCAGGCTTAATAAATATATATCTAAAAATTATATATTTTATAAGCGAAAATCATAAGAATGTAACTACAAATATCTACGTGTATGATATTAAAAGGTTTTTTCTTCCTTCTGTAAAAAGAGTACAAATGTTAGTTACGTGGTTTTGCATTTCCCCTAACGATACATAAGAATAAGATTAATTTTTTAAATTAAAAATGTAGTTACAGCTTTTTGGTTGACATATTTCCTGGCCTTGTAGTTTCAACGTTTTGAATGTCATTAATAAAATCGATAGTTTTGGTCATATATGAGTAAAATATCAATTAACGTCGTATTTTGTTTAACTACATCATAGTCAATTAAAAAAATCTATTTTCAATTCATCGTTTGTTACGCCCTTTTGAATTTTATGTGACGATATGTATGTATGTTTAAATTACAAATTCATTTAACCTTAGAAGATGTTCATTATTCAGCTGTATGGACGACATAGTGATATTTATTTGAAATTTTAATTAAAACAAATGCAACCACAAAAACAACAAAAAAAAAGTTGTTTTAGAAAAACAAAAATGCATGCGAATGCATGTCTTAAATTATTAAAAATTGCATATATTTTGTGATTTTTATGATGCGAAACATTAAAAACCATACGTTACGTTATTAATATTTTGTTAAGGCAATGCAATGATAAATTTAAATTAAATTAAATGTTTATGAGCAATAAAACATGACTGTATACCTGTATATACTACATTCGTATTTAAATATGTATGTATTTTTGGCATTTTGAATTAAGAATATTTGTGCAGCATTTAAAAATTTTGACACTCAAAATTGTCTTGTATTTATAGAATTCTAAAAGGAATGGGCAAATTGGCTAATAATGTATGCCTAAACGTACAAAAATGTTGACACTTTATTAGACATTAGAATTTAAATTAACGCTGTCAACTGTTCAACCAAACAACAACAAGTATGGCAGCCAGGCATGGAGTGGGGTTTTTGCTGATGACGATATGTTAGACGTCGAAAATTTTGTTGAGATCTAAAAAATTGCTTTATGAGTTAATTTAATTAGAAATGTTTCTTTCGGATTCTTGTTGTTTCACTAAAATTGTCACATATGATGCAATGTTTAAATAATTTGTTTTTTAAATAGAGCGTATGACAATAGTTCCTCATGTGGAAAAGGCAAGCCTTTCTGCTGCGATAATGAATAATGACATGGCAAGAAGAAGGAATTCGTTTATTTCAGATAATTGGAATGTATATATGGGCAATTGCACGATCTAGAACGCGACACTCGCTTTCCTTTGAAGTGCAGTAAAATAAATATATCTTAAATTTTCTTTTTCTTTTCCACATTTTTTTGGAGCACATTAATGGCACTATAAATAGTAGCAAAATGTAGCTTTTATTGATTTTTTGTTTCTGTTGTAATGTGTGATCTATTTCGAGGTTCCCTACTTTTTTAAAGAAACATTTCATTTCAAAGAACATTCTTTGGCCGTTATTTTTTGAAGATTATGTCTACAAATGTTGGCCGTTGCTACGTCGCAGATGGTTCATCCGTTGAGTCCAATTTTCAAAGGCTTGTTCGAGCATTTCGACTGGTAACTGGCGAATGACACGCGTGATGTTTTCCTGCAAGGCCTGAATCGAAGCGGGTTTGTCCGCATAAACTTTAGACTTTACATATCCCCACAGGAAAAATTCTAACGGTGTGGTATCACACGATCTTGGTGGCCAATCGACCGGCCCAAAACGTGAAATTATGTGCTCACCGAAATGTCCTCTCAATAAATCCATTGATTGATGCGAAGTGTGGAAAGTGGCGCCGTCTTGCTGAAACCAAATGTCGCCGAGATCAGGAGCTTCAATTTCAGGCATCAAATAGTCGGTTATCATGGCACGATTACGGTCGCCATTGATGGTTACGTTCGCATCGGCATCATTTTTAAAGAAATATGGACCGATGATTCCACCGGCCCACAAACCACACCAAACCAGTCGAACATTCTTCAATAATGAATGCTGGGTCTCAAAATGGGTGATGGTGTTGCGAATAGTACGCTCAGTAGGCCGATTATGTTGACCATAAGTTGAGCGAAGTGCACGAAACACATTCCTCACAGAACGTGAATTTTCGTAATAAAGTTGAACGATTTGTAAACGTTGTTCAGGCGTAAGTCTTTCCATTATGAAATGCCAAACTATACTAAACAAAAATAACATGACAGCATGACACGACTCACATGTGATATAAAAAAAAGGCTATAGAAAGAAGTATCTCTACTTGAATCACTCATTATAACCAATAAACATGGTAACACGAACGGGACGAAATTTATAAGTCGCTTTCAACTGCATTTGGAAAAATTAAAAAAAATTTGTGAATTAGAACAACATTTTTGAAAGGAATTTTGTTTCAAATTAAAATAGAATAAATGGCTCCCCACTGATGGTTGTCATATTTAAATATTTGTGTTCCTCTTTTTTGAATAACCTTTACTATGATTTAGCACTGGACATTTAGAACGGGACATATTTTCCTACAATGTTTGTAACAAAAATTTTCGTTTAAGATTAAATTGTATTAACTGTGAAAACTTGTATACTTATTATTTTATTTATATTTATATTTTTATATTTTTTAATATAAATTTTATGCTCTGGTATGTAATAAATAAAACCTTGATTTTAAAAGTGAGACATCTCCATTTTTAGAAAATATTTCTTAATCATTTAAAATCCTAAATATTTAACATGTCATGTTTGAAGTAAATTGTAAATATTATATTATAAAATCGACTCGTATATTTGATATATTCTACATATTTTAAATGAATTTTCAGTTTACAGAGTAATTTTCTGAAAATAACAAACACCACAAATACATAATTTTCTTAAAAATTTAACATTTCCTATAGAATGTTATCAAAAAAATGATTTGTTTATAGACATATTAATTTTCGATGCTAGTAGACCTTTCTGTGGAAATTCCCATATGTACTTACTTGGTTTTTTTTTGTAAAGCTTGTGGATACGTAATCCTTATAGACCATGAAAGTGCACATAAAAAATTTACATTATTAAGTATTTAAAAACAAAATAATATAGTAGACGCTCGCAAATTAGAACCACTTTCTTTCTGGGGTAGTTCTAATTTCCAAAGGATTTTTCTTCAAGAAAAATAATATAAAAGTGCACTTTCGTTTAGTAAATATACCAAACACATCTGCTCAGATTTTTTTATTTATTATATTTATTTATCTAAAACAAACACCATTTCATTAAAATTCCTCAGAGGTTAAGGAAAAAAATTAAATAGTTTTTTAAATGTATACAAATTGGTTAGCTGGCTGACCCTCCTTCAAGGAGAACAGATCTTAAGACCATTGTGATACTACAAGGCGTTCAAACCCGATCGTCACACGAAATCACCCCGATTCTAGGATAAATCCCGCTATTGCGGTAATTCTCAATCGGGAGAGTTCAGTGTCAATGATGACAAAAAATGTGAAGTGAATAACCTCCGACATTCCATGGCAAGAGCTGGACACTGGCAACCGTGTCCTTCTTCTACGCAGACCCACAGTTTCTGCAAAAATCCCGAGAGGGAATGCAGAGAACAGACAGTTAGTGAAAGTGGTAGGAAGATTAATTCTTGACATTTTTTAAGCAAAGTGGTGCCAGTTTATTTATTGTTTTATTTCGCTGGCATTTTATTACTCAAATACCGACGAAGGAGAGTGTTGTAGCACAGAAAACTTCCTTTTTAGATGACCGGGCTGGGATTCGAACCGGAGTACTTCTGGTTGCTATTCGCCATCAGTAGCCCCAATCATATAATCAATTTGTCATAACAATATTTTTCCGGTCATTATTTATTATAGTTATTGGTCATGTACTATGTGGACAATATTTCACTAGTTCTACTCCAATTCATTCATTTGCTTACGTTCTCAGTGGTAACAAAACAAGAGAAAAAAAAAACAAGTGGGCAATTGTGGGAATTGGTCTCGAGCCATTGAGATTCTTAGAAATTGCGAGGAAAGGTAATTCTCTGCTCACTGGCTTGATTGTTCCGGCAAGCAGCAGATCAAATCTCGAATAGGCTGCTTTCGGCGAATAGAGCAGACTTTAGCCTTTTGGTATTTCATAGGCCATTGTACCACTTGAATAAAATTCGTCTCTCCAAGAGCAATGTCTAACGATTTTGTGAAAGTGACACTGAAAGCTGAAACGTGTTCAGTTCAGTTTGTAAATGCACTCGGCAGAGATTCGTTTCTTAAACTTGTTCAACTTTTCCTACTTGCAGCTTAAGACAGCATAACCATAAAATTTTTGATATAAAAAAAATTAACAGACAACATAACTTTTTCGAAATGGAAGACGAAAAATTAAAAAATGAAATAAAACAAATGCACACAATGTTCTACTAACTATATTTGCCACTTATTAAAAAAAAACGCGTACATTTGCGTAGAATAAAAAATTTTAAGCGGAAACAAGGACAACTGATCGCCGCGCCCTACTTCGTGTTTTGTGCAATTGAGCTATGAAATGGCTACATATGATCTAATACAAGATACTCGACATACATTATTATGAATTCGATAAAATTATGGCTAATGGAAGCGAATTTCGAAGCTGTAAATAATTAAGTCTCACTTACAGGCATACAAAAAGCAAAGTTTTAGTTTTTGTTGAGATCTCTGCTGATATAAATTGCTTAACTATAACATTTATTTTTTTTATCTTGGACCAGCACTCAAGAGATGGCCCCTACACAGGCAATGCATTGTGCTAAAACTAAAAGAAAGTTATAGTAGGATAAATGACAGGAGTTGAAGCTTCACTTACAACTCTGCTTTTGCGCGTTCTTTGTTTTTATAGCAGTGTTGAAGCACTTCTGATGTCCAGGACACGTATTAAATTTTTGAAGCTTCGTTTGAGAAGCAATTTTTAGTAATTTATATTTAACTTCACAACAACTGACACGAAGACACAGAAAAAATGGGAGATGTTGTCATCATTTAATCTGAAACTGGGGTTGCACACAGGAAATTTTTAGTTTTGTAGTCAACGTGCAGGCTACTTGAGCCATCGCCATTGGCAACTACTGAATGAATAATTCATTTATTAAATTTTATGTGGAATAGATATAAAATTCCATAATTATATTTAAATAATTTTCATATATCATAAGTGCTTTAGTTTCTCCACTGAAATATGGCATTAGTCACTACAATAATTTTAATGTTGCCTTGAGCGTATTATTTATTTGACATTGTAAAAAAATTTATTTCAAATATTTCGTAATTTAAATGATTGATTTGCATTTTATTTGTGATTTCTTTACGTATGATTTTTTTTTTTTGTCATTAAAAGACTTACCGCACTCTCCACATAACCAGAACATATTATGATTGATGCCTGCTGATAGATGACAATGACAATACACAAATCTGTCATCTATAGAGTCACATGACATATTCAATATTTAAATACTTGGAAGTTTTCAGCGCTATTATGAGTACCTTTTGTTTTCTATAGATAATGTTGGTACATTCGCGGCATTAATCATGTGCCTTTATGATTCTACGTATTTCAACATGTCTTACAAACAAACAAAAAAAAAAAAAAGAATCACAAATGAAGTTCAATAACGGCACCATTATGTGGTTGTTTCTCTTTCAACATGGTATAAATTTCGTGCTTCAGCGCCCACATTGTTTGCCTGCCCGTCTCATTGACAGTTTCAGGCGAAAGTGATGAGTTTTGATTGATGGTGGTGGTGTGTTTTAGCGTGACGTTAAGTTGAATTTTATTAAGTGTAGTTGATGTACATATAACACTGAAAGACATTTACACAACACGTTGTCATATTTGGGTGATTTTTTTTTTGTGTTAAATGCGTATATGTGTATTAAATTATAGATGGAATTTAATAACGTAATATTTCAATTACTTGTATAAAGTGCCCCATTAATAGTTTTGAACTTTTCATAAACGACGAGGGTTATCCAACATTGAGTACCTTGGCGACTATAGCAAATATTGTTCAAACAACAACACTTATGTATGTACGAGTATGTACATAAGTACACTCAAAATCTACTGTACACAAAATTACATGAAAATTCAATTGCAAATAAATGAAACTTCACTTAAAAACCGCTCTACTTATTTTTCATTTATATTTAACAAAAAGTTAATTTCATTTTAGTGGTAAAATCATGATTCAATTATTAGTTCAGTGCAGCTCTACAACAATCTAAAAATACCAAAAACAACAGGCGTTAGCGAATTGCGCACTTGTCAAAAATATCTGTCTATAAAATAAAGAAAAATGTTATCTGTTTCAGTTGTTTGTAAAAAGATTAAAATAAAAAATTTTTAAATTTTATTATTCTTATAATATCCCGATTAAAAATTCTCCCAATACTCATATTGGCAACAATTTGGGAATGTTTGTGGCAAACCCAATAGGTTTATCCCACTAGAGATCTGGTTGGGTATTTATTAGTATACACAAACGAAAAAGTCACTACTCTATCATCAGTTTTTCCCAGACGGGACTCAATAAAGAAATTCTGGAAAAATTACAAATCTAATAAATTATTTATTATAAATCCAAAGATCGTGCAAAAGCAGAGTTGTATTATAGTCATTTCTTCTACTATCTCTTTCCTCTAGTTCCAGCCCAAAGCATAGCATGTGTAGGGGTCATATCCTGAGTGCTGGTCCAAGTTAAAAAAAACGTCTTCAAAAAACTGATTTTTCTCTGGTTTAACTGTGAAAGAAATAAATCAAGTAGAAGTATAAGAATATTTTTTTTACAATTATTTATTGATGTTTGTTGTTTAAGGTATACGGCCAGATCTACAGATCTTAAAATTTTTTTTTTTCAAAACGCTTAAAAAACTCACTATTTAAGAATTGCTAAATATTTTAAAGTACCAAAAAACAAACTTCAAGTTCCGTGAAATCTACTGATTTAGTGATTTCAACCCTTAAACAATTTCAGGAGCTGTCGCATAAAACTAAACATGTCCTCAGTAAATGGTTTTTTTTTTAAATTTTTTTCGGGCTCTCCAACAACACATCTATGTAGTCACGAAATATTTTTATTCAAAAACAGTGCGATCTTTCTTAAAAAAAAATAACGAAAATTTATTTTCGAACAAAACCAGACATGTCTTTCTAACAGTTGAATAAAATTAAATAGATTTTTTATATCCAATCAAAGCTAGACCACTTGTTTTAAAACAATGCTTTACTTGTCCAATTATTGTTTCTGAATACCATCCAAATAAAACTTCAAACACTGAAAGTTCATATTTATTGGCAGATTTCGTAGAAATTACGAGCAGAGTCCTGCATTAACTCTCATGAGATACGGAATAAAAGTCGCGAAATTTTACAATGTCGAATATCCACAAAATGCAACATCTTTGTTATAGACATCCAAAGTCTAAGCTACTCTTCTCCAAAGGCTTGCATGCATACATGACATTAAACGAAAGCAAAGAATGAAGAGGAGAAAATTTTAGAAAAGCCGTTTTGGAAGTAACTGGGTTGAAAACAATGAACTACAATGGTTTTAATGTGGCAAAACTTAATAATAACGACAATGAAAATAAAGAGGATGATGCTGAATTAAGTGACTGTTGCGAGCCTGACACGCAGGAATTTGTATATGTAAGATTAATTTGAAATTTTTGCATAATTTTTCCTACAATGTAAAAATAATTTTTTAATTTCAAAGCTGGACATGTTCATCGCATTTTCAATCATAAGCAGACATGTCCATTTAAAAGAAAATTAAAAAAAAAAAAATCAGCCAATATTTAAAAAACGAAAACCAGTCTTATGTTGAATAAATTGATAAAATTTTCCAGTGAAAAGAAAGAAAAATTCTTGCTAGTCTCCATCTAGGTAGTTCGGTTATTTGCTAGTCTTGTAAAAAAATGTTAAAGGGAATAGACTGGGTTTGTTCCCCAGCTCGTAATTTTTTCGCTTTTATTTTATTTATTTTACTGTGGCAAAAACTTTTAACAAACAAAGCACAATTTTGAATGCAACCGAAAATCCGTATTAATGTGTAGTTAGTTTTTTAAATGCATCAGTTAAATATAAAATTCCTTAGAATTTTTATTTCTTTAAAAATTACTGAAAGCAAGACTTCCTGAATAAACTACACTCCGTGATTGTAAAAATTTTGTGAGTGTACAAAATAATTGATTTTATTATTAAATAAATTGCATATATGGATCTAAATTTTCAACACCTTCCTACACACAAACACACAACACATACATACATATTTCCAGCATATTTTCCATCTGCCAACTGACTGCGATAAATTGTGTCTAAACGTCATATTATGTATTTGAAGACAACAAATTCTAGACATTCATCATCATTTGGAAATCCCTCAGACATTTCGCTTACTTAATCAAGCAAGACATCAAAGTTTGTTCATTCGAGTTTTATAATCCTACGCGTAAAGGGTTTGTCACATACAAAATTCATTTGTCATTTTTATTCTTTTCTCTTTTGTCATTTTCCTGCACTCATAATGAAAATGTGCTTGTTATTTTGTTTTGTTGTTGCTGTTGTTTTCTGTTTTTGCTATTCGAGTAAACAAATTTCGTAAATCCCCAAATTATCAAGAGTGCACATCAACAGGCTGTTTTAAGAATAAACCATTTAAAAGACAAACACATACAATAATTTTTCATATCATAAATTTGCCACACTTAATCCCACACGCCGTGTCTGCTGGCACAAGAATTTTGGTAGTGACTTCAGCATATTGACTGCTTGTCTGCCTGCCTGAGTGCGCTGTGCGTTTTCTCTCACCATTCCAGCATCAGGAACAGCACAACTCTTTCAATTAATCGTTACGTTTCTGTTCATTCGTTTATTTTGCTGTCTATTGAGTTTTTAAACTGAAGCATTAATATCATTTTTAGTGACATTTCAGTGATAATTCATACTTTTGAGTGTCATTCCTAATTATGTTGTCGCCCATAATTATGTCATTCATTTTCATTGCTTTGAGTTCGATATAGCAGCAGCTGTCTTAGGTACTTAAAGAAAAGTAAATTTCTGGAATTATTTTAGCGATAATAAAGCACTGTTAGTGCCCTATAGAAATTTTATTTGTCTCTTGCACAGACAGACGTTTTCTATGTTGGGGAAATAATTCGCAATGATATGGTAGCGACAAGTAGTATATCGGGATCCCTACAACAAAAAATTATTGCGCATTTTTAATAGATAAAAAGCAATTGTTTGTGCCTAAAACGAAGTAAACTTTTCATATATGTACATATCTCGGCATTTGCAAGTAGTAAAATTAAGTGGCATAATTCAGGATTTTGTTATACCACATTCACCATACCGTATGGTGAATAGATTGTTCTGATTCATATTCACCCGCCTGTCTCAATTTTAATGCGTAACTCCAGATTAATATTCTTTAAAATAAATTTTTCTTATTACAAGAAAATTTAAAATTTTTTTTCTTAAATCGCAACATACTTTTATGAATGCGAAGGAAAGAGTAATTGCTACCTTTCATCTGTTAATTTTTCTCTGAAAGCTCATTTTATGTCTAACGAGTCCTGTTCCTTTCCACGTCCCAGGCAGAAAAATACATACGGGACAACGTTGGCAAAGGACTTTGTATGGTGGTCCGTATTAGCAAGAAGTGCTTTGCTGTCACTTAAATGTTAACGTCGTTGACCGGTAGCCCAATCAATTCTTATAATCATGCCTAAGAATTGTGGAAACTAAATATTAAATTCTTGGCCAGTACTATCAATTTATTTAACAAAACACTTTCCCGAAAAACTGCAGGCTGGTCCCAAAATCCATTAAAAAAAAAAGCAATATTATTTTATATTTTCATTAATAAATACTATATAATTTATTATAATTCATTCGGAGGGCTTTTCCCCACATCTGCTGCTTGGCTGCGGCTAACCACCCGCAACTTGTTTTGATAAAATCGACGATTGCAACTCGATTAAAACCGCTTGATTAAAAATTTTGCTAAAATAGGGTTTATGGCCATTGTACTTGACGAAATGAACATGCTTTATCTTAGAATTGGGAAATGGATTCAGATTCAAATCCTGGTTCATACATTTCACGAGAAAATGTGGAAAAACTTCAACGAAATTGTATCCAAGAATATATTTATGTTCATCTGGAATGCCAGAGAAAAACCTTCGCCATGATGGATTTAGCAAACTTGAAAGCAAGATAATTCCGTGTTTTCTTATTATATGGTCGAGCGATTATTTTGAATAATGTATTAGATAGTACAAAGGCACACTGATTTCAGAGTTTTCAGCTTTTGATTTTGAAAATATTCTGAGGAATTTAGAATCAAATCCAATAGCAGATGTTCAGAGAAATTTGCACACATTTCATACTAATAATTTCTTATGTAATAATATTCCATTAGTATATCGTATTACTAGAAATTATAAACATACCCTTTAGTTATCTATTTTGTTAATGCTTTCGCACCGCAAAAGATTTTGTACGATTGGCAATTTCTGTCTGGGGTGTTAAACCTGTAGACCAACAAAGTATATCTCCTTGTAAAAGAAGCGCATGAAGTAAAATGCTTATATATACGAGTAGTATACCCGTATAGCCGTCATTTATAAATTTGTTTATTCATGCCTCTCTGCCGTATTCACTGAAAAATACATTCTTCAACCCTTCACGAATACAGCGTTGTTCACTTTGTCTTGTTCATTTTTCTTTTAATCTGGGACAGCAACAATTTGTCATTTAATGCGATTTGGCCGCATATGGATTAAAAGCGTTTACAGAACTTTGACAGCTTTTATTTTTGAAATGAATTGAAAAGTGGATGTTGTTCTGTTGTGATGGCTAAAGAGACAAAAGAATTTCTGTATATAGAGGAATTTTTTCAAGGGATTATTTAGTTAAAGTTTTGACAATAAATGACTGTTGGAAATTGTATATTTTTTTCTTTTATTTATTACTACGTAAAAGGGTAAAGAAGTCATACTGAGAATGGGCATTACACTAGATGGACTTAATGATGTGCTGTGATGTCTCTAAATTAGTTTTAAGCACTTGATTTTGATTTATTCGTACAGGGGAGCAGTGGCACTTAATATAATAATTTCAAGATTATGAATACAAAAAAAAAATAATATGAAATAACATTTAACCGGTATAGACAATTATCTGGGGATTTTGGATAAAAATTAAATTGTTATAGTATGGTGTTTTTATGAAACAGATTAACATCAGCAATGGTTCACTGGCTTAATATCTATTTAATTGCCTATCAAAGTTTTTTTTAATATTTTTACCAAGAAATACTTTACAGCAACTTTGCAACACATACATGAACTCTAATTCAATATTTACAAAAATATTAAACCAAAAAAGATTTTAAATTAAACAAACTTTCGAGAACAAGCAACTCTCTGCTAATTGCCCTTCTTGCCATTAACTCAATAACTCGGAACAAGTTCCAAAAATTAAAAAGTTATTTCGAAAAATATGATTTTGCCTACCAGGTCATTGATAGCAGAGCAGATTCCGTATCTGAATTATCACTTGATTATGAGAATGCTAACCGTAAGATGGGTGCCGCGTTTGCACATAAACGCAATCTAGTGATAACTACGCAGGATTGTTCCCCGATGTTGACTCGCAGTATTCTATTTTTTCCACATTCTCCTCAATTTCCTTGGTAGTCTGTTAGCAGGCAATGACCATAAAATAGAAATTAAATGACGCAGCTTTTTCAGTTACGAGAAGGAACATTTTAGAATACGCAGACTTATTGAACCAACCTCTTGCAACTGGACTGAATAGAGCACGTTCTTAGTTGTCCTCATCAGATTAACTAATTTACTAAGTTGGTTGAAAATAAATTAGCCCAATATGACACTGTCATTCTATAAAAAACAACAGCAAGGAAAACTTTAATTTTATGTAAATATTTTAAAGTTTGAAACATATTTAATTAAGTCACAATAGCCTTAACAGATTCTGGGAGTTTAAAATACCATTTCAATACATTGTGTTCTAAAACATTGTATTAAACAACTTGTAGTTGGCAAACACTTCCTAATCAAATGAATATTTTTATTGCAAAAACTATTCAAGAAGAAGTTTTACCATTAAAAAGAAAACTATAAAGTTAACTCACATGTCATTTACAGTGGGTACAAATATATTTTTGAAAACTATTTAATTTTATTAGTCATAATACAGTCGACTTGCGGCAATTGCAAACTTAATGTTCGACATGTAAAGTCAAAATTATAGAGAATCAATTAGCGCATTGACTCTACATTCAGAAAGTTGTGGTTTGAAAAGACGAGTATTTCACTGCTCCAAAAGAATACTTAATGTGCAGATGTTGTGCAACCGCTGAGTCTTTTTCTTAGAAATACATAGTTGAGTAGTTCCGCTAAGCTCTAGGCAAGGTTAATTAATACAAGGTTGTCGCAAGCGTAAATTTATCAATTTCCTTGCTGGTCGAACGACAAAATTTTTTTATTAGAATATAATGTTAAATATAACATACCGTAAAAATAAACTTGGTATATCAGTGTACTACAAGACTACAAGTACTACAAGTACTACAAGTACTACAAGTACTACAAGTACAAGAAGTACTACAAGTTTAAATTAATTATTGTAAAGAGCAATTTATTTTACATTTTTATTATTATAATATTAAATTATTATAATTATAAAATTATGCACAACCAGTTTTCTTAACTTTTGCAAAAAGTATTTTGTGACATTCGATAAAATTAAATCACAATATTTTTAATTTATAGTTTTTTACTCTGTTGTATATCGAAAAAATAAAACAAAATTTTAATTAAAAATTTTTTTATATCCATGAAAACATTAATTAGTTTTACACCTGTAAAGAAATTAAAAATAACAATTGAATTATTGTCGTTGAATTAATTAAATGAACTTTCCATTAAATTTTTAATAATAGTAATTAAAAATTTAATTAAATTAAATTTTGAAAATTTCAAACAAATTTTTAATAGCAAATACTTCTTGTGTATTAATTTCTATTTATATAACGTATAAGAAGTAAAATAATCAGTTAAGTATTTAACTAAAAATAAGCTGCTATTTTGTGTATTTCATAGCAAAAATTTTAATTACTTTTTTATTTATTGAAACCAAAAATTAATTAAGAATTTAATTGAAGAGGTTTAACTTTTAATTGGAAAAATATATTATTTTTATTTTTTATATGGTTTAGCTGGATCCATTTGGTGCTAATACCAAAATCTTTAGTAGATATTTAACCACATTCTTGAAAATAGCAAAGAATTTTATTAACCCGGTGAACTGCGCTACTCCCACACCCACTTATGCAGTTGTCCACCATTTTTGGTCGTCCGCTATATTTTGTTTATAGTGATTCCAATAGGATTTGTATCTTGAGTTACTCCGTAGTCTAGTGCATGAGCGTTGGTCTTAGCAATATGGAGATCCGGGTTCGATTCCCGCCTAGACCCTGCGTGTTTCTATAGACAAGCTTAAGAGCTTCGTAGAGTTTGTATTGTCTTAAAAAAAATATGACAGACCAAATAGTTAGTTCCTCAATCTCTAAGATGGCAGCATAGCATATTACAAACTCACAAGAACTCCATATTAAAACTAACATAATTAATATTTACCAATATTTTACCAGCTAGTAAAATTTACGCTAAATGGTCAACATTCATAATATCATTTGTCAGCCATTATCTTATGGATATCATTATAAATCTTTGATCCATTTTACCTCCATGAAAAGTATCGTATATCTTATTCATCTACCGAGTTTCATAAAAATCTGTCCAGCGGTTTAGGCGGTATAACAAACAAACAAACATCCAAACATACATATTTTCACATTTATAATATTAAGAGAATGGACCAGCTGAACTATATAACAAACATAGATAAATAACAAAATAAATGTATATAAAATTTAAAAATAAAATAAAAATATACTGCCGTATTAATAAACATTTTTTGGATTTTTACCTTCAATATGATTAAATTTTGCATGGAAATTTGTCTAATAAAGCGTTTATAAATAAAAAATTTTTTTAAGAATACGGCTTTTTCGCCTTTTTCAACATGTTCTCGAATAAAATGGTGGCGTATGTCGACGTGTTTCGTTCTGTTGTGGAATACGGGGTTTCTACTTAGTTCGCCAGCTCCCTGGTTATTATTAAATATAGTCATAGTTGAAACAATATTGAAAACTACTCTCTTAAGAAAGTCTTTAAATGTTTTGCTACTTTTGCTGCATCTGAGATTGCCATATACTCAGCTTCTGTAGTTGATAATGCTACGGTGCGTTGCTTTCGCGATGCCCAACTTACAGCTGCATTTCCAAAAATAAAAGCGTATAAGACCTTCGATCATCAATACTAGAGCCCCAATCGGCATCAGCGTAGCCTGTAAGATTCTTTCCAAGCTTTTGAAAACTTATACTTTTATCTTCAGTGCCCTTCAAATATCTCAAAACTTTCTTAACAGCGATCCAGTGTTGTTTTCCAAAGTTGTTATTGTACTGGCTTAATACGCCGATGGCATGAGATATACATATCTGGCCTAGTACATACTGCAAGAAACATCAGTGAACCAATTAAGTTTTGGTATGGAATTTCGTTCATATCGAATTCTTCTTCAGGTGTTGTGAGACACATTTCTTTTGATAATTTTTCATTTGGCGTTAATGGAGTTGTTACTGTATTTGCATCTTGCATATTGTATTTTGTAAGTACATATATCGTTTATATATTTCCGTTGATGTATTTTAATTTCATTTTCTTCAGGATTCTGTTCAAACTCAATTCCAAGACAATATTTTAGAAAGACCCTTTTTTCATTTGAAAAATTTTTGCGAGTTTTATTTTAAGTTCTGTAAGAGTTTCCTTGTCATTTGTATACTTTGTGTTTGTATAAATATCTAGTATTTTTTTGATTTTTTATTCGGTTTTGAACTTATTGTTTTTCTTTGAAACATTCTGAATTTTGTAATTGTCTGGAATATACATACATTTAAATTTAATAAATGTTATGAAATAAAATAATTTTAAATATAAACCTTAAAATTCGGAAAATTATAACCAAACAAAAAAAGAAAATTGTGTTCGAAAAGTAAAATTCGAACAGATGCGGACCAGCCTATACCGGAATAAATATACTTTGAGCAATACATACGAAAGAACAAAAATATGAAATATACAAAATTTCATTTGATTTTGATTTTTGAGGAACCACAAAGGGAACACGAATTTACACAAGAAGCACGATGAAATTTTTCTGTAACATATTCATATTTCCACTCATGTTCCCGCACTTGTAGCCAGTATTATGTCTGTGAAGCATTAATAGACGGCAAATATAAATACCTCAGTGCTTTTTGGAAGCCAACGAAGAACTATTCTTGGAATTTGAAATTTTATTTTACATTTACTGCGTGTATATCCGCAATGCCTTAAATTTTTATGCAATGTCAATACCACTGTGCCTGTAGTACAACTAAAGAACAACAATATAAAGAAAAGAGGAAAAAAACAAACATCACCATAATCTGCTTAAACATTCAAACAATGATTGCAATCTCAATTTGCAGCATTCCACATGAGTAAATTTTCTACATTTTTACATACTTCAATAAACACACATTGTGGTTTGAAACTAAAACATGACGTACAAAGTTCATATTCATATTATCATTTGCAGTTATAAACACAAATACAAAACTTCAGGAATACAATATGTGAACAGGACAATAAAAAGTATATTCCTTGGTTTTCTTTTTCATTCCAAGCATTTCTGAAATGTTGCAAGCATGTGGCTACAAAAAACAAATAACAGCAGCAGCAGCAGCAGTAGATGTAAAGAAATATTTGCGTATGTGTGCTTTTTAGTGTATTTAAAGTAAATAGTTCAATAAAAACTACTAGAATGTGTAGTCAAATATACGTATATCTGTGAGTTTGTAAATGCCAACTATTGTAAATTGGTTGGATGTTAAGACGACAAATCTGGGGACAAAAAAAAATATTTAAATGTTGTTCACAAAGCGGTGAACAAATGAATAGTGCTACAGCAACTAACAAAATATGCTTTGTTGGTTCATCTGGCTGCTCCCAGGTATTCGAGTAGAATCAAGAGATTCCATTTCGAAGATACTACTCACTCATGTGCGCCCTAAACCATAAGATATCCCCCGCTGGATCCATTAGAGAGATTACTAAACCCGCAGCGTTGCGTTGAGGTATCGCATAAGGTCACCAAGATGCTACATATCCGATAGTTCGTTCAATATATGTTTGCCCAGTAATCTGTGCCGCACCAATTGCAAGGGCGTTCACTCTCAGAATAGATGGAAAACCATTTCCTCCTTATTCGCTTCCCGACAGCTGTAACGAAATGTATGCTCAGCGGCATATCTGACGATCGCCCAGCAATACAGCAACTCCTCCCATACCTGCAGTTGGGTCTAAAATGACCGACTGGGTTTGAGTTAAAAGAGTCGTTGTGTCCCTCGCAGTGTGCCTTGTGACTCCATCCTGTTGGAACCATACTTGCCGATGGTTTTCCACGGCTGGCCTTATACAATTTTCCAACATTGTCCGATATCTAAAACCAGTGATGGAAACGGTGACACCGTGTTCATTTTCAAAAAAAAAAAATATAGGCCAATTATCCTTTCCGACGAAACACCGCACCAAACGGTACACTTAAGTTGGTGTAATTCTCGCTGTTGAACTAGTCTTGGATTTTCCGTAGCCCTTTTTGTTTATTAATGAACCCATTCAATTGGAAATGTGCTTCGTCGCTCATAATTAAATTATGAATAAAATCAGCATTTTCTTCTGAAAAAAAGTTCAAGTATTTTGACACGTTGTTCATTTGGGTACTGTGCCATTTGAAAGTACCAAAGTATTCTTTAAAAAATACTAAACACAAAAATAAAATCATAATAAAAATGTATAAGAAATTCAAACACCTTCGCTCCTTTTGGTCCAAGTGCTCAGCCCGTTCTACATCTTCTCCTCCAAGATAGTATCCCATGGTCGAGCTCCTTATACTTCTACGACAGCAGAATCGCGTCCAGTTTGATCATGGCGAACACAGCCATGGCCAGTACTTCCGCCCGCTCGTTGGCGAAGAAGTTGCTGTATGCACTTCTTTGCGGATTCCAGAAGAGTGTAATGGCAACTCAAACTGGATAACATATTCTTGCATGGACGCTATGTTTGGGATATGTATGCTTTAATGATATCGGGGACTTGAACTTTTATATCCACTACACGATCATCAGCGGGAACACATCCATTGGTAGTTGATCTTTGAACGTATCGCACTACCCATTATTGAGAAAGTTCGTATCTGGAAGAAACTCTCTATAAAAATTTTCCTTGTCAACTGTTAAAGGCAAGTTAAAGCTTAGAGTATCTAGTTCATAAACCCTACTCCCTCTAACGCCTTTTCTAAAACCCAATAGTTTCGGTGCAAAGTATGCACACGTAGGGGATATCCGTGGGCAAAGACAAATGGAAAATAAAAAATAGACAGTCAAACCGCGATATTTCGTACCCTGTTAATTCGAAAATCTCAACCATTCGAAATAAATGACTGGTCCCACGAGAAAAACTGTTTAATTCGAAAGAATTGCCTACATTTTGGTCCCCACGTTAATTCGTATTTGTTTGCAGTTAAAAATCTGAGGAAACCTTTGTAAATCGTACTTAATTATTATAATTTGTAATAAAATGCAATGTTTTTAACAAAAAAATATACAAAAGCAATGTTTTTTCAACAGCATCAATTTTTCTGATGGAATTTTTTGAGTTTTTTTAGATTAAATTATTTGCAGTTTTACTGAAAATCTTTAAAACAGCATGATTGGAATATAATGTTTGCAATTGATAATGGAGAAAAGAGAATTGTTAAAAAATTTGATTTCGCTCCTTATCAATTTTGAAAAAAAAAGAGAATTCATAGTGGAAACGTCTTCAGGCAGAAGAATGAAAGGACAAAAGTCAGCTGAATATCCACAATTAAATTATGGTCTACGCAGTGCAAGTAACTGAAAATTGTTGTTTTTTTAATTTAGCCTTAATGGGAATCACTTTATTTTGAAAACTCCTGTAAGGCGGTCCCCTCGATTATAAATTAACGAGATTCTACTGTAGTACTATCACCAAGTTGAACAATAAATTGTCAGCATAGATTAAAAAATTACAAAACCTGACCTACGTGTATGTTCTGTAATCCGAATAACCGCATAATTTTACTCGGTTTAAAATCGAGTAGATAAGTCCGTTGGAAATTAAATCGAATGTACTATCTTCCTAATAAATAACTGATGAAACATAAAGAAACATAAAGAAACATTTAGAAAAGTATATAGTGTCGTTTCTCCTACTATCGCTTTCCTATAGTTCCAGCACAATGCTTCGCATGTGTAGGAGTCATCTCCTGAGTGCTGGTCCCAGATAAAAAAAAATACGATTGTCGTTAATATATTTCAATTATTTTCATATTTTATTATTTAAATTAAATACTCATATAATTAACAATTATAAATTATTATATTTATCCAATTCAATCAAATTATATATTCCAAATTTTATAAACATATAAAATATTGAAAGTTAAAAATCAAATACTTCGATAAATTAAAAATAAAATTTTTTCAACAAGTAAATTAAGTATAAAGTACCTACAACCATTAAAAGGTAAAATTATTTAAAAATGTGTTTTTTTTAAATTTTTTTGAGTAAATTAAATACATTCAAAATAATTAACCTCGTGGAATTGGTAACATATCGAGCCTTTGGTGCAATACCGTAGTACTTCAAAAAATTGTGAACTGAGAAAAATGCATTTGAAGTTTTCTGCCATCTTTTTGATGGTATTTTTTGATTTATTAAAGTTATTTTTTTACAAGTTTTTAAATAAAGAGGCATGTTTTGTAATGTTTTCTGTTTGTACATTTCTTGTCATAAAGGAAATATTTCATTATTGCAAATAAATATTGTTGGAAATAGCTGGAGGCAATAAAGACATTTGTAGCTGTAGAATCTGAACAATTAGAGATAGAACCATAATCTTTTTTCCTTCAGATATATACATATTTACCCAAAGATCATTTCTGCATACCCAGCTCAAAAAATTAAAATTTTGAGTTACTGCGGTATTGCACCAAAGGCTCGATATGTTTTCATTAAAATATAGACGTTCAAAAAAACTTAGTCGAAAGCAAGAAAACAAGAATGTTGGAAATCATGTGATTTTTAGGACAGCAAATTAGCATTTATTCGGTTTCGAGAAATCACTCGTTTTTAAATCGACTCGGTTTACAGAACAGGGGCGATAATTTGAGTTAATTAAATTCAACTGTAATTTAATTTATACTTTAAAAAATGCTCTCTTTTTCCACTTAACTGCAGTATAGAACAGCAATAATAATATTGTAGTGTGTGTGTTATTGTAAAGTAAAAGTACATTGTTGTTAACCTTACAGCTAAATAGAGTTATCCCAGACAATAAACGTTTTGTTTTTATCTACTGTTGTTTTTTTTTGGTTTTTTTGGTAGGGGACTATAAAGTGGAATGTGTTGAAATATTTGTGTTGTACTAACTCGGCCATAAATGCCAAAGAAATCAAAGTTTAAATGCCACTGAGTGTAAAGCTCGTTATGTGCAAAAATAGTTTCTTAACATGTGAGAATATAATTTCGTTTTCAGAATATAAAACTATGCTCAATTCATTGAACCAATAAAAACTTTAATAATGGTAACAGTTCCTATAACCGCACTACTGCTCCAACTACTACGATTACTGCTCGCATCAGAGGACAAACATGCAAGAATGTAACAAACTCTAACCAGGGAATAGTGGTATATGACATTTACATTATGGACGACAAGTTATTATGGAAAAACTTATTTACATTTTCTTACACATGTTAAGTGACTTAACAAACAAATGTTGGCTGGCTTAAAAGAGACACACATACACACAAACCCACTCACACACACACATAAAGAGTATGAAAACAATTTTATTTTTTTAACACATATAGTAAAGAGCTAATCCTTTGTAAGTATGTGTGTGTGTGTGTGTGGGTGTTGACTAGTATGGTTGCCTTTTCCTTAATAAACTTATGAGAATTGCTATGTTCTTTTTATAGTTAAATGGCACTTAAAATATTTTCCATAAACCTTTTCTAAGGTGTAGAAGTTATTTGAAAATGATATGAACCATTTCCTATGAAAATGTTGCAACACTTAAGGAAACCATCACAGCAGTTATTAAAATACCAAAGTTTTTATTGAATAATTTTCAGTTTTAAATAAATCGTTATATACCTACAAATTCCATGGGTGAGTAGCTTTATAAACGGAAGAGAAGGCAGGTAAATTCAAACTGCTCTAAGATTGTCTACTTACTTTGTTGAAGACCAAAGTTTTTTCTGGTTGAGGGTTAACTTGAAAACGTTTAAGCTTAAAATTGAATAATGTGAAAGCGGCAAAAACAAAACAATCTATTCATTAAAAATGTTTATCCCATATTTCATGACACACAAAAGAACCTTAAATAATTATGACAAAATACGATATACGACTTTTAGCAGGCACATAGACACATACGCCATACACTTATAAATTGTTTGGTAATTCTACAGTCATTAGTCACTTGAAGTTTCTTTATTTTGTTTACTGGATTATTTTTTGGCAAAATGTTACATTTGTTTTTGACAACCATTAATCATATGACACGATGACAGCTGTCAACACGTAGCTGTCCTGAAAAATGCTCACACAAGCAACGAGTAAAACAATTGTTTTTTTTTTAGTTTGTTCTCTAAAAAAGATTGAAGCGAACGAAGAAGCCAAGTAAAATACCACAATAATGAAAATCACAAAAAAAAACAGCAAAAAATAAAACGAACTTCGTTAAGCCCTGAGAGGGTTGTAACAAATGAACTCAACTTAATCTTAAGAAATATTTGAAAATATAAATAACGGAGAGGAAAAAAGGTACTTAAAATAAAAAATATACAAAAAAAAACACAACAAAGTTAAGTATTAAAGCGTCAAAATGTATAACAAAATGTACAATAAAACGTGCCGAATGCAAAACAAAGCAAGAGAAAACAAGGTTGCTGGCTAAAACGCAAACGGTAAATCTCTACTGCTTCAGCTAAACTGAAATAAATTGCAATTGTCATGCATTTCATTTTGAAAAGCTGCAGACAAGAAACACAAAATCATGTTTTTTGTGTTAAAAATTTTCCTATCAAAAATAAAACAAAGGAAATTATGATTGTTTTTTTAAAAAAAAAATTGTGATTTTTCTCGAAAAAAAAAAAACAGAAGAATAATTTAAAGATGTGCTGAAGTATATTCAGAAATGAGACTCGAAATATAACATTGGTAAATTTGAAATGAAAAGTCCTGTTGATTTTGCTTTTTTGAGGATGTGTTTTGAGGTGAGTGGTTAGAGCGTTGGCTCTGCAACCGCAAGAGTCTCGGTTCAAAACCTGGTTACACAAAAAGTTTTTCTATTCTGTCAGTGCTAACAATACTAGTTTTCGTTGCTATTTGTGCAATAAAAAACATCGGCGAAGTAAAATAGGTAATAAAAATGCTGTCATTTAGCTTTTCATCAATAGTTTTTTATTTTTAAAATTTTTCTCAGGAACCACCTTCAATTCACCAGCAATGCGATAAATTAATGTTTTTAATGAATCATTATATAAATGTAGGATATCTTTAAGTTGTCATATACTTTATGTACTCTTTCTTTTATTAATTTTTATTATTATACTATACTTATTGTATCTTCTGATATCCATACACAGAGAAAAATAAAACAAAATTTTTATTACAAATTTTTCAAAATCTATTAAAAAATTAATAAGATATGCACCGGTAAAGAAATTAATAATATCAATTAAATTATTATTGTTGACTTTAAATTTTTTAATAATCAAATTTATCTCGTTGGGCTATATAATTTTAAAACGAAATAAAAAAGTAGATTTAGTATCACCGTTCGTGTTATAATCATTTATCGAAAATATATCGATATTCTCTAT
Source organism: Dexiosoma caninum (assembly GCA_963924685.1). Taxonomy (NCBI): domain Eukaryota; kingdom Metazoa; phylum Arthropoda; class Insecta; order Diptera; family Tachinidae; genus Dexiosoma; species Dexiosoma caninum. The sequence goes on from OZ004727.1 coordinate 13,449,102, forward strand.
TTTGAAACGAAGTTGTTAACGACACAGGAACATTTGTTCTCTGTGGTTGTTATTTCAAATGTCGCAATTAAAACGGCCACAATAAAATAAATTAAAAATTGAAATAACAATACCACAGCAATTTGAAACTTCAGTGTCACTAATGCAATAGAACCCCGCATATGGTAAGGGTTTTAGAAAAGGCATAAAGAACTTTAATGGGTTTTGGAAAGAAGTTGCGGAAAAAATAAATCTATTGGGACCAACAGTCCGTAAAGCAGACGGCTGGCGCAAAGTAACAACTCAATTTATTATTTGTTCTTACAATCATTGGAACCATTGAAGCTAAAAAAAAATATTTTCTGTTGTAATACAAATCAGAACATCTGCTGGGACCAATTATTTTGATATGGGTTCGGTCCACGCAACCTATAGCTCCAGAAAACCCAGCACGTTCATAAAAAAATCTTTCAAAACTTCAGATAAAATTTTACTAAACGTCGGTTCAGCCAACGAGAGATTAAAGTCATTACCAACGCTGACACCTGCGCAAAAAAACAAATTGCTATTGTCAATTTTATTGTTGGCGTAATTGCAGATTATCGCATGTTGCATATTAGTTTTGGACTGATTTGTTGCAGAAAGTACTGCGACCAGCACTCAGGAGATGTCTCCTACACATGCGAAGCATTGTGCTGGAACTATAGGAAAGGGATAGTAGGAGAAACGACAGGAGGTGAAGCTTAATTAATTATTTTGCAGCTCTGCTTTTGCACGTTCTTTGTTTATACTCGTAGCAGTGCTGAAGCTTCGGTTCAGTAGCCATTTTTATTATTATTTTACTTCGCCGGTGCTACACAATACCGACTTCTTAATTTTAAATGTATTCACAAATTTTTTAAAAAATATGTACATGTATATGTATTTAAAAATAATTTTACCTAAATTACGTTATACTTTTACATTGAATCTGGGATTCAATCTTCAATTCAACTGTCTGTAGTAACATTTTTCTATGTCCATCCTCAATTGAACTAGTAAAATAAAATTCCGTACTCGTACTTTTTAGAGTTTTATTTAAAAATAAAAAATTAAAAATTTTAATGCTAAAAATAACAATATAAAATATTACAATTTGTCAACTTTTATATTATATTGAAACGAAAAAAAAGTTTATCGAAAACATATTTCAAAAGCATAAGAATATAAAACGAAGCAACGATAAAAACGACAACTAAAACTACAACACCAACGAGAATAGGCCCGAATAATAATTAAATATTTAATTAAATATTCTGATTTCAAAAAAATTTTTACTAGAAAAAATAAAAATATTTGAAGGCAATTCGAATGCTTATTGGGTATATAACTTTTTAAGCAACCATCGCAAAATAAACAACACCAATATGGCTTCCATATGGGACGCTCTACGGAGGAGCTATTGACTTTGCTCTCGGAAAAATATTGCAGTTCCATTCACCATTTTGGCGAAATATTCTCATATTCTATTGGGTATATCTTCTTATATCCATACAAAGAGAAAAATAAAACAAAATTTTTATTAAAAATTTTGCAAAATCAATTAAAAAATTAATTGCATTTCCACCTGTAAAGAAATTAATAGTATCAATTAAATTATTATTGTTGACTTAATTGAATAAATTTTCAATTAAATATTTAATAATAATAAATAAATATTTAATTAAATATTTTGAATTTTACCAGCAAAAATAAAAATATATGAAGTCAATTTGAATGCTTATTGGGTATACATTTTTAGGCAACCATCGCAAAATTAACGATCCCCAATATGGCGTCCATACAGGACACTCTACGGAGGAGCTATTAACCTTGCTCTGGGAAAAATGGTGCAGTTCCATTCACCATTTTGGCGAAAGTAAAGTGGTGTTGCATTTAAAAAAAGATAAGCCGTCATTTTGTGTATTTCATAAATTATTTATTTACTTATTTAAGTATTTTACCCGGAACTTAATTAAATATTTAATTTAATTCCCTACACATTTAACTGAGAAGAATTAACAATGAAAAAGTAAAATTTTGAGTGTTAAAATTTTAATGATTTCTCTCTTCTTTTGAATTCTAATGCTGTAATTTATAAAACAAAAAGTCTTGTTGCATTAGAAATCGAAAATAAATACAAATACAAAATAAAAATATTAATGCGTTAACATTAACGCCATGAGCCAGCAACACTGCTTTACTAATTTTGAAAATAAATGCACAACTGTAGAGTTGGGCCAGAATTAAGCTCTATTTTTTCCTAATAGTTAGCTGCTAGCTAATTCTGGTGTAATTTATTCCATACTTAGGGGATGTCACCTTAGCACTCGCCCACATTATCGAGTCTAATTAACATTTTCAAATAGCAAAATTTTCTTAAAAATTTTTTTAAAATTGTGAAAATTTTCTGAGTGTAGATAAACAAGCAAATTTATATGGGCATACATACATGTGTGTGTATAAAAGTATGAAGTATGTACGTATGTATGCAGATATCTATGTATATATTTTTGTATTAAAAATGTGTCAAGTTAAATTTCAGTCACGCACAGTTGTCAACTTTATGCCAGTGTTTAACTTACGGCTGTTATTATATTTTTCAATTGTCATAGTTGTTGCGCGCAATTGTTGCTGCTGTAGTTCTTTACGTATTTAAAATAGATTAATGTCAAAAATTATGACAGATTTCATAGCATGGCACATTGAAATGTCAACATAACAATAATTAATTGTAAATGTTGCAATAATAACAAATGATCTTAGTAATAAGTTGTTGTACAGGCACAATTTATCTATGCTTACAGCTCTTTTTTTGTATAGCATTTTAAACAAAAAGAATAAAAAAAAAGAATAAATTAAATGAAACGAAATGAATAATGACAATTGGAAAATTAAATTAAAATTTACATTTGTTGCTTAACTTTGAAGTTAAATGCAGCTGTATACATGGCTTAATATTGAACATAAATCAAGTGCTCTATGAAAATTTTAACGTAGATACAGATAAACCTCGAATTATGATTTCTAAAGCGAAGGAGAAAAAGTGTGCTTCAATTATGACTTAGTAAATTAGTAAAAATTTTTTGAAGCTGCATATACAGTACGTCTATCAGTGAACCAATGCTCGAGAAAGCGCTCTAAAATCCATAACTTTTGATTGGCTTGGAATTTTGATACGCGTTTTTTTTGTGTTTTGTATGTGGGACTTTAGACTTCAATTTTTGCTCTAAAACGTAAAAATCAATTGATAACAAAAAAAATTATGCAGGTTTTTAATTATATTTTCGTGTAAAAATATGATGTTCGATGAATAAAATCTAAAAAATATAATAAATAATAATGATTCTCTTTTTCGGGAAAAAGCACAATTTTAAAATTAAATTATTGAAGTATTAAATTAAATTCAGTTAAAATAAATAATGATAATGAAAAAAGGTTATTCTAATTTTAACACGCAGGCGTGACTTTTGGCCCATCCTAAACTTTATAAAAACGGTGGAAATGTGAAAAAAATTGTTTTTAAATTTTGCATAAAATATCTGATCCAAGGTCAAACAACCTGGTCTGGTTCACACGGGCGGCATATGGCCGATATACAAAGGGATATAAGAGTGTAGAAGAGGGAGGGTAAGGAATTTTCAGTAATTTTTTTTTTTGGACTTTTAAAAAAAATTTTGTTTTAATTTCTAACAGATATAAAAATTTAATTTTTCTAAAAGTATTAGCTTATAAGTTACAATTTTATACAAAATTTATTTTTTTTTAATTTTTTTTTTTTAATAAATAAGTTAAAAAGGATTTACAAAAAAATTTAACTTTTAGCAAAATACTGAGAAAGTCCATTGCGAATCATAAATGTAGTCTAAATAGGGAAGAATTTTTTGGTTCCCGCGGTTCATCGACATTTACTTTCAAATGACTGACATAATATTTGTATCGGTAATCACAAAAAAAAGTTTCTTGTTGGCCTTCTCAAAATGTGGTGCCTTGTGTGTCCCACAAATTACAACACGACCAAGAATAATTTTATTTCCGTATTCCCAAGTTGTGCAACTGTAATTAATTTTTACAAAATAAACAAATCATGCAAATGAAAATTTTTCTTTTTTTTTTAAGCAGCACAATGTGGAAATTGAGGTATTGCAAAATCGAGGTTTAACTGTATTTTGCTTATTAATGTGCAAATGTTACAACTGTACGATAAATGAAGGCGATACTCATGCTGATTGGCATTTCATAATAAATTTTGCTATGATACATCAATCATATTTAAGAGTAGTCGCAGAGCGTGGATTAATTTATTATATATTTCATAAGATTATCATTAATTGCACTCAAAACTACTATATGCCAATATTCGGACATTATCTTATTAAATAATGATGATGTTGTTGGATTAAAGTCTGTTTGAATTTAATTAATATTAGAGAACATTACAAATTATGGTATCTTAATGAACATTTCAAAATATGACAATAAGATTTTGTGATAAATTTCGTTCCTTTAGAAGTATAACATCTTTGTAACTAATCGTTCAGTCTTTTATAATAAAACCTGATGATATAGCTTTTCTATACAAATCAAAAAATTTCACATGCTATACCATGCTACTTTTTAAATACTTATGATATTTTTGAAAGATCTACGTAATAAATCTCATAGCAAATTATGGCTCTAATTACATAGTAAAATAAAATCAAACTTTATACAAAAACAGTGCCGCCAGTGATTTCTTACTTGTTAATGGAAATATATGTGGTGGAGAAAAGTGTGATAAAATATATAAAAACAATTTAACAGTTTAACAATTTAATTAACAAATCAATTCCTTATATTTTAATTGAGATTAATTAATTAACATCGGCAGATTGCTAGTGATCAGTATTCGTTTTTTGGCCGAACAGCACGTATGTAGAATATATTACCCGGAGAAGTCTTTCCTGTCACTTTTGACGTGGGAAAATTCAAATCGAAGGTCAATAAACACTATTCCCTCAATCCTTTCGCCAAAAACCTTATTTCCTAGTTCACGCACAATGCCCCGCATGCGCAGGGCCCAAGAAAAAAAATGTTTTTAGAGGTGAGGAACGTGTAGACATCTCGAAACATGCAAAGAAAATTAATAAACTTCAAGAATTGTTAATAAATTAACTTTTATTTAAACTACTTTTTTTACATCAACGTTGTTATAAGTTTATTTGTGAAAGTTTTTTCACAATTGTTATAACAATAATAAAATTAGTCGCAACTGGGCTGGGACCTTTATTTACCTTTACATCCTTCCCGCTAAAGGAAGTTACTGATATCAGCCCAATTTCTTGTGGTGGTATATACCAAGATTAAATGATGTTTGCTTGTCACTAAAAATTAAATTTCGCTTAACAATTAAATAAAAAAAATTAAAAAAAAAGCAGACACCATGACGGACGGACGGTTGGATGAATGCATGAATGGATGGACGGATGTGTTCTATAATTAAAAAATTTTAAATCCCTTTGCAAATAACCCATATAATAATTTATTTACTTATATATGACTTAAATCATCCCTTATAATTTTATCGACACCTAAATATAGGCACCAATTTTACGCATTAACAGCTGTGACGTATGAGTATATTTTATTATTTCACATGCGAGTGCACTTAGTACTTATACGTAGAGTATAAGATACAAAATTAAAAGATCAAAAATATTGAAATGTTATATAGGGTGTACCAAAATGCAGCCATAATTTTTAAATTTTACAATATTTGTTGCGGACAAGAGCTTTTTCTTGCCCTTTGATGACTTACCAAATGCCAAAATTGAATTCTATGTAAACTTAAATCACTTATCGTTAAATAATTATTTCTTCACAAATTGTTCAGAACTTATTTATTCAAAGGTTTTAAATGGCATGTGCTTAATGATAACAAAAATTCATTTCAACTCTTAATATATTTTAAGTATTGTTGGGTACTCAGTTTTACGTTTTTTATGCATAGTTTTTCAATTATTGTCTTATTAAGCGGTTAATATTAATAGCTGTAAAGTTTTGGTCCAAAATCCTTGATTTTTTCTACATTGATTTACAATGACTGTCTCGAGTAGCGGTAACTTGCATTATATTTATGTATTTGTTGTTATTATTTTAATGCACGAAACTAGTGCATTGACCACTGCATACGAATTTGACTAATTGAGACAAGTAATAAAAAGTATACCCAGTTGGAAATTTAACAATATTGTTGTGTGATTTTAGCAAAATAACAAAAAAATTATTTATTGAATTAAAATTTTTTTTTCAGTTGTTATAAAAGTCTATTAAATGACGTTTTAAAATTTTATTATTTCTATCTTTCATTTAAGAAGTGGTATGAATGTGCGTACACAGTCTCTATTTGTTGCATCCTACAAATTTTAATTTGTAGAAGAATTAACCCAAGTATGCTAGTGAAAAGCTTTGTAAACCAGTAAAAGAATATGTAAACGTTTGATATTTATAGCTACAAGTAGTACAAAGAGTACAAGGGAAATTATATCAGGATTTGCAGGAAACAAATATGAGCTCCCTTAATTAGACTAATGCGTTCAAGAGACCTTAAGATTATTTGCTTCTCTAACTGCCCTTTTCAAAGTTTGCACTTGTATTCGTGTACAAGCGAACTACAAACATTAAGTTTTCAGGTGAAGCTCATTTTCAACTTAAAGAATGCGTATATAAATAGATAAGCAAGCATCAGAATCCCCTGCCTAAAGGAATAGTATTATTATTATTATTATTAGGCCAGGGAGCACCACCAACAGGCAGATCTATTGTAGAAAGCCGCTCATATTAAACCCGCAGCTTAAGGCTTCTAAGGAATCCAAGCACTATTTGTGGTCTGGTATACCACAGCTATCTCTGTCTGGAGAGTACAGGACAGTCCCAAAGAACGTCTTCAGATCTCTCAGTGTCACTTTCACAGAATCAACAGGCATTATAAAGACCTTAGACCACAATGGCCTGTGATTTACACCATTAAAATTTAAAATTGCCCTATTCGGGATCAGGATGTTTTTGGTCTGTGGTATTATGCCAGTGCGCAGCGTATCGCTTATCCTCCCAGATTCGAAGAATTTCAATCCTGTGGCTTTTTGTAAGTTCATAGAATGGCTCTGGACCAATTATAGACAAATTTGCCCCTCGTTTTGCCAAATGGTCCACTATTTCATTCCACTCATACCCTTAGTCGCAAGGAAAGCAGTCCAATCTAACGGCGTTAAAGTTTCCCAGCTCTTTTAGAAGGTCCGAGCACTCACATACCATTTTTGAGCTCATTATGACCGACTGAAGGGATCTAAAAACCTCCTGACTGTCTTATAGTATATAGATGTGGGCTCCCTCATGTTCCTACGGATACACTAGACCACAAATGTTCCGATGGCATGAATTTCCGGCTGGAAAATAGTTGGCTAAAGAGATAGTATGAGTTCCGTTGTAAACGCCAGTAGATACTGCATGTTGATTTTTCTAGATGAAATGCGGTGAGTTCAGAGCATTAGCAAAACATTTGCAATCAAATTTGTTATATTATTTGTCTGCACTTAGCTCGTATAAAGCGGCTGGAATATTCCTGAATTCCAGTTCACAAAATATGCTGGTAACTTTAAACCAATTTCCTTATGCAGAAAAAATATTTTATGACCAACATTTTGGTGGAGATCATTGACATAAAACAGATAAAAGGGAGAAAATGACAAAATCACCAAATGTTATTAAAATTTATTTAAAAATATTGAGCCTTTGGTGCAATACCGTAGTAATTCGAAATTTGAATTTTTTGAGGTGCGTATACAGAAATGATCTTTGGGGAAATATATATCTAAGGGAAAAAAGATTATGGTTCTATCTCTAACTGTTCAGATTCTACAGCTAGAAATGTCTTTATTGACTCCAGCTATTTCCAACAATATTTATTTGCAATAATGAAATATTTCCTTTATGACAAGAAATTTACAAACAGAAAACATTACAAAACATGCCTCTTTATTTAAAAACTTGTAAAAAAATAAATTCAGCAAACGAAAATACTATCAAAAAGATGGCTCAAAACTTCAAATGCATTTTTCTCAGATCATGATTTTTTGAATTACGACGGTATGGCACCAAAGGCTCGATATAATATAAATAATAATATAATGGGCAACAATAAACGATTAGAATTCGCAATTCCAGAAGATGGCACAGTGCCGACAGCAATCTATTACCAATTTGACGTGATATGACAGAAAATCCCAATATACTAAGAAGTTAAATATTTTCTGATCGACCACTTAAAAGAGTAGAAAATGTTTACTTTTTTTTATAATTTTCTTTCATATATTTATTTTTAATATGTAAATGAATTAGCATAATACAATGTTTTTCAGAAAAATATAATACCTCCAGACATAATTTATGTGATTTAATGACATGCTGGAAAAGCTTTTAAGAAAAGCGCTTAAAAATTTTTTTCCAAATTCAATTGCAATATAAAACGTTACTACTTGCTATTTTATAGAAATAAATTCATCTTTTGCTTGTATGCGCACAGTAAATCACTATCACTACGAAATGTGATTTATTTAATGTCGCCTCATTGTAATTGTACATTCCAAACGTGCGCTAATGGTTGCAATAAAAATCGAAAATCAACTTACAAGCTACCAAGCATTCACTGTAAAACAAAAGCCAAGCAAGCAATGCTACAAATAAATACTCGTATAATGCTGCCTGCAGTACATAACGACAAAATGTCACAGTCAAGTAACCAGCTACTTTGTTAAGTGACTATGACGAGTATTTAAGGCAAGAACAAGACGTTGCTATTAAATTAAGAACATTTTTTGTTTATTTGTCGCACATTGTATGTTATTGTTGTTGTTGTTGAGTTTTTCTTTCTTCTTCATTATTCTTAAGACAGAGACGGACACTTTGATACATGAACATGTTTAGACACTTCTTGTTGATTTAACACTAGATTGTAATGAAACGTGTTTATTAGCGCAATCACACAGTGTCAGTCAATGGGTGAGTGCATAAAAGCGTGGTGTGCAGTAATTAATGATAATGATATGAACGAAATAATCAACTCTGAAGTATTTTGGTTTTTTTCGTGTGGAATGAAACTATAAAAGTTTTAAGTCTAAGATAAAGAGAGGGAATTTTGCTGTCTATATTTTGTGTCTGTAAAACAAACAAACAAAAAATATAAAACAAAAACAGTCGAATTGGCATGGCTGCCTCCGTAGTCTAGTGCATGAGCCTTAGTCTTATCAATATGGAGGCGCGGGTTCGATTTCCTCTGAGACCCTGGCTGTTTCTACAGACAAGCTTTAGAACTTCGTAGAATTGGTATTGTCTTAAAAAAAAAATAATAATAATAATAGTTAACAATAGTTAATAATAGTTACAATTCGGTTAAAAATTCAATAATTTTTTTTTTTTATTTTGGACCAGCAGATGACGCCAGCATATGCGTGCGCATTGTGCCGGACCTAGAGGAAAGGAATAGTAGGAAGCTTCACTATCTTACAACTCTGCTTTTGCACGTTCTTTGTTTTATAGCACTGTTGGAGCGCCTCTGATGTCCTGGAGACGTATTAAAATTTGAAGCTTAATTTTTAGTAATTATTTTACTTCGCCGATGCTACACAATACCGACGAAGGGGGGCGTTCTGATGTCCCTGCGGGAATGGATACAGCTGAAGCCGTTACTGTTCAGTGACCAGTGACTATGCCTTCGCCACTGAAACCTTCCGAGAACAACTGACACAAAGCCACACAAATAAACATCAGAAAAAATGCGAGATGTTTTTAGGGGTCTGAAATTTGGCAGCGTTTTCCGTTTGTTGGTCTATTCATGGTGAAATGGTAATTCTTACTGAACATTTCTGGCATTGCCATATGTCACGAATATTTTTTTACACTGAAAAAAATTTCCACTGAGAAATCAAATAGCAAAAAAAATCACCCGGTAATTAAATTATGTCTTTAATCTAACCAACCTACTGCATACAAACTATATATATAAAATAACCACATCATTTGTTTATCTTTTGGCCGTACATTGACAAATATTGCTGTGTTCATATTTTACACGCCACTACTCATCCAACATGAAACATTTAATTTCGCAAATATATTTCATTTTAATAAAACTAAAACTAAAACTAAAACTAAAACATGTTTAATTGCCAAACAGAAAATATTATTTTACTTAATAACTGAAAAGATAAATGATCTAAAGATATATTGCCAAATATTCGTAACGCACATATAGAGATTATTTTCTAACTGATGATTTTAAAATTATTACCCATGATTTATCATATTTTTTCTTTTCTTTATTGTAACCACAATATACAAAATAATAAATAAAAAGAGGCATAGAAGGCAAAAAAAAAAAACAAGAACCCTTAAGAGCAAAACCTTTAAATACATCCAAGCACAGTTTTGTAAATATGAATGTTCTAGTTACAAATTTCCAACCATCCATCAATTATAATTGTAAGGCTTTGTATAACGAGTGTATATGTAGATATACATATGTGTGTGTTTGTGCGAATAGTATTTCCTTTGTGAGGGTATTTCACATGAATCTCGAAAAAAAAAAAACATAAACATAAACTTAATTCATGAAAAGACAAAGAAGTCATGTGCCAGAGGAAATGGCAATTTATAAAATGCTAAAAGAAAAATGATTACGAACATAAACTGATGGATGGATGCATGACTGGTTGTTTGTTTGTGTGTGTGTTTTTTTTTTTTTTTTGCTAAACATGGGTGAGAGAATGATTGCTAGCAGGCTGGCTGGTTGGCTGGCGAAGTTAAGACCATATGAACAAGAAATTCATACAAGCACACACAACCGCAATCAAAATGACTGGCTGACAGGCAGACATCAATCAAGTGAGTAGGGAAAACAAAAAAAATTTTGGCTGCTTTTGCAGAAGATATAACCAGAATTTTACGTATCAACCAGTTAATCGTTCTTCTCTTCTCGTGTTTACCAATCTTATTTTATGTGTGTTTTTTTTTCTCGCAAAAAGCTTTTGAGAATTACTCTTTATGAAAAATTATTTTAATATGGCAATGATTTGTGACCGATCATACGTACATACTGCTACGTACGTACGTACTGACAGGAGAAGAGTAGTATATTTATCTGTCAATATGTGGCATAGTTTTTTTTTTAAATATTTAATGTTGAAATATATTTTTTTTTAGCATAACCAACAAACTCATTTGAAGGAAATTTCATATATAAACATGGGCATTTCGGGGAGGAATATAATTTCTAATAGGAATAGGGCAAATCAGAAAAACAGATTTATCTGAAATTTCTATGTTACAGCACTTCGTATTTTCGTCCGTATTTGAGCATAAAACGTCGGCCAAGTAAAATAATAAATAAAACGGCTCCATTAGCTTAAAAACAATGCGTCTAAAAAAAAAACATCAGAGACGCTGCAACTTTGCTTTATAATTAACACGCAACAGCAGAGTTGTGCAAGAATTGAGCTCTATCTTCTTACCACTGTGTCCATTCTCTACTCTATCACTCTATCTTTCTAGTTCCAGTGCAATGCATTGCATATGTAGCGGATAACCCCTGAGCACTGGTCCAAGATAAAAAAAAATACTTATTTAATGCGGTTCGCTTCGCTACACTTTACATCTTTTTAGCGTAGTAACACATACTGAGTATTTGCTATGAGCTTATATGTTTTTCAAGGCTCAGATATATCTATGTTCATCAAAGTCGGTTTCGAATAGTTTCGGGTAAGTATGGATTAGTACCAATGCACCCTACTGGTCCTATTTTAAAAATATATATCTTATATGTCCCCTTTATTTAGGGGCGGGGACGTTACGCCTTTCTCCCCAATTTAAAACACAATTTTAGTGCACCTTTTCCTTACGCATAAAGAATTTTGAAAATTAGTGCACAAACGACATAGTAATTTGATATTTAATTTTTTTTCCGGGCACATTTTGCCCCTCCCCTATCACGTTCCACTAGTGTAGAGGTCATTTCCTGAGTATTGGTCCAAGATAAAAAAAGAAGACGTATTAAATTTGGAAGCTTTGTTTTTAGTAACTATTTGATTTCGCTGGTGCTACAATACCGACGAAGGACAGTGCTCTGATGTGCCTGTGGATCGCTATCAGCTGAAGCCAGTGAATATGCCTTCGTCACTGAAACCTTTCAACAACAACTAACAAAAAGACAAAGTAAAACACATCAGAAAAATGCGAAAAATTTTTATCAGTCTGAAGCTGGGATCGAAATCAGGACGTTTTTGGTTTTATAGTCAACGTGGAGACTACTTCGGCCTTCGCCATGGAAAGGCATTAACAACTTTTCCATTCCGAGGTAGACTTGCTAAGGCTACAGCAAACAGAGAACGGACTACCTTATAAAATAATATTTTTTTTTTATCTGGTACCAGTGCTCAGTAGAAATCCCCTACAAATGGCAAGAGAATAGACAGGTGGTGAAAGTGGTACGAATTTAGAGCTTAATTCTTGTACAACTCAGCAGTTGCGTTCTAATTATAAAGCAATTTTGCGGCGTCTTTGATGTTAATTTTAATGCATTATTTCTAAATTAAGAGGATCCATTTTATTTATTATTTCACTTCACCGACGTTGTGAAGGAGGGTCCGTTAGCGCAGAAAACTCTTAAAATTTTATTAATATTGACTTGACCGAGCTGAGTATCGTAACCGAGTCCTTCTGTTTGCAGAGCCAACACACTAACTACCCACTAACTAACACTGGCGTCGTTTTTCATTGTTATTTCTAAAGCACATCATCGACTATGGAATAAGTGGAAAGGCAGTATGGAAAAGTTCCTCCGCAACAACGGTCTTTAAAGGATGGTTTTTTGCCGGCACATATAATTCCCACTAGAATCATATAGTTCATATATGTATCGGGTGGTATATAACTATGTACCAACAACAAGCAGTTGCCAATTGTTTCTGAGTGCTGCAGTCTTCGTCAGTTTTTTTATTTTTAATTTTTTTACTTTCGTGAGTTTATGGTATCAAAACTACACTTCGTGGCACTTGACCCTACAAAGTAGGCCAGCACATGAAACAAACCCTTCACGAAAGAAACATCATGTAATACTCGGTAGTAGTGGTTATTGAACTACCAATCTCCATCATAAAATTTTGCTCAAATATTTTTACTGCTTCAGATAATTTTAAAGCTCCTTCAAATTCGTATGCTTAATACGAAAATTGCCAATTTTATGAATTTATTAATTCTGAACCCATTTCCATTTAATTCAGTTAATTTATATGCAAATATATTTCCTTCTTTCATGAGCATAATATACGTATTTGAAATGGTTGGTTCTTTATTCAGTTATTGATGATCAAAGTAAAACAAAATGAAAAGGCCATTGGATGCTGAACAAACATTCATGGATTTTGTACGTGGCTATCAATTAATATTGATAGAAGATTTTTATAAAACATAAAATATATATGCACTCGTATGTATAATTAGCATAGACCAATTTTGTATACACACATATTCTGTGCACGCAACTCATTCTTAACTTGCAGCCACTTGAAAAGCTTGCATCCCATAGATATTATTAGAAAAGAGCAGAAGGAGCAGGAAAACAAGAGTTTCAATGGGACACAAGGCAATAAAATGCAACAGCAGGTTTACAAGCGCACTTTAATGTAAAATGAATGGGCTGGGTATAACAAACAACTCAAACAACAATATAAATTGCAATAATGGTGCAAAGTGCAGTCGCAATCAATCAAAGTGTAAAATGGCTAAATGCAACATCAAACGTGGAGGAAGAAATTCAGGAAAAAAAACAATAGGATGGAGCTATTATTTTATGTACAAAGTATAATTAATAAGTATTTTCCAAAAAGCCACATAGAATTGGAGAAAAATTATCAGGTAAAGTGTCATGCACTTCTTGCCCTATTCATTTGAAACATTTGCACATTATTGTTGCTTTATGAAGCCATTTTATAACACTTTAAAAAACAACAATAAAGTGCAAGTATTTTTTGTAAATAAAGTGAAAAGTGTAATACACATTTCGAGAATCGAAATCACAATTAATACTGCTTTTCGAAAATGAGAATATTCATACGGGGGGTCTGGTAGCAGATTTATAATTTCAAACTTAAATAACAAACGTAATAATTGACACAAAGTTTTATTAAGAGCTTTGAACGATAGAATGGCAATGCGGATTTTAATTTTTATAGAGTATGTCATCCAGATGTCTTCCGTCGAGTTGAACACACAGTTAAAAGCGGAGCCTTGTGTTCTGCGCCCTACGCTGCAGTAAACTGAGCTGATTTCTCGGCGATTCTTTTTTTTTAAATCCAAAAAAGATTGGTTATTGTCATTATAAACCCTCTCTTTGATGCAGCCCCAAGAAAAAAAATCCATGGGAGTTAGATCGGGCTATCTCGGTGGCTATGGGATGTCCCCAAAGCAACTGATCAGTTTTTGGGGGAAATTTTCCCGAAGCAAATTCATCGAAGCTCTGGCTGTGTGTGCAGTCGCCCCCATCCTGTTGAAACCACGTGTGTGAAGAGTACGATGAATGAGCTCACAGGTTTGGTAGAAGAAAAAAAATTTTTTCCAGCAGTAACATTTTAACGGAAAATAGTCAAATAGTAATTTTTTTCTTGAAATTTTAACAATGCTTATAAAATTTATGCCAGCAATTTATAACAAACTCAAACTTTTGAGGCTATGCTATGAAGTAGTGAGCACAGTAACTACAAAACCCAAAGTTCTGGGTTCGAGCAGTGTCCAACAGTCATACAAATATTTTCACATTTTTCTGATGTGCATTATTTTGCCTTTTTGTCAGTTATTGTCGGAAATTCTCAGTGGAGAAGGCAGAGTCACTAGTCACCGAACAGCTCCGAGGCTTCAGCTGCTACCAATCCTCAAATAACATAAAAGAGCCCTCATTCGTCGGGTGGTAACAACACAAACTCTACGAAGCTCTTATAGCTTGTCTGTAGAAACGCCCAGGCTCTAGGCGGGAATCAAACCCGCACCTCCATATTGATAAGACTAAATGCGCCTACACTAGACTACGAATGCACTCTGTGTAGCCTCATTGGCTACACACCTCCAAAATATGGATGAGTCTACCTAACACCAGAGACGCTGCAACGAAAAACGTGCTTAAACAAAAACAAAAACAAAAACAAAAAACGTGAAAAAGCAGAGTTGTAAAAATATCGAAACTGCCCACCCCCGGCCAGCTCTATCCTTTGTTCCGGTACATGAATTAAATTCGTAAGAGGCATCTCTTGAGCACTGGTCCCAGAAAAAAGTAAAGCCGTCTAAAATAGTATTGAAAATTATATTCTGCAACATATACGCCACCCTAATAAATTTGCATGCAAAACAACTGCAAACACAACAGAGAATGCAAATAAACTAGAAACTGGTAAAACACCTCGTTGTTTTATTGACTCTTTGAACAACATAAAAGACAACAACTAACTGTGCGATGGTGACGACAAATGCATGCATATTTTATGAATGAATTAATGTATGTATGCAAATTTGAATAGATGTTTGTATGCACTCATGTTGACAGTGGCAACTAACTGTTGGCAGTTTGAGTGGTGCAAAAACAGTGATGCATATAAAGCATTTGCAATCGATGTATTCGAAAATAAATCGAACAAATATGTGAAATATTTCTAAAGCTGTGCTTTTTTGTGCAAGAATTCATTACATTTTCGTAAAAGAGCTTCAACAATCGTTAATATTGTCTGGTGCTCAATTGTGTATCTCTCCATGCTTGAATTTGTCAAACACTGAAACAAAGAAATGTCAAATTAAGTTAAGGCAAAAAGCTGGACGTGACAAACAATTAAAATCGAGCATAATGCTTGAACCACTCTTTCTAATTATGACGAGAGAGGAACTAAAAAATAATTTATTTTTATATAAACAATAACAAAACCACAATAATATCGTGCTTCACTCATGCCACTTTAATTAAAATGATTATTGAACATGTAGCATTTTTTTTCTCTTTAAGGCGAACATCGTCAGAAGAGAACGCTTTGCACTTTTAAAATAATGCATGTTTTACAGAAAAGAACTTAACGAAATCTTAAATGCAGAATAAATGCAAAAAAAAACTCCTCAGAAAAGAAACCACCATAAGTTTTATATCCAGCTATTTATTAGCTCTGCAATAGAAAATATAAACGCAACTACATTGTTTCAATGTATATTAATCATTTTGTTCATTACTGTAACATGATGCAGATATGCATACCTTAATGCAAGCAAATGTCTACAATTGTGTGAAATAAATTGCATATGGGTCGCTTATGGGGTTGTTGGTTGTTGGTTGTTTGTTTTTGTGCAAAAAAAAAAAAAAAATTATGCCCATCTAGACACTTTAGCCTGCTGCATAATACAATTCATACATACAAATGCGATTGTTAACTTATTTATGCATCACATATGATGATGTATTATAAGTTGGCATTTGATTGCGCCACACTCACGTCATCACTCATTCATTCCTTCATTCATGCCCGTCAAAGAGCAGTGGTTTGTTTTGTCAGCTGTAAAAAGGATTATTTTCAAATACTTGAAAATAATATTTACTTTATTAAAAAAAAAAAACATTAAATTAATTGTTAATGGTTTCCTTTTGTTAGAGCTTCAAAATCGCAAAACTTTTTAGGTTAAAAATTAATGGCTCGATTATCGATAGCAACTGAACTTTAGTTGCGTTGCCAGTTGCCAAGAAGGTACTACAGATGACCACTGGCAATTTAATCTGGCAACTCGAGTTGGTTTTTTTAAGTTATTTTGGCAACCGCGAATTTTTGGTTGCTGTATGGTTTTTTATGCAAATTAGGCGGTAAAATAAAAAAAGTGAGTTAATAAATTGAGCTTTAAAATTAAAAATAAAATAAAAATAAGCGTTTATTAATGCGTTTTTCATCCTCAGTCATTTTTGATATTATCCAAACTTTACATTGTTTTTTTTCAATTAAATCAACGACTTTACTCAGAATAAGAGACAAAGTAGGTTGAGCCATTCCAAGGTTGAAGTCATTGCCATGGGACTTTCGAAAACTTCCCTCCGCGAAAAACCTTAAACCCGCACAAACTTTTAAGATGGGTGGTATTGCTGTTCAGCGATGACTTTTTTTAAAGTCGTTATTTAAAAATTCAATCAAATACACTACGACATCCTTAGGAAGGCGGAAATAAGCCTTAAAGCTATAAAATATACAAATTTACACAGTTATCAAAACATATTCCATAAATTGTATTTACTGACAGTGCACACGGCAATTCCAAAGGATTAGAGTTGTCCCTCAACCGCCTTCTAATAGACGCTACATTTTGCAGATTTTCTTCGTCACTTTCAAAAAACAGTTCCGTTGATGACAGCATTCTAATTCTGCGTTTTTACTTTTAAATCATTTAAATCTTTTTTTTCGCATTATTGTTTTCATAAATTTGTTTACTTTTGATTACCACAAAATGAGTTTTTTTTTAAATTACCGTTGTTGATCTGTCAAAATAACATTTTCGATAACTTTTCAGCAACTGACGAAAGTTGCCATATGTAATAAAAATTCAAGTTGCTATCGATAATCGAGCTATAAGTTATTTTAAATTTTTTTTATGTTTTTTTTTTAACGCAGTAGAAATGAATGCAATTGGCCAGAATATTAAGATAAGTTTATTATTATTTAGGAAATGGTCGGGAATTAAACAGTATTTTATCGTTTTAATTGGTGGTAAAGGTAGTAGATAGGGAGGCATGTGGCGGTAATCGCCAATTGCCTAAAGACCGAGCATTGTGGTAATTTGTTACTCTTGCAAGAGGTACCCCTGCTTTCGACTGATAATGGCGGATCTAGAGAGGAAAATTCGAAATAAAATCCGTAATCCCAGGTGCCATTCGTACCGTGCCAATGCGATAAATGACACTACTTTAGTATGTCTTCTAACGGTGACTTCCAGATACTGGGCATCCTCTTGTTGCAATCAGCTTTACCGAGATATCGGGGCACTGTTTCTGCTCGACCAACCCCGTCTCCATACTTCTTTGATGGAAATAAAAATATAGTAAAAACAATAAAAGAAGTAAAAACAATAAAAGTGACTCACAAAAAGCAGGTTGCTAACCAATTGGCGGCATGTGCTGGTAAAGCAACATCTGCGCAAGTGGCCTGCGAACCAGCTAAAATGGAGATTGCCCAATGAGGACACCAACATCACTGCATATGCGTAAAATAAACTCCCCACCTCTCCTGTTCATGGATCAGGAACTGGAGGTTTGACTCAGTAGAGCCGCTTACTTCATTTTTTTTTATCTGGGATCAGCACTCAGGAGATGACTCCTACACATGCGAAGCATTGTGCTGGAACTATAGGAAAGGGATAGTAGGCGAAACGACAGGAGGGAAGCTTAATTAATTATTTTTGCAGTTCTGCTTTTGCACGTTCTTTTGTTTTTTTTTATATTCGTAGCAGAGCTGAAGCTTCGGTTTAGTAGCCATTTTTATTATTATTTTACTTCCCCGGTGCTACACAATACCGTGAATCACATGAATAAAAGACATGAGATTGAGGAAGCAAGAGTCCTTTATCAATACTCTAGCAGCACAACTACGAATTATAACTATCCCCCAAACCGAGGTCTGTCGATTTTTTTATAAGTGACACCTTGCCGGCACACAGAGTTTTCTCCATCTGCGTGGAACAGTAGTGCCTCCACATAACTTGTGGGACACCAGACCCCAAATAGTGCTTGGATTCCTTAGAAGCCTTATAATGGGATATCTAATATGATGGGCTTTGCACAGTAGATCTGCTTGATCTCGGTGCTTATTGCCCTCTAAGATAATCCCGCATGTTCTGTAAACCGAGTCGATTTAAAAACGAGTGATTTCTTAAAGCCGTATAAGTGCTAATTTGCTGTTCTAAAAATCACACGATTTCCAAGATTCGAATAAGATTTTTTAAACGCTACTGAAAATTTGTTCAAAATAATGTTTATTCTTATTTAATAGTGATTTTTTAATGATCTTCTCTAATGAATTTTGTGAAAATGTGCTTTTATTCATCCATCTACTTTATCTGCATACTTTAACAAGAACAAGGAGAAATATTGGAGTGTTTTTTAAATTGATTATTTTGTATTAAAATCTATTACAGAGCACAGAAAAAAATATACCAAAATTTTTTTCACAGAAAGTCAACAACAGAGAGTATTTCATTCAAAGACAATGTTTCTCAAAATTGCAACTTAAAAAAGGCAGAACATAGAATTCATTCCTCGTTGAATCAACAAAAGTTTTGATTGATTTCCCCACACCATTTTTATTAAAAATATTTACAAATATTTACAGAAAATTCCAGAAAATTTTTTATTGAATCAATGATTTTCGTATTTTAATAACAAAAAAATTTTTTTTTGTGAGTATATAATTTGACTTAATTTCATAAAAGAAAGACTTCAAGTAAAAATTGGTAATTGTTTTTTTATGTTTCATCGGTTATTTATTAGGAAGATAGTACATTCGATTTAATTTCCAACGGACTTTTCTATTCGATTTTAAACCGAGTAAAATTATGCGGTTATTCAGTTTACAGAACACCTAAGGGTCTCTTTCACCAAACATATTTAAACACAATTTAATTTAATTAATGATCTTTATTTAAAGTATGTTTAAAAAAATTTTATTTCGATTTACAAAACATACCCGATTGTTTTAATTTCAATTTACTTTACAGTTTCACGCACAATTAAATGTCAACTATTGATGCTGAAAATCATCAAATATGAATAACTTAAAAAGTTAACTCTTAGAGCCTATTTCACCAATTCTATTTAAATATCAATTCATATTTAAATGTCGATTTTCATTTTCATCTAGATATACTCATTTAATATTTAAATACTGTTTAAGTAGCCAGCACTCTGCATTTAAATATTGGTTTTGCAACAGCATGAAACAGCTTTAAAACAGCTTTTTCAAAAGCTGTAAGTTGACGCTATCATATTAAATATCAGAGCGTTACCATACTTTCTTTGGTGAAAATAACATTTTTTTAAACATACTTTAAATAAAGATCTTTAATTAAATTAAATTGTGTTTAAATATGTTTGGTGAAAGAGACCCTCAATGATAATTTTCGAAAATGCTCCATTTAATTTAAAAGCAAAACAATATTATGCATTTCTTTATTATTAAAATCAAACGTATTAAATTCTTCATTAATATTGTAGATTTACAAATGCTTCCGCCTTTTTAACAGACTCTAAGAATTGATAGCCGCAGGGAAATTAATCAAGATCTTCAATCGATATCAAATTTCCCGCCAAAGGGTGTAGAAATTTCATGAGAACAAGTATTAAGAAATTAAGAAAAAAAACAAAGTGTTATGCTTTTCCGTTTGTGATGTTTGTCTTAAAACCACTGTGCAACATTTTTATATATACCCATAGCAAGCAAAGTTTAAAATTCAATCACTTTTTTCCATTTCTCGCCACTCAGCCAGTTATTCATTTTACAATAATTGTGAACGCTTACAGCCTAAACTTTATTATTTATTTATTTCTTTTTTGTTTAGACTTTGGCTCACACAGTTTGATGCCTTTCAGCTAAGTAACACATACTAAAACGGAAATTGCATACAATGCGTTGACGTGCCACATTACCGTGCCACATCAAATACATGCCTCAAGTTAATATTCTTTGTATAGTACAACGAATCTAATATGTATTACAATGTGGCGGTGGGGGAGGAGGAGGAGGAGGAGCAGGAGTAGGAAAATGTTGATGATGATGATGACGGCGTTGTTGATAAGCAAGTGTTATCATGTTTTGTTTTTGAAAGTTGGCCAAAAGTGTGAGTGCCAATGTATCCATGTATAAGTAGTATGAGAGTTTATGTCATCATTCCTCGCATTATTTAACCGTACTCTCTAAACAAGCAAAAAAAACACAGATATGATAAGTAAGATAGCAGTTGCATTGTCCCTCAGAATAAAAGAACTTTTATGTATAAATTTTCGCTCTACAAATCTGCAAACCACTTTGTTTTACTTCACAAATATTGCTTGTGGAAAAAAACCCTTGTGATGATGCACTTCTCTTTCATATGATTTTCTCATTTCTACTTTAGAAATATCACCTCATAAAATATGTATGCAGCACTTCAACTACTACTGGTAGAGTATTGTGTGTGTACGATATTTTAGCAGGCAGCAGTAACTCATTGCTTGAACAAAGTCCTCCTGCTATTATAAATTATTCCTTTCGTTGCTGAACATGTTACTGCATGCATAAATTATATGCATACACATGTGCAGTTTTGCATATTAATCATAATATTTTCTGACCCTAATTGCAGTTAATTTCATTTTCATTTCCTCTACACTCTCGGTATAATTTTATTGTATGTCTACAAGTTAAAATTCGTATAAAATATTCAATTATCTTTTATGATTTTACATGTTTACAGTGTAGTGTAGTGGTAGTAGTAGTAGTTCATACCTTGGAGGCAAGTGAGGGTTCATAATTTATATTGGCAAGTTGCCGCTGTTGTTATTGTTGTTGCTTTTGGACTTTGTATTGAGAGTTAAGGGGAAAGGCTTCCGATTGTTACATCAAAGATTTGTGAACAAAATTTACACTTTTCTGTAGAGTTTAATGACTTCAGTTTTTTTTTTTTTTTTAATATTGCGATTTTTCTATGTATGAAAAAAAACTGAATATATTGGAAAAAATTTTTCATTAATATAATGTAACGGATAGATTAAATGTTATGCATTATAATAATGCAAGTTTTCATTAATACAATGAAGAATTAAATGTGATACATGGAATATTAAAATCTCTGCTTTTCATAAGATTTTTCACAGTTCACTATATCAATGAATATATTTTAAAAGCCTAAACTAGTTTTAACTTTAATAAATTGATGATGAAATGTGTTTTTCTATTATATACGGTTTGCCAAAGCTAATTAAAGTAGCAGTTTTGTTGCTTGAAACTGTTCCGTTTCAAGCCCTTTGAAAAATGCAAATTAAATCGTCAAAAAAAACAAAGTATTTCATGAACACAATGAACTAGTTTTCATGTAAAAAAAAAATAAAATTTTGTAATGCACTCGTAGTTTCCGTTATTACTTTGTTTTTTTTCTGTCTATATGCTCGGTAATGCTAAAAGTTTTTTAACCGCTTCTATATAACTTTTTCCAAGAAATTCGGCTGCAGGTCTACTGATGAGTTGGCATTAGCTTCAACGGAATATACTCGTAGTATATACAGAACAATACAGAAACCAAGCACAAAGGGTTTTCCAAAAGCGATTTCCGAACGGTTACAATTTTTAACGACCATCAATAAAATTATATGTCTGCTTTGATTCTTTGCCTTTCTGCTAATTAACCAGTAACTTTTTCATGTAAATAAAACAATTTTTAATTTACAGTTCTTCTCAACGTTTCGTAGATCTTTTGTTTACTTTTTCAAGGGATCGTAATTTTTGAAAATTGTCTACATTAAATTAAATTTTAAAATTCTATTTTCAAATAAGTTTTTCTCTATAATTTTTTTTTTAAATATATTTATTAAGCTTGAGGTCTTTTTTTTATATATTTTATTTCGTTTTATTATTCTATATTTCGTTAACAGCTTGTTAACATCATCAGGAATAATTTAATAATAAAAAAAAAATTAAATATAAAATAAAAAAAAAGACCTCAAGCTTAAGAAATATATTTCAAAAAATATAATAAAAAATCAATTAATAATATAATTTTCTCTATAATTTTAAATTAAAATTAAAATAAAACAATTACTTCAAACACATTATTGTTCGTCCTCTATTGAGCAAGAATCAATCACGAGTGCCTCCGTAGTCTAGTGCATGAACATTAGTCTTATCAATATGGAGGTTCGCTTAGACCCTGGGTTTAACTACAAACAAGCTTAAGAGCTTCGTAGAGTTTGTATTGTCTTAAAAAAAAAAAAAAAAAAAAAAATGTCTTTTATTCAGTCTGTTTTGTCAAATCACCGTAGACGGTCGTCGTTTTCAACAACACGTGCAAATAATTAATTTATTTTATCAAAATGGGTGTTCTGTTTTACGATCGTCATAATCGTCCTACCTAGAGGACTAATCGCAATATAGTGAATAAATTTGAGTCCCCTACTTCAGAAAACGATCGACCAAAACATCGCCGCTGTCCTTGAAATTGTGCAGGAGAATCCTAGGCAGTCCATTTCGCGTAGCTCACAAGAACTCGGCGTTTCGCAGACCAAAACTTGGCGAATTTTGCAACTAAGCCAGGAACTGAATGTAAACGACCTTAGACAACGAGAAGATGGTCTTCTTACGTGTATATGATGTAAACTGTCCACCGAGATCGTTCGATTTTACCCCATTAAACATTTCTTGTGGTGGGATTTTCTCAATTCGCATTTGTATACGAATACAAAAATACAAACCACAGCCGTCATCAAAGAGAACACAATCCATGCCATCGGTCAAATTCAGCCTGATTTATGTGCCAGAGTCATAAAATTTTTGCATTTCGGACACGCTCCACCCAGAGAAGCCGAAACGGACATTTGAACGATGTTATATTCCACACATAATGACTTCAATGGGTGTTTCAAATTAATAAAAAATTTCGATGATGCCTCACACAATTTTTCTTTTACTTAAAATTAAAGATAGAGAAGCGCTTAAAGAAAGACCCTATACATACGTCAGTAAATATATATATATATTACTTTATATGAAGAATATTTCATTGTATTGATGAAATACTTTCATTGCATTTACGACAACAATATTATTTCATATAAGAAAGTTTTCATCAAGTTTATGAATTAACTTTGTTTATGTAATAACAACATTATATAAATGAAACATTTTGATTTTATATATGAAAATCTTGCATTAAACTAATGAAATAGTTTCATTAGATTTATGAAACAAGCACCCAAATAATGCTCATAAATGTAATGAGACACTTTTCATTGCTCCAATAAAGGACATCTTTGGCTGAGTTTTAATGACAAATTTTATTGTATTAATGAATGAATAATGAATTTTTTTTTTCAGCGTAGAAACGTTTATTTTCTATTTCGGCGGAACATAAAATTGAAACTGCGTTACGAGAAATATCACCTATTCCGCGTGTTGTCGTCGAATTAACATTGTGTAACCGCCTTTGGAAATGTTTTAAAGACGTACTCAACTGGACAAATTCGTTGGTATTACGGATATCCTGTGAATCATAATGGAGCTCTTTACGTTTGTCAAATAGACTCGACAGTTTATAGTACATTAATCAAACATATATAATTTTTCTTTAAACTTACAAACTATCGAGTCGATGTGACAACCGTAATAAGGCCGAATGTCATTCACACTTCTTTAACTATAATCAAGTTAAAGAAAACGTAACAAAAAAATGCAGACGCACCGTTTTGCAAGAATTAAGCTGTATTCACCCCACCACCTATCTCTTCACTACACTGCACCTTTGCAACTAGTTGCAGTGGAATGCAGACCTAGAGGAAATCTCCTGATCACTGATGCAAAGAAAAAATAGATAAATTGAAACTTAAATTTTCACAAATCCCAGAAAACACTTCAACTAAAACAAGTCAACCAAATTAAACTAACGTCCTCATGTCGATTCATTTCTAACTAATGAACTAATTTAAATTCTTATTGGCATACCATCCCTCTTGATTTAAAGGAATATATTCATCTGTGAGACTGTGTGTAGGGGTATGTGTGTGCGTAGACCAGCCTAAGTAAATTTATTTAATTTATCAATTTTCTAAAATCCCCCTAAGATGTTTTACAACTGAGGCTAATTGGTTTATTTTACTAATTTATATTTGAATTTATGCATTTTAATATTTCATCGTATTAAGACAGTTTGTTATAAATAAAATGAAATTGGATTTTGCAAAGATAGAAATTTCGAGTCGGTGGAGATGGAGGCTGCGGAAAGATTGTTATTAAAATGGATGTGTTTGGAGAGGAAAAAAAGAATATAAATATTTTTTTAACTTATTGCGGCATTATCCCATCAAACTCCTAGAGGGTTTAATTAACTTGTACAGCAAGTGGTGTTGTTTTCATGTTGTGCATGTCTATAAATATGTTAATATTGCAAAAGAAATTTATTAAATTAGAGAAAACTTGCAAGTTCATACTTACTACTAGTGCATTCTACTGGGAAGATACTATAAAACATTGTTCCTGATATGAGTCGCAAATAGTTTGTTTCTTGTCAAAAAACATATCTGAAATTCCTCTAGTGAAGCATTATCCTCACAAACTTCGTCGTTAAGAGAAGTACGTAAAACAATCCATTATGGTTCAAAACGTATAGGCTGAGTGGGTAGAATTTTCCAAAACTCTTATCAAGTTTATGTTGTTTCACTGGTATATGATGAGATGCGCATAGAAGTAACTAATTATTTAAAATTTTTATCTAAAACCAATTTACTGACAGGGTAGCGATGGCTGAAGTAGTCTGCACATTGTCAACAAATTAAAAAAGTCCTGGGTTAGAGCACAGCTTCATAATAAAATCATAAGAATATCTCGTATTTTTCTGATGTGCATTAGTGTGTCTTTGTATTATCAACTGTTGTTGGAAGGTGTCATTAATGAAGGCATACTCACTGGTCACTGAACAGTACCAACTTCAGTTGATACCAATCCACAATCACATCAGTGCGCCCTCCTTCATCGGTATTGTGTAGCACTGGCGAATTAAAATAATTACTAAAAATGGCTACTAAAACGAAGCTTCAAAATAGAGCACGTCTCCCTGACATCATCGCCTGAGTGCTGGTTCAAGTTAAAAGAAAAAGTTTAAATTTAATAAACTCCCTCGTAAAAAAATTAATCAAAATCTAAATCATTCATCAAATGAAAACCATTTTAAATATAATATAATGCCTTTCAAACTTTTCAAATTACCATAATAATTATGATATTTATCTACAACAACAAAAACAGAACATACAAGCAAAATTATGAGTGATAAATGATGTAACCAAATTGCAAACATTTGTTATATAACAAAAAAAGAAAACGCCACGCCAAGATTTATTTATTTGCAACTAAGTAATAGAAAAATTTTACAAAGTGCGTCTCAGAACAGCAAAAACAACAATAACTCGTCAATATCATTAATCAAAATATAAAATATCATTTATATTCTTTTATTTCCCTTTGTTTTCATATTTCCATAATAATGCCATAGAAATGTTCATATCAGATGTACGATGGCAGCTAAAACATCCGAAGACCAACAGCAAAGATTAATAATTTTTAATCATAAAGAAAACTATATGAACACGAACGGCTGGCTAAAGTTAAGTTTAGATTTTATAACAAAAATTATATGAAAAGTAAGTCGAACAATGCTGCCTACTTTGTACTCTATAGCAGGGGTGGGCGTATACTTGTTAAGTAAGTGGATGGTTTTAAAAAGTAGCTTTTGAAATTTTAAATGAAAAATTTTATTTAATTTAACTAGCTGGCCCGCGATGTTGCACGATATCGGTCGAAAAATCGTAGCTTTAGAAAAACTTTCACACTTGAAATATCCGTTGAATGTGTAGGAACACAGGCACACATTCGTTGCTTGTAGTAGGCTGCTATTTAGTTATTTTGAAAATGACGTGTATTAAATAACCAGCTGAAAACTGATAGCTGTTTGTTCTAAAAGTACATACTTCAGATAGCCTACATTAATATATGTGGACTTTTCACAAAAGATCCCAAGTCGAGATAAGAAAATGTCGTATTATTTAATCGCAAAGGAATTTTCACAAGACTAATAATCATCACCTTCCTAAGAATTTCAGTTTTCCAGATATCGCACAAAAAGTAATCATCTCTTGTAGACTTTAGAAATGGTGATTATTAATTGAACTACGATTATTACAAACGAATGACTGAATATTCCCTTTCTCTTAAGAGGCAGAGCGTTAATATATGGATACCAACAAAATGTTCCTTGTAATGTTCTCAATAAAAAATCTGAACTTTTCGTATATCAAAAACGTATGTATCATACGATTTTCTATATCGGCTTCTTATACAAGGATTGCTACTTAAAATGGTCGTAAAGCGAATAGGAGACGTTCAAACGCCAATACACGTGTATCTTTTTTTTGCCTTCTGTACTAGAATCAGTGGGCAGAACATTTTTATTTTCTTCGTGTTGTACACTATAATTTGCGATGTCATAAGACATTCCCATTTATATCCGACCTGAAGTAGGAATTAAGATATGAGTGCATTATAGACTTTGCTTTAGGTCACTATTTAGAATAACAGCAATCGATTCGTTTATGGTTAATATGGAATGCAAAATCTCTATCGTTGGACAACAGCATTGATAGAGAATGCTTATAAATTTTCAAAGGCCTGATCCTTCAGTTACATACGTATTGATCGAATTTTAAAAACGTAGCTGCAACGAAAAATATTTGCTGTATAAATAAATAAGTTGAATAGAATTTGCGGAATGCAGAGTTAATATGCTGATTAGTTCAGTCAGCATATAGCAGCCAGAAAATTGCGATTCTTTAATCATTATTTAATTTTATAATTGTTATAATTTTTATAATTCTGAAAATTTTTATGATTTTTATAATTGTTATTTTTTTTTTGTTCTTGAAATTATTATAATTTTTAAAATTTTTAAAATTTTTATAAATTCCAGAATTGTTATAATTTTTATAACTTTTATAAGTGCTATAATTTTTATAACTTTTATAAGTTTTATAACTTTTATAAGTTTTATAATTTTTATAACTCTTTTTATAATTCTGAAAATTTTTATGATTTTTATAATTGTTATTTTTTTTTTGGTTCTTGTAATTATTATAATTTTTAAAATTTTTATAAATTTTTTTTAATTTTATAATTTCTATAACTTTTATAATCTTTACTATTTTTATAAGTTTTATAATTTATGGTTCTTGCTATTTACTTGATTTTTTTTTATTTTAAATTAAATTATAATATTTTTCAAGCGGTCAGTAATGTTTTTCTAATTTTTATTTGTTGACTTTCGCCATTCTGTGTAGCTTCTTCAGGAAATTGGTTCCTGTGTAAAATTATTTATTATTAAATTAAATTTAAGAATATTGAAATTTAAATTTTACAATTTTTATAACTTTTACCATTTTTTATAATTTTTATAAAGCAAAAATTTTATAGTTTATTTTGAAAAAATTTTCTATTAATATTACTATTTATTTTATTATTAGCTATTAATTCGATCCCAAATAATGTCTCGCTTTAATGTTCGGTCCAATAATGATATTAAACTTTTATTTATTAAATCGTGGCATTATTTAAAGAGAAGTCAAAATATTTTTATTTTAAACTCTATTAGCGTCATATATATTTTAGCATTTTCCAAGGCATCCTTTTTTAAAGGTTACAAACCACAAATTTATAAATGTGATTAAATTTTTTCGGTCTCATGAATAAAAGAAAAAGCGCTCAGGATAAAGGGAAATAAAGCGATATTGAAAAACAATCATTTGTCCAAATCATGCCATCTGACGGCTGTTCATTAATCAGTCATAATGTTTTGAAGATACAATTTTTTTTTTCTTTAATACTCTTATCAGTGAACAATTTATAATGAATATCAAATGGAAAATTGCAAGATGTTGGCTTTGCGCGGGTAAATAAGTGACTGTTGTGTTGTTTGTCTTGTTCATGTTGCTGTTTGCTGCTGCTCATGCTGCTGCTTATCATTAGTTTCGTCTGCCCACAGGTAATTAATTATGCACTTTGTAGCCATTTGTGCCGACAGTTTTGAAAAATTGCTACAAACAAAAATTTTAACAACAACAATAAAAAGTTGAAAATCATTAACGTACCTTTTCGTATATTTTAATTAAGACTGTAGCAAGCAACAGCAATAACAACAACAAAAATTCAACAATAATAAATGATCAACATAATATTTTCTACATAAAATTCAGGGGAATTTGATATGAACACACTCACACTCCGAAATATGGAAGAGTGTAATAATACGAGTACTTCTTCTTAATAAAGATGTAGATTAATAATTTATGGTGCTGTATTGTCTTTAATTTCTTGCTTATAAATTCCCATTGCTTATATATTTTTATAATTTAAATATTTATTTACACATCTATCTTATCAATTCGCATTCCAAACAGCTGCTGTTTATTAAATCTTTTACTACGTTTTATGCAACATAATTTATTATCAATCAGGGAGAGTATAGAAGTAAATGTTTCAGCGATGTATGATAGCAGGGTATGCCAATTTTATGGGGGTCATCTATCATCACTAACAACAACAAGTGTCTTTCGAAATGTATGTGTGAGAATTTTTCAACTTTAGTCTGTTAAACTAGACAAGTTTTTTTTTCAAATATTTCAACATTTTAAATCTCTTATGGATGTTTCCATAGATAATCCAGCTGAACATTTAGAAGTTCTCAGATGACAATGGATTGGAAAAACTTCTTGTTTAAATAAATGAGATGGCTTAATAGAATATGGTGTAATTAGTGTAAAAAGTTGGATGGGCGGGAGCGCCGTGTAATGAAAAAGGGATGTAAAGGTTTAATAGAGTTGCCTATAGCCCAGTGTATGTTTACACAGCTGTTGGGATCACCTATTTAAAAGGCCTTCAAAACAACTGCCGATATAAAAACGAGGCAGTAGTTCCCGAATGGTGTTTTACGAATTGTAAAGATTTTACTTATTTCTCCAGGCTTTTACAATTTTAGTTTAGCCATTCCAACTTATTCTAGTTTACATGTATAACATGTTTTTCTTTCTCGTTATCAGGAAAGATTCATTTCGGAAGATCACATGCACCCATCAGAGAATAGTGCATACAATACAATGCACTCAATTGAATTCGATGCTTAAATGTGTATCACTCAAAGATTGCATTTGGTCAGTTAATTTAGTTAGTTAATTTGTATAGCCTGAGAGTTGCACTATAGCATTCACTGCAAACAAGTAAAGTATACTGACATTGTTCATTAAGCAAATATTTTATATTTCTGCTGTTTAAATGTATAGATACGTATTTCAGGTTTTATCGATTTCGAGTTGTTGAGGATAAACTTCTTTATTTTAGAAGCTTTTTAAAAGAATCTAATAAAATTTTTACAAATATGAACCCATTTAATTTTTTGAATATAAAAACCACAAAACTTCAAAATGTTCTAAAAACAATTAAAAAATTAATTTGTGAAATTATTATTGTTGACTTACTTTGAATTAATTTTCAATTAAATTTTTAATAATAATAAATAAAAATTTAATTAAAAATTATTAAAGTGAAGGGTAAAAAATAATTTAATGATATGGCAGCTTTGAGATAACCATTACTGCCAGACCCACGAATACGTTGCCCGATTTATTCAAATTTATTACATACTGTATGACCTGGATTTATGATATTATTTTTTTTTTCTGAGATACCGGCGCCTGTGCCATCTGGGTCTTTTTCTACCCACTTCGGCATAAAAAAGTTCGCAGACATATTTAATATTTTTTTTCTTTCAAACAACCTGGAAAAAGTATAAATAAACGCATTTTATGTATGTTGGAGGAAAATTCAAATCGCACGAAACATATAGGGTTATCAATTTAGTGCTGGTTCTGGCAAGGAGTATATTTTCGGTCGGAATTTGATGATGTTACGGACATAAGAAAATGGGGTGAACTATCTCTTACATCGTTTTAGGAGTTCGGTTCAATATAAAAAGTAATTTTTTAAGATCTTTCTGATTTAATCAAAAAAAAATACATCAAATTTAGAGAAATATATGAAATTTTTATTTGAGTCGTTAGAACGATCTATATAATTCAATGTTTAGAGATGATTTCATGTAAATGTTGACCGCAGCTAAGCCTCAAAGGGTTCTTACAGTGGGTCTAATATTGGTCTACTCTCTCCAACATATCGGCTGGTATCGCACGAATAAATTCTTCAATATTGGCGTGCAGTGTGTCAGCCGTTGCAGGCTTGTCCCTATAGACATGAGCCTTAACACAGCCAGTCTAAAGACGTTAAATTGCACGGTCAATTGGGCCGTTGTTTCACCAGCTGTGTGGAATTTGGCACCGTCCTGCTGAACAACCAAGTCCACCTCTTTCGTAGTGGAGTAACAGAGGCCCAATTGTTGCGAACGGCTCCGAATCGATCAATAACACTGGCGGATACAGCTGTACTGCCAAAAATAATTTTGTCAAAAAGGAAAGTTGCTAAAAAAAAATAGCTTTTATTATGCATATTGTGACGCATGACCTTAATAACCGCCATATTAGGCCTATTTCCGAAAGAATATGAATGGCCCCCATCCGCAAAGAATATTCAGAGAAAATCGTGAAGTTAAACTAAAAACCCTTTATGTTGGTGTCAGAATCCAAAAAACTGAACATCGTGCTATAGGCTTTTAGCTTTTGTGAAGAATATCTGTGTTTCTCATCATTTTCTTTGCACACGCACATTTTCAATAACATTAGAAATACCCATATAATACTGATTTTCTAACTTTGCACAATATAACTCACAGTATGTTAAGGTTTATATACGCGCATTATGAAAAATTTGTTATGCGTGTGTTAACTTAATGTCTTTATATGACACTGTACAAATACATATACACATGAATATATTCATGCACCAACCCATCCATATACATATAATTCTATCTTTAATGTTGCCATTATTTAAAAACAAAAAGAAAAAAAAACCAACCGGAATTTTTGACATGTGCATAAATTTTCGCAAAATATAATACTGAAGCGGGCAAAAAGCGACAACGTATAATAATTCATGCAGGTCTCATAATGTTAATACATTTATTTTTGTTTTCATGTAACATTTTAACATGTAGTTGTTGATTGTTGCCTTTGCTGTTACTGTTGTTGCTACTTTTTCATATGATTTATATGCAACAGACACGACAGTTAATTTGATATTTTGATTAACTGCAGAAAAGGCCGAAAATACGATTAATGTGTTTAAACCTTAAATGGGAGTGAAAAAAATATTAAAAAACACAAAAAAAAAACATTGTATTTGTAGAAGATAACAATGTAAATGTATGTATTTATTATTCTCATATCTGTTTTAACAATTAATGATCTGATGATTATAAGCTTAAATAATGGGTTAAAAGGTTTGCACAAATACACGAGAGTGGCAGCTTTAGAACATAAAAATGTATGACCTCTTTTAAAATTTGCAAATAAATGAATATTAACAAAAGGGAAATTCACATAAAATTGTTTAACAAAAAATAACTATAATTAGGAGCAGTGATATCAGCTGGTGGTGCTATAGTAGGGGTTTTTTTTTGTGGTCAAGTACGTGTGTATATGCTGTGAATTTTCCCTGTAGGAAAAATGTCAATAGGTGTAAATAGCACAATTATAATGCATACCTTTCTTAAAACTACTTCATACAATCCCTCATTAAACTATCAATAACTATCCAAACTCTCATTAACAATTTTCACCGAAAGCTTTAATTATCAGCAAATGTACGTGCTTGTGAAACCGTTAATGCTGCAAATGATAATGATTTTCCCGGCAACAGCTCCTCGTTACCTCCATAAAATTCAAGTTATATTTAATATAAATTTTTTTGTAACAAATCAAAAAACAAAAATAAAAAATTAAATATAAAGTTGATTTATTGCCATATAAACGAAACTCACATGTGTGTAACACATCAACAGCATCAGCATCATGATCATGAAAAACAAAGGCGTGAAGGATTGAGTGGAGCAGTGGTAGCGATAAGAATTGTGTTGCACACAGAGTATACCTTGGCAACTAGATACAATCATTGAACGTACACATGTCTGTATATACACAGGGCGTCCCAAAAGAAGCGAAGGTGTTTGAATTCCTTATAACTTTTTTATTATAATTTTTTTTTTGTTTTCTGCATTTTTTTAAACAAGACTTGGGTACTCTCAAATGAGACAGTGCACAATTGAACAGCGTGCCAAAATTCTTGAACTTCAAAAGAAAATCATGATTGTATTTTAGAGCGACGAAATACATTTCCAATTGCATAGGTTCGTTAATAGGCGAAAAAGTGCTACGGAAAATCCAAGAGTAGTTCAACAGCGTAAATTCACCCAATTAAGTGTAGCGTTAGGTGCGTTGACCTTTCGTCGGAAGGGATAATTGAGCCATATTTTTTTTTTTAAATGAACACGGTGTCATCCGTTTCCATCACTGGTTTTAGATATCAGACAATGTTGGAAAACCATACGCAAGTATGATACCAACAGCATGGAGCCACAGCGCGCACTGATTCGTGTCCCACAAAGAACTGAAACCCCTTCGGTAATTTCGGGCCACCCTATATATTGCATTCAACTTATTTTACTTTCTTTTTGTAGCTTCTGGCTGGAAATGTCAGTGATAGAATTTTTCGCTTTTGAGTCCCTCAACTCAGTTAACTTCGTTTGCATATAAATTTAATTTTGGCCTTTGGCCATTGATGAAGACCCCAACCACCGAATGTTGTTTAACGAATTGCTGATGAAAGCGTTGCATCATAAATTACAATAAAAAATTGTATGCATTTCAGTGCTGTCGTTTGTAAAGCAGAATATTTAATGTAGACAGCATTTAATTACGTTTGTATTGCAATGTTTTTTGTTCTTAAAATATTATAACGATTTAAGATGGGGCAAAGTAAAGTTTCTGTGTGTTGGTAAATTGTGTCTAATAGACTTGGCGTGTTTTTGAAATGAAATCGTGTACATTTACATTTACCAGACTAGACACGTTACATTGCATGCTTTTGGCAATTGATTAAGTTATGAAATGTAATTAATTTATATCGATTATGATGCTTATCATAGAGATAAATTATAATTTATTTATGTCTGTGATTAATTGATTAATAAATGAGGTAGTGTTTTCCCGCTGCACAGAGATGTAAAATAATGTTATTATTTATTTGATAAAAAAGAAAAACTAAATATTATTATTATATTACTTACTTCCCCGGCGAATTATTCACCCTCAGTAATTTGCCATTTTATATAAAAGTTTATTTTCAATATATCGTGAAAACCATCCACTAGATTTCCCTTCGCTAAGTAAAGATTAATAAGTCCAACTTTATTCGTGGTCCTTCAAGCTGCAAATTATTTCAAGAGCAAAATGAAGGGCTTTTAATCCGTTTTTTATTTTTTCTCGTGGAGCAGCACTCACATGCGATGCATTGTACTGGAACTAGATCAAAGGGATAGTGATAGAGTGTTGAAGCTTCGCTACCTTACAACCCTGCTGTTGCCCATTTTTTTTCTTTTTGTTTATAGAAGTGTTGCAGCGCCTCTGATGTCAAGGAGACGTATTCAAT
The DNA here is from genome assembly GCA_963924685.1 of Dexiosoma caninum. Taxonomy (NCBI): domain Eukaryota; kingdom Metazoa; phylum Arthropoda; class Insecta; order Diptera; family Tachinidae; genus Dexiosoma; species Dexiosoma caninum. Next base: position 13,483,571 of record OZ004727.1, read on the forward strand.
TTTGAAGCTTTGTTTTAGGCTACTACTCTATGAATTATTTTACTTCGCCGATGAAGCTACACGCTATCGATGAAGAAGGGTGCTCTCATGTGCCTGTGGATTGGTTACAGCTGAAGCCGGTACTGTTCAGTAACCAGTTGCTATGCCTTCGCCACTGAAACCGTCCGACAACAACTGACGTAAAGGCACATCAGCAAAAATGTATTTTTAGTACGTTTGGTGGGTTTCTGGCTTGTAATCAATCATATACTATAATACTTATTGATTTCATAAAACAATTTCATTGATTTAATTAGAATTCTTCATTGATTTCATGCTCATTGTTATTATATGATTTATTTATGTTTGTTGTTTGGTCAAGCATGCTTATATGTGCATTTTATTGCAACTAATGTCAACTAGTCAGTTTAGAACCTCAATCAAGTATGTAAAAAATCTAAGAAACCGCAGACATTTATACAAAGACTTCCAACAACCATTTGATAATTAGTTGTATACAAACATAGCGAAGAATGTTTATTGTATATGTGAGTACGCCATCCCGCTTTTAGGCAAAGAAAATTATAGATATAAAATTTGTTTATTTCTTTTTATTTATTTATTTAATTAATTAATTAAGTGCTTAAATCAAAAACAAAATATATTTTTTTATATTTGCCAAAAATACTCAAAAAGAAAATTCAATTATACAATGTAATGATTTTCTGAAATGCAATGAATATGCAGAATTTGAGAGGAATCGTGTATACAATGTAATCTTTATTAATATAATGAATATTTTTCTTTTTCAGTATCAGTATGTCAGAAACATTATATCAATGTATAGATTTTTATTATCACACAGAACTGCTCATATTTTATTTAAAATAATTTTTGGTAATTAATTCTACAATGGCGAAATTTAGCTTTTACTAATCTCCATATCTTCACCCTCCAAATCCGATTGTTCAATTTTCAATGTAAATAATCTTTTAGATCATTTTACAAATTAATTTTCCATGTATCCCATAAATCTCTGCTACCACACAAAATTCTTTAAGATACCTGTCAATTTCCCATAACCATGCTTCTTTACTCTTAGTAAATCTGCACATTAATAAAATTGCACTCAAGATATAAATTTCATGTGTATTTGTGCATATAAATCTTTGCATTTACATATTGCAGTTTAAGGTAATATTTCAAACCTGCACAAGACTCATATTTCACACAAAAATTGTGTACAAAAAGTGACCTCGTAATAGTCAAGATTAATGGTCATTGCTGAAAATTAAACAAGAACATGTAAACACGAAAAAAAGAAGGCATAAAAAATTCAACAAGGAGAAAAATACTTGCACAAGTTAATAATGTACAGTGGTTAGAAAAAAAAAATTATTCCACAGTGCGCGGCCTGAATAATCGTGATGCCGTGATAGGATTAAAACGTTTTTGGGGTGTATTTTAATGCTGCGAAATGCATGCGAGTAGCAAATCAACTGCATGCGTACGCTTTCTCAATTTTGATACTGGAGCAACCGCTAGTTGAATTTCGATATGTGTTTTTTCGGATTTTCTTGATCTTTTGTACTGTTTTGCTTTTAAGCCATAACTGGTAACGTGAGGTCAAAATGGACCCCACCACACACAGATGTTGTTATAATCTTCATGATATGGATATCAAATAAAAGTTAAATACGGGAAAAAAAATCAAAATCAACTGAGGACACTATAATTTTTAATAGACTTCCATGATGGATGGATATTAAATGAAATCGATTTTTCAGAAAAGAACTAAAAATAAAGTGGAATGCGTAGTTTTCAGAAAAACTGGTTTTTGAAATGATTCCTTTCTTAAAACACAATTTCTTTAAAAAAAAATTTACTTTTTGAAAATATAACTTTTTAGAGAAGGTACTTTGTGGAATAAATACTATTTTAAAAAGCTACAGATTTTAAAAAGCATTTTTTGGAAAAGTATTTTTTATAAAAATCAATATCTATAAATAAAACGGCTGATAAGTTAATGCGGCGTGTGACGAAGTGCACGGCGTTAATCTAATAAGTTTAAAATAAAGTGAATAAAAATGTTATTAATTTTTAGATGTGGTGTCAGGGGTCTGGAGTCTAACCGACAGCTTTTGTGAAGTAGTTGAAGTTTCTGTTTGGTGATATTATAAAAGTGAGTTTTGAAAATAAAAAAAAGAACAGAAAATTAAATGAAATATTTTTTTGATCCGATGAGGAAATACCTGCCATTTATTTTTTAAAAAAATTTTTTATATAAATTTTGCTCGTGGCTACGCCATAGCTAGTCCATCAGTGGCTCCTACTTTGCTATACTTTTCGCAGCATCACTGCCGATATCTCACCAATCACAGCTGTAATATTGTCCTCGAGGCTGGAATTGCGGGTGACTTGTCTGTGTACACATATACCCTCAAAAATTAGTCAAGTGGGCTCAAATCGCATGATCTTAGCGGTCAGTGGGCTGCTCCCAAACGTGAGAATAAATGTAAGATCTTCATTGACCCTGGTCGATACAACAGCAATATTTTCTTCGGTAAGCACTCTTCGCATAAGGGTTGGTAGATTAATGTCCTATAAAGTGAAATTGTGGCGAATTTTGGTCACAACAGCTCGTTCGGTGGGTCGATTATGACGAGCATAAAATGACACGCAGACACTTTGCAGCGTAGCCACATACGAGTCTATCCCACGGAGTGAGAAATTTTACGGTAGAGAGAACATAGAGACCGTAACATTGAATTCTAAATAAATATTGTATCACTGTTTTAGTATCTCGAGATCATGCAAGTATTTGCTAACAGCTTAAATTCTGCTTCAGCTGATAGCAATCGACAATCGCATCAGAACGCCCTCCTTCGTCGGTATTGTGTAGCACCGGCGAAGTAAAATAATAATAAAAATGGCTACTGAACCGAAATTATTGCAAACAAACAAAAATCCTCAAAATCACTGTGTAACACAGATCAGGGATATAAATTATTTTGTTTCTGTCGCTTGTGTAGTTGGTTAGTAATTTGTGCTGTTAGTCCATTTTTTATACTGTGGGCCTTAAAAAGTATTTGGTTTGTAGCCATTTATATGCAATTGGAAACGCAGAAATGCTTGTTTTTTCGTAAGTTTCTTTTTAAAAGTAACAGCAAGCAAATAAGAGGTTTAATATACGGATGCTGAATTAACCAAATCGATTAACTCCATCTCGGTAATCGTTAATTTCTTAAAACCATTTCAACACTATTATTATTTAACACAATATTCTCTGCCAATGAATAGGAAAAAGGCACTTTCAAACTACAATATCATTCACACGATATCTTAGTTTATTTAGATTTCTAAACAAAAACGATTTTTTAATTTTTCTAAAATTATTATTGCTTGTAGTTATGCTATTTGACTACAAAAGCAATCATATATTGAAAATATTAAGCAGTATAATATTGTGCAGTGTTTCAAGTGCAAAATGTAATTGGAAGATACGATAATACACGAGCACAGCAACATCAACAGCGAGTACAAAGGATTCATGAACTTTTAAGAGGCAATAAAACAAGCAGTACAAGTGTGTTAAATGCAAGATTGCAAATCTATTAAAATACTTGAATAAATTTTTGAAAAATAAAATTAACGAAGAAACAATGCCATGGAATGCTTGCAATACATACAAATTTAACAGCCATTTTCACAATGTCTAATTATTTTACTTTTAACAGAAAATTAACTAACTGGCGGTTTGCTTAACAGACACTATTTAATCAATGGTTAATGATTTAACTTTCAGTTACTTAACAAAAGAATTCTCTAAAAAGTACGGCATTATTGTTTGTGTTGTTTACGAAAAATACTATAATGACAGAAATAGAAAAAAATCTTAATGTTTGTGAAAAAAAACATTGAAGTTTACTGAAAGGAAAAGACGGAATATTCATAAGCAACAACTTGTTCCAGCTTGGAACATTAAAAAAAAACAAGTGAGACAGGTCAAATATTGGTTTATAAAAATATTGAGATATACACATGTTAAAAAGTTTTTTGCAGAGCCTCTAATATCACAGCAAGATTTCTTTTTTTTGTTTCAAAGTTTTAAAGTTATAAACATTGAAAAAATATAAGTGTTGCTTTCCCATTTTTTAAATGTGTAAATTTTTTCTATTTATCTATTAAATTAGCTATGCATAGGTGTCGATTATATTGTTAACCGCCACATTTTGTTCGGTTAAATTTAACGGACACTTTTTCGTTAAATGGTGTCAGTTAAAAGTTAATCATATTTTGTGAAATATATTTTTAGTTAACCGACTTAAAACAATTAGTTTTTTTAGAATTACGAACCTCTGTGTTAATTAAGCTATTTCCTGGAATTGATAACAGGATCATTTGATACCAATTTTATTACAATCACTTATAATACAAATGAGTTTAAAAATTAATTTCTTAAAAAAATAATTAAGAAAAAAAAATATTAATTATATTATTAATTGACCTTTTTTATTATATTTTTTGCAAAAAAAAAGACCTCAAGCTTAATAAAAAAAAAAAAAAAAAAAATATAGTATTCATGGGAAAATTAAATTTCTTAAGAAAAAACAGTTAAATATGAAAAAAATTTCGAAATATAAAAAATAATTATTTTTTAAGATTCTAATTTTAAAATTGTGCTTTTTCCCTTAAAAAATTTATGTCATATTTATTATTACATACTTTATCATATTTTCATAAAGTATTTTTTTTACAAAAAAAAAGCACAATTTTAAAATTAGAATCATATTAAGAGATATTCCTAAAATAAATTCAGTTAATAAATAATTTTTTTTTGTTAAAAAAAAAGGCTTTAAATATTTTTAAAACGCCAAAAAAAAATAATTGAAATTTTTTTTCATTTCTTGTGCTTTGGAATAAGCAATTGTTAAAAACATTTTTAGCGTCAGTCAGTGAGTTTTAAACAAAAAATAAATGACTTCTGTCATTAACAACTTAGATGAAAAATATTTAATACCTTATTTTTCGTTTGAAATTAAGCTTAAATATACAAAAAAAAAAAAAAAACCCACACATGCATGAGTACATACAATATAATTTAGCTAAAATGCATTTAAGCCTTCACGATTCGTGAGAATTGTATATCCTTTTCATATCTACGTGTATGTTAAATTTAGCCTTGAATATACAAACAAGAAATACAAATTATTGCTTCGCTTTATAATCAAAACCCATGGTATCCTTAATGACCATTTAAGAGTGTGGATAACAAAAGTAATACAACGATACAACTATAACGTAGCCACCACACAAATGAAAATAAAAACATATAATCAGCGTCGTCATCGTCTTCATCATCATCATCATCATCATCCATATCAACATCATCATTATTTTCATCAGCGTCATACATGTTAAGCATTATTCATAAGTGCAATAAAAACAAAATCAACATTTTTGTGAAATTCGTTGAAATGCATGTTCACGTACGTTGTTTTCATTTTAAATATGTATATTTGTAGGTATGTAAAGGGTGGTTAAATTTCAAGGGCCGATGTTGATTTTGAATAAAACACAAACTATTTAGGAAATTATTGTAATTTTATTTTATTATGATATATTGGTATTACTCAATTATGTATGGAACAAAATATCGGCCAAATGGGCGCCGCGACCACGGCAACAGTGGATGATCAATTTTCGAAGAAAATCATCTTCAGTGATGAGGCACATTTTCACCTCAGTGGATTCGTCAATAAACAGAATTGCCGCATTTGGGCGAATGAGAATCCAAGAGTGATTGTCGAAAAACCAATGCACCCACAAAGAGTGACTGTTTGGTGCGGTTTATGGGCTGGCGGCATCATCGGGCCGTATTTTTTCCAAAATGAGGCCGGTCAGGCAGTTACTGTGAATGGTGTTCGCTATCGTGAGATGATAACGAACTTTTTATGGCCCGAATTGGAAGATATGGATGTGGACGATATGTGGTTTCAGCAGGACGGTGCCACTTGCCACACAGCTAACGAAACAATGGGTCTTTTGCGCAACAAATTCAATGGCCGTGTTATCTCACGTAATGGCGATGTCAATTGGCCGCCAAGATCATGTGATTTGACACCGTTGGACTTTTTTCTTTGGGGTTATTTGAAAGAAAAGGTGTACGTCGATAAGCCAGCAACAATTCAAGAGCTAAAGGATGAGATAATTCGGCACATTAACGGCATAGAACCGCAATTATGCCTCAGCGTCATCGAAAATTTGGACCATCGGATGGAGGTGTGCCGCCGTGGTCGCGGCGCCCATTTGGCCGATATTTTGTTCCATACATAATTGAGTAATACCAATATATCATAATAAAATAAAATTACAATAATTTCCTAAATAGTTTGTGTTTTATTCAAAATCAACATCGGCCCTTGAAATTTAACCACCCTTTATGTAGGTTTAGAAGAATAAAAATAATGACCACTTTGGCATCTCGTGGCAAATAACCATTCATCAATTTGTCCAAATTACAGACATTTCACAGCGCTGGTACTTTTTTCACAAATTTGCTTTTTTGCTTTATATTTTCGTTTTCTTTAAATTCGTTTACACCAAATACATATATAGATGGGGGCATAACATGCTTTAGCTAAAAAGGAGAACCGTATTCTTAGTATTAATATTATACAATACTTGTATTTAAGTGGCATTATAAACTCCAAAAAAACATAAATAAATAAATGAAAAAAAAGCAACTAAACTGCAAAAGAAGTGTACAATTTATAAAAGCTGGTGGGCCATGTTTACAAATCAGTTAAAGTCCAAAAATATGAAAATCTACATAAACAATGCGAATGAAAACAATTTTGGGCGTATCAGTCTCAATTATGAATATAAATATTCATTCATTCATTCATTTGCATATGTACATTTATGAGATTTATCAAGAATGAGAATACTGAAGTTATTTATTTCTGTGAACGCAAAAAATTTCTATAAATGTATGCGTTTTTTCAAGTATTCATAAATGCGCAATGAGAAGTAAAAAAATGTTTTTTGTTTCTCGGGCAAATTTCAGGTTAGGAAGTAAATTGGCTTAAGAACCCATTTTATTTTTAACAAATTCACTTTTAGCGATACCAATATAAAGTAGAAATATGGGAATTAATAATGGAGTATGATTTCTGGCAAATGCCCGCCTTTACTATGTCGGCAGACATCGACTGATTTCATAAAATTTTTAACCACGTTTTACAACAATGCTTCGATTATCTCATCAATGCAGCGCTTAATTTAATCTTTCAAAGCGCCACTTGTATGTAGTGTGTTCACGTAAATCCGCTCTTTCAAATGGCTTCAGATAAAATAATCCACCGACGTTGAATCGCAAGAACGAGGCGAGAAAGTAACCGCCCGGGAAATTAATCATGCAATAATTAAATTGTTTGGCAGGCTGTGTTGCTTGTGACGCCTTCTTGCTGAAAGCAAAGGTCACTGATGTCAACATTAGCCAATTGTGGCCACAAAAGATCGGTTACCAGGGTTTGGTAACGCAGAGAATTCACGGTGACTTCGTTTCCTTGCTCATTTTCAAAAAAAAAAAAAAACATGCCGCTGATGCCGCCTGACCACAAACCGCACCAAACGGTCACTTTCCTTTTGAGTAATGGTTTTTCGGGGACTGTTTGTGAATGTTGTGAGCTCCATATGCGACAATTTTGTTTGTTTACATACCGCCGATTAGCGATTAAATTATGCACAGCGGGATCAAAAAGAGCCGATTACAAGGAAAAGATGCTCGAATTTTACAAAGTGATACAATAAATTTGCTCCAATATGATAGAGTTCCATGTTTGTTTTACCATACAGGAGAAAACCCTTGTGCCCGGTCGAAGCCGGTCTGGCAAAAAAACTTTAATTAGCGAAGTTGGTGTTCCTTATTGATTAATTGATAATGAAATAACTCCAACAAAAAATGCAGTAAATCGCACAGCAGACTAAATAATACCGAAAAACAAAATGAAATGAAATAACTCCCATATTAAAATTTTTGGCCAAAAAAATATAATAACTTACAAAAAATTAAGTAAATTCGGGACTTATATCATAAAGAATCTACACTTATAACATACTTGTCAGATACTAAAAATATTTCTAGTGCTGGGCCCAAATTATGGCGGTCGATATCGAACGCAATTCTTAAACATTTGAATAGAATTTTGTATGAAATTTGAATCGAAGCGCCGTAATTTGCCCCCTGGCTACATTAAATATTCGTAAACAAGTTGTAACAACTTACATGCCATGCAGCGGTCAGAATTCATAGCTATTTATAATATTCGTAATTTTTAAGGGTCATGGGTCATCAGTACGTTTGCGAAAATTTGTATAAATTGTTTCACAAATTTTCAGGTGCCCTAAATAGCACAGATCTGCACTCAATTATGAAACTATACCATCAACAACAATACCCAACGCCGGCCTGTAGTGGTGGCAAAAATTGCCGTTCGTGTAAATCATTTTGAAATTTATGGTTAAAGTGAAGCGGACTAATCAGTTTGCTAAAGACAACAACTGTATTTTAAATAGACTGCTGCGGCATACTGCGTGCAAATGGTTAATAAACTTTAAAAGCAACTTGATAGATTGAAAACAATTTTTAGTTAATGTAATAAGGAGAATTGCTTATAATTTTCACAAAATCGATCATGTATTGATAGGTATTTTGAAATTAATTTATAACAACTGCTGCGAGCAGATAACAAATACGAATATTGAAAGTTTATTTTAATTTAACTTTTTTTCTGCTTTTGCTTTTCGCTTTCGAGTTTTATAATAAATGACACGTTTTGTTGGATACCTTTAGACATCATTAATCAAGGCTTGTATTTCTTTTTAGTTGCAGCCGTGTTCAGACAACAGAAAATTGATCATTTGTATATCTAATTGGATTTCTTTTACCTTTCTCCCAAAAATACACATCAACCTAAATTTCGTTTTTTCTTGTATTCTCTTTTGTTCAGTTGAAAATTATTTAAACGCATTAGTCACACCATCATTATTTCTCATTTCTCTTTTTAGTTTAATTTTTCGCTGTGTGTTTTTTTTTTCTTTCTTCCTTTTAGCTGTCGTAACCACATGACAAGCTGTCATGACAAGTCATCATTTTGATCTGGGTCGTTATAAATGTTGCCTTAAGCGTTGATGTTTAAACAAATTACTGTAGTCTTTATTTGTTACGCTTTTATGAACACACGAATATATTTGACCAAAAACGGTCGTCAGGCATTTGATAAGTTGTTAATGCTTCATATCGGCATCATTATTGTGTTGTGCGTGTGAACACAATTTCCGTATCTGGCTCAGTTTGAATTGTCTGTCTGCTTTTTAATTTGCCACTTGTCTTACGCAATTGTATAATTTTCTTATTTAATGTTTTATTTATTTCGCTTGTACGATTTTATGGAAAAACAATTTTGATTGTAATTGTTTGTGATCTTTACTATCGTTTTTTTTTTTAATTTTTTTTTATTTATTTATTAATTTTTGTTTTCTTTATAACGTCAAGTTATTTTGCCGCATAAGGCGAAAATCAATTAGCCAATGAATTTAAGAAGAAAATTTCTTGATGTAAAAAAAGTATGATTTTTTTTATTAATGAAAATATGCGTTATAATTAAAATGACGAAGTTTGTGATTAGAAAAAATATTTTTGACTATTTTAGTATTTGAAATATTTGAAGTAAAAAAAATTAAATGATTTTTTTAGATTGAAAAAATTTCAAACATGTAATAATTGAAATTTTAGGCCATGACAACACATCAGCGGAATGCTAAAAGCGGTAATGTCGTATAAATACAGACAGTTTAAATAGTTGTACTACAACCAGGGACTCTCATTGTAGTTAGTCATGATGCTCGTAGTAGACGTGTTTGATTGTTTGTGTGTAAAGGAAGTTGCTTAACAACTCTGCAAGTAATATTGGACTACATGGTCCATGGTAGTTGAAAAGGACTGGTCCTATTTAGTGAAGCCTTTCAGCACGGCATTCAAAATAGCAGCCTATTATTATACAATTTTCAATCCATTTAATTTTTCTAAGGGTCTCTTTCACCAAACATATTTAAACACAATTTAATTTAATTAATTATCTTTATTTAAAGTATGTTTCAAAAAATTCTATTTCCACCAACTGAAACACAAGAAAGTATGGTAACGCTCTGATATTTAATATGATAGCGTCAACTTACAGCTTTTTAAAAAGCTGTTTTAAAGCTGTTTTATGCTGTTGCAAAATTAATAGTTAAATGCAGAGTGCTGGCTACTTAAACAGTATTTAAATATTCAATGAGTATATCTGGATGAAAATGAAAGTCGACATTTAAATATGAATTGATATTTAAATAGAATTGGTGAAATAGGCTCTAAAATATTTATTGTATAAGGAAAATTTTTAAAGAAGCTATTTGGTTTGTTTTGTTTGTACAGAGTGGGCCAAAAGTCACGCGTGCTTTTTTGTTATTTATTATTTTTTATTTTTATTTATTTTTTAATATAATATAAGCTTTGTACGATCTAAATTTTAATTATGAAAAATAATATCAAAAAGATGACCACTATTTTCATCATCATGCACAATTCAGCTCTTAAACAGGCGTTTTGCATAACTGCACGCAAAGTTACAAGCTCTATTGCCCTGATCTCAGCTTCAATGTTGTGTTTTAGTTGCTCTATAGTTTGGGGCTTGTTAACATACACTCGTTCCTTGAGATAACCCCATTGAAAATAATCAGGGGCAGTTAAGTCTGCTGAATTTCTATCTGAATTTCTTGAGATAATTCGGTCTTCAAAAATAGAAAAAGTAAGATTCTACCACTTTGGTACGTTGCTCGGTCGTTAAATTTTGCATGGTGGTGTAACACGGTTCGATGAATAAAATCTAAAAAAAAACAATAAAAAATAATAATAAACAAAAAAGTTATTCAAGTTTTACACGCAAGGGTGACTTTTGGCCCACCCGGTATATTCCGTAATTTTCAAATATTTTTTCGAAGTTCTTGTATAAACAAGTCAAATTTCTTAGATTTTTTCAAGAATTTCGTTAAAGATTAATTTTTTTCTGATTTGGTAACTTTTTTGGAAATATTATTTGGGAATTTATTTTTTATGCAGGGCAGCACTGTCCATAAAGTGGTGTCAAGGAGTAGTTTTTGAATTAATCCGAAATGATAAGTTATATGATCCAACCCTAGCACATCGTAATGTTACAGAGACCCTACATAGATTTAGTCTTGAACTAGTCCTAGTTCTTCGAGGTGTTCGATGTGCTATTCGATGACCTGTTAAATTTTACACCATATTATATTCAGTTCTTAGAAATATCAGAGTGAGCTACAAACACCATAACAATTTTTATTATTAACAACACATGGCGTTCCAATTTGCTATTACCTATTACATTTTAATAATGAATTCAGTTCTCTTTCATATGACCATCACGAGTCCATTTATATCGATGGAATCTTTGCAACCAATTTTCCTTAACCGTCGCACTTGACAATTTCATGTTAAATATTGTCCCTTAACTCATCTTAAAACCCGATAGAAATCTATCAAAAAAATTCAACGACATTAGATAGCGGGCATTCGAACGCATTCTAACTCGACGGAAAATTTGGAAATTTTGCCAGATTTAAATTCATGAAATTTCCATGCATATTGTGGTAAGTAAATCCATATAATAATATAAATCCATAACATATAAGACAATTTTCTTCACAAAATCTCAAGCCTATTTTAGTTATTCAAATATTTCTTTTTATTAAAACATTCTCCATTATTCACATGTGTAGAGGAAATCTTCGATGTCATAAATAATTAAAATTTAAAATTTTTGAACATTATTATCCCCCTTTCACAAAAACTAACAAATTAATCTACCAAATGTTGCTTCTAAATTATGTTTTTGACATGCCTTGAAAATTCAAACTTCAAACATATCAAAAATTTTATAGAAATACACTCACTCTCCATGAACATAACAAAATTAAATCTTTTGGTAAGACAGCTTCATTCGTTCGTGTTCATTATTGCTAACAAAAACGGAATAGAGATGAAAAAGGCATAGAAACATGTAACTACTAAATTGCATGGAAACTATCAAAATGAAAAACGTAGACAGTGAAACAAACAAGAAAAACAACTACCATTTATGTAAATGTACTATCTTAAATACAAAACAATAAAACACTGAGAGAAAAGATTTTCGGGCCACTTATAACACACAACTATAGAAGACCAAATGAAATAGGGCCATCAACGTAATTTGAATTTCATGTGTATGAATAATTTCTTTTGCAGAGCAGAAGAGCAAAGTATTCTTGTGACTGTTAAATTTGAGAAAATGGAATTCTTGGCATGACAGCAAACATACACGTATGCAAATTCATGTGTCCATCCAAGTAACTAAAAGCTGCCAAGAGCACTGTAGCAAACAGAACCTAATACAGATTGATGTGATGTGATGTGATGTGCTGTGCTGTGCTGTGCTGTGCTGTGATGTGATGTGATGCGAAAGGAAGGAAATCATGAATTTGTGCGGTCAAAGACATATGTACGTGTATTCATTTGAAATAAATATGCCCGGCATTTGTCTAAACTCAAATATATATTCACTTTTATAAACACAAAAATCAAATAACGTTCATGAGCAGTACCATACTAACGCATATCTTACTTACAGCGTCCTAACAAAAGAGAGCAAAATAGAATCAGAGAGATGATTATTTGCAATGAACATACAACTGAAGTTTTAATATTTTTCTGTATTTTGACTAACTGACAGACATACAGACAGGCAAATAGTCTAGCTATCTACAGATGGAATATAAGAAGTTGTAAATAAATGTAAACTGATGCACAAGGATGAGACCAACAGTCAAGTCATGTCAGTTAGTTGGAACAACTAATAGACATAGTATATTCTACTCTCATATCATGGCGAAACTCACATGTTTATTCGTAGAAGCTGAAAAACATTGTTCAGCAATAATTTTAAATTGCCAAATCCTAGCAACAGTGTGTAAGACATTTGAATGGCTCATGTCAATTTGTGTGTTGGGAATTTCTTAATAATTATTTTTAAATTTCTTTTAAGGCCTTTGGCTATTAACTGATATGCAATATGTTTCCTTGCATTTCCATTTCTAATTAGAATTTCTGCCCCATTTCAAATTAGCAATAAATCTAAAACAAATTCGAAGATGAATAGGGAGCATGTTTTCGTATTATATACGAAAAAAAAACACTACTCCCTCTATTCTCATCCCTGAAATTTATAATTCAAGTTCCGTTACAATGCAAATACAAACTATGACGACTGGATTATGGCTGCAAACGAATTTCAGTTGTGTTATCAAATTAATTATTTATAAGCAGTTGAAACCTACAAATCTCAACTGGCAATTGCTATTCGTAAGGGTTTGACAACCGTAATTGAGCCATAAATTTCAAATTAACAAATTTCTCAACAATATGTTGATTATTTCCGATTGGTGTTAAATGTTATATGTTCATGTTTACTTTTATTTCAAATAATTTAATGTTTTTCTTTTCCTCCTCGCTATAGAGGATATGCAAAGATGAAGTTTTGATTAGATATTGATGTTTTTAAGAAGATGTCCGTACGCGCACCAAATTATTACAGTAACGAATTACAGTTTATTGGGGAAGTATTCACTTCAATAATTTTGATACGAAAAAATATATTAAAAAATCTGCCAATTTTATTTTTAACAGATTCTGGCATACATTTAAAAAACCAAGTAGACATTAATACGGATTTTCGCTTGCTCTCAAAATTGTTCTTTGTTTACGTTACAAGTTTTTGCCACTGGCCGTGGTGATGTCTAAAGTAGTCTGCAACATTGGTTACAAAACCAAAAAGTCCTGGGGTTGGTCTCCATTTTCAGACCAAATCATAAAAACATCACGCATTTTTTCTGATGTGCATTAGTGTGTCTTTGTATTGTCAGTTGTTGTCGGAAGGTTTCAGTGGTGAAAGCAAAATCACTGGTCACTGAACAGTACCGCCTTCAGCTGATAGCAATCCACAGGTACATTAGAGTGCCCTCCTTCGTCGGTATTGTGTAGCACCGGCGAAGTAAAATAATTACTAAAACTTGGCTACTAAAGGGAAGCTTCAAAATTGAATACTACTTCTCCTTGACATCAGAAGCGCTGCAACACTGCTATAAAACATATGTAGGGGTCATTCCCTACGTGCTGGTACAAGATGAAAAATAAAAAGTAAAATAATAGAGACAAACAATTTTAAGGGTTTAAATCAGTTAATCTGCTGTTTATATATTTGGTATTGTAAAATATTTTCAAACAGTTTATGGCAATCTTTCTATAAACAAGTGAAACTTCTTAGGTTTTTGAAATTATTTTGCTGGAGGTCTACGAGATATAACCCAAACAACAGACTTTAATTAATAAAAAAAAAAAATTAATAAATATTCTTATAATTCTATTTGATTTATGTATTTATTCCACCGTTGAACTTTAAAAAAAAAAACAAAGCAAAAATTGTTTTTACGAAACGGTTATTGGAAAAAATAGCAGAATAAAAGGGATAGATCTTTAATTTTTACAGAACTCGTTGTCTGGTAATAAACAAAATAAAGGAAAAAACAATTAGTTTTACGGGTCTGAGGGTTAATAATTGACTTAAATACTTATTTAGCTTATTGGCCTTTAGATTGAAATTGTCTTACAGTACAGTTTAATTTTTTCAGTCATAAATAAAATGAAAATAATGAACAAAAACCTTTTCATTGTATATATAATTTTTTATTGTATTAAATGTACACTTTTATGTGTGTATATATGAAATTAACCAAAAATATATTTTGCCTGACCACATGATGGTTGTGCAAAACAAAAACAAGTAATCGAAATCATATGAAAAGTTAAATGGACTTTGAATGCCCAAACATGATCATTTAAGTTCCATTTAAATACTTTTCAAATTTATACTGAAAAAACATATTTGCTATTTAAATAGCTTTCAAAGATAAATGACATTTAATTATTGGCCTTTATAATAAGAAAAGAAATTGATTAATAGGAAACTTATATACTTGTGACATCTCTCGAGTTGAATATAGCGGAAAGTGCAGGCATGACAAGATGTACCGTTTCACAATTTAAGGTTTTACATCGATTTATACAATTTTAGGACGAATTTTTGTATTGCATATTGTGGTATAGCGTACATATAACGTTGCCTTAATATTGCAGGACCCTAACTTATGTTTGTCGTACTTTACATATCCAAAAAATAGAACATTTGTAAGCGCGTCTATTTTTTAGTTCCGTTCTTAGTAAATTTTGTAAATAATTTTAAATCAGTGCATGCCAATTTTTATCTATGAATATTGTATAATAATAACGTTAAACTAAATCTGTATTGATGCAACGTTGCCGGTTTCACATCAATTTTATTTTATAAAGAAAATTTCTGAAAATTAATTTTTAATACGATTGTATATGGTCAGATGAAATAAATAACATAACAGAAATTGCCAACAGTAGATGTTAATCAAGTGCAGATTTGCAACAAACTCAACATGGAATGCAGAAACAATAAAAAAAAAACTTAAAGTAATTCATTCACATGTCAACAGCATAGTCCGGTGCATTTAACAAAATAAAAGGAGTCAAGCACACACAAACACCCATATGTACATACAGAATGCAGCAGCATATCGTCATATAAAAGCAAAACAGCTGTAAGTTACATTGGATATTTTTAAGGGGGAAGCAAGAAACTGTATAATTATTGCATTAAGAATATGTTCGATAAGAACTTTACTATTAATTGTATAAGTACAATATTCTGAAGGCACCTGGCTTTCGATACGGTGTTTGTTAAGCACTAAACGGATTTTCAGCCGTGTTACAATTTCCTTGCGGAATGGTTTTCATTCCGTATTTACCATTCCATTCGAAGTAGACACAATCTTTTCTGTCAATCCGAAAGAAATTATTAAAACGTTTTTTATACAACATTATCAAGTAGCAAGTCATAATGTGGCAACATGATCAATCAGCTGTTTATAAAGAAAATAATTCTAGCAAAACGATAAAAATGCAAAAACTTGAAATCACTTTTTGAAATTTTTAAAACACATTGGAGCTTTTATGTTTTCTTTCTTTTCTCTGTCGTATACCGAAATTTGACAAATTCTGGCAATGCAGCAAAAATCAATTCCGATAATTGAGTTTTCTTGCAGAAATTTTTTAAAAGCGTTTTAAAAGTTTTAAAAATAATAATCCTGAAAATTACTTCAAATAAACTAATGTAAAATTAAATAAAAATATAATTTCTTTCGAAGTAAAAGTAGTTTTTAATAATATTTCCGTTCATGAATTTAATTTTTTCGTTTTTCATTTCTGGTAGTGCGATTCACTAACTTTTATTAGGAGAATTGTATCGCTAAAGCTGGCTGAATTTTCATTTTAGTAAAATTTTTAACGATATTCACTATCACTTCACGTCAGCTGTTATCGTTAAGTTTGCGACAATAATTTATGTGCTGTTTGTTTTGTCGATATACGAGTATGTGATTTTTAAAATGTTGTTGTTAAAATATTTGATTGTGACTCACATATACAATATTAAATCAAAATTCTGTTTCTTTGCTATGTATTTCCAAGAAATATTTTGCTTTTCTGGATATAAGGTTAGGTGGCGGACGCTCCCCGAAGGACAACGCAACACGTTTAAATTAAATAAAGTAAAATGAATAAAAATATTTGTAAATACGAAGCATTTCTTTATGTTTTACATCTTCCTCTTTTCACTTTTTGTTTATTTTCACACACAGAAAAAATAATTGTTAAATTTTTTCCAAATAAGGCTTTGTTCAGTAAATATTTTCTTTCAATTAAATCAAATTTTAATTGAATTCACATTTTTTTTAATTGACTTTCTTAGTCTCTCAAAACAGTGCTTTCAACAGATTTGATTTCAAATACCACAAAAAATTAAAAAAAACTATAACATATTAATTGTGCGTAAATAGTACGCATAAGCTTAGTTTTTATATGTGAAAAGCATGTAGGTTTTTTTATTAATTTATTAATTGAATGTGGAGAAAATTTTCAATTAATCCTGGAAACCGAGTCGATTTAAACACGAATGATTTCTCAACATGTGTATTCGTTTTAAAAACGAAAAATGTTTGCGGGTTCGGTTTACACAACATACCCGAATATTTTAATTCAATTTGTAAAATTTTTTAATAAATCGTAAAATTTTTTCAATTAATCTACGATTTTCGTAATGGGTTAAAATCCAATTACTCGTATTATTTTAATTGAATCTTCGTTTTTCTTAATCGAATCTTGATTTTATTTTTTTCTGTACAGAAATGCCACTTGATTTCAATGTTTATTTACTATCGTTAACATCAAGTTATAGAATCGCACAATCGTTAGTGCCAGCAAACTAAAACGTTGACAAATTTAACAATTGTTGAATCGTTAAAAGTTATTGAAACGAACTACTTACTGAAGCTTCAAAATACGGATTGAATTCCGTTTCCGAGCGGCATTTAACTCTGTGACATGTTAATGACATGACATGACTTTGTTAATTAAGGCTTCTCGAATTTTGTATGACGATATAAATGTCCGCATAGCTATACACAATACATGCACACTTAGTAGTTATCAGCAATAGGATTTAACAAATTAGAAAAAAAGGATAAGCACAAAAAACACAACACATCCCATGAACATGTGAAACAAATGCAAGTGACATTAAAAAAAAAGAAATTTCTCAAAGCAAAACAACATAAAACAAAAGCATGTTGTATTCATTGCTGCCTTTTCAAAGTCACAGAGAAATGTTGAATGGTAGCAATCGCCAACAAGAAAACAATAACATTACAAACAAAATCATGGTGATATTTTTTCTTTTTTGCTTTTTTGATAAATGTGGAGGTGTAAAGGAAAAATGCCCATTCCACACTTTACACTGTCACATAACTCAACGTGATTAACGTCTTGCTGTCTAGTGCAAATATATTGTACGTATTTTTTTTCCCCTGCTATTTAGTTGTAGATCTACATAAATATATTCCAGACATACTGCGCCATACCATTCATCTGCTTTAGTATGAAAAGAAGGAAGAGAAAATATGCGAAATAAACGAAAAGAAAAAATGTTGAAAATAATTCTCTAAATTGAAATCTTAAAAAGTAACGAAAAAGGGCCCAATGATAAATTGAAATCTTCAAGAGACAAAACGATAGAATGTTAAGCAATAGTTGGAGAAGGAAATTTCCAAAAACAAAAAAGAAAATTTGTACTATGAAGAGTTTTATAAGAATTGCAGTTTCATGACGTTTTTTTTTTTTGTTGCAAATGCCACCGTGCTCGTGTTAATTAACTACTGATTTTAAATTGTTAATTCAATTATTGAACGTCCTTAAAACTTATATGACAATATCTTCTCAAATTAAGACAAGTTTTTATTTAATATTTCTTATCACCACTTTTGAAGTAAATTTTACACCAACTTTTATTTTAAAAAACAGGGAAACCGCACATATCAGCAATTTAAAATAATAGTTTTTTAAACTTTTAAAGCCTGCAACATCCGATCAACAGAATTTCTGTATTTGCTGAAAGCATGTTGCCGCATAAAATGCAAGAAGCTCTGTCTGATATTTTAGAAATTTTACAGGAGAAGCAAAAATCTTGCTTAAATAAAAAAATATATTGCAAATTACCACAAAATGTAAATAGAAAACGATTAACAAATTTATTTTTGGAAAAAATTTAAATTTTGTACCCTGATTTTTTTGGACTTAACAGACCAGAATTGATAATACACTTTCGAATTTTGATAATGTTACATAGGGCTTTTTGCATTGTTTTTATTGAATATATAAAAATCTATTTAATTAATAAACAAAGTATGACAAAACTTTAAGAATTCAAAAATTGGCTTCTTAACTTCAGCTTAAATTTGACTGAAATCTGACATTATATTTGTATGTATATAAAAATAGTGAATATTTTGAGTGTAATGAGTTACAACAACTATAAGAAATGTTTCCTGTTGTGCCTCATATGATATTTTATGAGGGTGGCGATAGTACCTCATCTAGCATGTTGACTTCAAAACAATATGGTTCTGGGGTTCGAGCAGACCAGCCGTCTAAGTGAAAAAAATTGTTTGCAGTTTTTTATGTGGATTAGTGTGCCTTTCTGTAAGTTGTTGTCGGAAGGCTTCAGTGTCGAAGGCACAGTCACTGATCACCAAACAGTACCAGTTCAGGTGGTTTTTAATACACAAGCGACAGGAATGCTGCATATGAAGGTGTAGCAGCCTTCAAAAACAGCGTGTTGTTCTGTTCTGCTTGTGTTTGTCAGTGTGATTTACAATTTGTATTTTGGATTTAGTTTGTTTCTTAGGAAATATCACATGTAATTTTAACTGCCTGTAGGTTCTAGATCACTATTTAATGATTGAAAAAATTTTAAAAAAACTTGAGCGATTTCATCTCATTTTCAAAATCTTGATGCCGCGTTAGATGGCTACAAATAGATCCCAGTATTTTTTTTCCTTTCATTATTTTTCCCATGTTTCGGAGTATAAAATGTGACGTTTTAGTGCTATTCGAAATTGAAATTCGCAAAAAAAATTCTGACGCTCCATCCTACTATCCCTGGGATATGAAAAAAGTTTTTATTGCTCATGAAAATTTTATTTAAAGCTTTTGCTTATATATTTTTTTTTTATTAAAAATTACATTTAACTGATGTGTTATTCAAACTCATAAACGTAAAATTTTATATATTTTTCTTTTTGCAGGAACAAAAACCCCGCTATAAAAACAAAATCTACTTAGTGGAGGAAGAAAAAAATCGATTCTATACAATTCGCATTTTAACAAACTAATAAATATAACTTACTTTCCTGCTAAAGGATACAAACGGATGCACAAAGGCGAAGATCCATAAGATGTGCACATGAAACCCAACTTTGGCACATTCATACACAGAAAACTGAAAACCAGCCAACCAACCAACTCACAGAAGGTGTTGCAAATTGAACATTCAATTATTTTCAACATTTTATGTTGCTGACGGTTGATGATGTTGACGATGATGCTGTTGCTGTTGCTGTTTGTTTATTTCTGTTTGGTAGCTGGTGCAATTGTTTGCTGGTTGCTTGTTAGCATTGGTAAATATAATTCCTTGTAGTGTTCTTTCAATTTATTTTCATCCAACACTAACAACGATAAATGCAATCTTTTAAACATTTTTACTTTTAACAACATAGAAATTTATGTATTCACTTCCTGTGAGTGTAGCAGCAGCGAAGAAAATAGGAGAGATTTTTTAATTCAGCTGGCAAAATAAATCAAAGGTCCTGCCAACATTGTTCCGCACACATGTATTTAGGTTTTTATAATAGTGAGAGCTGGTAGCATGATGCCTATGTGAGAGTTTAATTTCGTCTTTTTAGAATCATGACTGCAGCAGAATGTGTGGCTGTTTATTCCCTTTTTTTCCTTTTTATGCATTTACGTTTCTTTAGTTGTTTTATTTTTTTGAACAGTAACGTGGCATTTTTACTCCAGCTTAAAAGGAAGTGCATTAAAATTTGCAAAAGTATATATTTTATTAAGTGTAGTTAATGGGGATGAGCTCTGTTTAAAATAGATTCATTAAATTCATACTACTTGATGGGCAAAAGATCGTCATGCGGTTTAAAATTTTTGTAACAAATTTTCGTTTACAGATATTTTATTTTGTTTTTTTTTACCAAATATACCAAATGTTAATATTTTGACATAAATTATGGAAAATAATGTCACATAGACGACCCTCAGCTTCGCATATAAAGGATCGTTTTAGAGCATATTTTCCTTAACAGTTTTCTAAAATTGTGGCTGTAGTGTGCAATATTCTGATGGTGGCGATGAATGAGACAGTGAACACGTTGACTACAAAACCTAAGGTCTTGTCAAAGTATATGACTGATATTTTTCTGATGTGTTTTATTGTGCCTTTATGTCAGTTGGTGTCGCAGGCTACACTGGCGAAAGCACGAAGTCACTGAACAATACCGGCTTCAGTTGATATTAATCCACAAGTAATATCAGAGCTGTGCCCTCGATCGTGGGTATTGTGTTGCACCGGCGAAGTAAAATAATTTTAAAAAAATGGCTAACAGACACGCTTTAAAAATATGAATTTGTCTTCTTGACGCCTGAGACCCTGCAACACTGCTATGGAAACAAAAAAAAAAACAAAAAAAGAATATAAAAATAATAAAGCTTTCCTCCACTGAACACACTGGCCATTTAAATTCGGAATTTCTGGAAATTGTTGGCTCTGCAAAAATTCCTTCTATCATAAGCCGATACCGTTCTCCATTTACGGTTGCAGAACTTCCATCTTGATTTCCGCAGAAATAAGAACTAATAATATTTTCAGATGTAGTGTCACACCATACTGTCCTTTAATTTTAACTCACGTTGTATGTATTAAAAATTTAAGTTTTCATTTTGTCTTTTAGATGCAATCATTGTCAACGAAAGATTGACGGGTTGTAAAAATATTTACAATAATTAAATAGATTTAAAGCGAATAATAAAATTTATTGTTGTATAAAGAAAATTTTTTACCTCTGTTATGTTTAGTTAATTTATTTGAATATTTCGTAATTCTCAAAGTTCTGGTAAAAACATATGAAATTTCTTAGCTTTTTTCAAGAATTTATAATGGCTGGCTTTCGGAAAAAATGCTTTTTGCAAAAGGTAAATTTTTTTTTACTTGGAAGAGTACTTTTTGTATATCTGGTGACATGACAATAAAAATATCAAAATTTGGTGCAGATAGCCTGGTATAGCTATTACAAATGTGGGCGCGATTACAGAAGCGTGTGTAGGGCAAAGAAATGCACCGTGATCATTTAACCGCGTTTTTTACCAATAAGTCAAGATTTTGGGATGTTTCGAAAATTTCAAAATCAGTTTGTTGATAAAAATACTCCAGCTTCAAAAAAAAGAATGCGTCTCCGTAACATCACATGCAAAAAGCAGAGTTGTGCCATGGCGAAGTTTCATCTCATGTCATTTCTTTTATGCATTTTATGTCATCCTTTTAATGCATCGCATGTGTTTGGGATAATCTCCTGCGTGCCGGTCCAAGATAAAAAATAAAACTGACTCATAATGCTTCAGTGTAACAAAAGTTCCTTTGAAAATCTTTTTTCAAAACTATGTCGAGGTAAATTTCAAAAACTTGTGATAAATTTTTTGCGAAACATAACATAATTGAGTAAACTTGACAACTTCATGAGGTTAATGCAACCTAATATAAAATATTACCACGTCACTGGTTCTCCATATTTCCACAAATTGCATTCACGTTTCAAACGAAACACAACGAAATAGTAGAATAATTTTTTTAACTTTCATTTCCTTAAGTTTCTCCTGTTTGGTATTAAAACTCGACATAGGGATCATGACTTGATAACATTATGCTGTTGTTTTCTTCCTAAAAACTCATAGTTGTTTTTCTGCATTGTGTTTTGCTCCTTAAATTAATATATGAATGTTATCTGTATCTTGGAAGGATAACTTTATACTATTATTTGTTGTTGCAGTTTGTTATTCTGTTTTCACTTAAAAATTTACAAAGAAAATTTTTATTTCGTTTTACATTGAACTAATATAAATAAATGCCCTTATGGAACACTTACAGAAATAGTTTTAATAAAAAGTCTGAAGCCATTTAAGAACAAAAGTACATATAAAATTGTATGACTTGTTATTACTTATTTTCTTAGTGTATAGAAGAGCTGGTTGTGTCTGCTATTGACTGTAATCCCGGAATTATTTTCTCTATTTCTCTTTCTCTATTAATGAAACTACTACTGCCATCTGTCGGATGATCCTGGCCATAAATTGTTTTAACTGACAACACTGCCACCACTATAAACACTAGCAAACAGACAACACTAACAATTACAACTACAATAATGCCAAAAAAAAAACAAAAACCAAACGGAACTGCAACGTATATCCATTGCAGTAGTTTATACGATTCTTGTCTTTCCTTGGGGATTTTGCAAATAATAGTCTGTTGTAAGCAACAGAAACGACAGCGGCAGCCCCAAAAGCACAAAACTTCTATTGCAATATCAGTTTGTAGTAGTAACATAAATAGCATATTGTTGGTGGTAGTGGCATATAGATATATGTATATGTATGTGTATGCAGCTATAAGGGAATGAAGTATGCATGTGTATTCGTGGCCGTCACAGTGACTGTTAGTGTGTGAAGCAAAAAAAAAATTAATATTAAAATGGAAGGGCATGCCAGGGCAAAGGACAGTTCCAATTTATTTATGCTTAAAGGCATTTGATTTTGAATTTTTTTTTTCTTTGCATTCTGCTGTCTACAGCTGAGAAAAATTGTTCAAAATTTTATATAAATCATACGCACCAGAGTTCTTGGTAAAATTTTTTCATTTTTTTTATTTATTTCCAAAATTTCTTTCAAAGGAAGAATAAAAAGAATTACAAAATTGTTTACCCATTTTTTATAGTATATAGCCTTACAGCTGTGTTTATAAACACTTTCAGCGGGTTTATAAATCGTTTTTAAGCAAAATTAAATGAAGTTGTATTCACGTTTCAGAAAGCATGGAAAAAAATCATGAGCTTTAATCTTATCAATCGGGAGATGGATGTTCAATTCCACCCTAGACCGCAGATGTTTCTACTTATGGTATCACAATGGGCCTAAGCTCTTTATTAAGGTCGGTTGCGGCGTTATACTTCGGTAGGTTGCGACACCTTACTTCTAGTCTAGTTATTCCACCACTAATTTATAGCGACGAATTACTGTCACGTTAAAGCACCTTAGCTTATGTCTGCATATATTTTGTAATTCTCAATTAATTTTCAAGATTTTTATATAAACATATCAACTTTCGGAAGTTTTTCGAAAATTTAACTAAAGGACTACCGATCAGTTATAAGTCCAAGAAAATGCCCCACATAGAACAGTTTAACCAAACAACAAATGCAAGTTAGTGATCGTAATATAAAAATTATCTATCAAAAAAAAAGGTTTTCCTAGAATCTTGATATCTTATGAAGTCGTCGCTTATGAAAAAATTTCAGCTTTATAATTTAGAAAATTCTTACTATTGTTAATAGTACATACAATATATACAGGTTATAATTGGTGGAAAAATAAAACACAAATGGAATTGCATTAATTTTTAAATTTCATTATGATAACTATTTCAACTTATTATCAACATGAATTTTTTTGGGTGTCTATTTTGCAAGAATTCCATTTTGCTTTTTTTCCAAACAACAACTCTGACGCTCTTTAATAAGAGTTTCAACGGCAACTTGTGTAGTATGTGTGTATGGGCCAGTGTTGTAACTGTCATGACGGTATGAAGTTTTGACAATGAAATATTTTAACTGCTGTCATTTCAAATATCTCTTTCTTTCATACTCTTCGCAATATGCAATAAATTCTAGAGCAGCAGCATAAAAAATCGAAAAACGAAAACTTCAGACTGTGTGAAGTGTGAAATGTGTTGAAAGGTGTGCAAATTAAAATTTACTCAATGGCATTCATAATTCTATGCAGTCAAAATAGATTTGTGTAAAACAATTGATACTTCTAAATGGAAGTTTTTAACGTATATTTTAGAAAAAGTATGTTTTCGTGATCAGTTATGAAAAATGTTGACAATCAGTATATTTAATTAATTGGCATGCAAGAAATTTTTTCAACGGTAGCTTTGGTTCTGCTGCATCAGGGCATGAATTAACATTTTTATCGTTCTTGAACCAGTGCTCTCGTGATGTCATCTACATATACAATGCATTACATGGGAACTAGTCCTTTGAGTTCAAATAACCACATAAATATTTATATTGTAGTATCACATCATTTATCTAGTTGCTCGAAAGTGACTATAAATTAATTATTGATATATTTAATGGTTAGGCTTCTTCAGTGGAAAAGTCTCTCGGGAACACTTTCATTGTAAAGGAATCACAAAAACAAATTTAAGATGATATAAATAATAAGAACTTGAAATAGGTCCTAGATTGAGAAATATTGGAATGACATCGGTGTTGTGAAATGCTTGTGAATTGCAAATATCTAAAACCACTCAAATATAAAAATAAAATTAGCTGCCTGTTCGTACACTGAAAAAAATTAAAATCAAGGTTCAATTAAAAAATACAAAGATTCAATTAAAATAATAATTACACTAATTATGTAAGCTGCAGGTCCAATTTATATATATATATTATATATTTTTATTTCGATATTTTTCAACTCATTTGTGTATTTTTATTTTATATGTAAAAAGAACCTGCAGCATAAATAATTAGTGTAATTAATATAAAAAGAGGAAAAAAAACTAGAAGAATTAATTATAACAATAATTAGATTTCAAACTATCACGAAAAACGCAGAATCAATTAACAATTTTAATTGAAAAATATTTTAAAATTTACACAATTTAGAAAGCACTTTCTTAGGAGAACACCAAAATCAATTACAAAAAACGGGGATTCAATTAATTTATTAATTGAAAAAAAATTTTTTTCTGAACAAAAATTTAATTCTGTGTAGAAGGCGAGTGAAAATACTCGTTCGGACATTTATATTGAAATCATCAATGAAAAACTTCAAATTATTTTATTTTTTTTTCAATATAAATGATCGAATGAATATTTGCACTCGGCTTCTATGAACAGGCAGTAAATTTATGTATAGATAAGTAAAGAGAAATTTGAAATAAAAGTTCGAGTGTATTTTAATTTTGCACTTAAACTAATGGGTGATTCAAGTAGAGATACTTTTTTCAGTAGCCTTCTTTTGACAGATCACGTGTGAGTCGTGTCATGCTGTCATGTTATTTTTGTTTAATATTGTTTGGCATTTCATAATGGAAAGACTTACGCCTGAACAACGTTTACAAATCGTTCAACTTTATTACGAAAATTCACGTTCTGTGAGGAATGTGTTTCGTGCACTTCGCTCAACTTATGGTCAACATAATCGGCCTACTGATCGTACTATTCGCAACAGCATCACCCATTTTGAGACCCAGCATTCATTATTGGAGAATGTTCGAATGGTTTGTGGGCCGGTGGAATCATCGGTCCATATTTCTTTAAAAATGATGCCGGTGCGAATGTAACCGTCAATGGCGACCGTTATCGTGCCATGATAACCTGAAATTGAAGCTCCTGATCTCGGCGACATTTGGTTTCAGCAAGACGGCGCCACTTCCCACACATCGCATCAATCAATGGATTTATTGAGAGAACATTTCGGTGAGCACATAATTTCACGTTTTGGGCCGGTCGATTGGCCACCAAGATCGTGTCATATCACACCGTAAGACTTTTTCCTGTGGGGATATGTAAAGTCTAAAGTTTATGCGGACAAACCCGCTTCGATTCAGGCCTTGGAGGAAAACATCACGCGTGTCATTCGCCAGTTACCAGTCGAAATGCTCGAACAAGCCTTCGTAAATTGGACTCAACGGATGAACCATCTGCCACGTAGCAACGGCCAACATTTGATAGACATAATCTTCAAAAAATAAATGCCAACGAATGTTCTTTCAAATGAGAATAAACATTCTCCATTAAATTTGAATTTTCTGTGTTTGCTTCTTTAAAAAAGTAGGGAACCTCGAAATGGATCACACATTATGTATGTCGTCTAGAACTGCATGCAAAACATTTTTATAATTAGGAATTAATTCTATGGCAATAGCTGTTTATTTCTAATTCAATCGATTGCTAGATGCTTCCTTTTTAATTTAAAAAAGAAGATTTCTCAGAATTTTTCACTTCTTGATTATGAAAAACTTTATTTTTCCTGTACTCCATACTAATAGAAATATATGTTATTATACCTTTTAATAAATGATTTATTAAAATTTAATAAGATTTTAATATTTCCTTTGCTTAAGAGACTTAGCTACTCTTCCATATTAACGCAGAATTAATAATCAATAAACCAGCTTTGCGAGCTGTAACCGCGGAGCTGTGACCAAATCCATTTCACCCTTCTATTGAAAAAATTTCTATTTACTTTAATTTATTTTCACAGAACTATTTGCTTCTTTTAGAAATTGCTGTCCTGCTGATATTTATGAAATAAACTGTTCTACTTCTATTACCACTGCAATGTTCATCTTAATAAAGGCTATCCTACTTCTGTCTATTAAGATTTTCAAAACTAATTTGTAAAATATTGGTTTTTATTTCTTGGCATTTTTTTCTTCCTTGTTTCTATAAGCGGAAACAAACAATAAACTACATTTTCCGGTTACTTGTCATTCTGTGTGCAATACAATGTTAGTTAAATTCTGGCAAAATGGAAATGCCTGTCAACAAGCACTCGCACATTTTATATTTAGTTTTATTTTGTTCTTTATTGTTACGTCGTACTTGTGTGTTGTAAACTAAAATTTCCTTGATGATATGATGGGTTGTAACCCCATACACACCCATACACACAAACATATATACAAAACATTTGGTTATTCTTGCTGTTAAAAGTTCATGTTGTTATTGTTGTTCGAGCTTGGGATAAACGCAACAAAACGTCTTAGAGCAATTGCCAACAACGATAGGCAGCAACAACAAAATAGCATTGTTGGATGTGGCTGCGTGTGTGTGTGTGTGTTTCAGTGTTTTGGCTTAAGTCATGTTGACAATGGCTTTGGCTTTGCTTTTGACACTCAGTAAATGGTACCGCCCGCTGTGCATTTTCACTCACTGACTTGGCATCAACATCATCACAAACACAACAACTGCAACAACAGTAGCAGAAGGACATCAGAAGCAAAGAAAACAGAACAAACTTCAAGAACAGTATGAGCAGCAGTACAGTAAAATGGCAGAAACACCACTAACTCTCTGCTGTTAGTATGTTGTGTACTTGGCAGCAAATAAAAGAAATGTTAGCTTTTCGAAATACATACATACATTCACACAAGCAACATCCTTTTTGGGTTACGTTGATTGTGTACCCAGAAATACATTTTTATGCTGGTAATGACTTATGCAATTTTCCATAGAATAAACGAGCATTAAAGTTGTAATCAACACCCAAAGAAGAAATTCCAAACTGCTTAACAATACGGATGTTAAGTGTCATCAGTGTTATACTGCAGCAGTTATAAAGTATGATGTTTTTGTTAGCTTTTCTGTCTATTTATTTGCTCTTCTGGCTGTCAGCTCTTTCATTTATTCGTTTGGCTGTCTGTTTATAATATTTTTGTGCCATTCCGGTGCAATCGATTTGTTGTACCACAAATAACAAGCACTTCAGTTTGCATTTGTAGCTGTGAGTGCCCAACTGTGCATTCATATACGGAACGTATGAGCAGTCTTTAAATGAAAAGAGAATAAAAGAAATTTTTTTTTTATAAAATTATTTTCACAAAAGGTTACTTGGTTTTTTCTGTTTTTATACTCGGCAATTCTCAAAGACTTCTGGGAAGTTTTTATATAAACAAGTGAAATTGTTTTTCAAATCTCAAAAATTCAGTTGAAGATCTATCTACTGATGAGTTGGCATTACAACCAACTTAGCAATAAAACAAACGTTTATAAATAATCGAATTCATTCTGACTCGCGTTAAATAAATAAGAAACCTTTAAATAATATAAATGGCTACTAAACCGAAGCTACAGCACTGCTACGAGTATAAACAAAGAACGTGCGAAAGCAGAGCTGTAAAATAATTAATTAAGCTTCACCTCCTGTCGTTTCTCCTACTATCCCTTTCCTATAGGTCCTTGCATGTGTAAGAGTCATCTCCTGAGTGCTGGTCCCAGATAAAAAAAAAAAAAAAAAAAAAAGATACAACCATTGTCGAACAACGTGTTCGCTAATTGGAAAATGGTAGATTTAAATCGAATAAAAAAGAGAAGTTTTAATAGAAGTTGATTTTAAAAA
Source organism: Dexiosoma caninum (assembly GCA_963924685.1). Classification (NCBI taxonomy): domain Eukaryota; kingdom Metazoa; phylum Arthropoda; class Insecta; order Diptera; family Tachinidae; genus Dexiosoma; species Dexiosoma caninum. Next base: position 13,512,600 of record OZ004727.1, read on the forward strand.
TAAAATAAAATTTTAATACTAATTTTAGGCACTACTTTTCCCAAAATATTTAACTTATTCAGAAAAGTATTTTTAATTAAAATGTTCTTTTTGTGTATAAATTTCATGATAATTGCAATCACATTGAAAACACTTTTAATATTGCCCTCGTACTCAGTCATACAGAATGCAATGATGCGTTCGTAAGAATAACCACTAACCCATGCATGGCAATCGAAACGTGTATCGCCCACCCCTCCTCCTCCTAACACCACTTTGTTGAACAAATAATACAAAAATCATTACTACCTCTCTCTCACTCTCACGCTCACTCTTTCTTTCTATAGCACTTTCTCTTACTCCCTCATTCAATTTATGTACTATTTTCATATACAAGTGGTTTATGTGCGTTTATCTTGCATTTCCGGTTTGTTTGTTTGTCTCTTGAAATTTATACAAGTTTCTATGTATGAGAGTGCATTACAAGCAAATCTATAGTGTGTAATTTATGTTGGTATAGAGTTATATTGCTCTAGAATTACGGTTGAGTATGTTTTCTAGTACTGTGCTGTCATTTAAAAGTTGCTGTTGTACCAGTTGCAATAGTGGCAGCCGTAATTTTCTATTTAAAATGTGCCAAAGTGCAAAGTCCAAAGTTTTCAAAAGGATGCCTCCTCTCATTTCAACTTTTGAGCACTGTTTGCTGTCACTTCAGTTAGAGAGATAAAATTGGTTTTTTTTTTGTTCCACATTATAAATGGCACTTGTTGTAACACATATTTAGTGAGTCACAAATAAATAAGTTAAGTATTGTCAGTATTTTCGGGTTAAGATATGCACATACTAAGACTGTTGTCGAAAGTTTTATGTGCACCAAAAAAAAAATAAGTTAATTTGAACTTTGACTGCCCAGAACTTGTGAATAATTTAGATTTATTGGAATATTTTTATGTACTAACATTTGTTTGTATATTTGTAAATGTAAGAGAAATTCCCTTACGATTTCTTGTAATGACTCCAATACATATAAAAGTTTCTTGTGTAACAACAGAACTAATTAATTTAATTTTGAATTGAAAATTGTCTTCAGCGACGAATTTTATTTTTGGCTCAATGGGTATGTGAAGAAGAGAATTGCCGAATTTGTTGGGAGAGCAGCCAGAGGCAGTTCAGAGCCCTCTAAAAGATGCACTGCTTAGTGCAGTTTATAAGTGGGCGATATCAATGCACCGTACTTCTTCAAGAACTATGAAAATTGCAACCTTGCCGTCAATTATTTTTGCTCAAAAAAGAAGAATTGGACTTGATTGATTTATGGTTTCACTACGACGCTAGCACATGCCACACGGCGCGCGAAACTATGAACACATTGAGAGGGGAGTTTATTGAGCAATTAGTCTCAAGTTTTGGATCACTCCATGAGTCGTCAAGATCATAAGATTTGACACCACTTGACAACATTTTGCGGGGATGATTAGGTTAGGTGAGGTGACGGACACTCCACGAAGGAGAACGCCCGACTTAGGCCAGTACTTAGGCCCAAGTAGAAAGACCCAGGGTCAGGCTGGAATTGAACCCGCACCTCCAGATTTATAAGACTAATGTTCATTCACTAGGCAAAGGGTCAAGGGTCCCTTGGCAGACAATATTACAATTCACATTGGTGACATATCGTCCAACATTTATATGAAATTATTCTTAAAAAGTAAATGGCTGGCATTAAGGCCGAAATAAATATTTCATAATTAATTGCACTCTCTCTCTCTCAAAACCCCAATGATTAAAAAAAATTTTTTTTTAATTCTCTCCATTCTCTCTACACTCTTTGAAAAGGACTCACCACCCATTGAGACTGGCAGAAATTTTACAGGTTTTTAAATTTTCTGGCTTCTTTCTCATATTAAATTTAAATTTTCTCAAGTAAATGAATTAATTGCATTTGAAAGCTTGTAGGCAGCTAACGCGAACGGCTACTTCTCTGCCCCAATAGCATTTTTTCCTAAATTCACAACAACAAAACTTTGCCGTGACTTATATTATTAATTTAATGAATTAATAATTCAAATTATTATATTAATGCAGCCAATAATTTCTAAAACGTTTGAAATTACTTGTCATAATTTCATAATCAAACAAATTATTACAAATTTTGCCTTCATATTCAATAGAAATTTGTGTTATAAATATGACCTCTACAATCATAAATCATTTTCCACAGCATAGAAATCACAATAAATAACCAACATGACCTCCCAACATGACCTTAAAATCATTTAGTAATAAATTCTTTAGATACAATTGTATCTTCGCATTCAGCTGATTAATTCACCAGCCTAGACGCATTGAACCCTCACCGAAAGAAACTTTTTATATAAAAAAAGAGAATCGAATGGAGAAACAACAAAAAAAATAAATGCTTTGAATGTCAAAATAAATAACAAGGATACTTATGAAGAATTTAGTCGATACAGGCAAATGTTATCAACCAAAAGTGTTTGCTGTATGGAATTAAGTGTTGCTGCAAAGAAGGAAAGAAGTGACACACGAAAAAAAAAACTAAAACCTTTTAGATGTTAACAACGAAACTGAAACACCCATCATCATCAATATTTGTGCTGAGATTGGCTTAAAAGGGAAAAATAAAATGTTAACAAAAACAACTTCTAATGATGCTGATATGATCTGTGCTACTGTATTAGTGGTTTTTATAAAAAAAAAAAAAGAAATTACAATTTAATTCGTTTCTATTCCAATAAACCATTCAAATGATCTGCAGCAAATAGGGTGGGCCAAAAGTCAGCATGGGGTTTAAAAATTTAATAAAGTTTTATCAGAGACTTTGAAACTTTGACTTCGGCCTTTTGCAGAATATAACTTGGCGAATTTTGCGTCGTGACTTGGGCTTGTACCCATACAAAATTTAACTGACTCAGGAACTGCAGGTAAACGATAATAGGAAACGAGGTGATGATGATCTCACTTGGAGGTCTTGTGAACTGGCCACCTGAGATCGTGCGATTTAACCCCGTTAGAATTTTTCTTGTGGGATTTTCTTAAGTCGCAAGTATATGCGAATAAGCCACAAACCCCAGCGGTTATTATAATCAACGTAACCCATACCATCGGTCAAATTCAGCCTGATTTATGCACCCCAGAGTCACGAAAAATTGGAGGCATTTGCACCCCATTAGGTGCACAATATTCTGTGGCATTACATCTGAAAGTATCCTTGGCCCTTACTTCTTCGAAAGAAAAGATGGAAGTGCTTTAACCGTAAATGGACGGCGGAATTAGTTTAAGCTAGAAAATGTTTAACGTTCTGCTCTGAAAAACAAACCCGAGATGTGGTTTCAGCAGGATGCTGCCCAAGTCACAATGGCAGTTTTAAAGCAAATTTTTGGACAGTGAATAATTTTCTGAAATTCAAAAATTAATTGGCCGAAACTATTTCGCCGGAATTGTCAGCACTGGACTATTTTCTTGGGAGTTATTTGAAGGAACGAGAATATGTGAACAAGCCCGAACCAATCCTTGAACTCAAGACCAACATTGTTGCAGAAATTCGACTACTACAGCCACAAAATTTGAAAGATGTTAGGGAAAATGCTGTAAAATAAGCCCGTAATTGCGAAGCTGGAAAGCTGTGGGTTACTACTCTGCAAATAATGTGACTACTGTCCACATATGCATGTATAGTGTAGTCCACAGAGTACTAGGACTAGTCGAAGACTAATGGAGGAAAAATGGTATATTTAACATTATGATATCCAAGGGGTGGACTATACAACCCATCGGACTTACCCAAAAACTAACCCATGTAACCAATTCATGGAGCAGCTCAGAAACGGGGTAATCATAAATACGAAGCAAAACACGAATACTTGTCGTAGAACTATAAGCTGATGTATTCATTGACACGGTACGCGGCAGCATTACATAGAACTATGGTTGTTACCAGTACATTTCAGTAGTCCAATATTATTTGCAGGGTTTTTGTAAAAAAAAAATTTTCCCCCGGTAGTCTAGTGAGTAGTGTGCTAGTTTATCAGTTAGCGGTTCTAGGTTCTATTCTTAGCAGAGGCTCTGGTTCGTATCATTACAACATTTACGAATTTTTTGACAACAGTTATCACAATGGAACCATATTAATTTGGCCCAAGTGGACCGGGACATTTCTTTATCTTTACATCCAGCAACCTGTCGACCTAACCTGGTATAAAAAAAATTCCGTTTTGTATATTTCATAATCTGGAAAAAATATAACTTCCATATAAATAAAATTTTTTTTTATTCATAAAATATTTATTTAATAAATTTCCATACATACATTCTATAAATCCAAAAAATGTTTATAAATACGGCAGCAAATAAATAAAGAAAATATATAAACGAAAAAGTTCTTGAATTTTTAAACCCTATGGTGACTTTTTGCCCACCCTCTACATACGTTTGTACTATAGAAGAAGTAAAAACAAAAATTGTTTTCGATGTGTAACAAATGAATTAACAAAATCATTACATACTCAATTTTCGTGGGTATACAAAAAAAATATCGGCCACATGTATAAAAGAAAGTTTTCTTGCACTCATAGATCATGTTTTAAAGGGCCACAGCAAAGAGGCAAAAACAAACAAAAAAATATACAAAATGATTAATGACTTTTCAAGTGACTTGCCAGAAAAATAATTCAACATTTTATACAAACGCTCATGCATACATACTCGTACATACCCACATGTGTATGTTCAATCACGTAAGAAAATTCACTCACTCACATTTATCTTTGACTAAAGCGCCATATCGCAATATACTCGTACATAAGGAAACCAACCAAGAAACACTATGAAAAACCCATTAAAAACAAAAAAGAAAAACAAAACTGTGAGTATAAATTGAAGATGAGTAAAGTTTATACACATAAGAAGTGAAATTAGGAATAACATACGACCTCAAAGTCAGAGCAACATGGCTATTGTTGTTGTTGGTTGGCATGTCGAAAAAGAGCTCAGATTAAGTAGAAAAATAACGAAAAAAAAACATAAATGAAAGCAAAAAATGTTTAAGAACTCGACACAAGCAGCCAAAACAATAGTCATAACAACAATAACAACAACAACAACGAAAAGGAAAACGTGTGGGGTCAGGAAAATTAATGACTTGAATGACTTGCGAATGAAATGATGAAAAAGCAGCAACTACAAAAAGAAAAACAAAAAGAAAAACAAAAAAAAAACAAAAAATATAACACCCATTATCATCACCATCATTCTGCAGTACGGCGAATTGAAAAAAAAATGACAGCTGAACATAAAAAATGAAGGATATTTTCGCACTGCTTTCTTACAGTTTAATAAAAGAATGAATTCTTCCTTCCATACTACTTATTGGCGGTAGAAGAAGAAACTCGCGAAAAAGTTAAGAATACGCGAAGTACTTAAGTACATTTCAGTCACCGCACGTGACTCTATTTGTAACACCATTTGTCTTTTCTTATACCGGCACTCAGGGGATGACCCCTTTACATGCGCTGCATTGTGCCGGAACTAGGAAATAAGGTTTTTTGGGAGAAAGGAGAGAGGAAGTAGTGCTTATTGACATTCGATTTAAATTTTCCCACGTCAAAAGTGACAGGAAAGACCTCTGCTTATATTTTATATGTCAATTCCCAGCTTGCATTTCGAAGATTGTTTTCATGAATGCGATCACTTCACGACTCTTTTTGTACTTTTTCCACACGATCATTAATTAAGTGAATCGTGGTTTACGTACTTTGGCGAGCATTGGAAGATTTTTAGTAGTCAACAACCGTATTCGACTCTTCTAAATGATATTTTTGCGAGTTAAAATCACTCGATGATTGTTATACATTTATTTTTTTCTTTTAATTATTTTTTATTTTACAGCACAATCGCAGTTTAAGCATTCTGACGATCATTGAATGTTTGTTATTTCCCCCCAATCATATTTTACTCATTTCAAAAATGCTTTTGCGGGTCTTTAACGATTGCTGGATGAGCGAAACAAATCAGTGTACTAGTAAGTTACATCAAAATCGCTCTTTACGCATTGTGTCTGCTGTTGGCTGAGTAGTTAGCGTGTTGGCTCTGCAACCGGAAGATAATCGGTTCAATAATCCATACCGTTTTAACAAAAGTTTTTCTGCAATGTCTGTGCAAAGCACTTATGGCCTAAAAAAAAGAAACTTATGTTTCATTTCTTCAATAGGTTGAAACTGATAATTGATACCTTTACAGGCAATGAGAATTACATGCGATAGTTGTATACTAAGAAACAAACTAAATCAAAAGTACAAAATTGTAAACTCTACTGACATATACTAGCAGAGCAGAACACCACTCCATTTTCGAAAGGTGCTACACTTTCATCATCAGCGGGCTTCGTGTTTTGTCCACTGTATATGGTTGCCAGTAGATGTAAATTTTTTTATTTTTTATCTGGGACCAGTACTCAGGAGATGACTCCTACACATTCAAAGCATTGTGCTGGAACTATAGGAAAGGGATATTAGGAGAAACGACAGGAGGTCAAGCTTAATTGATTATTTTTGCAGCTCTGCTTTTGCACGTTCTTTGTTTATACTCGTAGCAGTGCTGAAGCTTCCGTTCAGTAGCCATTTTTATTATTATTTTACTTCGCCGGTGCTACACAATACCGACGAAGGAGGGCGTTCTGATGCGATTGTGGATTTCTATCAGCTGAAGCCGGTATTGTTCAGTGACCAGTGACTATGCCTTCGCCACTGAAACCTTCCGACAACAACTGACACACAAAGACACAATAATGCACATCAGAGAAATACGAGTTGTACATATATTTTTATTTTAACATTTTAGTCTGAAACCGGGGTTGAACCTAGGTCTGTTTTTGGTTTAGTAGTCAACGTGCAGACTACCATCCATCGTGGCATCGCCACCCTTTAGCTTTATATATTTATTATTTTCTATAAATAGAATACGAGAAATATATCCCATTTATTGTTTTCTCTTGTAAATGAAGCTCTAAATTTATCATCTCTAACTTACAATACTCCGTTTCATTGTTATACTTACAAACTTATGTTTGTTGCGGGGGTAATAAAAGTGTAAAAATGACAGAAAAATCGATAATAAAGGTCCAGGCACGAATAATAAAGATTATCGTCATGCATGCCGGTGAATAGATGTAACCGGTTAATAGCTGTTTAACTGTAGTTATAAAACGAAAGTGTAAGGAACATGATAATGGCGGCTCATTAATCGTTTCTATTAAACTGAAGGAGATTCATTTAATTCAAATATCCACTTTCGAAGCGCAGTCGAATATTTCCAATAAAGAGACTACGATATTTGCTCTATAAATCATTTGAGAACCTTGACATAAATAAATGAGATTAAGTGAATTTTAATTTATTATCATTTCTTCAAAGCAGGCTCTAATTAAAAAAAAATGGCCAACTAATTGTATTTTACAAATAATTTTAACGAATTCATTACTTCAACGGCGTGCATTTTTATTTGTATGTATGAATTTATTATTAGATGGTTTGTATGTGTATCACTGTGTTGAATGTATGTGATTTGTTATCCTTAACTTGCGTGTTAATTGCAGCAAACGTCAAAAGTCGACAGTGTAGAATGGCTGACTGACATGATGTTGATGGTTCTGTTGATGATGTTGATAATGATGGCAATGACGAACGAAGACATGTTTCAACTACAACACCAACATCAAGGAGTAACTAAAGCCAACCAGCAATGCAAAAATATAGAGACATGAGAAAATTATTTGAAAGCAAAAAAAAAAAATAAACTACCGACCACATCAGTTATATAAAGCACACGATTGTCATGATGTTGATACTGTTGCTGCCGCTGATGATGACGATAATGATGTTGATGATGATGTTGATGTTGATGTTGATGTTGATGTTGCTGATGCCATCAACTGCCACAATATCGTATATAAATATAAATGAAAGAAAAAAGCAAACGTAGAATATCAACATCAGTCAAGTTTAACAAAATGCGTTTGTAAGCTGACAGTTTTGCTGCCAACTGTTGGTTGTGTAGTGAACATTTTGAAATAAAGCAAGTAAAATAACAGCAGCCGCATTAGCAACCAATACACACACTTGTACTCGAAAAGAGACTTCATGAATTTATCTATGCAATGCTTTGCTATTCTCCTGCCATTCACAACGTTTAAGCAGCAGCAATGAAGCAAATAACCAACTAAGATTGATGTTTTAACGTAAAATAAATGATGATGGTGATTATTTTTCATTGAATGTTACTAAAAGTTAGTAAACATTCATCTGCATCTTACATTAAGCCAAACAACACACAACAATCATTGATTACAAAGCAATTTATGTTACGAGGGCATACCTAGCAGTTATTTATGCCCGTTGTGACTGAAAATGTGCTCCATTTTAGAAAATTATATTTTTACATTTAGAGGAATTTAAAATGTTAATAACACCATTGAAAATTTAAAAATCTTTTTTTTTTAATTCACTGCTAGAATGAATGAGTGAATTAGAAACTACGGGAAAAGGAGATATTGCGATCTTGCGAAAGAGATCTATTGTATGCCCTGGCAGGTGTTAGGGCATATAGAGCAGCTTTTCTGAGGAATGCCAGGATTGACCCCTGATACCAGCATTGGTAGTTCCCAATATTTCAAGAAGTGCCTGATTAACTGGCCATATCTTCTGTGGTATAAATCATCACAGTCCTCGTGATTGTAATCCGCCTTCTCCTCCTGTTCATAGACACAAAATCCGCATTGATTGTTACATTCAACGCCAAGTCTGTTGACCCCTGCAAATGCTGGTGAGTATGCGTAAGTTATTCTTACTAAGCACTACATACAGGGTGTGATAAAAGTAATCACGATGTTAAAAAACATTATAACTTTTGCAAATGGCGCCAAATGTCTAATCGATTTTGATATTTGTGAAGTAAACAAACGCAGAATACAAATCGACAAGCCATCAATCGGTTTACTCCGCAAGAACGCGGAATAATGATTTTAATTTTTTTGCGCATTAATTCGTCGGTTGTGTTTACGCAACGTGAATTTCGTCTCAGATTTCATGCCCGTCCGACACCAACTAAACAAATACTGCGGCGTTTGGCCACTTTTATGCTTGGATTCCTTAGAAGCCTTCAAATGCGGGCCTAATATAAAGAGCTTTGCACAATAGATGTTTCTCCTTCCTGGTCCAATAATAATAGTATACAGCTTTACCCATAATTAAGTGCAAGATTTTAGTACTGAACAGTCTTGCCAGGAGATGGAGAGGAAGAAAGGTAAACCGGCTAGAAAAAGCCAAATCACCCAAAAATAAAGGCTAAAAAAAGCTAAACAATTTTTATTCATAACTCTAGGTTTTATTTTCAATAAACTCATAATTTCTTTATTGGCAGAAGAATCGGAACTATCATTTGCTTAATTCTCACGAGAGTCTAATAATTTTATTAAATCATTGGTAATTCATTTTTTTGTAACATTTTTAAAAAGCATCGAATGTATATTAATGAATTAAGCATTTTAATTATATAACGATTTCTTTGTCTTGTTTTAATTATTTTCATGGTACTTAAAAGTCTTTCAACCTCAGCGTAACTGTAAGTTAAATACTAGATTAAATAAATAAAGAACTGAATTTGTTTGTAGAGCATTCCGGTTCATCCGTAGTCTAGTGCATGAGCATTAATCTTATCAATATGGAGGTGCCGGTTCGATTCCCGCTTAGCCCCCTGGCTGTTTCTACATACAAGCTTAAGCTTAGTGTGCCTTTGTGTGTCAGTTGTTGTCGGAAGGTTTCAGTGCCGAAGGCATAGTCACTGGTCACTGAACAATACCGGTTCAGCTGATAGCAATCCGCAATCACATCAGAACGCCCTCCTTCGTCGGTATTGTGTAGCACCGGCAAAGTAGAATAATAATAAAAATGGCCACTAAACCGAAGCTTCAGCACTGCTACGAGTATAAACAAAGAACGTGCAAAAGCAGAGCTGTAAAATAATTAATGAAGCTTCACCTGCTGTCGTTTCTCCAACTACCACTCCTTTCCTATAGTTCCAGCACAATGCTTCTCATGTGTAGAAGTCATCTCCTGAGTGCTGGTCCTAGATAAAAATAAAAAAAAAAAAAAAAAAAGCTTAGTATAGTTTGTATTGTCTTAAAAAAAAAATTCGCGCACCTCCATCCAGAGCTAAACTGTTTTATAACTTTTATAACAGTTATAACTTAAAAGCTTTTGCCTTTGGATTTCAATCCAAGTAATTTTTTCTTCAGTGTACTTGAATTTTTCACTATTAATAAGACAATTTTTATATGTATTTTTCAAAATTATTTTAAGAGTTTAGCATTAAATTTTAACAAAGCTTTCCTTTTTGAAGGCTCAATTTGAAATAAAAAAAGCTTAAAAAAAGCCATGAAACTAACACGTAAATTTCGAGGTTAAAGAACAAAATAGGCTAAATTTAGCCTAAAAAAAGCTAAACTATTATCACTGGTGTTGAAAGTAACCAACTGTGAATAATACAAATAAGTACTTAATACAATTCAACTTTAGTGATAATTTATCTATGATTGATATATGGTTTCGCTGGTCTATCTGCGGCATTTCATTTGGTGCTAATACCAAAATTTTTTATAGGCTAAATAGTGAAAAAAGCTAAGAAATTTCACATGTTTATACAAGAACACCCATGAAATATTTGAGAATTACGAAATATACAAACAAAACAAACGAAAGAGCTTCTTTAAAAATGTTCTTTATACAACAAACATTTTATTATTTAATTTAAATCTATTTATTTTTTGTAAAACTTTCCTGCAATTAGTTTACACTTTGTTTGACAATGCTTGTATTTAAAGGCCTACTGAAAATTTTGGTATTAGCATCAAATGAAGAGTGCATATAGAGCAGCTAAACAATATGACAAACATAGATAAATAAACATAATGAATTTTGATTAACGTTGAATAATTGAAGGAATAGTTATAATTTTTAAATACGCGCCAATGAATTTCAAGAATTTCAATTTAAGAATGAACCTACAACGTGAATGACATTGAAGCCACAATTATAACTACAACGCCAACGGGAATAGGACCGAATATTTAAAAATATATTATATCAATTGAAATGGGTGCTGCTAGCTGAGTAGTTAGAGCAATGGCTCTATAAGTAGAAGATCATCGGTTCAAGCAATTATTTCTATTACGGCTCTATGATTCTTTTTTGCTATTTGACCAATAAATTATGGGCCTAGCAAAATGGTGACGTCTTTAGCTTAGAAATTAGTAACTCAATAGGACAGATTTCTGTCTCTTCCCTACTCTATCCGTTTCCAACTAGTCCTGCTGCAATGCATAGCATACGTAGAGGACATCCTCTAAGCACTGGTCCAAGGAAAAAAAAAACGAACACATTTTTTTATAATGACTTTTGAATTTTTTCTCGTTTTCTAGGATGCCTTTAGTAGCAACCAAAAAGAAATTTTTTTTTATATTTTTCATGACTCTCTTTTATTAATCTATATCAGACAGCAGTAATCATCCATTCATCCATCTATCCATCTCCAACTTATAGTCGTCATTCATCTACCAACATTCATCCATCACTCAATCTCCAAAACATTTGTGCCTTATTCTTTGTACGAGTGGGTATTTGTATGTGTTTTTGTTTAAGTATGAGTTTAGTGTAACCGATATGATGATTTCTCTTCATTATGTATTTTAGCAGTTACTCTTCTCTTGTATGTATTGTGGACTTGTAATCCTTGCAGTCATAAATGTATTAGTTAATTTTAGTTGCCATTTTGAAAAATTAATTCAGCAGTTATAAAAGTTTTGAAAAATTATGATGGAAGGATGTGAGATTATTTGTTAATGAATCTGGCCTAAGTGGGGCGTTTTCCTTCGCAAAAGGTTGTATGAAAAATTTTCTGATGAATAAATTTTACAGTTGTGAGAGAAAAAAGAAACATAGGAATTTTCAATATAAACATTCTAAAATAGAAATGTAATATTTATTTCGAACATTTCTTCAGTAGTTATTTAATTTTTTTCGTTTTTATTTTTATTTATTATTAAGCACTTTTTTTCTTCTTAATTCAATTACATGACTTCCAATATTTTCCACATTACCGAATGTTGATATCTTATTTACATTAGCGGCACATGGCTACAAAAATTATATTAAATATGAATAGTGTGTGTTAAATTTTTATTCGGTCGTCTGTAATTCTGTCAGTCCTTATCGACATAACAGTGTCTCATGCACCAAATTTTCTTTAGAACTATTAGCCTGATCAAGGTAGTGGGTAGATCTCTGCAAGATTATACCGTTAAGCAATTTCGGTAACAAAGATTTATTTTTCGTGTTAAACTAGAAGCAAAAATATCATATTTTTTGTCATTCGTCACACCGCTTTAAGTAAAATTGTGAATTTATATACACAGAATTAAATAACTTTTCCATGACCACGTGAAAAATATAATTTTTTTTTTATTAAAGATGCAAAGTTGAAGGAATTCAGCGATTTGCGTCTATCCTATTTGCGTTTGAAGCTGCATGAGTTTTATAAATTTGCCGCAATTCGTCAAAAATTCTAGTTGGATAGTTAGTTAGTAGCAGAACACTAGAATTGATCACATTTCGTAGTCATAGATTTATTTCGTTATTCGTATGACTTTTTTCAACAAAAGTATAGTTTGCTAACTGCCTTATGCAAAAACGATTGTGAAAATTAATATCTGCTTGAAGTAGGAATTTTGTATGGGAAAACCGGCTTCAACGTATTCTTAAACTTTAGCAATAATTTGTGCTTTAGGCAGTTAGCAAATAAAACTTTACTTTTGTTTAAAAATGGGATTAGTGTTTAAATTTCCGACCCAATTGCTTCGTTCCGGTTTGCGTCGCATTTCTCCGGTTCACAATACCGGCGCATATCGTGTCATATTTAAAAAATAAACAGATTTATAAACACTCCCTACGAAAATTTTTTTTATAAAAAGATTAATACAATAATAATAAAAGCGCTTCAATTCTATAACTTATTTCTCTATAAAAAATATAACAGTTAAATTTTCAAAATCATTTGAAGATGGACAAAGCTTTTCATGAACATAAAGCATTCTCCCAAGTTCACAACTTTAAATGATTTTCCTTACGACATTCCATAGCATACTTGTAGGCAGAAGCAGGTATAGGTTCAAAACTGTGTTGTGTTTATTTGTTGGTTTTACAGTTGTGAATTCATTGCATTTGGGGAATAAATATTGTAGACAGCAACCCGAAGAACTAATATTTAACAGTAGCCAGGTAATTGTAGAGAGCAGATAATACATGAATAGAAATAGTAACTGGTTAGTAACTTTAATATTTTAAAAGCACGCAGAAGAACCAACCGAAATGTTTTGTAGTCCCTTTAGAATTAAAACGCAATATATTCAGTAGAACTATTATTCTATTAATTTTATTTATTTAAGCATTATTTAAAAATATAATTATTTAATGTAGTGTCGAAGCGCACTTTCTACAGCTGTAGCAGCAAAAACCACACGAGGAAATTTGTCCAGTTTTTTTCACTCTTGTCCAGTCACCAGCTAAAATACAATTTGTCTAGTTGAAAACCATCTCTATAATTTGAAAAATTACATTTTTATTTAACTTTTTTATTTCATTTTTATCAATTAAATTACATTTTGTACAGAAAAAAATTGTATACTGAATATGAAGGAAATGCATATATTCTATGTACCTATACAATTTTGCTTGCAAATGTTGTATATTCAGTTGTTTTTTTTTTCCCTAATAGTGATAAGTATCTTTATTTTGTACATCACTGAAAATTTATCGACTAATAAAATTTTTATTTACTTGTATTTTTGCTAATTATTGGGGCCAACATTACTGATTTATCAGCATTAAACAATTTTTACAATTTTTATAAAATTTTTTTATGTAAGTTGAGGTTTGTTTTTGTTACTGTAAAATATTTGGTAATTCTCAAATAGTTTAATGCTAAATTTCTTAGCTTTTATTTTGTTCGAGGTTCACGGATGAGTTGCATCATATGGTCATATAGCCCAAAAAAGAGACATAAATTAATAATTCGAAAATAAATATTCTAATATTTATATTTGCTTTAATGAACTATTCCGCAATTGAACTGTAAAAAAAACAATTGTTTTTATGAAACTCGGTATTGATGATTTGGTAGAAATAAAAGAAAGGTCTTTAATTTTTACTGAAATCATTGTTCGTCCGGTTTACGTCATTTAATTTCTTACCAATAAAAATTAAATAAAATGTTCGTTAAATATTAATAAAAAAATAAGACCGTGAATTAGGTGAATTTTTATATATTACAATTTTATTCAATTTTATATACAGATTATTTTGACTGTACACAGAATATTGAGAATACTCTCGGACAGTCAGTCTGTGCTGAAGACTTTGAACGGCTATACTTATAACTCTAAAATCCTTTTGGAGTGACACTGGGCACTCAATAATCCACGAACAGTGTTATACTGATAAGGATACCAAAGCATGAGGGGAGCGGTACAGGAATCATTTAACATGGCAATATGTTTGGCTTCAACAGGAATGCTCTGAAAAGGGAGGTGAAGGACTGGTTTGATATTGGCACAAAATGGCTGTTTTAAGACATTACAGCTGATTTCTCTAACGCATAAATGATAAAACGAGAATTCGTATACTTACAGGAGCATTTTTTCATCTTGGACCGTCACATGGGACGTCATTTCATTTGCAACGAACATATTTACATACAAGGCATCACTAACATGACCATCTGCAGGTTCTGCTTTGAGGATGATAAATCTATGGAGAATGTTATCAGCAATTGCGCAGGGATAATGAATAGGAAGTAGGAGAAGGTTCTTGGATGAGTTCTTGGATGAGTTTCCCCACAGAAGGACCTGGTCTGATTCATGAGCGTACTCGACGGCCGATAGACAATATTAGGTGTACTATAGATCCATTATAGGTCCGCGCCTCAACACTTTTACCATTACATTACATTACAACCCTCCTAAATCAATTTCAAAGTATTATCTTTTAGTAAATATTTTACTGAATAAGAAAAAGAAGTGCGTAAAATTATTATAGAATTTTCTTACTTTTTTACTTTTTAGTTCTTTTTTTAAATCGGTTAAATTTTTAAAAAAAAAATTTTTCTTTTAATATTAAAATACACTTTTTTATGACAAAAATATTATAAAATAAACCTGGTGTATTTCGATTTTAGTGCGTTTTGAACTTTAAAATTTGACAACGCTGATGCTGAGTTTAAAGTTCATAAATTGAACGTCTCATTTTGAAAAAAGTTAAAAAATTATATTCACATTTTCATATTTTTGCCATTGACAGGTCGAAAGCATAGAAAAAGTGAAATCATTTAAAAACTAATTTCACTTTGGCAACAATTTGTGATTTCTAAAAAATCCATGTACGCACATCAAAATCTTCTGAAATTTGAAAGCCAATTGAGGCTGCTGAGGAGCATAAGACTACGAATGGAAAAGAGTGCCATAACATGTGCGTAATAAATTTTGTTGAAATTAATTAACAAATTTATTAATAACATGAACGGAAAATAAATAAATAGTATAGAATATGTTTGCAGGCATAAGCTGTGTGAGAAACACTCTACATTGTCGAATAATATAGAGAGGGGGTAGAATTCTAAAGCACTAATTTTCTAAGTGATTCGATAAATTCACGAATGCCAGAGTGATTAAAAGTCTGAATAAAATTAGCCATAGGCAGGTGGAAAAAAATTTTCTTGCTGGCTACTGGGGTACACTTGGCTTTTATCATCCTTTAAGCTGCAATTAATCACTTACGCTACTGAAATTAATTGCTTTCTGTAGGATAATTAAAAACTGGAGAAATCCACATTTCTACTCGCAGACTAAAAACATAAAATCATATTTAAACCTGTAAAGGGTTTTTCAACAGGGACTTCCGAACTTTAACAGTTGCTAACGGTCATCTGGCTACTTCTGTAAAATTTTTTTTTTATCTGGGACCAGCACTCAGGAGATGACTGCTACACATGCGAAGGATTATAGGAAAGGGATAGTAGGAGAAACGACAGGAGGTGAAGCTTAATTAATTATTTTTGCAGCTCTGCTTTCGCACGTTCTTTGTTTATACTTGTAGCAGTACTGAAGCTTCGGTTCAGTAACAATTTTTTTTATTATTGTTTTACTTTGCCGGTGCTACACAATACCGACGAAGGAGGGCGTTCTGATGCGATTGTGGATTGCTATTAGCTGAAGTCGGTATTGTTCAGTGACCAGTGACTATGCCTTCGCCACTGAAACCTTCCGACAACAACTGACACACAAAGCCACACTAATGCACATCAGAAAAATGCGAGATGTTTATTTTTTTAAATTTTGTCTGAAACTGGGGGTGAACCCAGGTCTGTTTTTGGATTCGGAGTCAACGTGCATACTACCATTCATCGTGCCATCGCCACCCTCAACTGTCAAATTACTTGTCATTTATTCAGTCTGTTTTGCCAAATCGCCATGGACGGATAAAGCATTCAGCTACACGAGCAAATAATAAAATTGTTTTATCAAAATGGATGTTCTATACGTTCAAAGTACCGCGCAAAAAATCATCTTCAGCGATGAGAGCCATTTCTGCTTGGTACGTGAGCAGACAAAATAGTGGTATTTGGGTTGATACCAATCCACATGAGATCGAAGAGCGTGAAATGCATCCTACAAGAGTCAGTGTTTGGTGTTGATTTTGTACTGGCGGCCTCACCGTTCCATATTTCTTTGAGAACGAACAAGCCACAAACCCCAGCGGTCCTCAAAAACATTATCATCCATGCCATCGCTCAAATTCGGCTTCGTTTATGCGCCCCAGAGTCACGGAAAATTGAACATTTCGGATGCGCTCCACCCAGAGAAGCCGTGGCGGGCATTTGCATTGTGTTATATTCCACACATAATGGCATCAATAGGTCTTTTAAAAGAATAAAAAATTTCGAGTATATCTCACACTCGCTTTGTTTTATTTAAATTAAAAGTTGGTTTAGTGCTTAATGAAACACCCTATACATACACACATGTTTATAAAGACGGCCGGCAATCTTGAGAATTAGTTGCAAATGTTAAATGCAAATACACACATTTAACGATGAAATACTTGCTTGAACAAAATACCGATAGTGTCCATAAATTGAGCCAAGGATGACCAAAGAAAAAATATTTGGCTACAAACAACAACAAATTTTAGTGAAATAAATGGTGTGAAAATTTTTACTGCTGGCAATTTTTTTCTTTTTGTCTCTAATCTTCAACTACTTCTTATATATAAATATTTTTATGTTGCATACAACATCCGCCAAATGTGTTAAGTTCATAGATAAATTATTAAAGTAACCATTGGATGAATGGAGTTTCGTTACATGTCCCAGACTCACTGTTTAAAATGAAATGCATGTGTGTCTCATAAGTCTTTAGACCCAATAGCCGTATTAGTTTTTGTTATTTATGGCCAAAGAATATTCATTCATCGTCAATTGAACTTAAATGTTGAGTTCTTTTTTTTTTTAGTGTAAAACACTTTTGTGGTTTTCTCTGTGTGTGTGTGTGTGTGTGTGTGTGTGTGTGTGTGTTATTTTATGTTTATCAATTGAAAATATCTTTTAAACTCATTGTAGGAAATGCGTTTGTTTCTCAAGTCATGTGCTTTTCATATACAGGGTGGCCCAAAATTTTCGAAGGGCTTTGAGTTCATTGTAACTTCTTATTTAAGACAATACAGTGCCAGCTCGCTAATCCGAAATAATGATTGCAGACCGTGATTCGGATTACTGGATGTGCTGTTATTATGTAATATAATTCACTATATTCGCAAATAAAACACAAGCCAGAATGTGAAACAAATTTATTTTATTTTTATTAAACAAGAATGAAAAAATTAAAACTTTTTTAAATATTATGTTTTTTTTAACATAATCTGTGATGTAGGTTTGCTGATCTTTCACTGCACATACTTCCAAAGCTTTGTTTCAGCATCAATATGTAATCTGTTCCTTTGCCTAATGTATTGAAGTATTTAAGGACTGCACAGCTTCACGATTTTTAACATGTTTGATAATTATAGGCTCTGATTCTACATTTTCTCTATCTGATTCTCCACTACGACACGAAGTATTGTCAGAGTTAATAATCCAGCTAAGAATTTCATCTTCAGAAATTCGGACGTGAAAAAAGTTGGTTATTGTGCAAAATTCTTCTGTTTCTTCAACACAATCATTTCCAGGCAGTTCTTGTTGTAACAATAATAGTGGGTTGTTAGACCACCTCTGAGAATAAATATGCGACTAATACCATTCAATAACTAAACTATTTGCAACAAGACATAGAACACACATACATATGAACTTATATATATTATATATATGTATGTACATTATCAATCATAGAGGGCTCTGGATCTCAATGATGTCCCGTTAGTTTTAAAAAAACATACACAATAATAAAAAAGCAGAGAATAAAAAAACTGAAATAATAATTCGGTTTAGCGAGCTTGCAACCAATGCGGACTATAGAGTACGTAATGCGTTATAAATTGAATTCGGATTACTGGATAATTTGGATTACACACCTTCGGATTAGCGAGCTGGCACTGTATTATCAAATTAGTATTATTTTAAATACAGTATATTAATGAAGAATATTTTTAATATAATTAAGAAAAATTATAGCGCGCAAGTGGTAGCCATTTTCTGCTTCGCATATTCGTGCTCTTTCCAGGTATTTTCTTGTTGATTTCGTCGCGTATATTATTTTGTAGTTACTGTATGTACTTATTAATATATACTTTTCCTTTCAAATAACCCTGCATCCAGTTGGAACCATACTGGTTGAGGGTTTTCCACGCCATCGACGAAACACTGCATCAAACGGTGCACTTACATAAGTGGGTGCAATACTCGCTGTTGAACTACTCTTTGATATTCCGTAGTTTTTTTGCCTATTAATAAATGAATAAAATCAGGTTTTTCTACTGAAATAAAATTCAACGATTTTGGCACGTTGTTCAATTGTGTACTGTTCTATTTTCCATTCCCCAAGTTTTCATCTTTAAAAAATATTGAAAACAAAAAATTAATATAAAAAGGTTATCTATAAGGAATTCAAAATCTTTGCTCATTTTGGTCCACCCTGTCTATATTTTTTTTTTTAATTTAATTTTTTGTCTGGCTCAAACAGGTATTTTTTTTGTGAGACGTGTTTTTAACGGCATTTTAAGCGCCTTCTTCACTTGTTGCAAATTAATTTTTACATAAAATTTATTCGCAATACGAGAGTTGCATACAGATCGCACCGTTTGCGAGCAGGCATTGTGAGAACTGGCGTTTAAGCGGCAGATATTTTGCTTTGGCATGAAATTTTGTTGCAATATAACATTGTTTACTAGTCAAAAACGATTTAAAATTTCAAATAATCACTGAATTCCATAAATTAAATTCTAAAACCATCGACGAGACGACAAGTTGTAAAAAAAAAATATTTCTTTTGAATGCCATAAATTCCAAGGAAAAAATTACCATTTAAAGAAAGAACTTTTTTGGAATATATATACAGCAACTAAATAAACTTTCGTTTCCTTGCAGAAACATAACAAATAATTGTTGCACTTCAAATTCAGCGCATGCAGGTGTAAATGATATCCTGAGGTTAAATTTTAACGAGTAACAAGCAGTGCATGCGCTAAATTGTCAGTTTATTGTTAAACAAAATTCTCAATTGTAAACTGTAATTAATATCAAATATACATATATTTCATTTTCATAACAATTATCGTATTGGGAGCAACAAGTGTATTCTACTATTTGATATGCCTGTCACTTTATTTACGACAGCTTTCGAGCGAGTT
The DNA here is from genome assembly GCA_963924685.1 of Dexiosoma caninum. Classification (NCBI taxonomy): domain Eukaryota; kingdom Metazoa; phylum Arthropoda; class Insecta; order Diptera; family Tachinidae; genus Dexiosoma; species Dexiosoma caninum. The sequence goes on from OZ004727.1 coordinate 13,532,540, forward strand.
GAGAAGTCAAGTGCTGCATAGTGATAATAACAATACCTGCCAGATAAAGAATTAAAAAAAAGAAATAATATTTCATGTGGTACATTCGTTATGCACTACAGCAGTTGTTATTAACCTGATAATGGAAATCAAATAAAGGAGTTGACCACATAGAAATATTGGTAACAAAATTCAATTCAGGCAACCAGTAGTCAGCTGAAAAATCTAAACTGGGTCATTTGCTGGCATTATTAGTTTAGTAGAACAAATATATCTACTAACAAGGAAACCATTTGATTTGGCCACAACTAAAAGATTTCGTTTAACTATGCCAAAAATAAATGAAAAAAAAAACTAAAAAGCTAAGAAAATGAACAGAAACCTTAACTTATGACTGTTTAATCAAACATTTTAACTTGAAAAAAAAAATTAAATTGCAGCAATTTGGTTTTTTTTTTGTTTGCAAAATTCAATTGGAAAAAATTTATTGAATCAAAATACACAATAAATGTTCGAACTAAAAGGAAATTGAAAATGGAATGAAGAACGCATTGAACAGAAAAACAAAAATATAGCAACATTAAATTATTACCTACAAATATCATGCAACATAAGAAATAAAAATACACTGAGAAAATATTTAGCTTGAAATTTAAAAAAAAAAAAAAGTTTAAAAACGAAAAAGTGCCGAAACTAACTGAATGTTTATTTTAAACTTTAAAGTAAAGATATGCAAAATTCTGCCCATTAGCGCTTTGTTATTCTCTTATTTACACGTAATTAAACACATGCATTGTAGAGAATTAAGTGGGGGAACAGAATAGTCGCTGTAGTACAATGTAAGGAGTAGCGGCGCTACAAGCTGTCCAAAGTTAAAAATTACCGTTTCAAATGAGAGCGTTGCGCGATAGAAGAGAGAGAGCGTTGCAGTAGTCTCGTTGCAGTAGAAGTTCATGCGCAAGGTCTTTGTTGCGCGAGACTACTTTGTCAATAGATTATCAATAATAAATGTTCGTAAATGTGTACAATACGTTGAAAAAATGCATTTGCTATACTATTTAATATGTATTGTGGTTAAAAATTCACATATTATTCTTGTATAATTTATTAAGTTTTTTAAGAGTTTATTTTTGTATTTCTCTTCGTGCTGCGCTACTAGTTACGTTGCCAGCTACAGCTACTGTTACTGTGGCGATGGTCGAAGTAGTCTGCACGTTGACTACAAAACGAAAAATTTGTCCTGGATTCAACCCTAGTTTCAGACTCACCAAAAACATCTCGCATTTTTTCTGGTGTGCATTTGTGTGTCTTTGTGTCAGTTGTTGTCGGAAAGTTTCAGTGGCGAAGGCTTAGTCACTGGTTACTGAACAGTGACGGCTTCAGCTGCAACCAATCCACAGGCATATCAGAACAACACTCTGCTTTGTCGTTATTGTGTAGCAGCGGCGAAGTAAAATAACTACTAAAAACGAAGCTTCAGAATTTAATACGTCTCCTTAACGTCAGAGACGCTACAACACTGCTATAAAAACAAATAACGTGCAAAAAGCAGTGTTGTACGATAGCGAAGCTTCACATTTCTCCTACTATCCCTTTCCTCTAGTTCCAGCACAATGCATCGCATGTGTAGGAGTCATCTCCAGAGTGCTTGTACAAGATAAAAAAAAAACTTCTTTATTCTGTTGCACGCCTTAAACAGTATAACTCATTCTGGCTTGAGCATTCAAAGAAGCAGATTGTTGCTTCTTGTCAGTGTTGCGACAAAAAAAAGTTTCTCCACACTAAAATTTTTGTTCTTTTAAATAAACATACTCCATAGAAAATTTTAACTAAACATTTTATTTTCCGAAAATTATTTGGCAAAGTAAAATATATGGTTTCTTAACTCGCAATGCATGGCAAGACTGATTTTATAATTAATAATTAAATTGGGTATATGAGACATAATTTTGCTCTGGCAACAGCGGCTTTTGGTGAGAAAAAAAATGTTTGTAACTCATACAACTAAAAAACCTCATAGTATAGGTTGCCTATTTCAGCTTTAAAGGCTCATTTAACCCCTTAGTAATGGTTGCTTCAAATCATCATTATTGATGTATCAAAACATATCATAATGCCCAATAATGAGAAATATCGTTTAGAAATGATAATGTAGTTGCATCCAACAATAATGTTTGATGTATGAAAATCTATAGAAATGCTTACAAATGTCATGTAACGATATAATAAAATTATATTTGTTACAGAGAGATGACAGCGACGTTACAGTTACGTGACATATCGGTCAGACAAGCATTTCTATATGTTTTCATACATCAAATATTATGGTTAGATGCTACTACATCTATATTTCTACACATTACACTCGGCTAACTAAGCCTTTACAAATTATCCGTAACGTCGTAATAATATTATATTTCCTACAGATCGATGACGTTACAGTTATCTGACACTTCGGGCAGACAGACATAATGTTTGATATTTGCAAACGTATGAAAATGCTTAAGGACACGTTTAGACAACCGTAATGTTGATGTAGTTGCATCAAACCATAATGTTTGATGTATGAAAACCTATGGTAGTGCTTACCAGATACAAACGTTACTTAATTGTAATGTCGTCAATCTGTAGAAAATAGAATTTTATTACAACGTTACGTGACATTCGTAAGCAATTCCATATGTTTTACTATATCAAACATTATGGTTTGATGCAACTACATAAATATTATGGTTGACATAAATCTGCCTTAACGGGGACTTAAGGCGGTCATGTAGCATACTGATTCAGGGTAACTTATATGACCGACTCAAGCAAAAATAGTTAAGCAATCGATGCGACTACAATCTAATTTAAAGCTTTAAAATAAAGAAAGACAGGTCCCCAAATTGCTATGCAACTAATTGCGGTGCGACAGGCATATCCAGTCGCATACAACCAATTGCATGGTTGCCTCAATCGGATTGCGTCAGTGTGAATGGCTTCGACGAAAACCTTATGGCTCAGACTGATAAAACAATATGCCAAATATAATATAACAACAAAACCGCAAGCTATTGAGAATTGTTGCATGAGTAGTTAGCGCGTCTAATCTACAACAAGAAAATGCTTCGTTCCATCAGCAATTTTTCTGATATGTCTATGATAACAACGCCCTTCTATGTCGGTATTTGTGCAATGCGTTGCGTATGTGCAAAACATCCGCTGAGCACTGCTCATTAAAAAAAATATTTAAAAAGTGTTGTCTTTTAAATTCAAATACATTATAAAATCTAATCGGCTTAAAAATCAGTACAAAAAAAAAATTAAGAAAGATTAAAATAAACGAAATCATCACAACTTGCAAGTACTTATAATAATTCAATGGTTTTTGTTCGAGTTGCAACAAATAATTTTGTTACAACATCATGTTATTCCACTGTACTTAGGCAAAAACCATAATAATAATGGATACAAACAAAAACCACAACCTACCACTTACAAATAATATCTAATACAACAAGAATTTTTGTTGCTTTACCGCTGCCTACTCAATAAAACAACTGACAAACGAAAACAATATGCTATTATAACAACAAAACGCCCAACTATGGACCAACACGGTAGTCGTAATTTAGCCATACAGAGCTGTACAACATTTGTAGTTGCTAAGGACCACCGGCTATGCTATGCAGTCTTCAAATGCAGTTTTGGTGCATCAAATGTGAAACGGCAATGGAAAGACAATTTTTCTTTTTTTTTATTTTTTTTTTTCTATCTGGGACCAGCACTCAGGAGATGACTCCTACACATGCGAAGCATTGTACTGGAACTATAAGAAAGGGATAGTAGGAGAAAGGACAGGAAGTTAAGCTTAATTAATTATTTTTTGCAGCTCTGCTTTCGCACGTTCTTTGTTTATACTCGTAGCAGTGCTGAAGCTTCGGTTCAGTAGCCTTTTTTATTATTGTTTTACTTCGCCGGTGCTACACAATACCGACAAAGGAGGGCGTTCTGATGCGATTGTAGATTGCTATCAGCTGAAGCCAGTATTGTTCAGTGACCAGTGACTATGCCTTCGCCACTGAAACCTTCCGACAACAACTGACACACAAAGACACACTAATGCACATCAGAAAAATGCGAGATGTTTATTTTTATTTTAATATTTTAGTCTGAAACTGGGGTTGAACCCAGGTCTGTTTTTGAATTCGTAGTCAACGTGCAGACTACCATCCATCGTGCCATCGCCAATCTTCTTTTCCCTTTTTGACGTGTATTAAAAAAAGTCCAAAATAAGCGCTCTAAAAAAAATGGAAACTCTGCTTTAATTAATTGAAAATTTACGTAGAAACAAGATTTGTTCGCGGTGATTAACATTTCAAATAGCAGCTGCGGATAGGAAACATTAACAGTATATAAACCGCCTCAACAGTTCCCTCCTCTACATAAAAATATAACGGTCTCGATTAATTTGAAAGACAACTAAAATGAAAGAATTTAAACAAAAAATTACTCTCATGCCCGTGCCCTCTATTTACCACCCCAGCACTAAACTAGACACAATGTTCAAAGTGCTTTTTTCTCCAATTTTTTACATTTTTCTTAGATGCTGTTGAATCATGTTTCTGCTTGTTGCGGTTTGCAAATAATCAAACTTCCTATTAAAGATGTACTAGAAGAAAATCACAGTGTTTCCTTACCAAACACAAAATGATAACAATTATGGAGTCTTGAAACTAGAGCGAGGACTTTTATGCAAAATTGCCCCACATTTAGAGTGAAAAACAAACTGAAAAATATTTCCAGTACAATTTCCCAACATCCAAGTTGCACAATTAAGTTAACAAACTTACAATAAAATACAATTAACAAATTTTTCTTAAATTGCAACTTTACTATTCTCGTTCGAAAACACTGTGCTACTCACCGTGTATCTCTTCAGCTAAGAAAAACAAATAGATTTGTGGCAAAAACAAACAACAAAAAAAAAAAAAAATAGAATTAATTTGCTGCCGACTTGTTCATGTTTAACAATGTTCAACTATAAAAATTATATTCAGACTCTGATGATGAAGAAATTTTACAACTTTGCATTGAATTAACAAAAAGTATAAAAATAAAAAAAATGCGGAGATTTAAAAAAAAAGTAAAGGAAAATATTATGTGTATTACAAAACGATTTCTAGCTGAAGTGAATTTAATAAGAATTCAAGTTGTATTACACTTTTTTGGTCTTATTAATCATAGTCGAGTATAGTTTGTTCCTTCATTGCCATAAATAATCCATAAAAAAAGGCGAAATTTTTACTTAAGCACCTGTTGTTTTTGATGATGTTGATCTTACAATTGTGACTACACCTTTTGCCAGTTAAATTGAAAAACAAATTATAATTAAAAATGTGGAACACATTCCTTTGTTTCATAGTTTCATAGTTTCATTTTTCCATGTCCTGAAATCAAAGTTAAATCTAGCATCAGTAGAAATTAGAAATTAATTAAAAACAATTCATTTCTATGTAAGTTTTCATTATTTTATAGTAAACTAGATTAACCACAGCACACTTTTTTTTATAAAAAGTACATTTGCAAAAAGTACCATGTCCAAAAAGTTCATTTGTCTATAAACACATTTTAAAAATAGTACCTTTTCCGCAAAGTACAAAGTTATATATGACAAAGCACATTTTCCAAAAGCCCGTTTCTTTTAAAAGTACCCATTGCAAAATACAGAGAAATTATTACTTTAGTATTTTAATTAGCTTTTTTAATTAGAATAATAAGGGTCCTCATGAAAACGCTCTCAATTGTCATTTGCGCAGTTGTGGCATATTTGCGAGACTTGTATCCTGAGGCCGCTTTTTAAACTTGACAGAAAAGCATTAATGGGTCGATTATAGATTGCAACCGAACTTCAGTTGCGTTGACGGACGGCATTCACAAATTTGTGGTTGACAAGCGAACTCTACAGAGCACTGGAATTCTGGCAACTGGAGTTAATGTACTCTCGATCTGCCTTACCTGTATTCCCATTTTTAGCAACTGGCAACTCAACAACAATTCGGTTGTAATCCATAATCGAGCCATAAGTATGACGAAAGCTATTTTCACGCAATTGTCAGACATTACAATATTATAAGAAGAATGAAAAATTGTCACCAAAAGTTAAATTGTCAGCTCAGACTGTTGTAAGAAAACCTGACAATTTCAATTGCCAGATTCAATGTTAAATATTGTCTCTTAATTTTTTAATACTTATTTTTTGACCTTTTTTATTTTAACAACAATCTATATATTAAATTTCAAGATCAAAGGTTCGTCTTTATGTTTATTTGTTATAATTCGATTTTTTGTTAACCATTTTCAGGAAATTTTTATTATTCTTTATAAATTTTTTTTTTTTTGAAATTGTTTTCATTAATCATCTTCAGGAAATTTTTATTATTCTTTATAAATTTTTTGTTTCATTTTGAAATTTTTTTTTCTCAAAAAGAAAAAATTTTATAAAGGATAATAAAAATTTCCGGAAGATGTTAACCGATGGTTAACGAAATATCGAATTATAACAAATAAACATAAAGACGAACCTTTGAGCTTGAAATTTGTTATATAGATTATTGTCTCTTAATATTTATGGGCAGCATTGCCAATAGAAATATTTATCTGACAATGATGTCATTGTACGGTGCACTAAATTAACCACAAATGACCGTACAATATCTGGCAATTACCTGTTATTGGCAATTGCGGTTGTTCTTACGATTGTTAGATACCTCACAATAGTATTCTTGTATAATATACTTACAATTCATTTTGTGACACTGTTGCCAGATAAAAATTTTAAGTTCTCAAGTTCTGTTGAACATTTTATGATAATTTTTCGTACAATATTGTAATATTTGACAATCGTATGTACATATTATCTCAGCGCATCATTTAAAGTGCACATAAGTTTTATCTTAAAATTCATTCTTTTTGAGTTGTGGCCCATAAGATTACAGTTATATTATTAAAAGCTGACGATTGCTTTCGTTTATTTTCACTTTCACAAAAGAAAAAAGTATGTGAAGAAGAAACCAATTGTTTATTTAAGAGCTACGGACAATGGCTTAATTTCGGCTTTGCTTTATTTCAATTATTAATAGTTTCTTCTCGCAGTGTTTTTTATTTTTACAAAACTATTTAAATAATTTAACTTTAATTCTCCTGTCCCACTTTTAAATTTAAAAGAAAAATAGGTTAATTTTTGTCTATTTATTACATCAATTTTCTTTGAGATTTATCAAACACCTTAAGGGTTCGTAAAGATTAAACCGATTTATTTATTATTATTTTTTTTTCTTCTCTTCAAAGCAACAGTATTTCCATTTACATTCCTGAATATACATTCAGATTTAAAATTTTACGATGTAATAAGAAATACTCGTAGTATATTTGCTTCCAGCTAGAAAATGAGCACAATGTCAATATAAAAATTTGTTTTATTACTTTCTTGTACGTACCAATATGCCGCAAAGATTAAATGATTTTGAAGCTGTTAAGACTTTTTATTTGGTAGAAGACAAAAGAAATACAAAACACTTAAACACGCTAACAGTCTGTGCTTTTGTCCAGCTCTTAAAAGCCCCTGCAGCAAATTTCTGTTCCAACGAAAATTAATTGTTTATACGCATTTCGATTCAGGGCAACCATTGGGTACTTTTCTTAAACACAGAGAAAGAATGTTTTGTTGTTTATGCAGGTATGCTCAGAAAATCTAAGTAGTTTTAATGAATGTACTTTCTTCAATCATAAAAAAAAATTAAATAATTTAATTGTGGCTGTTCTTTAGTAATATCGAAACTTCAAACAAACAAATATGTTACTACGTATAGAAATAGTGGTTCAACTCCAGTTCCAGACTAAAATAATAAAAAAGAAAAAACATGTCGCATGTTCCTGATGTACATTAGTGTGTCCTTTGTGTGTCAGCTGTTGTCGGAAGGTTTCAGTAGCGAAGGCATAGTCACTGAACAACATCGGCTTCAGCTGATAGCAATCCACAATCACATCAGAACTCCCCTCCTTCGTCGGTTTTGTGTAGTACCGCCGAAGTAAAATAATAATAAAAAAGGCTACTAAACCGAAGCTTCAACAATGCTACAAACAGAGAACGTGTAAAGAAAAGCAGAGCTGTAAAATAATTAATTAAGCTTCACCTTCTGTCACTTCTCTAACTATCCCTTACCTATAGTTCCAGCACAATGCTTCGCTGGTCCCAGATAAAAAAAAGGCCACCTGGTACTCACAGGAAATGACAGGTGGTAAAGGATAAAAGCTTCATTCATTATACTACACAATACCGATGAAGGACGGCCTTCTGATGTGCCTGTGGATAGGTTACAACTGAAGCCGGTACAGTTCAGTGACCAGTGACTATGCCTTCGCCACTGAAACATTCCAACAACTACTGACACAAAGGCACCCTAATTACCTTTGCTTTTGTAGTCAAGGTACCAGCTTCCTCAGACATCGCCAAAAATTAAGCAAATTTAGTGTAGAAAAACAAAATTCCAAAATTCGCTTCGAAAAGCGACTATGAAAAGTGCTTGAACGATTGGAGAAAGTGTATATAAAATAAATATGTGTTACTGATAGCATAACTATTGGCGAACTAATTAATATTAATAAAACTTGGTTTTATTTATTGAACACATTTCGTTTATTGGCCTCAAGGCGAATTCAACACGGCAAGGTGTTAATTTTAAAGCAATTACAACACTACGGAAACACCTGACAGTTTAGGTTCCATTTAAGCGTATACATATGTATATACAAATTGGGACATAACGACCTCCAATTAGTCGTCCAAAAAATTTCATAGCTGTTCTATCAACTCCACCCCTAAAGTGCATTCGCCTTGATTAGCCTTAATAAAAGAACTTCGCCATTCAGCTTATGCTAACAATTTTACTCCATTTCAAAAATCTACCTGATTCTATAGGAAAAACCTTTACATTCTATGTTCAAGATTTACACTTAACAATCCGCCATAGATATGCATATCCTTGCGAAAAATTTCAAATACATATCGACTGAAATTTAAAAGAATACTTGCGATTTAAGAACTATTACAAATCGTATTAGCACTTCAGAAAGTGTGTCAGAAGTTAAGATGAGGAGGAAAAACCAGGCTGCAGTGAAAGAAATACGCTTCGTTTTTTCTTTTAGCTGTGCGAAATTCATTGTCGATAAAAACAATTACAATCGTTCTTTTTTTTTGTTATATTCTGCCACTACTGCACGATCTGGTGACTTTTCTTTATTTTGGTTGGTTAGTTTTGTTTTGTTTTGTTGTTGCTGCTTTTGTTTTCAATTCTGCAATAAATGTCTGGGTCATGTTTTGTTTTGTCTTACAAGTTTTTGCATTAACAGTTGTTTGTGCCAAGATTGTTATTTATTAGAAATAACAATATGCAAACATATTTAAAATAAAATAGATAATACACGTTTAAAAAAACTATTTTGTAAAATATAGGAAAAAAAAATGCCAAATGCCTTACATGCGAAAAAAAAGCAATAAGTATTTTGTGATTCAACAGCGAAAAGATGTCCTGTGCAGAAAAATGCTTCAAAAATTTATTTCCAAAAATATAATTTCCATAGTAAATAATTTCCAGTGCAACTGCCCAACACTTGGGAAGCTACGGCTCCGGTATTTGGGGACTGCGCCGTTCCTATTATCGGGTTGATTAAGGGCAAAGACTGGTTATTGAGTTAGTGCTGTCAACCTTCGTCGGATCCTTCGGTTTTTCCTTTTTGTTAAGTTTACCACTGTGTGCTATATAGCTTTTTCTTAAATTAATCCTTTAAACGAAATTGCATCTTTTCCTTTTTGGCCGATTTCAAAAAAGGAGGATGTTCTCAATTCGACTGTATTTTTATACCCTTCACTCTAAGTGTAACGGTTATATGTATATAAGTTTGTCATTCCGTGTGCAATTCATTTTTGAAAAAATATATATATATATATATATATATATTCAGATATGTGATGCATATAGAAGTTCATAGAGCCATGTCCGGCTGTCTGTCTGTCTATGCTGAAATCAACTTTCAGTCCAAACTAAACATCGCACAGAATTCCTTTTAATGCAAACCGCTCAGTACTATAACTGCATCGGTTGGTATTTAAATTCATTCGAATCACTTAAAATATATTGAATATCGAGCTATAGCCGATAAAGAACGATCACCTAGCTTTTTTATTTCTACTTGAATTTTTAGTACAAAATCTTCCCATAACTTCGAAACGGCTGGAACGATTTTGTGAAATTTATTCCGTATATGTAGCTAAATGTACTGCTTACTTTAAATACCATTTGAACCTGCTGGTGGCGTTGCGATCAATTTATAAGCTAAATATGTTATTTTTGAAAGGGCGTAACCGATTTCAATGAAATTTAGTAGATTTGTTCAATTAAACATATAAATATTTAGGAAAATTTGGTCGGTATAACCGGTTCCGGTAGTCTACTGGCCCGGTAGGCTAGTGAGTAGTGTGCTAGTTTATCAGTTGGGGGTTCTAGGTTCGATTCGTAGCAGAGACTCTGGTCTGTCTCACTACAACACGTGAAAGTTTTTTTCACGACAGCTTTCCCAATGTGACCATATCAAATTGGACCCAAGTGGGCTGGGACCTTTACATTCAGCAACCTGCCGACCTAACCTAACCTAATCGTTTCCAAAAAATGGGCCGAATTTGGGCACATTTAAGTGTTGAACTGATTCAATGAATATAGATAAAAATGATCAGATAGACATGCAGGCATATATGTGTGACACAAGGAATTTGGTTAGGGTACTAGGCTCAAAAAATATGTCAAAATCTGATTTCAGTGAAATTCGGTTTACACGTTGTATTTGAAGTTATACAGTGTTGTGAAAGAGCTAGTCTGAAGGACCATATGCAAAAATTAGCTAAAAATCCGTCACTACTAAACGACTAGGTGGGAATTCAGCCTAATATGGAATATAAGGTGCCCCAGTGAAGGGTATCTAATATATAATATTCGGCACAACCGAATCACTTTTTACTGAATGGACCAATTTTGAGGATTAATTTTTTATTAGAATTGTCGTGCTTACAGTGCGGTGCCAAGCCCCCTCATCAAAACGTTTTACAGGATGTACCGATTTTGATGATTCTGTTTTCATTGCATTCAGTTGAATAGCAACGTAATAAAAAATTTAATTTTATTCATTCTCCTTTTTATTTGACCTTCTATGCTTATCGTATGCTATAAATTATTCAGCAATGCAGGTCTTATTTTTATAATTTATTTAGCAATATATTTTTTCTTAAACTAAAAAAAAAAAAATTAATTTTTTAATTATATTTATTTTTGAGCGATGGTCTTTTTTATGAAAAGTTTTTCAATTATTATTTATTTCTCAATATTTCGCTACCAAATAGGTAGCATCGTCAAATATTTTTATTTCCTGACTATGCTACCTATTTCGTAGCGAAATATTGAGAAATAAATAATAATTGAAAAACTTTTCATAAAAAAGACCGTCGCTCAAAAATATATATAATTAAAAAATTTTAATAAAGGTCAAAGTAAAAATAGAAGTGATACTAATAAAAATTAATTTTATTATTTTTTACATTTAGTAAAATTTTCTTCTTCATTTTTTTTTCGTCTGTATTGCTTAAACAATGCAACACTGACTGAATTGGACTGTAGTAGCGTTTTATCTGTGCCAGCGTGCTGCCTACCGATACCTTCCGTTACAAAAGGTTATGTAAAACAAAGTTCCCTATAAAATAGAATTTTTAAAGCAATATTAGTTTAAAATTCCCATAATATGGTTCAGTGTTGCTGGCGATTAATCCGACACTGTATAAAACCTTTTTATTTTTTTTTGTGCTTAAAAATTGTGTGGTCTTTAGCAACACATGTTTCCAATCACATTTCTGAGTATTTATGATACTCCTATTATATCGGTTTCCCCTCATTTTAGCATCGTGCTTAATACTTTTTTTCCATTCATATAATTCCAGATATATTTGTTTCTAAAATAAAAACGTTTACTGAGCTTGTAACGTCTTAGCTGTTGTTGTGTGTGTCGTCGTCATGATCGTATGTGCAAATTCATCAATTTCCTTTATCTTGATGGTGCGCCAACAAGAACAAATTGTTAAGAAGTCAAATTTGCCAATAACATCTATTGTGTTAGAAGCAAAAAAAAATAAAAAGAAAACCACACACACACACACACACACTAAAATGCAATTGTTCGTACAATTTTGCAGCATAAACAACAATAGAAAGTTATTTTTTTTTGTTCGATATTAATTTTAGGGGAAAAAGAAAACTACAAGGCGATATATGTACTCGTATGTATGTATGTATGTATATATTATTGTGGCAAATAATGAGATTTATTTCATGTACAATTTCGCTAATGACAATTTATTGTTGTACATGTTTATGAAAATGGAAATTTTCAATATCAATTCAATATTTATTTCTATACAAATTGCATTCGAAATGAAAGTATTTCTTTTGTTTTATGGCTGTTTACATACGTTTAACGAAATTTAAGAAGACAATAGATAAGATTGTAGTTTTCTTTTTCATTTTATGGGCTACACGGGATGCAAAAGAAATGTGGGTCAATAGTTTTCTTTTCATTTTGATTGTTATTGGTTCTCGCTTGCTTTTTCTTCGTATAAAAAGGTAGAGGGTAATGCATGTTTGTATGTCTGCAATTGTACTCGTATTTTAGCCCTTTCCAAATAGAAGTGAAAAAAACTCTTTTCTGCATCATACAATAAAATCATACAATTTTCAAGTAGACCAGTATTTCTTATTCAATATTGTAAATAAATGGGCCACTATCACTTTGTATTGTGCGATCAAATTGCATTTTGCCATCAAATTTGGTTGGTTAACTTTGATTTTAGGGTTTTTAATGGTATGGTTTGTTGCTTTTGAAAGCTTTTTCCAATAATTAGCATCACTTTACTTGAATATAATTGTAAAAAAATTCCAGTTTCCAGTTCATTCACCAGTGCAAGCGCGATAAGACAGAAATGTAAATAATGACTCGGATATTTCATTCTGTAATTGTTAGGAAATAAAAAATAGTACCAGCAATTTTACGAAACAAGAAAAATAAATAAAACTAAAAAGGACGAAAGTGAAAAAAATTGCTAACATAGAAACATAAAATGTTCACAAATTTAAAAATTTTTAATTTGCAGTTTAATTTTATTTTTTTTCAATAGTTTAAAAATAAAAATTGAGATATATCTGGTGAATTGGCTTCATTTATTTTCTTGCACAGAAGGTAGACAACATTTACAAAGTGGACAAAACACGAAAAACGCTGAATATGAAGGTGTAGCAGCCTTCGAAAACAGCATGTATTTTTATTGTTGTCATAATATTATTGAATACTATTATTCTATCTCGGAGGAGGTGTTTAGTCATTTGATCATAAGAAGGTTGGAATACTACACCAAAGTATATGTACATGTCTGTATTTATGTCGGGATTGACGCAAATTTCAACTAGAGATCTCTCTGGTGTGCAATTTTTTTAGGTGGAAAAATTCCTTTCTTTATTGCAAAAAAAAACTTATACAGATTAAGCACGTAAACATTTTAGCTTACGAGTTCTATACAAATAAAGTCGCAAACGTGTTTAGGTCTATTTTGACCGATTAAATGCGAACCGCCTGGCCGGTTTATACTCCAAAAATTAATTTTTGATCGCAACTTATTTTTTACCTCCAACTTATCTGAAAATACACGGGGAGCTGAAAAAAAAACACTGGCACAAAAAGTTGATCTATTGTACATACATGTGTTTTTTTTACCATTTTTTGCCCACCATTTTTTGCACTGCAATGCTTTTTTTCTTAAAAAAAATTTTTCCATACAAAATCGGATTGTATAACTTTTCTTTGATGTTAAATTCTATTTATTCTATTCTTTGTAAAAATTTTGAAATTTCTGCATTTTATTTCTTAATAGTGTCATTAATCGTTAACATTAAATAGTTTAATTTAATATATTTTTTAAAACAATACTTTTATGTTGATTAACATTTGTTATTGATTTATTTCAACTGCTCATAAAATATAGTTAATGAATGTTAAATTACCAAAATTATATTCACTGCCTTTTTTAGCTACTGTCTTTTATTATGCCACACCTTTTTATCCTGTTCCAAATATGTTTTTTCTCTCTTTTATTTTGTGAATGCAATGCTACTTGAACATGATCTTTAGTTGTTGAACAATGTAACCTTTACATAACGAAGACATTGTTTGTTAATTTTTTTTTTGCAGTTCAGCTGGTTTTGAAGGTTTCATTAAAATCTCTTGAATGTCACATAAAATCATTGAACAAACCAAACAATAGTAACGATGGTATGCCTGCAAATACCCTTGGCAACGCATTAAATTTAAAATTAAATTGATATCTTTGGCAATTTTTATGTGTTTGCTTACTTCATTTGGAGAAAAAAAATGTTATAACATTTTAATATAAAAAAAAATAATAATTATTTGCACTGAAATGTAATTGTCGAAGACAAAATGGTGCCAATTGTGAACGGGAGGAGGGCATCATTTTTGCAAATGAGGATGGTCAAGCTGTTCCAGTTTCACAGATCTATCGGGCGCAATTAGACGATTTTGTTATATCAACAGTGAAATTGGATTTATTTGGAATACAACGTCTATATCGTTGGTCTCATGTAGAAAGGGCCTAACAAGCGTATATGGAAGTTTACAGCAGAAGAAAACGTTTTTATTACAATGCAATTATCAAAATGTAAATGCTTGTAAAACCGTTATTTTTTAAACTATTGTATTAAATTTGCATGATAAGATGTATTTTGTGAGAAATGAATGGATATCGCCAAAAAAGTAAATTTCGAAAAAATTCGAGTTAGACATTAACAAGTCTACAATCAAATCTAAAGCTGCGTCAATAAAATTATTGCATATATATAAGAAATTTTTGTGGAAAATTTAATGCAAATGTGACGCCATATAAAAAAACAATACCGATCTACATAGTTAATTTTGGGATTACCGACCATAACAACAGACAGACCCATCATGCACATCTTATCTGGCTCCACAATTTAGACGACAAGTTAATAAATGATCTTAAGGACTTTGGAAATTAAGGAAATTTGGTTTCCGTAAGGAGTTTCCGAACTCCAGATTTTAAACGAAATATGCAGGAGAGGAGCCAGCACACACCCGTGGTTAGACCGAAACCATTTTACGGCTTGGACCAAATATTATCCTTGGAAGGTATACGGAAGACGAGTCTTTATCAATCCTAAGTTGTGCAGCATCGAATCTCTTATAGCTTGTCGGCGGGAATCGAACTAGCAGCTTCAGATTCTTTTTTATCTTGCACCAGCACTCAGGAGATGATCCCTGCACATTCGATGTATTGTGCTGCAACTAGAGGAAAGTGATACCATAGACAAATGGCGGGAGGTGAAACTTCTTTATCTTATAACTCTGCTTTTGCACGTTGAAGCGCCTCTGATGTCAAGGAGACGTATTAAATTTTGAAGTTTCGTTTTTAGTAGCTATTTTTAGTTATTATTTTACTTCGCCGGCTCTACACAAAACGACGAAGGAGAGCGTTCTGATTGATGGACTAATGGTCTAGTGCACTAAGGCTATGGAGGCACTGTAATTTCAGGGAATACCTCTGGCCCTACTGTAGGTTGAGAAAATACCTCAACAGACTTGACAATGGGAGTGGAAATGAAAGTGGGAGCAGATTTTATAAATATAGGGAGGGGACCTTTGTGCACATTCTGCGTACTGTGGAGCATTATACCACAGGGTATATGTCCAGTTGGGCAAGCACCTATTGGAGATTTGGGAAGTGCCAATGTTCGATCCTGGCAGGTCTGTTTGAGGTGCCTAAACTCTGTCCTTCGGGTCCGCCACCTAAGCTTCATTAGAAGAGCATGAATTAATTAAGAGCATTTTAATCTATAAGCATTTATCTTGCGCAACAAACAGATTTTTTAATTAAAAGCCTTCAACTCTCTTATTTTCAATCTTCTTCTAATTAAAAGCAAAACGCACATTAACTTCTTTGTATGTTACTTCATCGTACTATATCTATACATATGAATTTAGTTTTTTATTTTAGAAATTCTGTCAAAAACATCATCATTGTTATAGATATCCATCAAAAGGGTGTACTAAAATTTTTGTGATATAATTAATTTCAGAATATAAGGAAAATTTTTAAAGAAGTAATTTGGTTTGTTTTGTTTGTATGTTTCTTAATTCGAAAATATTTTTTGGTAGTTCTTATATAAACATGTGAAATTTCTTTGCTTTTTTCAAGAATTTGATTAAAGGTCTACTGAAGATGTTGGTATTAGCACCAAGTGAAATGCTGCATATAGACCAGCTAAACAATATAGCAAACATAAGTAAATAATCGTAATTAATTTTGACTAACGTTGAATAAATGAAGGAATGATTTCTTCATCAATGTACGAGTAACGAAACATTTCTCATTAAATAAACAAAATTTACAATTGCAATTATCGTCGATGCGAATTTTGCATCACGCTTTGATATAAAGTCATTGCCATAATTGCTGCCAATCTTTAAACGTTCTTTGAATTAATAATGTTGCTGTCCAAAGGTTTAATTAGTCAAGGGTTTTCCTACACGTTTAATTGTTTCGCTCTGCAGTATTTTTTTACGTTTTACAATTTATTTTTCTTTTTTTTTTTTTGAATTGAGCTTGCATGTATGTATGTATGTGCAGCGGCATGAACATTTCCTAGTTCAATTTGCTAGAAAAATACAAAACTACAGATAAGGTTGAAGGAAAAACTACAATATAAACAGCAACAAAAACAAAGTAAAATAAAAACGCTTTTCCTAACTGATGATGAAAAAACTACTTCCCATCGTTGAACGACATTTAAAAATGAAATTAATGTTAAACATTTTGGTTACGCATAACTTTTGCTACAGATGTCCGACTATTTTTGCCATGTTAGTCTGATGAACATTCTACTTGTCGATGACCATATAGAAAATATTCTGTGCTATAGAAAATTAAAAAAAAAAAAAAAACAACAATAGTAATGCCTTTGAAACCAGTGCTGTTATAGAAAAGGTGAAAAAAAGTGACCAGGTTTTATACTTTTAATTATTTGTTACACATCAAGAAATATTTGCAATAAATTCTCTCCAAAGTCATGTGATTGTAATTTTTCCAATGTTTATGTTGAAAATAAAAAGAATATTCACTGCCTGTTTAGTTAAGTATATGTACATATATGTGAATGAATATTTCTTTTATAATCTGGGACCAGTACTCAGGGGATCAAACCGACATATGCGCTGCATTGCGGTGGAACTACGAAATTAGGTTATGGGAATGAGAATAGAGGGAGTGGAGTTTATGGACATTTGATTTGAAATCTCCGTGTCTAAAGTGACAGCAAGTTCTGCCAAAAAGTAATGCATAATGATGAACGCGTTGTGCGCAGGAATCAGCGGTTTGGTGTGAAGTATGTCTTAAAAAACTGAGGCAATTGAATACTGTTTGTGAGACTTGAAAGATATGCTCAGCCCATCAACCATAACACTGAATCTTCACGACAAGAACATCAGGACCATCCGATTCCTTAGTCTTTATACCACCCATAATTACAGGTGGAAAAGCGTGTCCGGGCATGCGTCGGTGTGTAAGCATGCATAATTGGGTCTTTTGAGCGTTGAAATTATCCTTGTTCGTCTGATATTTTTGTTAGGTCACTATTCTAAGAATTCTATGGAGTAATGTCCCAGAAACTAATTAAAATTAAATATTTTACCGGCAATGCACATCAAATTTCTCAAGGCAAAAATTAAATAGAGGATGTTCGTACGTCCATACATAAGAAAGGCCAATTCCAAATTTTATATCTACACTTCTCTTCATACTATCTACATATTATCAGCCTAATAAAATGGCGGTCACTAAAATAGCATTTGCTTTACTTTTTCTTTCAGGGTCCAGTCAGTGACGAACATTTTCACACGAATGTCGCTGCATTCGGGAAGTACTTTCAAGGTAGATGGATCAAGTTATGCTCGCATAATACCGCTGAATCCTTGTTGGAAATATCCCTGAATCGCGCTAGAAGAAGAAAATCAGTTACTCTACAAAAGCAATGCACTTTCAATTAAAACAGGTAAAAATTAATAAATTAACATATAAATTAAATAAAAAGATCAATTCCAAAATTAAAACATGGCTATTTATTTATAAATTGAGATGTGATAACATTTTTTATTATCTCAATGTGTACGAATTACATTCTCATACGATTCCTATTAAAATAAAAAGGTGGAAATTTGCCGGGTAGTGTTATTCAAGAAATTTAACAACTGGTCACCTTTTTTTTTTGATTTCCCAACATCGACCACATTAGCGCATGTGCTTCAAAATCATTGAGTTGACTTTATGATATCAGACGCATTAAGCATACATAATGTTTTCGTAAAATTAAATTGATATTACAGGGAAATATAAAAAGGTAATAGAAAAAAAATTAAATCTCTTAAATGAAAAACAAAGAAATACCATGTTGCTTTTCTTAGCCATTCTCGGAAACACTACATCGATATGCTCTTGCGTAGCTCTTGAAACGTGTTGACAAAGAAACGACAATGTGCTCGATGCTGTTGTTTTCACTGCAACAAAAAACTTTAGATAGTGTAAGTTATCATGATTAACTTGCTGTTACCCGATATGCTGCGCCAACACAAGCGTTTGAAACAATATACATACATATGTTTGGAAAACTTCAAAAAAATGCGTAGAATTGATTCGTTCGACAAAGTATTTTGTATTTGTATTGTAGTGTATGAAAAAGATATTTGCATTAATTTTTTATAAATAATTTTGTTACACTACTATACTAACTATACTAAAATGCCTCTGAGAGGAACTAAAGCTTTTATAGCTGTGAGTTCAAATTCTAGGACAGTCAGCAACCGAGTATTAGTACTTACATTCTTCTTCGCTATTTCAACATTTAAAATAATAAACAAAATGTTGTACATTTAGCTGAAAAATTAATGCGTCTACTCTTCTTCAGAGATATTGCAACAAATCTTGAAAAATTAAGAAAAAGACCAACAGCAGAATTGTGCAACCGTGAAGCCCTACTTTATCACTTCAGCACTTGTGTCTTCATTCCCATTTGCTGGTAGGCATCTTTATTGGCTGCGTGTTTATTTCTTTGAAAATTTAATATATAGCCCGATATTACGATTTACCGAAAATTCGATATAACAATAGCAACAGTCAACTTATTTTGCACACTGTTTAAAGAATAATGCTAGGAAAAGCTAACCAAAATACCGTTAGTTTTTTTAAATCTTCCAAATTTTTCTCTTCGTAAAAAAATATCGCCAATGTGTAGGTCACACACTCAGTAAGATGGGACAATACGACCCCTTAGAGCCAAGTGATCATAAACGCCAAAAACACAAATTTTACTAGAAACGTTCTTGCCTTTTTATTTTCTTATTTTTCTTTATATTCAACATGACTTTTAAAAAAAAAAATTTTTACAAAATATTCAATGGGATTCAATAGGTTATGTTTACTTTTTAGTGCAAGAAAGTTTCGCCATATTATATTTGATAATATTGTATCTCTACTTATTAGTATGTCGCATGACATATACAATAATAATATTGTATAATGGAAGGGCCGCTTTAATTAATTAATTTAATAAAAAAAAAATGCGTTATTTAATTCCCAATTGAAGTGTCCTAACACTTTTTAAATTTTATATAATTCAAGGGATAATTCTTCTTCTGAAATTCGAAAATAGCTTCTACTATGAAAGTAGTTGTAGCTGTATCAAAATAAATATAGATTTTATATAGCGAGTGCTATTTTTTTTAATAAAAAGTCTCCATTTATTAAAAAATTTTATTATAATAAAAAGAAATTTTTATATTAGCGATAATACTTACATATATAAACATTTCTTTTTATTATAATATAATTTTTTAATAAATGGAGACTTTTTATTAAAAAAATAGCACTCGCTATTTAAGTATATTATCTATATTTATTTTGATACAGCTACAACTACTTTCATAGTAGAAGCTATTTTCGAATTTCATATTTTAGCAATAGGCATACTTACACCAATCTCTGCATATTTAAAGTTTCCTATTCAATAATTTATTTTTTTTTTGTCTTCGGGCACGCCTTTAAACTATATATATCTTAAAAATATGTAACGTATTACAATTGCCAGACGTATCATCATCATCTATTAAAAAATGTGATAATGTCAGAATCTTCGGTTAATTTTTTTAGGCTTTAATAAATTTCTAACAAACATACAAACACTCATTAAGTTTTACATACTCTATGTACATATGTATATGGGCATTTCCGCTGAAAAGTCCACTTTATTAAAGTGTATGGAAAAAAATTTGTATTTAAAAAAAAAAAACCTAAAATTTTCTTATACTGAAAATATAACTTCTTGATTAATTATGTAAATGATTACGATTACAAATACATACTTAGGGCCATTACTACAACTAAGCAATAAAGTTACTGATAGCTAAAATTAACTTTAGGTAAAATGAATAATAAAGTGACCTTTAACTTGTTTTCATTATTACAACTGTTCGATAAAATAAAATTAATATTTTTAAAAATATGGCAGTACCAGAGTAAATACCGACTACTTTTGACAAACAAAAAAGCTACTGGCAACAACAAGGTTTTATTTTATTCTTTATTTAAAGCGTTTTTTTGATACTCTACGTTTTTGCTGTGTGTTTTGAAAAATATCCTCGTTTATATAAAACAATCGCGTTCTGCTTTCCATTTTAGTTTAAAAAATTAATTTGTATACATTTATACTTTCCATGTTGCCATATTTAAAGTGCATAAATTATGGCAGCTTCAAATGCTTAAGTCCACTTTAAAACTTACAAGTAGGATGAACTTTCCGTTAGCTTATCGGTCACATTAGGTTAAAGTCAACTTGCAATAACGAAAAACTAATTATTTGTCTGATAGCATCCCAACTTTAGCTATCGGCAAGTTATCATAATGGTCCTTAAAGGTAATAAGCAAAAAAATAATCAAATGTTATTAAAGAAAAACACCGATATTATTTTTGATTCTCTCTAAGTATTTTTCATATATTTCATATTTAGTATAGAGAAAAATTTGTAACACACCCAAGCAGCGTTACCACATATTTTTTAGGAAAAACTTTTTATTTAAAAAAAAAACACTTAATTTTTAAACAAAAAACTTTTTTCCACAAAAGTGTTCAAACAATGAAAAAAAAGCACAAAAATATATATTTCGAATTAATTTTAATTCTCAAAAAATATAAACACCAACAACAACCTTATTCTTCCCACGATTTTGAGTAGATCGCCATTTGTTAGCTTTTGTTGGAGCCTCTGCTGTGTTTGTAGCATATTCTAAGCTGTTTTCTTCACTTGCATTGCTGCTTAAAACTAATTAAATTATCCTTGCCATTTCTCTTTAAATATTAACCATGCTTTTTTAAAATAAAAAACTTAAAAAAAAAACACGCATAAAAAGCTATACTATTAGTCCCCGTCCATATTGTGAAACATTTGCTGCAAAACTTCTGAGTTTGTAGACGAGAAGGGGAAGAGGAGTGGAAGGATGTACGCTGTTTCATGTACATGCAGCTTTTGTTGAATTTCTTATTTGCATCTTTTGAGATGAGGTGTATTTGACGTTTGATTTTATTTCTTTTCGTTTTGTATACTGTTAAGATCATCATAATAATAGCTACCCTGTTTTATTGTTAATTTTTTGTGAAATATAATCAAAAATTTAAAAAAAAAAATATAAAATTATATAAAAATTATTATATAATTTTTCTTCTTAGCGTCCATTTTGCTTCAAATTATACCTTGTGCTTCAAATGTGTATCCAAAAAAAAATATTCACACCTTCTATCACAGGGTAGTTCTTTTATATTTACATTCGGTATTGAGAAATGTCAAAAAAAATTAAAGAAAGAAGATAGAAGGGAGGAATAAAAAATACTAAACATGAAGCAAAAGTTTCATGTATGGACACTGCTGAAGCTTCAAAAGAGAATTCAAAAAAGTTTTGCAGCAAATGTTTCACAATATGGACGGGGACTTATTAATAGAACACAGTTGTATTAAATAAGGAACATAAGACACATTTAACACTGTTGCAGTAATAACGAGTGAAAAATTATATGATCGTTTACATTAAAATAATATTTTCATCCAATATACTGTAAATTAAAAATTAATAAACGAAACTTGAGAATTTTAATGAATTTCAAAAAAACTTATTTTTAAAGCTAAGAACTTAAAAACTTTTTGGGGCATTTGAAAAACCTTGAAAAAAACTTGAAAAATGGTAACGCTGCACGCAAGTAAGTGAGAAATAAACTGTGGATATAAAAAATATAATTTGACAATAAGCAAATTAATTTAAATTAATTAATTTAAATGCAAACCACATGAGTTTAATAAATATACATACGTATGTATGTATAATGGAGAAGTTAAATTTTTTTGCCTATAAATAATAATGCATAAACGTAATCTGCTAAAAATTGTAAGAAATTTTTTTTAAAAAACCATGTTCCAAAATGGAACCCCCGACAAAGTCTGTATAATAAAAAGCCTTTTTTTTCATTACTAAAGGGCACTTGTGATTAAACATATTAATAATTGAAATTGTTTTTAACAAAAATTTAATTTAAAATAGACGTTATAAAGGGTGTCTGGTAGCAGGTTTATATTTTCAAACTTAAATAAAAAACGTAATAATTGACACGAAGTTTTATTAAAAGCATTGAACGATAGAATTTAAATGTAGATTTTATTTTTTAAAGAGTATGTCATGCAGATCCTTCAGATCCTTTTTTAAAATTTCATGAATAATCGTGGGGAATCCCTGCACCCACAAACGAATTATTTTTACACTCGGTCCATCACTAATTCGCCGTGACTGGCAAATCCGCACAATCGATAATTCCAATGGACCCACCCTCCCTCTGCACCGTTTATTACTTTTTGAAATAATAGTATTTAAAAATATAAATTTCCCACCAGGCACCCTGTACAAGGTATATTCTGCTTTCCAATTTATCGTATTCTGGTGCGACTTTCAATAGTAACTGTCATAACATGATCGCGGATTTAAAAATATTTTATAACAAGAAAGTGGCAAAATTTGCTATCAAAAAAGAAAGTAACGACTTCTATTTTTGTCGCATTACGTCCAGCTGTTTAATTGTTTATATCATAAAACCTCGAAGTACAATTATTTTCTTCTCTTTCACTAATTATAGAAGCTTTAGTTCCATACAAGAATACACATATTTAACAAAAACATTAAAGTTTTCCTCTTGTTTGCTCTTGCAGCCAAACGTTCAACTTTTGCTTTAAAATTTTTTACACATACAGCTTCTCAAAATTCATGTGCTTTGATAGCTGTGACTTAGACTGCACGCAAGTTTTGAGCAATTTAAAAGCAAATTCATTTATCAAGATGGTTTCCCTGTTCATAAGCTGTTTTCTTGCCCATAATTTGAAACAAAAATTTACCCAGAAAATTTCCAAGGAAACTCTCATCAAATTTTCAAAGTGTGAATGTATTAGTAAAAAAAATTACAGAATTATAAAATTTTAAAGGTAAAAATTTAACGCGTAACACGCATGTAATTGAAATGTACGACTGTCACAAACGTAGCTATGGAAATGCCCATATGAAGTATGCGATTTCAAAAATATTTACCACTCCAAACACATAATCACTACAGACATTATGGAGACTTTAACGCAAGTACGTGGTACTGCCATATTTTTTTTACATAAACTGAAAATTTCCACAAAAAAAATTTCAAAATAAATTAGAAAAATATAAAATTAAAAAATTCCATATAGAGTAGGAATTTTAAAGTATTTTTGGTTTTTTTTTTTTTTTTTATTAAATTTATTTGAGAAAATGGTCTCTCAATATTGGCCTTTGAAACTGGTATAGACACAATTGCATAGCTAACATTTTGTATAAAATATAACTTTCCAAATGTCTTCAATGCTTTTCTTTTTTTTTTAACAAATTATAGTCCATAAAATTACAGTGCAATAATTCATGCAATTTGTCGTCAATGTCTTTGATATGGTCTTGGTCCACGACATTCGGAACGAAATAAACCATATCAGAAATGTTTTTTATGTTGCTTTTAATTACAGTAGCAGGTGCTAAAGCTTCAAAATCATTGCCAAAATAAAGAATACTTGTTTATCAATCATAATGACCTCCTATGTCATACTTCAAACCCTATCCACTCTTTCGCAGATGACAGCAGTATCTGCCATTCATATTCATTCGATCGTAGGCCGACATCAACTATGATCGCGGCGACGCGGCAGAATATGAATGATTCGCTAACAGGTGACCTCACGAGAATATTGGAATGGGGTCACGCGAACAGGGTCGAAT
Source organism: Dexiosoma caninum (assembly GCA_963924685.1). Lineage (NCBI taxonomy): Eukaryota > Metazoa > Arthropoda > Insecta > Diptera > Tachinidae > Dexiosoma > Dexiosoma caninum. The sequence continues at coordinate 13,557,063 of OZ004727.1, forward strand.
TCAATTCCCAAAAGACCCAATGCTGCATGCTAACACACCGCCGTATGCATGATCACGCTGCCTCATCTGTAAAAATGGGTGGCATAAACATTGAGGAATCAGAAGCTCTTGATGTTCTTGGCATGAAAATCCAGTGTGATGTCCGATGGACTGAGCACATTTTTCAGGTCTCAAAGGAAGCATTCAAGTGCCTAGGCTTTTTAAGGCGGTGTAAGACATACTTCACCCCATCTGATCTCCTCACTATTTATACCGCCTACATCCGACCGAAAATGGAATACAACTCTCATGTGTGGGCCGGTGCTTCAAAGACTATTTTGAAGTTACTCGACCGTGTACAGGAAAGGGCGAAGAAACTCATAGGAGACAGTAGGGTAGCCAACTCTATTGACTCTCTTGAGCATCGTCGCAACGTGGGGTGCGTTTCGTTGTTCTATCGTTACTATAATGGGATGTGTTCTAATGAAATCAGGGAACTTGTTCCCGAAACCCGGTTATTCGCGCGCACGACGCGATCATCATTAAGAGCGCATCCATTTGTGGTCGATTTGACGGCGACTCGCACTACGCATTACAGGGAAAATTCGTTTTTTGGCCGAACGGCACGTATGTGGAATAGACTACCCGCAGAGGTGTTTCCTGTCACTTTTAGCATGGGAAGATTTAAATCAAATGTCAATAAACACTACTCCCTCTATCCTCCTCCCCATAACCTATTTTCCTAGTTCCAGCACAATGCATCGCATGTGTAGGGGTCATCCCCTGAGTGCCGGTCCAAGTTAAAAAAAAAAAAAAAAAAAAAAATATTGTAATTTAATGCATTTTTGTTTTATTCGAACAAAATTTAAGAAATTGTCTTCATATAAAAAACTGTTTTTTGTAAGACTGTTTTGCACTTAAAAAATCTGCAAAAAAACAGATAAATCTGTACATATGGCAGCACTGGACGTACGCGAAACACTTATTCACATGTGTAGGATATGAACAATTGTTGCATGTTAAGAACATAAAGTGAAAAAAGGGCAAATAGACATTTACAATTAAATTAAATACAATAGAAAAAAAGAAAATACAATGTTTGCTTTATCTCTTAACAAACCTTTCAGGTTGAGAAGATTTATATCAATTATTGAATATCAGATTCTACTACTATTTGTGACACTATTCTTTATACTTTTTTCAGCATAGAAAAATATTCGGTTTTGGTCATTCGCTAAGAAAAAACACAGAGTTTTTGTTTGTCTTTTAATTTCCATAAGTATTAGAATACATTCTTAAAGTGAAATATTTATTCTACAAACTTAGTGTATGCTGCTCTATATGAAAAGAAGAATTCATCTCGAATGTAAATTCTCTTTTTACAAAAGAAATAACTAACAAATAATTATGGAATTAACTTTTCGTGTATGAACTTAAACGCAATTAAAAGCAAAAATTTAATAATAATACTTTCGTTAAAATAATAGCGATTTCGATTCTCGAAAAATATATTGCACTTTTACTTTCTACTTTTTAACAATATTTCCTCTTTATATTTCTCCTTAAAATCTTGTGGAACTATAAAATGCAAATGTTTTAAATGAGGAGGACGATGGCTGCAAGAAGTCTGCACATTGACTACAAAAGGAAAAGGTTCTGTTTTCGAGCCCAGTTACAGACTGATGTGCATTAGAGTGTTCTTGTGTCAGTTTTTGTCGGAAGGTTTCAGTGGCGAAGGCATCAATTTCGCCTTCAGCTGATAGCAATCCACAGGCACATAAGAGCGTCCTCCTTCTTCGGTATTGTGTAGTACCAGCGAAGTAAAATAATTTCTAAAAATGGCTACTAAAACAAAGCTTCAAAATTTAATTGAATTGAATCTAATTGACATCAAACAAAGGAAACGTGCAAAACCAGAGTTGTAAGATACTGAAGCTTCACCTCCTCACTGTCCCTCCCCTCACGTTCCAGCACAATGCATCACATGTGTAGGGGTCATGTCTTGAGTACTGGGCCCTGTTCCACAAAAGAACTTATCAACTTTTCACTTTGCACTTATCAAATTTTTCGTCAATTTGCAAAATTTTATGTTCCTCAGAACTGTAAAATTTGATAAGTGATAAATTAAAATTGATAAGTGTAATTTGCAAAGTCTTCTCAATTTTTATATTTTCTTTGCAATTTCTGTTCCACGTACGTTCTTTTGTGCAAAGTGCAAAGTTAATATTGAAAAGTGTAATTTGCAAAGCCTTTGCAAATAATTATGCTGTTTCGTTCCACAAAAACATCAAAGACGCCGCAACTTTGCTTTATAATTTACACGCAACTGCAAAGTTGCGCAAGAATTAAGCTCTATCTTTCTACCACTTTCACCACCTGTCTGTTTCTTCCCTATCCTTGTCTCTAGTTCCAGTGCAATGCATTGCATATGTAGGGGATAGCCCCTGAGCACTGGTCCAAGATAAAAAAAAAAAAAAAAAAAAAAACAAAAACTGTAAATTTTTTTTTGGCAAAGCAAATTTCGATAAATTTGTCAATAATTTGCAAGGTAAACGTTCGCTTTACAAATTCATATTGTTATAATTAGTGAAGCTTTCAAAATGTTAAGACGTGAGTTTTTGTTCGACGATAGTAAAGGCGCGGTTATAAAAATAAATTATAGAGACCGAATTAATTTTTCGGGACTACGAAACTTTAATTTTAAAGAGTGCTCTCATTTAAATCGAATCCAAGTTGATTTTATCTTAAATAAAATTGGAGATAAATTAGAGCACAATACACAGCGCAGTCATGCTTTGTCGGCTGAAAATCAACTGCTACTGTGCTTGCATTGGCTGGGAAATGGCTGCCAGTACCATGGAGTTGCAGTTTCCAGAACCATCCATATAGTTGTCGACGGATTAATAGACGTTTTGTTTCAAAACACCATTCGGTGGCCCGATGACGTCAGTGGTATTGCTGATAAAATTTTTATGATGGGTAGATTCCCTTGTGTGTATGGTTGCGTGACGTGGTTGGGTGACGCACAATGAGCTATGGAAATGAGTTCTTTATAAATTTATATATTTATTATTTCCTTTGTTTTATTTTGTGACAAAACTTGGCGAATTTTATATGAAGAACTGCTGGGGTGATTAATTATTCGACATTTTGAAGAAACCTTTTTTCCTTTAAAAATTTAACAAATGAGATTCAGAAAAAAACGGTGACCGGACATAATATTTCAGAACTAAAATCCTCACACGTTGCTGTAGCTGTTATAATAGTTTTATTTAAAAAAAAATTTATATGCCTTATGTATCCCTTATTAAAATTGGTTAGTTAGTGCCACCACCAAAAAAAAACCAGTCTATCCCCCTTATAAAAAATGTCAGTTTTCATATTTTTCCCATTCTTTAATTTCCCGTATACCATGCTATGAGAGCTAAAATCTGTAGCTATATTGAAAGTGCCCGAATATAGAGGAAAATCCGGGCCGATTTCGTGTAAACTTCACATAAACCATCCCCAATGTACCCTGAAATTATGGTTGAAATCGGTTGACCCATTTCCGCAGTTAGTGCTGACATCGAAGTGTACAGTTTATTTTTATTTAAACAGATTTAAAACATAAACAATCGGATTAATAAAATGTTTTAAAAAATTCAAACCATATATTTCCCCCCTATGTAGTTTATTCTGCGCCACCATGTAGTTTATTAATTTTTTTCAGGTTAAATTTTTTAAAAATTCATACCTACTTCTCTGTAAATAAATAGTACACAAGTTGACAATTTTTCGTATTAAATTTTTCTTTTGTCTATGATTTATCGTTACGATTTTTCCTTTTATTAAAAACCAAAAAGAAATTGGTTTTATACTTTCCTTTAGATTTGGCCTATTTTTTTTGTTATATATGTATTTACAAGTATTTTCTTAAATTTAATTCTTTTTAATTTTTTATTTTTAATTATGAATGAATGGCAAAGCGTTTAGATATTTTATTTACTTTTTCTAATATAAAATTATTACTTTTTACTTTAAATAGTTTTTTCTTATTTTTTTTACATTTTTTCATCTGCGATAATAACATTCAGTTCATAGGCGGATACGCTTATCGAAATTGTGAACATTCAAAATATAATTCAAGAATAATATTTTTAATACAGTCTTTTCAAGGGAGACAACACTAACACGCAACTTATATGTTTATATACATTACCTTCTACTTGGCAACATAAAAGTTGTAAAAAATGTTTCTCCACAAAATAAATATTACAAAAATTTATAAGCTTTTGTATGTAATACATTTTTGACAACAGAAAGCTTAATTGGCTCGTTGGTCTAGGGGTATGATTTCCGCTTAGGGTGCGGGAGGTCCCGGGTTCAAATCCCGGACGAGCCCCAGTGAGACGTGTTGAGATGCGTTTTTTTTTTATTACGAAGTTAATGATTTAAATTTGGCCTGTGGTATATTATTTGTTATATGTTGAAATTCCAATGCGTTTTATTTTTACTAAAATATTTAAGATATGGATAAACTTCGAGAAAAATGATCGCAATTTTTTTTAATTTTTACATAAAAATGGCTGCCAAATTAAAAAAAGATTTAACTTTTATGATGTGTGGTATACAATTTTGGAAATTGTTGAGCCGAACGTAGCTAAATTTTTAAAAATTAACTCTTGGGCATTTTAAGGCAAGATTATCGTTTGTAGGAAGTGATGGCCAAACGTCAACGCGCTTTTTTAGATTTTTAATGACTCGAAATCTATGACAATTTATATGTTGAAAGTTGTTGTGTCTATTTAGATAGATTAAGAATTGAAGAACTACAGGATGGCCCAAAATGAGCGACGTTGTTTGAATTCCTTTTAACTTTTTCATTATAATTTTTATTTTGTTTTCAGGTTTTTGAAAAGCAGACTTGGGGAATTTAAAATGAAACAGTACACAATTGAACAATGTGCCAAAATCGTTGAATTTAATTTCAGTAGCAAATCATGATTTTATTCGTAATTTAATTAGGAGCGACGGAGCCCATTTCCAATTGAATGGGTTCATTAATACGAGTAGGCAAAAAGGGCTACGGAATATCCAAGAGTAGTTCAACATCGAGAATTACCGATGAATTGCGATGTTTCTTGGCCCAAAATTTTTTGAAAATGAACACGATGTCGCCGTTTCCATCAGTTGTGTTAGATAGCGGGCAATGTTGGGTAAATTTTTTAAGGCCATGGCAAACCATCCACAAGTATGGTTCCAACAGGATGGAGGAGCCACAGCGTTACAGGATTTTAAACTGGAAACGTAAATTTTAAATTGAAAATAATAATTTTTTTTTTAGCAGTTACAGAATTTTTTAGTGAAATATTGAAACATTTTCATATTTATTGATATACTTGACCACTTTGCAGCTGGTAACTTTTCCTATCACTATAACGGAACTCACTCTTCGTTGTAAATCTCCAAATTTAGCACATTGTAATAACGGCTGATTGTTGAAAATAATTTCTAACGTATCTCAGGTGCAGCATTTTCCAGAATATAATTTAAAATGTTCTTGCTATGTCCGCCTCTGTTCTTGATTTTTATTTCATCTCTCAGTTGTTAAATTTTTTGTTTTGAAGTTCACTACTAATTATAAGGCAATTTTAATATTTTGTAATTGATTTGTTTTGTTTAGCTTTTTTACACATTCGAAAATTTGTATATAACCTAATTTTTGTCATTATTTAATATAATTTTGTAAATTTTGTTACTATCTACTAAAAGTCACCAAAAGTCCTCTGCCTTCGCACAATCTTGTAAGCACTGGTTCTTTTGTTGTTTTGACTGTGAACAGACAACATGTTTTAGTTGCTCTTAAATTCTGCAATGAATTTTAGTAGTGCAAGTTTGCACAAATCTAGGAAATCTGTATTTATGTATTTCGTTGTTGTACTATTGCAAAATGCAACACGTTTTCTAGATTTGTTACATCTGCAAATTTTGAACCAAACAGTTTGCAACGAACAGTGATACCCGTTAATATATTTTCTCTGTACATCAAATTAAAATATTTTGTTGGAAATTAAAATTGAATGTATATAAACATCTTTTTTTATTCATGTTAATAAAAGCTTTAGAAAAAGCTTTTTTAAAAAAATATATAAGCAAAAATATAAAGCTTATGGGTATATTACTAGTTTGACATTAAACTTGCAACTGGCTCGTTGGTCTAGGGGTATGATTTCCGCTTAGGGTGCGGGAGGTCCCGGGTTCAAATCCCGGACGAGCCCCAGTGGAGTTTAATTTTTTTTTTTATTATTTTTATAAATAATTGGAAAATTCAGCAATCTACAGCTGGTGATTTATTTTTAACCATATAGTTTTTTCTAATGTAGATAAATTATAGCATCGATATAATAATGTTGAACAATTGAACATCTGTGAAGTCATATTTAGCACGTCATATACATAAGTGCCAGTTCATAGTATATTTTGTACAACCAATAGGACTAATTAAAACTAAAAAGAACCTCAAAAACGGGTTGACTTTATGTTATCTAATAATTTTAAACGAGAAAAGTTTTTCGCAAACGTTTTTAACGATTTTGATAGGATTTACTATTTGGGTATTATTAGGGACGACAAATCAATCTAGCGTAGTCTTGCTTTCGGGAAATTTCGATTTCTGTAGGTTTTCATTCACTTCCCCAATTTCGATGCCTGTATGTTGCTACACTTTTTTAGCACCGCTTGATATGGGTATCATACGAAAGGGTTTTCTGAGAAGACTTTAAATGAAATTAAAACAGTATACACACAAAATGACTGTCGCTTTACAACTGCGAAAGCTAATATCGCCGAAGTATTATTTTTATCAGCATCCACAGGTTATGCGTGTCAGATAAAAAAGGATTGTGGCAAGAGATCCAAATATAAAACGAAACTTATTACAAAATGGTAAGAAAGGTAGCTTGACTTATAACGCTAACGAATTAAAAGCTCCATGGTCTGATAATTAAAAATAAAATTTTAAAAATTAAAAAAAATTAATATATTATGTATTTTAATTATATTATTAATTGACCTTTTTTATTATATTTTTTGATATATATTTATTAAGCCTGAGGTCTTTTTTTTATTTTATTTTGATTTTTATTATTCGATATTTCGTTAACAGGAATAATAGGAAATTATAATTCTTTAAAATATAAAAGTATTTTTGAAACATGTCACAAAATTTTTAACAAAATAATAATAAAAAACAAAATAAAATAAAAAAAAGACCTCAGGTTTAATAAATATATATCAAAAAATATATTATGTATGTAAAAAATTTATGTATATTCCTGGTAAAGCAAATATGTACATACAACATGGAACAGGGAGTAAAGCTCGGCCAGCCGGTTATAATACATTACACTCGCAACTCTATACCCTGGTAAATCACTCAATGAATAAAACGGACTGTTTAATTAATGAAGACGAATGAAAATAATCGTTCGGCATTTTTTCTTGGACCAGCACTCAGGAGATAGCCCCTACACATGCGATGCATTGTGGTAGCACTAGAGGAAAGGTATAGAGAGAGGGTAAGAGAGATGATAGGTGGTGAAGCTTCACTATCTTACAACTCCGCTCCTCCACGTCTTTTGTTAACAGCAGTGTTGCAGCGCCTCTGATGACAAGAGATGTATTCAATTTTTAAGCTTTGTTTTAGTGACTATTAAGAGTAATTATATTACTTCGCTGATGCTACACAATACCAATGAAGGAGGGCGCTCTGGTGTGCCTGTGGGTTGGTATCAGCTGAAACCGGTACTATTCAGTGACCCTTGACAATGCCTTCGCCACTGAAACCTTCCAAGAATTACTGGTACAGAGACACACTAATGGACAACAGAAAAAATGCGAGATGTTTTTATGACTCAGTGTAACACTGGAGTCGAGACCCCAAGAATATTTTGGTTTTGTAGTCAACGTGCAGACTAGTTCAGCCATCGGCACCCTTACCCAGTTATAACCTTTCAAAGAAAATGTTTTTACTAAAATTACTAGCTACCAACTTCAAGTTCAATGAAATGAAATTTTGCACGTTAGTAGAGTGCGATTAACTGCATCTTTTACACTTTATTCCAATTTTCCATGTCTACTATGTGCAGCGATATTACGGTAGGTATAATAAAAAGAATTTTCTAACTAACATGGGGGGCCGCCAGGCGGGCCAAAGATAGCCCATCATGTTGCCTATCCTTCAATCTATCATATGGCGATAGTTTCATTGAAATAGGTCTTACCGTTACCGAGTTATACCGTTTCCTAGAAAGCACTAATTATTTAAACCTCATTTGAGTAGCATACTTCCCTGGGCAACGAGCAAAGCGTTCAATTGTACAGAATTTTCATGTTTTTTGCGTTTTTCTCGGTAACTTGTGGGCGAATTTGGCTGGAAACACCTACTTAACCATAATTCGACCTGGGCTATCCGAAAATTTCCATATAAAAAAGTGGTTGTTCTATAAAATTGCTCTTTTGCTAATGTTTCTGTTGGCTTCTGGCATGCAAAAACCGATCTGTATAAAAGTAGATTTTAAGAGCTTTCATATGAAAAGAAAATTATCGAAATCCGTGGAACGGTTCCCGAGATATGAACGTGGACTTTCGAACAAAAAAACTTTTAAAAATAGGCCAACAACTCCGAAATCTTTCCAGATAGAAAAATTAAATTTGGCACGGTAGCAGAGGAGGATTTTGCGCTTCTTCTACACTTTTTTTTAATTTTGCACGTCAATTATATGAAGAGATATGACGGTAAGTATTAAAGAAAGAATTTTCCAACTAACATGGGGGGCCGCCAGGCGGGCCAAAGGTAGCCCATCGTGTAGCCTGATCTTCACTCGATCATATGGTGAAAGTTTTATTGAAATCGGTCCAACGGTTACCGAGTTATACCGTTTTAAAGAAAGCACTAATTATTTAAACCTCATTTGCGTAGCATACTTCCCTGAGCAACGAACAAAACGTTCAATTGTACAGAATTTTGTAATTTTCATGTTTTTTGCGTTTTTCTCCGTAATTTGTGGGCGAATTTGGCTGGAAAAACCTACTTAACCATAATTCGACCTGGGCTATCCGAAAATCACCATTAAAATTCAAAAAAAAGAAATTTTCAAAAAATTTCCATATAAAAAAGTGGTTGTTCTATAAAATTGCTGTTTTGCTAATGTTTCTGTTGGCTTCTGGCATGCAAAAACCGATCTGTATAAAAGTAGATTTTAAGAGCTTTCATATGAAAAGAAAATCGTGGAACGGTTCCCGAGATATGAACGTGGACTTTCGAACAAAAACACTTTTAAAAATAGGCCAACAACTCCGATATCTTTCCAGATAGAAAAATGAAATTTGGCACGGTAGCAGAGGAGGATTTTGCGCTTCTTCTACAATTTTTTTTAATTTTGCACGTCAATTATGTGAAGAGATATGACGGTAAGTATTAAAGAAAGACTTTTCCAACTAACATGGGATGCCGCCAGGCGGGCCAAAGGTAGCCCATCGTGTAGCCAGATCTTCACTCGATCATATGGTGAAAGCTTTATTGAAATCGGTCCAACGGTTACCGAGTTATACCGTTTCCAAGAAAGCACTAATTATTTAAAACTCATTTGCGTAGCATACTTCCCTGAGCAACGAGCAAAACGTTCAATTGTACAGAGTTTTGTAATTTTCATGTTTTTTGCGTTTTTCTCCGTAATTTGTGGGCGAATTTGGCTGGAAAAACTTTTAACCATAATTCGACCTGGGCTATCCGAAAATCACCATTAAAATTAAAAAAAAAGAAATTTTCAAAAAATTTCCATATAAAAAAGTGGTTGTTCTATAAAATTGCTGTTTTGCTAATGTTTCTGTTGGCTTCTGGCATGCAAAAACCGATCTGTATAAAAGTAGATTTTAAGAGCTTTCATATGAAAAGAAAATTATCGAAATCCGTGGAACGGTTCCCGAGATATGAACGTGGACTTTCGAACAAAAAAACTTTTAAAAATAGGCCAACAACTCCGAAATCTTTCCAGATAGAAAAATTAAATTTGGCACGGTAGCAGAGGAGGATTTTGCGCTTCTTCTACACTTTTTTTTAATTTTGCACGTCAATTATGTGAAGAGATATGACGGTAAGTATTAAAGAAAGAATTTTCCAACTAACATGGGGTGCCGCCAGGCGGGCCAAAGGTAGCCCATCGTGTAGCCAGATCTTCACTCGATAATATGGTGAAAGTTTTATTAAAATCGGTCCAACGGTTACAGAGTTATACCGTTTCCAAGAAAGCACTAATTATTTAAAACTCATTTGCGTAGCATACTTCCCTGAGCAACGAGCAAAACGTTCAATTGTACAGAGTTTTGTAATTTTCATGTTTTTTGCGTTTTTCTCCGTAATTTGTGGGCGAATTTGGCTGGAAAAACCTACTTAACCATAATTCGACCTGGGCTATCCGAAAATCACCATTAAAATTCAAAAAAAAGAAATTTTCAAAAAATGTCCATATAAAAAAGTGGTTGTTCTATAAAATTGCTCTTTTGCTAATGTTTCTGTTGGCTTCTGGCATGCAAAAACCGATCTGTATAAAAGTAGATTTTAAGAGCTTTCATATGAAAAGAAAATTATCGAAATCCGTGGAACGGTTACCGAGATATGAACGTGGACTTTCGAACAAAAAAACTTTTAAAAATAGGCCAACAACTCCGAAATCTTTTCAGATAGAAAAATGAAATTTGGCACGGTAGCAGAGGAGGATTTTGCGCTTCTTCTACACTTTTTTTTAATTTTGCACGTCAATTATGTGAAGAGATATGACGGTAAGTATTAAAGAAAGAATTTTCCAACTAACATGGGGTGCCGCCAGGCGGGCCAAAGGTAGCCCATCGTGTAGCCTGATCTTCACTCGATCATATGGTGAAAGTTTTATTGAAATCGGTCCAACGGTTACCGAGTTATACCGTTTCCAAGAAAGCACTAATTATTTAAAACTTATTTGCGTAGCATACTTCCCTGAGCAACGAGCAAAACGTTCAATTGTACAGAGTTTTGTAATTTTCATGTTTTTTGCGTTTTTCTCCGTAATTTGTGGGCGAATTTGGCTGGAAAAACCTACTTAACCATAATTCGACCTGGCCTATCCGAAAATCACCATTAAAATTCAAAAAAAAGAAATTTTCAAAAAATTTCCATATAAAAAAGTGGTTGTTCTATAAAATTGCTGTTTTGCTAATGTTTCTGTTGGCTTCTGGCATGCAAAAACCGATCTGTATAAAAGTAGATTTTAAGAGCTTTCATATGAAAAGAAAATTATCGAAATCCGTGGAACGGTTCCCGAGATATGAACGTGGACTTTCGAACAAAAAAACTTTTAAAAATAGGCCAACAACTCCGAAATCTTTCCAGATAGAAAAATTAAATTTGGCACGGTAGCAGAGGAGGATTTTGCGCTTCTTCTACACTTTTTTTTAATTTTGCACGTCAATTATGTGAAGAGATATGACGGTAAGTATTAAAGAAAGAATTTTCCAACTAACATGGGGTGCCGCCAGGCGGGCCAAAGATAGCCCATCGTGTAGCCTGATCTTCACTCGATCTTATGGTAAAAGTTTTATTGAAATCGGTCCAACGGTTACCGAGTTATACCGTTTCCAAGAAAGCACTAATTATTTAAACCTCATTTGCGTAGCATACTTCCCTGAGCAACGAGCAAAACGTTCAATTGTACAGAGTTTTGTAATTTTCATGTTTTTTGCGTTTTTCTCCGTAATTTGTGGGCGAATTTGGCTGGAAAAACCTACTTAACCATAATTCGACCTGGCCTATCCGAAAATCACCATTAAAATTCAAAAAAAAGAAATTTTCAAAAAATGTCCATATAAAAAAGTGGTTGTTCTATAAAATTGCTGTTTTGCTAATGTTTCTGTTGGCTTCTGGCATGCAAAAACCGATCTGTATAAAAGTAGATTTTAAGAGCTTTCATATGAAAAGAAAATTATCGAAATCCGTGGAACGGTTCCCGAGATATGAACGTGGACTTTCGAACAAAAAAACTTTTAAAAATAGGCCAACAACTCCGAAATCTTTCCAGATAGAAAAATGAAATTTGGCACGGTAGCAGAGGAGGATTTTGCGCTTCTTCTACACTTTTTTTTAATTTTGCACGTCAATTATGTGAAGAGATATGACGGTAAGTATTAAAGAAAGAATTTTCCAACTAACATGGGGTGCCGCCAGGCGGGCCAAAGGTAGCCCATCGTGTAGCCTGATCTTCACTCGATCATATGGTGAAAGTTTTATTGAAATCGGTCCAACGGTTACCGAGTTATACCGTTTCCAAGAAAGCACTAATTATTTAAACCTCATTTGCGTAGCATACTTCCCTGAGCAACGAGCAAAACGTTCAATTGTACAGAGTTTTGTAATTTTCATGTTTTTTGCGTTTTTCTCCGTAATTTGTGGGCGAATTTGGCTGGAAAAACCTACTTAACCATAATTCGACCTGGCCTATCCGAAAATCACCATTAAAATTCAAAAAAAAGAAATTTTCAAAAAATTTCCGTATAAAAAAGTGGTTGTTCTATAAAATTGCTGTTTTGCTAATGTTTCTGTTGGCTTCTGGCATGCAAAAACCGATCTGTATAAAAGTAGATTTTAAGAGCTTTCATATGAAAAGAAAATTATCGAAATCCGTGGAACGGTTCCCGAGATATGAACGTGGACTTTCGAACAAAAAAACTTTTAAAAATAGGCCAACAACTCCGAAATCTTTCCAGATAGAAAAATGAAATTTGGCACGGTAGCAGAGGAGGATTTTGCGCTTCTTCTACACTTTTTTTTAATTTTGCACGTCAATTATGTGAAGAGATATGACGGTAAGTATTAAAGAAAGAATTTTCCAACTAACATGGGGTGCCGCCAGGCGGGCCAAAGGTAGCCCATCGTGTAGCCTGATCTTCACTCGATCATATGGTGAAAGTTTTATTGAAATCGGTCCAACGGTTACCGAGTTATACCGTTTCCAAGAAAGCACTAATTATTTAAACCTCATTTGCGTAGCATACTTCCCTGAGCAACGAGCAAAACGTTCAATTGTACAGAGTTTTGTAATTTTCATGTTTTTTGCGTTTTTCTCCGTAATTTGTGGGCGAATTTGGCTGGAAAAACCTACTTAACCATAATTCGACCTGGCCTATCCGAAAATCACCATTAAAATTCAAAAAAAAGAAATTTTCAAAAAATTTCCATATAAAAAAGTGGTTGTTCTATAAAATTGCTGTTTTGCTAATGTTTCTGTTGGCTTCTGGCATGCAAAAACCGATCTGTATAAAAGTAGATTTTAAGAGCTTTCATATGAAAAGAAAATTATCGAAATCCGTGGAACGGTTCCCGAGATATGAACGTGGACTTTCGAACAAAAAAACTTTTAAAAATAGGCCAACAACTCCGAAATCTTTCCAGATAGAAAAATGAAATTTGGCACGGTAGCAGAGGAGGATTTTGCGCTTCTTCTACACTTTTTTTTAATTTTGCACGTCAATTATGTGAAGAGATATGACGGTAAGTATTAAAGAAAGAATTTTCCAACTAACATGGGGTGCCGCCAGGCGGGCCAAAGATAGCCCATCGTGTAGCCTGATCTTCACTCGATCTTATGGTAAAAGTTTTATTGAAATCGGTCCAACGGTTACCGAGTTATACCGTTTCCAAGAAAGCACTAATTATTTAAACCTCATTTGCGTAGCATACTTCCCTGAGCAACGAGCAAAACGTTCAATTGTACAGAGTTTTGTAATTTTCATGTTTTTTGCGTTTTTCTCCGTAATTTGTGGGCGAATTTGGCTGGAAAAACCTACTTAACCATAATTCGACCTGGCCTATCCGAAAATCACCATTAAAATTCAAAAAAAAGAAATTTTCAAAAAATGTCCATATAAAAAAGTGGTTGTTCTATAAAATTGCTGTTTTGCTAATGTTTCTGTTGGCTTCTGGCATGCAAAAACCGATCTGTATAAAAGTAGATTTTAAGAGCTTTCATATGAAAAGAAAATTATCGAAATCCGTGGAACGGTTCCCGAGATATGAACGTGGACTTTCGAACAAAAAAACTTTTAAAAATAGGCCAACAACTCCGAAATCTTTCCAGATAGAAAAATGAAATTTGGCACGGTAGCAGAGGAGGATTTTGCGCTTCTTCTACACTTTTTTTTAATTTTGCACGTCAATTATGTGAAGAGATATGACGGTAAGTATTAAAGAAAGAATTTTCCAACTAACATGGGGTGCCGCCAGGCGGGCCAAAGGTAGCCCATGTTGTAGCCAGATCTTCACTCGATCATATGGTGAAAGTTTTATTGAAATCGGTCCAACGGTTACCGAGTTATACCGTTTCCAAGAAAGCACTAATTATTTAAAACTCATTTGTGTAGCATACTTCCCTGAGCAACGAGCAAAACGTTCAATTGTACAGAGTTTTGTAATTTTCATGTTTTTTGCGTTTTTCTCCGTAATTTGTGGGCGAATTTGGCTGGAAAAACCTACTTAACCATAATTCGACCTGGCCTATCCGAAAATCACCATTAAAATTCAAAAAAAAGAAATTTTCAAAAAATTTCCATATAAAAAAGTGGTTGTTCTATAAAATTGCTGTTTTGCTAATGTTTCTGTTGGCTTCTGGCATGCAAAAACCGATCTGTATAAAAGTAGATTTTAAGAGCTTTCATATGAAAAGAAAATTATCGAAATCCGTGGAACGGTTCCCGAGATATGAACGTGGACTTTCGAACAAAAAAACTTTTAAAAATAGGCCAACAACTCCGAAATCTTTCCAGATAGAAAAATGAAATTTGGCACGGTAGCAGAGGAGGATTTTGCGCTTCTTCTACACTTTTTTTTAATTTTGCACGTCAATTATGTGAAGAGATATGACGGTAAGTATTAAAGAAAGAATTTTCCAACTAACATGGGGTGCCGCCAGGCGGGCCAAAGGTAGCCCATGTTGTAGCCAGATCTTCACTCGATCATATGGTGAAAGTTTTATTGAAATCGGTCCAACGGTTACCGAGTTATACCGTTTCCAAGAAAGCACTAATTATTTAAAACTCATTTGCGTAGCATACTTCCCTGAGCAACGAGCAAAACGTTCAATTGTACAGAGCTTTGTAATTTTCATGTTTTTTGCGTTTTTCTCCGTAATTTGTGGGCGAATTTGGCTGGAAAAACCTACTTAACCATAATTCGACCTGGGTTATCCGAAAATCACCATTAAAATTCAAAAAAAAAAAATTTCCAAAAAATGTCCATATAAAAAAGTGGTTGTTCTATAAAATTGCTCTTTTGGTAATGTTTCTGTTGGCTTCTGGCATGCAAAAACCGATCTGTATAAAAGTAGATTTTAAGAGCTTTCATATGAAAAGAAAATTATCGAAATCCGTGGAACGGTTCCCGAGATATGAACGTGGACTTTCGAACAAAAAAACTTTTAAAAATAGGCCAACAACTCCGAAATCTTTCCAGATAGAAAAATGAAATTTGGCACGGTAGCAGAGGAGGATTTTGCGCTTCTTCTACACTTTTTTTTAATTTTGCACGTCAATTATGTGAAGAGATATGACGGTAAGTATTAAAGAAAGAATTTTCCAACTAACATGGGGTGCCGCCAGGCGGGCCAAAGATAGCCCATCGTGTAGCCTGATCTTCACTCGATCTTATGGTAAAAGTTTTATTGAAATCGGTCCAACGGTTACCGAGTTATACCGTTTCCAAGAAAGCACTAATTATTTATACCTCATTTGCGTAGCATACTTCCCTGAGCAACGAGCAAAACGTTCAATTGTACAGAGTTTTGTAATTTTCATGTTTTTTGCGTTTTTCTCCGTAATTTGTGGGCGAATTTGGCTGGAAAAACCTACTTAACCATAATTCGACCTGGCCTATCCGAAAATCACCATTAAAATTCAAAAAAAAGAAATTTTCAAAAAATTTCCATATAAAAAAGTGGTTGTTCTATAAAATTGCTGTTTTGCTAATGTTTCTGTTGGCTTCTGGCATGCAAAAACCGATCTGTATAAAAGTAGATTTTAAGAGCTTTCATATGAAAAGAAAATTATCGAAATCCGTGGAACGGTTCCCGAGATATGAACGTGGACTTTCGAACAAAAAAACTTTTAAAATAGGCCAACAACTCCGAAATCTTTCCAGATAGAAAAATGAAATTTGGCACGGTAGCAGAGGAGGATTTTGCGCTTCTTCTACACTTTTTTTTAATTTTGCACGTCAATTATGTGAAGAGATATGACGGTAAGTATTAAAGAAAGAATTTTCCAACTAACATGGGGTGCCGCCAGGCGGGCCAAAGGTAGCCCATGTTGTAGCCAGATCTTCACTCGATCATATGGTGAAAGTTTTATTGAAATCGGTCCAACGGTTACCGAGTTATACCGTTTCCAAGAAAGCACTAATTATTTAAAACTCATTTGCGTAGCATACTTCCCTGAGCAACGAGCAAAACGTTCAATTGTACAGAGCTTTGTAATTTTCATGTTTTTTGCGTTTTTCTCCGTAATTTGTGGGCGAATTTGGCTGGAAAAACCTACTTAACCATAATTCGACCTGGCGGGCCAAAGGTAGCCCATCGTGTAGCCTGATCTTCACTCGATCATATGGTGAAAGTTTTATTGAAATCGGTCCAACGGTTACCGAGTTATACCGTTTCCAAGAAAGCACTAATTATTTAAACCTCATTTGCGTAGCATACTTCCCTGAGCAACGAGCAAAACGTTCAATTGTACAGAGTTTTGTAATTTTCATGTTTTTTGCGTTTTTCTCCGTAATTTGTGGGCGAATTTGGCTGGAAAAACCTACTTAACCATAATTCGACCTGGCCTATCCGAAAATCACCATTAAAATTAAAAAAAAAGAAATTTTCAAAAAATTTCCATATAAAAAAGTGGTTGTTCTATAAAATTGCTGTTTTGCTAATGTTTCTGTTGGCTTCTGGCATGCAAAAACCGATCTGTATAAAAGTAGATTTTAAGAGCTTTCATATGAAAAGAAAATTATCGAAATCCGTGGAACGGTTCCCGAGATATGAACGTGGACTTTCGAACAAAAAAACTTTTAAAAATAGGCCAACAACTCCGAAATCTTTCCAGATAGAAAAATGAAATTTGGCACGGTAGCAGAGGAGGATTTTGCGCTTCTTCTACACTTTTTTTTAATTTTGCACGTCAATTATGTGAAGAGATATGACGGTAAGTATTAAAGAAAGAATTTTCCAACTAACATGGGGTGCCGCCAGGCGGGCCAAAGGTAGCCCATCGTGTAGCCTGATCTTCACTCGATCATATGGTGAAAGTTTTATTGAAATCGGTCCAACGGTTACCGAGTTATACCGTTTCCAAGAAAGCACTAATTATTTAAACCTCATTTGCGTAGCATACTTCCCTGAGCAACGAGCAAAACGTTCAATTGTACAGAGTTTTGTAATTTTCATGTTTTTTGCGTTTTTCTCCGTAATTTGTGGGCGAATTTGGCTGGAAAAACCTACTTAACCATAATTCGACCTGGCCTATCCGAAAATCACCATTAAAATTCAAAAAAAAGAAATTTTCAAAAAATTTCCATATAAAAAAGTGGTTGTTCTATAAAATTGCTGTTTTGCTAATGTTTCTGTTGGCTTCTGGCATGCAAAAACCGATCTGTATAAAAGTAGATTTTAAGAGCTTTCATATGAAAAGAAAATTATCGAAATCCGTGGAACGGTTCCCGAGATATGAACGTGGACTTTCGAACAAAAAAACTTTTAAAAATAGGCCAACAACTCCGAAATCTTTCCAGATAGAAAAATGAAATTTGGCACGGTAGCAGAGGAGGATTTTGCGCTTCTTCTACACTTTTTTTTAATTTTGCACGTCAATTATGTGAAGAGATATGACGGTAAGTATTAAAGAAAGAATTTTCCAACTAACATGGGGTGCCGCCAGGCGGGCCAAAGGTAGCCCATCGTGTAGCCTGATCTTCACTCGATCATATGGTGAAAGTTTTATTGAAATCGGTCCAACGGTTACCGAGTTATACCGTTTCCAAGAAAGCACTAATTATTTAAAACTCATTTGCGTAGCATACTTCCCTGAGCAACGAGCAAAACGTTCAATTGTACAGAGTTTTGTAATTTTCATGTTTTTTGCGTTTTTCTCCGTAATTTGTGGGCGAATTTGGCTGGAAAAACCTACTTAACCATAATTCGACCTGGCCTATCCGAAAATCACCATTAAAATTCAAAAAAAAGAAATTTTCAAAAAATTTCCATATAAAAAAGTGGTTGTTCTATAAAATTGCTGTTTTGCTAATGTTTCTGTTGGCTTCTGGCATGCAAAAACCGATCTGTATAAAAGTAGATTTTAAGAGCTTTCATATGAAAAGAAAATTATCGAAATCCGTGGAACGGTTCCCGAGATATGAACGTGGACTTTCGAACAAAAAAACTTTTAAAAATAGGCCAACAACTCCGAAATCTTTCCAGATAGAAAAATGAAATTTGGCACGGTAGCAGAGGAGGATTTTGCGCTTCTTCTACACTTTTTTTTAATTTTGCACGTCAATTATGTGAAGAGATATGACGGTAAGTATTAAAGAAAGAATTTTCCAACTAACATGGGGTGCCGCCAGGCGGGCCAAAGGTAGCCCATGTTGTAGCCAGATCTTCACTCGATCATATGGTGAAAGTTTTATTGAAATCGGTCCAACGGTTACCGAGTTATACCGTTTCCAAGAAAGCACTAATTATTTAAAACTCATTTGCGTAGCATACTTCCCTGAGCAACGAGCAAAACGTTCAATTGTACAGAGTTTTGTAATTTTCATGTTTTTTGCGTTTTTCTCCGTAATTTGTGGGCGAATTTGGCTGGAAAAACCTACTTAACCATAATTCGACCTGGCCTATCCGAAAATCACCATTAAAATTCAAAAAAAAGAAATTTTCAAAAAATTTCCATATAAAAAAGTGGTTGTTCTATAAAATTGCTGTTTTGCTAATGTTTCTGTTGGCTTCTGGCATGCAAAAACCGATCTGTATAAAAGTAGATTTTAAGAGCTTTCATATGAAAAGAAAATTATCGAAATCCGTGGAACGGTTCCCGAGATATGAACGTGGACTTTCGAACAAAAAAACTTTTAAAAATAGGCCAACAACTCCGAAATCTTTCCAGATAGAAAAATGAAATTTGGCACGGTAGCAGAGGAGGATTTTGTGCTTCTTCTACACTTTTTTTTAATTTTGCACGTCAATTATGTGAAGAGATATGACGGTAAGTATTAAAGAAAGAATTTTCCAACTAACATGGGGTGCCGCCAGGCGGGCCAAAGGTAGCCCATCGTGTAGCCTGATCTTCACTCGATCATATGGTGAAAGTTTTATTGAAATCGGTCCAACGGTTACCGAGTTATACCGTTTCCAAGAAAGCACTAATTATTTAAACCTCATTTGCGTAGCATACTTCCCTGAGCAACGAGCAAAACGTTCAATTGTACAGAGTTTTGTAATTTTCATGTTTTTTGCGTTTTTCTCCGTAATTTGTGGGCGAATTTGGCTGGAAAAACCTACTTAACCATAATTCGACCTGGCCTATCCGAAAATCACCATTAAAATTCAAAAAAAAGAAATTTTCAAAAAATTTCCATATAAAAAAGTGGTTGTTCTATAAAATTGCTGTTTTGCTAATGTTTCTGTTGGCTTCTGGCATGCAAAAACCGATCTGTATAAAAGTAGATTTTAAGAGCTTTCATATGAAAAGAAAATTATCGAAATCCGTGGAACGGTTCCCGAGATATGAACGTGGACTTTCGAACAAAAAAACTTTTAAAAATAGGCCAACAACTCCGAAATCTTTCCAGATAGAAAAATGAAATTTGGCACGGTAGCAGAGGAGGATTTTGCGCTTCTTCTACACTTTTTTTTAATTTTGCACGTCAATTATGTGAAGAGATATGACGGTAAGTATTAAAGAAAGAATTTTCCAACTAACATGGGGTGCCGCCAGGCGGGCCAAAGGTAGCCCATCGTGTAGCCTGATCTTCACTCGATCATATGGTGAAAGTTTTATTGAAATCGGTCCAACGGTTACCGAGTTATACCGTTTCCAAGAAAGCACTAATTATTTAAACCTCATTTGCGTAGCATACTTCCCTGAGCAACGAGCAAAACGTTCAATTGTACAGAGTTTTGTAATTTTCATGTTTTTTGCGTTTTTCTCCGTAATTTGTGGGCGAATTTGGCTGGAAAAACCTACTTAACCATAATTCGACCTGGCCTATCCGAAAATCACCATTAAAATTCAAAAAAAAGAAATTTTCAAAAAATTTCCATATAAAAAAGTGGTTGTTCTATAAAATTGCTGTTTTGCTAATGTTTCTGTTGGCTTCTGGCATGCAAAAACCGATCTGTATAAAAGTAGATTTTAAGAGCTTTCATATGAAAAGAAAATTATCGAAATCCGTGGAACGGTTCCCGAGATATGAACGTGGACTTTCGAACAAAAAAACTTTTAAAAATAGGCCAACAACTCCGAAATCTTTCCAGATAGAAAAATGAAATTTGGCACGGTAGCAGAGGAGGATTTTGCGCTTCTTCTACACTTTTTTTTAATTTTGCACGTCAATTATGTGAAGAGATATGACGGTAAGTATTAAAGAAAGAATTTTCCAACTAACATGGGGTGCCGCCAGGCGGGCCAAAGGTAGCCCATGTTGTAGCCAGATCTTCACTCGATCATATGGTGAAAGTTTTATTGAAATCGGTCCAACGGTTACCGAGTTATACCGTTTCCAAGAAAGCACTAATTATTTAAAACTCATTTGCGTAGCATACTTCCCTGAGCAACGAGCAAAACGTTCAATTGTACAGAGTTTTGTAATTTTCATGTTTTTTGCGTTTTTCTCCGTAATTTGTGGGCGAATTTGGCTGGAAAAACCTACTTAACCATAATTCGACCTGGCCTATCCGAAAATCACCATTAAAATTCAAAAAAAAGAAATTTTCAAAAAATTTCCATATAAAAAAGTGGTTGTTCTATAAAATTGCTGTTTTGCTAATGTTTCTGTTGGCTTCTGGCATGCAAAAACCGATCTGTATAAAAGTAGATTTTAAGAGCTTTCATATGAAAAGAAAATTATCGAAATCCGTGGAACGGTTCCCGAGATATGAACGTGGACTTTCGAACAAAAAAACTTTTAAAAATAGGCCAACAACTCCGAAATCTTTCCAGATAGAAAAATGAAATTTGGCACGGTAGCAGAGGAGGATTTTGCGCTTCTTCTACACTTTTTTTTAATTTTGCACGTCAATTATGTGAAGAGATATGACGGTAAGTATTAAAGAAAGAATTTTCCAACTAACATGGGGTGCCGCCAGGCGGGCCAAAGATAGCCCATCGTGTAGCCTGATCTTCACTCGATCATATGGTGAAAGTTTTATTGAAATCGGTCCAACGGTTACCGAGTTATACCGTTTCCAAGAAAGCACTAATTATTTAAACCTCATTTGCGTAGCATACTTCCCTGAGCAACGAGCAAAACGTTCAATTGTACAGAGTTTTGTAATTTTCATGTTTTTTGCGTTTTTCTCCGTAATTTGTGGGCGAATTTGGCTGGAAAAACCTACTTAACCATAATTCGACCTGGCCTATCCGAAAATCACCATTAAAATTCAAAAAAAAAGAAATTTTCAAAAAATTTCCATATAAAAAAGTGGTTGTTCTATAAAACTGCTGTTTTGCTAATGTTTCTGTTGGCTTCTGGCATGCAAAAACCGATCTGTATAAAAATAGATTTTAAGAGCTTTCATATGAAAAGAAAATTATCGAAATCCGTGGAACGGTTCCCGAGATATGAACGTGGACTTTCGAACAAAAAAACTTTTAAAAATAGGCCAACAACTCCGAAATCTTTCCAGATAGAAAAATGAAATTTGGCACGGTAGCAGAGGAGGATTTTGCGCTTCTTCTACACTTTTTTTTAATTTTGCACGTCAATTATGTGAAGAGATATGACGGTAAGTATTAAAGAAAGAATTTTCTAACTAACTTGGGGGCCGCCAGGCGGGCCAAAGGTAGCCCATCGTGTAGCCTGATCTTCACTCGATCATATGGTGAAAGTTTTATTGAAATCGGTCCAACGGTTACCGAGTTATACCGTTTCCAAGAAAGCACTAATTATTTAAACCTCATTTGCGTAGCATACTTCCCTGAGCAACGAGCAAAACGTTCAATTGTACAGAGTTTTGTAATTTTCATGTTTTTTGCGTTTTTCTCCGTAATTTGTGGGCGAATTTGGCTGGAAAAACCTACTTAACCATAATTCGACCTGGCCTATCCGAAAATCACCATTAAAATTCAAAAAAAAGAAATTTTCAAAAAATTTCCATATAAAAAAGTGGTTGTTCTATAAAATTGCTGTTTTGCTAATGTTTCTGTTGGCTTCTGGCATGCAAAAACCGATCTGTATAAAAGTAGATTTTAAGAGCTTTCATATGAAAAGAAAATTATCGAAATCCGTGGAACGGTTCCCGAGATATGAACGTGGACTTTCGAACAAAAAAACTTTTAAAAATAGGCCAACAACTCCGAAATCTTTCCAGATAGAAAAATGAAATTTGGCACGGTAGCAGAGGAGGATTTTGCGCTTCTTCTACACTTTTTTTTAATTTTGCACGTCAATTATGTGAAGAGATATGACGGTAAGTATTAAAGAAAGAATTTTCCAACTAACATGGGGTGCCGCCAGGCGGGCGAAAGGTAGCCCATCGTGTAGCCTGATCTTCACTCGATCATATGGTGAAAGTTTTATTGAAATCGGTCCAACGGTTACCGAGTTATACCGTTTCCAAGAAAGCACTAATTATTTAAACCTCATTTGCGTAGCATACTTCCCTGAGCAACGAGCAAAACGTTCAATTGTACAGAGTTTTGTAATTTTCATGTTTTTTGCGTTTTTCTCCGTAATTTGTGGGCGAATTTGGCTGGAAAAACCTACTTAACCATAATTCGACCTGGCCTATCCGAAAATCACCATTAAAATTCAAAAAAAAGAAATTTTCAAAAAATTTCCATATAAAAAAGTGGTTGTTCTATAAAATTGCTGTTTTGCTAATGTTTCTGTTGGCTTCTGGCATGCAAAAACCGATCTGTATAAAAGTAGATTTTAAGAGCTTTCATATGAAAAGAAAATTATCGAAATCCGTGGAACGGTTCCCGAGATATGAACGTGGACTTTCGAACAAAAAAACTTTTAAAAATAGGCCAACAACTCCGAAATCTTTCCAGATAGAAAAATGAAATTTGGCACGGTAGCAGAGGAGGATTTTGCGCTTCTTCTACACTTTTTTTTAATTTTGCACGTCAATTATGTGAAGAGATATGACGGTAAGTATTAAAGAAAGAATTTTCCAACTAACATGGGGTGCCGCCAGGCGGGCCAAAGATAGCCCATCGTGTAGCCTGATCTTCACTCGATCTTATGGTAAAAGTTTTATTGAAATCGGTCCAACGGTTACCGAGTTATACCGTTTCCAAGAAAGCACTAATTATTTAAACCTCATTTGCGTAGCATACTTCCCTGAGCAACGAGCAAAACGTTCAATTGTACAGAGTTTTGTAATTTTCATGTTTTTTGCGTTTTTCTCCGTAATTTGTGGGCGAATTTGGCTGGAAATACCTACTTAACCATAATTCGACCTGGCCTATCCGAAAATCACCATTAAAATTCAAAAAAAAGAAATTTTCAAAAAATGTCCATATAAAAAAGTGGTTGTTCTATAAAATTGCTGTTTTGCTAATGTTTCTGTTGGCTTCTGGCATGCAAAAACCGATCTGTATAAAAGTAGATTTTAAGAGCTTTCATATGAAAAGAAAATTATCGAAATCCGTGGAACGGTTCCCGAGATATGAACGTGGACTTTCGAACAAAAAAACTTTTAAAAATAGGCCAACAACTCCGAAATCTTTCCAGATAGAAAAATGAAATTTGGCACGGTAGCAGAGGAGGATTTTGCGCTTCTTCTACACTTTTTTTTAATTTTGCACGTCAATTATGTGAAGAGATATGACGGTAAGTATTAAAGAAAGAATTTTCCAACTAACATGGGGTGCCGCCAGGCGGGCCAAAGGTAGCCCATGTTGTAGCCAGATCTTCACTCGATCATATGGTGAAAGTTTTATTGAAATCGGTCCAACGGTTACCGAGTTATACCGTTTCCAAGAAAGCACTAATTATTTAAAACTCATTTGCGTAGCATACTTCCCTGAGCAACGAGCAAAACGTTCAATTGTACAGAGTTTTGTAATTTTCATGTTTTTTGCGTTTTTCTCCGTAATTTGTGGGCGAATTTGGCTGGAAAAACCTACTTAACCATAATTCGACCTGGCCTATCCGAAAATCACCATTAAAATTCAAAAAAAAGAAATTTTCAAAAAATTTCCATATAAAAAAGTGGTTGTTCTATAAAATTGCTGTTTTGCTAATGTTTCTGTTGGCTTCTGGCATGCAAAAACCGATCTGTATAAAAGTAGATTTTAAGAGCTTTCATATGAAAAGAAAATTATCGAAATCCGTGGAACGGTTCCCGAGATATGAACGTGGACTTTCGAACAAAAAAACTTTTAAAAATAGGCCAACAACTCCGAAATCTTTCCAGATAGAAAAATGAAATTTGGCACGGTAGCAGAGGAGGATTTTGCGCTTCTTCTACACTTTTTTTTAATTTTGCACGTCAATTATGTGAAGAGATATGACGGTAAGTATTAAAGAAAGAATTTTCCAACTAACATGGGGTGCCGCCAGGCGGGCCAAAGGTAGCCCATGTTGTAGCCAGATCTTCACTCGATCATATGGTGAAAGTTTTATTGAAATCGGTCCAACGGTTACCGAGTTATACCGTTTCCAAGAAAGCACTAATTATTTAAAACTCATTTGCGTAGCATACTTCCCTGAGCAACGAGCAAAACGTTCAATTGTACAGAGCTTTGTAATTTTCATGTTTTTTGCGTTTTTCTCCGTAATTTGTGGGCGAATTTGGCTGGAAAAACCTACTTAACCATAATTCGACCTGGGTTATCCGAAAATCACCATTAAAATTCAAAAAAAAAAAATTTCCAAAAAATGTCCATATAAAAAAGTGGTTGTTCTATAAAATTGCTCTTTTGGTAATGTTTCTGTTGGCTTCTGGCATGCAAAAACCGATCTGTATAAAAGTAGATTTTAAGAGCTTTCATATGAAAAGAAAATTATCGAAATCCGTGGAACGGTTCCCGAGATATGAACGTGGACTTTCGAACAAAAAAACTTTTAAAAATAGGCCAACAACTCCGAAATCTTTCCAGATAGAAAAATGAAATTTGGCACGGTAGCAGAGGAGGATTTTGCGCTTCTTCTACACTTTTTTTTAATTTTGCACGTCAATTATGTGAAGAGATATGACGGTAAGTATTAAAGAAAGAATTTTCCAACTAACATGGGGTGCCGCCAGGCGGGCCAAAGATAGCCCATCGTGTAGCCTGATCTTCACTCGATCTTATGGTAAAAGTTTTATTGAAATCGGTCCAACGGTTACCGAGTTATACCGTTTCCAAGAAAGCACTAATTATTTATACCTCATTTGCGTAGCATACTTCCCTGAGCAACGAGCAAAACGTTCAATTGTACAGAGTTTTGTAATTTTCATGTTTTTTGCGTTTTTCTCCGTAATTTGTGGGCGAATTTGGCTGGAAAAACCTACTTAACCATAATTCGACCTGGCCTATCCGAAAATCACCATTAAAATTCAAAAAAAAGAAATTTTCAAAAAATTTCCATATAAAAAAGTGGTTGTTCTATAAAATTGCTGTTTTGCTAATGTTTCTGTTGGCTTCTGGCATGCAAAAACCGATCTGTATAAAAGTAGATTTTAAGAGCTTTCATATGAAAAGAAAATTATCGAAATCCGTGGAACGGTTCCCGAGATATGAACGTGGACTTTCGAACAAAAAAACTTTTAAAAATAGGCCAACAACTCCGAAATCTTTCCAGATAGAAAAATGAAATTTGGCACGGTAGCAGAGGAGGATTTTGCGCTTCTTCTACACTTTTTTTTAATTTTGCACGTCAATTATGTGAAGAGATATGACGGTAAGTATTAAAGAAAGAATTTTCCAACTAACATGGGGTGCCGCCAGGCGGGCCAAAGGTAGCCCATGTTGTAGCCAGATCTTCACTCGATCATATGGTGAAAGTTTTATTGAAATCGGTCCAACGGTTACCGAGTTATACCGTTTCCAAGAAAGCACTAATTATTTAAAACTCATTTGCGTAGCATACTTCCCTGAGCAACGAGCAAAACGTTCAATTGTACAGAGCTTTGTAATTTTCATGTTTTTTGCGTTTTTCTCCGTAATTTGTGGGCGAATTTGGCTGGAAAAACCTACTTAACCATAATTCGACCTGGGTTATCCGAAAATCACCATTAAAATTCAAAAAAAAAAAATTTCCAAAAAATGTCCATATAAAAAAGTGGTTGTTCTATAAAATTGCTCTTTTGGTAATGTTTCTGTTGGCTTCTGGCATGCAAAAACCGATCTGTATAAAAGTAGATTTTAAGAGCTTTCATATGAAAAGAAAATTATCGAAATCCGTGGAACGGTTCCCGAGATATGAACGTGGACTTTCGAACAAAAAAACTTTTAAAAATAGGCCAACAACTCCGAAATCTTTCCAGATAGAAAAATGAAATTTGGCACGGTAGCAGAGGAGGATTTTGCGCTTCTTCTACACTTTTTTTTAATTTTGCACGTCAATTATGTGAAGAGATATGACGGTAAGTATTAAAGAAAGAATTTTCCAACTAACATGGGGTGCCGCCAGGCGGGCCAAAGATAGCCCATCGTGTAGCCTGATCTTCACTCGATCTTATGGTAAAAGTTTTATTGAAATCGGTCCAACGGTTACCGAGTTATACCGTTTCCAAGAAAGCACTAATTATTTAAACCTCATTTGCGTAGCATACTTCCCTGAGCAACGAGCAAAACGTTCAATTGTACAGAGTTTTGTAATTTTCATGTTTTTTGCGTTTTTCTCCGTAATTTGTGGGCGAATTTGGCTGGAAAAACCTACTTAACCATAATTCGACCTGGCCTATCCGAAAATCACCATTAAAATTCAAAAAAAAGAAATTTTCAAAAAATTTCCATATAAAAAAGTGGTTGTTCTATAAAATTGCTGTTTTGCTAATGTTTCTGTTGGCTTCTGGCATGCAAAAACCGATCTGTATAAAAGTAGATTTTAAGAGCTTTCATATGAAAAGAAAATTATCGAAATCCGTGGAACGGTTCCCGAGATATGAACGTGGACTTTCGAACAAAAAAACTTTTAAAAATAGGCCAACAACTCCGAAATCTTTCCAGATAGAAAAATGAAATTTGGCACGGTAGCAGAGGAGGATTTTGCGCTTCTTCTACACTTTTTTTTAATTTTGCACGTCAATTATGTGAAGAGATATGACGGTAAGTATTAAAGAAAGAATTTTCCAACTAACATGGGGTGCCGCCAGGCGGGCCAAAGGTAGCCCATGTTGTAGCCAGATCTTCACTCGATCATATGGTGAAAGTTTTATTGAAATCGGTCCAACGGTTACCGAGTTATACCGTTTCCAAGAAAGCACTAATTATTTAAAACTCATTTGCGTAGCATACTTCCCTGAGCAACGAGCAAAACGTTCAATTGTACAGAGCTTTGTAATTTTCATGTTTTTTGCGTTTTTCTCCGTAATTTGTGGGCGAATTTGGCTGGAAAAACCTACTTAACCATAATTCGACCTGGGTTATCCGAAAATCACCATTAAAATTCAAAAAAAAAAAATTTCCAAAAAATGTCCATATAAAAAAGTGGTTGTTCTATAAAATTGCTCTTTTGGTAATGTTTCTGTTGGCTTCTGGCATGCAAAAACCGATCTGTATAAAAGTAGATTTTAAGAGCTTTCATATGAAAAGAAAATTATCGAAATCCGTGGAACGGTTCCCGAGATATGAACGTGGACTTTCGAACAAAAAAACTTTTAAAAATAGGCCAACAACTCCGAAATCTTTCCAGATAGAAAAATGAAATTTGGCACGGTAGCAGAGGAGGATTTTGCGCTTCTTCTACACTTTTTTTTAATTTTGCACGTCAATTATGTGAAGAGATATGACGGTAAGTATTAAAGAAAGAATTTTCCAACTAACATGGGGTGCCGCCAGGCGGGCCAAAGATAGCCCATCGTGTAGCCTGATCTTCACTCGATCTTATGGTAAAAGTTTTATTGAAATCGGTCCAACGGTTACCGAGTTATACCGTTTCCAAGAAAGCACTAATTATTTAAACCTCATTTGCGTAGCATACTTCCCTGAGCAACGAGCAAAACGTTCAATTGTACAGAGTTTTGTAATTTTCATGTTTTTTGCGTTTTTCTCCGTAATTTGTGGGCGAATTTGGCTGGAAAAACCTACTTAACCATAATTCGACCTGGCCTATCCGAAAATCACCATTAAAATTCAAAAAAAAGAAATTTTCAAAAAATTTCCATATAAAAAAGTGGTTGTTCTATAAAATTGCTGTTTTGCTAATGTTTCTGTTGGCTTCTGGCATGCAAAAACCGATCTGTATAAAAGTAGATTTTAAGAGCTTTCATATGAAAAGAAAATTATCGAAATCCGTGGAACG
This sequence comes from Dexiosoma caninum, assembly GCA_963924685.1. Classification (NCBI taxonomy): domain Eukaryota; kingdom Metazoa; phylum Arthropoda; class Insecta; order Diptera; family Tachinidae; genus Dexiosoma; species Dexiosoma caninum. Next base: position 13,585,765 of record OZ004727.1, read on the forward strand.
GTTCCCGAGACATGAACGTGGACTTTCGAAAAAAAAACTTTTAAAAATAGGCCAACAACTCCGAAATCTTTCCAGATAGAAAAATTAAATTTGGCACGGTAGCAGAGGAGGATTTTGCGCTTCTTCTACACTTTTTTTTTAATTTTGCACGTCAATTATGTGAAGAGATATGACGGTAAGTATTAAAGAAAGAATTTTCCAACTAACATGGGGTGCCGCCAGGCGGGCCAAAGATAGCCCATCGTGTAGCCTGATCTTCACTCGATCATATGGTGAAAGTTTTATTGAAATCGGTCCAACGGTTACCGAGTTATACCGTTTCCAAGAAAGCACTAATTATTTAAACCTCATTTGCGTAGCATACTTCCCTGAGCAACGAGCAAAACGTTCAATTGTACAGAGTTTTGTAATTTTCATGTTTTTTGCGTTTTTCTCCGTAATTTGTGGGCGAATTTGGCTGGAAAAACCTACTTAACCATAATTCGACCTGGCCTATCCGAAAATCACCATTAAAATTCAAAAAAAAGAAATTTTCAAAAAATTTCCATATAAAAAAGTGGTTGTTCTATAAAATTGCTGTTTTGCTAATGTTTCTGTTGGCTTCTGGCATGCAAAAACCGATCTGTATAAAAGTAGATTTTAGGAGCTTTCATATGAAAAGAAAATTATCGAAATCCGTGGAACGGTTCCCGAGATATGAACGTGGACTTTCGAACAAAAAAACTTTTAAAAATAGGCCAACAACTCCGAAATCTTTCCAGATAGAAAAATGAAATTTGGCACGGTAGCAGAGGAGGATTTTGCGCTTCTTCTACACTTTTTTTTAATTTTGCACGTCAATTATGTGAAGAGATATGACGGTAAGTATTAAAGAAAGAATTTTCCAACTAACATGGGGTGCCGCCAGGCGGGCCAAAGGTAGCCCATCGTGTAGCCTGATCTTCACTCGATCATATGGTGAAAGTTTTATTGAAATCGGTCCAACGGTTACCGAGTTATACCGTTTCCAAGAAAGCACTAATTATTTAAACCTCATTTGCGTAGCATACTTCCCTGAGCAACGAGCAAAACGTTCAATTGTACAGAGTTTTGTAATTTTCATGTTTTTTGCGTTTTTCTCCGTAATTTGTGGGCGAATTTGGCTGGAAAAACCTACTTAACCATAATTCGACCTGGCCTATCCGAAAATCACCATTAAAATTCAAAAAAAAGAAATTTTCAAAAAATTTCCATATAAAAAAGTGGTTGTTCTATAAAATTGCTGTTTTGCTAATGTTTCTGTTGGCTTCTGGCATGCAAAAACCGATCTGTATAAAAGTAGATTTTAAGAGCTTTCATATGAAAAGAAAATTATCGAAATCCGTGGAACGGTTCCCGAGATATGAACGTGGACTTTCGAACAAAAAAACTTTTAAAAATAGGCCAACAACTCCGAAATCTTTCCAGATAGAAAAATGAAATTTGGCACGGTAGCAGAGGAGGATTTTGCGCTTCTTCTACACTTTTTTTTAATTTTGCACGTCAATTATGTGAAGAGATATGACGGTAAGTATTAAAGAAAGAATTTTCCAACTAACATGGGGTGCCGCCAGGCGGGCCAAAGGTAGCCCATCGTGTAGCCTGATCTTCACTCGATCATATGGTGAAAGTTTTATTGAAATCGGTCCAACGGTTACCGAGTTATACCGTTTCCAAGAAAGCACTAATTATTTAAACCTCATTTGCGTAGCATACTTCCCTGAGCAACGAGCAAAACGTTCAATTGTACAGAGTTTTGTAATTTTCATGTTTTTTGCGTTTTTCTCCGTAATTTGTGGGCGAATTTGGCTGGAAAAACCTACTTAACCATAATTCGACCTGGCCTATCCGAAAATCACCATTAAAATTCAAAAAAAAGAAATTTTCAAAAAATTTCCATATAAAAAAGTGGTTGTTCTATAAAATTGCTGTTTTGCTAATGTTTCTGTTGGCTTCTGGCATGCAAAAACCGATCTGTATAAAAGTAGATTTTAAGAGCTTTCATATGAAAAGAAAATTATCGAAATCCGTGGAACGGTTCCCGAGATATGAACGTGGACTTTCGAACAAAAAAACTTTTAAAAATAGGCCAACAACTCCGAAATCTTTCCAGATAGAAAAATGAAATTTGGCACGGTAGCAGAGGAGGATTTTGCGCTTCTTCTACACTTTTTTTTAATTTTGCACGTCAATTATGTGAAGAGATATGACGGTAAGTATTAAAGAAAGAATTTTCCAACTAACATGGGGTGCCGCCAGGCGGGCCAAAGATAGCCCATCGTGTAGCCTGATCTTCACTCGATCTTATGGTAAAAGTTTTATTGAAATCGGTCCAACGGTTACCGAGTTATACCGTTTCCAAGAAAGCACTAATTATTTAAACCTCATGTGCGTAGCATACTTCCCTGAGCAACGAGCAAAACGTTCAATTGTACAGAGTTTTGTAATTTTCATGTTTTTTGCGTTTTTCTCCGTAATTTGTGGGCGAATTTGGCTGGAAAAACCTACTTAACCATAATTCGACCTGGCCTATCCGAAAATCACCATTAAAATTCAAAAAAAAGAAATTTTCAAAAAATTTCCATATAAAAAAGTGGTTGTTCTATAAAATTGCTGTTTTGCTAATGTTTCTGTTGGCTTCTGGCATGCAAAAACCGATCTGTATAAAAGTAGATTTTAAGAGCTTTCATATGAAAAGAAAATTATCGAAATCCGTGGAACGGTTCCCGAGATATGAACGTGGACTTTCGAACAAAAAAACTTTTAAAAATAGGCCAACAACTCCGAAATCTTTCCAGATAGAAAAATGAAATTTGGCACGGTAGCAGAGGAGGATTTTGCGCTTCTTCTACACTTTTTTTTAATTTTGCACGTCAATTATGTGAAGAGATATGACGGTAAGTATTAAAGAAAGAATTTTCCAACTAACATGGGGTGCCGCCAGGCGGGCCAAAGATAGCCCATCGTGTAGCCTGATCTTCACTCGATCATATGGTGAAAGTTTTATTGAAATCGGTCCAACGGTTACCGAGTTATACCGTTTCCAAGAAAGCACTAATTATTTAAACCTCATTTGCGTAGCATACTTCCCTGAGCAACGAGCAAAACGTTCAATTGTACAGAGTTTTGTAATTTTCATGTTTTTTGCGTTTTTCTCCGTAATTTGTGGGCGAATTTGGCTGGAAAAACCTACTTAACCATAATTCGACCTGGCCTATCCGAAAATCACCATTAAAATTCAAAAAAAAAGAAATTTTCAAAAAATTTCCATATAAAAAAGTGGTTGTTCTATAAAACTGCTGTTTTGCTAATGTTTCTGTTGGCTTCTGGCATGCAAAAACCGATCTGTATAAAAATAGATTTTAAGAGCTTTCATATGAAAAGAAAATTATCGAAATCCGTGGAACGGTTCCCGAGATATGAACGTGGACTTTCGAACAAAAAAACTTTTAAAAATAGGCCAACAACTCCGAAATCTTTCCAGATAGAAAAATGAAATTTGGCACGGTAGCAGAGGAGGATTTTGCGCTTCTTCTACACTTTTTTTTAATTTTGCACGTCAATTATGTGAAGAGATATGACGGTAAGTATTAAAGAAAGAATTTTCTAACTAACTTGGGGGCCGCCAGGCGGGCCAAAGGTAGCCCATCGTGTAGCCTGATCTTCACTCGATCATATGGTGAAAGTTTTATTGAAATCGGTCCAACGGTTACCGAGTTATACCGTTTCCAAGAAAGCACTAATTATTTAAACCTCATTTGCGTAGCATACTTCCCTGAGCAACGAGCAAAACGTTCAATTGTACAGAGTTTTGTAATTTTCATGTTTTTTGCGTTTTTCTCCGTAATTTGTGGGCGAATTTGGCTGGAAAAACCTACTTAACCATAATTCGACCTGGCCTATCCGAAAATCACCATTAAAATTCAAAAAAAAGAAATTTTCAAAAACTTTCCATATAAAAAAGTGGTTGTTCTATAAAATTGCTCTTTTGCTAATGTTTCTGTTGGCTTCTGGCATGCAAAAACCGATCTGTATAAAAGTAGATTTTAAGAGCTTTCATATGAAAAGAAAATTATCGAAATCCGTGGAACGGTTCCCGAGATATGAACGTGGACTTTCGAACAAAAAAACTTTTAAAAATAGGCCAACAACTCCGAAATCTTTCCAGATAGAAAAATGAAATTTGGCACGGTAGCAGAGGAGGATTTTGCGCTTCTTCTACACTTTTTTTTAATTTTGCACGTCAATTATGTGAAGAGATATGACGGTAAGTATTAAAGAAAGAATTTTCTAACTAACTTGGGGGCCGCCAGGCGGGCCAAAGGTAGCCCATCGTGTAGCCTGATCTTCACTCGATCATATGGTGAAAGTTTTATTGAAATCGGTCCAACGGTTACCGAGTTATACCGTTTCCAAGAAAGCACTAATTATTTAAACCTCATTTGCGTAGCATACTTCCCTGAGCAACGAGCAAAACGTTCAATTGTACAGAGTTTTGTAATTTTCATGTTTTTTGCGTTTTTCTCCGTAATTTGTGGGCGAATTTGGCTGGAAAAACCTACTTAACCATAATTCGACCTGGCCTATCCGAAAATCACCATTAAAATTCAAAAAAAAGAAATTTTCAAAAACTTTCCATATAAAAAAGTGGTTGTTCTATAAAATTGCTCTTTTGCTAATGTTTCTGTTGGCTTCTGGCATGCAAAAACCGATCTGTATAAAAGTAGATTTTAAGAGCTTTCATATGAAAAGAAAATTATCGAAATCCGTGGAACGGTTCCCGAGATATGAACGTGGACTTTCGAACAAAAAAACTTTTAAAAATAGGCCAACAACTCCGAAATCTTTCCAGATAGAAAAATGAAATTTGGCACGGTAGCAGAGGAGGATTTTGCGCTTCTTCTACACTTTTTTTTAATTTTGCACGTCAATTATGTGAAGAGATATGACGGTAAGTATTAAAGAAAGAATTTTCCAACTAACATGGGGTGCCGCCAGGCGGGCCAAAGGTAGCCCATCGTGTAGCCTGATCTTCACTCGATCATATGGTGAAAGTTTTATTGAAATCGGTCCAACGGTTACCGAGTTATGCCGTTTCCAAGAAAGCACTAATTATTTAAACCTCATTTGCGTAGCATACTTCCCTGAGCAACGAGCAAAACGTTCAATTGTACAGAGTTTTGTAATTTTCATGTTTTTTGCGTTTTTCTCCGTAATTTGTGGGCGAATTTGGCTGGAAAAACCTACTTGACCATAATTCGACCTGGCCTATCCGAAAATCACCATTAAAATTCAAAAAAAAGAAATTTTCAAAAAATTTTCATATAAAAAAGTGGTTGTTCTATAAAATTGCTGTTTTGCTAATGTTTCTGTTGGCTTCTGGCATGCAAAAACCGATCTGTATAAAAGTAGATTTTAAGAGCTTTCGTATGAAAAGAAAATTATCGAAATCCGTGGAACGGTTCCCGAGATATGAACGTGGACTTTCGAACAAAAAAACTTTTAAAAATAGGCCAACAACTCCGAAATCTTTCCAGATAGAAAAATGAAATTTGGCACGGTAGCAGAGGAGGATTTTGCGCTTCTTCTACACTTTTTTTTAATTTTGCACGTCAATTATGTGAAGAGATATGACGGTAAGTATTAAAGAAAGAATTTTCTAACTAACTTGGGGGCCGCCAGGCGGGCCAAAGGTAGCCCATCGTGTAGCCTGATCTTCACTCGATCATATGGTGAAAGTTTTATTGAAATCGGTCCAACGGTTACCGAGTTATACCGTTTCCAAGAAAGCACTAATTATTTAAACCTCATTTGCGTAGCATACTTCCCTGAGCAACGAGCAAAACGTTCAATTGTACAGAGTTTTGTAATTTTCATGTTTTTTGCGTTTTTCTCCGTAATTTGTGGGCGAATTTGGCTGGAAAAACCTACTTAACCATAATTCGACCTGGCCTATCCGAAAATCACCATTAAAATTCAAAAAAAAGAAATTTTCAAAAACTTTCCATATAAAAAAGTGGTTGTTCTATAAAATTGCTCTTTTGCTAATGTTTCTGTTGGCTTCTGGCATGCAAAAACCGATCTGTATAAAAGTAGATTTTAAGAGCTTTCATATGAAAAGAAAATTATCGAAATCCGTGGAACGGTTCCCGAGATATGAACGTGGACTTTCGAACAAAAAAACTTTTAAAAATAGGCCAACAACTCCGAAATCTTTCCAGATAGAAAAATGAAATTTGGCACGGTAGCAGAGGAGGATTTTGCGCTTCTTCTACACTTTTTTTTAATTTTGCACGTCAATTATGTGAAGAGATATGACGGTAAGTATTAAAGAAAGAATTTTCCAACTAACATGGGGTGCCGCCAGGCGGGCCAAAGGTAGCCCATCGTGTAGCCTGATCTTCACTCGATCATATGGTGAAAGTTTTATTGAAATCGGTCCAACGGTTACCGAGTTATGCCGTTTCCAAGAAAGCACTAATTATTTAAACCTCATTTGCGTAGCATACTTCCCTGAGCAACGAGCAAAACGTTCAATTGTACAGAGTTTTGTAATTTTCATGTTTTTTGCGTTTTTCTCCGTAATTTGTGGGCGAATTTGGCTGGAAAAACCTACTTGACCATAATTCGACCTGGCCTATCCGAAAATCACCATTAAAATTCAAAAAAAAGAAATTTTCAAAAAATTTCCATATAAAAAAGTGGTTGTTCTATAAAATTGCTGTTTTGCTAATGTTTCTGTTGGCTTCTGGCATGCAAAAACCGATCTGTATAAAAGTAGATTTTAAGAGCTTTCATATGAAAAGAAAATTATCGAAATCCGTGGAACGGTTCCCGAGATATGAACGTGGACTTTCGAACAAAAAAACTTTTAAAAATAGGCCAACAACTCCGAAATCTTTCCAGATAGAAAAATGAAATTTGGCACGGTAGCAGAGGAGGATTTTGCGCTTCTTCTACACTTTTTTTTAATTTTGCACGTCAATTATGTGAAGAGATATGACGGTAAGTATTAAAGAAAGAATTTTCCAACTAACATGGGGTGCCGCCAGGCGGGCCAAAGGTAGCCCATCGTGTAGCCTGATCTTCACTCGATCTTTTGGTAAAAGTTTTATTGAAATCGGTCCAACGGTTACCGAGTTATACCGTTTCCAAGAAAGCACTAATTATTTAAACCTCATTTGCGTAGCATACTTCCCTGAGCAACGAGCAAAACGTTCAATTGTACAGAGTTTTGTAATTTTCATGTTTTTTGCGTTTTTCTCCGTAATTTGTGGGCGAATTTGGCTGGAAAAACCTACTTAACCATAATTCGACCTGGCCTATCCGAAAATCACCATTAAAATTCAAAAAAAAGAAATTTTCAAAAAATGTCCATATAAAAAAGTGGTTGTTCTATAAAATTGCTGTTTTGCTAATGTTTCTGTTGGCTTCTGGCATGCAAAAACCGATCTGTATAAAAGTAGATTTTAAGAGCTTTCATATGAAAAGAAAATTATCGAAATCCGTGGAACGGTTCCCGAGATATGAACGTGGACTTTCGAACAAAAAAACTTTTAAAAATAGGCCAACAACTCCGAAATCTTTCCAGATAGAAAAATGAAATTTGGCACGGTAGCAGAGGAGGATTTTGCGCTTCTTCTACACTTTTTTTTAATTTTGCACGTCAATTATGTGAAGAGATATGACGGTAAGTATTAAAGAAAGAATTTTCCAACTAACATGGGGTGCCGCCAGGCGGGCCAAAGGTAGCCCATCGTGTAGCCTGATCTTCACTCGATCATATGGTGAAAGTTTTATTGAAATCGGTCCAACGGTTACCGAGTTATACCGTTTCCAAGAAAGCACTAATTATTTAAACCTCATTTGCGTAGCATACTTCCCTGAGCAACGAGCAAAACGTTCAATTGTACAGAGTTTTGTAATTTTCATGTTTTTTGCGTTTTTCTCCGTAATTTGTGGGCGAATTTGGCTGGAAAAACCTACTTAACCATAATTCGACCTGGCCTATCCGAAAATCACCATTAAAATTCAAAAAAAAGAAATTTTCAAAAAATTTCCATATAAAAAAGTGGTTGTTCTATAAAATTGCTGTTTTGCTAATGTTTCTGTTGGCTTCTGGCATGCAAAAACCGATCTGTATAAAAGTAGATTTTAAGAGCTTTCATATGAAAAGAAAATTATCGAAATCCGTGGAACGGTTCCCGAGATATGAACGTGGACTTTCGAACAAAAAAACTTTTAAAAATAGGCCAACAACTCCGAAATCTTTCCAGATAGAAAAATGAAATTTGGCACGGTAGCAGAGGAGGATTTTGCGCTTCTTCTACACTTTTTTTTAATTTTGCACGTCAATTATGTGAAGAGATATGACGGTAAGTATTAAAGAAAGAATTTTCCAACTAACATGGGGTGCCGCCAGGCGGGCCAAAGGTAGCCCATCGTGTAGCCTGATCTTCACTCGATCATATGGTGAAAGTTTTATTGAAATCGGTCCAACGGTTACCGAGTTATACCGTTTCCAAGAAAGCACTAATTATTTAAACCTCATTTGCGTAGCATACTTCCCTGAGCAACGAGCAAAACGTTCAATTGTACAGAGTTTTGTAATTTTCATGTTTTTTGCGTTTTTCTCCGTAATTTGTGGGCGAATTTGGCTGGAAAAACCTACTTAACCATAATTCGACCTGGCCTATCCGAAAATCACCATTAAAATTCAAAAAAAAGAAATTTTCAAAAAATTTCCATATAAAAAAGTGGTTGTTCTATAAAATTGCTGTTTTGCTAATGTTTCTGTTGGCTTCTGGCATGCAAAAACCGATCTGTATAAAAGTAGATTTTAAGAGCTTTCATATGAAAAGAAAATTATCGAAATCCGTGGAACGGTTCCCGAGATATGAACGTGGACTTTCGAACAAAAAAACTTTTAAAAATAGGCCAACAACTCCGAAATCTTTCCAGATAGAAAAATGAAATTTGGCACGGTAGCAGAGGAGGATTTTGCGCTTCTTCTACACTTTTTTTTAATTTTGCACGTCAATTATGTGAAGAGATATGACGGTAAGTATTAAAGAAAGAATTTTCCAACTAACATGGGGTGCCGCCAGGCGGGCCAAAGGTAGCCCATCGTGTAGCCTGATCTTCACTCGATCATATGGTGAAAGTTTTATTGAAATCGGTCCAACGGTTACCGAGTTATACCGTTTCCAAGAAAGCACTAATTATTTAAACCTCATTTGCGTAGCATACTTCCCTGAGCAACGAGCAAAACGTTCAATTGTACAGAGTTTTGTAATTTTCATGTTTTTTGCGTTTTTCTCCGTAATTTGTGGGCGAATTTGGCTGGAAAAACCTACTTGACCATAATTCGACCTGGCCTATCCGAAAATCACCATTAAAATTCAAAAAAAAGAAATTTTCAAAAAATTTCCATATAAAAAAGTGGTTGTTCTATAAAATTGCTGTTTTGCTAATGTTTCTGTTGGCTTCTGGCATGCAAAAACCGATCTGTATAAAAGTAGATTTTAAGAGCTTTCATATGAAAAGAAAATTATCGAAATCCGTGGAACGGTTCCCGAGATATGAACGTGGACTTTCGAACAAAAAAACTTTTAAAAATAGGCCAACAACTCCGAAATCTTTCCAGATAGAAAAATGAAATTTGGCACGGTAGCAGAGGAGGATTTTGCGCTTCTTCTACACTTTTTTTTAATTTTGCACGTCAATTATGTGAAGAGATATGACGGTAAGTATTAAAGAAAGAATTTTCCAACTAACATGGGGTGCCGCCAGGCGGGCCAAAGGTAGCCCATCGTGTAGCCTGATCTTCACTCGATCATATGGTGAAAGTTTTATTGAAATCGGTCCAACGGTTACCGAGTTATACCGTTTCCAAGAAAGCACTAATTATTTAAACCTCATTTGCGTAGCATACTTCCCTGAGCAACGAGCAAAACGTTCAATTGTACAGAGTTTTGTAATTTTCATGTTTTTTGCGTTTTTCTCCGTAATTTGTGGGCGAATTTGGCTGGAAAAACCTACTTGACCATAATTCGACCTGGCCTATCCGAAAATCACCATTAAAATTCAAAAAAAAGAAATTTTCAAAAAATTTCCATATAAAAAAGTGGTTGTTCTATAAAATTGCTGTTTTGCTAATGTTTCTGTTGGCTTCTGGCATGCAAAAACCGATCTGTATAAAAGTAGATTTTAAGAGCTTTCATATGAAAAGAAAATTATCGAAATCCGTGGAACGGTTCCCGAGATATGAACGTGGACTTTCGAACAAAAAAACTTTTAAAAATAGGCCAACAACTCCGAAATCTTTCCAGATAGAAAAATTAAATTTGGCACGGTAGCAGAGGAGGATTTTGCGCTTCTTCTACACTTTTTTTTAATTTTGCACGTCAATTATGTGAAGAGATATGACGGTAAGTATTAAAGAAAGAATTTTCCAACTAACATGGGGTGCCGCCAGGCGGGCCAAAGGTAGCCCATCGTGTAGCCTGATCTTCACTCGATCATATGGTGAAAGTTTTATTGAAATCGGTCCAACGGTTACCGAGTTATACCGTTTCCAAGAAAGCACTAATTATTTAAACCTCATTTGCGTAGCATACTTCCCTGAGCAACGAGCAAAACGTTCAATTGTACAGAGTTTTGTAATTTTCATGTTTTTTGCGTTTTTCTCCGTAATTTGTGGGCGAATTTGGCTGGAAAAACCTACTTAACCATAATTCGACCTGGCCTATCCGAAAATCACCATTAAAATTCAAAAAAAAGAAATTTTCAAAAAATTTCCATATAAAAAAGTGGTTGTTCTATAAAATTGCTGTTTTGCTAATGTTTCTGTTGGCTTCTGGCATGCAAAAACCGATCTGTATAAAAGTAGATTTTAAGAGCTTTCATATGAAAAGAAAATTATCGAAATCCGTGGAACGGTTCCCGAGATATGAACGTGGACTTTCGAACAAAAAAACTTTTAAAAATAGGCCAACAACTCCGAAATCTTTCCAGATAGAAAAATGAAATTTGGCACGGTAGCAGAGGAGGATTTTGCGCTTCTTCTACACTTTTTTTTAATTTTGCACGTCAATTATGTGAAGAGATATGACGGTAAGTATTAAAGAAAGAATTTTCCAACTAACATGGGGTGCCGCCAGGCGGGCCAAAGATAGCCCATCGTGTAGCCTGATCTTCACTCGATCATATGGTGAAAGTTTTATTGAAATCGGTCCAACGGTTACCGAGTTATACCGTTTCCAAGAAAGCACTAATTATTTAAACCTCATTTGCGTAGCATACTTCCCTGAGCAACGAGCAAAACGTTCAATTGTACAGAGTTTTGTAATTTTCATGTTTTTTGCGTTTTTCTCCGTAATTTGTGGGCGAATTTGGCTGGAAAAACCTACTTAACCATAATTCGACCTGGCCTATCCGAAAATCACCATTAAAATTCAAAAAAAAAGAAATTTTCAAAAAATTTCCATATAAAAAAGTGGTTGTTCTATAAAACTGCTGTTTTGCTAATGTTTCTGTTGGCTTCTGGCATGCAAAAACCGATCTGTATAAAAATAGATTTTAAGAGCTTTCATATGAAAAGAAAATTATCGAAATCCGTGGAACGGTTCCCGAGATATGAACGTGGACTTTCGAACAAAAAAACTTTTAAAAATAGGCCAACAACTCCGAAATCTTTCCAGATAGAAAAATGAAATTTGGCACGGTAGCAGAGGAGGATTTTGCGCTTCTTCTACACTTTTTTTTAATTTTGCACGTCAATTATGTGAAGAGATATGACGGTAAGTATTAAAGAAAGAATTTTCTAACTAACTTGGGGGCCGCCAGGCGGGCCAAAGGTAGCCCATCGTGTAGCCTGATCTTCACTCGATCATATGGTGAAAGTTTTATTGAAATCGGTCCAACGGTTACCGAGTTATACCGTTTCCAAGAAAGCACTAATTATTTAAACCTCATTTGCGTAGCATACTTCCCTGAGCAACGAGCAAAACGTTCAATTGTACAGAGTTTTGTAATTTTCATGTTTTTTGCGTTTTTCTCCGTAATTTGTGGGCGAATTTGGCTGGAAAAACCTACTTAACCATAATTCGACCTGGCCTATCCGAAAATCACCATTAAAATTCAAAAAAAAGAAATTTTCAAAAAATTTCCATATAAAAAAGTGGTTGTTCTATAAAATTGCTGTTTTGCTAATGTTTCTGTTGGCTTCTGGCATGCAAAAACCGATCTGTATAAAAGTAGATTTTAAGAGCTTTCATATGAAAAGAAAATTATCGAAATCCGTGGAACGGTTCCCGAGATATGAACGTGGACTTTCGAACAAAAAAACTTTTAAAAATAGGCCAACAACTCCGAAATCTTTCCAGATAGAAAAATGAAATTTGGCACGGTAGCAGAGGAGGATTTTGCGCTTCTTCTACACTTTTTTTTAATTTTGCACGTCAATTATGTGAAGAGATATGACGGTAAGTATTAAAGAAAGAATTTTCCAACTAACATGGGGTGCCGCCAGGCGGGCCAAAGGTAGCCCATCGTGTAGCCTGATCTTCACTCGATCATATGGTGAAAGTTTTATTGAAATAGGTCTTACCGTTACAGAGTTATAACGTTCCCAAAAAAACTTTTTCGCCAAATTTGCTTGCTACCACCTTCTGTTGACCTGGTGTTTCACAAAAAAGTAACGGTTTTTATTTTTCAGATTTAGAAATTTTTCAGTAAAAAAATGCTTTTGGCATTTGCTTAATAAATTTAACATTTAAAATTTTTTTTGAACAATAACTTTATTTGAATCTTAATTTATATTTATCTTTTTTTTTAATGATTTGATATTAATTAACTTTTGATATATAAATAATGCATACATGTATGTATAGGGATTAATTCAATGGTTAACAAAACAATCATATTTTAATTATTTAATAAAAATAGCATAGAAATGAAAAAAAAATACAAATAGTTTTTAAGAATAAAATATATGATATTCAAATAATGCAACTAATGCATGGTTTCCACAAGCCAAACTGCCAAATGGTCCAGAAATTATATTTTGTTTGCGGGTGAATTCTATAAAATAAATTTCACGCAACTTGGTCGTTTGGATTATGTAAAGCACACATATATTTTTTTATTTTTTTTTTTATAAAAAAAAAACATAAAACGTTTTTATAAGTTCTTAAATAACCAAATTATAAACAATAAATTTATATTTAATTTTTGTTTTTCCAAAAATGTATGTTTAAAACACAATGTTATGGGCACTTCAATAATTCCTTAAAATGTTTTAATATTTTGGTTCAAAACACAAAGATTAAATTTAGAAACTAAAACTATGCTTCATGCATTTATTTATTTATTTATTTTTAATAAAACTAACTTTAACAAAACTATAACAACAAATAATATTAAAGATATATGCATGTACGTTAATTAATAATTATTGCAACTGGAGTAATAGTTTTATTTATAAAAAAAAACTTATATCGAGAAAAACAATGATGACATGTTAAGAGATAAAATAAATCGACTACATTCACAAAAGATGCAATTTATTCCTTTCACTAATTTTATACTCCGCAGTGTAGTTATCAGAAAATGCAAAGACTAATATGGAATTTATTGTACAATGATTTTACAAGAAAAGGAAAATGTATACCATGTTTGAATTTTTATTTCAAATTTCTAGTATAGCACTCAAAAAAAGCAGTGTAAACATTCGATAACTAACGAAATTTCTAAACATTTTAATAAAATATTGTTTAAAATTTCAATTTGAATCGAATGACATAGTGTAGCCCCAGGTTCGTAATAAAAACCCGAACTATGAGACTTTTTTTAAAAATTTTTCTAAGTGCATTGATCGTTCGCTTATGTATAATAAAACTTGGCCCGTTAAAATTATTATAGTTATACCAACAATCATAATATGTTGCATACACTTTCAGCAAGAAATAAAAATATAGTGAAAGGATTATCCTAAAATCTTTTTAAAATTAATTTTAAAACAAATAATTTTAGTTTTGAAATTCACCAAAAAAAAAATACTGACGTACGAGTAGTAAACAAAGACGTTCTTTGGGTGCACTATTAACGAATGAAAATTAAAATAGTTTTTTTTTTTTTAGATACAAAATAAAAAAAATTATGTTACCTTTAAATATTTTAAAATCATCTTTAATTGCCTTGATATACAACAAGTAAAATAAATTTCTCTTAAAAGAAAAATGTAATGAAAAAAAAATTAAATTCTTTTGAATAAAATTCTCGAATGAAAATTTTTTTACATATCTGTAGCAGTTTGATTTTTTCATGCATAATTTTTATTGTTTTTTATTTAAATTTTACTTAAAAGATTTTTAAATATCCGAAGAACTATTTTATATATTTCTTTATTTATTTATTTAGACAAAAAAAAAACAAATTTCCTTTATGAAAAAAATGCTACTGCTTTAGACATGAAAAATAAATGGCATTTAAGATTTATACTCAAAAGAACTTAATTTTTTTATATAATTTTTCTTACGAGAGAAATATTTTTTACTTGTTCTATAACAAGGCTATTAAATATGATTTTGGTCACATAAAATATGATATTTCGACGATTTATAAGGCATTCATTGTACTTTGAGCGGCATTGCCTGTACAATGCAGTAGTATACCCAGCAAATTATTGTACACGAAAAGTGCTTCAGGCATGACTGATATTACCACAGCTAGAGGACTTATCCATAAAAAAGTAACTTTGAGAAGATTTTGGAAATACTTAACTTATTTCACACTCTACCACTGGTTTCGACAGTTCTCTCAAACTTATGCTGCCTGCCTCACGTTGTCAATCGATATCGTTCGACTGTTTAATAAAATTTTTAATATTGTTGTTGTTAAGCACACGAACGACATCGTATGACATCGTGGGCTTGGCAAATGGATTTACCCAAAGCAAAGTAATAACCAGCGTTGCCACGACAAAAAATTATTGCAACCAAAATTTTGTAAAAAAAAAATGTTGAAAAAAAACCACATTATGTTGTAGTTAATTCAATAATAAATATAGTTCTTCGATTTCTTCTGAATTAAGCACAGATGATTTCAAGAAAAAAAAGCCCACATAAAAGAAAATTGTGGACGAAACACTGAAACAAACAATTTATGTCGAAGAAAACTGAAATCCCGCCTGACAAGTAGCGAAATGTTTAAGCCTGTACATAATGCAGGTTTGGCTACTTTCGAAAACGCGTTCTGTGTAGCATATGTAGATCGGTTGACTCATCCTTTGTTGCCCTGGAACGCTGTCTCATGTCTAAATGTTTCTGACTAAAAACGTTATGAACTTTAGCCTAATTTGGTTTTAATAAAACAGGATTTTTGGCCCAAAAGCTAAATAAACTAACAGCTTACGTCTTTCCCGTAACTTCTGACGTGAGAAGATTCAAATCAAAATGTCGATACAAGGCACTGCATGTGTAGGGTTCATCTCCTGAGCGGCGGTTAGAGAAATAATAATAACCAAAATATACTAAGAACCAGAATATTGCAAATAAATATTATTTCATTGAAATGCTTAAATATTTTTATTAATTGGTTCTACTGAAACAGACTTGCATTTTGTGGTACAACAGAGACCATAATTTAATAAATTAAAACAGTGTTGACATTATTGCACAATAAACTCGCTATAGTAACTATGCCTTTAAGGATATCAAAAAACGTGTCTTTAAAAATGTAAACATGTACTATTGTTTAGACTGAAAAAAGTCACATAAATTAAAAAAAAAAAAATTCATATCTTTATTCGGAAAAAAATATAACACATTTTGATTCATTACTTCAATAGGTTGAAACTGATAATTGATACCTTTACAGGCAATGAGAATTACATGCGATAGTTATATACAAAGAAACAATATTGGTTAGAACTAAGAAAAAACGGCAACGCTGGTTATAACTCAAAAAATTAGCTTTATCCTAATTATGCAGTATAAATCTTCATAATACGGTATTTAGACATACACGTTTATTGAGATTTACACAATAAATGCCATTATTGAGCTCAATATTCTAAACAAAATATTAATTAAGTTATTGAGCATAAATATTGACTAAAACTTGAAATACAACACTGTCAAAAGTGTCTTTGCTAAGCAAAATTATCTACAAATGGTAACGACGTTGTCAAATGGTTATTGAGTTTACTAAATTGTGTATGTCTCAACACTAAAATTATTGTGTCAATAAACTTAATATTGACTCAATAAAAAATGCATGTTTGCACAGCGTATCCCTTATACGCTATATCATTTTATGTAAAAAATGCAAAAAAAAAAATCAATTAAGTCACATTTTTAAATTTCTCTTAACGAACGATATGCCGACTACTCGCTGGAATTTAGTACATACTTTAATTCCACCATATCGCCGTGCATATAATAATTCCAAATGAAGGGCGTAAACCGGTGGTGCATGCATTGCATTGTAGTGACGACATATAGTTCCAGAATTAAAAGGTGTCAATGCTATTACATTGGCATCATTTTGCAACATATTTTGGTTTCAAATTTCTGCTGAAAACTTCAATGGTCTAAAAGTCTGCATATTTATTTTTAAATTTGATAAAAAAAAAATAAAATTAAGATCTTAATTTTACGCACCCAAAAACATTTTTGTTCCTCTTTCTCTGTCTCATTTTTTTTTTTTTTTGTTTTCTTTAGCAAAATATGGCCAGAAATAATGCTGTGAGAATTTGAATTGCTATTGTTATTGCTATTGCTATTGCTGCTTTTGTTGTTGTTCGTTATATTTCCAACTCAAAACGTTTTAAATGTGAAGTTGTATTTCGTATGGAGTTCGTGCTGTTATGTGTTGGATTTATGCTGTTTGTGTTAGTGCCTGATGTGCATGTAGTTGTTGTGTTTAATGTCAGCTCAACGTCCCTTCCATCTAAGGGAGGGAGTGAGCTAATGCGGGATCTTTTCGTTTTTAATATCGTTTGATCCATGTCATGATATAAACAATGTTGCTGTGGCTGATGGTGATGCTGATATTGTTGATGTGATTGTTGATGCTGTTGTTCTTGTTGTTGTTGTTGTTGCTGAGTTAATAAATTATAACTGGGACAATTTTCTATGGGTGTTGTTGATGCTGTTGTTGTTGTTGTTGTCTCTGCCAACATAGTGCTCTCATTGTTGTTCTCATGCTGATATTTTAAAAGTTTTTGCTGGTTGCCATTATCATCATCACCAACATGTTTCAGTGTTGTTGTTGCTATTGGTGTTGTTGCTGTGGATGGTGCTGGTGCTGTTGTGGCTTTTTGTATGATGTCCGTAAAACTATTCAAGTTAATTGCACTGCATCTTTCGGCAATTTGTATATTTTTCCTATCATTTGTTGTTGTAGTAGCGCTTTTGTAGCTGCTGTTGTTATTTTTGTTATTATTATTATTATTATTATTATTATTATTATTATTATTATTATTATTATTATTATTATTATTATTGTTAAATATACGATGAGTTTCTTTGTTAATTTTATCGAGTTGTTGTTTTTCTGTGTTGTAAAAACTATTTAATTGTAAATTAATTGTATTATTAGCACTAAAATTCTTTGGTAAATCCACTGGGTTTAGTATAGGTTGAATTGTTGCTGTTGTTGCTTTTGTTGTTTGTGATAAATTTTTATTTTTCAATTGCAATATGGACTTTGTTGATGATGGGGATATTGGGGTGATCTGTTTGTTTTGTTGTATTTGAAAAGTTTTAAATGATTTATAAATTGCAGGTTGTTCGTTTTTGTTTAGTTTTCCTGTTGCTGATGATGATGATGTAGATGTATCAATTGTAGTTGTGGTTGTTGGGTATGTCGTCTTTGTTGTTGTTGTTGTTGGTGTTGGTGTTGTTATCAAACTACTTGTAGTGTTATTTGTTTTGTATTGCGTTTTAAAGTTTTTAAAATTTTTACCAAATGTTGTTGGGGTTGACGTTCTCAAACCTGTTGTTACAAAAAAAGAGGAAGGAAACAGTGAAGTAAATTATTATACGATTAGTTTACTGGGACTATTTTTAAGGGGTGTAGATTGGGTGTAAAGACAGCATGTGTTAGTTTGAGATTTTCATTTGAAGCAAATTGTCGTTGTGCCCACAAAAAAAAAAATTAAAATTTTTAAAAGAAAGTCATGCAAAATGATTATTATTTTTTTTGAATTGTTAATTTTATAACAACATTATAATTTTAAAATTCTTACAAATTCCAATAAATTTAAAAACTTCCAAAATGCAGAAAAGTGTAATGGGATTTTGAATTTAAGTAGATTTTACAACACAATGATTTTATAATTTTTCTCAACTTCTTCGTCTAGTAGTTCTTTAAATTGGCTGGTAAAGCACAGCATATCGTTTTGTCTGTCTATGACATCAGGACGTACCCGAGCAGCTGACGCGATTTTGATTGTTACACAATGTTCTCTAGAAACGTTAACAGCCTTTAAACAATTTAAAAATTTTACTTTTTATTTAATTTTTAAGCCTACAGCCAATAGTCGCTTATTTAGTTTATTGTAATTATAATTATAATAAATTTAAAATAAAAAATTTTATTCCAAAATTTGTTTTGGGCACAGCCGACATGTTGTGAAGTGTATTAGTGTGTGAGGAAAATTTTGTTCTTTAAATTAAAACGTTAGTATAAAAGGAAAAGTGTGAGTTAGTTAACATTGCAACAGTGATTATTTGATGAATACAGACAGCTCTCACCACAGAAAACACATTAAGAACAACACGTTGATAGCTGTGGAAAGAAGATATTTAAGATTAAAGAAGTAAAAAATAAAACGATGTCAGTTTTGCATTCTTAAAAAAAAAAAAATGACATGAAGGTTTAAAATTTTAATAATATTTAATTTTGGGCTGATGTTACCACAACTACTTCGACGTTGAGACGGAATCTTTAACCTCTGCGCAAAAGTTATTTTTCACAAAAATCTGAATTCTTCGATAGCCAAATAAGTATCGTAGACAGAGGACTCTCTGGGTGTTACTGACAAACAAGACAAAGTGCCTTCGCAGTTTCTGCTTGTAAAATGTTATTCATAATTTGTGGAATTTTGCAATATTAATTGTGGTATTTATACATTCTGTTTTAATTTAAAAAATTAAAAAATTTAAAATAAAAGTTTAGTAAAAAAATTAACGTATACAATTTTTGACCCCTATTACGGCATTCAAAATGAATAAAATTGCGCTGCAGTTCAATTGATGACGAAATTTGCCCAATTAAAGTTAAAATTTTGCATTTAATTTTTTTTGTATAAGTTGTGATCCAAATACTTGAAACTTCTTGAGAACTGCTAATTTTTAATAAGTTTGAAATAAATACCAATTTTTTATTCGCCTTCCACAAATTTTTTTCAATATTTTCTTTGAAACAATATATATGTATATAGAAATTTGTATTATGTATTTGTATATATGTACATATGTAATATGTAAAATTTTTATTTTTATTTATATTTATGAATATATTGTTGTTCAACCGGAGTTCGTTATAACTGAACTCCACAGTAGTAACACAATCAACGAAAGTCAATATGAAAATGTTAGACTGAAATATTCATTTGGTGAACAAAACTCTTTTTGTGCAAGAAAATATTTGTTTCAAATTAAAATATCAAAAGGAAACAAAAAAGTCTTCTAAATAAGTTTTGAATTTTTATTTTAAATTCAATATGAAATAAATGAGAATTATAGGAAAGCATTAACTGAAAATGGAAAATCTTTTTATAAAACATGCAAATATACACAGACAAAAACCGGCTATAATATTTTTAGTCTAATTCAATTGTTTAATTCTTCAAAAAAATTTGTAATTTTCTATGTTGACAATTGTAATTTTTAAATATTTTTATAATCAAAAAGAAACAAATTTAATTTCCTGAAAAAGCCAATCAATGATATTGGGGAAATATTGATATAAGAAAAAGAATATATATTTAATTTTACTTTAACAAATTGACCTTAAGCTTGATTATCTCTATATAATAAATAAATAAAAAAATAAAAAATAGGTCGCATAAAATTAAATAATAACATCTCAATATTTCTTCTGGCACTATACAAAACTTTTTTTTAATTCAAACGAAGAAGGCATTAATGAAGTGCTACTAAAGGGTTGTCCGAACAAGAACGCAAGATTTAAATTTGGCGCCATTCGAAGTGTCATTGTTTGACATGTGAACAATTGTTATTGTTTGCTAGTAGAAGGTACGAGTTTGGTAAAAATGGAGAGCTACACGAATGAACAACGCATTCTCATTGTTTTGCGGCCACAGTTCGCAAATTGCGATCAATTTGGGGTCACAATAATGCTCCAAAAGAGTCAACTGTAAAGAGATTAATGGATAAATTTGCCGGAACTGGGTCTGTTAGTGATGTAAAGACAACAATGCGCCTTCGACTAGGTCGATCGACCGAAAATGTCGCCGCTGTACGTGAAGATGTCGCTAGATGTCGCTCAAACACCATCCACCTCAATTCGACACCGAGCTCAGCAAATTGGTGTCTCCAAATCCACTATGCAGTGAATTTTGACGAAAGATTTGCTTCTTCATGCATACAAAGTTCAATTGACTCAGGAACTGAAGCCCGGGACACCCGTTATTAAAAATTACGTTCAGTGAAGCACCAAAATATAAAAAGCTACTGAACACACCCCACTTACAAGTTTTAGAAATAGTTTGATGTTTCAACATGAAAATTTTTCGTAAAAAAATGTAAAAATACATTTGTCTAGCTTGTAAAGAAATAAACATTCTTTAAACAATGTAGCGGGCACTCCTTATTCGCCCGATAACTTTCTTTGCGAGTTTTTTAATCAAATATTGATTACCAATAAGCACAACCGAATTGACCATTTTTTGATAAAAAGACAAAAATAATTTGTTCGCCAGAGCAAATATATTGTTCTAGATATCACATTATAGTTGTAGCACTCATAACACTGTCATGCTTAGCTCCGGCTGTTATATCCTAATACAACTTCTTGAAAGTGCAATAAAAAAATATCTGCAAATATTATATCCCTGCCAAATATGTACATACACTTCTTAAATACTATGGGACATTTAAAAAGCGTGACATATATTGTTTGCAATTGCAAATGCGATTTTTTAAAGTGATAACAGATTGAAAGGTGAATTGTGCAAATAGTGAAGATGTTTAGTATTTCTATAGAGAAACAAGTCTTTTAAACAAGAGTGTATAAAAGCATACGTATAGAAGGCAACACATACACATACACATATCCATACATACACACTCAATAAATCGAGGGAAAAATTGCATTTAGTCCATACAAAGGTATCTCAGAAGCAGTCAATAAGAAAAAAAAGTGCATGTTACTGACAAAAAGAGCAGAGGACAAAACGAGAATAAAGACAGCATGTGAATACAGTTGATATTTGATTTGTATGTGTATGTGAGTGCTGTTGGTTGTTTTATTTAATTTTTTCTCAATTATGTTGTGATACAATATGTTTTACCTTCAAAGTTTAGCATCCTATTTTGATAGCTAAACAAATTAGTTTGTTTATAACATGGCTCATACGAATAACGACAATTTGTTAAATAATCATCATCATCAAGACCTCCTCTACTTTTACTAGGATGTGTACTATTGCCAACACTACCACTACTGCCATTATTACTGGGTCTACTATTTTTATAACAACTACTACTGGTGGTACTGTTTAGTAAAGTTACATTGGTGTCATTATCATAATCATTATTAGCGGTAACGGCGCTGTCGACAGCAGCGGCAGCATCATCAGCAGGAGTAACTACAAGTATGTTGTTGTTTGTTAAATTGTTATGTTTGTTGTTTTTGCTATTGGTATTAGTGTTTGAAGAGTTTCTGCTGTTATTGTTATTGTTGTTGTTGTTGTTAGTGTTATTCCCTTTCTCATTAACAATCATCTGTGCAAGTCCAAGATTAGAAGCAGTTGTGGCGGTACGGTTGGCCGTAGTTTCTTTATTTTCAGCCATTTGCGTTTCACTTGTTGCTTTTGTTTTAAAACAAGGGAGAGGAGGAGTAGATAAATTTGCTATCAAGTTTGTTGTAATTTTCCTATCATCAGTGAAAAGCTCCTGATCATTAACTGCATGTGTTTTCATTTCAAATATGTTTTTTAAGGGTTTAATCAAGTTGCTTTCGTTTTGCTGCTGCTGTTGTGGTTTCTGTTGTTGTTCGTGCTGTTGCAATTGTTTATTCTCTTTACATGGATTTTGTTGTTCTTGGTATTGGTGTGGTTGTTGTAGTTGTTTAAATAGTTGTTCTTGTTTATATATTTTCGCTTCATTATCGACTTGATTATATTTTTTATCATGCACATGCTGTTTTTTTTTTTTTTGTTTGTTTAATTTGATTGTTTGTTATTAAAAATGTTTTTGTTGTATGTTGTTAAAAAAAAATCGAAAAAAATTATGTAAGTGTTTGTTAAGTGTATGTGTATGTATAAATATGTGGGATATGTTTGTTCGTCAGTTGGAATTATGTTGGCATGTTTATTGTAAAATTAGTTTTAGAAATTGATTTTTGTAAAATTAAAAAAAATTAAAAAAAAATTGTTGTAGCAAATGATTAGTTACAAAATCTTTATATGTTCACTAAGATGTATTTTAATAATTGTTATTGTTGTTGTTATTTATGTATTCGTGTTCATCATTTGGTTAACTAACCTCGCTATCTTGACTAACAGCATCGCCATTGTCGTCAGTGCCATCTTTGGGCCGGCTTACATATTGTATATCTTTAGAGGGATCCTCGGATGCTAAATGAGCGCGGAACTGTTTATTTCTGTTGAAAATAAAATAGAAATGTTTTTATTTGTTATGAAAAATTTTTTACATTGAAACGAAAAGAAATAATTTTTTTGGTAACACTGATGTTGATTTAGAGCCGAAGTATACCTCTGCAAATGTGCTTACAGATCCTTAATTAAATCCACTTTAGTACCTAGAATATACTATATACATGAACAAAAAAAGCATATATGGTCTAGTTTAGTCCTGTTTAGTCTCTAGTAAATAGATACTAAAAAAGTTTAAATGCTGCATTCTAAATTTTGAACAGTCTTTAAAAAGGAGGAGACTCTCATTTCGACTGTATTTTGTTCATGTGTGTTACCTCAGAACTTTTTATTGAGTGGACCGATTTTGATGGTTCTTTTTTAATTGGAAAGCTAATGCTTACAAAATGGTCCCGTTTTAATGGCGGATCCGTGGGAAATACAGTTCCCGTACACAAAACTTTTTATTGGGTAAACCGATGATTTTTTTTGGCATTGAAAAGCTCGTGCTTACTGTCTAGTCCGATTTTAAATACGCGCGGAGCGGAGGAATACAGCTCCGCCTAGACAAAAATTATTTTTTAATAAGTTTTATTTATTAGAACGAGTCAAGAATGATATAAAAATTTTAAGAAGATTAATGTAATGAAACTTCAAGCAGTTGAAAACTAAAATTTTATTACTTTTTTTTCTACTTAGTAGTAAATTATAAATATATATAAGGAGTTTGAATTGATCGTATGTCATGTTTAATATAAAACCAAAAAATAAGAAAATAAAAAGAAAAAATCTTCTCCTGTAAAATTTGTGTTTTGCTTCATGTGGCTTCAAGAGATCAATGTAATAATATTTTTCTCTATTTTTTTCTCTATTGATAATAGGCCGAGTGATAAATTGAATTGCATTACTATAATTTTTGAGTTTTCACATTGTTTGTTATATTTTCCATAATATCATCTGAAGCGCGAACAGTATTCAGCACGAAAAAAACTGTTTTAAGCATGCAAAACCCTTTGAAATAAACACGATAAAATTTGGAATTCAGCATTTATTTATTTTTTATTAATTGAAAAATTAAAAGAAATTTAAAAAATTTCATTTAAGGGTATTATACCACAATGTCTTCAAGTGAGCCATATTAATTTTGAGAAAAATTAGCTTTAAATAGTATTGCAATATAAAATAAGTAAGAGATTTTGCGATATAAAGGGTGGTTAAATTTCAAGGGCCGATGTTGATTTTGAATAAAACACAAACTATTTAGGAAATTATTGTAATTTTATTTTATTATGATATATTGGTATTACTCAATTATGTATGGAACAAAATATCGGCCAAATGGGCGCCGCGACCACGGCGGCACACCTCCATCCGATGGTCCAAATTTTCGATGACCCTGAGGCATAATGGAGGTTCTATGCCGAATTATCTCATCCTTTAGCTCTTGAATTGTTGCTGGCTTATCGACGTACACCTTTTCTTTCAAATAACCCCAAAGAAAAAAGTCCAACGGTGTCAAATCACATGATCTTGGCGGCCAATTGACATCGCCATTACGTGAGATAACACGGCCATTGAATTTGTTGCGCAAAAGAGCCATTGTTTCGTTAGCTGTATGGCAAGTGGCACCGTCCTGCTGAAACCACATATCGTCCACATCCATATCTTCCAATTCGGGCCATAAAAAGTTCGTTATCATCTCACGATAGCGAACACCATTCACAGTAACTGCCTGACCGGCCTCATTTTGGAAAAAATACGGCCCGATGATGCCGCCAGCCCATAAACCGCACCAAACAGTCACTCTTTGTGGGTGCATTGGTTTTTCGACAATCACTCTTGGATTCTCATTCGCCCAAATGCGGCAATTCTGTTTATTGACGAATCCACTGAGGTGAAAATGTGCCTCATCACTGAAGATGATTTTCTTCGAAAATTGATCATCCACTGTTGCCGTGGTCGCGGCGCCCATTTGGCCGATATTTTGTTCCATACATAATTGAGTAATACCAATATATCATAATAAAATAAAATTACAATAATTTCCTAAATAGTTTGTGTTTTATTCAAAATCAACATCGGCCCTTGTAATTTAACCACCCTTTATTTGAATCTAGAGATCATACATATTTCCGAAATGAATCTGTACCGTAACAGTCATGTCAATATATAATTAAAAAAAACACATAGACTAAATATGAATAAAAAAAATTCATCATGAAATCATCGATTTCATCTTCGTGGAATAAGTATACTCGTATGGCTTGGCCAGCATTTTGAGCTTTCATATATAGTTTGCTGCAGTTTACTTGCTCATTCATAAGATTTCCAAGGATCAGCCTTCTGACAGTGTTATAATTGCCTTTTTCAGATGTTGGTACACTATCTTAGAGAAATCTTTGACTGCGTTTAAGAGTTCTATGGAGATAAACTATTTTGATGCTGAAATTAAATTTTTTAAACAAGCGACAAAGCGGATACTATGACACTATTCCATTGCCACGAGTTCCGTTGCACTAGTTAAAGAACGAAAATTAAGTACGCAATAGGTCATCTAGTCTTTGCTGAAAATTTTTCAGTGGTTGGAGCACCATCGGGTAGCGGACAGGGATATTCAGTTATAGCCGATAAGGTCTCTGTGATGGGTGATGGAATATGGAACATGCCAGCAAAAGGAGAAAATCTATGGAATGTATGGATTTCCGATCGCATCATACTGAAATCCCATTCACCAGGCATTCTTGAGTCTTTGCCACATCATTGGTATGGGGATAACACTACGGTTTTTATAAGTATTTAGTACACACCTCAGGATCTTATGGCTATGATTACGGGTCTGAATCATTTTGGGCTTTACAATGGTTTCAGTACGAGAATGAATGGAAGGAAGAAAAGCCAGCCCACCTAACATGCCTTTGTGCTGCACCGAACGATCATCGTTTTCGTTTCCTGTACAAACCTATTTTTGGCACTATCAGCTGTTAATCCTAGAAATCTACTCTCCTTAATTAGGGTAAGCATATGGCTCGCTCGTTTGGGCTAGGCAGGAAGACTGCTATCAAATCTCTACTGTGTTTTTCACTTCTCTATCGTTTAGTCTTTTTGCCCACCTTGCAGCACAATAAAGTCCAAACTACTAATTCGTCATAATTTTACGAGAATAAATTATACAAATGACTACCAATTTTACTACGCCTTATTTGCAAAAACGAAAAGAAAATAAATGTTTAGAATGTGATTGTTGTCACATAGAAAAAAAAGCAAGTCAAAAATGAGATTGATTTTATATTTTTCGCTGGTGATTTTTCTGTTAGGTATTTTCATGTTAATTCAACACAATTTGATAATCTGAAAACATAATTTTTTACTATTGAAACAACTTCAATGGCTGTTGATCTAATATGTCAGTACAGTTGAATCAAATTGAAATTTATGTTGAATTACTGATTCGAGTTGGAGTAACGTGAAATATATGTTACAGCTATATTATTCGAATTTTCATTCAACATGAATGAATGAACAAATAAAAATAACGATTATGTTAAAACAATTTTGATTCATTAGAATTATAATGTTGTTTTAATATAAATTAGATTAAAATTACATTTGCAGTTAAGTTGAATTAACGGTAGACATTCAACCAAATTCTTGAAAAAGTTAAGATGTCTCACATGTTTATATATAAATTCTTAAAAAGTCTTTAAGAATACGGAGTACACAAACTTTTTAAAGTAGTTTCAAATTGGTTTAAGTTTAATTTAAAATTTGTCATTTGATTATTTAATAGTGCTGAATGTTAATTTTACAATAGTCTAAATTTGATTGATTTAGTAGAACGTTGCATTAACCTGATATCACTTTAATTTTAATACAAAACGGTATTTTATATATTTAACATTTGTTAGCTTTAGCCTACTCTATGAGTATTAGTCTATCAATATGGATGTTACGAGTACGTGTGCCAACTAGACCACTGGGAGTTTCTGCAGACAAGCTTTTATTAAGAGCTTAGCGGACTGTGTGTAATTTCAAAAATACAATTGAAAAAGAAATATGAAAAATATTAAATCAATTTGTTTTAAGGTAATTTTGAAATTTTATAATTTCTAATCAATGTTAAATTTAAATGTAGTCATTATTTTAGCAGAAATTTAACATGAATTTAAATCAACATTTGGTCATGTTAATTTTACGTTTGGAATTTTGTCTGCATGTATTTCAGAATTAAAATATTTTAACAAAAATCCCTTGTCATCTTTTACAGCTGAAAAAACTTGGAGTAAAAAATATTTAGGCACGATTTTTTAATACAAATTTCCGTTTTCATTTGAATTCACTTGAACAAAACAAAAAAATAAAAAAATCAGAAATGTAAATAAAACTGACAAAAGAAAATCTGCTTTAAATTGAAAACTGGTGATTACCTTAATTCCAATTGTTGCATTTGTTGAAAATGTTTCAGTTTTTGATTGGCAACACGTAATTTTTCTTCTAAAGCAGCATTTTCAACACATTTGATGGAATATTTTTCCGAGAATGATAGAATTTCTTGACGCAATTCTTCCAATTCTTCTCTGTAATTATATGAAGGAAAAGAATAAGACGTGAAGAAAGCAAGAAATGGAAAAAAACACGGAATTATTTAATGTATGACTTATAAATCATCTTTAGTGCATTTTTCTATATTTTTTTTTTTTTTTTTGCAAAAACTTTACACATTATAAAGGGAAAATAATAGTACACTGGCATAAGAAATGTACTCTTCGAGTTATAAAAGTAACATTTTCTTACAAAACATTTAAACGAGGGTTGTGTGGTAAGTGCAGAAAACTTTTAAAAACACAAGATGGAAATTTGCGCGATAGAGCGATTATTTTGTTAAAATTTTCTAGACTTACAAGACAACTCTCGTCCTTGCTGTGGGTAAAATTATAAATAATAAAGAAAGAAAAAACATGCAAGGAAAGTAGACAAAATACATACTCCTTCGCCTTGGTTGAATCTAAAGTACGTTCGCCTCTTTGCTGAAATTGTTTAAGAAATTCTTGTTTAAAGCGTGCAACTTCACGTTGTACTTCACTTTGGTGTGCTTTACGCATGGCATCAAGAGCAGCTAATGTAGCCTAAAGGTGATGGTTAAGAAAAATATTATTTTAAATGCGAACTGCTAAAGAAATATAATAAAACATCGGTAGTGGAGTGAGTGAGTATCAAGGGAAAATCAAGTTTTTTTTTTGCTTGGTTTTATTCAGATTCTGTTGCTGTTGCAAGTTTGGCCAGCAAAAGAAAAAGGAGTTACCAAATGAAAACAACAGTGTCTGAGTAGATGATTTCTGGCTCATAATTATATATGACATGGTTGTTGTACTTATGTTGGTTGCCATTGAACATATCAGCGCATACATACATACATACATACATGCACACACATACGTGTATGTATGTTTTCATGTACAGACAGTTTGTAGTGCCTTAAGTCAGTTTACCTGGGTTTCTTCAGCCAAGGCTGTTTCCTTTTCGATTAGCAAACGTTCAATTTCTTGCTTATGCTTTTCCTCTAGATCGTTTAAAGTGCGTCTATGAGATGATTCCATAGCTGACAAACCCTTTTCACAAAGTGTCTAAAAAAATAAAGCAGAGCACAGACGAAAAGGTTTTTAATGATTTTAATAAAAATATGATCATTTATCATAAAGTGAAATTTGCATTTATATCAAGAATAATCAAGTTAAAATTAATCTTTCTCAAGGACACTTAATAAATTAATTTTTTTTCAAGATTTAGCAATTTAAAATTGAATGCTCACCCTCAATTGTTCTATTTCCGACTGATAGCGTTGGCGGAATGATTCTTCATCGACAACATTTGGCAATTCGGAAGAATGTGCCAGCATTTGATCGCGATATGCTTGCTGCAGGCATTCCATTTGTTTGCCATGCTCCATTTCCACCAGCTCTAAACGTTTCTCAAAACGTCTACTTCTCTCGTGTTCTTTGGCTAATTGTGACTGTATGAAATCACGTTCTTGCAATAGCATTGCATACTCATCATCTTGGCGTGCACATTTCATTGTTAAAGCATCACTTTCCTCCTGATACGAATGTACTTTTTCCTCTTCCGCCTCGAGCCGTTGCAGTAATTCACGCTGTTCAGTTTGGGTGGCTTGCAGTGTTTGCTCCTTTGAATGTAGCCTCTGTGTTATTGTTTGCAGCTCATGTTCATGCTCCTCCATTAGCTCTTCACTTTTATTCAAATCTTGGTTGATGGCCTTTTTTTCAGCCTCTAGGCAGCGTATGGCCGAACGTTGGTGTTCGACTTGTTGCATCAGAGCTGTTAAATCTTTGGCATGTGACTGTTGTAGACGTAAAATTTCACTTTCATGCTGTTGCTGTAGGCTGTGCAACTTTTCGCGTACCTGCAAACAATGCTGACAAGAGGCATTCAATTTACGATGCACCTCTTGCAGTAGTTGATCGGCTCTTTTACGCAATTCACAGCATTTGTGACAAACATCTTGCAGACTCTCAATAGATATTTCAGTACGTGGTATGTGTTCGTTTGGCGAAGCGGTGGCTTCGCATTGCAGTGCTATTAAAGAGTCCTCCAATTGACTAAGGAAGGTCGAAATGTCACAGAGCACCTGGCGATCACTAAGAAAATCCACTGCATGTTGTTTGTACATGAACTCGAAGTCAGCTTCCAAAAGTATATCATCAGAGTTATTGATTTGCAAATCATTTGAAAGTTCCTCAAACAAATTCTCATATTTTTGTAAAGCTGTGATGCCCAATTTCTTCACTTCTTTCTCTTCGTCCAATTTCGAAGGAGTCTGTGTGGCATAATCTCCTCTTAAGACATCAAT
This sequence comes from Dexiosoma caninum, assembly GCA_963924685.1. Classification (NCBI taxonomy): domain Eukaryota; kingdom Metazoa; phylum Arthropoda; class Insecta; order Diptera; family Tachinidae; genus Dexiosoma; species Dexiosoma caninum. The sequence goes on from OZ004727.1 coordinate 13,615,494, forward strand.
GCGCGCATCTACCAAAGCCTTATGCGCAATAATGTCAGAAAATTCTGATAGCAATTGGCGTCCCTCCGAAGCTTTATGTTCATGCTGCAAATGCAAACGCCATTGTCCGCGTTTCATATGCTGCATGCTTTCCCCATAGCATTGTGTGAGTTGAGTGACCGCCAATTCCATTTCCTTCCTAAGGACATCATGTACCGCATCTGCAAATTTTTCGAAGGACAAGCGCTCTTCTGAAGTCAACGTGAAGCCAAAAGAGGGCGTAGTGGAGGTTTCAAGTCTTTCAGCGTTACGCATCATAATGTGGGCGATTTCTGACTGAACCAATTCTGCATTGACGGTTTCCTGAGCCTGACGCCAAGCCTCCTGCACGGCACCTTGCACCAAGTCGTTAGATGTCATATAGCTTAAAGTCTCTGCCGCCAAACTAGTAGCCAAATTCTCCATAGCATTGTTTTTATAACGCATAGCGATGACATTAATTTCGTTTTGTTGACGCAGAAGATCATCTAGCATATTCTGGTCAACAGGGTCTAAAGTAAGTTTGACAGTTGTTTGTTGAGTCTGGCTGCCATGGTTCTTTTGGTATGAAGAGAGTAGGAGCCTTCTAGCTAATACACCTGCTAATATATCTAAACTGCCGCTAGTCTTCACAGTGAATTTTCCTTGCAACTTCGCCTTTAGCATGGACATAAGATGTGAAGTTTCTGCCACTTCAGCTCGAGTTTGTCGTTCGCAAAATAGCTCAGGATTTTCAGCTCTTTCCACTGAATCTCTGAGCTTGCCAAAGCATACACTTTCAAATGCTATACGTTCGGCTAATAATTCCAGATCTTTACGTTTTGTCAACTCATTGCGATCCCTCAGCATTCGTCTTTGCTTCAGAAGTTCGGCCAATTTCGACCGTAGCTGGGATTCTAATTGAGTTAAAGCTTTTTTAACAGGACTAGAGTCGGGTAACATATAGGCAGTGGTTTGGGAAACATCTTGATGGGTACTTTGCAGGACACACGTTTCTGTGGATTCTCGTATTAATTTGACTACTTCGTGCAAGCAGCGCTCAACGAGACGATATGAATCTTTACGATCTGCTATTGGAGAGACTGAGCGCCGATTACGGGAAGATCTTAAATTTTGTAATTGACTTAGACTGTGTTCCAGACGATCTTTACTTGTAATGAGAACACCCTCCAAACATCTGAGACGTTCTATCAAATGTTCAGATAGTCTTAAATTGCCTGTAGCCGAGTCACGTGACGGTGAATCCATATTTGGTGTGACAGAACTTGATGTGGGTGTACTGGAAGCACTTCTTGAGTTGTTAACGCCCTCACAACGCTTTTCTAAATCGTTCAATCGTACTAAAAATTGCAAAGAATCAGAAATGCCTGCCGACGTAAGACTTGCATCCAATGATCTTCTCCTTGACGACTTTTTAACGGACACTCTTGGGGCTTGAATATTTTCTATAATTGGCTGTTTAATACCCGTTTGGTGTGTTTTCTCTAGCTCATCTATTTTGCTCTCTAAGTCGACCAACTTAACCTCCAATTCTTTCGATACGGTTAACTGTTCTTTTCCTTTAAGCGACAGGGATCGTCTACGTTCAGACTTAGCTAATTTTTGCTTAAGAGTCCTCACCTGCCTATCTGACGAACTATACTTAAGGGTCAGATCTTGTATTCTAGCAGCCATCATTTGCAACTGAGATTGATCCTCGATACCTTTCCGTTCCAAATCTTGTTTTAAGGATGCATATGAAATTTCTAGGGAATCATATTGGTTTTGTGACTCTTTCAGTTCCCTCTTCATTGCTCTTATTTCATTGACGGCCTTTTCGAAACGACCCTTCAGTTCGCTGTATTCCTCGGCCAGGCAATCTCGTTCCAAACCATACGGATCAATATCGTTTATTTGCGTTAGATCGCTTAAAGAATCCATACGCTTCATTTTGTTTTTTTGGAGATTGATAAAACTGGCTGGGCTGTAACTTTCCATTTCCCTTAAGCGTTTGTAGAGAATTTCATTCTCCTCTATGCCTGTTGCTAGACGATCTTCTAAATCTTTAATTTTTCTTTGGCTTTCGTCCATATCATCTGTAAGTCTTGCTATGATTTCAGAGGCATTTCTTTTGGCATCTTCCAATTGAGTACTAAGACTCTCTCTAACTTCTTCCATTTCGTGTATGCGATTATTTAGCTCCTGTTCTGTACGCTCTAAAGTATTTAGCAACTCGGACATGCGGGTTTCCCTTTCTTTGGCTTCATCGCGCAACATATCGCGCTCTTTTTCGACAACACTTAAACGAAACTGTAGTTCTTTGTCCACATTCAAATTGATTTCTTCATGGACGGTGTGAATAATGGGCAAATCATCGGAACCCACACTATCCACAGTACTGCGTCTCGAAGAGGGTGGCGAAGAACGCGACCTTTTATGCATGCGGGGGCAGGGAGTAGTGGTGCGAGGACGCATTCTATCTTTGGTTCTCATAATATTAAGGGGTGCTGGTGGGGAGGGTGATAATGGAGATCCCCAGTCGCCTATACTATCGCGTCGTCCACCTTCTGAGGCAGTACGATACTCTTCATCAGAAGAGAAGTGCATTGTAGTCTTTGGTGTTATAGGAGTCTGGGGGCTTATCAAGGGCGACTTGGCTGAACTTGTACTGCTGACATTGGTGATTATAACTTGCGGACTAGTTTCTGTTGTCAATTTTTTCACACTCTTATTGCTGCTGCTGTTGTTGTTGATCCTTTGAGCCTTTATAAAATCCTTTTCAATTTCACTTTTCATATCATCACTTGTATTATCTTTAATTATAAGCTCTGTTGAAGGCACAGATTTATTGGTGCCATTATGATTTTCATTCGTACTTAACGTAGAGGAATGATTCATTATGCTGCAATTGCTTTGCCCATTATTATTATTGCTGTTATTGCTGGCATTGTTGCTGGTATTGTTGCTGCTGTTGCCCTGTATAACTACAACAGGATTTTGTGGCAGACCTGCAGCATTTCGTAGAATTGCAATCCAGCTATTACGTGAGTTAGGTGAAAGACTTGCCAGTATTAGGCGCCGCTTATCCCACGTTGTTAGTTGGAAAGCATAATTTCTATTCGCGTTTACTTCAGCCACATTTGTAAGGCTATTAACATCCAATACACCATCCAAGACACCACGTTCTTCGGAAACAGGATCACGATAATAGAACAGAGCAGCACCACTTAAAGTAAACCAATGCTTTGTCCAATCACCAGTACGATTATCTTGCTTCATTAGCCAACCTTTTTTAGCATTGAGAGATTCAACTGCGGCCGTATTGTTGGTGGGTAGTGTTACAACATTGACCGTTGGCGGTGCTGGATTCACACGCAACTCCACTGTTTTGGCCAAATAGTTGGAGGAGAGATCATCTAAATTACATCCACCATCGGGATCACCACGTTCGAGAGCTTGTTTTTGGCGTCGGCTTAAATTTTGATTACTTTGTAGTTGGTGCTGCTGTTGGATTTGATAACGCGGACTAGATTTGCTTCTGCTGTTGCTGTTGTTAGTGGCATTGCTCTGGTTCGAAGATGACACCATTACTGGTGGAATTTTCTTAACAATGGCTGATACTATGGCGGGTGTTGAATTTGAGGCCAATGGCAATGACTTTGGTCTTAAATGACTTTGTGTTTCTAAACTTGACGGCGTTGTTGTATGTTTTGTGGTTGGCCGATAGAAATCTGTTTCATCTCTAGAATTTGTATCATCTTGTTGTTGCTGCTGCGTTTTGTTATTATTATTATTGCTATTGCTGTTGCTATGCTGATGCAAATGTGTGTTAAGCACATTGTTAACAGCGGTTGTTGTCCAACGATTCTTTTGCTGTTGACTCAGATTTGTAATCGTATTGGCCAAATCCTTAATAGTCTTCTCATCTCGCCGTATATCTTCGATTAATAGACAGGGTGGTGAAACTGTAAATAGAACAAGATATAGAAATATGGTACTAATTAATTTATGTGAGATTTCATCTTAGAAAAAGGGCGTCAACTACATAAAATGTACATTCTATTGCTGAACACTAATTACACTTGAAAGAGTTTTCACAAATCAAAGCTCTGCTTTAGTTTAATAAAAAAATATTTCTAAGGTCTTGTAAAATCATACATAATAAAATAAAAATGATGATTTTTTTTGCTTTTAATAATTTATAGTTTATTTTATGAGCGGACATAAAAATCATGGCTAAAATTTAAATTTTTGTTATTTTGTTATTTTTACGTTTCTGTGACTGCCACAACAGGCAGCAATTTCAGTTCGAGTTTAAAAACAACGATTTTCTTTGGTCTGTATTGAAATTAAAAGCGGTTTTTACTTACAGTTTGAATGTTCATTATCAAGTTTATTATGAATATGAATCAGTTTAAGCCAAAATAAAAATTGATTTATGAGAAAGGAAAAATAACCACTATCTGAGCAACATACGAGTACATACAAACTGATGTAGTGTGAACAAGTATTTTAATGAAGTTTTAGAGTGGCCAGATATATTAATTTTATTTCTGTGGTAGTCTAAAAATTATCACAAAGTCACACCACTCTTCAAAATAGTTTGCTTCCGATCTTAAAAGAACATAAAATTAAATAATTTAATTTTTTCTTTGGAAAGTGTTCAGGGGTTGTCCCCTACGTATGTAATACATATGTAATGAAACAAGTTGGAAGGTACAGTGTCGAGTAGAGAGCGGTGTTGACGTGTTAAAAGCATAGAGGAGCTTAATTCTTGCACAACTTTGCAGTCGCATGAGAATTTGTAATGCAAAGTTGCTGCGTCTTTGGTGTAATGTTGATGTATTTTAACTTTTAAGCGAAAGGAGAGCCATTTCATTTATAATTTTACTTCGTCAATGTTTTATTGCATTGCAGGACATTGTTGGATCAAATAAAATTAAACAATTTTTTTGGTCTTATATATCAGTGGAACATAATTGAAAATATATACGCAATCTAAAGAGTAAAAGTTTAATTAAATAAATAAAAGAAAATAAAACCAGACATTTCAAATGAAAACTGTGCAAGGGATGCCATATATCTAAAATCCGATAATTCTACAAATTGGAAATCTGTAGAGAAAAATTTTTAATCAGCTGCAATCGAATATCACTACAAAATTACAAAATTCTCTGATGACTCTTGGGGGAAAAATTACGGCTTTAGATATCCATGATTTCACAGAGAAGAGGAAAGGGTTAAGAAATTAAATGTGGTTACTGAATGGATTTATTTACGATAAATATATATTAAAAAAAATTAATTCATAATATTTCCATTAATTTAACAATTATCATCTTTTTGTAAGGACTATAATTGTGTGTAAAAAACAGCATTGTAAATTTACCCGTACAATACCTGTTTTAAATCTGAAAAGTTTTCCAAAAAGTTTTCAAATTTACTTTACTTTCCTCAAAATTTACAAATTTTAATTATCTGAATCCAGAGTCCTAAATTTCTCTTCTCCAGGCAATCAAAAGAAAAGCTTAAAAAAATAATTGAGAAATTTGCAGACAACGTCTTTTGTAAACATATTTCTAAATCATTCTAAAAGAATGTCTTTTAACACTCTCCAACTAACGTGGGATAATTCTAGAAAAATAACTGACGTGTGCTCTAGCACCAAAGGTTTTGCCCATTGGATATCACAAAGTGCCCCAACAGTCTCCTCCTTCGTTGGTATTTGAGCAATAAAACGTCGGCGAAGTAAAATAATAAATAAAATGGCTCCATTAGCTTAAAAATAATGCGTCAAAAAACATCAGAGACGCCGCAACTTTGCTTTATAATTTACACGCAACTGCAGAGTTGTGTAAGAATTAAGCTCTATCTTCCTACAACTTTCACCACCTGTCTATTTCTTCCCTATCCTTGTCTCTAGTTCCAGTGCAATGCATTGCATATGTAGGTGATAGCCCCTGAGCACTGGTCCAAAAAAAAAAAAAAAAAAAAAAAAAAAAAATTCCATCAATTCTATCCGCCCATCTTTCTGCGGTTTTCCTGAAATTTATCTTCTAGAGAAATTGCAGATTTTAAAATTTCAGTAAAAAGTTTTGCATTGCGGTGTCTGTAAGACTACGAGTTCAAGTGCCGCGGAATAATAAACAATTTCTCTCTAACTCAATTTGGCAACCAATCAGGAGTCAGATTCGAATGGCGTAATTTCGAAACGTAATTTAAAACAAACGTCTATTAAACTCTATAGGAACTTTGATCGATTTCGCATACCGTAATTTGGAAAAACTTTGAAGCGACAAGAAAATTAATTTTCTTAATTTTTCAATAACATACCTTAATCAAATTTTTTTTGCATTTACTTAAAATTTTTCAATTTTAAATAGGCTGATAAGCGATAACATACATGAGGCCAAAATTACAGGTTACAGTCACTAAGAAACAAACTAAACCAAAGACAAAATTGTAAATGAAACTGACAAACACTGCCAGAACGGAACTACATACTGTTTTTCGAATGCTGCTACACCTTCATCTTCAGCGCTTTTGTTGTTTTGTCCATCTGTGGTTATCATTAGATGTAAATTATTAGCTTTATATATTTATTATGCCTTAGAGCCTATTTCACCAATTCTATTTAAATATCAATTCATATTTAAATGTCGATTTTCATTTTCATCTAGATATACTCATTGAATATTTAAATACTGTTTAAGTAGCCAGCACTCTGCATTTAAATATTGATTTAGCAACAGCATGAAACAGCTTTTAAACAGCTTTTTAAAAAGCTGTAAGTTGACACTATCATATTAAATATCAGAGCGTTACCATACTTTCTTGTGTTTCATTATTTCAGTTGGTGAAAATAAAATTTTTTTAAACATACTTTAAATAAAGATCATTAATTAAATAAAATTGTGTTTAAATATGTTTGGTGAAAAGGGTCTCTTTCTTTAATAGAATTAAAAGAATTGATTCTCGGTTATTTTTCCCATAATGATATTTACGATCTATAACTTACAATTCCAAGACCTTGCTTTCTTGATTTTGCATTCATTATTAACTGGGCACACATGTTTTGTTTTTGGTTTTTGTTTATTGTTAACTTTAAAAATCATTCCTCTAATTTTTTTTAATATGTTTTTCATCGATTTGAGGAAGAGTAACCTTAAAGTACTAAACTGAATATCAACCATTCAGGTTTAAATTAACGTCAGGTTCAATGTACACATTTCTACAAGGAAAAAATCAAAGCTGGTCACCTTAATAATTATATTCTCTATCATACCATTGTTTGCCTTATTAGCCACTCATTGGACTTTTAACAAAAAAAAAAAAAAAAAAAAAATTAAATGAAAACAAAAAGCTTATAATCACAAGTGTATCATAACAATAAATAAAATGCTGCTAAATGATCCTTTTTGATGTGAATTAAAACAAAAAAATCTTCACAAAAGAAATAAGTAAAAAAAGCACCTTGAACGACTTATATAGAATGTCTGACACTCGAAGCAGCCCTTTGGAGGAACTTTATTCCATATCAAAAAAAAAAAAAGACAATAATAAATACTTAAGACATTCATGTGTAGTTAACCATTCATACTGTCAGTTAACTATTCAGCCAAACAATTCCATCCATTCAAAACAAGGTTGAACCATCGAAGTTTTCGTCGTCGTCATCATCAGTGTAGTCGTAACAGGAGCGCGAATACTGTATTTATCTTGATTAGACTTCTTTTTGTATTTTGTTCTGGTTGTTAATATTGGGGAATTTTTGTGTTTTTTCTTGTGTTTTTTGTTTCACTTGTAAATATGAAACAACTCTTGATGGAAAAAAGGAACAGGACTTCGTTGAAGCTTATGTTTAAATGTTTATTATTATATGTATATGTAAGTATGTATAGATGTTTTAAAGATGGAATGTTTTCGCATCTTTACCCTACGTACGTAGAAAGGGAAGCACTGTTGTTTAAATTAAATGCTGTCAGGTGTTTTTCAAAGAGGAAATCTTAATTATATCTCCACACAATTTCCATTTAAGATACCCGTACTTTTTTGTGCGGTTGCGGTGACGTGTCAATACACTTTTTTGACCCTTAACTAGGCGGTACGAAAGAGTGTTAGTTACCGTTGATCTACAAATATACCCATTTATGTCACTTGCTGTCACAATTGAAATGTAGATAGCGACATTTGAATCTTGAGGTTAGTGTAGCACCTGCTTTAGGCATTTTGTTATATAAAAATTTGAAACATTTTCTAATTTCAATGCATTGTTTTTATTTGAAATTTTTGTAATATTCAAATGAGTAATAGTTTTTTTTAAGATTATGGCATTTGATGCATGATTATGCTTGCCTTCAATTTAAATATGTAAATGAAGCAAATAGCATTATTTGTCATTTAAAATGAAATCACTAACTAAATCTATTCACTCAACGGTCACTTAAAAACCAAATCGCTAGCACTATAATAAACTAATAACGTTTTAATTGCATACCTTTTGTTATATTATTTGGTGTAGCACACATTTCGCTTTCGTCAACTGCTTCATTAATTATTTTTTTTTTATTATTTATTTTTTGTCTCTACTCTGGTATGCATCTTATTTGTTTCAACGATTAATTTAGTAAATATGTTTAACATCAGCGAAAGGAAAAAAATAAGAATAATTCAAGGTCAAAATATTTTATTAAATAAAGCATCATGAATTATGAAAAGGACAGCAAAAAAACAACAGTGCAAAATTGCGAAAATTATGCCCTTTAAATGGTTTATTATGTTTAAGGCAGCAAATATATAATTTATTACAAAGTTGTGTAAAAATGTAAATATCCTTATTTTTTTTTTTCTTTTTACAAAATTTAACCACTTGAACAGAAATGTTTTAAGCACAATTATATCATTGGGTAGTCAGTGGTATTTTTGTTTTGATTTCAGGAATTCAGAAAATTCGTGTCAACTTTATTTTTCTTCTGAAATACAGCCAGTTTTGGTCAGTTGGATTTAATTAAAATAAAAGGCTTTAAAATAAATATATTCGAATAAAAAATAATAAAAAAAAAAAATTAAAGCAAAAAAAAATACTAGATAAAAAAAAATATTTTAAAAAATATTACTAAAAAGTAATCGAATAAAATTATGAAAAATTTTTATGTATAGAAAATTCGAATAAAATCATATGAAAAAGATATGCAAAAATAGTAATTCCGATAGAAATTATTTATAAGAAAAAATATTTTAAAATGTATTAGCAAATATAGTTTGTGGATTCTTGATAAGTTAAATATATTACGCAGTCGACTCTTAAATTGAAACACGTTAATTTGAATCTCTCGATAAATGTTTGAACTGTTTATCAGACCCTTTGCTCATAGAAGCCGAGCCGGCCATTACAATGTAAACAACAATAAAAAAACTCAAATAGTTTTTTTTTCCAATATAAATGCCCGAACTGTTATTTTTACTCGCCTTCTATGAAGAGGCAGTTAATAAGTAGAAAAAAAAAACCATTTAATTTAGTCGCCTCGAGAATGTGAAAGTATTTGGCGCGATAAGCGTAAACTGCGCTATATATAAAATACCCTATAAGCTTTCGAATTGAATTCAAATATATATTTTTTGCTATTAAAAATTTATTTGAAATTTTCGAAAAAAAAAAATTAATAATAATAATTAAAAATCTAATAAAAATTTAATTCAATTAAGACAACAATAACAATTTAACTGATACTATTAATTTCTTTAATTAATTTTTTTTATTAATATCACAAAATTTTTAATTAAAAATTTTGTTTATATTTTTTCTGTGATTTCAACTTTGCTTTTTACTAAACCGTAGAGTAAATAAATAAATCAAATAGAAGTGTTAAGGCAACCCTCGATAATCGCAACACCCAAATTCTTAACACTTGTGACTATGTTAACGCAACTTTTCAAAAAACAAAACCTTAATTAACGAAACTTTGCAAACAAAGTTAAGCTTTATTTTTAAATTTAGTTTTTTAGAAACAAAAAATATGTCATCTGAAAAAAACACAGTCAAAAATTTTACTAATTTTTCCGTTAAAAACATGAATCTTCTTTATTTTAATTAAATAAATGCATTTGTGTTAAAAGTTACCCTTTGTTTTTTTTTTTAATAAACCTTTTATTTGGTTTAAAATAATATTTTTAATCGAAAAACAGGCATAGCATTTTTTGACTCAGTTTTCGCAACAACTCAGTTTCCGTAACAGGTTACACTGTAATTATTTTTATTATTAACTTATGTTTGTTGTTTGTAGACATTCAACAAAATTTTTTCAAAAAGCGAAAAAATTGCACATCTATATATACAAGTTCCCCTAAACTAAAGAATTAGTTAATACTTTACCATACCAAAAACAAACCACAAGTTCTGTAAAAACTACAGTTTAAATTTTTTTTCTATTTTGTTTCAGAGTATCCAAAACTAATAACATGAACAAAAAACAAAGCAACTTTTGTTGAAAGCATCTGGAAATCCGTATTAAGTGTACCATAATGTAATTTAACCAGGTGGCATTATTACGCCCGGTGATAATTTTTTCTCTGCTTAAGTTTGCGACATGAAATGTCAAAATTCCATACAACCCCCACTTATTACTAAGAAGAACTCATTAGCAATTTAATTTGCGTGCTTTATTTGCAATCGGTATTTTGTTTAAAAAAAATATATTATTTGTGCTTAAATATTGCGGGTGAAAATGTTTTCTGACATTTTATTTTGCAAAACACACGGCTGTAAAAGCTTTAATAATTGCATCACAAAGTGTACTTAGTTTAATAAATGAATGTCAGAATTAGGAGCAAATATAATTTTGTAGAATGTTCAATCATTTAAAAATAACTGAACGGAATACTTCTGGAATAAACTACATTCCGTTATTGTAATAATTTTTTGAGTGTATGTATATACAAATATAAAACAAGTCGTTCAAGCACTGCAAGTTGCATGACTGCAGCGTGTGTGACGTTAAACTTACGATTACGCTAAGGGCATACAGTTTTGAATTTCATTACATAAAAGGTCTAGAGAACTAAAAGCACAATTTTTGCTACAACAAAAAAGAGAAACGAAAATTAAATCATTTGTTATACGGTATTTTAATTGAACACATTGAAAACAAGCTCTAATCAAGCAAAGCATAGACAAAAAACTAACACCACTCTAACATATTTTTCATTGATATTGTCTAAAAGAAAGAAGACTACATTTCTTCCAGAAAGATAATCACTAAAAGGCTTTTATGATCAGTGTATACCACAAAGTAAGAAATAAATAATAAAAACAAAAAACAACAACCTATAAAATCACCACCCCACCATAAGTTCAGATTTCCTCAAACAAACACTAAAGAAGCCAAAGATAAAGAAACGGTTCCGCAATGCATGAAACGTGACAATGAATCTTAACTAAATATAATACATACACACACACATCCATAGGTATCCATACACATACGTACACTTTGTAAGCAGACATAATCTTTGTAAAAACAACAAAAAAAAAAAAAAAACAGCAAAATTTGTATGAAAAATAAACAACAAAATAAGAGATAAACTACCGATATGTAAGTACAACGTGTACTTGTACTGTCAAGTACCGCATACTTACAAGCTCGAACCAACCATTGAATACCGGACCTGACACTGACTAATTACATTTCATCAATAATCACAAGTAGGGTGAAACATTTTAAATACGACGTGCACACGGCAACGTACAATGTTGTATTTGGGTGCTCAGCGCAATGAATTGGTATAGAAAAAGGCGACGACAACAACAGCCTGCAACAAACATTGTCTTTGGACAACAGACGACAAAAAGCAAAGATTTCGCATAGTTTTACACACAAAAAAAAAAAAACAAAAAAAAAAAGATGAAAAGAAGAAACTAAAATTAAACTCCTTGAAAATATTTCCGCCTAATAGCTTTGAGGCATATTAAAAGCAGACTAAATGGAATAGTACGAGATGATGATAGTGTGTATATGTGTGGCAACTATGAGTGCAATCTGGAAAGTGCTTAGAAAAAATTTATGCTGATGATGATTGCAATAGCAGATATACAGAAACTGTACCAAAAGACTAATTTAACTATTGGCAAGAATTTCTGCTCTTCAAACATTCGCCAGAATCCATGCCCAATAGCCGAGCCGGCAATTAGTGACTACAATTGAGTGATGTTAGCGCATTGACATTACAGCCCGCAAAGGGTAGGTTCAAAGACTATGCCAACACGTATGTTTCGTAATATAAAACTGAAGGAAATGGCAATAGTAAAACTGTACTAATTCGCTACTGACTTAGTTAGCAGTACTAGTGAGTTGTTATAACCCAGGCAATGTAATATAATATAAATATTTAAATGTGCGTGTCATTGAACATACTACTATCGTTGGTCCATGTAGTCAATAGAACAGTATGAAGTTTTTGGGGGAAAATGAGAGTAACCGCATCTATTTTCACCACAACAAAATGTGCAGAGATGTCATTTTATAAATGAAGAAAAGCGTCAAGTGCATTTATTAAAAACGGTCAAAAAGGGGGAAAAATTACGCAATAAGGGTCAAAGAAAAAAATTTTTTTAAATAACAAAAAGGATAAAATTGGAACGCAAGAATGCGCAAACCCTTAAATATAAAAAAATTCTTAAATTTTGTAATAAGTTTTTTTATCATTTAATAAGGTGTAAAAAAAACTTAACAATTCATTGAAAAACACAATAAATATAAAGTTTTATAGAAAAACAAATTCTTTTTTAAACATTTCTGATTCATAATGATTAACATCGATCTACAATACGTTTTTAATGAAATATTCAAGCTCTATTCAAGCTTGATTAAAATTAATTTTTAGGTGAAAATTTTCGATGTTTTATCCCGAATTTAATATGCAATAATCAATTAGTTGAGTTTAAAGAAAATCGATATCTAATCATTTGTTTCTGAAAAGGGGTATTCAGAAAAAATAAAAGGGTAACGGGACAAAAAAAAAACGTCATAGAATATCCAAAAACCGTCCAATGGCAACACTAATAATGAGACAATAAAAAATCGTTTTGCTGCTGCAAAAAAAATATATTTTGCCTTCTCTTCTCTGACGAGAAGAATCTCGTCAACGTCCACGTCAACAAAATAAAATATGTAGACGACTCTTCGACAATGTCATCGACAAAAGCAATGCCTTGGCGACACTTGGTCCCACGCCTCCTACACGGTGTTGAGAGATGTTCGCATGACGATTTACGTTAAAATCAAAATTCACTTATAAAAAATATATTTTTAGTGCGCATTCAGTGTTGCACAGAACGGTCATAATTTGCTTTACTCGACATTTTTCACATAAGAACATATGAGTATTGAGTATTTAAACGCATTAAACTGTGCATATTATTTCATATTAATAACTGCGCAGTTGAAATAATAATAATTTAAATAAATTTTTCAATGTGTTACATGCTATAAACGTAACCGAATCCTGAAACATTCATAGGTTCTAAGCACTCATTTAATTCACGAACAGTTTTTTTTAATATGAACACATGTTCACCAATGACACCCATATGTTAAAATCATCGCTTCTTCACCTACGTTGAACCAATTTTATTTGCAATAGAACCCACTATTCTTCATTATTTCTTTTGCATGTCTTTCTCTTGCTGGGTATGAATATAAAAATTTGTTAGTGGGAATACCTTTCATTTGAATTTAAATCAAAATCGAACTTTAAGAATACTTTTCTTACCAACTTGCCATTTATTATCATTGTTTTCGTTTATTTTTTTTTTAATTAAAAAGGTGTATAACAGACATTTACTTCAGGTATTTTTTTCTGCTAAACCATTTGTTACTCTGTTCTGTCTGAATATATACATATGTACGTCTAAAGGTTTGCTATTGATTAGAATAACTTTGTATATTCGCCCGGTTGCAAAGTGTAGGCTACAAAATAATTTTAATTCAACATCACCACATTTTCTAAATGTTTTAGTGGTCACAAATAAGAATATGTACAACAAAGTTCCCAAATGCAGCAAAACAAAAAGTGTCTCATGTTTATGACTGCAAGTACCTGCGGTGTATTCTTTAATAATAACAACAACAACAACAACAACAAGAAATTTACTTTAGGATAGTTAACGATATTTGGTGGCATGGAAGGTGGGTAACTTCATAAACATACCACAAGCCATAAGACTCATGGTTAGAATGTTGAGATGTAAAAGAATTAATTGAAAAAAAAAAAACACACAAGATTTTTGAGGAGCTTAAATCGACTTAAATTATTTTTTTTATTTTTTTGATTTATTGATTTATTTGTATGGAAATTTGTCTATTAAACGTTTTATAAATAAAAGACAATTTTAAGACGGCGTTAAATTATACTAATGTGTTTAAAATTTCTGATTATTTTACTTTTAATAGAAAAGTAAGTAACTAGCGGTTTGCTTAACATGAACTCTTTAATCTACGGTTAATGATTTAAGTTTCACCATCCTTCACCACATTTACTTACCATTAATTAATATAGAATTGATAGAAAGAGATAGATAAGTCTGAAAGAAACTAATACAATATAATATTTACATTTTTAAGTGTTGCCTCCTTATTTTCATGAAAAAAAACGTTAAAGAAAAATATATAGTTCAAAACTAAGCTCAAAAGTTGTCAACATATAAAAGATTTTAAGTTCGAAACGTCAATTTTAAGTTGAAACTTTTTAGATTTTTTTTGACAGTTACTCCTATTTTATCGATAACACTAGTAGCCGATTTGACGTTTTTGCATTTATCTTGATATAGTTGTACTCTTTGCATCTGATTAATTTTCCCATTACAATATATTTGCGCTCTTCTCCAAAATTTGAACAATACAGTGTCATAAGGGCTTTAACAAAAGAATTCGGCAAAAAGTATGGCAATATTGTTTGTCTTTATTTACGAAAAATACCATTATGAAAGAATATCGAAAAAATCTTATTGTTAGTGGATTGAACACTGAAAGTATACTGAGCGAAAATGGGGGAATTTTCATCAGCAACAAATTGTTCCAGGTGGGAAATTCCAAAAATAAGCGAGGCATGTAATAAATATTGGTCTATAAAAATATTTACATTTACACATCGCACTTGATCAAGAAGAGGGTATTAACTTGAAATTTTTTAAATTACACTTTTTGCAATAAACAACAGCAACAAACTAACAACATCAATAAATATCTGCTGTAAAAATTTCATCTTATTCAGTTTAGTTGTTCATCTCAAAAAACCGTGATTTTCAAATACAATCCAAATGTAAAGAAAAATAGTTTTTGGTTTGTACTGCAAATTCTTTAAAATTTTGAGTTAATACCCTCTTGTTGATCAAGTGCGACATGTTAAAAAGTTTTTTGTAGAGAAACTAAATTCACAGCAGGATTTCTTTTTTCTGTTTCAAAGTTTTAAAATTATAAACATTGAAGTTATATAAATGATGGTTATCAATTTTTTTAAATAATTTTTTACATGTGTAAATTTTTTATATTTAACTATTACAATTATCTATGCGAAGGTATTGATTATAATGCTAACAGTCACATTTAGTTTGGTTAAATATGTATAACAGACACTTTTCATTCAATTTTGTCAGTTAAAAGTAGATCACATATTGTGAAATAAATTTTTTCCGAACCGACTGTTAAAGTTCCAATTAAGTTTTAATAAGACATTGCGAAAATGGCCGTAAATTGTAATACTTTTGGTTCCTTTTTTATATTTTGGTGGTGGCAACGCTTATTCTGAACATAAGAAATTATATCAATCATACGCTGCAGTAAATATTGGTCACGTCTGATTAGCAACGTTCTATTGTTTAATTTTGTGCATATTTTTCTAGCAATGAATTATATTTCTAACACTTTTCCTTTAACAACAATTTCTTTTAAAGTCCTTTCAAATGAATTCTTCTGCACAAAAAAAAATTCATGAAAGAAATTGAATATAGAAAAATTATACGATAATCTGTAGAAAGGGACAGCGTGGTGGAAAAACCTTAACAGACTGCCCACTGCACTTAAGAATAATTGCACACGAAATAAATCCTCAACATTGTCACAATTTTTTATAATCTAATAACAACGAAAATAAAACAAAACATCTAAAAGGCACATAATATTTATTATGCCAAGTGCACACGCGGCAACCGTTGCAGCAAACAAGTCAGCAAGGCAGGCAGCAACAATAGTTTCCTCCAGCGTTGCAATTGCTAATTTAATATTTTATTAAGGAATAAATTTTAAAGACACGCTAACGAAACACAAGCCGATTTCTGGAAGTCTGCTTGTCTGTATTGATTTCAAAACTCATCATTTGCCTTTAGCTGTCTCCTCCCACATATTTTCCATTTAAAATATGGCTGCTAGCGATTCGCAGTTTAATGCCAGCTAAAACTGAACATTAGCGGGCATCGTGTGGTACCCTCTCAGGACACACATCATTTTCCAAGATACTTTTTATTTTAACTAGATGATATAAGTGATATTTAAAGTTTTCGTGTCACGAAATTAATTTAGTTACACAGTTGAAAATTCTGCTATATGACACAGTTAGTCATATGTCGCCTTTCTCTATCGCGTATGAAATCTAACTTCCCAAGGATTCTGACCCACATTCTTCCATTCTCCACTGCAAAAGTTATATTTGTTGAACTAGAACCCCCCCCCCAACAAGTCCATCTACTGTCTTTTCTTCGCTATGCTGAGTTAGTTTATACACAAGCAGTTCGACTTGTCAGTCTTGAGTTTTTGGGCAGGAGGAATATGGAAAGCTGGAGGGTAAGGAGAGCAGACGCGACCGCACAGTGGTATTATCTTTGCTAAAAAGCAATTTTTCGACTACCACTTTTCAAAAATCTAATGTTGCAGTTCTATAGAGAACGCTTTCACTAAGAAAAATTGCTTTTTGTAAAAAGTCATATTTTGTGCTGGAAAACATCTATTGAAATTAATAAAATATTTTATCATGAAAACTGAAGAACAGCGACTTTCAGCGATCGCTAAACAAACAAATAAATTTTCTGGAAAAGATCTCAAAATATGTTTGTGGAGATAAAGCTCTTTTTCACGTTAACGAGCACTGTTAAGGACTTAACAGCGATAGTAAATTTGATGAAATTTTGACGAATTGGTTATTTTGGAAAAATGGAAACAACTATATACAAGCTGTTCTCTAGGGATACCTGGGAAGATAAATTCATTGAGTTAAACATATTTTTAAGTAATATTGTATTTTATGAGGTTCTGACGTCTCTGAGGGAATCAAACAAAATGTGAAAAAGGACACATGGGAGTATAAAACTGCGTTTACAGAATTTCTGAATGGTATTTGTGAAATTTTTTAGGAGCTCGTCTTCATTATTTATAGGTGGGTTCTCTGAGGGATTTGACCACTGTGACCAAACGCTTCTTGCTCAGCGAATCAAGCAAAATATGAAATAAACAGGAGACATGGAAGTATAAAACTGCGTTTATAGAATTTCCGAATTGTATTTGCGAAATTTTTTAAAAGCTCGTCTTTCTCATTTATAGAAGAGTTCTCTGAGCCATGCGTCCACTGTGGCCAAACCCTTCATCATCAGCGAATGGTTGAAGCAAGTGAACCATAATGAACGAAAAGTTCCTCGTATAAACATACATATATACAAGTTGTACAAAAAAAAAATTTAAGAAACCTCAATGGCTAAAATTAATGCGAATGAACTCGTCTTATTGCCTGACCATGGACAATTTTTAATGAAAAAAAAAAAAAATTTTGTTCGCATTTTCAATGAGGAATTTCCCTTGGCTTTGAAAATGTTTTTTAATACACCATTCCGGAAAACTCTTTTTCCTATTTAAAACAAAGCTGGCAACATTTCTGTTTTCCTTTTATTATATCTTTCAAAGGCTCTTAATCAGCACAAATATACCAAAGACAGCGATGGCCATGATACAATCATTTACAAGTTTTCCTCAAGTCTTACTTAGCCTTCCTTACAAGTACAACCACTTAGTAAGTACTTTTTTTCTACATTATTCGTACACTTATATTCAAGGAAAACAAGGAAATTTCCTTAAAAAAAAAAGAAACAAAACAGAACACCAAAAATAAAATCGTCTGACAATTTCGATTGAGGCAAATCATATTTCATAGAATTACCGGCAAATAAAAGAAACAGAAAAAGAGCAAGCAATAGCAATGAAATAATTTCGTAACAGCAACTGCTGCTATTGCAGTTAAGGAAAAACTAAACAAAACAAAACAAAAGTAAAAAAAAAAATTATAAATGTTGCACACAACGACGACCCTGACTATTGCTTTATGAAGCACAAGGAGAGAAAAAAAAACACACAGTCACAGATTTACGTTTTGTCGGCCGATTGTTGCAAGTTGTTAGTTAATGTTTGCTTTATGTAGTCAGTCGCATGTATCTCTGCATTTGTTGCATGTAGTATGTCTGTATGTATGCACATGCAATGATTAAATAAGAATAATAGTTTACCAGCAAATGGCAGACTAAATTATTTAAATCAACTTGGTGTTAAGAGCAGAATAGTTTAAAAGCAAATGTTTCTTCATATATTCTACTTGTATTTCCATGCCATTCACTGGCATATTCCATCTTCTTATACATCGTACGTTGGGGCTATTCAGAGACAGAAGCGGCGGCATTGTTGCAATGCTTTTGTAACACTTTTAATTTCCTTGAAATAATGAAATGGAAATTATGTCTACATTGTTGCGCTGAAAAGGAAACAGTATGAAACAATTTTTTGTAATTCACTTTTATTTTTTTTTTTGGTTAGAGCATATTTTGGAATTTAAAATGATGCCATTTGTGAAGCAGGCAGGCATGCATATGTTTGGACATAAAATGTGAATATTTAAATATCATCTTGTGCTATTTTAATGAGACTGGGGTAGGGAATTTGTTTGTGTCTTTGAGGTCAATTATTTAATTTAGTTAGGATTACTAGTGAACAATTTTAAATATTGTCAATTTAGTTTGTATCAAAAAGAATTTGTAAAAGTGTTAAGAGATAAATTTAAATGCCAGAAATGCATTTCATTCAACTCATTAAAAATACTTGAGAACAAAGAAATGTTTATTATATGTTCAGGGCCATATTTATACCCACGTATAAAAAAATTATCATTGAACTTAACGACTGATTGAAGTAGGAATTTTGTATGGGAAAATGGGTATGGGTTCTACCGCACAGTTTAACTTTAACAATATTTTTTCAGAACAGGGATGGATAGTAATGACATTAAATGTGGCCATTCATGTAGCAGCTGGAGGAACAATAATTTTCAAAAATAGGCGATAAAATAAAACGTCCTCTGGCGGCAATCAAAAATAAAAATAAATGTCAAAAATGGATTTATCCGCCAAAAAAAAAAACACCCCAACATACACTTTTGGCTAGAGAAAGTACAATTTTTTTTTTGCCTCTACTCTTGAATATTTTGGAGAATATCTAATTTGAAAAACAGGGTCCTTGAAATTCATTATGGCCTATGGTTTCTTTGGCAAAATTCCTTGGCATTACCAACAGAATAAGAATTGCAATGCGTACATTTTTTTCGGTTCGCTACAATTTGATCCACCGTAATAATCGGTCTTCCAACAGGGACTACCGAACGCTGAAGTTGATAACGGCTATCTTATGAAAGCTACATTTGTCAAATTAGGTGTCGTTTATAAAGTCTGTTTTGCCAAATCACCATGCACGGATATGGCATTCAACAATACGTGCAAATAATAAAATTGTTTTCTCAAAGCGGGTGTTCTGTACGTACAACGTAACGCGTGAACAATCATCAACAGCGCTGAGGCTCATACCAATCCATATGAGTTCCAACAGCGTCTAATGCAAAAGTCTACGTTAAATCTGGTTTCTATATTCACAGATATTTATAGGCTTCAAGAATGTATCGGATGATGTAAATTTTACAAAAATCAGAGAATTTGTTCGAGAGGTACTGATGACGAACATTTGCGAAAAATTTTAATATTTTTAATTACTCCGTCGAAGTTTCTTTCGTTGGTAGTATGAGGGGACGTGCAGTATTGCTAGACTCTGCTGGAATAACATGGATAAGAAGAGGAGTAAGTGCCTTCTTTCCTTGAATTGTATGGCCCTCAATCGCACTATCGCGGTTCTCACGGGCCATATTGTCTTATTGGAAGGCATGCCGATAGAATCGGTATTACCTCACGGCATTTTGGAAGGAGCTGTGCGTGCAGGAGAAGGAGTCGGTTGCTTACCTCATGTGGCAATGGTCAGCTCTTGGCATAAAACGGCGGAGGTTTTTTCCCCTCACATTATCTATCATCATTGACTGAACACAGAAAAATTGATTGCTTGTTTTTCATTAATTAACAACCCTAATTAATTTTTATTATTATTTCAATTAAATAGTTTAATTGATACAATTAAATTTTTAATCACTCAAAAAACATCAATACTATAAAACCGATTTTTTTAAAACTGCTCCCTGAGAGCTAGAAACGTCTAAAAATTTAATTGATATTATTAATTTGTTTACTGATGAAATTTTAAACAATTTTTTAATTAATATCACAAATTTTTTAATTAAAATTAATTTTAATTTTTTTCTGAGACCTCTCGCGATTGAGAATTTCCGAAATAGCAGGATTTCTCTTGGACTCGGCCTAAGTTGGTCGTTTTCCTCCGTAATTACTTGTCAAATCAATTTTCGATGTGCATTAATTTGTAAAAGGCTGCAAATTAGATTTGAATAAGTTGAAATTAACGAGAATATTCTGAGATGACCTACAACCGATTCCCATACTTTTTTTTTTTTAATATAAAACCCTCTTAGTGCAGTCTTCAAAAATGCTTTTTTCCTAACAATGGTAAGAGCCATTATGACAACTTCCCTATAGTTAAAATTTTAATGCTGTCAGGTTTATCTTGTTGGTAACTTTTAAAGAGAAGGTGAAGGTAAAGCCAAGGTGACACATTTTCTACTGAAAAGACGTTAACAATAATTTTGACTTTCGGATGCTTCTCTGCAAATCTCCCATCTCATAGTCATTTTATGTGGGTGCATAAAAATTAGTTCATTTACCATATTTTTAATAAATTAAAATAAATAATAAAATCCTTAGTTCAAACGTTCCATAGTTTAAAAAGCAAATTCTCCTATTTCACACCGAAACCACAACTGTCTTTACTATTCTCCCTTTTCAAAAAGTTCGTAAAAATTTTTCTATTTAAAGAAGTCTAGGAAATATAAAACCCACTTAAAAAGAAAGGAAAACATTTATTTCATGGCATATAATGGAAACCGGCCCCATTTAACTTCACATGAATGATTCCAAACTATTTCATATAATTTGCGCACAGTACAAATATTTTGAAAGAAAAAATTAGGCTGAATCGATTTTTAAATGCGAGCACTTTCTCTCGTTTGCGCCCCATGGCATTCATTATTAAGTTTACATTGAGAAATTGTAAAATATTAATACGAAAAAAATCTCATTTCATAATACTCTAGTTTTAAACTTAATTAATATTTACTGATTAAGATTGATTACTAAAATGCATGTTCAGCCGTACTCTTTAAAAATGAAAGCCAGTTGCACATACGAAAATAGACTTGTGCTTCAATTAAAAAAAAATTTAAAAAAAAAACTAATACAAGAGACAAAAATAGAGGAAATGCATCATTAAATTGTCATTTTGTTTGATCTTCAGTAAATTGTGGCAACGATTAAATAATTGTGAATCACATAATGATGCAATATATAAAAAAAAAAAAAACAAATATATATGTATATACGAATATATACATATACATATATATTGAGACATAGAACAGAATTCAAAGCAAAGTATTTGTCAGTTAAACTAAATCTATTTCGCTCAGTTAAAAGAGCAGACCAGACAACTTTCATTCATATTTAAGTAGAACTATTAAAGCGATTCTTTTGAATGTCCAAGTTTTCAAACTAAAAAAAAAAAATCTTGATGTTGCTTAATAATACTGTGGAAAGACCCTTATCAAAAAACATTATGAACTTAATAAAATTCTTTTAAATATGAACATGCATTTAATACACTGGTGTTTAGTCATACACGTATTAGCAAAAGGATTGCAGAAATAAATTGAAATTTTTTGTTCAGTATTTTTTTTTTTTAAGAATCAATAAAAACACATTAAAATTGGCTATAAAAGCTCAATTAAACTAAAATATAAATTCCTGTTAACTATAAGAATTATTGGATTTTCTGCTTGCAAAATTGTAAAACATTTAAATAAATTCACAATTCAGTTGAAAGACACAGAGGTGAAACTATCCAAAAAAAAAATTGTTTGCTTCATAATAAACAGCAGAAGGGAACTTTGCGTTTAAAACATACAAAGAACATTCAGCAGAAAACCATTTAAAAAGACCTAGTGACTAGCCTATACAATTTCATAAATAAATGCAAGAATGAAATTATTTCCAATAATGAATAGAATTTTTAATATGAAACGCAAGGCGTCGCAGTGTTCCCAAATGAGAATCCGTAACAACTTTCCAGGGGTGACGCAAAAAGAATCGAAAAACCTTGTCAGCACAATTAATATTAGTTTGAATATTTTTAAGATAATATATGTGCGTTCCGTTTTTCCACAGTGTTTAGTAGTAGAACACAGAAGTAAATACTGTTGCATATAAAAACACACAGTTTTAAATTTTGAAACGCAAAAACATTCGCATCTAAATGCATGAAGTTTATTTAACAGCAACAATGATTTTCTTGCTTCCATATTCCAGAATAAAGCGGCCCTTTTCCCATTTCATATGCTGTTAGTAGTTTGTAGAAATTTACATTTGTTGGTGATTATGCCAAAGATCACACCTCTTTTGAACGTAAAGGCTGACATTCATGTAATAAATTAACATTTTATTTACTTCCATACTCGTACCATCACCATCATCATCATCTTCATCAGCAACATCGTCATCGCCATCAAGCGTAACGTCAGCATAACCATCGTCACCAGCATGATGCACACGCAGCATTAATTCTGACAACGTTTGTAATACAAGAATGCTCAACTTAATATAATCAAAGGTTTAAATTCAAAAGGTTTTATTTGTTTCTTTTTTTTCTCTTTCTCTGTTTATTACATTTCATGGTTTCATATGCCGCTGGGTGTTTAAACAAACATGAGAGCTCAACCAGCCTAACTTTAGTTGTTTGTAGTGCAAAAGCTTCTCTTTTTTTTATTTATTTTCTTTGAGATCAGTTGTAATAATTTCAAAATTCTTGATCAGTTTTTGCATGTTTTATTCGATTTAATTCTTAGTTGTTTATTTTATCTTTAACTTTAAAGCTGGCGAGTTTATGTATCTGCCTCAGCGAAATGGTTCGTTCTTGTGCTTTTCTTATTTTTTTTTTTTTAATTTATTTTGTTTTCTTTGTAAATGGGTGTTCTGTGCGAACATTGCAACATTGTATGTGGAGCCTAATTTTTAAATTTAACATACATACATATTCCTTTATGCTGATAGATTTATGGCTGATTTATATATATCAGTGTGCAATATGAATAAGAGATGGCAGCGTGAGTATTTTTGTACAGTCTCTATTGAAAATGTAAACGAATGAGAAATTATTTATTAATGCGTAGGCATGATTTTGTTGCGACAATTAAAAAAACAAAAGGTTAAAGAACTAATAATTATTTATCAGGTTACCATAGTTATGTTAAGATTTGTCAGATATTTGAGGGAAAACGAGTAACCACTGTTTTGAGCAAATAGTTAGTAACTCTTACAAGGGATATAAAAGTTGAAATGAAGGAATGTAATAAATTTTTGCATGCCTTTGATCTTTTATTTAAGATAAAAACATGTTTCAAATCATATTTTTAAGTAATAAAAAAAAATACAGAATTTAGTTTATGGGTTACGCCTTTTTCGTCTGAACCCCGAACGTAGCTTTATGTTCATCAACAATTTTTTAAAGGGAAAATGTGCAAGGCCCTGTTTTTGTAAATAAAATAAAAATTTTCGTTCGGATTTTTACATTTATGGGTGTTGATGACGAGTAGTTAGCGTGTTGGCTGTGGAACTAGACGGACGCGGCGGTTCGATTTCCAGCCGGCTCAAAGCAAACAAAGTTCTTACTGAAGTTTCTATGCTGCAGCACCCTCCTTCGATGGTATTTGAGCAATAAAACGTCGGCGAAGTAAAATAATATATGAAAGGACTCCTCTTAGCTTAAAAAATTCTGCGTCAAAAATAATATCAGAGATGCCGCAACTGTGCTTTATAATTAATACGCAACTGCATAGTTGTGCAAGAATTAAGTTATACCTTCCTACAACTTTCTCTTCTCTAAAATATTCATAGGAATTTAGGTTATGGGAAAGAGGATAGAGCGAGTAGTGTTTATGAACATTTGATATGAAATTTCTCACGTCAAAAGTATTTTTTTTTTTCATGTTATTTTAATTTTGGATCTTTCAATATGAAATTTACAAAATGTGTTCAAATCTTAATCTAAACAAAAAAAAAAAAAATAGTTTCTATTGCCAATGCAATTTCAACCCGATGGTCACACAGAATTTTCATCCCATTAGATCAAACGTTTGGCTCCGTCAAAAGTGGCAGGAAAGATGTCTGCTGGGAGTTTGTTCCACTTACGCGCTGTTCGGCCGAAAAATCGCTTCAAAATCGACCATAAACTGATGCGCCTTTAATAATGAAAGCGTTGTGCGCTAGAATGAACGGGTTCCGTGAACAAGTTCCCTGATTTTATTAGAGCACATTTTCCATTATAGTAGGAATAGTACAACGCAACACACTAGTTACAGTGCTATGCATTCCATATGGAGAGAATTCCTCCCGAGGGCTGGTCCAAGATAACAAAAAAGAGAAAAAAAAAAACGTTGAAACAACAATAAAAAAAATTTAAATTTGTTTTCATTTCAAAGTCCCTAACGATAATACTTATTTTATTTATAAAGGCAGGCAGCAAGTTTTGCCTTTTTAAAGTGTCTTTGGCTCTTTAGCCAGCAGGATCTGCAGACATCGAATACATTATCAGTGTGTCTAATGTAAAAGCGCCCTCATATTGGGATAGGTAAGGTATAGCAGCATGGTGACGCAATATCACTCGGAGAGCCCTAGAATATACTGTGAATAACTTCGAGAAAAGTAGAAATAAATAAAAGAAATATGATAGTAGATAGGAAGAAGTCAAATCCCGCCTCCCCACAACTTCACTTCTCCTACAGTCAACGCATCACCACAATGAAGGCCCTGATATCCTTTATACTACGATCCGCGATATGACCTAGCACCGCCAGGAATCTGCCACCTCTGCCTACTTCACGCCCTCATATTAATTCGAGCAATAAATTGGCCGTTGTGTACAACAATTAATATAATAACTTCTATGGAACACCAAAGGTATTGCAACTCTGTTTTATAAATTAACATGATGCGCAATAGCAGGCTATTAACTAACTTTAATAATAAAATAAAAATTTTTAAATTTAAAACTATCCTCATCACTTGTAAGGTTAGGATGAAAAGTGGCGGTAACTGCTTCGACTATATACCATACGTAGTTACCCTTAAGCACAAAACAGGTATATTGTAAACTCTACCGATAACTCGGGGTATTTGCCCCCTTAGGTGCCTCCAATTCGAGACCCTTAGTAATTCCAGGTCCTAGTAGGTAGTTCCTTTAGAAAATCTTTTCCTTAATGCGGACACTGACATATGTAGTATTCTAGTGTCTCGTCGTCTTATTCGCAACGCCTGCCTGTGTTTTCCACTGCTAGTCCCATGCGCGCCCGGAATCACCTCATCCCCGTGAAGCGGTTTCCGGTCTCCTGAGTGTTGGCCTCTTCAGTCTTAGCTAAACCAAGGCATTAATAGTTGGAGTGTGAAAAAAACTACTCGAAAATATCTAATGTAGAACCAAGTAATTTGAAAGCCGGGCAGCACGTTGTATCTTTCATATCGCAGGCAATTGTGTCTAAAATAAATTGATGATTCTAATTTGATAGACCAGACAATTACGGCTGACGATTAACAATGACAGCTGCTTCCAATGTTATGCTCACAAATACGACAATTTAAAAATTCGAATATTCAATTCCTGAGTAAAAAAACACAGTGATTTAAAACGAACTGTATAAAATAAAATTTGTATTTATTTCTTTTTTATACCTTTTAGACATATTTTTTTTTTTAATTTAAATTTATTTCATGGTTTGAACACTTGTGGCGTTCACTGTTGTGTGCCATTCAATTTGCTCTTAACACTGAACATTATGGACATTTTGGGTTGAACAGTTTGAACATGAAATGTTGACTTGTTGTACAAAAACAAAAACAAAAACAAAAACAAAAACAATAAAAATATAATAAAAATATCAACCTAAAAATCAACAAAATCTCAAATGAAAAAAGGAAAAAAATAATAATAAAAATGTAGGTATTTATTTAATCTGAATTGAAAAGTAAATTAAAAGTTATAAATTCAAAAAATTAAATAAAAAAAAATAAAAACAGGTCAAATTGTTTGGAAATGGTAAACAAAAAGGAGATTAAATTCCTATAAAAAAAAAATTGTGTGGTCTAGCAAATGAAATAAAGACTGTAATTTATCATTTTGTGAAATGCGTATTTCCAAAAGAAAAACTATATTTTTCCATATCAACACAAAAAAAAATAACCTTGAAAATTTTCTAGTTCTAAAAATATTAAAATAAACTACAGTTGAAAATAAAAATTAACAGAAATTCTTTTGCTGTGTAAACAATTAATTATGAAACTAATAACAATCAAATACCAGGCACATTCTCCCCCCACCAGTTAAATGTTTATTAATGTAAAGTTCTTTTAATAAATTTTAATAGCTTTCAATAATTTTATTATCTCCGGCGCAAAATTAATCATTTCATTTAAAAAAAATTATACCATATACGTTCTTATAATTGAGTTTTATTGATAATTTAATGGCAATTTAATGTTGTATTAAACAAATCTTATGCACAATAAAAACCCCATTGGCATATTAAAATTTGTATTGAACAACAATTGTCAAAACTAATTGTAACTTGTTGTACGATTTTGTTTGTTAACTCACAAATGTTTGCAGCCAAACAAATAGTCGTCTGTCGGTTTGAGTGACATTTTAATGTTGCTGCTGGCTGCTTAAGCAGTTTAATGCTGTGCCGCAGTAAACTACTTGCTATTTCGGACGACGATTTGTCAAAAAACGAGCTTTGAAAAAGAAAAATTAAGATACAAATTATTTAAATTGGTTTTTATGCTCAATTATGTGTGGTACGCTACATGATTTAATGTGAACTGTGGTGGAATACACGTCTTACGGAGAGAAATATTTTGTATTAGACACAGCAATGAAGAATTATAGATCCAAAGCAGACCGTACACTGAAGACAATTTCAGTGCAGTGCTCTCATTGCACTGCGAATCAAAAGCTCATAATACATGACATTCTAGCTACAACATTTAAGCAGAAAGATCTGAGTTCAAATCCCACCCCAATTACCAACAATTTTTTAAGCAAATTAACGGCATTTCAGCGACCAATGCAGATGTCGGCGTAGTAAAATAAAGCTTAAAAGTTAATAAAACATACAGATTAATAGACTGTTTGTTCATAGAATACTAAAGAAAATACGCGTTCGGCTATTTATATTGAAAACACAATAAAAAAACTCATATCGTTTTTGTTTTCAATATAAATGGATGAACAATTATTTACACTCGGCTTCTATGAACAGGGAGTAAAGTTGAAGAATTTGAGACTCTTCACGAGAAAGACTCAAACAATTTTAGAAAGAAAACGAACAATTTTAAATTCATAAAAGAAATGCTGACATGTAAATGGGTATTTTTTTTTGTTTCAAATGTGATTTCAGTGCCTACAGAGTACTGCAACCCACAGTTCTGAAATGAAATAAGTACCCAACTAAGGCATTTGACACACTGTATCATGGATCACTTTTGTCCAAACTTATTGCTTTTGGTGTCGGTGTCTCAATTTATATTGAGCTTTCTTAGGGATCGCGCTATAAGAGTGCTTATAGAGACGATCTCATCTAACGAGTTGAAGATTAATTCAGGGATACCCGCAAGGCTTCCTTCTTTTTCTTATCTTGTAGAAAATGGACGATTTCGATGCTAAAACTCCTAAATGCAGCATGGCCGATGCATGCCCGATCATGCTGTTTCACCTGTAACTATAGGTGGTATGAAAGAATTAGGACCTCTTGATGTTCTTGGCGTGAAAATGATGACATGAGCAGATTTTTAAGGTCTCTAAGAAAGCATTCAAGTAGCTGGCCTTTCGAAAACGCTTAAAACCGACTGAAAATGAAATATAACTCTCATGTAGGGGCCGATGCGTCAAAGACTATTTGCAAGATACTTGACCGTGTACAGAATAGGGCGCAGAAACGAATTCAGGACGGCAGGGTAGCCAATGTGGCATAAACACCCTGTGGAGGTTTTCCTGCCACTTTTCAACACTACTCTACCCCCTAATCCGCTTTCCTTTCGAAACCTTATTTAGTTTAGGTCATCCCGTGAGTGCCGTTCCAAGATAAAAAACAAATGTTAGGCAACGCCTACAACCAACAACATTTGTAGTCGTGTAGCCTGCTGTTATCTATGTGTTTAATGCCAAAAGCAGTTTAAAACTATTTTGTTTAAAGCTTTTAATGCTCATGTTATTATTGTGACAGTCTATTTAACAGTCAACAATTTGATTTTCAATTCACGCCAATGAACCGTAACAACAGGCAAAGCAAGATTTTGATTTGAAATTTATTTTTTATTTAATTTTTTTCAGCTACACTTTTTTCTTGCAGAATAATTGTCGCAAAACAAGTATAATAATAATATAAAAAAAAGGATTGCTAATAAAAAGATTGCAATTTTAATGACATTTTTTTAAAACGTTGCTTTACAAGTCCATATAAAATTACGTAAAGTGAAAAATAATAATAAAAAAAAAATAATAATAACAAATAAATAGATAAAAATGAAACTATTAGCAAGAGTGGCTGTTAATAATTATTTTTTCAAAATTATTATATTTTTTTTTATTACACTAACAAAATTTATTCGAACATTTTGTTCGATCGTAAATTTGTCAAATGTTAGACTAAAAAGCCTTTGAACTGTAACTGGATTTTATAATGAATGCAATTTTTTATTGGGCAAGGTTAACTATTGCATATGAAATTTAGCAATATTTATTGAAAAAAATATATTCATGTTTTTATGTATGAGATAAATTTCAAGTTTTTCGTTTGTTTCTTATTTGCAGAATTTCTTTAGAATTTTTTATTTTTTTTTTCAATATATTCTCTTGATTTTATAGTCATGATATATTTAATTTTTAAAAATATGCAGACTTAATTTTACGCCTATTTAATTCAATCGCAATCGCTTATTTGTGCCCGTTTCGTTTATGAATTGCAATGATTCGTTAAATTTGTATTTGATAGTGACAAAAGATTATCGCATTTCAAAGCAAGCCAGAGTGTGCTGCAGGGTTGGACAATCACAGTATTTTGCAATATTTTCAAATTATTAATTTTTTTTATTAAAAACATCATACTGAATTCAACAGCTGTTACGTGGATTGCAAAATTAGCGTGGTTTGGCCAAACATTGTGCTTTTAATAAAAATAAATTCTTAAAATATTTTTTATGGAGACTCTGCTTACAGGCCAATGTCAAAAAAATATTTTAACACTTCCACATCTTCTCAACCATATAATTTTGTTTACACACACATGACTACAGTCTCAAATTAAAGAAAATTCTAAAACAAATTTCATATTTCAAAAAATATCCTTGAAAGTCTGTTCGTGCGTGCAAAGGTGTCAATTTTTTTCTCTTTTTTTTTTGGTAAGAAGAACCCAATAATCAAATGAAAATAAAAGCTTTTTGGTGTCTGGTTAAAAGGAATTTTAATAAAGCAAATCAATCAATATGATGTATGATTTTTAAAATTGAATTTAATTTGCTTAAACCACGTAACATGAGATTGAAAAAAAAGAAAAAAAAAAAGAATTAATTTTGAAATCCACACTTGCCAGAGCATAACCAAGGGAACAATAACAACAACAAAATTTTTGTACTGGCTGTTTTTCGGCAAATATTTTTTTTAATTGGTTTCTATAAATTATATTTGAAAATACAGCAGACAAAATAATTAAATCAATAAAAATTAACCAAAATTATGGAAAATCTAATTGACGAAAATCTTGTTTGAAAACATAAAAAACGACAATTGTTAGTTGTAGATGTTAAATTTAGAGCTTCATTAGAAGAGGGAAAAAAATAATGGGGAATAATTTCTCGTATTCTACTAATAAAAAGTAATAAATATATAAAGCCAATAATATACATCTACTGATAACCACACACACCGGACAAAACACAAAGAACGCTGAAGATGAAGCTGTAGCAGCCTTCGAAAACAGCATGTTGTTCCGTAGTGTTTGTGAGTGCAGTAGCAGCCTTCGAAAACAGCATGTAGTTGCGTTCTGCTAGTGTTTGTCAGTGTGATTTACAATTTTGTCTATGATTTACTTTGTTTCTTAGTAACAATCATATGTAATTTTGACTGCCTGTATGTTATCGATTACAGCGTATTTAAAATAGGAAAAATTTTAACTAACTCCATAAATTGAGTTTCGCAATAAGGCACAGCAAACAAATGTATTTATCTTTGAATTAAAATAAAAACTATAGTTTGAAATTTTTGGATTTTGTTTTTCGTTGGTAAAATTGTAAATTGATGCTTAATGCTGGGTACACTCTGTCGCATTGTGCGATACTGTGGCATTGTGCGACATTGCAAGCAAACGTTGTAGTGTGTCCTAGTGGCAACGTTTGCCATTTCCGATAGCTATTGCACGCACTACACAAATTTCCAGAATGGCGTCACAAAATAACAACAAAAGAAGTGCCAAGTGTCTACCGGGCTTAAGTTTCTACCTCCCTTTTCATTTGAATAATAACAAAAAAAATACTTTTAATAGATGGCAGAATAATTGACAGATCAGAAAATGTGAAGTAAACAATTCCAAAATATGACTTAATGGAAGGAAAATAAATATTCTTTTCTTTTTAAATAACACATTTGCATGTTGCATGTTGTAAATTTGCACACTTGAGAAAAGAAAACAAAGAAAGAATATTCTTGTTCTAACTTTTTTATAATTTGGACCACAGCTGATGCTTTATTTTTCCTATATTATTTTCTTCATATGCAACATCAAAACTGCATCATTTATCTTGTTGTTCTTTTTGTTATTATTGCCACAATTTGTGCCCCAAAGGCATTCAATCTTATCAACAATATATCGTGCGTGCAGCTTATTTACGAGTATGAAAATTACTATACCAACAATCAACGACACACACATGATCACAGAAGGGACAGCAGCCACACAAAAAACATTTGCAAATAAACTTGACCAGTTAATATTAATATGCTTCAATCGGCTGTTGCAAGTATGTACCCGTACTCCAAAGTAACCTTGAAAATATTTATATCGGCAACAATGTCTTAAATATCGAAAGGTGACTGTTTATTTGAATCATCATCATCATCATCATCATCATCATCATCATCATCAACATTTTGTTTTAAGCTGGTGCATTAATGGCAATTCGAGTGATACTATGTTAAAAATTATTTCTTATGCCGCGGCCCTCTTGGAGACTAAATAATGAAGGAATTTATTTGGCTTTTCAGGTATTGAGTAATTAAACTTTGAGGAAAAAATTTCAAGATAAAATGTCAACTAAGTTGCTCACAAAAAAAAAAAATAAATAAATAAAAACAATTATAAAATGATGCTAAAATTTTATAAAGGGTTTTTCGATCAGAATGTGACGATTTGGTGTGCCGATAGCGGCCATGGTGTTTAGTGGAAAATTTTAATATTGAAGAATATCAAGTGTTTTTGCCAAGACAAAATATGCTGAGCAGTAGTTGGTTCGAGTTGTATCCCGGGGGGTCAATTAGTGCCGTTTTAATGCCACGAGAAACTCAGTAAACCCAAAAAGAAAGGAAGTAGTTAACGTAGACTGTAGTAGTCAGCACCGTGTACGATGCTATATCCAGCCGCCCATATGCAAAAACTAGACAACGACGGAGGTAACTATTCCATTGAGGTCCGCGAAGCTCTAAGCACACAGTGTCCTTAGTCTGCCTCTACACAGGACCGGAATAGATAGAAAACCCATTCCTCACTATCGTCCTTACCACACCTCTTGCACATCCTTTAATCGACGTGCCTTCCTATACAGACTGCCAAAAAACGGGAAATGCTATACCTTTACATATTCATTAGGTTGTCGGTTCTACGCCTGTTATAGGTAGGTCTGTACTATGTTGAGATGGAGCAGACAAACCCTTCCACCGGCATTGTGCCTTCTCCAAAGATTTTAGCCACAATATCCGTCTGATCTCAGATATTGTCATGTGGACCTCTGGATATTGTGGGTGGGATAAAACCATCCCCTCGCGAGCAAGCTTGTCGGTCACTTTGTTCAATATTGCAGTGGCTCGGCATCCGGCACGTGACCATTCCTGTGGAGCCGGTTCAGGGTTTCTATGCACAGCGTAACCAGCTTCGAAGATGGCGTCTTTGAGGTCAAGGCCAGAACTGCAGCTGGGTTGTCAGTGGAGACCTCAATGTGATTTCCTGTGCTTATTATCACCGCTTCCTCCATGGCCATTTCTATTGCATAGACCTACGTGCTCCGGAGCCCTGTAAGTTTGACTAAAATTCAGGTGGGCGGAATAAACGCGGCAGAGAAGTCGTTAGTCGCGCTTTATATAACACGCGAATATTCTTCAATTTTTGTTGTCCAACTATCGTCTTTGCGGTAGGGGGAGAGAGGAGAACGAAATTTTGTTTAGTTTTGTTAGTCATAACCAACTTTATAATCTAATACTTTTTTATTTTTTTTTTTTGTTTTTTAGTGTGTGACACAAAGTTGATGGAACAAATTGCATTGTGTAAACGTTGAGGCAGCTTCAAAAGAGAATAAAATAATAATGGAGTGGAGAGCTACGGTGAGGTGATATAAGTTTATACAAACAAGTAAATAACATAAAAAATTTTTCAACTAACAAAATAATTCGAGAAACGTCGCACGAATTACTCTTGGATTCGTGATTGACATTTTCTACTTTCCATAACAAACAGGACGTATAAAATAATTAATCCTCTTAATTTCCAAACTAAAAATCATCCCGAGTGAATGTATTTCGTTCACACAAGACATTTGCAGTCACTTAAAATTATTGAACTTTAATTGCCAATAATAATTTTTTATCTTTCATGTAAAAATCATCACTGTACAATATAATTACTACACTCATACACATACCCTCGCAGTCCGTATAAGTGCTTTGATTTCTGTTTATTGTAATTTTAGCATGCAATTACTAAAATGTTAATAAACTCATAATGATGATTTTGTGCCAATTAAACGCATACCCTTAGCTGTCATCTTTGATCAATGTCAATTATTTTCAATGGGTTCGTCTCATCATTCATGAGAAGTTTGATGTTTTTTTTTTCAATTAATTCTTTGTTTGATTGTGGAAAAACTAAACGTTACAATAAACAATTTGCTTTTATAAAATTAAATTGACATTTAAAACGCAGAACACCGCCACCATCATATGTCTGTCTGTCTGTCTGCCTGTCTTTCTGACAGTCTGTCTGTATTCATAACACTGTTTACATTTATAGTTCATTTTAATTTTGCCAACAAACTAGCAAGCGAGTAAGAACTGTAAAGAAAAACCACAGAAACAAAACTGTTTTCACATAATTATTATTTCAACTTTTTAAAATCTTGGTTTAAATACAAATGAGGAAGGAAAACTTAGAATTGGCTTTTAGTCAAGACTATAGAAAAATCAGTAAGTGGAAATTTTCCTGACTTTCTCAAAATCTCAAAGGAAATGTGTTACGAACTTTAAGCCGAACACAAATAAATTCTCAATTTGGGAAAAAAGTGTCTCTGGCCCCACCAAATTACATAATTACCACGTAGTGTTATAGCAAGAAACCTAAATGGAGGCGAAGATATCGGTTGGGAAGATATAAGGAATATAAAGTTCCAAACAATTTTTTCAACACCATCTAATATAAACAGACTAATCTGACAAGAAAAAATAGTTGTAATTAGGCAAATCTTAAAACGAATAGGGTGCTGGTGGTCCTTATGGATAAAGTAATAAATTCAATTATAAAATTTTTTATATTATAAGAAAATATTATCTGCGACACCAAAAATTAATTCGAATCAAAAACATTGCGAAGGGAATTTGCGTTGCTCAAAATTTCAACAATTTTGTCCAGGCTATATATGAGGACGGGCAAGATTTATTCTTTATTTATCGATCTTCGAAAATACAATGCGGGTTCCATACTGCCAGTGGTTTTCAGTGCAATTTACAACAACGTAACCACTGTTTTCGGCAATTAATTAGTTATTATTTCATGGCATATATAAGTCAAAATGGATTGAAGTAATAATTTATTGAAAACTGATGGTGTTTTCTTTAACAGGTCTTTATCTGTTTGAAATCATATATATTTTCAAATAATAAAAAAAGTGTATACAATTTAGTGGTTACGTTTTTTTGGGGCAAATATTTGCCGTATATGAGCGTACCTTTAGTAATTATCACAGATTCGAATTTTAACCGAATTAAAAATTATAAATTTCTTGATATTTTTGGCAAATAGAAGCTACAGAGAGGAAACGATAGCAACAAGTGCAATAGCAAATAATAGAATTTAAGACAAAGTGGTAAAAAATTCGCTTTTCTCACTGCTAAAGGCCGCTTTAAACGATAAGATTTGACGTACGTGAGAGAAAATAAAATGAAATTCCATCCGTATTTCAAAAAAAAAAGAGTAAAAATCGGATGGTTGGTTTCTGACGTTTACACCAATGCATTGGTATGGATAAAATCAAGTAAGATAAAAACATTTTCATTTAATTTAACTACAGCTGTTTGCTTGTTTTCCCCAGGGATGGAGTTCTTGTGCAATTGAATTTTTTTTTCATAACCTTGAAAAATATTTTCATAACTTTGGAATATGTTCGTGGTCAAAAAGTTTAGTGTACTTTTGGAAAATATACGTATGTTTTTATAAAATTGTGCGGTCGTGGTCTAAAATGTCCTTTTTCATTTTATAAATGGTATAAATTTATGAAAGCAGTTTTCCCTCCCTGGCTTTCTCACATTTGTTTACATAAAAATGCATCCCTGATCTAATGGTGTGCGTTGGTTTTTGAAAAATTTTAAAAAATCAAGATTTCATTCGTATTTTCTCTCAAAATCGCATAGTTTCATTACATATTACGTTTAGACGATCCGACTTGTGCTCTTCTACACAAAAATTTGGCATGTCGTACGACTTGTGGGAAAATGTAAAGCACCCTTAAGGATTGCCAAACGATAATCTTATAAGCGAACTTTCAAAATCGAAATATCTATTTAAGGCCCCAAATAGGGAACCAATATTTGCTAAAGCAATTTTTTTTAAATAGAGTTTTGCTTAAGAAATGTTTGAATAATGTGTATAAGTTTGTACTTATTGGTATTGCACGAAATAAATCTGCGATAATATCAAAGACTAGCTTTAGACGACTTAAGCACTTAAAATGGTTTTCATGCCACTTCATGTGAACGTATTTAATTGTAATAACTAATTTAGTAAAAGGTACAAAATAGTATATTTCTATATTAGAAAGTAAAATAAAAGCCTTCAGATTAATGGAATTAAATTTGTAAAAATCGAGATTTTTAAAAGTGTGCAACTGACAACCAAACGAATTGGATTTGCCACAGAAATGAAGAACGTCTGTAAAACTTCCAAAATTTTTTTAATTCCATTTTTAACGTTTTAATGTCAGGCGCAATTAAGTTTATTTGGAGGAAATAAATCCACACATTCACTATTGTAACAGGGTGATTGATCTCTTAAAGCAATTTTATTATTTAATTTTTTTTTTAAACAACAAACGCGTGTTAAAAATAATTGTTTCTTTTAATTTGTTTTTCTTTGTTTATGGGTACATGATACACAAATTCACTTAAAAACGTCAAAAGTTTTTCAGCATATAGTCTTTAATAAAATTAATAAAATAAATAAAAAGCATAAAATTGTATACGCGACGTAACAAATTTAAAGCAATCAAATGATTGAATTTAATTGAGTTCATAAAAATATGTGAATGCTCACATGAAATATGACTGAGTCAAATTTCACACGTCGTAGTTCAATTTAATAGTTGAAAATTTTTATTTGTCCCAATGAAGTCATGCAAACAGACTCAGGCAGGATAAAAAATAGAAAAAACCTTTCAAGAGATTTACATTTGACTACGTTAATAATTTTCTAAGCAAAACTTACCTCTATTTTTAATTTCATTAACAGCATTGCGATTGTTTTCATCATGAACACTTGTTCCAGCCATTGAAATTTTCTTTTTGGTATTGCATTCCTCACCCGTTGAGTGACCACTTTCTTCCTCCTCATCACACTCGTCTTCTTCATCATCCTCGCCCGTTTCTACACCATCATCTTCCTCGTCATCCACCTCTTCGTTATCAACGTCATCGGCGTTTTTGACGGCAACATTTCGAGCATTAGCATTATGATTATTTTTAATGCCTGCAGCGATTTTACTATTTGCCGTTTTCGTTGTTACGGCAACATCATTATGCGACCATAATTTTGAACTACCGTTGCTGTTGCTGCTGCTGACGCCGCTATTGCCACCGTTTTTAATGGCTGTTGACTTTTTGTCTTGTTTTGATGCCATTAAAGCTGCAGTTGCTGACAATGATGATGATGATGATGATGATGTCGTTTTTGATGAAACGGCTGCTAAAACGCCACTTGATTGTGTGGACGTTAAAATATCCTTATGATAGGAATTATGGCGATTACGAGCTGTTCCACTAACAGCAGCTGCATCTGAATTAGTTGATTGCAATATTGTGGTGGTTTGGGCACCCGGAAAAGTGGCATTACGTTTGTGACGTCCTTTCGATTTTGGAAATGCTATCAATATATTCAGCCACCATTTAGATTCTTCGGTGCAGGTACCTTTAACGAACGTAACACGATCGGGTGCCGTTATGGCAATAGAATTTGTATGACCGGTTACATCCTCGGCGGTGGTAACCTCTAAGACTTTGGTCATATCAATACAGGCCTGTGGTACAGTTTCGGGCTGCAAAGAAAAACAATAGGCGAAAATATAGATTTATTTAAATGATGTTTGTGTTGCAAATTCTTATTAAAATTTATTTTCATAAGTTAAAATTTGTTTAACAAACGCCCTGTAATTTTAGTCAAACAAAATCAATTAAATTAAATGTGCTTTCAATTAAATTATTAATTAAAAAAAAAAAATTTACTGAATAAATTTTTCAACAACAATAACAAAAACAATAGTAAGAATTTAACTATTATTTTTTCTGTGCACTAAATGAATCATGAATTGTATGAGCGTTATACTGACACTGGCTGCGTATATTCAGCGTAGAAGTGGAGATGTTCCAGCGGAAACACATTTCGAGTTTATACACGAGGAAAAGCGTAGAAGAGGGCGATGTAGAAATCAGTTTGAAAACGATCTATCAAAACTTGGTGTGAGAAATTGAAGGAGCAGGGCATACGATCGAAGCGATTGGAATTCAATTCCTATTCAGACTGAAGACGGGCAGGTTTTAATACAGCCATATAAGAAAAATAAGAGTGCATTAAACTTTTCACTTTATTTTTTTTTTAATATTTCCACTTTATGGGCGGGCCTTTTGTACGATACTGTAAAATGCTTTCATAGAGCAGCTAGCAAATCTAAATTTTTTAAATGACCAGGCCAACGTCGGGCAAAAAATGGAAGGCATTTTTGGTTGAAAGCCACAAGTAAAATTAAGATCCTGTGTTATCTGCAGCAATTTCGAAACAAATGTCTAAAAAATATGCATTTAAGTAGAGAAAAGTTATTAATTTGCAAAAATTTTAAATTTTATAAAGAAAAAAAAAAGGCATTAACAGTCACAGCATTTCCAAATCTCAGTCTCATTTTTTAAGCAACAGTCTGTTCTTGGGGCTCAAACAAGTTATGACAGTTACAGTAGGGTGCCAATTAGTATTCGATTTCCTACACTTTTCGCTTAATGTTACTGATGCTGCTGCTGCTGCTGCTGTGGTTGGTTGCTGTGATTTAATGTTTATGATTTTGTCTAATCGTTTCACTGTCATACAACGCAAGAACTGCATAAACTGATGCAGGAATGCTTCGCAAAGAAAAGAAGAAAAACTACAAAAATTACAAAATCCCATAATAAGTGTTACTTTCACAGAAGGGAGCACGTACCAATGGTTTATGTTTCCTCATTGTCTTTAAATCATGTCTACGATCTTAAGGAAATGTTCTAACATACATGCATGTATGGACGTGTACTTGCATGCCTGCTGTTGCATATTTTCTTTTCAACCATGAAAGGAGCAGAAAAGCACAGAGAAAGAACCACATATATTGCAATATATATATGTATATGTATATATTTATGTGTATGCGTATTATATATAATAAAAAATATTTCTAACAAGTTGCTATGAAACCTGCTGTTCACACGAATTATTTCATGGTCATATCATCATATATTTGTATGAACAATTTTTCTAAGCCTTTACAACACCGATTACTTTATCATAATTTATATTTCGAATATGTTTTTTTGTTTTTGTTTTTGTTCTCGTTTTTTGCGAATTAAAAGAAAAAAAAAACAAATCTTGATTTAAGTTTCTGTTGCAACATGTATTGCGGTGTTTCTGTTTTTCTTGTCTAGCAAATATAGCCTGCTCTTAGAATAATGTTAGAAATGGAAAACTATAAAGTGGCCGTGACAAAGTCCACTTTCATTTATTAATGCCATACATCCCCTACAGTGCAGAGAAAAAAGAAAGAAGAAATTGAAAGATGAAAATTTTCGATGTAATGCAACTTCTAAATATTTGAGTCCTTTTCTCAGAAATTAGAAAAAAGAAACATTTTAGCAGAAATAAATAAAAACCAAGTAAAAGATTATAATTTTGTAATGCACATCTTTGGACTGTTAAATATTTTGCAGTCTAAAAACTAAAAGTTCACTGTCGTCGCCGGGTGCATATTTTTGCTAGAAACACAATTGGGACGAACAACGAATTATTCGTTGCGAACTTTCGTCATATCAGAAATAAAACACATTTGTGCATATGCTAATTAAACAACACTGTCATCGACGAAATTCGTCGTGCGTGACGAACTCTCCTGTAAATTTATTTCTATTTCATACGCCGACGGCCGACTAACAAATTAGTACAGAGTTACTTTTTTTTTAATTTTTGTTTTTATATATATTAGCAAATAAACTTAATTTTTCGTTTAATAATTGTTTAATATTCGAGTTAAAAATACACAATTATTTGTTATATACTTTGACAAATTAAAACGCCACTAGCGATCTCTCGTGTGTTAAAAATTTTACGAAGAAAATATTAGTCTCTTTATTGTACAAAAAAAAAAAAAAAAACGAGATAAAATAGATAAATCAAGTAAACCTTTTAATTTAAGAGTTAAAGGCGCATAAAATAGCAAATACGAGTTAGGTGTACTTTGACGGATTAAATGAAAACTGCCCAGCTGATTTATAGTTCCGAAACATAATTTATTACCTCCAAAATATCTGAAAATCAACGGGAAGCTGAGAAAAACAACACTTTTTCACATCGCATACATTTAAAACTTGGTCTAGTGTTCACTGATTGACGCTGACCAATATTATAATCTCTTTTGCTAATAAATTCTTAAGTAGTAAATTTTAACAATTCACAATTTTAATATCGACCACATTATTTATATCTTTTTATAATGATTTTGTCTTGCTTTTAGCTCAATTGGGGTTTTTTTTTACCAAGAGAGATGTAGTACGTCTAACTCTTTTAGCATCACTTAATGCACTGTGTCTAATAAGGAAGAGAAGAAAGATACACGAGTGTTTATGTTCAAACATAATTCATACTATTGATAATAAGATAAACACTGTCAGAATATATAGAGAGTTCTTGCTTCTACAATATACAATTTATAAGTTTCCAGATAAACTCACGGAACAAGGATCATTGTCACATAAAAAACACAAATTTGTTATTTGCAGCATAAGAAAGTTAAGTTTATGTAATTTTCATTGCACAATGAAATTTGTTTTGGTTAATAAATACCAAAGAACATTTGTGGAAAATTTATATGCAATTAAAAGTTTAGTTTTAAATTTTACGAAAATAACTTGAATATTTATTATATCCGTCTTGCTGGTTACACTCAAAGTTTTTTACTAATAAATTGTAAAATTTGCATGGCGGCGATTTTAAGCCAAATCAATTGGCAGAATTAGTCACATTTAGAATTTGTTAAATGAAAATTAATTTTCTTGTTAAAGCAGTATTGCACAATAATAAAATATCTAAGAAAAAGAATTCAGAAACACATCAGTAAAAAGCAAATATAGCAATAAGATATTGGAAATTCTGTTGTCTGCAGATCAGCACCTGTCTCATTATGGTAAAGTTCACTGCGGAAAATTCTACAAAAAATTTTCTATTTCAAATTTTACTGATTAGTTTTGTCTAATTTTGGTGTATTTTAAATAAAAATATGTATTTGTTTTCGATGTCAATTAGACAAGAAGAGTATGACACCACATTTAGTTTTCTTTAATTAATAGATTTGTTTTTTTAACTTTTTTTTATTGCCTTTTTACTTGTCTCAATAAAAATGTACAAAAGTAAGAGAACGTAAAAAACTATAATATTTATCACAAAATGGAAACGCCAATATATATGACCATGTACGTATAATGCAAATCTATACACATACATAAAATCACAATAATTTGGCTTATACATGCATTTCAATTAAAGAAAACACAAATAATTTTTCACTAAATAATGAAATAAAACTAACTATTAATTGTTCATTGCAAGTTTTCATATCTTGTATAAATTTGCGCCATTTTTCACTGTTGGAAAATATTTATTTTTAATTCATTATTGTTTATTTATGAAACAGCTGATTGCTTGTTGTTCTGGCCCAAATTAGCCCGCAGAACAAGTACGGGCTGTTTTGTGCAAAAAGAACCAGAATATTACTCTCTCAAAACGTCTCTTATTTAGCCAGTATTGCTCATAAAAATACCATTAAAAGAAACGCTAAAGAAAAATATACCATAAAAAACTAAGCTGAATCATTGTGCATAAATCGCCAAGTTGTCAACATATAAAAGACTTTCTTTCACCAAATATATTTAAACACAATTTAATTTAATTAATGATCTTTATTTAAAGTATGTTTAAAAAAATTTTATTTTCACCAACTGAAATAATGAAACACAAGAAAGTATGGTAACGCTCTGATATTTAATATGATAGCGGCAACTTACAGCTTTTTAAAAAGCTGTTTAAAAGCTGTTTCATGCTGTTTCATGCTTTTGCAAAATCTATATTTAAATGGAGAGTGCTGGCTACTTAAACAGTATTTAAATATTCAATGAGTACATCTAGATGAAAATGAAAATCGATATTTAAATATGAATAGATATTTAAATAGAATTGGTGAAATAGGCTCTTAAAGCTCGAAACGTCAATTTTAAGTTGAAACTTTTACATTTTGGCTTGGATGCAACAGTTTGCTTCCAGAATCAAGTCCGTGGGAATCGCTGCCTCACTAAACCATCTAGATTTCCTTAGGTATTCGAACAAGTAGTACAAACCCAACCCTGACAATTCATAAAACACAGGCAAGTTCTAAAAGGCGAAGTTTCTCATGAGACTATCTGACAGTGCAGGACACTGGGAAATTAGGTGAAATACAGATCATTAAAGCTCCTGCAATTCTTTTAAGTCGGTTAAAAAGGATTTCTAAACTAATATGATGAACTTAAAAAAACTTGAAGGCTTTCAATTACATATACAAATGGGCAATAATCACCCTTATCATGTATAATATTTCCCTCGTAATTATTTCCCTTTTCACGTATTTGCAATCATCAATCAATTTCCCCCTATCGTGAACGATTTTTCTCATGCGAGTTTTTTTACTTTTCACTTTAATTTATTCACTTGATTTTTGCTGGGGAATTATATGCAAAATGTAAGTAAATTCTTCTTTCATTTATATACTATTTTGATAAATATTTTTTTTTATATCAATGTCAGCTATTATAGTAGAAACATACATAAGAAAACAAATAAAATGC
This sequence comes from Dexiosoma caninum, assembly GCA_963924685.1. NCBI lineage: Eukaryota > Metazoa > Arthropoda > Insecta > Diptera > Tachinidae > Dexiosoma > Dexiosoma caninum. The sequence goes on from OZ004727.1 coordinate 13,657,910, forward strand.
AAACCAACAGACCAATTGAGTGTGTTTTGTTAAGAGTATACAACAATATTGCGTTCCAATTTTGGAGTTATTTTACGGATTAACGTAAAGTGCATCATAGTTCCAAGCCTAAACATTTTATTTAATTTGTTGGAGTACGCTATTTGTATTTATTTTATTTTTAAACTCCATAATTTTCACGCTTTCATTTAATTCTTGAATTCAGTTACTTTTATTGTTCAAATGCAATACCAATAATGCGGGTGACTATTTAACTTAAAAACACAACTTAAGACTTAAACGCACGAATTTTTATTTCCGCATTAAATTTAAATTGGTTGTCTTTTTAATTAATTTGTATGTTTTTGAAATCTTCTTCACTTTTCTGCATTCACAGAGAATGAGAACGTGGAAAAAATTCCACCTGAATTTCATGATACCAATTTTCACCTCGAGGGGAATGAAAATTTTACGTGAATAAAAATTTCACTTTTATTCGTGATAGGGGTGATTATTACAACTACACTGTTCCAAAAACAACATTGCTTTTTGTTGTTGTTTCTCTTCGAGTATACATGTCAAACAAAGGTATTATATGAAATAAGTGTTTAACTAATGCCCTTCAAAATAACTATTTACTGCAATAACTTATTTGTAATGACATTTAGAAGTTGTTACTCGTAAGCGAGCGTGGTAAGTACTTGCCTCCAATGACATCGCCATGTTAAAATAATTAGTTAAAAAAAGAAAATGGAAGCAGTGAAGAAGAGTATAATTATTAGTATTTTAACTCATTACTTTGCCAGCAAAGTTTTTGTTGCATTAATTTGAAATAGTTACGGCATGTGGTTGTATATTCAGGGAATATATCCGCACTACTGTTAAAAAAGTCAAAAAACTTCAAACATTAACGCCTGCTGTGACAAACAAAAAAAAAATCATCATTAATTTCATTTGCAACATTCATGCAAATCAATAATTTATTATTTTAATTAAACATTTCGTTAACCTACATTTTTGAATGGCATTTATTTTGACATTTTAATTAATCTCATTTAGGGCATTTAATTTTGGGTTACATTTCTTCAATATTTTGTGCCATACATGAGCAACTATTTATCGACATTTATGCATGAATGTTCATGTTTTATTACGCCCAAAATTTATCAGCAGTAATTTTTAAAAAAATATTATATATTTTTTTACACCATTTAAACGTATTTATTTATTTCGTATTTCAGTTTAAAAATAACATATTTTTCTGTGTTTCTCACGCTGCGATTTTTGCTGATTTAAAGATTAAATTAATAAGCAGTTATTTACCTCCTTTCAAAGAGATATTTTGGTCATTCTTAAATCCACCTTGCCAACATTTTTGCTTTTTTTTCTTTATTTTTCAACAAGTTATACAGTAATAAACAGTTGTTGCACTTATTTTTTTTTTTTTGTTGCACTTTTTTTACATTTGAGTTTGTGTAAAACTGCTAAGAAGGAATTGTATTTAATGGCTTCAATGATTTCCACAAATACCTGTTTGTATTAATTTTGAATGACATTATAAATTAAAAGTTACCGGTTAAAATGGTGTTAAGGGGTTTAAAAGTTGAAGCCTTGCAAATAATGCTCAGAGTTGAATTTGAGAAATAGAAAATATTTAAGTGGAAAATAAAACGAAAGTGTAACTGAATTTTGAGATGTGTTATTTTTCTTTTACTCACCGACGTACTTATAAATAAATGCTTTTGTTTTACACAATTCGGCAGTAAATCTTCCTTCTAAATTATGCGATGTTGTATGGGAACAGCATCAGTAGCGGCCGACAGAAGCATAAATATTGTACTAACTAAATAGTCTAGAAAGTTCTATTTAATATCCCCATAAGTTTAGATGGTCTTATTGTGTTAAAAGTAACTATATATGTATGTTTAAAATATCATTAAAATTAGTTAAAGAACATGGTGGAGGAATATGTTGCCCATCTATCTATCCCTCGTGGTTCGATTTTTTTTAAATATAAAACTTATGTGTTCTTCTGCACGCAAATCTACGTTTTAAATTTCAATATCACCATAATGGGCCGACTTTGCTCTTCCCAAAACCTATCCGCGGAATATTTACAACAAAAAATAGCTAAAATTATCGAAATCGATCCAGCCGTTTTCTGGTGATGCTGTAGCTGATAGAATAGTTTTATTTGAAAGATTTTAAATGCCCCTTATATGTGCTTTATTAAAATCGGTTAGTTAATTTCGGATACTCGGAAGTTGGCCCCTACCACACGTCGTGTTCTTATCTTTGAAAAAATATAAAGTCTGTGTGCCCATTTAGATGCAGACCTATCTATGGTTTGCAGCACCTCACTACCTTCCGCGTGCCTACCCGTACACTTAATTTCAGCTCTCCGGTTCTATGAAGAGACCCCACCCGTACATTAAATGGGAGTGGCTCATGGAAAAAAGCCTAGTTCGACTGTTAAAAATGTCCAGTTTTAATAATTTTTCCAATTATTAACTCTCCCGTATAACGAATTTCAGTTCTGTAGCTATGATGAAAGTGCCCGAAGCAAAAAAATTTACTATCAACACATTCAGATCAAAATGAGAAACTTTAGCTTTAACCATTCCCAAGATATACAAAAATCGTTATTGCATGTGCGGTACTACTTCCACTTGCACAATTCCGCCCACTTTTTGACAGATGATTTGTACTGATCATTCAATTACTCACACCAAATACCGAAACATTAACTTTAACCGTTCTCAAGATATAATGAAATCAATATTTAGTTCGCATGGGGGGGTACCACGCCCACTTGTCCTATACATAAAAGTTTGTGACTGATAATTTTTTTTTAATTACAAGGTAATTTTTATCAAATGTAGAGGATTTTGCTTTAACAGTTTTCAAGATATGCAGAATTCAATATTTAGTTTGTAAAAAAGAAACCATGCCCACTTTTAGAATTCCGACCAATTTTTCATTGATGATTTGTACTGATTATTAAGTTACTGAGACCAAATACAGAAACATAAACTTTAACCGTTCGCAAGATATAATCAAATGAATATTTATCATGTATGGGAGGTGCCACGCCCACTTTTTTACCGATAATTTGTTTAACTACAAAGTATATTGCACCATATTCATAAAGTTTCACTTCAATGGTTCGCAAGATATACAAAAATAAATATTTACTTTGTATGGGCGTGCAATGCCCAGTTGCAGTTCCTTCCAGATATACAGAGAGATACTGTGAAATAATGAAGAAAATCGGTGCAGTTATTTAGCAGTCTATAAGGCACAAACACACATACATACCTACAAAAATTCCATTTTTATATACATATAAGAAGATATATATGAATTTCATTCGATATGGAATGCTTTGAGCCCAGCTTTAAAATAGCAAAAGCTCTTTTGGCCAGAGAATGACCGCACGTATATAAATTCAATGTCTCACGAAAGTCTTTAAATATGCTCTTCTCCCCACGACTTTCAATTTAAATTTCCATTATTCCACAATTAAAGACATAAATGACAGGCTTATTTTTCTAACAACTGCTTATTATCAACGATTTCCTTATACTCAAATAAAGCAATTTGCAAACACAAAGTTAAGCTTGATAACCAATAACATAAATTTTCATTATTTCCATTTAGAGATTTTTTTCATGGCTTATATTGCTTTAAACTATTTATTGCAATTTAATATGTCTAGACTTATAAAATTCAATTTACGACAAAATAAATTCATAAATGGCGTAACGCAATCAATTTATTTTCTAAACTTCTGTCCAGTAGTTCTGAAACTTTTCATGCAAAAATTTTCATTAGATACAGACATACAGTCGGTACTAAAATTAAGAAAATAAAATTAAAGAACTACAGTACATTTTGTGGAATTCACAACAATGTGATCTACGCAAAATTGTAAGAAACTGGCGGTCTAAAATGAAAACCTACACAAAAAGAAAAAGGTCTTACGTAAATTAAAGTATTTTCGCCTTAATATTACTACGAGTCGTACTTAAAAATTCAAGTACGAATAGTATTCATATCTGCTTAAAACAAGCCGAAAATGAGATTACTGGAGAGATCCAATCCAGAAAATTCCTAAAATGAGTATAGAATTTTTAAACCAAGCAAAAAAAAATCTTAAATTAAGTACGGAATTCTATTTTGTATTTTGGTAATTCTCAAAGATTTTTTGGCAGTTTTCGTATAAACATGAAAAATTTCAAACTTTTTATCAAACTTTTTAAAAAATTTGGTTGATTTAATTGTTGAATTTTTTCCAATTATTGCTTTGCTTAGTAAATTTTTTTTTTCAATTAAAATTTTAATTGAATGCAGATTTATTTTAATTGACTTTGTTAGGTGTCATAAAAAATTTTTATCAACAGATTTGATTCAAAATACCTTAAAAGGGTAAAAATTTATAACATATTAATTGTGCCTAAATAGTGCGTATAAGCTTAGTTTTAATATGTGAAAAGCATGTAGTTTTTTTTTGATTAATTTATTAATTGAATCTCGAAAAAATTTTCAATTAATGTTTTAATTGAATTTTTAAAATTTTTTAATTAATTTCTTATGAAAAAAAAATCGTAAAATTTTTTCAATTAAAACTCATAATTGATTCTACGATTTTCGTGATAGGTTGTAATCCAATTATTATTTTAATTGTACCTTCGTTTTTCTTAATTGAATCTTGATTTTATTTTATTCTGTGTTGTTATAGACACCAAGGAAATATAGTACATATAGATTAGCTTAACCATATAACAAGTACATATGTTGAAAAAATAAATAAAAAAAATTTTTTAATCTAATACACAAATCAGATATTCTTGAATCAAGCACATTTAGACTTGATTCGATTTGGTGTTTTATTAACTGAATCTCATTTTCGGCGTACCCGGTATTAATGAAAGGAAGCTGCGTATTCGTGTTTATTCGTGTATTTGTAACACTTTATCAATTAAAAATTTATTTAATTTAAAATAAATATTTCAAATTGTAATGTAATTAACTTTGCATATGAGTTTATAAAAATGTTTATTTTACTATTAAGTTTGTATAAATATTTTGGAAATATGGGAGTTGAAATAAATTTTTCGTATGTGTGGAGCTAATTTGTTTGCCAAATGACTCACTCACATAACAAAGGAACATCAGTATTTAAGAACTGCTGGTTTTTTTAAGGCAAAATTACAATAAAAAATAGTTTGTAGTATTTTTCTATAATAAAACTTACATGCTCATCCACTGAATATGTGAGTTCACCATCATCGTATAAAACGAACCATCTTCTTTGCCATCTCTAAAATGATACACAAAAAAAAAAAAGAAGAAAAAAAGTGAAAACATGTAGAAGAGAAAAACATTTATGATGGAAAATTAAAATTTAATAAAAGAAATAATGATTATTATTTTTGCACAAACACCACATAATGCGTAGAATCGGGAACACTAAAGAACATATTAATTTGCCAAGTCGTATGCCTTTTCGAAAAAGTCAAATGTATGCATGTCTTATGGAAAATGTAAATCAACAAATTGGGTCACTTCTGCGTAAGAGTTTGTCTGCATTATTCAAAAATTAAAACAACAATGACGAAGAACACTTTACAGCAGCGTTGTTTTTTTTTTTTTATTAAAATTATATGACAAGAACAGCAGCAACAAACAGCTGTAGTAGTTTATAGGCCAAAAGAAATGTATTTATATGCAAATAAATGCATTTAAATCTTAAATGGAATAACTTTTCAAATTTCATTTTACTTAAAATTCTTTACATACGTACACGTAAAGAACATTTAGCATATAAATGACATTTTGAGTCATAAAGTGTTGGTGCTGGTGCTGGTGCTGGTGCTTAAAAAGATTAGCACTGGTTGGGTTATGCTCCTCTGTTCTGTCTGGCCGACACTCTTGTCTGCTGGCCTTATTCTTTTGAGATAATAACTTTAGCACACATTACACACTGTCGTTTTATATACGAATACCACTCATACGCGATGGTAGATTATTTGGTAGTAGAAAGTGTTGTGGTTAATAAAAAAGGAAATCATAATTTTTGAATTTTAATATTTTAGCGATTACTTAAGGCATTAATGAAATTTGCATACTCATAAATTTAATTTAATGGTAGCAATGATGCGGCTTATTTATATGTGCGTGTGCTTATTATGAATTATGCCAAAATACTTGGGTGGCATGGTTTGGTTCTTGCAACTCCCTGTAAAAGTAAAGGGTTTTGCAACATTTAAGAAAATTAATGCATAGAATGGGTAATGGGTAATTATTTAATTCCAGTTATCAGAGATGTACTGCAACATATGTGATTTCTAATTATGTACACTTAGAAAAGAAATTTACAAATTCGTGGTTTTAATTTTAAGCGCTTCGCTACTCCACATCAACTAATCTAAACTCGCCCACTTTTGTATAGCTATTGTTACGATACCAAAGCCATCTGTACCAAATATGGATAGTTTTATTGTTATATCAACAGATGTACAAAAAGTCCCCTCTCTAAGAAATAAAAACCGTACCTTTTTCAAAACACACTTTTTCAGAAAAGTATGGGGTATTATTTTTAGATTTCTTCTCAAATATTTCTTTCATATGATGCCCATATCAAACAAATGGTTAAAAATAGTTGTCCGCCATTGTTGGGCGTCCACCATATTGAGATTATATTTGGCTTTGAGTTCTCCTCTCAAAAAAATCTCTTTAATTTTATGCCCATATTACGGAGGTGTATAAAAATATTAAAAAATGTACATCATAAGCACTTTTTAAATGCCATAAATGTACAAAGGTACAATTTTATATGCGAATAAAGCTTTATACACGGGAAGAAGCTTTGTTCTACCTGCAATACTTTAGGAGATATATGATTGCCAAGTGAGGTACCAAAACTCTGATTTTGTCCGTTTTACCCACTAAAAGTACATACACATATGGAAAACGTACAAAACACGTATCCGATTATTGTACAGCAGCTTTTAAAATTCTTATTCTCTCTTAGTTGCGGAGATATTAAGTTATCGATTTAGCCGTTTTTACCCCATTAGCATTAGAATATCTAAAAATACCTTCTTAATGGGTCTAATCATCGAAAGAGGACTCTACATACCGAATTTCAACTTTCTAGCTTAAGCCGTTTGCCAATGGGGGTGATCGTTCAGTCAGGCAGTAACCAACTATATATACTCTTTGATACATACAGATATATTAGTTCCTTTGGTTGCCTAAAGTACCGATTTGCTGGCGTAGTAGTGGTACAGACGATACACTAAATCTGACCAAGGCTGTATTCAATTATTTTGCTTTCCCCACTATCTACAATGGGGTGCGCATCCTACGATTTGACAGGCAGATTTTCGTGGTATTGAAGAATGAGGAGATGCCTTATCTATAGACTATCATCGAATAGTCAGGCGGCTCAGCAACCCTTCCAATCTACGAAAATTAACTCGAGTACCTGCATCTGCTGAACACGGCTTGCAGCAAGCGGTTCGCTATATAAAAGTGTGAATAGGCAGGCAGTCAGTGTTGCTTGCATGTAGGTATTGCTGGCAGTCCCAGCTCTAGGATCAAATGCTACTGAAAACCAAAAAAAAATTTAACCGAAAACCAAGCTTTGCATAAAAACATTTTTTATCAAATGAATTAATTTTTATTTATTTTTTTTTGGACCGGCACTCAGTGGGACATGCGACGCATTGTGCTAGAACTAGGAAATAAGGTTTTGAAAGGAGGATAGAGGCAGTAGTATTCATGGACATATGATTTGAATTTTCCCACTTCAAAAGTGACAGGGAAGACCTCTGCGGGTAGTTTGTTCCAAATAGGAACTGTTCGGCTAAAAAACGAGGCGTAGTGCAATTCGATGCCAGCTCGACCACGAATGGTTGCGCTCTTAATGATGAACGCATAGTGCGCTGAGCTGCTAATGTAGAAAATATCAATAACACTTCCAGCAATTTACGCCTTACTTATGCTGTTTTCTTTTCAAACAAAAAATGTATTGCACTTCTTGGCCAATTTTTCCCTGTTGATTTTAAATATCTGCACTTAATTGTTCCGCTTTAAAGCCTATTTACAGCACTTTAGAAGAGAAAAACTTTAATAAATAAATTGAAAAGTGCAATGCACATTTTCGAGAATCGAAATACTTGTTAACGGTTGACTATCAGATTTAGTAATCGAGATTTCAGAAAACCATTTGTGCTAAAAGAGTGAAATAGAGTGGCTAAAAATTCTTCTATGCGATTAGAGTTGTATTTTTAGGTTGATAGGTAGAGTGGTAATGGCAGCGGACTTTCGTTGCTATTTGTTTGAAGTGAAACAGAGTTCTATCAGATGTCTTACAGACATAATCGTACGATTGTGTAGGATAGTCTACCGGGGCCTTTATTGAGATTTTTAGTGCTCACTGTAAAAACGAATTTCCCTGAATTTATAAAATAGACCTGCATATGTGGGAAAATAAATTTTACAAATGAATGCCAAAGCCTTCAGTCTGCCTTAGTCAATACTTCCTATTACGACTTTGTGCCCTTATTTCTATAACCCACACTGTGCATAAATTTTTCCCTCAATTTCACTTCACTTTTTCTTTTCACTATAATATTTAGTGCAAATCAACATTAACAGAACTACAAACAAAAAAAGAAGGCGTTGGTTAGTTTTCAACATATTCATACCCGTAGATGTTGAAATAAATTTCATATTTCGTTGTAATTTCATTAAATTACATCTACTCTACATTCATAAATATGCATATTTTTTATTGTTCAAATTTTTTTTTTTTTTTCCTTTTTACGAACAGACAGATAAGAGCTAAACATAAATGAAAGTCTTCATACGCTGGATGCTGTTGATGATGGCAGTTAAAATGAATAGAAATTCATGCATTCATTGCAAGCAAATGGCTCAGCAATCAAAAAGAGAGAATTTGCATAATTGGCGTTACTTTTTCCTGCAGAATTAAGCTAAAATTACTTTTTATGGATTTATTTTAATGCATGAGTGGGAGATTTGAGTTGAAAGACAAATAACAAACGAACACAATTTTGCCTTTTCATTTGTTTAGTTGATGATAAATTTTGTAATTTTAGGCCTGAATGGAAATAAGCGTGTAAATAAAAACAGAAAATTTCAGACGAATTAAGAAGAAATAAAAAAAAACAACTTGCTTCTTTTAAGCAATTGTGGAAAGCCAGAGTTAAGTGTCAACAGCGCACTTTGTAAATGAATGATTTTTAAATGCACCATTCAACATATAAACACGCGATTTTTATATAAAACCAAGGTATGCAGGACTCAAAGAAGAGAATCATGGGAGCGATATGATATTAACTTTGCTATAAAATCATCGTAGCAAAATTTTATAAAAATTGGGCATTTTTAAAAGAAATATTTATTTTACTGTTCATGTGGAGTAGAGGCGCATTTCAGCATACAGTGTAATCGCCGTCGAAACGACAGATCCAAAAAGGCTAGATTTGAAATAAAAAATGGCTAGAAATGGGTAGATTTTCAAAATTATTAAAACCGTATTATTTATCCCAGGAATTAAATCTGTAGGTGTCAGGTACACTACACCAACACACATTTTTTTTCGAAAGTATATTTGTTATACTGTTGGTATATTGGTATACTGTTGGTATACATATATTGTTGAACTATTGATAATGGGTTTGCAAAGTACCAATACCATTATGGGAGGTAAAGAACACCATTTTAGTACGTAAGGGTAATATTATATGATGCAGGATATCATAGAGATAAAAAAATTATATTAGAGTTTTACATAATTCCCGGTAAAGCAAATTTGTTATACAGATTTTGAAGCACTTAAGATTTTCAACTTTTTTTTTGTGGTCTTCTGTAAAATAGAAACGAGAGGTAAATTTGTACCTAATTGGGCCCGAGCCATTCTGTGGAATTACTATATAAGCCATTGTGGCCTGACATACTACCTGAATAAAATAGTCCTCTCCGAGACCAATGTCTGTTGATTTTATGAAAGTGACCCTGAAAGCTCTGAACACGTTCAATTAAGTCGACAATAATAATTTAATTGATACTATTAATTTCTTTACAAGGGAAAATCTAATTAACCTTTTCATTGATATTATAAAATGTTTAATTAAAATTTAGTTTTAATTTTTTCAGTGTATTACTGAATAACCTAAGGGTTTCATATCCTTGTTGTATTTTACTACAGACTGAGTTTACAGAGGTGAATTAAAAATAAAATTTTAACTGATACATTTCTCTTCTTTAAAAATTTTAAAATTATTAAACAACAAAATGAAATAAAATCCTAAATATTGTGGGTCGGTCAAGTCCATTTAAATCTTCCTTTGAAAACATTTTTACATCTCTCTTCTCTTTCATTTTGCACATCCTGGCAATATCTGCGAAATAAACTCCTACAAAAGCCAGTTTTTCTTTTGGCTGGCAGCCATATTGTAACAATACAATAAGAGAAGGTCGATAATTACTAGACAATGGCAATAAAATACTAATGTAGTAAAACCTAATGGAAAATGTTGTTGTACATTTTGCTAAGTTCTGTTTCGTTTTTCTCTGCAATCATTTTCCAGAATGTATAACCGTCTGTTATAAAATCCATCTAATTGTGTATAATTTGCTCAATTTACAGCCATTTATAGTGTGTTTGTATGTAAAATTATTAAAATCACCTTTAAAACATGTTTGAATTTACACTTGTATTAATTTTTTATTACACTGTCATTGAAATGTCAAATGTCAAAAGTGTATAACAATCAATCAATTAGCCGGCTGTTCGGTTTAATGTGTTTCGTATCAGACATTATTGGCATTACGACCTGAATTTGTTTGCTTACGTATATACTTATAAAAGTTAGTAAAAAAAAATAATAATAACCACAGTTTTATAATTGATTGATACTTAGAAACATTGTTTTGGAGCTCAAATTACTTCTGACTAATGATGAAATCAACTAAGTAATAATAGTTTCAAAATTGTTCTTCAACATCAGAAATGAAAACATTTCCTGTTGTTTTTTTTTTTTAGTTTTTTAAGCACAAAATTGTTTTCGTACTTTTGCTATGAAGTAGTACAGTTTCACAACTTTAAATCTAGAAAATGCTTCAAATTGAAAAAAAAAAAAAAAAAATAAAAAACACAAACATTGTTATGAAATCAAAAGCAAAGCCAGGTTTACCGATGTTAGAAATTGCGGATGAAAAAAGCAAATAAAAGCCGTTGTTATTGGTGACGTTTTATGCTTAAATTACGAGAACACACCAGAAAAATTTTTGCCTGCCAAACGGATTGATTGAACACACGACGAACGAATTAACTCCTTAATTATGTGAAAATGTTGCTCCACAAATATTGTGAGTTCACACGGTTGTTACACATTTTTTTAAAATTTTTCTGTCAATATATAATATATGTATATAAAATATATTACACAAAAAAAAGAGTTACTTTCTTATTTTTAATTAACTCCTTCAATTGGAATAATAAATTTTTTCAACTAAAAGTTTAATCAATTCTATTAAATTTTTAATTATTTTTTTGTCTCAATAATTAAATAAATTATTTATGATTGTTTTATTTTACATATTTGTACAAATAAAAATTAATACCCAATAAGCATTCGATTTTTTTTAAACAAAAAAAAATTTTTTCTTCATAAAATTTTGTTTGAAATTTTGAAAATATTTAATTACATTTTTAATTATTATTATTAAAAATTTACTTCAGTCAACAACGATAATTTAATTGATACTATTATATTCTTTACAGGTGAAAATCTAATAAATTTTTCAATTGATATTACAACATTTTCAATTAAAATTTTGTTTTATATTTTTCTGTGTGTTCCGATTATATGATTAAACTTTATAAGTTTTTAGAAATATTTGTATTGATCTCAGGTCTGGGAATATTAAATTTTTTGATTAATTTTGCAAAAACCCTTCAAATATGTAATAACTAATACCAGAAATATAATTCTTCTTAACGATAAATATACATAAACCAAAATTGCTAATCGTAAAAATTTCAAAAATAATTTAAAATCACATTCAAATTTCCATACCGGATTTAATTTCATGGAATAAAATGAAATCAATGTAAAATTTTATAAAAAAAAATAAAAACATTAATAAAGATACGATGTAGTAGCGATACGACAAATTGACCTGTTCACAAGCATGTAAATATATATCGTGTTTTTTTTAACGATAAACCATACGACTGTGCTGGTAATTTGATCAATTATTACGTCTGCATTATCGGACACTAATAATTGCACAACAAATAAAGACGAAGTAATTGAGAGTTTAATCTCACACAAAATTATTTACAGCATGCAGAACTCAAGATATTTTCAAATTTCTTGGATAATTGAAAGGTAAACTTTTCGTTTGATTTATTCGAAAAAAGGAAAAAACTGAAAAATCCCCTATTAATTTTATTAATTGCACCAATATTTGATTGCATTGCACTTGCATGTGCATTGGATTTATAAAAATTATAAAAATTATAAAAATATATTGAAACACAATTACAAAACAAATAAATTGTGACAATTTGGATTGCGTCCATTTTGGTATTGTTACCAGTGAACGTAATAAAATGTTAAAGTTTTAAATTACCAGAAGATATTAGAGCGCATACAAGTGAGTGATAGAAAACAAAACCTTTAAAAAACACTAAGAAAATATAAATGAATTGAATATAAAACCACAATTATATTTCACAATACTCGCAGCAATGCAATAAATCAACAGGGAATTAAGTTTTCTTTATAAAATTTTATTTATAGAAAGTTTTTTGTTACCATTTATTTAATACGTTGCTTACGTACGTGTGCATTATGAAGTGTTTATGAGTGCAAAACTATTGTATAACTGCACTCTAATAATTGTACTTTAAGTTTGAAATAATATTTAACAACAAAAAAAAATATATGTTGGGTAATTGCGACTCAAATTGCATTTCATTAAATGACTTTCACGAGTGCATACTTGTTAAACTGTTGCAATTGTTGTGAATTGTTGTGAATGTGTAGTGAAAAAGTCAATAAATAAAAGTAAATTTTGAAACGCATTATGAAATTGTAATAGTTACGAAATTATAACATACAATATCGAATGAAATTCTTTTTCTACCTTCTAATCGAATTGGGTTATGCCACTCAAATTCTCCAAAGAAACATTAGAAAATGCGAGTAAAATAAAATTTGAGTTAAATAAACTCATTTTAAGTAGATTAAAAGTGGAGCTGAATAAATTTGATCAATGCGTACATATATATTTTTAGCATGAGTAACACTTCAATTTAATAACACAATATCCGAACAACGCCTGCTCAAAAACGTAAAATTTAAGTCTACCATGGAAATTTATATGTTTAAAACTTGAACTACTGGATGAAAATTTTTTGTGCCCATATTTTAAAGGGCCGCTGTTGACTACATAACCGGAAGATCGTGGGTTCCATTTCCCGAAAAGCTCAACATTTTTATACACACAGTGCACTTTCAATAATATGAACACTTTTTTCTTTCTACTGACTACACTAAAATAATAAAACTTGTGTGAAACTTTAAAATATAAGCACAGCATTTGATTTCTGATTTATTAAGGCTGTTAGATAGAGCAGTATTGCAAAAAGCTGCAAAAAAAAAATTAAATCGGCTTTATAAATTAGAGAGTTGTATGAGACATCTCATTCAGTGGGAACATTGAATTTTTTGTTTAAAGGTGGCAGCATTAGGGGTTCGTGTGTTTGTGTTTTGCGATATAACATGTCAGAGAAATTTTCAATTGCAATATTTAAGCACAAATAATATATATTTTTTAAACAAAATACCGATTACAATATCACTTTTTTGTTAATAATAAAAACTGTTAAAAGAAATGTTTTTGTATAGAACTTTGTCGTTTTATGTAGCAAACTTAAGCAGAGAAAAAAATAATCACCTGACGCAATAATGCCATCTGGTTTAAATGATATCACGATACGCACAAAAAGATCAGCAAAATGAACTCGCAGAATTTATACATAATAACTAAGTTTTTCAAAGATAAATAATTGTTTTTTAATCCAATAAACAATAAATAAAAAATTTTACAAAAAAAAAGTTTTACTCTGGAGTAACATTAGGACTTTTTAAGTAAATATTTTTTATAACAGTATTTTCAATTCAGCTGGTTTTCTGAACCGTTTTGTGCATTCTAGGCAAATTTTACGTTGAGGACAATGTGTGGTGTTACCATACTCTCTTTGATCTTCTATTATCAGACGCCAGCCTCATTACATCCGTCACGAAAATTCTAGCAAACGTTGTCTATGGATATATGGTAGTTTCAGGTTGCCTAATATTTTTAATATTTTCATCAAAATACGTCATAAAATTTCGCGTTTACGACGACGGCGCAATACCATCACTGATAAATTCAGCCCCAGCAATGATATTTCGATTGGTTTTTAATGCCCACAAAAAGACTGATTGCGAATCTAAGCTAAGATAAAAAAAAATGTCTCCAAATGTCTTTTAGAATATAATCTAATGGAAACAATGTAAAATAATTAGCAATATATTTGCTTTTGAAATTTCTTTTTATCTGAAATAGAATTTTATCACTACCACTTTAGCACTCAATTTCTAGCGATGAAACTGCTTTTGCGGTACGGGGCATTTGTTGTGGTACGACAAAAAAAAAAAAATAAGGAAAAATCCATAAATGAAAAACTAAAAAAATAAAAAACTTTTATCGTTTACACAATCAAAGCGTGCCCGTTCTTACATGGACGAAGAGTGTGTGGATAAATTAAAAGGGGCAGCATGTCAACAAACCACACAGTCAGTACGAGTATGTGCACGCAATATAGTACGAGCCACAGAAATGGGTTCAACTGGACAAATATGGATTGCTGACAATGAACCTTTGGACAGAGTTGTTAAACCACAACGATTGTGTAGGAAAAAATAAATGTCAAACGAATTGTTCTTGTTGTTGTTGTGTTGTGTGAAACGTTAAAAGAAAAACTCTAATGTCTGCATCATGTATGAAGGAAAACTTCGGTTGTTGTTTTTATGCGCAAATAAAAGGGTCAATAAACTTTTTAACTCAGAGAATTATTATACATTTCCTTTGTTGTTGGCTGTGTTGTTGCTGCAACATTTTGCGGCCAACATGTTGTTTCTTCACTGAAAAATGATTGCGGAATTCCCGTGAAAAATATTGCAAGAACCACAAAAATAAGCAAATCATTTAAAATAAACTTTTGGCATACATTCAAGAATTTTTTCTCTGTTTGTGGTTTTTTTTTCGAGATTTTTCTTTTATGAATAGATATTTTGCCGGTCATTTTTTTTGCTTCTGGCTGTTTTTGCTTACATTTTGGGATACACTCATATATTACAAAATGCAATTAAGCTGTTGTGAATTGCATAAAATGCCGCATGAAGAAATATTCTACATTTTTATATATTTTTTTTAAGTTTTTCGCATGGAAAAAAATACAGAAAATTTTTCATACAACTGTGGTACGATAAAATTCTTAAAGAATAATTTTTAGGGTATAAGAAAGATATTAATTAAAATTTAAATAGTTCGTTGCGGTGTCTGACAGGATTTGAACTCCTTCCAGCTTTACTTTATTTATTTCAATTTACGTGATATTTTTTGGAAGACTTTATAAATACTCGTAAATGTGCCTTGAAAAGTGAACGAAATATGAGGAGATGATGCAATGAAAAATATTTCTAAATTCGGGGCGATCTTTTTTATTACGCAAAAAATTTTATGTGAAATTTATTGGCATTTTTTTCAATTGCTGGAATTTCCGTCATACACAGAAAAAATTTTCGCAGGAATGAATTCAATAAAATTAAAATTATTTTCAGTCTTTATTCAAACAATCTTTTAATTGCGCCAATTAAATTTCTGAGTTGAAAAAATTCTATATGAATACATGAGAATATATAGAATTTGAATTGAATTTTAAATGTTGAAGAACCTCAAGACTACAAATATGTTCATTGATATGATCAATTTGTTGGCATGCTGAAAATTGGTAAACATTTTAATTGGCACAAGAATTTACTAAGAATATTTTTAATTAAAGCTCCTTTTTGATTAAGCACACAAAAAAATTAAACACAATTTTCATTAAAAACTTTGTAATATCAATTAAATTTTCAACTATAAAGCAATTAATAGTATCAATAAAATTATTATTGTTCATTTAATTGAATTCATTTCAAATTAAATTTTTAATTATTATTTTGAAAATTTCCAACAAAAGCAAAAAAAAAAAATATTTGAATTCAATTCGAATGCTTATTCCTATTTGTACAAAGACTGTTCTATATCGTTGGCTGAAATGTAAAACTACGTAATTAACATTTTTAGTTTTTTACAGGACTAAGAAAAAACTTTATAATATAATGCACGTTTTTGTAGTTACATTCGTTTTAGTTTTGCTAATTTTTATTACAAAAATCTCAAAATTTATGAGAACATGCATTTGTTCGATATGCATCATAATCAATCGAAGAAGAACAAAGATAAGCATTTAAAAAAAAAATAAACCATAATTTTGATTATTTCATACCAAAAAAAGCAAATTATTTATGAATTAAATATTGAGCCCAAAAATTAATTAAAAATTTTATTGAATTGATAAAAATTTTAATTGAAAAATATGTTATTCTTAAACGAACCAAGGGAACTAAAAATTGTACAAAAATTCCACAAAACTAGTTTAAAATCAAATAAAATAGTACAAAAAAATAAACACATACAGGGTGGGCAAAAAGTAACTATGGGGTTTACAAGTTTAATAACTTTTTCTTTTATATGTTTTTTTTTTTAATTTTTGTGTTAATTTTCTTATGAACAAATCTGTTTTATTTCCGATGACGAAAGTTCACAACGAAAAATCGTTCTTCCCAATTGTGTTCCCAGCATAATGCATGCACTATGACAACCTTGCACGAATTGGACATTTTTTAAGCAACCCAAGTTTACTCAGGTGATTCAACTCAAATAAAATCGAGCCCAATTATCATATTAATAATCATTTGCAACTTTTCCAAAGTTTTTTTTATAAAATTATTATGAGTTGACATTTTATTTAAAACCAGTATAATAAATTAGAGGAATAAAGCGGAGCTATTTGATATTTTTTTTCGTGAAGTTTGAAGTCATTTAAATATTAAATTACTTTAAATTAATTTAGGGTTTATGCTAAATTAAGAAGAAAGGAAAAAAAAATTAAAAAAAAAACTGTGAATAAATAGATATACGATTTACACGTCGTGATGTTTAAACATTTCATCGATTCATTGTATAATTTTTCATTTTATTGATTTTATATTTCTTATAAAAACTTTTTTATATTTATTATGAGATACAGATATTAAAAAATTTATTTACTAATTAAAATATTTGATTGCCTAAATTAAATTGAGGCAAATTATTCAACTGAAAGAAAAGGCGCACGATGTTATCAATTTCATCAATTTAAATTGAATAATTTTCTTTTTCGGTTTTCTACTTTTAAAATATTACATAATGACTGGAAATTAAAATTTAATATGCTAATCAAATTATTAGAATTTAAATTTAGGTGGCCTTAAGAAGCCATTTCTTAGCATGTTTTCTTTACGTAACATAATTGCGAAATTTTTATAGCTTTTCTATTCTTTTAATGCTTTTCACGAGAACATGTACGGTTTCTTTGGTTTCATTTTGAAATATTAAACAAATTCTCGTGCCACAAAATTTTGTTAATTATATACGAGTGTAGGAATGAACGTACGCAACCAAATAACATCAGAATACTACATTTGAAAGGAAAAAAAAAATAGAAATCGATTTGTCACTGTTACTGAACCGTGCAATTGTCAAAGATTATTTTTCATTTAGAATGTTGTTCCATCTGATAAAAAATTAAAAAAAACAAAGAAGAAACACTAAAACTGAAACCGTAACCAAAACGAAAAACTTACAGACCTACTAACGTTTGGGAGCCGTTGCTGCAAACAAATAAACAGAGAAACATTAAAAAGAATACCAACCAAAGAAAATATTTATGAATTTGATGCATTGCCAATAGTATTGCGAAAAGTAATAGAGAATTTATAGCGGATGGGCATAATTTTTTATTGCATATGTACACACATGTGAGCGCCTGCTTGGGAATGATTGTGAAATTATTACAACAGTATAACATACATAAGCAGCCGCTGAACAGTGGGCGTGAATAGTGAAGTAAATAGTGATACGTATTGCATTTGTAATTTCTTGTTTTAAAAATTTCAACATGAATGGAAGGAATCGGAATCATTCCTCCAAAGATATATGAGGGGAGCAGGGCGCCCATTGCACCGCGACCACTAACTTGATCAGTTTATCTACAGATAAACATAATTTTAATTAAAAATTTTGTAATATCAATTAACACCGCAGCCCATAAGTGGGCTGTTAATTCATACAATTTTTAAGAGCTTTAAAATTGTGGACATTGAGAGAACATCGTTTATTTGGCATGGAATTCACAGCACAGATCATAGAAAAGAAAAAATGTGCTGGAACATGGGAGAAATATCGTTTATTTGACGTGGCCCTGACAGTCCAATTAATCCTCCGCATATTTTGCTTTTCGACTCATTGTTGCTTAAAGTCTATTCAATAGTGTTTTTTTTTTTAATTGAATAATACTGTCTGTAAAAATAAAGAAAACCCGTTATTGCTATAGAAAATGCATTATAAAAGCCGACATGTGCTCTGTGGACTCTGAAGGAGATTTATATGAAATTTTGTTTCATGGAGGTCACAGCCCTTATATGGGCTATTAAAAAACTCCCTTTTAGGTATTTATATATGTATATAATAAATGATATAGATCTTCATATTTATAGGGGTTTACCAAAAATACACCGATTTTGTAAAAAAAGAAAACGAACGTCTGAGGTACTCCTCAGTCTCTATCTTGGACTGTTAACGTGTTAAAAAATTAATTAGATTTTAAGCTGTAAACAAATGAGAAGTATTAATTAAATTATTATTGTTGACTTAATTGAATAAATTTACCATAATAATAATTAAATATTTTGAAAATTTCAAACAAAATTTTAATTGAAAAAAAATTTTTTTTTAACTCAGTTCGATTGCTTATTATTTTGGGTATTAATTTCTATTTATCTAAAGAATGTTTTAGAAATAAATTATTTACTTATTCAAGTATTGAACCCGAAAATATAATAAAAATTTAATTGAATTGACTAAGCTTTTAATTGAAAAAATAATTAAAGGTGATAATAAAAAAAATACAAAAAGTAAAATTTGTTTCTGGGTGGCGACCCCTGTTTTTACGTGTATGCTAAACTGCTTTTTATAAAGAATCGTAACCGGTGGCGAGTCTACAAGTTCATATCCTTCAATTCAGAGTCTTATATGAAGTTATAATGTGAAGAGTGGTTTTATAGTACTCCTCACACTTGGAAAAAAATATCGGAAGTTACAAGCACTAAAAGCTGTCGGAAGCAATGCCAAAAGGAAAAAGCGATGACTAGCGCATTATACCTCAAAACGTTATTTTTTCCCAGCTGCGAAATAGTAATTGAGTACGATAAAGTGACTCAATTAGATTTTAATTTAATTGCTTAAATTATTTCAATTAAATATGCATGTCTGAACATAGTATAAGAAGTGTATACTCACCGCTGCAGATAACTTTGAAAGCTCAAACATTAAGACTTATAAAAATATTCTTCGTATACACTGAACACACTTTGTGTTTAAATATTTCACGCCATCGTAAAAGAATAATTAATTAATAGAGTGGTTTTAGTTTAACAGCATAAGAAATTATCTCTTTATTTGATTTCGTGAATAATTTCAGTTTCTCTTGTTGTTATTTTAGGGCATGTCTTTTGCTCCACTGTACTTTGTGCTATTGCCAGACCATTTTTTATTTTTATTTTTTTCATACACACATACGAATATATGTATGAACTTTTGATTAATTAAACACACGTCTAATTTTATTGTATGTTTTTTTTTTTCATTATTATCTTTCTTGCCAACATTACAAGAAATTTAATGGCTTAAGAAAATAAAAGCCAAATCAAGCGTAAAAATATCTGTTTAATTTCAGTTCGGCATGTGGTAATTTCTCACAAATCCAAAGCGTAGTTCCTTTCTAACTTCTTTAGCAGGATTTAAGTCTGCTGTGTAATACGATGTACATTAATTTTATATATACATTATTACACATATTTTTAATAATGGACTTCTGGCAAGAAATTGATATCATCTTGTGGCGCTTTTTAAATTTTGTATATTTCATTTGGTTTTCACACAAAATCTATCGATTTCGTTGAGCAACCAACTAAGGTACTCTTAAATCAAATATTATCACATTTGAAAAAATTATTTGAATCTGCCAAATATATTTAACCCTGCTCTTGGGTTTGAATCATTGTGGTCAATATTTTATTTTTTTGTAGTTTTGCTGTAAAGTCACAATGGTTCAACGTATCAATTTGCAACGTTAGCTGAAGTGGCATTTTTCGTTCATTGGTTTGCAACTATAAAATTTCAAGTTTTTAAAGTTACAAATCTTAGGTTTGGGACCATTTACGTCCACCCATACCTATCGTGTAATTCTCAGATAAACTATGCTACATACATATAATGATCATCTTATAAAGACTTAATTAAAAAAAAAAAAATTTTAATTAAAAATTTGTTTTCGGAAAACAGCAATACCCCACGAGTAGAATGGGACTGTAGCTTTCTTAATTAAATTTTTATATTTATTACTTTAAAGGCCATTTTCACAATGTCTGATTATTTTACTTTTAACAGAAAATTAACTAACTTGCGGTTTGCTTAACCGGCACTATTTAATCGACGGTTAACGATTTCAGTTTCACCATCCTTCAGTTACTTAACAAAAGAATTCGCTAAAAAGTATGGCAATATTGTTTGTGTTTGTTTACGAAAAATTCTATAATGACAGAAAATAGAAAAAAATCTTAATGTTTGTGAAAAAAAACATTGAAGTATACTGAAAGGAAAAGGCGGAATAATCATAAGCAACAAATTGTTCCAGCTTGGAACATTCAAAAAAACAAGTGAGACAGGTAAAATATTGGTGTATAAAAATATTAAGATGTACACATGTTAAAAAGTTTTTTGTAGAGCCTCTAATATCACAGCAAGATTTTTTTTTTGTTTCAAAGTTTTAAAATTATAAACATGTTGCTTTCCCATTTTTTACATGTGTAAATTTTTTCTATTTATCAATTAAAATTAGCTATGCATAGGTGTCGATTATATTGTTAACCGCCACATTTTGTTCGGTTAAATTTAACAGACACTTTTTCGTTAAATGGTGTCAGTTAAAAGTTAATCATACATTGTGAAATATATTTTTAGTTAACCGACTGTTAAAGTTCCAATTAAGTTTTAATCAGACATTGTGAAAATGGCCGTAAGTAATATAAATATATTTAATTTATTTTTGAATTGTTCACTAATAAGAGTATCAAAAGTTGAAGAATTTTTTAATTGTTGAAAGAATAAATATTCAGCCTGATTACGCTTGGCGAAAGTTTTATTAAATGTCGTATATATCTGAAGTTTTAGAACTATTTGAAAGATGAATTCCTCCTGCATGGTACACTAAATTGTAATAGATCACATAACAGTGTTTAATTTTTGTCATTTACGCTAGTGATGGTACCATCTTTAAAAACCCCGCCTTATTTCAGTCTCAAATGCGACAACCGTAATCAAGCGGATTTAAGTCCTCTCACGAAACTTATTGCTTGGTTAACATTCTGTACAAATTTCACTTGAAAAGAAAATAATAAAAATCAAAATAATTCGTTTATATATTAAAACGAGAGTGCATGTGTGTGTGTGTGTGTGTGCGTGTTGGTTGTATCTTTAAAGTCTATTGTATGCGTAAATCCTTAAGAAGAATAAAAAACCAACAACTAAAAAAAATAAAGAAACAAAACATCAAATAGAATGGTTACACAGATACCAAACTGAGATGTATGTTATACAAGTTGTATGTGGTATCGTGGTGTAGTATATCATCAAAAATTACTTCCTGATTCTGTGTAACATGTCTGTCTAAATTTTTTTCTCTTGCTTTTTTCTTTTTTCTATTTCATCCAGAGCTTGTTATTTATTTCTTTTCATTTCTTTCTGTTGGGCTGTCTAAAACTAGAGTTTTAATTTTACTGTGTATCATGTTAGAAGTTGCTGTTATGCTTGAATACACGAATAGTAGCAATTGTTGTTGTTGTTGTTGTCGTCGTTGCATTAATAGAATTAGTAATAGTAGTAGCTTGTTTGTTGTTATAAACTACTTTAACATGATTTTAGCATGTTTTTATGTCATACCCTACATAAAAATTTACAAACAAAAAAAAAAAGAAGAACTTACAGCAGTTAATCTTAGGCGGTATAAAATAAATTCCCTAGAAACATATTTGAGACATTGCTGCTTTGTTGCATTGCGGTGGGAAGTTCTCTAGAAACAAAACAACACTCTAAAAGCTTTTGCAGTGTTCAATATGCATAAGAAATTAATTCACCATTGATTAATTTAATCAGTGGAGCAGCAGATAAATATCAATCATACGCCTCTAGAAGTATTGAATTGCCTTGGTTGGCCTGAATAAATTTGTTCAAAAATATTTTAATTAATTATGTCAATACGAGGGTTGTTTTTCATTTTGATTTGCGATTATTTGAATAAAAATTTTCCAATTAATTTATTCCTTACTAATATAGATTTTCGCAAGACCTCAACATAAGTGCTCGTTTCATTTATGACGTTTTCATTCCACACAAATCTCTTATCAACCAACTATTTCTGCAGGTTTTTTGAAAGAAAATAGTCACAAAGGCTAAGTCTGTAGAATATGATGTATGAGGTAGCAGTTCGTAGCACAATTTATGAATTTTCCCCACACTGACTACACCCGTGTGCACTCCTGCATTTTCTTGATGCAACAACATTTTTTTTCTCAAAATTTTTTTTTGCTTTTGCTTTAAATCAATATCGAATCTGTCCAAAAGCTTAAAATAATATTGGCCTGTCATTGTTCTGCCATTCTCTAGGTAATCTATTTGAATAACGTGCATACTAAAACACGGTGGCCAAGACCGTGTTGGCTAACAGACCCAAATTTTCCTTTTTTGATGCACGTTCACCTGCTGAAATTCACTGTTTCTTGGTCTCTGGTTTATTGTGATGGGTCCATGTTTCGTCTACGGTAATAAAATGGCGTAACAACTCGTACGCAGTTGCGCTTGAAGTAAAAAACACAAATTTTTTTTGTTAAAACACGTCATTAGTGTTAAAATTCCCGAGGTTTTCCGCTTTTAATGGCTGTCAAACAAAAAGAAAAAGGTGCGCATTGCTCAAAATTTTACAGCAGTCTATTAATAGATGGTGGTTGCCGGCAGCTGTATTGCATTTAAAGCTACTGCAAGGATAACTCAAAAAGTAAAGCAGCTCTGAAACGTCCCTTGTATTTCTTCAAATCATTGAATTTGACTTTATTTGACTGTATGTTTATACCAACAGAATGCTTGTGTTTCTTGGTATTGTACTTTTGTTGTAGAGCTTCTGATATCTAACTAAAGCTACCATTTCATATCAGAAAATATTTTCAATTCAGATAAATGACAATTCTGACTTGGGTAGTATACTCAGCGGTCGTTGTCTATTACTCTATAAAGAAATGACTCCAGCTACTTGTTATTATTTTTATTTTATTTTTTCTCCTTTAATCTTATGCTCTTTTAAGATTGATATGATATTATTGAAAAATGTGGTAAAGTGTTTGCGCGTAGAATGCATTGGAAAAAAATTATACATGTTTTCAGTTATGTGTCGGAATAGCAAGGATAAACAAGGCTAATAAATAATTAGTTTGTTTAATGAACACCTACCTGCCTCTCTGATAGACATTATTTTAATAGCAGATATTTATATACATAAATAAATTTGGTTAAATTTTTTCTTTGAAAACCAATTTTTTTTTTTATAATTTATTTTCGGCGCCATTTCAATTTATTAAATTAACATAAAAATGTGCAACATTGTTGTACTTAATTTCTTCCTTTGTTTCGTTTTTCTAAACACCTTTTTTCGCTTTTTTTTGCAAACAACCTGCTTGCTTAACGAACACAAATCATATTTGAACATGGCGTACCTGTGTATTATTTACTATTTTACAAAACTGGCACACAAAAATAAATACCTTAAGTGGATAAACAGTGAGAGAAATAGTTCAGAACTTCTTATATTTTAAAGGAAGTGGCCCAAGTAACATGGAGACATTGTCCAGGGTTTTACAGGGTTTTACTTTTTCTTGGAAATTTCTAGTGATTGTTTACAGACGTTGCAGAAAATATGAATTAACGTCTTTAAGTACTTTAGTATTTGTACGTTCTCAACGAAAGTGTGGTTAGGTTTGTACCATATACGGTGGGAACAAATAGTAAACGAAAACCGGAAGACACTACCACGATTGATCGCGGTATTTATGCGTAACTCGTCAGTCGGCAAACATACTAGTAGGATATGTCTTTCCCATGAAATATTATGTAGCAGATGTCGGGAATAGGATAGAGAGGAGAGGATTTCTTGAATGCTTTATGAATGTTCTCGTTTAAAAATTTTATTAGCAAGCAAGTAGTAGACGACATACCGAAGGTTTCACCGATAGATATAGGTGACCTTATATGCTATCTGAGCGCAACGCGGAGAATGTAGTATATCTCTTCAAGGCATCCAGTGTTGGATCCAAAACTTTTCATAGTTTAGGATACAGACGAGTGGATGTTATAGGATTATCAATTTAGTGGTATTGAAACCGTAGGTCTAACAATGCTATCACCTGTCATTTATTTAGCCAAAGGTTTGCGATTTAAAAATATGAATCGTTTAACAAGCGAAGAATGTGTAAAACTAGTTGAAACTTATTACAAATATGGTGGTTAAAATGTGGCGACTTTGCGAGCATTACGGGGTTATTATCGACCTACTGTGCAAGGAATTTTCAAGATTATAGAGAAATTTTAAGAGACTGGAAGTTTTACAGATGTGTCATGCCGCAATGTATGCTATGCCGAAAATATCGCTTCTGTGTTTGTTCTGTAAACGTCAAAATTCGATGTGAAAGCTCAACACCATTTTTATATAATTTTTTTTTTATATCTGATATCAGAGACATATGCGAAGAAATCGTTTGCTCATCATGACGGTGTGTTACAATTATTTCCTTCACATATTTCGGAATATTTAGAACAGGGTTAAATTTTTGCATAGAGTTCCACTGGCTCATTCACTGTTCACAGTTAAAAAGAGGAACGAAGCAACGAAAGGATCGGTCAGAAAACACACGATTTAGTTCAACTCCACTACTGGCTGATTGTAATGGTTTTGTGAACCTTATAAATTTCTCTCAGTGGCCACTTTAGCATTCTGGTTTTTTTCTGTGCAAGTATTTTTTTTCAGATTTTTTTTTCTAATCATTTAATTTTTGGTGAGTGACTAGTCAGGCAACGACTTTTGCGCAAGTGCTGTGATTGCTCTTTCTTAACTTTACTGCCTTAACCATAAAGTTGTTTAGTAGTTTGTTTATGTAATTGTGTTTGTGTGTGCTTGTTTGTTTGTTTGTTGGTTTCTTGCTTTGTTTCTATGTTGCATGTGTTGCAGTTGTCCAGTTGCTGTTTGTTAGTTTCTCATTTTTTACTTAAGACATTCTTGCTATGGCCATTACTGTTATTGTCTTTAATGTTGTTGCTGTTACAACAAACATAAAGTTATACTTTTTGCACCCAAATAATTTTTTACTTTAAACAGCGAACCGTGCAACAACAGTACTACCAGGAGCAGCAGAACGGCAGCAATAACAACAACAAGAACAATTATTTGCTAAATAACCACATAATAGAACTAAACGACCTTAAAGCTTGTACATTTCAGAGATTTTCTGTTAGTATGAACAATATTTTGTTGCTATTGTTGTTGTTGTTATTGCTGGTGTCGTTCTTGAATATAACTCCTTGCAACAATAGCAACAAATATTGGCAAATGCGAGAAGCATTTCATGTATGAGAGTAGACTTCGATACCAAGTGCGATTTAACAGCAAAAGTTTTAACACAAAAAGTGGTTGCGGGTTTTCCTGCAATGTTTTTTTTTTCTTCTTAAGATTTTTGTGGTTTTTGGCGTTTCTTAATGTGGTGGAAGTCTAAGAAATAATAACGTTATTTTTGTTTTTTTGTTTTTTACTCTGGGAGTTTTGTTGGGAATGGAATATTTGTGCCATGAGTGGTCTTTGATGTTGTGTGCCTGTGGTGGAATATATTGCAATCGTTGAATAGTGTCGATTGTTGGATTAACAGAAGCATTGAAAATCTTATTGAAATCCAATAGAAGTAATTACAATTTTTTATTATATGATTTCCATACGTCAAGAAATGCTGGCTTACACGCATGAAAATGTTAAAAGATATTCTACGACTTATAAATTGGTAAGTTAGGCGACTCCTATTTATAGAAAAAGCAATTTCTATTAACCCTTATGTGAAGAGGAAGGTATCCAGCTACCTTTAAAATTTTACGCTTAATTTTTTTTATAGAACTTGATCCACATACTTGACACTTGAACTTGTAACTTTTAATTGAATTTTAAATGAATACCGTCTTTGAGGTGAGGAAATATTTTGGTCGCCAAACCGTGCGCGATAGCGTTGCCAGACACGGTCAACTGCACGCTCACCCACACCAACTCCAGGTATAAATTTTTCGCTATCTCGTTGAAAGTTATCTGGCATTCACAGAGCAGTCAGAATATCCTGTAAATATCCGAAAGAGACCTAATAGCAGCGCTGCTGGTCAGTACAGATCCGGATATCCTCACCGCCTATCCCGTAGTACCAGTGAAGTTGGGTCTTATGTCTTGTCACTTGAGTACCTTTTGAAGTGAATAATTTAAACTAAATGAACGTCCATAGTTTTAAAAGACGTTTTCGGCTATCTAAAGAAGCTTTTAAATACATATGTATGTTTTATCGGAAATAAATATTTGCTTTGTTTCGCAGCAAAAAGCTTGTGTTTATTTGTTTTCGAGTGCAACTTCAAGTAGATACGTTTCGATAACGATTGCCGTGATCCACGTCAACTACATTTCGATACCAAAGTACTCGATTTCGAATGCCATGATTTGCCCCCTGATCGAAATATTCACTTAAAAAATATGTAACGAATAATTAATGTCACAGAAAAATGAGAATTATTATTCATTTTCACTCTAACATCATTATTTATAGCCACCACTGTACTTCACTAGCATAATTGTCATGCATTTGATTTTTTTACTTACTATTTCTTTTTAGCCTTTTATTTTTGTTTGGTATTACGCTGTTTTGTTGTTGTTGTTGTTGTTGCTATTGTTATTTGCAGTTTAGTTTTTTCATCTCATCGCAACTGTAGCGTAATATTCACAAATATAACGTTCTAAATGTAAAATGTATTACGTTATTGTATTTTACTACCATTGGCTACCATTTGGTAAGTTTTTATTTTCCATTACAGTTGTTGTGTTTGAAAACTATCCTGTAACGTTTTTTTTTTTTTGTTATTTGTTTGATTTTCAGTTTTTCCAGCGCCAAATCAACTCTTTGAAAAGTTGTTGTGTGAAATTAGGTCTCAACGGCTAAACTATGCTAGTGGTTCTATAAGTTTTTTTTAGCCAATCATCAAGGATGGGAATATACATTTTATTACAATTTTTTTCTTCAGTTGTAGGATCCGTCGTATTGTCATAAATATAGATTGGGCATCCAGCAAATATTTGTGCCTGCGTGGAAGCATTTTTCTAAGGGAGGCAACATAATGGAATCCCTTGAATTTGCTCTTTTATAATGCATGATTTTTGTTCGCATTAGAAGCATTACTTTACGTATCTCAAAAGACAAACAGACAGCATTTGTTTCTAAATGTGCAATTTAGTCCTTCCGACAGCTTTTAGAGCTTGAAAATTTCGATAATTTTTTTTTGTTTTGTTCAGGGAGTAAATAATGGAATAGAATTTTATTATTTGAATTATTGATCAATTATTTTAAAATCTGATTATGAAGCTAATTTTTTTGCATGGCTTTGTTAACAAGTACAACTGCATGTTCTGGGGTTCTGAAAATATAAGAGTTACACATCACTGTCAAGTACACCCGATTAGGTGGGTAGTAAGTTGGGGCATTACATCTGAAAATAGAATTTTTTTCTCTTTTTCTTTTTCTTCTTCTAAAAGGAATATGGAAGTGCTGTAATCGTAAATAGATAGCGGTATCGTTTCCTGATAGATTTCATGAAAACAGTTATGAGGTGGGTTTAGCAGAATGGAGCCACTGCCAATACTGCCCGAGACAGAATGGCTCTTTTAAATAAAATTTTTCGAGAGCGAATAATTTTCAGAAATTTGGAAATTAATTGGCCAACGCATTCGCCCAATTTTTCAGCACCCGACTGTTTTCCTTGGGGTTATTTGTACAACCGAGTATATGTCAACATGCCCGAGACAATTTTTGAACCCAAGGACAAAATTGTTGCCGAAAATGGAGAGCTAAATTTTGCATGATATTATGGAAAATACTCTAAACCGAGCGTATATTTGCGAAGTAACATTATTTTCCATAATAAATGTAAAAAAATTTCCATTTTGTATATTTCATAACCTGAAAAATAAATAAAAATAAAAAAAATATATCGACGAGTTTTTCAACCCCATGGTGACTACACAGGACTCAAGCTCAGCAGTCTAAATTTTGTAGTTTCTATGATGGAAATAATAATAATGTAGGAATTACAAAACGAATATGTGCTACATTTAAATACAATTATGAGAGCTCGTTCACGTCTAATTATAGCGGTCTATTACCTGAACATTATCTGACTAAAAAGTATTCAATTAAATAATATATCTGCGCTAAATTTTGAAGTTTGAGACCAGGTTCTCTACGCATGAAGAAATAATAAAAAAAATTACAAAACTCAGCTGTGCTTCATTTAAATTTAAATACTCGTATAAGGAATTGGGGTTGAATTATTTTGCATTTTTTTGCTATAGATTTTTTTTTAAATAGGGCATCATTTTTCCAACTCTGCTCTCTCTCTGCAGATTCGATATTATCAGTGTGTTGTTGTTGTTGTTTGCATGCTTTTAGTATGTACGTAGTGTTTTTATTGTGTAATAAGTAGATAACGGCATTTAATGGCTGAACGACGGTAGAGTGCAGCAATGCAATAAAAACAAAAGACCCAACAAACAACAATAACAACAGCGAAATATAACAAATAAAATAAATAAATTCAATTCGTAAAGTTGCGCATGCGCAAAGCAATAGCAACTACACACACACACACAGCTAATATTACCAGTATTACAATACAAGTATAAACACCACTTGCACACAGTTTTTCTTGCCTTTGTGGAGTCAATAGAATTTTTCATGGTTTCTTTCTTTGTTTGGTGTACTCGTACATTGTATGTAAGTAATCGCACACCGTAAAAACAACTAAACTAAAGAAAATTAAAATTGATTAAAGATCTTTGTTAAAATTCCTCTGCTATTTGAGGTTATGCAAGTTTTTGGTGGCTATGCTTGATATTTTATTAAAACAAACTTTAATGAAATTTTAAAATTGTCATTATTTTTTTTAATGAATTTTCTTTTTATGAGCATTTTGTGGTAATTGGTATTTCAGCGTATCTAATAATATAACAAAGGCGGTAAACTTTAGCGCAACATGTAAAAACAAACTAAACTGATGATGAAAGTTTCGCAATACGAAATTAACTTTAAGAAAATTAATTAGAATTAGCTTGTCAAAAATAAAAGAAACACAGCAACGGTATGTGGTTTTAACTATACATGAATCTCGCTTTTATTCCGCTTAATTTAACTGGTAGTTAAATTAAAAAAAAAAAAACTTAATTATAAATTGACGAGAAAATTTATATGGCGATTTAAATTAAATATCAAGATTTCAGCAAATGTTTGCCTTTTACTTACAGGTGTTCGTGCAGAAAATCTTACCTGAAAAGAAAAAACAATAATTATAATTAAAACACAAGAAAACAAAACTTATTTAAATATTCTTTACATAAATCATAATAACACTTGCAGAAACAGGAATGGCGAGCTTTAATAACTCGTAATTTGGTATTAAAAAATTTTACATACAGCCGATCATAGAAATTAATTGCTAAGACAGTTTGTTGCAACAATCTGAACACTGTAAATAGAAATATCATTTCTAATATATTTGTTCCTCCCATATATCCGCGCAAAAAAATGTCTGCCATTTATCCTTGATATACTTGCATACATATATCGTTGATGACAAAAATTAAATTTTCGCTACAATTATCATTAGAATGGCACAAAAATTTATTAAAACTTAAAGAAGCATGTTATAAAGTTGGCAACTTAATTTCATTATAATCGATGTAAAATCATGTATACCTCCCATATATCATTGGTGAGAAAAATATAATTTTTGCCACATATATTATAACAATTAAGAGAATTTTGACTACAATTTATAGGAGAACACATTAGAGCTCTATACTCAATTTGATTATAATCGGAGTAAAATTGTGCTCACCTCCCATATATCCTTGATAATAAAAATAAATCTTTTGCCACAATTATCATCGGAACGCCAGAAAAATTCATCAAAGTTTATAGAATCATATCACAAAGCTCTCTACTTAATTTGATTATAATCAGTGTAAAATCATGTATACCTTCTATATATCCTTGATGTTGAAAATAAAATTTTTGCCACAATTATCATCGAAATGGTGCAAAACTGTATAATAGTTTTCAAGATAACGCCAGAAACATATCGACTAACTTTCAGTACAATCGGTGTAAAACGATCACTTCCTCTCATATATCCTTGATAGTAAAAATTAAATTTTTGCTACCATTATGATTAGAATGCACCAAAAATTTTTAAAGTCTATAGAATCATGCCAAAAAGTTCTCTACTTAATTTTATTAAAATCGATGCGAAATTGTGCCTATTTCCCATATATCCTTAATGATAAAAATTTAATTTTTGCTACAATTATGATTAGAAAGCTGAAAACACTTCTTAAAGTTCATAGAATCATGCCATAGTGCTCTCTCCTGAATTTCATTCTTATCGGTGTAAAATCATGCCCACCTCCCATATATCCTTGATGATAAAAATTGAATTTTTCCTAGAATTATGACTAGAATTCAGCAAAAATTTGTTAAAGTTCATAGAATCATGTCATAATGCTCCCTATTTAATTTCATTCTTATCGGTGTAACATTAGGTCCAAATCCCATATATCCTTGATGAAAAATATTTAATTTTTGCTACAATTATGACTAGAATGCAACAAAAATTTGTTAAAGTTTATATAATCATGCCGCAATGCTCTCTACTTAATTTGATTATAATCGGTGTGGAATTAAGTCTACCTCCCATATATCCTTGACGATTAAAATTAAATTTGTCCTACAATTATGATTGGAATGCCAAAAAATTTAATAAAGTTTATAAAATCTTGCCGTATAGCTCTCAACTTAGTATCATTATAATCGCTGTAAATTGCTGTAAATTGTTGTTCGAAATTTCCTTTTTAACAAATATGTATACATAAATTACGAATAACATTTTACGATATACAACTCATACGATCATTTGTAAATTGGTGAATAAAATTTTTGTTCCAATGCTCATGCCACGAAAAGGACCATCTAATTACTGAAAGATGCTATAGAGTTCTGCTATAAATTTAATTTCGTTTCAAAAATACGACTACTTCCACAATTTCAAATTGAAATAATAGTTAAAATTTTACTTTTGTTTAAATTATCATCAAAATGCACCCACAAACATAATTGTCTATATATCTGGGCCATATTATTAAAAATTTTATTTTCCTCCATAATATTTTTCAAAATATAATTCATAAGTTTTCAGAGAACTAATATGAGTTTTTAGTAAAATTATCGTCTAAATTCAACTGTAATTACGAAACAACGAAGCCTCATAACTTCATTAGTACTATTTATTTTTAGAAAATTGGGCATCTTTCCTTGACTACACAAAAATGTACGGCTTGTGAAAAAAAATTTAATTGAATACGAACAATTTTATAATTTAAAACATACAAATAATTGGCAATTTGTGAATATGAAAAATTATTAGTTGCTGTTGAAATTGGGGCCAATTTTCTTAAACTGAATTCATATACTACATGACTTTTATGCCGTACATGTTAAAAATTGCATTCACATTGAAGGCGAACTATTTAAATCTGTAATTGAAAAATGAACGAACGCAACATTTTTTTTTTTAATTTCCGTTGCTTGACAGATTTTATCTCTGGCTTAATATGAGTGTACATATTTACACAAATGTTCAAGTAAAAGGAGGGTACTGGCTAGATGTGGGCAGTGGCTTTGTGATTGGCATGAATCACTTTAGCGTTCATAAACGTGAATGTGCCAGTATTTTCTTAGTTTATAACAGGGGTGGGCAACTATACTAACTTCGGGAGCCATGTTTACGAATTAATATTTTAATGAGCCAGTTATTTATTTTTGAGAACAGTGCATATATGTATATTGGATTAATCTAATTTTAAAGTTAGTCAGTTTAACTGCGTATTCATAGAAGCGGAAGAAAAATAATCGTTCGTCATTTATATTGAAATAATACTATATTTGAAATAATACTATAATATTTTAACAATCTATTTTTTTTAAGCTTTAAGGTTTTT
Source organism: Dexiosoma caninum (assembly GCA_963924685.1). Taxonomy (NCBI): domain Eukaryota; kingdom Metazoa; phylum Arthropoda; class Insecta; order Diptera; family Tachinidae; genus Dexiosoma; species Dexiosoma caninum. Next base: position 13,690,791 of record OZ004727.1, read on the forward strand.
TCTCATTTTATTTATTCTCTCTTTTTATTTATTATATCGAAAATAAATATAAAAATAATAAATAAAAAGAGAGAATAAATAAAAAGAGAAAAACCTTAAAGCTTAAAAAAAATAGATTGTTAAAATAATAAAAAAGGTTAAAAAAAAGTATTAAGAAAAATAATACTATAATAGTTATAAAAACAATAACACCCACACTTGGAAAATTAAAAAAAATAAAATTAAAATATCTTCACTAGATAATTGTGCGATCTAACCAGCTCAAAGGCACTAAACTGAGTAAATAGTTGTAAGCAAATGCCGAGCATTATATCCTGACATTCCAAAAACTAGTTTAACAAAAGAACTAGAATAGATTACATAACTATGTAAGATTGCCAACTCATGTAGGTACTACGTCTGTACCTTTTATGTGTCAGTTTTGTATGTATTATATACCTGGCTTTTATATTTTAAAATAAAATATGTCATTACACTTATCAGTATTACTTGTTTTTTTTTATTATATTTCTACTTTAAACTCAAAAATATGCCAAAAAAAAAACCCAAAATTAATCACTTAATAACAAAATATACGAAGTATGCTCCTAGTGGTACCAAGTCACAATTTTGGGACTAAAAGCTGTTGTAACTCGGTTTGACTTAAAATAACAATAACTATGTCTATAATATAAATTCTAAAGAACAATATTAGCTTTCATTTGAGATATTAAGCGTGTTTTTATTATTTACAGTTCAGGAGTTATGGCTCCATATGTCAGATTTTTGGCCAAAAATATCGATTTTTCCAAATTTTGAACGAGGAGCGGAATGGGTTAGCGTTGTTTAATCGAGCTCAAATTTTGGCTATCTCAATATCTGGAAAGGGGAATCGTTTTGTGGGGTTAAGACCAAAAAAAATTCCGACATCGATTTTTTATGGTCACTCTAATGAACAATCAATTAATTTTAAATTCAAAGTAAAAAAAGTTTTTTTTTCGTAAATTAATATTTCTTGAATTTATCTGTTAAAGCAATTTTGAAGTGAATCAATTTAAAGCAGTGCTGCTCGCAAAGAGAAATGAGCATCAACTCCAAGGGCAGCGTTAGGGCCAGCTCTGCTATATAACATTGTTTGCTCACACAGAAAATTTAAATTATTACCAGCAATTTTTTATAGCTATTACTTGATATAATCCTAATTAGAAGATAACAAATAAGAATTTGCAAAATAAGAATTTCACTTTATTATAATTGATTGTACAGGGTGGCTCAAAATTACCGGAGGTGTTCGAGTTCAAAGAGCCATTGTGTCCCTCGCAGTATGCGCTGTGGCTCAATTCTGTTGGAACCATACTTGCAGATGGTTTTCTACGGCTGGCCTTAACAAATTATCCAACATAGTCCGATATCTAACATCAGTGTTTATTTTCAACAAAAAAAATATGTGCCACTTATCCTTTCCGACAAAACACCGCACCAAACGGTATTAACGAACCCAGTCAATTGAAAAAGCGCTTCGTCGCTCATAGTTAAATTATGAATAAAATCATGATTTTCTTCTGAAATAAATTTCAACGATTTTGGCACGTTGTGCAATTGTGTACTCTTCCATTTTAAGTTCTCCAAGTCTTCTTTACAAAATACTGAAAACACAAAAAAAAAATTATAATAAAAAAGTTCTAAGGAATTCAAACACCTTCGTTCGTTTTGGGTTACATTGTATAAACACACACATGCTGTCTGCGCAGCTAAATATTGGAAATATTGCTGAACAGACCTTCAGAACATTTAGTGATTAAATTTACTTAATATTTGGAACAAATCAGAATGGCTGCATGGTGAGTGAATTGTCGTTCACGTTATCATCTCCATCTTCACCCCGACATTTTTCATTTGTACTAAAGACACATTTTAATTTGTTGCATTTTTTAATTTTTATTATAATTGCCAGCTACTTGAAGACGTTTCCTGACGACAACGTCACTTTAAGAAAACAATGTGTGTGAGTTGTTGCTGTATTTTAATATGAAACGAAATGCAATAACATTTGTAATTGATGATTGCAATAACAACACCAACAATTATCGATAATTGCAATTTGTCCTCTACTTAACACACACACACACACAATAACATCGAAATACTACATGCAAACATATGTACTAAATAAAAATGGCAAACGTTAGAAAACAGTATGAAAAAAGTTGATTGATTGTTAGAAATTTAATTATGCAAACTGAAATTATTTTCCAATTAATATGATGGAATATTGAAGATTTCTCTTGAAACAACTACTCACACAGCCATACATACATAAATACATATGTACACGGCAGGAATTCTTATAAAAATTTCCATTAAACTAGAGTAGGTCAAGTTGTTTTACAAAAAGAAAAAACCCCTACAATTATCGGCAACTTGTTTAAAAATTGTTTTGAGATTAAAAAGCTTTATCGTATGCAGTGGCAAATTTTATTTATTAAAGAAAAACAACACAGCAGTTTAATTATATGTTTGGTTATATCAGTGCAGCAAGAACGTTAAGTATCAGCTAATAGAAAAAACACAAATTTTAAATAGTCAAGTTGTCCTGCAAAAGGCGAGGTGTTTTCTGCCCATAACGATGCTAAAGGTCTGTCAATTTAGTCGTTATTTATTCAGTATATTTTACCAAATCACCATACATTGATATAGCAATCAACAGCAAATGCAAATAATAAAATTGTTTTATCAAAATGTGAGTTCTGTTCGTTCAACGTGCCGCTCGGAAAATCATCTTCAGCGATGAGGCGCATTTCTGGATGAAGAAACAAAATTGTCGAATTTTCGATGATAACAATCTGCCGGAGACCCAAGAGCGTCTTTGCAGCCCGAAAAAGTCACTTTTTGGTGTGAATGTTGGGTTGGAAGTGTCATCATATTTCTTTGCGAATGACGTTGACCAGGCCATCAGTGTCAAAGGCAACTGCTATAGGTCAGTGATTACCAAGTTTTATTGGCTTGAATTGGATGAACTACATGTGGTTTCAACGGGATGGCGTTACCTGTCGAACGGCTCATCCTACGTTGGGTAATCCGCACCAGGGATTGAGGGCATGCTGGAAGTGATGTGAACTGGCCACCGAGATCGTGCGATTTGACCCCATTAGACTCTTTCTTGTGGGATTTTCGGTAGTCGCAAGTGTATGCGAATAAGCTACAGTGCGATCATCAAAGACAACATAAACCATGAGTATTGGAAAATTGCAAATTTACGATGCGTTACAACCAGAGAAGCCGTGGCGGAAATTGGAACGATGTTATATTTCACACATTATGGCATCAATAGGTATTTCCAACGAATAAAAAGTTTTGATGTTATGACACACACACAATTTGTTTTAATTAAATTTAAAGATACCGACCGCTTAATGAAAGACCTTTTATATTGGGCGCTTAAAGTGTATTTGATATCACCATTATTACGGCTGATTTTGTTGGGAGCAAAACATTTTTTAAAAAATAAACGTCAAACTGCACGTTTTTAAAACAATGACGCATTTTTTCGTTGAAAAGAAAACACCATAATTCATAAAATCATTTCCCATTCTTTTCTGATATGCATTAGTGTGTCTTCATGTCAGTTGTTGTCGGAAGATTTCAGTGGCGAAGGCATGGTCAGAGCTCGCTGCACAGTAGTGGGTTCACCTGACCGCAATCCCTAAGAACATCAGAGCGCCCTTCTTCGACGGTATTGTGCAGCGAAGTAAAATAATTAATAAAAATTAGTCTTAAAACAAAGCATCAAAAATGTAATATGTCTCCCTAAAATCAGACGGGCAGCAACACTGCTATAAACTAAAAGTAAGAAAAAAATAGAGTTGTATTATATTGAAGCTTTACCACGTTTCATCTCTGTCCTCCTTCCTCTAGTGCCAGCTCTATGCATCGCATATGTACGGGTTATCTCCAAGATACAAAAAAAACATAAAAATTACCGCTACGATGATTGTGCGATTAAGGAAGGTATCAGTATCAGTATCAGTATCAGTGTATTTTATTTATTAGATAAATTTTATTGCTTGTGGTGGACTTGTGATTTTTGTGAGTATTTATTAATTGAAAAGTCCTTAGAATTGGAGTCGAAAACATTTAAATTACTTAAAATACAGCTGCGTGCCTATTAAATCCCATTTAAAAAATGAATAAAATACAATATGAAATTACCCAATAATGACATCAGGTGTTTTTTTTTTTTTTTTCTAAAATCAAAACAACAATTTGCAACTTCTTGTTGCTTAGAAAATAATTTAAATGGCCAAACGGGGCAGGCAGGCAGGCAGGCAATACGAATGTCAAGAGTTTTTTTTTAAGCATTTTGGTATGTGGAGCATTATTAAATACAGCAACAAGTAAACAGCAACAACATGTAAATACTTCCTAGTTTATTAAATAAAATATCTGACTATCGATGAAGAAAATCATCAGCGATGAGAACAATCATCATTAGCATGGCCATGTTGCTGATGTTGATGGCGACAACGATGCCGACAACAACTACAGGAATTGATAATAAACTTGACTGTATATGGTTTGACTTAAAACTATCTCTACGCATACATACGTATGCGTGTTTATGTATGAGTATGTGCAATTTTTAAATATGTAAATGCCTGAATGTGTCCATCGAAACAGGTATCAAAACTATAACTGTCATTTTCTTTTACTTATTTTTTTTTCTCTCGATATCGAATAGAGACTTTCTTGGCATTAAGTTAAATAGCGCTGGTGTGTAAGTGTATGCAAAATTATATGCACAGAGTTTTCCTGTCAATCAACACTTGTTATTATGGCTTTTCTCAACTGATTATCAATTTCATTATCAATATATAAATCGGTTAAGGGGTTTTATTTTCCGCAAAAGTAAAATAACAAAAAAAAAAACTAAACTAAACGAACATAATTGAATAGCGTGTGTGTGTGAGTGAGTGGCGGTTAGCTTGAAGTAAAATGCGCGCAGTATTTTAATTTGTTTAATAATTGGAAAATTTTGTTTTAAAATTTATGGCAGCAAATAAACGAGTTGAAAACTACTGTTTGATAATGATTGCATAAAAAATGCACTAAAAGTTTTGCATACAATGTTTGTTTGCTCGAAGAGAAAAAAAAGAACAAACAACAGTAGTCAGATGTATTTATTATTGATTTGTAACTTGGCAGTGGAATTATTGTTAGCAGTTGGTACTGGTTCAATGGGCTTGACGACAGACACTACGAATGTACAAGTTTTTCTGGTAAGTTGTTGAATCTTTTCAGGAATTGTATCAGCAGTTATGGTATAAAATTTATGATTTATAAAGACTTCATTGAAAGTAAATTATGCTAATTTATGATGAATTTAAATTTCAGCGTGTATATTAGCTCGTGTTTATAAACTAGACACATTAAGATGTTTAAGGCTTGGGGAGGTTAATTACTTCCTGACACAATCTTTCCCGGGCCGCAGTAACTTTTGGAAGTACCTGTACTGCATGGGCAGGGCGGAAGGTGCCGGTTGCATTTACTGTGGTATGACGGATAATGAGGCAGAATACACTTTCTTCTACTGCATGACTAGGTAACTAGAAAAAGAATTCTGCTGGAAGAAATGGTTTGTGTCTTGGCTTTTTTAAATTTAAATTTATCTTCACACACATTAATTAGATAATTGTTTAAAATTTCAACAGTGAATAAATAGTAATATCAATTAAATTTTTATACTTAATTAATTGAAATAATATTTGATTAAATGTTAATTGCAACAATTAAAAATTTAATTAATTGTTATTGTATTTTTTTTTATTAAATTTTAATTATAATTTATTAAATACTGAAATAAAAGAATTAAAAATGTTTAATACATTTTTTAATTGAGCGAACTGAGGGAGCTGTTTTCTATTAATCGGTTTTATATTATTTATATATTTTAAGTGTTTAAAAAATTTTATTGTATCACTGAAACTATTTAATTGAAATAAAAATAAAAATCAATTAAGGGGGTTAATTAATAAAAAAACAAGCAATGATTTTTTTCTGAAATCACTGAATTTAACTCAGGCTCAGCGTTTTCACAAAAAAAAGTAACGAGAAATGCCTATTGCATGTTCAGTGATTAATTTTTTTTATTTTGTATATTTAACAGAGAGTTTACTGATTGCAAAATTAACATATTTTTAAAGTTTTTTTATTTGCCATATCGGTAACAACTAAGAGGCCATAAAAATGTATAAATTTAATTAATTTATTGTAATTATTTTCAATTATACACAAACAGCCCATATAATCAGAAATAATACGTTTTCACCAACAACGATATGCAACTGCTGAAATTCCTTTTTAAAAATTAACTCCAACAACAGCAGTGCTTTTGTCTACCATAAAACTTCTTACGAAAATATTTTGTTAATAAAAACTTTAAAAAAAATATATGCTGAAAAATATACTGTTAAACAAAAAACTCTTTAGCATAATTTCTGTTAATTTTCTTTGACAAGTTAATTGCAGCAATTTGCATCAAAAATATATCATAATTCATTTACGGGACCATCAGCATCGTCAACAATCACAATCAACCACTAACCGACAACCTCAGCTTTGCCAGTCACTGGCATTATTAACCAAACGTATCAGTTCAAGGCATTCGCCCATAAATATGTTTTCAAACAAAAACTTCTTTTCTGGTGACATCAACACTGCCTGCCTGCCAGCCTGCCAGCGTGCTGCTGAGCTGAGATGGTGCTGATTGTGTGATGGCGGTCTCACTATGTATGTACATATATATTTACCTGCAAACAGCCGTACTACATTGTCGTGTGTGTTAAACTCAAAACTATCTGCTAAAATTGCAAAAATTTTGTTTAGCAATAAAGTTCGAAATAAAAATTATGCAGATTTTTATCAATTTTTTTTTTATATGGAAAAAAGTACTATTAATTTTTTCGTTTGCTGACATTGTTGCCTTTTAAATATTGTCTGGGGTAAGTTGTAAGCCAAGCTGGAAAATATTTACACATATGTTTCGCAAAAATATATTTTTCGCATGCAGAAATGAAGAGTGTGTTTTAGAGGAAAAACTCTTTTAAACAATACGAGCATGATCGACATCATCATTATTAACAGTGTGGCTTGTCATGAATTATGTTGCCTTTTTAGATAAAATATGTACATAATTTTAAATAGTATGTTCATAGCCGTAGATACATAATTATGAATACATGCATGTATGTATATATGCGTGTATTGTGTGTGTGTGTGATATGTAATGGGGATCTCGAAAGTACCCTAAACTAATTTGCCAATTTTTGTTTTCGTTTTTTTTTAATTCAGAGTCACACATCTCTCAGCTTTATTTTCAAAAAAAAATCAAAAGACAAGTGTTTTAAAAAGTAGTAAAAATCTCAGTTTAGTTCGGTTACAATTTGACAATTTGCTTTTGCACGTTTGCAGATTTGTAAAAACTAAACGTATTGTAATCTTTATTTAGAAATTTGGGCTGCTGTTAGGTGGGCAACAAGATGGTGGGTTCTCCTTTCCTCACAAAACCCAAAAAAAAAAAATGATATCAAAATTTTTATGAAACGTTTATAGAATAATGAATTTAAGATAAGAAATGCGTAAAGATCTTGTGACGAACGTCTACAACAAATGTTTTATTTATTTTTTTTTTTTTTATTTTTTTTTAAGACAATACAAACTCTACGAAGCTCTTAAGCTTGTCTGTAGAAACACCCAGGGTCTAAGCGGGAATCGAACCCGCACCACCATATTGATAAGACTAATGCTCATACACTAGACTATGGATACAAACAGGTCGGATTTTCCAATAATGAAATAATAAATAAATATAATTTCTGACATATTTTGTTTTTGTTTAATGAAAATATTTTAAATCTTATACAATTTATTTCCTGATGATGTTAAAAAACTGTTAGCGAAGTATCGTAAATAAATAACAGCAGTATAATTTTTTTAAAAGAATAAAGACCTCGAGCTTAATAATTAAATAAGGTGATAAATAAATAATAAATTCACTTCTTGCTGTCATGAGATGTTGAAAATGGCGGAAAACGTACTTAAGTAGAAACATAGTTATCATGGCAATTTTTTAAAACGATCCTCTTCGTCATCGTCTCTAATTTTTTTTGGGTTTAAAAATTTTTGGTATTCATTATTCAGCAAAAGCTGTAAAACAAGTTAGAAAACGTTACCAAAAAAAAAAAAATGTTTTGAAAAATTGTGTGAATCATATGTGATTCACAAAACAGAACATATTTTGACACACAGCAGAAACATTTTTTTGGTTTTGGGGACAGTCAAAAGGTTAAGCAATAAAACGGCTGCGTAGAAATATAACAACAATAGAACATCAGAGATACTCACTTCTCTTTACTTCAACAACTGTCTCTTTACTACAGAATCCCTAACATACTAGTTTCGATGCAATACATTGCACATGCAGGGGACACCTCCTACACTTGCCAAAAGAAAAAAACAAAAAATTATGAATTTCTGTACAACGATACAAAATTTTAGCTACACATGATCAGTGTAGTGTAATGAATGAAAATTTACTAATAAAATAAATTCTATATACAATTTGTCACATGATATGCCTACCAAAAAGTAACTTTGTGTGCATTTCAATTGGGCAATTTTTCTTGAAGCAACATATAGTAGGAGAGCGGGCAAAGCGGAAAGAATTGCTTGTACCGCAAAGTTACTTTAATTCTCTTTTGTTACTATATTCTTTTCATTCCTTTAGTTGTTGTTCTCTTGTTGTTGTTTTTTTTTTGGTAACTGCTGGAGCAGACTGTCTGTGTCTAAACACTTCGGCAGTTTTAAAAAAGAATTAAAGAAACTTGCTTTAAGCAAAACTGCTCTGTAGTAGAGAATTTTAAATCGATTCCGTTTCTCAAGACTTCGTTTAGTACAAAAAAAATTAAAAATACTTGTACTTAATTTCTACACACAAGAAAATCAACAAAATTATAATTAAATATTTTATAATATCAATTAAAAAATTAATTAGATTTTCACCTGTAAAGAAATTAACAGTATCAATTAAATTATTATTGTTATCTTAATTGAGTTCATTTTGAATTAAAATTTTAATAATAATAATTAAACATTTATTTAAATATTTTGAAAATTTCAAATAAATTTTTAACAGCAATTGGCTATTAATTTCATATATGAAACATAAAACAATCAGATAAAGATTTAAATAAAAAAAGCCGTCATTTTGGTTATTTCATAGCATAGAAATAGCTTAAAAATGAATTTAAAAATTCATTGAATTGATTAAATTTTTAGTTGAAAAATATGTCAATGTAATTAAAGTTGTTAATTAAAATAAAAAAAGTTATATATTGTTCTGTGTAGTGAGAAAAAAAAAACTAAATTTTAATTAAACTTGCGTAATATCAATTAAAAAATTACAGTCGAACTTGTCTATAACATACATTTTTTTTATGTAGAAAATATATTTATTAAGACAAAAAAAAATTGTTTTTACATGAACACATTAATTTTTATTTTATTAATACATACATATGTGACTATATTGATGCAAAAAATCGATTGCTAAAAACTTCGCAATAGAGAGATTATTTAGTGTGAAAAATTCTATTTAGGTCTTAAAAAATTGTACGTTACAGAGAGAACTACGCTATAGGGAAGTTCGTTATAAGGAGATCAAAATGTATGAAAATACTCACAAAAATGTTGTGTTCACGAATTTTATTTGTTATAGAGAAGATTTCGGTACAGAGAAGTTCGCTATAGAGAAGTTCGACTGTAATTACATTTGCAATCGTAAAAAAATTACTGATATCACTTAAATTATTAATTGACTTAATTGAAGTAATTTTCAATTAAATGTTTAATAATAATAATTACAAGTTTAATTAAATATTTTGAAAATTTAAAAAAATAGCAAAAAAAAAAATTTTCAATTCACTTCGAATGCTTGTTGGTTATTAGTTTGAATTTGTATAAATGATTCTGTATGCATATATAAAACAAAACGATCAGATAAAGATTTCATAGCAAAAACCAAATTATTTATTCAATTCAGTATTGAGCTCAAAAATTAATTAAAAATATAATTGAATTGATTAAACTTTAAATTGAGGAAATATATGAATCTAATCGAAGGTGTTAATTAAAATAAAAAAAAGTTATATTTTTTGCGTACTGAGAAAATATAAAATTAAATTTTTATTAAAAAGTTTTTTAATATCAATTAAAAAATTAATTACATTTTCAAATGTAAAGAAATTAATAGTATAAATTAAATTCTACTAAATTCTGCTAAATTTTTAATAATAATTATTAACTATCAAAAAAAGTTCTTATTTTTTGCAATGAAGCAGGAATTTGAACAAAAACTTGTCGGAATTTTAGTCAGTACGACGTGTAGGGTGCCACCAACAATTAATATATCTTACTTCATTGCCAAGATTTCCTTAATCCCAATATGCAAAGGTACAATAAGTAATTGCCCATGAAGCTTGCATATTTAAACAAAAAAAGTCTTATTTTTTTTTGCATGAAGGAGTGATAGACAACAGCATTGCCACAATGCGGACGTTCAAGCCTGGTTGCTTTGATACAATAATGACTCTGCTCTTTTGCTTGAAAATATATGTTTTTTGTTATTTAAACCATAGTTTAAATAAAGAAACAAATGGAAAAACATTAGTATGTCATAAGTATGATGATGATAATGACAATGATATTGATGTTGGTGTTGCTTGATGACGATGATGAACAAAACAATATTAAAATCAGCTTTGATCTTATATTTAGTCAGTTACAGTACTTAAAGCATTGAAAGGTGCAAAGATTAGATGTTGTCGCCTTTTGAATGAAAATGAAAGATGCAGCACCAAGAAAAAAGCACCAATTCTTTTTCTATGATCGCACGAATAAAGGAGAACTTTTTTAAAGCCTTTTGCCAATAAGCGCGTCGTCGATATTTATACTACTCAGGCTCTTAAAAGCAAAAGGAATAGAGTCTGCTACATGTTTCAGTACTTTGATCATTCACTAAGTGATCTTGAAGATACAAAACGAAAAAAAAAATAACCGAACAGAAAATTCTTCAAGTGCTGTTGCTGGCAGTTATAAGGGCGGTACAAATGAAAGTTTATAAGAACTTGAAAAGTTGTTTAACAAAACGGAAGTGTTTGAATTAGATATTTCTCTACGATAAAATGTGCTTGATTATTGATAAAAAAACAATAATAGTTTACAGCCTGTAAAGTAAATTACTTTGGAGCTATAAAATGAAGTAATAAAACTATACACAGGTGAGGCTTAAAATGATGCTGATGCAGAGCTCTAGGGCAATAGGCAGCTTTAAAAAGTAGATAAAGAAATTTCCTTATCGAAATGTGTATATAATTGATAAGTTTTGAATAGATAAATGCAAAGAAAATTTATTTAAAAAATATCAAATCAGTAAGTAGGTATTGAGCAATTATTGAGATTAGAATAACAAGTTGATAAGTGAAAAACTGAATTTAAATTATTGAAAGAGTTGATGGAGCTGAACAGTGGTAGTTTAAAATAAAAAAAAAGCCGGCAGGAGTATTAAGCACAGTTCTTAGTTTTTTTCTCAAATTAAGCAGAACCATAAGCGATTGTATACGTTAATAGCAAATATTTCCTATTATGAACTTCTCTTGGAATACAGAAAAGCAACACGATGGCCCCTATTACATGGTTTCTGAGTAATTTTTTTAAAGATTAGTTGACGAGCGCGATTATTTTATGACTCACTTTTTAATCGTGCAGATGACTGTTAAACAAGTGAATGGTCGTTTATGCGAACACTGGAAGATTATTAGTAGACAACAACACCACTATAGTGTATTAAGTATTCTCTCGATCATTGATAAATTGTTATTTCACGGCAATCGTATTTTAATCTTTTGAATGACGCTTTTGCGGCCCTTTTTGATGATTGCTGGACGAGTCAAGTGTGTTTTGTATTACTTCAAATTCGCCATTTATGCATTGGGCCTGCTGTTGGCTGAGTAGTTCGCGTGATGGGCTATAGAGCGACAGAAGACGTCAGTTCAACACTCAGTACCATCTTAAGAAAACTTTTTCGGAAGTGTGTATTTAAGCAATGAAATCATAAAGAAAATAGCTCTCCTCTTCTCTGTATAGTTTAAAAAAATTTAATGCGTCCGTCATAACACCAAAGAATATATTATTTTTTTTTCTTTTTTCTTGATTTTTTTAATTGAAAGTGTAAAATTTAACAAATTGATTGGAAAAAAGTATACCCATGAAATAACCACCTCCCCAGTTCATGCATAATGTGGTGCTGTTACGACTTTAAATTGTTGCTAGAAAAAATCTGGCTATTTTATCTTCAAGAGTTGCAATAATCAAAAGAAGTCTGGTATCATATCAGCCGGTATGGATGTTGAGTTAAAATTAAAAAAAAAAACACAATAAAGGAACGCAACAAACTTTCTTACTTGCAAGCCTTGTTCTGACGTTCAACGATACATGATATAAAAATACTACCAAACCTTACAGAGCAGAAATGTCAACAGAGTTTATTTTAGATAGTTCTCATGCAGCTAAAAAAAACACCCGATATATTAATAGTTTTTTTTTTAATTATAATTGCATTGTTCACCTAAGTCGAGTGCTGATTTTTAGAAATGAAATATTGTAGACAATTTAGCTCATTTTAGTCGCTGTAAATTTGTCGTGTCTATCTCTCCAATTACGCTAAACGAGGGAACAATGAAAAAAACCCCCTTAAACAAACTTTTTCACTTCAAATGGCTGAGCGTTATTTTTTTAACATTGAAAATAATTTTAATATAGCTTGTTTTCATATTTTAATTTAATTAACAATTAGTTTAACCCTGAACCCTACACCACTAAACACATTTGACAGCATTTCAAAGTCAATTTTTAAACAAATATCAAAACAGCTTCTAAAAAAATTAACCTCTGGCATGCACTTTCAAAAGTGTAAAAGCAAATTAAATAAATACACTTCAAATTGATTTAACCTTAACACAAAATTTAAGTTATCCTCACAAAATTACGGTTATTGTTCTACTAAAGTGACAACAACAACAACAACAACAACAACAACAACACCAATAACAACAGAACAAATAGTGACAACAACAAATCTTAATCTTTCGATAAAATTAATTCAAGTGTGCCAGACAATTAATGTTAATTTGAAATACAAACACACTCTCAGATACACACACTAGCACGCCAATAAGTAAATGGAAACTTCTCAGACTACAAGCAAGTATCCATGTATCCATGAGGTTGTAGTACATACGAGTATTTGCACTCGTCTTAGACTACGTGGTATCATTGAAAACCATTGAAGCATAAATTTCAGTTGATAAACATTTAGTGGTTTGAACTGACAATACGTAAATCCTTCAAAGCAAAACAAAAAAACTAAAAGATAGAGAGCGCACAAAACAACAACAATAAACGTCATCTAACGGTAAAACGTCATAATACCTGTCAACGTTTTAACGTTGTTGATTTTTGTACACATTTTTGCATATTTTTTCATAAACAGAAAAAAAAAAATAAAAATAAAAATCTAACCACAAGCTAATGAAATGTACGTAAAAAATTTTAAATTTAATAGCGTTGACATGGCAAAGAAAAGGAAAAAAAAAACTGTTAAGATGTGTATGTTACGATAACTAATTCATTATTTATTTATTTTATTTTATTTGAGTTTTTTTTTTTCCTTCTTTTACCAGCATATTCAGTTTGCATCCAAGACGTACGTATATGGTTTCTAATACTGTAGAGGAAAATGTCAGTTTTAATTTAAATTTGAACATGTATAGGCAGTTGAACAGAATATCAATAATACCGCGACAAACATGACATCCATATAGCACGCATGATTCTCTTATATATTCTTTTCGCAGCGTATCTAATTCTAACTAACAATAACTGGTCGCCTAATGACGGTGACGATAGCGATTACAATTGTTATGAGAGCAGGCGGTATGTGGTGTGTTTTGCGGTGTGTGTGCGCGCTATCGTAGTGGGAATATGCCATAATTTGATGAATGTTGTATGGATGGATGGAAATAAATGGGAAGGATGATCAGTGGCATATGGGATATTTTTATTTGTAGTGAGTAAAAAATTAGAATATTAATTATTTGAAAAAGGAGATGACTGAAGTAGTTAACGCGTTGACTTTCCAACAAAGGGACCAGGATTACAGTCCATTTACGGACTAGTGAAATAAACACAATTGCAACAAAAACCAGTCAGTATATTGTACGACAATAATATTTTTAAACATCTAACAATCGTTAGAACACTCGCCATTCTCATTTGCAGGTAGTAATCGGTTATTTGTTAATATCAGATGTGCTTAATTTAGTGCACCGTACAATTTCTATTGGCAACGCTGCCCATAAATATTAAGAGACAGTGTTTAACGTCGAATCTGGCAACTTTTGACATACAATAGTCTGACAACCGTGTGAACTGCCAATTTTTGTTGGCTGATAAATTTATTGTCGTACAACAGTGTAACACTGTCAGTGCATTGCCATATCACACAATATTGTAATATCTAACAATCGTGTGTACATACCGCTACTAACTCAAGAAAACAAGTCGTGAATAACGTCAATATTTGCGATTAAGTTGTGAAACGTTGCCACTTGTTTGAAAACTTTAAGTTTCACTATTAATTGCAAAATTCAAATAACTTTTATTTTTGAATTTCTTATTAAAAAGATTTCACACTTTTGTAAAAAACGAACGAAAACAAACAAATTTTTTTTTAAACCCTCATGGCAAGTTTTTGATGTTGCCATACAAATGTTTCCTTTCCATCTGATTGCAAACTGATGCTGAGTAGTATCTACGTATAAACAGTGAGTTCAACAATTGCAAACACTATTATTGGCAAATTATAAATAATAAATAAATAAGTAAATTATAAATTCATATTATTTTTATGCTACACTTATACTGATTTCGATTCTGAAACTGTGTACTGCACTTTTCATTTTATTTGTAAAAAATATATTTCCACTTTTGTTGTTACCTTTTCAAGTGCTGGAGAATTATTTTATAGCGATGCAATACGGGTAAGAAATGCAGTGAAATTTTGAGAGGAAAACACCTTAAGTATACGTTATATACTATTTTTAAATATTGCGTATACGCTTAGCCTGAGTTTAGACGAGGAACAATTTGGCAAGGAGATATTTAGTATGGTTGGAAATTACGGGTGGGGCAGAGAGCAACGTTTTTGCGTTCGGTACTCGGTAACACATCTCATATTCGTTGCTTACAAAAATAACAATAACAATGGAACAATATTCACAATAATAATGGTATGTCGCCGGCACCATTTTCGCCCGTGTGAACGGGAATGAAAAGACAAAAGATAAATCCAGATGTTTTTCTTGGAAATGTTTTCTCGTCTAAACACAGTCTTAGCACTCCTTTCCAATCAGCGTTAATTTTTTGATAATGAAATACTGGTTTAAAATTTTTAAATTTGTCTGGCATTCTGCTCACTATTCAATAACAAATGCAGTTGAATTACATATGAAAAAATTTTGGCATGAAATATATAAATTGTTACATACATACATGTGTATTCAGTGCCATATTTCAAAACCCTTTTTTTAACCGTTAGTTAGAATTTTTCAATGATCGATAACATGCAGGTAGTCGAAATTACATGTGATAGTTACTAAATATCTGTGAAATAATAATGTTGCAGGAGTTACTACTCTGTTGTGTTACTGCAAGAAACATGTGAAATATTTGTGGCAACATGCTTTCAAAATTAATAAATAACGACAGTTATTTCAAATGAAAATTTTAATCATAAATATATTACAGTCCAACTTCTCTATAGTGCAGTGTCTATTAAGAACTGTTTGCATCATCACAACTTTTTCCGCCGGGGGAGCCAACGTGCGCGCACTAAAAATTTTTTATATCAAATAACTTGGCCATTTGTAGATCAATTTTTTTTTACATATGGAAAAGGTTCAAAAATTTTGGTTTTTTTTTTGGAAAAAGGGGGGACCGGGGTGGTGTGCAAAGTGCCAACCCCAAAAAAAAAAATTATCAAATATTTTTGCCATTTTTGGATCAATTTTCAAAATATATTTTGCACATGGAGCAGGTCAACTAAAACATTTTTTTTTTAAATTTGCGGGGGTTGACGGCTTAATGCCCGGCTTTAAAAACTGAATGTCAAATAACTTCTTCGTTTAAGGAGCAATTTACAAAATGCTTTTTTCATATGGAAAAATTCTGATAATATTTTTTTTAAATTTGGAGGAGAAAGACAAAGTGTCCCAAAAAATATCAGATAAATGATTGTGGGATAAACACGTGTTGATGCTATTATTGTTATACAACAGATTCAATTGAAAGATTGTTAAATGCGAGCTGAAACTGCCGTAGAAGTAGATAACGGAAGAAAACTATTGTAAAATATTAATATTAAATTTAATGTGAAAATAAAAATTGCATTTAAATTACGGAAACTTATCCCTCCATAATGACAGTGAAACTTACAAGTACTTGCATATGTAAAGTGACAACAGTATGTGTGTGTGTGTGTGTGTGTGCGTGCATGGTTCGCAGATTTGATTTTATAAGGAAATTAAATGCATTTATGACACATAAAAGATAGTAAATTATATTACAAAATTTTACCTCAAAAACAAAACCTCCATAATGGAGTAGAGAGTAGGTTTTTCAATATTTCATTTCATTTCATTTCATTTCATTTTTTTTTCTTTGTTTTGCTTTTTTTTTATTTTGAGGAAGTGTCTATGGGTACGTACATGAATTTATGTTAAACAGTCAGTTGTTGTTATATGATCACGTGTATCATTTCTAGTCAGTATCTATGAAATTAAATTAACACCGTGTAATTGTTTATACATGAGTGCAACTATTTATTGCTTTCGATGTTGTCATTGCTGTTGAGTCTGTTTGTGATTTTTTTTTTCATATACTCGTACACCTACATTTTGGTGTCTGTTTCTTGGTTGGTGTTATTTTATTTTTTCTGCTAATTTAAAATTGTATTGAGATCTCCTCCTCTACACAATAGTCATCACAGATTGTTTTTGCATTTCAGAACTTTAAAAGTGTTGAAGCAATTTTGTGCGCTCTAGTCGTATAATGAGTGCTGTGAAATAATAAATTTAAAAACACCAGATACACAGAAATACAAAATTTTATAATTTATTGTTTGTTACGCTACTAAATCAGTATAATTGTTATTCTGTTCTACATATATGTATATAGTTTTGGCTGGTATTTGAATTTTTACCTGAATGAATTAGCATGATTTTTCATCTCTATAAAAAATCAAACCTCCTCACGACTTAGAAAAAAAACATATTAGTGAAAGAGGGTGGTGTAATAGGGGAAGTAATTTTTCTAAATATTCGATTTATAGTCACGACAATAATTGCACATTCTAGGAAATTAGTTGCTTCTTAGACAACAGCAATGTGATTTGTAACTTTCCGCTTTGAAAGTGAAGAGGAATTAAAAAATTAAATTAATTTTTTCATTATCCCAATTAATATCCCAAACCCAAACTTTAGCCAGACTGGAAAAAAAATTTGATGATTTGCGGGGAAAATAGTTTGATAAGGAAAATATTTGTTTTTATATATTCGATATACCAGGTTTGTTCAAAAAAAAAGGTGAATTTTGTTTTCTTTGATTATAATGGCGTGGTGCATCAAAAGTTGTTGCCAACAATCATGGATTCTGCATCATAAGAATGCATATCAGTCATTGTTCCTAATTTTTTGGCAAAAAAAAAACACCCTAATCACGCCGCAACCACCTTACTCACCAGTTTTGGCTCCCTGCGACTTTTTCCTATTCTCAAAACTGAAGAGACCTATGAAAGGAAAACGTTTTGCCACAAATTGATGAGATAAAGTCAAAAGCGAAGAACGAGCTGACGGCCGTACCGAGAAGTGCATTTCTTTAATGCTTCGAGGATTGGAAGAATCCCTGGCATAAGTGCATTATATCTGAGGGGGATTACTTTTAAGGGGGCAAAATGCATATAGAAGAATAAATAAGTACTTTTCAAAAACATTCAAAATTCTACTTTTCTTTTGAACAGACCTCGTATAAATGGCTTTCCAAAGAGTTAATATTCCATTGAGGATGCTGTATTCATGTGATCAGTTATCTGTGAATGACCAAATAATCAGTAAAAGCACATTTTTGACATAATAAAGAACACGAAGCGTCAGCAAATAATTAAAATGTACGAAGTGCACTGTTTTTATTTCGGGAATAGGAAATAATCACAAACATTTTTAAATGAAAATGGCTTTATTGTTTTTCAAAATATTTCCCTTGATGATCAATGCAGTTTTGCATTCGTTCCAACCATTTATCATGGCAGTTTTGCCATTCCTCTTGAGACAACTCCAAGACGTGACTTTTGAACGCTTCAACTTCTTCTTCGGCGCTTGTAAATCGTTCACCACGCAGTTTACCTTTGATTTTGGGGAACAACTAGAAGTCATTCGGTGTCTAATTAGAACTGTACGGAGATAAGCCCTCAATTCAATGTTTTGATGGCTCTAAAATTCACCTGTTTGACGAGATGTGTGAGAGCTTGCATTGTCATGATCCAGAATGATTCATCTTCGGCGGTTAGTTTTACAAATTTCTCCGAAGACTTTCGGCAAACAAATATCACTCAGAATTTACCGTTCTACGTTGCTCAAGCGGAACAGCGGCCACATGACAAATTCGGCCGAAGAAACAGGCGACCATTTGCTTCGCTGTGCTTCTTCCACGAACAATTTTTTTTGGATTTGGTTGGTCTTGGAACTCCCATACGGTCGATTATTTGGTTTACAGCTCTTATCAATGATTCGTCACCTGTCACGATTTTATACACATCTTTTGAACCACCACGGTCGAATTTTTTAATCAGTTCCTTACACCACTGGACGCGAGCCTTGTTTTCGAGCGATTGATAAATGATGCGGTATCCAACGAGAAGAAATTTGTTTACAACTAAGTATTCATGCTAATTCGAATGTATTGAAGTGGAACTAATGTGCAAGGACGTCTCTATCTCAGAATATAGCACATGACGATCCTGTATTTTCAGTTCGATGTTTTGTGGCATAACAACCGATTTTGGACGACCATCACGGAATTCGTCGGCGACCGAATTACGACCACGATTAAACTCACTATACCAGCGAATACTGTGGTTTTTGATGGTGCTTTATTGCCATACAAAGAACTGAATTCATCGACACATTCTTGTTGAGATAATCGACGACGCAACTCCAACGAAAACCTTCTTTTGAAATTTCCATTTTTTGGTCATTTTGATTTTCTTCAGTTATTGTAAACAAAACAAATAGCACTTGTACATCAAGTAAGATTATGGCAAAAAATGTTAAAATATATTATGGCGTTGCCAGATTTTACCTATTGATATTAATGTTGCCAGCTCCCGAAATATAAATTGTACCCGTCGTACAACCTAAGTTGGTTTACTCTAGTACCCGCTTTATATTCGGTACAATCATGTTTCTGATATGCGTGTATGTAAGGGTATCACTTTTACTACACTTGCAGCAATTTTTACATATGTATAATTATTTTTTATTTATCTTTTTTCTTTATTCGGCAGAGATTTTTTTTTTTTTTTCAATAAAATGTTCAACATATAATCTAATAAATAAATAGACACTGAAAATACATGTTCTGGCAAGCTGCTAAACTACAGGGTATTTGCTTGAACGACCTTCACCGTTAAAACCCACAACCTCACGAATTCGTGTTTTAGATTTAATTCACTTTTGAATTTTATGTGTGAGTGTGTGTGTGTTTTCTTTTCTCGTCAGCAATTAGAATTTAACAAATAATTTAAATACTACTTGTCTTCATCTGTAAGCAGTCATAAAAATCCACTGCTTCAATTGCTACCTTCAGAGAAACATACAAAAAACACAACAAAAAAGTATTTCTGAAGAAACAAGTTAAGGACGGGTTTTTTCATTTATTCTTAATTCTCGACATGCGATTTGATATTATTTTCGTGTTTATAATGAAATGAATATTTAAATGATCCAAAAAATTTGCTGCAGAAAGCTTGTAAATCATTTAATCAACACCTACATTTTTTTTAGTACACAAATTGACTGACTGGCATGTAAAAAAGTCAGCACAGAACGAATATATGAACAACTTTGTGTCAATTTAGAATTAACATATTTGACAGTAATATTTAATTATTTAATTGAAATGATATAATTTATTGGTATTAATATTAAAGTAACAAGATAATTTTCTGTTTAAAGATCAGCATGATTTTATGAATGAAATACGTGTGCATTTTTCATTTAAATGCCCTACCGTTAAAGATAAACTACAGAGTGAATATTTTTTTCAGATATTTTGCTTAACATTAATAAACATCGAGGGACTGAATTCTCCAATGTATACTTGTAGCGTTTTACGTAAGTCGCTGTAAACTTCTTTTTGTAAAGCATTTAATTTGAAGGTGTGTTTTGCATTTGTTTACAAAATGTTATAATTTTTGTAAATTTGTTATTAAAACACCTTTAACAGATGAATGAATAAATAGAAAAACTACAACTGTGTTTGAAAATTACCAGAGCCCTCCTTATTCTATAAATTAAGTGATTTAATTGTGAATAAAATGTACTAGCAGCTGCCTTTACTTGGATTGATTTAATTTTAAAACATTTTCTAAAAAACTTACGTTAGACTGTACTAGTGTTTTCACACTGACTGTTTTTAAAGCAAAAGTTTGTTCTTAAAAGCTTTTTTGAATTAGTTTTAAGTTGATTTAATGAAATACAACGTTGATTTTAATGTACTAAGGGAAGTGCTACCAAGTTAAAAATTTAAAACAGCTGGTAATTTAAATGGCACTCAATGAAATAAAACATAAAACAAAAGAAGGAAAATTTGGTGAATAAAGTCACTACAATAATTTAAAAAAATAGAGCAGCAGACACAATAAAAAAGTGCAAAAGGAAAAGGAGGAAATAAATGAAATTTTAATACACAAACTGTGCGTTAAAACCTAATTTAATTAAACTTATAGTGAGAATGCAAAATCAGCACTATGTGGTTTTAATGTTAAAACCAGGTTTTAACTTTTGGTGTGAAAACACTATAAATCATAAACTTCAAAACTGATCAAGACAGTCTTAAAATTTTAAAACGAATAATTTTCAAACGAAATTATAAGAATTAAATCGAGGCGATTCGCAAAGGGTTATAAAAGTCACATGTTTATAGTAGTGAATTTATATTAGCAATTCTTAAACTAGTTTGATCAATAATAGATTTTCCCGAAGTAATGCGGAAAGCGGTCCCGGGGAGGAATCTACCCAGAGGAGGAGGAGGGAATTTTTTAGTGGCAACACCACTCGACGCAGAAGACGACGGTCTCTGTAAGTGCGAAGGCATTTTCAACCCTACCTCACACGCCAAAAAAAAAAAAAAAATTATAGATTTCACACACTATGGTGCATCCTGGAATATTTGATAATTAGGAAGTTTAGCTTTGACAATTCATAAATTTATAACCAAAGTATCTCATTATTCTTGCAAGTTTGTTAAAATTATATTTTTTTCTTCCCTCTTTCTATTCTAAAGTTTTATTGTTGAGAAATATCAAATTTAGCTAGCGTTGCCAAACAAATGTATAAAAACCAGAGTTGCATTATTAACGATTGCCAGTTTGTAACGTGTTTGTCTCATAAACAAATTAGAAGCGTGTTTGTGAATTATATATATAATGTGATCATCAATTATTTGACATTTTTGAGAAACGGATTTGTGAATAGTTCGAATATTTGTATATTGAAAAAAAAGGTTATGGCTTTGCAAATTCTGAGGGTGGCTATAGTCGAAGTAATCTGCACGTTGACTACAAAACCAAAAATTACTTTCAGACTCATAAAAATAATTCGCAATTTTTCTGATGTGCATTTGTGTGTCTTTGTGTCAGTTGTTGTCGCAAGGTAGTCACTGGTTACTGAACAGTACCAATCCACAGGCAGGCACATCAGAACGCCCTCCTTCAAGGGTATTATGTTAGCACCGGGAAGTAAAATAATTACTAAAAATAGCTACTACAAAACGAAGCTTCAAGCAGAGTTCTAAAATAGTGAAGCTTCACTTCGTGTCATTTATCTTACTATACTTTCCTCTAGTTCCAGCACAATGCACCGGGGTCATCTCCTGAATGCTGGTCCAAGATAAAAAAAAAAGAAAATATACTCTTTTTTTGTATCTGTCTCGTTACCGATAAAGTTTTACACAGTATTTTTTGACTGTAATTAATTTTTAATCTTTTGAACTAAAACGGTAAAATTATAACTTTGTTCTTTTGTTTTTAAAAATGTTTAATTTGCATTTTTTAGTTTTATACTTTTGTTCACGAATAAATAACTTTACTCAATAGCTCTGTTGCTTACGATTAAAAACTCGCTATGTGGCGTTCAAACGGTCGCTCGCTATCGACTGCTATTATTAGAAATTTCGATACATTTAAGACTGAAAGAATCTCAAAAGTAAAAAAACTCGAACGTACGATTAAGTATTCGATCGTATACGACTGCCAGAATTAGGCTCCTGATTTAACGAACAGGCCGACTCAAGTCAATTAAATAATTAAGTGTAAATTTGAATTTAGCTACAACTAAAAAAAAAGTGGAAAAATTAAAGCAAATCCGAAGATATGATAATTTTACTTCTTTTTTTCTTTTGTCTGACTTTTAACAGGGTAACACAACTACTAGAACTTTCTTCCAAGGCAAATTCATAACAGCTGTTTGAAGTCACAACTGTAAGAATTATTTCGACAACGTACAATGATTTTTGTGGTTGTTGTACTAGTAAGTTTACCTGGTATAAATTCGCGTTATAGTTGAAGCATGAAAATAAACCCCTTTGATCTCTAGTATTATACTTTTTTTTCTTAGATCAGTGTTCAGCGAATGTCCTCTGCGTATGCAATACGTTACACTGGAACTTGGGAGGGAGTATTATTATAATATTTCAAAACATATGATGTCATTTTATCGTAATTTTAAATAACAATACTGGGGAGCAAACAACATCAAATAATTGCCTTTAAAACACTTTTGTTATTAAAGAACCTAACAATTGATGAGCTGACTTTTCTCTACACTATTACTTTACAAAGAAGTTAGCAAACAATGTCACCATAATTAGTAGGCATCTTAATTGCTTGAGTGTTACAGACAACTTTTTTTGAATTAAACTTTTCTAAGAAATAGAAAAAAACAAGTGAAATTTTTATGTTCCCTGCATCTCTACTGTGCGACAAATATTACCACCCTATAGAAACACATGTCTAAATGATTTTTAATTTTACATTCAAGAACAAAGCAACCAGCTACACAACTACAACGAATGGTAAACAGTTTAAAAAGAAACAAAAAAAATATGCAACATAACTGACATTAAACAGCAGGAACAAATCTGTACATAAAAACCTCAAATTAACCAGCCACTTCCTTGTTAACTAAATGCATTCATTGATAATAAAACAAACTTAAATAACCACATTCCCATAGATTTTACAAATTTATTGCTTTTGCCTGCGGCATATGGACGTGAGCTAAGAAATTTTACTTACTTTTCTAATTAACCACAACAAGTGTGGACAAACTTAAAAGAGAATGAAGCTCTTAGGAATAATAAATATTGCTGGTCATAAAAATATAATTAGAAAGTAAACAAAAAGTGGTAAAAATCAAAGAACATTAATTTTTTTTTTGCTACTGGAGTTGTGAGCTATAAAGAAATGAAGTTATTTGCACTATTGAATTTGTCTTGAGGACATTTCTGAATTAAACATAAAAAACATAATTAAATACGAGGGGTGTTTGATGACTCTGTGAATTTTTGAATTACCCTCGCAGTAACGTTAAATGCCTCCGTAGCCTAGTGCATGAGTCTTATCAATCTGAAGGTGCGCGTTCGATGCCCGCCTAGATTCTGGCTGTTTTTTGTGGTTTCACAATGGGCTTAAAGGGAGCGTTCTCCTTCGGGGAGGGTCCGCCTCTTAACCTAACCTAACTTTATATGCAACACTGATGCCGTCAAGCACCATCTATTAATGGACTACTGCAAAATTTTGAGCAAGCTGCGTCATTTGGCTTGTGTTTGACAGCCAACCTGATGAATTTTTATGAACAAAAATGGAAAAAAAGTGAATTTTTTGGGCGATGCTCAACCGCAATTCGGACGAGTTCTTACGAAACATAGACCCATCACAATACCCCAGAGACCAAGCAACAATCAAAACAGTGGCTTTCACCGGGTGAATGTGCACTAAAGAAGGAAAAGGTGGGTGTCTGTCAGCCTACAAAATCATGGCCACAGTTTTTTTTTTATGTACGCGATGTTATTCACATAGAACGATCAACTCGGTGCTTTTAGACAGATTCGATATTGATTTAAAGCAAAAACGACCATCTTTGGCTAAAAAAAAGAGTGCTGTTCCATCAAGGCAATGCATGCGTACACACGTGTGTAGTCAGTTTCGCTAAAATCCATAAATTGGTCTACGAACATCCAGCATATTCCCAGATTGAGCCCCTGCGATTATTTTCTTTTTCCAAACCTCAAGAAATGGCTGGGTGGTAAGAAATTTGCTTCGAATAAAGAGGTCATAGCCAAAGCAAACGCCTATTTTTAAGGAACTTGAGAAAACCTATTATTTGGAAGGAAGAAAAAAATTAGAAAAATGCTGGACTAAATCTATTGATCGAAAAGAAGATTATGTTGAAAAATAAAACGTTTATTTGTCGAAAAATAAAAAACATTTTATTCAAATAGTCACGGAATTATCAAAGCAGACCTCCCATTACCTTCGAATGGCATGTGAGCAAAAAAAAGGTTAGAAAACTAACAGAAGATTAAAGATTAAAGAAAGCGGTGATGTGTTTTAGGAATCAAAATGTAAAAGGTTGTACCTACGACCTTTGGGCTGTAGAGTCAATGCGCTTACTACTCAGCCAACAGCATCCTCAAAAAAAATTCATTATAAAAAAATCAAAGTAATTAAAAAATCCCCAAAAAAATGTAATTTCTAATTTAAAAAATTTCATTATGCTTATCAATTCCTATTTTTGTTAAATTCAAAAGACCTAAACACTTCTAACACTATTTATAAATTTCCAAATTACTGGCACATAGAAGAACCAGTAATAAATTCTTTTCTTTTCTTTTATAGCAATGAAAAATATATATTATCAGCAATAAATGTTTAAAACGAATATGCATAAAGAACAAGTTTAGAATTTAAGTGTTATTTAGATTTTTTTTTATCAAGTCTACTTTACGCATACGCCAACTTGGTCAACTCTAGCATACACCTTAACAATTTGCTTGTAAGCCGATGAGCATCGTCATCATGAGCATGATCAGCAAACAAATATGTCCATAAGCTTTAGACAATATGACAAGGAATTTAAAAGATATTTTATTAGGGAACATACAATGTTGCTGAGAGTTATAGTATATGTATATAGAACAAAATTCCAATGTAAAATTAACATGACTAAATGTTGATTCAAATCATGTTAAATTTTTCTAAAACTAATTGTGTAATTTAAATTTAACATTGTTTCAGCTTGATTTTGAAAAAAAAAATTAAAAATTAACCTAAAACAAATTGCTTCAATATTTTTCATAATCAAAATAACGTTGTACAATGTTGATTACATAAAATGCCGCTTTATTTTAAATTTAAAGTTTTATGGCGTTAAAGCAACGTTACAACCCAGGCACAAATTACTAACCTTACAAAAATTATTGCGTTGGAAGAGTACATAAAATAGAATAGCTTGCCAACGTTAAAATGTTCAGACTGTAAAATGTTTTGTTAATATTTTTATTTTAAAAAATACTCGAAATCTATAATTTTTTTATTTGTAAATTCATAAGAATACACGTCACATCTACCGTTTCTAATTTTATATCCTTATGGGTATATTGTTGGATATCATTACCAGGTTTCGTTGAAGTTTTGGAATTTTTATATATTAGCTTGTGAATTATCTGTTTGCAAATTACTATTTAAAGCATTTGCATTTCATCAAGTGCTTTTTGGCTTATGGCATCAAATGCAATTTTGCAGATTTTTAAATCAAGTAGTTCCCAGTCGAGTTGGTATCGTCGATTTTATCAAAAACAAGTCGCTGGTAAGCTGCAGCCAAAGACAAATCTGTAGGCAGAAACTCCCTCTAAACTCTAAATTATAATTAAATATTTATTAATGAAAATGTAAATTTTTTTTTTGTTTTTTACTTTAAAAAATTAAATTAATTTCATTGGCACTATCGTATCTTCTATTTTTTGTGGTTTGTGGGACAAGCCTGTAATTTATCAGATTGATGTATTGGAAAAGCGTTTTATTAAAGAAATTGGTAATATTGGCAAATAATATAATTTTTCGTGTTCGCAATTCCTAGCAATGGTTGTAAAAAAAATGATGGTGCGATCGTTAAACGACGTTACCGTTTAAGTGTAAGCTGTGTTAGTTTAGGATGTCTTGCCACCATACAAAAATTCTTTGCAAACGTTGTCTGGGAATCTACTAAATCAATGCAGAAAAATTCAAGATCATCTTACAAATTTAGAATAATATAAAATTAACATTGCTTTATGTAAAATGAACATTGAGCAATGTTAAATAAACAAATGCCAAATTTTAAATCCAACTAAAATCAGCTTGAAACTATTTTAAAAAGTTTTTTGTGTTGCTATGCACGGAATTCTCAAAGAATTTTTGAGAATCTCTATATAAAAATTAGTTTTTTCAAGAATTCGGTTGAATGTCTACTAAAGAACATTACACGTTAGTTCAACTTAACTGCAACTGTAATTTTAAAATAATTTATAATAAAACAACGTTATAATCATAGTGAATCAAAATTGTTTTAACATAATCGTTATTTTAATTTAAATTTTTAAATTAATTCCATGTTGAATGAAAATTCATTAATTCAACTTGAAAAGATCTTGCATCATCAATATAAACTTTATTTCGAGTCAACTGTACTGACATATTAGATCACCAGGAATTAAAGTTGTTTCGGCAGCAAAAAGTAATGTTTTCAGATTGTTATAAAATCATGTAGAATTTACATGATCACCACCGAAAAATATAAAATCAACCTTGTTTTTTTTTAGTTTTTTAACTTGATTTTATTCTCTGTGTGTACATGTTAAGACCGTCATTTACTATCCTGCATAATCGCACGATTCATTCACAGGGGAATGACAAATATGACAGATTTTAAAACGTCACTTCAAAATGGCGTTATAACTACTATACTAGTATACAAGTAATTAAAACCATAATAGTATGTACTCGTTTAATTAAAAAGAACTTTTAGCTTTCCGTCTCCATTTTTGTGATTTATTTTTTTCGTGGCAACATTATTCACAGATGTTTGGCTAAAATCGCATGAAAATTATTCTTTCATGAAAATTTTCATAGTTTTCTACAAATCTGTCACACAGATGCATTTTTAGTACACACTACCATGCTTTTTTTTCTGCACACAAGTCACATTTGTGGGATCATGGATTCTGGAGGACAGTGAATCGCGGCTTTTAGCCGAAATAGAACAAAATCAAAGTAATATAATATAAATTTTAGTAGGAAAACTAGAAATGTTAAATATTTTAATAAACTAACAACTAATTTATTAATAAACAAAGGCGGGAGTAGAAATTTAGTGCTAATTATGCAAATTGCATGTTTCCTAAAGAGTGTGCTGTTTTTGTGACCACTTCTATATTGAAATAGATGTAGGAACAACAGCAGGAAAAAAACCATCATAATCGACAAACACATGGAATGGAGAGGGCAACAAAATATGCTTGAAAATGAAGAATGAAGAAAATCATTTACAAAATAAACACTTGTCATTTATGTATGCAGTAGACTAAGAAAAAAAAATTCTTACAGATGAAAATATGAATATGCATCTAAAGCTGGATCTGATACTAAAGAAAATAAACAGGCTTTTGCTATACAATACATGAATGCCCACACACATATATAACCATACACACACACACACATATATGCACTATATATGTAGTGATGTATGTATGTATGAATACCATCATAATAATCATCATAATAACAATAAAATTGAGCTGATGCTTATCTGGGGTACGTGCAAGCGACACAAAAAATATTCAAATGAACATAAATTCTGTGTTAAATGTTCTCCTATAGTAGTTTGGTTTGCAGTTTTAAAAAAACCAACCAACGAACGAAGGAATTGAACAAAAAAAAAACGTTCAGTTAAAAATAAACTTTTTCCAGAGAAAAAAGAATATGGGTTGACAGTTTGTGTCAACACGCCTTTCATGTAAAAATGTACAAAAATTAAAAAAAAAACATAACAAAATTTTCGTCAGACAAATGTAAACAAAAACAATTAACAATTCATATAAATATTTACTGCAACAGAAAATAACAAGAAAAGTACAAATTATTAACAAAAAAAAAAAAAACAAAATTTAAATTTAAACACGAGCCAAAAACTCAAAGAGAGAGGAACATGTGTTAACGATTAAAATCTTGAAAGTAGAGAGCAAATATATTTGGAGCGATTACAAAATGTTGAAAATTATGTCATATTGTGTGAGGAAATTATTAATTTAATAACTTTATAACACATTTTAAGCTTAAAGCTGGGAACACAATTGGGACGAACGACGAGTTTCGTCTAGCACAACGAATTCGTCGGTAGAAGTTCGTTGTGTAAATACGCAGTGTGGCGCACAATTACGATGAAAAATTTAAAGCTGTCATATTAAACGCGTAATAAATAAAATTAAATTAAATACTTGAAAACATACCTTAGTTCTGTAGAGTGGATTACTGAAGTCCCAATCAGGTGCAACAAATAAATAACCACATTTTGAAACTTTACGTGATGCCTGTGAAATAGAAAAGAAATAAAAAAAATTAATTTAGAAAATTTACAATAAAATTTTAATTATTTTAGAAATATTAAATGATAAACACGAAAGCAATTAGTTGTAGACTTGACACATTCATTACGACAGTGACCAAGTTCGAGACTACCAATTTCATTTAAAATTTTTTTAAAGAAGTTCTTAGTTTTTCGAAATATATATAATAAAAAAACTGAGTAGGATCTGGCTAGACTCAAGCCTTGCGAATATCAAAATCGAAACAGTTGTAAGTGCAAGAGTTACCGCTGGAAAAATCACCACTAATCTGTGATGAGTTTGAAAAGTATTTAGAAACACGATTACACAATATAATACAAAATAACACAAACATATGAAAGGCCCATGGACTACTACTAAGAGATGTCACACTATATCGTTCGTATGTTCTTAGGCGAATGAGCGATATCGCGTGACATCATGGGTCAGGCAGTAAGACAGTCTAAAAATTTCTGTCTCTGAAGCTTTTTTAATAAGGACTGCAATTCCAGCTAATCAAAAAATTTTGCTAAAAAATTTTTTGTCATGAAATGATATTCTAGCTTTAACTGGAATCAAATTTGTTAAATTTTATAATTTTTTATCACAAGTTTTATGCACAGCATATTTAGGAATTCAAAAAAAATTAATAAAAAAAAATCATTGTTTAACACACGAATCAATCACAATCACGGTGAATTGTTTGCTTTCCCATCAATCTTAATTTGCATTTATTTTTTTAAATAATTATCTTCAGTATAATTATTTTCCCTACAACTGAAGCCTTTTTTTCTTAACTAATAAATCACTTTATAAAAATTGCAGCAGCTGTTGCTCAAAGCACCAGTAGCATTTTCTCATTGTTTGCATTTTATTTTTTTTTTAATATTTTTTATTTTTTTTTTGTTTCCCCCCAGCTTCTGTTTTGGTATCTTTATTTTAAATTAATTTAAAATTCAAAGTATGCTAAATTACATTTAATAGACCATTTTAAATGATTTTTCACATCGTTTAATTTGCTACCGAAGCAGAGGAGAACAGAAAACTTGAAAAAAATGATATTCAAAGTTTGAAACAACGAAGATTTAAAACTTGAAAACACAACTTGCACAAAATAATAGTAGGAGCTTTCGTATAATCATTACGAGTACAAGTGATTATATGTTAAAAGTAAAATGCAAGTAATTAACAATTTATTTCACTTGAAGCCCTTTCGAAATTCAATGAATATACTTGGTAGCTGTCAGGCTACAAGAGTAACAAAACAAAATAAAATTTTGTATTATTATATACGAGTATAATGTAATTAAAGACAAGATCAAAAGTTTAAAAGTTTTTTTTTAAGGAATACATGGTACTATGAAGGAAAAAAAGAAAAACTCTCACAGGAACTTCATAGAGAAATTGAATGATGGTGGAAAATTATACTTTTACTAAATAGACGTACAACTTGTACATTTAGTTCATCACAACAACAACAAAGAAATAGTTATACAGGAGTGTTGTGTGGGAAATCATGAGTGATTTGATGGCTTGCGATTCCCAATATGGCGAACCATGCCATGCCATGCCATACCATGTGGACTGCTTACGGTATGGGACTGTAACGCTGCGATTTTCATCGCTCTAAAAGAAGTACGGTCCAATGATGCCACCGCACAGTGCACCAATTCTCGCGAAGGCGGTCTTTTGATCGGCTGGGAATTTTGGTAAGCGATTTGTACGCATTGTTTTCATTTTAAGGTGAAATGGCAAATCTTACTGAACATTTTTGGTATTGCCAAATGTCACGAATCTTTTTTTTTTTACACTGAAAAATAAAATAGCAAAAAAATTATGGCCTGCTGTGGCCAATGTGTTTCATGCTTTAATCAGCTGATTGTCAGTAATAAATTTACTTAAAAGTGTGGAATATATTGATGGAAAGGAATTTCTATACTATTTCGTATGTATTGTGGTTAAAAATTAACATATCATTCTTGTATAATTTTTAAGAGCTTATTTGCGAAGTTCAGTATTCACTTTGCTTTTTTTTCCTGCTGCTTCTTTATTCTGTTCCAGACCTTAACTCTCACATAGTCTCCAATATGCTAAATTAGATGTGATTTATACTTTTGCCCTAGACATTTCCATAAGCATAATAGAATTTTTCCTCGTCATTAACAGCTGTTGTCTCTCTTTTATTAATTCAAAAGTGAGAACATATATGAGCTCAGTGCTCTCAGTAGTGTATGGTTATGGCAGCAAACCAAAATTTAATTGATTTATATGGTTATGCTTATTGTTTTGGCAAAATTATAAGTTACTTATAAGTGAATCCATTACAGCCATTCCTAAACAAGAGCAGAAAGCGTTTTCTAGCTGTCAAAAATTCTCATGCCCATATAATTTGTAAGTAGCATACCGAAATACCGCGGCGGCAACGCATTGCAATTGGAAAATCCGATTTTGACAGTGCGTTTAATAGTGAAGTAAGTTGCAAATAAAGAAGGTAAAAGGTATGGCTGTTAGTCGCGATAAGATTGGTTCGCTCAGTTGCTCTCTCTCTCTCTCTCTGGTTATGGTTAACTCAACGTCTAATTTAACATTTACTTCGCCGATATTGCTAAAATACATTAAGCATGGAGATTAAAGCATGTCAGAAAATTGAGAATACCTAATGACTGGGTTGAATCCACGTGGTAACATTTCAGACCACACGTAACAATGTTGTCTTTGCCTCAAATTCATTTTCACTCATGGAAATTGTTTTGAACATTCACAAAGGAATTTTGAAATCTGTTATTCTTGACGAGGGTGCTGATGGCCGAGTAGTTAGCGTTTTGGCTCTTCAATCAAAAGAACCCCGGTTCGATTCCCATACCGGTCTGTAATTTTCTGTACTACAGCACCCGCCTTCGTCGTTATGTGAGCAATAAAACATCGACGGAGTAAAATAATAATAAATAATATGGCTCCCCTTATCATAAAAATAATGCTTCAAAATTAACATCAGGGGTGCCGTAACTTCGCTTCATAATTAATACGCTACTGCAGAGTTGTGAAAGGATAAAGTTCTTCCTACCACTTTCACTAACTGTCTATTCTGTAATTTACATCTCTTTTTCCTACTAATTATATAGTTCCAGTGCAAAACATTGCGCTATATGTAGGGGACTTCCCCTTAGCACTGCTCCAACAGAAAAACGAGCTGCCTGTCTATCTAGTTCCAGCACACTGCATTGCATATGTATCCTAATAATAAGGCACTTTTTTTTAAACAATTAGTTACTGTAAACGTCGAGTTATAAACTCATTATATTTACAGAACTTTCGGTATAAATTTTCTTATAATACACATTTGCTTAGGAATAAATTACAACATTCCATATCAAATGAAATTCCTATACATTTTAATAAAATTTTGTTTGAAATTTCGATTCGTATCGAATGCCGTAATTTAGCTCCTGGCAGGGAATAATTTCCGTAGCCAAATTTTTTTCATACGAGTATATAGACTTATTGCACTTTCCAGCAAATGGCTCTAATCATATAATACAAATCTGTAATGTATTTATAACAACTTTGCAAACTTTTATGATACCCGAATACTATACTGAGAATTTCAATTAATTTTAAGTGCACAGTAACACAAAAATGAAAAAAAATTACCGTCATTATCGAAATCAATTTATCAATAATGAGTCATGTACCATAAATCATGCACAGACTTATTAAAAAGCAGCACTGCAATAAAAGTGTTAAATAAAACTTAAAGTTCGTGTCTGAAATCTTTTTTGACATTTAATGAATTTTAAGAGCTTTAGAAGTAATAAAAGCGAAAAAAAAACATTTAACAGCGCACTTTAATGGCATTTTTGTGAGACACTAGTTGTACGCCCGTAAAAACTACCATGGGAGTTTTTATTATTATTATTATTTTTTTTTTGACAAGAAAACAGCCAGCAATCTAGTTTTATATTGTAAGCAAAATAATTAACTTTAATATATTTTTATCTTAGTTAAATAATAAACTTTATCAATTAATTAAATTCACACCAGCTCTAAATTTAAGATCACGAGGTAGTAAAGCCGAACACAAAAGTTTATAATTCATATTTACAAATTCCATATTAAATATTGGTGCAGCAGTTTGTTGTTGCCACAATAGAATTTTAGAGGATTTTGTAACCAAAACAACTATGGACGTCCATGCTCATTCTCCCCCAATTGTTGTTCCCAGAATTTTTTTATTTATTTTTTTTTAGTTTTTTTTATGACATTTTGAAAGCACAACTGTTTACCGTTTCATTTGTAAAAAGTTATTGTTAAGAGTTTTTAAACAAAATAGAGCAACAACAAAGAAGCCAGTGGCTACTAAAGGGTGACCTTTTCACAGGAAAACTGACTGTAGAATCTCGTTGTTTTATTGCTATTTCAATGGCAAGGGGTTCTAATGACGTCAGGCTGAAACCTTTTTAAGTATGGCGAGGTTGTAATGGAGATCCTCCCCGTTTGTGGCGCATTTTTGTACCCTGCGATGTCGGAAATTTGTAGTGCAATGACCCCAAATACTACAGCATATATACACCAAATATAAAAGCATGCGTTGTATACGCAGGTAGTGGACCAAGATTGAAAACAATATTGGTTGTTAAGTGAAGTATTTGCGAACTGTTACTTTATTTAATTTATAATTTCATAAACAGAAGGAACACGGAATAATTCTTAAACTCACTTGCTCTACTGCTTGTAGAGTAAAGGCGAAAACAACCCAGCCAACAGCACCCCAAGATTTATGATACATTTTGAGAGTATCATGGTAGTCTTGAAATAATCTTTCAGATAATTCGATCGACCATTGAAAATAATTTTTATTCTATAAGACAAGAGGCATCATCAATGACGTCCATAAAAAACCTTTATTATTGCTACATTGGGTAGTATCGCTGAAGACACCAAGGCAAAGGGTGGCGATGGCTAAAGTAGTCTGTACGTTGAGTAAAAAACCAAAAAAGTTTTGGGTTGGTCCCAAATTTCAGACTAAATGATTTTTACTGTGTCTTTATGTCAGTAATAAAAATTGGTGCCAAACACAGCTTCAAAATATGAATGCGTCCTCCTTGACCCCAGAGAAAACCATAAAACCAAAAAATACGGTGTAATTACATCAATAATAAACGGCCTCCATTGCTGGAAAAATTTACCGCAAATTGTGCTTCTTCTTTTATCACTCACAGAGTATCGAATTCACGACGACCAATATTTTTTACCTGCAATTTCTTTAAATTCGAAATTCAATACCTCTGAAAAAACACGGTT
Organism: Dexiosoma caninum; assembly: GCA_963924685.1. Lineage (NCBI taxonomy): Eukaryota > Metazoa > Arthropoda > Insecta > Diptera > Tachinidae > Dexiosoma > Dexiosoma caninum. Next base: position 13,725,159 of record OZ004727.1, read on the forward strand.
TAATGTTATTTCTACGTGATTATTTTTTTAATAATTTAGAAATTATCGAAAATACACAAATTGTTGCATGTAAACACATACAGAAACAACAAATATCTCTAGTCATTGACTCATTCTTAAGAGTTTTCGCTTTGGCATAGACATTTTTAAACGTTTTGCTAAATAAATTTTGGTAAAAAAAAAAAATGAAATAAATTACAGCAAAAAAAAATATTTAATGATTGTTAATAATGGGCGCCGAAAATACACACATATTTGTCGGATTTTATGGGTCATGAACGGTAGCAATTGGCTGTTTGTTTCATTCAGTTGTGGGAGAATTTCTGAGAAATCAAACACATATGGACGGTCACTGAAGTGGTGAACAAGACATGGAAAAAATAATTCATATTTATTTACAATTTTATGTGATATCAGAATTGTTTATTTTGTTTTTTTCATAAATAAATATTTTATAAAACGAAAAAAATTCAGAATTTTTTATAATATTGATGGCCTGATATTAAATTTATCAACTGATATACAGTTGGGGGGTTTCAAATGGTAGTCATAAAGTCATATATTTCAAAAAAATAATACGAAAAAATATAACTGCTGAGAACAATCCGTCATAATTTAATGTGCTACGAGTATGTAAAAAAATTCAATCAGTAAGTATGATAAGTAAAATATATTTGATATCGCAATGCTAAAAGGAAGTGGAAAAACTTAAATAATTCGACTAGTTAAAATAGTAAATAAGAAATTACCGGTACATCTTGTAATACGTAATTTTGCAATTAAAATTATAAAATTTTTATTTTGGCACTCAAAATTATTGAAAACAAAAATAAACGAAAACAGCTGTTCGCAGTGATAGGAACTAAATATTTTTCCCAACGGCGGCTAATAGCTAACCGTTAAGTAACTGCCAGCCTGATAAGGTATATTATTGTAAGATGCTCTGATTTTTTTCTTTCCTACTTACTTTTGTGTTGCAAAAATTTTGTTTTAAAGTGATACCTTTACATGAGTGTTTGATTTTTAAACAATGTCTTATTTTTATATTGCATATAAGTAGCGTGGGCTTATAAATATAATCGCTGGATCGTCTAAAAAGTCTCAAGGAATGGCTATGATTTCTGCTGTTTCTTGTTTTTCTTTTATCAATTCACTTTTCTTTTATTTAAGTTAGTTTCCAAATACATATATGACTTTATGACACTTCGTGAGTTCCTCCACGTTTTGTTGTACATTATAAGCTGGCTTTCAAACGTTATAATTTTTTAAAGCCCTTCGTATATTAACATTGATTAATAACTGTTTGATTAGTAACAAGTAGAAAAATATTTTAGGTCTATTTGTAGAAAGTTATTTGTAAATTTTGTAAACAAAATTAATTTTTTTCTTTATACGAAAGCTTATCTGCGATTTATGTAGGTCTTAGCAAAACAATATTTTGTTTCTATTATTTTTTTTTTCTTGTTCTCTTAACGTTAAAACTATTTTTGGCAAATATTTAGAGAGTTGTGCCATATTTCCATTAGGTGTTGCCAATTTAAATTTCAATTTATTACCATTTTTTTTTTTTTATTTTTATTTTTTGGCTAGTTAAGTGCCAAACATGCTGTGTTTCGATCAACAAACAAAATACCATAGATATGTATGTGTAGATATCTTTTCTTTTATCTACCAAAAAGAAAATCACACAAAATGCAAAAAAATCTACAAAAAATAAAAAAGTTTACTTACGGGTTTAATAATCACCGGCTGCTTTAAGTATTTTTTTTTTTTTGGTTTTATTTTGTTAGTGAAAGCATGTAAAAAGTTAACAAAAGAAATAAAAAATTATTGTTAATTTTATATTTAATATGCGTTAAAAAAAGCAGACACTCAAGAGAAAAGCATAAGACCAGCAACATCAATTGAACTTTATAATCAGTCTATTAAAGTTAATGACACCACGCAAAAGCTACAATTTAATTACAAAAAAAAAATACTTGGCGGTTTTTAATGAAATTACAATATCAAAAAATTATAACAAAAAACAACTGGTAACAACTACAATAATACATTTTGATTTAAAGATGACATTTAGCTGGCATTAATGCGATGAACAAATAAAAAAAACACACATACACACACACAACTAAGAGAACCACTACGACTCTAGTGGAGAATAGCGCCAAATACTACTTTTGGCAAATACTCGTAACTAGTTTTATTATTTCTTTGTAAAAATTTATCTAATAGTTGAAAAAAAATTGCCAATAAACAAAAATCGTAATAGCTTAACTACACGAGGGTGGTACTACGGCATCGAGCATCTTATAAAACATTCAGTTGCAGTAAACAGCTGATAAACACTCGGACAAATTAAACAAATAATAGATTTGACAAAACTTTGCGAATATAATTAATACAGTAACATTTTGTTTCGTTTAAGCCATTTTAAAGTTTGGTTAGTTCGGCAGGTTGTTGGAAGAAAGGTCCCGACCCACTTGGATCCAACTTAATTATGGTCCCATAAAAACAGCTGATTTCTTTACTCTGAGTGAAATTTTTATTAGCAGAAAAGACGTTTCAATTTTTAAGTGTTTTTTCTTTATTAATAAAAAAAAAATATTACTCAAGAAAATTAATAAAGAACATATAGCCCCATTCATTTAACTCTATAGCCAAAAATGATATCCTCCACCAACAAAGATAATTTGAAATTCTCGATAATATGACATTCAAGGGACAAAAAAAGTTCAAATAATCGAGATTTCAAATTAAGAAGAATTTAATTGAAAGCAAAGGGCACGGTAAAAGCAATCTGATATCAAAGCAGGCAACTAAAACACAAAAACATGCACTCTACGTTAGAGTGGGGCGATTAGTATGGAAGGAAAAAAATCTTAATGGGCGCTTCGCGTTTCTGATTCTTGGGATTGTACTAAGCAAAAAAGTCCACTAGACCATACGTCTACGGTGAAAATCGAGCTGGCGCATTTTGACTTGATCAGACTTTTGTCACGTTTTTTTTTTTGGATATTTTGGCCTATAACAGCCAAACCATTGAGATTTTCGATCCAATACTTTTCACTTTTTGGAACGCTCCTTCAGGCAGTTTTGGCCTTGTGAAAGTGCAAATTTTTCGTGAAAATATTGATAAATTACCATTTTCAGTTGTTCATAGCGCAAAATCATAAAAATGTTCTATTTCTTACTTTTTATTCTATTTTTTTATTTATTCTATTTATTTTATTTATCCCTTTTCTGTAGTTCCAGCACAATGCATCGCATGTGTAGGAGTCATCTCCTGAGTGCTGGTCCAAGATAAAATAATAAAAAATATCAAATTTTTTAGCAACTATAATTTTCTTGCCCAATTATCAATTGCTAAAATTATGTTGTAAAATTATAAGGGCAATGTTAAATGCATAGTCTAAAAAAAAACTGCATATATACTAGTCTAAAGAAACACAAAAATATTTAAATAAATACATTTGAGTATAGAATAATAAGCCAATAAAGGTACATGTCTGAACACCGTACAAGGATTTCTTTAGACTTTGAACGGCAAAAAAATACGAATTAACGATGAGATCAAAGTGTACGGAATTTTTATGAATTAAAGAATTTTTTTCAAGGGACCAGTCGCTTATTTCGAATTGTTGAAGTTTTCGAATTAACGGGCTACGAACTATTGCAGTTTGACTGTAGTCGAAATCATATACAGCTGTAGTAGCTTTAATACGCGAAATTGTATTTTTAAGTACTTTAAGTATTTAAATATCATAAAAAGAAGCAGTGCAAACCCGAATATCATATTTAAATAGCACTGAAATCTAAATACGATTTAAATAGATGTTATTGTAATTTTGATAAAATTTAAAAAAATTCCTCATCCAACGAATTTTGTTTGCTCGGTTTACTATTCAGCAAATAAAATTTCAAACCCCCACACAGTGTTCAGGCAGCATTTAAATTAAATTTTTTATTCATTTTTTTTTCACAGCTTTTGTTAGCTTTACTTAGACACGCCGTCTAATGCAAATACCACCCTCGTAATAATAATTGCAAAGATATATGAATGAACTTAAAGTTTAAATTGAAGCTACTTGCATAAAACTCGTAAAGAAAAAAAAAACAAAAACAAAATAAACAAAAAAGAAGAAAACCCCAAAAACATTTGGAAAATTGGAAAATGTCATAAAAGTCACGATTTCTTTTAGGTTGAACAAAATAGAAAACAAAAAAAGAAATCTAAATAAAAGAATTAAATAATACTGCACAGATGAGTTAACTACTGGTTTATGGTGGTGAAGTTTTTGTTATCTAATAATCTATGATGAACGGAAATAAAAAATAAATTTTATAACTTTTAAGAGAAGAAATCAGAAGTTTGCTACTAACAAAGGACAGCAGACCAGGTGTGAATTAGCAGGCGAGCAGCACCTTTTATGTAAGAAATTTTTTCTATAAGGCAGTTACTCCTTAAGAGTTCGGCGTTTCTTTTTTATCACCCTTTGTCCCACCTTTGAATTATGAGGGATGGCTTAATATTTTTCAAAAAGTTTTGTTTTTTGGTAACGGTAGACTCGTAGTGTATATTAAGAGCTTTAAAATAAAACTAAATTGGCCTCTGTAGCACCGCAGATATTGAATTTAGAAGTTGAAATGCATAATAGTTTGGGAAATTTAGAAGAAATTGTGGGCCCTGTAGACCTAGCGGCCTAAAACTTTGAAATTTTTTTGTTTCTTAGCGAGAATAACAAGTATACCAAATTTCATTGACATCGGAGCCAGACAAGAAAATGCATGATTGATTTGTTTTTGAATTACCCAAATGTGAACTCTGATGTCTCTTGGAGGGAGCTAGGATTTGATTGTAGATCCATACTTTCTTCTGCTGGTTTTCTTAGAATTTTGTGCAGATTTCGATTTTGCTATACGCCTGTTGACCAAAAAAAATTCACCCACCCTGATATGCATATAAAGTGATAAAATACACGGAACTGCAATATTTTTAAAAATATTTTTAAATATATTTTCTAAAAAGCCCAAGCAGTTGAATGCTGCTTTTCAGAGTTGAAAAAATGACGATTCCACAAAACTCTAGAAAAAATTTTTCAGACATTTATCAATAATCTTTTGAAAAATTCTGTTCTCCTTGCATGGGCTGTTGTTAAAAGTTAATTTTGTTTTTAAATTTTTTTCTTAAATAAATTGATTGACGTTTATTAACGATGTTACACGAAACATTTTGTTTTATACAAAATACTCGTATCTCTGCGATTCAATGAAATAAGCCTTAAAATTATAAATAATTATAGGCAATTATAATAAGTTTTTTTCCTTTTTCCTTTCTTTCTTATGCTTAAATTGTTATTTAATAATTGAAACATCATCATATTGGAAATGAAAATACCACCTTTCAATTTCACTTTAATGCGTGTGTGCGTGTGTGCGTGTGTAATTTTTGATTGTCAATATTGATTGTTTGCCATAAGCACGAGTGTGTTTTTTTTGGGGGGCTCAATTTATTATATTTCTTTGGCTTTTGCTTGGAATTTCTTTTATTTTTAACATCCAACAGCTAATAAATCGTTTAAGAAATGGTTTGTTTAAAATTTGCTTTGTTTTTTTTAGGGATTACATGTCAGTATAAGAAAACGATAAAATTTGGTAACAAGATACTTGAAACTGTTGAAAGCAAATTTTGTTTATTGCCTGAAATGTTTTTTCTTTTTTTAGAAATAAATAAGAAATTTTTTAAATAAAATATCGTACAAGATTTTTTTCTTCTTTTGGAATTTACGACTTAGACAATCAAATTTTATTTTCATTGATTTCTTAAAATAAAAATATAAGAAACATTTTTTTTTAAACAGCTCCTATAAATGGACTAAATCGATATCTCTCATAGATGGATGATATTTCTAATTATAGAAAATTATTTCATTTCGTGCCTTTTGAATTAGAAAAATGTTATTGGCTGTGATTTATTGTCCACTTCCGGGAGCTTTCACTGTACTATAATAATTGATGACAATACGAAGAGTTAAATTTTATTTGCATGATTTGATTTCCTTAAAGATAAAAATTTTGTGGCATTGAGTTTTGAAGGAAAAATAATATTTGGTTCGATTCTGGTATTTCTAACAGAACTTAGAATACATTGCACATATTTAATTTCTTACTGGTAATACAAAAAAGCAATAAATTTTTGAAATAAAATTTTAAGGTTTAAAAAAATATTTTGATCACATTTTATTAATTTTTTGGAAAAATCCTTTTTAAATAAAAAATATCATATCAATGAATGTGAAATACTATTCTGAATGTAATTTTTTAAATAATTTCTTGATTGTGTGTCAGTTGTTGTCGGAAGGTTTCAGTGGCGAAGGCATAGTCACTGGTCACTGAACAATACCGGCTTCAGCTGATAGCAATTCACAAGCACATCAGAACGCCCTCCTTCGTCGGTATTGTGTAGCACCGGCGAAGTAAAATAATAATAATAAAAATGGCTACTAAACCGAAGCTTCAGCACTGCTAAACCCAGGGTCTAAGCGGGAATCGAACCCACACATCCATTTTGACAAGACTAATGCCCATGGTCTAGACTACAGAAGCACCATAAAGCAGAACCAAAGTTTGTCATTAAAAAAAGAATTACAGCTAAAGAACATCGAGTGAATTTTGCACCACCTTGTAGATTGAGCACACTTTACTGATTGGTTTGTGGTTGATGGACACATTCTTTTCCAGCATGAGTGATTTCAAAAATATATTCATACGAAATTATAACAAGACATATCCTAACGTATCTGTTAAAATTAGCACAAAAAAAAAACTTTGAATTATCTTTGAGTAAAGCATTATTTTCTTCGTTTCTCTCCCTCACGAATCGTCTTCAAGGAATAAATTTCTTAATAACAACGTGTTAGTGAAGCGACTGTAAAACGAAATATAATATTTCTAGTGAGATTTAATTTCTTTTGCAAAAACCAACCCAAAAGAAGCATCATAAGCAATATGAAACTAAAGTAAAGTGTCCCTTAAACTCATCTTGACTTGACGATTTTTCTACCAATTTCATCCGAAAAAGACACACTATTGAAGATGATTATTTATTTATCAGCTAAGGAATTTTTTTTACTTATCCGACTTGTTATGCTGTTTTCATATTGAGAAGTTTGTTTTTGTTCTTAAATGAAAAATAAAAGTGTATGTTCAACTCGTGACCACAGTGATCACATCACCTAAACAATGACTCATATCATTATAAAAACATACAGGACCCACAAGAGCAACATTTTATTAAGAAACTACTAATATTTAAATTAACTATCAATATGGTTTCACTTTATTCCCAAATAAATATATATGGTCTACCAACAGCCACTTCCGAACTTGGGCAGTTTATAATGGGCATATATTTCTGTCAAATTAGTTGTTATTTATTCAATCTATTCTGAAAAATCCCCATTATCGGATGTAGCAAACGTGCAAATGAAAAATTTTTTTTTATCAAAACGAGTGTTTTGTTCGTTCTACGTACCGCGCGAAAAATCATATTCAGCGATGAGGATCATTTCTGAATTTTGGACGATAGCAATTCACATGAAATCCATGTGAATCAATATTTAATAAGGACTTTGGGCTGGCGGCATCATCGGTGCAAATTTCTTTGAGAACGACGTTGGCCAGGCTATTACTGTTCACGGCGAGCACTACAAGTCACCGATTACCAACTTCGTCTTCTACCAGCGATTTGAGGGCATGGTCATCTCCAAACTTTTTCTTGTGGGGTTTTCTTAAATCTTAAAGCTCTTAAAGTCTGCAAACAAATAATCAGAAAAATAAATTTTCAATATACACGGTACGCGGGTAACTTTATGGATTTCAATGGAAATTTTAAATGTGCAGAGAATTTCTGTAGTTTTAAAACTTTGTTAAGGTATGAATATATTTATTTTATATAATTAATATTGTTTTCAAGAAATGAAAATAAAATAAGAAAAACCACCCCCGGACAACTTTGAAAAAAAAGAGCATACGTTGGGTATTAAAAAGAAAAATTTGAATGAGCTCCGTTAAACATGAAAAATCGAGAGGAACTGTGTTTGTAATTTTGCACCAAATTGACTTAAATTAAAGAAGCAAGCTTGCCATCGAATGTCTTTGAGAAAAATATAAACTTGTATCCTCAATATGTAAAGGAATCTTGTTATTTATACAAATAAAAAATCAATTTCTATCGGCCCATCTTTCTCCATTTTAGTGAAATTCATCTTCTAGAGAAATTCCAAATTAAAGGGTTTAATACTCAAAAACCAGCCAAATGCAGAGTTGTGCAAGAATCTCTTTCTACCTCTTTCTCTCTCTCTCTCTCCCTCGCTGTCTCTCTTTTTATCATAAAACCACAAGTTTCATCCTCAGATTAATATTATAGTCAATAGCAATAATAATATGTTTAACTCAATCACGTACATTAAAAATTGTCACAAATTAACGATAATGACAATTTATATTACTTGTTGCTTAAGTAGCTGCCATAAATAATGAGACACTCAAGAAAATTCAATTTAGCAAATTAAAATAGTCATTAAAAACCCAAAACCGGCAAAAAATAATAAATTAAACATTACAAAACATAAAACAAACAACAATGGTCGATAAAAAAAATATATGAATGTATGTACATCCACATGTACATATGTATATACGAAAAAAAGTCACAAACTACCTAAATCCCTCTCCCCTCCAACTATACGCCGACGCCAACAACATCAACAAGAAGACATTAAACTAAAGATTCTTGTTAAAAACAGACAACAATTTCGCTTTCAACGGTTGTGTGGCAGAAAAGCGCAAAAAAAAAATGTTTGAGTTGAAGTTGAAAAATAAAATATAAAAAAGCGTAAAACCGTGAAAACCATGACCTACTATTTGGGTGGATGTATAATTTGCTATGAAAAGCAACAACAACAATAAAACGCTAGTTGAAGATTTTTTTTTTTTATTATTGTAATATTTTATGAACTTTAACAACACTGTTTAGTACATCAAATAACAACAAATGCAACTGATTAAAAAAAATTAATAAAAAAAAACAATCCCCACGATTATACTGACAACATTTATGTATTCACACATTTACAAATATTATGGTGGTTCCTCTTTCTGAGGAGAACATTAGGCTTTCGAATATACGTTCAAATTTAAGTAATGCTCATAAAAATTTTTTGAGACAAATCTTACCAATAGTATAATTGTGAAAGTTTGCATATTTGGATGTTTGTTGCACCATCACGCAAAAACTGTTTATTGGATTCGAATGAAATTTAATGGACAAGTGCAGAAGTCGAGTAACGAGGTTATTTCGGCCTCTCCGAATCTATCCAAGCGATTCGAGGAAACTTTAAGCTATATTTAGGAATAGAAGGAAACATAAGCTTTTAACGTTTTTTTTGTTTTTTTTTTTTTTTTATCTTTGACCAGCACTCAGGAAATGACTCCTACGCATGCGAAGCATTGTGCTCGAACTATAGGAAAGGGATAGTAGGACAAACGACAGGAGGTGAAGCTTAATTAATTATTTTTGCAGCTCGGCTTTCGCACGTTCTTTGTTTATACTCGTAGCAGTGCTGAAGCTTCGGTTCAGTAGCCATTTTTTATTACTGTTTTACTTCGCCGATGCTACACAATACCGACGAAGGAGGGCGTTTTGATGCGATTGTGGATTGCTATCAGCTGAACCCGGTATTGTTCAGTGACCAGTGACTATGCCTTCGCCACTGAAACTATCCGACAACAACTGACACACAAAGACACACTAATGCACCACAGAAAAATGCGAGATGTTTTTTTTTATTTTAAAATTTTTAGTCTGAAACTGGGATTGAACCAGGTCTGTTTTTGGATTCGTAGTCAACGTGCAGACTACCATCCATCGTATCATCGCCACCCACAATTGCAAAAATTGAATTACAAAAGTGAGAAAGGGGCAATTTCGCCCTCTCCGAATTTCTATAAACGACTGCAATGAAACTTTAAATACCGAAATAATGAAACATGGCTCTAAAATATTTCAGAAAATTGAGAGTATGATGACAACTCTGCAAACACAATATGGCAGACGCTCCAAAATGGCGGACTACTCTTTTTATACACCTCGTGTTATGAATATCAAATTAAAGCGATTTTTAAGGAAGGAACTCCAAAGCAAATGGAATCACTAGAAACACAATAAAGCATAGGCCCCAAAAGGGCTGACAACTGTATAAGTGTATATGGGGGGTAGTGAAGCGCACCGGGTTAATCCAGTAATTAATAAAACTTCTAACCTATCGAAAAGTCTTTTAGCAGCGAGCAGCTAAAAGAAAACTATCTTTTTTTATTCCTCATTCATTTAGGGATTTGATTACACAGTAACGATAATGGGCAAATGGAACTTGTAATACCGCCAGGACACTATGGCCTGGCTATGAGGAGCTATTATTTTACTAGAGGTTAATATTGATCGGATACGATTGCTGGTAGAGGTGCTAACCAGGCACCGCTCTTGCTTTGAGGATGGTTCTGAATAGCAAGCAACAACTATTGTAGCTGCTGTAATAATCTGAATGGAAAGACAATGTACCTCCTTTGACAATATTCTGCTTCTTTTTAGAAGATGTATTGATCTGGAGCAGGCGTCTGTACTTTAACTCCTTTGCCATGGTACTACACTAGCTAATGCTCACAGAAGGAACTTCGGTTTTTATACTTTTGCTGTGTTGGATGAACTATTAAGAGCAGAGTTGAACATAATCTTCAGATCGCTAAGCGAGGTGGCACCGCTACCTATGTAAGGATAGTATCAAAAAAAAAAAACTAAAGTGAACTAATAGACCCAAGTCTATCAACTTTCTGCGGGAGAGAGCACCCTTAGGCCTAAACCATAACCTCAGGAATTTTAAATGAATTGCAAAGCAAACAACAACAGATTGACATCAAACTTTTTTAGAATGCAAAACTATTAAAGGTAGCTCATATAGGGCCGCCCTAATGTTTCTGGTAAATTCATAGGGTCGATGATTTTTCACTTCGTACAATTAAAATATAATTTATACGATTCACACGGTTATAATGAAGAAAGTTAAGCTTGAACCAAAGCTTGTAAACTGATGAACCAAAACATTAAAAATATCACGCCATATATTTTAATTAAACGTTTTTCAGCTGTAGTGTTGAAATGAGAAAACTTAAAAAAGTTTTAATTAAAAAAAAATTATTAATAAAATACAAAGTAACATATTCAGTCATCACCACTACGTTAACAGTTTTCGAAGTGTCCAGTTACTTTAACAGCAGAACTGAACACGTGCAATGCGCTGGACGCAGCTAAACCAGGTATGTACAATTAATCACAGAACTAGTAGGTTGGTTTTTCCTGAATTTGTCATAAAAGCCACTTGTAACAACCCCGATTGAGGAAATTCTCAACCGGAATAGTTCAGTTTATGATGGCAAGAAATGTGAGGCTAAGAACCCCCGCCGTTTCACGGCAAGAGCTGAGAAGTGGCACATGAGGGGAGTAGCAGTCTCCTTTTGCTTCTCCACAAACCCACATGCTGAGTCTATAGGCATGCCTTCCAATGAGACCATAACCCGTAAAGAACCGCGAAAATTTACATTATTATTTATTCTTACTCTTAAATGGCGGCTGAGCGTAGCAGTCGTCCGATTTCATAAAATTTTTCAAATGATACGTATTTTCGTGATCATAAATTTCAAAAAATTCGTAGCTTTACATTTAATAGTTTTCATAAGACTGCCTTTAATGGCACTGAAATGGCAAAATCTGATACTGTGAGTTGTAGGGATTTTTTAAAAAAGTGATTAACAGTGCTGCTGCACTGTCCTTTCGTGTCCTTAAAACAATCTAACACAACAATGTGTTGATAGAAAATATATAGACGATATGCCCCTTTTTACAGCAACTGAACAGCTTAATTAATGCTTCGAAACAGTGTCGTAACCCCTTGGAAACCCAAGCAAGGAAAAAAACCATGTTCAGATAATGTCATGTTGTTCAAACTTATCGCATAATTAAAAAGCAGTCGTCAAGGCAAAACGTCGACCGACAGACAATGATAAACATGTATAACTGATAGTGACCATATTTTTAAAGGCTACTTATTCCATAAAATGTGTGACTGTTATTTTAAAGCACAACTTAAAAGCCCTCAACAGAAACCGTGATGTGAACATGTTTGCTGCGCATTACTTTCAGTTAAATGGCTGCCACTTGTAACCAATTTGTGCCTACTAATGAAGGCCATCTACTCCTTTTCTTTATATTTTTTTTTATTTCTGGCGAAAAAGGTACAACAAATTAAATCTTTTGATTATAAAACTTATGAAAGTAAAAACTTCAATTAATCAGTTTCATTTGAAAATACATGACAGACAAGTTATAATTTACAAAAAATTCCAAATAAGGAAACGAATTAAATAAGTGAATATATTTTCAAGTGGGAACCCTGAAAAGAAAACGAAAGTGAATATCAAGTGCAACGTGCAGCGAAGGAAACAAGTGCAAGTTTACATTTTTGTTTTTTGTTTGTTTTGTTTTTACTCTCTATCATTCACAATGTTGTTAATGCTGTTGTCGCAGTTTTTGTATTTCATTTATTGTATCTGTATTGTGATATGATTTAAGAGTAAGACCGCGAACACAAGTCGTCATATTAAAGCAGATGTAAACTTTAGCACAACAACCTTTTAGCCAACTAAACTGAACAGCTTTCAGAGACAATACGGCACAGGAAACTGTAAACGTGCAACACAGCAACAACTGAAGCGAGTGACCAACATTGAGCAGCAACAATAAAAATAACAAAAACAAAAGTAAAAACAAAAACGAAAATGAAAACAACAACAAAAACAGTACCCAACGACATTAACAAGTAACCACAAATAAATGCCACAGTCTCATACAAAAACAGCCGCCACAAATGAAAGCGAATGTTGCGACGAATGTGTGTGTGTGTCTATGTGCAAGTCTTATGTAGTCATTGTGTAAAGGCATTCAATATGTTTTCGGGCACTCTTTTTAACCAAAAGCACAGCATGTCTTTAATGCTAAACAAAAGTAAAGAAAGTAAATTGTAAGAAAATCATTCGAACTTCATTTAAAGTAAAACAGAGCGCGCTAATCATGTAGCAACAGGAGTCACGGCATACCAAATGTGTTGTACACCTTAAATACGCGGTTAATAACAATATAGACCTGACAAAGCAAGTGCCTATATGAGCCATTAATATCAGCCTGTCTGGAAAGGTATTAAACGAATTTCGATTGACATTTCGGAATTTTTCAGCTAAACATACCACATACATATGCAGCTGAAAATATAATTCCATCAAAGGATTTTAACTAGAAGACTGAATCGAAGACGGCGCAAAATAATGGGTAGAAAAAAAATTCCAACAAAAAAATTCTATTGAAATAGAAGAATTTTAATAGTCCGCAAATTGTTAAAAAAAAAGCTTTATTTTAATAATTTTTAGTAGCTAAATAAATACTTTACAGAAAAAAACTAAACAAACAAAAATTCTGCATGTAGGAAAAAACTGGCCGTCCTCAAATGGGGCCAATGGACTTGTTTGTGAAAATTTTCATAACATCCCTTTTTTCTATGCATAGCGAATTGATGCAATTTTTTTACATTGCCAATCACTTTGCCTGTGGCTTATGGTACATCTCAACTGATTTGGCAGCTTTTTTGGAAAGTGTCCAGTGTTGTCATAATTCATGTCTGGACGTATTAAAGTCGGTTTACGCCGCTTGTCAGTGCACTTCTCAGCTCCTAACAGCTGGAAATAAAATCAGCTGATACTCCTGCGAAACTATAGCTGGTCCATCTTATCGTCGGTAGCTAATTGATATAGTCGTCAGGCATTAGAAACAGACAAATCGAGCATATAAATATAACCCATCACCATTTTTTGCCTCGTACAGCTGATATATGTACATATATTACTGAAATTGATGCAATTGATTAGCCCCATGCCTTTGTTGTAGTTCTGCAAGGCAAAAGGGATGTTTACGTTTAATTTCTTTTTCTATGCAGCTCCATCTTTTCACATTTCCGAGCCGATACACACAATCACACGAAAAAGATTTCACTGGCTGTTTCTCATTGGTAGTCAAATTCTGCAAGCACCTTCTTGACAGATTGCAGGTTAATTTTTTCATTCTATTTTCACTCACTCACTGTGTACCAGTACCACGATAACAGTCTTCATGTAATTCGCACGGGAATGCATGACTGGTGGAAAAGTTGTCGCAATATACTACGAGTATATACAATATATTTTGCATACGAGTATTATTGCCATAAAATACAAACCAGAAACACATGGGTACACAAGCAAAAATTAAGTAGAATAATATTAGTTTTCTGCCCATTGGACCCATTTAAGACCACCATACAAATACAGGGTGTCTGGTGGCAAATTTATACTTTTAAATACGATTATTTTACAAAGTAATAAACGGTGCGGAGGGAGGGTGGCGCTGTTGGAATTATCGATTATGCGGATTTGTCAATCACGATGTCGCAGTGGTCGAGTGAAGATAGCGCGTTCGCTGTGGAGTCATTTTTTACGAGTAATAATTCTTATGCAGTGTTTACCAAACACATACATAGGCATTTTCTTATTCTCTTTTTTTATAAAATTAAAGAAACAAGCGGCGTACACCCTCCTTTGGCAACTGCTTGTTTATGACTGAATAAAACAAATAATGGTATAAACACAATTGTGACGAATGACGAACTTCGCACAGCACGACGAACTTATCATCAAGAATTCGTTGCGTAAATTCGTCGAATAAGACACAATTAGAGCTAAAATAACAGCTCTTAATGTCATTTAAAATTATATGTTATTTAGATACATAAATAAATAAAAATTCTTAAAACATGAACAAAAACATTTTACGTTTTGAGCATCTTATTAAAATTATAAACATCATGTTCATGATGGTAGAAACTTTTATTTCAATCTAATTCCACCAATTTTCATTAATTAATGAATTTTCTAATACATTGTTGTTTACATTTAGCAGGTGACCATATTTCAACAAAAAAAAAAAAAAAACATTGATATGAGAAGATAAAATAATGACAAAAACGAATTAAAACAATACTGTATATAATTAAAAAAGTGGTTATTGAATTTATGTCCTGTAAATAAAAAAGAAAACAATTCTTAAAGCAAAAAGTTAATTTATTTACTATACACTAAAAAATGTAAAAGGAAAACGGCCACTCTGCACCAATTTATTCGTCATTCGTCGGCGTAAGAAATAGAAATAAACCTATCGGAAAGTTCGTTGTGCACGACGTATTTCGTCCAACGTACATATTGTGTGTATTTTCATTTACACAAATGTGTTTTATTTACAATGACGAATATTCGTTACGAAAAATTCGTCGTTCGTCCCAGTTGTGTTTATAGCATAAAGTTGATATATTCAGTGTTGCCGATTACTAAAACTGTAATCGTAACCCTATATGTACATCACAAGCTCTTTTTAAAACTTCTTATTAAATTGCTAGCGGTATTTATTGTATTACTTTTTGTGTATTACTTTGTCCTTTTATTAATATTGAAGTTGTAACTTAATTATTATCGATTGAATTGTTAGTCAAAGTGCTAAAGAATAAAACAAAACTTGTCAAATAATAAAAACAGTGAAATTAACTTTTTATTTAATGTGTTGCCTAATAAATATATAAAAGTTTAATATTGAATGGTAAAAAAAAATATTTTTTTGCAGAAAATATTTCTGGAAAATCGAAATGTCTAATATGTGGGCGTGTATAATATTGAGAGACATTATAGAAGTATCCACAAGGACTACGAAAAATGTGTTAAAAGTGTTAAAAGAAATGAAATCCTCATGACATTAAAAAAACGTTTTTACAAAAACACTGTTCTTATGTAATTCCTCGTCGACAATTTTGTTCAAAGTTCGGTATTCGGTGAATAAGTGATGGACCGAGTGTAAAGTTAATTCGTTCTTGGGTGCAGAGATTCCGCGCAATTGCTTCGACTATGAATGCCCCATGGCCAGGGCCCAGTCGACCTTCAGGGAATACCGAAAACATTGAACTGGTTGAAAGCAGTTTACGGAAAAGAGCAGCCTCGCTGAGACTTCCAAGAGCGCTTATTGATGAAATTTCAAAAAAGGATCTAAAGGATCTGGATGACATACTCTTCAAAAAAATAAAATCCGCATTTCCATTCTATCGCTCAATGCTCTTAGTAAAACTTTGTGTCAATTATTACGTTTTCTATTTAAGTTTGAAAATATAAATCTCCTACCAGACACCCTGTTAATGCCTCCGTTCCGTCAAATATTGTCATATATTTGCAATTTCATAATAATTTGATAAAAATACTGTATTTAAAATAAATCCATGCTGAAAGTGTAAAATTGCGTCTACGTAAATGTAAAAAATAATAACGTAGCTTTGATCAAGAACCTAGTTCGTAAAAGTAATAAATTTAAATGTAAAATTTTCTTAAATTTAAACACATAATTATAAAAGATACTAATTTAATTTTAAGTTACACGGTTAGTCAACGCAAATTTGTTTATAAACAGAATATACATCATCGGAAATAATTAAAGTGGGCGAACCGTCCTCATATGAGTACGCCGGATAAAACCGTTCGTTTTTCTCACCACCGTTCGTTTTCAACATTTGATTTTTCTTAAAAACGTATGGATTTTCATCACATACATACTTGTATAGCAGTAGAACACATCTAAAGCCTGGAATTTCTCCAAAGCTAAACTAATTAAAAATGCAATTAATTTCACATTTCACTTCAATAAATAATTAAACAAATACACTCCTTCAAAGGCCTGTTCTTCAAGTTTGTGTACCCGTAGCTGTGCATAATCATTGTTATCGATTGTTTTTGTTTTGCTTTTTTTCATTAAATATTATTTCATTTAAATAAAAACAAAAAAAAGAAAAGAAAAAGAAAAATGCATGAGAATTCTCAAAAAAAAAAAAAAAGAAAAGAAAACTGTTTATTTTCAAGGAATAAGCAAAAGTTGAATGAATGCAGGCATGCATGCAGGCAGGAATTAAATAAGCGAGAGAGTGAATGAAATGAACTAATAATACTGGTTGCTGCTTAGTCACCACTTGCAAATTCATTGCTATGGCAACAGCATTGTGGTTATTAATTCTCTATTAACAATAAACAGCAGTGAATTTCTCTGCATTTGTTTATTTTTCAAGTTATTTTGAACCCTTGATGATTCCCCACGAATATTAAAATTTTAAATTTTACCGCGACTGATGTTGCAAGTTGTTGCACTTTTTACGAAATGGAAAGTTGTTCGGTGAATTTTGTTTGTTGTTGTCTGAGGTCTGTAATGAAACATTTATTATTATTTAATTTTTTTTTTTTACTTTTTTGTGGGAAGTTAATTTGTTTTCATTTCTGTTAAGAAATTTTATGCAAGTTTTTGCCTTTTGTCTCCTAAACTGCATTATGGGCTGCTAAGTTGCATGTAAATGTAGAAGTCCATATGCATGTTGTAAACTGTGAATGCAACTTGACGCTTAACAGTTTGTTTGGATTTGATTATTTTTTGTTGTTGGATTTTTTTTTGTGCAGATTGTTGCTTAGTTTTGGGCGTTGCTTTTTAAGTATAAATTTTAGTTTTTTTTTCTTGTTGCCTTTTTTGGCAGACAGTGTGGGTATTTTAATTTATTTATTTATTCCAATTTAATAAGAGCGGCCTTTTTGCGAAACTTTTTAATAAAATGATGTGTCATGCAACAGAACAGTTTTCCCTTTCATTAAAGGTGATAGTAATTTTAATATTGCCTTTTTAGGTTGACATATGATTAAGCTTTTTGTCTGCTTTTCTGAGTAGTAAAATAAGTATGTGTAGATTATTGGATGGGAAATAATTAAAATAATGTCAACATATGGACCACCAGGAAGATAGTTGTCTTTTTTTATATTTATTTTGTATTTTGTGAATTCTAGAAATTGTGTAAAATTGCCTTGAAAATAAATTAAATTTAATATGCCGGAAATTAAAAACAAAATTCTTTAAATTAAAAAATATTAATTTAAAAAATGAATAAAGACTGAAATACAAAGTGGAAAAATTTTTTTTGGATTTACAAAAGTTATATTGATTGAATTTGGTATGGAAATTTGTCTATTATACTTTTTATAAATAAAAAAAATTTATAAATACAGCAGTAACATTCTAAGATTATGGATTTGTATATGAGTTTTTAGTAAACATTTTTTATTTATTGATGAATTTTTAATAATTTTGTTCAACGCCAGACAAAATTAACAATCGTATATCATTATAATGAATTTAATGCCGCATTAACAGCCATTCGATAATTATAATATTTCGATAAATCCTTGAATAACTAAAACAAGGGAACACGATTTTTGTTTATTGATGTTACCTGTGGATTATTATCAGCTGAAACCGGTACTGTTAAGTAACCAGTGACTATGCCTTCGCCACGGAAACAGCCCGACAATAACTGACACAAAGTCACACTAATGCACATCAGAAAATTGCGAAGTGGTATTATGACTCAGTCTCAAACCGGTGTTGAACCCAGGAATTTTGGTTTTGTAGTCACCGTTCTAACTATCTCAACCGTCGCCACCCTCATCTATGGTATAACAAACAACGACTGCGCTAACGAAAGTTTCTCCGCATAAGACATAATGGTCTAGCAAAAGCTTTGAGAAATCACGCTTTCTTCGTTAAAAATTTGGATCTTTAACTTGATAAAAACTATCTATATAAATTTACATACATTAGGATGACTATTTTTTATTTCATATTTAATTTTAGTACTTTTTTTTGTTTTTTCTTTTGATTTTATTTATTTTCATCAAAATAAATATAGTTCGCAGTTGGTTTTTTAAATAAACCTTTTATTTCGTTTGATATAAGCTACTTAATCGACAAAGAGTCCTAAACATTTTTGACTTGGTTTAGGCAAAAACTGCAGTTGCATTAACTGAGGTTACACTGTAATTACTAGCATTGCGATAACGGCGGTGAGTTAACCTATGGATTGCGACACCCTTAACATTTCATATCGTCCTCTTCCGTAGGAGGTTGAGTAGCTTCGAAATAGAGTTTGAGGGGTGCCACATCCATGACAGTTGTATTAAATTTTTGGTCACTTAAGATGTAATTGCTATCTGTGGCCAAATACAAGACGAGAATTGCTGCCAACTATATAAGTAGTTTCAACGCAGGCAGCTTGCCGTCATCTAAATGTTTAAAAGTAGTAGTACACTTACAAAATTCTTACAGTAATGGACGGTAGTTTATTCAAGAAGTTATTCAAGAATAAACATTGAAAATTGAAAGTAATTTTATTTTTAACTGTTTCAGACGTTAATTTAATAAATTAAGTACACATTTTAATCCGGATTTTCGGTTGCTTTCAAAATTGTAATTTGTTTATGTATAAAAGAAAAAAAAAAATTTTTTTTAAAGGTGTTAATCAGTAAATCAGTAGTTTTAACGCGCTTGAGGGTTTTTTTCTAGTACGGTAAAATTATTGGTAATTCTCAAATAGTTTAGGAAATCACAACAACGTGTGAGATTTTTTCCCTAGACCTAGGCATATACATATATATACATATGTATATCTATATCGCAAACAACAAAAATAAATCAATAATTGAAAACAAAAAATATTTGATTTATTTATTCAACACTTGAACTATGAAAAAACAATGAATAAATCAGTTGTTTTTACGAAATTTGGGATTGATTTATTTGGTAGTAAAAATAGCAGAAACAAAGGAAAAATCTTTAATTTGTACGGAAGTCGTTGTTTCTTTATTAGTAAGTTAAAATAAACAAAATATGGAAAAATATATTTATTTTTACGGGTTTTTAACTCATTTAATTTTTTTACATTTAAAAATTAAATGAACTTTTATTCAAATTTAAATGAAAAATAAGTAGATCGGTTTTTAAGTGAAGTTTCATTTATTTTAAATTGCAATTTCAGTTAATTTAATGTACAGAATAATTTGAGTGTATTAGTATTATGTAGTGTGCAGAGATATGTATATGTAATTAATAAACTTGAGCATTTATGCCTTAAGCAACAAACTTCAATTTGAGTTCACAAATATTGGCCTCTGTATAACTTAGAGCCTGATATTAGTTAAATATCAATTTAAAGGTACATATGTATATTAATATGAGAAATTACAATGACAAATTAATTTTCAAATTAATTTACACACTGTCAGCTATTACAATAAGTCTTCGATTTATTTGAAAACTAAAAAACATTTATTTCATACAAAATCTGAATTGTGTTCATCATCTTAGACCAATGACCTAAGGACAGCTTCAAATCTTTAAAATAGATAATAAATAAACATTGTTTTCGGCTCTAAAATGAAATAAATTACTAAAACGAAATATTTGGAATTTCAACAAAATGATTTTCTTTTAATTCCATTATCAAAAAAAAAAAAAAACGTTAAACAACATTTTTCACCATGAAAGAAATAAATTATATTCGGGGAAAAATAAACTTTACGTTTATTTTTTTTTATCACAACGATTATGAAAAAAAAACTTCTTATAACAAGATGCTGACAATTGCATTGTTGCAATAAATGATTTGTACTATGAAATACTATTGCAATTGTTCGTTTTGTTGTTATTATGAGTGTAGATGTGTAGCTGGTTTTGTTGCTGTTTTTATTGTTGTCGTTGTCATGATGCCCTTGTGTGTCAAATCAATCATTAAATGTCAACGCTTTGGGACATAATTTTTGAGCAGCTATTCATCATAAAAAGAAAAACAACGCAACACAACAAAAAACGTTTCAGCGTATCTCTTAATCTTTGTGAAATTTGGTAAAAACAATTTCATTGTAAAAACTGTTAAGGAAACATATTTTGTCAGTTTCTTTTTTCTTTATTTTCAATTTTTTTTTTATTCATTTTTAGCTTGTAAAAAGCAACAAGACGATAATTGCACGACTGCCAAGGAAAAATGCTTATAAATCATTTAGAAAACATACACTTTCATTTTCGATACTGAAGACTTCAATCACAAGGAATTTCGCAGAAAAAAAAATATGTTTTTGAGTTGTAAATATGTGCAAAATTTAAAAGGCAATAAACACCAGCGAACATGTCATAAATATTACGTTACTGTTTGGGAAACAAAAAAATTTTACAGTCATGAGCAAGAAAACATATTTTTTAGCATGCAACAAATTTAAAAAAGTTTTGCAAAAGGTACATGTACAAAAAACTGTACTTTTTCACTAAAAGGTTGTTATTTTATAAAAGAAGCTTTCGTAAGTAAGAAACTGTTTCATTAAAACGGTACTTTTTCATTACAAAGGTACTTTTTCACTAAAAGGGTGCTTTTTCATTAAAAATGTTTCGTTGAATAGGTACTTTTATTTTGAAATTTTACTATTATTTTAAAACAATATTTCTAATTTAAAAAGTTACTTTTCCATTTCTATGCGGTATTTTTCATTAAAAATGTACTTTAAAAGATATTTTTTTTTTTAATTTTATAGCTTGCTTTACAATTACCATAGATTTATATCATTGTTCTTAACGGGCTTCTCCACCTAATGGAAAAAAATGTATTCCCATTTGGTTTATGCAAGCTTATATAGTTAAAAAAAATTTATATAAAAAAAATCTCCATAATATCGTTACGATAATTGTTTAAGTATTATTTTGGGGTTAGAAACTTTAAGCTTAAAATTTGTTTTTCTTTTTTATTTTTCTATTTCGATATTTCGTTAACATCTTCAGGAAATTTTTATTATTTTTTATAACAATTTTTCTTTTTGAAATTAATATAAAAAAAAAAATAAAAACAAACCTTTAAGCCTAAAGAAAAGATATAAACTGTTATTAAAAGAAATAAGCTTTAATAAATAGAAATTTATTTAAGGAAATAATATTTGTACTAAATGGACAATGACGTTAAATTATTTGGTTCCGGTAGCACTAAATTGAAACGTAGAAATATTAAAATATTAAATTGAGAACCATGAATATGTCTAGATATTTTTCTTTAACCACTTGCATTAATGAAAATGCAGAAATTTTCCCCAAAAACGATAGTCAAACAAATTTTCCATACCAGCATGACTGAATGTAGCGTGCCATAAAGTTTGAAAATCACGAAGCAATTTCTTTGAAATAATTATAAAGCCAATGAACCTTGAATGTCACAAAAATACCACAATGTAACAGTCATAAAGTGGTTATTGATTTTAAAATTGAAATCTTTTCTCATTTTTGTACTTTTTTCGTTTCCTTCCAAATGGAATAGAAAATCAAGCAAGACGAGCAATAAAAAAAACTTGATGAGTTAAATGGAAAATAAAATAATGTTTTGCCAAAATCCTAAGATAAATAGACATGCCAACACTGGCAACAATTTAAGATGACGATCCATGATTGTCACAAAATTAAAAAAAAAAAAAGCAAATTTGCTTTTAAGTTTAACAACAATGCCAACTACTACAGCAACAATAACAACAAAATTTGTATACAATTTTTCCCCAACATTCAAAATGATGAAAAACTTTAAAAGCTGTCAATGTGACATTTTAGTGAAAGTAAAAACTTGAATTAGATTTATTATGCTTAAAAAGTATTGCTGACAAGAGCAACAACAACACAAAACAAAACAAAACAAGACAAAAAAACATAAACAATTACAAAACTTATATCTGCATGTATGACGTTGATGACGTTTATGATAATAATGATCTTTATCTACATCATTACGGATTATCAGTTTCTACAAAACAATACGCTGTCAAGCGATTAAATTTTTGTTTTAGAAATGAATTTACTTTGCGGGCATTTCTTAAAGGAAACTTCAAGTGACAATAACAAATTGTATAATTAAGGTTTTTTTTTCTTTTTTGATAGCTGACAAAATGTTATTCAAAAAGATAGATGTTTAATGAGTTCAAAAGAGCTTACCAAACACAAGTGTCATGTAGTTGAAAAATACATAGTATTGAATGGTTGTGCTTACCTGCAAAGAAATAAAGAAAAGAGAAATTTCAATAAAAGGATGACAAATTTAAATGATAAATTAAAACGTATTTAACACTAATTTAATTATGAAAAATTTTTCAATTCAATAGAATTATTCTGATGTTTGAAGACTTTTGTATACCCTGTGTATAGAGTGTATACGAATTGAAGACTTATTTAACACAAAAAGAAACTCCTTTTAATTAAGAGTAATTTTTTAATTGTTTGGATGTTTAAAATTACAAAAAAAAACACAGACAAATGAAAACAATAGACAATGAAATATTTATATGGGATGATAAATTAATGCGTGCCATTTACTTTTTAAAGATTATTTCTAGTAAATGTTGTACACCGTACGTGAGCTACAATGGCATCTGTAATGTTGTTGTCTGCCAGGGCTGGAATTATTGCTCGCTTGTCCCAGTACACGAGAGACTTCACGTATTCCCACAAAAAAAAATCGTCTAGTGGGATGAAATCGCATGATTTTGGTAGCTTCTAAATATGAGATTAATTGCTCACCAAACTCTCCTATGAATAAGTTCGGGTGCAAAAAAAACTCAGTAATCACCGCACGTTACAAGTCCAATTGTTTACAACGGCGCCGAATTGACTGACATATCGCGATCTTCATTAATAGTGGATGTGTTAATAAGGATTTCTTTATTAATGTCCATTAAAGTGAAACTGGTGTAAATTTTTTCGTTGTAAGGGAAAATTCATTATAATCGCTACTCGTAATAAACGAACTCTATGTATGTATATGCATTACAGAGAAAAAATTTATTTAAATTTCTGTTTAACGCACAGTTATACAAGACTTGAAATGGCAAATTTATTAAATTGTAAAATTTTCCCACCAATTGTGAACAACTTCGATTGGTTTGTTTTACCACTACCTCCGCAGCTTCATGGAGTTTTAATATTTTCGTTATATCGTTCTCGGGCCATATTTTGTTGAATTTTTCTCTATATATACGTTTTTGTAATTTGTGGATTTTCCATATTTTAAATTTTTTTTTTTTAATTTTTATTGTTGACTGTCATTTAGCAAATAAGTGTTGCAAACGTGTAGTAATTATAACTATGATTACTATTGTTCTTTATTTACACCAGTGTAGCAAATGCGTATGTTGTTATTTGGTTAGTGTGGAGTAAAAATTCCTATACAACTTTGCAAATGCAAAGATGCAAGACCACTTGCACGATATTATGATATGGGCTATTTTGAATATATTTTGCTAGTATTTTGCTTTATATTTTTTGCATGAATTCTAATTTATTTAATAAAATTTCATAAAAACTATAGAAAGTCATTAACAACTATTCTGAAATGCATTAGTGTGTATGATAAACTCATGCACACACGATTGTCAGATTTTACAATATTGTACGATATGGCAGTATGGTGGCAATGCGCTCACAATGAAAAATTGTCAGTTCAGACTATTGTAAGAAAAGCCGACAATTTCATTGTAACACAGTAGTCCGACTATAAATTTATCCGCCAACAAAAATTGTCTCTTCACACGGTTGTCAGTTTATTGTATGGCAAAAGTTGATAGATTCGATGTTGAACATTGTATCTTAATATTTATGGGCAGCGTTGCCAATAGAAATATTTATCTGACAATAGTGTGCACTAAATTAAACACAACTGACTATAACAAATGACCGTACAATATCTAGCGGAGAACACCCGCCATTGTCAGATGTCTGGCAATATTATTGTCGTACAATGCATTGACAGTGCTTTTTGTCAAAATGTTGCTACACAAATATTGTGAGTTCACACGGTTGTTACACATTTTTTTACAATTTTTCTGTCAAAATTAGAGTCGACAATCGACATAGCTTAATATACAATAGCGCGACCATAGCCGTCGGTATTTGATCAGTGAAAGTATTGGGTGCCTCCGTAGCCTAGTGCATGAGCATGATTGATAGGCTAAATCTGGAGGTTGCGGGTTCGATTCCCGCCTAGACCCTGGGTGTTTCTGCAGACCAGCTAATAACTACGCAGAATGTGTGTAAACTCAGAAATAATATTCGACGAGTCAAAAAAAAAAAATTAAACCGCCAGAAATGCTGTGGCTTACAAATTCGCAAAATGTGTAACAGTCGAATTAAGTCACACTCTACCAGTTCACATGTCTTTGCAGTACATTATCTCTTTCCAAAAAAGAAAGTAACATACATTGTTACAATTATTGATACACATGTTAATAAGCTAAGCGTTATTTTTCTTTTTTCTTTTGAGTTCTTGAAAATCATTATATGTTCCCTTCATCGAGCAGATATATTGATTTTACATATGTAATCAAAATGAGCTAATGATCGAAAAACTACGGGCAGGAAAAATTGCATGTGCTAGTTACTAAGAAACAAACTAAATCAAAGAAAAAAAATTGTAAATCACACTGACAAACACCAGCAGAACGGAACAACATGCCATTTTCGAAGGCACATATACCTTCATTTTGATAACAATGGCTTTGATAGTACCAATACTACAATTAGTACATTCTAAATTTGTGTCTCTGTTTGTTCTAAATAAATGTATAACCAAGCTGCCTATGTCCAGTTAATAAAGACCTTAAAAAAATTCTGATGAAAGACCTCCCTGTAAATAAAAGCATAACGTAGTTGGCCTACTTATTAACTAAACCGTAGCACCAAACTTTGATAAAAATGAAATGAATTGCCTGTTTAGGTATTGCACACTTCTAACCAAACATATCCTTATGCAACGATGTTACTGGTCGCTGTACAGTGTTCTTTTTTCCACTTTTCCACATGATATGCATTTCTATTGGCAATTATGGTATAAAAAAAAACCATAAGAAATGGATTAGAAAAAAAATCACAATACATTTTCCAACTAATTTTCCAGCTTTAGTCGTTCTCTCATTATGCAGTCGTACGTTTTTATTTTTCTTATTTTTAATTCAAAGTTTTTAAAATAGTAACGAAACCGGTACTAGTTAAACTCATTCATAAATTTCAACTAATATGCTGCAGCTTGTACTCGTATGCTGTATTTTTCAATTCATTCATTTGTTCATTCGTTCATAACTCGCGTTATTCAGTCAGTCAGACAATGCGTTTTATTAATAAAGATTTTCATAAGACCATAATAAACTTTAGGTTTGTAAATAAATCCATGTTTGTTTTTATATATTTTTACCATTTTTATATTATTTAATGTGAAATGTCTATGTTTGTAAATACGAATCAACAGAGCTACTACAACAACAACAACAACAACAACAACAACAACAACAAGTTGCTTGATAAGCCAGCCAAGACAACTTTTGAGATGCTGGTTGCTTTTATATGGTTGGCATGTTTTCCTCTCCCCCAAAAAAAAAAAATATTAAACAAAGTAGAACAATTAATTTACCATAAGAATTATACGATAGAAATAATAAGCCACGTATATGCAATTTACTAAAACTGCAATTATAGTACCGGAACGTGTAACATAGATTTATTTTTTTTTTTTGACTTTTTATTACTAATTAATATCAATATAATAAATATAACCTTTTGGTTGTACAATCAATGCACTAACTTCTCATTCCTCTTAACGGCTATAGACTGCAAAATGGCATATATGTTAAAGATTTAAAAGGTGTCAGAATAATGAGCAGAGCTTTGCAGTACGTTTTGGCAGCGTTGAGTTTACGAAAACTTTTGGAATTTTTCTTTAAAAAAAAAAAAAAATTTCCATTTTATATTTAATTGTTAAGCTCGCGGTCGTTATTGTTTTATAATTGTATTTTTGGTATTTATTTTCGATATTTCGTTAAGAGTTTGTTAACATAGTCAGGAACTAAATGATGCAAAATTTTAAGTATTTTCAATATGAAATATACGCGGGCATGTTCTGTAAAGCGAATTCGCAAAAAAATTTTCGATTATCTAACGAATAAACATACTTAGGTGTTCTGTAAATTCGCATACTTTTACTCGGTTTAAAAACGAGTAGATAAGTCCGGAGGAAATTAAATTGAATGTACTATCTTTCTAATAAATAACTGATGAAGCAATTACCAATTTTTACTTGAAGTCTTTCTGTTATTAAATGAAGTCAACTTATATATTCTGTGATAGATTTAAATACAAAATAATCAATTTAAAAAACATGTTCTCGTTAAAGTATGCAGATAAAGTAGATGGATGAATAAAAGCACATTTTCATTAAATTCATTAAAAAAAATTACTTTTAAATAAGAATAAACATTATGTTGAACAAATTTTCAATACGTTTTGACGTTTAAAAATTCTTATTCGAAAGCAAGTTCGAATGTTGGAAATCGTGTGATTTTTAGAACACCCTATAAGCATTTATTCGGGTTTGAGAAATCACTCGTTTTTAAATCGACTTGGTTTACAGAGGTATAAATACAGGGGTATAATATAAAATAAATTTAAACGAAGGTCAAAGACAATAGAATCTATAAACTTTTTGTGGAAATTATTAGAAAGGAAAACGCCATAAGTTTGTGTAAATGCATTTTCATTGAAATTAAAGCAGTTAATTTTCAGCAGTTAAATACGCACCAATAAATATTATATCGCGAACACTTCGTGCGTTTTCTTGAGAGGCGCTCATTGCATCATTATATTCGCCGTAAATCGTATACGTGTCACATAGAATTTGCATAAATGCATATTGCGTATACGCCCAGTGTTACCTACGAAATTTATTTTGCTAGACTTCAGGCAATGTTTTGTTATACCACCCACGTTCACACTTATGTTTTTAAACGCGTTTAAGCAAAGTGTTTTAATAACTAAACACAACCGTTCACACTATATTTGAGATGTTTAAGAATGACGTTTTATCAGCTGTTTATGGTTTCGTAAACAATTGTATACAATTTTGAGAAAATTAAAAACATATTAAAATTGGAGAAAAGTACAATTGTGAAATTATCAGCTGCATTTTTAAATTTTTTTTAAAGATGGAATTGTTAACATCGATGAACTATTTAAAGATGAAATAAATATGTATAAGAAGAAACATCGCTATTTTAATATGTGTTTATTAGCCATAAAAAAGTGATACATTCATCAAAAACACACTGAACATATCCCAAAATTGAATGCAACCCTGCCATTTACGCGTTTAAGGAAGTGTTTAAATCTAAAACATTTCATTTGAGATGTTTGACAAAACGCGTCAATGTATGGTAAAATATCTCAAAATCGATGTGCTTAATCCTTAAACACGGTAGGTGTGAACATAGTATAAAACAACAATTGAAAATTTTCGTGTTTAAAAATGTTTTAACAAGTGAAAAAATTTCAAATATTATTCAAATAAGGGACGAATAATATATAAATAACGAAAAACATTATTTTCATTTAGAAAAAAGATTATTTTATTTTTAACACGCCGTGTGCGAGTAAATTGTTTTTGTACGTCGTTACTCGCAGCGTGCTTTTCACACCCCAAGCTAAACATTATTCACTTTTGCACAACAATGAACAAATAGAGGTCGAAACTAATATTGTTTGTTCAACAAAAGCTTAAACTTTAAATATAATAACTTTTCCTAAGTTGTATATAAAATTGTTATTGAAAAATTTTATGCACAAAATAGGCTAGAAAATAATCATATCATAATTAATTTTTAGGAGCAATAAAATTATAGTAAAAAATTTAATATTGTATAATTTTAAGAAACATAAAAAATATTCTATAAAAAACAAAAAATTGCAAAGAATAGCAATGTGGGCAAATATTACTTATGTGACACTTTTGCGCATAAATTTTGGGCAAAAAGCTCATTGATTTTTAACTTTCAAATCTTTTGAAAGGGGAGAACTCGATAAATCTCATCTTTTTATGTTACTTTGGCAACTTGAAACGGGTACATCTAACGCCTTTTTGAAATTTTTGGCTAAAGTTGAAATTTGTGAACTAATAACTTGATGGTCGTGAATTAGAGACAATCCAATATGCATTAAAAAAGCGACACGCCTTATAGTTTTGTTGGGGAAGTTACTTGCAAAAACCACTAATGAATCAATTCCAGTTGTGTTGATAATATGATAAAATACTTTTAAGAGGCCATCGAAAGCTTATTCTGCATACATCGTATCTAACACAACTTTGATCTACAACATCTACGCCTGTTTTTGTCATGTTGTAGAACAAAACAGTATCTGGTTTCTTATGTCCTGCTTGCCCAAATAATGGCGGGCTAATTAAAATAAAACCCATCCAAGCGACAAGTAGATTACTCATTAGCACGGCTGCCAGATGTGACGATTTTGCAAATTAATTAATAAATATTAAAATGTCGATTTGACGGTTATTTCTTTAATAATGAAGTTTTTTTGCAATGATCTCAATATGGCAAATTTCTGCATGTTCAGTAGGTTTCATAAAAGTAAATAACCATTTCGTAGCGACTCAACTATAACATTGTAAAATCAATTATGGGCAAAATCATTTTAATTAAATAGCATATGGACAATTCCACGATCTAGAACTGGGACACTCGCTTGCCTTTGAAGTGAGGTATCAAGAACGCGACAAAATTTAAAAGTCGCTTTCAACTGCATTTAGAAAAATTAAAAAAAATTAGCGAATTACAACACCATTTTTGGAAGGATTTTTGTTTTAAATTAAAATAGAATAATATGCTTTTCAACTGATGGTAGTCATATATAAATATGTGTGTTCCTCTTTTTTGAACAACCTTTACTATGATTTAGCAGCCGATATTTAGAACGGGACTTATTTTCATACAAGGTTTGTAATAAAAATTTTATCAAATTTAAATTATATTAACGGTGAAAATTTTTATGCTCATTATTTTATAGATATTTTTATAAAAAATACTAAGGGTACTCATGAAAACGCTTAAAATTGCCATTTGTGCAATTGGGGAAGTTTGCGTGACCTATTTCATGAAGCCCCTTTTTCAATTGTTGTGCAATTTTAAACAGTTAATCTCAAAGTAAACAAAAGCAGCTGACTTATTCAATGCACAATTAAGCTGTGCAAGTTTACGAGACTAAATTGTTGGGCAAATTTACGAGTTTTGTGTAAATGAATTTTCAAACAAATTTTAACAGTTCATTTACGAGAGCGTAAACTTGCACACTTTGCGCAATTTACGAGACTTTTACACGTTTTCATGAGGACCCTTACTGTATGAGAATACCATAACGTATGTAATTATACATTTCACATATTTTGTCGGGAAACAGCACAATTGTGAAATTAGAATCATAGATATTTTTACATATTTTTTTGCTATGTTATAAATAAGCCGTTGATTTTGAAACTGACACATCTCCATTCTTAGAAAAATATTTCTCAATCATTCAAATTTTTAAATGAAAATACATAATTTTCTTAAAATTTTAACATTTCCTATAGAATATTAGAAAAAAATCATTTGTATATTGATGTATTAATTTTCGATCCTGGCAGACTTTTCTGTAGAAACGCCCATATAATTGCATAAATACATAGCCATATATACGAGTGTTATTTAATTTGGAATATCATACGTTTTCTTAACAAACAGTTGTATTAGAATATAGAGCAAGATAAAATATATAAAAAAAATTAAAAATCTCTGAATAAAACTTTGTATTTTTGATAACAACCGCAGCTCACATATGTATGTCGAATAAATTCTTTCGCCATATAAAATCCAAAAAAGAGGTCACCGTGCCTTGCAGACGTAGAAAGATTTCAATTCATTACAAGCAAATGTTGAAAGCCATTGCTGATTTTTAGAAATATAAAATTAAACGATCAATACTTCTCGATGATTGGCAAAAGTATATAAAATGCAGCACAGCTTTGACATCAAAATAAAGTAAATTTTTTTTTTTTAATTGTAAAAGATTAAAGCCAACCCTCGTTATGTATGTTTATTACAAAATGATTCAAAGTTTTTACATGGTTTTGACCAAAACAACTTGCATTAATCTTTAAGGTTCTCCCATTAAGTTAATCACTGGAAACTTTTTAATGTTTAACAAATCACACTCATTTCATAAGAACAACAGCTTAAGACACAAAAATAATGCCCGCGCTCTCATATGGATTTCTTTCAATGACTGTCAGCCCAAAAATAAAAGAAATTGTTTTGTTCATCCTTTTGTTTGGGTGTGCGTGTGTGTGTGTTTATTTGTCGCCTCAAAAAATGCATACACTCATGTATGATCTAATTTATGAACGTTTTTGTTACCATAATGACACTTTTAAGTTTTTTTTTTCTCTTTTGTTGTTGATGATACGCTGGTGTGCCGGTTTTTTAAGCGGTTTTGTGTACTTAACCTGATTCATATCTGGCTTAAATATATAAGTTTTGTTGTTGTTGTGGTTTTTGTTTTTTAGAGCTGCTTTTGCTTTGTGCCTACAAGAAAAAAAATTGCTTTTTAGCCAAACGTGTAACAAAAGACCATAATGATTAACCTTAACATTTATCACCCAACAATAATCAGCTGGTTCATAATAAACTATACAACCCTGGAGCATAATTTCCAATAAACATACACACACACACACACACACACACACACACACACACACACACACACACATATACGCTACACGTTCTTTTGTAGCAGATAAGCTATGGCAGCTTACACAGCCTTAAAAAATAAAGTGCTGTTTTTGGGATAAATCGTTAAAATCGTAAAGAAAGCCAAACTCGCCAACAAAGCAAAAAAAATAAAATAAAAAAAAAAACACACATACACATTGTACACACAAATTGGCCAGAAATGCTTCCGTCATTGACATACAACATGACAATTGATTTTTGTTTTTGATACGCGCCAAAATTTACTACTGTCATCGTTATTTCAACGACTGCGAGTGTATTCCATTCCATTCCATTTATAAAGCCGTATGCAATAAATGCTAAAAACTAAGGTTACCTAAACTTAGTTTCTAGGACAAACGCGTCAAGCTGTGCACTTTTTTCTGTTTCTTTTGCTTGTTTGTGATGCTTCGACTACAGTCTGTTTTGCGCAAGATTTTACAAAAACAATGATAATTCTGTAGCATCCACAGTGCAGTTGATGTTGAACGGAAGAAAGGCAAAAAAAATAAGAACACATTTAAAGTATTTTATTGAGTTATTTTCAAGTTGAAATTCTATTTGTTGGTTTCTTTGTTTTTTTTTTTTTTTCAAGCACAATTTTTGTTTTCTATAAGTCACATGTGAGTCACAGTTATGTGCAGCATTGGCGCACAAACGAGTCATATATTCTGTGCAGAATACGAATACCACGAGGTAACAACAAATACGCCGAAGAAATCAAAACCAATATCAAATTATATATTATTTTATAACAGTAGCTGTGAAAACAATATACATAAGAAATTATAGACAAAAAAAAAGCAAATACTTTATAGAATAAATAAATATTCTTGCGGAAGTGTTGCACTCCGGAGATAAAGTCACTTGGGCAGAATTTACTTTAGCGTTAGCGGAAGTAACGTATTGCACGTTCGAATAACGTGTTCTCACAGGCGGCCACCATAAAAAAAAAAATTTAAATGATGCATGTAATTCAATAACAAAATTTTCCAAAATTAAGGTCTAATTATTCCAACCGTTCCGCAACTGCGGCAGGGTTTTTTTTTGTACGGTTTAATCTTCTAATAAGTGTATATTTTCTCCGCTGCACTGAAAACATTTACATTTTGAATTGAGGTGACCATATGCGATATGGCTAACGACAGCATGCTCAATAACACAATAACATCGCCACTAGAGATTCTAATGCAGCCTACAAACGGAGGAACATGGGCATGTTTCTTATTGAAATCAGTGTTTCCTTTCATGTGTCCAAAATACCAAAATTTTTTGATATTTTGCATGTTCCCTCATCTGTATTGATGTTTCCTGTTTTTGCTTTTTTCTGGCGTTGAGAGCAGTCGTGCCCTTAAGTGTTTTTTAAGGCACGGAGTAAAGGAAATTAATTCAATAAAAAAACAAAAATAAGACAAATTTCGAAAGCGAATCGAAAATAGTCAAAATTGGATAAATTTTATAAATTTGTATAAAAATTTACCACAATAACGGGGCATTAGATCTGAAGTTTATCAAAACAAAAATGAAAAATCAATTATAATAATTGCAGCCAGCACACTTTGCGAGTCACTCATTTATAAAATTCAAAAATCATTTCAAAAATCTTTAATACACAACTGATGTTTCCTAGTGTGGATTGCAAAATGGCATATTGAAATTTATATATTTTTATTATAAATAACTCAAAATTTTAATCTTTTGAGCTGTTCCTAGTTAAAAAATAAATAAAAAATTAAAAAATAATCCCCCCTGTTCTGTAAACCGTGTCGATTTACGAACGAGTGATTTCTCAAAACCGAATAAATGCTTATTTGGTATTCCAAAAATCACACGATTTCCAACATTCGAACTTGCTTTCGAATAAGATTTTTTAAACGTCAAAACATTTCAATGAAAACACGTGTTACAAAAATGTAGTATTGCCAGATCATTCAATGCCAAATAATTTCATTAGGTGAATTATTTTAAATGTATTTAAAAAAACACATTTTTAAAAAATTTTAATTTTTAATCGTTTTGTTTCTTTATTAATTACTGTTTAAATTATTAAATACTGCATTATTCACATTGACATATACTTTTTAAAAATTTGGGTAACTTTGATTTTCGACGTAAATCACAATTTGGTAGCCATATTGAGTTAAAATTTTGTGAAAAATGAAACAAACAAATTTTAAACTATTTTCATAAATTTTTTTGATATATATTTATTAAGCCTGAGGTCTTTTTTTATCTTATTTTGTTTTTTTATTATTCGATATTTCGTTAACAGCTTGTTAACATCATCAGGAATAATAGGAAATTATAATTCTTTGAAATATAAAAATATTTTTTCTAATAATAACAGGTCAATTAATAATATAATTAAAATATTTTCATAAATATTCACTTAAAGATAATCAGCCGTATTAATAAAAAATTCTTAAATAAGCTTTAAAATACATATTAGTTAAAACGCTTTTTAATCCTAAAACACGTTTTTTAAAAATTCATATTAATAATCAGTATTTTAGCTAACATACGTTTTAAGGTTTTACAAAAATGAGGATGGCAGCCCTAGATTTTTTATTTACCACTTGACTCCTAATGATGCAAAACCGTGATTATTAATTCACGCAGTAATCGTATCTAAATAGTTTCATTGTCGTGTTTAATCAGATTACTGTTGTTTATATTTAGAATAAAAAATGTATGATAAGTTGTACATTAATCAAAAAACTAATAACAGTAAAAATATCGCTTGGTAAGATTGCAATCTTTAGTGACTTATTTAATTGCAGTTAAAAGAGTATTTAAATAACGAGTTTAATACTATTTGTTTTGATTGTTTGCACATCACTACTTAGTCAAAATTAGTTTTATTTGAAATTTGTGTAACATTAATAATAATATAGAAAAGCAATAGAAATGGAACAAAAAAGAGCAGTGCAAACGCAAACGTTCCGAAAATTGGGTCGAATTTTTTTTCACAAATAACAATCACAATGAAAACAAACACTGCACAATATGACATCTTCAAATAGTATTAAAACAGGGTCGAACCAATTTTAAAATTTCCATATTTACACAAGGTTTAAAATGTGCATTTTAAGCTAAAATTCGTTTATTACTACCATTTTAATTATTTTTGCTTAAAAAAGCTTTAAAATGCGTTTTAAAATTTTTATTAATACGGCTGAATATATTTAACAATAAATTAAAATTAAGCTACTGAAAATTTTTTCAAAATAATGTTTATTCTTATTTACAAGTGATTTTTTTTTAATGATCTCATGAATTTAGTGAATTTAGTAAAAATGTGCTTTTATTCATCCATTTACTTTATGTGCCTAATTTAACAGGAACATTGGAGAGTATTGGAGTGTTTTTTAAATTGATTATTTTGTATTGAAATCTATCACAGAGCATATAATTTGATTTAATTTAATAAAAGAAAGACTTCAACAAGAAATTGGTAATTGCTTTCTTATGTTTCTTATGATTCGATTTAATTTCGACCGGACTTATCTACTCGATTTTAAATCGAGTAAAATTATGCGAATTCGGTTTACACAACCTAACCGAATATAAATAAAAATAATTTATCAAGAATTCGCTTAAAGGCCTACTGGCGATCTTGTTATTAGTACCAAGTGAAACGTAGACCAGCTAAACTATAGCGGAACAATAAATTGAAAATGTTTTAAATGAGTACGGCAAAATCGGGCAAGAAATTCTAAGTAACTTTGGTAGAAAAGAAAACACCATAAGGACACATACATACATACTCGTACACACGTGCAAACACACTAGTTTCTATAAAATATAAAATAAAGTATAAAATTCTATTTTTAGAACTATAAAATAAAATACAATAACGAATAAGGAACAGACACAAAAGTATATGCTCGCAATAGAACGAACGCATACATGCCAAAATATTAAAACAAAAAACAAATTTTGTTTCACTCCCGGTTGACTGACTGTTTATTGTGCATCTGAAGCAGAAATAAAATAAAAACAATTTTTGCCTGAAGTTATCATAGTGCTAAAGATTTTAAAGGAATTCTAACACTGGACAACGAGAATTTATTGGCCTGATGTTTTCTTAGTGAATTTGAATACATATTGAACTCCGATTAAAAGCCTATAAATTACTTGTTTTTGGATTGATTCTGGTTCTCGAGAAAAAAGCGGAGGTTGCACCATGTAATTTGCAATAACTCGAGAACTAGCTCTTCGATAGAACTGAGAAAACCACGAAAAGCTCGACAATAAAATAACCTTTAAATTGTGTTATTATACATTTTTTGCAAATCTTTATAGTTTAGGAGATATTCAGAATGTTTTGAGGAACACCCCGTTTTTTTCCAGAAAATTTAAAAAAAGTGGTGGACGATTGAGATGCAAAATGAACGCGCTCTCATTAAAATTTTCCATCTGGTTTTGTTGTCTGACTTTTACAAAAGCAAAAGTATCACACGACATATACGCATTCTGCATTGATAAATTTG
Organism: Dexiosoma caninum; assembly: GCA_963924685.1. NCBI lineage: Eukaryota > Metazoa > Arthropoda > Insecta > Diptera > Tachinidae > Dexiosoma > Dexiosoma caninum. The sequence continues at coordinate 13,761,341 of OZ004727.1, forward strand.
ACAAGTCACGTGTAAAAAATATATTGCAAAATGGCGGTTGTTGTAGATGCATTACTTTTCATCTGTAAGAGAGCCATTTTGTTTGATAATTTACTTTCGCCACCTTTGCATTCCTATACGCCGACATAGGAGAACATTGTGTAAGCAGAGACACTAATGTATATATCCGTAGGGTTCGAACCCACGACTTTCGGCATGTAGAGTCAACGCTTTAAGTACTACAACGGCACTGTTGCTCGCTTTTGCATTATCAATTCCGTACATCTAGAAAACTTTTCATTAACTGCATTTAATATATCGACCTCTTGACCCCTAATTATTGCAAAGGGGAAAATGTACATTGTACAGCAAAAGGTTTTTCTTTTCATTTTAGAATTTTATTAAAAATGACTTACGATCTAATTATCAGCAATTTTGACTTTTAGTACAACTTAAACTGTGAGTAGGTCCTTAAAATTTAAATTTTAAACATGAACTTTTCTCCAAAATCTCGCTTACAAGCATTTGACGCCAAGGGGTCGATATGAAAATGGTTCTAAACTTCGCTCATCTTAGATCCAGATATTTTAAGTACAAATTTTGTATAGGATAACCGGTTTTAAACTACACCTTAACTTTAACAATCGTTTCTGCATAAGACAGTTTAAAGTTAAAAAACCCGTGCGAGAAAATTATATTCCTGATCTATAAAAATTTCTACTAAAATGTTTCCTGCAACACTTGACTACCGAGAAATATTTATCTAACTTGAGTGAACTTATCCATTATCCCATTCCAAACGATTATTAATAATCGAAAATGCACATCTCTAAAATGCATGCTCTTTTTATCACGGTTCCATGTAGGACGACTTGTATTTTGTTTGTTTGCTGCTTTTAAAGCAAAAAGTTTTTATTTTTGGCTTAATGCCAGATAAAAGCTGTTACGTGCAATTGCAGCGGCAGTAGCACAAGCTCTGAAAATGTGGCAAGTATTCGTACAACTGCAGTCAGCAACTACAACAAATAGCATTACCGTTAAATGGTACAATATTGAAATTTATTTTTATGTTGATGATCATTTGATGAAAATTTTACGACGTCGTATACCAGCGCATACAAAGTGAGTACAAACCAACGAAGAGGAAACTTTTTACAGTGCAACTTTTGGCAATTGGAAGAAGAAAATATTCTGAAAGGATTTTTTTCTTTTTTTTTAATTTGTTAATTTAAAACAAGTTGTTTTCTTTTTATTAAACGCAGTTTGTAATGAAATTTTAGTGTTTGTATTTCGGTATGTTGTGCTAAAAAATGTTGCAGGGATACTCAAACTTTTACACCGATTTCAAATTAGAACAGATTGTGAGTGCCAGTAATATTTGTTTCAATTAATTATGATGTTGTCCTTAACATTAATTGGGTAGCAAATAAGGTCGCAAGCCGTACGATCGTTAATCTGTTAAAAATTGTACGAAACTAAAACTGTTACTTAATAATTTACTTTTACCTGAACTGATAGGAGTTCGCATAGGAAGGCTTTTAAAACTGCAGTTTGGCTTTTTAGGATGCATCTTAGCTTGGCATATTCTGATGCATTTTGTAATCAACTAATTGTTTATCAATTTATCGCCGTTAAATGAAGTTATACAAAGAACAAAGCAAACATTTCTGTTTGCTACTCCTCTGCTATTAAAACTTCACTACCAATTTTTTTTTATCGAATTTAATGAACGAGTTGTTTTTGTTCTGGATTTTTAACCAACACTTTTGAGAAAAGCTCTTCATAGTTTTTCCATAAATAAAATCTTGTAAAAATGAAAAACTATTTCCAAGGTTTTTGCAGCTATTTTCTTCTTCGATTGAAAAGCAATTTTGTGAATTTTTTTTTCATGGCGCCTTAAATTCTTAAGCACTTCACTGCCATAAAAACCAAATAACAATTTTTCAAGCGAAACATTATTTTCTTCTAAAATTATATACGATTTATTATATGAAATATAAAATCCCTTTAAGAACTAAAGGCACAAAGATTTATAATAACATGGCCCGCAGGCCAATAAATCCACCATATAAATTGATTATTTAAACATCATTGATCAAATAAAAGTAAAAGTCAGTAGTCAGCAAAGGCATTTATTTATTGAATCTCTTGCGCAAAAATTAAAGAAGCAAGAAAAAAAGTTAAAAAAAAAAAAAAAATATGAAATAAATCGGCTACATAACAATTGTTGTAACAACAGCAAAAACAACAACAGCACTAACAACTACTACATACAGCATGAATGTCTTACAAACAATAAGGGCAATAAATGATTAAGATGGGTATAAATTAAAGTCCATTTGAACTTTTGAACCGCCCATGCAATGTTAACGCATAATAATTTTTATGTAGCAACAGCAGAAATGCAGAAAAACCGAATGGTACGTACGGCTTAAGAGAAGCAACCGTATGCGAGTATTACAAAGAAACGTATAAAAATCAAATAATGAAAAGATTTTTTTCTTCCTGAAGTTTTAAAGTGCCTGCTTGCTTAACTTTACTCAACTTTTGGTAAAAAAAAAAAAAAAAATTAAAAAAAAAAAACCACCAAATAAAAAAGGGTCAAATGTATAAAAATGTTTCTTTTTTTATAGGCTGTGGCAAAGGAGACAAATACAACAATGTTTTTATTATTGTTGTCTTTAGTGGTGTATTAAGCCGGTACGCAGTGTAAGTGTGTTGCCAAAAATTTTATACATTGCGGGCTAAGAGATTTGATTATAATATGAGTCTTGCTAACACCCCTACAATACATTTTGAAAATAGCCAGTGAAAAAAGAAACAAACAAAGACACATTTTAAGTATGAAATTGTCTACTGCGGCGAGCATTAGTCTATCTATTTGGAGATTGGGGGTCTGGTTCCCTCTCAGACCCACACCCTGAGTGTTTCTGCACACAAGCTATTTTAAGAGCTTCTCAGGGGCCTAATCACCGCATTTGATAGCCAGTTAACTATCGTATCGTATAATATTTCGATACGTATCGAGTGGGCAAATCGTTCCATGCGACATGTATCGAATCGTAATTTATGGTAAATTGTTATAAATTACCAAACAATTGAGCCTTTTTACGGAGAAATTAAATTAAAAGAAATAAGATATAAAAGGTATGCTATTGCCGACTTAAATGTAATCCCTTTTTGCTAAATATTTGTTCTTTTCTATGTTGTTCTTTAAGTTTTACAAAATATAAAACATTTTCGGCGTTTAAATAAATTGTTTTTCTGCATACAACAGATACTGAAGTATCGTATGATGCTGCGCGTTTTCTTACTCAATATCTTGTGATATCACCTCAAATTACGATACATTTTAGACGATATCGGATGGATAAAACGCAAAACGCTTGAGATTTTTGTACACCTCCATAGTTTTGTCTATCAAATGTAGACAAAATTGCCAGACGTTTGAAAATATGGCTGAGCTGAAACATGTATTTTTATTTTCGAGGTAATATCAAGCAGCAGCTGTATTTACATTAATAGAAGCTTCAACTCTAGATTATGTTAAGTGATCACTTTATTTTTCCCAATACCTACTTGTATACTAAATTTAAACTCTACATATAATTTTTAGTGATAATAATTAAAAATTTAATTAAATATTTTTAAAAATTAAAAAAAAAAATTTTAATAACAAAAAAAATTTTTAATAACAAAAAAAAATATTTCAATTCAATTTGAATGCTTGTTGGTTATTGATTTCTATTTAGCAAACTTAGAAAAAAAAAATATTTATTCAATTAAGTATTGAGCTCAATTATTATTAATTGTTTTTTTTCTTGGACCGGCACTCAGGGGATGACCCCTAGACATGTGATGCATTGTGCTGGAACTAGGAAATTATGGTTTGGGAAGGAGGATAGAGGGAGTAATGTCTATGGACATTTGATTTGAATTTTCCCACGTCAAAAGTGACTGGTGTTCTAGATTTACGTCAGCACCTGCCCATGGGGCCTTATCTCACGGTGGTCTTAACACCGAGTAAATTTCTGAAACGATTCACTAGCGCCCCCAGAGCACTGATAAGCAAATGAGCCCGTAGGCCACCTACTTCCAGAGTTGGGTAGCAAATCATGTATAGTTATCTCTGGTTTCTATAATGCACCTTGTTGAGGTGTTCGAGCGGTCTAAACTCTTGTCACATCAGAATGTTTTTATGTCAAGACCCATTTAACAGTAATACTGTTGGTTCGAAACACATTCCGGTGACTACTGTCGAATGGCAACAGCACCTAGTAGAGTAAAGGTCATATCATTAATATGCGTGTTACGACTTTCACATATTTACGATTAGACCAAAAACTCCACTCCCTGCGTAACTTTAGGTAGCAACCACAGCCACTACGAATCCAAACCCATACCAGCGCACACCACCGACCTTTCGGGGTAGACACGAAGTCCTCTACCCGAGGTACCTATAGTACCCCCAAGGAAGACATCAGTCCTTAAACCCGTACTTGCGAAGACAGTGTGGGGCCAAGCTGGTCCCGTAGTACTAGATTAGAGTCTAACTGGTGTTAAGCAGTCCTTCATCAATCTCTAGTGAGATTTCGAAAAGTCACCTCCTCTATCATTTTCGAACCCCAGAGAGGAACAAGGTAATGCTGCACCTTGAGCTCGGGACCGCGGGCTCGCTCAGACCACCCGTAGGTTCCGGAATACTTGAATTCACAAGTTTCCAGAACCCCCCTGCGGGTCGTCAAAAGTGACAGGGAAGACCTCGGCAGGGAGTTTGTTCCACATACGTGATGTTCGGCCGAAAAATGACTTCTCCCTGTAATGCGTAGTGCGAGTCGCCGCCAAATCAACCACAAATGGATGCGCTCTTAATGAAGAACGCGTCGTGCGCACGAATGACCGGGTTTCGGGAACAAGTTCCCTGATTTCATTAGAACACATGCCATTATAGTAACGAAAGAACAACGAAACGCATTGATTAAACTTTTAATTGACAAAATATTTAGTTGTAATTAAAGATTTTAATTAAATATAATAAAATAACATTTCTTTCTGGAATGGTTAGAATATTTTTTTTCGAAGTGTGGTGCGGTTTACATCAGAACTATTAGCATAGAATTTTGTTTGTTTTTTTTTTCTCCTGGACCAGCAATCAGGAGATGACCCCTACACATGCATTGCATTGTGCTTTTAGGAGCACATGCCTTTTGGAAACGCTCGATTTCCATCAAATATCAAATTAATAATCAAATTTTAAGAACTTTATTTTATATTATAGTGACAAAAAAGCAGAGTTTATGCACAGTCTTCCAATGGCCCTCAGTAATTGCTCACTCGCAATATCAGTTCGGCAATATTTGACAGTTATTTTTTTTTATTAATTATTAATAATAATATTTTAATAAAATATTAATTTTCCAGGTTTACAATAGCTCTCGAAGATAAAGCGATAAATCTTTTTTTAAATAAAATAATATTTTCTATCGCAGGCGACAGCCCTGCTTTTTATTAAATTGTGTCTCTTAAATGCCTACCACTTATAGTATTGATGGTGGCGATGGCACGTTGACTATAAAACAAACCGTGATGGGTTCGAGCTCCAGTATATGTTTCAGAATGTTTCAGTAGTCAGTCACTTCAGTTGCTTCAGTTGATAATTATCTACAAGTAACATCAGAGAGCCAGGCTTCGTCGGTATTGTGTAGCATGATTGGCGAAGTAAAATAATTAATGGACTGAAATACAACAACACGGTGGGCGAAAAGTAATCACCCGATGTCTTTTTGCTGTAATTTTATTTAATAAAAATCTTTGGATCTGCATGTATGGTCATCAACTCTAGCGGCGGTCACTTAGCCCATATCAAAAGGAGTGACAAAATTGGTCTTAAAAAAAAAATTACAGCAAAAGAACATCGGGTGATTACTTATGCCGCGGCTGATTACTTTTGGCCCACCCTGTACCTCGCCTGTATGAGGAACTGTTGTTATCAAAACGCTTGTAGTAAAAAGTTTCGAAAACTTGGCCGAAAGCGAATACCAACGGCAAGCAAAATTATTTCCGAATCCTAAACGGAGTACTCGATCGCCCTCTAATTATTGTTCTTCGCTGATGTTCAAATACCGTCGAAGGACAGCGCTGTGAAATATATGTATGTACATTATTAAGGAATACGAAAGCACATCAGAATTCTTTTCACTGGATGAGAGCTTAAACCCACAATCTGCTCTGCTAAATACTTGGCCCACAACACCCCCTACCACCACTTCTAATATATGGTTATTTTTTACTACAAATTATTGGTAGTTCTCCGTGCTAATTCCTTGTGATTTATTTTATAGTGTATTCTGACAGTCTTCAGTAACTTACGATACTGTCGTATTAACTTTAAGTTTATTATGTGGTGTCGTTTGATCACCAGTGATGGTGGTGGCTACTTAAGTTATGGCCTGCCTATTTTTATTTCATTTTGTTTATTCTTTTTTTTATTATTTTATTTTGAGGTTTTGATATTTTCTTTAAAGCCGGGTCATAAGGCTATCAGACATGTGTGTAAGAATAATAAATTGTTGTTGTACAAAAACCATATTATGCACAATGATGGCGATCATGATGATCAACATCATCCTTTTCTTTTCTTTCTTTTCTCTGGTTTTTGTTGGTAACGAAGTTAAGCTTTTTTCCTGAGAAAAAAAAAACTAAAACGCTTCTTTTGGCTTTATATTTCAACAAAAACCTTATTTTTTAAATTTTTGGTGAAAAGTGAATTGAATGTTTTTTCCTTTTATAGATTTATGAATTTCGATAATCATCATATATATAGAAAAATAAAAGCTTGGGATTTTTTCACGCGAAAAGAAAAAGAAATACGTAAAAAAATCTCTCAAGCACATCTTCTTCCTTCACCTTTAGAGTGCCTTAGTTTGTGCCTGACTGTTGTGTCAATATAAAATTAAATTTAACTTTTCATATCAACCATAAATGAATTTATGGGTAAAACACAAGCAATCCATTCACATCTTTTTGCCAATATTAGAAACTCGAGTTACCAGTTTTGGTAAGTACTTACAAGCATGTTGATCCATACCAAATACCAACTTGTCAATCAAAAAAAAAAAAAAAAAAAAATATTATAAAACAGGCAAGTGCAAAAAAAAAATTAAAACAGAGAACTTAACAAATGCAAAATCTGATATAATGATTTTCCCGCGGCTAACAACAGTGTGTTTTCTGCTTTTATGCTTCACAACAGTGGCTTGGCAGACTATGCGCGGCTAATGCCTACACCTTCCCTCCCACAGAGGAAGGGGTGTATTATATGGTATGAAAAACAATTGGAACAGGCAGAGGAGTCAATGGAAAAGAGTAGAAACGATCGCCTTGTTTGCTTTATATTTTACCAGCGTTAAAATTTACTGGAAAATAAAGAGAATTTCAAACAGGCTGTTGTCCAGGAAGAAGTGTACACAATAAGACGAATAATACATACCCTAAAAATAACGACAGCAAATTTTCTTTGAGAAGAAAATTTTAAATAAAATTATGAAGGCAATTTTCTACGCATAAAGTTTCCTATATAGAAAATAAACTTTCAATGTTTAGTTTTATGACCGGATTATTATAAAGGATTTTTTTGTAAACATTTTGGGAGAACGTAAAATTTTATACAATTTATACAAAAATTTTATTTATATTCCCTTAGGAAAGCTAGCGATTCCCACGCACAGAAAAAAAAAATAAAACTAATTTTTAATTAAAACTTTTGTAAAATCAATTAAAAAATTACCAAGATTTTCACCTGTAGAGAAATCAAATAGTATGAATTAAATTATTATTGCTGACATAATTCAATTAAATTTTAATTAAATTTGTCATAATAATAATTATAAAATTTATTTTGGGAATAGCTTTCTAATTTCTAAATTGTGCTTTTTGTTGAAAAAAAATATATGAAATATATCATTCCATACCTCATGATATTCTCATAAAGTATTTTTTAAAAAATAAAATGATTTTTTATTATTATTATAAATATTTGGGGAATTTTTAAAAAAAATTTTTTATGTGAAAAAAAATATTTAAATTCAATTCGAATTCTTACTGGGTATTGATTTATATTTGTATAAAGAGTGTTAAAATAAAACAATCCGATAAGCATTTAAATAAAAATAAACCCTCATTTTATGTATTTCATAGCAAAAAAAATAACATTGATTTATTTAAGTAATGAGCGCAAAAATTAATTTCAACATTTAATTGAATTGATTAAACTTTTAATTGAAAAAACTAATTATTAATTAAAGGTGTTAATTAGAAATTAAAAAACGTTATATTATTTTCTTCATGAAGAAAATTTTATGTTTTTAAAAGAATTTTTATATTTAAATTTGTGTATAGCAAAAATATGTGTGAGCAAGAATTGTACGAGGACATAAACTAAAAGGGTCTTTCAACACAATCATTCGAACTTTGACAGTTTATACTGGTTCAGTAAAAGAACGACCAACAACCGTCACATCTGCAAGATGTGCTGAAAATATCGCCGCTGTCCGTGAGAGTCTACAGGAGAATCCGAGGCAGTCGATTTTACGTCAACTGACGCAGGAACTCAATAGACAACGACAAGGGCATAGTCATTTCACATGGAGGTGCCACATCGATGACCACATCGATATTCGTGAAATTTGACCCCGTTAGACTTTTTCTTGTGGGGTGTATGCGAATAAGTCACAAACTAAATCGGGCCTCAAAGCCAACATAAGCCATGTCACCGGTCAAATTCAGTCTGCTTTATGCGCCACAGTCCGGGAAAATTGGCTTTTCAGAAAAGACATTGTACAACATTTGAACGCTGTTATATTCCACACAGAATGACATCATTAAGTCTTTCAAACGAATAAAAAAATGTCGATTATATATCCCACACATTTAATGATTGTAAAAGCTTAATGAAAGACCTTATTAGAACATTTAATGTCTGTTCTTTGATGGAAATTGACGATTCCCTAAAGAAATTTTTATGCTGATAAAAATACTTCTAAGCAACAATTGTGGCATGATAAAAAACGTTATATGCTGAAAACTTTGTTTAGCAAATACTGTGTGTGTTTTAATTCTAGGACTCAGTTCTGAGGAGATGTCTCCAACGTATCGAAACTAGCAGAATATGTTTTTGGGGAGGAGGATGGAGGGAGTTGTATTTGTGGGCATTACACTTGAATTTCTCAGCGAGGTAATTGATAGGGACGACTACTGCAGAATGTTTATTGCTCAGACGAACATTTCAGCTAAAAATTTCTTCTGCAATTTTCTGGTCAATCGACCACATATACGGACAATTATGTCGTCCACGAATATATCTGAATTTCGGGTATGAGTTTCTTAATATTAATTATGACAGCCGTTTCCCGTGTATGGGACGGTGAAATTTTTTCTGTCGAATTTTTTCAATGTCAAAAAATTTGCATAAAGAAAATTTTATTTGCAAAAAACTGAGTTTCGATGCAGAGTATTTCGTTTGTTACAAAATACCAAATTCTGTAAATTTTTTCTAGAGACAAACACCGTTTTTTATAATGAAAATTTTACTTTTCTTTATAGAAAATCTTGTCTATGACAAAAAATGCTGCGAATAATTTTGCTATAAAATATGATTGCGGCTAATACTGATATTATTATATTCAAATCATGTTTATCATGCGGAGCACATTCAGTTCATGCTCTCTGCATTTGTAGTGCTTCTTTATTTCTACGCAAGCCGTATTATGGATTTATTACTGCTTGCAACCTCTACTTATTACTACTGCTGCAGTCTACTTATTTCGTCTGCAAAAGCATTTTTAAAACATATTTGTAGACTTGTTTTTTTTTTAATTCTCTTAGAAACACAGTGCTCGACCAGAAGCGTAAGAAGAGTAATGCAACATAGAAAACGTTATACATAATGACGATGAGGATGATGTTGCTGTTGCTGATGCTGATGTTGTGGCAGGCAACAACGGTAGCAAAATAAAAGCAACAAATAGTTTTCTAGCCAAATTTGGTAAACGTGGAAATTCCGATTTTCAATATAAGTTAAGATATGACGTTACAAATATAGAATGTGCATTATTTGTTTGTTCGTTTTTTTTTAACTTCTTCTTTACTAAATTCTCGATGTCTTAAGAATAAAACAGCAGTAAAAAAAATATATATATATATTATTAAAATTGTTGTAAAGTCGAGGCAGCTGAGATGCTTAAGGCATCATCAAGTTAAAACAAAATTATGAAACTTTGAGTTTGAAAGGTATTTTTATTGAAAATAAAATTAATAAAGACACAAAAATAATTCATCTTATTTTGCTATAAATTAGCGCGTTGTGAGGGGGAAAGATATGGAATTAACTTAAAATAACGAATAACGAAAATTCTACCTCAGCCTTTTGTTAGACTAGAGTAGATCTGGTTGAAATATTTGCAGCGCTATGCATCCTAAAGGATCTTTTGTGCCATAAATCAGCAGCTAATGACTATACTAATGAAAGTCTATACACAGGAGATAGTGAAAGTTCGCTTAAAGTCATCATAAACACAAAAGTTTGGAATGAAAGACCAAGTTCAAATAAAAACTAAAGCCTCATTTCCTCATTGACCCTAATCGTCGCCAAAAACGAAACTGTTTACATTTGCGCCGAATAAAAGTTCTTTCCAAAAAATCGGAGACGAAAATTAGGAACTTACAAACTATCCAATTGGCAACGGAAAAGAAAAATTTCGACCATGCTATTTTCGGTGCTAGAGCAGAGAAATTTTCTATTTTTTGATGCGATTTTGTTATGTTAAGTTTCAAATTCTAATAAAAAAATAATCTGAAATGAAACAGTGACACGTTTTACAGTTTCAGGTTTCGTTTTCGACGCCGATTAAAGAATTTAATAAAAAAAAAATTTTATTTTTCTAAACGTTCTTCTTTTTTATCTTGGAGCAGTGCTCAGGGAATATCCCTACATATACAATGCTTTGCACAGCAACTACATAGAGAGAGACGGATAATGTGGAGAAAAGATAGGTAATGAAAGTGGTAGAAAGATAGAGCTTAAGTTTTGCACAACTCTGCAGTTGCGTGTTAATTATAAAGCAGAGTTGCGACGTCTCTGATGTTAATTTTGATGCATTATTTTTAAGCTCAGGACACCCATTTTATTCATAATTTTATTTCGTCGTCGTTTTATTGCTGTAACACAGAAACCTCAGAAAAAACTGTTTTTGACTTGACCAGTCTAGGAATCCAATCCGCATCCTTCTGGTTGCAGAGCCAACACGGAGACTACTCGCCATCAGCAAGTAAGCAAAACGATAGTTAGAACCTTTTTATATTCATTTCAAAATCTTTAGATTCACGAGCAGGTATTTTTTATTTTGCTGTTATTTTATTTATGTACACATGTCAAAATATAAATTTATAAAATACATATAAAATTTTTTCCTATGGCAAAAAGCTTTTATTTTCCGCAAATTATTATTTTAATTTTTTTATTATATTATATTACATTATATTTATATTTATTGTATTATATTATATTTTATTTTATTTTTATTATCCTTGATTTAAAAATTATCCTTGTCTTTAAAATTTCTGCAGCAATTTTTGGCCATTTTTATTCCAAAGGTTTCCTTCCATCTCTAACTTGGCAAATTTCGTTCCAGCTAATAATCGTTTAAATAACACATTTTGATCACTGATTTCATTTATTATGACTTTTTTTTACAACTTTTGCACTTTCTTAACTTAATTTCGTATAATTAATTGTGAGCAAATTCTGTTGAAACCACTTTAATGGAAAACAATTAAACACTGGCGAATAATCTGCATGTAAATGATGCTGAGTAGTTCCGGAATTGCACCGAAAAAAATTAATAAAAACTTTTTCTTCTCCTCGTATTTAATTTCTTTTTTCGAATGTGTAATTTGGTGAAGGTAAAGCAATAAAATTTGCTAATAATTTTTTAATGATCTTTTCTGTTGTTCGTATTTCTTTGTGTTCTCAATAGTTTATTTATAAACATTGTGAAATGTTTTGCAAAAATATTTCTTGCTTAAATCTCAGAACGTTGTGAATTTCTAAAAAATAATTAACGAAAGAGAAAGAGAAGGGGAAGATGGGGATGCCATGCCATACGGTAAAAAATGGGAACGTTAGAGTAAAATTTGTGAAAATGCATTGGACGCGTTCATATGACGTAACTGTAGAGCAACTGTTGATTGAGTGTTTGTCTTGGAAACGCACAGTTGAGTATTCCGTTAAGCTCAACAGTTGAGTTATTTATGACATTCACTGCCTGTGCGTAGAAGCCGAGTGAAAATAATCATTTGCCATTTATATTGAAAACAAAAACAGTTTTTTATTGTTGTTTTCAATATAAATGGCCGAACGAGTATTTTCATTCGGTTATTACGAACATACAGTTAATCCATCATACAATTTGTTCGCTCAATTAACTCAACTTGTGCTCAACGTAAACAGCTGATCGAAGAAAATTTCAACGAATAAGAAATAATAAATTAAAACTTTTCAAACAGTTTTTAAAATAGTTTTTATCACAGAATATTCATTGTCCATGGTTTTTATTTTGATTTTTTACTTTATTATATTTGTTCATCATCAAGCCGTTTCCATGACGTAACTGTTGACTTCAACAGTTTGGTAACACTTACGTCTTATAAATGCACACAATGATATCTTTTTTAGGCCCAACCTCTGGTTCAAGAAAAATAAACTACATGGACAGAAGCTAGAAAATTGTAATTCTTTTAGGCTTAGTGGGCTCAAGGACGATTTGCTTAGAATTTTAATCGACTAAGAATATGGAGAACCTTAGAAATCTTATTTATGGCTTACAAAAGCATTTCTTCCTTAACTATCCCTCCCCAGGAGAAAAAAAATAGAGTTGTATTTCATGAATAGAAAATCGAATTTATAGAGAAATAAGCTGGATAGCATCTTTTAACCCGTGCTTATTTTAAGCCTTTGAGGTTTATAAAATGTGCTCTAATAATCTTTTTGATGATTTTCACTATAAGTGACTTGCACTTAAATTTAAAAGTAGAAGATTCTATTGCACAGCAATTTTGTTTCGGTCCTGGGAACAATTGGTTTAATTTTTTCCCACTCTCAAGCTGTTTTTCTTATCAAAATAAATCTGACAATTTTCACAAGCTAATGAAAACGCTTTTGTTCTTATGCCTGTGTGGTGTGTGCGTTTGTGTTTGTGTGTGTATGATTTTTTTATTAATAATTAATAATTTAAAAATCTTTTCCTTTTTATTTCATTTCGATGGCATAATTACCATAATAAGTTTTGTTATTTTTACAAAATATATTCGTGTTTACGTATGCATGTTCCGATTGGTTTTTTTTTTTTTTTTGTGGTAAAGTTTCAAGATTTTATTAATACGCCTCCTAAATATTGAATACATAATTTAAATAAGATTAATTATACGGCATGGAAGATAATATTTTCAACAGCATGTGCATTAATGTTAATTTAAAAATAAACTGTCAAAATTCTGTGATGAGTGTGTGGAAGGTCAAACACTTTTTAGTTGAATAAACTTTGACTAATTTATTGATGTTACAATAGAAGTTTCAGTTAAATTGATTTCTTTGTGTTTTAAAATGCTTTATTAGAGGCTTAAGGGGGACAAATGTTTCTTTTATTTTATGCTGCAGCCATTTAAAATGTAAAAAAGGCCAAGCTTTGTGATTAACTATAATTAAAAATTAATAATAACTAATAAAAAAATAATTAGTTATGTTATTTTATTGATTAATTTTCATCGACTTTTTGAGGGAGTAACGGCGCCGCCTTATTTTCAGTGCAGTATACAGATTTTTTAATTAACTTTGTCAAAAATATTTTTATATGAAAGTTTGCTATTGGAATTTTTTTTTTTTTTTCTCAATTTATAGGCTTCTGATAAAAAGTTATACACCGAATGCTGAGTTTAGAGAATGAAGAGGCCATAACGAAACAAACGCCTCGACAAAAGTAATCATTTGGAAGGAATAAAACAAAAAATTAAAAAATGGTGAACTAAATTTATTGATCTAAAACGTGATTATTTTGAAAAATAAAACTCTTATTTGGCGTAGAAAAATATTTTATGTAAATAATTACGAAGTTATCACAGAGTCCTCGTATTTTGGAAATTAAAGGAAAAAAGAATTTTATAAAAAAACTATTCACATTTTTATTTAAAATAATTGCACTTTTTATTGTCTACTAAAGCGCTGAAAAAATGCTTTTATATCGTAGAAATAAAGTGTAAATGTTTTAAATGAAAAAAGCCACGAAATGCTCGGCACTTTTGATTGAAAAGAAAACAACTGATATCTGTGGCAAAAATCTACGGTTTTACCTCAGAACATGAGTAGATATTTTATTTATAAAGCAATAAGCTCTAAACAATTAACTTATTTTATACATAAACTGAAAAAAAAAATATTAAGTGCTGTAGAAATTTTGTTAACAGCCAGAGTATTAAGCAAAAATAATACGACAACTACATCTAATTACCGGAGAAAAAAAAATTAAGTTTTTTTTTTTTTAATCGAAAACAATAATATGAGAAAGTTTTGAAAGTTTCATACCTTGAAGAGAAAAAAAAATTTTTTCTTTCTAATATTATTTCACTACTTTTCTTTTATTTTCGTTTTTGTGGAAAACGAGACAATAGACCGAATTGTTGCTGCTACAAAGAGAGCAGATTGAAAAAAAAAATTGTTTTTTTTTTTTTTATTTTGTTGATTAAACAATTGTTCAGTCAACCAAATATGGTTACAAATTGTTATTGTTGGTAACAGTTTTAATTAGATTAAATAAAAGTAAAAGACTAAAAACTAGTTAAAACATTTGTACATGTTACTGAATTCTATTTCATTCTGACTGTTAAAAAAAAGTACTGCAGTTATTGTTGTTCAGTAGAAACCACAAATGTTGGAAATGTGTGCAGAAAAGCAAACTGATGTCTACTTTCAATTACAAAATTTGTAAAGTTCTTTATTACAAAACTCACTGAGGATTTAAGCAATAAGTTAGTGCGATATTGACTTGCTTTTCGATTTGGCCTGGTGGATTTTGACATTTGAAAAAGAAATCATTAAGAAAAAAATCAAAAATTTGTACGAAAATTTTTTAACAGTGAAGTTGAAACATGAAATGAAAGTGGGCCATAGTTCTTACACTACTCAGCTGTTGCACGTTTTATTAATTTGTTTTGGAATTTATCGTGCTAAATCGACGCATTAGTTTTAAAGTGGGCAGAAGATTGGGAACCATTTTGTTTATTATTTTACTTTGCAGACTTTATCTGGATTAAAAATCAGCCACCCATTCGGCCATGGAATCAACCTGCTAACAGTTCGACAAAAAGCACCCATTTCAGTTATGCATTTTATATAAAGTATGATGATTATACAAAGTGCTCTAAAATTTTAACATGGACAACGTGGTAATGAAAACGAAAGACTTAAAAAGACACAAACTTTAAAAATTTGTGCCCACCCCCCAAAGCCTGGTGTTCAGTAGAGGAATTAACTTCTAAGCTAAACCAATGTATTCTGTATATTATTTTACTTGCGCGATGAAAGAAGGTGCTGCAAATTATATTTTTGATTATTAGAGTTCTACCAGCAACATCCTTACACTGACACACAGGTACTGAAGGATACATAAGTTGTGTTACTTTTATGTTTTGGCACAGAAAATTAAAATCTGATTATTTTCAATCTAAACGAATTGAGTAAAAGTGGGGCGTATTGCTATCGCAATAAAACAGTGCTGTAGTGATATAATACAAATTTTGCGTCGGTTATAATCAATATATGGCGCGAATTATAATTTTGAATTATAAAGTTGAGGGCGGGGGCAACCACAAATTTTAGCAACAGTTTCCACCTGCTTTACCTGCATTACAATTTTTAGCAACTGGCCACTAAAGACCCTTTTACATTGTAATACTGAGTAATATGATATGTCAAAAACTTAAATCAAATGGGAAAGTATTATATATTAAAACCAATATGTTCTGAATCCGACCAAAATACGGATGGGAAATTAACAGTCGTATGGCTCTCGCCATTTTTTTTAAACACCATTTTTTTAAATTTTCAAAAAGCTTATTGTTTTCATTTTATCAGGGATGTGTTTTTGTGTAAGCAAACAAAAAAAAATAACAAAACAACAAAAAAGTCATTTGTTTCTAAACCGGTTTTGTAATGTAATATTACTTTTGATTTTGTTCCAGTCGCACCAAATCTCATTAGATTTCTCTCTCACACAGTATTATGAAAGTCGTAAGACTTGTATTATAGTGTGAAAGGTCCTTAAACAACAGTTCGGTTGCAATCCATAATCTAACCATTAATTGAATTACACATATTAACCTGTTTGTATAAAGAACTGTTTTCTTTTTTTGTAGATAAAAATGTTAACATCATTGAATATCAGCATATTACATTGTTCTCTCCCCTCTCAGAGAGAGAGAGAGAGAGAGAGGAGAATTTCTGAAATAATAATTTCATAGTGTAAACTAGGAGTTGCAAACACGAAAACTAAACCTAGGCTAGGTGCTGGCAATTCAATTGTTATGGAAAATATCACATAAATAACTTGTAGAAGAAGATAAGAAAAATAAAGAGCTTTTTTAGGAAATTTTTTTTTTATTTTTCATTATTATTTTCTTCTAAATATTTTGAATGCTGGACTAAAGACGGTGTGGTATTTATTTTTAAATAATTTATTGACATCATTTTGTTTTTCTTTATTTATTGAACAAATATTCATCTCAAACAACTTGCTAATGAACTATTTTGTTTAGAAAATAAAATAGGTAAATATTTGTGATAAATTTTTATTAATTGTCACTTTATTAGTGCCAGCTGTGTTGACAAAAGTTATTTTTATGTTCTACATATGTTGACATAAGTTCTTGTAACTATTTCTGGTATTTAAGTGTATTAAATTTATTAATGCGTTCTTTGCTCACATATCATTCTTAAGGGAGTACATGCTTTGTATACCTGGCTTTTATGATGATTGAGTAAACTTTGGTTAATTATACAATATATACCATGTTAACTATATAACGGTTCGTTATTCAAATATGGTCATAACATACAGAAGAAGAGATGGCTGACTAAACAATTTGTACAATTGTATTTTATGACACATGATGAAGGGAACCTGTCGTGCGTTTATTTTTGACTTACGACTCTTTGTTTGAGTAAATTTGACGACACACGCTGTTATTCAGCTGCACCAGATATTTTCTTAATTCCACATTTGTTTATTTAATTTTTTTTTTCATTTAGTTATTTATTTATTTTTGTAAATTAAATGCGCAAAGCTAAATCACATTTTTATTAATTCCACAGCCAGAGAAGTGTTAAAGTAATCAGAAAATACAACACACGCATCTATCGGAACACAAACAATAAATAAAAGTACACTGTCTGACAAAAAAAACAACAGTAACAAAAAATAAACAAAAATGAACTACGGAACAGAAAATAAATTACAAAAAAAAAAAAAAAAATACAAACCATATACTAACAAGCACATTATTTGACAGATAACAAATTAAGAAAGATACTGCTTTGCTTTCAAATAAACAAAGTATTCAAGGGATAAAAATATACATTAGACAAGAGATACAGATGATGAAGTTCCACAGACAGCCGGACAGACAAATTATATTTAAAACAACAAATATGTTCAAAATCATCACATGCATACATACAAAGAAACCAATGAAAACACAAATCCCTTTATAAACAAGCACCAGCAGTCTACAAAATTTGTTTAAAGATACAAGTCCTAAAATTACGTTGATCTTCAAAGAAGACAAACGCAAGAGTCTGTCAGAAGCGACAGACAAAGAAGAATGAAATACAAACAATCAAACTTACAAAACGAAGGTTTAATGAACTCATTATAAAAAATTAACTCCAACATACAAAAGCCCAAAACTGAAAACTTAAAAAAAAAAATAAACGAAAAAAATTATATGAAGAGTGGTAAAAAAAAATTGTCTGCAAGTAAAAGATTTTAAATTGATCATTTTGTTGTATGTTAATTAATTTATTTTTTTCTTTTTAAACTTTTGAATTAATTATATTTATTAATGAAATGGAAAAAGACGTATCCAAAGGGAAATGGTTTTTTTTAGAGTTGTACTTATCCATCTACATATTTCAGGGAAATACCAAATAAATAACTAAAAATTTTATTTTCTAAATGCTATTCAACCAGTTTTTGTTTATTTTTTTTTTTTTTAATTTGATTTGGTTTTATTTTATAGTATTTTTTTATTATTATTTTGTCAGGTGTCAGTATAAGAGTTGAAATGGGTGGCCCAAAATTGATTTATGTTTTCTAATTTTGAAATGTAGCCTTTTCAAACAATAAAGACAACATGTTCTATAGTGTAAAGGTAGGATCACACGATTGCCTCACAAAGCTGCAATTATTGGTCTATATAATAAGACAGATTATTGTTGTACTCGTCCGAAACAAACAAACAGTCAAAAATATACACCAATATAAAATGAACTCTGCCATTTATTTGGACTTCAATTTTAAAATATGCACTACTTGTTTTAAGATTAACGTGGGTACCTGCACATAACGCCTTACCGCACGGTGCTCTTAACACCAGGGCAAATTCTGACGTTCACCACCAACCCCCATGGGTAGATGGAAAGACAACTAGTGACTGACTAGGTACACATATGTTGTAATCCAAATATCATAGTTTTCCTTTCTTTATGATATTAGATCTTGCTGAGGTGTTTTTGGGCTGTCTAACCCCATTGTCATATCAGAGAGTTCAACGCCAGGGTCCTTTTTTAAACTTGGAGCAGCACTCAGGAGATGCCCCCTACATATGCTGTGCATTGTGCCGGAACTAGAGGAAAGGAATAGTAGGAGAAATGATAGGTGAAGCTTCAATATCTTACAACACTGCTTTCGCATGTTATTTGTTTTCATAGCAGTGTTGTAACGTCTCTGATGTCAAGGGACGTATTAAATTTCGAAGCTTTGTTTTTAGTAGCTATTTTTAGTAATTAATTTACTTCGCCGATGCTACACCATACCGACGAAGGAGGGCGTTTTGATGTGCCAGTTGATTGGATACAGCTGAAGCCGTTACTGTTCAGTGACCAGTGACTATGCCTTCGCCACTGAAACCTTGCGACAACAACTGAAACAAAGCCACACAAATGCACATCAGAAAAAATGCGAGATGTTTTTATGAGTCTGAAAATGGGGGCTGAACCCAGGAAATTTGCCGTTTTGTAGTCAACGGGCAGCCTACTTCGAACATTGCCGCCCTCCAAATACGCAGTTTAATACAATCTCTATCATAAGAGGGTGGCGATGGCACGATGGATTGTAGTCTGCACGTTGACTACACAACCAAAAAACAGACGTGGGTTCAACCCCAGTTTTAGACAAAAAAAAAATTTTTAAATAAAAATAAACATCTCGCATTTTTCTGATGTGCATTAGTGTGTGTATTTGTGTGGCAGTTGTTGTCGGAAGGTTTCAGTGGCGAAGGCATAGTCACTGGTCACTGAACAATACCGGCTTCAGCTGATAGCAATCCACAATCACATCAGAACGCCCTCCTTCGTCGGTATTGTGTAGCACCGGCGAAGTAAAATAATAATAAAAATAGCTACTAAACCGAAGCTTCAGCACTGCTACGAGTATAAAAACAAAAGAACGTGCGAAAGCAGAGCTGCAAAATAATTAATTAAGCTTCACCTCCTGTCGTTTCTCCTACTATCCCTTTCCTATAGTTCCCAGCACAATGCTTCGCATGTGTAGGAGTCACCTCCTACGTGCTGGTCCTAGATAAAAAAAAAAAGAAAAAAAAAGATAGAGCACAATGAACTGCTACCAGAATAGACCAAGACACCGTCCGATGACTACTGTTGAATGGCAAAGGCACATAGATTAGTAAAAGTCATATCAGAACATTGAGCAAGAACTCCACAGATCACAACAAAGTACCCACAAGGAGCACATCAATCATTAAGCCCTTACTTATTGTTGGAGCAGTGCTGATCGTTAACTCTGTTTACAGTACAATCTTACTTTACTAATCCATCCAGTTACGCAGTTTTACAGCGGCAACGAGTTTATTATTTCAGCCAACACAACCCACTCTTGACATAAAAGGATCGTGGCCAACAGGCAAACCAACAGTCGTGTAGAATTTGTTTTTTATTAAGTCGTTAAGACCTAATTTTTATTGTTACTTTCGTAAATTAAAATTAAATACTGTAATAACATAAAATTTTTTATGTGCGTAAAACACTTAAATGACCCGGGTTGGGAGTGAAAATTTGTGTTTTAAAATGTTTATGTAAAAAATACAAGTTCCTAAATTAGAATGATACATTTTGCACTTGTCCAACTGTACAGCCCTGATGCTAACGCTAGTTTCTTTTTGTTTTTGTGTGCATCGTGCAAGAAAAAAAAATTTTGAAATGGTAGACGACGACGTATCATAGTGAGAAGCAACTATACAACAACATTAACGTGTTTTACAACAATAGCAACAACAACAACTGAATACAACTTACAATAGTCATTCAAAGTATTAAAGTTTTTGTTGTTAATATTATTGTCGTTGTTGTTGTAGTTGTTTTGATACGTTCAATACAATCGATTGTTTGTTTGGTTTGCGTTCGTTCGTTCGTTCATTCATTCATTCACCTGCACAACCTTCGGTGTATCGCTTTGAATTGTTAATTTCTTTTTTATGCGTTTTTTATGTTTTTATGTAGATTTAATTTTTTCTCTATTTTTTTTTTCTTTCTCAAATTAAAATTTAAAATACCAACAGCAAGTTTTTGGTTTTTTCGTTCCTTTTTTTGTTATTTTAATTTTAATGCATGTTTGACTGTATGTTTGGCTGAAAGTAGTTGTTTGTAAAAGGTGTTTTATTTAGAGTAATATAACTCCGTATAGGGATAATTGTCAAACTATCTGTCATACTAATGAAATCTTTTACTAATCCAGATGCTGTTGCCACTGAACAGTAGTCGCCGGAGAGTTTCTCTCTCTCTGATATGACACAGGGTTTAGACAGCCCTAAACACCTTAGCAAGGTGTATATCATAGGCTGGAAATAACTATGATTATGGAGTGCAACTTGAGTGTGCTTGGGTCACAAGTTGTATTTCTATGTACCCATGGAGGCATTGGTGAACGTCTTAATTCACCCGGTGTAGAGAGCACCGTGGGGTTGGGCGCTATGCACAGGTAGCCACGATAATCTTGATCACATCTGTCATAGTAATGAAGTGTGCTTGACTTTTTTTCAAAATAGAACAGCAGAACAAGGTTTACAAATCGTGGAAATTTATTTCCAAAATTCGAGCTCTATTTGTCAATCGTATAGAGCACTTTGTTAAGTTTGCGGTGCTCATCATCGTTCATCTGAGAAGCTAATAACCAATTCTACTCGAATATATCAATTCATGACCAGATTCATTCCAATATTTTTCATTCAAATGGAGCCCACACCGTACATACCGCTGTAGACGTGGATGTGACATAAGACTCAAATTTATCGAATTCTCGTAATATTTTTTTCTCATGTCATTACAAATCATTTGAAAAGAAGAAATCGTTCCAACAAGATGGCGCAACATGCCATACAGCACGTGAAACCTTCACTTTGTTGAGCCAAACATTTAATGACCGAATTATCTCGCGAAAAGCACTTCCGAATTAGCCACCTTGTTCGTGCGATTTGATGTCTTTCGACCACTTTTTGTGGGGTCGGTCAATTCGCAAATATATGCTGATAAACCAGCATCGATTGATTGTTTAGAAGCCAACAGTTGACCAGGTATGATCGAAAAAGTGAAGTGAAATATTGGCGTTGATAAGGCGCAGTCGGAGAAGCCGTATGCCACAAAATTGTTTTAAATATTAAATGTCATAAAATTTATGAGCTGATAACGCCAATATTGTAGTTATTTCATTTAATTTGTTGTGTTTTATTTTTTGTAAAAAGTTCTATGCCTCTAAACAAAACACCCGTTGCGTGCTCTATAACTAGCGAAGAAGTTTAAGTTGGTTGGTAGAAGGAGACTTTTACAGATCTACATTTACTTATATAATACAATATATTAACTTCTTTTGGCAGTTATATATGTTTTTGTTTTTTATTTTAATTAAAATTTGTTGGGAAAAACAACCAAGAAAATTTTATTATTTTACCAGCCTTTATTGTGATGAAATTTCAAAAATGAAATTTTCTACGCTCAGTATATTTTATCGCACATATATAATGATTATATGGGATATAATTTTAGTTAATTTAATTTAAAATAAAAGGTGACATGTGAAAAGTGATTTCGTGGCGATGGCACGATGGATGGTAGTCTGCACGTTGACTACACAACCAAAAAACAGACCTGGGTTCAACCCCAGTTTCAGACAAAAAAAAAAAAAAAAAAAAAATTTTTAAATAAAAATAAACATCTCGCATTTTTCTGATGTGCATTAGTGTGTCTTTGTGTGTGAGTTGTTGTCGGAAGGTTTCAGTGGCGAAGGCATAGTCACTGGTCACTGAACAATACTGGCTTCAGCTGATAGCAATCCACAATCACATCAGAACGCCCTCCTTCGTCGGTATTGTGTAGCACCGGCGAAGTAAAATAATAATAAAAATGGCTACTAAACCGAAGCTTCAGCACTGCTACGAGTATAAAAACAAAAGAACGTGCGAAAGCAGAGCTGCAAAATAATTAATTAAGCTTCACCTCCTGTCGTTTCTCCTACTATCCCTTTCCTATAGTTCCCAGCACAATGCTTCGCATGTGTAGGAGTCATCTCCTGAGTGCTGGTCCTAGATAAAAAAAAAAAAAAAAAAAAAAAAAAAATATGCGACGTTGGTCTCAATAAGTGTTCATAATTAGACGCTAATGATTTTTCGTTCGCCTTCCTGCACGGATCCCAGCAGCTGGAGTTTTAAAATCTTACAACCTTAAAATTAGAATGCAAGAATACAGTTACTGCTGAAGTAGCTGCTATAATGATGAGGCACCATGTTGGGTACGACATTTATCTCTTCAAAGGAGCAGCGGCCGACTTTCGGTGTAAACAGTTTTGCACAAAGATTTAAATTATTTTCTCCATATACAGCAACTACTGTCTTTATAAAAAATATTTATAAAAGATTTATAAAATCTTTAGTAAGCAAATCTCCATACAAAATTAAATTTTTAATCCTTTTATATATTCCAAATAATTTTATGAATACGCCAGTTTATAATTAAAATCTAATTGAGCAGCAAGGACTTGCTAAGCACTTGGATTCTAGATAGTGCAAAACTCCTCAGTAGACCATCAAACAAATTTTTGAAAAACTTAAAAAAATTCCGTATACTATAGATATAATACAAAACTCTCAAAATATGTTTGGAACTACGAAAATTCAAACAAAATAAACTATTCAAAAATTATTTTATACAAAAATTATTTATACCAATTATTTAAAAAACCAAGAACAAATCATGTGTGCACAGTTAATAATGGAAGCTAAAATGAAGTAATGAAAAGGACTATTGTAAGTTATAGATGGTAAATTTAGGGCTTCATTCAGGAGAGGAAAAGAACGGGGAATAATTTCTCGTATTCTATTAATAGAAGAAAATAACTATATACAGGGCTGTAATAGAAACCAATCTTATCGGAATGTTATCGGTTTTATGTTGGAACTAGAAAGAATGTCGGTTTTAGGTGTCACAGAAACCAATGTTATCGGATTTTTATTGGAAATAAACCAAGCAGCCGACTGCTGTCGGTTTTCATTTGCAATCATTTAATTTTATTAATTCCATCAGATATTTTGTTAAAATTTTGTACATTTATTTACTTAAAGTAATTAAAAACCATATTTTTCCTTTTGTTTTTTAAGTTAATTTTTTTGCAAAAATGTAAGTAAATTTTGTAAAAAAAAAAAAAGTATTTATCTCCATGTTTTTATTCTTAAAAGGAAACAACATAAAAATAAACAATTTTTTATTGTTATAAATTTAATAGAATAAAAAATAATTTAAAAGAATAAAAGAATTATAATTTCCTATTATTCCTGATGATGTTAACAAGCTGTTAACGAAATATCGAATAATAAAAAACAAAATAAGATAAAAAAAGACCTCAGGCTTAATAAATATATATCAAAAAAAAATGTTATAAATTTAATTTAAAACATAAATTTTTTATTTTCAATGAATTCGTTTCGCATATGTATTTTCACAAACAAATTCAAACAAAAATTGCATTAAAAGTAGTAAACAAATGAACAAAACCATAAAACAGCTAGTTCGAATATCGGTTTTATTTGCATTCGAAGTTAACAAAACCGACGCGTTTTCATGACACCAAATGAAACCAATATCGGTTTGCAAAACCGACTTGGATTCTATGACACCCCTATGATAAAGCTAATAACTTACATCGACTGATAATCACACACAGTGGACCAAACACGAAGAAAGCTGAGGATGAAGGTGTAGCAGCCTTCGAAAACAGCATGTAGTTCTGTTAATGTTTTTCAGTGTGATTTACAATTTTATCTTTGATTTAGTTTGTTTCTTCGCAACAATCACATGTAACTTTGACTGCTTGTATGGTATCGACTCATTTAAAATTTAAAAATTTTAATTAATTGCATAAGCTGAGGTTCGAAGTATTTTTTTATTCGATTTACATCTACAAATTTTTTTACACCTTTTTTATAATAAAGTCGAATAAAAAACATACTTGTTGTATAAAATAATTTTTTTTAAAGGCTACTTAGCTTATTTTCTTTCTATTTTCGTAATTCTTAAACATATTTTGAGGGTCCCAAAGTTGGGCACTTATTTCATTATGAAAAATCTTTAAGTTCTTTTGGGAGTTACTTCATTTATTTTTGGTAATATTTTCAGAATTGTAGAGTGAGAAACAACCAGAAACTCCTAGAAAATTTTTGCAAGATTTCGTCCACCTCAAGGGATCAAGTAAAACTAGTCAACTTTCATCATTTAATAAAGCAGTTCTATATATTCAGCTACTAGAAAATCTGCAACCTAGCCCTAATATAAAATGAAGATATAGCAATAATTATAAGCAGTGGGGTTACAGAAACGTTACAGACATTTTTTTTTGTGCTAAACTATCTGAAATGGAATTCCAGCTCAGTGTGTTTTCAAAATTAATTCAAATTTAAAAATGTGTTTCAAAAAATGGCAGAGTTACACTGAAAATTTTTATATAAATAAAATTGTTGCCCGAAGTATCGAAGACTTATAAACGCAACGGAATCCATTATCAACCAAATTTAGTGTGGGAAAATGGAAAATCTTTCCAAATATGTAGTTACTAGAAACTGTGTTAATAAAATGACTGCATAAAAGACTTTAAAAAGAAGAACAGAAAATAAAAAGTTTTAAATGAGTTTTAAATTTTCGATATTTCATTATTAGAAGATGTTGTTGTACACTGAATGTCTATTAGCGGTTTGGTGGTGCTGTAGCCGTTGCCGTTGCTGTCGCGTCTGTAAGACTATTGTGGACAACTTAAAGACAAGTAACAAAAAAAAAACCTTCTGCTATGCATATGTAATTAATTAATTCGTGTTAATGTGAATTTACACAGTATATTAAATGCCGTAGCTTGGAGGAAATGTTAATGAAATGCATAGATAAAATACGAGGGTTGCCCGCGGACAAATATCATTAGAAGTCTACAAACGCTATTTTGTCTTTCTACCTTCTCTGACTACTAGCTCGACTCTCAGTTAAAAGGTAGACAGACAGTGATATGCTGTTTGATTTTTATTTTATTTTTATTTTTTATTTTAAATTTTCAATCTGTCGATAGTTGTACCGACTGTCTGGCGTTTGGTTAGCAACTAACTGTAATATTAATTTTTTTTTCTAACCATTAACTGTAGGCCATTTGCTTTAGATTTCATTATTTAAATAAAAAAAAAGTACTTTCAAGTATTGCGAATGGGTATTGAGTGTAAAGCCGAAAATATACGTGATCATGTTATGTACTTTCGATGTTTGTACATATAAATATTTCAATTATTTGGAAAGTCATAAGGTTTTCCTTTCATTTGTTTTTAATTATTCCCAATTGTTTAATTTTTCATGGCTTTTTTTTTTAACTGACTCCATGGTAAATATGTGTGCTGCACGAGTAAAACTATTTAATGCCAACAACAACAATAACAACAATCATTTCATTAACATTTTGTGGTCGTCATTATTACAGGAAAAAAAATAAAAATATAAAATAAAATAATTAAAAGCAAAAATAGGGGCTGAAACGCACACAGTGAGATAAAGAAAATCACAAAATCGTGTGTGTAAATCGAAAATTAAACTTTGAATAGAAATTTTTTTTTATCGCTCTGTATATGAAGTTAATGTTTTATGCGCTTACGAAGCAGCTTCAAGTGACAAATATTACATATTGAAATTATTTTTTACACTTAATCCTGTTTTTACGCCGTACACTCCGTCGTGCCAGGTTACACTTGCAATAAAATCTTGAAAAAAGGCGCAGTATGGGAATGCAGTAGATTGGTGGCTTCAACCACCTTCAATGAGAAAGAAAATAAATAAAAATTCAAAAAATTCAGTTTTTTTCTTTAGGAAATAAAACCGAAAGAAAACATTCTCAATTTTACGGAAAACAAAATTCGTTTTATAATTGTTGAATTATTAAGGTCCCTAATGAAAACGCTTAGAATTGGCATTTGTGCAATTGTGGATATTTGCGACACTTGTATTGTTTAGCCAACTTTGGTGAAATACATTAGTAACAGGCAGCACTAGAGCTTTTACAGGCATTAGTACGTTCGCGCTTTGCGACATAAAATGTCAGAAAAAATATTTAAGCACAAATAATATATTTTAAACAAAATACCGATTGCAATAAAATTCGCAAATTTAATTGCTTTTCTATTTTTCTTAATAATAAAAATTGTAAAACAAATGTCTTTGTATAGAATTTTGACATTTTATGTCACAAACTTAAGCAGAGAAAAAATTATCTCCTAAAGTAGTGATGCCACCTGATTTAATTACATCATGCTGTTGGAATTTAAGCAAGTGTAGTAAATGCAGGGTCAATCTGGATTACCTGCATAACCATTTTTAGCAAACGTTCATATAAAAATAAAATAAATAAAATATAAAAAATTAAAATGCCTGCCTAAAAATTGTAATTTGCTTTCAAAAATCCCTTAAGATATGCGTAAGACTCAATTGTGCAGATTATTTCCAAAAGTTTCTATTTGTGATAAGTTAACACTAACATTTTTTTTTTGGGAAAAAAGTGATGACATGCTGTTTTATTAAATGCACAATTGAACAGCGCAAGTTTACGAGTCAAAATTGTTGGGCAAGTTTACAAAGTTTATGCAAATGAATTTCCACACAATTTTTGACAGTTCATTTGCACAGTTTGCGAGGTTTTTAAGCGTTTCCGTGAGGACCCTTATTATTGAAATATTTTTAATTTTTTTACAGCACCATCTTGAAAGTGTGAAAAAGATTTTTTTTAATGTAGTGATACAAATTTAGCAATTTTCTGGCTAAATTTAGTAATTTTTCATGCCGCATAGCCAAAAAAAAAGTTTTTTAGCCGCCTTTATTTTAATGTAGCTACTTTTAGTAATTTTTCTGTGCATTAAATTTGCTTGCAATTTTCCATAAAAAATAGAAAATTTTTGATTTTGTTTTAAAGCTTGTTAACACAATGGGAGGACCAAATTGGGCTGAATCCCTTGGGACTTGGCGTCCTGCTAACCTTTAAAGGCGTTATCTCTTCAATGGTCAAATGCTGCATAGATATACATAAATATATATAAGTATTTTTATGTCTGTATGTTATCGATCAGTAGCATATTTAAAATTAAAAAATTTTAACTAACGAAAAATTATTTTGTTTATTACTTTAATTTATTCTTTTTATTTACTTATTAAGCTCGAGGTATTTATTTTTTTTTAAATTAATTAATTTCCTATTATTCCTGATGACGTTAACAAGCTGTTAACGAAATATCGAAGAATAAAACCAAATAAAATACAAAAAAAAAAAAATACCTCGAGCTTAATAAATATATTTCAATTCAATAAAAAAGATCAATTAAGAATATAATAAAAAATATTTTTATTTACTTTAGAATTAGTGATCATTTATGCCTAAGTGGGTAGAAAAATATCCAGATGCCACAAGTGCTGGTATTAAATATAAAAATATTATAAATCCATATTAAATTATTAAATTAAAAAAATATTAAAAATACTCTAAAATAGACTGTCTATATGAAATTTTATTAAAATCGGACAACGAATTCATGGTTAAAAAAAATTATATATTAAGGAACATTTTAGAAGTAATAGATAAATAATGAAGAGCTTGAAAACTATTTCAGTTCCAAAGGTTTTGACCAACACGGTAAATATATTTTTCAGAAAAATCAAAAACTTTTATATGAAGGCAAATAGCAAATTTAAATTTTATGTATGTGAGAAATTGTGTAAAAGTGTAGACAGACAAGAAGTTTTTTTTCGGGTCGACCATGTCATTTGAAAGTTCAGCAAAAAATCCCTGTAAGAATAGAATGAGGTGTATTTTTATTTTTTAATTCCTTTATTAAAGTGCAATCATATTGTTGAATGAAACTCGGAGATGTTAATTTGCGATACGTGAGATGTATGTATCAATTAAACCACTATTATAATCCAAATGTATATGCGTGTGTCATATAATGACCTCAATCGAAATAAAAAATTTAATTCAGAAAGATCTAGGTCATAATTCGGATTTATTGTATTTATTACTTAAACAACAGCTAATTTTTCTTCTGTAAAAATATATTTTAATTTACTGCAGAAGTTTTTAATCTTGTGGAAAATATTACACTGTACAGAAAATAAAAATTTTCTAACGGACTGGTTTTTTAAAGAGGATCAGAATCTTCTGGCCTATTAACAATGGTGACATTGTGTGCTAAAACCAGAAGCCATTGTCAGTATATTGTATGACAATAATATTGTCAGGCATCTAACAATCGTGAAAACACCCGCAATTTCCACTAACAGGTAATTGCCAGATATTATACGGTCATTTGTTATTATCAGATATGCTCAATTTAACGCACCGTACAATAACACCATTGTCAGATAAATATTTCTATTGGCAGCGCTGTCCATAAAAAACTTCGATACAATGTGTAACAGAGGATCTGGCAATAAATAAACTGCCAACCGTGTGAACACATAAATTTATTGTTGGACAGCTGTGTGACAATAAAAATGTCTGGTTTTCTTACTATAGTCTGAACAGACAATTTACCTTTTGGTGACAATTTTTCTTTGTCAGAACATTGCCATATCTACAATATTGTAATATCTGAGAATCGTGTGTAAATAGCTTTAGCTTAGCTACATTATTTTGTATAATTTTCTTTAAATCATCCTTCAAAATTTTCACTGAATCTAAATTTGAAAACAAGCCAAGTTATTCACATTTTCAAATAATTTTCTAATAGAGAAAACTTAAATAAAATCAAGAACAAATTCGTGAGTACCTTAAAGCCAATCATAACAAATTTTGCCACGGGAATTATTTCTATTTTTTTTTTTTTGTTACCTCTTTTTAAAGTACAAGTGTGTGCATGGCTGCAGGGATATTTCTTCATTGCTTTAACATTAATTAAGGCACAGGTGAACTGAAGCATTTCAAATTTGTATCAAATTATAATTGAATGTTGTGACTGTAAGTCTTAGTTACCGATAATATAATATTTAATGTGATTTTGTATAGTGTAATAGTTTATGGTTTGTGTGTGTGTGTTTTCTTTTATTTTGAATTTTTATGGAAAAAAAAAATATAAAAATGTTGTACTCATTTCGATGTGAATATGAAAGGCGAAAGCATTTGTTTATGATTACAATCGATTTTTATTTGTGTTTTACTTTTTCTTCATTAAAATATAACCATAATCGTACGTTCACTTTAGTTAAACTACAATTTGGTACTTTTTCCCCGTTTATTGTAATACGAGAGTTGTTTGAGAATTATTTAACCTAATTTTTATTATTCGCTACCCTTTTCTTACATAAAAAAATATAATTTGCTTTTAGCGGAGCCGAAATCCACCTTTTAATTGAATCGAATAGATCCAATATAGATTTGAAATGCTGCACAACAAAGTGAAAAGTAAATATCACTCCAGTCGAATGAATTTTGTGCGTTTTGTTGTTGTGTTTGTAAAGCTGAGTTGTGTTATATTGACACAGTGGTCCTTTAAGTGCCGGAGATTCACTTTATTTATTATTTTACTTCGAGGAGATTTTATTGCTCAAATTCCGATGAAAACGGACCCACTTAACGCAGACGGCATCGAAAAAATAATAATTCCAGGCAAACATTAATTTTTGCTGAGTTTTATTTCTAATATGGGTATATGCAGCATTAAATGCCAAAATTAATTCGAAGACCCACCTCGCAAGTGTTACAACTACAACTTTTGATTACTGACTTGATTCGAAATTTTCGTAGGCTCTTTTTACCCTCAAAAATAATTTTGAAGAAAATATTTTCGAGTGTTTTTTGTTTTTGTTTCTTGTAAGTAGATTTGTAGGTTGTTAAACTCACGTTCGAGTGCGAAATAAAAACTTTTATTTCTGTAATTTAAAACACGTCTCGTCTTTTTGTTTAATTTAATTTTAGCTGTTTTGGTTTGAAATTCGCTTTGCTGTTTCAATTATAGGGTGTTGTTTTTTATTATTGTACATTTTTCAACTGAATTTGTAACATTCCCTGTTTATTATTTGTTTGTTTTTTTTCTGTGTGTTAAATTTACTTGGAAATTTTAAAACAGAAAAATAAAATAAAAACTCTGCAATTGCAATGAAACATTGTTGTCCGAATCTTGTAGTTGCAAATGGTAAATCAACCATTAAATTAACGCCTATTTACGTCATAATCACACTACACGTTTCTGGTATGGCGGGGCCGCAGCAAAAAAAAAAAAGAAAATGAAGTAAAATTTAAAAAGGTAACAAACAGTAACTAAAACAGATACAGGTCGATTTTCCTTGGCTAATGATCTGTTGTTCAGTACTTGTCTGTATGGAAATTAAAAGTGATTGTATGGAAATGCACATTGCATACCCTGCGTTACTTTGAAAGTTCACAGCAACTAGGAAAGAATTAAAAAAAAATATTAAAGCATTATTTTGCAAAAAATTTTAAAAGCAGCAAAATATTTTTAAGCCTTTCATTATGTAACTATTTTTTTTTTAATAAATTAAAAGTGTCAAGTGTGTTCAACAGCAATATCCGATGACATATTTAATACAGATTGTTAAATTTTAAAAGTTTTTTTAAGGGAAAAGTAAATATTTTTATTATCAAAATTTCGAAGTTAGCATATTCGAAATTTCGAACATAGTCTAATTTTTGCAATTCCCAGATAAAAGAAAAAAATCCAACTTATTTATGAAAATATTAATTTTAATCATAAAAATAAATTGTTTTTAAGTTCCAACTGAATTTTTGTATTTTCGAAGATATTCAAAATATTTTTTTAAATTAATTATTTAATACTTTAGGATATGTAAAAAGTTATTTTGCTAAAAATAATTTTTATATTAATTGCTTAAGGCAAAAAAAATTTATTTGAAATGTTTATAATTCATTTCTTTGACACAATTATTTTTTTAATTTAAAAATTAGGTGTAAGTTTATATGCGAAATGTACACCGCTGTCTGAGTTCAGTGTCATTTAACCGTAAGACGAATAATGGGCGCATCCATTTGTGATTAATTTGGCTGAGAATCGCACTACGCCTAACAGAGAGAACTAATTTTTCGGCCGAACATCGCGTATGTGGAACAAACTCCCTGCAGAAGTCGTTTCTGTCACTTTTGACGTGGGCAAATTCAAATCAAATGTCCTTAAACACTACTCCCTCTGTCTGCCTTTCCATAACTTAATTTCATACTTCCAGCACAATGTATCACATGTATGTATAGGGGTCATCCCCTGAGTGCTGGTCCAAGATCGGAAAAATATAATTTGATAATCGATAATATTCCAACTTTTCAACACAAAAACTTTATTTTACATGTATATATAAACGCAGGCTTAATTGAATTCATATTTCTCCAAAGAAAGTACCTCTAAAATTTCTTTATTTGCTCTATTTTATTCTATAGAAAGTGAAATGATTTCGTAGCGATATTTTCGAAAATCGACTCTTAATCAGATGTCGGTATTTTAAAGTTTATGTGGTTGGTCATATGAAGTATAGGTGTGTGTGTATAGTGTTTCTCATCAGAATTGCTTAACGGATCGATAACTAACGAATTTGTAACATTTTAAGGCTGCTGAGCTCAATCGATGAAAAAAATTTCAAATATATCGAGATTTTCAATTAACAAAAGTTTGAAAGGAAAGCGCATGGTAATTCTTTTTTGATTATTTTATAAAAACAAACACATTCACATTACGAGATGAAATTATAGAGAGCAGAAAAGCCAACCATTAAATTATAGAAGCGCCAGCGACCAAGATGTCCTTTCTATTTATAGAATATTGATTATTGATTATTTTGCTTTCATTTCATAGTTTGCATAAAACACTGCATATTAAAATATTTCTAATTATAGAGCGTAGAGCCGTAAAAATTCAAATGATAGGACTGCTTCGGTGAGCAAAATGGCATTCAAATAATTTCAAATTACCGAGGGGACTAAATTACATAATTTTTTTTCAATTTGTTTAATGTTTTTCTAGACAACTGAAAAACAATTCAAATTAATCCAAGATTGAAATTATCCCGATGTTGAAATTGTCACGAGATTTGAAACAAAGAATTACCATGTACTTTCCTTTCAAACTTTTGTTACTTGAAAATCTCGATATATTTTAACTTTTTTCAATTTATCAAGAGTCAAGTGTATAATCAATTCTTGTGTGGCTCCATTAGCCACAGAAAACACCATATGCCGGCAATAGTTTGATGAAAGACGATTGATCGTTTTGAAAGATATATTTGACGAAAAGTTGCGAAAGAAAAACTTTATATTCTCAACAGCATAATATTCTCCTCAAATCGAATTCGAATAGTTGCTGACTTTTTTCAACTAACAAATTTGTGTCGAATATTAGGAATCGGTTTATTGGTTTGAGACGTTCCGTTGACAAAAAACTAACTTCAGAGGTCCTCGCGAAATCCATTTCCATCATTTTATTAGCTTTTACAAGCTGCAAATTTAAATTTATTTACTTTCATTACTCGAAAAATAATCTTCTAATCGATTTAGCACAAAAACTCAATAATAAAACATTAGTGTAGAATAATTGCTTGGATTTTGTAAAACAAAATTATAAAAATTTATTTCTTCAACGCGAATCAGCATGAAGTTCAATTTATATATCACTTGAAATGAAAAAGGTCGCAACAATAAAAAAAAAACTCAAAATCGAATTTTTAATGGATATTGGTACAAGACATCAGGGCACACGTTTCACAAATGTTTAGCTTTTTTTTTTATCTTGGACCAGTGCTCAGGGGCTATCTCCTACATATGCAATGCATTGCACTGGAACTAGAAAGAGGGATAGGGTAGACAATAGACAGGTGGTGAAAGTGGTAAGAAGATAGATCTTAATTCTTACCCAACTCTGCAGTTGCGTGTTAATTATAAAGCAAAGTTGCGGCGTCTCTGATGTTAATTTTGACGCTTTATTTTTAAGCTAATGGAGCCATTTTATTTATTATTTTACTTCGCCGACGGATTTATTGCTCAAATACCGACGAAGGAGGGTGCTGTAGCACAGAAAACTCAGAAAATACTTTTTTCTGATTTGACATGGCTGGGAATCGAACATGGGTCTTTCTGGTTACAGAGCCAACACCCTGACTACTCGCCATCAGCACCATTTTTGCCATTTTTAAAAGTTACGACTTTTTTAAAGAAATTCCACAGGCAGTTTTTACCGAGCTTTCCAAATTAGTGTGTTTCTTGCTGTTGAGAAATAATGAAACAATGGAAAAATTTTACCAGCTTACTGTTTTTGAGACAAATTTTTTAAGTTTGTAAATATACTAGTCATTTCGCTTGGAGGATATTGCGCAAATATTATATTTATAACCATAACACTATTCAATTTATTAAGTTTTTTTGTCTCTGCTGTAAAATTTTTAAAAGTGATTATAGGACCTTTTGTACTTTAGGAGACGATATACCTGTTAAGGTATTCTACATGGACCTTTCCTTAATGGTAGACAATTAACCAAGTTTTTGAAAAAACCTCTAATTTTATTTGACTTTTATTCAATTTGTTAATTATATTTTTTTTTTGAGCGATGGTCTTTTTTATAAAAAGTTTTTTTAAATATTTACTACATTTATTAAAATAAGTAATAAATAAAATATAAATATGACTATCGCTCAAAAAAGAAATATAATTAAAACATTTCATATATTTATACAAAAAACTCCGAAAAACTGTTTGAGAATTTAAAAAAAAAAAAAAAACAGAAAAAACGATATAGTAAAGGCTTTTTTAAAGTATTTATATAAACATGTGAGATTTTTTAAATTTTTCAAAGATTTCATCGTATGTCTAATGACATTTATTTGCGAGTTGTTTCCCTTGTCAAGGCAACGTTCTCTAATGGGAGTTTGACTTATTCCATGGATTTATTCTTTGTGTAATTGAAATTTTTGTAAATTAAATTTATTTCAGCTTTTTATGAACTCCTAGCTGATTTATTTAGTTTTATTCCAAGATAATGTGTGATTTTTCCCAGAGGTTTTCTCATTTACTGGAAAAAATAAAAACAACAACTGCATTTGCCATCAATACAATTGAATTTCTGTTCTGTGTTTTTATTTTTTGTCAGTTTAAATTGTCTTGAGTTTAACCGTTTACTTGACGTTATTGCAATTGCAACAAGTTGCATGGTGCAATATTAAACATTATTTTTTTTTTTTACTTTAGAATTATGCAATCGATTTCTCTCCCTCTTTTGGCTGAAATATTTTTGCTACAAAAAATATGAAAACTGTAAATAATATATAGTTATGTACTTATGTAGTATGTATGTATGTGTGTGTGTGTGTTAAGTTAAAAAGTTTGTGGCATTATTGGGAATATTAAAATTTTTTTATTGAATTTTGCATCTGTCTGACTCTGTGAAGCCTGCCTGCCAGCTTGCCTGCTTACGTAGCGCAGCCACATCAGTTAAGTCGTTTAGTAGGTAATCGTTATAAGACCTATATTTTTCTTAAACATTTTTTTTTCTCTGTTTCTGTTAATTTTTTTGCTAATACTATTTTTTAGTATCCGTTGCATTGTTCGAGAAGTTAACAATACGGTACATACAGAAAACCTATTGTTATTTTTCCTATTTCACTAGGTTGCTATTACACTGTGTTTTATTTATATTTTGTTTTCTTTTATTAATAAAAAAAATAACTAACAAAAAACCTTTTAGGTAGTTTTTCAGTTGGTAAACTTGGTTCAGGTGATATTTTTGCCGAAAGAGTGTCTATTTAATCATCAGTTTATATAATAATAACGGATTATTTGTGTATTTATTGTTTTTGACTTTTGAAATATTAACAACAAAAAATACTGTGTCAGGTAGCTTTTCCATTATAAAATTTTTTTATTTTAAATATTTTTTTTAGAATTTAATCGAACTTCAGTTATTAGAAATTAATGAAAATTTTTTCTGTCGTGTTCAAGTTAACAGCTAATTCATCACAATATTGTGAAGAAATTACATTCTTGATTAGAATAAGGGAAAAAGAACAATTAATCTCCAACACCAGTTGAGTAGAATACGTATTGTTTTATTTTTTTTTTTTAGTGGTTCAAATTTCTAAATTTTTCATACCCATTATTTTTTAATTACAAATAAGGTCTCAGCGCCATTATGGCACTGAGACAATCTGGCAAAAGTTTTACATTATGAATATATAATATATTTGGATATAACATAAGAAGATATAAAATTATTATAAATTAAATTGAAATTTAATGTTTAAGGTAAAAGTAAATTTTTATAATAAGAAATAACAAAAATAAAGAGAAAAAAAAAAGATAAAAACTATAAGTAAATTTCACTATGTCACTATCTCACACACGTCATCAGTACTCTTTGTGTCAACAGTGACGTAGTTGTAAAGTCATTAATATCTTTTATTTAACCCGTCAGAGCTTAAGAAAATGCATACGAGAATAATCGTTACTGTCTACATACTATTAACGAAGGTTGCCAGCTTACGTGGGATACGTTCTGCGGAGGAAGAAAAGGGACCTCGATGCGCTGCTGCATAGCGGGGCCCCCTCTGACGGGGACCAGGCGATACGGGCCGGGGCTATGGCGCCGGCTGCGGACTTGGCGGACCCAGACGTTGGTGGGTGAGAGTGGTCCTGATTGGGACGTGGCTCTGGGCCTTCCCGAAGTAATGCGGAAAGCGGTCCCGGGGAGGAATCTACCCAGAGGAGGAGGGAATTTTTTAGTGGCAACACCACTCGACGCAGAAGACGACGGTCTCTGTAAGTGCGAAGGCATTTTCAACCCTACCTCACACGCCAAAAAAAAAAAAAAGGTTGCCAGCTTTGTTGTTTTTATGTTTTTAGTAAAGGTCATACTTCTTATATTTCCAAAGGGCAAAGCTTCTGTTTTCAGTACATGTGAGAACGAAATTAATTTTTTACTACTTTTTAAATGACATTTTCTTTATTAAAATTTTTTGGTTTATTAGCCCTCCATCGGATAGCAATGGAAAACCACTTGATAGTTATTTTGTGTCGTCATTGAAAGGTTAACTAACATTATTCACACTTACACTTGCGTTTTGAATTATATTTTTTTTTATAAACCCAGCCGGTTGGGATATTGCACATATTTTACACTTTTTATTTCATGTTTTATTTTTTTATTTCATGTTTTAACATTTAACATTTTCTATAAGAACTAGTAAATTAGTCACTGAGTCGAAATCATTTTCAGTTTAAATCAAAATTCAAAAAGTTATCACTGATTGAAAATCGAAAATGCCTCCCGTGTGAAGGAGTGCAAAGTTTAAAAAATGTCATAAAATGTCATTTTGTATAAAATTGGAAATAGTAAAAATTATAAAATAATTTTTAGTAAAAGTTAAAATTTTATAGATTTTGTGCAGTCTTTCGAAGGTTTTGTGCTCTACAAAATTGACTTTGAGGGAAGAACTGAAAAAAAGTTACATTGAAACAACTCCTTGCTAATTTCTTTGAAGAAGCTGCTGGCTATATTTAAGGCGGATGGTGTGCAGGTACCGCTTTCAGCATTAGTTTTGTTGTGTAAAAAGCAACAAGTGACATTCAGAAAAGTTTTCCCCGGAAATTATTGCCACTGAGGTATATAAACTCAGCTAAGGAAAGTAGAAGAAATTTTAAAAAAATATCACGAAATAAAATTGGACAGAATTCCTTTAAATAAAAGTTCGGGAATCTAAAACTCGAAAAATGTTTGCCGAAAGACTTTTAAATATTAAATAGTACTATTCAATCTCTAGTTTCCATATCTACATATGTATGTCCTCAAATGGAGTACCGAGTCAGTAGTACTTATAGATTCTATAATATAGAATGACAAGCACATATCTAAATGTCTATAGCGCAGAACAGTGTAAAGTTAGTGAGATAATAGTTCCAATGTCGCTACATTGTGTATATATACATACATATGTACCCAAAAGAAGTACGACTACTGAAGTCGCAGTATCTATTGTAAACCTCTGGTTCCATTATCTACATATGTCCCCAAGTGGAGTACCGAGTCAGTAGCTCTTTTAAAACTAGTGCTTTCTCAATGACACGCACATGTTAAATGTCTATAGAAAATTACTTTGCCTGGAATATAGCAATTCAGTAGGACTAGTAGCAATGTCAGTAGTGAATCAGTACTATTTCAGTATTTTCAGTACTATTCCTACAGGGTAAAGTCAGTGAAATACTAAAATACTGCTGGGTATAGCATGTCTAATCGTTCGACCATTACCTTGCCATCCATGAGATTCTCTAATACATTTGCCGCAACCTTTATGTTGCATTTGCTTTTATTACTTTTCTTTACAATATTTCCAACATGTTTTCTAGATGTGTCTTCTATTATTATCATTAGTATTGTACTGAGAGTAACTATAATTTTAATGTTGTTGTAGGTTCAAGCTATTAACCTATTGATCTAATGAAATGTACTCTCTGTTTTATTTTTTTTTATACATTTTGTCTCAAAAATGAGGGGAAGTCATCAAACTTTTATAGTGTCACATATACAGATATCTATCTACATACATACGTTCATATGCATTTAAAACTTTAAATATGTGTGTACTGTACTCTTAGCAAACTACAGTATGCCGTTGCATTAGAAAATATAAAAAACAAACTACGTTGACCTCATGTAATGTTGCATGAGAATAAATAGTTATGGAAAAAACCAAAAAAAAAAAAAAATCAATTTAAAAGTTACTTTAAAAAATGTTGAAATAAAATAATTTGGGTAATTATTGTTTGTATGCAGTCATGTATGTATGTATGTATGTATGTGTGTGTGGTTTTTGAAAAATTTTGTAATTTCTCAAAAGAAATATTTTGATTAGATAAAAAAAGGTGAATAAGTGTAGAGTAGCATATTGTAAAATGGGGCGTTTCTTTAAAAGTGAAGTGGGAATTTATTACACATCTAAAAAATTGCTTGAAATAAACATAAACTAAAATGGTAATATGTGTCGGTACCTTCAATACACCCAAAACGACAATGAAGTTAATTGTATGAATTACACAATATTTAAGACTGGCATATCAACCGCAACATCGTTGGCGGTTACTCCGGATATTAAAAAGAAAGTTTATTTACAAAAAAATTAAACGTTTTCCAAAAATTTATATGACTTAATGAACCTGGGTTTTAAATTTTATGAAAATTGCTGCAATACTTTTACAAATGCATTTTTCTAAATTTAACCTCGTTGGTCTCTGTGGAAACATAATAAATTAGAACAGGGAAAAAAGGAAAAAATAAAATATGTGTACACGGTTAATGGAAGCAAACATCAAGTAATGCCAAGGAATATTGTAAGCTCTTCATTTAGAAGAGAAAAAAAAATAACGGAGTTTAATTCTCGTATTCTTTTTATAGAAAATAATAAATATATAATCGTAATAATTTACATCTACTGATAACGACACACGGTGGACAAAATACAAAGAACGCTGAAGAGGAAGGTGCATCAGCCTACGAAAACAGCATGTTGTTTCGTTATGCTAGTGTTTGTCAGTGTCCTTTAAAATTTTTGTCATTGATTTCGTTTGTTTCTTAGTAATTATCACATGTAGTTGTGACTGCCTGTATGTTTTCAATCATTAGCCCATTTTAATTAATTACACATGTAAAAAATGTCGTTCGAATTAAAGCACAATCTAACAATATGTAATTTTTATTATTGTGCATTTCGTGGTAGAAACAGAGATCTGTTGGATAAATCCTAGATACTTGAACTCATTGCCAATTAAGTTAAATTCTTGGTCTTCTCGTGACTTAAAAATTGACATATCATTCTTGAAGATTCGACTGTATATGTTTAAGATATAAAGAAGAGTTTAAAAAAACGAGCCCTACCTTCGGCAAAGTAATAAATTTAATTTTTTTTTTGAAATTGCCGCCAATATACTTCCATCTTTTTTGAGGTACGGTCTAATGTACAAAGTAAACAATTTTACTTCTTTATTTGTAGTTAACACATTTTTCTTAATTAACAGTTTGATCAAATCAATTAAGTTTTTAATTAATTTTTGAGCTCAATACTTAAATAAGTAAATAAATTTTCTTTTGATAATAAATACACAAAATGACGGCTTTTTTCTATTTAAGTGCTTATCTTATTTATTTATTTCATATCTGCAACACTCTTTATACAAATAGAAATTAATATCCATTAAGTATTCGACTTGAACCCAGATATTTTCTTTTTAGCTGTTAAACTTTTTTTTAAATTTTTAAAATATTTAATTAAAATTTTAATTATTATTGTTAAAAATTTAATTGAAAATTAATTGAATTAGGTCAACAATAACAATTTAATTGATACTATTAATTTCTTTACAGGTGTATGTGAGGTTATGTGAAAATGTAATTAATTTTTTAATTATTACAAAAATTTTATAAAAAAATTTGGTTTAATTTTTTTTGTACATTAAAATATTTACAGTACAAAGTATCACAAAAGCGCTGCTTATAATTATGTTTTAATTTCCAAAAAGTATAAAAGCGAATGTAGGATTTTCTTGCCTCTTATGTAAGTGGTAAGGTTACCACGGGCCAACTATACAAATAATATGGGAAAGTCTATATACATACGTATATATATATATATATAATACTTTTATATAAAGTATATACTTTTGTATTTAATTTAAATTTTTTTATTTCAAATTGAAAAAATGTTGTTTGGCTTCTATCAAAAATAATAGACTGAAAAGACATATTTTCCATTTTCTGGAACGGAATTGGACCGAATTCGGCTGCGCTGCTTCATTTCACCAGCAACCAGCCTACCTAATCTAACTAATATTCTGTTATATTCTGGCGCTGAGGCCAAATAGAAATTTGTAAAATTTATTATGTCCAAATAAAATAACCAACTACATTTATTTGTAGTTGTTAAAATGAAAAAATTAAAAAAAAAAAATAAATAAATAACTATTAAATTCAAATATGAATGATTTACTATTTTATGACGTTCGTACCAATAACGAGGAACATGTTTTCAATTTAAATAAATTATGTAACTAAATTCTAGCATGTTTGAATCACTTAGTAAACCCAATATAAAAACCCATCAAAAATTATAACAAAACTTTGTGATACACAGCTGTACAATAATAATTTGGCTTTTTCCTCTTTACTTTTCCAAGTCGTTATATTTTTTTTTCACTGCAACTCGATTATACATACATATATTTAAATCTTAAATCAATACTTAAAATTCAAATGCAATTTAATTGCACAGCTTAAGAAATCATAAAGCATTTCCTTGAAATATTTATTATTGCATTAATCAAAATATGTGTACATTCATTGAAATTCCACTCTTTTCCTTATAATTTAATTTATGAGTTTTTCCTTTTAATTTCATTTCACAAACATACACACATTTCCATACATTTTAAAATTACAAATTATGTAGGAGTTGTAGTGTTGTTGTTTTTGTTTGTGTTGCTGCTTTAGCTGTTGTTGTTATGGCAGTGCATTAAACCCTTTTTAATTTTTAGTATTTTCATTGCTGGCTACAAGCACCTTTTCTTCTCATTCATGATGAAGCAATCGGCATACCAGTATCATGTACTGAAGTCGCATGCATGAATGAAGCAAGCAGGCATGATTGTTGATAAATACCAATAAACTAGATGGATTTGCTAGAGAAAATAGAAATATTGAATGGTATTGAATTGACTAAAAACTTTATATTGGGTTATAAAGTTATTACGTGAAAAAAATCATGCATGCAAAAATTAAATGATAGACAACTGAGCTATAAGTACTTCGTTCATATTTTCCTTGAAGTGTTTGGTGCTGGCTGGGGGAAAGTGGCAAGACATTGGGCTATAAAATTCACAGGAAATATACTCGTATAAGTAAATCCTATGCAATTAAACAAATAATGGAGTTGTAACACAAACGAATTATTGTCACATATGTAATTAATAATTAATAAAATGCTTGATTGTCAAACGTCAAACATTTTTAGATACACTAAGTCAGCAGTGGCCTAAATAGATGTACCCAAAGATAAATTCAAACATATACAAATGGGCACAGTTGATATTTTACCTGTTTCACGTTGACGAAGGTACATTTTGTCTATAATTTACCGACATACTTGATGTCCAGAAGCATACCCTATGCAAGACATTACAACATGTGAAATAATAGACACATTTATTAGAAACTATGTCTCTCGGTTTGGAGTGCCTTTCAATATAACAATAGATCAAGGTAAATAATTTATTTGAAAGATATTTAAGAAATTACCCAAAATGTTAGAATATTTCAGAATTACAACTTCTCCATATCATTTCCAAGGTAAAGGCATGATAAAAATATTTTGGAGACAGAAAGAAAGATGCTACATGCTACAGCCGCTTTTATAATGCTTCATAGAAAAAGAAATTACTTAAGGAACGCAAACAAGTAAAAATGCAAAAAATCTATTAATTTTTTATTATTAATTATTTAATTTATTTATTTATTATTATTATTTAATTTGTCAATTTATTTACAATTTTTAGTGCCTCGGTAGTCTAGTGAGTAGTGTGCTAGTTCATCAGTGTGGGGGATAATGAACATTTTCTTTTTTTTTTTTTTTTTTATCTTGGACCAGTGCTCAGGGGCTATCCCCTACATATGCAATGCATTGCACTGGAACTAGAGAGAAGGATAGGGAAGAAATAAGGTGGTGAAAGTGGTAGGAAGATAGAGCTTAATTCTTGCACAACTCTGCAGTTGCGTGTAAATTATAAAGCAAAGTTGCGGCGTTTCTGATGTTAATTTTGACGCTTTATTTTTAAGCTAATGGAGCCATTTTATTTATTATTTTACTTCGCCGACGTTTTATTGCTCAAATACCGACGAAGGAGGGTGCTGTAGCACAGAAAACTCAGAAAAATATTTTTTCTGATTTGACCCGGCTGGGAATCGAACCTGGGTCTTTCTGGTTGCAGAGCCAACACGCTGACTACTCGCCATCAGCACCCCCAAAAAAGGTCAGTATGTCATTTGCAATATTACAAAAATTAAGCCAATTTTAATTATTTATTTTCCTCCAAAAAAACCAGTAGTGCGATTCATTAACTTTTATTCGACATATTTTTTTGT
This sequence comes from Dexiosoma caninum, assembly GCA_963924685.1. NCBI lineage: Eukaryota > Metazoa > Arthropoda > Insecta > Diptera > Tachinidae > Dexiosoma > Dexiosoma caninum. Next base: position 13,804,341 of record OZ004727.1, read on the forward strand.
GGCAAATTTGTTTGTTTTTTCAATCAGCTGTGAATTTTGTTCTTGCAATGAGTAGTGCATAATAAATTAAAAATGTCATTCACAGTTGATAGCACAAATTTGCTATTGCATATATTTACAATCTCAAATGCACAAGATTGTGAGTAGAGCTATTGTATTTGAATTAATTTTTAGATGTTGAAAAACCTCAAGAATTCTAATATGTTAATTGATATTTACAATTGGTTTGCCGGCTGAAAAGTGGTAACTTTTTTTTTTTGAGAACTATTTACTAAAAAACTTTTTAATTGAAGCTCTTTTTCGATTTGTTTGTCGGTAGCTTGTCCACTGTGTGTTTTAGAATAAAAATTTTAAAGAAATTAGTTGCGACGTATTATTAGTTTTCGCAGTGACAAGTTTGAAATTTAATAATTGTTTCCTTAAACAAATTTCGTTATCATACACACATGCATCCATAGAGCCATATACATATATGTATGTATAAAAGTGAATGCATATTTCATAAGCACATACTGTATTGAAAAACAATTGCATCAGAATAAACCTCTTATTGTCAGAGTTGATAACTAGACGACTTCAAGTACCATTTACTTGTACTGTTTTCTACCGAAGTCTTAAAAAGATCGATTACCCTTTAAATCTCCTTTACTTTCCCCAAATGAAAAATATTTTAAGGAAAAAATCTATGAAATGTGCATTTATAAAATTAATATTATGCAAAGCGCACTTAACCCAACAGCCAGGTATTCATAAGCACATGCAGTCATGATTTCAACGAAAAGCAAAAAAAAAAAAATATACAAAAACAAAAACAAAAACGATAGAAATTGTTACGAAATCAATCCGTGGAGAAAATAATTTATAAGAAAATGAAATTGTAGAAAATTTCCGATTACAACATATGCAATTGCTTTCTTAAGTTAATTTTAATGCAATTCAGCGCGTTAAGCCATCTCAACATATCAACAATTTTAAAAGCTTAAAAAACATTGAAAAAAGTAATTAATTTCAAAAAAAAGAAGTAAAAAAATTTACTTCGCTTATAAAACCACATAATTAAACTGTTTTACAGCATCGCCGGCCATAATTGATGCGTTTAAGTGCTTAAAAACGTTTTCCATTTGCAGTACTTAAAAACGAAAATTTATTAACATGCGGAAACTATTTAAAATCTTATGAATGAGTCTAGACACATTTCATGTATAAAGTTGTGACAGAAGAAAAACGTTGTTTTAAAAACATTATCAGCAGCAACAAGTCCATTTGTTATTTTTAGTTACTGTAATATCCTGCGAATGTATTAGTTTTCTTTATACTTATGTGTGTGTTCACTTGCGGCATTAGTTATACGTAAGTATCTTCATTATTGACCGCTGCTAAAGTTGTCTTGTCTAACTATTTCTGGATGTTTTGAAAAACACCTGAAAACCAGAAGCTGTCAATGTTCGAAATAACAAAATAAAAGCAGCTATTGAAGATACGGACAAGTTAGAGGAAGGTTGGCTAATAGCAGAAATACATATATATCATATACATATTTAATACTAAGGATATATAAAAGCGTAAGAGGGGACATCAGGAGATGTTAGAGGGTCTTGTGGCACTGTCTAAATATCATAATTGTCCACAGTGATGACACGTTGTCATGCTGAAAATGGTTCTCTTCAGCAGCTTTCGGGGGGTAAATCAATGGCCGTGGGAACTGAAAGATCAACTATATAAATTTTGAGCCGGTATACTGATGGGTTCAAGCTGGAGAATGGTAGAACGGTGGCGGGAAACAGCTGGTCCCGATTCAGAAAATCGATTCCGAAGCGTATATAGCCAACAGTTTTGCAGGCAGAAGTTCATGTCATCGGAATATGTGTGGACGAGTGTTTTCGTAGAAGCTTACGGGGGCCTACATCTACAGGGTGGCGCAGAATGAGCTATATGGTTTATAACTTTTTTATTTATGCGATAATTATAATTTTTTTTTTAAATACAGTATATTATTGGGGCATTTTTTGCAATTAGCTTTGAAAAATTATATCCTGTAAGTGATGTCCTTTTTGTGCTTCGCAGATACGTGCACTTTTTAGTATAGCCGTGATAGTCCAAGTTGTGTCGAACGCCTCCTTGTTGATGTTGATGGACTATGCTGCACGCTCTCCCATACACGTTCAATATTTTGACCAGTGTGCACGGAAGGGTTCTTACAGACTCATGTTGCCGAAAATGTCCAACCTAATGCTTTATTGCTGACGCTGTGGGTGCAATGCGCACATTAAAATGATGACGATATGACAGACGCTGTGTTGACACAATAGACTGCTGTTTTGAAAAATAAAATTCAATTATTTTTGTACGTTGTTCGATCGTGTAATGATTCATAATTAATTCCCCAAGATTTCTTCACAAAATGCTGAAAAAAAAACCAAAGAAAAAATAATAATTAAAAAAGTTATAAAAAATTCAAACCTTATAGCTCATTCTGTGCCACCCTGTATATACAATCAGATAGTTCAGCGGCTGTTAGAGCCATTCAGTCAACCATGATAACCTTAAGAATGGTATGGGCGTGACTGAATCTTTTCATCGAGTTGGACTATCTGGCAAAAACGAGGCAAATTTGCCACATATTGGCTCCGAGCCATTCTGTGCACTTACGCAACGCCAGAGAAATGAAATTCTTAGAAACTGTGCGGAAAGGAAATCCACTGGCATAATTGTGCCGGCCAGCGACAGGCCAAACGCTTCCTAATCACGAAGGGGGCAATCTCAAAAAAGCTGCGTACGATAAATGCGGCAAACTTAAGGCTTTTGACGGGATACCCTCGCACGCCAATGTCGCCTAAGGTACCACAATCTCTTTCGATTTTGCGAAAGTGGCACTCAGACTTCTGAACACGTTTTATGAGAGATTTTTATATCTGGGTGACATTGTTGTACCGCCAGACCTCAAATAGTGCTCAGATTACTTAGGAGGCTTAGAAAATTGAGATCTAATGTGCTGGCCTTTGCGCAATAGATCTTCTTTGGTTGCGGCGCTATCTATAATGGCATCGGTTGATCAACTATTATAAGTGGTTTCTTTAAGTAAACTACTGGCTTGCAATAAGTTGCTGAGTTCAGTAGTGAACGGGAAAAAAAAATAAAATGCCAAAGATATAGATAAAAGTTTAAGAACTTTCGGCTAAAAAGAAATTTTTTTCGAACTTCTTTTGCAAAAATACTTTATATTAGAAGGTGTAGTGCGCACTTAAGGTTGTACCCCTCAATATAAACGTATTGCATTTAGGAATTCTAGAAGCAACGATCTTATACGATGGGTTCGCTCTCCTTAAATTGGTTATCACTTTCATCTGCCTATATTATTATTTTCGCCTGATAATAATTAAACATACATACATGTATGCAAAAATATTAATTTATTAATTCACACCAAAAAAAAAAAAAAAAAAATTAAAATTATTATCCAATTAACCGGGAAAAATTATTATTCAGCTGATAATCGAGATGTCCATGAAGTTAAATGTTGTTGTTTATATTCTTATATTCTGGGTTACCTTCCCTTTTCTACGATTTTGCGATCTTTTTTGTCTCTCTTAATAATTTAAAATACATATACATATAGACTATTAAAAATTTAACATATTCAATCTCAATCCAATGTATGGCTTCAAATTTATTTATTTATTTCGTTGCAAGTGAAAATTCTTCAACATGTGTAGTTTTTATTGCATTTTTTGCCATTCAGCTTATTAAATTTTATTTTGTTTTTTTATTTATAAAAAAAAAATCTTTCATTTCTTCATTTAATATCTTTTAGTTGATTTTGCAATTTGTCAGCAACAAAGATGCATTGTAAATGTAAACTCGAAATTTAAAACAGCAAACAGCAGCAAAATAAAAGCAGACACCATAATTTATTTAATTCATATTTTATTTTTTTAGCATAAACTTGAAAATTCTCCATATTCAGCATTTTCTAAAACGTATAAGATGGTGAGAAATGTGGCATTTCGACGCCATGTTTGCAAGTTTCAAATGTGAAAAATTTACTTTTTTAAATTATGAATACTTATCGTATTTGCATGTAAAATCTACTTTGACTGCCATGGAGTTTAACGGTTAAGCTCATCAAGGTTAATAATTAAGAAAATTAATCTTAAATACCCATCAGCATTTTAAAAGAACTAAATCGTTATTGTTTATTAAAAGAATTTTATATTAAATTAGCAAGGACACATCTCGCGACATTTTTAATGACACGCACCCACACACAGAAATATGTCATTGTAAAAACCATGAAAAATCAAGTAAATTTAACATTTTCCGTTATCGATGTGGCTTTATTGGTGCATCATGTTAAATCAACATGTTTTTCTAATAACATACAAACAACAAAATTTCACTTTAGAACAACTTTAAAAAGTCATGTCGATTTATATACTCGTATGTATGAGCCTAGCCGATTTAACATTAAATTAACAAGGTAAGACTTAAAAACACTTAGGGTGATTTCCTTTCTGAACAAAAATGTTGCCCTTTCGCTGGATAACATTTTCTACAGTTTGCCCATACCTTTAAAAAATTATACATTTTTTTACTGCCACAAAGTATATTTGAGATTTAACATTAATGTTTATTTAGCGTTTCACTGTTTCTACGGTTTTTAGCACCATTTTAGCAATAAAAATCGTCAGCAACATTGTTTCCTAATCAGCTGCTATTACCAAGAACAAACTGCAAAAAGTCTAAACCAAAAATGTATCAAAAAAGTTTACATTAAAATAAATAATAAATTAAACAGAATATTTCTCTAACAAAAGTCTGATGGACTCTAGTCAAAGTGAAGAATATATTAATTTTCATAATTTTTATTTGTATAAAAAAGTACTTAACAAAGATGTAAAAAAGGTTAGTATATCACCACGACTTGAGAGTAGAGGGTCAAATATGTTGCATATTTTGCCAGTTATTTGTGCAACAGATTTAGAAAGAAAAGAACTAGCTTTTTTTAATGTTACATTTTTTTTAGAATGGAACAGAAATAGTAACGAAATGTAGCATATGTATGTAACATTTTTGTCAGAAAAGAAAACACCATTAGAAGGTATCTTTTCTTGGGTATACATATATCGCACCCTAAATACAAAAGTGACACAACTCAAAATTTTCCAAAATGTACTTTTTTCCGTAAAATAATTCACAGTACACATCTCTAACTACTTCAAAAATTTCTTTCTCATCACTGTTTTCTTTAACTGGAAAAATACCGTTATGTCTGTTTTTATGTTAATTGCATTGCTTACGCACGATCGACTAAAAAGACCTATTTTTAGTTGCGTCAATGTTCTCAAGAAGTGCTGATTACTTTTGTTACACATAATATTATATTATAATATAAAATTAAAAAAATTTTAGCAAAACCTTCTTCGAAATAGACTTCTTTCATAATGGAACCAATTTTATTTTAAATATTACAATCATTTTTGCATAAACAGTTTTTTGCCTCTCCTGAAAATTTGAGAATTTTGAGTTGTGCCGCTTTTGTATTTAGGGTGCGATATGCACACTTAGCAATGAACATCTATAAGCACTCGTACAAGGCGAGCTGTTCCAATTCCCACGCGTAGTCGACACATAGTCTCCGAATAACGGAGCACAGTAGATGTATTTATCCGTAGCATATAATATTACAGTCGAACTTCTCTATAACGTAGCAGTTGGCGACCGTCAAATTTCTACGTTATAGAGAAAATTTGTTATAGAGAAACTGCAGAAAATTTTGACTACATTTTTTTTATGTAGAAAATATAATTTTTCTAGTTTTTGAACCTCTTTTTATATTAATAACAATAATTATTTAAGCTTTAGGTCTTTTTAATATATTTAATATTTATTTTCATTCGATATTTCGCTACTCCTTTGTGTAGCTTCTTCAGGAAAATTGGTTTTTGTTTATAATGACAAAATGTTTTTTTTTAAAATTCGCAATATAGGAAACGTTCTTGTCAATGAAAATTCAAAATAAAAATATTAACAGCCATATTCATAAAAATATTAAAAGCCATATTCATAAAAATATATTCTGGATTTGAAATAGGTATAAAATATTCGATTTTGTATTGAAATTTGTTTTTGAACCAAATCCAAAATACATTTTTACGAATATGTTACATATAATAAAATATTTAAATTATATTATTAATTGACCTTTTTTATTATATTTTTTGATATATATTTATTAAGCCTGAGGTCTTTTTTTTTTTTTTTTTTTTTTTTATCTTATTTTGTTTTTTTATTATTCGATATTTCGTTAACAGCTTGTTAACATCATCAGGAATAATAGGAAATTATTTTATTAAAATATTAAATTATTTATTAAAATAGAAAATTATATTATTAAAAAAAAATAATTTCCTATTATTCCTGATGATGTTAACAAGCTGTTAACGAAATATCGAATAATAAAAAAATTAAAATAAGATATAAAAAAAAAAAAAAAAAAAAAAAAAAAGACCTCAGGCTTAATAAATATATATCAAAAAATATAATAAAATATTTAAAAACAGTGGCGGAGAAGAATCCATTATTCAGGACAAATACTTTTGCTTAACAATGTTTTATGTATTTCAATTCAATTTTTATTCTTGTTATATAATATATACATTTTACTTTGTCTTAAATTTTTGTATATGAAGAGTTTAAAAGCCTATTTCACCAATTCTATTTAAATATCAATTCATATTTAAATGTCGATTTTCATTTTCATCTAGATATACTCATTGAATATTTAAATACTGTTTAAGTAGCCAGCACTCTGCATTTAAATATTGATTTTGCAACAGCATGAAACAGCTTTAAACAGCTTTTTAAAAAGCTGTAAGTTGCCGCTATCATATTAAATATCAGAGCGTTACCATACTTTCTTGTGTTTCATTATTTCAGTTGGTGAAAAGAAAATTTTTTTCAACATACTTTAAATAAAATAAAGATCATTAACTAAATTAAATTGTGTTTAAATATATTTGGTGAAAGAGACCCTAAGACTTGTATCTTTTTCTACTTAATTATAATGTAAGTTGTTTTATAAAGTTATGTATCCATATTGACAATATTTCTAAATGGAGGCAAAATTTAGCAAAACCTATTTAAATATTTCTATTTTAATATTAAAACGACTAATCCTAAAACTAAACTACATAGGATGAACCAGCTCATTGATATGTTCATAGCCCGAATTTAGACATGCGGTATTAAAATTTTCGCTAATCCTGTTAAGTTTATATTTAATTAATTCTATGCCGGCAAATGTGTGCAGCCGCTCAGTCGAGAAAAACCAAGTAAGGTTATAAATTAATTTCAGCAAATTGGTTTTGGGATATTTGTAATTTTCCTAAATGACAGTTTGCAGCGGTCGCCCAAACAGGTGCTGTGTAAAAAATAACAGCATGAAAAATTGTTTTTAGTATTAACTGTTTATTGTTAATGCTAAGTTTAGAATTCCAGTTGATGAATGAGTATAGTATTCTTGTTAGTACATTTACTTTGTTCACAATGTATGAAATATGATCTCTGAACTTCATTTTTGGATCCATTATAACCCCGAGGTATTTAATTGTTTGCTCCCATTGGATAGAACGGTTATCAAAAACAAAGTTATTTTGTGGCAGACAATATGCTTTGCGCTTTCTTGAAAAATATATTGCCCGTGTCTATTCAGCGTTAAATTTTATTTACTATTTATTAAAATATAAATGTAGTTCAGTTAGGGCTCTATGAAGGTTTGATATAATGTCCTTCGATAATACCCCAGAGCTGAGGACAGCTGTGTCGTCTGCAAATATCGACATAGTGGGAAATCGAATGTATATAAGTTATAGAGAATAGGAGACAAACAGGAACTTTCTGGGCAACCTGCTGTATATTATATTTGTCATTTTTTATAATATTTTAAAAATACAAATTAAAGTGTCATAAGCTAGTCTATATGTATATTTCGCTTTTTCTTAGTTTTTTCTGTTTATAGATGCCGGAATTCTCAAAGACTTTTTCGGAGTTTTTAGATAAAAATGTGAGATTTTTTTCAAGTGTTTCAAGTAATTTTGTTGAAGATCTACTGATGTCAACAAAAGTGTCAGAATACGTAAATAGTCAGTTTCTTTCCCCATATTTATACAACATTTAAATTCCCTCACTATCTTAATTCTGGGTATATTGTCACATTCACACATTCAAAGGGCTTGTAAAGAGGCGCATTTGGTTCAGAATTCAATTCAAATTATGTTCAAAGTATTTCCAAATCAAATTAATAAATTAAAAAAAAAAAAACAGTTTTTCTATACAATGTTACTCTGTGCTGAATATTAGATCAGCCCTTACAGGCAATAGCAGCCAGAGGCAATTTGTTGATATTCTTCCTATCGTTTATATCAGCGTTTTATTAAAAACAATATCTATAAAAATACATCGATATATTTATATGCCTGCATGTATAATTTATATTGTGTAAATATGTACACACATATGCATCATATTATACCCCATACAAAATTGCACACATACTTACATACTTATATATGTGTATAAGTGGAGTTTGTTTTTGATAAATTGTTATTGGAAATGTCGCTCTATATTCAAGATCTTTATTCCAAGGGCAAGCAACATAAAATAAAACAAAATTTTTATAAAACTTTAACTCGAAATGTTAATTTATCTTTTTTTTTTTTTTTTAATTCATTCCAGTTCTAACCAAACGTCATTTGAATTTTAAATGCCATTTATAAATGCAAAATGCATTCAAACGTATATACGACACTTTCCATTCCATTCATAGAAATTATTTATTATTAATTAAGTTTGACATACTTTTGATTTATGTATAAAAAGTAAATCTCTATGAAAAAGTGAGATAGAAAATTTATATAAAAAAAAAAAAAAATAAATAAATAAATGATAAAAACATACAGTCTATAGAAAAAAATTCAATAAATTTGCACATTTATCAAAACTAGAACTCGTGTAGTAAATTTTAACGATTTCTTTTCTGTTCTGTCAGACTGTGTCTATAAGCATTTTTTTATTTTTTTATTATTATTATTATTTTGCCACAAAGGTTTCGATGTCAAAATGTCAGCGCATAAGAAAATACGTTTAATTAAAAAGAAGAAAAAAAATAGTATAAAAATTTATATTTTTGCTTTGTTATTCGTTTTGTGTATGTGTGTGTGTGTGTGTGTGTTGCAACATACAAAATTTTTTTATTGATATTCCAAGCTTTATATGAAAATAATAAAATATATATTTCTGCAGCAGGTGAGCAACTTTTCATACAGATTGAGACGTGCTGTCAGCGTCAGAGTGAATTTCGGTAGGCATGAACATGACTTTCAAACAACGAAAACGTTCAGCTGTGTTGGTAGGCGATGTGAACGTTTGGCTAATTTTCCCTTAAGAAACTAAACAAAAATTACATGAAAATTTTTTTTTTTTTCAAATTATTCCCCAATTGCTTAATGTTATTTAAATTGAAAATGGATTTCATTACTTCCAAACGAAGTTTTTATAATTAATTTTCTCAAAGAAGAGGAAACGAATTGTGCAGAAAGATCACTGCAACTATCCAGCAAAAAAAAAAAAGTGAATGCACTATGACTTGGTATTTTAATGACTTCTTAAACACTTCTTTAACTGAATTCATTTTTAATGCCATCTTAAATCTAAACATAATTATCACTTTCTCGTTCGAATAATTCATATAAGCAATAGCGCAGTTGTAATTATAATTTAAATAATTTTATTTAATTAAATAATTATTTATTATTATTTATTATTTAATTATTTATTTAAATAATGTTATAGAAACTTTTCAACCCATGCTAAAACGTAACCAAATCAGGGCACATTCATTAATTATAAGCACTCATTTAAATGACGACTTATGTTGCCAATGTTAACACACCTGTGTTAAAATCATGCGTTCTTCTAATAACTTTAACCAGTTTCTATTTCTATGTTTTTCTATTGCATGTTTTTTTGCTGGGATTGTTTAACAAATAATTAATTTCCCCGCAATGTTATCGATATGAAATTTGACAGCATATTCATGGAGAAACTTTTATTTGCAAGAAATGCTATCTATGTATGTCAAAATTCAGTTCACAATAAATTTATTATTATGAAAATTTCCATATGGAATAACATATGGTGCAGGCTAAGGTAGTTAGTTAGCATGTTGACCACAAAACCAAAGGTCCTGGGTTCGAGCCCAGTATCGGACTTAGTCATAAAAATACATCACATTCTTCTGTTGTGCATTAGTGTGCCTTTGGGTCAGTTATTGTAGAAATGTTTCACGTGGTAAGACATAGTCACTGGTCTCTGAACAGTACCGGCTTCAGCCAATGTTCAAGTAACATGAAGCGCCCTACTTCGTCGGTGTTGTATATCATCATCTTTAAAATAAAATAATTAATACAAAATGGCTACTAAACACACACAGGTGCAGAATTGAATACGTTTTCATCAGAGGCGCTGTAACCAAAAAAACTTGCAAACGCAGAGTTGTAAAAAAAAATAAGCTGTCCTCTGCCTATCCCATCAATTTCATTCTCACTATCCCTTTCCTTTAGAAGGTAACAACGAGGTGCGGGTTTGATTCCCGCCTAGACCCTGAATGTTTCTTGTGGTATCACAATGCGCCAAAGCTCTAGCCTAAGTGGGGCGTTCTTCTTCGGGAGAGTCCGCCATTTAACCTAACCAAACCTAACATCTAGTCGTAGCCAATCATTGACTCTGTGTTTCTTTGCTTTATAAAGAAAAAAAAGTTCAGTGACTTGTCCTTTAACATTGTGTGTAGAATAAACATGAGTAGGCTAAGTCTTTCTGAAAAAGAACTAATAATAAATGAAATGAAACATTGTTGCAAAAACACTTTTTACAAATTTTTTTCTAAACGGAATTTCGCAGCAATTCGCAGAGACTAACAGCCCCTATAGAAACTCAAAATAGTCTTGTAATGTGGTAATGAAGCTCACATTAGCATTTGCCGCTAAGCTCTTAGAATTAAAAGTAATAGATTGATTGAGTTCGATCCGCATCGAAGTATGAATATATTTACATTTGTAAATGAAGAATTATTATTTAATATTTCGTGTCACCGAACATGAATATCATAGAATATTTTAGTATATGACTTCTTTATTATATCTAGTTCATCTTTGATAAAGTTTTCAAAGGCTGCATCCTGATTTTGGTTCACCTGCAAATCCAATTAATTCATATCAGTTACATCATTCATGACGATAAGGAACATTATTGATATGGATGTATGACGTCCATGCCGACGTGACCTCATGCAGCAGCAATTTTTTTCGGTAATATGACGATAAAATACAAGTCACGTCGTGATTAAACCAAATGACAAATAAGATCAACTAAAACCCATTCTTGTGTCATTCTGTTTGTTAGCAGCATTTGTTTATTGGTAAAAAAAAAAAAAAAAAAAAAACAATAGAAACTTATTAAAATTTCAGCCATAGAGACAAAACTATTTCTATAACAATGCCAAAAATTAGACAAAGCCTTATATAACAATTGAACGAATAACGAAAAAATGTGAATGAAGTAATTTTTGCAAAAGCTTTTTCATTTTATTTTCCATTTCAGAAAAGTTTTGTCTATTTATAATGACAAATTAGTGCGCACGTTCGCAAATGTTGTATATTTAATTTTCATATGCAAAATCTTCATTATATTATTCTATTATAAATTATTGAAATGTTTTGTGTGTTTTGTATTTTAAATAAGTGAAATCTTCATTTCCTTTGCTATAAAACTGTCACAGTTTGGATTGGAAAAAATAAACACATACACATACACATATATTTATAAATATATCGGTCCTAGTCATCGCTGACTACAGCAGGGTTTCAACACTGTCAGAAAAGTCATTCATTCAGACAATGAAACGCATTAATTAAATATTCTGCATTGTATTACTACAATGAAAGATTTGATTGTATATGCGATTCCTCTCAATTTACACTTTACTCAAATTTTTCATTTTCATTGTATTTATGAAAATCCTCACATTCGCTAAAAGCATTTTGTTTTTGACGATCGGGTATGTTTTTTAAACCTAATCGGCAAAAAATTTTTCGTTACACTCATACTTCGGTGTTGAGAAATCAGTAGTTTTTAAATCGACAGAACCGGGGGGTATATTTCGCAAAGAAAAAATATTTTTACTTTTTGTTACTTTATGCACTTAATTTGCCTAATAAATATAGGGTTCCATATTTGTTCCTACAAAAAAATTGTATATCGCATATATAGTGGAATTCGGTTATAACGAATTTTTGTTTACAACTAACATATTCTCCGGTCCCAACAATTTCGAATTAATATTTCATAGAAATTAGTACGATTATAGCGAATTCCGCTTATAGCATATTTTCATTAACGAACTGTATCTTAAGTTCAGTAAGCAAAAATACATGGAATATTATTCGCCTAAACGAACCACAAATTCGTATATTTTGGTCTGGCGTATTTTGTAAATTTAAATTATTTATGATAATTTGATAACACTATCAGTTTTTCTTTTGGTTAAAAAATAAATAAAAAATTTAAACTCTATTATAAAAATGTCAAAGACACAAAAATATAAAAGAAATTCTATAAATAAAATTAAAAAAAAAAATTAAGAAAAAAACTGAAATATATGAAATTCCAAAGTCTACATTGTCAATAATTGAAAAAAAATAAATAAAATATTGTGAAAACTACAAATAAAAAATTATTTACTCCGGTAATAAGAAATTTTGCCCGGTGTCGCGGAGTTCGTTATAACCGATCTCCAATGTACAATAAACAGTCATAAAAAATATTATAAATACAATGTAACATACTGCATATCCATTTTTTAAATACATAACATACATGCGTCTAACTTTACGTTTTTTCTACACATAAAGTTTGTTATGTTTGTGAATGAACCATTCTCAAATGGTTTTTGGAAGATTTTACATAAACATGTGACATTTCTCAGCCGTAACAAAACTAATTTTTTGGACTTTTACCCATTAAAAGTGCATATATGGAAAGAGTAACAAACATATGCTCGCTTTTTTTTCAAGCAGCATTTATATGCTTTTGTAAATTTTATTCAATCTGTCTTAGTTTCTGAGATATGAGGTTACCGATTGTACCCGTGTTTCCCCCTTAACGTTACAATATCCAAAAATCCCTTCTTAGTGGATCTAAACATATAAAGATGAGTCTGCATACCGAATTTAAACCATTTAACTTTAGCCGTTTTGGCTGGGTGGGGGATGATGGGTCGGTGGGCACTTGCTTTTCCCCCGAATTTAAATTTTTCCTTATGAAAAAAATGTTGTAAATTGGTCCACAAATGTTAGAAACTATGTGAAAAGAGTAAAATAATTTGAACTAGTGGGCGTGGTTCAACAAATTAGCCTATAATCCATTCAAGAGTACCAATTAAATGTTGCGAAATTTTCAGGAAGATCGGTCTAGAGTTCTGGTTTCCTAAAGATATACACAAACAAACAAAATAAACATACAAACACACATCCTGTTTTATATATATATAGATTAAAAATTCTCCATTGATACAGAGAAGGGCCTAACGAGGCCCTTATAGTAACAAATTTCGTTGATACAATGAAGAATTTTATTTTCTGAATGAAGCATTTTTTATTATTGAAGGGAAAATAGAAAAAATATTTTTCTATGAAATTTATTTGGAAAAAAAAATATCTATTAACCCAGCTAAATAATAATCAATGAATTAAAATTAAGCAATTTATCAAATCTCAGCTTCAGGCAGTTTCGGCTGAGTTGTCGATTGTATGTAAATCAGCATGTGTAGGTGGGTACTAAGAGTTCAATTTCCACCCAAAGCCTTAATCAAGTCTGCATTATTATAATGGGACTTTAAGAACTTGCTTCAATATGTTTTAAAATATCAAAACTTATATCTGAAGAGGTAGAAAAAGAATTGAAACTTGAAAAAAAAAATTATGGAATGAAGAGCCCGTAACAAGAGCTTTAGAAATTTAGTGAAATCTTGCATGCTTTAGCCAAAAAATTATACTAACATAGCTGCGCTTTTTCAATAAGAAAATAATACCACCTTCGCAATTGAAAATATTTAAATCTATTAAACTTAGGCAGACAAAAACTAATTTTGAAGTAGTTTGCAGCCATATGTTTTCTAAATTGTTTAAGTAGTCCAAAATGAAACATGTGTCTCATTATTAGCGCTGATGTTATACAACAATACAATGTCAATTAACGATATCAATTTAAGATAAATAAATTCAACTCCTACGACTTGTTTTTTTATTTTTAATTTTTTATTTCAGCTTTAAAGACAATTTCGGTGCGTGTGATTCATGAAAAAAAGTTGTGGATCATTCAAAGATTTGATAAATTTCCACTTGCTTGCAATGACCTCAAATCTAAAATATACGCATCACGAATTAGGCCATAATGTCATAATAATGTCAAAACCAATAAATAAAAAAATAATGCAGACAATAAAGTGTATTAAATAGTTAATAGGTGGCGCAAAAGTATGTCCTATCGGAAAATGTTATAATATTTATAAATGGCGTTAAATGTCAGTTCTGCTTTGGCATACGTGAAGTAAACAGATACCGAATACAAATCAATATAATATATGAAACGCTATACTTCCCAAAAGCGCGAAATAATTGTTTCGATTTTTCCATAAAAAAAACATCTCTGTGGATATGTGAATAAGCAGAATTATCGCTTCTGTGGCATCGAAGATACGCGTATAACACACGAACAGAAAATAAACCGGCTCAACTGCATGATGTGATTTTTATGCCTGTTTTCTCAACTGGATGAAATGGGACTGGAGAACGGGATGAAGGCAATGGTGCATACTGCCCCCTCACAATAGAAATTCGAAGGGCTGCTATAAAATTATTGCGATTTAACCGTTCTTTTGGGATTTTTTGAAGTCACTACTCGAAATCAACAGACTAAGAATCTGTTTTGAACAACACACACAAACTCTACGAAGCTCTTATAGCTCGTTTGTAGAAATGCCCAGTTTCTAGGCCGGAATCGAACCTGCACCTCAAGATTGTTAGGCACTAGGCTACCGAGACATCCTAATTTTTATTTTTTTTTTTATCTGGAGATGACTCCTACACATGCGAAGCATTGTGCTGGAACTATAGGAAAGGGATAGTAAAAGAAACGACAGGAGGTGAAGCTTAATTAATAATTTTTGCAGCTCTGCTTTCACACGTTCTTTGTTTATACTCGTAGCAGTGCTGAAGCTTCGGTTCAGTAGCCATTTTTATTTTTTTTATTGTTTTACTTCGCCGGTGCTACAGAATGCCATCAAAAAGAATATAATATAATATATATAATATAAAGAATGATAGAAGACACCATAAATTGCTCCTGTACGGACAATTCATAAATTCTGGCATCGGCTACTTGGCGCCATATTATTTTCTCTAATTAACACCACCTGGTATTTAAAATATCTCATTCACCTTAACTTTCAAAGCTTGAAATTGAATAGTAAAATTTTGTATTTTATTTCTGAACAAGTGTCCATTCCGTACATTTGGCTAAAATATTCAATGATTTACGAACAAGACATCAATATATAGCAATAATAATTTTCCCATAACTGCACAATATTATTGCGCAATCTTTTTTTTTTCAATTTTATATGATTTACTACTCCTACTTGCTGACAGTTTGTGTCAAAATTGTGTACATACGAGTATGTTTAAAGCATTCATAATGTTTTATTTGTTTATTAATTTTGGTTTTTTAGAGAAACCATACACCAACAAAATATTTCATTTTAAGCGTTTTGTGCTGTTCATTGCTTTGTTTTCGTTTTTGCTACTTTTTTATTTTTGTTTAACCAGCGTTGCTGAAATATTAATATTTGTTTAATTAAAAACTATTGTTTATAGTCTTTCAGCTTGAAAATTTTTATTTTTGTTTTTCTGCAATTTCAGAATAAATTAAGCAATTTGAATTCATGATTAATATTTGTAGTGTTAATTATTCGTAACGGAAGGAGAAATTAACCTAATTTTACACATACACAACTGCAGAAATATATAAAAAAAATGGAATAACTGAACAAAGAGTTGTCCAGTTTAATTAACGATTTATTGATTTTAAAATAGAAATTTTTAAGATAAATTTTTCAAAGCAGTCTACAATTTGTTTTAATCTCCGTAAGCAGATTTGCAGTTTTAACAAAAATTACCTGACGCTTAAATTTCAATTTCAACGTCAAGAGAGAGTTTTCTCGGCGACTTTAGTTTGCCGGCTTAGCAAAAAGAGAAATTTTAAACATTGTAAGTTCATAATTTAAGTTAATAATTCCTTAAGCGATTTTGTACTTTTAATTTTACTACGTTTGGAATAAATTCTAATTTAGTTATTGACCACGGACTAGAGAAAAAATTTTTCAATTTATAAATTAGAATAATAACACGATTTGAATATTATTGATTGACATTCAGCGTCAATCAATATTCATTTTGTTATTATTTTGATTTCTTTAAATTTTTATCTCTTTTGCATTTTCTCCTTTGTCAGTTCAGTGATCATTGCGAAAATAATTTATACAAATGCAATATTTTAATGTGCAAATGTAACTTTCTGATGCATTTTTTTTTTGTTTCATTGCAGTTTGCCGTTCTCAATTCACTTGACATTTATCTAAGTCACTCCACATGACAATGTTATATATTAATTAAGTGGCATTGTTTTTTTTTTTTTCTTGAAATTTGTTTATTCTTTATTAATTATAAGTTAGAAATTTTAAATACCTGTACTCGCTCATATTAATGTTTGTGGGACAAATTGTATTTTGAACAGAAAATATACATTTTTTACATACCTGGAATGAGAAGAAAAAAATGAAAGATTTATTAATTTATATTTTGTGTAAATAAATAAATAAATATAAATATAAGAACTATAAAATCTTGAAAATTATCTTCGGCGAATTAAAATAATTATTTAAATGTCTACCAAATGCACTTTC
Source organism: Dexiosoma caninum (assembly GCA_963924685.1). NCBI lineage: Eukaryota > Metazoa > Arthropoda > Insecta > Diptera > Tachinidae > Dexiosoma > Dexiosoma caninum. The sequence continues at coordinate 13,821,415 of OZ004727.1, forward strand.
AAAATCTGAATGGCTTTTCTTGATATCAGAGGTGCTGCAACAGTGCTATTGAAAGCACAGCTTTGAAGCTTTCTGCTATCTATCCCTTCATCACCTGTAATCTCTATCACTATTCCTCTCCTAGAAGTTAATAACTAGTAGTAGGTAATCACTGGGTGAGTGTTACTTCTCTTAGAAAAAAATCATAAATACAGTGCGCTCGGGAAAACGTCAACTAATTAAAACCGCGACAGTTGACGTTTAACAAATTGTTGACGTTTATGAATGTAGAAACTTTTAATAAAAAACATATTGATAGTGTGCTTTAAAACGTTTTTATTGACTATAAACTAAAACGAAACATATACAAATACAAAAAAAGAACAAATGGTTCGACAAGCTAAGGCTGCGAAGATACATAGCTTTTCTCCAGTTATTTTAAGCAGGCGAACTCCAAATCTTTTTTTAAAACCTTGCAACCATCCATCACTTGCGTTCTCTTTAGCCTTTTGTTTGAGCGCTAATGCATTTACCGGATAATGCCTTTCTCTCTGCTTAACAAACGAATGATACAGGCGCTTTTCCATTTTCGGCAACTCTGATGCTTTTAATGTCTTTCTTTTTCCCGGACCGGAAAGTGTGTTATTAACACAGTCCAAAAATTTTTTTTTTTCATTTTTATCTTGCTAATTGTTGATTTTGAGATACCATATTACGAGAACAACAAAAAAGCAACTGAACATAATAGAGACAACACATAGAGATGCAATTTCTTTTCTATTCTACGTACTTATAAGGGGAATACCCAAATTCTGAACTAATTTCATAAAATAAATGTGTGTGTGTGTGATCAAAACTGTGTATTTTAACTGTTGCTAAATTCAAAATTTTGATTTATTTAAAGTTGACGTTTCAGAGCTTTGTGGTTTGGTTGACGTTTTAGAGTAGACAATGTAAAAAATTAAGGGTTGACGTAAACTAGTGTTGACGTTTTCCCGAGTGCACTGTACCATTCAAAGCGAAAGCATGCGCGATCATGTTTGAACAATTTTTTTTTATTCAATTAAATGCGAATTGATAAAGAAGTAAATCAGGTAAGCTTTGCCACTAAGAACTAACATATCAGTACAACAATAAACGACTGTGTTTCTTGTCACTCTCTGAATTTTCTGCTCAGAAATGCTATAAAAATTTTTACTCAAAACCCGTATCGACTAACTGACCACCAATATTGCTTTGCAGTTTATTTTATATTTGATTTATCATGTCCAATCTTTATTTATTTATTTATTTCAGTTTATAGATAAAAATATCCTTACAGACTAAGATAACATAGGTGCTTAAAGACTATGGTTACAACACAAATATGGGTTAAGATAATTTCGTTATTTTATGGTAAAAAACAACACATGTAAACAGTAAAATATTATTATTAAATATTAGTATCACTTCTGTTTTTATTTTTACCTTTATTAAAATTTTTTAATTATATTTATTTTTGAGCGATGGTCTTTTTTATGAAAAGTTTTTCAATTATTATTTATTTCTCAATATTTCGCTACCAAATAGGTAGCATCGTCAGGAAATAATAATTTGTATTCTATACAAATACAAATTCTATAAAAAAAAAATAAATATAATTAAAAAAAAAAATTATTAAATATTATTAAATTATAAAAAGTACCAGTTAATGATTAATAATTATTTTACAACGCCAGAAAGTAAAAGTTTAAAATCAGTTTTTTCAATGCTGAATTCGATAAAAGACTTATGCTGTGTATGCAAGTTAAAATTAATTTCGTTAAGCTGAACGAAAGCACGCGTTAAAGTCCCATCCATTACGCGAATAATTATTTCGATTTCCAATTTATAAATGGAATGTAACTCAGGACAATCAATGTGACCATTTATAATAGCATACAGCAGTAAGATCGATTGTACAAGGTGGGCCAAAAGAAATCATCCGGGGCAAAAGTCATCACCCGATGTTCTTTTTAATGTTGTTTTTTATTGACAAACTTTGGTTCTGCTTGGATGGCTTTCAAATCTAGCGGCAGCCACTTGGCCGATATCAGAAGCTGAACCAAAGTTTTTCATGAAAATAAAAAATTTAAAGCAAAAAAGTATCGGGTGATGACTTTTGCCTCGCCTTGTACTTTCTTGCGTGATTCTAGAGAACGTAGGCCTATAAACAGACTCTTAGGGAACAGAGGATATTTAAGAGAGTGAGCGTGTAGCAAATTTAATAAAAATTCTTTGAAGCTCCTTTACCCGGGAAAAAAGATTAGAGGCATAGGGATTCAAAATAGCAGAAGTATATTCTAATTTCGATCGTACGAAGGATGTGTAAATATACATAAGAGTGTACGGAGCAATTTTTCTTATTTTTGTATTGTTTTGGCAACTAAAACTCCATTTGTCGAAATCAAAGAATGAACAAGAACAAGCGAAAGACGATATCTGCAAAATATGCGTTCCATCAACGACACTTCTCTCTTGTTAAAATCAACACTAAAAGCCATTTTAGTGGATGCCATCAATTAAATTTTTTATTTTTTCTTCTAACTAAAATTTTCAATAGAGGCTTTTGTATGCCTGCCATTATTTTAACTTAAACACCAGCAAAGCAATAAAATCATTTTCGTCTGCTATCCGAATATGTACAATTTTCCAAACATATTTTTTTAATTTCTGTTTTATGACTGTCATGACACTTCTACGAAAAATGAAAGGGAAACTATTTTCAGTTTTCAGTAGTTGCGAGGGTGTTTGCGTTACTGTAGTGAAAAGCTTGGTGATCTAACAAAAAGTATTGTATGTTAAATTTTAGCTTCTCAAGAAGTCACCAATTTGAACTAGTCAAACGTCAAACAATAGTTTTTCTTTCGCATCACTAAGATTCAGCAACGTAGTGCTAGCAATATTAGTAGTGACCCTCGTGGTCGTAAATTATGCAAACATACTCATTTGAATAACTATTATGTGCCTACTATTACAAAATACTTCTTTTTCAATTAAAATTTTAATTGAATCTTTAGTTTGACATGCAGCTACACACAGTTGCTCCTCTTTAATGCAAATTGATTTTTTATGACTCTTTTTTTGTTGTTGTTGTTGGTGGTGGTTTCTTCGAAAAACTTAAAATTTAGCAATCAACGAAAACACTTTTGAGGCATTCAACAAATTTCAAGAAAATAAATTTCATGTGGGTGGATATGAATGAATGCATAATTTTGTTGTTTCCAAAATGTTCAAACTGAATTTCTTGTAAATTGTTCCTTCGCTATTGATTTTTTGTTTGTTTGCTTTTTTTTTTTTTTTGTTCTTTTGTTTCTTTTAACAAAAAACCGTGCATGTTCATAAATGTTATGTGCACACCTCGAAATGTTTAAATAATTTTACTGGGGAAATAGTACTGCATGTAACTATAAATTAAAGTTTTTTTTTTTTTTTTTGTTGAATGCATGAAATATTTATATTGTGGAATTTTTAAAGACTTTTTGGGGACTAATTGTTAAGAAGTAGTATTATTTGTTAAAATGGTTCTTCGGTTGTATATGCGGTGGTAAGCAGAATAATTCATTTTTTATTAAAATTATAATGTCGATATGGATGTGCTATCAAGGTTATGTAGTAGGACAGACACTATTCTCGTCTTTGTTCAGGCAAATAGCGGCTGAATCCGCCTCCGCACATGGTGCGACACAAATAAACTGAAACATGTACTAGACGCCTTAGCCGAGGTATCACATGTATCTTGAGCATCGTCGCGACGTGAGGTGCATTTCGTTACTCTATCGTTACTATAATGGAGTGTGTGCTAATGAAATGAGGCAACTTGTTCCCGGAATACGGTCGGTCATTCATCTATTTGCTGTCGATTTGGCAGCAAATCGAATCGTACTCATTCCGCAGAGAACTCGTTCTTTGGCCGAACAGTACAATCGTCGAAAAAAATACTACCAGCAGATGTCTTTCCTATCAGTTTTGACGTACAAAGATTCAAATCGTATGTCCACAAACACTAGTCCCTCTGCTCCCTTCCCTAAATCTTATTTCCTAGTTGCAGCACAATGCGTTGCATGTTTAGAGGTCATGCCGTGGCTGTCAGGCCATGAATGAAATATCTTAACGCAAGGAGCTGGATAAGTCATATTTCTTCGCAGACTCCACTGTTGGATCAACTGCTTTTCATTGGCGAGGTCTCTTAAAAGAGTGGCTGTTATCATTAAAAATGGTATCTGGAGATTTTTCTTCAGTGCTTGCGTGCAGGAGGCCAGGTAAATCAAGCAGACAGTCATTATATTGCCGTTGTTACACAGTTTTTGCTTAGAGTACGTTGTTCAGAGATGTGCTGTGGTGGTCTACAGCATCATAGGATATGGTGTACATATTTAAGCATTATTTTTAGGGATTTTAAAAACAGCAAAACTATATGAACCACCTCCAGTACAGTCCAATCATACGAAAGCAAACCTCAATTACGCTCATACGTCAAGCTATGTTCACACGATTGTCAGATTTTTGTGCAGTCGCCTAAGTATAAATTATCTGTTCAGACTATTGTCACAAATCTGTACTAATTCATTATCATTAAATAAATTTATCTGTCAACAAAAATTGTCTGTTCACAGGGTTGTCTGATTATTGTATGGCAAAAGTTGCCAGATCCGATGTTTAACATTGTAGCTAAATATTTAAGGTCAGCCTTGCCAACAGAAATATTTTTCTACCAATGGTGTTATTAAATTAAGCACATGTGACAATAACAAATGACTGTAAAATGTGTGACAATTAGTTGTCAATGGAAATGAAGGGTGTTCTCACGATTGTCAGAATTGTGACAACATTATTGTCATACAATATACCGACAATACATGTCAATGTTGCCACACAAAAATGGTGAATTCACACGGTTGTTGAACATTTTATTACAATTTTTCTGTCAATATTGTTCTATATGACAATCGTGTGTACATATTTTCACACTGTGTTTTATTCACATCTACACAATTTACAAGGAAAATAGACCGTATCCATTCGATTTCCAGCCCAAATACACAGAAAAAAGTGAGCTCAAGATTCAATTAAAAAAAAGCGACGATCCAATTAAAATAATAATTAAATTTTAACCATGTATAATCACGAAAAACGCAGCATCAATTAACAGTTTTAATAGAAAAAATTTCAAAATGTTATTCCGATTTGACCATTTTAATGGGATTTTCATTCCATTGTTTTCGAAAGAACACCAAAATCAATTAAATTATTAATTAAGAAAACAAAAATCTGAGCAAAGATTTAATTATTCTTTTTTCTCTGTACTCGTATATTTATTTGTAGTCTTCTTCTCCATCAATTGCGATATTGAGAAATTGAAGTAAAATGTCCACAAACACTCTCCTTCTATTCTGCTCCAGAAACCTATTTTACTAGTTTCGTTGCAACGCTTATCAGCCATCCCCTAAGCAGTGGTCCATGGAAAAAAAAGCAGAAGTACCTATGAGTTCTATATAAAATCATTTTGAAGCATTGACCGCATTTCGTGCAGTTATATGGCTGTGAATAATTAACAAATGAATGAAACGAGAATGTGGAAAGTAGTGAGTATGTTTGCTATTATTATATTTCCATATGCATGCTTCAGATTTTAAGTGCGAAGTGTAGTTTTATGAACTTTTTTTCTATAGAAAAAAAAACCATTCTTGATAAGAATGAGTGTATTTACAATTCGTTTTATATCGGTCGTTTAATAAACAGGAATATATTTTGAAACTGTTGCCTAATGGTTTTATTAGAATATTATGGCTGCCGTTTTTCAAAAGAGCCATATGTACATGTACACACACACACACACACATATACGTATCATTTAATGTTGTTTATAAAACAAAATATTAACGATCAACTTTAAACATGTGTTATTTCGAGTTGGCCAACAAATGTTTACAGAAAACGACAGCCATAACAAATGAAATTCATTTCAAATTTAACTTATGCTGCGATATCGTTTAGATTGCTTTATATAAAAATGCAAGTGTGTGTGTGTGTGCGCGCGCATTTAGTACTTCTGAGCAATTCTTAATGGCTGCAGTGTGTTACTGTTGTTTATTTAAAAGCTAAATTGGATTGAAATTGAAATTTAAACAATAAACATTCAACATATGAACACGAAATATAAACATTATTGGCAATTGTTTAATTTGCATTTAACAAATGTAAAAATTTTAAATTAGGAATTTGCAAAAAAAAATTCAAGAAAAAAAAACTTTAAGCAGCGCGTGAGATAAAGAGTTACAAAGTGGGGTCAGTGGAAATAGAATGACAGTAATAAATTTTTAGTCTCCCACAGCTCGTGCCTTTATATGGGAACCAAGATTTATTCAAGACAAAAGCGAATGCTGGTTTCTGTTATTCAGCCAATTGATGGCAAATAACCACGAATACGACATTAATTATGATGAATTCTCGTTTTAGTAAACGAGCTGATCATCACCAAGGTATGGAGAGAAGTTTCAAATGAAGCAGTAGAAAGAGATTAACTGGGATACCTGTCGTGATGGTTCAACCCACTGTGACCTTAATAACGGCTAAACTTAAGCGTGCATCAGGTTAGGGCAGGTGGCGGAACCTACCCGAATGTCCCTTTTTTTTTCTTGGACCTGCACTCAGGGGATGTCCCCTACACATGCGATGCTTTGTGCTGGAACTAGGAAATTAGGTTATGGGAAGGTGGATAGGCCAGAGGTTAGGCCTATTGTCATATCCCTAACCGTTCACACCCGGTGATCAGACATTCGCCACACGAAACCACCCCGATTCCAAAATAAAATCAACGTCCTTAAGAGCACCTGAAAAACTACTTGTGATCCTCAAAGAATAAATGGGTTAAAATTTTTGAACACAGTTATTTCCGATTATAGGCAAACGCTTTCTGAAAACCTTTGAGCACACTAATTGCATGCCTCTTACACATCGTTAGATGAAATCCAAAACCATATAACAAACATTTTTACTTGTTTTCAGGAGTAAGAATAAACTTTTTATTCTAATACACGTATTTGTAGTTAAATTCTTTTGATTTTCGCTTATAAATTAACTAAGTTTTATTACAAAAATTTAAAAATTTATGAGTACAAGCATTTTTCTGATATGCATTATAATCAATAAAAAAATATATTTCGAAATTTTTGTTAGTTACGTAGTTTTACATTTCTGCTAACGATATAATAATCAGGCTAATAGTCTACTGTCAAGGGTACAAGTCAATAGCAAACGCCGCAGTACAGTCGGCCAATTATCAAACATCATCCACACGTATAAAGGGTGATTTAAACGATAAGATTTGTCGTACGTAAAATGTGAGAGAAAATAAAATGAAATTCCTTCCGTATTTCAAAAAAAGAGAGTAAAAATCGGATGGTTGTTTTCTCGCGTTTGGTAAATTGGTAAATAAATAAAATCAAGTAAGATGAAAACATTCCCATTTAATTTAACTACAGCTGTTTGCTTGTTTTCCCCAGGGATGGAGTTCTTGTGCAATTGAAGTTTTTTTTAATAACCTTGAAAAATATTTTTATAACTTTGGAATATGTTATTTTCGTGGTCAAAATTTTTAGTGTACTTTTAGAAAATATACGTATATTTTTATAAAATTGTGTTGTCGTGGTCTAAAATGTACATTTCGATTTTATAATTGGTATAAATTTATGAAACCAGGTTTCCCTCCCTGGCTTTCTCACATTTGTTTACATAAAAATGCATCCCTGAACTAATGGTGTGTGTTGGTTCTTGAAAAATTTTAAAAAATCAAGAGAGAGAGAGAGAGACGATTGTCAAATTTTCATCCGTATTTTCTCTCAAAATCTTATAGTTTCATTACATATTACGTTTAGACGATCCGACTTGTGCTCTTCTACACAAAAATATGACATGTCGTACGACTTGTGGGACAATGTAAAGCACCCTTAAGCAGCATCAGCTTCTAGAAAAATATTGCCCTATTCTCAGCATTTACTATCGAGGATGGCGCTGGCTGAGGTAGTCAGCACGTTCACTATAAAATTAAAAGTCCTGGGTTGTATTCGAGTATCCGACAAAGGCATAAAATAAATACAGATTAAGAACAGAGTGAAGAAAAGAAAAGGGAGAGAGAAGCCATGAGTACAGAAGAAATAAATCAGCAGTCGTCATTTCCAACACAAACGTCAGAGACATATGTTACTAATAATTAATAAAAGTATGTTTCTGAGGTCCACCGAATTTAGTTCCGCAAGGCTTTTGAAAATAAAAAAAAACCCCCGGTGTTTCTTCCTCCTCCTCCTCCTCCTCCTCCTTCTTATCCAGACAACTAGAACAGTAGTAATTATAGAGGAGGTCCATCATCTTGACAGGGCACATTGGTCAAAAATCCATTTTTTATTTTTTGGCATAAATTATTCTTTCAACATATATCATATTATTTAGTTACTTAATCATTTGTTATTAAATATTTTAACAATACCATCTCAAATATGTGAAATTTAGGCATCAATGTTGAAAAGTTTTATTTAAGCCCAAGAAATTGCCAGTATATTTTAGAGACATTCCTTTGTTTGGGAATATTTTAATACGTTTAACATATTTCTCTTTATAGATACAATGCATAAAAGAAAAAATATATTTTTTGATACTAAATATTTATTTAATAATAGATCGTTATGTTTAGCTCGTTTTCGAGGAGTTTTTGATTCTTAGGTTACCCTAACCAAAATTCATTTACTGTAAAGAATTGGAAATAATTGTAAATAATATTTATAGATTAATGTTATGTAGACTGTAACTAATTTTGGATTTTAGTTAGATGCTGGACAAATTTGGATATTTTTTCTTTAAAGTTATAATTAATCCGCAAGAAAAAAATTTTTTATAATCCCTTGGAATATGCAAGTTTTTTTTTAAGTCTGGCAATTACGTTTTACATATTGCGTAGCACTTATCTTCAGTTTGATTATCCATAAAAAGTTTAATAAAATTTTTTTTTTAGTTCTTAAAATACAGTTTGAGCAAAAACTTAAAACTCACACAGCAATGCATTTCTCAATTAAATTTTTTTCTTATAATGACTCTTTAACAAGGAATTCTCTTATACTGATCTTTCAGTACTGGATTTGAATGGAAAAAAATTTTGTTAGAAATTAAATTGAATTTTTTCCACGTGCTTGAACACTAAGCAATTTATTTAAAAAATAAATATTTTTAATTTATTATTTTTTCTTTTTTGTACAGCTCTCTTGCCAAACTTCATCATCTCGATGGGCGTTAAATGCCGCCAATATAAACGTTCATGATAATTTTTAACACCTGAGTATTTAAAACAAAAACATTGCTGTACAAAAAAAAACCAACAATTAGCAGCAAATAAATAAAATTAATTATTTGTGTTTAATAGCGCACAATTTTATTATTTTCAATATTTGAAATTCATAATTTGTTCTATGACAATTTTATTTACGTGCCAGTACATTGAAAATTTAATTTATGCACAATTATTCATTCCTTGGCTCAGAACAGCATTCTGAAACAGCAAAGAAAAAGAAAAGTGCCATGTAATAATTTTATAATTGAGAACATGTTATAAATGAAAGAAAATTAATTAAATATGTTTCAATTAAATACTATTGTTGTTGGTTGTTCATCGTTTGTACCAGCTGTGATTAAAAGAGGAAATTAGAAGTCGCTAGAAAAACAAGTTAAAGAATAAATAAATAAATAAATGGCATTCAGCACATGAATTGTGTTCAGTTCATAAACAATAATAATAAAAATAATATTTAACCTGTTGTACGCACTTGTGTTGCTTGAATGATTTTAATCCCCAGCAGCTAATTGACAATATAACAAAGTCTTCATAAATTAAGAGAATATTGTACCAAATAAACAAATTTAACATTAATCTTGGCTACTTAAAGCTTATAAAGGCATATTAAGTTTTTTTTCTTTTTTTTTTATATTAATAAATTACAACTCACAAAAAGATTAACATTTGTAAACTGTTTTACATATAATTAAGCAAAATTTTAATAACGTGCTTGGAGTGCAAGCACATTAATTTCCAGTTTGTTTTTGCTTAAATAAAAACGCCTAAATTTTAATATCTCTTGCGAATACAGGGTGATTTTTTTTAGTTTTAGTTAAAAAAAAAGATGTAGTTAAAAAGAGGACAGTGGCAGAAAAATTTATTATTCAAAATATTATATGGGTATTTCGCTAGTGAATAACACAGTTGCAAATTGTACTTAGTTACTTCTATTACGCTCAAAATATATCATTTAGAAATTAAACGCCATATCCTTTACTCCATTACTTGTACATAGAAAAAATTTTAGTTGACTTCAGTGCCTCCGTAGTCTAGTGCATGAGCATTAAGTCTTATGAATATGGAGGTGCGGGTTCGATTCCCGCTTAGATCCTGGATATTTCTACAGACAAGCTTAAGAGCTTCGTAGAGTTTGTATTGTCTGGTCTTCAAAAAAAAAAAAAAAAAAGAATTGCACGAAGAAAATGTGTACATGTCATGTTTTTTAGTAACACTGCAGCAGTGATGTTAACTTTTTTTAAAAGGATTTTCGTACAGCCCTTAAAAAATTACAGTTTTAAGGTAAGGTTAGCGTAAGCAAAATGTTGCACAAAAATGATATCTTTGTTCATAACTATTTTTAATCTTATATATAAAAATGACATGTCTGTATGTATGTAGGCATGACTGTGTGTTTGTGCCTTGTGGACAACTAAACGGCTGAACAGATTTTCTTGAAATTTTGACAGTTTATGTCGGTATAAATTTCATGGGCGTTACCACACCCACACAAAGTAACTATTTATTTTTGTATATCTTGAGAATCGTTGAAGTGAAAATTTATGAATATGATGAAAATGACTTTGTCGTTAAAATAAATCAACTGTCAAAAACTGGCAGGGATTGGTCAAGTGGGCGTGGTACCTTCTATGCAAACTAAATATTGATTTCATTATATCTTGAGAACGGTTAAAGTAAAAGTTTCTGCATTTGGTATCAGTCAAAAAGTGGGCGGAATTTAATAAGGAGGCGTGGTACCTCCCATACAAATTAAATATTGCTTTCGATGTTGAAAACTGTTAAAGCAAAATCTTCTATATTAGTTAGAAATGATTTGGTAATAAAAAGAAATCACCAGTCAAAAACGGGTAGGGATTGGTCAAGTGGGCGTGGTACCTTCCATGCAGACAAAAATTTTTAATTCGACTTTTTGATTGATTATGATGTATTTTGGCGGCTAATTACGTCATAATCACAGAAGTTCAACATTTATTTCAGAAAAAGAAATTTAGTTCTCGCCTCATGATTCTCATTTCTCTAGTAAAATAAATTTCACAATGTTTTCTTTTCAACTAAAAGTGCATTGCATTTCTCGCCCAATTTTCCCCATTTGACATCGATTTAAAAGAGAACACTAAAATGCAAATATTTGTAATAAATAAAGTGAGAGAAACGAAATCAATAGTAGAAATTAATGCTTTTAGAGCGCAATTATAACGCAAAACTGCCAATGAACGGAAAACTCCCCCGTTGTAATTAATTTTACAAATCTTGTTTTTCTTTTTTAATTTTTGTAAATTCTTGCATATATTAAATTTGTATTCAGCCTTGGGATTTTTATATATGTTTTTATAAATATGTGTTATTTGTTAAACCACATATATTCACGAAATGAATAAATATGCAAATTTTGTAAAAAAAAATGCCTACACTTTACATGCTGCAGCACCCACTAATTAAAAAAAAAAGAATAAATGAAAAAGATAGTAGGAAAAATACTGCAGTAAAAGGTAAAATAATTTGCAGTTAAAGTAGTACGATTTTTTTTTTAAATTTGCTTTTAAGCTTTTTAATAAATTTATCAACATCTTGATATAAAATTTATTTTCGGCTTTTCATCACGTAATAAATTCCGTAATTAAATTTGCGCTTTTATGACTTTAAATACTTTGGTTTGAATTTGTATACTCAGAAGCTTGTTTTTATATCGATGTGATATTTCGTATATAAATTCAGCGTTAATAGATGTGCAAAAAAATTTTAAATTTTGTTTTCCAGATGTACCATTATCGTAATACTCCCTATAACACGGTAGATTACTTGCGCGTTATAGGAAAACGAGTTGTATAAATTTCACTGTGAAATATAACGCAGGAATTCGTAGTTAAAACGGCGAAAAGACGTATACCGTGTTATAGGCAGGATTACTGTAAATAGACGAGTACCTACATATTTCGTTGGTTCAAGGCCTACATAAAAGGTCATGGCAAGCGCGCAGATGATATTACAGCTGGTTGTCAAATTATAATATTCGACTTTATTTTGTTTATATTTTTTATGCGTATATGTGTGTGTGTGTACTTTTTATGAATGTGTGGGTACTTCATAATCAGAGCCCACAAACAAATTCATAATATGTATTTTGAAATGGAAGTAAACAAAATTGGGTTTTTATAGTAAATTCTCTTTGCATACACCTCGTTAAAGCCCCCATTAGACGATATGTTTTTTACATCAGATTTGTCAACTTTGTGACTCATATGTAAATTTTATTAAATTTGATTTTTATTAAAGGTTTGTATGTGCAATAGATCAATAACTTACACAATTGCAGTTTGCGCAGTCTGATGTCAGTTGGTATGCCAGATGAAAATAGAGCCCGCTATAATTTAAATTTAATCGTCTGACTTTGCTTCCGTAAAAGTCAGACGACAATGTTTTAAAGGTATTATACGACATGTATGGATTTTGTGGTGGAAAACTTGACAAGTCAGATGTAAAAAATATATCGTCTAATGGGGGGCATAATTGAGCAGGAGTAGCCGTTTTTTATTTATTTTTCAAATACGCATTCCAGTTGTCAATATTGCCGTTTATCGATGACTGTCAACGTATGTTTCGTATTCTGTACGAAAATGTGACGATGGTGTTGTCTTTAATTTTATCGTTGGCGTTTTTGGCATTGTTCTGTTGTGCTCAAAAAAAAAAATACAAACAAAATTGAATACAAAATAAAAAGTTAAGAAAAAAAATACAGAATGATGTTGGCGATGGCTGAAGTAGACTGCACGTTGACTACAAAATCAAAAAAAAAGCACTGTATTCGACCCCAGTTTGGGATTAAATCATAACAACATATCGCGTTTTTTCTCATGTTCATTAGTGTCACAATTGTTGTCGGGAGGGTTCACTGACGAAGACATAGGACCAGCTTCAGCTGATACCCATCAACAAGCACATTAGAACGCCCTCCTTCATCGGTATTGTATAGAACCAGCGAAGTAAAATAAGTACTGAAAATGGCTACTGAAACAAAGTTTCAAAATTGAATACGTCCTCTTGACATCAGAGGCGCTGCAACAAAGCTATTAACAAAAAACGCGGTAAAGCAGAGTTGTAAGATATTGCAGCTTCCCTCCACCTGTCGTCTCACTCACTATCACTTTTCTCTAGTTGCAGCACAATACATCGCATGTGTAGGGGTTATTCCCTCAGTGCTGGTCCCAGATAAAAAAAAGTAAGAAAATAGGAAAGAAAAGCTAATTGCAAATGAAAAAATTAAAAAAAAGGAAAATAGTGCGTTACAAAACTATGTTGTCACAGAACTTAAAATTCAATTTAAAAGGGAAAATGATATATATAAACAGGTAATATTGTGTGCCTTCGACAAAGTTGTGGCAAATATGCTGCAATTCAAGAAACAAATAAATTCTTCAGGAACAATGTAACTTTCACTTTAACAAATAACTTCTATAACTTCTGTATTCGTTGTATGTTTTACAGGACAATTTATGTAAAAACTAAAATAATCTTCCAAAAAGCATGAACAATTTTACTTTTTTTCTTACCCATCTTGTAGTTCACAGAATGATAACAATAATACAAGAATATTATAATCTTCTGCTCTTCCAAGGGGCAAAATAAATATGTATTATAAATTTCGGACAATTCCGGGTATATTTCACAAAAAATAGTGTTTTCACAAAAAACTTGGCTTCACTTTAAAACCAACTATTAAAACCTGGTTTTACCATATAAATATATTTTCTTAAAACATTTTTTGAATTGGTTTCAAGTTTTAAGATTTATTGAAATACAACCTTAATTTTCATGCACTAAAGGAAGTGCTACCAAGTTAGAGAATTGAAAATAGTTGGTAATTTAAATGGCGCTCAATGAAATAAAAAAACCAAGGAAAATTTAGTAAATAAAGTCACTACAATAATTTAAAACGATGGACGCAGCAGCAACAACAATAAAAGAGTGCAAAAGAAAAAGAAGCTATTGGGTAGAGCATAATGAAAATGCTTTCATCGAGTTGCGGGAGGAGCAAATAAATGGGATTTTATTACACAAATTGTGCGTTAAAACCTGATTTAAATAAACTTAGATCGACAATGCAAAATCAGCTGTTTATGGTTAAAATGTTAAAATGTTACGTTAAAATCAGGTTTCAACTTTTAGTGTGAAAACACTATAACACACTAAGGCCCATTATTATAACTTGCCGATAGCTAAAGTTGGGATGCTATCGGACAAATAATTAGTTTTTCGTTATTACAAGTTGACTTTAACATAATGTGACCGATAATCTAACGGACAGTTCATCCTAACTGTAACTTTTAAAGTGGACTAAAGCATTTGAAGCTGCCATATTTTATGCACTTTAAATATGGCAACATGGAAAGTATAAATGTATACAAATTAATTTTTAATTAAAGAATAAAATAAAACTTTGTCGTTGCCAGTAGCTTTTTTTGTTTGTCAAAAGTAGTGGGTATTTACTTATTTAATTTTAGCTATCAGTAACTTTATTGCTTAGTTGTAATAATGGCCCTAAACAAAATAAGAAAATCATCAGACTCAAACAACGTCAACTTCATTCTTTCTATTTAAAAGTGTTACACCTTATTTGTATAGATGTTCTCTTAAAATAGTGTTATCTGCAACTTGACGACGCCGATTAGAATAAGATTGAATATCTTTACCAAAATTAAAAATAAATTTTTTCTAAACATTATATTTAATTTATTTGTTATTGCTTTAAGCTGATTCTAAGCATTTTTTTCACATTAAGAATTGTTATAAAAATAAATGATGTAATAAATTATTATCAATTAAATATCCCATTGTCTCATGTTCTAATTCATTAACCTCAAAATTACCCCGTCTACTTAAAAAATACAAAGAACAAAATTTAATACTTTATTGTCTTTAAATAAATCTTTGAAAAATACAAGTATGTATGTACAATCATATGTTTCTCAACACTTGTAATAATCTAAATATAGAATATCTTTTTACAAAAGATTGTAGACAACATAATATATCAGGGAGGGATAATGCAGTATAATTTACTTTTTTTCGAACATGAAACATGTTAATATTTTTTGTGATATTAAAGTGATAATAATATCGCTGGCTTAATATAGGAAATTTGCATATTTTTTAATAGGTTTTACAGATTTACATTTTTATTGGTATATTTTTGGTTATTATTTAATCTAAATCAGGCTAAAATTCGTAACAAAATAGTTATACAGAAAGTAGCATTGCAAGGGATCAATTGAAAAAGCAACGTCAATAATCACCTTTATTCCAATTGTCGTCGTCATCTTCGCTGTTATTTTAGTGCCAACATCATTTTATTTCAGCGTCGTCATAAATTCATAAAATGAGCTTAAACGCAACTCTAAATACACAAATCGCAAACATTTGCAAAACCATGGCAGTATTTAAATTAAAAAAAAAAAGGAAAATTTTCATTTATGCGAAAAGTATTTGTAAACAGGGGAAAACGCATTCGAATGATTTTCAAAAGCTAATACGGCTTAGCGAGAATATTGGATTGTTAAAACTAAACTGGCATATTCAATCACACTTTCCATTTGACCGGGGTGGGCATTTATGGTGAGAAAAATATTTTTTTTAATTTATTGTTTAAAAACTAAATGATACTAAATTCATAATTTATTTATTTATAAAGCAACTGTGTAGGTTAGTAGGTATACGTTAATAGTACGTGGGTTGTTTGTTCGACTACTGTCGCAAGCTCTATATTTTGCTCTACACAAAATTAAATTCACCATGTGTGATCAATATTGGATCTTTAAATACTCTTATATTTATGTAGGTTAAATTTTAAATCAGTATCATAATGTGTTATACTTTAAAAAACAAACAAAAAAGAATTGCAGTATATTAAAAATTGATAACAGTTTTAATTAATATTATCCATACCTGGTAAATCGCACGTTTTGTACGTGTTACGTACACATGAGCGAGGTACATTTGTGAGTGCATTTAAGGTTGGACGTTTTCTTAGCATGCCAGATAATTAATAGAATGAATTAATTTAAATTGTTAGGAATACATATAGCTAATAATTTACATCTACTGATGACCGACCACACACAGTGGACAAAACACGAAGAACGCTAAAGATGAAGGTGAAGCAGTCTTCGAAAACAGCATATTGTTCCGTTCTGCTAGTGTTTGTCAGTGTGACTCACAATTTTTTTCTTTAACATAGGAATTATCACATGTAATTTTGATTGCATGTACTATGTTTTCGATCATTAGCCTTTCTTAATTAATTACATACGGGTATTTTCTATAAACCGAATCCGCAAAAATGTTTAGTTTTTAAAACGAATACACATACTTAGGTGTTCTGTACACAGAATTCGCATAATTTTACTCGGTTTAGAATCGAGTAAATAAGTCCGCTCTAAATTAAATTGAATCTACTATATTCTTAATAAATAACTGATGAAACATAAAAAACCATTTACTAATTTTTACATTAAGTCTTTCTTTTATTAAATTAAATAAAATTATGTATTCTGTAATAGATTTTAATACAAAATATTCAATTTGAAAAACGCTCCAATATTTCTTCTTGTTCTTGTTAAAGTATGCAGATAAAGGAGATGGATGAATAAAAGTAGATTTTCGCTAAATTCATTAGATATATCGACCCCTGTGCTCGAAATTATCGTATGTTACAAAAAATAAATTTTACAGGAGAGCGTTTTTATTCCCTTTTTTTATTTGCCTGACAGTCTTAGTTGTCACATACGATAAAATGTACATAGTGTTATCTGCGTGACTATGACAATTAGCGCCATAATACTTTATCAGCAGATGAATTCATGGATTTAGAACCAATTTGCAAAGAAAAGTCGATTTCGAAAAAAGTGTAACATACGATAATTTCGCGCACAAGGGTCGATATCATTAAAAATCATTTTCAAATAAGATTAAACATTATTTTGAACAAATTTTCCGTAGCTTTATTGACGTTTAAAAAATCTTATTCGAAAACAAGTTCGAATGTTCGAAATCGTGTGATTTTTAGAACACCAAATTAGCATTTATTCGGTTTTGAGAAATCACTCGTTTTTAAATCGACTCGGTTTACAGAACAGCTGGATATATCAATTCAATTCTAAATATATATATATATATATATATATATATATATATATATATATTTCTAAAAATAATCAACCTTATTCCAATTGTCGACGTCACGACACGAAAATCTAGGTCCTCTCGAATCGACATGTGAAAGCTTTCAATTAAAAATTTTATTGAAATTTACTAGAAGACTTGAATTGTGGTAAATACTAATTACAATTTTAAATGAAAGCCGCTGCATTTGAACTAGGGTGATCACCTCGGTTTCACAACCGGGTTAAATTTTTTTCATTGGAAAAAAACCAGCCATTTGAAGGTTTTGCGATAAAAGAAACTTTTTTATTGTAAACTTTATATTAAGCATTGGATAAATATTTCTCATCCTTGCATTTAAAAAAATTTAATCTTAAAAATTAAACCAAAAAAATACATTTTTAAAGAAAATTTCAAAACGCTTAACTCAAATATTTTAAAGTTGAACTTTGCGACATTTATAACAAAGGCTTGTTGTACATACATACATATACGAATGTAAGAAAAACATATGTACAGGGCCTTCCAACAGAGACTTCCGAACTTTGACAGTTTATAACGGCCATCTTGTTGGAACTACATCTGTCAAATTAGATGTCATTTATTCAGTCTGTTTTACGAAATCACCATGGACTGATACAGCTTTCAACAGCACGTGCAAATAATAAAATAGTATTATCGAAATTGGTTTTCGGTTCGTTCAAAGTACCGCGCTCTTTGCCCACTTTGCGGTCGCCATAATCGTCCTACAGCGTTCAGTAAAAGATGCTTCCGTAAACGATCGACCAATGCAATATCGACGAAATGACTGCAACCGTACAAAATTCAACTAATGCAGGAACTGAAGGTAAACGACCACAGAAAACGAGGGCATGGTCAGTTCACGTGGAGGTGATGTGCAATGGCCACCGAGATCGTTCGATTTGACCACGTTAGATTTTTCTTGTGGGATTTTCTCAATTCGCAGATGTATGCGAATTAGTATCATTCCACAGCGATCCTAAAAGCTAACATAAACCATGCCATCGGTCGAATTCACCTCGATATATGCGCCAGAGTTTTAGAAATTTTTAACACTACGGATGCACTCCACCCAGAGAAGCCGTGGCGAACAATTGAACGTTATTATATTCCACACACGACAGCATCAATTATAAAAATGTATTTATCTGAAGTATAAAATTGTAATTTTGACAGCTCCACGGTTTTTTCTCAGTTTGCAAACCCGTAACCAATTGTTTTTCAATATTCCAACTATTCGAAAACCGGTTTCTTAAAAATGTCGAATAGTTGGTCACCCTAATATCGATATACCGGATGCTAAGTTTTAGTGTCGACATTCCAAGCATTTTTTTTTTTCACAGAGTGAAATTCATTGTTGTTAAAATTTTCATATGAAATAATTGTGGATCATCTTAAAAATCTCACAGTTTCAGAAAAAAAAAAAAAAAACGTTGCAAGATAAATTTCACATGTTCGTGCAACATTGTTTCACAAATATAAAAAAAAAATATTTGACAGCATATCTATACAGGAATTTCAATATTGTTTTACAAATCTGGGAAATTAAAGATTCATTAGCAGTCTTAAATATTGTCAATGCTATTCTAAAAAAAAAAAATGGTCTGTAATTTAGTTTCCGTGACATCTCAATTAATTGTCATTTGAAAATCTTCAACAAAGTAGCAACATTTTACAACTGAAAAATAAAACTTTTTCTATAAACTTCCTCAGCACGATTATTTTAAAATAAATGGTGCTAAATTTAACATACACGATTTTATATGATAAAAAAAAAGTAAATGAAAATCAAAAATAGATTTCACTTTCACAAATTAAACTTGATTCCTTTAGATTCCATTCAAATATTGTAGGTAAATTTATACACTGAATTCTCGAACACAAAGAGAAGCCAACAACTGCATCCCAGGTCTTTGTATTCTTATTTCACTTTTTTTTTATTATTTTAATTTGGTCACAGTATAGTCATGTGAGCAGGGCAAGCAAAAAACTGGTATGCACTGACTGACATTTATTAACTGGCATGATTTAAACGGCAAAGAAATTTTTACGAGTGTCTTTGCATGTTTTTGCATATTTTGCTTTTAAGAGCATATTTTGGACACAATTTATTTGAATATGTACGCATGTATGTGTATAAAACCGCTTTTGTAGAATTTGTTTTCTGGTTGCTCTGCTCTTGGCGATTAAGATTGAAGAACTCGAAAAATTATTATATATTCTGTTTTTCTTGTTATTCTTATACACTTTTACTTTGATTTAGTTGCATTTTTTTTTTCTAAAGTGCAATGTATGTTAATTTTTATTATTTTTTTTTTTATTATTATTATTTTTTTTTTTATTATTATTATTTTGATTTATTTATTTCTTCTTCAACTTTTTAAGGGCTTAGAACTGCACATACAGCCAAGGGGACAGACAAAATTACCAAGAATATTGAGAGCGCATCATACTTAATTTATTTATATAATTTTTGTATAAGAAAATCATATTCCCTTGTGGCAAATAAATGAAGTGAAGAAGCAATACGAAATATAAAAAAAAAATAATAATAAGAAAAGACTGCGTGTGAGGTAAAGGCCTTATGATCATGTAGAGAATATTTTCTTATATGAAATATGAGTGCAGTGAGATTCTTAAATATAAGATATAGTAAAACAAGCTAAATTAATATATCGACCCCTGTGCGCGAAATTATCGTATGTTACAAAAACTAAATTTCACAGGAGAGCGTTTTTATTCGTCTTTTTCATATTTGCCTGACAGCAGTAACTGTTACATACGATAAAATGTGCATAGTGTTATCTCCATAACTATAACAATTATCGCTATAATACTTTATCTGCAGATGAATTAATGGATTTAGACCCATTTTGCATAAAAAAATCGATTTCGAAAAAAGTGTAACATACGATAATTTCGCGCACAGGGGTCGATATAGTGGAAGATGTACACAGAAAAAAATATAACTTTTTTATTTTTAATTGACACCTTTAATTAGAATAATATTTTCAATTAAAAGTTTAATCAATTCTATTAAATTTTTAATTAATTTAAATAATTAATTTTGTTTTATGAAATACACAAAATGCACAGAAAAAAGTGTCTAATAAATAATTAATAAAATAGAACAAAATTAAAATATATCTCAATGGTTTCAAGAAAGAATTCTTATTATTTTTATAAGAAACTAGCTGACCCGGTCCGCGTTGCTGGCCCTAAGCAAACATTAGTGTTGTATTGCCACACAATTTATTTATTTAACATAAAAAAAAGCAAAAAAAATAAATATATGTATGTATATGTCATTGGTGGTGCAATATGAAAATTGGATTTTGACACGCCCCTCCGCCTTCAGACCAAAAATCAAAAATCAGACTTCACAGTGTCACCCGCCTGAATATTCTGAAGATTCCCTAAAAATCTCATCAAAATCGGGCCAGCCGTTTTGGAGTCCATACGTTAATTATATACACACATCCTGTTTTATATATTTTTATAAGAAATAAATTTTTGAAAAAATCAAGAAGGATTAGAGGTCTGATTTTCCAAGGACCTACATATTGGATCTGGAATGTTCTGAGGAACTCGGATTGGAGACACCTAAAAGAGCATAATGAGCGTACGGATTCTTTGGAATGAAGTGGAGGTTCCCCGAATCTCCGGTAGAGCGCACAACATGCCTGTTTTGAGCATAAGTATACTTCAGTATGGGATTGAAACGACGTAGTTTCCCGGGCTTTTCAATCTAACCTAACATAGCCACATCTTGTTCAATGTTACTTAAGGTATTTTTTATTTCCGGCAGGCAAGTGAATTTAACAATTAATTTACTCTCAATTATAACAACAAAATGCATGTCGCATTCTCGTCCAGCGATGCATTTATTCCTAACATACTCTGTTCTATACTATTTTATTTTAGGGTTTTTATTAGATATTCTTCTTGCTTTTGTCATATATAAAACCAACAAGCAAGCTACTATAATCCAGAAGATATCCTTATTAAAAAAACTAAAAATTATATTTACACATGATCATATAGGAACCCCAGGAAATCAATAGGAAATTTTTTTTATACAATTCAAAAGAAAATCGAATAGAATCAAAAACTTTTTCTTTAAGGATTGTTTTTAGGTGACAAAAATAAAGGAAATTGAGTAAAAAAAATTGTGCATAACAAGTTTTCTTCTTGATTTTAGGTGTTTTTCGTTTTGTTAAAATTAAAAGGATTTATCACATGAAAATAATAAGGAATCTCCTCGGAAAAATCCCCCGGAAAAATACCTCTTACCCGAAAAACGTTTCATAGAGAAAATCCTCTTGAATCTAGTATAAGGAAGTTTTGGCTCTGCGTGACGACTTAATTTTATTTAATTAATTTTTTTTAGTTATCTGACTGTTCCACTTGATATATTAAACACTCTTTATACAAATAGAAATTAGTATCCAATAAGCGTTCGCATTGAATTCAAATAATAAAAACTTTTTTTTTTGAAATTTTGAAATCAATTAAGCCAAGAATAATAATTTAAGTAATGCTATTAATTTCTGTACGGGTGAACATTTAATTAATTTTTTAATTAATATAACAAAAGTTTTAATTTATTATTTTCTGTGTGTTCGTATACAAGAAAGCATTGAAAGAGGAATTCTGCCCCGTAACGAATATTGCATCTAGGAGAACTGAATTTAATTTTGAAGATTAATCAATATCAAGCATTAAAATCGTCATTTTCTTTTGAACATATTTCGCACTTGATCAACAAGAAAATTTTAAAATTTTCAGTACAGGCCAAAAACTATTTTTCTTTACATTTGAAAAATTAAACTGAAGAAAATTACATTATTCGGGTATGTTCTGTAAACCGAATCCGCAAAAATTTTTCGTTTCTAAAGCGAATACACAAAGTTAAGTGTTGAAAAATTACTCGTTTTTAAATCGACTCGGTTTACAGAACAGGCGGAAATGATGTTAAGAGCTGATTTCTTGCAAAAAGTCAATTTTTAATAATTTTCAGTTAATGCCCTCTTGTTGATGAAGTGCAATTTGTATAATTCTAAAGCTCATATTAACTGGTGCATAGATTAATCAGTTTATTATACATTATTGTATTTTTGTTGTTGGTAATTTTTATACAAAAGTGTGTTCTGATTAGAAATAGTTGTATTGAGGGCAGTTTTTTAAAAATCTTTCAAATATGTGATAACTAATACAATAAATTATATTTTTCTTAATGATAAATATTTCTGTAGTCTCTTTTTTTATTTTTATCCTATTTTTTCGACATTTCGTCAATCATCGGTTAACATATACAGGAAATTTTATGAAAAAAAAAAAAATTTTTAAATTTCCTGAAAATATTATCTGATGATTGAGGAAATATCGAAAAAAGAGAAGAACTAAATAATATAAACAAACCTTTAAGCTTGAAATATAGAAATATTTCTTGAAAGATATAAGGTTAAAGAATGTTAAATATATATTTAATTCATTTTAATTGATTGTTCAAATTATTCGTGAAAAACTTAAAAACTAAATTGAAACAAATTGAAATTTCCATACCTGGTTTAATTTCATGGAATCAAATTGAATGAATGTCCATTTTTTTCCAGAAGAAAATATAAATAAAAACCAAAATAAAAATAACGATACTACAAACTTGCCTGTTCACAACCAAATAAAGACATATCACCTTTTTCTAATAACCAAATTCACAATCATTAGTTAGCTAATAGCAATAGTTTAACCAATATACTATAGATATACTCACAATCTTGTGTATTTGAGATTGTAAATATATGCAATAGCAAATTTGTGCTATCAACTGTGAATGACATTTTTAATTTATTATGCACTACTCATTGCAAGAACAAAATTCACAGCTGATTGAAAAAACAAACAAATTTTCCAAAAAAAAATATGTCCAATAAAAATTAATGAATCGCACTACTGGTTTTTTTGGGAGAAAATAAGCAGCGGCAAGTATGCGGCAATTACGATTTGATTGGCTTCGATTATTGTTAGTCAGCTGTTTATTTACAATTAGGTGTTGCATACTCATAGCAAATAAATCCTATTGGTTTTAAGTGTTGCATATAAATTTAAATCTAGCATGTGCATTGCTGTGTATTTTGTTACTGTAGAGCAAAAATATGCTATACCTTTTTGCAAATGCAATGATGCAACACCATATGCACAAGATTGTGAGTTGGGCTTATGAGTTTTTTATTTTCGCAAATATTTTGATTTTCCCGAACCAATTGCAGCAGCAACAAATAAAAACAAAAACCATATGCTATACAGTGCTACCAATATTGAAAATTAAAAGATTGTTAGGGTTACCATTCTTTGGTTATACTGAGAATGTTAGTTAAACAATACACTCTATGCATATAAAGAATTAGTTAAACAATAGTTATCATTTTAGTTTAATAATAATTAAATAATCACTGTGAATTTGGACCTAAATGAAAATCCATATGACTGAGTTTTCGTTTCTTATGGCAATAAGTATTACAATATTTTAGGTGGGCCGGTTTCAAAACCTGCAACAGTTATCATAGGCTTAATGATCGTCCATGCCACTGCGTTCTCCTCGCAGATTTAACAAAACTCAACGGCAAAGTTAAACATATATATTGGCAAAAGAAGGAGTTTAAATGCCTCTGTGTGCAGTAATTAAACTAACCAGCAAAAAAAAGAGAATGCGTTCACTATGAATTGGTATTTTGATGGCTTCTTAAGCACTTCTTTATCTGAATTAATATTTGAAGCCATCTAAAATGTTAACAAGATAATCACTTTTGAACTCATGGGACACACATTCAAGTCTGCCGATTAATTCATATGAACAACTGGGCAGTTGCAATTATAATTTAAATAACATTTTTAATATGTTCAGGAACTTTTAACCCATTTAACATCCATTGGTTCTAAGCACTCATTTAAATAATTTCTCCCATTCTATTAATAAAAATAATAAATATAAAACTCTTATAATTTATATCTACTGATAACGACACACACAGTAATCAAAACACTAAAAACGCTGAAGATGAAGGTGTAGCAGCCTTCGAAAACAGCATGTTGTTTCGTTCTGCTGCGGGGTTTGTCAGTGTGATTTAAAATTTTGTTTTTTATTTAGTTTTTTCGTTAAAAACTATCACATTTTTATTTTGACTGACTGTATGTTACCGATCACAGTCTATTTAAAATTAAAAAATTTTAACTAATTAACGAGTTGTTTTGCTAAATGTGAACACATGTTCGCCAATGACCTCAATATGTTAAAATCATGTGTTCTTCAGCAAAGTTGAACCAGTGCATTTGCATTAGATTACATGCATTTACCATTTGCTCTGTGTGTCTCTTTTTGATGGGTACTGTTATTTCTCTAAAAATAATTCAAATCATTTTCAAGTGCCTGGAAAGGAGAAATATCTTTTTAATATCTACAATTCTGGCAAGATGTTGTTATTTTTATCACCATAAATTATTTTTCTTAATTAAATTTTACATTTATTTACAAAACAGGAAGTTATTTGCTATTTTTAAAACTGTTATGCTAAAACTATTACCAATTATATTACAATTTCCATAACAAACTGTATTAACTTATTTATTCATAAATTTTAAACTATAACCTGTTTCGTGGAATTCTTATTGGCCATATTTTATTGTTTATTTCTCAAATAAAATCTCTTAAATGGAAGGCACAAACGTAACCAAAAATATTATGTTGAATTTTAATGATTTTATATTCTTGATAACCTTTATAGATCAAAGTTGTTTTCGGTATAAACTAACAAACTTTAAAACACCACGTACGATTAAACTTTACACACTGTGCTGTAAGATTGCGGTGGGAGGGGGGAATATGGAAAATCTGGCCAAAATAAATACCACAAATAACAAAATAGCATTATAACCCAAAAATAGTAAACAAACAAAAAATTCAAAACAAAAACTTGCATTGTTTGATTTTTACCAAAAAAAAAAAACAAAATAATAAATTAATAAAAAAAAAAAACTTGATTTTTTTTCATATGCGGTTTATGAATGTCTGTTATGGGTAGACAACCAGTCTGTCTAACTTTGGCTAAGACATTTGTCTAAGTTTTTTTTTTTTGTTGCCTGTTTTTGTTTTCGTAAATATGACTTTATGTTAATAATAGAAAAAAAGGAAACACTACAGTAATGCAATAGGTAACTTCATAACGAATATCATAATGTGGAATGCGAAATATCGAACTAGAAGGTAGAATAATAAGAAACAAGGATGTTGTTAAAGAAAAGTAACACTCAGGTTATTGTTGCCTACTACTAGGTGTTACTTTGTACAGGAAAGGGATAGTGAGTGAGATGACAGGTGGTTAAGCTTTACCATTTGAGAACTCTGCTTTTGCAAGTTTTTTTATAGCAGTGCTGCAGCGCCTCTGATGTCAATGAGACCTATTAAATTTTGAAGCTGTATTTTAGTAGACTATTTTATTACGTATTTTACTACGCCGACCATGCTACACAATACCAATGAAGGAGGGCGCTCTAATGTGCCTGTGTATCATACCTCAAGCTCCGTGACTATGCCTTCGCCACTGAAACCTTCCGATAACAATTGACACAAATGCGCACTAATACACATCAGAAATAATTCAAAGTGTTTGAATGACTTAATCTAACAACTGGGTACGAAACTACGTCCTTGGTTTGTGATCAACGTGCTAAATACAACAGGCATCGTCATCATTAGGCTCACTTTCGTAAAAAGAAAGGGAGTCAGCGTTACCGTTGTGCCCCTAAAGCGAAAATTTGCCCGTTTTTCAGAGTTCTACCACTTTTTATACGAGTGTGCTACAGCAAAATATATCACCTTTTGTAGAAATTCTTGAATTTTTTTGGCCCCTTTGGAATATTCTGAAAAGTAAAAAACATGAATTTTTACGTGGCAGCTGGCTCTTGCATCAGTACAAACAGCTGTTATTGCGATTATATAAATTGGTACAACAGATGGAAGGATATGGTGAAAAGCGAAATTTTAAGAGTTTTTATGAGTTTAGAAACATGCGCCTTTTTTCTTAAAATCACCCTTTTTATGGCTCTTTTGTATTGAAATTCCCTTTTCCAGATGCTTATTTTTTTCAAGATCCCCCTTTCCCAGTGGTAACGCTGCCGACGCAGCAGTAAATGTGCAAAATGTCGTTTTTAAATTTTTAAAATTCACAAGTCCGCAAGTCTGACACACACATGTAATATTTATTTGCACACACTTGCAATTTTTGACAAAGTCTGAGAGGCAGCCTAGAGTCTTTAGAAAAGCTATGCTCTCACACAGACATTTCTCTCCACAAAACTTGTAACTAGTTTGGTGTTTTCGGGAGTAAATTTTAAAACTCTTTAAAGGACATTTACGAGGTCTGTTCAAAAGAAAATTTTGAATTTTTTTGAAAAGTACTTTATTCATCATATCCAATCCTCGCAGCACTTCTGAAATGCGCTTTTCGGTATGGCCGTCAGCTCGAAAATCGATTTGGACTTTATCCACATGCGGTGCATTTTGCTTGAACTTGAGGATAAGGATAGTAGAAGAAATGATAGGAGGTGAAGCTTCACTATCTTACAACACTGTTTTTTGCACGTTACTTGTTTTTACGTCTCTGATGTCAAGGAGACGTATTAAATTTTGAAGCTGTTTTTAGTAGCCATTTTTAGTAATTATTTTACTTCGCTGCTGCTACACAATACCGATGAAAGAAGGCGTTCTGATGTGCCTGTGGATTGGATACAGCTGAAGCCATTACTGTTCAGTAACCCTTCGCCACTGAAACCGTCCGACAACAACTGACACAAAGCCACACAAATGCACAACAGAAGAAATGCAAGATGTTTTTATGAGTCTGAAACAGGGGTCGAACCCAGGAAAATTTTTCGTTTTATAGTCAACGTGCAGGCTAATTCGACCATCGCCACCTTCAAAGCGCTTTCTTTTCATTAGTCTCATCAGTTTTGGGAATAGGAAAAAGTCACAGGGAACCAAATCTGGTGAATAAGGTAGTTGAGGCCTGATTAGGGTGCTGTTTTTGGCCAAAAAATCACGAACAAGATTTGATGTGTGAGCTGGTGCCTTATCGTCATGCAGAATCCATAATTTTTTTTTCCACAATTCCGATCGTTTGAGCCGTATTGCTTCACGTTGCAAACGTTGCATAACTTCCTTGTAGTATTCCTCATTAATTGTACGACCTGTTGGCAAGAACTCATGATGCACCATGCCATTGTAATCGAAGAAAACAAAATTCACCTTTTCTTTTGAACAAACCTCGTAGTACTCAGACACATAGAAACACAGAAATATATAGCGGCGCACTTCATTGATTAGCCTGATAGTAAACGCATAGAAGTCTTCATGTTTTGTAAGTAATTTGAAGAAATCGTCCGTATATCTTAAGCATTTGCCATCTTCTTTCACTAAGCATCAACTAATATTATTAATACTGCCTTACGTAGGGTACACGCTGTACCAAACTGCTATTAGACAACTCTGGATAAATGTTCACAACATAAAATTATTACGAACAGCAAAAAAAAATTAGAAAAAACTAGTGGTAAATAAAGAAAATGTTGATTTGTTCATATTGTCAATTGTTATTTACTCACACAATAATTTCATTATTGTATCTTTTTTTTTTTTTGTTTGTTTTTTATTCTGCAGCTCAGCGTTTCGTCTATGTTGTCGATGTTTTCTTTAATTTTTGTTTTCATATTGTGAGTGCTATAGAAGTTCATGACTTGCCAGCTGGGGCTAAAAAATAAACAACCTCTAAGATTGTTTTCTTTGGTTTGATTTCAAATTTTTGTTTTTCTATTTTTAATTTTTTTTAGTTGTGTTGCTTTGTCTCTGGGTTTTTTTCCCCCTTCTTAATTGCATATGAAAAGAATTGTTGTTATTGTATGAATGTTGGCAAACTGCATTGCATTAGTTGGTAAATGTGAGTGTAAATGTAAGAGACAAAAACAATACAAATAGTCGTTAATACTCGTATTATGTAACTGTATGAAGGTCAATTTATTGTGGCTGGTTGAGAAGACTATTTATTATATGCAGGAATATTTAAGAAATAATTTTACAATTATGCCTATATTATTTTTGTTTAATATTTGACAATGAAGTTATGTATCTGAGGGTATTTTTTTTATTTAGATAATTAAATAGATTGTCTTTCAAGATCATGTTTTAAGTCCAAAACGCCTCAGAAGTATCTTCCAAGTTAATTACAAAATAAAATAGAAGCAGTTGTGGGTACTTTTTATAAGCTGTGGTTTTTATCCCTCTAGTAATTTTAGATTGCAGTACTTTCTTGATATTGTAGAAATTCATCCGGGATCACTAATGCTGTTTTCTTTTCAAACAAAAAATGCGTAATTTTGTACAACGTGGAGTTTGGGGTTGGTTTATTAAACATGTTTTCCTCTCAGAATGTAGTAAAATTGTTGAGCCACGGCGACCATCCTGATCTATTGTGCACCGCATGCTGTCTATCGACCGTCGAGTACTCTCATTAATCGGATCACCTCCTTCTGCGGGGAAGGACTGGAGATCCCATCCGTAAGCGTTAACGGTCCCAACAATCTTCTCCTCCTATCCATCTTCGCCGGACAGTTGGTGATAAGATGCTCCATAGAACCTGCAAATGCTCGTGTTAGTGATGCATAGTCTGTCAAGATACACGCTGCAGTATACGAATGCTTCTTTTATCCAGTCTAAGATCCATTTCGGCTTTTTTTGCATCAAAATCCAGAAATGTCTCACACCGACCATATTGTACTAATATTGATCTATCTGGTCTTAGCCCAGACTTTTACTTTATATCATTCCTGTTCAAGCCAAACATGGCTCCGGGTCTGATGAATGCCTGTCTCGCTCCCCTCTTCGCTTGACGGTCTCTCATGTCCTGGTGTCCACATCAGTGTAATACTCTTCCTGTATGTCAGATTATTGAGGGCCCTGTGACACTCCAGAAGGATTCTCGAGTTATAACTATAGTCGTTCAAAGCATTCAGGGCAGGCTGACTCTTATTTGACATGTTATTGGTTTTTATAGCAGTGTTGTAGCGTCTCTGATGTCAAAGAGACGTATTAAATTTTGAAGCTTTGTTTTTGTAGCCATTTTTAGTAATTATTTTACTTCGCCAGTGCTACACAATACCGCCGAAGGGGGCACACTGATCTCATTGGGGATTGGATACAGTTAAAGTCGTTACAGTTCAGTGACCAGTGACTATGCCTTCCCCACTGTAACTTTCCGACAACAACTGACACAAAGACTCACAAATGCACATCAGAAAAATGCCTGATGTTTTTTTGAGTCTGAAATTGCGGTTGAACCCAGGAAAGTTTTTCGTTTTGTAGTACAGACGTACAGAGAACTTCGACCATCGCCAGCCTTTATGGAGCGATGAGACTAATGGCTCGATTATGGATGGCAATCGAATTTCTGTTGCGTTGCCGCTAAGTAAGCAGAATTTTATAATGGCCAGAATAGCGCTAAAATACAATTACAATTTACAATTCTTAGTTGGCCGTTGACATTCGTAATACCATATTCGGCAACTGGCAACTCAACAGAGGTTCGCTTGCCTTCCATAATCATTCCCTAAGATTAATTTGTGCGGGCTGTGGGAGCGATTAAATTGGTTAAATTTGATTTTATGGAAATACATTTTTGTTTGTGTAGAAATATACTTTGTTTTAGAAAAAAAAAAAAAAAAAAAGAATTGGCTATGATTTTCCTGAATATTGAAAAAAAAAAAAAAATAGAAAAAAAAGGAAAGATAGATTTGTGATTTTCGAAGAAAGAAGATTACTTAAAAGAAAAACTAAATTAAAAATAATATTTAAATATTATTAATAAAACATAATATATATATACATATATATAACGCCTTTCTGATCCTGTTTCCTGACGAAGATTTGGGGATTTTCAAAATATTTCTCGTTTTCCTAATTCAATTGGAAACAGAATATTTTTAAAAAAATTGGTTTTGGGAGAAATTTTCATTGAATTCCAATGGCAATTAGAGGGATCAGAAGATAAAATACATTAATACTTTAAATTTTGTGTGGAATAATCAGAATCGATTGGGTTGGAAAATACAGATTGATAAACTTTATTTCAACTACATATTCTGTGATTATTTGGAAAGAAGCCAAATACCTAAATTAAAGAATTTAAAGGAATAAAAATAATTTGTTTTATCAAACATATTGAAATTTAAATTCACCATTTGATTTGCTATATTTGAAAAATTAGTTAAATTCGCTGTATCTAAAATTATTAAAATTGTAATTTTTTAAATTTAAATCATATGTTTAGTTTATAATAATAATAATAACACAAGAAATACATACATACATATACCAACAATTTCTAATTTTGTAAAGTGGATTCTGTTATGAAGAGAGAATAGAACTCCAAATTAATAATATAATCCACTCATATGCATACATATGTAATGTAATATTTTATTTTTTAATTATATTATTAATTGACCTTTTTTATTATATTTTTTGCAATATATTTATTAAGCTTGAGGTCTTTTTCTTTTATTTTATTTGGTTTTATTATTCGATATTTCGTTAACAGCTTGTTAACATCATCAGGAATAATAGGAAATTATAATTTTTTGAAATATAAAAATATTTTTGAAACATGTCACAAAATTTTTGTTATAAAATTTGATTGAAAATTAAAAAAAAAAAAAAAAAAAAAAAAAAAAAGCAGGTCACAAATCGGATCAAAAATATAGACACATAAATTCACAAAAAACCGCTTTATCTTCCCATTGTTCTGAATTATATCATTTTCCTGATTTTTTTTTTTTTTTTTTTTTTTTTTTTTGTCTTGGACCGGCACTCAGGGGATGACCCCTACACATGCGATGCATTGTGCTGGAACTAGGAAATTAGGTTATGGGAAGGAGGATAGAGGGAGTAGTGTTTATTGACATTTGATTTAAATCTTCCCATGCTAAAAGTGACAGGAAACACCTCTGCGGGTAGTCTATTCCACATACGTGCCGTTCGGCCAAAAAACGAATTTTCCCTGTAATGCGCAGTGCGAGTCGCCCTCAAATCGACCACAAATGGATGCGCTCTTAATGATGATCGCGTCGTGACCGGGTTTTGGGAACAAGTTCCCTGATTTCATTAGAACACATCCCATTATAGTAACGATAGAACAAAGAAACGCACCCCACGTTGCGACGATGCTCAAGAGAGTCAATAGAGTTGGCTACCCTACTGTCTCCTATGAGTTTCTTCGCCCTTTCTTGTACACGGTCGAGTAACTCAAAATAGTCTTTGGAGCACCGGCCCACACATGAGAGTTGTATTCCATTTTCGGTCGGATGTAGGCGGTATAAATAGTGAGGAGATCAGATGGGGTGAAGTATGTCTTACACCGCCTTAAAAAGCCTAGGCACTTGAATGCTTCCTTTGAGACCTGAAAAATGTGCTCAGTCCATCGGACATCACACTGAATTTTCATGCCAAGAACATCAAGAGCTTCTGATTCCTCAATGTTTATGCCACCCATTTTTACAGATGAGGCAGCGTGATCGTGCATACGGCGGTATGTTAGCATGCAGCATTGGGTCTTTTGGGAATTGAAATCGACCCTGTTCGCGTGACCCCATTCCAATATTCTCGTGAGGTCACCTGTTAGCGAATCATTCATATTCTGCCGCGTCGCCGCGATCGCAGTTGATGTCGGCCTACTATCGAATGAATATGAATGGCAGATGCTGCTGTCATCTGCGAAAGAGTGGATAGGGTTTGAAGTATGACATAGGAGGTCATTAAGAAAAATAAGAAATAGGGTAGGAGAAAGAATGGAGCCTTGTGGTACCCCTGAATTGATCTTGAACTCGTTTGATGAGATCCCGTCTATAACAACTCTTATAGCGCGATCCCTGAGAAAGCTCGATATAAATCGAGAGAAGATATCACCGACACCAAAAGCAATAAGTTTGGACAAGAGTGCTCCATGCCACACTCTGTCGAATGCTTTTGAAATATCTAGAGCCACTACCTTACTTTCGCCAAAATGGTGGATGGATCGACACCATTTTTCCGACAGGAAGGCTAATAAATCACCCGTGGAACGTCCTCCACGGAAGCCATATTGTCGGTCGCTGAGTAAGCTATTGGACTCCAGATATTTCATAAGATGGAAATTTAGCATACTCTCCATTACTTTAGAAATGGTAGAGCATATTGCGATTGGGCGATAATTTTCAGGGTTGCTTGCCTCTCCCTTCTTGGGGATCGGCGTAACATTTGCAACTTTCCAGCACGACGGAAATTCACCTGCATGATAGAGGGTGCTGAAAAGGATTGCCAGAGGACGCGATAACGTCGAAGAGCACTGCTTCAAGACCAGTGCCGGAATTCCATCCGGGCCAGGAGACTTATTTATGTTGAGGTCCGATAAAACCCTTTTAACTGCACGAGCCCGACAGTATATCTTTGGCATAGTTACGGATACACGCTCGGATGCGGGCAGTGGTTGATTGCTTTCCGGCAGGTGAGAATTACCTGCAAACATTTCAGCTAGGAGGTTAGCTTTATCAACCGGGTCTGTGAATATTTGATCAGCCTTTAAAAGAGACGGGATAGAAGAACTAGCATTTCCCTTAACTCTTTTAACGAATGACCAGAAGCTTTTACTTCCCCGTGGGGCAGTAAGAACTTTAGCGCGAAGACTCTGCTCGTACAAAGCTTTTGCACGTCTTAGCACTTTGGCACACGAAGTTCTCGCCCTTTTGCGCATCATATCAGTATCTGCGTTTTTATTATTCCGCCAGACACTAAATGCTTCCTCTCTGGATCTGACTGCAAGTCTGCACGTCTGATTAAACCAAGACTTTGGTCTAGGCCTAATCGAAATTTGCTTTGATGGTATGAACGTTTTCATACCAAGCATTATTATATTTTGGACCATTTTAGCCATGGCATTGACATCATTGTCGAGGAAGCAGAGCCTCCAATTGAAATGCCGAAAGAAATCGTTGAGCTCAGCCCAACGTGCCTTTTCGTAAATATATTTCAAACGTTTCATAGCTGGCGGTGAAACGCCTCGAAGTTCCGCAAACGAAAAGGAGGCAGAAATGGTGCAATGATCCGAATTACCGAGAGGTGCGCTAATATTCATTTCATACTTTTCAGGGTGTGAAGTGAGAAAAAGGTCGAGGGTGTTGTGTTGGTGCCCGTCAACACATGAAATATGTGTTGGTTCATTCACTAATTGCGCAAGGTGATTGTGCGCTGCGAATAGCTCAGCATATTGGCCTTCTGGAGTTGTATTGCTCGAATGGCGGAGCCACGATAAATTATGGACATTGAAATCACCAGTAATAACGATTTCACTGTTCGGGTAATTTTCGAGGATCCCCGATATATTGTCGGAAAGGGCATCGAAGTTCAGTATAGTCTTCTCCCTTTCCGTGTGTGGGCTTCTGTAAAGAAACCCGAAACCCTGATTTTGAATTTAACCCAAAGACAGCTAAATTCGGGATCATGCGTGTCTAAAGATTGCTGGCACTGGTACACAACTTCATTGCGTATATAAATTGCAAGGCCCCTGTGAAGATAGAAAAGAGATAGGAGGCGAGAATGTTTCAATATTAAACACAGAAAATAATTATAAACGGCGCTTAATGTTAGAAATTATTAATACACCATTAACACGTAGAATAAATTTTAAGGCAGACACGGATAACTTAGCACAGAATTATAGATATTTAGTTAGTAAAAATTTACGTAATATTTGTTAGGTTAATGTTTATTTCTTAAGATAATGATTATTTGTTAGTTATAATTTATTATTTGTTTAAAATTGTTAAAAATTTATATATATATTTATTTTTATTGAACATTTCTTGTAAAAATTCACATATATATATATCTCATTTATTAGTTCTTTATAATTGTTATTATGTAATATTTTTCATATTTTTGCATATGTAAATATGTATGTTAAAAATTGTTAAACAAAGCACACTTTTTTATTATATACATTTTTATCATGCATTTAATTGTTAAAAACTTTTTATAATTATAATTGTTGTTATTTAATAATTTTTTAATATATACATATATATATGTATGTGTACATGTACATGTATTTGTGGCTGCATATGTATATGTTTATGACTGTATGTTTGCATGTGTGTACGTACATTCGTATATCTATGAGTATATGTATGTATGCGTGTATATGTATGTATATGCAGGTGTGTACATATGAATATGCTCGTGTGTATGTTTGTATATGCATTTTTATGTGTTTATGTATGTATTTATGTATGTATATTTGTACATGTGTGCATATTTATGTATGTATATACATATGTATATGTGTACGTGTGTGTGCATTGTATGTATGTATTTATATATATATTTGTATGAGCTTGTTAAGAAAGTTTATATTTGTGTATGTATCTATATATGTGTGCGTCTGTGCATATATGTTTATATATATACATGTTAGTCGGTCTATATTGTATGTGTGTATGTGTGTATGTATATATATATATATGTGTATATATATATGTATATATAATATTATTTAGGTTTAAAATTCGTTGTATTTATATGCGCCTATATTACTACTACACATTTTTGAATTTTCAATCAAATTTTATAACAAAAATTTTGTGACATGTTTCAAAAATATTTTTATATTTCAAAGAATTATAATTTCCTATTATTCCTGATGATGTTAACAAGCTGTTAACGAAATATCGAATAATAAAAAACAAAATAAAATAAAAAAAGAGCTCGGGCTTAATAAATATATATCAAAAAATATAATAAAAAAGGTCAATTAATAATATAATTATAAGTAATTTTTAATTATATTTATATATATGTATATGGAATCACTAGAATTTCGGAGTAATGCTATCTAAAATTTAAATCCTATTGTGACGAATAACATATGCGTATGTATACATTAAGGGAAACTAATAAAACACACCCAACGACGAACATGGCCGGAATAATAGGTAGCCCCTTTTATTTTTTTGATATCATCTTAAATGTATAAATCGTTACAGGACATGACTCCGAAGGGAATGTAAGACGCCCAAAAAAGTTGAAGAATTCCACGTAAGATTTCGAAAAAAAAGAAAATCTTGACACATGGTGGAACGGTTCACAGTTCATTAAATGCGACGTGAAGTACTTCAGGAATTATTTCACAGAAAGCTGAAAGTAATTATTTGTATGTGTATTTCATTACCGAAATGCCACAACACTTGCAAAAACAACTTTCTAATTAAACAACAACATCTTAAGGCCGTTGAATTATTAGAACAAAAGCAAAACATTACTTCTTTAATAAATACTCTAAATAATTTTCAGCTTTAATAATTATATTTATAAATAAAACTTTTTTAATCTATTTATCAAATAATTATCTGTTGAACTGCAAGTTCAACATGAAAGGAAAAAAAAAAAAAAAAAAAAAAAAAAAAATATGCAATGCATGGTTGAAATTCTTAGAACAATTTACGACGATGGAATTGAAGTTGTGGAAAAAGTGGAAAATAAAAAATGAGCATAAAATGAGATTTAATTGCTTAGATGAAAGGGTATCCGTTTTCAAATGCTTCCAACAAGTTATCTTTCTGCAAGATTTTGTTTTTGTTATTGTAGTTGTTCTTGTTCTTGTTGTTATTGTGTTGTTCATTATTACCATGTTTTTTCAGCCTCTGAGATTCTAAGTACTCACGCTAATAATTACGGATGAAATAATGTGTAAGCGCTGCTGCATTAAAAAAGAAGTACTTTTTGATGGATGGCATAGTTAGTGTTAGAAATAGTTTTGAGGGTTAACTAAGTTATGGCATCTTTGCACCTGCACATACAAACAAATTTTGTTTCTGTGTTTCTGCAACTGCTGAGATATTTCTTATTTTTATTTCATTATTATTACTACTACTACTGGCTCTGTACAGTGTTATACACAGTCTTTCGGTCTTAGAAAAGTGAGTTTCTCAGTATGTAATGCAAACCATTAGTTTGTGCATCTGTCTGTTACTACTCTTATTCGTCGTCGGTTTATTTACTAAGTAGAAGAAATTCTTAAACTTGATGCTCTTTCCGTGATTATCACAATGAATTGTTAGGGATTTTTTTTTTTTATTTTTTTATTTTTTCTTTATATTTTTCATAATGATCTATCTGATCTTGATTAAGACGAAAGCAACTAATGTTTAAGATTTCTTTAATATTTGAAATTTTTTCATAATGATGTGTGCAAGTCAGTCTCAATGTGAGACTAGTGATCGAGTTAGTAAAATATTTGTGATATAAATTTTATCGTGCCAAACAAAGTTTATAATGAGAAAGTTTCAATAGGCAGACGAAAAAAAGTGGCATGCATAAATATTAGTTTAAATGTGGAAAATGAAAATTAAAGTTACATTATTCGCATATTATATGTACATTTACGTATTTGAAAATTAATTCCATTCTGTATTAAGAAGTCCAAATAGAAAGTGTAAGAAAATTTCGAATGCTACAGAGCTGCTTGGTTTCACTCACTTAATTACACCTTAATCTTTACAGGCTGAAGAGTACAATATATGTAAAGGGTGGTTAAATTTTAAGCGCCGAAGTTGAATGTGAACCACACCTAAACGTCAAGTATTCTTCTGCATTTCATTTGACATTTCTCAATTTCAGACTAACTCAATTTGAAGCATTGAAAGATATAAAGGGTGGTTAAATTTCAAGGGCCGATGTTGATTTTGAATAAAACACAAACTATTTAGGAAATTATTGTAATTTTATTTTATTATGATATATTGGTATTACTCAATTATTTATGGAACAAAATATCGGCCAAATGGGCGCCGCGACCACGGCAACAGTGGATGATCAATTTTCGAAGAAAATCATCTTCAGTGATGAGGCACATTTTCACCTCAGTGGATTCGTCAATAAACAGAATTGCCGCATTTGGGTGAATGAGAATCCAAGAGTGATTGTCGAAAAACCAATGCACCCAATCAATCTAGCAACGCGTTAAAGTTATTCAGCCTTATTATGAAAATGGGGAGTTCAAATCAAAATGCATAACGAGCACTTCGTGATTTTTTCGGTCAATTTAATTGTCCAAATGTGCGTACAATCGGTCGGTCAGGCAGTTACTGTGAATGGTATTCGCTATCGTGAGATGATAACGAACTTTTTATGGCCCGAATTAGAAGATATGGATGTGGACGATATGTTGTTTCAACAAGACGGTGCCACTTGCCACACAGCTAACGAAACAATGGCTCTTTTGCGCGACAAATTAATGGCCGTGTTATCTCACGTGGTGGTGATGTCAATTGGCCGCCAAGATCATGTGATTTGACACCGTTGGACTTCTTTCTTTGGGGTTATTTGAAAGAAAGGTGTACGTCGATAAGCCAGCAACAATTCAAGAGCTAAAGGATGAGATAATTCGGCACAGAACTTCAATTATGCCTCAGCGTCATCGTAAATTTGGACCATAGGATGGAGGTGTGCCGCCGAGGTCGTGGCGGCTATTTGGCCGATATTTTGTTCCATACATAATTGAACCATACCAATATTCTCATAATAAAAAGAAATGACAATAATTTCCTAAATAATTTGTGTTTTATTGAAAATCAACATCGGCCCGTAAAATTTAACCACCCTTTAGAATAAGCGGATTTAACTTATGGCGTTTTCTTTTCAACCGAAAGTGCTTTGCATATTTTGCATTTCATTCACTTTATTGTGCCGCTTTATAGCCATTTTGAATCACTTGAAAAGGGAACAATAAAGTGCAAGTACTTGTAACAAATAAAGTTAAAAAATGTAATGCACTCTTTAAGAATCGAAATCACTATTATTGTGTATATCTATTATCGGCTTTCACTCTTCGCTGTAAAATACACCTGTTAACCGTGGTGGTCTTGGAAATATTTTAGATATACTCGTATAACAATCTAAAAGTTATGTATGGGGGCCGCTCGTCGTAATGTGGGGTGTAACTCGTGGTTTTATCGCTACTATAGAGGAATGTGCTCAGGTAGCTCGTTTCCGAAACTCGGACATTTTTATGCATGGCAAGATTTATTTTTCTTTTTGTTATGTGGAAATGCTCAGGGAAAATCCCCTACATATGCAATGCAAGGCCCTGGAACTAAATAGAGAGAGGCATAGTGTGTGCTGGCATGATTGGCCTCGAGAGTGCTTCCATTTCTGTTCGATAGTGAATTTTTTCACAACGTGGTTTAAATTCAATGCGAAAATCCATTGTTAATATATCTTGTATAATTATAAGTGTGCATATAGAGGTTTCTAGTTTCGTAAAGTACTTTTTTTGCTTTCAAAAATAAAAATTAAGCTAAATTGAAGCAAAAATAGCTGATTGTTGGTTTGTATTGTAGATAATTTTCTTTTCATTACAATTTTTTCATTCTCGCGAAGGCTATTTACCCTCCGAAGTTGCAGATGATCTGGCGAGAGGGACGCCCGCTTTGGGGACGAGGAAGTGGACGGATTTTGCGCGGTCTGTCTCGCGTCGTAGGCTCTTGGAGAGCCTTAGGCCAATTTGCTTACAATTTAAATAATAGACACTCATATTTTTTTACCTCAACAATATTACGAACTTCGAGATATTGAATGATTAGTGTATTTGGGTATTTAAATTGTAAAGTTGCTATTGGCAAAATTCAGAATTGAAGTCGATGGGATGGCTTTGAATCCTTGGAACCACCGCCCCAACATGGGTTATTGGTCATATCAGCATTAAGTAAATGCCTGAAAATAATTCATTTTCCTTCACTGTTCTCCTCGGCATTGTCGCAGGCGTTATATTTAAAAGCTACCATATCAGCATATCAGTGCATTTAAAAGTTTCAAAACTTTGTTTTTGTTACTAAAGTTACAGATTTAACACAATCACACCGGTAACACTGGTCATAATTCAATTGCTTTCATAACTCGCTATTAATTTAATACGTACACAATTTTTCAATGGGGGTTTATTTAAAAAAAAAAAAAAAAAATTTCAACAATTCTTTACTACAAACTATAATACAATACGAAAAAAAAATAAATAAAAATAATAATCCATTACATCGTTTAATGAATTGTTTAAATATATTAACATGGCGTGGCGGTTTCTAAACAAGAATTTATAGTGTTTTTCAGGAAACACTTGAGAATTGGTATTTAAATATATTTAAGTATGTCGACTGATTTGAGCCAAAAGATCGTAAACGCCAAAACACAATTTTTATTTTATTGTTTTACTTTTTATTAAATGGAACACTTTTTATATACATATATTTAAAGGTATTAACAATTTTGACATTTTGTAAATTGTTCAACTGATGAGTAGGTGTTCCATAAAATTTAAATTTTTATTCAACAAAAAATTTTTTTTTACAAAATGTCGCTTACGATCATTTGCCGCTAAGGGGTCGTTATAGTTTTGCTTTGTTAAATAAACATGATTTATTGCTGTATTTTATTGTTAAATTTAAATAAATTTTAAAAAATTTCAAGATTCTCTTGTGTTTGCTCACAAACACTATAAATTCTGGCCGTAAAAAAAAAAAATAATCGCCTCGCCTTAAAAAAAGTCTTTTTATAGATTTATTAACATACAAATTAACATAAAACTAACAATAAAACAAACGAAAATTATTTATTTGAAATTAACAATGAGTATGTAAAGAATTTGGCCGGTAGAAATCCGCTTTTAAGTTTATCTTTTTTGCCTGTAGGCAAAACTGAAATTTTTTAAGTATGACAGTGAACATCTTAC
Source organism: Dexiosoma caninum (assembly GCA_963924685.1). NCBI lineage: Eukaryota > Metazoa > Arthropoda > Insecta > Diptera > Tachinidae > Dexiosoma > Dexiosoma caninum. The sequence goes on from OZ004727.1 coordinate 13,861,783, forward strand.
ACCCTACACAGGCTGCTTAGCATTATTTTTCTATGATAAAGAATAAAAAAAAAATTTAAGGTTTTATATTGTTGTTTCTAGTCAATAGAAATATTTGAGCGAATTGTTTACTTCGTTTAAAAAAAAAAAAGGCAGTTATGTGTTTTCTAATAAATTGGCAGAGCAAAAAAGTAAAGGGAAGTAACTCTCAGGCCTTTAAGTTGCATATATTTGACATTGTGTTATAAAGGGTGGTTAAATTTCAAGGGCCGATGTTGATTTTGAATAAAACACAAACTATTTAGGAAATTATTGTAATTTTATTTTATTATGATATATTGGTATTACTCAATTATGTATGGAACAAAATATCGGCCAAATGGGCGCCGCGACCACGGCAACAGTGGATGATCAATTTTCGAAGAAAATCATCTTCAGTGATGAGGCACATTTTCACCTCAGTGGATTCGTCAATAAACAGAATTGCCGCATTTGGGCGAATGAGAATCCAAGAGTGATTGTCGAAAAACCAATGCACCCACAAAGAGTGACTGTTTGGTGCGGTTTATGGGATGGCGGCATCATCGCGCCGTATTTTTTCCAAAATGAGGCCGGTCAGGCAGTTACTGTGAATGGTGTTCGCTATCGTGAGATGATAACGAACTTTTTATGGCCCGAATTGGAAGATATGGATGTGGACGATATGTGGTTTCAGCAGGACGGTGCCACTTGCCACACAGCTAACGAAACAATGGCTCTTTTGCGCAACAAATTCAATGGCCGTGTTATCTCACGTAATGGCGATGTCAATTGGCCGCCAAGATCATGTGATTTGACACCGTTGGACTTTTTTCTTTGGGATTATTTGAAAGAAAAGGTGTACGTCGATAAGCCAGCAACAATTCAAGAGCTAAAGGATGAGATAATTCGGCACATTAACGGCATAGAACCTCCATTATGCCTCAGGGTCATCGAAAATTTGGACCATCGGATGGAGGTGTACCGCCGTGGTCGCGGCGCCCATTTGGCCGATATTTTTTTCCATACATAATTGAGTAATACCAATATATCATAATAAAATAAAATTACAATAATTTCCTAAATAGTTTGTGTTTTATTAAAAATCAACATCGGCCCTTGAAATTTAACCACCCTTTATCTCCATATTTTTCGAAACGCTATAGAGCACAGATGATACAAGTGGTGAAGTTATAGAGAGTGCTATTGGCTGAGTAGGTAGGGTGTTGTTTTCAGTACAAGTAGGTCACATCGAACCGATTTTATCAAATTTATGGATGTGGTGGTAAAATTCTTTGGGTGTTGTATAGTTTGACGAAAATCTAAAATATTATGCCGGGTATACACGTTACTAAATTTCGTATTAATCGTAGTATGGGTGGTTGTAGTGCGGCATTTGCGATACACTTTATTATAAATTTAAATGAATTCATTTGAAAGCAGAAAGTTTCAAAATCGGCACACATGGCATGCGATAATGAAGTTTAAATATTGTAGTTTTTAAAGCGCATTTTGAATTTGTAACACGCCGCCTGTGTGGTGTATTGTTAATATCTTTCTTTAATATACATACATATATAACAAGATTTTCATAGAGTGTGGTCATTGTGCGAAATAATGAAGAACAATAAGAAACAATAATGAAAAATCTATGTTGGCACAAATTAGTTTTGTGTAGACTGTGTGCAAATGTAAAAATATATGTTTGTCAAGCCGCTTAAAGCTTTTGTCGGCTTAAATATAAGAGACTTTTTGAGTACAAATTTTTTAAAATTTAGTATCCGCGTTCGATTATGGGAATACATTTTGTACGAAAAACCTGATGAAAATCTCTGTTCGACAAAGTTTGTCCGGTTATAGGAGATGTCCCTTAGGAGCGATTTCACTGTACTCCTATATTTTTTTAAAAATTTAAAAATAATCATTTTCTATGTTTTGTTTTCTTATTAATATTTATTTTTATTTTGTTTACTTTTTTATTTATCGTATCTATTTTTTTCGGCTTGTCAATTAGTTAACCAATACTGCGATGAAGGGCATTAAAAAAAAACAATTTACGATTTATTATATACAAAAATTTAAAGTTAAAAAATTGATGTTTCATTCAACCTAATTATTGTATTTTTAATTTCAAAGTTATATAAATCTCTAGCGAATAAAAAAAGAAGAATGTTAAGTAAATATTGTTATTTGCCATGACTACAAGAAATCAATATTAAAGAAAAAAGAGAATTGCAATGTAGTATGACAAATTTGATAACTTCTTAAATTATAAAAAATTTAAGAAAAAAATTTTTAACAAAGTTGAAAGCATCAGTAAATTTGGCTGTGCTCAAGGATATTGGGATGGAGTTTTGTCTCTTGCGAGAATTACGAATTAAGTAGCAGGTTGGGTAACAAAAATAAATTAAAAAAAAATGGAAATTATTCTACTAAAAATTTAACAGGAAGTAACCCAGCCAACCAAATAGTTCGACGTTGTTTCATTCACACAATTCTGCCAAATGTTTGACATTATTCTTATAATGTCTAAACGTTTTCTGATCGATTTCGTACGGAAGTCCGAGGGATTTTATTATTTAATATAAAACAATAAACTAAACTATTTTAACATATAAAGATATTATGACAATATGCCTTAATAACGGACATTCATTGTGAATCCCCCAATTGTATAGTTCATTAGCGACTTGTATACAATTGGACATGAAAACCATATATTAAAATAAAACATACATATACATACATATCTAGCAGTATTATAAATAAATTAGATCTTGGCTGGGTGAGTATTTCAAGAACAACAAGCTAATCGTAGGACAATCACACATAAAAATTAAAAAAAAAATATGGGAATCGTTTGCAAAGCCATCCCCGCAACTTTCCGCTAAGTTTGACTCATTCAAAGCAAATTTGCAGCATTCGACAAAGTTTTTTAAGATTGAAAATTTATTGAGTATTGAAAATCGATTTGACAAGAAATTACGTAGTAATTGAACACATATTTTTTTCCAAAATTTTTAAAATCTATATCTTTCGAACCACTCTGCAGAAATTTGAGGCGTTCGATATATTTTTGGTAACTTCATCTAGCGGAAAGTTAAAAAGTGGTGTTATTTACATAATATATGAAATTATATATAAGAAATAAAACATATAAAATACACGGTGGGCCAAAAGTAATCACCCGATGTCTTTTTGCTGTAATTTTATTTAATAAAAATCTTTGGATTTGCATGTATGGTCATCAACTCTGGCGGCGGTCCATTAGCCCATATCATAAGCAGTGCCAAAATTTGTCTTAAAAAAAAAATTACAGCAAAATAACATCGGGTGATTACTTATGCCCCGGGTGATTACTTTTGGCCCACCCTGTATAATTGGGCAAAGTTTCATTTTTGTTAACTTTTCACTATACATTTCCTCAGACTTTTTATAAGAAATCTGTACGATTTAGTCGATTAAAATTTTATTCAACATTCTTGCAGAAATCTGTAAGAAAATAATACGAATGCCGGCGAATATATCAGAATTTCCCACGAATTTTTATGTATTGGCCAAAATAACTTGGAATTACCCCCAGAAATGTCTGTCAGAATTGAATTATCAAACACTACATATCGTTAAGTGAAATGCGAAACAACGTAAGTGAAATGTTCTCTTTTTTTACAGGAGGAAGAAAAAACTTTCATTTATTTGAATTTTAGTAATACTTAAGTAAAAAGCCGCAAAAAAAAAGAATCGTAATATTTTGTGGGACCTTAAGCATTTCTTTATTTTGGGGCTATATTTCATTTAGGGAAATTAGCAATATGACCCCAAACGAAAAAATTAAAATAAGCCCCAAAATTTTACAAAAACGCCCCAAAAATTTCGTGTTTCTGTTTTATGTGTTGACTTTGGGGATTTATTTCATTTCTACTTTGGAGCCACATTTGTAGTTACATTCTTTTGATTTTCACTTATAAAACAACTAATTATTGCAAAAATCTAAACATTTGTTAAGACGTCGGTTTTTCTGATATGCATCATAATTAATGAAAAAAAAATGAATTTCTAAATTTTTGTTAGTTACGCGGTTTTGCATTTCAGCTAACGATATGTTCCACGGTCAGAAGTCTGACAGCATTCGTATACGATTTGGACTTATTTTTGCAACGTTTCTCGCAGATACCTGACGTACAGCGGACCAATTTGCTAGCTGGGCATACGTGATAGAGATGGTGTAAACCAACACCAACAAATATAAATAATTGTAACAATCCTCATAACCGTGACCCATGGAAGGAAAACTATTTTCTATTTCAACAAATACTACAAGCTGTGAAAATAATTTTTAAAATTTAACCCTAGAGACTCAGATTTTTACTATTTTAAGAGGCATTTAGCCAACCTAAGTGGCATAATGTTATGCTCTCAATGTACTTTTTTTTTTTTTTTTTTTTTTTTTTTTTTTTATCTAGGACCAGCACTCAGGAGATGACTCCTACACATGCGAAGCATTGTGCTGGGAACTATAGGAAAGGGATAGTAGGAGAAACAACAGGATGTGAAGCTTAATTAAATATTTTGCAGCTCTGCTTTCGCACGTTCTTTAGTTTTTTTTATACTCGTAGCAGTGCTGAAGAGCTTCGGTTTAGTAGCCATTTTTATTATTATTTTACTTCGCCGGTGCTACACAATACCGACGAAGGAGGGCGTTCTGATGTGATTGTGGATTGCTATCGGCTGAAGCCGGTATTGTTCAGTGACCAGTGACTATGCCTTCGCCACTGAAACCTTCCGACAACAACTAACACACAAAGACACACTAATGCATATCAGAAAAATGCGAGATGTTTATTTTTATTTTAAAAATTTTTTTGTCTGAAACTGGGGTTGAACCCAGGTCTGTTTTTTGGTTGTGTAGTCAACGTGCAGACTACCATCCATCGTGCCATCGCCACCCTCTTTTTATGCCATATTTTGTTTTTGTTTTTGCTATTCTACACTGGCTAGTCTTGAATAAAGATAGAGATGTTGCACGATAATAAAAGATGAATTATCATTAAGTAATCGTTAGTGACCCACTTTCTGGACAGTACACAAAGTTCAAATAAAGTTGGCTTTGTTTTTTTTTTTGCATATAACAAAACCTGTCAGCAAACTGTTTAAGTAGAAATTTTGCAAAAAAAAAAAAAAAAAAAATATAATAAAACATATTTTTCCAGTTTATTTTGATGCTTTTATTTTTTGCTTAATGTCATATTTTTTTTTTTTTTTGTTTGCCTTTTTTAAATAATTTCTGTTTCCTACAATTTGCAGTCGTACTTAAACAACTGGCAACCTACATTCTGCAAGTAAACAATTCTCAATGAAAAGAAGACCTAGTACGTATGTATATGTAGATGTACATATTATCTTATTTTTTCTTTTATATACTATATAATACAAATATAATGCAATATTTTTTCTGTTTTTTTTTTTATAAATGACACATACAAATAAGGCTAATTCATGGAAGCGAATATTTGCGGACGTGCTGCTGATAATTAACATATGCTCATCGGTGAAGTACACATCCGTACATATTTATATACGTACTAATGAAGTTGAGATTGCATATATTATAATACCTACATACATGCGAACGTACTAAACGATAGCCAAAGCGAGCTTCTTTTATGAACAGACTTAAAGATAAAAGATATAAGATACAAGTACATCAAGATGTGTAAATGATACATCTATGCACTAAAAATTAAAAAAATATAAATATTTCACACAATACTAGCACTTTTGCAATAAACAATTAAAGAACATACGAGTACAGCGATACTAGTATATCAGCAAAATACGGTAATATGTTGGGTTTTTATTTAGTATCTGCTTACAAAACAAAAACAAAAAAAGCATATAAATTATCATGATGATGAGCTTACACATAAATATTATTATTATTATTATTATTGTTTTGCAGTTTCATACGTATTTCAAAATAAGATAACTTATGCAAGTAGATAAATGATTCTATTCATCAGCAGTTTACAAAAGAAGGCTTGAAAGCCTTTAGATTTGAAAAAGAAAAAGTCTAAACCCATTCATAACTTTTTAAAATTCATACCTTTTTTGCATTTTCATAAGATGCAACAAAAGCATAAGGAAAATTTAAGAGCAGAGTACGAACATTAAATTCACTACTAATTGCAAATTTATAATCTTTATTTCTTATACAGCATTTCTGTACATTTGTTCGAAATTGCGTACTTATGAGATTTCGTGGCAAATCTAATTGATTTTATTTAGAATTCACATGTAAAACAAATACCACTTAAGATATGTATAACTGATTGGGACGTGGCTCTGGGCCTTCCCGAAGTAATGCGGAAAGCGGTCCCGAGGAGGAATCTACCCAGAGAAGGAGGATGGAATTTTTTAGTGGCAACACCACTCGACGCAGATGACGACGGTCTCTGTAAGTGCGAAGGCATTTACAACCCTACCTCACACGCCAAAAAAAAAAAAAATTGTCATATATTACAATATTGTCACATAAATCGACATAAAATGTTTAACAACCGTGTGAACTTACATTTTTTATCGGGCAACATTGCCACAAAAAGCATTGTCAGTCGTACAATATGACAATAATATTGTCAGCCATCTAACAATCGTGAGAACACCCACAATTTCCATTAACATATAATTGCCAGATATTGTCTTTTACGGTAATTTGTTATTATCAGATATGCTTAATTTAGTGCATCGTACAATAACAACATTGTCAGATCAATATTTTTAATGGCAACGCTGCCCATGAATATTAAGAGACAATGTGTAACAGCGGTTCGGGCAACTTTGACGTACAATAATCTGCCAACCGTGTGAACTGTTGGTTGGTAGATAAATTTATTGCCGTACAGCTGTGTGACAATGAAATGTTCACTTTTTCTTACAATAGTCAGAACTGACAATTTTTCTTTGTCAGTACATTGTCGTAACATTGCCATATCTTACAATATTGTAATATCTGACAATCATGTGCACACAGCTTGAGTTGCCAGAATTTTCATGAACTCCATGCAACATCTACAACTACGTAGAGATGCAACTATGGTTTTTACAAAGTGTACTAAGAAATTGTACCCTACAAATGTATGTATTTATACAGTAGAAGCTCGAAAAATTTATGTAGTTTGTTTGAGGGTGTATGTGATATGAAAAATTAATGTTTATTTACACATTGTATGCCCATTTTTTGAGGCGTATTTATTCAGCATTTTCAATCTTAGCAGACTCTTCCACGAGCAAAGAGACAATTAAATTATTGAATTTAATAAATCAAATTAAAGCTAAAGAGAATACAAAAATTTTCGTATCGTATTCAATAGATAATTGAGAGAAAAATTGCGCAACTATAATTAAACAATGTGAACGTAGTCATAGGCGAATACTTTAGTTGCCATATGAACCTTTACTTGAACTACTGCAATACACAAACAAGTAGGAAAAAACCAGTTGACAAAATGTAAACAAAGAAAAATATAAATAACGTTGCCACTTTTTATACTTCCGTATGGCAATTTTTCAAAGTTTAAACCTGCACTTAAAAACTGCCAACATGATTAAAACTCAATTAAATTTATTTTTTGGATTATTTAACTGTAGTTTGCAAGTGAGTTTAATTTCGATGTTAACATCGCGCTCTGAAAGCAGCTCTGGGCTGAAGAACAGCTCTCGCGTCATTGTAATAATTTTTGAAGTACGGTCGGGATTATGTTTGTTGGTTGTCCTTCGAGATTATAGCGTTTCGTTCGCAGTGGTTAATTGATTTGCCACAACTAACTGTATCATTTGCTTTAAGTCAGTCGCAAAACAATTATATGTTTGCATTTCGCTAATACTGAAAAAAACATACACATAACTCTAATGCGAGTAGAATTGTAAACGGCTGTGTAGGGTGTACACATTAGCCAACATTACTTAAAAGTATGACAACCACACCAACATCAATAATGTCAGTACAATTCCATAAATTTCTGCAATTATTCTAAAGTATAGCAGTTGTACTCGTTAATGTACTTGCAAAATAAGCAAAAAAAGGTAATAACTTGCATGGTATGCCTCCGCAAGTCTTAATTATAATAAAAGTTGTAATATTTTCAAAACGTAAGCAACAATTTTTTTCGCAAAGCTTTTAGCGTCTAAATTGTTATCTTTTTTTTTTGCATTATACTATTTAATTTTTCTTGTGACTATTTGACTGCTTAAAAGAAACTGTTTGCATTTCAAAACGTTTTCAATTGTCTATTTGTCTTCTGTTTACCGTATTTGTCGTCTTAGAAAGATAATTTTGTATTGTTATCATTTGAGTTCTCTATTTTCTTTTTTTTTTATGTTGTATTTTTAGTTCTGTACTAAATAGGGGGATAGGTTTTATAAAGCGTAACGCTAGATATCTTGTACATTTGAAAGCATAACTTTACACGTTAAAAAAGCTGTTGAAAATTGCTTTATAGTCGACCGACCGCAAACTAATTTAATTTCTTTCCTTTTGTATAACTTTTTATAACTCAAAAGTTTATCAAATGAAAATTTTTCTTTACTAGTTAGTTATTTGAAAAAAAAATCGTTTTGTCATTTTTTCAAAAGGCCTGTATTAATAATAGTTCATTTCATTTCAATTTAGTAAAGCTTATGTCGATTAAGTAGAAATTAATAAAGGGTTTTAGAATAATTAATAAAAATTTCGATTTCTACATGGCTCATGAAAACTCAATAGATTAAAAAATTTACAAATGTACATATTTACATTAAAAAGAAATTTACAGATCCTACTATGCATATTTCAAAACCCATTTAAGTGTTAAAATTTTAAATAAAAGTGCGATATTTATCATACAGTAGGTTACATTTGGGCTTATCATAGAAAATAGTACACTGTACAACACGAAATTGTAAATGTAACAGAGTCCACTAACAAGTTGTAGGCAAAGAGGAAATACACTAATAAAACTTACTATAATTTTACTGTCCGACACAACATACATATGTAAGTATATAGCAATTTAATTAATACCAAAAGTAACTTCATTTTAAGAATTATAAAACTGTTTGACCCGAACATAATACAATAAGTCGATTCAAAGTGCAACCATAATCAAAAAAAAATTTGAGATGTCTTTGCTATGACTAAATATAATCAAAGTATTACGGAATACTTTAAATATATGTATATGTAAATATATTAAATAAATTATAGTTATGTAAATAATTTATAGAAAGAAAAAAAGAATAACAACAGCTAAATGAGAGTTCAGGGGCTAAATTATGGCATTCGATTCGAATCGAAATTTAAAAAAAAATTAGGAAATAGGAATTTCATTCGATATAGAATGACATAATTTAAGCCCAGGTGATGGTTAATGTTCACTGTTCAAGGTACAATGTTCAAAAAATTCTCGATATAAAAATTTTCGCTAAATTGTCGGAAATTTTTAAAAAAATACGAATATGCGCAAAATCGAACTATTAGCGATGACTTCTCGGAAATAAAAATTCGCTAAATTTACGAACATTTTGAAAATGCTACTGTTACAAAAATAATAAATATTAACGTTTTTTTTTTAATTCTCTGAAAGTGCCTCCATAGTCTAGTGCGTGAGCATTTGACTATCAATCTGTAGAGTATTCGATACACGCCTGAGAAGATCCCGGCCATTTTTTTAAACCAGAAAAATTAAAAAAAAAATATATGTACATGTTATGAACAAAGAACACAAAAGCAAAAACCAAAAATGAGAGAGAGTCTCCTTTTTATTTTTAGGGAATGTTGTTAGAGCAGATTCGCATATATGTACATATATAAAGTTTACCTGAACAGTTATTGTTAAATTTTCTTTTGAACCTGCATTTGTGTTCATACACGAAAACATTTTTGCGTCAAGTTTTCCTTGTTTTACAATACTATGGTTACGAAAAGATAAGAGAAAGAAACAAAAAAGAAAGACAGAAAGAACCAAACTAGACGGTACCGTCAAGTCTGTACCCCTTTCCATTCCCTCTTCCTCGCTCTAACAAATACTCAATACTTGACGTGTGAAATTTGATGTGTGAGAAGCATGAGTTAACAGTATTCGTTTTCGATATTGCTTAAGATTCAGTATTGATATAAAATAGAACCTTCGAGAATGAAACATTTGCTGTCACAAAGTGAGCGACGGTTAAACTCTACAAATTCTCTTTCGTTTCTCTAGCAATTTTGGTTCTAGAATGTTATATCCGAGAAACGTTTGCTAATTGTTTGAGGGCGATATTATTTTCGTCTGCTGTAGTCAAATGGGCAGAGAGAAAAGAGTATGCAGTACAATAACATTAATTTTTTTAATTTAAAAGTACGAAATCTTTTGCTGCTGGATATATTTCCATTAACTCGAAGAATATCGATTGCACTAACAAGGAAATATTGTCACCAAAAAGTAAATTATCAGTTCAAACTATTCATGTTCGACAATTGCCAGATAATGAATTTATATACCACAGTTTATTGTCAGTTCACACAGTTTATTGTATTAACTTAAACACATCTGTGTTTACTATTCTGGAAATCTTGTAAAACGTTTCATAGGTGTTGACTGGTCTTACTAAAATGTACTAATGAGTCTCAGTTTAAAATTTGGTCCCGCCAGAAAAACCTACTCTTACTATTGACTAAATTAGAACAACGTTAGTAGTTGGTTTTCAATGACGTGCACTTGTTAAAAGTCGATACCATTTTACATTGTCACTAGTACTCGTGACTGTGCAATAGCAAATCAGTACAGTTTTTCTATTGTCATTTTCTGCGGGGTGTTGTCTGTTCATATTTTTATGTACATATTTAACAGTAAAAAGAATAAACTGAAAAAGTTTTACTTACCCTATTGCATTCCAAGGCAGCAGCACTGTGTTCTTCACGTTGACGAAAACAATGGCTGCATTTGCTTTTGTTGAAAATATTTGGTGAAAATTTACGACAATCCGAAGTGCGTGTTGTAGATGATGATGTTGTTGTTGTTGCTAAAGGAGGTGAGGTCGAGTTAACAGCTAACGACATGTTGGAAGAAAGATCCACAACAATATTTCAACAATACAAAAAAAAATTCAGAAAAATAACGGCAGTAGACAAAACCAACAGAAAAATTTACTTCGGCAACAACTACAATAAAGTAATTTATGTAGTGGGAGTGAGAGCGCAAAGAAATATGCACTCAATTACACACGAACACTACTGTAATCGCTATTTCTACTTCTGTATTTTTGATTTTTTATTTTTGTTTGTTTTTTTTTTTTTGACTTTTAGTACATTTTTCGGAAATTTATTTGTAATATTTTACAAAAATATAAAGAGATTTATTTTTTATAAAAAAAAGCCTTAGATATGTGTGTATAAACTAATCTCTAGAACTTTTTTCTACGTTTGCTTTTATTAGATTTGTTTTTATGTCTTTTTTATGATATGACCATTCATACTTGTTTTTTTATTATCTGCTTTTAGTTTTTTGTGTTTTTATTTACGTTTTCGTTTTGGTTTGTTGCTGTTATTTTACGGCTTCGGCCTGTTCTTGTTTGTTGTTGATTTCTGCTGAGTTTGCAAATCTCAAGAATTTATACATTTTTTATATTTTTTTTTTTCAAATTACACTTTGAATTTGCAGTCGTTGGCGTAGTTGGTTAATACTAGAAATGACCACAATGCTGTCGTTGGCGTTGTATTCTTTTAGCAACCACACACATTATTTCCTAAGCCAAATACATGCATACATGCATTCATATGTAGATAACTTGGCACAACTTTGGACAAATAATGCTCTTTGTAGCTCTTGTTGTTGTTGTGTTGTACTGTTTGTTTTCGCCAACAAATGCTTACTAATTGCTTCGAAGATATGACTAATAGGTGCAAGATGGTATTACCTTAGTTCATTAGCGGCATATATATTACATACAAACATATTTATGCATTTGCATTATGCTTTTAATATTTATTTGTTTTATTAGTAGATAAATACATAAGTATGTAAGTATGCATGTAAAAGGTGTGTTCCGATTTTTATTGTTTTATATAGTCATTTCAATTTTTCTGCTACTTTTTTATTTTAAGTTTTGCTATCTCAACAGCGATAGTTTTTTTGAGTAGACCGTCCACTTTTTTGATTGTGTGTAGTTTAAAATTTTATAGTTGGCTTTAAAATGCGTCGTAAAACCATCAAACTTCAGAATAAAGGAGAAACAAAATATACTATGTGTATGGATATTTATATGTGTATTTACATACATACATACACTTATCGCAACACCCAAATTCTTAACGTTGGTTGGTGGCTCTGTTAACGCAACTTCTTAAAAAGCAAAACCTCAATTAACGCAACTTTACAAAGATAAGTTTTATTTTTAAATTTTGTTTTTTTTTATAAATAAAAAAATTTTTCATCTAAAAAAACAGTCGAAAATTGCACTCTTTTTCCGTTAAATATATCAAACTTCAACTTGATAACAACCATCAATACAAATTTACATAGATTGTGCATTTTTTATTTATTATAAAAATGTTTTTGATTTTATTCTTTATTTTAATTAAATAAATTTTAATTTATTTATTTTTAAAGTTAACCTTTCTTTCTTCAAATAAACCTTTTATTTGGTTTAAAATAATATTATTAATCAAAAAAGAAGTATAGAATTTTTGTCGCAACAACTCAGTTTTCGCAACAGCCCAAAATTTCTATTGATTGCGTTAACACAGGTTACACGGTATGTATGTACATAAAAAAATGCGTAAAGTCAAAAAACATCTCTTAAAGTAGTACATTTGGATATTGGACATGTACTTACCGACTAAATACATACATAGTATATACTATTTTTGTGTAAACCATTTCTTTTTGAATTATCTGCAAGTAAAGTGATACCAATTTACCGGGTGCAAAATATGCAACTCTATGTATCGGCTATTAAAATGGCAAGGAAAGCCAGAACTATTGAACTAAGTTGGTCAGTTCCAGCAAATAAATAATTTTGAGAAGATATTAAATATTAAGAAAAACACGCTTTAGACAAAGAACTAGATTGGCTGTGCATAATTGTACAAATACAATTAATTAATTTTTTAGTAAATTTTTAGTAAATGAGCACAGTTGCCTACTGTAAAGCTGTGTTATAAACTGAAATTCCTCTTTTTGCGAATTCTATATACATTGTATGTATGTATGTACCTACTGCCGTATTTATAAAATTTTTATTGGATTTATAGAAGCTACCTATATTAATTGAATTTTCTATAAAACATTGTGGAATAAACATCTTATAAATTAAATAAAAATTTTATGAACGCGGCAGCTAGTAGTGTATTTTCAATATTGGTTCAAATAGCAAGCAAACATCATTGGAATCTAAATGCATATATGTATTTATAAATACCCTATGAACTTAAGCGATTTTAATTTTAAATATTTTATGTAAAAAAAAAATCATTCAAAACTGCATTTGGTTTACCATTTCTTATTCAATCGTAAAACTTTCTATTTTTGTCGACTTATTGAGGAAGACACATTTCTCAAAAAAAAAAAAAGTTTCACTTCCATGAATATAAAATATGGCAAACATGTGGGGCCTTCAAACCCAACTCTCTGCTATCGAATCAAGTGGTGTAAATATTTTCACGTAATTAATTTTAATTTTTACATAATTAAAAATGAAATTTTTTAAGATTATGCTAAGCTACCTATGAATAAAACAAAATTTCAACGTTCAATTAGAATGTTATTTAATCATTGTAATCATTATTAAATACCACGACAGTAAATGCATTTCAAATGCTGGTGGGGGGTTTTGAAAAAATGTATAAATTATTTTATCTTGATATTTAAAATGATAATTAATCTTTTGCTTCTAATTGCTGCAAGTTTTCAAGTTATAAAAAAATTTTATAAATTGCCTAAAATTTTAATTTGTATTCATTGGAGCTGGTTATTGAAATAAAGCTCAACGTTGGTTATAAAACATATTAAAATTCTATGTAGTATATGTACATATGTATATGTACATATGTATACACTTATTGTATGTAGTATATGTATGTATGTATCCATCAGACAATAATAACACTTTTCTAATTTACTATAATATTAAGTTTGAAAAAAATAACACTTTAATTATATTGTTGTTGTATTATACATATTAAATTTGTTATTAGAAAGAAATTTAACTTTATTCACTAAATTTTACAATTTCTATAGAACATAAATAGGTACTTCATCAGTTATTTATTCTCTTTTTACTTAATATTTTGTTTTCTATTTCATAAATTCTACAAGAAAAAAACTCTCGTACACACACCATTCGTTGTTTTTTTTTCTATGTATTGTTGTTGTTTTTTTATGATAAAACCCACGTTATTTATTTTGTTTTTATTTAAAAATTTATATTCGCTCACACAACAACTCGTTTCGATTGCATTCACGTTACTGATTAACAGTTGTGTTCGGATTTTACTCCAAAGTGCCCAACACGTTCATTTGTTGGGGTCTGTTGTAATTGTTTCACGGATGGAAATCATGGTACATTGTACTTTTTTTTAGTACAATTACAATCTTGTTGGTACTGTGGTACTACCGCGACTCACATCGTAAAATTTAAAAAACTCTACATTTTGCACATATCATGGTGATATATACATACGTTCATAATTAAAGATATTTTGTCCTTGTTGGGAAAATTATTTATTTTGGATAAGCATTCATATAATCAAAGTATATTTATAAAGAAATATCAACTCATCATTTTATTCTTTTGCTCGTTTATGTTTTACACGCCGTATATACACACTGATGCCAGATTCGCAGATATTTCATTGCAAAAATGACAATGTGAGATTTGCAGATTTTTGTCCTCAAACTGCATATTTTATAAAATAAACGTGTTTACATCATTGTTTTGTATTTATCTTTAACAAAGGCGGATTTATTTTAATATGTAAGGAAGACATGCAAGCGATTGACTCAGAGTTTAGAGAGCTTAAATTACTTGATTTTAAAAAAAAATGTTAATCAAAATGATTACAGCTTCTTAAGCTTTTGGAAAAATATTTGTGAAATGAAATATCTTAATTAAGGGCCTTATTCCTTAAATTGTCTAACTTTATTCAAAAAGTATTAGTTCTGCCACATTCGTCTGCTAATGTGAAACGAATATTTAGTCACGTAAACCTTAATAAAACAAAACAGCGAAATCGTTTATATCAAGAGTCGCTAGAAGGGATTTTGTATACAAAAAAATTAAATAAAACAATTTGTTTCAATACTGATATGAAAACTAATATTTTATGCCAATTTAATTCTGATATATACATGTAAATAAATGTATAATTTCATAAAACGAATTTCCATCGATACAAAATGTGGCATATTTTTGACTTAATATATTTATGGCCAAATTTTGCAGTTTTTCTAGCAAAAATATCTGGCAACAGTACGTTTATATCAAAATTTGTTTACGTTTATGCGCTCCAATATCATTTTTACTAATTTGCTTAATAGGAGAGAGCGCGCATTTAAAAGTTTTACTCATTTCTTTATTTTGAGAGGAGGTTGCAAATGCAATTAAGGCGGACATATGTGAAATTAATGTTTTCTTGCTATTGTAGCTTTTGTGTGTTTCCTTTTGAAAGAACAAGGAAAAAACAAGTTTGACATATTTAGCTAGTTTTACACCAACAAAATGTCTGTTGTTTTTGATAGTATTGTTTTGTGGTAGAGACGCGGCTACTTGATCAATATACAATATACAATACATATCCATATATACTGGAGGGTGCCACTTTGTATACACATTTCGCAATAAAATAAAACTTTTGGTAAATCTTTTTACACTTCAGAATGACGAAGCCGGTTAAGATTTAATTATTTTTATCTAAATTGTTTTAATGTATTTCTATTTTAAAGTAAGTTAGCAAGTGTTTGCAATAATAGAAAAGTGCATGCAATAATTTCCATTGTTAGAGAGCAAAAACTGTGCAAATGATAACATTTAGTAAAATTTTATGCACTACCTTTCGCAAAATATTTAAATTATACAGAATTACTAAAAGAAAATACATTGAAATTGATTTAGGAAGAGGCTAAAGGATAATGTTTAATATTTGCAAAATATCAACAATAAAAATAAACTACACGTTTCTACTGTTGCCAATTTGAGATAAACAAAATGATTATTAAAATCCACAATTTTGAGTTGCACCAATTTTAAAATAGTATAAAACATGTTATAAATGAAATTTGTTTAATAATAAGTGATCTCTAGTACTGACGTTTCTGTTATTAAGAAATATATATTAAAAAGTACTACCGTCATGGAAAAAATACATTTTGTTTTCATAGTTAGTACTAATAAACGAAAACCATTTTCCATCCCTGAATTGTTTTCTTTCCTACTCCACACATTTTTTAGTTTGTTTATATTTTGCCATCGAACATGTATATAATACTTGTCGGAAGCATGCTTAATAATTTTGTTTATACAGTACTTGTTGATTCGGTGGTATGGTTACCAAGTTTGTAAATATTGACTATATACGACATGTGCATTATAGGGTATTTTTTTTCTTTGGTTGTTTTTTTTTATTTTTTCCTTCTATAGTTCCCTTGGAATAATTTCATAGTAATTTTTTAAATATATTTTTGATTAAATTGTAAATGTATTCTCGGTAAAGCTTATATTGTTTCCTTTTCATTAAATTTTTTTTTAAAACAAATTTAGGGCTTATTTCTGATTTAAGAAAGAACGCTTTCATTCGCATTCTATGAGAAAGAACATTGATTTCGATTTCTCTACACACTTTCTATGCGAACAGTGACTCGATCTAGAACTCGAATGAAAACGTAAGTGTTTTCATATAAAATCCGATTTCTCTGTTAAGAACAGTTGTCAACACTGAGAATGAAATGTCAAAATCACTCACTTTTGGTTTTGCTTTCGTAAGAGAATTTACATATGAGTATACATACTTGTAAATAAAAAAAGAAGAATAAAAAATAATACTAAAAAATCTAAGTACAATAAAAAAGTATTTACAAATGGATAACAAGTGGTAAGTATAAACTATTCATATGATATACATATGAATGTATGTATTTAACAATTGTTTTTTCAGTTTAAAGAAGTCAACAATGCAGCAACTGAAACACTTTTATAAAATTAAAACAAAAAACACAAAATTTACAAATATTTTTTTAAATTTTCTCACCCTTTTATTTATTGATACTTTCCACCAGCTGATCACACTTACACGCAGTTGTATTAGCTTTAGAATAACTTCGTAGTATTTTTTAATACTTTTAACAGAAATATAATAATTTATGATATGGCATTGCTTCTACTTATTAAAACGTAAGATACCAAAATTGACATACGTAACTTAGTGCGAAAGAAAGTGAGTGCCAATGAGAAATCCAAATTGATTCGAATTCGAGCGAGTGCTTTTCGTTCGCTTAAGTTATCTTTCTTAGCTCAGAAATAGGCCATTATTACTTCATAAAATTTGGATTATTTTCTCGTTGAAATTCGTCTGTGTTGAAGCTGTAGATTTTTGTAAATTAAATTAATTATTTTAACGCTTACTAATTTTTTTGAAACCCTTGTATATCGTGGTATAGATTTGGAAATGCATGGCAACGACGACCAAGATTTTGGAGTGAGGGTGAATATATATAGGAAGAGTTATATTTAGTAGTAAGTACTACAGTAAATAATATAGATCAGGGTTGCGCTCTATAAAACGTCTTATAAAACGTTTGTAAATGAGCTGAAAGGAGCGAAAATTTGATTTTGAACCAGAAAATATTTCTGATATGACCTGAATCGAAACGTTTTTAAATTTTTCAATTAAAATACCTTTTTAAAAAATTATTAAGCCGACTTATGTATAAGACAATTTTTTTTTATAAATATGTACATTAAAAGTAGATTATGATATTACCTGGCCACTTTACAAGCTTTATAACGTTAACTTTTTTGACTAGATTATTCTCGTTTTCTTTTTTTTATTAGGCGAATAAAGTATCGAAAGTTTTTACAGCAGCTGTGACCTGCCTCATTCTCTTTGAATTTAGTTCAACTATCATGTCGTATGTCTCATAATTGATAATAAAGTTATTTAAGAAAGAAATTCTACTGGGTACTGGTTCTATTTATTAATCATTTTAAATGTCGTTAAATTATATCTAAAGAAATATTAATTCATTATTTATCTCTCTATCAACGTTTATAGTTTTGGCAACAATGTTGTTATTATTACCGTAAAATAATATTGGCACATCAATTCGTGCCATCACAACTTAAGTTCGAAAGAAAGAAAAAATAAAAAAAAACAAAGGCATAAAGGGTTACCCAGTAAAAGTGTTAATTCAAATTAATAGGATTTCCTATACAATCGCTTTGTTGATTACATGTACATGTATTTAAAATAAGTTTTTTTTCATATAATGAGCAAGCATTTTTTTTTCATATTCTTTATGAATAGAACTGAGAATTGAGCGAAAGTGGCTGTTTATTAAAGTGGGGGAGGGGTACATAGAAGCAAACCAACGCCAAATTGGGTACCGTTTTGACCTCCTCGTCTACCAATGGTTGACATTTCATTCAACAAAGGGCAAACTCATCAGTCAATAAGATCCGTGCCAATCCCAGCATTTGCTCTAGCCTCTATCGACTTTTGGCTGTTGAGTGGTATTTCTCAACTTCCAACTTAAGTTACCCCATCGCACTGCCAACGAGTATGAGACGGCCCTTGGCATTTGGTCTGGCATAAGCCAAAGCTGGACATTCACACACAACATGTGCCGCCGTTTCAGCAACTTCCAGCTTACTCTGCAGATATCATGCTCTGCGACGCCAATTCGCCTCAGACGATATCTGAATTTCCCACGCGTCGTTACTAGAGCCAGCTTAAGGAATATCGGTCATACCGTAGTATCTTTCACGCGCTCAACCCATGTGTTGCTTGAACAGTATAGGGACCTACCTACAGGTTGTCAAATTGCTTCACCTGTTACCTGATGATCCCATACTACAGCGTAAATCTAGGCTCCGGTCTACAGCCCGCCGCCTCGGCTCCCTTCGTCTCGAGTTTAACCACATCCTCGTTTCCCCTAATACCGGTCTTCCGCTGACCCACATCAGTTTAAGCTTATTGACTGAGCCACACCTACTGAGTTCGCGGACAGTCTCTAGACAGTCTAGCTAGAGCATGCATGTAATTAGGGTGCCTCCGTAGTCTAGTGCAAGAGCATGAGTCTTATCAATATGGAGGTGCGGGTTCGATTACCGCTTAAACACTGAGTGTTTCTACAGACCAGCAGTCAGAGCTTCGTAGAGCTTGTATTGTCTTAAAAAAAACACACATTGTGAAGTGAAAGAATATGAAAATATTCCTCACCTCCAACTGAGGCACAATCAAGTTATGCAATGCGTGCATTAGTATGAACATCTCTGCTTGGTATGCAGATAGAGGCGTAGCACGCAAGCGCGTGATATCTCATCATAGAAGACACACGCACCCGCCTTAAAATCCATCAGAAAAACTACTGATATCATATAGCATGCTCCCGAAACCCATGTTACCATCTGCAATGATAGTCCTCCCGATCATGCCCCTGTCTCATTATTGGGCATATGAAGCATATTGAGGTAATTCGGCGAAACTTAAAGTCATCACTGATTGTCGCAGTTAAGTAATAGTTTTGCCAATATTTCGCATTATTAACCCCTGATCTTGTCTGGACTATAGAGACATAAATCTATGAAAAAGTCTTCAGAATTGTCCGGAAAAGGTGGTCTGACCGTGTCACTTGTATTGACACTACACGATTCTTGCTGCTATCTGCAGGATCTAGGTGAAATTTATTCACCCAAAACTCAGGCTGGTTTAGTATCAAACTATTGAGATGATTATATTTTCATTTTCTACACCATCTAGGCAGCATAACGAGACCTAAAACAACTCAAAGAACAGCTGATTTTTGTGAATTTGGCAGCGTGTAAACCAAACCTAAGATCTGAGCTAGACACATTTGATTAACACAACCTTTATAAATAGTCTATTTTTAATTAAACATTTTTTTTTTTTTTTTAAGAAAATATTTGGTTTTTTTTATTTCCTCAAAAAAAAAAAAATCGCAAATTTTTAGTTTTCATTTTTAATATACGATTTAATCTAAGTAATACTCATATTGGCTGCTGTAGTTTGGCTAAATGTTGTAGACAATAAACGAATTGAACGACACCGTCAACTGCTGCCGCAACTATGTATGTGATATTATTGCTGCCAACGCCACTATCAAAAATAACAACGTTACATTAAGCCAGACTAAAATGTTATCTAGTTTCGCAGATAGCATTGTTGCTGTTTTTCCTATTATTATTATTATTGCCGTTGTTATTGTTGTTGTTTCTCTTCCCAGTGCTGTTTAATATCGACAATAAGTATGCACGATGGTGATATAGATGACGATGTCTTAAAGCTTGAAGACGGTTATTTAGTGTCGGTGCATTTATCAAACTTGTTTCAGTTTAGCCCCACTAAATTTAAGCACAAAAATCAAAACAAAACTTAAGACAACAACAACAACAACAACAACAAAAAGGTCTTAGAAATGTAGACAGACACGGAGACAAATATTTAGCTAACCAACAAACTAACCAACCAGTCAATTTTATAGTCATCCAGCCACCTGCATAGCCTTTAGGGAGCCCATGACAATACTAACGCTGCCACCGCCACCACCACCACCATCACTAATACCACCTCACAATTACAGGCAACATCACTCCAACTAGTAGTGCAATCAAGGCAATTGCATAAATGCTCATACATATAGCAACGTATTTATAAAGTGAATTTAACTTAGTCACAGTCGTGGTCTTTGCCTGCCTGGCTGGCTGGCTGGCTGGCTGGCTGGCGTACGAGCTGTTACCAATTTAGTAGGACTTTACAATTACCGATAGCAATTGCAGCGTGTTGCATGTTACATACGGAATGTAACAGCAACTTGCAATTGCTGTTAGCTGTTCCTATTGCTGCTGCAGTTGTTCCAGCTAAGTACGTAGACCTTTTGCGAAAGTGAAATTTTTAACTGTTTTTTGTTGGTTTGTTATTGTAGCCAACGTTGTCTTTTTTTTCAGGATATCATCAGCAGAGTTAGCTTAAAGACTTTTTATATACATATACTACATATATTTTTTATTTTGTAATTGACATATCCTCGTATAGAATAATAGCAGAGAAACCGTTTAAATTATGCAGCGACATTAGCGACAACAATAAGAAAGCGCGAAATTCGTCAAGTTGTTTATTGTTGTCTGCGAATTTGATTATTTCACATTAAGACGAATTGTTTACACCCTATGCTAATACTGATGTAATGAGTACTTTCTAAAGAAAAAGTTCCTTCCAGTGTTTATTTGGAAAATCAAATTTATTAAATGAAAAGACATTTATTTTCTACTGAAAAAAAGCATCAAGTTTTATTCAAAGAGACACAGAGGCAAGGGTTATTAATACAAGGTTGTAGCAAGGTAAATTCAAGGCAAGTTAACAAATTTCAATTATTGGTAATCAGGTGAAATCGGAAAATCATAATTTGAAGCTCGATGATGTTTAAAATACAATTAAAAGTTGTTAAGTTCCCTTAAAATTGTTTTTATACTGAAATACATTGTATATCCAACTGATTTATTTTTGTTTTTATATTGGATGAGCACTCAGAAGAGACCCCATACATGTGCTGGAAGTAGAGGAAGGGGCTAGTGAGAGAGTTGACATTAAAATTCTGCTTTTGCACTTTGTTTATTTATGGCAGTGCTGCAGAGTCTCTGATGTCAAAAAGACGTATTTTATTTTTAAAGCTTCATTTTAGTAGCCATTTTTAGGAATTATTTTATTTTGGTAGTGCTATACAATATCGACGAACTAGGGCGCTCTGATGAGCTTGTGAATCGCTTTAATCAGTTTAAGACGGTAATGTTCACTGACCAGTGACTATGTCTTCGCCACTGAAACCTTTCTTCCTTTTTTATTGGTTTTATAGTCAAAGTGCAGACTACTTCTGCCATCGCCACCCTCAATTTTTATTCCTTTAACACCCAAAGGAGGCTGGGTGCCTCCGTAGCCTAGTGCATGAGCATTAGTCTTATAAATCTTGAGGTGCAAGTGCGATTCCCGCTTGTTTCTACTTGTTTTATGACAATGGGCCTAAGCTCCGGCCTAAGTGAGTCGTTCGCCTTCGGGTAGTGTCCGCCACCTAACCTAACCTACCGCCCAAAAATAACTTTCACCATTGATACCATTGCTTTTCCAAAAAAAAAACAGGACATGCGCTTTAAGACTTGAATGTCTTAAATGAAAAACAATCGGGGTATACATTTTCTCTCTGTTTTCGTATTCTTTGTCACGACTGTAGAATTATGAGTGCACCTATAATTTTTTCAAAACTTAGTTTTGCTGACAGTAGTCTTGTTTTGCACATAAAGATCTTTAAAAGAAATCAAATTGGAATAGAAGATATAGAATTAAGAGGTTCGAAAGTGTATTGGGATGGGAAATTGAGCTACCTGTAGTTTGGACGCTTGTAGAGCTAGAAGTTTGTGTTTTTGTTTCTTTCTCATACAAGAACACTACATTTTACTGCAATCGGAAGGACATAAGAAAAGAATTTCTTATTTTTATTCAGTTGACTTGGAATAACTCTTTGAAGCTGCTATTTAAGCATGTCATGGCAGCATTCAAGCTAGGCCAGAGCCAAACCTACTTTTGAGCATTTCAGCAAATAAACTGTGCCGGAAATAAATCTACTAAATATTCCATTGAATTATAAATTACAATATGTAATGCGGAAAGCGGTCCCGGGGAGGAATCTACCCAGAGGAGGAGGATGGAATTTTTTAGTGGCAACACCACTCGACGCAGAAGACGACGGTCTCTGTAAGTGCGAACGCATTTTCAACCCTACCTCACACGCCAAAAAAAAAAAAAAAAAAAAAAAAAATATGTTCTAATTTAGACTTTAATGGCAACATTGAATATGCCAGAGTCCTTTTAAAATATTGAAAATAATTTAAAATTCCCAATGGAGACTGGGTATTTCATCACATATTCAGTCTTAAGCGGCCATAATTTTCTTCAACATTTTCATATTTGTTTGAAATGAAACAACCAGCCTTTACCAATTTGGTAAAGCTTGTGTGTCTCGGTTTCAGCAGCATTTGCTGCAACTGTTAGGAAGTTTCCAAAATAAAAAAAAAACCAAATGCAAGTTCCGTACTGTCTGCGTGTTTTGTTAGGTTTTTGACTAGTTCGCCTGCACTTAAGATTTTTCCACACAGTTTTATATACTTGATTTCGTTTTCCTCTTTTTGGTTTTTTCTTCATTTATTTTCTTTTTAATGAAAGTGAATGTTTGTGAATCGTTTTGCTCCATTTGCTTAAGTAAGAAAAAAAAAAAAAAAAAAAAGAGTTATTTTAAAAATTTTTTTTTTAAATTTAATTTTAGTTTTGATTCAATTTCAATTAAACTCACTGAGTGTGTTGGCCTGAAACGAATGAAAGGTTCTCTGTTATAGCAAATGATTAAGACTAGCCGGAAACTCACTGCATACATATGGGGTATAGTTAACGCTCGTATATTTTTTTGGACCAAAAACAGTACATTTCACTGAAATTTTTGAAAAAAGCAGTAAATCGATTTGGAAAAACAGTACTTTTCGCAGTATATATTTTATTCAATATATAAAAAAAAATTAACAATCATTTCCATCATCTGAATCATTTCCATCAAAATCAGCTTTTGTGGTTTTGTGGTGTATTTGTCGTTTGAAGCACTTTGAATAAGCAATGCCGGCAAAAGTCGATGCCTGCCGCGATTATCTTCACCGGCGCCACCAATCGTAAACTTCTTCTATGCGACGATTAGACGTCAACCGCCAACGCACAACAGAGGCAGTTGGCGGCTGGCGACGAATCCGAGGAGAATGCTTATTTTTAAAGTAAACAATATTATTGCATGAATTCGCTGTTCGCCGTTTTTATTTCTATTATGTATCGAAAAACAGTATTTTGAGTTAGAAAAGCAGTACGCAGTTTTTGATGTCGAAAAACAGTATAATACTGCGAAAAACAGTACAGATACGAGCCTTAGGTATAGTATATGAGCTGTTTACTTACTAAGTAGCATAAGTCATTTCATTAAAATTTCTTGTTATCGTTTCCACTTTTTTCAATGCGTGGCACAGGCAGAAAAATAAATAATTTTTTTTTTCTTGGAAACAGAGTTTCTGTGTCTTCGATACTAACGCCGCACTAATTTTTAATCTAAGTAACAGCCATTGTATATTTAATTTTACTTTGGCGATGTGTTATTCTTTAAACAACTACGAGGAAAGGCGCTAGTAACATAGACATCTCAACCCACGAGCTGCTTCTAGTTGTACACAAAGTACGCGATATATTGAATGAACGAACATATAGGCTCAGTACTGCTCAGCATACCTTGTAAATTGATGGTATACGGCTCGAATACAATATTCAAATTGGTGTAATTATGCTGGCATAACATGGAAACTTGTATAATAAGTCCCAATTCCGTATCATTTAATACCGTCATACTTCCCCCAAGTATATTACCGAGTGTGTATAACGAAAACAAAAATCAAATGAATAAATAAAATACTAACACACACACACGCAAATAGCTATGTATACGTATACATTTTATGTCAGAAGAATTAGTTAATTGTAATTTGGAAAGAACAAAAATTGTGCGGCTTTTAAATAATATTCCAATGTAAATTCGCTCATTGAACACAAAGTGTGGTTAACATCGTTAAGCGCATGATACACGATCAATGTTCAGCTTTAATATTTGCCATTGTGTGCGAAAAATAGTCACACATATACGCTCTGTATAGTATTGACGAATATCAAAATGGTTTTGATATTCATCACAATATTGAAGCAGTATGACGTAGTGTGGCATCGTTATTGTCAATATTAATTTTATTTCTGGTAATTTGGGAAAAAAATTTTTGTAATCGAATTAATTGAAGTATATCGCTCGCTCATTAATGGCTTTTTGAGACGCGCAAATTAAAAAATATAGTGACAAAAACCAAAAAAAGATATCATCAGTGCTTTTTTTTTGTAATAAATAAAGAAATAAATAGATACGTATTTTGCCGACGGTAACTTAAAAAAATGCAACGGTAACTTGTATATGTTTACACTTGAAAAAACCCCAAAAAAAATTAATATGGAAGAGAAATGTTGACGTAGTGTGTCAGAGGCTTCAATATACAATACTAACACAAAGACAAATATTGAAGCTGAATACTAATGCGTGTAGCATGCGCTGTAAAGAGATGTAATGTGTTATGCAACCAGCGTTACCATATATTTTTTAAGAAAAACTTTTTATTTAAAAAAAAAAACTTAAATTTTTAACAAAAAAATTTTTTCCACAAAAGTGTCTAAATAATGAGAAAAAAGCACAAAAATATATATTTCGAATTCATTTTCTTTCAAAATAACATAAACAATCCGAGTCGATTTAAAAACGAGTGATTTCTCAACACCTAAGTATGTCTATTCGTTTTAAAAACAAAAAATTTTTGCCGATTCGATTTACAGAACATACCCGAATTATTAAATCAGCACAGTTGTATTAAAGTAGGAATAGACGCATTTGACACTGGATTGAATAATTATAAAATCGTTTAAATTACATGGTAACATCAAATAATATTTTCATCATATAAACGGCAAATTCAAAATTAAAAAAACAAAGCTTGAAAATTTGCATGAATTTCAAAAAAACTTTATGGCATTTCAAAAACCTTCAAAAATATGGGAAAACTTGAGAAATGGTAACGCTGTATGCAAAGTTGAACGCTGGGTATTCCGCCTTTTCCTCTCTCTCTCTCTCTTTCCCACTCTCAGATATTAGCCAAGACCGCTGTCAAATTTTTAAATAAAATTTTTGTAGAAAAACATTAAAATTAAAAAAGAAAACTGTTTGCCTTGTAAATAATTTTTAAAAACGAATGCATTATATGGGATATTTAATAGAGTTTTAGATATTTCGCTATATACATGTAGTATATTTATTATAGTATATTTATCACATAGATTTAACTAATCAGGTGATCATTTATTGCTCATGTATGTTTTGCCAGCGTGATTGTCATTATTTGTTTACATTTTTTAAGGGCGTCATTGTTATTTTAAATCATTTCTTTACTCTTTTTTTACTCATTTGTTTAAATTGCTTTTGCAACCCTCTCTCGAAATAAAGAAATGAGTAAACTTGTTAATTGCGCGCTCTCTCAAATTAAACAAATGAGTAAAATGTAAACAATTTTTGACAGCCAAAGTATAAAATACATATAAAACAAATGGCGAGTTGCACACACCTAATAAATAGACCTTGCTGCACATCAAGGCATTTCTCTCTCATTTAAATTTTTTTAAAGAATTCTCTTATACTGAACTTTCAGTACTGGATTTGAATAGAAAAAAATCTCATTAAAAATTAAATTGAATTTTTTCACACGTGGTTAAAAATTTAGAAATTTATTTAAAAATTAAATATTTTTTTTTTAATTGTTAATAAATAGACGTTAGACATGCATAAACAAAATTGTTTTTTTGCTACTGCAGTCAGCTGTAATAAATAGACCTTGTCCCACATATTTAAATTTGTTTAAAGAATTCTCTTATACTGATCTTTCAGTACTGGATTTGATTAGAAAAAAATCTCATTAGCAATTAAAAGGTCTTTCCTGTCACTTATGACGTGGGAAAATTCAAATCAAATGTCCATTCACACTACTTCCTCTATCCTCCTTCCCATAACCTGATTTCCTAGTTCCAGCACAATGCAACGCATGTGTAGGGGTCATCCCCTGAGTGCTGGTCCAAGATAAAAAAAAAAAAAAAAAAAAATTTCATTTTTCCACGTGGTTGAAAACTTAGAAATTTATTTAAAAATTAAATATTTTTTTTTTTAATGCTAATAAATAGACATTAGACATGCATAAACAAAATTGTTTTTTTCTTTGCTATTGTAGTCAGCTGTTTTTGACAATTTCACTGTGTTTTCTACAAACAAAATGCCAGTTGCTTTTGCTATTGTTTTGTTGTAGACTTGCTATAAATATACTTTGGCTTATAGTACATGAAAATCACTCTTTTATAAACTGTTCTGAGGAGGTCTGAGGAGGTAAATGTTGTTGCACACTGTGCTGTAAAATACAACAGCTTATCTGTAATTTGTGATATCATTTCTTTTTCCAATTATCCTGCAATTTTATTTAAAACAAATTTATAAATTGTTACATTTAGAGTTCAATTCAATTCATTTTTAAGGTGTTGCCCTCCCGTACGATAATGATCGCAATTAACAACTAATTTCACTTTGCCAATTTTCATTGTAGTTTTTTTTTTTTTTTTGATTCTGCCCCTCCTCCAGTTGCTGCTGTTTTTCTTCTGCTCTGACGGCAGTTAATTGTTCAACATTAAATGAATGTAAACTTGGAAAGGAAAGAAATAAAAATAAAAATTGCAAAGAAAAACTGAAATTCAAGCTATTTATAGCAATTAAATGTTGTTCAAAAGAAATAGACTGACTTTTCTTTGACATGATATGAAATGATTTCAAATTGTTGCAAATTGTCAGACAAAATAATTGTCCTCAACTTTGGCTTAAATGAATTATCAAAAAAACAAATACAAACATTTGAAAGGAATTCAAGAAAATTAAGACTGATTAACATTTAAGAGTTGTAATATTGTGGGTGCTTAAAATGTAGAAAAAATGTCAATGTATTTTTGAGATATAGAGCTTTAAGAAATATGATCTAGTAAAAATGATTTGATGTAAAACATAACTTGGTGCTTCAATTGGAAGAAGAGGACAAAACAAAATATAAAAGAAGTGCACGTAAAAAGCTATTTCTTATGGCAGAAAGTGTTAAAAAAATTTGTTCGGAGGGCTGTTATTTATATTATTGCTATATGTAGTTAAGCAGTGCCACTAATTCAAAACAGATGACAACTTTATCTTATTCATTTGCAGGGTCTTTGGGTGCTCATAAAAGAAATTGTCCCAAAAATCGTCAAACTGAATACAGGATTTTGTTATGCCTTAGTAGTAGAGAGCAAGCTCTAATAATAATTAAAAATTTAATAAAATATTTTGAGAATTTCATAAAAATTTTTTATAGCAAAAAAAAACATTTGAATACAATTCGAATCCTTATTGGTGAGTAATTCCTAATTGTATAAGCAGTGTTGCAATCAGGTCGCTCGCGGGCGTCACTTTGACGTCGGTCCTTGGTCATGAATGCCGGCGTTTTCTCAGGGAAATATCGGCTCATTCAAGCTGGACTCTTATATGGTTCGCGGCACACAGAGATATAGTCGGTAATTGCGTAACTGATAGCTTGACCAAGGCGGTCACAGGGCTCACAATTTCCGAGATATTGACGGACGTAGGTGTTCCGATTGCCTTGGTTAAACTGAGTAGCATAAGGGGTCGTGCAGTATTGCTAGACACTGCTGTACCAATCTGTATAAGTCTTGTTTCCTTGTATTGTATGCACGTCAATCGCACTGTCGCTGGTCTCACGGGTCATTGTCTAATTGGAAGGCATGCCGATAGGCTCGGCGTTTCCTCTCGGGATTTTTGCAGGAGTTGTGAGTCTGTGGAGGAGAAGGGAACGGTTGCTCACCTTATGTGCCAATGCCCAGCTCTTGGCATGAAACGGCGGAGGTTCTTCGCCTCACATTTTGTTGTCATCATTGACTGAACTCTCCCGGATGACAATTTTCGGGATTTATCACAGAATCAGGGTGGCTAATGTCTAATCCCCGGTTGAGAACGGCGTATGGTATCACAATGCGCCTAAGCCCTGGCCTTTAGTGGGACGTTCTCTTTCCGTGTGGGTCCGCCACCTAGCCTAACTTAATCTAAGAGTGTTGCATATGTGAAATAAAGAAACTAGAAAAGCATTTAAGTAAAAATATGCCGTCAGAGCAAAAAAAAATTAATTAAGCTTTGATGCCAAAAATTAATAAAATTTAATTGAATTGATTAATTGATTTAATTGAAAAAACATATTATTCTAATTGAAGGTGTTAATTAAAAATAAAAATGTAAAATTTGTTTCAGTTTACTTCTTGGCTGCAGTATTTTCTTTTTATGAGAGCAAGAGAAAGCGGCATTTGATGTCGTACATCAGGGAGAACATCGATGTCCGAGCGAAACATGGCAATGAGCAGTCCACATTAGCCATATGCTCCTAACAAGTTTCAAGACTACGGAAGACCGCAAGTAATTGCCCCCACAATCTTTAATCCTGCTTCATGCGGCGCCATACAAAGTGCAAAAGTCTTCCTGGCAGGAAATTGCCTTTTTAATTACAAAATTTAGAAAAATCTCATTAAAAAAATCCTAATTAAAACTTTTTTAATTAATCTTGTTATTAGATAAACATAAAAATGCACTGCATAATTTCCCCTTTATAATTTACAATATCCGGAAACTCAATATCCGCTTAATATCAGCAATTTTCCATAACAAATTCACATAAACACCCAGTTGCATCCAAAACAAAATCAAAACTAATTAATTGAAAAATATGTAAACGAAGTAAAAGAAAAATAAAAATATAAAACGCCACTTGCTTTGCCAAAAACTATTAATAATCAATTTAAGCGAAAACTTAATCAAAATTATTTAAATTTTTATGTTATGAGTGTTGTTTTAAACACAATTAGTTGTTATGATTTCACAAACTGCTTGTAACACGTTTATAACTCGTGCAATTTTGCCTGAATAAACGAACAGCATACATGCTTTACTCTGGCCTTTAATTTAATTTTTTATTATTTTTTATTTTTTGCTACTCATTTTAATATTTTCTTACGACAATTTTCTTCCCAACTAAACAACATGATGTTTCTTTTATTAATGTTTTTTGTTGTTTGTTGTTTGTGTTGTTGTTGGCAAACAACTCTGGCGGTAATTTAATATTGAAATTGTACTTGATATGCACTTGAGATGAAGACCAAACTGCCATAAAAAAGAAATGGCAGAAAAACACTGCATAAGCCACCACCTAGTGGTATGGCACCAGCACCTTTCAGGTTAAGGCAAGGAGTGTCATCTTTAGTAATAACAAGAGTATATAAAAAAATTGTTTTAAAAGTGTGTGTGATACATAATAAATACCATGTGTAGTTTTTTTTTGTTCTATCAAAAATAATAAAAATAATATTTTCTTTAAATTAAAAGAAAATTTTTAACATCTAGAGCAGAGACCCTGCAGAAATCGCGGCTACTCCACACACGCCTGTAAAGTATACTCCATAAGGGGACAACGACTAGTCCAAAAGTAACCCAAATGTATGAAATAAACGTGTTCCCTTTAAGATTGCGATGTCCTAGGTGTGGACCATATACTCCAGCCATGCATTACATCAGAGCAATTCCAAAACTACTCTATGTCACTACTCCGCGCATTATCAGCACACGGTTAGTTTCAAAACTACTCTTTGGAATATCACAGCAGACTAGTTTGGAAACTGTACTCCATGAAAGTACTCCATGGAATATCAATATGGAGTTAGTTTTGAAAATACTCTAATGTCAATATGCCATGGAATACTACAGGAGACTAGTTTGGAAGCTACTCTTTGGTAAAACTCCTTGGAACACCCCCTAAAATATTTTGCTAAAAAAAGAAAGTAAATAAGGGAACCAAATACAAATGATATCGCGGGTGCGTCACATATTACGGCCCACAATTTTAAACATTATTTTCTTGACACCGATTTGTAAATGGTTTTTTTAATCCTTTTTAAAAAATTTCCTCAAGGTGTTGTTAACCGATGCTTTATGAGAAATATCGAAATGAAAAAATAAAACTTAAAAACAAACCTTTAAGCTTGAGAGATAATACAGAAATATTTAATAATTAAATTTAATTCATGCATTATTTTAGCATTAGCTAATTCAGTGAAATAATACCTTTTAAACTCTGTTATTTAAGGATTTTGCTTGAAAATCATCAATGACGATTTTCTTATGATCATATAACTTGAATGTATAAATATTTTTTGTGATGTAAATATTTATGCATATGAATAGCGATCGATGTACACATGTATGTGGCAGTATAAATATGCAAATAAATACGTATGTATTTATGTATGTACTGGTCTGTAACATGGTCGAGTGTGGCTGCTTATGTTATGAACATTAAGTTTTTCAAACATATGAAAATTGTTTTTTTTTTGTTGCAATTTCAGTTTTTTATTAAAAAGAAATTTATTTTTTTTTTTTATTATTTATATTTTTTTTCTGCATTTTTAAAGTAGCAATTTTACAGAAAACCACGGCTCAATGTACTTAAAAAGAAATTGAAAATTTAATTTTTGTTATGGTAGTTGGTTTTTAGCAACAGTTGTTTTCACCAACAAAACAAAAAAGTGCAAGAAATAAAATAAAGTAAAAAAAAAAACTGAAAAATATTTATTTTTTAATTGAAATCTGTTTTAACAAATAAATGAATTTGACTTTTTTTTTCTTTCCATTCAAACTATTCGTTGCAGTATGTTTGTCTAATCCAGCATATTAAATTGCTTAAATCTATGGACGTTCAGGTACGGTCGAATGCAACTGTGAGCTTATAATTATTTTCGATTTAAAAGCTTAGCAGCACTTATAAAGCTCCTCGACGTCGTGGTACTTACTGTCGCAATAGTGAATATGATTTCCATTTATTTTTTTTTTTTTGTCGCAGTTGACTAAACATGTGGTTTGTTATGTTTTCTGTCAGTGTATTGCACACTAACTGGTAGCTGGAATTGTGCTCAAACATACACACGTGCATAGTGAAGCCAGCAATGCTGGCGAGTAACTGACTCATTCGCATGTGCATTGAACACTTGCACTTTTGCTTGCATTGCCTAGGAATCTCTCTTGCATGTACCAGCAATCATGTGTATGCTACTGTGTATTTTAGATGTCGGACTTGCCTTGAAAAAGACTTTCATGGGGATATTGGATGTAAGCTTGCTACGTACTTGTGTACGAATGTGTTTCGCTTTAACTTTTCATATGTAGCTTTATTTAATAACTAAAATTGAAAGAAAAAACCTGGCAAGGTGGATGTGACTTTCACTTGACTAGTCAAAAAGGTTTTTCATGATTTGCTTGGCACAGAGAAAAAAAAAAAACTGTGAAAATATACACGGATAACAATGTTAACGAAAAAATAAATTTCCGACTGTGAATGTCTATACAAGGCAAGAGGAAATATGTACAGTGGAGTTCAGCCATAACGATGACTGGTTACAACGAACAAATTCTCGGCGTACCAACAGTTTTCCACTAATATTTCTTATAAATTAGTATGGCTATAGCCCAGTCTGGTTATAGCGAATTTAAGTTTATAACGAACTTAAGTCCAATAAAAAAAATTTATGGAAATTTATGCGGTTATAACGAACCAAAAAAATGTAAATTTTTGTCTGGCGTATTTTAAAACTTTAAATTATTTAATAGAATTTGGTGATACTATCAGTTCTTCTCTTAGTTAAAAAATAAGTAACAAATTTAAACTCACAGCAACTAAAAATGTCTAAGGCACACAAATATAAAATAAGTTCTATAAATAAAAATTAAAAAAAAAAAAAGAAAACTTAAGAAAAAAGTTAAATATATGAAATTCCGAAGTCTGCATTGTCAACAAGTTTAAAAAATTAAGAATAAAATAAATATATAAAAATTATTTACTACGGTTAACCGAACCGAACCCCACTGTATATGAAATAATTTTTTTATGTTAGTGAAAAGAAACTCTATGCAGGCAGGATGTGCCAAAAATCAGGGTAATGTTTTTTGAAAACAACTTGCATTATTAAATTTGCCTTTATAGTACACTGGATAAAACCCGGCGTGCTTCGGTACACCTATTTAAATTGAAAAAAAAAGTTCAATATAAAACAAATGTTCATGAATTTATATTGAACATTTTTCATTTAAATTTTGAACTTCTACGATTATGACATAAACCACGCCTACTTGTCCAATTCCGCCCACTTTTTCACTGATGATTTGTACTGACCATTAAGTAATACAGACCAAATACAGAAACTTTACTATAACTGTTCTCAAGATATAATGAAATTAATATTTAGTTTGTACGGGAGGTACCACGCCCAATTATCTAATCCCTCGCAGTTTTCGACCGATGATTTGTTTTAACTACAAAGTCATTTGGATCATATTCAGAAACTTTCACTGCAACTGTTCTCAAGATATAAAAATAAATATTTAGTTTGTATGGGCGTGGCAAGTTCCTTCCAGATATACAGGGATATACTGTGAAAATTTCCAGAAAATCGGTGCAGCCGTCTAGCTGTCCACACACCCATACATAATTAAATATATACATACATATAACAATTTCATTTTTATATATAAGATTGTTTCTAATGTCTTGCAAGTTTACTAGTTTGTAACACAAATCACTATACAGATTTTAAACTTATTTATGTTTCAGTTTTTGTTAGAGCCCCTGTCAAAAATTGTCTAATTAACTCCCTTCATCATTGTTTATTTAATTAATTTTTTTTGTCTTTAACCAACTTAAATGACTTATTTTTCGTTTTGTTTTATTTTTGTCTGTTTGTTTGGTCGACCAGATTTCCACGTGCTCCTCATGTAAATGGATTTAACATTCTATATTTCATGTATCTTTTGCTACACTGGGAAAGGTTATGTATATAAGTTTGTTATTGAGTTTGTCAATTAGACAAAACTAATCATGCATTTCCCCGTAAATGTTGGTTTCTAAGCTTCGTAACTTCGTAACAGAATAATCCCTGAAACAAACTTCCATAATCAATGATTGAAAATTTACTTCAGAATACTGAAATAGAAAAACTTTTTCAACTTAAAGAAAAAAAAACTAAATTTAGTTATAAGAACTTCCTGCATAAAAAACATAACAATTTCACACAATAAAAAAATTATGACTTCGCAAGAATGGACTATTTAAGTCTCACGCCTTGTTAAAATGCTTAATTCTAAACTCGATTACCTTTTTTAAAATTTTTTGCTGCGACTTAGTTCAATCATGGAAGGGTTACGAACCACGAATGATTAAGCGAGCGTATTAGTGATATTTATTTGAACTACAATTATTAGAAATGAATGAATGAAAAGTAATTTATCATATTCTTGTGATAAATTAACTCTGAACTTAAGCACAACCATATTTTCATTCATTCATTATGTTTTTCCTAAAAAGTTGTGAGAAAAGTTTTTCAGAGATATTTCTGTAAAATTTTTCCAATTAAATATCAAGTTTGTTTTATTTTGGATCAGCATTAATAAAATTTATTAAATTGCTAGAGGAAAGGTATAGTAGGAGAGATGATAGGTGGAAAAGCTGCACTATATACAACTCTGCTTTTGTACGTTCCATTTATAGCAGCGTTGCAATGCCTCTTATGTTAAAGTAAAGCTTTTTTTTTAAGTTTTGTTTTAGTGGCCATTTTTTATAATTATTTAACTTCGCCATTGAAACCTTCCAACAATAACGACCACAAAAACATTTTAATATATATAAGAAAAATTCGAAACATTTTTATGACTTGGTCTGAAACAGGACCTGGGTTCGACCCAGGACATTTTTACATTTTTATTCAACGTGCAGACTACTTCAGCCATCACCACTCACTCCCAAGTTTCATAGAACTAGCAACACATTTTTCTGTAGTTAAAGCCCGTATGACAGTACATTAATTTTTCATTAAAGCCCTTATGACACTACATTTTTTCTGCATTGTTCAAATTTTGGAGTAGAGCGCAAATATATTTAAAATGGGAAAATTAATCAGGTGCAAAGAGTACAACCATATAAAGATAAAGGCAAAAACGTCAAAGCGTCCACTAGTGTTATCGACAAAGAAATGAGAACTGTCAAAAAAATGTAAAAAGTTTCATCTTAAAATTGACGTTTCGAACTTAAAATCGTTTATATGTCGACAACTTAGCGATTTATGCATAATGTCGGCGATTTTAACCTTAGTTTTTCAATATTTAATTTTCTTTAGCATTTTTTTTTTCAATGAAAATAAGGAGGCAACACTTAAAAATGTAAATATTATATTATATTTGTTTCTTTCGGGCCTTGCTGTCTTTCTATCAATTTTATTTTAATTAATGAAAAATAAATATAGTGTCATATGGGCTTAATTAATATAAATTTTGATAGAAAGGGACAGCAAGAGTCAGAAAGAAACAAATATGAAGTCTATGATTAATATTTAAATTTTTTTAAGGGGTGGCTTTTTTGAAAATATCATTTAAAATAAAAATAAACGGTCAAAAACTAAGCTCAAAATCGCACAAATTTTGCATAAATCGCTAAATTGTCAACATATAAACGATTTTAAGTTCAAAAGGTCAATTTTAAGTTGAAACTTTTTAGCGATTTCTGCACAATGTCTGCTATTTTGAGCTTAATTTTTGATCGTATATTTTTCTTTAGCTTTTTTTTGAATGAAAGTAAGAAGGCAATACTTAAAAACGTAATAATATTATATATGATTCTAATTTTAAAATTGTGCTTTTTCCCTTAAAAATAAATTTATTATTACATATTTTAAGATATTCTCATACAGTATTTTTTTTTACAAAAGTAAACTCAATAACTGAGGAGGAAAGCATATCCATATAGTAATATTTCGCTAATGCTTACTTAGCTCATCAGTGGATTTTTCTTAATTTTTGAATACAAACCCAAGATCTATATGTTTAAAATTCAACTAATCAATCGAGAATTGATATTGAATACCAAACACAAAACCAAAAATCTATAACGAAAAACATAACAATCCATGAGTTTACTTTTTTATAACACACACATATTTCTATTTTTAGAGTTTTCTTTTTATTTTTATTTTTTATTTTATTTTTTATTTTTTTTATTCCCAAAATAAAATTCAGTTAATATGTAATAATATTATGTTGTATTTGTTTCTATGCGTTTTGGTCAATTCTATATTAATTAAAGCAAAATCAATATATAGTTTCATACGGGCTTAATGAAGGGCATATGCAAAATTCGACTTAGTCGACTATGGCACTCTTACTTTGTCTTATATATTGTTGTTGTTTTTGTTGTTGTTGTTGTTTAGTTCAAATAAGCGCCATTACATTGTTAAGAATTTTGTTCTTTTATAATTAAAAAAAAAAAATAAAGAATAAAAAGAAAACATCTTGTATGTAATTAACACCTTTTAGGCTTTACACTTTGAACAATAATGGTGATTGTGATAAATACATAAACACTTCAAACATGTAGTGCAGGAGGCACTTTAGTCATGCTTTAAATAAAAGACAGAAAGAACTTCAACTGAGGTTGTTAAAAAAAAAACAAAAACAAAATCTTGACCTTGTATGTCGACCTGAAAATACAGTTGCTATTGGACTGGGAGCCATTTATTGTACAACAAGTACAATAACTAACAAGTAGATATAACATTTCAATGCTGACAATAGCGCTGGCGAAAACAAATTCTCATACTCGTGTTAATTGTTAGTCAAAGTAGAGTCTGTGCTAATGGTTTCTCTCATTGTTGGCGTTATTTTGTTAAATTTGTGTTGTTTGAATTTTATAAGATGTGACCTAAGAACTTATTACCACTTTTTAAATGTTGTTGTTTACCTTGTTGTTACCAAAATGAATATCATGATGTATGATTTATTTCAATGTTTCTTGTTAATTCATTTTACACCAGCTTCCTAATTGTTAAATAATTTGTTTTGGTTTGATACAATTATTTCTATTTACCCTTTGGCATAAGGCAGCTCTTTAATAAAATTTCATTCTCAGATATGACGAGAAATAATATCATTAATATTAATTAAGTATATACATATTAATATCATTAAGTATATTACAATGCACAGTGGTGCGGAAGCAGCACATTGCGCTAATAAACTAATGTATAATTAATATTTTGCATAGCGATAATGAAGAAATATTCGAAAAACTTTACATTCTAACCTTCTTCATTTTGTTACAATTAAATTCATAGAAAAATGCAACTTTGCATTGCTGGCACCGTTTCTACAAAATTCGTACATCCATGCTTTGACAAATGTTATCCATAAAATACAAACAGACATTAATTTGATGGCAAACGCCATTATATTATTATTTTTTTTTTATCTTGGACCAGCACTCAGGGGATGACCCCTACACATGCGATGCATTGTGTGTCATAGTTAGAGTCTCATCGATGCTATGACTGGAATAACAAGAAACATTTAAATTTTTAATAGTATTTTTACTAGCGAAATTAATAAGAACAGCTCGAAGAGTTCCATTTGAGGCAAAATTAATTAAGTTTTTTTTATTATTATTTTTTTTTTATCTTGGACCAGCACTCAGGAGAAGACTGATACGCATGCGGAGCATTGTGCGGGATTGTAGATGAAATGATAGGAGGTGAAGCTTCACTGTCATTCAATACTGCTTTTTGCACGTTATTTGTCTTTTTTGTAGCAGTGTTGTAGCGTCTCTGATGTCAAGGAGACATATTAAATTTTGTACCTTCGTTTTTGGTAGCTATTTTTAGTAATTATTTTACTTCGCCGGTGCTTCCCAATACCAACGAAGGAGGGCGTTCTGATCTGCCTGTGGATTGGTTACAGCTGAAGCCGTTACTGTTCAGTGACCAGTGACTATGCCTTCGCCAATGAAACCCTCCGACAACAACTGACACAAAGGCACACAAATGCACAACAGAAAAATGCGAGATGTTTTTATGAGTCTGAAACTGGGGTGAACCCAGGAAAAATTTTTCGTTTTGCAGTTAACGTGCAGATTACTTCGACCATCGCCACCCTTTGTTGGTTGGATTTCTTTTTAAACTTGGAAGGAAATGGGAGCTTCATCAGTAAACGATATTAAAGTAGTTTTGACAAACCATATCGAATGATTTTTGAGATAACCACTATACGACTCTACATGCTAGACCAAAATATATATCATTAGGAAAAAGTGCAGGTACTAAATATGTTTACTAGTCGCCGTCTCATGGACGTCTAAAATTTAAGCGCACAAAACAGAATTAACAATTACACTGGAAAACAGCATGTCTGTTGCATGAGATTTATTACATGAATCTTAATAGTTTTTCCACGCTGATTTCAAAAATATATGCCGTTTTCATGTAGCAAGTCTAGTTTTGGAGTTATGAAGTGACAGGATTTTTCATGGTTTAAGTTTAAACAATTTATTGAATATATTTATTCTTAATAAAATTTCCTTTTTTTGGATTTTCTAGATTGAGATGTTATATGAGTACTATTTTGAATGCTCCAACAATAATCAGCCATGATATGTTCATTCCAGTGCCCCTGATACCTCTCCTCCATAGTGCGAATATCCTGGCGAAAGCGCTCTCCTTGTTCCTCGCTTAGGTCACCGAGATTTTCAGGAAAATAGTCTAGATGGCTGTGAAGGTAGTGAAGCTTAATACTCATGTTGCATTCAAGCCGCTGGAAGTGTATCAGCAACTGTTCAACGTGCTGAATGTATCCGTCACATTTCCTATTGCCCAAAAAATTCCTCACTACCCAAACAAACTCTTCCCATGCACATTTCTCGACAGCTGTCATATGGTTGATGAAAATTTTATCATCTATCAACTTTCTGATTTGTGGGCCATCGAAAATACCACCTTTGATTTTCTCACTACTCAATTTTGGAAACACTTTTACAATGTATTTGAAACATTCTCGATCTTTGTTAAGAGCTTTTACGAACTGTTTTACCAACCCCAGTTTTATATGCAAAGGAGGCAATATAATTCGGTCTATGGATACTAGTGGAACATTAATTACATTTTGCTTACGGGGAATCAAAGCCTCCCTAGAAGGCCAGTCTCTTTTTGTCCAGTGCTCAGCTTGAGCTCGGCTGTCCCATAAGCATAGGAAACAGGGATATTTTGTGTAGCCACTTTGTTGGCCCAGGAGAAAATTTACCATTTTCGAATCAACACATACAACATACAACTGATCAAGTCATTTAGATCATCTTGATTTATTTCCAAAACTGAGAAGACCAATGAAAGGAAAGCGTTTTGCCACAATTGAAGATATAAAGTTAAAATCAAAGAGCGAGCTGATGGCCATACTGAAAAGCGCATTTCAGAAGTGCTTCGCGGATTGAAAGAAGTGCTGGCATAAGTGCTTTATATCTGAGGGGGATTACTTTGCTGGGGACAAAATGGATATTGATGAATAAAAAAATACTTTTCAGAAAAATTCAAAATTCACCTTTTCTTTTGAACAGACCTCGTATACATAGCTTTGTGTGTGTTAGTACTTTATAGCACGACGAAGGCCAACTAACGACTTAATAGGATCTGTAAAAAAAAGAACACAGATCTTGTGTTTTCGTATGTGTGCAGGATTGTAACTGGTTAAAAAATGATGCCAACCAAAAACCATTCACTTCACCGAATTTGCCTACAAGGTGTCATGTTATGCCAGCATATTCGTAATTGTTCTCGTGTGAATATGCTCATTGGAAAGAAGTCTTATTCTTAACTTCTTTAGTTATTTCATTTTATATCGGCAAAATATTTCCACTAACAGCATTGCCTCCCAGTATGGCCAGCGAAGTGAAACTGTTATCAATTTTTTTTCTTTTTGTTATTTCCTCCTCTGTACATAATGGAATATTTTTTTTTTATATATACATATATGGCCAATATAATAATTCCGTTAATTTATTTTTTTTCCTTACAAGCATTTTTTTATTTTCATTATAACTTTTTTCTAAACGCATTTGAAATCAAACATTTATTTGACTGGTCGGTCATTCATTCATTGAAGCCTGTTCGTTGGTATTTGTAAAGAAATTTCATAGATTTTTTTTTTTGCTCCAGTGCAAAAGCTATTAACTCGTAACTTACCAATTTTGGTATTCCTGCTGATTTTTATTTTATTTCCACTAATAAATTCGTTGTAGATTTCTTTCTTTCCTCTTAGGTTTTTTTTTTTTTTTTTTTAATTTATTTTTGGTTTACTCGCATGTATTTATTACGTGCTAAAATCACAAACGCAACTGCAAGTTAAGAAAAGTGTTTATTATTAATATGACTTTGAGCTTTTCCTGTTCAATATACACGCCACAATAAAATGAAAGGTGTTAAATTCGATTTTTGGCCAAGTTTTATGAGCAGTTTTTTCTTTTTTACTTTTAGCGGGCCGATGTGTAAAAGTCAATAAAAATACTAAAAATTTTTGCTTTTATTGAAGACATGAAATTAAATGGCTGCTTCACAACCAAGTTTGGGAATTTTGTTATTGAAATTAAAATTTTACTACTTCGCTTGCTTGGCTTTGAAAAATGACTGGGGGTTTAATTGCTTGCTGCTATTGCAATTGGTTTGGCTTGTCAAAGAATCTAGCAAAAATGCTTTCACAATTGAAGCGTTTTAACTTGAGATATTCTAGACAGCAATTGTCTGTTTTGTGTGTGTGTGTGCGCGCGTAACAAAGATTTAATTGTTGTGCGGCAATTAAAAGAACTCTACTCGAATAAGAGAAAGTTAAGTTTATTTCCATGTTGTTTTTTCGAGAATGTAATTTTCACTTTCCAACACATTATATGCATTTTATACAAGGAGATGATGACAGAATTGTCATCATTGTCATTGATGATAAGATGGCACAATGATGAGGTGTTCAATTTGTTGTTGTTATTAACTCAGCTGTTTAATAACTTCGTGTAAACAAGAAAAATACTTACAACAGACTTTTCTACTCTTTCCTTAAACATGGACAGAATTTCATAATATTTGGAAAAAATCTTTTTTGCACAAAATTCTAATATTTTTTATTACCAGCTTAAGTGGCATCTTATTTCTAGTCGAGACACAGAAAAAATTGTTTTTGATATTTAAATACGAAAATCATTGATTCAATAAAAAATTTTCTTGAATTGGCTGTGATGACGATTTTTGCATATTTGATAAACAAAATTGTAGGGTCGTTTATTGAAAATATTTCCATAAACAAATATTTTAAACCAAAGAAAAAAATTGTTGATTTAATTAAATTTTATTCCCAACAACGACTTTTTTAATTAAAAGTTGTGTTTAAATCAAATAAAA
The DNA here is from genome assembly GCA_963924685.1 of Dexiosoma caninum. NCBI lineage: Eukaryota > Metazoa > Arthropoda > Insecta > Diptera > Tachinidae > Dexiosoma > Dexiosoma caninum. Next base: position 13,903,049 of record OZ004727.1, read on the forward strand.
TTTTTACTGATTTAACGAGGAATGAATTATATGTTCCGCCTTTTTTAAGTTGCAAGTAAGGTGATTTGAATTTTCCCACTTCAAAAGTGACAGGAAAGACCTCTGCAGGGATTTTGTCCCACCTACGCGATGTTTGGCCGAAAAATGAGTAGGTTGTGTACTGTGCCTGTATTACATAGAATTTTTTTCCAAATTGGCATAAATTTTTTTTTTCATATTTTAAAAAAATTTGCAAAACATGCCCTGAATCTTGGCATTCACTCATGGCAATACGAATACAATTTCACCCAAATATTCATTAATTAGGGCCCTATAAATTACACGAAAGAAAATATTAGGAAAAAGCGGAACACGTTACCCAAATAAATTGTAGGCAATAGAAATATATTTTTGTATTATTTCATTACTTTCTTTAGAATTACGAATAATTAGAAATTATTATAGAAATTTATAAACAAAAAAAAAGAAAAATACACTTCTGCTATAAAAAGACAAACCTTAAAATCTGAAATAGTCGATAGACACTTTAAAATAAATAGAAGAAAAGCTACCAAACCAAACGTGCTTTAAATCATAATTGATTTGTTGTAGTCGCTTAAGAAGTAGAAGAAATACACAGACACACACACACACACACGGAAACGTGTTACGGGGAAAAACAAAGCAATTTTTGTATTTTTATTATTTTTTCGAAAAATGAATATTTTCCTTCTTTTTTTGTTTTTTTGTTTTTAAAGAAAAACGCATGTTGAAAAACGCTTGCAGCAGAAGCCAAGCAAGCGACTTAAAAGTTTAGTCGTTATTCATGTTGTTGTTGTTGTTGTTGATGTTGTTGGTTATTTTAGTTGCCTGACTGTTAACGTATGGTGTTCTTGTTGGCCTGATGGTTGGCTGACTGGTGTGTTGAGACATTAAACGCACTGAGTACAACGATTTCTCCTACGTCTATGTTTAAATAAATTTTTGACGTTGTCGTTACATGTTAAAGAGTTTAAAAGCAAAACGCACCCAGTTTTAATTTAAATTTTTTTTTTATTTCTTCTTCTTCTTCTTCTTCTTGCTGCAAAGTAGTTGGTGTTGGTATTCGGTGTTTTTAATTTTGTTTTATTTATTGTTGACAATTTTCCCCCATCTCTTCCTAGATGCGTGAAACTCTTAACATTTGCCTGGACTGACTAACAACAGTGTTTGACAAACTACTAATATTTCATTTTTTCTTAATTTTCAAAAGATAATCTGTGTAAAATGAACGCATGCGCTTTAAACAAATTAATAATTCTCTGCGCCACATCTTCTTCGTGGCGTGGAACACGCCGCTGTGATAAGATTTTTCTCTGAAAATCGTGTATCTTAATTTAATATTATTTTCTATGGAATAAAATTTCACTGTGTATTTCGTTGTAATTTTATTAGACGTGATTTAGCGAAATACCCAACAAAATTTTAATTTCCAAAATATCAGTTGGTGCAGAAGCCGCAAACGTTTGTTTGTACACTGCGCAATGAAAATAAACAACGATGCTGGCAACAAACATTTGAAAACTTGGAGCTCCGTTAATATTTCTTGCTCTCTTTCTTTATTAATCGAAGATGGAACCGTTCGAGAGATATGGGTCGGCAAAGTCGCCAAACTGGCAAAAAAAATCGAGATTTTCAAAATTTTGAGGCCCCAGGGGCACGGGTTAACATCTTCCAATTGTGCTCAAACTTTGGCAATGTTAAAATCTAACAAAATTAAACATTTTTGGGGGGTGCCCACAAAAAAAAAAATCCGACATTGATTTTTTAAAACCACTCTAATGAGCACGCTATAGTTAACAAAACGATTGGGATAATATTCCTTGCCCAAATGACGAAAAATAGGCCACAAGAGCGCACAGGCACTAATAAAAATTCTGGATGACTGGTGTGGGATTCGAACCCATGCCTTCGTACTGTAGAGTCACTGTATTGGTCATGTGCTTGCTATAGCCAACTAAACAATTATATTAAGTTATCTCTTAAAGTTGCATTTGATTTTGATTTGATTTTCATACAAAAATCTTGTGTAAGTTACTTGCACAGTTTGGGCACCACACTCAGCATGCCTTTTTCACAATCTTTTCGTAAAACAACACTTTCGCATTGCAATACTTACTTTACTGTTTATTAAGCCAAAAATGCAATACTTGGCTTATGACTTCGACAGTTTGTCTAATATTTGTGTACGTACGAGTACGGGTAAGTTGAGACTTGAATTTAAGCTTTTTATTGATATTTTCCTACATTTTTCATATTATCCAAGCACCCTCTAAAATTCATTAAAGAAAACCAAAAAAAAAATGAATAAGCAACTTAAGTAAAAGCACGTACTCCTTTTAAAAACGTTGACATGGACAAGGAAGAGAAAAGAAAAGAAAAACAAAGCCATATGCCAAAAGTGCGTGCAATTTGTTTTGGAGACATTATGGCCAAAGTATATGCCAACAGGTATATTTGCAGGTTAGCTAAAAGATTTCGTTTATTTTGCTGCAAATGCGACAAAACAACTTTAACAATTTTTTTTTGATCTGGTTACAAAAAAACAAAAATTACAAAAATTACAAAAATTACACTTTGGCAAATTTTCCAGTGGTTGGCGCGATGTTGGGATGTCGAAATTAGGGGATTTTTTTTTTAATTTTCAATAATAATTGATGCCAAATTTATGCTATACCCCACCGTTTGAACTAAATCAGTTGATATTCAGATTATGAATTTAATTATTTTTAGTAATTTGGTGATGATGTATGAAGCTAAACTCTCAAAGAGACAATGTGAATGCTGGCAAATTGCATGAAATTTATTTAAAAAAAAATTTTCGGTTAGAAAACTTCGTAAAGGAAAAACTAAAAATAACATTATCAATAATTTAATTTCTTATTTTATAAACGAAGACGCTTTACAGTTTGTGCTGGTATGCATTACAAAGTATTCATATCTAAATATGAATGAAATGCGTTTGGAATATTTTAACTAAAAATAAACACTGCAATAAAAGCCAACGCAAAGAATCTAAAAATCCCAATTATGTATATGGACGAGTATGCATTTTAGAAACGAATACAGTGGGTGTTAATATGGTAAAAGAAATTTTTGTTATTCTTCATTCACAGGAAGAATCAACTACGACAATGGAAATCCAACAGGTGAATGCCATCATTATGAGACGGCAAGAACTCAATAATTTTGTAGTAAAAAGAAACAAAGTTTCACTTTATTAAATTATATTCGTTTATAACGTATGCATGTTCTTTTATATACAGTACACTCACGAAAATGTCAACTAATTAAAACCGGCGCTCTTCTCGATTGTGAATCTTTCAAGTTTTCAACTACCATAACTTAGCGAATTTTGGGACCAGTCTACTTTGTACATATTAACTATCAAGTGGTTTTTCATTGACATCCAATGGAGGGCTAATAAACAAAAAAAATTTAATAGGGAAAGACATTTAAAAAAATTTCGTTCTTACTCGTACTGAAAAACAGAAGCTTTGACCTTTGGGAATATATGAAGTATGATATAAAAACAACAAAGCTGGCAACCTTTATCAATAGTATGTGGATATTAACGATTATTCTCGCATGCATTTTCCTAAACTCTGACAGGTTAAATAGATGATATTAATGACTTTACAACTACCTCCCTGTTGACACAAAGATTACTGATGATGTGTTTAGTAGCAATTGAACACTAAGCAGTGTTCATGTTATGAAAAATTCACATTATCGCGAGTGCACTGTGTAATTTTAAAAATATAACAAAGCCGGGCCTCATCAATACTTGAAGCTTACAATTTATTATTCATTTGATAATTAATTTTGACATTTTGATTGCTTAAAAAAAAAAAAAAATCTCAAAAACGTCTTGGGTTTCGTTTTTTTTTTTTTTTTTTTTTTAAATTTTGTAACTAATATTTGTTTTGTGTGTTTGTTTTATAAACATTAATATGAACAATTAACAAATGACATACATATACGAGGGTTATATTCATTATAATTTTCAATTGTAAAGGGTGTTTCTTTAAACGTTTTTTAGAAATGTTTTTGAATCATATAAATTTTCCACAATTTTGAAAGTTCACAATGGTTTTTCAGAACAGCGGTCAAATTCGATTTGTATCGAAATTTCAAACAAAATTCTATTAAAATGTATAAGAATTGCGTTCAATATCGAATGCCGTACTTTGGGTGTCAGCAAGGGAATGATTAATATTTTCTACACACCATCATTGAAAAATATTACAACGTTTGCAATTTGCCAAAAAATATGAAGGAATTCCTTATGATTCTGCAATGGCGGACTATCTGGTAAAATGGGAGGCAAATATGCCACTAATTCACCCCAAGACATTCTGTGGACTTACGGAAAGCCACAGAAATGAAATTCATAGAAACTGGAAGAGAAGGGAATTCGCTGCTCACTGGCATGATTGTGTCGCCCAGCGTCAGGACAAATTCTTACTGATCCCGAATAGGGCATTCTCAAATAGGCTGATTTCGCTAAATAGAGCGGACTTTAGCCTTTTAACGGGGTACTTCAGAGGTCAGTGTTGCCTGAGGTACCACCTGAAGAAAATTGCTCTAAACAATGTCTGCCGATTTTGTGAGAGTGAAAGCTGTAAACATGTTATTTGCGACTGCTCTGCAGTCGCTTTCTCCGTCTATGTGTTTTCGCGGTGCCTTCACACACATTGTGACCTCAAATAGTTATTGCATTCCTTAGATGACTTAGGATGGGGGACTAATAATCTTCTTGATCGCGGTGCCAATTAATAATAATAATGATTCTTATAGTTCTTTTCAAGCAACGTATGGAATTAAATTCTTTTGATGTGTAAACATCTATACGCTAGGGGGTAAAAATCTTTTTCACAATGCAATCACAAATTTTGAGTAAGATTGTAATAACGCGGTGTGAGCTGTGTATGAGTGTATTAGTGTAATCATACGGACAACAAGAAGTACAGAGAAACTTAACAGTTGCATAGAAATACACTAACACCATCTAGTGTGCAATAGTAGTAATAGTAGTAGCTACTAATTTTCACTAATGGCCTATTTCTGAGCTAAGAAAGATAACTTAAGCGAACGAAAAGCACTCGCTCGAATTCGAATCAATTTGGATTTCTCATTGGCACTCACTTTCTTTCGCACTAAGTTACGTATGTCAATTTAGGTATCTTACGTTTTAATAAGTAGAAGCAATGCCATATCATAAATTTTTATATTTCTGTTAAAAGTATTAAAAAATACTACGAAGTTATTCTAAAGCTAATACAACTGCGTGTAAGTGTGATCAGCTGGTGGAAAGTATCAATAAATAAAAGGGTGAGAAAATTTAAAAAAATATTTGTAAATTTTGTGTTTTTTGTTTTAATTTTATAAAAGTGTTTAAATAGATAAAATAATATTTATAAAAAACTCAGACGAAAAAGTGAAGTGCATATCGCGTTTAAAAGAACCATATTTGTTTTATAAAGATGGATTTATCGGTGGCTGTTTACTTTTTAAATGAAACAGATAACGATGATGAAACATCGTGAATTGTTAAATACATACATTCATATGTATACTCATATGTAAATTCTCTTACGAAAGCAAAACCAAAAGTGAGTGATTTTGACATTTCATTCTCAGTGTTGACAACACGTTCTTAACAGAGAAATGGGATTTTATATGAAAACACTTACGTTTTCATTCGAGTTCTAGATCGAGTCACTGTTCGCATAGAAAGTGTGTAGAGAAATCGAAATCAATGTTCTTTCTCATAGAATGCGAATGAAAGCGTTCTTTCTTAAATCAGAAATAAGCCCTAATTGTCGTACATTATGTTATCGTAGGCAAATAAAAACAAATAAATAAAATGAATACAAAAACACTTAATTTTCTTAACTTTTAAAAAGATTTCATTACTAGATGTTTACACATCTCCCCTGTGAACGGACTCAACTTTTTTTTTTTTGTTTGGCACTTCGTTTTCTATATGTTTTGATATCAAATGTTTTTACAGCTGTTATATTCGGTGATATCCGGCTGTTATTCTGGACTTAGTTTCGTGCATATTTATTTGGTTCTAGTGGTCACTTTCCATTCAGCAACAGAAAACACTCAGTTAAAATTATATAATACTTTTAACAGCAAAATATTTTCTAGAAATTATATATGAAAATTTATGAAAATAAAAACTTATTTATTCGGAGGAAAAAAAACACCCTTTGCATATGTTATATACGTATAATGGCAACAAACATTGTTGTCGATTTAAACGAACTTATAATATTTTCATAAGCAAATAATCACGAATAGATTGTCAGTTCAGTAAAAGGTGTGTCTGTTACAATATCATGCATTATTTTTAGCTTTCAAATATTATAAACAAATAACAATTTAAAGATGTGCAATTTAAAAGAATACACTGTGAGAAATTTTCTATGTTAGTAGGAGTTATAATTTCTTATTTAAGTTTCAAAATCATAAAAATTGGACACTGCTTAAGGCGCATGTACAATACAGATATAGAGCCAAAATTTACAACAAATATTTTGTTCAGTGTACATATCATACACACCTCAATAATTCTGTTGGTAGTTGACAATAAAACTACAATGAGTCTAATTTTTACGCTTCTATTTAAAGGTGTCGTTACGAAAACTCTAAACAAATGTGAGTTAAAAATGCTAATTTTTCAATACGTCATCTTAAACTTAAATTATTTATAGTGTTTAGTTTTTCTTTAGAAAAAAAAAAAAAAAAAAAAAACAAGAATGTAGAACACTGAGGGTGCAATTAGCACAGCAGACTGTAGAAAATTTAACTGTAGGCGTTATTCTCGAATTAATTAATAAAGAAACATATGGAATTCTGATAATGCAATTAAGCCTTGCCCCGTAAAATTAATTAAAATTTTTTTACTAACAAAATTGCAATTAAATTTCATTAGTGTAAGAACAATATTGCATAGTTAAGGTGTATGCACATTTGGTGTATTCACAAGATGTACTATTAATTCATCATTAAGATATTCTTACAAGTTTTACTGCCTGTCCCACGATGTCACTCGATATCGTTCGTTCGCATAACAACATTCATAACAAAAACAACATTTTAAATTTTGTTTTTGTTTTAAATGGAATTATATGAACGAACGATATCGAGTGACATTGTGGGACAGGCAGTTAATATTTTAAAAAAAATTGTTTTTGCGTTTCGAAGAAAAAAAGTCATAAAATAATAAGACTTTTTGAGCCATGTTTATTGGTTTGTTATAAGATTACATTCGAAATCTGAGTCATTCGCTGAAACTTTTTAGTCGAGCTGTCGATTATATTTATAAACCGCCGCTACTCATAAATTGTTTGAAAATCTTTCAAACTTTTATAACTTTACTTGAAAATAAATAGTTATACAGTACAATTGTGATATAGGGAAAGCAGAATTGAGGTAACTACTACATAGAAAGGCCAGCAGACAAAATTTTTTCATTGAGTACTCTTCGATGTGGTTAGTGCTGTGTAGAAAGAACTCTTAAAATTTTAGTATCGTTGAACTAAGACCAAAGCACAACTTTATTAATATAAATTGTTCGATCTTTTTTTTTTATATTTATTATAACTGTCTTTATTTAAAAAATTATTTAAGCTATAGGTCTAGATTATATTTATTTCCTGAAAGAACTGCACAAAGTTGCACCAAAATATCGAGAAATAAAGAAAAATAGAAGAAAATATAACAGACCTAAAGCTTAAACAGTTTTTTTAAATTAAAAACAGTTATAATAAACCAAAGCACAATAATATATGACAATTGTGCTGATAGTGTTCACGACGTTATCGATCACACTAATCAGGTTGCTGTGATTTTGGTGAAGACGAGCATAATGGAATAAATATCCAAAAATTAGCGCCAAAAATGAACTGCATGAATAAGTTCTTTCTAGCCCCAGTCTACTGTAACATAAAAATAAGTAAGATAGAAAAAAATCACAGCATCTAACAATATACAAGTCAGCAAATTTTGTTTATGTAATAAAATTCACTGGCAGCCAATTAACGTTCAGCTACTAGCCGCCGTTCACAAATAATATGCCGTTGCTATCACTGGCAACAGCTGTTTTCGCTTATATTTATGTGATAAAATTTGTGTGCCAAATCAACAATTTTATAATTTTAATTAAATATAGAATTATTACAAGACTTATATGTAATTTTCTATTTACTCAATTAATAAGACAAATTATTTTAGATTCTCCACTTGTGTTTAGCATTTTGATATCAAACATTAATAAAGGTTTTTTCTTAACAGCTGAAAGAATTTTTTTTGAAATAGCATACAAAATTATGACGGGCTATTTATAGCAGTTGGATGAGCCAGGAGCTTTTTCCTGATGCAAAGCAAAACTTGTTTGGCAAAAAAAAATTAATTTCTTCTACCAATGGAATCAGAGGAATTTAAAATCACTATTATTTCTATATATGAAGTTTAATTGTACAAAAGTCAGGCCTGCGTGTAAACATTATGATGTTCGATGAATAAAATAATGATGAAAAAAATAATAAAAAATAATAATAAACAAAAAAGTGATTAAAATTTTAACACGCAGTCGTGACTTTTGGTCCACTCTATATATAAGAGATGAATCATTTCAAGTTCTACATGTCACAACGCTTACAAGAAATACAATTATTTTCGGTACTTAAAGCTATATTTTTTATATAGATTTTCATTAAAAAATCAGCAAGAAATGATTCGTTAAACTTCGACTTTTTCAAATGACATTAACGTACCGATGGATGAGATTGGCACAATGAGTACTATGTTGACCGATATCAACTCATAGCCAGCGTTGCCACAAATTTCTGCAAACAAAATTTATTTAAAAAGTTATAAAATATTAAAAACATGTTTACACAAAATTTATAAAAAAATTTTATAAAAAAAAATTTAACATACAGGTTTTCAATTTCAAGCGAACGAACCCGTGCAAATAATTTTCTATCTGTTTTGAATTTAAATACTGTGTTATTTTAGTTTTGTTTCTGCTGCAGTAGTCTTGAATTTTTGCTACAACAGAAACGATTTTTCTTAAAACAAAGGGGTGTAAACAGTGTTTCGCATAAACGCGGCATAAAACTTGATTTAAAAACTTTACGCGTAAAATATAAAAAATTTCCAGTTTTAGTATTACTAAGGCTGGAAAAAGTAACGAAAAAGCAAAAAAAAATTTCACTTCTCCACACTAAAAAAAATTTAACCAATTTTGCTCGAAAATAACCTACAACGGCAACGCTGTTCAGAGCTGCCAAAGTACTCAACGTACGTTAAAAGTTAAAAATTGGCCAACTTTAATACTTTGCTTTGACGGAGACGTACTGAATGTGACAAAGCTCTTAAGAGCTCTTAACTTAATTGTCAGTTGAAAAAGACAAAGAATGACGGATGACAGATTCTATATGTCCCTGCCTTTAGTCTTCTGTTGTTTCGTATTTTATTGCCTGTAATAAATTTGTTGTGCAATGTTTGTTGTTTTCGATGTAGACTCTGTAGGAAATTTTGCATGAACTCAAACAACAGGCATATTTTTTCGTATTATCATTCTAAAACATATGACTTTATGACTAGCATTTGAATCACCCAAAATTATATGCCTTTGTCATATAGAATGTCACATTTCAACATGGTAAATTTCTACATATAGTCTGAAGACCTGTCAACAATAACATGTGTTATTTCTCCATGTGCAGTACATACGACACTTTTGATTAAGAGCGTGTGCACTAGAAAATAGAGCGGCAAAGCATGTGATATCAGATGTTTTGCAAATAAATGGGATCGGCAAATACGAGCATATATTAAAGTCTATTTATTTATGCATATTCTTTTAAAGAAACTAAATTTTTAATTAAACTAAATACAATTAAAAGTGAATAGAAATATAAATCAGTATATAATTTGTCATCAGTATACTGTTCTGAAATATTATAGGTTATGTCAGATGTATTCATAAATTTTTTTTTTTTATTTATAAAAGTTGTATTAGACAAACTTCCATACAAAAATCAATCAATTTATGATCTTCTATAAATTCTAAAAAATTTATGAATGCGGCAGAAAAACTATCTATAAACCTTTAATAAAATGCAGTTTTTGGCGTACACACAAAATCTTTTGTGTAGTCGTATTTATAAAACAAGTGACAAGTATATACGAGGGGGACAAAATTAATATTGATGAATAAATAAATAATTTTCAAAAAAATTCAAAATTTACGTTTTCTTTTCAATAGACCTCGTATAATGTGAATGCAGCTTTACAAATACATGCTAACAAATATTGATTTTCTTTTATCCACTGATACGACAAATCGCAACGTAACCTTTAAAATCTCTTGATTTGACAAGGAAATCCTCTTTTTCTTTTTAGAACACTTCTAATCGGTTTTAAAATCTTAACCAAATAATAAGCTTTTTTATTCTTATGGAGAAAACAAACATTTCCTTCTGTTTGAATTATTTTTTGTTTTTTAAATTTCCAAGCAATAGATTAAATGTTAATTTCGACAGTCACATCCTCGCACTTATTAATTAAAGTGTTCAAATATTTATTTTTTTATGTAAGAGTAGCTGTAAACAAAATTATTAAATTCACCATAATAGTGTCTTAATACTATTTAAAATAAACGTCAATTTGTTGAATTTTTTTTTGTGGTCATAATACAAACATTAAATAATCCATTTAGTGCAGAAGTCTAGAATTAATCATGAAGCAGTAGAAAATCGGCATTCTCACAGTCATGTGAACTCAATTGTAACACGTTTGTATGATTAACAGCGAACAGTAGAGTGATTTTAAGAACTGACAATAATTAAAGACATTTTAAAAAAGGCAGAGAAATAAATTGTTTTGGTTTATTTGCACGAAAATTTCTAACTGCCTGTTGAAAGGATTTTAAAACTAGATTTGTGTAGCAACCATTTCCACTGCTGTCATCTGAGTACTTGGACTATACGAGAAGAAGATCGTGGGTTCAATAATTCCCGCCAGCCAACAATATTTTCGGATGTTTCTCTGGTAACAGCGCACCTTTTCAGCGGTACTTAAAATATTAAACATTGGTGAAATATTAAATAAAATCTTTCTCTCTTTTTGCAATATTTTCCATAACTTCTCATACGGTTCATATAATGAATTGCATCATATATGATGAGGTCTGAAGAAGTACGATAATCAATTAAAACCGAAGAGTACCTCCACGAAGTAATCCCGAGGACTAGAACGGTGAATTAAGATCGAGTATTAAAACTAAGAAGTAGCACCGACAAGTGATCCATTTAATAAATATTACGCAACGCCTTTTGGGTCGACTGTTCCTATGCACGGTCTTTCGGTCCGACTGTTCCACATAGAGTAAGTTATTATAAGCGCCGATTTGACGAACATTTATATTACTGATTGGTGCATAATATGCTCAGTATCCCGAACACAAGCGTTATTTATAAATCCGGGTACGACTAAAGGCCCCGAACCCAGCCGCTTAATATAGAGGCGTATAACCATGTCCCGACTAGAATCAATATCTACACACCCGAATACTTCAGAAGGCCCCAAACACAACCGATTAATATACACATGCATAACCAATTCAAGGCCCCAATAACTACACACTCGAATACGACCAAAGGTCCCGAACACAATCGATAATTTCACACTTGACTACTTCCAGAGGACCAGAATTCCGCCAATATTTATGATAAAGCAAAAGACGAAAATTCCTTGCAATTGTTCTATTTAATAAAGTTTGATTGATGTTGTTTGTTTTTAAACTTTTCTAAAGGGTGAAATAAATGTAAACGGTTCATGGACCCGTAAGTAGAACCTGGATACGACTGAGCGACCTCAGCCGAAGGTAAAACTACGTTACATTGTTTAAGTAGTGCTGGTGCAAAGCATTGCAAACGTAGAACATGTAACCCGAGTAGCGGTTCCAGCAAAAAAAAATGTTTTTTTCTGGGAGTGTGCAATGCAATTTTGTCCACCGTATGGTAGCGTTCGCCTGCTTTAATTTATAGAAGTTTTCGAAAAAAATATTTTTATTTTTGGGCATCTGCAATTTTCAATTTGCAGTATTTATATTTTCCAGGAACTTTTTAAAATTGATAAGCATAATATGATAGTGTGTATTTTTCTGACATTTTGAATTTGTATATAATTCAAATTGTTTTTCGTTTTCTTCTCCATAAAAGCATTTGGATCGTGATGCTTAAAAAAATGTTTGAGCGGCAATTTTGGTTGTCGCTTATTTTGAATTTATTGTGAAGTCATTTTGTTTTTCGTAATATTTGCGTAGTTTACATTATTTGATTACGAATGACGTCATTAAGCTAATCACGCATTGCGCAACAGGTTCAAAATAGTTATGCAAGATGTCATGCCCGATGACGCTGCGTCATCTGTAATTATGGGCGGTATAAACATCGAAGAATCAGAAGCTCTTGCTGTTCTTGGCATGAAAATTCAGTGCGATGTTCGATAGACTGAGCACTCGGCTTTTTAAGACGGTGCAAGACATACTTCAGCCCATCTGATCTCCTCACTATTAGTACCGGTTACATCCGACCGAAAATGGAATACAACTCTCATGTTTGGGCCGGTGCTTCAAAGACTATTTTGAAGTTACTCGACCGCGTACAGCAGAGAAAGAAGAAAAAGAAACTCATAGGAGACAGAACGGTAGCCAACTCTATTAACTCTCTTGAGCAACGTCGCAAACGTGGGCTGCGTTTCGTTGTTCTATCGTTATTATAATGGGATGTGTTCTGATGAAATCAGGGAACTTGTTGCCGAAACCCGGCCATTCACGCGCACGACGCGTTCATCGTTAAGAGCGCATCCATTTGTGGTCGATTTGGCGGCGAATCGGACTACGCATTACAGAGAGAACTCTTTTTTTCGGCCGAACGGCAAGTATGTGGAATAGACACCCGCAGAGGTGGTTCCTGTTTTTAGCTTGGGAAGATTTAAATCAAATGTCAATAAACACTATTCCCTCTATCCTCCTTCCCATAACCCAATTTCCTAGTGTTCCAACACAATGCATCGCATGTGTAGGGATCATCCCCTGAGTGCTGGTCCAAGATAGCAAAAAAAAAAAAAAAAAAGATTTAATTTCAATTTACTGACGAAGTAAATAAAAGTACATGTTATCACATTTTTGTCTGCCATTTTTGACATATCGACCCCTGTGCGCGAAATTATCGTATGTTACAAAAACTAAATTTCACAGGAGAGCGTTTTTATTCGACTTTTTTTTATTTGCTTGACAGCAGTAACTGTCACATACGATAAAATGTACATAGTGTTATCTCCATAACTATAACATTTATCGCTATAATACTTTATCTGCAGATGAATTAATCGATTTAGAACCATTTTGCATAGAAAAGTCGATTTCGAAAAAAGTATAACATACGATAATTTGGGGAATAGGGTCGATATGTTCTTAATTGTTGAGCAATTTACCATTGTTTAACAAATCTTTCTCTTTTCCTTTTCAAGTTTCTGGTGCGGCTTCGAAGGATATCGGGTGTGGTAAACCGTCAGGTTTGATAGCTCAAGTGGCTTAGCAAGGTGCTCATGCATAGCCACAAATAATTATGTTTGAAGATTGCCACTTATATCTACTTAATTAAGTCACAAGGTACTTTGTAAATAAATCTTACACAATCTTCTTTTCTATAATAAGATAATACACAATCTAACCATGATTGTTAGGCCTGAGTTTACTGCTCTTTTCTTCCAGTGCCATATTATATAGTCGTTTATATTCAAGAATGTTTTCAATCTCCAGCCCACTGTAACCATAGAATTAAAATAAAATTCAGTGTAACAAGTGCAATCAACATACATTTGTTAATGAATATAATTGGAATACAGTGTTACACTTACATATTTATATCATTATAAATACACAGAGATATGGCAGGCTTTTATTTGTTTGTTTATTAACGATAAATATCTGGATAACTGTTAACATGCAATAGTTATTTTATTTCTGTTTTCACAAACGCTAGAAAACTAATTTTTATACACAAAAATACTTTATTTGACTTTCCTCTTGACTTGATTACAAATAATTACAACAAAATACTTATGGAAAAAAATAACAACAAGAACAACAACAATAATTACTTTTATATATGTATAGTTTCTTACAAATACGAATATTATTAGATCATGGTATATGCTGGCTAAACCAACATTAAATTGTTGGTAAAATTTGCTTTTCTACCAGCTGAGGCTTTTTGAGTTTGCATCAGATTTAAACAGGCCGCAAGAAAAATTACACACCAATAGTGAGTTAGTCATTTAAATGAAAATATAATACAAAGGAATTTTTTGACAGACAGATAGATGTACTGCCCAATGGGCAGAATAGTTTGTTCGGCGAGGCAAGCAAAAATATGCAATGAAGTTTTATTTTGTGTGATGCGAGAGATTCACTACAACGGAATACTGAATGAAATTTTTTTACATATTTTTCCTTCACTACCCCCCTTAGTGAAGCGTAGTAACTCTACCCAATTGGTAACATCACCCGCACGTGATGTATCCTGTCGATGACAGATGAAGCTCTGTTGAATTAAGTCGGGCGGCATAAGCTTAAGGTAGAAGTACATAACATGCGTTACTGCGCACGCATGCTGTAGGCATCTGTAAACAATAATTTAAAATAGAACAAGTTACACGTAAAAAAAATATTGAAGCGCGCCGCAGAACTTAACTTTTAACTTCTTCACACATTGTGTAATTTTGACAAGTAATCAGCTGACGATAAAAAAAGACAAAAATTACGAACACTTTTCAATCATGGAGGAAAAACTTATAGACCAAGTTAAAAACAACATACATACAGTGTTGTATAAAAAAGTATTACAACAAGTATTACAATAAGTATAAAAACGGATTACGACAGTCTGGGGAAATTGCTCGTGCCGAATTTTATTACAATTTTTCTGCTACCATACTATAAAGCTCATCAAATACGGTTGGTTGCTTTCTAATAACAGTGAAAAATTGCTCTGCATCTTTTTTTTCGTTTTTGAAAAGTTGTGGTAAAGAAAACCAACTCATTTTCTTTCCAAAAATATTTCCCTCGCACAAAAACTTTAAACTTTAAACGCGAACAAAAAATCTTCACCGTGTGGCGATGGTTGAAGTAGTCTGCAAGTTGACTACAAAACAAAAACAGATCTGTATTCAACCCCAGTTTCAGTCTCATAAAAACCTCTCGCGATTGGTCCACAAATGGCAAAGTTAAGCTCGTTTATATTATAAAATCTGTTAAAAACCATGTGGAAGGAGTAGCATAATTAAAAAAAGAAGGCGTAAAGGTGGGCGTGATTAAAAAAAAGTAGCCTATAATTCATTAAAGAGTCCCCATTATATGGTGTGAAGATTTCAGGAAGATCGGTCCAGCGGTTTGGACTCCTATAAGGTACAATAACACAAACAAACAAACATTCAGCTTTATATACATATATAGATATACAGGGTTGGCCAAAATTAATCACCCGGGGCATAAGTAATCACCCGATGTTCTTTTGCTGTAATTTTTTTTTAAGACAAATTTTGGCACTGCTTATGATATGGGCTCACTGACCGCCGCCAGAGTTGATGACCATACATGCAGATCCAAAGGTTTTTATTAAATAAAATTACAGCAAAACGACATCGGGTGATGACTTATGCCCCGGGCCGTTTACTTTTAGCCCACCGTGCATAACACTGCTCTGCAAAAAATTACTTTTTGTTGTCTCCTTTAAATAAAACTATGTGGACAATATGGTTTTTGATGTGCTAATCTCAAATACGTGGCAAAGACTTATGATTTCCTTTTAACCAACCTCTTAAATTCTTTGAACAGCTATTACAACATATTTTCAGTAACCAATTTTCATCTCTTTCATCGATAGCAAATCCCCAGTATAGCTCCGGCTGATTACTTTTGGCCCACCGTGTATATAGGAGATTCACAAAAAAAAATCTTATTTAAATTATGCTACAACTGCGCTACTACCAATGACAAGGAAATCTTATGGTCTTTTCTTTTCATTTCTTGCCCAATTTTGCTATTTCCATTTGAAACATTTACACTTTATTGTTCCACTCTAAAACCATTTTGCAGCCATTTAAAAGGAAGCAATAAAGTGTTATTAAGAAATAAAGCGAAAAGTGCAACGCACTGTTTGAGAATTCTAATCACCTACAGTAGTCACTTACTTGCACCACGGTTTTTACATACCAGCTATCTAGCGCACAATTATTTTTATAAATTTCATTATTTTAAGAACACATGCAAACTTTTAAAGGATTCGTAATAATACAACTAAAACTACTGGTAACTTCTTGAATTTATTTTACATACGCATTAATAAACGAGTATGTTTAATTATAAAATATAATTTTTATAATTTTATTGTTATTATTTCGAACAAATGATACAGTATATTTTACTATACAAAAGTTTAAAAGTGTGGAGAGAACAAACAAAAACAAAAAAAAAAAAAACAAAAAATATAAATATAAACAACGGAAGAAAAGTTCGCCTAGTATGTGTTGCTTTGTAATGACTAGAAGTAATGGCCACTAGTTGTATAACAGAGATATAAATTCTATATAGTTAAGTCTTAAATGTATTCAATGCAATGCTACAATAGCAATAGCAATAACAACGAACCAACTAAAATCGGCTAGTTATGTATGACCAACGAAAGCTAAAGGAAAATCATAAAAAGTAAAGGCGTTGTCCCGCAATAACTAAGCATGTGCGATGGCATAGTAATCCACTTGACCATTTGACCATAAAATCAACTTTATTTTAAAAAGTTCTATTTTATGTTAGAAATAAAAAAATTCTTTAGAAATTGGACACTAGTTAAGACCAACATCTCGCAACATCGGCAACAAAAATGCATTTAAATGCATATGAATGCATGCATGCATGCATCATTCTGTTTGTATATATTAGTGCATTTATGCAGAAGTAATAGATGATGGGGAATAACAGCAACAATAAAAAAATTTATATCAAAATGTTTTTTTTTTTTTATTATTATTTTTTATTGGTGCATTTTTTTGTTCGTTCTTGGTGCTGTAGTTTTTATTTAGCAGAAGCTAAAACTCATCAGCAAGTGCAAATAATGTGTTCAAGTGTTTGGAATGGGGTGGCCAGAGGTGTTTCATACATATAATCTAGAAAAAAGTTTTTTATATACATATAATGTTGTAGCAAGAAAATGAAAAACAAATTGAACTCATTCTAGAGTATGAGATATTCATAGATTCTACAGGAATCTAAAATTCATCACACTACTGTCGATTTCAAAAGACGATTTACATTTCAAATCGATCGATTTCCATCACATACCTGAATATTTCAGGGGAAATAAAAGCCAAAATAGATTGAGGTAATAATTTATTGAGAACCCATAGTGTTTTATTTCAAATCAAAATTATTTTTAAATAATAAAAAAATTGTATAGAATTTAGTAGTTATGTTTTTTTGGGCAAATATTTGCCAAATGTCACCGTAGCTTAAGACATACATTCCAAAAGAAAAAAAATTTTTGTACAATATTTTATTTAAAAATTTCTGATTTATTTCTAGAAAAAATTTTTCAAGCATTAACAAAATTTACTCTCAACAATTTCAAGTTTCTCTTTACCAAATTTTATTGTTTCCTTATACTGACATTTAATCCCTAAAAAACAAATAGAAGTCTAACAAAGCACTTGTTGAACGATTCATTAGCAGCTGGATGGTAAAAATAAAAGAAATTCCAAGCAAAAGCCAAATAAATATAAAACCGTGTTAAAGTTATGCAGGCTTATTATGAAAATGGGAGTTAAAATCAGAACACCATTCACAGCAACTGCCTGACTGACCTCATTTTGGAAAAAATACGGCCCGATGATGCCGCCAGCCTATAAAACGCACCAAACAGTCACTCTTCGTAGGTGCATCGGTTTTCCGACAATCACTCTTGGATTATCATTCGCGCAAATGCGGAAATTCTGCTTATTAACGAATCCACTGAGATGAAAATGTGCCTCATGTGATTTTCACGATATGCATGCATTTTGATTTGAACGCCCATTTTAATAATAAGCCTGAATAACTTTAACGCGTTGCCCGATTGTGTATCTTTCCATGGTTCAAATTGAGTTAGCCTGAAATTGAGAAATGTCAAATGAAATGCAAAAAAAAACTTGTCGTTTAGGTGTGATTCACATTGAACATCGGCCCTTAAAATTTAACCACCCTTTATATCAATTTATTTAGGAAACAAATGTTAATTAATTTTAAATTAAATTTTGACAACCGGCCAAGTAAGGCGGACATAATTTTGCCAAAAATTATGGATAAATACTTTAAAAATTTGTTGAGGAATTTTGTGGCCATTTTTTAAGTCTAAAAAGAAGCATTCAAGGATCGTGGCTTTTTCACAACTTTTTACATAGTAAATGTCCAGATTATGAAACATGCAGAAACTTTGTGACATCCTATTTTGAACATATTTTATGCTCTATAGTTATAGACTAATTATGAAAATAATAAATAAATAAAGGACATGAGCAAGATATCGATGTACATAATGATTAAAAAATAATATAATAAATATTAAATATCTAACAAGAATAGTAATTATGACTAAAATTAAAAGAGTATGAACATGAAAAAAAAATAATTATTCCATTAAAGGAGATGAACTCTCTTGAAATCCTGAATTTAATCAAGTTGACATAAGTTTCTAACAAAAGTTAATCTTTATGTATGAAACTTAAATTTATTGCACTTAATCTGCCATATGAGCAATTTATTAATAAAGGTATACAATATTATTGCTGTTCTATTGCATTTAACATATGCAACCATTCACATTTCACGACTGGTAACCCCATTTTATATGACTGTAGTTTAGCAGCATCAAGTTTTCCTTTTTCTTTGGTTTTCTTTCTTTTTCTTTTCATTTTTTTTTTGCACAATTAATGTTAGCTTTTATACACAAGTTTTGGCAGAAATAGAAAACTGTATTAGCCAAATGCCAAACCCAATCATAATTGTAGCGCCAAAATATTACCAACATTAACAATTTGCTGCACCTGCTTGTAAAACACAGCATGTTGTACCACTCTACCCGACCATGCAGAATTAAACAAATTAAAAAAAAAACAAAAATCACAAGAAAAAATCTTACCGAACTAGAGCTGTGAGCTGTCATGGTGCTAAACGGTCTACGAGGAATTAGAGGGTGTAGCAAAGTTCAAGTTTAAAAAAAATCATTTTTTTACCTTCCGCTATAGGAAGTTACTGATTTCACCTCAATTTTCGAACATAGAGTTTTTATTATATTTGGACGTTTTGAGGGCCTGGCAATAGATTCTGACTATTTGCACAATGATGTCAGTGTATGTAAGCATTGTGTGTGTTAGTTATTTTTTTTTTTAGCGACAGGGGAATCTTCAAAAGATATTGTTAGCACCGGTTAGCAAATATTCACCAGGCGTTGCTAGACTTACGCTACGGCTTACAAGCCTCCTACGTACCTCTCTCGTCATTCTCCCATACAGTTATCGTCCGACACCACAAGCAAGTATTACTGCAATGGAGTGGTGATGCTGCTCCACCGTTCTGCATTTGTCCTACCAAACATTTTCTTGTGAAAGCTTACGCAGAATTACAATTTTTAGTTGATCAAGTCAACAATGTTGTCGGGTGTAATCTGGGATCGGATTGCCCTCTCCAGCGAGCACCACGGGCAATAAAAGCAAAGACGCTCCACAGTTTCTCTTATATAGGGGTATGCTGGGCGCATATCGTCATCGTCATGACCATACATGTAGAGGTATGCTCTGAAGCATCCATGTCCGCTTAGCAACTGGGTCAGGCCGAAGTTCACCTGCAGGTGTTTCCTATCTGTCCAGTCCGCTTTTCTCCGTCTGAGTCTGTGGGTCTATCATCCCTTTATGAAAGTGGTCCAATCATGCTGCCATATGTGTTCGCGTGTGTGTCTATGTATAGTGTTTTTCTGGGTATGTGAACATCTCATAACTTAAGACGCGGCAATGAATCCGAACGAAATGTGTCGTACTCGATAGATATTGAGTTCACTTCTAATGAACCGATTCGGTGCATTAGATTTCAAAAAACTTCTAAAATAAAATTTAAAAAAAAATAGCTTTTTCGTAAATAATGTTAAGCAACTTCAACATCTAAACTTTGGCCAATTACAATCGAGTAATTCATTCGAGAGATATCGTTGATGGAAAATTTCGAAAAAATCGTTTTTTCTAAGAACTCCAAAAGACGTAGTCAAATCGGGTTTACATGTTCACCGATTTCTATGTACTTCAAAAATGTTTCGGATGCCGCAAATTTAACAAAAATCTTTAAAGTGGTTCGATTTTAATTACTGCGTAATTTTTTGTCAAATCGATTTTCGAAACACATTAATTCTTCTGAACTAAAAAAGCCGTGATGAATGCTGCAATTTTGTTTGGAAAGAATTAAACTCAGCGGGATGTTTCAGGGATGGCCTGGAAATACATTTTAATGCTGGCACAACTCTGGAGCTGTGCATTTTCTTAATTTGTAAAATGGAGTTACTGCCGCATTAATTTTTTAAAATAAAGAAGATTTAATTTTATTTTATTTCACTGCCGTTTTATAGCCCAAATGCCGATGGAGCAGGTCGCTGTTGGAAAAAAACATCAAAAATATTTTTGGCTTGACGGAGGCTTGAAATCACAATCTTCGGATTGTAAAGTCAGACACTAAGTAGAATCATGATGCAAATGATGTACAAGTTCTGAATACTTTGCTATAAATTTTGTAGGAACATTTGACACAAATGTGCTTGAAGTTTGCCTACCCAGAGATGAATGGAAGACTTAAGTTGAGTTCGATTACAGAGAGCCAATTTCAATCATCGAATCGAGAGACCTTGGCGAAGAATAAATGCAAACGCTGTAGGCTATTTTGGCACATCATGTAATAAAATACGAAAATGAAACACAGTTGATATTTTGAATAGAGACCAAATTGTTAATATAAAATATAAAAATATTAATGAAGTCAAGTTGAGATGCAACAACTGCCATTACAACTGTCTTTTCAATGGCTTAGCGTGTTGAAACTAATTGATGTATAGAAATTTTAAAATACACTTTTAATTCAGATAACATTTACAAAGTCACACATCTCAAAGTTCAAGCTTGTATTTCACTTGCCTCTTAAATTTTGGCACATCCTTTACAAAAAAAAAAAAATACTCTAAAAATATTTTGCAAAGTGCAAAAAACCAACCGAATTTGTTTTCTTAAGCTTTTTGCTTTTCACATTTCTTCTTTATTAAAGAATTCAAGTAAATTAAGAGTGTTAACTGGAGCATATTTAGTATTTCTGCCTTATGGAGCTTGGCGACGGAGTACATATTGATGTTGGTGCTGCGCTAGCATTTCGAGCTGTTGTGTGGAAAACTTACCAATCAACTGATATGAATGAAAATATATTGAAAATACTTTCATAATCATACATGCACCATATGTTGTACATGTATTTGTAATTAATTTCCATTCTTTATTATAATTGCTCGAGAAATCCATAAACACTTTATTAAAAGGAATGTGAAATTTTCATTTTATTATGCTGGCCGTTTACTCCATTTAATAGAAACGATAAGAAAGAGATGCAACAAAAAGTATAAAGAAAAATTAAAAGTGTTTAATATTGGCAATGAATATGGAAATTTATCACTTGGCTGTTCTTGTTCTGCAGCTAGGCTATTAAAGAGTTTTCAAAAAGTTTTCAAAAACAAAAAAAAATTTATAATAAAAACTTGATTTCTGTGACTTTTTAAAGAAAAACTCAATTAGTGCTCATTAGGGCGCACTTTGCCGCAAGCCTTTCAAATTTAATTTCTAAGCTAGAATTTTGCAATAAACAGCTTTTAATTAAATGTTTAAAGTGAGCATTTTTATTAAGGAAGAACTTAAGATTGAAAATTTATCAATTACAATCAAGAGATTATAAAATTATTTTTTTTTTTTTTTAATTTCCCAACAAACAAAATCATTGACACAAATGACTGTGTATTTCATTACTGTGACAGCAAGCGAAAAGCTTAAAAAATTAAGAAATAAAAGCAAAAAAAATTACCGACAAGTTTATATTAGAAATTACATTTGACCTTAATCGATTTATATTTCTATACGTTGCATTTTTATTGTGTTGAAAAGCAATTGTTGGCCTGACACAACATAAATATAAATATTTTCGATTGAAATGAATTCTAAATACCCCAGTCATCATAGAAATAATAAGTAACGTAAGTCAGGTGCTAAATGCACAGTAGAAATGTGTTTGTGAAATCAGCAGTAAGGTTCCACCTGCAGTAGAAGCCATAGAATGGAAATTAACGTCGGCACAGGTCGACTCTCAAATTAGCTAAAAAAAAAAATTAAGGATATGCAAAGAATTATTTAAAATTATAGTGAGTTATAAGCCTCATAGCTCTGTTTCTCATTTTATAACAGGAATTAGCTTCGCAAAGTATGATTAGTTTTTTAAATTAAATTTTAATCGGTCATTCTCAGATAATGAGTCCGAATTTTTTAGTGCAGTCACGATTTAAACTATTCCATTTTTTACTACTGCCAATAAATTATTTTGTTTATTAAATTTTCGTCAATAGTTCGTCCAGTTTAGTTTAACGTTTTTAGAGAAATTTTTTAATTCTATGAAAAAAATGGAGCAATTACAATAAAATTCTGGCAATAAAAATATATGAAAATAAAAAAAATATATGAAATGAGAAAATATTTCACAGAAAAACAAAACAATTTTTAAAAGATTTTTGAATTATTATTAAATGCAAAACAGGTTGAAGTTAGTAAAGTTTTTATTCAGTAAGAATTACACATGAGACAGCACTCACAGCGAATTGATACCAAACAATCAATACCAACTTAAACAGGTTAAACAGAAATAGTTTTCGACAATCGCCAAAGTTCTTACATATTTAACCACTTATCAGGATATAATGGATATAAAGGTAAAGAAAGGTCCCAGCCCACTTGGGTGCAATTTTATTATGGTGCCATGGTTTGACGTGTTATAGTGATGCAGACCAAAATCGCTGGAAGGAATTAAATGTCGACCTCCAAACTGATAAACTAGCGCCCTACTCAGTAGACGACTACCGAGCACGGTTGCAAGTAAATCCGAAACTACAAATATATATAAATTCTTTGCAATGCTTTGCATACTTCGGGGGTTTTCCCTGAACACTAATCCGAGAAAAAAGAAAATAATTTACATTTTAATTAAACTGGAAAAATAACCGACTCTTCGAATGAGTTTACTATCTCATATTCAATTAATAATATACTCTTATTCGTTTAAGGGGGAAAAAATAATGTTCCTGTGACTTCAGAAAATAAAAAAATCATCATAGTGTTATAGAAGGCATAAAATTTAATAATCCTTTGTTAATTAATAATCTTCGACTTCCTAATCGTTCATAAGAAATATTTGCTAAAAAAAATAATCCAGAAGAACATAAACCATGTGCAATTATTAAAGTAAGAGAACCAGATATTCCAAAATATGATAAAGTTATTAATCCAGAAATAACAATTCATATATGAGCTACTGAAGAATAAGCAATTAATGATTTTAAATCAGTTTGACGTAAACAAATCAAACTTACTAAAATTCTCCCAATTATTCTAATTCTTATTCAAATTAAATTAAATTTAATTCCAATAAATTGTAAAAAACAAAAAATTCATAATAATCCGTATCCTCCAAGTTTTAATATAATACCAGCTAAAATTATTGATCCAGAAACAGGAGCTTCTTGAAAAATAAATGAATTCAAAAAAAAAAAATTATTTGATAATAAATAAAAATTTATTGTTCCTATAATTTTATAAAAAAATAAAATTCTTATTAATATAGGTAATGAAACTAATAATGTATAAAATAACAAATAAATTCCTGCTTGTAAACGTTCAGGTTGATAACCTCATCCTAAAATTAAAAAAAAAGTTGGAATTAATCTTCTTTCAAAAAATATATAATATTCATGCCATTGAATACAATTATTGTATCTCGGAGAAAACTTTTGGCCTTAAGATGGTTAAAATACTATACAAAAGTATAAATATTTGATCTCAGCAAAAAACTTTTATTATGGTGAAGAGTGCATACAGTTCAGAAAATAATGATAGCCTCAATGGCAGAAACGAGGGAAAAGTTAACATGGTTGTTTTTATTTGTAAAAAAATTAATTACTTTAATTTCTTATTCAATATTAAAATAAAACTAGTTACATAGAAAATATATAAGTGAAAAAATTCAAAATTTTCTAATACTGTCGCGAATTAATAATAAGTTCACCTTTTAAATCGGGGAAAATGGTAAAGTTTTATGAAATATTTGGCAAAATTAATAACTAATGTGGCCTCCTTTGTATTTCATAACCTCAAAAATACGAGTTTTCATTAAATTTACCAAGTTTTTTAAAACTTCTGGGGAAATATTTGTCTACTCTGTTCGAATAGCGTCGTTTAATGCTGTCACATTTAAAAATTGTTTTCCATTAGCTAATACGTTGCGGGCCAGTACGTCACATAAGTGTTCAAATCAGGACTACGAGCTGGCCACTGCAGAACCTCAATATTTTTTGATGCAAACCACTTCTTAGTACAACGCGAAGTGTGAATTGCCTTATTATGTCAATATAAAATCAAGTTAAAAACATTTAAAGTTCTGGTATTAACGCAAATTTTTGCTTTGGCCGATGAAAACGCCACTAGCGACCTCTCGCGTGTTAAAAATTTTGTGCAGAAAATATCCTCCTCTTTATTGTACAAAAAAAAATATTATATAGATTAATTACGGAAACCGTTTAGTTTAAGAGTTATGGACAAATAAATTGGCAAATCTGTTTTAGTTATAATATGAGCCCCAATGAATAAGAACCGCATGGCCGGCTTATACTTCAGAAATTATATTTATTACCCCAACATACCCCAAATGAAAAAAATAACACTTTTACACATCCAATTATTGTAAAAAGTTTGTCTAATGTTCAAGTATGTATTAACACATAAGCATACACAGAAAAAATTTCACTTTTTGATTTTTAATTAAACGCTTTAATTAGAATAACATTTGCTTTTTCAATTAAAAATGTAATCAATGCAATTAAATTTTTAATTAATTTTTAATCTCAATAATTAATTTTTTTTTTAGCTATGTTTGTTATATGGTTAAGCTGGTCTATAAGCGCATTTAATTTGGTGCAAATATCAAAATCTTCAGTAGACCTTTAACCAAATTCTTGAAAAAGCTAAGAAATTTCACATGTTCATACCAGAACTTCCAAAAAATATTTGAGAATTACAAAATATAAAAACCAAACACACCAGATAACTTCTTTCAAAATTTTCTGTATACAAAAAAAAACATTTCATTATTCGATTTAAATCTTTAGAATATTTCTAAACCATTTTTACTATTAGTCGATCTTCGATTGACAATGGTTGTCTTTAAAAGGCAAAATTAAAAATTAATTTTAATACATTTATGTAATTAATTTTGACTAATAATTATAAATGGAAGAATAGTTATATAATAAATTATCTTTTACTATGAAATACACACTGGTTATTTTTATTTAAATGTTTGCTTTATTTCATATATGCAACACTATTCGGACAAATATAAATTAATACCCAATAAGAGTACAGATTCAAATTGAATTCAAATATTTTTTTGCCACTAAAAATTTGTTTAATTATTTTTGTTAAAAATTTAATAGAAAATTTATTCAATTATTCAATAATAATTTAAAAATTTTAGGCAGTACTTTTAACAAAATATTTAACTTATTCACAAAAATATTTTTACTAAAAGAAAATACATTGAAATTGATTTTTTTTTTTTATCTGGGACCAGAACTCAGGAGATGACTGCTATACATGCGAAGCATTGTGCTGGAACTATAGAAAAGGGATAGTAGGAGAAACGACAGGAGGTGAAGCTGAATTAATTATTATTTTTGCAGCTCTGCTTTCGCACGTTCTTTGTTTATACTCGTAGCAGCGCTGAAGCTTCGGTTCAGTAGCCATTTTTATTATTATTTTACTTCGCCGGTGGTACACAATACCGACGAAGGAGGGCGTTCAGATGTGATTGTGGATTGCTATCAGCTGAAGCCGGTATTGTTCAGTGACCAGTGACTATGCCTTCGCCACTGAAACCTTCCGACAACAACTGACACACAAAGACACACTAATGCACATCAGAAAAATGCGAGATGTTTATTTTTATTTTTAAAATTTTTATCTGATACTGAGGTTGAACCCAGGCCTGTTTTTGGTTTTGTGGTCAACGTGCAGACTACCTTCCATCGTGCCAGCGCCACGATGTGCGCGTTTTACTGTGCGCATTTCACTGTTGCTAATGCAGATCTTGAGGGAACCTTTACCCAAATTTTTCTTAGAACAACTAGACATATTATATTAAAGCTTTATCTAAATAAATGGGAATCCTAAATCAATTGCACTGTATTTTCTTTTAATGAAAATATTTTTATGAATAAGTTAAATATTTTGTTAAAAAAAGCAATGGGTAAAATTATTATATTTTACGAAAATTCGCAAAAAAGGTTAACGAAATAGTAATTTAATTTGTACCATTAATTTCGTTATAGGTGATGATCTAATTAATCTTTTAATTGATTTTACAAGATTTTTAATTAAAATTTTTTTAAATTTTTTTCTGTGTATATTGCAACGTATGTAATAAGGTTCTGAATTTTTAATTAATCTCTTGTAAAGGGGGTCCCAACAAGAACGCAAGATTTACATTTTAAATAAAACACAGATATTAAAAAAAAAAATCGTAAAACTTTATTATATCGTAAAGTAGACAGAATGAGGTTATGTATGGAACAACATATCGGGCAGATGGGCGCCGCGGCTTTGCTGTCACACACCCGATCTTTTAATGAAATTTTCAATGACCGTTTTGCATAAATGCTGCGGTATTTCATTAATGCAGCATCCAATTTCCTCTTTTAAGCCTTGAGTCGTCGTCGGCTTATTCGCGTAAACATAAAATTACATGCGATGGTTACTCAGAAACAAACTAAATTAAAAAACAAAACAAAACAATGATAAATACTAGCACTACGGAACAGTTTTGTTTGAATTTTTCCTATACCCCTCGTGTAATTTAAACTCTTGTTAATAAATATTAACCCTCGATTATTAGAACTTTTTCTCTGCGCGCTTGAATTTCAAATGATCAAAAGTTCACAGAATACGAGTACTTTTTTTCTTACATACTTTTCGTAAAAAACACAAATTTAGTTACAAATGTGTTGCGATATATAAATTAAGACATACATGCAGTAATAAATATAAAACACTTTTTGGAAGTAAAAAAAAAAAATTGTGTGTGTAAAAATTAGATTACCGAAACGAAAAAATTTCTATGCAAATTTACTGCAAATTTAAAAAATAATTTCATGACCAGTACCACCATTTGCACTGACCCACATAAATATCGTTTTTCCAACCGATGACAAAGTCAGTGATGCTGATGATTGCGAATGTGGTGTTTGCTGATGTAGTGGCGAACGATGACGTTGTCATTATTGTATATTCCGTTGTTGAGTTAAGTGACAGTTTTATTGTATTCAGTGGATCTAAAGCATAATTTTACCGTTGGCCATTTCTAATTTGTAACCATTCACAACCGCCTGTCTTTCATTTAATCATAATTTTTACCTTCACCATCATCATTGCACCAGTACAGTGTGAAAACATGAAAGAAAATCATTTTCATGGCAGCATATTTGATAAATGAGATTTTTAGTACTTGTATTGCAATCTAAACCGACAAAGATAAAAATAAGGGCCTAAATATTTCGTTTTACGATTTTGCTGGATTTCAATTTCTCTTTGACCATTGAAGTAGTACAAGCATTTTAAACAACAACACAGAACATTAAAATATCAAATGACGGTAAGAAACTTTTAAATACTTTTACTTGAGAATGCTCGAGTCATGGCACTGAGTGAACGAGTGACCCAAATCTGGGTGAATTTTTTTAAGTACAACTATTGCAGCACTCGTCACACTTACACACACACACACACACGTATATGTATACGTGTGTAAATAATATTGACTTGTATTTGTCTGTCTGCCTGTCTATTTGCCTGCTAAATGTTTTATGATGCATAAAGTATGTATTTACGAGTTCTTACAAATAATATTGTGCTGTATTCGATTTCTAATGCATTCAAGAGTTTTCTTTTACCAATGATTGATGTCTTTTGTGTGTCACTTGGTCTCATTTGTTTAAGTTTTTCCCTTTGTTTTTGTATTTGTTCGTTTGTGTTTTTTTTGTTTTGTTTCAATTTCTGGAGAAAAATTTCTTTTTTTTTTAAATGAAGTAATTTAAAGTATTTTTTAATTTCAAGTGTTTTTGACACACAGCAGAGGCCATTGAATGTAGGGTGAGTGTGAGTGTCGTTATTTAATTAAAATTGATGACAGACCATTTAAATTTTTATCAAGAGTAAATAAAAGCTTATCAAACTATAGACATATGCATACGAGTATTTGTATCTCTAAACTAAATGTAATTTCTCATAAATAAAAACTGTCTGTAAATGTAAGTGACCCAGTTTATTTTCGATGACAAATTTTTTTTTTTTTGAGTTTTTTTTTTAAGTATTTTTCCTCCAGCAGAAACACCTGCTTAAGAAAAACTAAAATATGGTCTTATTACAAACCAATACGATATAATTCATTTCACTTTCGCTCATTAGAAGCTAGAAAAAGCGAGTGTAAAAAAAAGGAAAATTATTTGTGTTTCATGTCATAACTGTAGCAACAACATGATTTGTAACATGCTTAGAAACAACATGTTTAAACATGTTTTTTTTTTGCACAAAGTTTTAATGTATTTTTTTTTTCTCTGCCTTTTTAATCTTTTCATAGGCACGGAATATAAATTATTTAGAGATTTCTTTGATGTTGTTAAAAATATGGTAGAAAAAAAAATTTATGCAAAACAAGAATTGATAAATCTACGATCTAAAGCTTTTGAAGTAACAAGCTAATGGAGAAACAAATACTAATAAGCTGGTAATAAATAATAAATGATAAATTTAATTTTGCTAAAAAACATTTCTGTTTATTTGTGGAATACTATTTTAACGTTTCAGCCATTTCCGTCTTACTGGCGATAATAATCATCAAAAAAAAAAAAATGGAAATCTAACAGCATTAAATTAAGTTAATTCAACTTGAGTACTTATGATGCTGGATCACAGGTAACTCACAGGGACTTTTGATAATACAGTAGAATCTCGATAAAGTTAACTCGCGCAAAAGTTAATCGCTCGGGTTAGTTAACCGAATTTCAGCGTCCCCCGTGCCGCTCTAAAAAGTTTACTTTTCTATAAAATTTTCTGAGCTGTCAAAGGTGGGCGATAATGTTGATCGCAGCATAGAGGAAAGCGACAATTGGAACGATAATGACGATTTCGAAGTTTCCGCAAATGAAAAGAACGGGTCAAGTATTGAGGAAGATGTTCAACAATCTAAAGTGAGTTTTTCGAAAGCAGTTGAAAGCTTCAATACCGTGATAAAATGGCTTGAAAACAACAAACATGCAAATCAGATGGCAGATCTCGACACATTGTAATAGATTAAAGAAACACACACACAATTTTCTTTAATAAGGCTGATTATATGCAATAAAAAATATGTTTATTATATTATTTATTTCTTTTTTGAATTAAAAAAAAAACCCTTAGAAAAGTTAAAAGTTCGGAAAAGTTAATTGTCCTTAGAACATTTCGGTTAACTTTTTTGAGATTCTACTGTACACAGTAAGTAAGAGAATAATTATTTGCAGATATAACGTGTTGTCGTCATCGATGTGATGAAATAAGTTCATCATATTGATTTTGTAAATGCAATACAAACGAGATATAAATTTAATATCAAGCGAACCTCTCACAATACCATAAAGGAAGGCATCGACAACTTTAAACAAAGAAGGACAACCGCTCAAATTATATGCGATAGAGATGAAAGATTGGACACGATTGGACGTTGATTGCTATACACGTGCTGGTAGTGATCATATGACCGAAATCGTATTTCATTCCTGGTAATTTTTAACTAAAAGAGGAATAAATTTGAACTCCGGTATTTTTTCTTGGGCTAGTGCTCAGGGAATTTCCTTACGTATATAATATATTGTACCGGAATTATTTGGAAAGGGATAGCGTAGAGACGAGGCAGGAGGTGAAGGGATTGAAGCATATAGAACTTAATTCTTGCACAAGTCTGCAATTGCAAGAGTTCCTGAGTGTTATGTTGACGTCTAATTTGACTTCATCGACAACTCTTGGCAAAAAATAATATAAAAATGTATGAACTGGCAAGGTCCTGAACCAAGGATTTTCTGGTTGCAGAGTCAACTCAACTACTCAGCCAAAAGCAGCCTCTAATTGTAAGATGAATATTAATGCAAATGGAAGATAAGGTTTCTGATTTATACCGACATTAATGTTGCAGCAGCAGCATCATTTATTACAAATGCTGGTCTGCGTTCGAAATGGCACCAGTTCAAAATTATGCACGGTTGCGAATTTTAATTTTTCTTTTATAAAAGTTTACTGCCGTATTCATGAAAATTTCTTTTTATATACCGGGTGATTTTTTTCTAATTGATTTCACAGTTTAAAGAAAGACTGGTGACATGTGGCAATACCCAAAATACTCAGTAATGTTTGCCATTTCACCATGAATGGACGAATGAAAAATGCTTTAATATCATTGAATTTTATTATCACAAAACTTACGTGCCTCTTATGGGTGTCAAAAATTTCACAGCAATTCCACTTTTTTTGGACATTAATCTATCAGCCCGTACGTGAAGTGTGCGTACTGAGAAAAATATTGCTGCTGTCAATGTCAATGAAGATTGCAGAATGGCAATTCCTCGCACTAGGTCGAGGAAAGCACCGATGATAATTGTCTTTTTTTTTCGCAAAATTGGACATGTGCTTTCTACAAGACGTTGTAACATGCGGCACGGCAGGCGATACCATGAATCTATTGAGAGGGGATTTTGTTGAGCAATTAATCTCACGTTTTGACCGCCAAGATCATACATGGAGTCTCTTGTGCACAGGGACAAGCCAGCCACAAATCCAGTCCTGGAAGAAAACTTTACAGCTGGTATAGATGCAATACTGGAAAAAGTATGGCAAAATTGTAGCTCAGGGAAGAACTACATACCTGACCCCGGACCCTGAGCCGTATGACATCGTGAGTCATGCAGTTGCTTTGATTCAATTACAGCAATTTTGCGTTAGTTAAAATTTTTCAATTTTAAATAAGCTAATGATCGATAACGTACAGGCTGTGAAAATGTCAGCGGTGTTGCTTTTTTTTTCCTCCGACCACCGCCAAGATTTTCATCAGCTGTGAATCTTTTTTTTCTTTTGTGACAACTTATATAAAACTAGTGTTATTTTGAATACAGTGTAAAGTATCCGGTGCTACTGAATTAATTGGTTACTTATCCCTGTGTTTAAACAATTTCTCCCTCTCGATGAAGCAATTGTAGAGTTATGACAGTTTTAATTTCTGACTGCATATACACTGCTATTAAAAGCTGACGTTACAATTAAGATAACAATATTGCATTAGTAATTAAAAGCATTTTTAAAGAGAAAATTTGTTGTATGAAATAATAACACACACGTACATACAGCAGTATGAGAAATTTTTAATTTGTGGCGCGTTACTAATTGTTCAACATGTTTGCATTTTTTTTTTTTTTTAAATTTCTATTTATTTCATACTCTATTAATTGCAAATTATAACCCTTTTAATTGTTACTTTTGTAAGTACATACGTGGTACTTTCTACTTGCATTCAGTGAGTAAATCGCTGAATTGTTTGACAACTTGAGGGGGGGAAACGAACACAAACTGCATTTGCCAAAACTGCGTATGCTTTTCTTATTTGAAACGTTTTAATAACGGTACGTTTACTTTTTTATTGTTGTGTAATTAAAAAATAATCTTGTAGATTTTCATTGTAATATTTTATTAAAGTAATTTTGAGATTGAAAATACAGTGTAAATAAATTTTTTTTTTAAATTATTTATACAGTGTAACCTCAGTTAACATAACCCTCGATAACTCTTAACATTGATGACTCTGTTAAACGCAACATTTCAGAATATTCCATTTTTTTTTTTTTTTTATTTGGGACCAGCACTCAGGCGATGACTCCTATACATGTGAAGCATTGTGCTGGATCTATAGGAAAGGGATAGTAGGAGAAACGACAGGAGGTGAAGCTTAATTAATTATTTTACAGCTCTGCTTTCGCATGTTCTTTGTTTATACTCGTAGCAGTGCTGAAAGCTTCAGTTTAGTAGCCATTTTTATTATTTTACTTCGCCGGTGCTACACAAAACCTACGAAGGAGGGCGTTCTGATGCGATTGTGGATTGCTATCAGCAGCCGAAGCCGGTATTGTTAAGTGACCAGTGACTATGCCTTTGCCACTGAAACCTTCCGACAACAACTGACACACACAAAGACACACTAATGCACAACAGAAAAATGTGAGATGTTTATTTTTATTTTAAAATTTTAGTCTGAAACTGGGGTTTAACCCAGGTCTCTTTTTGGTTTTGTAGTCAACGTGCAGACTAGCATCCATCGTGCCATCGCCACCCTCAAATTGAATACAAAGCAAAGTACAAAAATTAAATTAACAACCATGCCGCAGTTTTTTATATGAATTAACCGGCAGACTTGAATGCGTGTCTTATGAGTTTAAAACTGATAATCTTGGTAACTATTAAGATGTCATTCAAAATTAATTCAGAACAAGAAGTGCTTAAGAAGTCATGAAAATACATGAACGCATTTTTTTTTTGCTGAGTAAGTTTGAATTATTTTTTATTTTTTTATAAGTATATGATTCTAATTGTGCTTTTTCCCTTATAAACTATATGTGAAATTTATTATTTATTTTTCTTTTGTTAAATAATGAAAAATATTTATTTTGCAATATTTTCGCCACACCTCGGACCGGCATCTTCATGGAAAAATTTAAATCTAATTATTGTTATTTTTACACCCAAAGGTGTGGCGAAATATTAAACAAAATAAATATTTTTATAAATATGAAAAAAAAAACTGACCTTTGGCTAATTTAAATTGTAGAGACAAAAAAAAAATTGGTTTTTCAACTACAACACATTTCGCCATTAAAGGGTTGGCCAAGACATAGAATATTTTTCGGATAATAACTTTATAAAAACTTGACAAATTTTCACGTATATAAAATTTAAATTTTTGGCCAAATCCCATTATATGCAATAAAATAAAATTTTAAAATTTTAAATGGAATAATTCTTGTTAATTTACGGGCAGTCACGTTGTCTCTGAATATATTTTTACACTCTTCAAAAGTCGTTTAATTACGACGTAGTATAGTTAAAACAATTAGTTAAAATTAAAGAAAATAGTAATTTTGAACAGGCGCTTTTAAATTTTCCTAGAAATATACCACTTCAAATACATCATGATTGGGTGCCACGGTAGCCTACTGCGTGACCAATACGGAGGTTGCGGGTTTGATTCGCGCCTAGACCACTGGGTGTTTCTGAAGACAAGCTTTTATTAAGGACTTTAGCAGACTGTGTGCTGTTTAAAAATACATATAATAATTTGAAATACGAATATTCCATTGCCACCGATAAGTCGCTACTCCCCTCTCCTCACGGAGCTGAGTAGAGCTAAGTAAGTGGACTTTTAACCGATTTGTATTGCATTTTATGCGAACCAGCGAAGTAAAATAATTATTAGAAATGCCTACTAAAAACGACACTTCATAATTTAATACATCTCCTTGACATCAGAGACGTCTCCTGAGTGCTGGTCCAATATAAAAAAAAAAAAAAATGTCACCAATTTATGGGGAAAAAGTGGTGATTAGGAGCTACTTAACCCCAGGCTTCCTTCAGGGTAGAGACACACATTAACATATATGTATATGTGTATGCACACACTCGTACATATCTACATGTATGCATATAAAACAAATAACGTACAAAAAGCAGTGTTGTAATATAGTAAAGCTTCACCTCCTGTCATTTCTGCTACTATACCTTTCCTCTAGTTCCAGCACAATGCACCGCCTGTGTATGGGTCTTCTCCTGAGTGCTGGTCTAAGATAAAAAAAAAGCTCAAAGTCTGTCTACTGAAGGAAATATGTTCCTTATTAATTTCTGTGTGTTTGTACAAACTTCTCACGGCATTATATCTTGAAGTAATTCTCCAAAGTTTAAGGCATTCTTATACTTAATTATTTGATTGAAATCTTATAACGCTTTCTGTGCCACATATTTTAAAAAAATTTCAACCTGTCCCCCCCCTCAAAGAAATCGAAAGTTTCTTTCGATTATGCACAATGAAAACCATACCAAAAAATTGTTTTTCTTTTCAATAGAATTATTCATTGGAATAGTCATTTGCATTTAGTGCGACACGTGCTGGCATTGTAAAAACCCACAATAAAAAAAATATTTATTTGAAAAGAAAAATTAAAGGGATTACTTTCATACCAAATTCAAGCCTTAAAAATACACCATAAATTAATACGTGAATATTTTCTAAACCTAAAGAAAATTTAAAAACTTTTGCAACAAGTTTTAGCAAAAGCCATTTAAACATCCAAAGGACCCTTTTACAAAACGCAAAGCTTTTTGAAATGAAAAGTTTTTTATTTAACTGCACCGTCGGAAGTGTTAACTGAAATGCTTAACACGTAAAATCGTTATTAGCGTTATTAAAGTGCTGTTATTGAAGACACAAACTGTTTTAGTTAAAAGCTTTTGAAATGTTAAACAGACTACCAGCCGTTAGATGCCAGTAAATTTTATGACTTGTTTCGAATATTAATGGTATATTTGGAGAATTGAAATGGGAAGTCATAAAGTCATATGTTCTAAAATAATAACACGAAAAAATATGATCGCTGTGAAAAACCCGTCATAATTTAGTGTACTATTTTCAATTTTAATCAGCTGATCAGAAAAAGTAATAAATTTATCAAAATGGCAAAAGCAAGCGAAAGAACTAAAATAATAACCGGTTTGTGCTAAAATTACATATTGGACGTCATAATGGCTGATAATAATAAGAAATATTTCTTGGGCGCACTTTGTCTAATAAATAAAAAATTAATGATAAACAGAAACAAATGTTGCCGTAATACGAGCTGACAAATTTTTTTGGGCGACGGCTGGTGGAAACTTGTTCAGTGGCCGCCAGCCAATGAGGTTGTGAAAGCAAATTATTCTCACTTGTATATTTTTAGAAATTATTTTTTTTTAAATTTTTTTTTAAATATAAAAATGTGATCTACATAATAAATATATATAAAAGTCTAAATAATTTTTAATCGTCCTTATATTCTTTGTATATTTTTTGGCGGCGGCTTAATTAAACAGCTTTAGACATTCAACTCAGATTTCTACTGCTAATTTATGACAAAGCAATAAACACAGCTCTAAAACTCTTATTATTTTATGACTGTTTTTATTCACAGCCCAACAACAATTTTTTTAAACTATTGTAAAATGTTAAGACATTATGACATTATGTCTTGATAAGACTACCATTTGAATTCCCCAATTATATCCAGAATACAATGAAAAGAATAAACAACCAAACAACTTTTCAGCTTCGAGTTTTAAATCGTATATACGAGGGCAGTTTAATAACTCCATGACTATTTGAATAAAAAATTTTTTTCGTCAAAGCAGCATTTAATTTTTAAAATAATCTCCTTTTAAATCAATTTATCTAGTGTAACCTTTTTCCAATTTTTCTATTTTTTTACAAATAATAGTTTTTCTCAAGGTTCTGAAAAAAGGCCTTCGTTCGAAAATCGTTTACCAACCAGCCACTTCTTCAGGCTAGGAGATAGAAAATAGTCTCAGAATGCAAAGTAGTCCATATTCTTAAGAATACCGTCACTATAGACCAAAAGTTCAGAATGCCAGCATTGTTATTGAACATACAACCAAATGAGTTTTTAAAAAAGCAAATTAAAAAAAGTAATTACAACCACCTGCTTGTGAAAGTGTTTAAATACAATATTTAACCCTTGTGGACACTTGACTTCAAACACTCGTAACCCTCATTTAAATCTCATGCCAAGGAAATGAGGAAAAAAATATTCCCACATACTGCTGCAAGTATCATTAAATTATGCAACCATTAACAGTTGAATTCACTGTTTTTACCTGAACATTTTTTACGTTTAACATTTTTCAATTTTTTTAATGCAATAATGCCACATGCAAAAAAATAAAAACGAAAAAAACATAGCGAAGATGAAAAACATTTTTAAGTTAAAAGCCTTTTAAACTAATGCCACAAAAACACAGCTGGCACCGTAAATGAATAGAATTACTTGCTTACCTTCATACTCGTATATTGCGGCATAGTTGACATGTTGCAGCAGGGCAGTGAGGAATGAATGGTTTCATTGAAGAAAATCTGAAATGAAAAAAATTAAATTTTTTTCTTCAATTATCTATTTAATTTTGTAAGTCTGTTATATTAATTTTATTTAATTTTCGTTAATAATTTTAGTCAAGTGTGTCTCGGTTGTCGGTTTGGCATTTCATTCCGTTCATTTATATGTAACACATTTTCTAATTTATGCTAAACTCTTTTAACAATTTTTCCTCAAATCTTACCAAAAAATAAAATGCTTTCATGCAATTTAAAGTGAAGAAAGAATTTTACACTTTTTTCGCTCGCAGAAAAAAAGCCAGAAAGAACTGAAAAAAATTTAATAACAGCATTCGGTATTTTAACATGACAACGACAAGTGTTGCACAGTGGTGTGGAAAATTAAGATGTTGAAAGGAAATTCTTAACACAGCACCTAAGGTTTCTTGCTCAAGCTAGAATATAATCATCTCGGCTGGAGAAATAGAAAAATTGCAGAACGAATTTACTTGAAAAGATGTTAATTGTAATTAATTTTCTTTTACACGATGGGCGTATACAAATTTTAGATTTTTTTTTGATTTCATAGAAGCCGATGTGAAAATAATCGTTCCGCATTTATATTGAAAACAAAAACAATTTGAGTTTTTTTATTGTTCTTGTTTTGTTGTTGTTTTTTATTGAGTTGTTTTATTGTTTTCAATATAACTGCCGACCGATTATTTTCATTCGGCTTCTATGAACAGACAGTAATTCCTTTTCCTGAAACAAAAGGACATCTTTTTCATAAATTTTTGAATTTGATACAATTTTGTGCTCTTTTAAGTTGTGCAATGGAATAATTAAATTAAAAAAAAATGTAGTGCATTTATCAACATCTTCAAGCGCATTTGAACCGATTGGAAAAATGGTTATCAAAGTGGAAGAAAAAAGTAAATGCTTCTAAGTGCGTTCACATTACGTTTACTCTGAGAAGGGACAATTGTCCTCCCATCGCGATAAACTGTGTTACAATACCTGAGGGCAACCACGTAAAATAAAAAAAAAATGGTATTCATCTCTTCATCTCGATAGACGTCTTACGTAGACTAGTCACATGGCGGCCAAAATCACTCAACTGAAGTTGAAAACTGCTCAGCTCTACTGGCTTATAGGACGACACTCTGCACTAGGCCTAGATATGAAGGTGCTGTTGTATAAGGCGATTTTAAAGCCCATATGGCTATATGGCGTTCAGCTGTGGGGAACTGCTTCCGCATCAAATGTTGCAAAACTACAAAGAAGACAGTCGAAAATTTTACGAATAATCACAGGTGCTCCATGGTACATGAAAAATGCAAATATCCACAGGGACCTAAAAATTCCATCCATTATAGATGAAATCAAAAAAGTCTGTACGAGTTATAGGACGAAGATCACCGTGCATCCCAATCCACTTGCTAGAGGCTTGCTGGTTTTCGAGGGTCACAGAAGACTCAAAAGGACCCAAACGTTTGATCTAATGGGCTGAAAATTCTGTGTGACTATCGGGTTGAAATTGCATTGGCAATAGAAACTATTTTTTTTTTTTTTTTTACATTAAGATTTGAACACATTTTGTAATTTCATATTGAAAGATCCAAAATTAAAATAACTTGAAAAAAAAAAAAAAATTTATCAAAAAATTTTGAATTTCGAACATGATGTTCTTTAAAATTTTTGGTTTTTTACAAATATTTAGATAAATATTCGCCGTTGTTACGTTGGCCATATTTTTCGATTAATTTTGTATATAAAAATATAGTTTTTGTTGTCTTTACATTAAATGAGACAATATAAGATTTGATCCAAATATGGCACCGCCAGACCTTAGAGAGGCCAAAGTACGGCATTCCTTTCGAAACGAAATTTTATTAAAATTTATAGGCATTTCTTCCGAAATTAAATGCCGTAATTTCGACCCGTAGACTTTGTGTCATAGATCAATAACAACTCCCATCTCTGTTATCCGCAAACAAAAGTTCATAAAGACACATACATACATAGAATGTGAGCCTGCAGTCGTCTCATCATCCTTAATAGACAACCGATTTACGGTTAAACGAGGCAGATCAGCTTTCTGTGATATGTAGAATAAAGACACCAAACGATTAATCTAATGTCCTTTCTATCGAAACGCAGAACGCTGTCGTATAAAATGGGTTCAAATAACGCCTTAGCCTACCCTATTCCCGGTTTATCTAAACCAAAACCTTTATGCTGATAAATTCTTGTCCCTGACTTGCCCTATTTTGCCATATTCATTTGAAATATTCACACGTTCTTTCTCCCCTACAAATGGCATTTGACAGCATATTAAAAGAGAAGGTGCAAATAAATTTAATAAATAATGCAATCGAAATCAGCATTACTTCGGTTTATGTACTATTTCTATATTGAACATCTGCTCTTAAGCTGTTAATTTAATCTTTTAGCTAAAAATGATCCCAAATAACTTATTAATAGCTGACCTATCTGAAAACATTTCATTAATTGTAAAATTCTAGTAAATTGAAATTTAAAATAGAGCGATTGTGAATAAGAAACAACGAAACTCTAGTTGATTTACCACATGTTGCAATTGCTACTGCTAATAAAAGAGAAAGTTGCTGCTTAACAGAACAGCGTAAATTGGCTGCTGATTATGCCTGACAAATGAAGTTTATTTGGGAATTCATGTTTTAACTGATTTTTTTTAAAGAAGTAAAAATTTTAATTGTTGGGCCTTATTATGAGTGCCGTTGTCATAGACGTTTTTGCGACAATTTAATATAAAACATAAGTCGAGTGTTGCCATATTTTACCGTTTTCTTTATTCCAACGACACTCACAATGAAGACCTTTATTTTCAAAACTTTTTGCAGGACAAGTTCTACTTATTTCGCCAAGCATAAAAATACTCAAGTTTTTTTTTTTACGGTGGACATAAAATTAGTTGAGAAAAACTTATGCTGACTGAATTAGGGTTTGAACTCAGGGCCTTTCGAATTGTAGACTAAACACATTAACTACTCAAGTACCATGTGCAATTTCTTTTTCTAATTCTCCAATTTTTCAGTGATATTTGAAACGAAATTTAAGCTTTTTTTTTTGGGAAAAGTGAAGCTATATTCTGATCATGCTAATTTTCTTTATTTCACTAGCAAGCCTCTGTCTTCAGTTCATTCTAATGGCAGTTTAATTAAAAAGCAAATTAACTTTTTTTCCATGTCATTGGATTCCAGAACTCCATGTTCGTGTTTCTTTCACCTAGAAACACGTGGTATTTAATTCATTCTCTTGTTGTTTTTTTTGATCTTTTTTCATTAAACAAATTAAATTTTAATCCTTGTTAGAATGTGGCGCAAAAAAAAATTAATTTCGTTTTTCATATAATTTACGCAAGCCAGGGCAACATTAATTTTCGTTTCTTTTACACACACTCTCTCTCTCTCTGTTTTAATTTCATATTAACTTTGTTAAACAGTTTTGCTAAAATTTTTATTTGTAAAATTTCGTGTGCTTTTTTTTAAAACACATGCAATGGATTATTTGCTTTTTTTTTTTTATTTTATTTTTTTGCAAACTATCGTAGTACAACCATAAATAGTTGTCATGAACCCCATATGTTGAGAATTGATGCTTAAAATATTTTTTTTTTCTTCAGTTCAGGACAATAAGCAGCAAGGAAAAAAGTTTGAAATAAAGGGAAAAATAATAATAATAATAACAACAAGAAAAATGCATTCGCATTCAGTAGTTTTCAATTTCTATTCAAACATGTGATACTCAGTGCTAAGGAAGTCAAGCATTAACTCCGGCTACAACTCAGTGTAACAACGAACTACAAAGATTTGTCTGTCGAAAATAAAAGAAATAAGAAAAACTTTCCAGTGAATTTATTTGGCAGAGTAAAACTGTAAGGATGAGTGTGCGAGTTCTTAATCTGGGGGCTTGTATTTGAATATTTCCTTCGGAATTTTGTTTAAATCAAGGACGGAAGGAACTCAGTATCAGGCTTAACTTTATAAAAACAAAAAACATGCTTGTATTAAGAAAGAAAAAAGAAGATTTGTTTGCAAAGGATATTTTATGAAATTTTATAGGCAAATATTACGATAATTCTGTAAAGTGCGTGGCATGTGGCAAACAGTGCTGGGTAAATGCAAGTGAGGAAAAATTATTTAAATTTTTAAATTGGGAATTGGGAACATTGATAATAATTTGGCAAACTGTTTGATTTTAGAATATAGCTCTCTCACACTCTCTCTCTCTCTCTCTCATCTCCCTGCACTTCGCTGCTCCATTGATGATTCTTTTCTGCTACTCACTAAAATGCAATCATTAATTTTCCATTCCATTCCTTGACATCAAAGGCACATCAAATAGATTTTATCTCTATTTATTTACAAAGTTTGCTTAAAAAACACTTATCATTAATACACCACGATTAATTCTGTCCTTCTATTACCGTTTCAGAATGATTGACTAAAAGAGTGAC
Organism: Dexiosoma caninum; assembly: GCA_963924685.1. Lineage (NCBI taxonomy): Eukaryota > Metazoa > Arthropoda > Insecta > Diptera > Tachinidae > Dexiosoma > Dexiosoma caninum. The sequence continues at coordinate 13,944,220 of OZ004727.1, forward strand.
TGATAATAAAAATGCAGAGTGAAGAAAATATTTTTTGTTTTTTGTTTTTACACTTTAATTGTTAATTAGAATAAATTAAAAGCTTTTTGTAATTTTGTTTTGCCCTGAACATAAAGGTATTTTGATTACCAAATGGCGTGGCATTCAAATTAGATTGTGAGCACAAGCAGAATTGCGAATGAGAAAGTGTAAGCAAGAAAAAAAATATTAATTTACGCAAATAAAATCTATTTAACAAAAAAAGAAAAAAATTGGGGAAATCACATACTGTGCTATTACGTCTTAATGTCTTAATATTTTGTAATAATTTAAAAAAATTGCAATTGCGCTTCACCTTAAAAATTTATAAAACAATAAAAATATTTTAACTGTGTTTTATAATAAATTAGGAGTAGAAGTCTGAGTCGTAAGCTGAAACACCGGCAATAATATTTAAAATACGCCGCTGCTTATGAAAAGAAATTTAAGAATAAAATTCTTTTTTTTTTAATTTATTTACCAATTTTCCTGAAGAAGCTACGCAAAGGAGTAGCGAAATATCGAATAAAAATATATATTACATATTTCAAAAGGACCGGCAGCTTAAATAATTAGTGTAATTAACATAAAAAGAGGTCAAAAAACTGGAAGAATTATTTATTTATTCTAAAATTTATTCTTAATCTTTAATTAGGCGCATTAAGAAAATCACACAATTAATCGCATGTGATCTCACATGACCCCAAAGATTATTGCAAGTGTTGGATTACAAAAGAATAAAAATTACTAAGTTTTTTTAAATTTTCAGAGTTATTTATATTAATAATGCATAAAAAAACAAAAACATAACATTTTTTCATTTAAAAACACAAATAAAATTTAGCACTGGTTTCTTACAACTATTTTAACAGTTATTTATAAAAAAAAGAAAAAAAAATCGCCGCGAAATTTAAAGTGATACATAGGAGATTTGTAAGCCTGCTAACCTATCCATCTCCCGCTCTATTTCTATATGAAAATGTCTCTTTCTCCACTCAATTGGCTTTTGTTGTGCAATATTACAAACGAAGCAATATCACCCTCATGCCATGGTTGGGGGGGGGGGGTATAGGAAAAGCAATGTACTGCTTGCCATAAAGCAATACCACTCGCAAAAATCTAAAACAATAAATTTAATTTCAACTGAGAATGCATAAAAATTGTACTTGAAGTTAAATGAACCATAAAAATTTTCACATTTATAAATTTTACACATATCGATACCTGTATTTCATGCACAAAGAGGGAATTCATGTGCAGTATTATCTTAAACTTAAATGGCTGAATGTGTGTAAATAAATTAAATATTTCATGGATGTATGAATATAAATTGAAATACAACACATTATTAAATGAAATCATTGGCAATAATGATGATCTACTTATACATTGAACTGTTAAAATTAATATCGATGTGGATGTAAAACGCAAAACCATGTAAACGAATGTATGTATGTATGAGAGAACTTAAAACTTAAGGATTTTCTTTAAATTTGTTTTACATGTAAATACAATCATAAAGTTGTAAGGAGAACAATTACTCTGTTATATATTTAAAGATTTCTTATTTTCTTTATAATTCTCGTTTTCGTTTTCCATTTTAATTATGTGTTTTAGCAATTTTTCAAACTAAATTTAGAAACATTTTATGTCCAGCAAAAACGCAGCGTTCTCAGTCAACATAAAATTAACTTGGTAATAACAATAAGTGCACTTAGTTTTGCGGAAACATGCTGGTTGGCTGCCAACAATTTGGTAAGCAATGCGATCGCAATAACGCTGTACAATTAGTGTTAAGTTGCTGCTACCCTCTCGCTGCTTTTCGATAAATCGGACATGTTCTAGGACTTGCAAGGCTTTACTTGCAGCAGAATCAGCGGTGTTCGTGTTAAGAAAATCATAATATTAAAGCGCAACGCATGCAGAACTAGTTACTAGTGGCTCAAATGATGTTTCACAAATTGATCCAGTTTATATTATTTCAAAAATCTTGATGCGGTAGAAGGCTAAAAGTAGACCCCAATATTTTTTTTATTTATTTTCCCCATCTATCTGAGCATAAAATGCAACGTTTTAGTGCTGTTCGAAATTGACATTTGAAAATAATTCCAACATTCCATAACTCTGAGGATAGAACGGTTTGTTTGGGTGCTTCGACAATGTACATTGGTAATATTTTTCATATAATTCCTTTTCTTAGGAATTATATCTTAATCTTACTCGAGTCACCAATAATTTTGCTGTAACTCAACTTTGCAAATAACATAGCATTTGCATACACATATGCACTCAAACGTTTTTACTGATCCACTTAGGATTTCGGAACTTGCAGCAAACTTTCAACTCAATACTTGTAAAGAATTTTATAAGACAGTGATTTTTTTTTACTCTAGCAACAAACAAGTTCAGTAACAGTGTTGCTCTATTAAAAGTTTAGCAAAAATTAACTGGATTGCAGTATAATATTATTATACATTTTACTTATTTTAAATATATCTAATAGCTAATTTGATATTTTGTTCCTCATATATAAATAAATTAAGCATTAAATGAAGTTGTAAAATTTTAAAAAAATATAAATGAAACAATACGAATAAAGAACAGTGCTATCTAGTTTCGTTACAATTGAACTTATTTATGTTGCTGGTAATTCTGCATTAAATGTCTGCTCTGGCCGACATTTTTAAAATTAACTTTCATGCAACTTGCAAGACAGTCGGGCGTTCTTGTCAAATTTTCATTGATATTACGTACACAAAACTTGCATGCAATTACTTGTATGGCTAAATGCAAGGTAAGCATATGTAATGGGCGAGTTATGTAAGTATTAAGCCCTACCGTATCACTTTGCTAATAAATTTATAATGCATTATTGTGAGGGAATTTCTGTTAGATTTTACACAAAAAAAAAAAAATAATTAAAAAATTTGCAATATAAATTATAGAATTAATAAATTGGAATTAATTTTCAATTAAATTTTTAATAATAATAATTAAACATTTAATTAAATATTTTGAAAATTGCAAACAACATTTTAATAAACCAAAAAAAAAGTATTTCAATTCAATTCAAATAATTGTGGGGTATTGATTTATATTTATATAAAGACTGTTGCATATTTAAAAAAAAAATCAATTATTTTATATTAATTATAAATTTAATTGACTTAATTGAACTTTTAATTGTAAAATATACTATTCTAATTAAAGCTGTTAATAAAAAAAAAAAATTATTTTTTTTTGTAGCTTCTAATTAAAATAGTCTAAAGTTTCAATAAGTTGCCCATATGTTTTTAGTTGCTTTACTAATACATGCGTACGGACATGCAGTAGAATCCAAACAAAATCAGTTGCTGTTGCTGTGGTATTGACCTCTAATTAAAATTCAACTTTGCTGTAGTTTGATAAAATTATAATTTAAATTAAACAGTTTTGCCACATATACCTCGCTCGAACAGCCGACAATAAACTAATTGAAAATGAAACGGTCGAGGTTTTATACTGCAACACAGATAAATTATAATAAAATTATATATTTAAAAGTAATTATTTAGGTTTTTTTTTTTGTTTTTGCAAATGCTATAGAAATTAGATAGAAAATTGCAATTATAAATATTTTACACCTACTACAGTTCACAGTTTGTATTCAAGGGAGAATGTAACATTTTAGAATTAACAAACTACAAAAAAAAAAAAAAACTAGAAGGAGAAATGAAAACAATATTGTCGCAATCAGTGCACTCAGTTACATGCCGTCGCTAATTGTTGGATCAATGATGCTTGAATAAGAAAATAAAAACCAATTAAATAAAAAATGTTGTGGAAAATCACCGAGAACAAATGAAAATGGAAAAATGAGTGGCTACAGGAATAAAACCATATTTAGTTCAATTAAGTTTAAATACATTAATGAAGTAGTTTGTTTTTTTTTTATTTTTATTTGAAAAGTGATTGGTATATGAAAATCTACTGTTTTATTTACAGTAAGTGGCAAAACAATTGGAACTTTTAAATTGGGCGCTCTGCTAGGGTGAAAAATTCAAATAATTTCGAAATTAAAAATATAATTAATAAGTAATAATAATAATAATAATAATAATTCAGAGTCTTCTATTAAGCACTTACTATCTTTAAATTTAAATAGAATAAAGTGCGCGGGAGATATCATCTAAATTTTTTATTCGTTTGAAGGATGCTGCCTTTGAGGACCGCTGTGGCTTGAGGCTTATTCAAATACATGTGTGTTTTAAGAAAACCCCACAACGGAGTCAAATCGCACGATGTCGGTGACTAGTTCATATCATTTCCACGTGAGATGGGCATATCCTCAAATCGCGAAAGCAGAGTATCCAATGTGGCATGAGCTGTGTGGCACGTAGCGCCATTTTATTTAAACAAATCGTTCGTGCTCAGATCATCAAGTTCAGGCCAAAAGAAGTTGGTAATCATCGACCTACAGCGCTCGTAAGTGATGACAGTGATAGCCTAACCAAAGACCGGCGCAAAAGCCACACCAAACAGTACTTTTTCGGGATACTTGGTCGCTGTTGTTTCACACGTGGATTGATATCGTCGCAAATTCAATAATTTTCTTTGTTCTCGTATCCATTTATCCAGAAATGGGCCTCAACGCTGTACGTTGAACGAACAGTGTTTTGATAAAATAATTTTATTATTTGCACGTCCATGGTGATTTGGGAAAACAGACGGAATAAATGACTATTAATTTGAGACATGTAGCTTCAACAATGTGGCCGTTATCAACTATCAAAGTTAGGACGTCCCTGTTGGAAGATTCTTTATATAGAGCCAAGATGTTAATAACGGCCTTTGCATCGCGATCACCAAGATGAGCTACTGTGTCTGCCAATCGATCCTAGTTTGCGCTGATTTTTTCGAGGTAGCTAAGGAACTATTCAAGGCAATCTTTCCCTGTTATAATGCCAGGCAGAGTTAGACGTCAAGTTGCATAGTTGTGTCATGTTTTTCACTGAAAGAACAGTGAGCAGTAGTACTTCCGCTTTGCGTTTTAAGACTTGCTTTATTCAGTTTCAGGTCCTAGTCGTACTGTAGTTTATTCAAGAACAAAAGCTTTTTCGCATGTTTAAGTTCATCTAGAACAGGCGTAGATTTAAAAGAATCCTTTGATGTTACGTTAATACAGGTTAGTACCACCATGCAAGGCCCCGGCACAATAAATGTCATGGTGGCACCCTGTTTGGCGTGGTCATCCTTTTAGCCCTTGTGTCCTCTATATATCCCGCCACTCTTGGAATTAAACTAGCATTCCAGCAGAGATTTTTAACTATACTAATGGCCCTCAAGTGGATTTAGAACAATCTGACTGTCCGAGAAATAGTTTTTTTTTCTAAACCAGCAATCCCCATCTCTAGCAAAGCTGTTACCGTTTTATTTATCGCAAATAATGCTGCGTCGAATATTGTAGGATATGCACACGAAGAATGAAAATGGAGTTTACAGTGGTCGCACGATACCAGGAAATGGAGTGTACAGTGGGGCGCACAAACTCGGAACTGCAGTTTACAGTGCTGCCCTAAAGTACCCGCAATTATATTTGTTTTTGATACTGTTTTTTAACGAACAGCATCCCAAAACTGCTCAACGGTTTTAATGCAATATGAAGTGTTATCCCAAGCAGTCCTAGACCTAGTCCTAGGTATTTATTTATTTTTTTTTATTTTTTAATGTTTTATTTTTATCTGGGACCAGCACTGAGGAGATGACTCCTACACATGCGAAGCATTGTGCTGGAACTATAGGAAAGGGATAGTAGGAGAAACGACAGGAGGTGAAGCTTAATTAATTATTATGCAACTCTGCTTTTGCACGTTCCTTGTTTATACTCGTAGCAGTGCTGAAGTTTCGGTTCAGCAGCCACTTTCGATGAAAAGATTTGGAATCTATCAGAATATCTGTTCTGAATCCATTATGCTAAGGCATTCGGGTCTTTGTAGTTTTATAGTATCTCTCTGAGTTATTCTGGCGCACCACTTACCGCCACCGTATGTGGATACATTCGATCGATTATGCTGATCAAGAAATCACGAAGTGCACGAATTGCATTAGTTATCGTCATTACCAACTGCCTGCAGATCCAGAGTGTCCTCCTTGGGTTCATACTTCATATTCTAGCAAATGTTCGCTTAGTGGCTCATAGATTTAGTGCAGGTGTTTTAAGAACTAGAAAAGTTAAAACCTTTTATATTAAAATCCCATATGCAATTGTTTCTCGCACAAAGTTATTTTACTGCAAACAATTGTATAATAAGTCACCTTTGCATAGAATCAAACAAGACCCCCCAACCCCCCGTAAAAGTATTTAGCAGCAATATTGAATAAGTTTTGGAAATATAATTTTTTTGTTCCTATTTTATTACATCCTTTTTCATTAACGGCACCCATAAAAAGTACCTTCATATCAAAGGGATAAACTAACATCCTGTTAGAAGTAACAATGAGTATGAAGTATGATTTAACTGGAAAAAAAAAACATACATATAAACTTTTGTAACTTAGAATCCTTAAAGGATTTTAAAGTTGAACTCATACATTCATTTATTCAGTTTAGCACTGCTATGCAGTCTAGTAGATTCATTCATGCTGAAGTAGTTATATTTTTAACACTTACACACACCAACATACATACATACCCATACACGAGCACAAACAATAGAGAACAAGTTTTTTCTTTGTTGTAATGTTTTTTGTTTTTTATTTTTTATTTTTTTTTATTTTTTGTTGAGCTGTGAAAAACATTGTCATTTTATAACCCGAATTATACAAAAAAAAAAAAAAGAAAAAAAAACGTATAAATTCTATTTTACGTAAGTTTTAACATCAAAAAACAAAGTATGTGGTGAAAGCATACACATGGAAACACTCACACATCCCAACACACACACACACACACACACACACTCATTAAAATATAATCACAATATAATGCAATTGACCAAATCCTTAAAGGATGTAAGCCAATCATCAAGGTTTATTTCGAGGAAATGTTGCCAAAATCGGGCATCATTCAATGAACGCATATCAGACATGTTCTGAATATTTGAAAGCATAAAAAGAGTTTCCCTTTCAAAGTACTTTGAGATTCTAAAACGTTGAGCTAAATCTGCAATGTTTTGAAATAACTTAGTTATTTTTGATACTTTTATATATGAACTTTATATTAAATTAAAGAATTCATTACACTAATGATTTAAGCTGCAGTTCCTTAGATTGTTTGAATTTTCAGTGACAAAAACTTTTTCTTTATAGTGAATTTAAAAAAAAAATCATTATTCCTGATGTGTTAACAAGCTGTTAACGAAATATCGAATAATAAAAAACAAAATAAGATAAAAAAAGACCTCAGGCTTAATAAATATATATAAAAAAAAAAAAAAAAATTAAAAAAAAAATATATATTTTTTCTTTTTATATTAACTGATTTTATTTTGGGAATATTTATTTATACATATGATTCTAATTAATTAATTAATTAATAAAGTATGTAATAATAAATTTCACATATAGTTTATAAGGAAAAAAGCACAATTAGAATCATATGTATATAAATTTTTTTTTCATTATAAACAAAAACCAATTTATCTGAAGAAGCTACACAAAGAGTAGCGAAATATCGAATAAATATTAATATTATATATATGAAAAGGACCTACAGTTTAAATAATTAGTGTAATTAATATAAAAAGAGGCCAAGAAACTATAATAATTATTAAGGACTTCAATTATTCAAAGGGGTTTTTGTACATTTTTGTAGCAATAAATAAAAATAAAGGGTCTTAAAACAGATACTTCTCTGAACTTTGACAGTTGAGAAGGGACATCTTAACATCTGTCAAATAAGTCGTTGTTTTTTTTTTTATTTAAATAAACAAATAAAATAAAGCAATTATTTGTATTTTAATAATTTTTAATAATTTTATGTTTGCGGGCCAACATTTCTTGTCTTAAACATGTTAACAAAACTGGACAATTAAGGTATGCGGAACGTTCTGGAGAGAAATATCGGTATCTTTAGCTAAATAACCATACATGGATATAGAATTCAATAACAAGTACAAATAATAGAATTCTTTTATCACAATGGGTATTCTGTTTGTTCAACGTTACGCACGCTGCGTCTATTTTATGGTCGCCATAATCGTTCTTTCGAGCGGACTATTCTCAATAAGGTGGATACATTTGAGTTCATTAGTTCATGAGTAAATGATCGACCAACGACCCGTACGTCGACCAAATGCAAAATCTGTCGACTACATCGCCGCAGAAGAATTTCGCGTCGCTTACAAGAACTCTGCCTTTCGCAGACCACACAACTTGGAAAATTTTTCGTCGTGACTTGGGGCTGCAGCCGTACAAAATTCAACTGACACAGGAATTGTAGATAGACGACAATAGACAGTGACGTGTGCTCGCTATACGACAGCAGAAAATGCCTGAATTAGTCATAAGAAACAATTTTATTTACGACTTCATGGCCAGCTGGGTTATCAATGTGCACACATATGTAAGTGTTGCATGTACATACATCTGTCGGTAATATTCAGTTGTAATGCTGAAAATAGGCTGAGTAAAATTCTCATTTTGAAAACAACTGGAATTTACAAAAAGCTAATACTGCAGTACTTATTTGACAATAAGAGTATAAGTATAATTTTATATGTAGGATGAGCTGACAACAAAGAGTATTCACATTAATTGTATAATGCACCATAGGTGTTCCAGTTAACCGGTAGCTGTGCTTCGTTCAAGCTAAATTCCCTTTAAATTCTAAAAGAATATTTAAAACGATTTGTGTTACTAAAAGTATGTTTAGAGTTTATTTCTGCCAATCACCAGAGATATTTTCCTTAGAAACTGGATGTTATTTATGTTCTTAATACTGCAGAAGGTTAAAAAGGAAAAAGTCAATATCATGGAGACATTCCACCGTCGAAAAGAATGCCTCTGTGGTACGTCAAAGATAGTAAGCATTTTATATAACTATGAGTGGATTAGTTTTAATAAAACAAATTTCAGCGAAAGCTTATTCACACTGTGGAACTTTTTACTGAAAATTTTTGCTGAGTAGAGACGATTTCATTTCGTGTGATTTTCATTAAAGTTTTGCTGTAAATGTTGGCTGTTTGATGCTAAAAGCTTCATAGCTTTGAAATCTTATAACTGAAAGTAATGACTACGTTTATAATTGTCCCAGTGTGGACGAGTTGTTGTAGACGATATAAAGATTATGACAGCCTTTTTCCAAATTCTATTCGCTTTTTTTTTAAACTGAAGTCTATATAAAATTCTCTTAAGCTAAAATATTGCGAAAGTTTTATCACTGCTTTATTTTTTTGATCAACTCAATATTTAAATTCCACGGAAGGCAATATGAAAGAAATGTCGTCTTCTTAAATACACATCCTTGTTGTTCAAACTTGAAATAACTCTAAAACTCATAAGACTTAGAGTTGTTTTGTTTTTAATGATTTTAAATTTTTAAACAACACATGTTACCAAAACAAAAAACTATAACGGAAGAAATAAAGGCTCCTTGTAATGCACATCAAATGCTTTATTTTTGTTTTTCTTGTGCTTCCTTTTTTTGTTTTTTTTTTCTTTTTGAAGACAGTTTATCTTCCTGAGCATTGTAGTGCTGCTCCTCTGCACAACTCCCATGTATTTATATGTAAATAATGAATGTAAATCCTTTTTAGTTTTTCGAAAAATAAACAAAAAAAGAAAAAATAATAAGAAAAACGAAATAAATTCCAGCATAAGTTTTATATGTATTTGTTTGTTCCCCAGCAAAAAACAATATTTAGTTTTACAGACAGACGGACAATTTTAAATTGCAGCCAATCACAAGCTTCATTGAGTCTTGTCATCACTGTGTGTTTTTTTTAAGGTAGAACGAAATTCTCATTTATTGTTTGTTGATTATTTTCTAAAATTGCTTCAATTGTCAAACATGTCATCAGGTGAATTTTGAATTTTGCCAAGTAGAGGACAATTGAAACAAAGAAACTTTCTAAGAAATATTTTAAGCAGCACTTTAGTTTTAGATTTATTTAAAAGAGATACATATCAAAACATATACTAAAGTGAACACACTTTCCCATACATACATATGTATATAGGCATAGGGATATATAAAATTTACACGCTGAATTAAAACACGATACTGAGGTTAATTTCTTTACCTCTGCCAAAGCATACTCTATGCCAGTCACAAACAAATGCAATATAAAATAATATTCATGAGATGCAGCAACGGAACTGGGAACATAGATTTTATGGAGGACGATAGAACGAGTAATGTTTTCGGACATTCATTCAACTTCACTGTTACGACATCACCCTTGACAGGGAAGAGCTCTGCAGGGAGTTTATGGCAATACCCAAGGAGCGGCCACGAAAACAACTTCTTCCATAACGCTTTGTGCGATTCGCTGAAAAAACTACCACAAATGGAGGCGTTCTCGGGGACAGACAATCTCATTATACGTAAAAAAGGCCGAGTTACGGAAACGATTTCCCTGTTCGAATACCTTCAAAATAGATTTGAAGCGGCGGTCCATTTTTAAGAGTTGTATTCCTCTTTCGTTTGGATATAAGTGATTTTTAGATATAGAGATACATACATATAAAAGATAAGAAGATCAGCTGGCGTGAAGTATCTCTTACAAAGTCCTAAGCAGCCAAGGAAGTTGTAAACTTATTTTGATACAAGAAAAATGTATTCAGTAAATATTGCTGTAAATGTTGCCTGTTTGGTGCTAAAAGCTTCATAGCTTTGAAGTCTAATAACTGAAAGTAATAAACGACGTTTATAATTCTCCCAGTATGGACGAGTTCTTGTAGAGAATATAAAGATTATGACTTCATTTTTCCAAATTCATTCGCCTTTTTGAATCTGATGTCTATATAAAATACTCTTCCTACACAATTTTCATACCAAGAACATGCTTCTGTAACGTTTATATCATCAGATGAAACTAAATGTTCATTGATATAAATATGTCCGCCTGTCCATCTGTCTCATTAGGTTAGGCCGGCAGGTTGCTGCATGTAAAGGGAAAGAAAAGTCCCAGCTCACCGCGGTTCGATTTATTATGGTCCCATTGTGATACCCGTTGTTAAACAACTTTAACGTGTTGTAGTGATATAGATCAGAGTGTCTATTAGGAATCTAATCTAGAACCCCTAACTGATAAACTACACCATACTCATTCTTATTAAAATTGGCCTAAGTTTTCTAAGATTGCAAATGACATACACAGACCTTTTTTTTTGATAATGTCGTTCAAATCGAATCAAAAACATTCTTGATGTTGGTAAAACATGGTTTGCTATTATGGTAATGTAATACAGTAGAATCCCGATAACTCGCAATCCCGATAACTCGTAAATCTCACTAACTCGTAATAATTGGTCGGTCCCTTGAAAAAATCGCGGTAACTCGTATAAAATATATGCATTTCGGTCCCCTCAATAAGTCGTAATTTTTTTGCAAAGTCAATTTGGCAAAACGTCTTATAAGTCGTAATTTCTCACTAAAACTTCTTCTAACTCGTAATTGTAAAAAAAACAAAAAAATGATGTCGCCGTAAAATGATCATATTATTTACCGTTATGTATTTTGTGTTTACCATAGTGTTTTGCTCTATTCAACTTGAATTTGTAGCGCATTTTCAGTTCATTAAGTAAAAATGTCAAAGCGGAGTTGCAACACATTGTGCGTAAAAACAAAACAAGAAATTATTAATGCAGTATCGAGTGGAGTAAAAAAAGTTGAAGTTGCAGCTAGATATAAAATAGCTCTATCAACTTTAACATCAATTATAAAAAAACGCGAGTTTTATTTAAACCTTTCGTCAAACAATAAATTAAAAAGACAAAAAAAATCTGAGCATCCAAATTTAGAAAAAGCACTGTTAAAATGGTTTGAGCAGTGTCGTCATTCTAACATACCAGTCGGCGGAGCACTTATGAGGGAAAAGGCTAAAGCATTTGCTGTAAAATTAGGTTTTCCAGAATTTAAAGCGAGTGATGGCTGGTTTGATCGGTTCAAAAAGCGACATAACATAAGTTTTCGGAAAATTTGCGGGGAAAGTGCCTCTGTGGATGATGATGTATGTTCAGAATGGCGTGCTAAGCTAAGTCAACTCACAGAGGGCTTTGACCCAAAAAATATCTTCAATGCGGACGAAACGGGCTTGTTTTTCAAGTGTCTTCCTGATCGCACTATGAGCTTAAAGGGTGAAAAGTGCCATGGTGGTAAAAGCAGTAAGGACCGCATTACAATAATGCTTGCTGCCAATATGGATGGCACAGAGAAACTAAAGCCACTAATAATTGGTAAATCAGTAAAACCTAGATGTTTTAAAAATGTGAAAACATTACCCGTCACTTACCGTGCTAACAAGAAAACATGGATGACTGCAATCGTATTCAATGAATGGCTTAAAATGTTGAACAGTCAAATGGAAAAACAACATCGTAAAATTTTATTGTTTGTTGATAATTGTCCTGCACACAAAATTGATGAAGATTTAAGTCATGTTCATGTTGAATTTTTGCCGGCAAATACCACTTCCAAACTACAACCACTGGATAAAGGCATTATCCAAAACTTTAAAACATTATACCGAAAAGAAATAGTTTCACAAATGATACAAAATATACAAGAAGAAAAAAATCATAACATCAATTTATATTCTGCCATAAATTATGCTTTTAAAGCTTGGCAGAATGTTTCAAAATCCACTATAAAAAACTGTTTTAGAGCTTGCGGTTTTACCGATTCAAACGAAATGGTAGTCAGCAGTGAGATAGTTCACGTACCGCAATGGGATGAAATTCCACAAAATGAAGAATCCACCATAACGTTCTATGAGTACGTTCATTTTGACGATGGCTTGGCTACAGAAGGAATTTTGACGGATGATGATATTTTGGGCTTAGAAGTTGATGAACAGGACGACAACGATGAAAACGATGTGGAAATTCCACGTGTTTCTGTTAAATGTGCCAAATCTAGCGTTCAAAAAATTCGTGATTTTCTTATGCAAACAGAAACTGATGATGCATCCTTTGAAGTTATTTTTAAACTGGACAATATAGTTGATCGTTTAAGTGTACAAAAATCACATCAAACACAAATTACAGATTTTTTACATTAATATGTACATATTGACATTGTAACTCTTTTCATTACATACTTTATTTTCTTATAAATTCTCATAAAAATCAATAAAAAAAAAAAATAAAAAAATCCCTCTAAGACGTATTTTTTAAATTTTACTCCCGATAAGTCGAAATCTCACTAACTCGAAAATCTCAATAAGTCGTAATAAACGGTCGGTCCCTTGCGACTACGAGTTATCGGAATTCTACTGTATTTATTTTGAACAATATTTTGGCCAGATGCTCTTTGTATATTTTATACATTTAAAAGCCTTACGAACATTTGAATTTAATAATTGTTTGCCTCTGTTTTAAATTCTTTAAGAAGTGTATACCGTATGTACATTAGGGGCATAACCAAATTTTGGACCTAGCACTATGCGATAGCGTATATTGTGTTATTTACGAAAACAATTTTTTTGGGTCGTTTGAAAATGAAAACCTCACCGACAAAAGCTATTTTCTAAAATCCCTAAAGAAAAAAATTTAATAAAAAAATTTTAAATATTTTATTAATAAATGAAAAAAAAAGTATTAAACACAAACACGTAAAAATTAATAACACGTTTTTATACAATATTCAACAAAAAACTATAAGATAATAATATTTTTTGAATAATTTATCAACTTTACCGCGTTTTGTGGGTGACCTTTTTTGAAAACCCTGAAAAATTAATATCATGGTTTTTAATAGTTTTCAATGGACTATTCGACTATGCTAGGGCCATTTTGATATTTGCAGTTATACACATTGTGCATGCACTGCTTTGCAGATATCAACAGTCGACTTAACATATAACAGTTAAAATTTAATAAAAATTATGCGAAATAACACAATATTAATTTTGTTCACGTTTTGTCAAATAATAAAATTATTAAAAAAAAATTAATTCGTTCCTTTGGGCTCGTCCGGGATTTGAACCCGGGACCTCCCGCACCCTAAGCGGAAATCATACCCCTAGACCAACGAGCCAGTTAAGGGTTAAAGAGTTTTGACTTTCATATTCTAAGCGAAAATTATTTAGTGCTGTTTTGGGCAAAACATAAAAAATTTAACAGAAAATTGCTTATTTAAAAAATAATAATCTGCAAAATGTTTAACCAAGAGCGTTGTTTATGATCTGGCTAAACTGTATGCTTAACAATGTGATTAATTTGAAAGAGCAAAAAATTTTTAATTCGTTTCGATATTATATATCGATATTTATCTGGCTTCAATGAGTAATTCATTGTAATTAATTAAAAGTAATTAATTTTTTGTAGAGTTTTTTTTCGCAAATAATAAGTGCTTAATGCTTTTATGGATTTATAAAATTGCGTAACCTTGGCATCACGATATTATAGAATCTATCGTCTTATCGCATATAAGCACTTTGTTTTATTTTAAAAATCTTTCCAAATTCCTTTTAAAAAAAATTTCACGAATGTCTGAATTTATTTGATATTTTAGTAAAAAAAATTCTCACTGGCACGTCATTCAAAAAAATTAGAGAATTCTGTCCTTTACGAAAAAAACTTTAAATAAAATATTTCTGAGGTAAAATTTAAGGAAACTATTAGTTTCATTAAATCTTGGTATTTAGAGAAATGTTGAACATTATTTTTTATTACGAAATATGGAAAAATATACAGCAGCTTGGGCTCGTCCGGGAAATCATACCCCTAGACCAACGAGTCACATAACGTTAATTTTATTTATAAAATTAATTTTTTAAAGGTAATTGATTGGCTAACTTTATGTTTTTTTTTTTTAATTGAATATACATTTTGCACTTGTCCCTGTACGGAGGTTAACTCCAAACCTGAAAATTTTCATTAGATGAAGAAAAAAAATTTTTTTTAAATCATGAAAAGGAATATGCCGAAAATATGAAAATGTTTCCAAAAACAATTTAACCGAATCAAAAAGGAAACTAGAAAGTAAAAAATAACTAAATTTAAATTTGTATGCATTGCTATTGAACAGTTTGAGGTGGGTGTTAAGTTTCCAATACAATATAACGGGAAATAATCAATATATATTTATGTATGGATATGTATGTAAGGATATGAATTAAAACGAGACATCAATATAGTATATTAAGGGCCTCATTTCCTAGAGGCCTAGTAAATAAATAACGGCTATAAACTTTGTTCCCACTACTGTTCACCGACTTCAAGCCGTTGAAGTCGGTTAATTTTGTTTTTTTAATTTTTAGTTTTACACTTTTTAGGGCTCGTTCTGTTAATCTTTAAAAAAATACGTTTTTTCTTGACTCGCCGTTAATTAAATACATTTTAAAAAAATTGAAACAATCAAAAATATAAAAAAATTTAATTTTTTACTAGTCGATTCATTGCCATTAAAATGGGATCACACTGTAAACACGAGCTTTGCAATCAAAAAATAATCTTTTATTATTGTTATTATTATTAGTTATTTATCTATCATCACAGCACTTTAAAATATAATGAAAAATTTTTATACAGTTAATATTGAGAATTTACTTAAAAGTATTTCAACAAATGAATTTCATTTACAATAATTAGAGGAAACTATTCTATAACTAAATTATTTACATTTAAATGTTCAAAATCGATCTACTCAGTAAAATGGAACAGACAAAAAAAAAATAGAGACGAATTGACAATCTCTTCTTTTTTTGAAGTGGGTTAAAAAACTATTTAAAATTTAAAAAACATATTTAAAAAATATTTCTGCAACTTGTTACTAGATTTCAGCACCAAAGAAACAAACATTATTCCCAACATTATTATTCATTTAAATTTTATACTTTGAATGTGCTTTATTAATGCAGTTTCTCTAAACTGCTGTAAATTCATTTTATATAAAAGTTTTTCAAAATGTTAATTACAACTTGGGCTCGTCCGGGATTTGAACCCGGGACCTCCCGCACCCTAAGCGGAAATCATACCCCTAGACCAACGAGCCAGATACCAATATTGCTAATTATAAAATTAAATTTTTGGTGGAACATATTGATTTGAATTGATGCAAAAATTAAACAGAAAACTTTCTTAAGTTATAATTTTTTTTTTTTTTTCATCTTGGACCAGCACTCAGGGTATGACCCCCACACATGCGATGTATTGTGCTGGAAATTATTTCTAAAGCAAAACTATTTATAAAAGTTCATCATCATAAGATGTTTTGTATGCTGAAGTAAGCTTCAGGTTTTATATAAAAAAATACTAAAATATTCAAAACTCTTTTCTAATGGATATTTTTTTTTTTTTTTTTTAATTTAACAACTTCTATTCAAACAACACAGAACATTTTTTTAACCACACTTCCTTTGACTTTATTAAATAGCAAATGAAATTAATTAGAAATCTAAAATATATCGTCAAAGAAAACTGTGCTGCCGGCTTAAAGATGTCAACGTTTAAAATAAAACGCTTTAAGTACTACAGTGGTGGGCAGATATTGTAAATCTTCAATCTTCGCTAAATAAATTAAATTATTGCCCTGTGAAATATATTCGTAGTTACTTTTAGAAGCAACTAGTTTCTTATAACATTAAAAAAAAAAAAGTCCCGGATTAACAAAAAGCAAATCATTTTCATTTCTCATTCTTAAAAACAAAACTTTCCTTTTTTTTCTACCTACTGGCTCTGCCTTTAATTTAAATTTACCATTTAAATTTTTTTATTTTTATTTTTTTTTAATTTCATTCGACCGTTTCTCCTTTTGTCTGAATGGAAATTTATTGCAAAATACATAAAAAATATAGCGACAGTAGAAAGGAAATTGAATGAGATTTTGTCAAGTGGAATTTAGAACTCCATTATAATATTATCAAACGAAATAAATAAAACGAAATCTAATAAAAATTTTAATTGCTTAAATAAATCTCAAGTGTAAATGGAGGCGACCCTTTTTTTGTATCGAATTTTATAAAGGTGCAATAAAAGACAAAATCATCGCAATGTATCGGAGAACTAACAAAGCGTAGTTAACAGCACTCATACACATACATTTAACAATCATGGTTAATAAAAATAAAATTAAACATTATTTTAATGTTGGAAAATGGAGATAAATTTAAATTTAAGCAGTTAAGGACACCATTATTGGCTTTTAAATATAGCGCGACCTTAAAGAAATGTGTTCTAAAGCGGAAACAATTTCAAAGCAACGCTAAGGATTTCCTATTTGATTTTTATTTATTGCTTTACTTTTTAAACGATATAAATCGAAGGCAAGTGCTTGGTATTTATTAAAATTTTCTATAAAACATATGAGAAATGTTTGCGTGCATTTTGGTAAATGAATTTTTAATCACACTGGAGTAGACTGAACGGCACCAAAATTATTCACTGAAATTTCTCAACTAATTTAAAACAATTATCAGAATTTTAAGTGTAGTTTAAGCTTGTTTTCCAGCGTATGCAGTAAGTTTGTAGATATAATTTTATGGTGTTTTCTTATCAGTCAAGAGTGCAATGCAATCCTTTGCCGATTTCTTCCGTGCTGATTCAAAACATTTGCTCTTTAATGGCCCGCTATAAAGCTATTTTACAGCGCTTGATAAGAGAAATATTTCTATTAAATACAGTAATGCAGTGCACTTTCACTATCAGATTTTTAACGATATCGAAATCTTTTTTCTTAGTTTTTAGATCTCGCCATTGACCTTGCCACTTATCTAGAAGCTGCATACAGCCAAACTATGACCTCAAAACGCAAATCTGCAGATTATCAATTCCTCTTTACTGCCATACAATTAAATTTATGAATTTTTTTTACCTTAGTTTTACTTGCAGCAGTGCTTCTGCAACGTTCAACTTAATGTTATCGAATATTTTTGCATGAGCAATAAATACACATTCATCAGAAAAAGAAAAGAACGACAAAACCTTCCATCAAATATGTTAAAGAAAAAATGAACATACTCGATTTAGCCATTAAATGCTCATCGTGAGGGTGCACTACACACTCACATCATCATATCGAGGTCCATTAAATATTTAAATTCTCTTTGTTCTAGAGTAGCTGGTGGTATAAATAAATTTAATTCAATAGATTTTTTTCAACTTGTGAGCAAAGAAAGAATTAATTGTCATATACTCGTATATCTACTTTCATCACTAAACAGATACAGCACTGCGGGCTACACAGCTACACGACTGCAACTGGTGCTGGCTCGTTGTGAAAACTTTTAGTCCGCTATTAAATTATTTTGATTGCTGATTTTTTATGTTTGTTATGTGTTGTTTTATAATTAATAAAATAAATTTTTAAGCATGAACTTATTTCAATTTTTTCATTGCATTATCAACAGTAAATCTGTTTATCTCATAATTTCAGTAAAATAGAAATTAGTCTCAACCTAAACAAAAGCTCTGAACATTGCGGTTCATGTGTAGTGTTTCTTTTTTTTTTCTAGAACTAACTTTACTTGTCAACTCATTGTCAAATTAGCATTGACGGCGCGTTATTATGATTTTCTCCATATAAATTGTGTTGTAATGAGAATTTATCACTGCTGAACATCGCAAACCGCTTTTTAGATTTGAGTTTAAGTTGACGAAAGACATATATTTTTTCAATTGAACAACAAAGAAGTGTTCAATTTGTGAAAATATATTCCATAACGAATATTAAAGAAGGGTGTGTGTGTAGAATATTCGTGAGTAGAATAGCGGGACCGATTATGGACTATTAGACTAGGTCTTTTAGAAAAGAACAAATGAAATGAAAAAACTGAATTTTTTTGTTAAAAATTTACATATATACATATATAAATTACAATTAGTTTGGAATAATAAGTGCTGGATGGTGCGAAATTCTTTTGCCATGTCTTTTTCAAAGAACTTTGAAATATTTTTCTGGGCATGATCCACTCAAGGCAAGACAATTATATTTCATTCAGAGAGAAAAACAATAATTTGTTGATTATATTCTATGAGACCAGTCGTGAGTATAGCAGTAGTTGATCCCAGTATATGAGAGATTCAGAGAACTTGCTTATAGAAATTTTTTTGCGTCTATACTTTTGACAAGAATGAACGGTTTAATACTTTCTATAAGAGAAGGTGAATAGAATTTTTTGCCAATCAGTCCTAACTTGATTTTTTTTTAAACAGTGCCCTATGCCACTTTCAAAATAAACAACTCATATATTTCTCAATAAAAATAATTTTATGTCTGATTATAAAATGGAAGAAAAAAAATAATATTCCCAGCCCTGGCCTCAATACAACTAAAAACTATTTAAAATTCTATTCTATATTCAGAACACACTAATTGCGACAAGAAAAGTGCAATACTTTATAGTTGTGCCAGAATTAATACATATTTCTTCCCATCATTTCTTTAGCTGCATCTTCTCTACACTATTATTTTCCAACTATAGTTCCCACGAAATGCATTGCACGTAGGGTACATCTTCTGAGCACTGGTGCAAGTAGAAAAAAATATTATCTAGTTCAAAATTCCTTATATATGAATATGAGATTTTCTTTTAAGACTTTAAGAAAAATATTTTCCAAATTCGCAAAATAATTTGCAAATTCGATTGTTTGCTTCATAATTGATTCTATAGGTTGGGCCAAAAGTCACGCCTGCGTGTAAAAATATGATGTTCGATGAATAAAATCTAAATAAAATAATAAAAAATAATAATAAACAAAAAAGTTATTAAAATTTTAACACGCAGGCGTGACTTTTGGCTTTCACTGTACGTTAAAAATTATAACTTATATGAACACACTTGTCCATGTACTATAATTCTCCAAAGTTCTAACGATGTTATTTAAAGAGAAATATGATGTAGGTATTATGTTGAGCATGCATAATCATGTCTGTATCATCGGTAAAAGTATAAGTGCAAACTGACTAATTGTTGGGACAGATAATGAACAGCAGGTTCAACACACTTACTCTTGTATAGTCCTCAACTTGCTTTTGCATACTTTTCTAAACATTATTCACATTAATATATGAATTTATGTCAGTCATAGGATTATCATATTTTTACGAAAGCTTGAGAAACCTCTATCATAAGAGTCATCCGTTCTTAGATTTTCTTATCACTGATTCGCAATGATTCTTAAATATTTCTCTGGAACCAAAAACTTAGAAGGACACATCCACTGTGGCAGAGTCACATGCAAACATTACAAACATAGTGTTAAAATTTGTGGTATTTGGTATAGTTAAGGTTCAAACGGCAAGTATGGTTTACTTGGGACCGGATTTATTCCATTGCGAATACAAATAATCTCGCCAGATCTACTCTGGACATTACGTCCAATATCATATCAGGTATAGAAGGCAAAGTTCGTCCTGCAAACATCAGACAATGCTGTGGAAAAAAATTGTGGTACACAATCATCAATAGTACTGAGTATTACAATAATTCACTAAATATTTTTCCAATAGATCTTATGCATGGGAAATACACAAGCAATTATATAAAAAAAAATTCATGTGTGTGTATAAATTTAGTAAAGTTTGTTTGCAGTTTATATTGCATAAAGAAATTTCTGTTCTATTGTTATTTGCGATGCAATTTACCGAATACAACCAATTTTAATGTGAACGTGTATTTTTCTCCCCATTTAGTTTTCCTCAATGAGATGTTTCATATACATATATTTTTTGCTTCATTTGGTATATTTTTTGGTGATACAGATACACGTATTCAAATCTATTCGCACATCAATCAACACATTTATTCATATATAAGTACATACGTATAAATATATATTTATAAAATATACATATGTATGTATACATACACACATCTATAAAATTCCTTTCCTTTCCTTCATTTTGCTATTCAGTTGTGGTAGATATTTTGTGTGAATATTTAAGGATTTCGCAATTTTTTTTTGTATTTGGTTTTCGTTTTGTTTTTGAGATTTGTGTGCATTTTTCATAAGTTTTTTTGTTTTCGTTTTCAAATCATTTAAATTCGTGAACAATGAAATGACCTTCAATTTAAAATGAAAGAAATTTAAAAACGTTATTTATACGTAGAGCGAAATTACGGAATTTAATTCAAATCGAAAATTCGAACTAAGTGTTATTGAAATGTCTAGAAATTTCGTTCGATATCGAATACCGTAATTTAGGCCCAGGAGTTAAACTTTGTCTCTCCTTTGCTAATTAAATCAATGATTTTGCAAAATGATTTCAATAGATTGCAATAACATTTCAATAGTTTTGAAAAAGAATATCCCACCTGTTCTGTAAACCGAGTCGATTTAAAAACGAGTGATTTCTCAATATCGAAATATATGTATGTATGTATGTGTAAAAACGAAAAATTTTTGCGGATTCGGTATACAGAACATACCCGTATATCTTTAATTTTTTTTGATAAATTTCTTTTTTATATTCAAATTAAAATTGTTGGTAAATCTACAAGAAAGTGTAGGAGCAAGAAACAATTGAGATTCTGTCACTGTCGTGCATAAATTCTAAACTACTAAGCCGATCGAGTTCAATTAGCTCTTAACCGCAAGCAGAAATGCCTACTGGACTAAAATCTGTTGATTTGTTAGAGAATATAGTTGACGAAAACACTTTCAAAATCTCCGAAAGTCTTCTTCAAATCGAGTTCAGAAATTGAACGATTTTATAGACTTGAAAAATATATGTATCTGCAAACTGGTTCCAAAGAATTGATGTCGAAAAGTTTCGAAAATTTTTTTGTTTCTATTTAATCTGTAATTTATTGTCAAATCGATTTTCGAGAGGCAGTAATTTTTCTGGACATAAAAACCAGATCAAATGCTGTAAACTTAGTTGGAATGAGTTAAAGTTAGCGGGTCAGATGTGTTCAAGATTAAAGTGGACACCTACGCATAGCGTCTCATTCCACGGGTCTCTCAACACCGAGTGAAATTAAGACGTTCACTACCGCCCCCAATGGGCACTTGGAAATACACCCCAGTGTACTGATACAGAAACACATGGGTTGCAATCTTAATTCATAGTCATCACTGGTCTATAAATTACACCTTGCTGAGGTGTTTCGAGCGGTCTAAAATCTGTGTGTCACATCTGAATGTATGTTAGTCAAGAACGCTTAAGCCAGTAATACTGTTTGTTCGAGAGACATTCCGGTGACTACTGTTGAATGGCAACAGCACCAAGTTAAGTAAAAGTCGTATGAGAATATATCTGCCTTCCTCACATATATCCCGAACAGACCAAAAATTTTTCTCCCAGCGTATCTTTTGGTGGCAACCACAGCCACTACACTACACCCCAACCAGCACACTAACTTCAATTTTTCAGGGTTGACACGTAGCACTTACTCAAGAGTACATCAGTCATTTAACACTAAAGACTAAGCGTTAGGGCAGTGGTGCTAAGCTGGCAGCCCGTAGCTCTAGATTAGAATCGAACTGTATTTTTACAGTCACACGGAAATGCAAGCATAACCTCCTTAATCTCTAGTAGGATTTCGAAGAGTCGCCTCTGCTGTTATCTTTAAACTCCCAGATATTTTAAGGCGATGCTAGACCTTTAGCTAGGTACCGCGGGCTTGCTAAACACCCGTAGGTTTAGAAACAAGTTTCCAAACCCCCCTGCGGAAGTTAGCGGCTCAGGATGAATTACGATTTTGCATATCGAGCCTTTGGTGCAATACAGTAGTAATTCAAAATTTGAATTTTTTGAGATGGGTATGCAGAATTGATCTTTGGGGAAATATATATCTAAAGGAAAAAAGATTATGGTTCTATGTCTAACTGTTCAGATTCTACAGCTACAAATGTCTTTATTGCCTCCAGCTATTTCCAACAATATTTATTTGCAATAATGAAATATTTCCTTTATGACAAGAAATTTACAAACAGAAAACATTACAAAACATGCCACTTTATTTAAAAACTTGTAAAAAAATAACTTTATTAAACGAAAATACTATCAAAAATTTGGCTCAAAACTTCAAATGCATTTTTCTCAGTTCACAATTTTTTGAATTACTACGGTATTATCGCACCAAAGGCTCGATATATTTGTTAATTTAGTGAATATATTTCTCTATTAATTTTTACATGAACCATGTTGCGTGTTAAGCACCTCGTGTACATATCGAAAAAAAATAAGCACATTATTCTACGAATTTTTTCCCATTTCAAAAATATTTTATAGCTCTTTTCATAGCCGTAGATATGCTTTTCTATCTAATAAAAAATTTTACAACTTGCAGTTTATGGACTTTTTTTTTATACATTTTAAAGCATGATATGTTGCACTTTATTTGTGAAAGTTTCGAAAATTGAGTTTAAATTTTCTAATACATATCTGAAAAGATTATAATTTTCTTTTTGAACTATATACTTCATTAGCAGTAGTTTAAATTTTTTAAATTAAATAGTCCGCTCCGGAGACAATTAATGAATATCGAAATGCTATTAGAATTTAAATAACAATTTCGATTGATATCGAATGCAATAATTTGCTATTGCTTAAGAAAGACAGAACTTCTAAAGGAGTGTAGAAAATCTTAATATTGTGTAATTGGAAGTAGTTCAAATGCGCATTACCTCCAATGACTTTTATATTGGCTTGTTCTTGCAGGCAGTGTTCAAAATGTCAATAATTTTGATTCTGATGAAGCTCTCTTTAGTAAGTTTCGTTGCTTCTGTGGAGGTATGAAACTAGTAAAAGTAATTTTATTAATTTTCAATTAAATTTAGTTCTGAATTTTCTTCAGAGGCCCATAATTCGAAATCTGAGCGTGACAGCATATTTTTTATATATCTTTTTCTTTTTATACAGGGTGGCACAAAAGGAGCTATATGGTTTAAATGGTTTATAACTTTTTTATTTATGCGATTATTATAATTTTTTTTTTTAAATACAGTATATTATTGGCGAAGATTTTGCAATTAGCTTTGAAAAATGATATCCTGTAAGTGATGTCCATTTTCTGCTTCGAACATACGTGCTCTTTTTAGCAAATTTGTCATGACTTTTCGCAAAATTTCGGGTGTAATGGTCATGATTTCATTTCGAATGTTTCACAATTAATTCCCCAACTCTTCTTCACAAAATGCTGAAAAAAAAACAAAGAAAAAATAATAATTAAAAAAGTTATAAAGAATTCAAACCATATAGCTCCTTTTGTGCCACCCTGTAGGTTTCTTTTTTAAACTCGATTTACGTCAAAGCTTTAATTCTTTTTTAAAATATATAGGCTGTTAATGCTTTTCCTGTTGAGGCTCATAATTTATTAATATGTTTCTCTAATAGTGAATACTTTGGAAGCTATGAATATGCCCTTTTCTACGAATGATTTATATTTTTTTTTGTTGGGTTTTTCATGTAGTTTCTTTAATTACATTGTTTTAGTAAATGACTTTTACTTTTAGTAGGAGGGGTCATCGTGGCGCAAATTATGATTAATTGTTATAGAACCAGTTAAAATGATTAAAGAATTGCAACCCAATTTCAGTTGTGGTTGCTAGGCGGCAACCAGAAATTTGTGATTACCAAAAAAAAAAAAAACACTAGAAAGCACTTAAATTTAGGCAGTGTCGATCTATATTACCTGCATAACCATGTTTAAAAACTGGTAACGGAACAACAGTTCGGTTGCTATCCATAATCGAGTCATAAATAGTTTTATTCGCATATGGAAACAGGCACACCAATTTTACATAGGCCGAAGGTAACCCCTCATAAGATAGTCAGAATTGCTAAATATTTATCAATCACTCTAAAATATTTTAATAATTTTTTAAATATAAGAAATTTCTGCTACACATAAATCTCGAATGCACTAAATCAGGCGATTTGCGTAATAAAATTTTTTTTTATAATATTTCACTTTTTGGTAGCGGTTTCACCCTTGAAATATAAATTCTAGTTGATTACCAAATTAAAACTCTAAATAAATTAAAAATTTAATGAAGACAATTCACAGAAGTGGGGTTTAAATTGCATTCTAAAAGTCAAATCGACTGAAAAAGTTAGAGAAAAATCTAAAAAAATTTTTTTAGCAAAGTTTATAAATTCACTCTTTGAAAACAAATTCAATTAAAAGTTTTTTATTCTTAGCTAATTCCTATAAATTAATTTTTAATGTTTAAAAGATACTGTTATTAATATCGAAGTATAAACACAATTGCATATGGACAATTAAATAATTGAAACTGTAAAATAATAAAAATATAAAAGACAAACAAAATACAACTTGTAGATAAACATCTACATACATGATTAAGCATGATTTTATTTGCTCTTGTTTATAAACAATTTAGTTCAAGGGGGCATATTGTTGCAAACACCAGCAATCCATAAAGATCCAAGAGGTAATGAAATTAATTGCTCAAATACGCATTAAATGCTTTGGCAAAAAAGAAAACTTAAAAGCACATAAGCACATTTATTTGCTTTCAACAATAACTTTGTGTATAGCCTTAAAGGCTTGTTCCAAACTATTTATAAATTCCTGGCCATTACAGCCATTTTCATAGGATGTAACAATCGCGCCACACTCTTCGTTCTGTATGGAATAACTGCAAATGGAAAGCAAAAAATACAATTAAATGATAATGTAAGCCTCGAACTAATGGATATTAAATTGCCAATGAAATGGAAATAAAAATTGTAAAAAAAAACTTACGCGATACCCAAACCATCACGTACTACTGGACCAAATGAACCGCCCAACAAAGCATCCGACGCTAAAGTTGAGGTACTAATAATATGATGATTAATGCGTTTAAAAGCGACTGAATTGTAAAACTCTGGCAAAGGTTTATTATTAAGGACAGCGGTATGTTTCAAAGCAAATAAATGGCGATCAAAGCCTTGACCCATAGCAGCTTCTTTGGTCAGTTGACCGTGATAGGTAGAACATTCATCTATCAGGGAACGTAAATATTTAGCGTCAGAGCTGGTTTTAGTAGATAATAAACTTTCACAGAATTTTTTTGTGGCCAGGGTACAGGGCCGCATAGTTTCTGTACGGCCATGCTTAAAAATAGCTGTACTGCAAGACTCATATGTGCCCACATATTTATTAAAGGCTTGCCTATAGGCCAATTGGAAGGCCAGCTGCATGATGGAATCTGGACTAAGACGATCTCTTTTACAGGACGTTTTGCTGAGTTGAGGAAAACGCAACATGTGCATGTTTAGAGATTTTATATTCTGTTGGTTTCTGTTGAAGGATTGTTTAACTTCTTCTCTTAGTTTGTCATCGATTTGGAAAGTAATTGGACGAACTTTTGTATTGTCCACCGCATGACTAGCAAGAGCAGCCAAATCATTGGTGCTCAAAAAGGGATTGTTAAGAGTTTCTTTATAGATTTCATTGAAGTAACGTAGCACTGCTACACCATCACCCCAGGCATGTTCAAAATTAATAGCAGCTGTACCATCAGCACTGAGTAAAACAGAAACGGACTTATCAAACCATCTGGAATGTAAAAGTTAAATTAAAGAATTTTAATAAATTATTATTTACATACTTGTTTACCTATTGGTGCCTTTCCCCGCCAGCAAATGCTTCACAACCGGTAACATATTGTTTTCCTCATAAACGGCATCTTCGGCAGTATCCAAGCATACACAAAATAGAGCAGCGTCTACTTCCTCGCTCAGTAAGGAATTGTTAATATTGTTCGTAACAATATGCTGTCTAATACGAGCCCACTCGTTGCGTTCATCGGCGGTGAGCACGCCTAAGGGCACCTCGTTTTCTGTTCTCGCTTCATCTTGTTTGATAACAGCATTTAAGCGTGCTAAGATCTCTTTGGCCGGTTCTATGTCACCATTTGAGTCGAGCACATCAACAGCGTAAATATTACCGCGACGCATTACCATGATATGCTTCGATTGCGGTGATCGCACTAGACGATCCTTTTCTAACTCTGGTATACGTGATGTACCAAACAAACGTTCATATTGACTCATGTCGAGTGGAAAAGCCTTAAAAACGTATGACGCATAAGTGGCAATAATTTGTGGTGCAATTCGCATCCAGCGGCGGTAATTTTCACTATCAGACTTTTTGGCATTCAAATGGAATACTTCTGGTTCCAGTACTCCCGCCTGCAAGGAACGCCAAAAGCGCAACGATGAAATAATTATATTAGCAGCCCTAACCGTTTGTTGCTGATACTCGGGCCGTGTATCATTTTTCATCATCAACAAGGGATTGTAGTTTAGAGGTAATGGTACGCGATCTCTTAAGTACATATCGAACCTGTGATGAGTTATAAAGCGAATTTAGCGAAAAAAACATTTTTTTTTCAAGATTTGAATAGATACTAAAATATAATATTCGGCCCTATTCCGTTTAACGTTGTTGTCGTTGTAATTGTGATTTCAATATCGTTCTCGTTTTTATTAACACTTTGTTCTTAAATTGGTATTTTTGAAATATATTGACACGTAGAGAAGAGGTTATTGAAAACAGAAATAGAAATTATAAAATTGTGATAGCGCTGCAACAGTTTACTTGTTTATTTTTCCCAATATTGTATATTTTTGCAAGTGCTGAACTTTATTTTACAAGTTCAAGTGAAGATAATGAATTAAAGAACATAAATATTCATTGTAAGATGTTCGTGGCAACACTTTAATATTTTTGCCATTCACGATTCAATGTAAGATTTATTATTTCTATAAAATAATTTTTATTATATTAATTTTTCTATTTTTCTTAAAATTTTTCAACACATTCAGACTCTACAAAACTGCATTTCAATATGTCCTGGAACAAATGCCTGCATACGGGAAAGTCTGGATTTAGTTTCATTGAAGCTGCATTCCAAAAACCATCAAAATGTATGGGTTTTATGCGGTTTTTAAGGACCTTAGCATATGGGCGATTTTTTCCATTTCGAAAATAAAATAAAATTTCAGTATTTAAAATTTGTTATCTTAATTTTTATTTGCCAAAAGTCGTTTCAAATTCGGTGCTCTTAATAAAAACGACAGCGAACAAATGTTTGAGTGTCGTTACTAATTTCGTTTCAAAATGGAGAATACCGATACATGTTCGATAAACGTTCGTAACGCCAATGATGATGCGAAATCAGCGTTTTTATTTCGTTTAAAATTGCAACGCCAACGGGTATAGAAATATGAAAAAAAAAATACCCATCAAAAAAATTAGTCGAATTCGGGAAAAATTTCATGCTTTCCAGATTCGCTGTTTAGCATGGCTTATGAGAAAATAGCGTGACAACTATTGATAGTTCTTCAACCGGGCAGAATGCAGATAAAACCAAATCCACATATTTAATTGCGTTAGAATTAGCAAAACAATGCCGCCCGTTCTCTGATGCAGTTTTTTTAATATTTCTTCAAATGCGTAGTTTGGAAGCCAGTGGTGCGAAATTCTTCACTGGCAACACTTGTAATATTGCTCTTTCTCACTTCAGCTCACACGTATGAGACACTAACCCATAAACAATGCCCGCGGGCGTTCTAGTGGTAAACACTGCTTATGTGCAAACAGATCGGCCTCTCAAATTATTTTAAGCTTGTTGAAATTAATAGACTATTTACATATATTTAACATGAATATTGAAATAAACGACGAATATCCATGAGATATGCGCATTTATAATAAAAGTGCAGGAAAGAGACGTAATTTTTGGCTCATTCTTGATGCTTTGAAAGAAGCGCTGTTTTATTTAAAAATCAAGAGCTCGCAAGTGGGACATTGCGAACAAAAATCATGCCTTTTCAAAGCGCTTTTCGAAACACGAGGAAGAAAAAACTACCAGCATCTCTGGCTTATAAACCTGCTTCCGTCGAAGCAGTAGTTTTTGCCGGGTTTTGTCCTAATCAAATATAGCATGGAAATATTTTTTTTAAACTATTTTATTAATTATTAAAAATATTTGCTTGGTTTCTATTGGCCCAAGTTATGAACGCTGTTCGAATGTGGTCGAATGAGTTGATCGAAGAAAGTTTCATTTGGTGTTATGACGCCTATTAAGTAGATGTGAATTTTTTTTTGATAGCAAAATATTTTTAAAAATACATATATTTATAATTAACAAAAATAATAAAAACAGTCACGAAATTATTACATTTTGAACAACTTTTACATATCACAATACGCATCGAATCATAAAATTCTGATCGATAAAAAAATTCTATGCTCTACAAAAATTTTAATTCAATTACCAACTCATGACAATTTAACATTCGGCATTTTTTGTTCGGTAGCCAGCGAATATGGAACATCGTAAGATACTCGCAATAAGAGACATTATTTATTTTCAATATTCTAACTTGATTGTAATTTTTTTTTGTATCATTTTACGAGAGTTGGCAATTTAAACTAGTAAATTAAAAAAAAAATTGGAACACAATGGCGTACAATTGAACTTTTTATTTTGTTTGAAATTTCGATTCGAATTGAATGTCTTCATTAGGCCCAAGGCGAGCTCATAACAGCTGAACTTACTAGCCCAGCTGACCGACTATTTAGCACTGTTTGATGTAAAATTGTATGAATTATTTTGACGATGTACAATGATTTTTAGTTGTTGGTGTACTAATAAGTTTACCTGGTATGGTTTAGCCTTGATTAGGCAATTTACAGCCTATTGAAATATTACAGCAAGTCAAATTTTTCACATATTTCTAGTATCTTTATAAATTCAAATATAATTTCGAAAATACATTATTTGATTTATAAACGAATAAGAAAATTTTATTTGAACTTTCTTGTAAAAAAAAAAATTCCACAGAAAACATCTTTCATTCCAAAGCTTTATATCACCTGTATATTAAACAAAAATTTTAAACACTCACCATGGCTCCGATATATAACTGGTATGTTTATTGTTCCTATCTTTAATTCTCAACAATGCACTTAATTCAGGCGCTTCGTTCATGCGAAACTCTGTAACTACTTGTTGCGTTTCTTCATATTCATCAGCTGTTGTTATTGGCCGCACAGCTGTCAAAAAACGTTCACAAGTCTTATCCACCAATGGTATGGGTAAATGTGGTAAAGACTTCTGAAAATACAATGTTGGTAACTTGGAACGCTGTAGATATTGATAAGAATCTGAATGGCTGGATGTTTTAGTGGCAAAATTTCTTATTAAAACTGACGTTTTAGGCTTCAATAATTTTTCTGCGGAAGTATGCATCATTTTATTCGCTACACACAATTGACCTCGTACCATTATGACTTAATTTTTAAACAAAAATTAAACATTAATATTTCTTTTGTTTTTTTTTTTTGGTAATAAATAATGCATTTTAATTTACCTATTACACTTTGTGTTACTTAAAAATAAATAAAATGTGAATACTGCAGCTATGAAAATCAATTCGAAACTAATTTAAAACTAAATACAAAGTCCAAACTTTTTATTTGTTTGCAGTTAGTTAAGCAACAAAAATAGCTCATATACAAGAAGTATTCATACAAAGTAGTCATACATCGACATCTGTTAATATAAGTATCTCCAAGTGTGTCTTTTGTTGTCAAAATCAGTACGATGTCATGCAATCAGTTGATTTCAAGAGAGTAAAAATTTTAGTATGTATATAATACGCTGGGTATTTAAGAATGTATACAGTATTGTATATGTGTTTGTACATATGTATGTATGGCTTTATGAAATATATAATTCATACAAACATGACTTCTGTTAAACTACTATTTAATTGTAAATCGTTAAGCATGCTGATTTCAAATATATTCAGCTGTGCCAGTTAGTCTACCTCAGAAAAGACCTCGTTATAACAAAATAAAAGACAACAACATTATATAAAGAAAATGTTATACAGCTGTTTGTGTTGTGTTTTTGTTTTCTCTTTGAATGCCAATTCTCTGTGTGTAAGGCTGCCATATTGCGGAAAAAATACTGTTATTCGAAGATCGATTCTCCACTTATGAATCGCTTGTGATACAAAGTTAATGTTGCCATATAATCAGCAAATTTTCAATTAAAAGTCATCAAAATTGTGCATGAAAAAGTTGTTACATAAAATTTATTAATTATAAATCGCTTAATTACTCCAAAAAGTCATAACTCAAAAAAATTCGTTTGGAAGAATTATTTAAATTCGCCTTAATGGCAGTTCATGAGCTGAATTTTAAAGCTATTTTTATAAATTTTTTACACAATATTAAAGTCGGTAAAAAAATTTTTCTGCTTTATTAACTATGAAATAGTATTTATTTGACTCATGACAATATCTATTTATATAAAAGATATAACAAATATATATTGAAAAATAATAATAACAAATAGTGCACCAGAGCACACAATGGGGATTCACTTACTGCCACAAACTCTGGATATTTGTAAGAGAGCAATATTCTCCCTGAAAAAATAATTTTCCTTTAGGTCTCAGTAATTTTTAATTGAGTTTATTAAACATTGCAATATTTCGACGAACTTTTTTGATCAATTCCAGAGAAATTATGAAAGTAAATTGGCCAGCCGACAAAATAAATTTAATTAAGTAATTTCCCAGAAGATATCAAAACAATTTTAATGAAATATTGAAATCCTGAGAAAATAAATGGAAACAAATTGGCTTTATAGCCGAACTTTTATTGCACAAATTATATAAAATTAAAAAAAATTTTTATTAAAATTTTTGTTAAAAATTAATCGGTTTAAAATACTAATCAACCAACGTTTACAAAAAAAAAAAAAAACATTTACACAACCTTTTACAAAAAATACATAATTATGTAACTATTCTTTTAATTATTCAATTGAAGTGGATAATTTAATATTTCATTTTTCGTTTTAAATACAATCATTGCCAACCGAAGGTCGACTAATTGTAAAAAGGTTTAAACAAATTAAATAGATTTAAAATCAAATAATAAAATATGGGTTGTATAAGGAAACTTTTTAAAGAAGCTATTTGGTTTGTTTTGTTTGATATATATACGTAATTCTCAAATATTTTTTTTAGTTCTTGTATAAACGTATGAAATTTCTTAAGTTTTTTCAAGAATTTGGTTAAAAGCCTACTGAAGATGTTGGCATTAGCACCAAATGAAATGCCGCATATAGACCAGCTAAACACACATAACAAACATAGATAAATAATTAAAAAATACATAATGATGCATAATAATTACATATTGAAATAAAACGTTAAAACGTATTTCTATAAAATAAAAAAATGTCTGCTTCAGAAATCCAATGAATTATTTGTCAATGTTAGTGAAAATTTTTAATTTTTCTAGATAAATTTAATTCATATTATGTAATATTTCATTAAATCAATAAAATGCAATAAAACCCTTTCTTTCGATTGTTGAAACATATTTTTTGCAGCTTTTGAGCGCTAAATTGATGCTACCACAAAATGAATTTGAGGGCAGCTAGTTTTCTATTGGTAAAAAAAACTTTTGCACAATAGAGTAACGCTTAATAAAATTTAAAAAATGAAGAAAGAAAATTAGAAATACTCATAACAAAAAAAAAAAAGAATTAATTTGCTGAATTTTGAACACTATTTTAAAGTATGACCAATACGTAGCAGAAGTTTTTCTAAAATTATTTGCAGTATTTCGTTAAGTCTTTCCACAATTTACTAACAAAAATATAATTCAGAGCAACTAAAATAATAAAAAAAAAATCTTTTTAAATAACTCCGATAGTCGGTTTGTTGATTTTATTATTTTTTAAATTAAATGATGTTGAGATCTCATGTCCTATAAGTTTGTCTATATGTGCATTTCATTGGTGATTATTACAACTCATCGGTAGTCGTTCAACCAAATTTTTGGAAAAGCTAAAAAAATAATTCCTGTTGATGCACAAACTCCCACAAATTCTTTGAGGTTAAGATTTTTCTTCTCATTTTAAGAATTTCCAGGATATACACGGTGGTCCAAAAGTAATCACCCGGGGCATAAGTAATCACCCGATGTTCTTTTACTGTAATATATAGTATATATGAGTACTAAAGTTATAAAAACATTTAGCATTTGCTCCTCCATAATCAATTTTACTGAGTTTATTTTTATAAAAAATACTTTAAGGGAATATCATAAGGTATGTAATAATACATTTCAAATATAATTTTTGTAAGAAATAGCATAATTTCGGAATTATATGCATATATATATATATATTATATATATATATATACATATATATTTTCATTATTGTTTTATTTTTTCTCCTTTATAAATTTTAATTAATTAACAAGCAGCTGAGCTTAACTTAAAAACTGCAAAAGAAATCTTTAAATGATACTCTATATATGTACATAAATCCTGCAATCTGGCAGCAATGTTAATGTACATATCCTTTTTATTGAATACATACTAAGTACCCGCACAAATTTATTTCAAATGTTACTCAAAACAGGCTGCTCAAATTCTTTACTTTATGTCCTTGGTTTTGTTTTAGCTGAGCGCATGAAACGAGCGAACGAAGCAGGCAAACGATTTTTTTTGTGCTACACAAAATGCTGACACTGACAACAATCGACAGGGGAGTTTTTGGAAAAAATTAACGACTGCCTATTAAAATTATGAAAAATTTTCGATGTGTTTTATTTACGGCCTTATTTATGAAAAATATTTTTGCTTTATAAAAAATGTTTGAAACAAACTAATTTTATTACCAAGTTTACATACAATATTTTTCGTACCAACAAATGTTTGTAGATACAGCAGTTAAAAATTTAAATAAGAAATTTGTTTATTAAACATTTTGTAAAGCGTACATATATTTTTTTTTTATCTATTAATAGCACAACAGTAAAACTTATATTTGCAAGCGAGACTGCCATAGAAAAATTTTAAAAAGTCAAATGAATGAATAAAAATGTAGTTGTGTTTAAGTTTATAGTTAATTTATCATAATAATGCGAAAATTACTTTGGATTTTACAATAAGGAAAAAAAACATTAATCTCCAAAAGCAGTTGAGTAGAACACGTATATAAATATTTTCTATGCCACTACACACGTCATCACAACTCTTTGTATAAACAGATCAATAGTTTTCAAAAATCGGCAAAACATGTGAAAAAATTATGAATTAAAAAATAAATAAATAAAAATTAAAAATTTATTTGGCACTTAATATTGTTTTTCAAATGAGAACAATATTATTGTCTTCTTTACGAAATATTTATTTCCTTCGCTGCCGCCTAAGTTGCACAACGTAAAGATAAGGATGCGCACCTTCCAGGATCATTACTTAATTAAATAAAATTCGATATGATTTAAAGGAGTTGCAATCACTTATTTGTTTGAATTTATATTACGGATGCTACTGTTGGAAATATAATTTGAGCATTAACACTTTGCTTATTCAACATGTATATTCACATAGTTGGCTTTGAAATATTTTTTATGTTGTGTCACTTTGTAGAAAAATTTTATATATAGTTTAAAAGAATTTGTCATCAATAAAAGTCATACATGTACATTGTGTTTTGTACATTGCTTTTTATATAAGAACTTTGTGGAATTACTAGAAAGGGTTTGCATCACCACAACTACATTTCAATAGGTTATGGGCCCAGACATACGATTTGGAAGTTGTTGAATTTTTATTGCAAGATTTAAAAAGAAAAAATGGCATCGTCGTCATTATATCAGATAGAAAAGCTAGATGAAAGGAATTACGAAACATGGAGTATTCATATGAGAAGTATCCTTATTCATTCTGGTTTTTGGAAGTATGCAAGTGGCGAAGAAGAAGCAGATTCAACCTGGAGTCGTGATAAAATTTTGGAGTGGAAGAGTAATGATGAAAAAACGCTCGCAACAATTTTATTAAGTGTTAAGTCTAACCAGTTGAACCATATTAAAAACATTAACAAATCTAAAGATGCCTGGATTAAACTTAAGGAAGTTTACAAGCCGAGTGGTCCGATGCAAAAGGTTAGCTTATATAAAAAGATGTTAAGTTTGAACATGAAAGACAGCAAAGATATGGCCGAATATTTAAACAGTTTTTGTGAAATTACGGAGAAATTAGCCGATGTTGGAATTAGTATTCAAGAAGAATTATTGGTAGTCATTTTATTGTCAAGTCTTCCGAGAGAGTTTGAAAACTTCGTTATTGCCATAGAAACGAGGGATTCTCTACCAGCGTTAGGAATGCTAAAGGTTGAACTTCTTGAAGAGTATGAACGTCGAAATCAACAAAACAAATCATCTACGATTGAACAAGCTTTTGGTGCAGCCAAAAGAGAAACAGGTTACAAGAAAGGTAATAATAATTTGAATGTTAAAAAGGGAAATTGCTTCATATGTGGTAAGAAAGGGCATTATGCAAATAGGTGCAACGAAAAACGTAATCAAGAAAAAACTTACTCTTTGATTGCAATGGCTAATTCTGAAAAAAGAGATACACAAACATCGACATGGTACATTGATAGCGGTGCTACAAGTCACATGTGTGCAAATCGAAATTTATTTTGTAAATTAGACAGATGCAGTGATAATATAATGTTGGCAAATAGAAAATCAATTGCTGCTGAAGGAATAGGAACAGTCAATATGTTTATAAATAATAATAAAATTGTACTAAAAGATGTTTTATATTCCTCAGATCTAAATGGAAATTTTTTATCTGTCAATAAGGTCGTACAGTATGGTGGCAAAATCAAATTTAATAATAAGGGTGCAATATTTACTGATGCTTACGGTGAAATAGTTAAAAAAGAAGAAAATTTGTTCCAATTTAAAATAAAAATACCGAACGAGAAATTATGTGTTGTACAATCCATTAATGAAACTTGGCATCGTCGATATGGACATTTGAACTATGAAAGCCTGTTTGAGTTGTCGAAGAAAAATATGGTGAATGGTATAAATTTGACGCAGAAACATCAAGATCCGTGCGAAATATGTATGGTTAGCAAAATTCATGCTATAAAATTCCCGAAGAAATCTGAAAGTAAATCTGGTGAGTTGTTAGATTTAATACACTCGGATGTTTGTGGTCCTATGAAAATAGATTCAGTTGGAGGTTCAAAGTATTTCCTCACATTCATAGATGACAAGTCAAGAAAAGTTTTTGTTTATTTTTTAAAATACAAAAGCGAGGTATTTGAAAAATTTAAAAATTTCAAAGAATTAGT
Source organism: Dexiosoma caninum (assembly GCA_963924685.1). Lineage (NCBI taxonomy): Eukaryota > Metazoa > Arthropoda > Insecta > Diptera > Tachinidae > Dexiosoma > Dexiosoma caninum. The sequence goes on from OZ004727.1 coordinate 13,980,472, forward strand.
AGAACGTCATACAAATCGTAAAATAAAATGTATTCGTAGTGATAATGGAGGAGAATATATTAATAAAGATTTTAATAATTATTTGGAGCAATGCGGAATTCAACGTCAGTTAACGGTACCTTATACGCCGCAACAGAATGGGGTAGCGGAAAGGTTTAATAGAACAATAGTAGAAATGGCTCGTTGTATGTTAGTCGATGCTGGTTTAAAACAAGATTTATGGGCTGAAGCTGTAGCAACAGCAGTTTATTTACGTAATAGATCTCCATCAAAAAGTCTCGATGGAAAAACGCCTTATGAAATATGGACGGGTCGTAAGCCATGTGTAAATCATTTTAAAATTTTTGGTACAAATGCAGTAGTTTTGAATAAAAGAAGAGGAAAATTTGAATCAAAAGGTGCAAATATGATGATGGTTGGTTATTCTAGAGTATCAAAAGCATATCGCTTATATGATAAGAAAACACGAGAAGTTATTGAAAGACGAAATGTTTTATTTAATGAATATAAATTACCCTGTAAAGAAATTAATGATAACATTCAAAATTTTATGGATTTCGAAGCGATTGTAAATAAGAAAGATGTCGATGAACAATTTGAGACAAATAATACCTCAAATCAAGAAGATTTAGAGTATAGCATTGTAAGATCAGTAAATAGCGATATTTCACTTGATGAGGTTGTAGAAACAAATGAAAAAGGTAAACGTGGGCCAGGTAGACCTAAAATTTTTAGTAATGGTAGGCCAGGTCGTCCAAGAAAAATATATCAACAACTGAATAATGCAGTGAAGGAGCAAGTTCCAAAAACTTTAGAAGAGGCATTATCCAGTCGTGAAAGTGAAAAATGGAGAGAAGCTATGAAAAAAGAAATGTCTTTGTTGGAACAAAAAGAGACATGGTCATTAGTTGATTTACCAGCAGGTCATAAAACTATTAAAAGTAAGTGGGTATACACTTTAAAGAAAAATAGTGAAGGTGAAATTGAAAGGTTTAAGGCAAGGTTGGTCGCCAAAGGCTGTAGTCAAAAATACGGCATAAATTACGAAGAAACTTTTTCCCCTGTTATAAGATACGAAACGATAAGAATGATTTTGGCATTAGCAGTTGAGCACAAAATGCATTTGCACCAAATAGATGTAACTTCAGCATACCTGAATGGAGATTTATATGATGAAATTTACATGCAACAGCCTCAAGGTTTTGAAAACAAAAGGTATCCAAATAAAGTGTTACGTCTGCACAAATCTCTTTATGGTCTTAAGCAATCCGGGAGAGCATGGAATTTTAAATTAAATGAAGTTTTATGTAAGATGGGATTTGAAAGTTGCAAAAATGAACCGTGTTTATATAAAAAAATACAAGACAAAGAATTGATTGTAGTCGCAGTTTACGTCGACGATATAATAATTGGATGTAAAAATAAAGCAGAAATATTAAAATTCAAGTCTCAAATTAGTAAGAAATTTGAAGTATCAGATAAAGGTTTATTGGAACATTTTTTGGGGATGAAAGTTGAACGTAACGGTGAAACTGGAGATATAAATATCTGTCAGGAAAATTATATTAAAGATTTGTTACAACAATACAATATGGAAAATTGTAAAACATCATCAGTTCCACTAGAACCAAATTTTCAAACAAAATGCAATGAAAAATGTGAAGAGGTTGATAGCACATTATATCAATCACTTATTGGCTCTTTATTATATTTATCTTTAACGACAAGGCCAGATATATTATATTCTGTAAATAAATTAGCACAAAGAAATACTAATCCACATGTAGAACATTTTAAAGCGGCAAAACAAGTTCTTAGATATTTGAAAGGAACTCAAAATCTTAAATTAAAATTTTGCAAAAGTAATCAAGAGTTAATCGGTTATGCTGATGCAGACTGGGGTGGATGTAAAACTGACAGAAAGTCACATAATGGATACATATTTTATCTTGGAAATTGTGCAATATCTTGGGAGTCGAAAAAACAATCCACAACAGCATTAAGCAGTACAGAAGCTGAATATATGTCTATATCAAATGCAGCAAAGGAAGCAGTATACTTAAGAAGATTACTACAAGAACTTGGTTTCATAAATGAAGAAAGTATTAAATTGAACGTCGATAATCAAGGAGCTTTAAAATTAGCAACAAATCCAGTATTTCATAATCGCAGCAAACATATAGATATAAAGTATCATCACATTAGAGAAGTAGTAAATAATAAGGAAATCTATTTGGAATACTGTCCTACGGAAGATATGATTGCGGATATATTTACTAAAAATTTGTCTAAATTAAAACATAATAAATTTGTTACTTTGTTAAATTTAAAAACATAAAATCAGTTTGTAAAATATATATGTTGAGGAGGAGTGTTGGAAATATAATTTGAGCATTAACACTTTGCTTATTCAACATGTATATTCACATAGTTGGCTTTGAAATATTTTTTATGTTGTGTCACTTTGTAGAAAAATTTTATATATAGTTTTAAAGAATTTGTCATCAATAAAAGTCATACATGTACATTGTGTTTTGTACATTGCTTTTTATATAAGAACTTTGTGGAATTACTAGAAAGGGTTTGCATCACCACAACTACATTTCAATAGCTACTACTGTGAATAAACCTAGTGCGGATATCTACATAATATATTGCATGTAAAGCAGTCTTAAAACCTGACTGAAGGTCAGTCAGTTAGATATCATTAATTCAGGAAAGTAGCGTTTATGTTACACAGTAGTTTTTAAAAGGACTGCGATATCAACCGTGTTATTTAAATAACGAACACAACGAATAGTCCTATAGAGAAATTAATTGCATGGCTGTTCCTGAGAGAGAGAACCCCCAGAAAAAAAAAATTTCTTAGAAAAATCGTAATCGTGAAATTATAATTTTGCTATTTTCACAAGCACACATTGCTAAAATAGCGAGAAATCATCAAGTCTGGCAACCGATAAAAATTCGAATATTTTATGTTAAAATAAATTAGACATTCACTGCCGCGGTTCGACCAACCCCGTCCCCTTACTTCTCTTATGGCAAGGAAAGGAAAACAAAGTGAAAACACTGAATGAGTCAGCAGTGCCTCTCAAAAACCAGGTCGCTATCTGCTGCAAAAACAATATTCGCGTGAGTGGCCTGCGAACCAGCTAAAATGGAGATTTCTGTGGACTTCGGTGCCGATGAAGCCTCCAACATCACCGCAGAAGAGAAAGTTAAAATGCTCACCTCTGCTGTTCATGTAGCAGAAACTGAGGAGTAGAAGGTTCGTCTCAGTAGAGACGATAGAAATCGGCTAAAATACTTCCTGGGTAAAGGACATGAGTTAGAAGAAGCATTAAAGCTTGCCCAACAGTCAGTTGCTATAAAGCGCTAGAGTGTTGTGGTGCCTCCGCACAACCTCTGGCGCACCAGACCCCAATTAGTGATTGGATTCCTTAGGAACCTTAGGATGGGCTGTCTATTATGCTGGACTTTGCACAATAGATCTTCTTGGTCGCGGTGCTTTCTGGGCCCTAAGATAATAATAATAATTTTGAACCATTCACGTGTTAAGACTTGTTTTTGAAAACAAATATTAAGCACAAAAAGAGAGAGGCTTTTAAACATCTAATTTTTTTTTAAATACACACAAATTCTTATCACACACAACATATCGACCTCTAGTGCCAACTGACACACAAATTTTGCAAGACAAGATTTTTTCTGATTATTTTCGTATTATTAAAAATGACACTAACGATCAAATCCAATACCTTCTATAGTCAACGTTATCATTAATTTTAAAATTTTGTAAAGTTTAAACAATGGGTAGGTTCCATAAAATTTCCAAGATTATTTACAAAATGTCACTTACGATTATTTGGCGCTCAGTGGTCCATATTTGTCTTTCGTATTACATAAGAAAATAATTTTTATTCAATTCATTAATTAACTAGTAAGTCATTTATCCAATTGCATAAAATTTCCCATAAGATTTTAGTGCCTGAAGTTTCAGTGAAATATAAATATTTTTTTAAATGAAACCCCTTCACTTGACTCTATATAAGTATGTACATATACACAAACTCATACACGCGCATTTATATTGTGCTAATTCTGCAGATGCATTTCCACTGACTATGAATCATAGTAACATTTTCCTCTATAGAATTTTATTATCGAATTACATTACATTTATTAGTTAAATGAAATCGTTAAAAGTCCATCAAAATAGTGTAGAACATTAAATTTTATTGCAAAATTTTAGTGCTTTCCCCTAGTATTATGTATTTCTATATATAAGTAGCAAATGTTTCATATGTTTCTAATCTTTAACATTTACAAAAATATTGCTATAAAAAAATAAGTGTTAATGTATTTGCAAAATGTTATGCACTGTGTGGCTTTAAAAGGAATTATGTTTAGATTAGGAATTTTTTTTTTGAAAACTAAGAATCTTCTGGGTTTAAATTCAGCAAAAAAAAAAAAATTTACTTATATATTTTTAATTAACACATTTAATTAGAATAATATATTTTTTCAATTAAAATTTAATCAATTCCATAAAATTTAAAAAAAAAAAAAAAAAAAAAAAAAAAAAAAATTTTTATTATAAACAAAAACCAATTTTCCTGAAAAGCTACACAAAGGAGTAGCGAAATATTGAAATAAATATAAAATATATAAAAAGACCTTAGGCTTAAAATAATTAGTGTTATTAATATTTTTAATTATATTAACTGAATTTATTTTGGGAATATTTATTTATACATATGATTCTAATTGTGCTTTTTCCCTTATAAACTATATGTGAAATTTATTAAATAAAAAAAAAATAAAAATGAGAATAAAAAACTAAAAATAGAAAGGTGAGTATGTTATAAAAGTAAACTCATGGATTGCTATGTTTTTGTTTATAGATTTTTTGGTTTGTATGTTTAATATTCAAACAATTCTCGTTTGATTGATTGAATTTTAAACATATAGATCTTGGGTTTATATTCAGACGTTGGGAAAAATCCACTGATGAGCTAAGTAAGCGTTAGCGAAATAGTACTATATGGATATGCTTTCCTCCTCAATTTTAAAAAAAAATTTAAAAATTTAAAAAAAAAAAAGTAACTCAATTTTTGAGTTACTTTTGTAATAAAATGCTTTATGATATTTTTCATACTGTATGAGAATATCATGAGGTATGTAATAATAAATTTCACATATAGTTTATAAGGGAAAAATCACAATTAGAATCATATGTATATTTTTAATTATTTTTAAATAAATAAATAATTTAATATTTTGCTATGAAATATACAAAATGCAAATTGAATTCAAAAATTTTTTTTGCTATTGAAATTTCGTGTGAAATTTTCGAAATAAATTTTAAATAAATTTTTAATAATAATAATTAAACATTTAATTGACAATTAATTTAATTAAGTCAATTATTATTAATTTAATTGATACTATTAGTTTTTTTCACAGCTGAAAATTTCATTAATTATTGAATTGATATTAAAAAATTTTTAATTAAATTAAAATGTAGTTTTTTTCTTCTAAGTAAAAGATTATTGATGTTTTATTCTTAAACATGCATTGCCAATAAATATAAGACACGCCACTGAATACATTGGAAATAAATCATTGAAATACTTGCTATAGTGCTGACCAAGGCAGGCATGGGAGTAAAGGCCTGCGCTGGGGCAGTCTTGAGTGTTACACTTTATTTACTGATATTTAAAGAGGACAACGAATGATATTAGAGGCCTGACCTATTCAGACCAATTTTCTATGCTATTTTACCCTCGAGCAGATGATGGATTGGGATTGCTACTATGACTATACCGATGGAATTCATTTTACACGAATTTTGAATCCCAGACATTCAAAGGCTTCAGAAACTTGCAGATCATGCGAGTGTCATGCTGATGAAAGTTTATGCGATACAAATAGACACATTTCGTGGCAGTTTTAAGCTGTCTATGCACACAACCTTATAAAACCTTCAAGTAACAACATTTGCCGATTTGTAGCAGTTTGTCTTGGATACTGGACCTGGGAAAAACAACACAGCCGCCTTAGAATAAATGGAAATATATAATGCAGTAGCGGTTGTAAGTACATACGATAAAGAGAAATTGGTTTTCCATATAGTGCGCAATTGCCCCCTCCAGTGTAAAGGCTGAGTTTGGACGTTGGGTCATTCAATATGGCAGACCACCGCAGTATGGCTGATTCTTACAGTACACATCAGTTTTTTTTAATACTTGTATACTTTTAAGCTTCACGAGTTTATGGTATCAAAACGTCACTATGTGCTAATTGAGCCACGCAGGTACGGTACGGTTACGGAGGTATGATACAATCAACTATACCACTCAATTTCATTGAGAAAAAAAAGTTTTACTGTCAGTGTGTAGTACTAAAGTGGTATCGAAAGTTAATAAAAGAAATATTTACAATTTAGTAATGTAGGCACGTTATCTTCTATAGAAAAGGAATAGTGCTATTTATGACAGATAGTGAAATGGATAGACAGAGGAAAGCTTCATTATCTCTACAACTTTGCTTTCGAACGTTTTCTATTTATAGCAGTGTTGCAGCTCCTCTGATATCAAGGAGGCATATTCAATTTTGAAATTTTTAGCCATTTTTATTAGTTATTTTACTTCGCTGATGCTGTAACAATAGCGACGAAAGAGCGCGCTCTGATGTGCCTGTGGAGTGGTATCAGATGAATCTGGTACTGTTCAATAAGCACTGACTAGGCCTTCGCACTGAAACCCGAAACTTTCCGACAGCTACTAACGGATGCTGGATGTAATGGTAAAGAAAAAATGGTAAAAAAAAAAATAATACCTTGAGCGGTGTCCAAGCATGGATGGAATCTAACTCGCTTAGAATTAATCTTTCTAAAACTAGTGCTATGAGGTTCGGGACATTGTCGGTACCGGATTTGTCGGTTCATATTCGAGGGGTACCCATTGGTTGGGTTGACAGATTGAAAGTGTTGGGTGTTATGCTTGATTGTAAGCTGAACTATGCTTATCATATTAATAGGTTATGTTCGAATATCAACTTCACGCTTCGTCGTTAATACTCCCTGAATGTTTATTTACCCTTTCGAGTAAGGTTTAAGTTAGCTCATGCCTTGCTATTTTCTCAGATATCTTATTGTATGGAGGTGTATTTATGCACAACGAATGGTAACATTAATACAGTTAAGCTATTGGTCAATAAGATAACGCGATTCGTATTTCGCCTAACATACAGGGATCATGTTTCGGAGTATGTTGCTCAAATGTTAAAGTGTAGTTTCTCTAATTTCTTAACAATTAAGTTGCTTATGAGCCTTTATAAACTTGTTAGAAATTCTACACCTGCGTTTTTAGTTCAATGCGTTCGATTTTGTCATTCATCTAGAAATACACAAATTTTCATTCCCAGAATACACACTTCCCTCCTGGATAAGTCTTTCCTCGTAAGTACAGCTCGTATATGGAATCGCTTGCCAGCTGTTTTAAAATCTTTTCAGTTCCTCCCCAAGACCTACCGAAGATTGCTCATTGCTCATTTTAATTTTGTTGGCAATATGACATAGTTTGTTTATATGCGACTCGCAGGAAGTTGGTGTGATATCGCAGCCATCGGGCTTACAATTTTTCGCTTACTTTTTTTTGATAAATTATACTTTTAACAAATTGATGCCGTATTATGATCTTTACCTTTTAAATTCTATGCTGATATTAAAACGATTGTTATCTAGTTATAAATTTAGGGTTATTTTTAATGTTTTAAGAATCTATGTATGTTTTAAATCTATTGTAATATTTATTTGGCCAGATGAGGGCTTTTATTATTACAAAATTCTGAAATAAATAAATGAAAATAAATGAAAGTTCCCAGCCCACTTGGGTCCCATTTATTATGGTCCCATTGTGAAAAAACTTTCACCATACAGAGCAGAGTCTCTGCTAGGAATCGAACATAGAACCGCCAAATGATAAACCAGCACACCGGGGCACTCAAAGGCACATCCGAAAAATAAAATCCGATACATATAATTTATAGGGATTTCTTTGAGAATTTGTTGCAATTTTGCCACCATAGAAATTTGGATATTCTTGATAGTTGTCGTTGTCATATATGCTGGACATTATGGATTGAAGAAAAATGTTTAATCTCGTGTAAATGCTTTTAATATTCTTTCTTTTCTTATGGTCTTAATGCAACAGAAAAAAACACGTCAAATAGTTTTATTGTTATTACAATATTAATGCAGTTTCCATACTTACTGGCATACCAATTCTTCTGTTTTTTTTTTACTTTAAAGCCTTCAATATTACCTTAAGCATTATCCTTCAGCGAGGAGTCGCTGTGCCACCGCAAAGACTTTACTAACATTAGCTACTAATGGTTTTTCATCGATTGAAATTGGTTGCCAAATGCAAATTTAATATGTTTATAAGAAGAAAAGCAACAAAAAAAATAATGAAATAGAGAGAATAAATATTCAAATACCAAGGATGAGCTAACAAAAACGAAATCATTCTTGGCTGGAAAAAATTCTGTAGAATTCAAACACCCACACATATATATATATGTATATATACGAATATACGCACTCTGGCACAAACCCACGAAACGGAACTCGTCTGATTTTATGATTACAGACCAATAAAAACATTAGCGCTCAAGTACAAGTTGAAGCAGTTTGAAATGGTAAAAAATGCAAATGTCAGTTGAAGAAAATACGATACGCAGCAGCGGTGCGCGTATCTTTAGAGGAAAACGAAATTCACGAGATATGCGGATGCTAGTTGCACGAGAGAAAGAAATTTAGCCAAAAAAAAAAAAACATTTTTAAAAAATCGTTAGCAACATCTTATGCCATTAAAAATGGAAATTTATCATTTTTCTTACACATTAGACATATCAATCCAGCATAGCAGACACATTAGCTACGTTTCATACAAAAAAACAATGTTTCTTTCCGGCTGATATTTTATATTTTGTGAGATAAATAGGTGTAAAAATGGAAAAAGGGTTTCACTGCAAAGTGATGCGAAGTAATGGCGCCAGTAATTACGGCTCCCCAAAGGGTGGCATGAAAAATGATTCGTCAATTATGCAAAATAGCCTTTTATATGTTTCAAAAACCGCCCTGCCCTAAATAATGAGAAACTACCCAAACCTTCTATGAAATATAGTCCCACATTTGAGCACATATTTCGTTATAAAAATTCAGGCAAAGTGAGTAAATTTAACTTCACGCGAAAAGTAATTTTTTTCTTCAAAATTAAAGAAAGTATTTTATAATTGAAGAACTTAGATTACCCAAGTACGCTATACGATCTCAACTGAGATTTTATGATTTGGTATACCCGCAGAAGAAAATGTTAAAACCTGGCGCGGCAGACAATTTGATGCCTTGGGTGACGCGGTAGTAAGGGAGCTTGGGAACTTCAGCTTTCTTCTAAGGAGGATTGGAGTCCTGGAGAATGACATCTGCTGACTGTGTCTGGAGAAGGCTGCTACAGCGGCACACAATTTATAAGAATGTCCAGCTTTAGCCAATGCCAGACTAAGGGCCATAGGCTGTCCAAGCAGCGATGCAAATGTCATGAGGGAACTTAGACTGGGGCAGATGCCAGTTATCACTAGGAGCTGTCTGATGAGGTAGGAAGTAAAGAATTACAATTCGACTAGCAGACCTCAATAGAGTAAAGACTAGATTTGGCACTGGGCTCAGGGATTAAAGAGTGTGCCACTTTTTAGATGGACAAGTAACCACTGGGATCCTAAGGGTTGGGTTGAAAACAAACTTGATTTGGTGGTGGTCTGCTTCGATGTCTCTGCCCTGTAGAACGAAATCACCATAGCCGCAGTAAATCTTTAAGCCCTTTTGAATGAAAAATTTATTTTCGTGAAGTCGATATTTGATATACGCTGCGGATTAATAACATAAGCTTTCCAATGAGAAAATAACCATCAAAATCGGTTGACCCAGTAAAAATGTTTGTTTGTGAAGCTGTATTCCCCCGATCCGGCTGCCATTAAAATGAGTCCACACGGTAAGCATGATCTTTCCAATTAAAAACAAAGGAATCTTCCAAACCCGTACACCCAGTAAAAATTCTGTTTGATGGGAGTTTTATTCCCCCGATCTGCCTGCCTTTAAAGAGGATATAATCAAAATCGCTCCACCCAGTAAAAATTGTTATATAAACAGACCTGAAAAAGAACCAGAAAGCCAGAAAGAGAACCTCCTCCCTTTTTCCAGTTGGTTAAAAATAGAATTCTTTGCGGATTACAGGCGGCGTGTAATTTTCTACAGTTAAATAATAGACTGTGTTCCAGTTTTTTAAGGATGTATCACTATATTTTAGTAGTGAAAATATATCTTTTATATTTTATCTTTTTTGTTTGTGATAAGTGAGTAGAAAAGTTACCTCAGTTATTTACTGTAGAGTGCATTGATTTCGCAATAATGCTAAAGAAATTAAATGCATTTTTTTTTTATCGAATATACGAGTGTGTGAAAGACAAAACAAAAGAGATGAAAGAATTTTAAATAAATGTTTGTTGAAGCTTTTAAAAAAATTGCCAAGAGGAAAAAACTAAAGGCGAAAATTGATGACAAACATTTCAGCAGTTATGGCTGCAAATATTTTATTGTACTCGTAGTTTTTCTAATTTTTGTCGGTTGCGCAATTCACAAATCTTGCCCTTAAGTAGAGTAGTTCTTCGCTGTTTTTATGTGGTTATGCTGATTTGTTTTCTTTCCTTTCTTTCATTTAAACTACATGCTATAAAATTTCTTTTTAAAGGTCACAAGAGGCGGTGTTAAACGGGTGAAAGCAATACAAAGCAATTAGTAGGAAAGAACGTAAACTCTCTAAATTTGCTAGATTTCTGGATGCGTTTAATTGATTATAAATTGCTGTAGCTGTAGGAGTTACTGTTATGGATTTAAATTTTTTCCATTACAATATAAGTGGTTTTTTCTTAATTAATTAATTAAGTTAAAGAATTTTTCTTCACGGAAGCTATAGTGGCGACTGGCATGACTATTATGAAATATATAAAAAATATTCATTTTATAGTATTTTGCACTGCAGAGTGCCCTTTGGAAGATCTAACAAGAAGCTTGGAATAAATGGGAACACACTATGCAGCAGGCTTAGAACGTTGAGGTCTTAAAATTTCGCAAACTTCAAAAGTATAGCGTATGTGGGGTGTAGTTAGCTGTTCTATCGTTGCTATGCCATGCTAATGCTGTAATGAAATCAAGCCCACTCTTTGCGAAAATCACTCGTACCTGTGCAAAATAGGTTCATCATCATATATTTGTTGTCGATTTGGCTGCGAATCGTACAATGCTTTACAGAGGAAACTCATTTTTCGGGCATTTAGCACAGGTCTGCAAATATATTTCTTAACGAACAATAAGTTGGACTGCATTCGTAAACATCTGTGTGCGATGTCAAAACATTGTTTAAAACAAACAATTTCAATTTCTAACAGCGCAAATAAAATGCATTGTAATTTTAATTTCGAGAATGCTGTTGGCATTTAGGAGCATTTCTTTGTTTTACATCACTAAAATAACAAAGAGAGCGGCAAACAATAATTTTAAAGATTTTTTTGATTTTATGTGGTGAAAACCTCCTAAATAAATAATACATTTTTTTTAATTAACAGTTTCTTGTTTGTTAATGAAAGCGTTTTGTAGTCTTCGGTATTTTTCGGTCATGGCTTATAATAATTTTAAATAATGAAATAGTTACGTTTATTTGCATCTCCACTGCGAAACAGAAGACTTTAAGAATGTCATACTTTGAGAAAGTATGTGCGGTTGCGTTTGGCAAATCGTGACATTGCTTGCACTGTAAAGCATGATGCGTTTCGGAATTCTGTCATAATTTAATAAAAACTCTACAATTTATATATCAATGACAACAGTCCTGTCGATTTCTTTCTTATTCAGAACACTTAATTAATGATTAATGATTTGCGCAATGCCAATCATAGCAAAGAGTTATTATTTTCTTTTAATTTAAGACATACATTTATACTATTTTCTGAAAATTTACTGATTTAACCTTCCTATACCGGCGCCAATTTTTGTAACACATATATCCGCGCACGGTCTCACAGACCGAAAGTTTGCACTAGATGAAATACTAGTTTTTTTGAAACAAAACTTAAAAAAAACGATTTTTATTTAAACTCAATGATATAATAAAAAAAATAAAACCATTCAGTAAATTAATATTCAGTAATTTTATTGATTTTCAGTCGTTAGCATATTAGTCTTCAAAATCGAAAAAAAAAACAAAAACAAAACAAAAACATATTTTTTTCTTCAAATAAACGAAAATTAATTTTAGAAACTTAAAAACACTCCTTGTACATAATACATAAATTACAGGTTGATTTAATTATCAGCCTTTAAATAAAAATTAGGGCACATATCACATTTCATATAAAAAACAGCCTTCAAAAACGTTAGTGTGCTGCATGATTTGAAGGTGGAGCTTTATTCCATCTAGTGCGTCCATCTTTACCAAGATAAAATCCTCTGGAACTTTGGCGATCTTCAATCTCATCACACTCCTCGTCGTATTCTTCATCATCTTACTGCTCGGTATTATAAGTTTCTATATCGGCCTCAAAAAAATCTTCAACCTCGCTGTCATTTTCATCCTCATACTCAGAACTCGAAATTTCTTCCTCCAAAAGTAGTCTTATTTGCTCTTGATTCATTCTGATAATTTAAGATACCTGCAAAATAATAAAATACACAACAATGAAGAAAAAACACAAACAAAATAAAATTTTTTACCTGCACACACAGCCCAATTGTTATCAAATACACCAATATGTCCGTCTCGCACAAACACCAAAACAGCACTAAAACAAAGCTGGTAAAAAAAGCGGCAGCTAACAGAAAATTCAAATTTCTAGGGTTTCTGGAAAAAAGAGCATTTACGTAAAAGCGGTTTGTCGGTCTCACAGACCAACGCGCGGGTATAGGAAGGTTAAATATATTTTCGAACTTGTAATTATCTTCTAAAATTACAACCAAATAGTTTAGCTGTGGCTATCATTTTCTTTTTCCTTTTTTTTTTTTTTTTTTTAATTTCACTACATTAAGTGAAATGAAGAAAAAAGGAATTTCTTTCTATTTGCGTTTTCTGCAGTTAAGTTTCATTCATTTGTTTTTATATCGCCAACTTTACAGAAAATAAAATGTCAAAGTGGCACTTGGAAAAATTGATACAATATTCAACGTCATTTCTTTAGACACTTTACAATCCCAGCAAAATGTTTGTGTAATAAACTTGTTAGTTTAAAGATTTTTTTTGTTCATGAATTCATGAAGATGCTCGTCATCTGCCCGGATTAGAACTGGAGATATTTTTTAAGCATTTTTTATTTTTATTTTATTTTGCAGATAATACAGAATTTTATAAAATTTTATAATGTCATCATACTCAGTGGATTGGTTTTGCTAGCGACAGAAAATGCCAATTTTTGGAAAAATCTGATTATGAGCAGAACTGCTCAGAAATTACTAGAGCATTGCATCAGCGACAATTACGCTCTGTCAGATGCACTGTTTGGTGTGGAATCATGGCTGATAAAGTTATTGGTCCATATTTCTTCGAAAATTAAATTAATGAGCCAGAAACCGTCTCTGGGGTGGTATACCGGACCATGTTGGAAAATTTTTTACGTCCGATAGTTCTCAATAATCGTAACATATGATTCCAGCAAGATGGTGCTACAGCTCATACCGCAAGAGCCACAATGGCAATCCTGCCGAATAATCAGAAGAATCAGTCAATCCAAGTTGGCCCACCCTGTACTAAAAAACGTAATAATTGAAACAAAGTTTTATTAAAACCATTGATCGATAGAATGGAAATGCGGATTATACTTTTTTAAACAGTGTGTCATTCAGATCCTTCAGATCTTTTTTTAAAATTTCATGAATAATCGCAAAATCCATATTGAAAGTCGCGGATTTCCACGTAAACTACTTTCAACCAGTTCAATGTTTTCGAATCGACTGGGCAATGGCCGTGGGGCATTCATAGCCGAAGCAGTTGCGCGAAATCTTTGCACCCACGAACGAACTAAATTTACACTCGGTCCATCACTTATTCGCCGAATACCGAACTTTGAACAAAATTGTCGACAAGCAATTACTTAAGAATCGTTACTCTTAAAAAATGTCTCCACAGCGAACGCACGATGTTCACTCGACCATAATTCCAACGGCGCCACCATCCCTCCCCATCGTTTATTACTTTTTGAAAAATGTAATCGTATTTAAAAAAATTTCCGACCAGACACCCAGTATTAATTAGTGCTTTCGAAATTATCACTTTATAATTATTTAAATTTTGTTCATCAATATTGTTGTTGCACATTGAATATCTCTTGTGTGCATCTTTGAACTGGTGCATTTTTTGCTGGTACACCTTTACAAAACAATAATAATTACTTGCAATGAGATAAATTTTTCACTATAATGACCTGTTTGGATGACAATAGTTGCGATGGATGCTGCTGGTAACTTATCACTCTGCATTGTATGAAGTTCAGAACAACTGTTGATAGATGCAGTAGAGGTAACAAATGTTAGTTGAAAAGTTGGAAATTGTGGCAGGCTTTAGAACTTAGTCGGATGTTTTGCTAAATAATAAAAAAGCCAGTGTCATTATTTAATTTTATCGTCAACGGAGGAAGCGTGGTATTGCGATGTGCTAAAGAAAATATGGCATTAAAGTGAAAAGGCGGCAGCCGTCGTTATGTAGGAAATTTTTTTCTTAAATTAACCTTTTGACTTATGGAGCTGTTTTAGCTAAAAAGAAAAATCCTTGCCTTGAGTATTGCCTATATTGTTTCAAATCATGGAGTACGCATTCTCATCTCTTCAAAAGAAAATATTAAAGCTGTGAAATTGCAACAGAAAAAAAATGTACTCACTGAACACATAGGCAGCTGATTATGAATGAAAACATTGAACACTATCAATGACATATGATTTGTATTTAAACATATAACTACAGTAAAACTGCTATAATTCGTACACCGTTCATTTGAAAACCTCAACAGTTCTAAATAAATGACTGGTGAAGAAAACACTTTAATTCATTCAAGAAATTGCATTGGCAATAGAAACTATTTTTTTTTTTTTTTTTAGATTAAGATTTTAACAAATTTTGTAAATTTCATATTGAAAGATACAAAATTAAAATAACATGAACAAAAAAAAAATATCAATTTGCTGCCCTCGTTAATTCGGTTAATTCGGTTAATTGGTTTTTTTTTTGCAGATCAAAGTCTGAGAAAACCCTCATGAATCTTACTGAATCTTACTGAATCTTACTGCAATTTACAGTTAGCAACAAAAGTTTAACAAAAACAGAATAGATTTTTTCGTTTGTTTATTTTAATTGGTAGTTTTACTGTATGACGTAAAAATGCAAAAAAAAAACCTCATGGGACATTACAATTATTAGTAGAAAAGAAAATAATTCAATTTAATGGAGAAAAGAAAATATAAATTGTACAAAAAAAAATTTAGTAACGCTTCTTCAATACTTCCATCAATTTTGGCAAAAAAAAATTCGAATTCATGTGGAAACGTCTACAGGTAGCAAAATAAAATGATAAAAAGAAGCTGAATATACAGAATTATAGAAGGGCTTTATTTCGTTTAATCGACATCCATTAGAAAACTTCTGTAATTCGTCAAAAAAAAAAAAAAGCTGGTCTCTTCGATTACGAATTAATAGGATGTAATTCCGATCTTTATTATGAAAATCAGGATGCCGATGGCATAGAGTCCTGCCAGCTGATATAAGGAAGGATCCATTATTTATGTCAAAAGACGTTAAAGTATGGAATCCCCAACCAGTTCACGTGCAGTTCAGTTACCTCAGGATAGCTATATGCTTGTATTGGTGTTCTCATTTTGGCATTTTATTTTTGATTGCACTTATTTTATGTTTTAGCTATAATTGCAATTTATTCGATCAAAGAAAGAAACAATGTTGGATTGGTTCGATGTTGACTATGGACATCCCATAATCCAATGTTGACTGCAAAGATCGGAGCTGTAAAATGCTGTAAAAGCTTTCCTTCCTGTCTATCCCTTCACCGCCTGTTATCTATACAACAGACTATTTACTCTAATTGCAGTACAATGCAGCGTATATGTAGGGCTCATCCCGTAAGTGCTGGTGCAAGATAAAAAAATATGTACGTATTTATATAAAATAAAAGAAAAATTAATAGTATTTCTATCTAATGATGAAAAAATATTATATATATTAAAAATATTTCCATTGAATTAAAAAATTTTTCATTTAGTTTTTGTTCGTTTCAATACTAAATTTCTGAAATTAGTTGTTTGTAATTTTTATAACTATCAATTACTTTAATTCATCAATAGTATAAAATAATTTAATAAAAAAAGAGGTTTTTTCAACATTTACGATTTTTAGTATTTAATATTATCAATTCTGCAGTAGGACCTGTTTTATTATTTTTTTTTATTTAATTAATTATTTTTTTATTAAATTAAAGTATTTTTGAAATTAGTAATTTAATACGAATTAACATTTTTTTTCTGTACAGTGAATTTCTTTTCGTGTACATAAATAAAAAAATATTTTTCCCATTTTATTTTATTGTGGGAATCAGTAAAATTGTTCCTTTTAATTCAATTTACCGTTAAACATTTCCTGTCATTCATGCACAAACAAAATAACTTTGTTTCTCACAATTAATAGCTTTTCTATGGAATGAAATAAAATACAAAACATAGTCTGCGTTAACTGTGTTATAGAATTTTTTGTTTTTTTTGTTTTCAGGAAATGAAAAACTCTGCCACATTGTAACTGGACCGGAGTTTAAATGTGGTCATACTGCTGAACACGATTTTTAAAATTGAATTTTCTTTCTACAGAAATACAGTAAAAAAATAAGGCGTGCACAGCAATAATACATGTTGCAGTTAAACTACGTTCCATATGCATTCTTTTTTTTATTTTATTTTTTTTTTCGTTGATCTTTGCCAAATTTAAAAGTCAATTAGTAACTAATGTTTTAATCAAAAGGTGCGTGTAGGCTTTCAAAGAATAACAAATATGTATATTTTATTTTGACAAATCCTTTAGATTTGCTCTCCTTTCTATAAAACTGAACTGCAATTGTGCATTTCTTATATGTACCCTGTAGGAAATGTCAATAATGAAACAGTACTACAGACTTACTATGCCCCAGGCAATGTAATTTACTATAGACATTTAACATGTATGTGTTATTGAGAAAGCACTAGTTCTATGACATATGCGGACATATGTTTTTTTTCAAGACAATACAAACTCTATGAAGCTCTTACAACTTGTCTGTAGATTCAGCCAGGGTCTAAGCGGAAATCGAAACCGCACCTCCATATTGATAAGACTAATGCTCATGTACTAGACTACGGAGGCACCCTAATGAATGGTAATGGAACCAGAGAATTACTATAGATTTACTAAGACTATTGACTAGTTACTTCTTTTGGGTACTACCGTCGCACTACAGACACTGAGCTTAGTTTCGTGATAGTTTTTTTTTTTTTTACAAACTTCTACTACTTTCCTTAGCTGAATTTTTATAGCTATGCGACAATAATTCCCGCGGAAAACATATCTGATTGATTCACCAACAAATTTACTGCTGAAAGTGTTACCTCCAGACCTTCTAACTGCAATACAGCCAGCAGTCACTCCGAAGAGATTCTGAAAGAAACTGTCTCAATGTGCCACTTTTTTTAAATTTTCTTGCAAAGTGAATTTTGTAGAAGACAAATCTTCAAAAGACTGCACAAAATTTCTAAAGTTTTGACTTTTACTAAAATGTATTTCTTAATTCTCACTATTGCTATTTTTATAAAAATGACAATTTTTAAAGAAAACTTTAATTTGCCCGTTTCACTTTTATTTTCAACAGAAACGGAAACAATTAAAAAAAGGACTGGCATAGTTTTTCAGCTGTCACAAGTTTCTCTACACATACGCGGCAAAAACAAAATAGTAGATAATTTATTGACAATGCCGAACATTATTGCCGTCCAAGGAGAGATATCTTCTTAGGAAACATAGACAATAAGGATGGCGATAGTCGATATAATCTGCACGTTAACTACAAAACGAAAAATTTTTCCTGGGTTCAACTCAAGTTCAGACTCTTAAAAACATTTCGCATTTTTCTGTTGTGCATTTGTGTGTCTTCGTGTCAGTTGTTGTCGGAAGGTTTCAGTGGCGAACGCCTAGTCACTGGCCACTGAACAGTAACGGCTTCAGCTGGTATCCAATACACAGGCACATCAGAACGTCCTCCTTCGTCGATATGGTGCAGCATCGGCAAGTAAAATAATTACTAAAAATTGCTACTAAAATCGAAGCTTTAAAAAATTTCAAGATAAAAAAAAGCAAAAAAAATGTCACCAATTTATGCGACAAAAGTGGTGATTAGGAGCTACTTTACCCCAGGCTTCCTTCAGGGTAGAGACACACATTTACAGATATGTACATATGTATATGTGTATGTACACACTCGTACATACATATCTACATGTATGCATGTTGTTTTGTAACAACTGAAATCTTTTCTTCTTATACAACGTTTGGGAGTTTTATTAAGTGTTTTTCTGTACTCCATATCTTGTACCATTTGGAGTTTTTAAGTGTAAATTTACATAAACTGTTATAAAGAAATATTGAGATTGTGAAAAATGTATTCAAATGCTTGTTTTATAGACAGACACACTCACACTCACACACACACACACACACAAACATACTTGCTACAAACGATGCGAAACAAAATGCAAATAAAGATGCATAATATGAATAAATTTCTTTCAAGTGAGTATGATGTAGTAAATGTGTGCTTGTGAAATAATACTGCCATTCTTTTCCTGCACAGTCATACCTACACACATGTACATACATATGTATGTATATGATATGCGATGTTGTTGTGTATGCGAATACATGTGCAAACATAAATGCAAAATAACTAGAGAGCATTTGTAGAGCATAGGGAGTGTAAAAGCATTGTCTTTTATGACAAAACATAGAACTGAGTAGAATTAATAATTCAGGTTATGTTTGAGCAGTGAATACTTGGAGTTACATGATTCCCTTGCCTGTTATTGCGGAGAATTGTTAGAAGACGGGTTTAATTCCCATCAGTAGTAAAAATTTTTCGCCATTATAATTACAAATTTCTGGCATTTGTATGGTCTGTTGATATTATCTAATGTAGTTAAGTCATACTAAAAGTTTGGGAAAATTCGAAATAAATTTTAGCATTCAATAGAAGTAAAGTTGTTGACGGAAAGTTTTATTGGCGGAAGATGAACTACTGTACCGACTTTAGCTGTAACCAATCCAAAAACAGATCAGAGCACACCCCTTCGTCGGTATTGTGTAGCATTGACGAAGTAAAATAATAATTACTAAAAATGGCTACCCAAAGGAAGCTTCCAAATTTAATACGTCTTCTTGGCATCACAGGTGCTTCATTTGTTTGAACGTGCAAAGCAGAGTTGCAAAGCTTCAGCTCCTATCATTTCTCCTGCTATCACCTTTCTTCTAGTTCAAGCACAATGCATCGCATGTGTAGCGGGACGTCTTCTGAGTGCTGGTCCAAGATAAAAAAGTTTTGTTGTGTGTTTTTGAGAATTTTTAAAGAAGACCTATTTTTTCTGAGGTGGTATTTTGAAGCCTTGATGACTTGGGACTGAGGAGTTAATGCGCACCACAATTAAGACATCATAAATCTACTCAATGGAATTCACATTTAAATATGTCTCGAGTTTATAATAGATAAGAAACTAAAATTTAATGAACATATTGAGCACGTATGCAGAAAAATCCGTAAAAAAATAAGTTTTTTTTTTGGTAGAATTAGGAAAAAAATATCAAAAACTACGGCGATATATATCTATAAGACTATAAAAAAAACCACACTTCAAGTACGGGTCTACTATTTTATATACATGTAGCAACACACTCCACTTGGCAAGAAGGCAGAAACTTCAAAATAAGGCTATGGGAATAATATTAAAATGTGTTAGATATACTGAAATAAATACAATGCTATGAATATCCTCAAATGGTTAAATGTGAGACAAAGACTTCAACTCAACACGCTCAGATTTATTAAGAAGATGAAACAAGGTGATGCAAATAAGATATGCAGGAGAAAGCCAACCGTACGGACTACGAAATGTAAACGATTTTCAAGTACACAGGGTTATGTCAACATCGATGCAGAGATCGCTGTTTTACAAAGGCTTACAACTCTATAATACACTGCCAAATAATATGAAAAATGTAAATAATAAGAATGTATTTAAAAAATAAAATATATTAATTTTGTATGATTTAATAATATTGATAGGAAGTTTAAATCATGTAACATGTATATTATTATTATTATTATTATTATTAGTTTATTTCCTGTACAACAAGACTCTGTCTTATATTTATATAGTACAGAAATGGAATATGTTAAACGGAAAAATGGAATGTGTTTCGTGCACTTCGCTCAACTTTAGGTCAACATAATCGGCCTCCTGAGCGCACTATTCGCAACATCATCACCAATTTTGAGATCCAGCATTAATTATTGGATAATGTTCGAACGAATAGACTACTTCCAGCACGCTGTGCAGAAAATATAGCGGCCGTAGCTGAGAGTCTACACGAAGTCCGTGGAGAGTCGTTTCTGCGCCTTTTGCAGCAACTCGGACTGACGTATGGAACGACTTGCAGCATTCTACGTCGAGATGATAAATTGAAAGCGTACAAAATACAGCTTGTGCAACAACCCGCTCGAGCCGCTCGACCTTCCCAAGCGACATCGCTTCGCTCTATGGGCTCTTGAGTAGTTCCAAGAAGATCCGACGTATTCGAGGCAAGTTTTGTTTAGGGATGAGGCCCATTTCTGGCTCAATGGGTATGTAAACAAACAAAATTGCCGCATTTGGGACGAAGACCATTCAAGAACTGCCACTTCATTCAGAAAAAACAACGGTTTGGTGTGGTTTGTGGGCCGGTGGAATCATCGGTCGATATTTCTTTAAAAATTATACCGGTGTGAACTTAACCGTCAATGGCGACCGTTATCGTGCCATGATAACCGACTATTTGTTGCCTGAAATTGAAGCTCGTGATCTCGGCTACATTTGGTTTCAGCAAGACCACGCCACTTCCCACACATCGCATCAATCAATGGATTTATTGAGAGAACATTTCGCTGAGTACATAATTTCACGTTTTGGGCCGGTCGATCGTGTGATATCACACCGTTAGACTTTTTCCTGTGGGGATATGTAAAGTCTAAAGTTTATACGGACAAACCCGCTTCGATGCAGGCCTTGGAGGAAAACATCACGCATGTCATTCGCCAGTTACCAGTTACCAGAAATGCTCGAACGAGTCATCGAAAATTGGACTCAACGGATGGACCATCTGCGACGTAGCAACAGCCAACATTTGATAGACATAATCTACAAAAAATAA
Source organism: Dexiosoma caninum (assembly GCA_963924685.1). Classification (NCBI taxonomy): domain Eukaryota; kingdom Metazoa; phylum Arthropoda; class Insecta; order Diptera; family Tachinidae; genus Dexiosoma; species Dexiosoma caninum. The sequence goes on from OZ004727.1 coordinate 14,002,056, forward strand.
ATGCCAAAGAATGTTCTTTCAACTGATAGTAAACATTCTCCATTAAATTTGAATTTTCTGTTTTTTTTCTTTAAAATAGTAGCGAACTTCGAAATGGATCACACATTACAAGAAAAATTGCACATATTATTAAAAAAATAACTACAAATTTTAGTTCAAAGAACTACATAACTACAATGGTTTTATTTTATTTGAAAGGACTAACTACAAATCTTTTGAAACTATTAGCGTTGTTGTTTAATTGTTGATATAGTGGAAGATTATTCCAAAGTAAAGCGGCATGTAAATAAAATTAACATTCGGAGACTAGGCCTTGATGTCGGCGTATTATAATGTTTCAATTCCGTGGCGATTGCAAAAAAAACGTATAGTCGAAAAAATGTACCCTGAGTAGTCTGAGTATGAATTATTTTATGCAGAAAAACAAGTGTGCGGATTTTCAATAGGTTATCGAAACTGACTCCATTAAGGTTCCTAGAAACGGAGGAAACGTGGTCAAATCACCTCAATCCATACACATACCGTACTATGTTATTAAATAAGACATTCAGTTTCCTGCTGCTGAGTCGCAACTTGCAAATAATTCACACCCATACAACAAAGACGGTACTAAGTATGGCTAAGTAAGTATTATCAATACTAATAATAATAATAATAATAATAATAATAATAAAAGAAGACAAACATTTTATATACTGTGTATAAAATTATAAGCGAAATAATTGTTTATTGATTCACCCTGTATGTTTAGAAAATCTTCATGCACATGCAGCAGCACCATTTGTTTTTGTTGTTTAAAACAAATGCAAATAATTGACAATATGGGCATTTTGAAAAATACCATTTAAGTGCTCTCTGGTGTATTTGTGTGTGTCTAAATTTTTTTCATAGTTGATATTGTTGTTGCTGGTATTGCTTTCGTTGTGCCCAGAGTAAATTAAATATACTTTATGTAACACAATGTCTTACTGGTACCCAATTCAAATACAATAAGTAATTAAAGCGTTTCAGATCAACTTTTATCTAAATTTATTTTCTATACTCGTTGGTGTGGTGTGTAATGTACTGTAAATGTAGAAATCAACTTTATTATTTTTCACTTCAACTATAATGTTGTCCTGCTGTCAAACTCAATGAAAAATAATTATATACCATATTAAAGGGCATCATAAAGTGATTTTAACTCGTTGATGTATTTAAACGGAACTATTAAACAGAAACTGTTCAACAGCTGATAGCAATCCACAATCACATCAGAACGCCCTCCTTCGTCGGTATTGTGTAGCACCGGCAAAGTAAAATAATAATAAAAATGGCTACTAAACCGAAGCTTCAGCAATGCTACGGGTGTAAAAACAGAGAACGTGCAAAAGCAAAGCTGTAAAATTATTAATTAAGCTTCACCTCCTGTCGTTTCTCCTACTATCCCTTTCCCTTAGTTCCAGCACAATGCTTCGTATGTGTAGGAGTCATCTCCTGAGTGCTGGTCCAAAAAAAAAAAAAAAAAAAAAAAAAAAAAAAAAAAAAAACTGCAAGATTAATTTCTTAATATGTTTCAAAATGATTTTATGAAATCTGAAATAAAACAAGCTAAACAAAACTGATGAATAAATAAATAGATGAGAATAAAAAAGCTAAAAATAGAAATGTGAGTATGTTATAAAAGTAAACTCATGGATTGCTATGTTTTTGTTTATAGATTTTTTGGTTTGTATGTTTGATATTCAAACAATTCTCGTTTGATTGATTGAATTTTAAACATATAGATCTTGGGTTTATATTCAGACGTTGGGAAAAATCCACTGATGAGCTAAGTAAGCGTTAGCGAAATAGTACTATATGGATATGCTTTCCTCCTCAATTTTTGAGTTACTTTTGTAATAAAATGCTTTATGATATTTTTCATACTGTATGGGAATATCATAGGGTATGTAATAATAAATTTCACATATAGTTTATAAGGGAAAAAGCACAATTAGAATCATATGTATAAATAAATATTCCCAAAATAAATTCAGTTAATACAAAACTGATGAAGATAAAACGTAAATTTCCAGGTCCAAACCTAAAAAGGCTCGAAAAGGCTAAACTGGTATTACTGCTCAAAACAGAAGGTTTTTTATCTCTATTTCAACTCTTTGAATTATTCTAGGGTGTGGGTGCAATGTGTTTTATAAAACTGAATTTAAATTTTAACGCTTTATACTTGAAAATGCCATTTTACCCCGCAATTTTCTAAGATTTGCAGTTTGACAGCCTGTGAAAAGGCGCTGATATTTTTTTCGGTACCGTAATTCATGCAGAAACCTTCAGGTTGAATAACTTTACTTGTTATTATTATTTATTTTTAATTTTTATTAGTATTTTACATTCACAAAAATGCAACTGCAAAAAACAAACTTCATTTCTCATAGATTTTCTGCAGCGTCTTTTTATTTTCTTCAGTGATACAATAAACTACTTAGAGAAGTTTCTGATAAGCAAGAAGTTCCTTAAGCATATTCGATTCCATACAATAAACATTTCCTTATTACTACACTTGACTTTAACTATTATTGTAAATTTTTATATCCTTGTTGTAAAATTTACTTTTTCCTTTCTACTCATTTTTTTTTTACTCTTTCATTATTCTTTATGCCCCAAGTGGTCTTTAGTAGCTCATATTTTCTATAAAAATGTTGTTTCTTTCTGCTTCGATTTTGCTGGTTTATTGTTAACAGAAAAATCTTTGAAGTTTTTATGTATTGTTAACTGAATCAAGTATGTTTTTAAGGAAATAAAATTCAGATAAAATCATAAAAATAAATGGGAAATAACAAAAGTTTGTGGTTGATATTTTATTAAAGCTGTTGTTATTGTTTGTTGTTGTCGTTGCTATTGTTGCACTTGGGTTTTTTCTCTCTTTTATTTTCTATATTTTAAATTGCACAAACTGTGCTTTTGAGTAGAACGCATCCCTGCTCCCATGAACATTGTAAGAATTTGTTTTTAACAACGCGTGTTAATGACCTTTTGCTTAGTATAGAGATTATAAAAAATATGCTATATTTGCGTAGGTGTAGAGAGTCATATTTACATTAATAAAACACTGCAATAAAAAAAAATATATCCTTCAAAATGAATATAAAAAATTCTTGACGAAATGAACTCCTCATCTTTTAATTTTTAAAAAATTTAATTTGTTAATATTATTCAGATTTCTACAAATAAGTGTAATTTTCTATGTGGCAAAATCATTGCACAAGAAAAAGAAATTCTTGCAATTGATGAAATTTATTAAATTGAAATGTGGATTTCTCAATAAAAAATAGGGATTTATATTTATTTAAAAAAATATATTGCTTTCTATGACACTGTTAAACTAACGCTTGAGAGTACGGCCCACTTCAGATAATTTTCTTTGTAATTTCATAGTAATGTCATAATTCGAACTGCCTGCTATTTTTTTTATAAAAGATAAAATAAAAGTGTCCCTTTCCTTAGAAAGTTTATTTGAAAGTGTTACATTCTTGATACTATTTGGTCACGTTCCGAATTTAGCACAATTGCGCTAGTTTTACGGCATTTTGTATTGTTGCTTCCAAATAACTAAATTAATTATTAATTTAATTATTAAATTTCAAAACTTGGAAAGTTCGTAGTTTGTTGGGGTAAACGCGAGTGCTGTTCGATCTGGCCAACATTGCTGAACTGTGTGAGCGGTTGCTCAGTACTCTTAAAATGATCGCGACCTAATACAACAAATTCCGTCAAAAAAATACTCGTCACAGTCACTGTTATACCATCGGCTTCATAAAAAATGAGAACAATGTACTTTTTTATCTGCAAATGCCGCACCAAACAATCACTTTGAAAGGATGTAATGGCATTTCATATGAATGTATTTGCAGCACATGGAAAAATTCACACTGCGTCAAAAAAAAGTCAGAAGTGTGCATCGCTGCATATCTAATTCATAAAATTAATTCTCTATATATTAAAGAGCTGTACAAAATGTATTGAAAGTTTTGCATTCTAAAGCACACTACTTCCAAGCCGTGTATTCCAGTGTAAACATTATCAACAAAACAAGCATAACAAAACATGACTCTCACTGAAACAAAACAAGCACCATTCGAAAAGATTCTCTCTATAGTTTTGTTTATGCTTGTGAGTTCAAATGAAGCAGCACATCAAAACAAAAACAAACAATGAAATAAAAAAAACGGTAAATTACACCAAAAGCATCGAGTACACAAGAACAAACACAAAAAAACGTTAAAAAGAACGTATATAATTTTTTTTCATAATTTCAACTTTCTGATTTTCGTGATTTTTCTAAATTTTAGTAATCGTAAATATATATTGAAATGGATGCATTAAATGTAGGTGAAATTATAAATTTTTAAAAATTTTTGCGAAATTTTAAATATTTTTCTTTAAAGAACCTTACAAACGAACCTCAAACCTAATATGAATTGTAATATTTTTATTTTATTTGTATACATTCGATTTTTTATGTTCATAAAAAATGCAAAAGTTTCTTTGCAAGTTTGTCTACGAGTTATTCAAACATGTTTTGAATGTTCCAAAATATTACAATAATTTCCTAAATAGTTTGAGTTTTATTCAAAATCAACATCGGCCCTTGAAATTTAACCACCCTTTATATATACATAATTTGAATCTCGCTAAAATTTGAAGTTCCTTGAAAAACATTCACTAAATGGAAAAAAATTCATGCAAGTTTGTTTTACACAGTTTTGGTTCCAATATTGCCTAAACGGCGGTAGTAGTGAGTATTTTATTGGCAGCATAGTTTTAGTACAACTCTTTAATTTCACGAAACATCAAGTAATTTTTAATGCTTCAGTGTCTTCATTCATTGGGATTCCAAATAAATTCTGAATGTGTATTTATTTATTTATAATTTTTTATATATAATTTTGTTAATAAACAAAAACGAACAAGTTTAATAAATAATTCTTTTTTTTATTTGTTAAACAATCACTTCATAATTTAATAAATTGTTCTGCCTTATTTTCCATCATAAGATCTCAATTTTATATTCAAACGTAATTTTGTTTTCATTACAGACACGTATAATAAAGCAGATGGATTTCGTTATATGCCAGGAAATTTTTTGTGTAACACAAAACCTTAAGTTTTCCAAAGGTTTTCTTCTTGCATTATGAGAATTCTCTATTATAATAATCCTGCAAATTGTATTTGTTGTATTTAGAAGAGCAAGGAATTGCGTTTTATAAAAAAAAGCCACTAGTTTGCTATTCTATTATTTATTCATATAAAAAGACATACTTGCTATAAAAGAGTCATTGAAGAAATAGTAACGCAAAAAAAAATCTCATGAATGACTTGTGGTTTCTTTTTTGTGTGCAGGAAATGTAGGTAATTATATTAGATTTTAAGATAGAAAGTATTAGTGTACGTAGGCATTATAATATTGTATTATTGAAATTTAAATTGTATGAAATTTTTTTTTTGTCATTATTAAAGTTTACTGATGAGACCGGCTTTTGGGAGCCAGGATTTTTTATTACAGATTTTTGACCAGAGCGCAGCGTTTCGAGAAATACCATAGTATTTAAGCTCACCCGAAGGCCGCCTATAGAGAAAAGGAGATAAAAACTGCATTCAAGAATACAATGGAAGAAAAGTTAGCGGAAATTATTTCAATGGACATTATGTCACGCCTGAGAGTGACATAATAGTCATGACCATTAATTCACAACACTGAGTTATTGGATGTAATGACACTTATTGGAGTGTAACACATTTTCCCCTTCGTAACGTTCATGGACACTATGTCCTTTACAACATATAATATTATGTGCAACTGATTATTTTTAGCCAAGATAAGATCTGACTCAAAGGTAGGAACTGGGAAATCTTGTAGTGTAACGTTACAATTTCTGCTACTCTATATACTGAGTTACATATACAATTAATGTAGGGTACATGTTTGCTATGTTTATTACCATTAATATTGGCAAATAAATATCAGTCAGGTTATAAGTGGACTTATGTAAGATATCAAGGTTTGAAAGCAATCGGGGACCCTGTACAGGCGGTTGCTGCAAGTAGTCAATTGTAGATAATTAAGACGTGTGTTGGATTAGAGAAACCTTCTCATTCTTTCGTATATTCGTGTAATTATATTGTATTCAGCGGAGCAGATAAACTTCCGAATTCTAAGTGTATTCGTAAGTAACCAGGTATTAACGATAGGCAGGCAGGCAGGCAGCCTTATTATTATAACCCAATAAGTCCATATACTCACACACCAGCCCACAACGAAATTTGCAAGAACAGGTATTCTTTAAGATCCCCCGGCTGTCGGATAAGTTAGCTATATGTGCATTTTTAAGTCTTCCATAAAAACTTATTCAAGAAAGCGTACGTAGCAATTGCCCACCTGTTATAGCTTTTAGTTATTCAAAAATATAATAAAACTCATCATAAACTCTCTCAGACCAGAAAAAAACATTTCGTTACAAGAAAAGTCACGCAACAGAATCGATATGATGTATTCCAACTTAAGAGCTCATTATCGAACATACAAGTATATAACCATAGACGAGTGACTCTTTGCTTTACGGGGCCGAAAACGTTTTACGCAAAACATGTGTTCCAAGCCCAGCTATTTATCGAATAAAAATCTGATGGACATGTGATTTCAAAGCATTTTATTTACTTCAAAGCTGAATATATACTGGGAAAATAAAATAGTCTATTTTGAAATTGTAAATTTAATTATTTAAAATTGTAATTGTAAAGAACTCTAAAATTTCTTTAGTGAATCTAAATTGCATTTAAATCGAAACAAAATTAAATTCAGTTATTAAAGATATAAAGCCGTAAAGGTCACCCGGTTTAATATTTTTTTTTCTTTTTTTTATCTTTTTTTTTTTTTTTTTTTTTTTTTATCTAGGACCAGCATTCAGGAGATGACCCCTACATATGCACTTGGTAAAGCGAAGGTTAATGATATTGAATTTCCTAACAACTCTCAATTCAGAGCTGATACTGTTGCAAGGCAATATCTGTAAAGTAACTTGTTTCTAAGATTTTGTTCTAAACGTAGTTGTTTATAATAAAACTCATTTCATTGCGTCTAGCATCAGGAAGCCTTTGAACTAGCAGTGAAGCCCTCAAAAGCCATTGCAATAGTTTTGATATTATTCAGTTTAGGGCTCATATTCCCTCAAGCTATGAGAGCAAATGTAGCAAATGTCCTAACAAAGGACGTATGACAGACGTACACAGAAAAAATTAATTTGCTAATCCAAATAAGAAAATTTGTTTGAAAAATATTTCGATAGTTTCAATAAAATTAATCCAACTATTAAAATTATGGAAAAATTCAAATAAATAATTTAGCCCAACCAATGGAAATTTTTATTGAATAATTTAAGCCAAACAAATGCCATTTCAAAATTTAATGGAAGATTCAAATAAGTTTTTTTGAATTAAAAAACAAGTCAAGTAAATATATAAGTACATGGAAAATATAAATTAAAAAAAAATACTCTTATTGACTTCTTTGCATTATTTCAATGGAAATACACATACACATACACACATGTGTATTTAACCAAATTTAAGAGTTTATTTATTTCTTTTATATTTTTAAGTTTATTATTTTAATACATATTTACTTTAGGGTTTATATTTTGACACTAGAGCATTCCACCTAAGCTATAAAATTGAATTTTTTTTATTAATTCTTCTTTTTATTCGACCTTCTATTTTTATGCAATAAATTATTTAGCAATGCAGGGGCCAAATTGCCGTATTCGTGATCGAATGAGCTTTTGTAGCGAATAACATTTTTTTTTTTTTTTTTTATCTAGGACCAGCACTCAGGAGATGACTCCTACACATGCGAAGCATTGTGCTGGGAACTATAGGAAAGGGATAGTAGAAGAAACGACAGGAGGTGAAGCTTAATTAAGTATTTTGCAGCTCTGCTTTCGCACGTTCTTTTGTTTTTATACTCGTAGCAGTGCTGAAGCTTCGGTTTAGTAGCTATTTTTATTATTATTTTACTTCGCCGGTGCTACACAATACCGACGAAGGAGGGCGTTCTGATGTGATTGTGGATTGCGTGACGTATGGAATAGTCAGATCGAGGCATTCGATAGCGTTCGAATTGAAAAATTTGTTTTAAAATTTAAACGATTTTTTGTGCTTTGTCTTAGAATAAAAACATATGGTAACAATCTTTATATATGAAAATGACATGTTTGTATGTATGTATGTGTGTTTCTTGAAATTTTTCACAGTATCCCTGATATGTGGAAGGAACTATAGGCTATATAAAATTCAAAAATTCCTACTGGGCGTTGCTACGGCCATAAAAAGAAAATATTTATTTTTGTATATCTTGCGAACGGTTGGAGTCTAAGTTTCTGAATATGGATCGTCCAAATGACTTTGTAGTTAAAACAAATCATCAGTAAAAATTGGAAGGGATTGGACAAGTAGGCGTGGTGCCTCCTATGGAAAATCGACTTTTCGATTGATTATGATATATTTTGGTTAATTTGTCTAATTTGTCTGAATGAAAATATTTTAACATGTTCAATAGAAAACTATGACTGAATAATAAAATAAAAGTTTTCTCACTTAAATAGCAAGCAAAAAACTAGTTTACGAAAGCTTTTAGTCTATCGTATGACATTTCGAGGGAATGTACTCGTTCGACTACTCGTTATCTAATGCCACGATCTGAAATTTCGATCCGTCGTATTCGATAACGAATATGACGATCGCAAAAAGTCAAATGTCCATCAAATTCATTCGATCACGAATACGACGATTTGGGTCCAGGGCTTATTTTTATAAAATTTTTTTTTTTTTTAAATAATATAAAATATTTTGATTTTATGTTTGTTAAATAATTTTATTAAAAAAAAAAATAATTTTTCTATATTAGTATCACTTCTATTTTTATTTTGACCTTTGTTAAAATTTTTTAATTATATTTATTTTTGATGGTCTTTTTTATGAGAAGTTTTTCAATTATAATATAATTAGCAATATTTCGCTACCAAATAGGTAGTAGCATCGTCAGGAAATAATAATTTGTATTAACAAAAATATTTAAAAAAAAAAAAAAAAAAAGACCATCGCTCAAAATTAAATATAATTAAAATAATTTTTCCTTCCTGATGCTAAACAAGGGTTAGCGAAATATCGAAAAAACATATTTTTTATTTTTTTTTCTTGGACCGGCATTGTGCTGGAACTAGGAAATTAGGTTATGGGAAGGAGGATAGAGGGAATAGTGTTTGTTGACATTTGATTTAAATTTTTTCACATTAAAAAAATGACAGAAGACACCTCCGCTTGAAGTCCATTACACATACGTGCTGTTCGGCCAAAAAAAGAATTTTCCCTGTAATGCGAAGTGCGAGTCGCCGCCAAATAGACCACAAATGGATGCGCTCTTAATGATGATCGCGTCGTGTGCGCGAATGACCGGGTTTCGGGAACCAGTTCCCTGATATCATTAGAACACATCCCATTATAGTAACGATAGAACAACGAAACGCACCCCACGTTGCGACAATGCTCAAGACAGTCAATAGAGTTGGCTACCCTACCGTCTCCTATGAGTTTCTTGGCCCTTTCTTGTACACGGTCGAGTAACTTCAAAATAGTCTTTGAAGCACCGCTCCATACATGAGAGTTGCATTCCATATTACTAGATAAATTAAAAATTTTATAAAAATAAGACCTGCTTTGCTAAATAATTTATTGCATAGAATTAAATTTTGTTTAGTTAAAAAAAATACCCTACCCGAAGCCTGCTTTGATGCACACATTTTTGTTTGTTACTTTAACTCGTTTTTTCTAAGAATTATCGTTATTGCTGCCATAAAAATAAAATTCTTATAATTTATTGCTATAACCAAAAAAAAAAATTAACAATAATTTTTAATTATATTATTATTTGACCTTTTTTATTATATTTTTTGATATATATTTATTAAGCTTGAGGTCTTTTTTATTTTTTTTGTTTTTATTATTCGATATTTCGGTAACAGCTTGTTAACATCATCAGGAATAATAGGAAATTATTATAATAAAAACAAAATAAAATAAAAAAAGACCTCAGGCTTAATAAATATATATAAAAAAAATTAACAAAAATTAATAATTTATTAAAATGTCAATTAACTTTGTATTGCTGAATCTGTTGATTTACTAATGTAAATATTGTATTGCCTCTATACGATTCAATGAAATAAAATACTGTATTTTACGTTGATCTATATATTTCAAAACATAAGGTTCATCTTCACGATCTATATATAATAAATAAATAATATATAAATAATAAAAAATATTTTTTGATATATATTTATTAAGCCGGTCTTTTTTTTTTTTTTATTTTATTTTATTTTTTATTATTCGATATTTCGTTAACAGCTTGTTAACATCATCAGGAATAATAGGAAATTATATTTTTATATATATATATATCAAAAAATATAATAAAAAAGGTCAATTAATAATATAATTAAAATAATAAAAAAAGTAGTTCATATCAATGAATCGTATAGAGGCAATACAATATTAACATTAATAATTAATAACTTGAAAAAAAATCAAGCACTGCTTTGTGTGAAAATATTTAGGTAAAAATATTTTCTGTGTACGTTCGCTGGCAAATATTTCATTATTGTATAAATTTATTTCTGTCAATAACAATATCCTTTGATATTGTTTTGATATTTTTTGTTGTTTTTTTTTTTGAATATTTGCAACAGCCACAAATTATTTGCCGATAACAAAATAGTGATAAGAAAATAACTTTTGAAATCATTGTTCAAAGTACAATTATAAAATTTCCATGCGGTTTTCCCCACTCCTCTCTTCTATTCTCGCTGAGTGCAATTGACAAAGTTTGTCTTTAAACAAGTTAAAAAAGCAAAAGAAATAATAATACACAAATGTTTATTAAGATGACCATTAAATGATAATGACATTCGCCTGTGGTTAAAATGTTTAAATTCTGTTTGTAGCTTTTCTTTGTTTTCGCTCAGTATTAATTTGCTAATCTGTAGTTAAATCTTAAATTAAGACGAACAGAAGAAACATGAAAATATTTTAGAATTTTTCTTTTCTCTCTACGTTGTTCTATTCGACATTCAAGTTGTAATGGCAAGTGCCGGCCGGATGTGTGAGGAGCCAGTTCCTTTTAAAGGTGAGTCTATGCCACAGGCAAATTTAATTAAACTTAATGCAGATAGTTTTTGCAATGTAAGAGAATACGTTGTTAAGGTTCATTTTGTGTGGCGGGTGATGCTTATAAAATGGAAATATAACAATTAGCCATTAAATGGCTTAAAAGTTTAGGAAATTAACTGAAAAGAAAGGCGTTTCAGTAGCTAAAAATATTTAAAGTTTAAAGGTGTTATGTTTTTTTTTTAATAATAAACCCCTACTGCAAAAGCGATTGTTAAAATTAAAGTGTACTGTAAAACCAGGTTTGCCATACAAAATTCTTACTGTAAGCAGATATTAATTTTAACATTCGTTTATGCATAAGGTTAAAAAGTAGTTAAATTTATTAATAGTTGTTCTACGAAATAATGACAAAATTGACGGCAAAGAGTTTTACTCGCATGATTTAGAACGTCAAATGCAGCCATGAGGAAGGCTGAAAATAAAATTTGAATACGTATCATCTACACTTTGATAATTTAGTTCAATTGAACTGATTAAAACCCACCTTAAAAAGAGCAGATTTACTTAGCATCGCGAGCAGTACTTGGGATTCAAAGAGGGGGCAGAGGAAAAAGGAACCTTCTTCAACGACAACCGTATGTAAAAAAGAAGTAGGACTAATCCGATTTTGCACTACTTCGGGATCACAAGTTCAGGATCGTATTGACTTGTTTGGAAGCACATTTTTCACTGGGTAGTGAACGCATTAACTTTTTTTTGTTTGCTTGATTATTTTATAGTGCCGCTTTTAGGCGATATTTCCTGCAAAATTCCTATTTTTTTACCGATTCCGGTTTAAAAAAAAGAACCTTCTGGTCCCTTTTTTATTGCCCCATCATACAAAAATTGCTTTTAAGTGTTACCCCAAAGTCTACACACAAATTTAAATTATTCTAGTGCATTGTTTTATTTTGAAAATAAAAACAACCTCAGTAACCTTTTAATAGCACCACAGAAATGATTTCGAGTATTTAAGCATTTAATATTCTAATTATTTCTAATGCCTTAAAAAATACTGTCGGTGACTTAAAGCCATTCCAGCCAGAATTATGTTCCCTTAAGACTTTACTGTGTATTTAAAATTATGCAAAAATTTAAGTGTTGTGTCTGAAGTAATTTTGGAATATAGGAGGAGTATATTAAAGGGCAAAAATAAAAGCTAATTGCTGTAAAATTACCAAAGAGATTTTCCAGTCCCTTAATAAATATTCCTTGTGTGTGTTTTTATTTTTTGCTCTACAGGGGTTTAAGATATATTTTATGTAAATATACGTAAAATTTTTTCTAACTTTAATGGTTGTTATTTATTAACATTTAAGAGTATCCATATATTGTGAGCTGAAGATATTTTATGGCAGCTATAAAACAAATTATTTATTAACATTTCTTGATTATGTAATGAAAAAAAAAAAGGCCAAACCGAAAACAAAATTACAATTTCTTTTTCCTAAAAATACTTCCGTATATTCATTATATTTCACATGGAAAAACAGATCTTAAATTGTTTACTGGTCATGTTTGTTTTATTTAGTGTAAAACCTTGTGCGCTGCTTTTGTTACAAATTATTTTACTTTAATAAAAATTTCATTTTGGCAGCCATATTAAAGAGTGATTTTGTCGGTGTTATGAAAGAAAGGAAAGAAAATAACTTTTTGGAATGCACATTTACTTTTACCAATTGCATTTAATTTATAACCGGGTTGTAGATTTAATAATTCATATTGTTCCATTTAATACTCGTAGCTGATAGCTAAGCTGAGGTTAATTATCCATAATGTTTTTAATTATTAGGGAAAATTTATGAGAGCACGTTTTTGACATGGCATACATTAATAGATTTGTTGTTTCTTTCTGTTTTTTTTTATTTTTATGAAAAATATAAACAAAAGATGTTTTCCTTAAAAAAGAAAGAAATTAACTATAAAAAAATGTCAGCAACACTTGCTGGTATTGTGGTTTTCAATTCATTATGATCAGTGTTTACCACTAGAACGCCCGCGGGCATTGTGTCTCATACGTGTGAGCTGAAGTGAGAAAGAGTAATATTACAAGTGTTGCCAGTGAAGAATTTCGCACCACTGGCTACCAAACTACGCATTTGAAGAAATATTACACGTGACTTCTTTTATGTTTTTTTTAAATGGGTAAAGTACAAATGCGAACGCGACAATTTTTTTTCGTAAAGAACAAACCACAGTAATTTTACTAATAATATTGATTGAACTTTAATTAAAAAAATAAAACAACAACATAAAGTTAACTTCAAGAAAATGATAATAATAAGAAAAATCAAATCGAAATAAAAAATAAATAAAAATTTTTCACTCGAACTTTTTCTGAAATATGCGAATTAATTGTTCCGATATTTTATGACTTCATCTATATCAATATCATAAGGACAACATTTTATTCGAATGAGATCTTTCAAATGACTATCGGAAAGTCTGTTTCTGTGTTTGCTCAGAATATTTGTCAAAGTAGAAAATGCAACTTCGCAGCTATACGTGGAGGCAAACATTGAATGAATTCGGTAAACAGTGTGCTTAGTTTTTGGATAACTCTCTTCCTTTATGTGTTTCCAAAATTCTATGCCCGTGCCAAAAGGTAATGAAATGTCACACCTCATTCTATGCAGTTCTTCGTGGAGCTCAGTATCTTGATCCAAAATATTACACTGCAGTGGAGCATTTAACCAAGACAACTGCGTCTTCAATTATTTTGAAATCGTGAAATCGATCTTCAAACATTTGCTTAAGATCTTTTAACGTGTCAGAAAATTGCGACTTACGATTTAGAATGGTGAATTCTTGGTAACACTGAATATATCAACTTTACTTGTTTTATTCAGTCATAAACAAGCAGTTGCCAAAGGAGGGTGTACGCCGCTTGTTTCATTAATTTTATAAAAAAGGAGAATAATAAAATGCCTATGTGTTTGGTAAACACTGATTATGATAAATTATCTGCATGAAATGTGAGAGAAAAAAAAAACTATTATAACAGTTCTTTAAATTTAGTTATTTTAATAAATCATTTAATGCAATTAAAAAAAAAAAAAAAAAAGTGTTGATTTAATTTTTTGGCTAAAAGAAATGCTTAACATGCTGAGCACTTTCATTGGGAACTTTTGCACAAAGTCCAATATAAATGCTATTTAGCTGTCTTGTACAAAATGTCATACTGTTCTAACCACATTATCCACGTCTGTGAAACAGAACAGCAATGCCAACATAGTTGGACGTTCTCAGCTGTCAAACCATAGTTAACCATATCGATAGTTGTCATGCCCAAAAAAAAAAAAAAAAAATGAATTTTCATTGACAAGAACTTTCCCTATATTGTGAATTTTTAAAAAAATTTTTTTATTATAAACAAAAATCAATTTTCCTGAAGAAGCTACACAAAGGAGTAGCGAAATATTGAAATAAATATAAAATATATAAAAAGACCTTAGGCTTAAAATAATTAATGTTATTAATAAAAAAACATAAACACCCTATAGTTTGGAGTCGCTCCAAATTGCTCCAATTTTTTATATTGATAAAAATATTGTCAATACTAAATTTTAACAGTAGGATTTATAACTTGCCCAATAGCTTCATATAATATTTTAACAACTTTGCTTACGATTTGGTACACAGCAGCCATTGTACAGTATTAACAAAAATATCTATAAAAGATCTATCTATTTAAATTTAAGAGAAATAAAATACCCATATTTTTTAATCCGCGGCATGCAATAGGTCCCATGTAAACTAAATCACAGGAAAAAAATGAAATTAGTCCCAAAATAAAATTCTTAAAATTAAAGTTTTATCACTTTGAATTAACGTTCCAATCTACTTTTAATTAATTTTCGAACAAAGACAAAGTAATGTAAAATTAACATTGAATCAGGTAAATTTAACATTGAGTAATTTTAAATCAACTAGTGACAAATTTTAAGAGCCTATTTCACCAATTCTATTTAAATATCAATTCATATTTTTCTTCTTTCGGTTAACATCTTCAGGAAATTTCCTTAAAAAAAATAGATTGTTCAAATATCAATTCATATTTAAATGTCGATTTTCATTTTCATCTAGATATACTCATTGAATATTTAAATACTGTTTAAGTAGCCAGCACTCTGCATTTAAATATTGATTTTGCAACAGCATGAAACAGCTTTAAACAGCTTTTTAAAAAGCTGTAAGTTGACGCTATCATATTAAATATCAGAGCGTTACCATACTTTCTTGTGCTTCATTATTTCAGTTGGTGACAATAAAATTTTTTTAAACATACTTTAAATAAAGATCATTAATTAAATTAAATTGTGTTTAAATATGTTTGGTGAAAGTGACCTTAAATCTAACAAAAAAAAACACCTAGAAACTACATATGCGTATAAGCAATATTTTCTGTAATTTATCATATCATAATCATACTCTGTTATTTACAAATGCAGTTTTCTATATTTGATTTGGTAAATAGAACGCATTTATCCAAGTAATAAAAGAATTAGTTAATACAGTCGACTCTCGATAATTTGAAATCCAAGTGACCACAGGAAAAGTTAATAATAATAATAAAGAGTTCATACTAACAACAATTCAAATTATGAAGAGGCAGATAGAAATAAATTCAAATGAACAAAAGTTTAATTAAAATTTCACATTTTCTATAAATATACATAAGTATATAAGTATAGAAAATGCCATTGAAATAATTTAAAATTAACGAAAGAATAAAATTGCATGAGGGTGGCGATGGCTGAAGTAGTCTGCACGTTGACTACAAAACCAAAACAGACCTGGGTTCAACCCCAGTTTCAGACTAAAATTATAAAAAAAAAAATCTCGCATTTTTCTGAAGTGCATTAGTGTGTCTTTGTGTGTGTCAGTTGTTGTCGAAAGGTTTCAGTGATGAAGGCATAGTCACCGGTCACTGAACAGTACCGGCTTCAGCTGATAGCAAGCCACAATCATATGAGAACGCCCTGCTTCGTCGGTATTGTGTAGCAACGGCGAAGTAAAAGCATTAATAAAAATGGCTACAAAAACCGAAGCTTCTCAACACTACTATAAATAAAGAACGTGCAAAAGCAGAGCTGTAAATTAATTAATTAAGCTTCACCTCCTGTCGTTTCTCCTACTAACTCATTTTCCTATAGTTCCAGCACAATGCTTCGCATGTGTAGGAGTCCTCTCCTGAGTGCTGGTCCCAGATAAAAAAAAAATTAAACAGCAAAATTAATACATACCAAATTTTAGGACAGAGACAGAGTAATGTAAAATTGGCATCGAATCAGGTAAATTGAACTTTGAGCAATGTTAAATATAAACAAGCGGCAAAATTTTAAATCCAACTTAAATCACCGTTTTTTCCGTTTGCATACTAAGTTATTCTCAAATAATTTTTGCTAGTTTTTACAGAAACATGTGAGATTTCTTAGCTTTTTTCAAGAATTTGGTTGAAAGTCTACTGAGGAGTTGAAAAGCTGAATCATACAACAAACAAAAATATATAATAAATAAAATATAAATAAATAAAATATAAATATATAAATAATAAAAATATATAAAAAAAAAAAAAAAAACAAAAACCAATATTCCTGAAGAAGCTACACAAAGGAGTAGCGAAATATCGAATCAGAATAAATACTAAATTAATAACACTAATTATTTTAAGCCTAAGGTCTTTTTATATATTTTATATTTATTTCAATATTTCGCTACTCCTTTGTGTAGCTTCTTCAGGAAAATTGGTTTTTGTTTATAATGAAAAAATGTTTTTTTTAAAAATTCACAATATGGGAAAAGTTCTTGTCAATGAAAATTCAAAATAAAAATATTAACAGCCATATTCATAAAAATATTAAAAGTCATATTCATAAAAATATATTCTGGATTTGAAATATGTATAAATATTCGATTTTGAACCAAATCCAAAATACATTTTTACGAATATGTTACATATAATAAAATATTTAAAAACAATAATTACAATAATAATAATGATAATAATAATAATAATAAAAATCTTTCGTCTATATCTTTTTTAATAATAACCTATTTGTTTATAGTTCTAAAAATTTTTGTTCTGTCTCTAAATGTAATTCTATGTATAAAAATAAAAACTACAAATACAATTATAATATATTTAATATCTTATAAACTAAATGTCTATAATTATGAGCAACATTTGCTGTATCTGCCTTAAAATTAATTCTGTTGGTAATTGGTGTATTAATTATATGTAACATTTCTAACATATATCTACGTTTATAATTATTTTCCGTGTCTAATACTGATACATTCTCAAAGTTTGGATAGTGATTCAATCTAGAACAGTGTAAAAATACTAAATATATTAAAAAGATATAAAGCTTAAATAATTAGTGTTATTGTTAAAAATATATAATGGTAACTTAATCCAACTCGCTTTAAATTTAATATGAATATTAATTTGCTGTTGAATTAACAATTATTCAAAATTAAAATCGGTTTTCTTTTACTTTTTTGTAGAAGTGTGATTCAACAGCATTTGAGTACTGCTATAAATATACATGCCTTAAAGATATTTTAAAATGGAATTGTGTTGTTTATATGTTATAGTTGAATTAACATGATGCAATGTTATTTTTTTTTCTACGAAGCTCTTAAGCTTGTCGGTAGAAACAGTCAGGGTCTAAGCGGGAAGCGAACCCACACCTCCATTGAGCATTGTTAAGACTAATGCTCTTGCACTATACTACGGAGGCACCCGTCGATACCGGAGAATGTTATAGTTACAGGACTTTTGACGGTTTTTACAATGCAATTGTGCTGTGTGTAGCATATTTCTGTGAATATATATATTTTTTTTCACATTCTTCCATTTATTGAATCTTCAATGTATATTGAACTAACACTAAGTAATCGAATCTTAAATAATAAAACAAGAATAACTTCAGCCCAGGCAGCGCCAGACCAAAAGAAGCGTTTCTGCAGAGGTTTCAGATTATTATTTATGTGAGTTGAGATCGGTAGAGAACTAAAGTGCCCGTCCTTCTCAGCCTGGTGTGTACTAAGAAATTTTTGATATTTCTAGCCAGACAATTCGGTTGGGGATCAAGTTTTTCAACATAAGTTGTGGTGAGTTTGGCAAATATGGTATTTACCAACGGAACATTAAGATCCCTGTAGAGTTGAGAATTTTTAATGTACCAGGGGGTCGCTGTAATTGTACGGAGGATTTTATTTTGTTGCCATTGAATTTTTTTTATATATTTGTGCGGGAGGCAGTAGCCCGTAATTGTATGCCATAACACCATTATGGTTTTAAGATTGAGTTGTACAGTAATAATTTGCAGTCAAGGCTTAGAGTAGAGTTTCTCCCCATCAGCCAGTTTAGTTGAATTGCCTCTGAATATATGAAACAGAAGTCGTATTAATATGTCAAATGTCATACATATAAATTGTAGACCACGTTAAAATCGCCTGCAAACATCTTTTCTTTTGCTTTAGACCGGCATTCAGGGGATAATTCCAATCAGTATTGGAGACTTAAGCAATGCCTTGCCAAAACTGATGTGCGCACGAACTCGAAATTATATATTTGACATACAGTTGCATAAATATTTGTTTTTATTTATCGAACATCTTTCATCGTGCATATAAAAAATAAATTGTATAAAATTTTTTTCCATAAGATATTCTATATTTTTAATTTTTTTTTTTTTATTTTTTTAACAGCATTTGTGTTTTGTGTTTGGATTATTAAGTCTGAAATCCCTTGGCAAATAATGCTGTTATAAGTTTGGAATTTCATTGAAATCCTCTCCCTTATTTCATTACTATTATCTAATAATATTGTGGTTTTTATTTTAGGAAAATTTCAAAACAAAACAAAACAAAACTGACTTTGTGTAATAAATTGCAGCATAAAAACGTATTATGTTGTTTATTTGATAGTTTGTTGCTTAAGGTAAGGCCAGCAATATAAGCAAAACTATAATTGCTTCTCCTTTAGTAATATTTTTCAATGTAAAATTTGCATTCTATGGAAGCTGAATAATCAGAACAATAAAAGACAAGTAATTTAAATTTATATGAAGGAATAGAAATTGCAAAGGCATGTATAGTGTACACAGAGCAATTGAACGTGAACTATGGCATATTAAGCCAGAAAGGCATATTTATTATCTCTTTGGAAAATTAAAGATGTTTTTCAAAATTTTCTTGGACGTTATTTTTTTGGCATACGGCAAACATTTGTTCTAGAAAAATCTTTTTCTGACAACCCTAGGAGTTCTTAAAGTTAAATGGAATTGTTTGTGCAGCATATGGACTGGTATTTCAAAAATCCTTTACAATCACATTTAAATTGTAACTGTAACCAGTCTACTTTTACAGAACGTAAGGCTCTGGTAAATCCCAAGAAAAATTACAAATTTCCATAAATTACATATTTTCTTCTAGCAGGTGTTCTGTTTTGCTTTTTGGAAATACAAATCACTTCCATTTCACACAGGCTGCCTCCGTGTCCACAATAAAGGAAGAACAATATGAAATGTAAAGAAAAGGCAACAAAGTAGTTTAAAAAAGAAAATCCATAAATACAGTTGCTTTTTGTTTGGCAAATAACGAAAATTGAAATTTGTTAATAAAAATAGGACAACGCAAATGGCACCATCTACAACAAAACAAAGCAGATTGCTAAACGAAATGCTTGTAGGATTTTTAAAGGACCCAACTTACAAAATACAAAAGTCTTTTGAGTGGTGTAAAACGAATTAGTTTCATATTTTAAAATTAGTTTTCTATGCATGATTTTAATGTACATAATTCTAAGTTAAAAGAAAAAAATTCTTACTTAATTGGGAGTTTCAATAAAGCAAAGAGGCAACTCACCGGAAGATGAATCGTACAGCGATATATTCGTATAAATTCAGGCCTAAGTCCTAAGCTGAAAAAACTCCTCCCACTAACCTGTAGCCATGTGTTGGGTTGAGTACAGATGCTTTTGATGATCTACGCTTGTGGCTTTCTTCTCTGGAATCTAGCTAGACGATATGACTGAAAAGCCCATATACGAAAGATTATCCAACCATTAAGTCGAAGTGTCAAACGAAATTTGTTTCACGGACTCTTGCAAGTGTACAAGGCAATATTAGAGCGCAGCTCTACTGATTCATAGGCAACTCATGGCGTTGGCCCCCTACAATAATGGGATTAAAAAATTCAATTTCTCGATGGACCAGAACAGGCTACAGAATGGGATGAAAATAAACGGACACCGACAGGTACAGTTAGTTACAAACTACTGGCAACGAACAAGTCGCGTGTAAAGCACAAGGGCTGCCATGACCTTCTCAAGAAATGGGGGAATCTAACGCCGTTATATTTGGTGGCTGCGTGGGTAATGACATGGAGAACTATATGGCAAAACGTGGAGCGATTTTCTGCTTACTTTGACCCAAAGCATTACATAAACTTACGTTTGTGTGAAACAGGAATGGAAGTTTAAGAAACTGGTAGCAATAGAAATTCACTGCTCACTGGTATATTTGTGCCGGGAAAAATTCAAGTGCGACAAATGCATTAAAAAGAACAACGAGATGCCTCTGGTTTGAACACTTAGTACCGCCAAAATCTGTCAAAGCTTTTGTTTAAAACAAAAAAATTTCATTTGTGCTGCCTTTGTCCTCTTTTTATCGTTAAAATTGTAAATTTCAATTTCTTTATAGCAGGACATTGCTGAAAATGTCGTAATACGATATGAGAACAATATATATTTTTTGTTCCAAACCTCTGCAGTCAACGTGTTGTCTCTACAATCAGAAGAAGACGTGTTTGAATCCCGGGCCGGCGGTGAAGTCAACTAATTTTTTTTTGTATTTTCTGTGCTGCAGCACATTCTTGCGTCGGTATTTAAGTTAGAAAACGTCGGCGAAGTAAAATAATAAATAAAATGGCTGCCTTTAGTTTAAAAATCATGCGCCAATATTAACATCAGCGGTAGCTAAACTTTGCTTTTAATTTTTTGAATCACACATGCGATGCTTTGTGCTGGAAATAAATAAAAGAGAGAAATGACTTCATAACTTTGCTTGTCCACGTTTTTTTGTTTTTAGCAGTGTTACAGCGCCTCTGATATGAAGGAGGCGTATTAAATTTTTAAACTTTGTTTTTGTATTTATTTTACTGCGCTGGTACTATACAATGCCGACGAAGTAGGGCGCTCTGATGTACCTGTGAATTGCTATCAGCTGAAACCGGTGCGATTCAGTGACCAGTGACTTTGCCGTCGCCACTGAAACCTTGCGACAATAACTGATACAAAGAGACAATTATGCACATCGGAAAAAATGCGAAATATATTTATGACTTAGTCTGAAACTGGGCTCGAACCCAGGACATTTTTGGTTTTGTAGTCAACGTGCAGACTTCGCCAGCCACGCAACTGCAGATTCGTACAATAATTAATCCCTATTTTCCTATTTGGTTTTACCACCTGTCTCTTCTCTACACTATCCCTCCCTCTGTCTAGTTTCAAGACAATGCATTGCATATGTAGGGGTTATCCCCTGAGCACTGGTCCAAGCAAAAAAAAAATAATTGGCAGGATAATAATAGAGAAATCACGTATTTACTTTTTCCCACCGTTTAGGCAGGACCATAAAACTATAAATAACCAAATGAGTTGATTCTTGTGGAATTAGTAGCCTGTAAAGCTAACTTACCTTACTTTTTAGTATCAAAATTCGGAAGCTACAAAAAACGCGTTTTCGAAAAATTTTGAGAGGAAATTATTTTTTTTCTTTTTGCCACATTGGCTGAGGTCTAAAGTACTTGTTTGGAAATTGACTATGAAGTTATCACCGGTGCTTTTTGCTAATTATGCAAATCTTTTATTTATTTAACAAACAAATTATGGGATTAATAGTCACTTGTGGTTTTCTTTTAGGGTATCATTGTATTTATGACTGGCATATGGCCAAAACAGAAAATTAATAGAACAATAAACAAACCAAAACTACAGCAAAAAAAATTGCACGTATTGTATAATAAATCTTTATTCTTTTTTATGCCCGTAGTGTTATTTTCATAAGAGTAAATGTAATTGTTACTCAATATAAAAAATATACTTAATAATTTTGCAAAATGTTAGGCTGGTGCCCATTAACCCATTCCCAGCCATTGTACTCGCTTGAGTACAGAAAAAAGGCAATATTTAAGTACGTATAAATTTGTTTGCAAACGAAATTATACAACGTTTCTTCTGCTTTTGCATTTGTCACATTGTGCTTTAAAACACCCACAAAAAAAATATTTTGAAAAATATACCGTTATTGCTTTTAATTATATTAATAATTGACCTTTTTTATTATATTTGTGACATGTTTCAAAATTATTTGTGACATGTTTATTATTATTTTATTTTTATTTTATTTTGTGACATGTTTCAAAAATATTTTTAAAATTTTTGAATTTTCAATCAAATTTTATAACAAAAATTTTGTGACATGTTTGAAAAATATTTTTATATTTCAAAGAATTATAATTTCCTATTATTCCTGATGATGTTAACAAGCTGTTAACGAAATAACGAATAATAAAAAACAAAATAAGATAAAAAAAGACCTCAGGCTTAATAAATATATATCAAAAAAAAAAAAAAAAGTTATTGCTTTTATTTTGTTTGTTTTTGTGTATCACTTTATCATATTTGTGATTTTTACCTAAGTAGGTCAGTAACAACTGAGCTGCGTAGAGTAAATACTGTTTCGTCCAGATAAGAGTTTCTTATAGTTTTCTGTAGAAGAGTGATTGTGTGTACGATAAAAAGAAAGTTACAGGCCAAAAATTGTTTTTTGGACAACCTTATGTGAGTAACAAAATCGGTGTACCCAATCGAGTACAATGGCTTGATATGTATACATTTTTGAGAATTTTCCTTGGACCAAAATGGAATTTACAGCTATCAAACCGTCAAATTTTTATGGTAAAGCTTTTGCAAATTTAAGCATGGCTCTTGATTTTGTGGGTAGAGGTGGTCTCGAAAATTTCGATATAGCGACGAAGAGGAGGGTAATGCTGATGATATTCTTTTTGATCGTATGCCAAATGATGTACCAGGTGAAGTTGAAGTATTTTTCGGCAGCGATAGCGAAGATGTTATTCCACTTGAGCAGTTGCGACAGACAATGGTGTCTTCAAAATCAAGCGAAATAGCTTCTAAGTGGACAAAGAGACCTTGTGATATTCAAATGCATCGAACCAATTTTTTTTCGGACAATGAGCTCAATATGATCGCAGAGTTAAGTGGAAAATCGCCGATTGAGGTTTTTGAAGTCTTATTTGAGGAAAAAGTGGTTAATTTAATCGTTGAGCAAACTTGTATTTAAGTGTCACAAGATAACGTGCACAATTTCTCCTTCAACCCAGAAGACTTGAAAGTATTTATCGAAATTTTATTATACAGTGGTTATCACTCAATGCCTAAAGAGGATATGTATTGGCTATACTCAGAAAACGAATATTTTGAAACGGTCGCTGGCTCCTGGTGTTGCATTTAGTGGTGAAAACCACTTTCCTAAGAGGGTAAAAAATCAGTTACGATGTCGTGAATGTCATAACAGAATAAGATGGTTATCTGAACAATACGATGTTGCTCTACATATGTGTTGAAAAAGTATGCTTTCAAAAAATTTTCATACCTTAAAAAAATAGCATACTCATGACGCCACTGTACTCGCCCGAGTACACCTCTAAAAGTACACTTCCAAATATTTTTTTTTAAATTTTTAGTTTTTTCTATATATTAATTTTATTAATTGCATTTAAGTTTAAAAAAATAAATGAGTTACAATATATTTTTTCATGTGTAATGATCTTGGCGTTTAATGGGTTAAGGTGGCACATCAATTCAAAATAGATTCTATACTCTCCATTCGATTCGATATTCACCAAAGAAAACGGTTCAATAACAATATCTAAAGCTTACAATACATTAATAAAAATCAAATTAATTAATTAATTAATATTAACCAAAATTAAAATCAAATGATATTTTACGAAATTATATTTAAATGTATACTTATTTCTTACATGTATTTCTAATATTTTTAATACCACATGTTATAAAGGCTGACAAATTTTTTTTTTCTAACTCGCCAATCCATTCTTATAACATTCACATACATATTTTGCTGTCTAGCGGATTTATTTTGTCCTACTCTCTGGTAGTTTTAATTTATTCAAGCTTTGTAAAATTTTTTCGTTTATGCACAAGTGCTGTAGCTCGGTAACAAGCTCAATTTTAGAATTATGTATTCTATTCGTGCTATTTTCCTTAAACATATTCTATACTTAACATTCACATTTGGTGGCGCTGTAGCAGGAAAACGGAAATATTGTAAAATTTTCATTGTACAGACAAGTGGAGAGGTGGCAAACAAACAGGCAAATTAGTTTATGGATTTTTACTTTTAGTATTGCTGCTCTATTGGCACTCTAACAATCGCTGTTGTTCAATGGCAATTACACAAAATTAATGTTGTTTTGTGTCATGATGAGAAATTGTAGTAGATTTTCAGAACGTTTTACATCGAACATGTCACTCTGTGGTAATCATGTTATAGGTGCTACTGCAATCATAATAGTAAAGTTTCTAATTTACAAACTGAGCATTCCATATGAAGCAATCAAAAAGGAATTATTGATATTGACTGTATCATTTTCAATTTCTGCCGTTTTTGCAGGACATGTCAGTTGCATGTTAATTGATGAAAAGACAATTTTATTTCAGCTGTAATGCATAAACAGGGTTTATGAATGATAATTTTTTTTTTGGAAATATTTTACCCAAGTTATTTACTAGAAAAAAGTAAAATCAAGATTCAATTAAAAAATGCGAAGATTCAAATACAATAATTAGTAGATTTCAACATTTCACGAAATCTGCAGTATCAAAACAGTTTTAATTGAAAAAAATATTAAAATTTCATCATTTTGATTGCACTTTCTTAAGAGAACACCAAAATCTATTAAAATAAACTTGGATTCAATTAAATTATTAATTGAGAAAGAAATGATTTTTTGAGCAAAGTCTTAATTGGGAAATGTTTAATTATTATTTTTTCTGTCTAGATTTGTTGGAAATTCGTTATTTTAATTGAGAAAGAAATATTTAAAAATTTTTAATCAAACATAAATTTCTAAACTTATCAATACTAAATGAAATTCTAAACAATTTCCACCAAAAAAAAATATTATTAATATTTATTAAATATCCCCAAGAAAATCCCATATCCCTACACAAAATTTGTCGTCCCCAGAAAAGTTGGCAAATTCCCAATACGGGTAGTCCTAGTCATATTGAATACAAAACCCCATGTTTCGTCTTCAAGTAACAATAGAAATGTGTAGCATAACGCAGGGGGCAGGTTGCATAGATGCATTAGGCGTCTGATTTATATTTTGTGAAATAAAACAAACATTTGTTTTAATCAGACGTGGGCAGTGTTACCATGTATTTTTTTAATAAAAACTTTTTTAAAAAAAAAAAAAACATAATTTGTCAACAAAAAACTTTTTTTCCACAAAAGTGTCGAAATAATCAAAAAAATTTAACAAAAATTTATATTTTGCTTTAATTTTTATTGAAAGTAAGATAAACAAAACAAATAAAAAAAAATTAAACAACAACAAACTCATTCTTACACCGATTTTGAGCAGATCCCCATTTTTTTTTAGCATTTGATAGAGCCTCCGTTGTGTTAGTAGCGCTGTTTAAACAATTTTCTCCTTTTGCATTACCGCTTAAAACTAATAACACCAAAAACTAAAAATATTCCATTATCCTTAACGTCTCTCTTTAAATACTTTTCCATGTTCCTTTGATATAGAAGTTCTTAAAAACAAAACACACACAGCCACAGAAAACTATAATATTATTAATACGGCACTGTTGCATTAACAAGGAGATAGACACAGTTAACACTGTTGAAGGAGTGAAAAATTATTGTTTACATTACATGGTATTTTCATCACATATACTGCAAATGAAAAATTAATAAACAAAACTTGAAAATTTCAAAGAATTTTAAAAAAACTTATTTTTGAAGCTAAAAACTTAAAAACTTTTTGGCATTTCAAAAACGTTGAAAAATAAGGAAAAACTTGAAAAATGGTAACGCTGGACGGGGGACAAATTAAATATGCTAATGAAATGCGTCGTTTCAATTTGCGTCGCATTCCTCCAGTCGCCATTAACGACGCAAGTCGGGGCTTTAGTGTACTATGTTCACACTGTCGGCACATGCAATGAGCCGAAAAAAAGGTACATTGTGCAAATAGTGTGATCCCATCTTTATGGTGTATTCCTCTTTGTCTCCTTTTTTTATGTGTCTTTTGCTATTATTTTTCACATCTATGTTTTTGAAATAATCTTGTTGTGTGCACTTTCCGCACATCAAGTTTAAAAATTATTTGAAACACTTACAAACCCAGCTAAATTATGTTAGAAAAATTAGCGACTCTTGCGAAAGTTTATTCTTCATTCAATCAGTTGTAGAGACACAAACTCATGCACATTCCACGTTATATGTTTTCTCACGTTGTAATTTTGTTTTACATAAATTGAATACAGAAATCCCTTCTAAGTACAATCACTTCAGTAAAACATGCCCAGCCTAATTGTTCGTTTATTTAAATTTTAGGCTATACCTTATTGCGGCCAAACGAAATATATATACTCGTATACAGGGTGGGCCTACTTTGAATATAAATGCTTATAACTTTTTGCTTGAATTTTATATGGACACATTGACAAGTAGACTCAGATCGCTGCAGGTGGACACTTCCACCTACAGCATCCACAACTTCAACAGTGCGAATTGGTTGAGTAATAGTTCTTCGTAGTTCATTATCTACTAAACCCTGGAGCTCAAAACTGGTTAATTAATAAAAATACTAATAATAATTTTATTTTTTTATAAAATTATACGGACAATAAATTTTTATTTTTTATCAAATAATTTTCTTTTTTTTGAATTTATTTATTTTTCAATAATAATAGCATTTTTAGTAAAAATACCTTTATTTTTAGTACATTTATGATTACCTAAAGCTCATGTTGAAGCTCCTGTTTCTGGATCAATAATTTTAGCTGGTATTATATTAAAACTTGGAGGATATGGATTATTACGAATTTTTTGTTTTTTACAATTTATTGGAATTAAATTTAATTTAATTTATTTAATTTAAATTTAATATAATTTATCATATTTACACATCAGATGACATGCTGAAAGGAATGTATTGATGCGCCAGACTGGAGAAATCACCCTCATCAACGTAATAGAGAGGATGCCCAATTAGGAGGATAATTATAACGCTATGGTTTTATATACAGGGTGCGTTCTAGGAAGAAAGAAGAGGGATCTCGATGCGCCGCTGCAGAATGAAGCCTCTTCTGATGAAGACTTGGGAAGACGAGCCGATAGCATGATGCTGGCTACAAGCATATGTATGCAGACGTGGGTGAGCAGAGAGCTGTCCTGATTGGGAAGCCACTCTGGGCCTTCCCAAAGTAATGCGGCAAGCAGTCCCGGCAAGGAATCGACCCAGCGGAGCAAGAGGAATTGTTTTAGTGGTAACACCACTCAACACCTAGATGACGACAGACATTTTAAACACGACAAGAAAAAAAAATCATGTTTACACTGGGAGCTGTTGCAGTATTGAAATGCTGGTTTTATTTTTTTTTTTTGATCTTTCGGAAACGTAGAATTTAAACATTTTTACACGTTTGTCACCCGTTTAACTTTAATAAATTGTTTATTACCTAAAAAAAAAAAACACCTAAACTAAAAACTGCAAAAACCAAAAGTTATAGGCATTTCAAAGCAGTCCATCGATGTTGGCTCACCCTGTATATACTGCAGCACATTTGCCCCACACAAAATTTGCAAACATTTATTATTGGTTTCTGGTCGAATATGCTTTTTTCATTAGTTCCCCCCGTTTTGTTGTTTTATTTTCTGGCTTCATTTTCAATTCGGTTTATGTTGAATTTTGGCTCCGGCTTTGTTTTGCGTAATTTTCATTGTTTACGTTTGTGTGTGTGCATGTGTGCGTGCGTGTATAACAAGTGCAAGGCAATTATAATGTTTGCATTTGGTAGTAATTAGGGAAGCGTTTAATATATTTTCTTTGAATGAAAACAAAATTGAATTGTAAAATAGAGACTGAATTTAAGAATTGAAATGAATGGGCCAAATGCTTTTGCAGAAACTAGAAATTAATACAGACATTTTTTGGGAAGCATTGAAATTGATAAGAATTTGCGGTATATTTTATATTGAACAAAAAGAGAGACGAGATGTTTTTTTTTTCCATTATTTTTAAACAAAACATTTTTGTGTTTTAATGTAATCACAGCAAAAAGTTCTCAGCACTAAAAGCTGTCGGAAGCAAGTGCTTACAAATATGCTGCCGCAAAGCTCTAAAGTAAGTGAATACACTGTTTATGGCAGTATATATGCTTAACAAATGTGCGTTTGTTTTTTTTTTTTTTTTTTTTGATACATAAATTAAGCGACTCATCGCCAACCATAATCGTGCATTATAAAAGCGCAATGGCAACTGATTCCATTATGTTGTCTCTGCCTACAAAAATGCTTCCAGGCCAGCACTAATTTTTGCTGGAATGTGGCTGCTCTTTATATATGCCTTAGGTAGGCTGATTAATAATTTTAACTAATTTATGCTTCGCTGTCCAAGCAAAATACGAATTGATAAGTAAAATTCATTTATTAGTTTTAGTTTTCTCGATACTTGATATCTTTTGAATTTTTTTTTAAAAATAATAAAAAGTATATGGCAACAGTGCATGCGTGTGCATATCTCTGCATGCTTTTTAATTGCAATTCATTACGCAGTAACACAATTTAGCTGATGGAAAACATTTTTTTTCTAACATTTTAAATAGATCCGTATTGCAAAACAAACTGATGGTATTTGAGTAAAAATTATTGGCATTCCATTAATTAGATTAAAATCGATTTATTTATACATTCGGCCATTTGGAAGAACAGTGTTGTTTGTGATCATTTAATTTAATTTTTTTAGCCGAGCATTCAATGACAGTGCAACAGATTTAGTCATCAGATTGACGTCTCTTAAAAATGTGGTGCTTTTGTTTCAGCTTGCAAAATTTTGTGCATCTGTTTAGTTAATGGGCCTGCTATTTAACGATTATAATTTTATAAATTTTGAAAAAAAAACAGGCTAAAAGTGGGGTTTAAATTTTTTTTTATATTGGACCAACAGCCAGCGAATGACCCCTACAAATGCAAGGCATTGTGCTGGAACTACTGGAAGGGAATAGTGAGAGAGATGACAGGTAGTAAATTTTCACTATCTCATAACTCTGCTTTTGCACGTTTTTTTCTTCAATTCGTTTATGGCACTGCTGCAGCGCCTCTGATGTCAAGGAAACGCATTTAATTTTGTATCAGTAGCCATTAATAGAAATTATTGTTCTTTTTTTTTTTTTTAATGACTTTTTTCTGGAATTTTTTTGACAAA
This sequence comes from Dexiosoma caninum, assembly GCA_963924685.1. Lineage (NCBI taxonomy): Eukaryota > Metazoa > Arthropoda > Insecta > Diptera > Tachinidae > Dexiosoma > Dexiosoma caninum. The sequence goes on from OZ004727.1 coordinate 14,031,855, forward strand.
TTTTGTAATGTACTGAACAAGACCCATTACCCACCCCAGGTCGTTTTCAAAGTTTTTTTTTTTCTCCCATTGAGTTTGTTGTAGTTGGTGATATTGAAAAGGCGTTTAGTTGTTTGGAAGTTGAGTTATTTCGATTACAATTCAACTGAGTTGAGTTGTAACACAGTAGGCCAATAGAAAATTTTCCTGAGTCAAATTAAGAATTTGTATAAAATTTTAATTATATTATTAATTGACCTTTTTTATTATATTTTTTGATATATATTTATTAAGCCTGAGGTCTTTTTTTTTTTTTTTTTTTTTATCTTATTTTGTTTTTTTTTTATTTTTTATATTATTCGATATTTCGTTAACAGCTTGTTAATCAATGATGTTAACATTGAATCATTATAATTATATTTTTTTATATATATTTATTATTTATAATATAAATTATAATTATAATATAAATTATATATATAATTATAAATTATAATAATTTAATCATTCCTGATGATGTTAACAAGCTGTTAACGAAATATCGAATAATATAAAAAATAAAAAAAACAAAATAAGATAAAAAAAAGACCTCAGGCTTAATAAATATATATCAAAAAAAAAAAAAAAAAAAAAATTTGTATAAAATTCTCAAAAAGTATATTTTTCCATTCTTTTTGGTTTGGACGAATGTGGTTTTTTTCGGTCAATTAGTTTTCACATTCAACGTCAAATTTGCTTTGAAAAAAAAAACTGTCGCAATTGCTTTTTGCACTTTAAGAAATGCTAGTGGACTAGTGGAATGGACAGAAGTCGAAAAAACTCTCGTCAAATATGGACTCGATAAATGACAACTATCCCGAGGTTTCAATCGAACTGGCAACAATTTACTAACGAAAGCTTTAATACCCACATTTTACTTCATACTGGTTATATTTACTTAAGGGCCATTCAGACTATTATACAAGTATTAAGACTTTCATAACATTTTACGATACAGAAATCTAAATACATTTATTGCAACTGTCAAAAAATCTAACGTAAACAGACATTTTGTATTCACACCATCACACTTGAAATAGAGAGAAAATACAAAAAAAAACAGTAGTTGAGAAAACAATTTTTAATAAACAAAAGTGTTTTGAAATTAAAAAAAGGAAAAGTCAGGTTATTTCAAAAAAGAAATAAATGTAAATTTGTGTGTAATTTTGATGGCTTTAGCTATAATAAAGAAACACAAACATAATGAATTGTACGTTCGACGAAGTAGAAAACGGTATTGGAGCCGTGAATGAATTCTACGGCGGTATTCGGGAAGAGATTTAGCTCATATTGCAACCAAGGAATTGCGACTAGAGGACCCAAAAAGTTTTGAAAATTTTTGCAGGCTTTCTAAACATTCCTTCCAGGAATTGTTAAATGTTGTTGGCCAAAGTATATCAAAAAACAAAACTCAGTGCTAAGAGAATCCGTTTCAGCTACAACACTGTATAATTTCTTAAAATAATTGTGTAATAACATCATGTTAATTCTCTGTTTTCTTTTTCCGCTCAGTCTGCGGCAGGTTTTTTTTACGTAGACGGCAAACGTGCCGGCTCTAGAAAGTACGCAGCAGTTAAAATATTCGATTTAGATAAAGTAAATAAATCAAATGAAAAATATTAAAAAAGCTTTTAAGACGAAATATATTTCTATGCGATTAAAATTTTAGAAATGTTGGGCCTTTATATGAACAAAAAAATAACAAAAAAATGGACGGCACGCTACTGGCGGCGGAACAGTTGGCTTGTGAATTTTAATCAGATGAAAAGTATTTATAAAATTTTTTATCGTAATACTTGTGGTTTTCATAACATTTTGCGTTCACACTATCACACTTGCACGTATTATTTGAATTTTTGACAAGTATTAATACAAAGTATAATAGTCTGAACGGGCCTTTAGTTTAGTTGGTATCAAATATCAAAAATATTGGCGTTTTAGTGCTCTTTTCTCTACAATTAAGCGATAAAAGTGTTAAAAGTAAAAAGCATAATACTATTTTATATCGAAATGTCTCGAAAATGTGTTAATAATCTCGACAATTTTTGTTATGTTTGCGGTGAGGCGTAAGTTAGTAAACAAAGTTATTGTATATCGCCTATAAGAAAAAAAAGTCTATTCTTACTATTTTAATTAAAAACATCAAACACCAAGATAAAAGCTGGGTTTCACATTTCTGCTGCAATCCATGTGCTACAGGTTTGAGAAATTGGCTGAATGGTAAAAGAACATTATTTCGTTTTGCAGTGCCAATGCAGACGAATCACGTAAGTGATTGTTATTTCTGCCGGACGACTCATATATTTGGAAAAGAGAAAGGTGTTTCTAAAAAAAAAAGAAGAGTGTCATAACATATCCAAATATACCATCGGCTACTCGTACTCTACCGCACAGCAATCTTTATTCGATACCGAAACTTCCCAACATCGGTGACGGCAAAGTTGAAATCACGGGCGGTTCACCGTCAATTTCATCAATGTCACAATACAAGGTACCTAGTACATCATCACAGCCACACACGATAACGCAAGCTGATTTAAATGATTTATTACAGGACTTTGAATTGCCAAAGAATAAAGCACAACTTTTAGGTTCGAGATTGCAACAGTGAAACGTTTTGGAAAGAGGTGTGGTTATAACAGCTTTCCGTACAAGATAAAAACAATTGATGCTATATTTTGAAATGGCTGAAAGTTTGGACTTCCTTCAGCGATGAACACGGGGAGCGCTTCCACCAGCACAGCGCTAACATGGAAAAACGATATCAGGGCAAGTGGGACGTTTCAATGTTAGCGGATTACTGCTGGACTATTTACAGAGATACTCCAAAAGTAGACTACAGAAGAGCCGCGAAGAAACCACATCTCAATTCTACCAACGAACAGAAGAACGCTGTAATTCCTGTAATTTTTTTAAAACCAAAAAAATTTTTTTTCTAAGAAATGGTAACGAATTTTAAAATCTAATTGTCATTTTTGCATGTATGCAGCATTAGAACGCCTTCATTCGTCGGTATTGTGTAGCACCGGCGAAGTAAAATAATAATAAAAATGGCTACTGAACCAAAGCTTCAGCACTGCTACGAGTATAAACAAAGAACTAGCAAAAGCAGAGCTGCAAAATAATTAATTAAGCTTCACCTCCTGTCTTTTCTCCTACTAACCCTTTCCTATAGTTCCCAGCACAATGCCTCGCATGTCATCTGCTGAGTGCTGCTGCCAGATAAAAAAGAAAAATATAAATAGAAAAAAGCTACTTCCCCTAAAAATACTTTTTCAAAATCAAAATTTGTAGACTAGTGTTATCGATATAAGCAGCTGAGCCAAAAGCTTTCTTTAATTCACTTCCTAAATTAAATTTTGGATTACCCTTCACCAACAGCCATTCTCCTAATTAGTTTGGCATAAATTAATAAAAATATATTTGAGAGGAAAATATAAAGAAAAATTTTATTTTGGCTTGCCACTACTTTAAATATATTCTAAAATTATTCCTTCCTCTTTTGTTTTGCTGACTATTTTGTGTGACCAAAAAGGGAACTTTCGTACACTAAAAAAAAAGGCAAAGAAATAAAGCAGCAGTAGAAAAATCAACTCGTAAACTGCATTAATTGCATTTAACACATAACTTATAGGTCTATAGTTCGTTTAAGTTCTCCACCCTTTTCAGTAAATTATTTGCTTATGCAAGGATCTGGTGCTTGTAGATGCTGGCCGCATTTATTTTCTTAATTTCTCTTTAATTTTGTGTGCATTTTTTCAACCTTCAATTTTTTTAATTTTTGCAGTTTATTTTTTTTTTTTTTGAGTGTCAACAGGAGAGTTTATTTAAATCGTCATTAATATTACAAGAAGGAATAAAATGTGCCTTACACGGTAATGCTTTTATTAGAATAAAAATATATTTTATTTATTTAAATTAAATAAGTCACATACATACATATACAAGGCTTTAATATTTTTATACGATCTGGAATAAAATTTTGTGTTTTTTGTGGTTTATAAATTTATATTATTGCTTAAATGCCTGTAAGGAGTGAAGTTTAACTACATAATAATGCTAATAAATTATTTATAATTGTCCAAAGGTTATATTAATATTTTCAAAATGTATTTATGTATTTTTATTAGTATCACTTCTATTTGTATTTTGACCTTTATTAAAATTTTTATTTAATTATATTTATTTTTGAGCGATGGTCTTTTTTATGAAAAGTTTTTCAATTATTTTTTATTTCTTAATATTTCGCTACCAAATAGGTAGCATCGTCAGGAAATAATAATTTGTATTAACAAAAATATTTTTTTAAAATAAGGAAAAGAAAATATTTTTGAAAGGAAATGAAAATTTTTTTTGTCATTAATATTAAAAATATTCTTTATACACATGTATAAATGTATAAATAAATAAAAAAAAAAAATGTATAAATAAAAAAAATTTATAAATGTATAAATAAATAATAAAAAATAAAAAAAAAAAAATAAAAAAATAAAAAAAAAATAAAAAAAAAACAAAAAAAAAAATATAAAAAAAAAAACATAAATGAACAAGTTTTCAAAATTATTTTCTTTTATTTATTATTATTATTTATATATACGATTCTAATTGTGCTTTTTCCCTTATAAACTATATGTGAAATTTATTATTACATACTTTATGATATTCTCATACAGTATGAAAAACATCATAAAGCATTTTATTACAAAAGTAACTCAAAAATTGAGGAGGAAAGCATATCCATATAGTACTATTTCGCTAACGCTTACTTAGCTCATCAGTGGATTTTTCCCAGCGTCTGAATATAAACCCAAGATCTATATGTTTAAAATTCAATTAATCAAACGATTAATTATTTAATAATTTAATAATAAAAAATTAATAATTTAATAATTTCTGGTGTAGATGAGAATAAAAAAGCTAAAAATAGAAATGTGAGTACGTTATAAAAGTAAACTCATGGATTGTTATGTTTTTGTTTATAGATTTTTTGGTTTGCATGTTTGATATTCAAAACAATTCTCGTTTGATTAATTGAATTTTAAACATATAGATCTTGGGTTTGTATTCAAGAATTAGGAAAATCCACTGTTGAGCTTAGTAAGCATTAGCGAAATAGTACTATATGGATATGCTTTCCTCCTCAATTATTGAGTTGCTTTTGTAATAAAATGCTTTATGATATTTTTCATACTGTATGAGAATATCATAAAGTATGTAATAATAAATTTCACATATAGTTTATAAGGGAAAAAGCACAATTAGAATCGTATATATAAATAAATATTCCCAAAATAAATTCAGTTAATATATTATTATTATTTATTTTATTTATTTTACAAATATTTAACTCTGCTAAATATTTTTTTTCTATTAGGCAGATATTTTTTTTGCTCCATTTTGATATAAAACAGTATTCATGTGGTAAATGACCTTTAGAGATTTGCAGAAAAACACTCATACCTGTTTTAGGGTAGCGATGTGTGAAGTAGTTTGGACCACAGTGTCGCAGTAAGTCATAAAAACTTTGAATTTTTTCTGACGTTCATTGCACTAGTGACGTTTAAAACATATGAATTTTCACACCAGTTACGTGACACGTACTGTTTTCACTAGTCACGGTTTTAACACCATTATTGGCTATAAAACCAAAAATTTTTGGGTTCAACCCCAGTTTCAGACTTAAACCAAAAAAAAAATATCTCGAATTTTTTCTAATGTGCATTACTGTGTATTATGCCCCAATTCACAGTCATTAGCATTCACAGAAATAGCAATAGTTTAATCAATAATATTTGATTCACAGCTTTTTCTTTAATATTACTTAAACCGCCAAATGTCATTGGTTAACAAATACTTAGACAACAGCTGATTAGTAAATTATTATTAGTATTTTTGTTATGATATCATCTATCATAATATTCACTAAAGAGCTGCATGATCTAGCTTTATAGATGAGCATGCTCATGTGTTCATTATAAATTGCCTATGTTCGAACACAATGTAACTTACTGACCATACGTTTGATTCAACTGCGATGTCAGGGAGCAAAAGTTTGTTCATACCATCAACACATGAACTCTGTTTGTTACTGATTGAATGTGTTCTTGTGATCATGAGCATGTGCCCGTGTTCGTGATTATATGGTTATGTATTCGAGAGACAACATGCAAATGCTGATTTTGCCGATAAAATCATCTTCAGTGACGAGGCCCATTTCCATCTTGATGGCTTCGTCAATAGGCAGAATTGTCGCATTTGGCGTGAGGAAAATCCTCGAGTGATTCACGAGAAGCAAATGCATCCTCAACGTGTCACTGTGTGGTGTGGATTTTGGGCTGGAGGAATCATTGAACCTTTTTTTTTATGAAAATGAGGCAGCTCAAGCGCAAACAGTCAATGGTGTTCGGTATCGTGAAATGATAACCAGTTTTTTCGTGCCTAAAATTGAAGAAATGAATGTGGAGGGCATGTGGTTTCAACAATACGGCGCCACATGTCATACAGCCCGAGAAACAATTCAATTGCTGCATCAGTCATTTAAATCTTGCCTTCTTGTTGGCACGCCCGTTATTATCTGCTTTAAGGATTAAAAAACAATCAGCTACAGCAGAGTTGTCTAAGCTTTTCAACTCACTTCCTATCAGTATTTTGAAGTTGTTATATATGAATAAGAAAAAGACAAAAGCAAGAAAACTCACGCTAATGACGGGAATCCTTAATTATCTGAGTGTGTGAGAATAATCCATTTGAAATAGACCAGCCTTTGCAGCAAGCAGTTTGTTTTAAAGATCACATCAATAACCATTAAATAAATGTGTGGAAAATTAATTTGCCCACTGCTTTGACAGTTTCATTTCAAAGAGTTTGCATTAAATTGATTTAAAAAAAAATAAAGAAAAGAAAAACATTAAAAAATCTCTTATTAAAGCGAAAATAAATAAGACGTATTTCCTGTTCGATATGAGATGGGCTGACTTTAATTCAATAATGAGCACGATTTGTTCAAAAGTTCCAACTTGGTCAATTAGAAGCAAAACGAAAATCCACAGTAAAAAACATATTTTCTTTTTAATATATTTATCCGTATTAATGCAGTCCAGTTTTTCATAGGAAAAAAGAATATTCCGTTTGTATATTCCGTCTGGTTTAAAATATAAATCATTTTCTTTTAACGACTTTATCAACACCTACACCAACACTATTGCCATCACCAGCATTAACGAAAAGCTAAATTTATGGCTAAAGGTAAGTTCCTTATAAATGTGCCACAAAGCCAAACATATACACACACACACACATAAAACCAAATACAACTGCACATTGTCACAGTAGTGTAAACTCTTTAAAGTTAAAACAACAGGAGTTGAAAATGTTGTTGGCCAACTTAAATATATTCGTATGCTAAGTAAAATGTGTTTACGTTAGAGTAAGTGTAATGCGGGAGAAAATGTTGGGCAAAAAAAAAAATGGAAATAAAATTATGCAAATTTTATTTTAAAGATGATATTCACACACACACACACACACACACACACACATAAACATATATACACATTTCAACATAACGATGTAGCATTTTCGTAGTTAAAAAAAAATACCGAGCGGAAATCTATAAAAATGTGCATGCATGCGTGTACAAGTGTGTGCATTAAACGTACTGTGTGTGTGTGTGTGGTTGCCGCGCCAATGTTAAATGTATGTAAATGGATTTTCTGTAGCGAGAATAAAATTTCATGTACCTACGCATATTATAATTATTTTTTTCTTTTAGTTTTAGTTTTGTAGGGGTAGCGATGACATTTCTATATGAATGTTTCAACCTCAGCGAAATTGTAGGTCCAGTCAGTTTGTTGCAGTTGTATAAAGGAAAAGTATTAAAAGTGAAATAGAAAACCTCGCGATGTCTCATGAACGGAAATTAGCATGGGCTGATGAAATTTCCTGTCCCCAATTGATGAAAAATTTCAAAAATTTTAAGATTTAAAATTATTTAGACATGCTGCCTAATTGCTAAAAAGGACTCTTGTATTGAATTTACACTAAAACCTCTATAGTGGTCTATAGTTTAATTTTTTTTTTTGCGGTGCATAGTGCTGGAACTAGTGGAAAGGGATAGTTGGAGAAATGATTACAGGTGAAGTTTCACTTCATCTTATAACACTGCTTTTTTGCACGTTATTTATTTTTATTATTATTATTATTATTAAATTTTGAATCTTCGTTTTTAGTAGCAATTTTTAGTAATTATTTTAATTCGATGATGCTACGCAATACGGACGAAGGATGGCGTTCTGATGTGCATATGGCTTGGATACAGGTGAAGCCGTTACTGTTCAGTGACCAGTGACTATGCCTTCCCCACGAAAACCTGGCGACAACAACTGACACAAAGCCACACACAAATACACATCGGAAAAAATGCGACACACAAAAATGGAAAATTTTCAGATGCGCCAAACAAACAAAATTTTACGAAGGAAAATGCTCGCTCCATGATGCATCAAAAACTGTATTAACAGCAGTATATTCAATAGTGAGAGACAACCTCGCGCAAAGACACTTTTGCAAAATTGTGTATATTGCGAATAAATTTTTTGTGTTAAATTCTCCGAAATAATAACGGAAAAAAATATTTCCACACTCATTGTAGTGTTGAAAACACACAGTAAATATTTGAAGTAAATTTATTTTTTTTGTAGCGTTAACTTTTTGTAATTTGTGGTTGGTTCTTTGAAGAACCAACAGGCTCCGGGAGTTCATAATCAGGTTTGTATGGTGTTGTATGGTAACGTTTTTCTGACTTTCATCAAAGTTAAATATAACTGATGATCGCTGTATTATGTATGAATGAATAATTCTTTATATTTTTTGTATTTAACTGAATAATATTTTTTTATTTTTGTTTAATAGCTGGAAAATATTATTATTTGTGATTATTATGAACTCTGGGCGCCTATTGGTACCGCCAGGAACCAACTATATATTTTTAAAATTTTTAAGGCAAAACTCACTTATTAACAAACCTGTTAAATAAAAGTTGCTTAGAATTGAAAGTTTTATAATATTAATTTTTTTCAGCTCAAAAAAAAAATCAGGATATTAAGGGTTAAGATTTAAATACGATTTTAGTCTAAATTAGGTTTTTTTTTGTATCAAAAGATTACACTTCTCTTCCTGCAATTGAACATATAGCGTTCATAAAAACTATTATTGCTTACTTGTGGAAAAATATGTTGCGTAACTAATTAAAATGTTATCTTTAGCTACGCACCAGGCTTTAATTCCTGTTTAATGTCAACGTTTTTACTAACTGTATATGTAATATGTATACTGAAAAAAAAAAAACGATAATGAGCTTCAATTAAAAATTTTCTTAGTAAATTGTTCTGCCAATAAAAATGTTTACCAATTTTCATCCCGCTAACAAGTTGATGGTATCCTTTAAAATATTCGTATTCTTGAAGTTTTTTAACATTTAAAATTAATTCCAATGCTACATAAACATATATTCACATGTACACATACAAATTTTGTATTTTTTTTTAAATAAGAAATGTAATTCTCGCAATTAAAAGATTGTTCGAAAAAAAGACTGACGGCCCTTTTCGCAATATACGATTTAAACTTAACGTGAGCTTTAACAGCAAGTTTTGTATGCCAAAGTTTTCGTTAACGGCCACGTTAACTCTTAATCGAACATTGTGGAAAGGGCCGTGAAAATAATTTTTATTTAATTGAATTCATGGCCGCGAAAATTTCTTCTGTGTGAATGAGTTGGTAATGAAACGCTTAATTATATTTTTCAAAATTTAAAATTTTTCGAATATTAATTTTTCTGAATTCCAAAACGCCCTATTTCACTCTCTCTCTCTCTTTCACTCACTCTCACCGTGTTCAACCGCGTGCAACCTTGTGGCTGTTGTTGCTTATTTTTTTGTTGTTAAATTCACCAGCTACGTGGCATGGTTACCCTTGTATTTATGTGACTGACTGCCAACTTACAGGCATTTGCATGCCTGTCTATGGGGAGAGGGTATTTTGTTTTGTTGTTGCTTTACTCTCGAGTATTTGTTGCTGTTGCTGGTGTCGTTGCTGCGTTTATTGTATGTATAATGTTGTTTAGCACTGCATAAATTAAGAAGTTGCTTTCCACTGCGATGAGTGCTTAAAATGCATTATTTACACAGCAATAAAGCGTAAAAATCAACCTACAGAATTTAATTGTAGCAAAAACCATAACAAATATTATACGAAAGTATGTGACCCATGTTATGAGCAAAAAAAAAAAGTGGAATAATACTGGAGAAAATACAAAAAAAAAAAACAAAAAACCCACGACAATAATTAATGCAAAAAAAAATTCCACTATTTCATATTTATTTAAGAATTAAAAAAAAAAAAATAGAAAAATAGAAAAATATAACGCAAAAATAAAATATTCGAAATTAGAATTTAATATTGTTAGTAAGTTTTTGAGTAGCAGTAAGTTTGTTGAGGATTTACATTTGAAAGTTTTCAAATTGGTAATTGTGCAAAATGAAAAGAATAAAATAGAAATAATATATTTTGCAATAGAAAAGTTTTTTAATTGAAAGTTGTCGTACGTCATCGTACGTATGCGAGGAGGGTTCTAAAACTTATTTTTTTTTTATTTATTATTGTGTACTTGGAAATTTTTTAATTGCAAAATTGCTTTTTTTTTTGGCGGCAGTGCCATCAATTGTGAGGTGCTTCTATGGTCTGAAGAAGAAGTGATTAAATAGTGAAAACTTAATCCCTGCTTAATCTGTTCAGACTTAATGAATATTTTTATTTTACTTATGAATATAAAATGTAAGAAAAAAATGATAGAAGTCAGTTTTACTTTCACTTCAAGCGCCATTTCATTGACAAATAATACTTCAAAGAATTCAATAAGAGTTTTTAAAACTAATGCCTGCCGGAAATTGCCCTTCCTCTATATATAAACAAAGAGTTGCTATTAAGTTAAATTAAAAATATGGACTGCAATATTTTGTGTTTTTTTTTTTTTGTGTTACGTGTGTCTTCAGCTTCTTCTATTCATTTATATCTTGGGTTTTGCATTTATTTACAATATTTATTTATTTTTTATTCATCTTTTGCTTTCCTTTTTTATAACTCACAGATAGAAGTTGCTTAAAAGCATTTTATTTTGTTTGTGCCCAGTGGACAAATGCTGCCATAGCCAAACTTAATTACTTGCTGGCTTAAAAAAGAAAAAAAAGAAAAAATAAAGCAACAACTTGAACAGAAATACAATTCATCATTTCATTTGCTTATTATTTCTTAAAAAAGGATTTAATGTGTTTTGTAATTGCTGAGGCGCAGTGAATGGAAACAGTTTTATTTCAGCAGCAATTGCTTTTAATTGCAATTTAAATGAAAAATTTTCTAGAAAATAATGAATATTTGCAATTTTGCAAACCAACAAAGAAAAAAGTTTTATGCTAGTGGTTTTACTATTAAGAATTTTATGGAAAATTATAAATTTCACGTAACTATTCTTTAACTAGTGAATACAAAATTCGGAATAGAAGGAGATTGCATATCCCAACAGCAAACATTCAAACATTCCAAAAAGCAAACAACACCAAATTGAAAAATTCATAAACTTCAGCATGTAAATTTATATCTAGAAGATGAAATTATTTGCATTAATTGCACTGAATAATATGGGCGAATTAAATCCATGACAATAGAAACTTAACCCTTCTGTTAGGTCTTTTTTTATTTTTATCTGGGACCCGCACTCAGGAGATTACACCCACACATGCGGTGCATTGTGCTGGAACGAGAGGGAAGGGACAGTAAGAGAAATGATAGGAGGTGAAGCTTCACGATCTTACAACTCTGCTTTTAGCAGTGTTGTAGCGTCTCAGATGTCAAGGAGACGTATTAAATTCTGTAGCTTCGTTTTTAGTAGCCATTTTTAGTAATTATTTTACTTCGACGATGCTACGCAATACCGACGAAGGATGACGATTTGAGGTGCCTGTGGATTGGATACAGTTGAAGCCATTATTGGACAGTGACCAGTGACAATGACTTCGTCACTGAAACCTTGTGACAACAACTGACACAAAATCACAAACAAAATCACACACAAAACACATCAGAAAAAATGCGACATGTTTTTATGAGTCTGAAACTGGGGTTGAACCCAGGAAAACTTTTCGTTTTGTAGTCAACGTGCAGACTACTTCGACCATCGCCCATTTTGGAAATTTTTGGACTACGGAACGGTTCAACATATGAATTTATAATATTGGCTACAGTATTATTTTTATGTTTTATTACTTCGGTAGAATTTTTAATTATCTGCCTTTTTAGTCCCACCATACGGACATATTTATTTTCAAGAACAAACTGTCCAGAACAAGAGTAAAAATCATTGAATTTTCTCATTACAGGATGAGCAAATTACAATATCGACAAAGCAGGCAGATCTGATGTTACTTGTGAAGTCGTATCAGCTGCAACCGGCACTATTCAGTGACAAGTAACTATTATTTCGGCGCAGCAACCTTCCGATAGCGAGTAGTCAGCGCCCTAAATACTTCAGTCAACCCAATACCCTTTTTTAACCTGACAGCAGGGTTAGTGGTCACTGAACAATACCGGCTTCAGCCACAATTACATCAGAGGATGGCGACCATTCGTCGGTATTGTGTAGCACTGGCGAAGTAAATTAATTAATGATTAATGTCTACTAAGCGGATGGTTCAAAATTTAATATGTCTCCTTGATATCAGAGGCAGTGCAACATGCAAAATCAGAGTTGTAAGATAGTGAAGCTTCAGCTCCTATCTTTTCTTTAACTATCACTTTCCTCTAGTTCCAGCACAATACATCATCGCAAGTGCTGGTCCAAGATAAAAAATAAACTAAAGGTTAAACTTTGCCAAAGAGAAGCAATTCATAGTTTTGATTTTGAACTCAAGTGATTATCGAAACACCATGACTAAATTGTATCAATAATTTGAGAGGATTATGAACAGAATACCACTGGTTCGTTAGGAACAAAAAAAAAACAGACGTTATATCCTGTGCGAACATTATCAACACGACATCGCAATATAAGAAAATTCGTTACTTTGAAGACATGAAAGTGTCAGAGGTCTCTGCTGCCACGTTCAACAACAGTTTGTCCAGCTTGTTAACATAGTTGCGTCTCTTTGGCCAGGATAAACATTTCAACGAATACCTTGATGACCATCTCACGTCTGCAAGGTGAAGAAGAAACCATCACAAAAACACGCACATTGTTGGCATAAAAATTTTCCAACTTGCCACAGTAACCAGTCGTTATGGCAAATTCATGTATTCTTGTTGCGAAATCAACAGATAAAGTAATTAAATTCATTTAAAAATATTCTCACTTGAATAAATTAATCAACTAATTTCGATTTTTGCCTGTTCGCAACCAAAAAAAAAAAAAAAACAAATAAATAAACAAACAAAAACTCGTTTTAATTAATCGTCCATTTATCACTTTAAATCAATATTTCGAAGGCCTGCAACATGACAATATTTTGCGTTTTATTTCAATTCTCATACACACACAGTACACACTGAGGAAATGCAATAATTTATGGACACGTTGAAGATGTAAATCCTCCGGTGACTGTAAGAGAACTCAGGCAAATGTAAATTAATGTAAGTTTTTCAGTTGTTTTATTTATTATTTCTTTTCTTTTTTTTTCATTTTGTTTTAAATAAATTTTTAAACAAGTAAACGGACATGCACGGTGTGCACAGAACTGCACAAATAAATGCACATACTTATGTGCATATGTTCATGTGCTTAAATTCTCATGCATATATACGTACATACATATGTATGTACATGTGTAATTCGGCTTATTGTTGTTTGCTGACATGCACACATACATACCTGCATGTACAGGTTTAATGTTACATGACATGCTGATGACATTTTGTTAAACATTAACATTTAAAGCAGTTAAATAAAAATGATTTTGACATTTTATTTTGCGTCTTTTTTTTTCCCATACATACACATACACATACACATACATACATATATATATATATTTTATTTTTTTGTATCTTATTTGGGTGATTATTTTTGGTGTATTTTCTTTTCTTTTATTTGAACGCTCATTTAAATAATTTGCATTTAAATAACAATTAAGGTGCGCAAAATTGTGAAAGTAGGAAATAAATTTTAATAATAAAAAATAAATGAATTTGTTTTAAAGTGAATTATTGGCCAATGCTTTAATTAAGTAGAAAAAGTAATAGCTCTTTCAATGGGTTTTTGTTCTTCAATGAAGCAATTTTTCAAAAAGCATTAATTAGTAGCGGCATATAAATTTTGTAAAATACCTTCAAAGGACCCTTGTAATTACGTCAGCGAGGGTCATTGAAGAGTACTAGAGGCGAGAGCATAATTATCATAAGGTGATGGTACACCTTTAGCTGGGTAACGCGGCATTGCTAAACACCTGTAGGTTTAGAAACAAGTTTCCAAACCCCCCGGCGGGAAGCTGTAGGAACAGCAGGCGGCCGATGTATCTGTAAGGTAGTCAGAGAACGAGCCGATAAGTTTCTCATAGCCCTCAAAATTGGCATGTCTTAAGACAGTTGCTATGGTTACACTTTATAGTTTCAATGGCTACGAAAACAAAGTACTCGTTTGCTCCAGTTTCGGAAGTTTGGGACATCTGTATCGATACCTGTGAAAAGCATATTAAGCCAGGATCATATGTTACCATTGATGAGCAACTAGTTGGTTTTCGTGGAAGGTGCCCATTTAAATTTTAATATATATAATAATTTTTAAATAAACCAAACAAAGTTCGGATATAAATTGTTATGCTCTGTGATGTTGCTTCAAAATACGTAAAAATGCAGAAACTTTTCTTGGTAAGTCTACTAACACTGAAGGCAAGCCACTGGCCAGTTACTTTGTGGAGCGTCTGTCAAAGCATATTGCTGTGCTTGCAAATCGTCTGTAATTTGTATCGAACATCAAATTAAAATCTATCAAAATTGCATGAATAAAACTAATTAATTATACTTTTAAATTTTAATTTTATATTAATTTTGTTTAAAAGAAATTAGTTCAACTAAATAAACAAAAAAAAAATATCTCAGACTGCAAATTTTTTCATTTATTGAAGTGTATCCAAAGAAAAACATTAAGTATGTAAGATTTACGTATCGTGGGTGGTAACGTTGTATAAATTAACGTTATGGTTGTAGGGTTAATATGGTAGAAGCATGGTTTGGCTTCGTCCAAAGAGGAGCAGCTACAGCCGGAGCTGTAAACCGATACACCAGCACGGTCAGAAATCTGATAACCTGGGAAATATTTATTCCGATTTTATAATTGATGCCACCTGAAGGTTACTTCAAGCAGTAAACTAACTGTGAACAGTGAATCAATTACGTTGACTGCAAATAATGGTTACCTGTAAGTACAGGGTGGGCCAACTTGGACTGACTGATTTGAAATGCTTATAATTTTTGTATTTTTTATTTTTTTTTATTTTTTTTGTTTGCAGATAATACAGAATTTTATAAAATTTTATAATGTCATCATAGTCATTGTCATCATAGGATTGGTTTTACTAGCCAATTTTTTGAATAATCTGATTATGAGCAGAACTGCCGAATTTGAGGTACAGAGAATACGAGAGAATTGCATCAGCGACAATTACGCTCTGTCAGATGCACTGTTTGGTGTGGAATCATGGCGGATAAAGTTATTGGTCCATATTTCTTCGAAAATGAAATTAATAAGCCAGAAACCGTCTCTGGGCTGGTATACCGGACCATGTTGGAGAATTTTTTACGTGCGATAGTTCTCAATAATCGTAACATGTGGTTCCAGCAAGATGGAGCTACAGCTCATACCGCAAGAGCCACAATGGCAATTCTGCCGAATAATTTCAAAAAATGCAGATTTCGCGTGGCCACCTCGTTCTCCAGATTTGACGGCCCCAGATTTTTTGTTCTGTGGGGTTTCTTGAAGGAACGAGTTTACGTCAACAACCAACAAAATGTTGAGGAGCTAAAGCAGATTATGCGCACAGAAATTGCTTAATTGCAGTCAGAAACGTTGCGTAACGTAATGCAAAATGTATTGAGTAGAGCCATTAACTGCCAACAGGAGAATGGACGCCATCTAAAAGATGTAATTTTTCATACTTATAATTTATACTTTAATTAGCAAAAAAAATTTAATTAAAAAATATTTAAAAATACAACAAAGCAGTCAGTCCAAGTTGGCCCACCCTGTATAATTTGTAACACAGAGTGGCAGTGTTTATGGCCTTGAGTAGATTAATTAATTTTTAAACTCAAGGAGTAAATTTTTTTTCTACTTTTCTTAGGCGACCTTGTTAATTTTAAAATAATGATGAAGAAGGAAGCTGTTGTATACTGTAGTAGAGACAATAAATTTTAATGAGCTGCGCAGGATTTGAGCCACTACTTTGCAGTTGTTCGGCTCCATCGATAAAGAAGGAAGCTGCTGTGTATACGAGTACTAATGTGCAGACAATTAGTTTTGATGACCTGCATATATAGAATTTGACCAACTGCTATTGGGTTATATTATGAAGGCGCTATAAATGGCGTTATAAAATTCTATTGGTCTCTTATTCTCGGCGGGTATAATTTTCATATCGGGAAAAATAATATTTTCAATTAGTTTTTGTATGGATACAGCCAAAGTTATATGTTCGAATGTCATGTAGAAATCGGTACATGTAACCTTTCATAAGTTTAAAAATGTTTTAATTTTTTTAAACTGTATCCCGCTCTGTTACACTGAAATAGCAAGCGAGATCGGTGCTGATTGTGTAAGCCGCACAAAGAGTCACTTTTCAATGCAGACTGAGGCAACAATATGTTTTGACAGGGGAGGAAATTGGTGTTGGAAAAAATTCCCATGTTTTAAGGCACAAATCTCATGATCTTGCTGCCGGTATGGATAGAACACAAAAGGGCGCTGAAGCAACTGAGGTTGGCGATGGTCGAAGTAGTCTGCATGTTGACTACAAAATGAAAATGTTTTCTTGGGTTCAACTGCAGTTTCAGACTCAACATTTCGCATTTTTTCTAATGTGCTTTTGTGTGTGACTTTGTGTAAGTTGTTGTCGGAAGGTTTCAGTCGCGAAGGCATAGTTACTGGTGACTGGTCAGAGACGCTGCAACGCTGCTATAAAACTGGTCCAGCATCAAAAGAAAACTGACAAACTAGCCCAACAGATAAATAGATAAACTATGAACTGAAGATATCCTGGAACTTGACACACGAAGAGTCAGAAGTCTATGCTACCAAATTAACGAAATGTTAATGAAAACATCTATTCAATTTAAATACTGCTGTGAAGACTTCATGACTGACTCTGGTTTTCATTATAGTCAGAACGTTTGAAGAGGGTGAAAACTTTAACACTTTGCGCTGTGTAAGATGACCCTTAAAAAACTCGTTAGCTACCTCGAAATAATCATGACAAAGTAGGATCGTTTGGGAGGCATAATAAATCTTTTTGGTGGTCTTTATTAACCTGCTCCTCCACAAATTATTTTCATTGTTAAATTCTTCTCTAGTGTTATTTCGGATCAGTGACAGATAAAAACACATTTATACCCGGTGACCCAAAATGAGCGAAGGGTTTGAGTTCAAAGAGCCTTTGTGTTCATCGCAGTAAACACTGTGGCTCCAGCCTCTTGGAACCGTTATTGCGGATCGTTTTTCAAGGTTGGCCTTTTAAAAATTTTCCGATATATTGTCCGATATCTAACAGTAGTGTTCGTTTTCAAAAAAGTAATGGGCCAATTATCACTTCCAACGAAACACCGCACCACACGGTACACTTCAGCGGGTGTAATTTTCGCTGTTGAACTGCTCTGGAATTTTCCGTAGCCCAGAGCCTGAAATTTTGCCAATTAACGAACCCATTCAATTGGAAATGGGCTAAGCAGCTCATAATTAAATTATGAATAAAATTATGATTTTCTTCCGAAATACACTTCAACAATTTTTGGCACGTTCTTCAATTGTGTCCCATTGTACATTTTAGTGAAAACAAAAAAAAAATTATAAAAAGTTATAAGTTCCCTTCTGTTGTGCCACCCTATATTTAATTAACGCTTTAAGTGATTGAAAAGCGGAACTTAGTTGGTTCACAACTGAAATATCAAGTCAGAGCGCATCATATTTCCGTAACTGCATTCATTTTCAGTTAAGCAAATAGCTGCTGCAATAAGTGCAGCGTTAAAAAAACAAGACTCAAATAAAGAATATTTTATGCTTGAGTTCATTTTGCAACACACATGGCAGATGTAGTTTCAATGCTGTTTGTTTTTCATTTCACTATTTTTATCAAACAAGTTTGGCTTTTGTCCGAGTTCGTTTCCTTTTTTTTGTTTTTTGTTTCAGTTTTGTGTGTGTTTTTTGTTTTTTTTGTTTAACTGCTTATTTCAAAGTTCACAGTCATGTGCTTTAAACTTGAAAAAGACTGGCAACGAAATTGCAACATGTTTTTCTACAGATTTTTGTCTTGTTTTCAACTATTTGGTGTTTTTTTTTTTAGGTTTATTTCCGTTGGAAATAGTTGTGTTTTTTTCTCAAGATTTTTGTTGTAAACAATATGTACATGTGTATGCAAGTATATGTATGTGTGTATGTGTTTAGAATTTTGTATTCCAAACAAGTTTGCATTTATCTATTGTTTTCTTTTTCAGTCTACGATCAAAACTGTCAATTCCTTAAGTGGGGATAAAAATTACAACGAGTCATTGCTGTTCAATAACCATATGTTTGGTATAGTTATTTGTTACCGATTAGTTGAGTAACACGTCTTATAAAGTATAAAGCAGTTATTTGTAGGACTTAAGGAATTTGTTGTTTTTATTGATTTTGCCAGACAAGTTTTCCAAATAGAATATGAATTTGAAATATGTTAAGCACTGACGTCGTGCTAGAAATGGATTAGAATTAAATTAATCATTGATTTCGAAAAGTTGTTTTTATGCTTGCCAACTTGTTATATTTAATACATTTTGCTTATTATTTCTTATTTCTTATTGTTATAATGTGTTATTAGCTTGTCGGGTCGCAAGGGTTAAGGCATTTCATTGCCATACGTTGAAGGGCTAATAAACCGAAAAAAATTGAATAGCGAAATACAATTAAAAAAATTGTTAAAAAAATAATTTCGTTCTCAGCCGTACTGAAAACAGAGACTTTACCTTTTGGGAATATATGAAGTGTGACATTGACTAGAAACATAAAAACAACAAAGCTTGCAACCTTTGTTAACAGTAGTAGTAGTAGACAGTAACGATTATTCTCGTATGCATTTTCCTAAACTCTGACGAGTTAAATAGATGATATTAATGACTTTACAACTACCTACCTGTGGACACAAAGAGTACTAATGACGTATGTAGTGGTATAAAAAATATATATTATAATCAACTAGTGTTGCAGATTAATTGTTCTTGTTTCCCTTGTTGGGACACTATATTGTAATGTTCCTACATTTAAACACAGGCTAAAGATAGCCGTGTAATGTTTAAAGTAAACACAGGCGCATGTAAGTCTTCACATGAATTCTTGTTTTCTTTATTGAAACGTTTTGCTTATATACTAAAACTACATGACTAAAATTGAGTGGCTTGCAAAAGCACACTCGTGACCTAATTAAAATATTTACAACATAATTTGTTATTGCTATACCAGGCGATCATGGATTTTTGAGTGTTCAGCAAAATCCACGATCGAATGGTGTTCTTAATTAAAACCGCTGTCGAAGTGTTTTTGCTATTAAGCAATTTCCCGTTGGGCTAATTTCACTTTCTACAGCGAAGGTGTTGAGGTGAGCTGAAACCAATGTGTAACACTTGTATTTGCTATACTTGCGGCCACAACAAAACCAAACTGTGTGTGTGGCTGCAGTTAACAACAGGGATATCGAATTACATTTGATATTAATTGATATTCTTTTGTTTAATTGTTTTGTAGTGTTACTACTTAGTATCGGTAATGTTGATACTACAATCATGCTATACTACAATATTTTCAACTTGTTATATTTTCACTTGTTATAAAAAAAAAAAAAGAAAAATTATTGTAATATTTTTCATGTCATAAATATTTCATTCAATTAATTTCACTAGATATAAAGAGAAGAAAATAATTTTGATTAAATAAATTTTTAATTTATTAGGTTTTAAATTGCTGACAACGTTGTTTTTTTAATTGAAATAAAAGAACAACATTTGAAGATTCTTTTACCCTTATTCTAAACAAAAATGTAATTTCTTCCCAATATTGTGATAAATTAACTGTAAACTTGAACACGACAGGAAATTTTCATTAATATGAAATTCTTTCTTATTTCAATTATTATATTTGTCACCGGAGTACTAATAAATTTCCAAATCAATTGCTAATTATATCATGTCATTAAAAATCTATACTAACTGCCAGACGTACGAATGGACAGATGTACAGACAGGCAGAGGCCGTTAAATTCAAACAAAAGCACACATGCGAGATCTTTAACGCACTGATACATAAAATCCTTTGGATTTGGTAAATTTTTTTTTTTTTTTTTATCTGGGACCAGCACTCAGGAGATGACTCCTACACATGCGAGGCATTGTGCTGGAACTATAGGAAAGGGATAGTAGAAGAAACGACAGGAGGTGAAGCTTAATTAATTATTTTACAGCTCTGCTTTCGCACGTTCTTTGTTTATACTCGTAGCAGTGCTGAAGCTTCGGTTTAGTAGCCATTTTTATTATTATTTTACTTCGCCGGTGCTACACAATACCGACGAAGGAGGGCGTTCTGATGTGATTGTGGATTGCTATCAGCTGAAGCCGGTATTGTTCAGTGACCAGTGACTATGCCTTCGCCGCTGGAACCTTCCGACAACAACTGACACACAAAGACACACTAATGCACATCAGAAAAATGCGAGATGTTTATTTTTTTTTTTTTTTTAAATTTTAGTCTGAAACTGGGGTTGAACCCACGTCAGTTTTTGGTTTAGTAGTCAACGTGCAGACTACCATCCATCGTGCCATCGCCACCCTCAATCAACATTAATCCTTATGTGAACACCAAGGTACCCCGGTACCTTTAGCACTTTCATCTTATTTTTTTTTGAATGGAAGCAGATGGTTCTCATACTTCAAACTTGTTGAGAACTCCTCACTATTGAAAAAAATTAATTATCATTACTTTTAGGCTAAAAAATTATATTGAATTGGCGTGGTAGACCAATTTATTTCTTACACCATTAACAGTACGGCAAGGTACCCGGGTACCTTCATACATTATATATGAAAAAACTGTTATAACAAGTACAATATTATTGAAAGATTACTAAAGCAAAATAAGATAAAGTCGTTATAAATATTTTATACTTGGATATTTATTTACAGAAAGAGAAACAAAAACAAAAATAATAATTTTTATTCATATAAACAGAAAAATAAGAAAAGAGAAATATGAAGTTACAAATAAATTCTACTGATTACTTTGCGAACAATTTACTCATATTGCGTAGTTTGTTGAATGTTGATTACAAATCGGTTTGGAATAAGAGTGAAAAGATTTACGTGATTTTCTTTGTTTCATGCGTAGTGCTCGAGCACACGTGACATATTCCTACTACTGGAGTACGTCCGCTTTTAGCAGTTTTTTGCAAAGCAGAAATATTTGATGTTAAAACCTCAAAATCTTTTCCAAGCACACTTTGTAATGCTGATTTGACTGTTCATTGGGCAATAACTTTCGGGTTTTTAGCACGTTTTTCAATGTTTTTCTTACATAATTCAACACTCAGTTCTTTCAGAAATTGTCTGCGACGGTCTGTGGAACGCCACTGTGTATTGTTTTCTATATATATTACATAGGACGCCAATGCAGCTATACCTATTGCATTATAAAATAATGATAGTAGCCATCGAATTGTTCTGCGTTTGCATGTGTATTCGCCTAATAAGTTATCCATGTTGTCAACCCCTCCTTTAGTTTTATTGTAAATTGTAAATCTCGGAGTTATTTTCCGAGATCATGCATATATTTTTCTTTAAAATTGTTAGTTTACCATAATTTTTCCACATAGGTAACCGGGTACCTTGCCATGCTGTTAAAGGTGTTTTTTTTTGGTATTCACATAAGGGTTAAATTAAAATTAAAAACATTTATGAAATATTCAAAATTCGCATAAGTGCATTCTTACGTATACGTAATAATTAATTACAATCATACGTATCTTTTGTACAACTCATATTATAAGGGCAGCATGGTTTTTTATGCACCGTTATTATTCTTACACACATACGTTTTTACATCGTGTAATATTTTTTTAGTCAATTTTGTTTTTGTTTTTTTTTTGCAATCTATTTATTTCTATTTTGTTACACAATTCACGTTGCTATTTTTTTTTTTTTTTTTTTTTTTTTTTTTTTTTTTTTTTTTTTTTTTTTTTTTTTTGGCGTGTGAGGTAGGGTTGAAAATGCCTTCGCACTTACAGAGACCGTCGTCTTCTGCGTCGAGTGGTGTTGCCACTAAAAAATTCCCTCCTCCTCCTCTGGGTAGATTACTCCCCGGAAATTCACGTTGCTATAGCACACAGATATTTGTTGCACAATTGACTAAAGAAATGTTTATGTTTTTCTACCAGCACTCGCATTGCAATTTTTATACGATTTCTAAGAATTTTATTCTTTGTTTTCTCTGTGCCTCACAAAATACTTTTGCAATAAGAAATGCGTCAGTTGCAGTTTGTGATTGCTTTTTGTTTTAGAAAATTCATATATAAAGAAACGTGAAATTTTCTTGAACGGAGCAACATTAATAAATGTATTAAAACTAAATAGAAACCATTGAAGAACACAACAACGTCATGCTGCTTGCCATCGTGCGGTGGAATTTCTATAGAGCTTTTGTTTGCAAACGATCGCAAGTATAAAAGTGGAACAACAACAACTCTACAACTGTTTTATTATTGTTTTAGTTAACATTCGTATACATACATACATATATGTTACTAGTACAACAAGTCATTTACACAGAACTCATTGTTATTGTTGTTGTTACTTTTTATAATTTCGCCTAATGAATGTGGGCAATCTGAGAAATTATTAAAGAAAGAATATGGAACATGTTCTGCAATTGATTGTAGTCTATGCCGGGCTATTTTCTAAGAAAATTTAGAACCCTCAATTAACTATCTTTCAGTTACGTTAGGTTAGGTGGCGGACCTGGTTGTTCCCTACGAAGAATTTAATTTGAATTCCAAATCATTTCACCAACATATCCTCGTATAGAGTTTTGTGGCGAACAAATTGTCATTATAATTTCTGTTTTTGGCTTCAGTTATTTAAGACAAGGTGAACATAATACGTTTTTCTTGTGCTTGGGATTTTTATATCTTTATTTTCTAAGAAGTTAAGGAAAACTATTACCACACACACACACACACACACACACACACACATTAATATATTCGTATATGTGTAGTTGTTAAGTGTATATGTGTGTTTACATTTAATGCACTATAATAGACAAGTGTAATGAATAGGAAATTTTTTATGTGCCTTAGAAAAAAGCTGACAAAGTATTGTTAATGTTGGATTTTATATTGTTTCTGAAGTGTTAACTGTGATCTAGTTTTTGCACAATGGCTGTAATTGATATATGTAACTTTTTTTTTTTTTAGAGAATTTGTTCATCTAAGAAATTAATTTCATCCGTTTCAACCTTGGACTGATTTTTGCTTTAAATTAATGGGCAGTTGTAGAATAACAGACAAATGAAATTTTATTTTGTTAACACAATTTTTGGTATTTAATGCTGCAATTTCTTAAAATATCTATCAAAAGGAATATGTTATTAAGAAATTGCTAAACATTTTCAGCACATTTACAGTTGCAACGATTGTTTTTCTTTCTTATCAATCACTCGTTTATATTTAATTTTACTTTCTTTTTTCAATTATTCTTTCTACAGAAAAAAAAACATCAGACCAAGTTTTTGAGAATTAATGATATTCAATTTGCTGAAGATGTTAACCGAAGGTTATCGAAATATATCGAATATATATTAATAAATAATAAATATAAAAAAAAAAAAAAAAACCTTAAAGCTTAAAAAAATAGATTGTTCAGATATTCAATTCATTTCAAATTAATTTATTCGTGTTAAATGTCTTATACATTCTTTGATTCATAATTCAGGCTGGGCCAAATTTTAGTGACTGATTGACTGAAATGCTTATAAGTTTTTACATTTTTACAGTTTTTTTATTTTATATTTTTTTGCAGGTAATAAACAAATTAATAAAATTTTTTAATGTCCTTATATAATTATTTTAATTTATTTAATATATTTATTCTTTTTTCATATCAATATTTCGCCAATATCATTTATGGTCTACTTCAAGAAATTAAATTTTTTTCTTTTTGATTATAAAAATATTTCAAAATTACAATTGAAAAAGGAAACATTTTCAGCATAAAAATAAAAAAAAAATAAAAAAATATTTTAAACATAAAAATTTAAAAATTTTTTAGGAAACATACACCGCTGAACTACTCCAGTCGACGACAAAACCACGTTACAACTATTTAAAGAATTTTTCCAATGATAGACAAAATATTTATTGGTCTCTATGAAGTAGGACTATTAGATGGTTTATTGGGTATTATAACAGTACTTTTAGGAGTGGTTTTTACAAAACTTTAAATGAAGTAATTAGCGATGGCTGAATTAGTTAGCACGTTGTCTACAAAACCAAAATGTCCTGGGTTCAGTCCCAGTTTCGTACTAAAGTCATAAAAATATTTCGCTTTTTTTCTGATGTGTATTAGTGTGTATGTCAGTGTGTCAGTTGTTGTCGGAAGGTTTCAGTGGCAAACTCAATGGTCACTGAAGGGTAACGGCTTCTGCAGTAACATCTGCAAGCACATCGGAGCTTTGTCTATATATTGTGTAGCACCGGCAAAGTAAAATAATAACTAAAAATGGCTACTAAAAACGAAGCTTCAAAATGTAATACGTCTCCTTGAAATCATTGTGTCGACGACGAAATGAAATCATTAATCAAAATGACTACGTAAAAAATCCATTTTCAAATTGATTAAGTTTTCTTGACAGCAGAGGCGCTGCAATACTGTTATAAATAAAAATCCTGCAAAAGCAGAGTTGTGAAATATTGGAGGGGCAAAAGTAATAATGCCATTAGAAAACGCTATATCTTTTGCACATCGATTTACACATCAATTCGGTTTTGAATACGAGTCGATAAGCCATGAATCGGTTTACTCCGCAAGAACGCAGAATAATTGTTTCCATTTCTTGCGCAACAGTTCGTCGGTTGTTTTGGAGCAGCGTTAATTTCGTTGCAGATTTTCTGGCCGCCCGACACCAACTGAACGAATACTGCGACGTTTGGCCACTCGCCTTGAAGATGCTGGGGCAATACAGGCTATTCCCAAGACTGTACGTACCCGGGGCAGTAGTTCTGCTGATAATATCGCTGCTGTTACCAAATATTTCGAAGAACAGCCCAGAACATACCACACGATGCGCCACGCAATTCGGCATTAGTCGGCGGTACCTACGCAGAATTTGAGTGGAAGATTTTAAGATATTCCCCTACAAAATACAACCACAGCATCAGCTGTTAGCTGTTCGGGTGATTACTTTTGCTCCATCTTGTACATGCCTTCATTACTTATCAGCTCTTTCAATATTGTTTTCTTATAGAACACGTAACACGTAACACGTAGTAGTAGGCAATTTTTGTCTGACTGTTACTTCTCTTGAAAAAAAAATAAAAACTCTTTTGTGTAATTAAAGTTTAATTAAAAATCACTAAAAATACGTAGTGTTAACAAGACTATATATTGTATTATATGCTGGTATTTTTTGGCCAGTGATTGCAATACCATTAAACAATTTTCGTGTGTTTCAGCCACCAAGATTTTTTATTAAAAAATTAACTTTAAATTGCAGTAGTGCAAAGATTTCTGGCTTCTTCTTTTAAAAACAGTTCTCTACCCTTCGCCGTTTTATTTTGTCGATGCCATTTTAAATTTATCTTTTTAAATAAAAAAAAAAATTGTCCATACACTTAAATATGGGCTTCTTCTATGAGAAGTAGACTCTTTATTGTCTTCATGTTTCATACACATACATATAAGTACGTCTGTGTAAGAATATATAAACGGAGTCATTAGGTAATTGCTTGAGTTTCATTATAACCACACAATTCTTTTAATATCATTTGTTACGAAAAAATGGAAAAAATCATTATTTTTATACAGCCGAATGATTTTGGTTTCATTTTAAAATTAAGTTGATTATTTGCACGTGTGTAGCAAATCTCTTTGTGTTAGAAATTTAACAGCAAAATTATTTTTACACTTCCTTATCCAGTCTCTCAGGTTTTTAATCTGCAAAGCTTAAATAACATCAACATCAACATCAACAACAACACCAGAAAGAAGTACTTTAAATTTATTAAATTAAGTATATTTTATGAACTTAATGACATCAATATTATTTTCTGACTCTCTGGTGGTGCACTGTACTGAATACAATTACTTTGTGTTATGATGGATTCCTATTTTTTTTTTCTTACTTTTTTTTTATTTGTCTTAGCTCACCTCTGCACGTAAAAACACTAGAGGCATAATTTTTATTCAAGCCATTAACCATCTATTTCCTATTTCCCGTCCCGCCATAACAACAATAACAACCAGAACAACACAGTCCATTTACCAGGCCCTTCCCTTTGACTTCCGGGCTGTTGAAAGCGTAATGTAAAGACAAATCATTATTAAAAAATGCAAAAAAAATGGGGAATATTTTCATATGACCGTGTAAAGAACATGTGCCGGCATACTGCTTTGGTTGTCCGGTTGGTTGCAACCACAAAAAATTCCATTGTTCTAGCGAGAAAATATTCTCCAGACAGTTTATTTGTCGGGGGAAAAAATTTCTGCATAATAACTAACGCTTAAATTTTCTGTTTGGTTTTTTTAACGATTTAATTTTTATATAGTGAAATTCAAAATTAGATGCCCGGCAAGTGAATACTATCTATGAGAAAAATCGTTCGCCAGACTTTGTGACACAATAAGGAACTCACTTGTGTTATTTATTTTTTATCTTGCATTACAACTCAGGGTATGACCCCTATACATACGATGTATTATGCTGGAACTAGAGAAAAGGGATAGTGAGACAGATGACAGGTCGTGAAGCTTCACTGCCCTACAACTCTGATTTTGAACATTTTTTTTGTATTTTTTTTTTGCTTAAAAATTTTTCAGTGAAAGCAGTTAATTTTTCTTCTATTGCAAAACTCAAAAAAAAAATTATAAAAATTAATAATGGTATCGATCGCTATTAGACAAGCGAATATAATTAAACTTTTTAAATGGCCAGCAATTCACGATATTTCTGCAAGTATAATCAAAATGTCTCAACGTTGGCTGGCCACAAACACAACATCAAATGACAAATCTAGTTCTTTAGCAAGTCCATCATCATGTAGTGGGCCGTTGAATAAAAAAAAGCGAAAAATTAAATACTGCACCAGTCCGTGGAAGCTGATCCGGAAGTTAAAATAAAACGCAGTGATTTTTCTTGTGCTGATCCCTGTGCCCAGATTCGATTAACTGTACTAAAAGCGTTCAAATTCATTGAACCGAACGAATGTTCTGGCTGTGTGATAGCAAAAGTGATGCTCAATCTAGAACCTATTAAGACAAAACTCAACAAACGTTCTCACAAAGAATATACCCAGACAGCTTGTAAGCAGGATAACTGTCACAGGAATAAAAGCAGCTGTCCTTACATAAGTCTACCAGGAGGAGGAGGACGACGATGTTTAAAGCAAAGACTACCTACGAAATATACCAAACGCCGGCCACCATTACCATCCTTTTCAGTGTGTAAAAGCAGAAAATCGAAGGGAAAAATTCTTGAATGCAATTGCCTGGCGATACCTTCGATGTGTGATGTGTTGGCTTATCAAAACAGGCAGATGGCCGTAAAACAACTCGTTAGAAAAAACTAAAAATTTTTAGAAATTTAATTTCATATGTTTTTGTGCAACATTGTAACTTTATTAAAGAGAAATAGTGTAGAAATATTATTTAAAAAAAAAAACAGTGCAGCTTTTTAAAAGTACTAATTTTTAGTAATTATTTTACTTCGTTACACAATACCGACGCAGGAGGGTGCTCTGATATGCCCGTGGAATAGCGACAGCTGAAGCCGGTACAGTTCAGTGACCAATGAGTATGCCTTCGCCACTGAAACCGTCCGACAACAACTAAAAGGCAGAATAATTCACATCAGAAACAATGCAAAATTAACGTAGTCTGGAAGTTCTGCGAGTTCTGTGAAAACTGCCTGTACTAGTCAAATAGAATCACTTGTCCATCAACTTAATCAGGAAGGCAAAATACCCGACCTACAATTTCATCACCACACACATTGCAGCTTGCAATGCCATACATACGCTCTAACTAATTTAATTCTTTTTGGGAAAAGATTTTAAATTCTAGTTGCCCTGCTGGGCATGTATCACTATCACTTCACTACCTGTTTCTCTCCTGCACAATCCCTTTACAACTGGTTTCGGTTCAATGACATACCTGTAAAACATGTCCAAGAATAAAAACAGTGAGCGCAGTACAATAGTTTGGCGCAACTATGCAGCAAAAAAAAAAAAAAAGCCATTTTCAGCTCTTAAAACATTTCGGGCAATACGGACAGTGACATATTGTTTTCTTCATAACCAACAATAAAATAGCCTGTTAACGAGTGCTTGGAAATATTTACATTCACGCCACATTCTGACATTTCAACTTCATTACCTTCTACAATATCAATAAATACGGTTTAGCTATTTTCTAATGTCCGTGTATTCACTTTTTGTTAAAAATGTCGGGTAGATTGAGTGTCTGTGTGGCCGAACTTTTACTTATTCCACTTTATTAATATTCGTTTTCCTCGTTTTCTTTTTTGCATTTTTCGTTTTAATAATTTTATTTCTATTTACAGTAATTTTTCTTTTATGTAGGAGTGTGGAGATGGCCGTGATGATGGTAATGATGACGATAATCAAGTTGAATATATGATGAGAGAATGAAATGTTGGCTGCTAGTCTCCGTTACATTCTTCCTTTGCTTCCTTACCTACTGATTTTGTTGTTGTTGTTTTTATAGCTCGTAAATATTTTTCAAAATGATAAATATCTTTTATTCTTCTGCTGGTTTTTGGCTTGTGGGCTGCTGGTGGTGGTTCGTTCAGTGCTAAAAACTTTGTTGTAGATTTTTAATCAATACTTTTGTTTCCTTTTGATCATTTGCTGTCAATTTTGTTGATGCTGTCATTTTTCTTGTTATTGTTGTTATTGCTGCTTGTTATACAATTCATTTTTTATTCATTTGAAAAAAAAAATTCAATTTTATTTTGTAATTTTTTTTCTTTTTTTACAATTTATTTAACTTTCATTTTGTGTTTGCAAACAAATATTTATTTTTTTTTTGTTACGTACCTCTTACATTTAAGCCACAAAATTATTAATACGAATTTGTTGTTATCGTTAGATTATATTTGGCGAAAAACGAATCAATATTCATTTGCATCTGAATATTTAATGAATGAATCATGATAATTGAGACATTTTTTGTTGTTGTTTGGTTTTAAAAGCAGATATAAAATTGAACTTGTTTTTGGCGAAAAATTAAGACCTGCTGAGTTGGTTTTATGTACCGAAACTAGAAAAACAAGTTATGGGTAGGAGGAGGACAGAAGAATAGATTTAAACTTTCCAACCTCGCCGTTAACAAAGAAGACCTTCTGCAGGGACTCTATTTCACATAAGAACAGTTCGCTTAAAAAAATAAATTGCTTCTGTTATGTATAGTTCGGTTCGGTGGTAGTAGTAATAAAGCCATATACACCCCTACATTGTGACGGTGCTCAAGATAGTCAATAGTTTTGGCTGTCCTACCATTCCCAATGAGTTTCTTCGCTCTTTCCTGTACCCGATCGAGTAACTTCAAAAGAAGCTTCGAAGCACCGCCCCATACTTGAGAGTTAAATTCCAGCTTCGTTCGGATGTAAGCGGTATAAATAGTATGGAGATCAGATGGGGTGAAATATGTCTTGCAGCGTCTTAAAAGAAGCAGGCACTTGAATGCTTCGTTTGGGAGCTGAAAGATGCGTCCTTCGAACATCACACTAAATCTGCATGCCAAGAACAGCAAGAGCTTCGTATTAATCACTGCTTCTATCGCCCATAATTACAAATGAGGTCGGTGCTTTTGAGCATTGAAGTCGACTCTGTTCGGGTCACGCCATTCCGATATTCTCGTGAGGTCTCCATATTCTGCTTCATGCCGTGATCATAGTCGATTTCGGCCTACAATCAAATGAATATGAGTAGCAGATACTGGTGTAATCTGCAAAAGAGTGTTTAGGTTTGGAAATTTTTAAGAAAGTTAAAAAAATAGGGTAAGAGAAAGAATGGAGCCTTGTGCTGCTCCAGAAGTTATCTTTAACTCTCTAGATAAGATCCCGCCTACAACAACTCTTATAGCGCGATCCCTGAGAAAGCTCGATATAAATCGAGAGCAGATATTACAGATACCGAAAGCAATAAGTTTGCCACACTCTATCCAATACTTTAGAAATATCCACGACTTTACTTTCGCCAAAATGGTGAATCATTTTTCCGACAGGAAGGCCATTAAGTCGCCCGTAGAACGTCCCCTACAGTAGCTATATTGGCGGTCGTTCAGCAAGTTGTTGGAGTCTAAAAGTCTTTTTTGGTTTTTTTATGGTGATGAAGGCCATGTGTAAAAAAAGCAAAAAAAGTGTCAATGCGTTCACTATGAACCACTTCTTTACCTGAATTCTTTTTTAATGCCATCTAAAATGTTAACAAAATTATCACTCTTGAACTCATGGAAAACACATTCAACTCTGCCGATTAATTCATATGAGCAAACTGCGCAGTTATAATTATAATTTAAATAAATTTTTAAATGTGTTGTAGGAACTCATTAACTCATGTTAAAACATAAACAAGTTATGGCACATTCTTGGGTGCCCCTGGTAGTCTAGTGAGTAGTGTGCTAGTTGATCTTTTGGTCCCAGAGACTCTGGTCTGTATCACTACAACAAGTGAAAGTTTTTTTCACAACAGGCATCACAATATGGGACCATAATAAATTGGACCCCAGTAGGCTGGGCCCTTTCTTTACCTTTACATCCAGCAACCTGCCGACCTAACCAACCTATGGCACATTCTTTGATTCTAAGCTCTGATTTAAATGAAGAGTGGTTTTGTTAAATGTGAACACATGCTCGCCAATAACACCGCCATGCTGAAGTCATGCCGTGTCTTCAGCGAAGTTGAACCAGTTCATTTACAATAGAATACATGCATTAGCTATTTCTTGTGCATGTCTATTTTGCTGGGGTGTTAAAGAAAAATATTACTTTATCCAAAAAAAACAACATCCCCAAAATACGTGTCCTCTGCTTAGAATTGGAAAAAACTTCAAAAGATTTCCACCGTCATCATGTGATTATTTCTTTTTTTTTTACAAAATTTCAAATGCAGTACCTCATAAAGACACGCGCTTAAAAAAGTTTAGAAAAAAAAAAGAATCTATTAAAATGTGCTTAATGATATTAATACCCACACAATGCGGCCTGCTTGCGGTGTAATATGAGTTAACAAATTGTTATTAATAGCATAAATATTTGCAAATGTTAAAGAAAAAATAAAAGATATTTTTTATATCCGTTCGTATTTTTCTAAATGGAATGCTGTTGAATATAAAAGCAATTATTCGCATCCCATCAGGTGGGAGTTGATCAATTTATTTTTATATTGCAACACATTTCCTTTTAATGTGTCGTGTGTAAATTGATTCGAAATGTTTATTTTGTGTTGTTTTCTTTTTAATTTTTTTTTTTGCTTGTGGTTTCCGGTATGAAAGTAAAATAGATTAAAGGAAATGCTTATTAAAGTGTCCTTCAATCAACGATTTGTCATTAAGGCGTAGCATCTGTTTGTTCGTTGCAACAAAACGAATGAAGAATAATAAAAGAAGGTGTGCTTGAAATAGAGTAATAAAAATTATATTATTTTTTCTTTCACATCAGCACGTCAACTGGCCAGTACCATTTAATTATATATTTTTAAATCAGACGAAAAATTATTTATTATAATATTAAGCGATTAGTTTACAGTATAGCAATTATTGTTTTTTTTTTTTTTTTTCAGCGATTTATAGCACCGGAACCAATTTGGCAATGGCTATTGTAGAGAATATTCTTTGTTTTTAGATTATTAGGAAATGTCAACGGCTATTAAGTTCCTCTGGCTATTGCTATCTTCATTAAGAAACTTGTCATCATTATGACTATTCATTTATGTTTGTTGTAAGGCTAAGCTAGTGTATATATATCCAGAAATCCATGTAACGCACTGTTACAGTGTGCGAATAATCGTAAGCGATTTTTTTGAGAAAATATATTTTGTTAAAATAAATTCGCCGTTTTTATTAGACAATTTTATATTGTTTTCAAAATGTCTGAAGGTTCTATTAATCGGTTTTTTTAATTTCTCCGATAGAAAGGAATGTACACTTTCACGCTACAAAACACGTTCACGCTACAAACATACTGTAATTTATTTGAATGACAATATTTCTTCTAATACATACATACATACATATTGAATTTCTTAAAAAAAATTAAAAAAATAAAAAAATTAAAAAAACATGAAATTTATTGATATATATTTATGTATTAAGCCTGAGGTCTTTTTTTATTTTATTTTGTTTTTTATTATTCGATATTTCGTTAACAGCTTGTTAACATCATCAGGAATAATAGGAAATTTTATCAAAAAATATAATAAAAAAGGTCAATTAATAATAGAATTAAAAAATATGAAATTTAATTAAAGAAAAGAAAATCAAGTAAATAATTTATATAAGTGTGAAACGACTTACGTTTAATAAAATAATGGGCATCTGTAACGTACTTTCCGATTGCTAGTTAGATAATTACATATATTTGTTGTCATACAATTTGTATTATATACTTTTGTTACAAGTATCTATTTGCAGCACTTAAAATGAAGAAACGTTTGTTTTGTATAAAAGAAGAACGTTCTTTGGTACAAAATCAATGTGTGTTTTAATTTTTGGCGACGAAAAAAAATTTTTTTTACTTAGACCAGTGTACAATGCATTTCACTAGGAACTAGAAGACGGATCTATAGAGTATCATTTTTGCCTAACTCTGCAGTTTTTTTTTAGAAATTTGTAAGGGGTACTATGTAGCTGATTTTGAAGCTACATTAGAAAGCCAATTTTTTTTATTATTTTGTTTCGCCCACAGACATAATGAAAAAATTTTGGTTTAACAGGGACTTGAAGCGATATTTTTCCGCTTGTCGAGTCACTGCGCTAACTACTCTCGTTTGATTGATGTGTGTATAGCTGAAGCTGAAGAAAAAAAGGTTATTGATAAAACCGCAGAGATATGGAATAAATACTATTTAAATAGCACTGTTTAATTTCCAGTTAGCTTTATGATGTGTAGTGGTGGAATTGTAACTTCGGAGAAAATATATGTGTTAAAAAAAATTCTTTCCATTAGTACCAAAACTAGCCAACGCCGGACAGTATAAATTCCATTATGGCCATTATATAGTCCGCAAGGGAAAAACAACAACAAAATTACTGCAGAAAAATGGAACAGATTTATTTGGTAGGTCTTATTATAACCGAAAAGTTAATCATACAGAAAATCTGTGGGCACTCATTAAAAGAAAGCAGCGAATCCATAATGTAGTGTTGGTGGATAAAAAGCCCAGAATTCATAAGGCCTGCATATTGCAAAGCGTAATTGCAATGCCCAAAGGGGAAATTAGATGCTGCTGTAAAAGACAATGGAGGCAATAACGCAATTTTAAATAAGAAAAGTAACCACAGTGCAAATTAATAGTAGTCAAATAATTTTTTTTTTAAATAATAAGGAATTCTAATTTCAGTTTGTGTTTTCTAGACATTCATACCCAGTACAAAAAACTTCTTATGTATTTAAAGCATATAAAACAGCTCTTGAGAAATTTCCATGGATTCGCCACAAAATCAGTTGGTCTACGAATTAATAGTTGTTAGGCCATTAAATGTGTTCTATTATCTACAACTTTCTTTAAGAAAATCAATATGACATACATACATACAGCTGAAAAGACTTTCTCATTTAAATTCCAACGTTAATCTTAATTAATCGTTTTGTTTGTCCTTAACCAACACCTAAAATGAGCAAACAAAAAGGAAATATTAGATACCAAACCAATGAAAAGTTGTAACCGAATGTTAGGAATCTCTTACTACTACTGCCTGACCTACGACACACAAAAATCTATAGTCAATATGGAAGTTTATGAATATTAAATATTTATACCGAAAAACATACTAGGAAACCTACAGGAACTAAGGCACACACAAACACATGCAAGCATACATGATTGTATGTATGTATGCACAATCTGTGAGCTGTGCTACACGTTGTAAAATTTAGATACTTTTAAACACAGGTAAATATGTATATACGAGTACGTATAAACATGTTTGACATGACAGTGGAAATATTGCAAAAGGGAATAAAGAGAGCGCAAAGGATGTCTGTTATTGTATTTTGATTTGCTTTTGCTCTTGTGTGCTCTTTTCCTTTACTATCTGTGTGTGTATAGCTGTGTGTTGATATTTTAAAGAGATAACTTGTAAATAGGTTTCAAGTTCAGACGTGTAGCTTTAGCGAGAAAAAAGCTTTTTTTGTGTAGAGTTTTTTCTTCTATGCCTGTAGCTACCAGCTGAATATGCTCTTAAAGCTTGCTTTTTTTTTTGTATCTATTTAACATAAATTTATGACCTCAAACACAACAAAGTGCCGTCTTTCAAACTTAGTATTTGTTTATGTTTTAAGTAGGTTACCGCACGGTTTCTAAGATATAATTTACAAAAATCTGAAAAATACTGAAGTAGAATTTTTTTCTACATGAAGAACAGCACATGCAAGCCAGTCGAAGAAAATATTTATTTTATTGCTGCCTCTTTACAAGAAAGTGTTATTGGAAGGAAGTTGTGATAATCTGTCTAAATAATTTACAAATCAACTAGCTAAACCTGGACAGCTTTGAAATGTTTAATTTTGCCAAAAAAATTTTAAATTTTTTTTTCTTTTACTGCCAGGCTCACGATATCGAAAGAATTCATTCGTTCAACTACATTCAAAACAAAGACAACATTTTAGAATTTGTTTTAGTTCTCAATGTATTTGTATGAATGAAAAAGTTCTTTTGACATCGTGGGCCAGGCAGTTAATTTGTGCTTTCTGTGGGAAGTATTTTGTCGGGCCACCCTTTAGCATCTAGCAATGCTTGTATGCGTTTAGGCATTGATGAAACCAATTTTTCTCTTATATCTAATCCCATGTTTTTTCGACTCGTCTTGTAATGCTTTTTTTAGGTCATCTTTGTTAGATATTTAATTTTTTCGCACGCGTCTGTCCAAATTCATCTCATAAATTTTCAGTTGGATTCATATCCGGGGATTGGGGAGGAGAATGTAACAAGAGATGTGTGTTTAGGATTGCTATCCTGTTAGAAGATCCATTTGTCAGAAGGACCCATGTTGCTGGCGGATGTCTTCAAATTGTGCCTTCAGAAGTTTCAAATAAACATGACGGTTCATTGTAGTGTGAATAAATACCAAATAAATAGAAAAGGCCAAACACCACCAAACCATTACAGATCCTCGTTTTTATTTCATTACTTTATTTTAAGCCAAAAATAAAATAAATGAATATTTATTGTTTTTATGTATGTTTTATTTGGAAAATAAAAATATTTGTTTAGCTTAAATTTAAATAATTCTTTTCAAATAAAAAGAAAACTTAAATATTGGCGCTGTATGTATGGTGCAACTGTATGTACATATATTGGCCGATGGACAGCCTAATGTATATCACAAGAAAAATACAAAAATAGCCATATGTATGTATGTGTAAAAAGGAAACTCATTGTTATGTTTTTGTTGAAAAATTTTGGTTTTGTGTTCGGAATTCAATTTTTAATTCTCGATTGATTAGTTGAATTCTGACCGTAACAATCTTAAGTTTGTAGTCAGAAATTAGGAACAATTTCCTGAGAAGCTAAATAAGAATAAGCGAAATAATACTAGTTATATGAAAATACTTTCCTCCTAAATGATTATAATTTAATGGAGTTAATTTTTTTTAATTCTTTATAAGAATACATTTTAAAAATTTTTTCCAGAAAAATCACAATTTTTTTAAGAAAAATAGGCATTTAAATATATTCCCAAAGAAAATTTATTTAACGTATAAATAAATAAATTTATGTTTATTACATTAAGATAATCTTAATGTCATAAGATTAAGGTAACTTTTTTTTTTACCCAAAATTTAAATATATATTCTTTTAATATTTTGCCAATATTAAATTTTAAAAAGAGTTAAAAAAAAATTATTAGTGAAAAAATATAATTAATAATTAAAGGA
Source organism: Dexiosoma caninum (assembly GCA_963924685.1). Classification (NCBI taxonomy): domain Eukaryota; kingdom Metazoa; phylum Arthropoda; class Insecta; order Diptera; family Tachinidae; genus Dexiosoma; species Dexiosoma caninum. Next base: position 14,068,531 of record OZ004727.1, read on the forward strand.
GGTCGAAAAAAATAAAAAAAATTATTTTAAATTATTTATATTATATTTTTTGCAATATATTTATTAAGCTTGAGGTCTTTTTCTTTTATTTTATTTGGTTTTTATTATTATTAATTAATTATTATTCCTGATGATGTTAACAAGCTGTTAACGAAATATCGAATAATAAAACCATATAAAATAAAAGAAAAAGACCTCAAGCTTAATAAATATATTGCAAAAAATATAATAAAAAAGGTCAATTAATAATATAATTAATATTTATATTATATTTATGTATATTAATTAATTGTAACCATTGATGTAATACTAATTCTTGAGAGACACAGTTACCAGGGGAACAGTCACGGATATATCACGAATTTATTTACGAAGTTAGGAATTTTTTGCTATTCTAATTGAAACGTTTTTTTTTTCAAGGGTAAGTGGATTTTCTCCTGTACTTGGATTCCGGGATATTCCCAATAAGGCTCCAACAGTAATCTGTCAGCATAGAAGTCTTGCATCTGCTCGTACCTTAAAAAGACATTCCAAAAGCATCGACAGCTGGTTAAAGCCATTTTAATTTTCGTCACTGACTGACACCATATTTTCAAAGTACAAAAACCGTTAATATCGTTTCATATAAATAATCGAATTTTTTTAGAATGCATTTTCTAATAAGCTTCTCAGGGACTACCATTTTGTAAATCCCGATTCAGTATCTTCTACAAAATTAGAAGTATATCCAATGTATCCTGAAACATAAAAAAAATCTTCTGACAAAAGAAAAATTTTCAACTTAAATGAAAAGAAGAACAGCAATTATTTATTAAAAATATTCTTGTACTTCAAGCATCCGAATTATATTTTATTTCACCCAGTGACAATTTAACTAAGCCACGACCAAGGAAACTTTACCAACAACTCCCTGACACCGCTGGCATTAACAATAAAAGCAAAAGTTCAAATTATATTTCAGGGATTGCAAATGGTTTTCAAACTAAACAATAACAACAAAACGACAATTTGTATAATGGAATTAAAGTCTTGTTATTTATGTAAAAATAAGCGGGATCTGTATGGTCATTCAAAGTGATATCTTTTGCATTAGAACGTTGTGGAAAAAGTGTAATAAAACTTTAAGGTTCCCTTTAAGTGTAATTAGAAGAGTATAATACAATGCAAAGTGCTAAAAAAAAGAGTTTCTAAAGCAAAGCATGAGACAAAAGTTTAAAAATAAAAATTAATTTATTAAAAATGTTATGATTAAAACAAATTACTGCAAGTGAGTAAGTGAGTAATGACATTTTTTTTTTAAATATTTCTTTTTCTTAAAAAACAATTATATTTAATGTTCGGAACTCTTATTAAAAATTTTCTTTATTTCACAAATTTTTACGTTAAAAAATAATTTAATTTGTGAAGAGACGCCTTAACCATTCTTTTAAATTAATATCATTTTCATGAATTATAGAAATCAATTTTTTAAGAATTATTAATTTGCTCTACTTTTGGTATTGAGGAGTTAAGCCGTTTAGCTTCTGACGCACAGAAAATAATTATTTTCATAATATTTATGAAAATCGTTCATATTTTTTTTCGTTCATAAAATATATGCAACGTACTTAGTACATATGAATTATTTCTCGTATTTTAGATTCTCTTTAAGATTCCCAGTATTCCAGTTATGAATTTCGGTATAAATGTTATGAATTAATTTCATAAATTTGTTTTATAAGAATTTTTCTTAGATCTAATGAACATTTTCCTTGAATATAATGAATTATTCTTAATTCTACAATTTTTCAAAATTACATAGTATTTTTTCTTGGTTTTTATGTGTAGCTTCATATAAAATGTTAAGAATTTGAAGTAACGTATTTTTTTATTTATGATATTTATTATTTATTATTTATTATTAAGAGAAACTAACGATATAAACTGGATAAGTGATGCTTGGTATGCTGCATGTAAGAAGAGTACAGAAGATTATATTTGCTGTCTAAAGCATTAGAAGTTTAAAAAAAATAAAAAAATTAATTTCAGTTTTGTGTTAGCGTGCATAGTGTAAGCGTCTTAAAGAAATAAATGAAATTGATTTTGTGCATAAAAATTGTTAAATAGAACAACAGTGTTAATATGATTCCACGCTTTAAATGTAATAAAGTGTCTACAGATGTAAGTGAATATATTTTGCATTTAAAAGAACAACAACATTATTGTGCAGTAAGTGATAAGTTTGAATGTAGTAATGAAAGTTTTCACCAATTGTTTGATAATATTTATAGATTTAACCGATTTTTAGGAATTCTATCGAACATGTAAAAGAGGGCTAAAGTTTGCAATATTAAAGCACAAATGAAGAGTGCTTTATCAGATTCCACAAAGCCGTCAATTTGGTAAGTTAATATATAAATCATTGGAAACATAAATATTTTCTACAAGTCTCGTTTTTTTTATATTTTATATATAAATATGCATATCAAATTAGCGCCTGAAGAAGAGTGCGAAATATTAAGATATTCCTTAGATGATGAAAAGCTTTCTGAGGAGGAGTATCGACTATTGAAAAAATGTAGTCAGTATCGATTTGCACAAATTGGAAAATGTAATACTGCTGCCGATGTGTTTAAAATTTGGAATACACAAATGCAAACGGAATTCGAATGGTATAATTTTCACTAAAATATATTAATTTTATATAATTGAATAAAAATAACAGATTCTTTTCAATTTTAGCTCACGATTATTAGCAGCTTTTGCAATTTTTGGAAAATGTTGTGAAGAAATTGAAGATAAACTTCGTCAAATTACAACTTTCTAAAATTTAAGAACAATAAAAACACTATTTATCATATACTATATGCAATAAATCATAAATACTATGAATTCGTACATTGGCAAATTTACTAGGTAAATTTACATAAATGGAAAGAAATTTTTCTTATATTTTATGTATTTTTCATAAAATATGCATACAATATTCATAGAATATTTTCCCACTATTATTTTATTTTTAGGACTTTTTTTATGAATAGTATGAAAAATTTCATAAATATGAGAAATTCGTACATTGGCAAATTTTTCATAAAATATTCATATATATTATGAATATTTTTTTTTTTGTGTGCACATCCAAATATTCTAACAAGAACATTTTCAACACCACATACATTTATGTGTCGACAATATAAACACAAAATTAACGATAACAGCTGACTTGAAGCGATAACGAATATCGTTGAAAATTTCACTGAATTATAAATTCCATAAAATTTTTGTTATTCCAATTTTAACGATACAATTATGGTAATTAAAGTTATTGAATCGAACTGAGGCAGAGCCCCAAATAACTTTGACTAGAACTTCTAGTTCTTGGTCCACAATATCTGAGTTCCCTTGTGTTATTTTATTTCATTTGAATTTTTGTCTAAAGTAACAAACAAAAACATTAATGTCATTCGGCAGTTATGTAAAAGGCAAAATCTTTTTTTACATTTGCCATAGCAAAAAAAAAAAAAAACATGGAAATAAATTTTAATAAGAACGAAACTTTAATACATTTTTATTTTCCAACACTTGCCACAAACTCTTTCCGTATTTATTTTGTAAGCATTGCTGCGAAATATAATTATTTGTTGCTTATAATGCATCCTGCAAGTGTTGTACTTGTATTTCCGTTGCCATCATTGTCAAGCCTTTAGCTGAAGGCATTCATAATTTCAACTCATTTGAACAATTGCCACAAATCGTACATTATGCTTCATGTTTTTCTCGTTTAGTGTTTTACCCAAAAATACATTGTGTTTTCTCAATGTGTGAAAATAAATTTTATTTGCTTGTTTTAGCGTTCCAGTTCCAAGGATTGCCAAATTATATATAATTCTAAAAGTTTAGTGGATGTAAGAACAGGAATTTCATCCCAGGAAAAGATTCTGCAGGAATTTCGTCCATTGTCTCATTATGTGTAAAAAATTACCTCTACAATGCAAATTTAAAATATAGAAGTAATTTTTTTTATAAAATAATATTTATATAAATCGATTCTAATATGATTCCAATTTCAAAATTGCGTTTTTTCCCGAAAAATTATATAAAATGTATTACGTATAATATTCTCTTGAAGAAATTTTTTATAAAAGCAAATTTATTTTGAATTTACAATTATATATACAAAGACATATTCCCAAAATAAATTCAGGCTGGCGATGGTCGAAGTAGTCCGCACGTTGACTAGTTTCAGACTCATACAGCCATCTTGCATTTTCTTCTGATGTGCGTTTGTGTATGACTTTGTATCAGTTGTTGTCGCAAGGTTTCAGTGGCGAAGGCTTAGTCACTGGTCATTGGATCAACCCCAATTTCAGACTCATAAAAACATCTCACATTTTTATTTCTGTGTTTCTGTGTAAGTTATTGTCGCAAGCTTTCAGTGGTCACTGAACAGTGCCGGCTTCAGCTGTAACCAATCCGCAGGCACATCAGAACGTCCTTCATCGTCGTCATTGTGTAGCACCGGCGAAAAAAATTAATTACAAAAATGACTCCTAAAAACGAAGCTTCAAAATATAATACGTCTCCTTAACAGCAGAGGCGTTACAACACTCCTATAAAAACAAAGAACGTGCAAAAGCAAAGTTGTGAGATAGTGAGCCCCACCTCCTAACATTTCTCCTACAATCCCTTTCCTCTAGTTCTAGCACAATGGTTCAAGATAAAAAAAAAAAAAAATTCCGTTAATTATTTTTATTATTATTGTTCCTTCGCGGAAGGCATTAAAATGTACGAGAATTTCTGAGTGAAACTATTGATTTAAAATGTACGAGAATTTCTGAGTGAAACGATTGATTTTTTCTTTAGTTAATTCAGTACATTTTATATTCTATTTATATTATTTATATTATATTTATTTTTTATTTATATAATTCTCGTACATTTAATGGTGCAATAAACAAAGAAATGCTACAAGATAAATTTCCCCACTTGATTAATTGCCATCTATTTATCTTATTCGAGATCGTATTAAGTGAATTTTATTCCTTGCCAATCATTTAATTAAAATACGTGGAGATACACTCTCTAGCACATCTCAATTTCTAAAAAAGCGAGCGTGTCTTAAATCACGAATTTATCTATGAATTTAACAATTCATTAACTCCATTTTTCTGTTTTCTATTCTTTTTTGAAGTGATTGGATTTTCTCCGGTTCTGAGATTTTAGGGGTATCATTCGTAAGGTCACAACTGAAATCTGCGAGTACGGCTGGATTAGCTCCATTAAGATATAAATCTGCTATCAAGCTTTCTTTTTGTATAATAAATAAATCTGTGCTGTCAAAGAATAATAACGAAACTCGATTTGGGCAAATGTCCAACAGAGCATTTTGAAATCTCAAATCTCTGCCTTAAATAAGGAATATTCTAATAATGCTGATATTTCTTGACTCGATGTGACCAATTTTATATTATTTTAAATTCTGGCGATCCTTCCATAAATTTGAATACATGCTATAGTGTAGTCGGCAGCGCTGCCGCTTCATCTGGCCAAAATATAGTTTTGGGCAATAGATCGGTGTTAAAGGAATTAAATTCCATGGTAAGTTTTTTTTTTTAATTAATAAAAACAAGTACAAAGTTTTCTTGATTTATTTTTGTAAAATATTTCCCTATATGTGAAATTGATGGTGCAAACTTACCCTGTGTGCAAATGAATTTCATGTTCCTATCTGTGCAATTAAAGTTGTAATGCTTTATTTTACACTACTGGTTTTTTTTTATCACATTTTATTTAATCATTTTTACATTGGGAATTTTCCCAATCTGTGCCTTTCTTTTCCTGCCCGATTATTGAAAAAATCAGACCATCTTCTTCAGTAGAAATATAGTCTTGGTCTGGTTTAGCACTACGGGCAGCCAGTGAGCCCCACTTCTCTAACGCTAACGACTGATATACTCCTTGTGAGTACTTCTCTGTCAACCCTGAAAAGTTGGAGTTAGTGAGTTAGTGGCATGGGTTTGGATTCGTAGTGCTGGTAGGCAATTCTATACATATTGTTGGGTGCACATATGTTTGGATATGATTTTTAATAATCTACGTGCTGTTGCCATTCACAGTAGTAGTCACCAGAGAGTGTATTAATCTATATGGATGGAAATTTATAATGCTATGTACTTTGATAAATTGATTGATGAATGAAACTCCATATTAAAGATCTTGGCTTTAAACTCTCTGACGTGTCACAGAGTTTAGTCAGCTCGAAACACCTTAGCAAGGTGTAGTATCATAGGCAAAGGGAAACTATGATACTTGGATTGCCTGTTATGTGTTACATAAGTCACATGGTTGGGTTTTCCAAGTACCCATATGGGTGGTGGTGGACATCAGAATTGATCCGGTGTTCAGAGCACCGTGGAGTTAGACGCTATGTGTAGGTACCCACGTTAATCTTGAACACACATCTGTCCGTATCATTTCGTATCCGAAAATTTTAAACTTAAACAGTTCACAATCTAAAACTAACAGAAAGATTTCGGTTTGATTAAATTGTTATCCAACGTAGTTCTCCCGAGCTGATAATCCACTTGTCTATTAATTTGCATACGGGGTGAATACGAATTCACTACAATTGTATAACTCTGACGTTGTGCGTTTTGTTAATTTTTATAGCTTGCTGCATAGAGCTGCTTTATATCCGCTGTTCGAGTGATGTACTATAATTTGAATATTCTATTTACTTAAGCTTTAAGGTTTATTTATTTTTTATTTTTATATAATCTTTTTTTTTTTTATATATATATATATATATATATTTATAATTTTTTTTTTTTTTTTTTTAAATTTTCATTGACAAGAACTTTTCCTATATTGTGAATTTTTAAAAAAAATTTTTTATTATAAACAAAATCCAATTTTCCTGAAGAAGCTACACAAAGGAGTAGCGAAATATTGAAATAAATATAAAATATATAAAAAGACCTTAGGCTTATAATAATTAGTGTTATTAATTTTTATATAATCTCGATATTTCGTTAACCTTCGGTTAACAACTTCAGGAATTTTTTTTTTTTTTTTTTTTTAAATTTTAAATTTTAAAAATAAAAATTTCCGGAAGGTTAACGAAATATCGAGATTATATATCAAAAATAATAAATAAAAAAAAAACCTTAAAACTTAATAAAATAGATTGTTCAAATAATAAAAAAGGTTAAAAAAAGTATTAAGAAACATTTTTTTTTTTTAAATTAATTAACTAAATAGATTGTTCAAATGATAAAATAGGTTAAAAAAACAAGTATTAAGAAAGATGTCTATAATTTTAAGGTTAAGGGCGAGCCATTTTCTTTAGTACTTTACTACGCCGATGTTTCATAGCTCAAAAAATAGGCACGATCACGCTGCCTCATCTGTAAAAATGGGTGGCATAAACATTGAGGAATCAGAAGCTCTTGATGTTTTTGGCATGAAAATTCAGTGTGATGTCCGATGGACTGAGCACATTTTTCAGGTCTCAAAGGAAGCATTCAAGTGCCTAGGCTTTTTAAGGCGGTGTAAGACATACTTCACCCCATCTGATCTCCTCACTACTTATACCTCCTACATCCGACCGAAAATGGAATACAACTCTCATGTGTGGGCCGGTGCTTCAAAGACTATTTTGAAGTTACTCGACCGTGTACAAGAAAGGGCGAAGAAACTCATAGGAGACAGTAGGGTAGCCAACTCTATTGACTCTCTTGAGCATCGTCGCAACGTGGGGTGCGTTTCGTTGTTCTATCGTTACTATAATGGGATGTGTTCTAATGAAATCAGGGAACTTGTTCCCGAAACCCGGTTATTCGCGCGCACGACGAGATCATCATTAAGAGCGCATCCATTTGTGGTCGATTTGAGGGCGACTCGCACTACGCATTACAGGGAAAACTCGTTTTTTGGCCGAACGGCACGTATGTGGAATAGACTGCCCTCAGAGGTGTTTCCTGTCACTTTTAGCATGGGAAGATTTAAATCAAATGTCAATAAACACTACTCCCTCTATCCTCCTTCCCATAACCTAATTTCCTAGTTCCAGCACAATGCATCGCATATGTAGGGGTCATCCCCTGAGTGCCGGTCCAAGTCAAAAAAAAAAAAAAAAAAATACTGAATACGGAGGGCTCCTTTAGCCTAGACCCATCACAAAGATGTGTGGCCTAACGGAGGAAGGATGCCATTTGAGTCCTTCGTTTGTGCTTAAGAAAACTGAAATAACAGAAAATGTTAATATATTCCGAAAAACATAAGCTAACTATTAGCTGTTAAATGGGCGGCTATCAAATAAACCAGTGTTACTCAAACTTATGAACCTTGAACCATATTATAATTAATACATCCTGTTAAAATTTCTAGAGATATAATGGCCCAAAATTCTGGCTATTCTCGCAATTAGCAACCCTTTTCTTGCCGACTACAAATTATATATGTATGTATATTGCATGTGTGAAATTTAATTTTCCTATGTCGTAGTAAGTACTGCTTTCTTTTATATTCATTGCGAAATACCACAATTCTTGCAGTAAACGGAACATGATTTTTCGTATTTTTGTTCTTCGCTTTCGTACGTGTTTTTTTTCCCCGTTTCTTACTTGGTGGCAAAATAAACAACAACACACCCATGGTATTTTAAGATTTTGTTTTTCTTTTTTTTTACAATTTTTTTTTTTTTTTTTTTTTTTTTTTTTTCTTATAAATTGTTCCTTTATTTATGTTTTGCATTTTTCATTCTTACTACGGAAGTAGACATTTTTAATTAAGAACAACCGAGAATTATGTTACCAACAAAATGTGTATTTGAATAATGTGAGCGTGAACAAAAAAAAAACAAAAGAAAACCTAGTAAATATACATTAAGAATAAAACTTATAACATTTCCTCTGGAGCTATAATGTTTTTCTTACAATATTAAGTGATTCTATATATTTTTTTTGCACAACATAAAAAATGCAAAAATAGAAGGTGTTTTCTTAGACGATCACGGCTTAAAAGTGAGAACAGTAATCGCTTCGATAGCTGACAGTTGCTTTGGAATTAGTTTGATTTGTCATATTTGCCATGAAAATCTACACTCAGCCAGAGCAATGCTTGAGAGCAGTTGATATTTTTTTTTTGCTTAAAATATGTGTTGTGTTCAATTAACTACGGCATTTTTTTTTCCATCACACACATACGCCTTTGATTAAATATAGAATGAAGCCAGAGATTCTCCTTCCCGTAACCTAATTTCGAGCACAATGCATCGCATGTGTAGGGGTCATCCCCTGAGTGCCGGTAAAAAAAAAAAAAAAAAAAAAAAGAGATCCAAATAAAAGAATTTGATATTATTATCCTTTGCAATTGGATATATGAAGTCTGTTCAAAAAGTAAGGTGACTTTGGAAATTAACATTCGTGGGTAACGTACATTCGATTATCGATTTGTTGTTTGTTATTATGTGTTCCGAATATATGTATGTCTACAGTTTGCAGAATATAGCATACTTAGTTTATTTTTGCCAGATAAAAACGTTTAGACGTCGATTTGCTATTATTATAAACAAAGGACCAAAGAAGTTGCATAAAATTTGATATGAAAAATACAACGAAGGTCTTCAAAACACTTGAAATGTTGACAGTGGCGTACGGTGAGTCTGATGTAATTAAAAAAATTGTTTACACGCGCTACAAACTCCTCCAACATGGGCAAGGAAATGCTGACGACAAACCTCACCAAGTCTGTTTTAAATGAAAGTCTTGCATCAGGAGTTCTTACCTCAAGGTTGTACGGTGTCAATAAGGAGTATTACCTTGTCTTAATTTGGGAAAACAAAACCTACTTATTAAATCATCGGAATATTATTTGAAATATTTAAACAGTGCGTTAATAAATGTTGATAATTTCTTGAAAAAAATAAAATAAAATATGTTTTCCGGCATATAGTTGGCGCTGCTAAGACATACATGGCGACTACTTTTTCCAATAACTCTGGCCATATGGCATCAATGTTGGCTTAAATATTGGCTTCCAATTATTGAAGAGTTGCTGGTTTATTGGTATAAACCAATGACTTAGCAAAGCCCCATTAAAAGTAATGCAGAGCCATTAAATCGCACGATAACGTGGGTGCCGGTGAACTGAACCACCTCTGGAAATAAAGTTGGCACAAAATTTATTTTTCAATAAATCGATTCTTAAGTTTCGATTCATGTTGGAACAAATTTTTCGTCAATATTTAGCTGAAAACAAAAATCCTTCTGCTTGGCTCACGATTCACCGTTACGGCAGCTCCTGGCTCATTTCGAAAGACATAAGGATCCATGATGCCGCCAGCACATTTCTTTGAGTTGATGGTTTGGCACGGTGAAGAATGAAATTAAAAAGGAGCAGTTTAACAGCACGAGGCCGCTGCTGTTGAAGGTAAAATAAATGAAGTGCTGCATGAACTTCGAGAACAGAGTTATTTTTTTCATAGATAATTTCCAAGTGTTGTTTAAACATAAATTTTAAACAACTCTACAAGTGAAGCTGTTTTGCTATAATATGGCAGTTTCAAACCCACGAACATCTTAAAAAATACCCTTTACAAAATGCGTAGAATATTGTTCAAGAACCATTTTTTTTCTATTTGTTCTTAAAAATATAATGAAGAATTTATACATTTGTAAGATTTTGCAAGGTGGATGGATGTTTCAATAGCGGAATATTTTTTAAATAAGACAGTTTTATATTGCCAAATACACTACAAAATAATAAAGCCAACGTGTCGATTATTATTGTCATGAGGTAGAATATAAATATGGCCCTTGTAATCGGGATCTTGTAACGATCTCAGTTATTGGGGTTATGCCAATAGGTGAGTAGATTTCAATGCTTACGCATAAACGCATGATTGAAGCAGCATCGCCAATCGTCATCGGTAATTATGCATGGTATAGACGTTAAGGAATTCCAAGCACATACGAGACATTAGCAAGCCCGTGGTTGGTTTTGCCGAGGGCTGCTACGGGTTAAAAATAGGACACAAGGGGATGAGAGTCAATTACGATTTCGATTCAGCCTTTATCTTTCAAAAAATATAATATGCAAGTTTGTATTACCTACAAGCTGTCTATAGATAGTCAAGGTATGTTTGGCAATTATATTTGCTTATGGGTTGAAGCATAAAAAAACGTGCCTAAAACTAGAAAATCTAAAATGAATTAAAGTTCTAGTTTTTTAGTGGTTTTTTTTTTTTGAAAAGCGTTGAAAACTGACTGAAAATAAGACTGCGTTTAGTGTTTTGTATTGGTATATTGAAACGAAAAAGGGGAATCACCAAATTGCTTATACGCGCTTACATATGCATACAAGCTAGAATTTTGTCAGTCCTTATTTGTAATTTGAAATGCATGCACTACTTGTATCAGTCTGTGAACAAAAGTGTAAGAATACAATGTACAAGATAAAAATGAGTGTATCAGCCCGTGTATCGTTTGTTTTTTCTATGGCCAGAGCAAATCGAGCAACTTTTACTTTGTGACTCTAGTGATGGCGACGAAGAGGCTGTTACAATTCGATGTAACAGAAAGCACGTACCCAAGAATTTTCCGCCCGATAAAGACATGAATAGAGGGGACATCAGTTACTTTATTTCGGATACCATTTCAGTAGAGTAGTCAAATGGATGGATAATCGTGGTGTCTAGCTCGCCATTGACCCAACAGCGGTATTCATGGTCAAGCGACGTAAAGCTGGACAAGCTAGGAAAATAGATATTGATTGCCCCCCTCTGATTATTAAGCACTATAGCAAAGGAATGGGAGGAGTTGTTCTAATGGATCAAAGAAAAAGGTATTATGAGTACGACCGTAGAAGTAAATGGCGTTTTTATATACAGTCGTAATTTCGAACTATACAAAAAAATTATTGCCTGCATAAAATAAGCTGTGAGATAAAAAAACAATGAATTTTTCGTTTTCTCAGTTTTAAGTTATTTAAATATAGATTTTTGGTTTAAATGATTTTTGTTTATTAAAAAATAGTGTTTTCTGTTTTAAATAATACCAAATTATTTTTTTAAATTTTTGTTAGTTTTATTTTTATACAGCTTTAAAAAAAAAAAGTCCACTGCATAAAATAAGCTGTGAGCCACACTGTACGTTTGTTCTTCGACCTTTTCGAGTTATGTATTCATAATTGAAACATAATATACAAAAAGCTCATATTGGCAAACAGTTCCTCAATCAATGTGTCCTCTATTGAATTTCGGGCTGCTTCAGCGAAAGGATTAATAAGTAGCTTCACTTCAAGAAAGCTACTGGAAAGTTACCTGCTTTGTCGCAAATTTATTTTAAAACAAGGTGATTGGCTGTCATCACCGCAGCCGATTGAAGCTGGAGTTCCCCAAGGCAGCATATTAGGTCCATTGCTGTACTTGATATACACCGCAGATTTGCCAACAGTCGCGAACATCCATACCTCAACTTTTGCCGATGATACAGCTTTCTTAAGCATTCACGAAAGTGCTGACGAAGCATCTCGTCGCCTACAGCACCAAACTTCGCGGCTGGAAAGCTGGCTAAAAAAATGGCGAATCAAAGTTAATGAGAATAAGTGCGTACATATAACCTTCACCCTGCGCAGAGGCACATGTCCTCCTATTCTGATCAACAACCAGTTAATACCTCAACGTTTGGAGGTCAAGTATCTAGGGATGCACATTGATAGACGGCTAACATGGAAACAGGACATCGATGCAAAATTAACTCAAATGAAATTAAAAGCAACTCAACTAAATTGGCTGTAAACTTTTGCTTTACAAAGCAATTTTAAAACCAATATGGAGCTATGGTATCCAGCTATGGGGCACTGCCTCAGCTTCCAATATAGAAAACATTCAAAGGTGTCAAAACAAAATACTGAGAATGATAACAGATGCGCCGTGGTATATAAAAAATTCTAACATACACAAGGATTTAAATATTCCGACAGTCAAACAAGAGATAACAACATACGCAACGTCATACCTAAGCAAACTCCAAGATCATCCAAATATACTAGCACGAAATATTTTAAGCGAAAGAGGGTTCATTCGACTGAAAAGAAGGGATACTCTTTCCCTAGCCCGAACGTAGTAGACGCGGAAATAAAACTATACGAGCAATAAATAATTTTGTACTTAATAATAATTAGCAATTAGTTCTTAAGATTTGAATACTTATTGTTAGTTCAATTGGTTTTGAAGATTCAATAAATAATATATATTGTGTAAAAAAAAAGCGGTACCGAAATCTGGAACTCATTTGATAAGCAGGCCTGCCCAAAATCCCCCATAAAATGGAAAAGCGTAAAGAATGAAAACGCTGTTCCCATTGTATTTCCGATAAGAAGTATAGTCGCACAAATGTTTTTTGTGTTCAATGTAATGTGTTCCTTTGCTTCACTTCGACCCGTGATTGCTCAACATTAGTTAGTATTTCTAAGATATCTTGTACTTTACTTTATTATTTGAAATAAAAAATATTTTTTTGAATATTTTCTGCAAATAAATAAGTTGGGATAAAAAGTTAGCTTTCAACACATAGGCAATTATATTTGCCAAGGGAAATGGCGGACTTAGAGGGTGTCCAGGAGAGCAAATCACGAAAATAAAACAAAAAAGTAAATCGCTTCAGCAGAAAATGTTTGGTCCCCAAAGGGTTAAAGTCGCGCGGGGACAGTAGTTTTTGGTCTATTCATTATTATATTAGTCATAATAAATTACACATATCGAGCCTTTGATGCAGAAATGATCTTTGGGCAAATATATATCTAAAGGAAAAAAGATTATGGTTCTATCTCGAACTCATCAGATTCTACAGCTACAAATGTATTTAAGGCCTCCAGCTATTTGCAACAATATTTATTTGCAATAATGAAATATTTCCTTTATGACAAGAAATCTACAAACAGAAAACATTACAAAACATGCCTCTTTATTTAAAAACTTGAAAAAAAATAACTTTAGTAAACGAAAATACTATCAAAAAGATGGCTCAACACTTCAAAGGAATTTTTCTCAGTTCACGATTTTTTGAATTACTACGGTATTGCACCAAAGGCTCGATATGTATTTCTATTTAAATTGTGGGCGTAGTAACTCCCATACAAACCAATTACTGATTTCATTATATCTTATGAACGGTTAAAGTAAAAGTTTCTGTATTTGGTCTGAGCAACTTAATGGTCAATAAAAATCATCAGTCAAGTCCACAAGAAGTGGTCAGAATAGAACAAATAGGCTTGGTACTTCCCATACAAACAACAAATTTAAAATCAACTTTTTGATTGATTATGATGTATTTTGGCTAATTACGTCATAATCACAGAACATTTATTTCAGAATAAAAAACTTTCTATATAAGTTCATGAACAGATTCTTTACATTAAACTTTGTTAATTTAAATAGTTCTAGCGAACTACGTCGGGTTTTAGCTAGTACTTTTATAAAATTCTATAGAGCGTTCCCTTTATTTTAATTAATATTAATATTGCTTAACAACTATTTTATATTAATAAACAAAGAAATTCTACAAGATAAATTTCCCCACTTGAGAAATTTCCATCTATTTATCTTATCCGAGATCGTATTAAGGGAATTTTATTCCTTGCCAATCATTTAATTGGTGAAGATACACTCTCTATCACATCTCAATTTTTAAATAAGCGAGCGTGTCTTAAATGAACTTGTAAAAAACTAACTTTCGTAAACGAAAATACTATCACAAAGATGGCTCAAATCTTCAAAGGCATTTTTCTGAGTTCACGATTTTTTTAATTACTACGGTATTGCACCAAAGGCTCGATATATTCTGTTATGACTTTTACTAATCGATGAGCCTTTGCCATTCAACAGTTGTCACCGTTAAAAGTCTTCGACTATGGTGGTGGAAGTTCATTGTGCTTTATCTTATGATAGAGAATGGTGAATGGTAGCCTGCATTAAAAGACCATGGCACTAAACGCTCTGGTGTGACAGCGCAGTTAGACAGACAGCCCGAAACACTTAAGGAAGGTGTAATATCATAGGCAAAGGAAAACTATGATACTTCGATTGCAACTTATGTGTACCTAGTCAACCACTAGTTGTCTTTCCAAGCATCAATGAGGGCGGTGGTGTACGTCAAAATTCACCCAATGTTAAGCACACCTTCGGATTAGGCCCCCGGGGACAGCTGGTGACGGTAAATGCAATACGTCCCGCTGGAGTATTGTGGGATGTATGCCTCGTTATTTTATCGCTACTACACTGTCATGTGAATCAATGAAATCAGTGCATTTTTTTTTTGACGAACTGTTCGTATGTGGAATTAACTACTTGCAGACATCTTCCAAATTTTGCGATGTTGAAAAGTTCAAGTTGCATGTTCACAAACACTACTCCCTCTATCCTCCCACAAAAATAGCCTATTTTTCAGTTCATGTGCTACACATTGCATTACTATGTGGCAACTCCCGCAACGACACTAATGGTGTTTTCTTTTCTGACAAAAATGTTACATATTATGCTACATTTCGTTACTCTTTCTGTTCCATTCTAAAAAATATGTAACATTAAAAAAAGGCTATTTCGTTCCTTTCTAAATATGTTGCGCAAATAACTGGCAAAATATGCAACATATTTGACCCTCTACTCTCAAGTCGGGGTGATGTACTAACCTTTTTTACATCTTTGTTAAGTAATTTTTTATACAAATAAGAAAAATTCACTTTGACTAGAGTCCATCAGACTTTTGTTAGAGGAAGATTCTGTTTAATTTATTATTTATTTTAATGTAAACTTTTTTGAAAAATTTTTGGTTTAAAGTTTTTGCAGTTTGTTCTAGATAATAGCAGCTGATTAGAAAACAATGTTGCAGACGATTTTTATTGATAAAATGGTGCTAAAAACCGTAGAAACCGTGAAACGCTAAGTAAACATTAATGTTAAATCTCAAATATTTTGCACCATTGTGGCGCAGTAAAAAATGTATCACTTTTTTTAAAGGTATGAGCAAACTGTAGAAAATGTTATCCAGCGAAAGGACAACATTTTTGCTCAGAAAAGAAATCACCATAAGATTATTTTCTAGTAATGCTTTGGCTAAATATGAGTTTCGTCACTTCCAGTTTTTATAGACGTTTATATATTTCGTTTACTTAAGGCTAGCGAACAGAAACTGCTTTAGACAGTAGTTTCAACAACTAAAAAAAATCGATAAGAAAAAATTTTGAAAAGTTAATTCTTTATAAACCGTGTTATTTGAAAAACTTTTAAATGGAAGATTGAGTGTAATTTAAATCTAACGGAATTTATTTTCCTCTGATTGCCGAGAACATATTTCAGCACACCACGCAATCTTTTCTCTGCGTGTGCACAGTTTTTTTTTTATAGATTTATTAAAAATAAATTATGTTCTCGTAATACCATAAATAAAACAACAAGACTAGATTCCATTCGTCTACTGTGCAACTGACTACATCCATTTGCAGCACTCCTTCTTAGTAATAACCGCAGTGCTGAAATTATTATAATTACTTTTTCAAATAAATAACAAATTCAAATGACTAAAGTTATTTGTACATGTTGATATGTACCTTCAGTTGCCAAGGAGCAACTTAAATTAAAACCGCAACCAGCGAAAATGAAAAAGTTGTCATCCAATTTGTACAAGTTTTAAGTGTGTACTTCCGGTAAAATATGTCAATAATAATAATAATAATAAAAAAAAAAAGTAATTTAAATACTCTTTTATCATCTGCTACTTCATCTTTTGAAATTTCACACACACAAAAAATACATTTTAAATGTGAAATTCAATGCTCTTACATGTGTGCACGCAGTGCGCACTCAAATATTTTTAGGCTTAAATTCATACGACACGACAAGTGTGTATTTATGCAGGAAGTAGCAGCAAGCAGAAAACAGAAGGGAAAAAATATAATATTTTAGAATTATATCCATACCACAGCGTACACCCACATCTACTATATTTATTTATATTTTAATAAAAAATCTTTAAAAATAAAAGAAGTCTTAAAAAATATTACAAACCCACAGCATTTTGATAACTGCCATCACGGATGCAATTAAGGAATTTACAACTAGATACATGTGTTTTTCCCAATCCTGTAGATACACTTAAGGTGTGTTAGTGAGGCACAGGAATGAAAAATTAGAAATGTTCACGACAATGAGAATAACTGCAGGTATCAATTCCAAAGGTTGTTTTGCTTAGTTTACGTGGCTGCTTTTTTTTCCTGACTCAGTGCTCAGGTGATGTTCGCTACGTATGGAATGCATTACCCCACAACTAGACTTGAAAAGTTATAGTGAAGAGAAAAAGGATAATTGTGTTCAAGATAGCATAGGATGGCGATGGCTGAGGTAGTTACCACCTTGACTACAAAAGCAAAAATCCTGGGTTCGAATCCTATTTTGGACTAACGGCCATTTTCATAATGTCTGATTAAAACTTAATTGGAACTTTAACAGTCGGTTAACGAAAAATATATTTCACAATGTATGATTAACTTTTAACTGACACCATTTAACGAAAAAGTGTCTGTTAAATTTAACCGAACAAAATGTGGCGGTTAACAATATAATCGACACCTATGCATAAGCAATTTTAATTGATAAATAGATAAAGTGTACACATGTAAAAAATGGGAAAGCAACATGTTTATAATTTTAAAACTTTGAAACAAAAAAAAAAGAAATCTTGCTGTGATATCAGAGCCTCTACAAAAAACTTTTTAACATGTGTATATCTCAATATTTTTATAGACCAATATTTTACCTGTCTCTGTTGCTTTTTTCAATGTTCCAAGCTGGAAAAATTGGTTGCTTATGAATATTCTTCCATTTCCTTTCAGTATACTTCAATGTTTTTCTTCACAAACATTAAGATTTTTTGTATGTTTCTTCAGTTATTTATTAGGAAGATCGTACAGTCAATTTAATTTCGACCGAACTTAACTACACGATTTTAAACCGAGTAAAATTATGCGAATTCGCTTTACAGAACACCTAAATATGTGTATTCGTTTGAAAAATGAAAAATTTTTGCGGATTCGGTTTAGAGAAGAGACCCGCATGTTTTTGAAACATGAATTGAAATCATAAACATGACTGCAGACTATGCAAACAACAAGATCAACATGTTACATCGTCTGTAGCCACCATAAAATATTGATCATTTATATTTTATATTTTAATAAGTATCTGTTAGTGCCTTTGAAAAAATCTAATAAAATAAGTTGCATTATATGAAAAAAAAGAGAATAAAAATATATTTACAAGTGTAAATACTGGCATATAACGAAGGAAAAGTTCAAAAGTTCAAAAAATAACACTAAACGAATTTTTCTACAACCTTCATTACAGCCAACAACCATTTGATTTTCTTTATATTTATTTCAATAGTATTGTGTGTCACCAGAACCATTTTGTAATTTTAAATCTGGTAAGTAGTTAGTTAACTACATTAACAAGTCCCATTTTATATTAGATTTTTCACTTGTTCTTGGTATCTTCATAGCACAGATTTAGAAAGTGTTTTTCGTATCAACTGACTGGAGTATTTTTTTTCTTTTTTTTTATCGTGGACCAGTGCTCAGCGGCTATTCCCTACATATGCAATGTATTGCACTAGAGAGCGGGATAGGGTAGAGTATAGACAGGTGGTGAAAGTTGTTGGTAGATAGAGCTTAATTCTTGCACAACTCTGCAGTTGCGTGTTAATTATAAAGCAAAGTTGCGGCGTGTCTCTGATCTTTTTTGACGCATTATTTTTTTTAAGCTAATTGAGCCATTTTATTTATTATTTTACTTCGCCGACGTTTTGTTGCTCAAATAGCGACGAAAGAGGGTGCTGGTAGCACAGAAACTCAGAAAAAAAAACTTTTTTCTGATTTGTTCTGGCTGGGAATCGAACCTGGGTCTTTCTGGTTGCAGATCCAATACGCTGACTACTCGCCATCAGCTATTGAATTGTTCGCATTATTATTCTAAAACATATGAATTTCTGATCCACAATTTGAATGCCTCAATTATAACGCGCTCTAACTTAAATATACCTATTTATCCTGCAAATATATCACTGGTACAGTTACGGTTTTCACTGTAAATTTGTTCTAATATAATTGCTAAACCAAATTAAAAACAAATATATATATATATTCTTACTAAATTTTTGTAATATCTACACTTGTGTATTTGAACTTTATTAGATAAACTATTTTGCAAAATTGTATATTAGGGAACGCCTTCAGTATGTGAACGTAGCTTTCACATTCACCGAATATGAAAAATAGATCTGCAAAAAAAATTAAATGCATTAAAAGTAGATTAGCTTAGACTAGATAGGAAACGATCTGCTACACAGAGCGGCACCGCGACAATGAGTTATGAATTTTTTTCAGCCATTAATCTGACTAATTATTGCAATATTCCTCAATAATCTCTTAAAAGAAAATTAATGATTTGTAACTGTTAAAGAGCTGTACAAAATGTATTGAAAGTTTTGCATTCTAAAGCACACTACTTCCAAGCCGTGTATTCCAGTGTAAACATTCTCAACAAAACAAACATAACAAAACATGACTCTCATTGAAACAAAACAAGCACCATTTGAAAAGTTTCTCTCTATAGTTTTGTTTGTGCTTGTGAGTTCAAATGAAGCAGCACATCAAAACAAAAACAGACAATGAAATAAATAAAACGGTAAATTACACCAAAAACATCGAGTACACAAGAACAAACACAAAAAAAAAAGCGTAAAAAGCACGTATATAATTTTTTTTCATAATTTCAACTTTCTGATTTTCGTGATTTTTCTAAATTTTAGTAATCGTAAATATATATTGAAATGGATGCATTAAATGTAGGTGAAATTATAAAATTTTAAAATTTTTTGCGAAATTTTAAATATTTTTCTTTAAAGAACCTTACAAACGAACCTCAAACCAAAATATGAATTGTGATATTTTTAATTTATTTGTATACATTCGATTTTTTATGTTCATAAAAAATGCAAAAGTTTCTTTGCAAGTTTGTCTACGAGTTATTCAAACATGTTTTGAATGTTCCAAAATAGTTTTGATCTTCTACTTAATTTTTCTTCTACTTCAGCGTTGTTTTATTTTAACATTGTTTTGTTGTACTTGTGTTCTCTTCTTCAATGTTTTGATCGTGGAACAAAAGAAATATTTTTGGAAGTATGTGTTTTGCAATGAGCAAGTAATACATACACACTGATTGCAATTTCATGAAATGCTTGTAAGATATTTTTGTGGTGTTTGTGCCACACTTTAGTATCTGTGCCTGTCTAATGTTCTAATGATTGGAAATAAACCATGTGTTTTATACACATCCAATAATATTAAGTTGATGATTATGATGATATAAAAATATAATTACATACGGGAAATTAATTTTGCGTAACATTAACATTTCAGTGAACGCATACAGATACAAAATGTTAACACATACTCCCTTAAATAAATAATGCGACGGCATTGTGAGAGAGCACTTGTGTTAGAACAGTGTAACAATTTTGCTTTATTTATTTGTTTATGACTGAATAACTGAAAATAATTAGAATTTAATTATTTGATGTTATTTTCCAATAACGTAAAATTTTATTGAAAAAGAAAAAAAGCAAAACAAAACTAAGAGTATTGAAATATATTACAGGAACTACATACATCTATGAAATGTATAATTCCAAAGAAATCCAATTATAATGAGACAAAGGAAGAGACTCTTAATCAGTATAACATTTTTTTAATGTCAAATACTTATGGGAAATTATTAGAAGCACTTTAGGTACATCAATTTCAATACTAATAATAATTATTATTACTGTTTTATTTATATTAATGTAGAATTAATAGGCAAAAGCAGAACATGTTTTAAAATAAATTTCAACGCTGGCTGGCTGGCAATCATGAATATAATTTACAGGCATTACTTTGTAATTTAGAGCGTTACATGGCAATGGTTGGCAAAAACCTACAGCACTTGTTTGCGGTGTTCTTAATATTTTGATGAGGCAAAACCGGTTCCATTTTGATTGTTTTGTAGGCAGATTGAAGATACTGCACTTACACTCCCGAAGACTGATTAAGTTACTTTAGTTTGTTAAAGAAAGTAATGAGGATGCTGCTGACTGAAGCAATTAACTCATTAATTACCGGAAATTTAAACATTCGAATTTTTTTGCGAGAATTTCAGGAATGTTTTATGATAAAATTTTTTATTTTTATAATTTAAAAAGCAGCAAGAAAGAAAAAAATCACGATATTTAATATACCCGTACATAAGTTACGGAACTAAGTATTTTAAAAAATTACAAAATTACAATTTCGGTTGATATGACATTATGATGTTGACCTAAATATAGTGTCTTGGCTATTTAAAGTGACTTCCACTTTTTATTAACCCAAAAACAAAATGTAGAACAATTAAGATTGCGAAATATTCGTGGAGAATAATAATTGCAAATTATCTTCCGCTTATAAAGCATATTTTATAGACCCACATAAATACAATATAAAATTTTTTTTTTTTTTTGATATATATTTATTATTTCTATATATTTCTGACGATGTTAACAAGCTGTTAACGAAATATCGAATAATAAAAAACAAAATAAAATAAAAAAAGACCTCAGGCTTAATAAATATATATCAAAAAATATAATAAAAAAGGTCAATTAATAATATAATTACAATATAAAATATTAAACTATGCAATTTGCTTTAAGATTAATAGTTGTAATAAAACCTAAAAATTAATTGTAAGTTAAGTTTATAACAAGAACTCGTATAAAATAGACACATAGTGTCTTATTAATGAATTACTAATAAATAATTAATAAATATAAAAAAAGATTTTTTTTACTATTTTAAACTGTAAAAAGAATGTTTTATGATAAAATTTTTATTATTTTGCAGGAAAAATATTTTTTCCTTATACTAGTAGTTTCTATGAAAATTGACGTGTATTTGACCACACGTATTTTGGCAAGTTTATTAGCAAGTCATATATCAAAATAGTTGCAGGTAAAACAATATAAATACAGGTAAGTATAAAACGGTAGTTTTTAGTATGTAGTTTCTAGTATTTATTGGTAAGTAAAGTTAACATGGAATTAAAAATTCTTTTTAGGCTGAAAGTGTGCTGCGGTGTTGTAAATAAAATATCGTAGGTTCGGGCGTGTGCCCTCGAATGGTTTTGTTTTCAACAGGGTGGCCATAAGTAATCAGCCGATGCTCTTTTGCTGTAATTTTTTTTTCAAGACAAATTTTGGTAGTGCTTATGATATGGTGCCAGAGTTGATGACCAGACATGCAGATCCAAAGGTTTTAAAATTAAATAAAATTACAGCAAAAAGACATCGGGTGATGATTTATGCCCCGGGCCGTTTACTTTTAGCCCACCGTGCATAACACTGCTCTGCAAAAAATTAGTTTTTGTCATCTCCTTTAAATAAAACTATGTGGACTATATGGTTTTTGATGTGCTAATCTCAAATACGTGGCAAAGACTTATGACTTCCTTTAAAACCAACCTCTTAAATTCCTTGAACAGCTTTTACAACATATTTTCAGTAACCAATTTTTATCTCTTTCATCGATAGCAAATCCCCAGTATAGCTGATAAGCATTTTTAATCTGGGAAGTTATTGTCTGCCGTTGAGAACTTAAAGTTAGATTGTCACATACATAGCAAAATAAATTTGGAGAATTCTTACAAATCCTGGACATTTTGCAATCTGAAACAAAATTTGCTACAAAACTATTATTGGTTTTTTTTTTTTTGAAAGTAAATGCAATTTCACATTTTTTTTTTATTTTACAGCTGACAACCCTCGCATTGCATTTTCAACGAAAAATCCTGTCACTTCATAACTCCAAAACCAGAGCTGCTACATGAAAACGGCATATATTTTTGAAATCAGCGTGGAAAAACTATTCAGATTCATGTAAAAAATCTCTTGCAACAGACATGCTGTTTTCCAGTGTTATTTATATTGTGTTTATACACACACACACACATACACATTCAATGAAAAAATAATAACTGCTATTCCGGCCAATGGGATCTCATCGCCAGTAATATTCGTGGATATTTTATCATCGTCTATTCCGGTATTTTCCCAGGGCAACCAAACAACAGTTTCAATCGTGGATGCTCTCTTTTCGGAATGGTTATGTTTAACGTCGCTCCAGTTATCGATGCTGTCTGGTAATTTTGCCTTTATAAGGTACTCTCGGTGTGACATTTTTAACAATCTTATTTTATTAATAGAAATGAAATAATTTCAAATACAAAGAAGGAGTAATAGTGAGGAATTGATAACAGCCCAAAATATTGTAACGTAAAGAAATATATGCGCGATAAAAAAAACACTCCACTACTGGTACCAGAAATATTGAATGTCCAATGTCACTATCACGCTGGTATCTACTGCCACCTAGCGGTACGTATATTTACCAGTGTCATATAGTAATTTTTTCGGAGAACAATGGTCATATTTATTTCGAAATGAGGCAGGTTTAATTTTTTTTTTTTTTTTTTTTTTAATTTGGACCAGTGCTCAGGGGCTATCCCCTACATATGCAATGCATTGCACTGGAACTAGAGAGAAGGATAGGGAAGAAACAGACAGGTGGTGAAGTGGTAGAAAGATAGAGCTGTAGAGAGTGTAAATTATAAAGCAAAGTTGCGGCGTCTCTGATGTTTTTTTTTTTTTTACGCATTATTTTTAAGCTAATTGAGCCATTTTATTTATTATTTTACTTCGCCGACGTTTTATTGCTCAAATACCGACGAAGGAGAGTGCTGTAGCACAGAAAACGCAGAAAAAACTTTTTTTCTGATTTGACCCGGCTGGGATTCGAACCTGGGTCTTTCTGGTTGCAGAGCCAACACGCTGACTACTCGCCATCAGCACCCCCAATTAAGGTGACCTTAAAGAAATCTCTTATTTTCTTTGTCCACACCATACAAGCAACCAACACAAGGAAACATAAAACAATACGTGTGAGTGAGTGATTCATGGAATTCGTAGCCTGTAAGCGAAACTTTGCCTGTACTTAATTATTTTCCTTTTGGTTTTCTTTAGAAATAAAATTTTCTTTGTTCTTCTTTTTTTTTACGTCGATTTATTTATTTGCTTCTTTATGTTATAAATACAATTAAAATTTCACTGTAATATTGTTTGATATATTATAGAAAATTTGATTTCATTCAATTATTTAAATGCTCCTATTGTTATTGTGTCCAAAATCTCTTTGAAGATTTTGTCTCTAAACAAAAGCTGCCATTTCTTTTCTGTCATGCCAAGGAATGTCATTTTTATTTCAAAGAATTAAAAATTTTCTTTAAATTGTTATAAGTATATATATAAGTTTATTTTTAATATCAGACTTTTCATTCATTTTGCTCCTGAAAATATTTTGACAAACTCGCCTTAAATCTTTTATGACAATTCAACAAAAATAATCATGATGATTTTCATAATGATAAAATGTAACTTCTGGTGCTAACATTTTAACAGACTCTTGTGATGCATACAAAAGTCATTTTCATGTGAGTACATACATACATATCATATAGTATATACAAATACATATATATATATATATGCAGATATCCATACATATGTAGGCATGTGCGTGCATGCATATATGCATTGTAATCTGTTAAGAAAACTTTCTTAATATTTTGTGTCATATGCACAAGCATAAAAGACATCATGGCTTTTTTTTTTCTTCTTCTTTTTTTTTAGTAGCGAAAAATAAAGCAAAAAGCAGAGAAGGATTTTAAGTGATAAAATCTGACTTATTGTAGAGTCTACACTATGGAAAGTAAGGGTGGCATTAGTTTATTTATCAAGTTCTATTTTAGTCAGATTTAGGTTTATCGGAAAATGTACGTACATATGTTGACGCTTAGTTTTTTTTAGGAACCCTAAATCGTTTAGTGAGGAAAAAATAGTGCGTTTTAACAATTTCTTCTGGTGTAAAGAGTTCAAACAGTGCTTGTGGCATTTAATAATTCAAATACAGTCTCACAAAGCCACACTAAAAACATACTTGTCATTCATACAATCAATGAATTTTCATATTAAAAGTAACTAAAAGATGCCCTTTAAAGGGTTCAAGGAAACTATTTCTTTAGTTCAATATAACATTTTCATATATGAAATGTAAATATTATAAAAGGATATAAGATGTTATTACATAACCTACACGAAATTAATTCACAAACTTGATGAAAAATTTCACATATGAAATAATCGGGTATGTTCTGCAAATCACTTTGAAGTAAAAGTAATTTGAAATCACTTCAATTTGAATGTTTAGTGTTCTACATTCTACTTTTGACATTTCATTTACTTTTTGTTTTCGAACATTAATTCGTAGTGAATTGCCATGTTCTATAAACTACTTTAATTTGAAAAGAAGTGGTTTAAAAATATTTTTTTTCGAGACGGTTCCTTTTTTAATATCAGCACTGAATTTTCATTGATCTCGCTATATTTTTAGTTTAAATTTTTATTTTTTTTTATAAAAAACATACTTTAAGATTTATTAAATAAGAAATTTCATATAAAAAAATCAAAGATGTATATCTTATTAACTAAAGTCGGTTGGCGATATCATCTCTTATTGAAGTGGCTACGGAATCAGTTATTAATTCATTCCAATCATTGTCATGAATTTTATTTCTTAATATACTTATATACCAAACTTTTGCATAAAATGACGCTTGGACAAATTAAGCTCATTGTCGCTCATGATCAATGCGATCCATCTAGCACAAAATGTGCCTTTCTAAAATGATAAGCACCCGATTTAAAATTTTTTACGTGGTACTTCGGGCTAAAGCCACATCGCTGTCTTTTCCAACACCTCGTTGAAATCCGCCTTCTGCTAAAAATCTTAATGTAGCAGCAAGCTGTATTTGTGCCGGTATGGAAGAAACAGGCAGCCTACATTTTATAGAATTTAAAAGAAGATGAAAAGCATCCTTGTTAATGCGGTAATACTGTAAAAACCTAAATACATATATAATTATAATTTAAAATTTTCATTGAAAATATACACATCATGTATACATGTGTACTTACATGGCGTCATTTATATCCCAAGGATTTGAGTGGTCTCGCAGAATCCTCCTCTGCACTTTTGCTGCCGCGAATTCATTGTTTTAAAGCACCATGGACACTAATATCACATTCCTTGTTTAATTATTAATTATTCCTGAATATTTTTTTACGAATTCTTTAACTTTTATGCGATAAAACATGCAATAATTTAATTATGTATAAAGTAAAATTTTATTTTTAAAATCAGCTGTTACTATTTCTGTTTTCGAACTTCATTTCAAATGAGAAAATGTAACACCAAACCACTTCTTTTGCAGAACACCAAAAATGAAAAGTTTACTTTTCAAAACGTATTTTACTTTCATTCCACTACTTTTGTGGAACATGCCTGAATATTGTTGCCATAAACGTAATAAAAGTATTTCATCAATACAATTATTATTTCATTATACAATTGTTTTTTTTTTTTTTGTCTTGGACCGGCACTCAGGGGATGACCCCTACACATGCGATGCATTGTGCTGGAACTAGGAAATTAGGTTATGGGAAGGAGGATAGAGGGAGTAGTGTTTATTGACATTTGATTTTAAATCTTCACAAGCTAAAAGTGACTTAACATGTTCAATTGCATCAATTGCATCAATTGCATAGGTTCAATTGCATCAGTCTTAATTCTCATTAGTGCAAACACTAACTTATATCTAACTTATGAGTGCTGTATAATATATACAGAAGGCTACAGCGAAACTTCTCCATAAGTTCTCTATTGTATTCAGTATTAAATTCTCCACTGTCTTAGATCTATCTAACTTTGAGGAGCTGCTTTTTCATTAATAAGCCTACAGCAGGTATCACAAAAGTGTTACTATCATAGTACGCTTTGACTTTTTCCAACACATTGATTGGGAACTTCCTTAAAATTAGAACTTAAATCTAGTGAAGCAGGGATTGGATGGTGCATGTGCAAGGAGGATGGAAGACTGACGCTAGGCTATTATTATTCGATAGAATAGTTTTTCAATTAACTTCAAAGAAAAGATTTGTGAGAAATAATGGTTGGTTCATTGTAAATATTAGCCTTGATTTTTGGATAAACTGGTTTGGAGAGATACACCAGGCAATTCTGGGATGCATAAACCATATTCTGGGGAATAATTAGACTGCGTAGACCTCCTGTTGAAAAAGCTAACAAATCTTATTTGTTTATATAAAAACTATCAAGAAGTCTTTGAGAATTACTGCATATAGAAATAGAAAAAACCAAGTAAAAGCGATATATGCATATAGTGTAGCTGAACGATACAAAACACACATACATACGTAAGTACATTTATTTTTTTTTTTTAATATGCAAAATATTTCATTGCATTTAAGACACTTTCATTTATATTTTTAAAAGATAATGAAATTATAAATATAAAAGATTTTTATGCAAAAGATCTGCTAATTTAATTAGCTTTAGCAAATCGTATACATTAAGTAGAAACAAATCATGCAGTTTACTTATATTTTATCATAAATTTATTGCAATTAAAACTTGTTTAAGCCTTAAGCAAATACATGTTCGTTGACATAATGAACTATGAAGAGCAGAGATTGCAAGATATCATGTACGTAATGTCATTGTTCATTGTTCATTGTCTTAATAAAAACTTTCATTATTATAATGAAGAAAATTTAATGAAATCCTTTAATTATATTAAGGAAGGAATTCTTTTTCCATGCAGTTGTTCGCAAAATTTGATAGATTTTTATACAACATTTCAACTAATATTTATTACTAAATAGTTGTTACTCAATTCCATCCTGCCCATTCAGCTGGATGTTAACTTTATAATTAAAGTCACTCGCGGCACAGTCACCTTTTACATACAAATACTTTTTAAGCCCCACACAAATACATCACCTCTGCCATTGCAGTCCTGATCTTTTGCGTAGGTCTAGTGAAAAACTGCACACAAATTTACTTTATAAAATTATGTATTTGAAGAAGCTTGAGTGTAATGATAATGATGATGATAATGATGATGATGCTGATGTTGATGATGTTGATGATGTTGATGATGACATTGCATGCATGCAAGTTACTAACTTCAAGTCAAACCAGCACAAAAATAATATAAGAAGATGAAAAGAACATGAAAGATAAAGGGATTTCGTGGATATTAATGTTAAAAGATATTGTGATTTATATGAAAAGATTATGGCATATAAATGATAAGGAAAAGGCATTCATACTTGATTTTTTTTTTTAGTTCATTCATTTTTGGCTTATGCAGACTTTATATTTTGTAATGGTTACACAAAAGTATTAAAAGAACACTGATTTAATAAGTGAAGTGCCATTTAAAATATCAAATACATGAAAGCATATTAAAAAAAATACCAAATTAAAGTTCAACGCAGACACAGAAAAAGGAAATTTTTAAAGAAATTATACGAAATAAATTCAAGATATTTTTTATATTCAATTCAAATATCAGTATTAAGCAGCAATCAAACTTTAAAGCTAGGAAAAAAATAGTACTGACTCTTAAAGAAATAAAGCTGTCTTTGCTGATTACAGAATTTGCAAATGGATATTGGTTTCATTTGGGTTATTTTGCCGGGATATTTTTTTGGTAATCTTATTGTGCTGAAAAATATTACAATAATAAATATACAAGGTGGGCCGAAAGAAAATCACCCTATTGGAAGCTGCTCTTATTTTTGCAAATGGCGGCCAATGTCAAATCTGTTTTGACATTTGTGAACTAGACACATGTAGAATACAAGTGACCAAGCCATGGACCGATACGTTGCCCAAGAACGCGGAATAAACGTGTCTATTTTTTGGCGTAACAATTCGTCTGTGATGTTGGCGCAGCGCGAATTCCGTCGCCGATTACCCGGTCGTCCGATACCGACTGCGCAAACACTGCGCCATTTGGCCACCAACTTTGAAGAGTATGGGACCACACGAGATGCTGCCAAGAATGGCCGGCCCCGGAGCGCCCGTTCTGCCGAGAATATCGCCGCTTTTGCCGAGGATGTCAAGCTGTCGCCAGAAACATCGACCAGACGCCGTGCCTCACAATTAGCCATCAACCGGTCGTCCGTAAAGCGAATTTTGCGCATGTTCCCGTACAAAGTCCAGTCTGTGCATCAGCTGCCTGCCTGTCGACCGCCAAACGCAGGTAACCTATGCCCAAGCCATCCTCAATCTCGAGGACGATTTGTCGACCAAAATCATAATGAGCGATGAGGATCCATTCCACCTCAGCGGGTACGTGAACAAGCAAAACTATCGCTTCTGGGGCACCAAAAATCCACGAGTGATGCACCAGGAGGCATTACACCCGCTCAAAATGACTGCAATAAATTGTAACGGCTCCCATTTGGCCAATATCATTTTCTCGACTTGACCCATAAAATTCTAAAGGTTCAGATAAACATAATCGAAACGCAGAATCGAAGTTTTTCATTTAGAAAAAAAATGAGAGCCCAACAACATCGGATGCCTTCTTTTGGTCCACCTTGTATAAATCTAATAATTTGCATCTACTAATAACCAAACACAGTGGACAAAGCACAAAGAACGCTGAAAAGGAAGGTCTAACAGCCTACGAAAATAGCATGTTGTTCCGTTCTGCTAATGTTTGTCAAAGTGATTTACAATTTTTTTCTTTGATGTTGTTTGTCTCTATATCGGCCTATTTAAAATTGGAAAATTTCAACTAATTGAAAAAATATTTTAATTATATAACAAAAGCGAATTCGATCTGAATAATTCAAATTATGAATTCATTCTCTCTGAGCAATTTTGAAATTTTTTTAAACAATTTTCGTTATTTAGTTTTCTGAGTGAAAAAAAATGTCCTTTGTGAAACAATATGTTATGATACTGAATATATTGCAGGCATATAATTATTTCTATGTATTTGAAAAAATAAACATATAAATTTGAAACATGACAAAGACATTTTTAACACATTAAAAAAGTTAATATACACTGTGAATTTATAGACATATTGTTGCCAGAAAAGAAAAAACACCGCATTTAAAATAAATCATATTGCACTTTTGTTTCTTCAGTGTGATTTCATTGAATACAAGTTAAATATTTGTAAGAGAAACCTTTGAAGAGATAAATTTTTGTCAATTGCATTTATAAGTATTTTTTTCCCCATTATTTTATTTTATTTATTTATTTATTTACTCCTTTTTCTGGTATGTTTGATTCTGAACATTTAATGTTTTACACATGTATTTATTCTGCCTACATTTTTTTCTATCATCTCGCCAAGCTGAGCTACACCGAAAATGAATGCATGTTGTGCACATGACAGCATATTTATTAATGCTGTTACTAGTTTACTTCTAGTGGGAAATGTTTATTATAATATTTCAAAAGGCAAAATAGAATAATTAATTTTATTTTAATACTGGTAACTTATTCAAATTAAATATTGCTCATACGTTCCAGTTAGTTTTAAAACAATTTATTGAAATTATTCCATGGATTGAAACCAGAACGTGGAAATTCCAAATTGATACGAATTAGTTTTTAAGTTTTTCAAGATAAGCAATTTCCATTCAATAGTTTGAAAATTCAATTGAAATGCATTAAATATATCGAGCGTTTGCTGCAATACCGTAGTAATTCAAAAAATCGTGAACTGAGAAAAATGCATTTGAAGTTTTGAGCCTTCTTTTTTATAGTATTTTCGTTTATTAAAGTTATTTTTTTACAAGTTTTTAAATAAAGAGGCATGTTTTGTAATGTAATGTAGAATCTGATGAGTTCGACATAGAACCATAATCTTTTTTCCTTTAAATATATATTTGCCCAAAGATCATTTCTCCATACCCAGCTCAAAAAATTCAAATTTTGAGTTACTACGATATTGCACCAAATGCTCGATATGTTGATCATTAAGTATAATTAAAAATCTGGTATTAGTTTTCACATATTTTATTATTTTTTACAAAATGAATCAATTATACGAGTATTTAATATTTTCAGATTTATTCCAAACTATTTCAAACTATTCCAAAAACATATTACTTTAACTCCTACTATCCGAACAGATTTTTGTATAAAGATTACCAACAACAACACAAATACAAGGTGTCTGGTAGCACTTTTATATTTTCAAACGTAATAATTGACTAAAGTTTTATTAAGAGCATGGAACGATAGAATGGAAATGCGGATTTTATTTTTTAAAAAGTATGTCTTCCAGATCCTTCTTCTAATTTTGTATATTATTACTCTGTTATTTATTTCAAAGAACAGCAATTACCAAACGTCTATGTAGTAGAGTGAGTATTAAAAAACGGATTTTTACACCAAATGCAAATTTTTCGTCTTGTTGTCCACTTTCTTGTTAGACAGGATGTCGATGACCTTGTCGTAAGCAATTTCAGGCAATTGATTTGTCTTAGTCGAATGCGGCATTAGTTGGGGTATCCTACAGCCAATTCTGTAGCTAATCTTGTTTGAGTATAACCCAATACAGGTGGAATCTTAAAGCGTTGCTCAATAGCTTGGATAAAAAGCTATTTTGCCAGACTACGTAAGATCTTTCTTCGTTTTTCAGTTTACCGAATATGTTTATTATTTTCTGCATATATAATATAAGAAGGTAAAGCACTTACATCTAGCATATTAAAAAATATTGTCCATGGTTAGCGCAGTGTTTTGCGTTTTACTGAATCTGCAGAAACCATTTCGTCCACTCCTGCTTTGGTACTGTTATAATCGAGAATACGTGTTTTAATCTTTTTTTTTTTTTTGGTACAACAGTATTCAGTATTCAATGATGTGATGGCTCATATTATGACAGCCTTTACTTTCTTTGGTACAACGTACAACGTAACCTTAGTATTTAGAAAACCAAAAATTTATGATTTATCTGGATGCTTACGGTCAGGTTTCATCTCATGTGGCAAAAATGTTTTATTTTGTCGAACTTAGCACCAAAGAGAGCTAAACGTTCAGACATTAAGTATGTAGTTAAATTCAGTGGGATAAGAAAATTATCACAAACTATTTTGCGGCCAGGGTTTTTGGACAACATTTTCTCCAATAAAAACTGAACAAAAGTCTGAGTAAACAATGCTAAATTCATAAAAATTACATGGTGTGACTACATTTGTAGACAGGCGGCCATGAGATGGTGACTCCTAGAAATCTCAGATATTAATTTTTTGATAGCCCTAGTCATTAAAATCGCTTAAGACATATTTTTAGGAAGCTATTGAAAAACCTAAGCCCTCCAGTTTGAAAATAAATTTTTTATTCAGTTTTTTTTTTTAGCAAATTTGCTACAAATGTAGACAGCCGAGCGCATAAAGGTTAAAATAGGCATTGGCATCATTGGCGAGCAAGTCTTCAGATTTAACAAAACAGCTTTTCATTTAAATAAGTGCTTAGAACCACTGACTGATCCTTGATTTGGTTACTTTTTAGCAGGGGTCTAATAGTTCTTGTAATAGATTTAAAAATTTTTTTCAATCAGAATTACAATTAAGCTGTTGTTCATATGAATTACTCGGCAGAATTGAATGTTTTCTGCCATGAGTTCAAAAATGCTAATTTTGTTAACACTTAAGATGGCATTAAAAATTTTATTCAGTTAAAGAAATGCTTCAGAAGTCATGAAAATACCAATTTATAATGAACGCATTCCCTTTTTTTTTTTTTTTTTTTGCTGGGATGGTGTACATTTTGTTGCTCAGTTCACAATGTGGGAGTGTTTTGAAAAATTTATTTTTCTGTCAACAACAAAATACTATTCAAAGCAAAGAAAATATATGAAGAAGTACAAAATACAATGAACACGACACAACATTTCAGAAACATGAAACAATTACGGTTGTATTGTACAACTGCTTGTTAACAAAGAAGTGAATTTAAATATTTGCGTAGTTTTACATCTAACAAGAAAAAGAGAAAATAAGAATGTATTTACTGAGCAAATGTTTTTACATTCTATGAAAACAAAATATGTATGTATAGAAAAATATACACTTTATGCACATAACACTTGTTTGTACAGGCCGACTTATACAACATCAATAATAGACAACATATAAGAAAAATCATTCATAACTATTGTGATTGTAGGAGGGTCATCTGAAAATTGTTTGCACCAAATACCGCCTATGAAATACATACTTAAATCTACATGTATGAAATATTTACTATGCAGACTGCTTTTCAAGAATAAAGTTAAACGTATTCAGTTAGCAGAGGTTCTAGTGTAATTTTCAGATTATAATTTCTCTTATTGTTTTAACGCAATGTAATGTGATACTTTCCTTGTTTGTTTTTTTTTATGTAAAAAAAGTAAGAAAACATTTTTTTTTATATAATAAATAAGCCCAAGCATAATGACAGCTTCACAAATTGCCAAATATTTTCATATTTGGAAAACCCTTGAGGGACGTAAAAAACAAACTTTGATTTTTGCTGATGTAATTTGTACTTAGAAAACGTTTTCTCTTAAATAGTTTAATTTATTATTATTGTTAAATATTTGTTTAATTAAATTTATTGCTTAATTTTATTCAATTTTCATAAATATTTTTTTGCGAACGTTTATTGGTTTTATGACAGTATTAATTTTCTGACATTAGGGACGTAGAAACAGAGATCTGGTGTGTAAATTGTGTCAATGGCCATTGATGCTGAATGTTAGTTTTCTCGAGACAAAAACATAGATATTTGTAGTAGGCACCTTCAACAGATCATTCACTTCTATGAACAATAATGAATTCAGCTTAATTCTGTAATGGTATTCACTGCACAATACACACAGTAACACAATTGAATCATACACATAAAAACTGTGTCATTCACTTAAACATGCAATCATCATTCACTGCGCAGTAAGCAGCACAGCAGTAATAATAAACAGCATCACTGCAAAATTCATCCATTAATTCACATGAAATAAACTGAGTTAAAATTTTTTATTTTGCATTTTCAAGAAAGCAAAGACAATTTTTGTTAAAGGCCGCTTTAAACGATAAGATTTGTTGTACGTAAAATGAGAGAGAAAATAAAATGAATTTCCTTCCGTATTTCAAAAAAAGAGAGTAAAAATCGGACGGTTGTTTGCTGGCGTTTACACCATTGGTATGGATAAAATCAAGTAAGACGAAAACATTTTCATTTAATTTAACTACAGCTGTTTGCTTGTTTTTCCCAGGGATGGAGTTCTTGTGCAATTGATTTTTTATTTTTAATAACCTTGAAAAATATTTTTATAACTTTCGAATATGTTATTTTCGTGGTCAAAATTTTGAGTGTACTTTTAGAAAATATACGTATATTTTTATAAAATTGTGCGGTCGTGGTCTAAAATGTACATTTCGATTTTATAATTGATATAAATATATAAAAGCAGTTTTCCCTCCCTGGCTTTCTCACATTTGTTTACATAAAAATGCATAACATTTCATAACATTTTGCGTTCACACTATCACACTTGCACGTATTATTTGAATTTTTGACAAGTATTATTACAAAGTATAATTGTCTGAACGGGCCTTAAACAGCATCACGGCAAAATTCATTCATTGATTCACATAAAATCAACTGAGTTCATATTTTTATTTTTTCCTCCGAAACGGCTGGACGGATTCTCATGAAATTTTGTGGTGCATATTGGGTAGGTCTGAGAATCGGACAACATCTATTTTTTATCCTCCTAAAATTAACTACGCCCACTTTACTCATAATTTTTTTTAAACTACTTTTTCCTTTTTTGCAATATGGGTATCAAATGGAAGGGTATGATGAGGAGATTTTAAAAAGTTTATCATCAAATAAGTCCAATATGGCGACGGACCCTAAAGGGATGAGAACGAAGCCGGTCTCCTGTCTTACTCACTATACAGTTGATAGTAAAAATATTAATAATTATTTTTAATATTTAAATAGCTATCGAGAATTGTAATTTAAGATATATTTCTTTCTTTGCTGAAGATTAATTTATTTACCTAAATATGGTATACATACTTTCATTGTGTACAACGCTTTCGATTATAAGTAAATCCCCGCATACTTATAGTACATAGTTATTTTTATTGAACTAAAAAATGTTTCCTGCCATATACATGGCAAAACAACGTTTGCCGGGTCAGCTAAAAACAGAAAAAGTAATTTTTTTTGTCTCATTAGTAAACAGATTTCGTGCGAAGACGGGACGGTCATCTAGTATTATTATAATAGAAATAATATAATATAAATATTGTTTTATACGTAGAATGAAATACATTGAAAAAACAAGAAAATTCTAAGCATTTCTTAAACAAAAATATTTGGAAAAAATTTTACAGTTTGATATTTGAATTATGAAAATGAAAAAATTTAATACTCCCAGATCTGGCGTCAATACAACTATTACAGAAACATATAAATTTCACTCCTATAATCAGAACATACTTTTGTATGAAAATTAACAGCTTGTGAATTGAGCACATATTATTTAAACTGATTTGATTAAATTACACTGTCATACAAAAGTTGAGAAAAAAAATTATGCAGGCGTTCTCATCTACAAATTCTGTTTTGTTGTAATCCATAGAGGACGAAAATAGTTTTAGTTTTTTTACGTCACTTCAAAAAGTGATTTTATAGCGGCAAATGTAGTGGAAAACGTGTTTTTTTTTTAGTTTCAAATTGAAAGTATTATATCTTCTTTGTTTCCCCAAACCCTTTTTATCATTGTTTCTTCTGTTTGTAAATCGGTTCATAAATGGTTATTATTTTCCTTCTCTATGGACACCAACAAAACAGATTTGATACATGAGAACTCCTGTATAATTTTACTGTAGCACAGTGTTATTTGTGCGAATTTTTTCATAACTTTCGTAAACAGTTTTGTTTTATAGTCTCATTATTTTTATTGAAAGTATCATTATATTTTTCTCTTTAGATTTACAAAAACGTTTATTGGACCTAAATTAAACAAAAAAGTTTATGACTCAAAATGTATTGTGTCTGCATAAGAAAACTATTTTTTATTTGTGTACTAAGCATTTCAGTATCATGACGAAATTTTTGAACTTTTCTCAGAAACTCTATTGGTCAAATTGATTATTCCACAAAAAACAGAAATTGTTATTTTCGTAAAAAAAATATAAGTCCAAAAAAGGATCACATTCAGTAGCCTTATCATTTCTTTATGCAGGGTAAGATAATGTATAAAACAGTAAAACAGTAGCAGATACAAGTTACTTAACTTAAAAGCTCAAGGCTATCACACTTCAATACAATTCCGAGTGGTTCTTTGTGAGCATATAAATATGTATATAAACATGCCAGTATAGGAGTAAGAATGAAGGTGTACACTGACTAGTGATGCAATAACTTTTAATTGCTCGTTATTTGCGAATATGAAAGCGATTTAAATATTTCAAAAAAAAAAAAAAAAAAATACAAACATTTACTTAATTTGTAAAAATCATCAATAAAATACAAGAAGGAATGCAAAATAATACGTCTGTACTTCAGTAAAGGAATTATTTTTAACAGGGAAAGACAAATAAACCCAGCAAAAAATTTCAGAAAGATAAGCTCGTTTGGAATTAAGTGTTTTCTTGGTGGTATCACTAACCAAATTAATTAACAATTATACGGTTTTTTGGTGGTATAACTATCCAACTTAATTACTAAGCTAATAATTTTAACATGGCGAGGGACTAAATAATAAATTCTTTAGAATCTAGTACATATCTTACTGTATGAAATTCTGTTATAACTCAAAGAAACAGTTCAATTATTATTTTAATTTGGTATAATTTTATATGATGCTTTTAGCGATCACGAAAATAAGTCTTTCTGTGGAAACTAGTAATGTTATTTTAAATGTCATGCCTAATTTTCGTTTATTGAAAATGATGACATAGTTTAATTTTTTTTATTTATTTAATTATTCAGGATATTTAATTCCGAAAACATTTGACGGTACGTAGGCATAGTTGAATTGAAAATAATTGCATTTTTAAGCGAGTCGATTATCTTATTGCTTGATTTGGTACTGTGAACTCAATTTGCTGGAGTTAAAATTCCGAATCAATAATACAATTTATTAAGTTTGTTACAAATCGTGAATTAATAGACATTCTCCAAACCTTCAAAGTAGAAACTTAATAAATTTAAGGCGACTTTGTTATGATTGCGATACCATTGAAGTATACGAAGGCGAAATAAAAGAAATTGTTGTTGAACTAATTAATTTTTTTGTACATACCCAACCATAAAAGACTTGCAAAAGAAATACAGGGTGGCACAAAAGAGGCTATATGGTTTGAATTTTTTTTTTATAACTTTTTTAATTATTTTTTTTTTGATATATATTTATTAAGACTGAGATCATTTTTTATTTTATTTTGTTTTTTATTTTCAAAAAAAAAAAAAAATTAAAAAAAAAAATGAAAATTTTTGAATTTTCAATCAAATTTTATAACAAAAATTTTGTGACATGTTTCAAAAATATTTTTATATTTCAAAGAATAATAATTTCCTATTATTCCTGATGATGTTAACAAGCTGTTAAAGAAATATCGAATAATAAAAAACAAAATAAAATAAAAAAAGACCTCAGGCTTAATAAATATATATCAAAAAATATAATAAAAAAGGTCAATTAATAATATAATTAAAATTTTTTAATTATTATTTTTTTTTGTTTTTTTTTTTTTGTTCAGTATTTTGTGAAGAAGACTTGGGGAATTAATTATGCAGCATTCGCAATGAAATATATGGCCATTACAACCGAAATTTTGCGAAAAGTTATGCAAAATATGCTAAAAATAGCAGGTATAAGCGCAGGAAAAAATTAACATAACTTACTGCATATCATTTTTCAAAGCTAATTGCAAAAAATTCCCTGTATTTAAAAAAAAAAAAATTATATAAATCACATAAATAAAAAAGTTATAAACCATTTATATCATATAGCTCCTTTTGTTTTACCCTGTAGTTAATGCATGGGTTCCATTGCAAATGAAGTGGTTCAATTAAGCTGAAGAACGCATGATTTTAACATAAGGGTGTCATGGGCGAGAATGAGTTCACAATTTAGCAAAACAACTCGTCATTTAAATGAGTGCTTAGAACCAATAAATATTTCATGAAATGGTTACGTTTTGGTTACGAGTTAATGACTTTGTGTAAAATACATTTAGAAATTTATTTAAATTATAATTACAACTGTGCAGTTGATCATGTGAATCAATCGCCAGATTTGAAGGTGTTTTACATCAGTTAAAAGGTGATAATCTTGTCAAAAATTAAGATGACATTAAAAATTAATTCAGACAAAGAAGTGCTTAAGAAATTTATCCCAATCCCAATACTCCTTTCGCTTTATTTACTGTTTGCGAAATGTCCAAATGCGAAACTTAAATTTCTTTCGTACTACTCGATCAAGCAATGTTTAAGCTTTCTCCATAGTGCAATTCTTCATACAACAGTTACAGAATACATGGCTTCCTTTATAGAACAGCAAAAATTGGCATATTCCTGCGCTCATCTCCATTAAATTTATATCACATCATTCATGGAAACTATTGAAACAGGTTAGATTATCTCGTAGAAATAAAAAGGGAGAATAATATTTAAACTGAGGACAGCCTTTAATATTTTACAATATTTCATACAAGATGGCAGATTATCAATTTAAAGTAGAAATAATAGCGGCCAGGTGACTGCCAGTGAGGAATTCCTAACGAAACAGTAATATAATTAGACTTCACAGCCCTAAATAATACCCACTGAATTATCTCCACTAAGAAAAACTGGAGAAAATCCATTATTGTCGCACAATATTGTATAAGATAAGTATTTCATTTGGTCGCCTTCATGAAGACACTCGAATGGAATCGCAAAATTTGATTTACTTTGTCGCAGGCCTTAAGGCCTTAGCGGCAAAAAAAGGGGGCGTCTATATGCCAGAACAAGAAAGAACACTCAGTTAGTGATTGCCGACTACTAATTGTTACCTTCTATAGCAAAAGAAAAGTGATGTGTGATGACAGGTGCTGAAAGAGTAAACAGAGAAAAGTTTTATTATTTTTACAACTCTGCTTTTGTTCGGTTTTATTATTGTATCAGTATTCAGTTGCATTCAGTTATTGACGCTCTCTTTATTATTCATTTGTATAAATTATTTTACTTTGCCGATGCTAGACAATACCGACAAAGAAATGCGCTCTGATGTGCCTGTGAATTAGTTACAGCTGAAGACGGTACCATTCAGGGACCAGTGACTATGCCTACACCATTGGAACTTTCCAACTGCAGCTGGCATAAATATACAATAAAGCGCTTAAGAAATGAAGCACAATGATTTTTGTGACGTACTTGGTCACTGGGCTTGTACGCAGGACCTGCTATCGCCACCCAAATAATCTACCCATTTTTTAATACACGAAACTAAAACCATAGATATCTAGTAGTAATTATTTTACGCTAATTAATTATCATAATTATATTTTAATTATATTATTAATTGACCTTTTTTATTATATTTTTTGATATATATTTATTAATAGTAAAATAAAAAAAATATTAATAATAATAAAATTAAAATAAAAAAATAAAAAAAAAAAAAAAAATAAAAAAAAAAAAAAAAGACCTCAGGCTTAATAAATATCTATCAAAAAATATCATAATTATATTATTTAATAAATAAATAAGATTTATAAATACTATGAAAATATTCGAAAAATATTAAATTGTTTAACCAATACGCGAATAATAATATTTGTTACAACACTAATATGTATAAGAATTTCTATTTATATTTCTTATTGTTTTTAGTGCATACAAGTATTTGTGTTTATATATCTCTTTAGATAAACTGAACAATAAGTCAAGTGAACTTTTATACAATAAATAAAACATAAAATAAGTCTTTTGTGTTCTTAACTTTTTCAAAATTCATTTTATTTATTTATTTATTTATTACTTATACTTGAGGTTGGTTGTGTTTTATTTTTTTTTGTATTTCTTTTAACTCTTATATGCGATTGTTGGCTACAAGAACAATATAAAATACTTCAAATGTAAAATAAAACTATAGTATTTAAATATCTTGAGGATAATCTCAGCTGTTGCTGTATGAACAGGCGCACTTCAAGTTGCAAAGATATGAATGTGGCATGAATATTCATGTTCATAGTTATATGCATATGAATTTAAAAAAAAAATATTAATAATAAATTCAATAAATCTATTATAAAAAAAAAAAAAATAATTCCTATACATTGTACCAGGCTGCAGAAAATGAGAAATAAAAATTAATCATACGCCTGAGGGTGGGTTGGCTTGCCGAATTTTAATAAATTTAATACCAGTGAGACGCAGCACGTGATAATTTCTTAGAAACCAAAAAAAAAAACACTCATTTTAAAATATTGAAGACGTTAAAAATTGCACAGCTTTACAATGATGTGACTATAGACGTAGATAACTGATTTGCCCTCAATTCTTTTTATTAATGTTTTAAGGAAGTAATGCACGTGATTTGTACTCAAATTATAATCCATTTTTCTAATAAAATGACAACTTTGGCATTTGTCCACAGTCCACAACACAGTAATCTGTTTGATATTTTTGTTTCGGTTAAGATATTTTAATTTTGCAATTTTTTCCTTTGATTAGTTATATGAAAATATTGAGCATGTATTTATAACGATGAAAGAATTATTTTTGTTTTTTTCTAAAAAAAAAAAAACACTATATTTATGAAAAAAGAAATTAATTTTGCCAGCTTCACAAAATTAAGAAAAATTCTAAAAAAATTTTTTAAACCTACAAACCAATTTCCGGCATGAAATATTGATACAACTAAAAGCTTTCCATGTTCGTTTATGCTTTCTATGGTACCGAACTTTCTGCAGGCTATAAGAGCAATTTTAAGCCATCAACTAAATTTTTTCATATTTCCATGAATGTGCTTAAAATTTTGTGTTGAATGTTCTCCAATCTAAGACGATTAAAATTCATACAATTAATTTTTAATGGCGTGCATATTCTTTGGTTATTTTGTCTTTATTAAAATAAACGTTATTTCGTTATTCGTTAAAAATAAAAATAGCAGTATGAGAGCAATATGTTTTGCATCAATTTAAAAAAGCAAATTTTTTTTAAATATTTTTCACTTTTGAATTGAAGCAATTCATTGAAGAAAAAAAATTCAATTCCATATGAGCGAAAATTTTTTACTTTTTAATTTCTGCTTCTGTAGAAATTATCTTGGAAATAATTGCCCTACTAAATGTGCAACTTTTACTACATGTTTTTAAATCGTTGCATTATATTGGACACCACACAGTAACGTTTGCTAGCAATCAAACTACGTTTAATACGAGAAATAATATGAATCTTCGAATAGCTTTATGCAGATTAGAAACTACGAAGCAGCGTGTGGAACACATGGGTAGTTTAGAGTATAATAATCTTCCTCAGCATTTAAAAGACATTGATTGGAAGAATATATATTTTTAAAAAGAAACTAAAAGAATATTTATTGCAAAATTTTGAAATGCTTCTTTGAAAGTTAACATTTTTTTTCGTCGCATAAATACATATGTATTTTTGTCGTTTAATTTAATTTTATAGGTAATTTTTCTTCTGCTTCAATAGCCCTTATTTTATTATATCTATATGTATATATATGATTGTGAGCAACATCTAATTTATATATTTTTTTTCTCTTTATTGCCAACTCGTCTCAATAATGTCCCATGGACGCTGAGGCACAAACCACCGTAAAAAGTAATAATAATAAAAGTAAAATTTGGATTCAAAAAAAAATAAAAAAAAAATGTTCTTAAAACTGACAGTATTTTAAAATGTAATAAACGTGATATTTG
Source organism: Dexiosoma caninum (assembly GCA_963924685.1). NCBI lineage: Eukaryota > Metazoa > Arthropoda > Insecta > Diptera > Tachinidae > Dexiosoma > Dexiosoma caninum. The sequence continues at coordinate 14,110,521 of OZ004727.1, forward strand.
TTATTAATTTAGCCCACAAAAAATATATATATTTCTTCCATTTTTTTCTGGTTATTTCATTGCATTTTTGTGGCATTAAAATCATAACACGATAGCCTGGCAGTAGAGCGCTTGTTTAAAAGTATGTGAGTTATAAGTTATATTTTTGGAAGACGCTCTGGTCTATTCTACTATAAATCTATTTTAAATTATTTATTTTAAATGTAATATTTCAATTATGTCTTTCAATTAGTCATTCCATAAGTTGCTTTAGAATAGCCTACACGTATGGCAATGTTTTCTAAAACAACCATCATTAATTTATTATTGAGTTCATTGTTTTGTTTAACAATAAGTAATAAAATTTATTTAATAGAAAATAAGAAGCATTTAAGTTGGATGGACGCCAATATTTACTGTTCTAAAAGGGGTATGCATTTACTCACTATGAAGACCAAAAATGACATGGATTATTTAAAGGAGTATATACGAAAAGAATATGGTAAACAGTGCATAATATCAAAAATATAATTATTTTTATTAAATGTTGTTTTCTGCAAATGCAGGTCGCGTGGTACCCTCCTGGTTGGATGCCTACAAGATACATGGCCAATACACATGGTCTACAAGTAATGAGAAAATTACAAAATTTTTTTGGCATGAAGGAGAACCAAATGATAAAAGTGGCAATGAAAATTGTATTCATACATGGGTTGAGCAATTCGATTGGAATGATAATGATTGCGAAGGGCAAATACCTTTTATATGTGAATTACAAGTTTGAAAGTTAAATATTATCAGTTCTGAGTTATAAGTGGTCGAATTTATTCACTATTTAATTTTAATTAATTAATTGTTGTTTATTATTTATCGAGATGCAATATTGTAATTTCAAGATGTTTGTAATGAATAATAATATAACAAAAATATAAAGAATATGATTATAAAAAAATTGCATAACTTATAACAATATAAATATAATTCTAAACATTAATTGATTTTTTGTTGTATAAATCGTTAGCAGAAATGCAAAACCATGTAACTAACAAAAATTTTGAAATTGAGTTTTTAATTGATTATGATTTACATCAGAAAAATTCATGGCCTCACAAATTTTTAGATATTTGCAATAAAAATCAGCTATTTTATAAGCGAAAATCAACAGAATGTATAACTACAAATACGAGTATTGTATTAAAAAGCGTTTCCTTCCTTCTGTAAAAAAGTAAAAATGTTAGTTACGTGGTTTTGCATTTCTGCTAACGAAATATTGAAATTATAAGAATTATAATTATTTATTTTTCTTCTACAATTGCGTGTATGGTATTAATTATATCCAATCCCGCAAACCTTTTAAATTTTAATAATTAAATTAAAATAATTATTTTTTAAGATATTTGCTTTTGTTTTGAAGGACGAGGCATATTCGGCGGTACGTATAGATATTTCTTTTGCTTGTAGTATGTACATATTTCAATAAATAAACAAAATTAATGCAAGTGAAAAGGCGATCCTATTCAATTTGATGTGACTAAATTGTGTTCAATATTAGTTTTCATTCGGTTTATTCAATACTTAAAATTGAGGAAAAAGTTTCCGGAGGCGTTTTTCAAGCTGTTTTCTATTTTTATAACTGCGGAAAATAAAGAAGCAAATTATGGCGAAAAAAAATCGATGTTATAAACAAAGAATTTAATTATAAATTATTTCACATTTCCCGCTAAACTTAACTGAAGCTGACAGATAACAACTTAACCCAAGAACTCATCAATTAACTACGCCATAAAAGTCTTCTTATACGTGTCACCGGCAATCGGGCAACCAACAAAATTTTTAATTTTAATTAAATTTCTGTGCTTAAATCTGCTTTGTATTTTTTGAAAATATTAAAAAAAAAATTGTCGTGGAATTCACTATGGAAAAATTATTTCAGTAAAAGTTTTAATAATTTAGCATTCAATTGGGAAAAATGATTTAGTCGGGCAGTTCGATTCTGTAAATAAGATATTGCAAAATTATTTTAATTTAATTTTAATTTTCATTGAATTTATAAAATAATAATTTTATTAAAATGTATATATATATATACATATATATATATAAAAAATATATATATTTTTCAAATAATTCATTCAATTTTGATAACATAAATTGTTAAAAATTTTATTATAATTATTATTAAATAAAAATTATTTTAAAAATCCTGAAGATGAACCTTATGGTTCGAAATATATAGATCAACGTAAAATAAAGTATTTCCTTTCAATGAATCGTATATTGAGGGTGGCGATGGCACGATGGATGGTAGTCTGCACGTTGACTACACAACCAAACAACAGACCTGGGTTCAACCCCAGTTTCAGACAAAAAAATTTTAAAATTAAAATAAACATCTCGCATTTTTCTGATGTGCATTAGTGTGTCTTTGTGTGTGAGTTGTTGTCGGAAGGTTTCAGTGGCGAAGGCATAGTCACTGGTCACTGAACAATACCGGCTTCAGCTGATAGCAATCCACAATCACATCAGAACGCCCTCCTTCGTCGGTTTTGTGTAGCACCGGCGAAGTAAAATAATAATAAAAATAGCCACTAAACCGAAGCTTCAGCACTGCTACGAGTATAAAAACAAAAGAACGTGCGAAAGCAGAGCTGCAAATTAATTAATTAATAACACTAATTATTTTAAGCCTAAGGTCTTTTTATATATTTTATATTTATTTCAATATTTCGCTACTCCTTTGTGTAGCTTCTTCAGGAAAATTGGTTTTTTTTTTTTTTTTTTTTAAAAGCTTTTTAGGATTAAAATAATTAGTGTTATTAATTAATATTTTTTTTTTTTTTTTTATATAAAAAAAAAAGGTCAAAAAACTAGAAAAATTATTAATATTAATTAACATTAATAATAATTTTACTTTGTTATCGCGCGTAAATAAAAATAAACTGTTGAAACAATTTGCTAGTAATTTACTTACTTAATGAATACACACAAACACACACACCCACACACACACACACACATAAATAGGTATAAAAATAGAGTTGGTTTTTAAAGAATTATTAATAATACTATTGTTGATATTTGCCGCAATCTGATTATTAAAAATAAACAAGGCAATTGCCTTGGAAAATGTTGTTCTGCAAAATGACAAAATCTTAAAAAGATATTAATTTATGCTCTAAAAAAAAATTAAATTGCAACAAATAAACGTGAGGTTTAACCAATAAAAAAGTAATTTTTTGTAATTTTTTTAAATTTTATAAATTTTTAATACGTCAGACTTAGTCTAACAGTCATGAGTTCTATACCCGATTTATAGTAGAGACTGTGCTCTGTTTCACTACAATAATAGAATTTCTAACATTTAATTAATACCTAAAATAATTTATTACAACAACACTTTCATTGAACAACAACACTTTTTGAATCAGTCCAGTCATTCTAGAAGTGACTTTAGAACAGCCAAAGAGAAAAATCAAATATTTATAGAATTTGCCATTTTTAATTTTTTATTATTTTAATTCAACAACAAGTAATAAAATGTATTTCATAGAAAATCAAAAACCTTTAAATTTATTTTATATTTACAAGGTGTGTTAAAAAGGGGAATGTACTCTCCAGAGAGCGAAGATGAATTCGATTATTTAAAGTAGCCCAGCAGTCCGGTTACTCATTACAAACTGAAAGCCATCCGATTGTATAATATTATGTCAATAGGGAAAATAAAACGAAAATAGTTAAGTCCTTACAACTCGCATCTGATTCGGATTTGTCTTTTTCCCATCCAATTGTAAAGTTAAATGTTTATTAGAAATGAAGATCAAAACAAACACAAATAAAATTTTGCATCGCATTACCATCTGATTTGGATGGCTTTGTAATGTATCATATTGTCATTTCGTTTTAATTATGAATTTTGTTCTTTTTTCTGAAGTAATTTTTCCGTTATTCTTTCTTTTTCATTTTTATTATTATTCCAAAAAAAAAATTTGTATCAAGTTCATAAGTGTTTTTTAAAGTGAAGTGTTGGCGGCATTTTTTGTGGTAATATAGTTATAAATTATTAAACAAAAATAATTAATAATAATAATAATATTGAAAAAAAATTAAGTTCCTAATTTAATTATGCAATAGTTAAAATTCATTCCAAAACCAATGGCATTCAGATACATCTTATTGCACTCCGAATTCACCACAATAGTTGGACCCAGCCAACATTCGCTTACAATGTATATTGTGTTGGACCCATCCAAACTTCGCTTACAATGTATATTGTGTTGGATAAATCTTACAGCCTAGGCCATCGCTGTGTAAATGTAAATAGAAATTGTATACAGACATTGGATGGGTCTTGCTTACATTGTCATTGGTCTCAAATCGAAGATGTATGTAGCAAAAATTTCACTGGGAATATTTGTGTAAGATTGGGATCGCGCGGGTGCTCTATTTAGAGTAAAAAAACACACCTTACAATTATTTTTATATTGCAATAAATATGTATATGAAATTAAACAGAAAATAACTTTTTGCCTGAACACATGATGTTTGTGCCAAACAAAGGCAAATAGTGGAAATCGTATGGTGAACTTAAATAGTTCTTACGTACGCGACATTGGCTATTAAATATCGGAAAAAGCAGCACAGATAAACTACATTTCTTAATTATATAGCGTGTTGACTATAAATACGATTTAATTACGAAATCAAGACTTGGCTTAGTTATTTTATTTTTATAAAAAGTAACTAGTTTCATGTGGGTGGCAGTTTTAATACGTGTATATGGCAGCAACAAGCAGTCATCAACTTTTAATTAGTTAAATATTATTATTATTATTAATGGGGTCAGAAAACACTGCGATCATAAAAAATCTTTGTGCAAAGGTTGAAGAGTAGTTGCCTTCTTAAAAATTATTAAGTAGTGGCCAACTACTACAAGGTGACGTTTGTAACCAATAACATTTGCAGTCTTGTAGCTGTGTGGTATGCTGTGGTCTATGTATTTTAATGCAGAAAAAAAAAGAAATTTATTAGAACAAAATGTGGCGAGTCTAACTGCAGGGTTAACGTAATTAAACTTTTCTTTTAGCACGTTGCAGTGTTTTTACACAACTGCAGCAGGTCATTTGAAATTCGCCTTTCATATTGTGGGGCATTTTAATGTTGCAAGTAGTCTTTTTTTTTTGCTTTTTTTTGCTAAACAACTCATAAACAAGCTACTAACGTTCTGCTCATAAATTAAACATAAAATGCGCAAGTTTTTTTAGTTTTAGTTGCTTAAATGAGGGTTTATATCTTTTTGTTGTGGCGCATATAATTTTAATGCTTTTTGTACGAGGGCAAAATATTTTCAAGTTGCGTTATGAATTAATAATTCGTTATGTGTGTGTGTGTGTGTGTGTGTGTGTGTGTGTGTGTGTGTGTGTGAGTGGGCAAGTGTGTGTCATTATGTAGTAGAAATGAAAGCTTTTTAAATAAAAACCTTCGTAAATGTTTGTGTATTTTTCCTTATCGAATGCATAAAATATGTTCAAATATATGAATAAATCATGAAAGTACTAGGACAAACTAATGGCAAAACCATGGCAATATTCTAAATAGTTAATGAAATAGAACACTTGCACAGAAATAATGAAATAAATAAATTATTTAAGTGTGTTAATAATATGTTTTACAAACAGTGTTAATATGCTCTGTATGATCGTTTTAAACACTATCGACGTGAAAGAACGAAAGCTATTCAAATCAGCAAATCGAATCAGTCATCAGAAATCGTATCTAATACAGCATAGTTTTTATAAGAAATTTATGTGCTCGGTTAAGTTACAAATGAAGAATGCAAAATAAGTCGAAACATATAATAAGCAAACATTTTGTAAATTTTTCATATATTTCCCTGCGTATTTAGAATTTCTTATGTCTGTTTCATTTTGTAAATGTGCAAAGGCACATTGTCAGCATTGCATTTTAACTATTTGTGAAACGAAAACAGTAAACAGTTCTTTGAATTTGATTATTTCCAGTAGTTATTGCGCATTCAAATTACAAAATTACAAATACCAAAAACTATCGAAATTCTGAAGCACTAAAAGCACCTGTATACATTCCATGTTTAAGAATAAATGCTTGCAAAAATTATGCTGCCAGAATTCTCTAAATTATTGGAATACACTGCTTGTAGCAGTATAAATGCTTAAAAAATGCATTTCTGTACGTTTGCCTGTTTGGAGACATTAAAGTAATGCGCATCGCAAAGAAAAATAAGCATCATTATAAAATAGCAAATCAAATAAATTCCGTTGTGTTTTCTCCCTTATGTTAGTGCTGCCAGGTAAGCATTAACTTTTGCTAGGATATTCAATGAAAGTACTATAAAATTTTAATTATGGCAAACAAAAAAGCAACTTAATAAAAATTTCATTTGCAATTACTATTCGAATAAAATGACTTCATTTGATCACAAGATTCCTTCCCACAAATATATGAAAGCAACATTAGTGCATTCTTATTTCTCTTTTGTAGGAAAATATAAAATTTAAATTGAATAAATTGAATGCAGAAAATAATTTTTCCCAGGCAACATTCAAACGAAATTTTAATACGCGACATAAAATTTTTTCGCATAAATTTAAGAAAATATTTTATTATGAATTAAATATTATTTCAATTGCCTTCTAAACTGCTGCAATTCAATTTATGAATGTGAAGTTAATTGAAATTAAAATATATATCAATTAAATGCGAAAATAGTGAATGACATTTATTTTGAAATTTCGAAAAGGTTTCGTATAGTGGGAAAAATGAGAGGGAATGTGTTTCCAATTTTTTTTCTAACTTAAAAAGAGAATATGCTGAAATGGGATCCAAGAGAAAATGGATATTTTTTGTGTTTCCCTGAAGATTTTCGTCGCCTGTAGATCTGCGGGGTCAAATATTTGTAATTTTAAGGCTTGTTGTATATAAAATTTTATTGAAATCAGAGGCAGGCAAGAAAAAAAGTTATAATTTTTATTAGATTTTATATTGACCTGGCTAAATCGAAAATGCCTGCTCGCTTTGAGAAATGGTTTATCGGAATTCTACTGTATTCATACACAGAAAACAATTATTTTCATAATATTTATGAAAATCGTTCATATTTTTTTTCGTTCATAAAATATATGAAACGTACTTAGTACATATGAATTATTTCTCGTATTTTAGATTCTCTTTAAGATTCCCAGTATTCCAGTTATGAATTTCGGTATAAATGTTATGAATTAATTTCATAAATTTCATAAGAATTTTTCTAATGATCTAATGAACATTTTCCTTGAATATAATGAATTATTGTTAATTCTAAAATTTATCAAAATTAAATAGTAATTTTTCTTGGATTTTATGTGTAGCTTCATGCACAGCGAAGCGGAACGACGCACATCGCAACACTTTTCTAAAAAATGCTCTGTTTTTTGGGTGATTGGGTCAGTAATTTATACATTTAGTAAATAAAATTATATTTTTAATTTGAATAATTAATTGATTCTCGTAATACGAAATGGGTTTGAATCGATGAATCAGTGAATCAAGTGTCATTGTCTATAACTTGTCACTGCAATTTACATGCTGGTCATTGCCTTCTGATTTTTTATACTTTGATCGCTTCTTCTAGCAACCTTTTCGAAAGTAAAATGTACAGACACTCCACCAGTTGAAAATTTGACTAAAATTCTCTTGATCAAACAGGTTTCGTGATTTTAGTATTTTTTTATATGTTTTCCGAATATAGTGACTGGTTGTCTTTATGTTCTTCAACGAGGAGTGACCACCACTTTTTGATTAGAGTTTGGTTTATTTCGAAACAGATCTATACAAAGATAATTTATGAATGTGCTCTTTATCAAATATTGCCCCTGGCAAAGAATGAGTAGTCAGCGTGTTGGCTCTGCAACCAGAAAGACCCAGGTTCGATTCCCAGCCGGGTCAAATCAGAAAAAAGTTTTTTCTGAATTTTCTGTGCTACAGCACCCTCCTTCGTTGGTATTTGAGCAATAAAATGTCGGCAAAGTAAAATAATAAATAAAATGGCCCCATTAGCTAAAAAATAATGCGTCAAAAAAAAAAAAACATCAAAGACGCCGCAACTTTGCTTTATAATTTACACGCAACTGAAGAGTTGTGCAAGAATTAAGCTCTATCTTCCTACCACTTTCACCACCTGTCTATTTCTTCCCTATCCTTCTCTCTAGTTCCACTGCAATGCATTGCATATGTAGGGGATAGCCCCTGAGCACTGGTCCAAGATAAAAAAAAAAAAAAAAAAAATGTTAAGAATTTGAAGTAACGTATTTTTTTATTTATGATACTGTTAATTGGTTTTATGAAACTATTCATAAAAAATTATGACAAATGTTCATAATATTTTAAAAACTTTTTTATATTAACAGAAACTAACGGTATAAACTGGATAAGTGATGCTTGGTATGCTCCATGTAAGAAGAGTACAGAAGATTATATTTGCTGTCTAAAGCATTAGAAGTTTAAAAAAAATTAAAAAATTAATTTCAGTTTTGTGTTAGCGTGCATAGTGTAAGCGTCTTAAAGAAATAAATGAAATTGATTTTGTGCAAAAAAATTGTTAAATAGAACAACAGTGTATGATTCCACGCTTTAAATAAAGTGTTTACAGATGTAAGTGGATATATTTTGCATTTAAAAGAACAACAACATTATTGTGCAGTAAGTGATAAGTTTGAATGTGGTAATGAAAGTTCTCAGCAATTGTTTGATAATATTTATAGATTTAACCGATTTTTAGGAATTCTATCGAACATGTAAAAGAGGGCTAAAGTTTGCAATATTAAAGCACAAATGAAGAGTGCTTTATCAGATTCCACAAAGCCGTCAATTTGGTAAGTTAATATATAAATCATTGGAAACATAAATATTTTCTACAAGTCTCGTTTTTTTTATATTTTATATATAAATATGCATATCAAATTAGCGCCTGAAGAAGAGTGCGAAATATTAAGATATTCCTTAGATGATGAAAAGCTTTCTGAGGAGGAGTATCGACTATTGAAAAAAAATGTAGTCAGTATCGATTTGCACAAATTGGAAAATGTAATACTGCTGCCGATGTGTTTAAAATTTGGAATACACAAATGCAAACGGAATTCGAATGGCATAATTTTCACTAAAATATATTAATTTTATATAATTGAATAAAAATTACAGCTTCTTTTCAATTTTAGCTCAATATTGACTTTTATATTAAGTATTCACGCGGTCGAAATATTCATGAAAAAATAGCACTAAAATCCAACATAAGTGAAAGCTTTTTAAAAGAAAAAATTTTTAGAAAAAGTGCAAAAGAACTTAATCTAAATTTTTTAAAGTAAGTAATTATTCCAACCTGGAGTTATGAATTAATTTTAACAGTTAATAAAAATGTTTCCTTTCCCAGATACGCGCGATTTAATATTGCTTATGAATATCAACCAGTACCTCTTATCACCAAATAAATGTGGTGGACAGCAGCCAGGAAAATTTAGTGCAGCAGATTCATTAGGAGCTTTTGCAAATTTTGGAAAATGTCGTAAAGAAATTGAAGATAAACTTCGGCAAATTACAACTTTCTAAAATTTAAGAACAATAAAAACACTATTTATCATATACTATATGCAATAAATCATAAATACTATAGCTCTACTCACAATCTTGTGCATTTGAGATTGTAAATATATGCAATAGCAAATTTGTGCTATCAACTGTGAATGACATTTTTAATTTATTATGCACTACTCATTGCAAGAACAAAATGCACAGCTGTTTGAAAAAACAAACAAATTTGCCAAAAAAAATATGTCCAATAAAAGTTAATGAATCGCACTACTGTTTTTTTTTGGAGGAAAATAAGCAGCGGCAAGTATGCGGCGATTACGATTTGATTGGCTTGGATTATTGTTAGTCAGCTGTTTATTTGCAATTAGGTGTTGCATACTCATAGCAAATAAATCCTATTGGTTTTAAGTGTTGTATATAAATTTAAGTCTAGCATGTGCAATGCTGTGTATTTTGTTACTGTAGAGCAAAAATATGCTATACCTTTTTGCAAATGCAATGATGCAACACCATATGCACAAGATTGTGAGTTGGGCTTATGAATTCGTACATTGGCAAATTTGCTAGGTTAATTTACATAAATGGAAAGAAATTGTTCATATATTTTATGTATTTTTCATAAAATATACATACAATATTCATAGAATATTTTCCCAGTATTATTTTATTTTTAGGACTTTTTTCATGAAAAGTATGAAAAATTTCATAAATATTAGAAATTCGTACATTGGCAAATTTTTCATAAAATATTCATGTATATTATGAATTTTTTTTTTGTGTGTATTATTTGTTGACGTTTTTGCTGACATATTCAGAAACTCGCTTTAAAATTAAATTTCTAAAGTTTTTTCAAATAAAATATATTCATGGATGTGGCAATTGCAATTTCTTTTATCCCCACTATGTGATGCAAGGTTGTCAAATCATACGATGTGGTTATACGAAACATATATTTTGTATACACATAATAATGGTGGTTTTTTCACGGATGTTAATCAAAATAATTAAGTTTGTCTTCACGTCAGTGCGTATTTACGACAATCAACCACTTGGCCATAAACTTGATATGTGTAAGTAGATGATGGGTGGTGGTGCTCTTCGTCTGTATAATTACTTGAAAAATGCTGAATTTTGCCATGTATCTTGAGCGTTCCATTATTATTTATTTTATTTTTTTGTTTGTTTGTTGTTGCATTCAACAAACGAGTGTACAGGAAAAAATGTACTTAAATACTGAAATTACTGCATGTTCTTTTAATTGTTCATTTTTGTTTTCTGTTTTCATGAGCTTTTAATTGAATTTTGTTGCCTTTGTCCTGTACAGTCATGTAGTTTTGTTGAAGGATTTATAAGTGGGCATGGTATGGCTTTTGGCATCAGCCAAACCATTCTGCATTATAACGTGTTGGTGTAGCGCTTTTGTTGTTGTTGGTATGATTGCAGTTTTTTTTATTTTTTTTTTTTTTTATTTTTCCTTATTGCTTTTTGCTGTAGCACTTTTATTTTTTGATTGTTGTTGCTGTTGTTATTTGTAAAATTTGTTAAAAGTGTGTAATTATGCTTGAAGTGCACAAGCATTGTGTGGTTTGACAATCGACATGACATTTTACCACACATAAGTGTATAATTTAACATATAATTTGTTACATTCAGCGCGGCCAGATAGAATTATTCAAAAATCGTCAAAATCCCAGTTAAAAATTGTAAAAAAATCGTCATTTCAATAAGAGAAAAATCGTCACAAATAACGGGCAATGTATTTATTAAAAAAAATAATCAATCGATAGCAAGCAGTTCATGTGCATGCGTGCAGAGTATATATTGATTTACATGAAGCGCAATATATAAACACAAAATATCTTTTTTTATTAAAAACTCATATCGAACTTGTGCAAGAATATATCAAATTTAAAACGGTTTTGTAAAACTAAAAAGCCTTTTTAATTTGAAATGGAAAGTATATGAAAGGCGAAAAATTTATTATTATTAAGAGAGGGTGGGCCGAACTGTGCCCAAATTTTACAGCTAGTAGATTGCAATACTATATTTCTTCTTAAGGTGAGGGTGGCGATGGCACGATGGATGGTAGTCTGCACGTTGACTACACAACCAAAAAACAGACCTGGGTTCAACCCCAGTTTCAGACAAAAAAATTTTAAAATTAAAATAAACATCTCGCATTTTTCTGATGTGATTTAGTGTGTCTTTGTGTGTTAGTTGTTGTCGGAAGGTTTCAGTGGCGAAGGCATAGTCACTGGTCACTGAACAATACCGGCTTCAGCTGATAGCAATCCACAATCACATCAGAACGCCCTCCTTCGTCGGTATTGTGTAGTACCGGCGAAGTAAAATAATAATAAAAATGGCTACTAAACCGAAGCTTCAGCACTGCTACGAGTATAAAAACTAAAGAACGTGCGAAAGCACAGCTGCAAAAATAATTAATTAAGCTTCACCTCCTGTCGTTTCTCCTACTATCCCTTTCTTATAGTTCCTAGCACAATGCTTCGCATGTGTAGGAGTTATCTCCTGAGTGCTGGTCATAGATAAAAAAAAAAAAAAACGAAAAAAATTTACTTAATTCAATATTATTTCGCAAGAGCGATAAATGAGAAAATATGGTAACATATCAAGCCACAACTGACAAAACGACATAGGAGCAATTAATTATCGATTTTCGTTTTACAAAGATCGGCACTTCTCTCTCGAGGCTCTTCATCTCGCAAAATATTATAGCTGTGACATTTGCCCGTATGACCTCACAGCGAAAAGCACTTATTTCTAATTTATAGTTTTGTGGCTCAAAACTAGCGTTTAAAAACGATATATTCAACCGTATCCAAGTCCAATTAAAACGCAAACAAAATTGCAAAAAATGGTCCAAAACTCAATGCAGGGTTAAGAAAATAAAATCACAATTTAATTGGTAAATTAAAAAATTTTAAATGTGTGTGTTTTTTTCCAATTGTAACAGTTGGAAAATTATAGCAAATTAAAATACACAATTATGTTCTATTAAGCGAGATCTGTGATCGACATAAAAAAATGTGTTTTAAAATTACAAGTCGGCTACGCGATATTATTTTCAAAGCAGAGTTAAATATTGCTCATACGTTCAGTATAACAGTTTATTATTCAAGCAGTTAACAAATTTATACGAAATTATTCAGGCATTTATTTCTACGCTTTCTTAAGAGTAAATTTAATTCAATGTTTAAAATTTTTATTACATATTTTTTAAAGACTATTTTATTTAATATAATATTTTTTTATTATTAATTAATTCTGAACTTTTTTTGGAATTTTAGAAAAACTCTCACAATTACCAACGATTTCTTTTCCAATGTTTATATTTTCCATTAAACTTTATATTTATTTGTCTGCCATAAAACAATGGATAGTCTGGTGTATTCAAAAAACAATTTCAAATTAAAAGTAGTAAAAGGAAATAATGGGTGCGTCATGTAATATGATGCTCTAACAGCAGTGAAAACAATTTTAGTACGGTGAAGCAAACTACCAAAGCTGTGGACATGCTCAAGAAAATTGATCTTAGAAATCGTAAATATATATACATAAAGATATCGTTTCATATTGGTTGGCTCCTTACAGAAGCGTGATTATTACAGATTCGAAAGGATATTGTTGCACTAAACCAAACTGCCAATTAATAAAGAACTGATCAGTGTAGCTTTAAGTCGCAAGACTTGTACCACTAACCATCTTGAAATTTATTTTTATATTTCATCTGCAAAACACAGTGGAGATTATCAAGCCCCTACAAGCTCAGAGAAAACAATCGTTGTCAAGTTAATGCTGTAATGTCCAATGCTGTGGAAAAAGTTTTAGGAAAGAAAATGTTGGAAAAAATTTAGTGTGGCCTAAAAAGCGGTTCCAATGACAAAAAGTTCCCATGCAGAGATCGTTTGCTTTTTAACACATTATTTAACATTCACAAAGGAATAAAAAAATGACGCACGCTGTATATCAAGGTAGACAAAGTTATTCAAATACTACAACAGCGAGTGTATTAATAAACACCACTACATTGTATTTCGAAACAATAGATGTCATTTGCCAGATAACCATTATGTGTTACAAAGCGATTAAAAAAATTGTTGAGATAAAGACTAAAATGTAGAGTTCAAACAGAGTTTAATGTACTTTTAAGAAATCACTCGGCAACAATAAAATGAAATTATACTATTTAGAGTTGTCAAGTTTTGACAGTAAATCTAAAAAAAAATAGAATATATAAATTTAATGTCAGAACAAAAAGAAACAATAAATACTCCCCCCTGTTCTGTAAACCGAATCGATTTAAAAACGATTAATTTCTCAAAACCGAATAAATGCTAATTTGGTGTTCTAAAAATTACACGATTTCCAACATTCGAACTTGCTTTCGAATAAAATTTTCAGTGAAAACATATGTTACCAAAATGTAGTATTGCCAGATCATTCAATGCCAAACAATTGTATGAGGTGAATTATTTCAAATGTATTTAATTTATTCAAAAAAATTAAAAAAAAAACACACATTTTTAAGAACTTTAATTTTTAATCGTATTGTTTCTTTATTAATGACTGTTTACATTATTAATTGCAGCGTTATTCAGAGAGTTACATAGACATTCACTTGTTAAAAACATCTCGCATTTTTACTGATGTGCATTACTGTTTCTTTGTGTCATTTGTTGTCGAAAGGTTTCAGTGGTGAAGGCATATTCACTGAACAGTGCCGGCTGCAGTTGATAGCAACCCACAGGAACATCAGAGCGCCCTTTCTTGTCGGTATCGCATCAGCGAAGTAAAATGAATCTTAAAAATTTAATACCTCTTCTTAACATTAGGAGTTCTTCAACACTGCTATAAAGCACAGAACGTGCAAAAGCAGAGTTGTAAGATAATGAAGCTTCACCTCCTCTCCATGCATTGCGTATGTAGGCGTCTTCTCCTGACTGCTGGTCCAAGATAAAAAAAGCTTAATTTCTGTAAAATGTACTTAAAAAGTACGCACTTGTTTCGCTTTCAGGTTAGGCGACACCGAAAAGCGTGTTAATGTTGACGTGAGCAGCTGCAATGATGTGTTTATCACACCATTTTCACTGGGTGAATTTTGAAATGTTCACTACTGCTTCCAGGCACACATACTTTGCAGAAACACGTACGATAATACTCGCTCGTTACAATAAACCCCAAAGATTTTCACGATTTCAAAGTTTCTAAATAGTCTACAAGTGTAGTACTTTGTTTAACAGATGGCCAAAGCTGCTCTTCCTTTAAAATCTTCAATCAAATAACAGATCTCATTGGAAATAATGATTCGTAATAAGCGACTAGTTTGGATACTTTCCATTTAATTAGGAAGTGGTAGTGTAGCAGGATTTCGTTTAAAAATAAGAACCCTGAACACTATAGATTTTCATGAGAGTTTATTGGAGGTGCTGTTGGCTGTGCCACAAAATTTTCTGATATGTCCATGTGAACAGTACTCATCCTGATCGACATATGAGCTATATAAAAATGTTGGGGACGTAAAATAAATAAATAAAATTGCTATTTTTTAAAACTTCTCCTTAGAAAGCCTAATGCGGCGCCATAATAGCAGTTTCAAAACAACTCTGCTTTTTGGTATCAACAAAATGCAAAAGGGCAGATATATAAAATTCATTCGATAAACTCATTTCACAACAGTCATTATGTGCCGCACATTTCAAGAGCGGCACACAAAATGCGCCGCATATTTTAAGAGCGGCACGCAGAATGTGCTGCACATTTCAAGAGCGGCACACAAAATGTGCATGTGCCGCACACAGTGTGCCAATCCAAACCCTGTGTAGAGTTGTGTAAAAATTAAGGCCATGTCACATAGAACTTTGTCAGTTTGCGTGACGTTTCTAACTATGACAGAAAAGCGTAAAGCAAAAGGTGTATGACACAATAAACGCTTTGACAACACTCACGAATTGTTTGTTTACCAAAGAAAAGTGTTTGTAAATTGTGCTATTTATTTTTTTATTATAAAAATAAAAGTCAATAATGTTATTTGACGATATACAATTACAATGCATGTTCTTCTGTTTGAAAACGAAAAGAAGAGAAAGGAAGTCACAAATAAAGAAAATTATTCAAACTGATTGTCAAAGCACGCAAAAAGTTGAGAGTTAACGAACTTTTCGCTTCGTGTTGCGTTGAGAGTAATTTATGTGGCATGTTTCTTATAAATCTGTACATTTTATCTTAGATGTCAAAGCGAAGATGTAACGCAACGCGAAGCAAAAGTTTTATCTGACATGGCCTTTAAGCTTCTCTATCTATATATCCTCTGTACACTGTGTGCTTTCATTTTGTTTCGCTGATCACTGGTCTACTTGCAAAAGATTTCTAAAGGCAAGCCAGCAGCCAGTAACCTCTCACAAGCGTATCCACTTAAATAACGTAATTTTTAAAGAAAATTCTTCCTTAGTTAGGTTATGTTAAGTTAGAAGGTAGCTAACCAAGAAGGGTCGACGCAAGTAGCACCTCAACCCCCTAGAAACCAGATTGCGTCACACACACCCTGTGCCGTTCAGGTACCTCAATAAGTCCTTCAAATCCAATCGAAAACACAGCTACAAGTTCTCCATGAAAGGCTCACCCAGGATTCTTAGCCATGACTTAGATTCCGGAACTCACAGAGAAGGTGCACAACAGTCTCTCTCACCGAAGCGTTCCCATAGTCCTTATACCGGGCATTAATAGACTCAATTCTTGTTACTATTTCGGCATGAGTTTGTAAATGCCGGTGACTCCAGCAATGCAATGCTTCAAAAATTTCACTACTTTCTCCTGTATACATGTTTTGATTATTTTAAGCAAGAAATATTACAACGATTTTCTTTTGCGTACGGCATCAACAATTACATTTCAGTTTGCACCTGCTTTTCCATTTATATACACATATCTATAACAATACAATATCTGTCATTTATATAAAGTGTAATATGTCCTCAAAATATTAAATGTTCTCATTACTTGATTGCCAACATTCCAAATGGTATTTCCAATAGAAATGCTTTCTAATGCCGCCTGCATTTTTACTGGGAAAAATAGAAAAATTAGGTAAATTTATTTAATACACTCACTCTAATTGTATGTGATGAATGATGGTCTAGTTGACTGCATTTGATTCTGTTTCACTAGTTTAGAAAACATTTATCTTTGCGGAACAAAAAAAATAAGATTTTCTTATTATTATCTTTTGCCTACACTCTCCTTATGTGTATTATTATAATCAGAATGCTGATGATACATCATTTTAAACTCTGTTACAGTACAAATACAACACTTTCGATTCAGACAGTAATCACTTGCAATCTAAAAAAATTATACTATTTCTCGCGCTCGCTCTCTCTCTCTCTCTGTGTTCTTTCTCAATGGCTAAATAACTGACAAATGTTTCTTTACATTCCCTAGAATTCTTTGCTGAAGAAACAGGCTGTTGCCAACGTAATATAATAAATATTTTTCCAAACAACAATTTGTTATGTTGATTCTGTTAGAATTTTATTAAGATGGGCCTTAGTGCTGTGTTCGAAATAAATGAACATCCACATGTTGGCGCAGAATGAGCTATATGGTTTAAATGGTTCTTAACTTTTTTTAATTATGCGATTATTATAATTTTTTTTTTTTAAATACAGTATATTATTGGGGAATTTTTTGCAATTGGCTTTGAAAAATGATATCCTGCAAGTGATGTCCATTTGCTGCTTCGCACTAACGTGCTCTTTTTAGCATATTTTCCATAACTTTTCGCAAAATTTCGGCTGTCATGGCCATGATTTCATTTCGAATGTTGATTTTTAGTTGGAGTATGGTTCTTGGTTTGTCAACGTACACTCTTTCTTTCAAATATACCCAAAGAAAACTGTCAGAAGCTGTTAAATCTGGTGAACGTGGAGGCCAGTTAAAATCGCTTGTACGCGAAATAATGTGTTCGCCGAATATGTCCCTTAACAAGGCCATTGGGGCAACTGCAGTATATGCTGTGGCTTCAGCTTGTTGAAACCAAAAGTTTCGATGGTTTTCCATAGCTGGCCTAACAAAATTTTCCAACATTGTCTGATATGCACCACCACTGACAGACACCATTTTCATTTTCTAAAAAATATGGGCCAATTATCCTTTCGGAGGATACACCGCACCAAACAGTACACTTAAGTGGTTGTGATTGTCGCTGATGAACTGCTCTTGGATTTTCCGTAGCCCAAATCCAGCAGTTTGGCTTGTTGACAGACGCTGTATCAACACAATAGACTGTTGTTTTGAAAAATAAAATTCAATTATTTTTGTACGTTTTTCGATCGTGTAATGATTTATAATTAATTCCCCAAGTGTTCTTCACAAAATGCTGAAAAAATAACAAAAAGAAAAAATAATAATTAAAAAAGTTATAAAGAATTGAAACCATATAGCTCATTCTGCGTTACCCTGTAGTAGCTTGTTAAGTAAATCTATGGCGGTATATGGTTTTCGAAGGGAAACATAGAATGAAGAAAAAACCACGTTTATTATCAATCTATCACTAAAACAAAAATATACTTTTATCTAATGCAAACAACTTTTATATACAATATACCCACAGTTGTATGATTGGTGTTTACACAAACTCATCAGTAGACCTTTAACCTTTAATTTTTGAAAAAGCTAAAATATGTAACGTGTTTATATAAAAATTTCCATGATCTTTTTGAGAATTACTTAAATATGAAGAGAAAAACACCAAGTAGCCGTTGTAAAAATTATTATTTTTTATCTTGAACTAGCACTCAGTAAGCGATCCCTACACATACTCGTACAGATAGATAGATCACAGATGGTGCAGCTTCATAATTCTGCTTCTGCTTTAGTTTGCCGGTGCTACACAATACCGACGAAGGAGCGCGTTCTGATGTGATTGTGGATTGCTAGCAGCTGAAACTGGTATTGTTCAGTGACCAGGCCTACGCCACTGATAATCGGGGGATAATCGAGGTCTTACTGTACCAATGAAGGAGTAGAAAGAGCACCGCAAACAAAAATTGTTGCATAATACTTAAACCTCTAGTTACGGCCTTACATGCCATAGACTTAGTTCAAGCAACCAGGCTTTCAAAAGAGAATAATAATGTTTTTCAAAATAAAGAAATAAATAATATTTTTTTTGATATATATTTATTAAGCCTGAGGTTTTTTTTATCTTATTTTGTTATTTATTATTATTATTTTTATTTTTATTATATTATTATTTTTATTTTAATAAATATATATCAAAAAATATAATAAAAAAGGTCAATTAATAATATAATTGAAATAAATAATAATTAATTTCATTAAATAAATAAACAAATTATTTCGATCTATTGTACTTCTATTCTACTGACACTGGAATTTCTTTACCATTTATTACACCTGTTTCATACTCGTATTAGGATTTTGACAGAGTTATTCTAGATTACTGCTAATTTTATCAATTATATTAAATTTTTAACATCTTTGTTATTTTCCATTGCTCATTGCAATAGTGAAATAAATTTCCTCAAGTATGTACCACCCTGTGCGGTATTTGTTAATATACTTTTTTACCCAAAGTGAACTCTCGGTACATACTGTGGCATAATTTTTCAAATATGACATGCAACAAATCGCATAACATTACATCTTAAGCGACTTAATCATATTTGATAAAGATGCTGATTATGTTGATGGTTGGCACTGCTTGTTTCTTGCGTTAGTACAACTGCGTCTGCTAATAAATAAAATACAAAATTTGCATTCATTAAGTATTAAGGAACTGCTGCTGCGTGTGCTTGTGCTTATGCTGTTGCTTCTATCTGTAAATGTAAAATGTATATTTCTAAAATCCTTCCATTTTACTTTCTTTCATTCGCTCGAGTATCATTGAAATGGTGACTATTCTAATCTCCTGGTTACTGATGAACATTTGTAATATTATTCAATGTAAAACCTGATCTTGTGGTAAATCTGAACAATTTATATTTAGCTTATGTTGTTCTTAAGCAGAACGGAAAAGCTACAAACACGTGCCAGCTTTAGAGTTTAATATTTGCACATAATCTTTTGAAAACAAAATTAATTGAAAAAGTTTCGTACGTACTACGAGTATATGGGCACATGCTGGGAGAGAGAGAGAAAGAGAGAGAGAGAGAGAGAGAGAGAGAGATTTTAATTTAATAAGCAAGAAAATTTTGCATCAATTATTCTACACCTACAAGACGTATCAAAGCGTTCACAAACAGTTCGGCCAACTAACAACAGTCATCTTGAGAAACGTTCCACAAGATATGTTTAGGAGCGTATCTATATACAGTCTTAGAAAAACGTCTAAATACACCCCCTTATTTTAGATTTTTAAGAAATTTGTAAAGAATTTTATGGAAAATTTTATTGTAACATTTAAGGCAGCAATAAATAGTTTTGTTTTTAAATTAAAAATGTAATTCAAAAGTATTATAAAAACAAAAACAACAAAAACATATAAAACTCACAGGAAAAAAGTCTACATACAGCAACAAAATTAAACATTAAGTTAACGTTTTTAATATAAAAACACAGGCCCAAGTCCACCCTGTGCATCAATTACTGCTTGAAGACGACGGGGCATCGAATTAACCAAATTTGCTGTTATATCTGGTGTGATTTCGCCCATACGCGTACAAGAGCAGTTTTCAGACTTTGGCGACTGCTTATGTCATATTTGCGCACCATTTTTTCGAGACCTTCCCATACGTGCTCGATAGGGTTCAAATCTGGTGATTGTGGTGGAGAATTCAGTTGCCTTGGAGCATAATACAAAAGCCAGTCTCGAACAACGTTAGCGGTATGCTTCGGATCGTTGTCTTGTTGGAAAACCAACTGATAGCCCAGGTCTAAACTATCAACGGATGACTTTAGATTTTGTTCCAATATACTTTTATATTGATAGCGATCCATATTGCCTTCGACAAATATCATCCGACCCACTCCAGATGATGCTATAGCCCCCAAACCATAACACTGCCACCACCATGTTTCACTGTAGGTATAATATTTTTTGAATCAAGCGCAGTGTTAGGTTTTCTCCAAACCTTAGATCAACCATCGTATATAGGTAGCAGGTAGTTTACTTTGAATAGAATAATTGATTTAACCACTGAAACTATTGCTTTAGAGCTACAATTGAGCTTAAAACTGGATAGACATTTAACCACATTTAGTCTTTTGGATATGGAAGAGGAGAGAAAACTAATGTGATCGTTCCAATTGTATCTCTTGTAGACGTGAAGACGAAGTATTCTTAGTGAGTTAACTTTGATTAAATTTACGGTGGCCGATTGAATTACGCAACGGTAGTTGATTTTTTCTGCATATAAGAATATAATTTGATTGCACTGGATAAAAATTCAATAATTTATAATTACACGGTGCGACAGTCCAAAAAACCTGGGACCGGATATTATTTTTCTTGTAGGTCTTGTCGAGTTAAAGAAGAATCCAATAGTGAAATATGCCGGGCACCTCCAAAGTCCGGATTTACGGTTAAAAAAGCGGTTTTTTTTTACCTTTGCGCACTTATAAGCCTGTAATTTTGTTGATAATAATCCGATTTTCAATTTCTTACTAGATTTGGAAAGAAGTAACTGAGATCTTTCCATGATATATAATATCATATATAATTTATCTAAGAAAACTTGAGAAATTTGGGTGTTATTGTCGAGCAAACACAAATTTTGTAGATTTTTCAAAAATTTTTCAACTTTGGTGACGTTTTTATACATTATAATGTAATAAACTATAACTATATATATATACTATATATATAAACTATATATATATATATATATATACTATACGCTTATTAACGATTACAACGCATGTTTGGGGTTAAAAATAGATAAATAATTGACTGAGTTATTAAACTTTACTAGTATTTATTTTAAATATTAAAATATAACTTTAATTATATTCTTAATTGACCTTTTTTATTATATTTTTTGAAATATATTTGTAAAGCTTGAGGTCTTTTTTTTTTTTTTTGACTTTTCAAACAAATTTTATAACAAAAAATTTTTCTGACATGTTTCAAAAATATTTTTATATTTCTTATTATTCCTGAAGATATTAATAAGCTGTTAACGAAATATCGAATAATAAAACCAAATAAAATAAAAAAGACCTCAAGCTTAATAAATATATTTCAAAAAATTAAAATATAACAAATAATTGAAATAAGCTCTACTTTAGCTTATCATCACAACACCAGAGAGGTCGAAACTGTGTGCAACTGCAGTGTTGCATTCCTTTCTATCGCTTCACCAATTATCTCTTTATAACTATGTAGTTCTGATGCAACGCATTGCAAACATACAATGCATCTCCCGAGCGCATTGATGTAAAGAAAAGAAAAACCTTTATCTCAATAATATTATAAATAGAGCTACTTTAATAATAATTTTAAATTCTCTTATCTTAAGTGCCGAAAAAAAATTTGCAATTTTAAAAAATAATTTCCAATAAAAAAATTATTTTTGATTTCATTGGTTTCGTTGTTTGTTTACAAATTCCTCCCAGAAAATTGTATTTCTGTTAGTGCTTTCGGCGGCACGAAAATGCAATTATTCACTCAGTGTATTTGTTACGCCAACAGTGCAACATTTAAATTATCATAAATAAACGGTTTGTTGCATTTATTGCACATTTAAGTAAAAACATGCCCCTGGCATTTTGTGTGACCGATCTTTCACTTGTTTTTAGTTGGCTGTGTTTTTTTTGTTTTTTTTTTTTTTGTTTTAATTTGAGTCACGTTCAAAACATCATTGTTAACACTTGTCCTCTAAATGGGTAAAGTAGCAGAGCAAAAGCGAAAACAAAAAAACAAGGATAAGACAACGACCAAAAAAAAACGTTTACGCGTTTTAATTCCAAAGCATTTACATTTAGTCTAGCAGAATAGAGGCCGACATAAATCAGTGCAATATAGCAAACACAGCAGCAGCAATACTCGCAGTACGTGGTGCTAGAAAAATAAATGGTAAATTTATGTAAATTTTATTTAAAAGGACATATTCCTTTCCTCTTATTTTTACACTTGTCTTGGCCAAACAGCTACAAGCACGAGAAGACACCAGCAGTAACAGCATCAGCGGTAGTAAATGCTGTAGTATTAATGTGGCAACAATTCAAATATGTTGCATGTTTAACATTAAGTGTACAAAAATGGCATAAATGCTGCAAAATAAAATGTATCTACTACATTTAAATTGGACATTATAATTTTTGTTTTTCTGTTCTTGCCTTCTTGTGTTTTCTCATTTGGCTGTTATTGTTTTATCATGAATATTTTATGACAGAAAAAAATAAGTTGCATACAAATGTTTTGTTACATTTCAAATGGCTAAAACCGACAAGTTGCTGTTTCTGTTTCTGTTTCTGTTGCTGGTTGTTGTGGTTATTGCCTGATTTTGTATTTGCAGTTCAAAACATAACTTAATTTTAAGTATGAAAGTGGCAGCAGAGACGGTCTTCAAAATAGGATTTGATCGCTTTTATTAACTTTTTTTGTTTGTTTTTCGTTTTCTTTTTACTTGTAAAGAATCTGTACTTCTTGTCATTGACAACTAAGAAATGATTTTTTTTTAAATTTTCCTTTTCTTTCTTGCCTTTAAGAAAATTTATGCAAACTAAAAAGTAAAAAAGAAAAAAAACTTGAAATGAACCGCTAAGGCTTGTTTTCAACTAAAAGCCAATGTAGACTTTTAATAAGGAAAAAAATACTGAGTAATTGTTTGGCACAAGTTTGGTGAATGGAAAAATATTTTTTCACACTACCAGCACAGGCGTTCTTGCTTGTTAAGTTAAGACTTTTATGGGATTAAAACATTACATGGGCAGTTTTATAAATGAAGGCGGTTGTACTGCAGCTCTTCTATTAAGTAGATAAAATTATAAGGGAATATTAAATTGCGAAAGTATTTAATTTTTATATTAATAATACAAATGTATGTTAAATATTCAAGCAGTACACTCTGGTCAAGGATTCATGCCGCAATTATTGTCTTCAAAGTCACATTCGCAACACATCGCACCTTTTGAATGTATGCGATGTATAAAAGTGTAATTTGTTCAGCAGCCTGTTCATTTTGCGATAGACTGGCGGTAAAGAATAATTTGTGATCAAAAATTAATGTTTCTGGATTATAATCCGGCCAGATTTTCTGAATTTATTAATTAAAATGTAGTTTAATTTTTTCTGTGTAAAAGAGCGATAGTAACTGAAGGGATAGACAAATGAAAAGTTTTTTAAAATTTTTTTTATAACAACTTTACTTTTGCAATTGTTGCAGCGGCTCTGATGTCAAAGAGGCTTGTTCAATTTTGAACATGTTTCTTGTAATCATTTTAATAATTATTTTATCAGCTGAAGCCGGTACGGTTCAGTGACCAAGAACTGTCTTAAAGATTTTTTATTTTTTTCGTCTGGGACAAACGACAGGAGGTGAAACTTAATTATTCGTTTTACAGCTCTGCTTTTTGCACGTTCTTTGTTTATACTCGTAGCAGTGTTGAAGCTTCGGTTTAGTAGCCCTTTTTAGTAATTCTTTTACTTTGCCGGTGCTACGCAATACCGACGAAGGAGGGCGTTCTGATGTGATTGTGTATTGCTATCAGCTGAAGCTGGTATTGTTCAGTGACCAGTGACTATGCCTTTGCCACTGAAACCTTCCGACAACAACTGACACACACAAAGACACACTAATGCACATCACAAAAATGCGAAATTTTTTTTTTTTATAATTTTAGTATAAAACTGGTGTTGAACCCAGGTCTGTTTCTGTTTTGTAGTCAACGTGCTTCAACTTCAACTTCAACTTAAAAAAAATGTGAAGAGTTTTTTTTGGCTTAAGCCTCAGTTAGTGAAAATGTAACACGTTCGCGGCCATCAGCTGGCAAAAGCTGTAACATAAGTAATACTCGTTGCTGTTTACTAAAATCGCATCGTTGAAATTGTCACAGGAAAAAAATTTACAGCAAATAGATTTTTACGTTTCAAATGTCAACTTAGGATTACTTACATTTAAAAGAAAACACGCAACAGCTCACGAAATTGCTAGTAGTTTTACGTTTTTAACAACCGACACCTAAAGTTGAACGATACTGACAGGTCTAACGTCGGAAGATACGGTCATTGGACTTGGGCACAGAACTTTTGGTTTGGCAGTCAACGTGCTAACTATTGCTTTTCAGCTTCTTTTTTTTTACAAAATAAATAAATAAAGGCAATTTAGTAGTGTCACGATTTTATTTCAAACTGTGTCCATTCCATATATATTATTAAAAGAAAAATTACACCATCTTCTATAGATAAATAAGTTAGCAGTGAATCGTTTCCCATGAAGTGACTCCTTTCCGATAGAAAAATTTCACAAATTTAATAATTCCGCTTTTTCCATGGCATAAATACAAATCTCTTATCAGGTCATTGTATTTCAAATTTATTTTTCTGGGCCCAGTTCACAGGAGATGTCTCCTACATATGCGATGGATTGCAACAGCATTAATTGGTAAGGGATAGTGTAGAGAAGAGACTGGCGGTAAATTGATAAGAAAGATATATCGAGCTTTTTTCTTCCACAAGTCTACAGTAGCGGGTTTTTTTTTTTTTTTTTGTAAAACATTTTACTTTATTTATTCACTTTATTTATTCACTTTATTTATTCACTTTATTTCTTCACTTTATTTATTATTTTTACTGCGCCGAAATTTTTAACGCCAAGTTTGCCAAATATCGACGAACGATTGGCGCATCAACATGATGACATGATGAACAGCACCTCGTTAGATTTCATACCAGTAATCTTAAAGTCAATGGTGGTGCTTTCTCAATAAGTCCATTTAAAGTGATGTCGTTGCTTTCTGCGCGATATAATTTGGATCCTCAAAATTTTCACTACGTGTCAAATTACACTTTTTTGTTTTTCTTGGACCGGCACTCAGTGGATGAGCCCTGCACACGCAATGCATTGTGCTGGAACTTATTACGGTTTCAACAAAATGGAATTGTGAATAGTCAGGAATAGGCAACTAACGGTAATGTGGCTGGAGTTTTATTTTGGCATACCCAATAGTTTTTTTTGGGAATTTCAGAACAACTCTTTTTTATGTTGGACCAACACTCAGGGGATGCTTTAAGCTGGAACTGGATGAAAGGAATAGAGAGAGAGAGAGAGAGAGATGACAGCTGCTGAAACTTCACTATCTTACAACTCTGCTCTTATACGTGTTTTGTTTATAGCAGTGCTGCAGCGTCAGTTTTGAAGTATTTTGAATAATTATTTTACTTACAGTGGTGTTAAAAATACCGATGAAGTTGGGAGGTTTCATGTGCCTGTGACCGCTTTAGACAAAAAAAAAGAACAATCTACACCATCTCGCACTAAGTGTCATATTTTTAATTGTTCCTTTAAACCAACCATTCCGATTCCTAAAATATCTTAAGCAGTACACATTTAGAAAATCGTTGATTTACTTTCATTTCTTATGTCACGGTTATAGTACGTCACGTAACACTATGTAATTTAGTCTGACAGTGGCTGTTTAAATGAGTATTATTATGAAAAAAGAAAACTATACACAATGTTTTTCCAAAGGATATCTGCTAAACACCGAATCAAAAAAAAGAAAAAAAGCAGTGACTTGTCTTCGATTTTGGCGTTAATGCATCACAAAAACCCCAGTTACATTTTAGACATTCTTCATTACACTAAAGAACACGTTATTTTCCTTCCATCCTTCTTTCTATATTTCCTTCAGAAGACGATGGACTACTTGATTTAAACTACTGAAAGTTGTGGAAAAAAAATTCTGTCTCTCCACTTCCACATGGCATATCAAATGTGGCTACATTAATTATTTTTCCTTCTTTTTATTTAGTATTGAATTGTGTTATCAAAATTCTGCAAACTCTTAAAATTTAAACTCTGCACTGATTA
Source organism: Dexiosoma caninum (assembly GCA_963924685.1). Taxonomy (NCBI): domain Eukaryota; kingdom Metazoa; phylum Arthropoda; class Insecta; order Diptera; family Tachinidae; genus Dexiosoma; species Dexiosoma caninum. The sequence goes on from OZ004727.1 coordinate 14,137,109, forward strand.
GCGGCTACAATTAATTTGAAAAATACTTTTTTAATGAAAATTTTCCACTACCACGTTTATTAAATTACTTTGAAATTGTTAGATTTCTAAAAAATTACTTATAACTGCACTTCAATGAACTACCTTTACAAAGAAGATTAATAAATTTCTTTAGTGCTGCCTTTATTTGCAATATTCATGCAAAAGCGACTTCAAAGAAAACTGGAATTTTTTTTTCTGCATAAAAAAAAAAAGAAAAATAAATAAATAAAAATTTTTAAGTTCTTTACAGTTTGAGCTTATTTTGAAATCTTAACTTTGCATAAGGATAACGACGAATATTATTACTTTAATAAAATGAAAAAAAAAACACAACAAGAATAAGTGGATTCAAAATAGTAATTCAAAATCATGTGAAATATACAGGGTGCCCAGCAAAACTATTGGCATAATTTTAGCTGACTGTTCTTTGGCAACAAGTCTTAAGGCCATTTTTACAACTAAGCAATACATTTTTCTTAATACTTTTTTTAACCTTTTTTATTATTAATTTTTCTAGTTTTATGACCTTTTTTTTATATTAATAACACTAATTATTTTAAGCCTAAGGTCTTTTTATATATTTTATATTTATTTCAATATTTCGCTACTAATTTGTGTAGCTTCTTCAGGAAAATTGGTTTTTGTTTATAATAAAAAAATTTTTTTAAAAATTCACAATATAGGAAAAGTTCTTGTCAATGAAAATTTAAAATAAAAAATATTAACAGCCATATTCATAAAAATATTAAAAGTCATATTCATAAAAATATATTCTGGATTTGAAATAGGTATAAATATTCGAGTTTGTATTGAAATTTTTGTTTTTGAACCAAATCCAAAATACATTTTTACGAATATGTTACATATAATAAAATATTCAAAACAATAATTACAATAATAATAATGATAATAATAATAATAATAATAAAAATCTTTCGTCTATATCTTTTTTAATAATAACCTATTTGTTTATAGTTCTAAAAATTTTTGTTCTGTCTCTAAATGTAATTCTATGTATAAAAATAAAAACTACAAATACAATTATAATATATTTAATCTCTTATTAACTAAATGTCTATAATTTTGAGCAACATTTGCTGTATCTGCCTTAAAATTAATTGTGTTGGTAATTGGTATATTAATTATATGTAACATTTCTAATATATATCTACGTTTATAATTATTTTCTGTGTCCAATACTAATACATTTTCAAACTTTGGATAGTGATTTAATCTAGAACAGTGAGAAGATAATGCTCTTTTTTGAGAATTTATATCCCTATATTTTTGATCAGACTTGTGTCCTGCAATGCTACTCTCTAATTTATTTTTAGTTGTACCTATATATATCTTATTACAATCTTCATTGTCATTCCCACCACAAGGTATCTTATAAATTAAATTAGACATATCCACATTCTGTATTCTATCTTTAGTCTTACTAAACAATCTGTTTAATGTGTTAAATGTCTTATAAGCAATTGTATATTTCCCTGAATCATATATTTCCGATTTTCTTAAACGTTCAGCTATTCCAGGTACATAAGTAAGTGATTTGTATGTCTTTGGATCATCCGTATTGTTAATATTATTCATACTTCTAAATCTGTGTTGATTAATTAATCTATAAATTAGCCAAACTGAAAAATCATTGTCCCTAAGTATATTCACAATCTTACTCTTATTTTTAAAATGAAATTGTCTGTCACTAATATTTAATACCTTTTCTATCAAATTCTTGGCAGTGTTGATAATAATGCTCCTGTTATGTTTAGAGTAGTAATTAATAATCCTACCTGATGATGTTGGTTTCTGGTACCAATCCATTATTAAATTATTACCCTTTCTAATTACTACAGTATTTTTTTATTATTTTAACAATATATTTTTTTAAGCTTTAAAAAAATAATAAAAAAAAAAAAAAAAAAAAAAAAATAAAAACTTCCTGAAGATGAAATATCGAAAATAAATATAAAAATAATAAATAAAAAGAGAAAAAACCTTAAAGCTTAAAAAAATAGATTGTTAAAACTAAGCAATAAAATTACTGATAGCTAAAATTAACTTTAGGCAAAATGAATAATAAAGTGACCTTTAACTTGTTTTCATTATTACAACTGTTCGATAAAATAAAATTAATATTTTTAAAAATATGGCAGTACCAGAGTAAATACCGACTACTTTTGACAAACAAAAAAAGCTACTGGCAACGACAAGGTTTTATTTTATTCTTTATTTAAAAATTAATTTGTATACATTTATACTTTACATGTTGCCATATTTAAAGTGCTTAATATTATGGCAGCTTCAAATGCTTTAGTCCACTTTAAAAGTTACAAGTAGGATGAACTTTCCGTTAGCTTATCGGTCACATTGGGTTAAACTCAACTTGTAATAACGAAAAATTAATTATTTGTCCGATAGCATGCCAACTTTAGCTATCGGCAAGTTATAATAATGGGCCTTAGAGCAGTACACATCAGTAAAACATACTGCCACCGGCTCTTAAACTTGACGCTATAAACGTGCAAAGGGAGAGCTGTAAAATAATTAATTAAGCTTCACCTCCTGTCATTTCTCTAACTATTCAATTCCTATAGTTCCGGCACAATGCTTCGCATGTGTAGGAGTCATCTCCTGAGTGCTGGTCCCAGATAAAAAAAAAAAAAAGAAGATGATGAGCGAACAAGACCATTTAAAAAAAAATTTTTTTCTTTTCTATGGTATAGAAATTACACATGAAATGCATGAAGAGGCATTGTATTCCTCAAAGTGACTGTTTCAAGCAGCATTTGTAGTGGAAAATTGATTGGCTTTTATTATTTGAAAAAGCCGATTTCACCACTGTACAAGTAACTGAGCATTTCAAGCAGATGCTAAATGAGAGACTTTTCGCCGCAAGTTGGTTACTATACAATGGAGCAACCGCTCATTGTTAGTATCATTCGCCGATCTAAAAGATCCTTTGGCTTCTGCACAACCATGAAAGATGAACCATATGATTTACAATATCATCAGTGTGACCCCGGTTGCAGATAATGTCAAATGAAACTGCTACTTTTTCACATAATTTTTCTCTGAATAGAAAGAGTCAGGCTTTAATCTCCGGTTGACCTCGTTTGAAATTTATGCAATCTGTTCCTGATGAGTGTAAGACTGCTGTATAATATGTGCTCTGTTGTTTCTTTCTACTCTAGACAGAGCCGACACTCTGTCTCTTCCAGGAGACAAAACCTGTTGAGATGATATTTCAGATAGTATTGTCTCGACAAACAATTCACTCTCTTCCCTATGTTCTCCTTACGTAATCTGTACAGGCCATCTCCTTAGAAGGATGATTCTGCTAATCGTTTGGCTTCGCGCTGCCCTCCCAATGTCTAATCCAGAGAGTGTTCCCAATCATCCACTGCCGTGACCTGATTTCTGCTCATATAATCCCACAATGTCCACACAGAACAATACATTCAGCTGTGGTCCCTATTCTCGCCATTTCATCAGCAATTTCATTGCCAGCTATTACGGCACGACCCGGAAGGACCATACGCTCTTATGCACTACGTAACGATATATATTTTGAGACACCGATTTCCAGATAAAGTAAGCTGCCGTTTGGGAGATTTGAACTCGCCCTCGAAATCGCCAGATCTAGAAAACTGGAAAGTTAACATTGAAGCAGAAATTGCCATTAGGAAAAAAATAGCTCAATTAAGCATCAGCTCTGGAGAAGCCATTTGAGCGAAATAATTTTGCTGTATTAAAGTCAGAAATTTTACACTTGCGAATAAACTTTTTTTTTTTAAAAACACAGCTCTATTTTCTAATTATAACAAAATAGCAGCCAGTTAAAATTTTGACATTATATTTGCATCACCTTGTGCAAACTGACTTACACAGTTGCGCCAAGAGAAGCACCCATAAGCACATTAGCTGACCGGTCATTCAAAAGTTTTCTTTTTGGCTTCAGCTGCCTGCAAGCAACAACTGCTATGCACTGTCACTGCTAAGTTTGTGAAAAGCCCACAAAGAGAATCATCAACTTTTATTTTTGGCAAAGTTTTTTATTGCTTTGAAATTAATTTTTAAGTGTTTAGGTGGTCATGGTTGTCGGTTGGTCGCTTCGTTGTTTCGTCTATTGGCTGTTTGCTCTTTTTTTTAGTTTCTTTTCTCTATCTGCGTAAATCTTATAAAGCTTTCTGGAGTGCAAGAAACTTAAATTCGTCACAGTTAAAAAAGTTTCCAGCTGCTGATTGTGTATAATCTTGTTTAATATGAATTTTCTTGTTAAAATCAGTTTTCTATACTTTTATTTTAATTTTATTTTTCTCTCTTTGTATTTTTCGTTATTAACAATGAATTTATTATTGCTGTAGAAAAATTTGCTTTTGCAAAAAACAACAAAAAAAAAAAAAAAACCAACAAGAAAGAAGTTTAAAAGTTGGCGATTTAAAAATTGTTTTGGTAACTTGAAAAAGATTAAGCCATTTTTTCTTCGTCCTTTTATTGGCCACAAGGGTTTTGTGCAAGACTAATGAGATTAAAATCAGAAAGTTCTAAAATAATTAAATTATATTAGTTAATAATCTATTTTTGGATATTGGCAAATTTATGCTGATATTGAAGCCGATCATGCTTTTCCCATGCGTATTAGTCACAGTAAATGATGACAGAAATAAATAAAGAAATTAATGAATGAAGAAAAACGATGAACTGAAGCTAACCGGAAAATGTTTTTCTTAATGTTTTTCAAATGACAAAATAAACAAATTGTGAAATTTCACTCTGTTATTCAAAAATCAATTATAATTAAATAATTTCCTAGTTCCAGCACAATGCAACGCATGTGTAGGGGTCATCCCCTGAGTGCCGGCCCAAGAAAAAAAAAAAAAATAAATAAATCACATAAAATTGACAACAAAAAGTTGGGGAGTCTTAGGCAGGTGTGGTATGTCAGACGGGAGTGCGGTCTCAAGCCCAAGTGGTAACCTTTTCCCGATTTTATTTTGTAGTGCTACGGAAGAGTCGCTATGTGACTAGCCCGCTGTAGCTGTTACTCAATGAAATAAATACTAAAAATCGCTACTAAAACAAACTTTTTAAAATGTAATACGTCTCCCAAACCTCAGACGGGTGAAGAACTGCAAAAGCAGTGTTGTAATAGAGTGAAACTTCAACACATGTCATTTCTCCTACTATCCCTTTCCTCTAGTTCCAGGATAATGCATTGCATGTGCAGGGATCGTCAACTGAGTGCTGGTCCGAGATGAACAAAATTTTTTAAAAAACGAAAAACCAAAACTAGTCGTGCAAATTATTCGGCGGTTCTTTGGAAAACTGTGTCTAAATGCCAAATTATCCAAATTAATTTGTGTCATCTTGGGATACTCTTATCAATTCCCATTAGAGAACTTGCGGTGGCTGACTGCCTGAGCGGCAATGTAATTAGTAAAGAGCTGTACAAAATGTATTGAAAGTTCTGCATTCTAAAGCACACTACTTCCAAACCGTGTATTCCAGTGTAAACATTCTCAACAAAACAAGCATAACAAAACATGACTCTCATTGAAACAACCCAGCAGTCCGGTTACTCATTACAAACTGAAAGCCATCCGATTGTATAATATTATGTCAATAGGGAAAATAAAACGAAAATAGTTAAGCCCTTACAACTCGCATCTGATTCGGATTTGTCTTTTTCCCATTCAATTGAAAAGTTAAATGTTTATTAGAAATGAAGATCAAAACAAACACAAATAAAAATTTTGCATCGCATTACCATCTGATTTGGATGGCTTTGTAATGTATCATATTGTCATTTCGTTTTAATTATGAATTTTGTTCTTTTTTCTGAAGTAATTTTTCCGTTATTCTTTCTTTTTCATTTTTATTATTATTCCAAAGTAAAATTTGTATCGAGTTCATAAGTGTTTTTTAAAGTGAAGTGTTAGCGGCATTTTTTGTGGTAATATTGTTATAAATTATTAAATAAAAATAATTAATAAATGTAAGTGACTGTTTTATTTTTATTTATGTGTTAATTTATATACATATGTATGTATGTTTTGTATTTTTCTTTGTTGTAAAGAATAAAATGAGTGGATTTAGTAAAAGAAATTTAAGAAGACTAAAGAAAATAGAAAGTGAACGTTTGAAACAAAATTCCGAAATTACAAAATATTAAAAAAAATTAAGTTCCTAATTTAATTATGCAATAGTTAAAATTCATTCCAAGATCAATGGCATTCAGATACATCTTATTGCACTCCGAATTCACCATAACAGTTGGACCCATCCAACATTCGCTTACAATGTATATTGTGTTGGATAAATCTTACAGCCTAGGCCATCGCTGTGTAAATGTAAATAGAAATTGTATACAGACATTGGATGGGTCTTGCTTACATTGTCATTGGTCTCAAATCGAAGATGTATGTAGCAAAAATTTCACTGGGAAAACAAGCACCATTTGAAAAGTTTCTCTCTATAGTTTTGTTTGTGCTTGTGTGTTCAAATGAAGCAGCACATCAAAACAAAAACATACAATGAAATAAAAAAAAAACGGTAAATTACTCCAAAAGCATCGAGTACACAAGAACAAACACAAAAAAGCGTAAAAAGCACGTATATAATTTTTTTCATAATTTCAACTTTCTGATTTTCGTGATTTTTCTAAATTTTAGTAATCTTAAATATATATTGAAATGGATGCATTAAATGTAGGTGAAATTATAAAATTTTAAAATTTTTTGCGAAATTTTAAATATTTTTCTTTAAAGAACCTTACAAACGAACCTCAAACCTAATATGAATTGTGATATTTTTATTTTATTTGTATACATTCGATTTTTTATGTTCATAAAAAATGCAACAAAAGTTTCTTTGCAAGTTTGTCTACGAGTTATTCAAACATGTTTTGAATGTTCCAAAATAGTTTTGATCTTCTACTTCATTTTTCTTCTACTTCAGCGTTGTTTTATTTTAACATTGTGTTTTGTTGTACTTGTGTTCTCTTCTTCAATGTTTTGATCGTGGAACAAAAGAAATATTTTTGGAAGTATGTGTTTTGCAATGAGCAAGTAATACATACACACTAATTGCAATTTCATGAAATGCTTGTAAGATATTTTTGTGGTGTTTGTGCCACACTTTAGTAATTAAGCTTCAGAATGGAAGAATTCATGGTTTTGAAGGGAAGTTAGACGGAAGGTTTACATGCGAAGAAGTTTAATGTAACGATGCCATTTAGATTACCGGATTGTTGTAACATTCTACAATATAAAGTTTTACTGTTACTAGAACGGCGAGGTGTATATGTGTAGTTATCGGAAGAAAGGCAGTCATCGCTGCTTTAAATGCGATGTATTCGACATCAGTGGCAGTGATTAAATGTTCAATGAGTCCCAATGAAATGGTTATTTATTCTAGAGTTACACAGACCTGGCTTCCGGAACATTGAAAGTACCTGAAAAAATGTGTAGCTGACAGTTTTATGAGGGAAGAATCAGGAAACTATGGAAAGGACTACTTTTTATTGCTTTAAACAAAATAAAACTACAATGACACTTTAAGTAGCAGCAAGTTATCAATATCAATAAAGTATGGAGCGTCCATTAACACATGTTATTTTGATTTGTTCTCTTTATTTAGAAAATGTGATGTATTAGCGTCTTGTCATTATTGCACTTATTATCGTTATGCATTCATTTTTATTAAGGAAGTTTTGGCTCGTAGGGATAAAATATTCTCCAAATTATTGTAACACTAAAAGACTGCCTTCGTAGCTCTGAAAAGCTGTAGTTGATACTACGACCATTACGATCAAAATAGATATTTGTTTTTCTTAACGAAACCCTAACACATATGCACACATATGCAACACAAGAATATTTTAGTCAAAATATCAACGTTTCCCTAATGCAGCATATTGTCATTTAAGAAACTAAACTGAATAGCATTTTTTTGTATGTGTGTAATACTGGCAGTGCTGTAATCCTTTCAACATATACATATGTCAACTATCGTTAAATTACTGATGAGCAAGCGCACACTTTCATTCATAAATTCAATATTGTTATGTTGTAATAATAAAAATAAAAATTAATGTTACTGACTGTTACGAATGATGATAAAATATTATTTTTGTGCTCACATTTTAGTACGAATTATAAAAATTGCCAGTTAGAGAGGGGATGCAAAAAAAAAGCGATTTAAAATAAGTGAAGCGAGAGTAATAAATTAAATAATGTTAGTTGCCATAATTTGCTACAAATGAATTATTTTATGTTTAAATCAAATTGCTCAAATTGGTAGCTCTGTTATATAATTAATTCTTTACTGTAAAATTTAATGAGAAAAGTAAAAATCAATAGCTAAATAACTTTTCTTAGATATGTAAATTAATACGAGAATTATTTATTATGCAGTCAATTTTTGACTTAAATAAAATTTGTTTCTGTGATGGCTCATAATGTACACATTTTTTTTTCTGACACCAGAATCAAATTCCCAACATTAAAAACGTAAAATTTTTGAGGGCAAACGTTTCAGAAGCTTGAAAAGCGCACAAAATTTTACCCACAGAGATGAATGCAAATGAATGCAAATTTTAAATTGCCATTATTGCACTTGATCCATATTGTAATACGAATGCGTAGGAAGATATTGCGAGCATAATGACGTTGATCAAATTCCGAGTGTAATAAAAGCATTTTGTTTTAGTAACACTGAAGGCCATATACCAATTCCATAGTTGCGACGTAACATAATTATCATCAAGATTTGTGCACAAAAATTCCTAAATAGACGAAAAAAAAAAAAATCATGCAACATTAAAGTGCCGGAAACTGACTCTTTACAGCCATGAACTCAATAAGATCTCGAATGTAAATGAAAGTCTTCTTTTAAAAATTTTGAAATTTTTTTTCTTTAATAAAAAGCTATTCAAAAAATCTTTAGTACGCAGGAGGTTTCGATAAATACCATGCCCGGCCAAAGGCCGTCTACGTCATAAAACTCCAGTAAATTGAATTCGTGATTTCTAAATGTTTTTGTGTTGTTCCAACGGCATAACGATTTTGAAGCTTCATTTTTAGTAGCTACTTTCTATTAATTATTTTACTTGCCTTTGCCACTGAAACCTTGCGACAACAACTGACACAGATACACATTTGCAAAATGCGAGTCTGAAACTGGTCTTGAACACAGGAAAATTTTTCGTTGTGTAGTCAACGTGCATCGCTTTATAATTGACACGCAACTGCACATTTGTACAATACAAATAATCCCTATCTTCGTATCAGTTTCACCACCTAGCTCTTCTCTGCACTATCCCTCCCTCTGTCTAGTTTCAATACAATGCATTGCATATGTAGGGGATAACCCCTGAGCACTGGTCCAAGATAAAAAAAAAAAAAAAAAAAAAAAAAACTAATTTCAGACTATAATTTGGAAATATATTATCTACTAGAACTACAGGAAAGGTATAGTGAGAGCGATGACATATGGTGTGCTTCATTATCTTATAAGCCTGCTTTGGCACGTTTTTGTTTTTGTTTTTGTTTATAGCAGTGTTGGAGAGCCTCTGAAATCAAGGAGACGTATAGAGTTTTGAAGCATTCTTTTAGTAGATATTTTTAATAATGATTTTACTTCTCTGATGCTACACAAAACGGACGATGCAAGTTACGTACTTGCCTTACAAGCAACCCAAACCTAGCAATATAGCAGCCAACAATGATATTAATGTCATTGTCCAAAAATATATGACACATTAAATTACATTCCTCACTTTCGTAAACCAACAAACCCACTTAAACTAAAAACCCATATAATTGGTAGAACAACAACAATACCTCATTGATTGTTGCTGATCTCGTCAATTAAACGAATCTACAAAAACACCAACAGTGTCACTCACATTGTCGCTGGTTTTGTAGACCACCAATAAGAAACTCAAGGGCAACCTAAACATATGAAAATTGTAACACTTGACATAAACAAAAACTGTAACACTTGAAATACCAAATAAATTGTAACCCAAATAAATTGTAACCATACAACAAAGCAAAAAACCGATACATCTGCTTATGAAACTAGAACGTAAGATTTCCTATAAATATCTAGAATAAGATCATTATAAAGTTAGTCTTAAGACCATAAAGAAACAATAAAGACACTATAAAGTGAAAAAACGTAATTGGCGCAGTCGTGGAAATTAAACTCTAAAGAATTTAATTTAAAAGAAACGTAATTGGCGCAGTCATGGAAATTACATTCTAAAGAATTTAATTTAAGAAAAAACGTAATTCACACATTTTTATAGAAACGTAATTTGCAGGGTGTTCGGATGTGCCTGTGGATTGGTTGCATCTGAAGACGGTACTGTTCAGTGACCAGTGACTATGCCTTCGCCACTGAAACTCTCCGACAACAACTGACATAACGGCACACAAATACATATCAGAAAAAATGCGAGATATTTTTATGAGTCTGAAATTGGGATTGAACCCAGGAAAAATTTTTCGTTTTGTAGTCAACGTGCAGACTACTTCGACCATCGCCACCCTCATATTTTCTTAATAAAAAAGAATACCACATTTATAATAAAGAAAGACATACAAAGACACACTAGTGCACATCAGAAAAAATTTTAATTGTTTTTATGACTTAATCTGAAACTGGGTTCGAACCCATGACCTTTACGGTTTTGTAGTGAACATGCAGACTACTTCAGCTATCGTCACCCTCATTTTAATTTATGAAAAACATACCGATTACATTTTTGCCTAAAACGTATTAGGTTTCTTGAATAGCCTATTTTAGCCATGTTTCTCGATTATCCGAGAAGTTCAACTGTATTTATTATTTATTAAGTACTAGAGAATACTGTCAATCCCATTAAATGCAAAAGAAAATTTACATTTAAAAGAAAAAAAAAATAACAAAATTTATGTCTTGCATTAAAAACCAATATTTATTTAATTTATGGCATTATATTTCCTTCTGTGTAATTATTTTCTAACCACAAATTTACATTATAATTAAATACTTCCTGGGGTGGAAGTATTTCTATTCTCTAGTTTTTATAAAATTTTAATACCGCCCGTAAAATTCACTCAATCAATCTTCCGGTAATAATTGGGCTATGAAAACTCACTTACCAGCCCTTAAGTGCTATTAATTGGTTTAAAGCAGCAGCAGCAACAACAACAACAACAACAAAAATGCAGAACTTTATAGGGTAAGTTTATTAAAAAGGTATTAAATTTGTTTATGAGTTAATACTTGTTATTTTAATGCGATTTCATTACAAAGTTTCCCAGTAAGCGTTTGAATTATTTTTTGTTTTTTTTTTTTGGTTTTTTTTTTTAATAAACTTAGTTCAAGAGAAACTTATTTAATTATTTCAATCTAAATAAAATTTTATTATTGTGGTCCTTAGCTGCTCTTTAAATGTAAATTTATGTGTGCTTATCTGATTATACATTAAGGCATATAAAAATACTAACTCGAGCATACTCTGGTACACCTTTTCCTTTTATTCCATTAGCACAACTGAACTTTTTGTACTCTAATTACCAGGACAAAACTTTACCTTGTGTTTTAAATAACTTCTTTTTTCTTTATTCTTTTGTAACTCTCTGCTCACATACTATAATACATAAGTATATATGTATGGATTCATTTTGCTTCCGCTTCTTTATTTGTTTGCAGTTTTTACACTTGTTTCTAAACATCTCTATTAAATTTAAATAGATATTCTGCATTTATGGCTGCATTACAATGCTGAAGCATATTGAACATAAAAAAAGGAGAAAAAAAGTAGAAGAACAACGACTGAGTCCCACAAAAATAAATTTTCTACTTTGCAGTATAAAAACTGTTTCCCTTTTAATGGTAGCAGGGCAAAAGTGGAAAAACAAACCATAGATATAGAGAATAAGTAAAAGTAAAAACTCTAATGCCAATTAAAAATTCTGTAAATTAGAAAAGAAACGTTTTCTAATAAACTTATGCTATTGGAATAGAATATAAATTGGCTTATTACAGCCAGCCGCCAGTGGAGCTGAGTATATAAAAGTCTACTACTCGTATACATGTATTTATTTAAGTATACATGCCGGCATGTATATGGAACTTATACACATGTAACCAACATAACCAATAATATGGAAATTTATTATGGAAACTGCACATTCTCGAGTACGAGTATCATAGAAGAACTGCTTAATTAATTGATTTGTGTATATGATTTTCCTGTATCCAAAACATTTACATTCTCATTATACACCTCAGCTTGTACAGAAGCTAAAAGATATGCCAAACTGGCAGATATTAGATGCATTAAGTGTTTTTGTTAAAGAAAAATGTGTACACTTTTTTTACACTCGAACGTGATCAGTAAACAAATTGAAAATTGTTATGCTTACAACACAAGAAGTTTGTAATTTTTTATAATTATCTAATGACAATAAAGAAGCACGAACAATACAGAAACATGAATTATATGAAAATAATTTTTGGAAGATCGGCTCAAAGGATGTGGAAAAGCAAGGTAAAATGGAAAATGCTGGATAAAAAATGTGCAGCAATAATACTGCTTCCTATGCCGATACAAAATATTTAACTTTTAAATCACCCTTGTGTGGAAAACCACACAAAATGAATAATTTTTGAGCGACAACCAAAAACTACCATGTTATCTACTGATTGCGGATACAAAAAATTGTAAAAAATAAAAATATTAATTTTTTTTTAACCCTGCTTTTAGGGAAATCTTAGGGTCTCTTTCACCAAACATATTTGAACACAATTCAATTTAATTAATGATCTCTATTTAAAGTATGTTTAAAAAAATTATATTTTCACCAACTGAAATAATGAAACACAAGAAAGTATGGTAACGCTCTGATATTTAATATGATAGCGTCAACTTACAGCTTTTTAAAAAGCTGTTTAAAGCTGTTTTACAGCTGTTTCATGCTGTTTCATGCTGTTGCAAAATCAATATTTAAATGCAGAGTGCTGGCTACTTAAACAGTATTTAAATATTCAATGAGTATATCTAGATGAAAATGAAAATCGACATTTAAATATGAATTGATACTTAAATAAAATTGGTGAAATAGGCTTTTAGATATGGAACCATTTTTTTTTCTTAAAATTTTTTATAATATTGTACAGGGTGTCATATTTTCAAACTGAAATTAAAAACGTTATAATTGACACAAACTGTTATTAAAACCATTGAACGATAGAATGCAAATGCGGATTTTCTTTTTTAAAAAGTATGTCATCAAAATCCTTCCGATCCTTTTTTTTAAATTTCATAAATAATCGCTCTTGGAAATCTCAGCGAGGCTGCTCTTTTCTGTATTGAAAGTTGCGGAATTTCACGTAAATTGCTTTCAATCAGTTCAATGTTTTCGGATCGACTGGGCCCTGGCCGTGGGGCATTCATAGCCGCAGCAGTTGCGTGAAATCTCTGCACCCACGAACGAACTAAATTTACACTCGGTCCATCACTTATTCGCCGAATACCGAACTTAGAACAAAATTGTCGACGAGCAATTACGTAAGAATAATTAGTCTTAAAAATTTTTCTCCACAGCGAACGCGCGATGCTCAGTCGAGCACTACGACACCGTGACGGACAAATCCGCACAATCGATAATTCCAACGTCGCCACCCTCTGTACGCACCGTTTATTACTTTTTTAAATAATCGTATTTAAAAATATAAATTTGCATCCAGACACCCTGTATAATATTCTCAAGTGGTTTCATACTGAAATTAGAACACAATTTTCTGATTGTGCAGCATCTTAGAGTGGTGTTTCAAAAATGTCATCTACTACTAAACAGTTGGTCTTCAGTAGTTGAAAAGCTAAGTGCGATAATAAGTGCATCCATATGCAGCAAATTTATATGCGAAATTACGATGAACATTACTTTGCTCATCCTGTACTGAGATAATGCCGCAAGAGGGTTCAGGAACTTGTTTTCTAAACCTACGGGTGTTTGAGCGACCCCGCAACCCCTTATTCTCCCCTTGAGTTTGAAAATGACAGAAGAGGTGACTCTTCGAAATCTGACTAGAGATTGAGGAGGATATGCTTGCATATTCCGTGTGACTGTTTAAATACAGTTCAATTCTAATCTAGAGCTACGGGGCCAGCATAAGCCCCACACCTTCAGCGCTAAGTAAGGGTTTAATGACTGATGTACTCGTAAGATAAGACTTAAACCGTACGCATTCAAATTATACACAATACTTCGTGTCAACCCTGAAAAGTTGGAGTTGTGTGCTGGTTTGGGTATGGATTCGTAGTGGCTGTGGTTAAAACCTAAAGTTACGCAGGGAGTCAAGCCTTTGGTTTGTTCGAGATTATGTGAGGAAGGCACTTATATCTTGATACGACTTTTACTTAACTAGGTGCTGTAGTCACCGGAATGTATCTCGAACTAACAGTATTACTGTTTAAAAAATTCTTCACGAAAAAACATTCTGATGTGACACAAAGTTTAGTTAGCTCGAACACCTCAACAAGGTGCATTGTAGAATAAGGGATAACTATAATTGATTTGCTACCCAACTCTAGGATGCGAGTTATTTCTTGCAGACCTATTGCTCTGGGGGCGTTAGTGGTCGTCTTTATTTCACTCGGTGTTGAGGTCACCGTCAGGTAAGGCCCCACGGGCAGGTACTGACGTTAATATTGAACACCACTGTACTGAGATAATGGTCATGGCTTTGCTGGCTGCATTTTTAAAGCGCTGGGGCCTGGCCGAGACTTAGGAATTTGACGGGTATGGAGATTTATCGTACTGGTGATGTGCGGGACTTTATGCAGATTTTGTCTGATGATCAGGCGGTTTGGGCGATGGGCGATTTTGCTCGCCAGGTATTTAGGCGGGCGGTGTCTTAGGGAGTAGTTCCGGGTTGCTTTCGTGTGACTTGTGCGTTGCCACTGTGGTTAGGTTGTAGGTCTGTTTAATTTTTTATGCTGAAGTCTGTTTGTTCGGCTTTGGTTTCTGTGCAGTTGTTCTTTTGCCTTTTGTTGCACTTTGAGTGGCTTTATTTTGCGAATTTGGCTGGGCAAAGGATTTCAGCTTTATGTTAGTTTGTTTTGGGTTTTTTTTAGAGTTTTGTTATTATAATTTTAATTTTTGTTGGCCCTAGTATATGGTATTTATTCTTAATTTTTTTTTTAAGAGCATTTTTACTTGGAGCTGGTGAGTTTCATACAATTTGCTATTTTCAAGCCATCAGTGTCCCCATAAGATTCGTGGCTTAGGGATTAAGATGCATTATCCGAATCAACCCTAGAAAATAATTTTTCCTCATAGTGAATGTGCAGTTTAAGAATCGAGTCAATTTGGTTATTGAAAACGATGATTTTTTAAAGAGAAAGAAAACGTGCCTTTAACTCAAGATATCCTTTGTGATCCCCAAGTTTATTAAATTAAAACCAAAAATTCTAAATTGCCCACCAAAAAAAGGAATTACCACAGTGTGTATTAATAATTTAAATTCATTTAAATTGAAACCTAAAGACAAAAACAAAATACAATTATTTCCATTAATTTCAACAGCTAAACATAAAGCAAAAATACATTAAATTGCATTTGCATTAGAAAAAGTCAAAAAGCAATAAGCCTTTATTTTATCCTACCAATTTCACTCAAGTACAATTACTTTAGTCTCTACATCTTTTTTTTTTTTTTTTGTTGTTTTGCTGCTTAAATAATTGAAAATGCTTTTCGAGAGAAAGAATAAAAAAAAATATTTAATTTATGCTAAATAACAATTAAAATGCAAAAAATTCAACAGTTCTTGGCTGTTAATACATGATATGCGCCAGGAACAAGAAATACAGCAAATTATACAGCAACAAATTGAAAAACGAGCACGAAAAAAAAAAAAGAATTCTAGAATTTCTGTATTAAGAGAATGAAAGAAAACTGCAAAAGTCGGAATAAGAATTTTAATGAATGAACGTAATATCAGTATGGGTATGTTTGTGAGTGTGTGTATGTGTATGTATGTTTGTGCACTTTTATACAACATACAATGCGAGTCTACTGAATCTTAAGTCCTGCATAAGGAATTCGTAGAGGGGAAAAAATATATATATATGCAAAGAATTTTTATGTACGCATGGTATGTAAGGGATTAATTTGAACATGCACTTGACATTTGTAATCTGAAAGAAAAGGGTGACAATTTGCAAGGCAGATTTCTCTTTCTCATGCTCGTAAAATAAACACAATGAAAGTTAAGAGATTTATTTTGTGAATTGCCTTAAATTTATTCTTAAAATTTATGTAAACATTTCTATGATTTAATTGGAAAGTCAGACAAATTTGTATAAAAATCAACTTAAAAAGAAAAAAAACTTTTCTTTGCTGGCATAATAAGAATAATAATCAGCATGGAAAAACGCTTCTGTAAATTAAGCAGAAAATTAAGTTAAGGCAATGGGTTTGCATTTAATATTATTAACTGAATTTTAGGTCTGTAGATGTTTTTTTTCCGACATGTCAAATTACTGTGCATCTGCCAGAGTCGATAAAAAAAAAATTCATGAATTTTAAACATGCCATTTAACACTTGTTTAATGCAATAGAAAATATACTGTAATTTATTGTAATTATTAAAACTAGATTAACCAATCAATCATTAATCAATCATTTTTTATTAGACATTGATTTTTATAAAAAGTACATTTCGGAAAAGTACTTTTTCTAATAACTGACTTTTTCAAATACTTGCTTCCACCAAAGTCCTGCTCCAAAAATTTAAATATTCCAAAGAGTACATTGTGTTTTTAAATCTCGTTTCAACTAGGAAACATTTCCAAAAAGTACCTTTTTAAAAATTCAAAAGTACTCTTATAGAGTTTTCAAAAAGTTCATTATATTTCAGGCTCCCTTCTGAAAAATGCCTTTAATTTGATACCCAGATCATAAGACTGCATAAAAATAATAAAAAATTTACATCTAAATAAAAGTACCAAGGTACACTTTAACCTCATATATGTACATATGTATGTCTGAATTTTGAAAATTAAATTTGAGACTTTTTTTAGGAGAAATTATTACGGCGAAAAGCTTTGTTTTATGTGTAACACTTTTGGAGATGTTGTAAAAAAAATAGCAAATTTAATTTTTTTTTTTTTAGTTTTACCCACTATAACTACATATCGAGCCTTTGGTGCATTACCGCCGTAAAAAATCGTGAACTGAGAAATATGCATTTGCAGTTTTGAGCCATCTTTTTGATAGTATTTTCGTTGACTAAAGTTATTTTTTTACAAGTTTTTAAATAAAGAGGCATGTTTTGTAAGTTTTCTGTTTGTAAATTTCTGTCTCAAAGGAAATATTTTATTGTTAGAAATAAATATTGTTGGAAATAGCTGGAGGCAATAAAGACATTTGTAGCTGTAGAATCTGAACCGTTCGAGATAGAACCATAACCTTTTTTCCTTTAGATATATATTTCCCCAGAGATCATTTCTGCACACCCAGCTGAAAAAATTTAAATTTTGAGTTACTGCGGGATTGCACCAAAGGGTCGATATGTGGAAAAAGTATAAAAAAACTGTCCGATTATTTTTCAGCAGCATTTCTATGGCTTTGTAATTTTTATTCTATTTATCTTAGTTTCTGAGATATTAGGTTATCGATTTTACCCATTTTCACTCTTTTTCCACCATTCCAGCATTGAATGATCCAAAAATCACTTCTTACTGGATCTAAATGTCCAAAAGTACTGTAAATTGCGCTGATATTGCAGTCAGTCATGTTAGTGTTTTGCATTTGGATAAATCTTTCTAATAAAATGTCTTGCATTTATCAGAATGTAATAAGTACTTCAAGGAAATTAATATCTTATTATGGTAGAGCTAAAATATCTTGGTACAAAATTTCAAATTTCAAAGGAAATTAAGAAGAAAAAGTAAAAAAAATTGTTTTCTATTTGATTTCGTGTAAGTTTTAGAATACCCTTTAATATTTAATTTAATTCTTAATAATACATATAAAAAGGTAATAATTTACATCTACTAATAATCACACAGAGTGAACAAAAACATGAAGAAAGCTAAAGATAAAGGTTTAGTAGGCTTCGAAGTTTGTTTATTAGTTTTCATCAGATGTAGTTTTAACTGCTGGTATATTATGGACTATTAGTCTATTTACAATTTAAAAATTTTAATTAATTGTTTTAAATTTTTATGTTTTATAAATAATACTCAGCAGTATTTGGTGAAATTAAATGTATATTTAAAACTACCTGCTTAGGCATACATTCTTTTGACTTTTACCTATGATTTCGAACACATTACATGGTTTCAGGGAGGCATATAAGTGGCCGCCTTTGATTACTCGCACTTCTATTTTTTAAAAAGAGTAAATATAACCTCTGTTTCTTTTCATATTCAAATCAATTTTTTTAAATTCATCACAATCGGTCAGGAAATTTTGGAGAAGAATATTGCCCCTTTATCTGGATGTGTTGAGGTGCTGGTATGTGAAAAATCTCACGCATACAAATTATAACAAAAATATATTAATCTAACTTCAATTTTTATTTTGACCTTTATTAAAATATTAAAATTAAAATGAATACAAATTGTTATTACCTATTTGGTAGCGAAATATTGAAAAATAAATAATTGTTAAAAATTTTTCATAAAAAAGACCATCGCTCAAAAATAAATATAATTAAAAAATATATTAAAATTGGTCAAGCCGTTTGACGACAAACATCGTGACTAGGTGTATCAAACTTAACGATTTTACGTTATTTTGATGATTTTATAGAGCATATTTCACAAAACGATGGTGGACGATTTTTTCTTCTGTACCGCCTATACTTTGACGACTTCTTATCATCGTTAATTTTTTCTCAGCATACAGACATAATGTAGACGGTATCCTATGGGCATAGTTTGTTTGACATTTATTGTGACATGAATTTGCAATATAAAATTTTGTATCTCTTGTTTATTTGAAAAATTTAAATATATCCCGGCATATAACCTGTTCAAAGTATTAAATTATTTAAAACATCACAATGCCAATATGTAATGCTTTGGAAATGGACACAAAATATAAAAGATATTGTTAACTTTAGCATTATTTTGTGTTTAGAGCTTTTATTTCAATTGTAAGAAGAAATACATAATTATTTATGTAAAATACTATTTTATTTTAAAAAGCAGTAAATTTTTTGAGTGACGAATCTTTAATGTTTTTTTTTTCAATCCTGACGATTTTTGATTTTTAATCCTGACGATTTTTTA
Source organism: Dexiosoma caninum (assembly GCA_963924685.1). Taxonomy (NCBI): domain Eukaryota; kingdom Metazoa; phylum Arthropoda; class Insecta; order Diptera; family Tachinidae; genus Dexiosoma; species Dexiosoma caninum. The sequence continues at coordinate 14,156,433 of OZ004727.1, forward strand.
AATCCAATTTTTTTTTCCCTGACGATTTTATTTCCAAAATTTTACGAGTTTGGAAAATCCCTGGCAGCTCTGACCATGATACAAGTTTTTTTTTTACGAATAATAGATTAAAAATAACTATTGCAAACTTTCTGGGTGACGCATTGCGAATGAGGAATATTTTTTTACACTCAATTATCATACGAATTTTCATAGGCTCTTAGTAGGTCCACTTGTTTACTTTCCCAGCGAAATCCAATAGTTGAATAAATTTTGTTCTTTTAAAAAATGTATTCTCAAAAGCGTAAGCGAATAGAAAAATTGCGTAATTTGTAGATTTTTAAATTAAAAATCTGATAAAAAGCAAAGTGTTGTAAAAATATGAGAGGTGTTGACTACCCAATGTATACATGTTTTTGGAATTTATAATTCATAGAGAATGTATTCAAATATAACTGCTGCATAAGGTAGCAAATTTTGTTGTACCATGTTCACACGGTCAGTAATATTTGTGGTTCGTACCCCAACCATGATTGAAACTACTTGGCTGGCCTTACAAAATTTTAAGAGTTAACCTAGATGGTTGATACTGAACGAAGTACGAACCACGAAGAAATTAATATTATCTCGAATTTTAATAACAAATTATTGCTAGTTTATCTGAAGTAATTGGAAAAAAATAAAATAGAAAAAAAGAAAAAACAAAAAATAAAGCTAGAAATTAAATTAAATAAAACTATGTGCAAAAATTATAAATAATAATATACATAAATAAAAAAATTTAAAAAAAAGGAAATTGAAAAAAGGAAAGAAAACGAAACGTCAACATGAACCAAAAGCAGTCGTGTGAACACCATGTTTGGCAATCCTGGTTCAGAAAGCGAACCAAGTGGAACATATTGCCGTGTGAACATGATATTAAAAGCACTTTTATTTTACATAATTTCAGTGTCCAAAATTGTCCTCAACAATAGTTAGAAGCTGGTCTACTGACTGTAAGTTGAAACACACTATTGGAAGGAGAATTTCAAATCTAATTTGCCTAAGTTTTTAACACATGGAATATCAGTAGAAAATTGTGAGTGCAACTTAAAACGCAAAACTTGTTGGTGAACCATAAATTTTAAAAAAAATGTTGTGGCCTATTAAAACGAACACTTAAATCAGCTGCAATCAATTTTTCTATTTAAGACACCTACAAATAGCGGTGACATTGGAGTTCATCTCATTTACAAAGACATAGTGTAGAGTAGAGACAGTTCTTACAAAACTGTGATATTTCATATTAATTCCCCACAAACATTTTTCGGGTAAAGAAGAGCCGTTTTGTATTATTTTTGGGCGAGGTAATTTTCATGGCTCAAATACCGACTCGTAATTATTTTTTGTTTTACCTTAAATAATTTCTATGGAATGCCAAAAAAGTTTTTTTATTTTTACTTTATTTTTCTGCTGTTTTTCTACTCATAAAATTACAAAATAAAAATTGTTTGTTGAACTATTATCTGCATGCATTTTCGTGCTTGCATAACAGAGATGCCTCTTGCTTTCAAGAATTTCATGTGAAATTGAAATTTACTGGCAACCATTTTAATGGTGGTCAAACGTACAAACAAAATAGTTGAAATCGTTTTAAAATAACATGTTATAGTTTACTTTATAGTTTCTTTAAATTTATCATAATTTTATTTAATTATTAAAATAAACCTGGTTATTTTCATAATTGCAGACTTTCAGGTCTGCAAGTGTAAAAAGCGCTTAAAACAATAAATATTTTTAACACAACGTAAGTGTAAAATATTTTCAAAGCTTTACAGTTTCATTGTAGGGACACGAAAAGAAAAGTGATTTAAATTTGCACACGCAATCAAATTAAACTTACGAAGTATTGAAAACCAAAAAAAAAAAAAAAAATATCTTATGCTTGGATCGTTGAAAATTTGTGCAGTTAAATTTAAATAGAACTAACCATATAATACCGAAAAGCATTAAGTGGTTACGACCGAACACATGAGACTTTAATTTCATTTTAACATTCTTGACAAAAGTAAGATTCAGGCTGACTACCATCAATGACGATATTGGGTGTTATTTTCTTCTTGGAAAACGATAGTTGTGCGCACAAGATGTAGGAATATAAGTATAGAAAAAGTATTTCATTATTACAAAACTCCAAAGTTGAATATTTTGTTTATTTACTAAACAGAATGGCAGCATTTCATGTGATTTAAAATCTTTCCATTTCCATGAAATATCAGAAAAATCATAGATTAAGTTTATTAATAAAAATTGGTTAAATTGACAGGATCTCTTCTGTTGGTGTAAAATTTTCCAGAGGCACTAAATAATTTTTCAATCGTGATACTAGTTAATGGAAAAGAAATATATTTTACAGCTTATTTTTTAATTTTTATATGGCTGGAATACCAACAAGCATAAATATTAAATTTCAGGTTTTTAAATGGCTCTCGAATATAAAACAAGAAATCTCTTTTCAAATTAAATTATATTTTCTACCACAGACAACTTGGAATGGTATTTTTTTTTAACAATTTGTGTGTTTAAAATTCCTACATGTTACTGTAATTACTTTGTGTTTAGGAGGAAATGTCATTTTTAAAATGCTTGAAGTGAAAACTTTTTCAATTTTGGTACTCGATCAAAATTTCATCGAAACTGAATCGAACTCGTTCGTACTCTAAAAATTACGCAAATAGATTAGATGCAATTTCACTGCAAAATTAATTGTTTTTTTTTTAAATTTATGAAAATATTTTATATTTTTATATTTATATTTTTTATTTTAATAACACTAATTATTTTAAGCCTAAGGTCTTTTTATATATTTTATATTTATTTCAATATTTCGCTACTCCTTTGTGTAGCTTCTTCAGGAAAATTGGTTTTTGTTTATAATAAAAAAATATTTTTTTTTTAAATTCACAATATAGGAAAAGTTTTCGTCAATGAAAATTCAAAATAAAAATATTAACAGCCATATTCATAAAAATATTAAAAGTCATATTCATATAATTATTATAATATTCATATATATTATAATATTAATATATATTCATATAATTATAATAATTAGTGTTATTAATATAAAAAAAAAAGGTCAAAAAACTAGAAAAATTATATTTTTTATTTTTTATTACATTTTTATTTTGACCTTTATTAAATTTTTAAATTATATTTATTTTTGAGCGATGGTCTTTTTTATGAAAAGTTTTTAACAATTATTTATTTTTCAATATTTTATAATTGCAGAGCAAACATTAGCCATGAGGGATACACGATCTCAAATTATATTTTGCTATTTGGTATAACAGGAGCAGCAAATCTTTTAGTTCCGCAAGTTCATAAAAACATTTCGCATTTTCTCAGTCAGTAGTTGTCTGAAGGTTTCACTATTGAAAGCATAGCCACTGGTTACTTTACAGTACCGGCTGGAGCTGATATCAAGCCACAGATATACGAAAGCGCTTTCCTTCGCCGATGTAAAATAATTACTAAAAATGGCTACTAAAACAAAATAAAGTACATCGCCTTGACATCAAAGGCGCTGCAACACTGCTATAAACAAAAAAATTGTGCATTAGCAGAATTGTAAGATAGTGAAGTTTTCCTCTCTCTATTCCTTCTATTTCCTCACTATCCCTTTTTTCTAGGTCCAGCAAAATGCATCGTATGTGTTTTAATCATCCACTAAACAAAAAAAAACAAATGCACAAAATTTTATTTCATTCGCGAAACCGTGTGATTTGAAATATCGCTCTAAATGTTATATGAATTTCTTGGAAGAGTTTTTTCATTTGTCTAACCTGTTTACGTACATATTGACCCGAAACCCACACGGGTGGGATGTTGGCCGCATATTTTACACAAAAATTTTTAATTTACACCAACATTTCAGGTTTTTTACATTTAAATGTTTTTTTTTTTTGTTTTTGTCTTGGACCGGTGCTCAGGGGCTATACCCTATATTCCATATGCAATACATTGCACTGGAACTAGAGCGAAGGATAGGGTAGAGAATAGACACAGGTGGTGAAAGTGTTAGGAAGATAGAGCTTAATTTTTGCACAGCTCTGCAGTTGCGTGTTAATTATAAAGCAAAATGGCGACGTCTCTGATGTTTTTTTGACGCATCATTTTTAAGTTAATTTATTATTTTTTATAAATAATATATAATTTCTAATATATAATTTTACTTCGCCGACGTTTCATTGCTCAAATACCATTACAACTGAGAGAATTAGTCACTGAGTGGCAATCATTTTCAGTTTAAATTTTAATTCAAAATGTTATCACTGATTGAAAATCGAAATTGCCACCCGGCTGGGTTTTGGTAGTGCAAAGGTTAAATATGCATAATACCTGCTGAATTGCGGTATAAAAAAAAATTTTGGTGATATAAAAAATCAAAAAAAAAAAAAAAATTTACATTCCCCAAATAAAAAATTAAAAAAGAATTTTTTCCTCCGGCTGCAACATTGACTCCATCTTAATTTGTGCAAGTAAAATTTTTTATCGCCTTCAACTTGTTTCAATTACAAAAATAAATACCAGCAACAAATGTTTTCTATTTCAAAAGAATTTAATGTTCACTTGTGATCTTTAATATTGGATGTTGAAGTGTAACTGCAAACAACATCTGTTCGAGTTTCATTTCTTTTTTTCTTTTCTTCCTCTTCACTTGTCTAACCGTCTATCTGTTTGCTGTCGCTTCGTTAAAAGTCAAGTTAAAAATGTCTTGTAAAGGTCTTATAACTGCTACTACTACAACAACGAGTATTAAAGAAATGCTCATGTCTGTGTTGCACTATAAAAATATATACGCATACTTTAATATCAAATGCTCCCATATATATATACTAAATGCTACCAACTATATATACATACACATGTACGTACGATATCTTAACAATTTATTTCAATATTAAAATACTTAAGTATCAAAAAGTACCGCATATGTTGCTGGCATATTTGTATGCACTTATCAAATGACAACATTCAAGTTTATTTTTAACTATTTACTGCCACTACACAATTACTGGGAATAAATATACATATTGAAGTGCATACATGTATGTACATATATAAAAATGTATGAATGTATGTGTTGGGAGTCGTAGCAGTACTTTTCTTATTTGGTACTTAAGGTTGTGTATCCGTTGCACAAGTGCAGGTAAAGCTGCCAAGTTCTTCAAAGGAGTGCTTTTTCCACTCTTGCGTTTCTTTTTGTTACACAGTATATAAATAAATTAATTAACTATGGTATGAAATATTTAAAGGAATTTATATGCTGTCATATTGCAATAATATAATAATAAGAAAAAAAAAATTAAAAATATGTAATAAGAAAAATTTATTTGCATCCTAAAAAAACAAAAGAAAAAAAAACACTTGTGCCTTGTGAATTTTGTTTTCTACTAATCAATCCTTTCATTTAACTGCCAGCAGGCATGCGAAGCATATTCTCGTACCGTAAGTGGAATATTATTTCTGTAATAAAAATAAATTCTCGCCACGAGAATTTTGTCTGTTGCCTGTGTGTGCGAGTGTGTGTGTGTGTGTTTGCATGTAATGATGTGTAAAAATATTAACATGTTCAAATTATAAAATTTTATAAACTGACAGTCTTGCATTCCTTTTGCTGCTTGTTAATAAAATGATAACACACTGCTTGCTGGAGTGAACGAGTTAAAGTTAAGTCTGCAAGAATTATTTATATTTCATTTATTTTTATTATTATACAACAACATTAACAGCATGCAATGGGGAAGTATAGCAAACATAAGAAATAATAATCGGCAATAAATTATAAAAAAAATTTACACTCAGTGTTATTATGCTGGGCACACAATTGAGACGAACGACGAACTTCGTGTAGCGCAATGAATACGTCGCTAAAAGTTACTTTATTTTTTAAGTTTTCCCTTATTTTTCAAAGTTTTTGAAATGCCAAAAACTTTCTAAGTTTTTAATAAGTTATTTTGAAATATAAACGATCTTGTAATTTTTCACCCCTTAATACGGCAACAGAGTCAAATGTATCTATTCCCTATTTAATACAACTGTGCGTGCGTTAATAACGATCACAAACGTACTTAGAGAAGCACTTCACAACAAGGGTTGATGCATCATAATTAGCAAATGCAGCCAGACCATAAAGTAAGTGAGATAAGAATAATATAACCAGACAATGTCTCAGACGTAAATAAATATAAAACTATTGTAAATCAATTACCAAAATGAACTAACCTTGAGACAAGATTTATGAAAATTACATACAAATAGACAACATACACTCAGGTCTTTTTTTATGCGGTAGATGCGTTCCGTAGAAAATCGCATAAAAAAAGACTCCAGCTCCATACAAAATCTAGGGTTCCGTTCCGGAATTTAAAAAAATCGCATAAATTGAAATCAAAGTATTAAAAATGAACCAAATTCTCATAAAAAAAGTTTTTTTTTTCAATTTAATTTAAAAAACATTATATTCATAAATGCATTCTCTTGAATAAGATGAATATTTGTTGCTCAGTTGTCTGCCTGAAATTACAGAATTTCTTATGGAAATTTCATTTTTTTTTTTATGACTCTGATTGATGATTCGCCTAGTTTAAAGTGATCAGCCAGCGCCTTACTTTTAGCTCCATTTCCTAAGCTGTTGAATAGATACGTGAACAAAAAAAAATTGTCAAATTTGTGACGATAGCAATCCACATGAGATCTAAAAAAGTCAAAAAAAGTCTCGAAAAAATCTATGATTGGTGTGACGACGCTAAGTGCCATACAGCTCGTGCCACATTGGATATTGTGCATGAGCGATTTGATACCATGATAGAGGTGATGTGAGCTGGCCACCGCGATCGTACAATTTAAATCCACACATAATGTCATCAGTAGGTCTTTCAAGAATAATGACAAATTTCGATGATGGCGATTTGGATTGTCAAAAAATGCACAGCACTTTTTTATTTAAAGTGCTTCAAAATGGCTTTAAAATGAAACAATGAAGTGCAACTGTTTTGAATGAAAAAGGCAAAATTAGGCCAAAAATGCAATGCACCACTTTTGGTAGAAAAGAAATCGCCGTTATTCATAGCAGTGGAACTAATTTTTTATTACTCGAACGGAGCTATGAAAAGTTGCTTATTGCTTGGCTTTAATGCAGAAGCAGGTTATAATTCTATTAAAAATCTAATCTTATTTAATTTATTTTATCGAAATGCAACTGAATGGTAGTTTTTATTACTGTATTTGTTTTAGGATTAAATAAATAATAAATAAAAAAGTCAAATACATATAATACATACCGAGCATTTGGTGCAATACCGCAGTAACTCAAAATTTGAATTTTTTGAGCTGGGTATGCAGAAATTATTCTTTGGGGAAATATGTATCTAAAGGAAAAAAGATTATGGTTCTATCTCTAACTGTTCAGATTCTACAGCTACAAGTGTCTTTATTGCCTCCAGCTATTTCCAACAATATTCATTTGCAATAATGAAATATTTCCTTTACTAACAGAAAACATTACAGAACATGCTTCTTTATTTAAAAACTTGTAAAAAAATAACTTTAATAAACGAAAATACTATCAGAAAGATGGCTCAAAACTTCAAATGCATTTGTCTCAGTTCACGATTGTTTGAATTACGACGGTATTGCACCAAAGACTCGTTATGTAAAAACATATAAATAAATAAACATAAATAAATTTGGAAGAATAAAATTATTTGCATACTAATTTACTGTATACTGTTCTTAATAACTTCCTGAAAAGTTGAATATATTTATCTTTAAAATTATAATTTTTTTTTTTTAATAAAAATTTTTTTTTTTTTTTTAAATATTTTTATTGAAAAAAAAAATTTTTTTTTTATATAACACTTGTTGATATTTTGGAAGTAAATCTAAAGCAACGATTTGTTATATTTTTCGCTGGATAAGATTTGAAGCAGCTCTTTATCTCAATTAAAAATCCATCAGGAGTCAACAACTTTTTACACAACTCTATTTTAAGTTTTATATCCCTTGTAAGATTGACTAACAGTTTGGTTAGTGGTTATGTTTTTTCCATCATATATTTAACAAGTCTAAACGTAGCTTAATTAAAAATCAAAATACTAAGCAATAGCAAATGTATTGTTTTTACTATATATACAATTAAATATCTTCCTTAATTTTTTACACTCTAAAAAATTTAACAGGACTTTAATTGTGTTAAAGAACGTAAAGTGTTTTTATCGTAAAACAATAAATTTCCTCTCTGTACGAGTTGCCAAGGAAACTTTTTTTAAGCCCATCTTATAAACAAGCAATAGTTTACCGTGTTGTTATAGCCCAACTACTAAAGAAATAATTTTAGTTTTGGTCATGTGTTAAGTCGCAAATGAGCTCAGCTATAATCCGCCTTTAATGCACATACAACAATATAAACTTTATGCAGTGTAATTAAGAGGATTTAAAAGGAAATTTATTTCTTTATACATATTTGCAGAGAAAAGTTTACATGTGAAGAAGAAATATAAAAATTATAAATTAGAATTGAAAAAAAAACATTGAATACTTTAATACAGAATAATACGATTTGTTTTTCGGCTTAGGAGAAGAGATCATGTTTCAATATATGTCTCTCAATTTCTGAAGTGCTCATTCCAGGACTTTATGGCTGTGAGTTTACTGTTAAAGTTCTACACTATTGTCAAAAGTGCTACTCCAACTTTTTTATTAAATCGTATAAGTTTTACTCATTCCACTAGGAATACGCAGGTGCTTATACCCCGGATTAATAATTCACTCTTTGAAAGATCTTTTTTGATACGGATTGCTCGATCAGGGAATAGTTTGCCTAATGCCTTGAGAACTTTTTGGTTTTCCTCGATCGTATACAAGAAGAAACTGATTGAATACTATAATTCCAATGTTTGATGATACTTGTATATGAATATATATATGTATATATATATATATTTTGTTCATCGCAAGGTTGGTACTAATTCTCTATAATTATATTTTTTAAGTGTTGTTGAGAGTTGATGCCAGTATTATTATTAATATTCTTTCAATACTATTTAGCAAATCTTTTTTTATATCAATACTATGTCCCCGTCCATATTGTGAAGCATATGCTGCAAAAGTTTTTTGAATTCTCTTCTGAAAGTGCAGCAGTGTCCATACATGAATCTTTTGCTTCATGTTTAGTATTTTTTATTCCTCCCTTCTATCTTCTTTTTTTAATTTTTTTTGACATTTCTCAATACCGAATGTAAATATAAAATAACTGCCCTGTGATAGAAGGTGTGAATATTATCTTTTGGATAGACATTTGAAGCACAAGGTATAATTTGAAGCAAAATGGACGCTAAGAAGAAAAATTATATAATAATTTTTATATAATTTTATATATATTTTTTTTAAATTTTTGATTATATTTCACAAAAAATTAACAATAAAACAGGGTAGCTATTATTATGATAGATGTTAACAGTATACCAAACGAAAAGAAATAAAATGAAACGTCAAATACACCTCATCTCAAAAGATGCAAATAAGAAATTCAACAAAAGCTGCATGTACATGAAACAGCGTACATACTTCCACTCCTTTTCCCCTTCTCATCAACAAACTCAAAAGTTTTGCAGCATATGCTTCAGAGTATGGACGGGGACTATGGAGTTACTATTATACATTTTACGCTTTGTAATATTTTTTTTGGCCACATGAGGGCTTATTGTTATTACATTATATTATGAATAAATAAATAAAAAATAAAATAAAATAAATTAAAGCGCATATGCTCAACAAACGAGAAGGCTTGACTTAAATTGAGAATGATTTGAATGAAGTCAAACGACAAACTTTTGAAAATGACTTGCACAATAATTATTATTGAAAACTAACAATGTGGAATGGACCTTCCGCAGAGGTGTTTCCTGTCACTTTTAACGTGGGAAAATTTTAATTCAAATGTCAATAAACACTACTCCCTCTATCCTCCTTCCCACAACCTAAATTCCTAGTTCCAGACAATGCAACCGGCACTCAGGCGGTTCAAAAAAAAAAAAAAATTTTTTTTTTGCAAATTGAGAAATTTATTTATTATTTCAAACGTTATTGTAGAATTGTAGATTGTAATATGCATTGGTTGCCTCCATAGTCTAGAGCATAAGCATTAGTCTTATCAATATGGATAATATGGGTTCGATGCCCGCCTACAACCTGGCAATTTCTAAAGACAAGCTATAAAAGCTTCGTCGAGTTTGTGTTGTTAAAAAAAGTAAATTAATTAATGTGAAACATAAATGAAATATGACTTTCGCTTATTATTTCTAAATAAAATGTTTGAAAATTATTTTTCGCTTGAAATAGTGCTGCCATTTATACGAGGATAATGAGCATAAAAATTGACATCAAACCAAACTGTGTAAAATACTGAGTTGTAAATCTTTATGCCCAGCCTTGCAAAGGCATCTTGATCTGCCTAACATCGCTAAATTTTCGTACTGTACCCATCACCATGCATACGGTCCCATTGCCTGTATCGCTTTGGTTCACAATGCCTCAGATATATACTCAGCAAGCAATTTTCTGAACCCCATAAAATTTCCTGCTAATTGCAGGTTAGCATATCCTTCAGAACGGTAAACATCGATTTTAGTTTTTTCCGATAGATTTAAAATCTTTTGTTGTGCCATTTTGACTCGTAAAATGATTAAGATGTAATAAATTGTAGTAAACAAATGCTCCCTACAAAAAATCATCGCTTACTTTAAACAATAATAAAAAAATAATAAAGTGCCTTTATTCAAGTGAACCCAAAAAAAAAATAGCACATTTTTGGAAGTTTTTTTCATAAATTTTTTAAAAAAAAAGTTCTTCAGTAAAGAAACCATTATTGTCGTGATTTTTTTTATATCTCAAGATATCGAACTTTCAATTCTATTTTAAAATTCTGCAATCGGTTGAAAATTGCAAAAGATACAGGCTGCTGAATATAGAATTTTTAGTGCCTTAAAATAAGTGAACCGTAAGAGTAACTTCCTCCTGAATGCTGTCCGATAGAGGCCGCATAAACAATCTTAGGCCTCACCATGCAGTGTAAGGCGTGCCAACTAACATTAACATGTTATGTTAGAAAAATTTTTATATATATAAACTTCAAAAAAGGGAAACAAATTTTAAAAATAAAAAACTTCCTGAAGATGTTAACCGAAGGTTAACGAAATATCGAAAATAAATATAAAAATAATAAATAAAAAGAGAAAAAACCTTAAAGCTGAAAAAAATAGATTGTTAAAATAATAAAAACGGTTAAAAAAAGTATTAAGAAAAATTAACATTAAACTTCACCAGAGCAGCCCCCCCTAGGCAGAGCCCATTTCTAGTTCTCCTACTCGGCAATGTTGCTTCTTTCCTACTTGCTAATTTCTGTATTCACTCTACAATTAATTAGTTTCCCAAAAGCCCTTTAGTTTCCATATAAAAATTTTCTACTCACTAGAAATTTAAATTTCAATATAAAAATGCAATCATTTTTCTTTTTCTCACAAGTGGCCTTTTCACCCTCCTTCTATTAGCTGTCAACAATGTTCCGCCCCTCTACGGAACTACTTTTCAGTTTATATTTTGTTCGAGTGCACTTGCAGTGTTAAGGAAATCTTAAAAGGAAGCTACACACATGCTCACATGCATGCCATTATACAAGCGTACGGTTATTCTATATCAATGCTTATCTACGTACTCGTATAAATGTGTGTGTGTATGGGTGTATGTGTGATGAAAACGCTTGATTAAGTACTTAATCAATTGTGAGCTGTTAAAATAGTTTCCACAATTTATTCTCATACAAATAATGTTATACACATGAATGCATTTTGAAATTCAATAAAATTCGAACGTAATTCGCAATACTTTTTAGCGAAAGAATTTAAAGTATAATTCATATGAAAAGAAGCATAATAGTTATTTATTGTTTTGTTTCAATTTTATTTTAGAAGAAATTCTTAGTATGGTTGGCAATAGTTTGTTTCACGGATTTTAAAAGCTAATTTAGTCGATGTTTCGACGGGCAACATTTAGTTTGGCAGCATATTACGACGGATGGAGAAGAGGGCATAGTTTTTGTGTTCGGTACTTGGCGGTATGCTTTGTTCATAGTTTCATAACAATAATAAAGGATCGTCACCGGCAACAGTATCGTCGTTTGTGAACGCAAATGGAAAATTAAAACTGAATTCCGATGTGTCTGCCAAAAAGATTTTAAATTTACAAAAATTACATTTTAAATGGAATAAATCTTTCAATATTTCCATAAATACGCCCAAAAAAAAAAACAAATATTTGTGATAATTTTTGTGCCTTTTCAACCGGGTCAGTGAATATTTGATCAGCCTTTAAAAGAGACGGAATAGAAGAACTAGCATTTCACTTAACTCTTTTACTTCGCCGTGGGGCAGTAAGAACTTTAGCGCGAAGACGCTGCTCGTACAAAGCTTTTGCACGTCGTAGCACTTTGGCACACGAAGATCTCGCTCTTTTGCGCATCATATCAGTATCTGCTTTTTTATCATTCCCCTAAATACTAAATGCTTCCCCTCTCCATCTGACTGCAAGTCTGCACGTTTGATTAAACCAAGACTTTGGTTAGGCCTAATCGAAATTTGCTTCGATGGTATAAACGTTTTCATACCAAGCAATATTACATTTTGGATCATTTCAGTCATGGCATTGTCAAGGCCGCAGAGCCTTCCTTTTATTATTTCATTATTTAAACATTAACACAGTTGACACATGATGTGATGTCCATCCATTTTCAATTAAATTTTAGTTTAAATATTATTTTTATTTTTGTGATATCCAGTAGTCTTGTTCTCTAACTTCCGCAGCGATATAAAATGAAATGAAAGATGCTATAAGTCGAAACAAGCAGATGTTTTTCCCACTAAACTGGTTCTGTAATATTTTTCTTAGGTGTCGCATAAGAAAACTACTCGCAAATTTCCAGCAAAAGTGTGTCCGCAAAGCAATGAATAATAATAATAATATTGAAAAGTAAATTAAAATTTATTTTTAAATTTAAAATAAATTAAAATTTTTTTTGGTTTTTTCTTTTTTTTTTTTAATAATTCTTCTACTTTTTTGACCTCTTTTTTATTAATTACACTAATTATTTAAGCTGTAGGTCTTTTTTTTTTATAAAGAAAACCCAATTTTCCTGAAGAAGCTACACAAAGGAGTAGCGAAATATCGAATAAAATTAAATATTACATATATTAAAAAAAAAAAAAAATACCCACAGCTTAAATTTTTTTTTAATACAAATTATTATTTCCTAACGATGCTACCTATTTGGTAGAGAAATATTTAAAATATATGATTAAAAAAACTTTTCATAAAAAAGACCACCACTAAAAAAAGTAAATATACAGGCCTGTTCTGCAAACCACTTGTTGTCCAAGTGATTTGAAATCACGTAAATGGTGTTTTGCACACAAAAATTTTAATACGGGTATGTTCTGCAAATCACTTTGAAGTAAAAGTAATTTGAAATCACTTCAATTTGAATGTTTAGTATTCTACATTCTACTTTTGACATTTCATTTACTTTTTGTTTTCGAACATTAATTCGTAGTGAATTGCCATGTTCTATAAACTACTTTAATTTGAAAAGAAGTGGTTTAAAAATATTTTTTTGAGACGGTTCCTTTTTTAATATCAGCACTGAATTTTCATTGATCTCGCTATATTTTTAGTTTAAATTTTTATTTTTTTTTTATAAAAAACATACTTTAAGATTTATTAAATAATAAAATTCATATAAAAAAATCAAAGATGTATATCTTATTAACTAAAGTCGGTTGGCGATATCATCTCTTATTGAAGTGGCTACGGAATCAGTTATTAATTCATTCCAATCATTGTCATTTCATTTCTTAATATATATACCAAACTTTTGCATAAAATGACGCTTGGACAAATTAAGCTCATCGTCGCTCATGATCAATGTGATCCATCTAGCACAAAATGTGCCTTTCTAAAATGATAAGCACGCGATTTAAAATTTTGCACGTGGTACTTCGGGCTAAAGCCACATTGCTGTCTTTTCCAACACCTCGTTGAAATCCGCCTTCTGCTAAAAATCTTAATGTAGCAGCAAGCTGTATTTGTGCCGGTATGGAAGAAACAGGCAGCCTACATTTTATAGAATTTAAAAGAAGATGAAAAGCATCCTTGTTAATGCGGTAATACTGTAAAAACCTAAATACATATATAATTATAATTTAAAATTTTCATTGAAAATATACACATCATGTATGCATGTGTACTTACATGGCGTCATTTATATCCAAAGGATTTGAGTGGTCTCGCAGAATCCTCCTCTGCACTTTTGCTGCCGCGAATTCATTGTTTTGAAGCACCATGGACACTAATATCACATTCATTGTTTAATTATTAATTATTCCTGAATATTTTTTTACGAATTCTTTAACTTTTATGCGAAAAAACATTCAATAATTTAATTATGTATAAAGTAAAATTTTATTTTTAAAATCAGCTGTTACTATTTCTGTTTTCGAACTTCATTTCAAATGAGAAAATGTAACACCAAACCACTTCTTTTGCAGAACACCAAAAATGAAAAGTTTACTTTTCAAAACGTATTTTACTTTCATTCCACTACTTTTGTGGAACATGCCTGATAATCTCGTTATTTGAAATCGTCAGCTAAATGACTGACGATTTGAAATCACTTGCTTTTTTTTCTATGTATTTCGTTTAGAATTTAATAAAAATGCTATAATATATTTCATGTGATTTGTTTTCTATTTATTTTTCCAAAAAAAATTGGGTTTGCTACATATAAAAACTTAAATATGACCAAATTTGTAAGAACACTGCTTTTTTTAATAATAATTGTTTTGCTTTGTTACCAATGTCGTGGTTTACATTTACGTTTTAGCAGTCAGCTGGTTAATTTTTTCGAACATGTTTTTGAGGTTGCCAAAGTAACACAGTCTTTAGAAGTCATGTAAATATATAGATATTTTACCAGCATGTTCTTTATTTAAGACAAACTTTATATATTGTTGGAGAAAAAATCAATAAGGTCAATAATTAAATCATTTTTGTGCAAATTTATAAATAAGTAAATGCAAAATTTAAGTAAATTTCGTTAATGAAAACACTGGCAACTACGCAATTACACATACATATGTAGGTATTTTGTTGTGCTAATAAAAAATTTATGGTTTGCCTCGCAAATGTCGTTTTTTAACACGCTCTTTTTTTACATGATGCTTTCTTAAAGCAATTATTGATAATTAAGTAGCTCCTGGCATTTTTATATTCATTATTTCCTCTAATATTTTAATTCACAGTGCAAAAATATAAGCAAATATAAAATATCAGCTGTTTTCTCGTGTTTTCGAAAAATTAAAACCACGCCGAAAAATGTAAAATCGTGTGATTTACAGAACAGCTTCAAATCGTCGTCAGCGTGGTTTCAAAACGGTTCGTGATTTCAAATCACGTAGTTTGCAGAACAGGCCTGATAATTAAAAAGTTTAATAAAGGCAAAATAAAGTAGAAGTGAGACTATATATATATATATAAATTTATCTATGTTTGTTATATGGTTTAGCTGGTCTATATGCGCATTTCATTTGGCGCTATTACTCGTAACAAACTTCTCAGTGTATTTTTTACCAAATTTTTGAAAAAAGCTAAGAAATTTCACTTGTTTATAGAAGAACTACCAAAAAATATTTGAGAATTACGGAATATACAAACAAAACAAACCAAATAACTTCTTTAAAAATTTTCTTTCTATAACAAATATTTTTTTAATTTTTTTTAAATCTATTTAATTTTTCTAAATATAGATAATAGACCAGCTGAAAAATATAACCAATATAGATAAAAAATCGTAATGAATTTTGCTTAACGTTGGATAATTGAACGAATAGTTACATAATTTATTTTTAAATTTTAATTTCATTGCCATCCGATGGAGGGCTAATAAGTTAAGAAAAATTGAATAAGGAAAGACAGTTAAAAAAAAAGTTGCATAAAAACTAATTTCGTTCTTACACGTACTGAAAAACAGAAGCTTTGACCTTTGGGAATATATGAAGTATAAACATAAAAACAACAAAGCTGGCAACCTTTGTTAATAGTCTGTAGACAGTAAAGATTATTCTCGTAAGCATTTTCCTAAGCTCTGACGGCCTAAATAGATGATATTAATGACTTTACAACTACGTCACTGTTGACACAAAGAGTACTGATGACATTTGTAGTGGCACAGAAAATACGTATTCTACTCAACTAGTGTTGGAGATTATCTGTTCTTTTTTCCCTTATTCAAATCAGGAATGTAATTTCTTCAAAATATTGTGATAAATTAACAACGGTGAACTTGAACAGGACAAAAATTTCATTAATATTTAATAATTACATAATTAACAAAATCTTTACAAAACCAGTTTGAAGTCACAATATACATTGTTTTTTTGGGGAGACAACGGGCATATTTTTGCAGCCCTGGCTAAAAATTTTTCAACTTTCTTCAAAGTCTGTAATATTTGTAGTTGGCGCCTACAACGTCGCAAATTGCAAATTGGCCTCGAGTTATAAATTTTGACATTATTAACGTAACGGTGTAACCCTTATGAAAGTTTTCATCACGACTTACAGACACGGTGTTTTTTTCACACTTTTCGAGCAACGGTGGAATATTTTGTTTCGGCACTAGCAGTTGTCACTCATATGTGAAAATTATTTTTACAAAATTTGCGATATTTAAAATGAAAGAACTTCTGAAAAAGTTGTAAAGAAATCAACCAAACCTTGAGTGAATAGTAATAAACATCGAAATAATTTGTATTTTTATTAATAACACCAAACCAATAGCAAACAAATCTTCTTTGACAAATCCCCCATAACACTAAAATTTTCTAAGTATTTTTTAATTCATGTGTTGGTGGGAAGAGATTTAAAACGTGTCAGGCAACTTTGAATGCTGTCACTCATATATAAAAATTTCTTTTGAAAATCTCTCACCCAAATACATGTAGAGGACAAAAAATTATTAGCCGCTTAGCGATGATAGCTGATTAAATATGCCAGCTTATTAAATATAAATATAAAATTCTAAACAGAATCCCTTTTCTATTTAACAATCTTAATATAAATTACTGTTTTCAATTGGCTTCTTTTTGCCATTTTGACATATATCTCTTGCCTTTGTCAATTAATTAAATCATAAAATGATAATGACTTTTTATTTATATTGTATAATTCGCCATTGTCATTGATTCTTTTTGCTAGATTTCTATAGAAAGTTAAATTTAAATCGAAAGCAAATAACAATTGTTTTTTTTTTTGTGACTGAAAATTACCTGAGTGAGTAAATCTGTGCAGTTGGCTGGAAGAGAAAAAAATTGTAGAAAAGAATATAATTAATATTAAATTATTGTGAATAGAAAAATTTTTATGTGTAAGTGTATAGGTTTTTTTTATATATATGGGTATGTATTTCTATGGCAATATGGAAGAGTAACTTAAGTTGACTTAACACAGGATGGATACTACAGGTCATTTATTATTTTATGTGTTCATATTGAGCTCTTTTGTCACCAAAGTTATTTGATGACGCAAATTTTAAGTTATTGTTGTTTTCAAAATTTAAAAATAAAAATCAATAGAGTTCAAATTGGTATCGAAAAAAACTTCTATTTTTATATTTAATTTTTTTTTTAATTTTTTAATAAAATACTTAACAAGAAAAAATGTTCTTTGTTAATTTTATATTTTAAAAATTAATGCTGTAAAAATGTTTTTGTAAATAATTCGTCGATTCGATGTAGAGTGCTCTTAATGTACTAAAATGAAGAGTAACCAACCAGGGTTAAGTTTTTAAATCGTGTTAATATTCGTATGAATGCGGAACTAAATTTCAAATGGTTTATCCAAGTAAAATAAAGGCCTTCAGCAAACTATCATTTAGTTAACAAACATAAATTCTTTTAAAGTTGAGAAGGCACCTCATGACAATCAAACGCATGAAACAACTTTGGTTAATCGTACACACGGCCACAGATATATTTGTATGAGAACGAACATCAGCAACAGAATTATCATTCAAATAAGAACTTAAATATTCATTTCTTTTAGTATTGCACAGTATTGCACTTTGCTTGAATATTATATAATTTTAGTTATTTCGGCCCCTTTTATATTTTTTTGAACATCCATTAGGTATTGCAATTATTTAAAAATTTTCAATTTTTAAATAGCTTGATAAACAATAACCTACAGGCAATAAAAATTACTTAATTTTTTTTTTAAGACAAAACAAACTCTACGAAGAAGCTCTTACAGCTTTTGTCTGTAGAAACACCCAGGGTCTAAGCGGGAATCGAACACTCGCCTCCATATTGATAAGACTAATGCTCATGCACTAGACTACGGAGGCACCAATAGTGGCATACGGAGGCATATGATAGTTACTAATACTAATGGTGATTTCAATACTCAAAAAGTTCACTGCACTGTTCATTTTATTTAATAAAAATATTTTTTCAAATTGCTTTGAGATGACTCTATAGCGAAATAATAAAGTGTAAAAGTTTTCTACCTTTTTTATTAAATTTTTTATTATTTTTTATTGGATTTAAATTATTTATTTTATTTTAATAATTAATAATTTTAGTAAACTCAATAAAAAGTTATTGTTTCTATAATATATTTTCAAAATATATGCTTATTCAAGCTCATTGACTAATTTAATAAATTATCTCATAATTTAATAATTAATGGATTTAATAAAAAATATAAAAAAATATAAAATTGTTAAAATTTGTCCAATTAAAATAAAAGGATTTTCTATAGGTCGTGCACCAATTCATGTAAGAAGAATAACAATTACTAATATATTATTTATTATAATAATAAAATAAGGGAAAAAGCACAATTAGAATCATATATATAAATGAATATTCCCAAAATAAATTCAGTTAATATAAATTACTAATATAATTCAAAATATAATTTGATTTATTGGATAAAATTGAATTCCTCGAAATTTTCTTAAATGATAAAATGGTAAGTAAAATTATTAAAATTGCAATGGAAATTATTAAAATTATTAAATATGAATGGAAAATAATATACAGGCAATAAAAATTACTTAATTTTTTTTTTAAGACAAAACAAACTCTACGAAGAAGCTCTTACAGCTTTTGTCTGTAGACACACCCAGGGTCTAAGCGGGAATCGAACACTCGCCTCCATATTGATAAGACTAATGCTCATGCACTAGACTACGGAGGCACCAATAGTGGCATACGGAGGCATATGATAGTTACTAATACTAATGGTGATTTCAATACTCAAAAAGTTCACTGCACTGTTCACTTTATTTATTGAAAATATTTTTTCAAATTGCTTTGAGATGACTCTATAGTGAAATAATAAAGTGTAAAAGTTTTTTACCTTTTTCATTAAATTTTTTATTATTTTTTATTGGATTTAAATTATTTATTTTATTTTAATAATTAATAATTTTAGTAAAGTCAATAAAAAGTTATTGTTTCTATAATATATTTTCAAAATGTATGCTTATTCAAGCTCATTGACTAATTTAATAAATTATCTCATAATTTAATAATTAATGGATTTAATAAAAAATATAAAAAAATATAAAATTGTTAAAATTTGTCCAATTAAAATAAAAGGATTTTCTACAGGTCGTGCACCAATTCATGTAAGAAGAATAACAATTACTAATATATTATTTATTATAATAATAAAATAAGGGAAAAAGCACAATTAGACCCATATATATAAATGAATATTCCCAAAATAAATTCAGTTAATATAAATTACTAATATAATTCAAAATATAATTTGATTTATTGGATAAAATTGAATTCCTCGAAATTTTCTTAAATGATAAAATGGTAAGTAAAATTATTAAAATTGCAATGGAAAGTACTAAAGCAATTACTCCGCCTAATTTATTAGGAATTGAACGTAAAATTGCATATGCAAATAAAAAATATCATTCTGCTTGAATATGATTATCTGGGATAAAATTATCAGGATCACCTAAAAAATAAGGACTAATTAAAACTAATAATGTTAAAATTATAAAAATAAAAACAAATCCAACAATATCTTTGTAAGTAAAATAAGAATGAAATGGAATTTTATCACAATTTGAATTTAATCCTAAAGGATTATTTGATACTGTTTCATGTAAAAATAAAATATGAATTATTCTAGAAGCGAATACAATAAATGGTAAAATAAAATGAAATGAAAACAATCGAGTTAATGCATTATCAACTGCAAATCCAGCTCATACTCTTTGGACTAAATCAATTCCTAACTATGGAATAACTGATAATAAATGATAATAAAGTGTAACGATTTTAAAGCAATAGGGCAAAATCGGACAAGGAATACAATTCACTTTTGACTGAAAAGAAAACGTCACAAAGTAAATCAAAGACAAAATTGTAAATCACACTGATAAACAGCAACAGAATGGGACAACATGCTGTGTTCGAAGGCTGCTACACCGCCAAAATTTTAAAATTATAAAAAATTACAAAAAAATTTCTAAATTAAAACAAAGAAAGAATATAAAAAATAGAGAAAAATATCAAAAACAAACGGAAGAGAACAGAAAGAGTACAAACAACCGTGTACAATCGAGTACAATCGTTCAAAAGCAAGCAGTAGTGTGAAAATTTATGCATTACATTTGAAACAGCCAGATGTTCAAAGAAATTTGAAATGGATTACTTACCACATATTTATGTGAGGTTGCTAGTAATCACTGTGTTACTGTACTACTTTATTACATTTGATTAAGTCTTCTATTACTTTATTCTCAAAGATTACTTTTTAAATTTGCTATATAAAAAAATATTATTGAATTCAAGTTTTTTCTGTCACGTCATCGAGTCGAAGATTTCATAAAATTGTAAAATAAATTTTAATTTTTGTAATAAAATTTTATTTGTATATTTGATTTTCTTCAAATATACCAAATCCTACATTTATATAAAAAATTTTTCCAAGGTATCATTAATAATTGGATTAATTAAAAATGTGATTGCTGTTAAATTATTTAAATAGAAAATAATGAATGAATGAAGGAACAGTGAGTGGGCCATGTTATGTTGACATACAAATGTAATAAGTTGAGAGGAAAAATTATTAGTCAATGAGAACACACATTGTGTGACGTCAAAGTTACAACATGCGCAGTACAATTCCTGATGGCGTAATCTATATTTCTACCATTATTGGGCTACAGCTGTATTTCAAGGGCATGAATAAAATAATCTAATTCTATTCTTAGCCTACTTCGCTAATATAACTACTTCTTAACCAGGGTTTAGAATACAATATGCATTGCATATAAATAAAATATATAAATGCAATAGTTGTTAATTTTCTTCTATTGTCAATGCCATCTCTTTTTAAATGCCATCATGTAATTAAAACATTATTCATACATTTCCTTTAATTTCATGCAACTTAACTACGACAAGTCAAAATCAGGATTTAAACTTAAAAGACAAAAAGTAAAGAGTTTTCATCATCCCCAATGCCTGCTTCCATATGATTGCCGTAAAATACACCCACTGCTGACAAGCAAAATAATGAAAAAAAAAAAAACAAAATTAAATAGAAAATAAAAAAATAAAATAAATGTCTTCTAAGTGAATTATGTTTTAGGCAAATAATCGCACATACATACATGCACATACACATGTACATTTTATTTCTTTTGTGTTCGTATCGTTCTTAAAATATTGCAAATGTGTGTGAGTGAATAAAAAACAAGCAACTTATTTATGAGAATGTGCGAGCGTTTGTAAATGGAAGAAAACGAAATTCTTGTTTTTCTATTTTTAGTCAAAAGTTTGCAAAATTGTGTGGCAAAATGGAGCAAAAACAACCCTACAAGAAATACTTCACGCCATTTGATACGAGTATGTGTATAGCACGTCTATTGAAGAAACAATCAAAGACAAATTTTATGTATGGACCGACGTTTGAAAGGCTGTTTGAAATTACTCGAGCGGCTACTGACCCTGTGTGAAGACGAGTTTGCAAAGAAGTCAATACGATCCTGAACTTGTGATCTGGAAGAAGTGCAAAATCGGATTAGTTCTAATTCTTTTTACATAGCGTTGTCGTTGAAGGAAGTTCTTTTTTTTGCTTCCCATTCTTTGAATCCCAAATACTGCTCGCGATGCTAAGTAAATCTCCATTTTTTTAATGTGTTTTTAATCAGTTCAATAGAACTAAATTTTTATTTTTTAAAGCACAGCAAATGCAACTTGAAGCCGCTGTTAAAGGTAGAAAGAACGAACAAGGAGAAGGTGAATTATTGTTCAATACTGTTCAAGTTTCACACACAAGTCAGCTTGGTGCTGAAGATGGTAATTATAATATAATACGTCTCGTATTACTGATCGCTCTGATAACAGGATACACCTTCGGGCAACCCATTTGGATAACATAGCACGCACTGCTTCAATGAATTTGCTATGTAGAAGAAAATTAATCAGAAGGGCACTTCAGCTTATAATTATTGAAATATGTGACAGCGCATAGAGAAAGGGACCTAAGGGTAAAAAAAGGCAATTTTCACTTTTTTTTTTTGTGATGTGGACAACATCTGAGCATCGAATGAGACCGATCCCATGCCCCAAAAGTGTTCCCTACCAGAGATATGCGCGTTTTATGAAAGTGATGGTACACCAAAGATATACGTATTTAAATCTTTAAAATGGTTCTCCTGAACAAAACCGGTTTTTACCCTTAGGTCCCTTTCTATTTTGCGCGTCACATATACATTTTTGTGCGGCATTTATGGTGACTGACAAAGATAAAGTATTTACACGGTCTTCGAATATAAAACACTGGGCCACAATTCATGATGCAAATGTTATGTTCTAAGTTTTTTAAATATATAAAAAATTACAATATAATAATAATTAATAACACTAATTATTTAAGCTTAAGGTCTTTTTAATATATTTAATATTTATTCTGATTCGATATTGATGTGAAGCTACACAAAGGAGTAGCGAAATATCGAATCAGATAAATATTAAATATATTAAAAAGACCTTAAGCTTAAATAATTAGTGTTATTAATATAAAAAGAGGTCAAAAAACTAGACAAGTTATATAATAATAATTGTTACATTTTTATTAAAGAACAATAAACCACAAACATTTTATAGTTGTACTTCTTCGGGATTTTGTCAAAAGTGCACTTGCACTTGCATTTCGTTAAATCAAGTTCGGCATATATGTATGTATATAAGCCCGCCACGCGTTGCTGTAGCTGTTATAATAGTTTTATTTAAAAAAAAAATTATTTGCCTCATATGTTCTTTATTAAAGTCGGTTAGTTAGTTTCGGAGACGTGGAGTTGCCCCCTACCATCCGTCGTGATCTTATATTTGAAAAAATATATAGTCTATGTGTTCATTTAGATGCAGAGCAATCTATGTTATATCTTCCCTCCTTCGCTCCGAGTGCCCAACCGTATACCCAATTTCAGCTCTCTGGCTCTATGAAGAGTGCGCACCCGTACATCAAGTGGGAGTGCTACATGCAAAAAAAAAAAAAGGATCAGCCTAGTCCAGCTGATAAAAATTGCCATTTTTCTTATTTTTCTCTTTATTTACTCTATTTCAGCTCTGTGCCCGAATCTAATAAAAGTTACTATCAGGAAAAGGTGTACGTCAATAAGCCAAGACCAATTCAAGAGCTAAAGGATGAGATAATTCCGCACATAAACGGCATTGAAGCTCAATTACATCTCAGAATCATTGAAAATATCGATCATAGAATAGATTTATGCCACCGAAGCCGTGGCAAGCATTTGGTCGATATTTCGTTTCACACATAATTGTCATAGATCCTTCATCATAATAAAAAAAATATGAACATTTTTTATTTTATTTGCAATTAACATAGAGCCTTTTCCTTGGACCACCCTTTATTATAATTGTTATAAAAAATATATTTGTTGTGAACAAAACGGTTAAAAATTAATATTAATAAATCACAATTTCAATCCAAATAATTGACTTCTAATTGTTTCTGTTGATAATGAGATCAACAATGTTTTTTCTTTACTTTTATACTGTGCATACAGGGTGGCGCAAAATGAATTACATAATTTTATTGGATGCAATTTTTGGAGATGGTGTGACGTGTGTTGTTGATTTATTGTATGAATTAGTTCTCTCTTAGCAAAAGTTGAGGGTGGCGATGGCACGATGGATGGTAGTCTGCACGTTGACTACACAACCAAAAAACAGACCTGGGTTCAACCTCAGTTTCAGAGAAAAAAATAAAAAGAAACATCTCGCATTTTTCTGATGTGCATTAGTGTGTCTTTGTGTGTGAGTTGTTGTCGGAAGGTTTCAGTGGCGAAGGCATAGTCACTGGTCACTGAACAATACCGGCTGCAGCTGATAGCAATCCACAATCATATCAGAACGGCCTCCTTCGTCAGTATTGTGTAGCACCGGCGAAGTAAAATAATAATAAAAATAGCTACTAAACCGAAGCTTCAGCACAGCTACGAGTATAAAAACAAAAGAACGTGCGAAAGCAGAGCTGCAAAATAATTAATTAAGCTTCACCTCCTGTCGTTTCTCCTACTATCCCTTTCCTATAGTTCCCAGCACAATGCTTCGCATGTGTAGGAGTCATCTCCTGAGTGCTGGTCCTAGATAAAAAAAAAAAAAAAACCAGAAAACAAATAATAACTAAATTTAATCACATGATATTCAGAGTTAAATGTTTTTAAAATATTTCTTAGTTTTATTCTCAAATGAAAACTTCACATTTTAACTTCAAGTAATACTTCGCGTTTTATTTAATTAATTAATGAAGAAACATCGAAAGTGTTACAAATGAATTCTAATACTGTGGAAAGGAATCAGTTTTATATTATTTATCTGGAAGGAGCTTTGAATAACTTCCTGAGAAGTAGTCGAATATATATATAGTTATTGATATTTCGGAAGCACTTCACAAGTGCTGCCTTAAGAATTACTTCTATTAATTTGCACTGGTTAAACAAAACAAAACAAAACAAGAAATGAAAATAAAAGAAAAAGAAAATAACTACATAATCTGTGAGAAAAAAAATTAAATAATTGGAAAACTAAAACATTTTACTGAATTTTTGTGCAGTTCGATTACACGGTGCGACAGTCCAAAAAACCTGCGACCGGATATTATTTTTGTTGTAGGTCTTGTCGAGTTAAAGAAGAATCCAATAGTGAAATATGCCGGACACCTCCAAAATCCGGATTTACGGTTAAAAAACAAAACCGGTTTTTATACCTTTGCGCACTGATAAGCCTGTAATTTTGTTGATAATAATCCGATTTTCAATTTCTTACTAGATTTGGAAAGAAGTAACTGAGATCTTTCGTATGATATATAATGTATCTAAGAAAACTTGAGAAATTTGGGTGTTATTGTCGAGCAAACACAAATTTTGTAGATTTTTAAAAAATTTTTCAACTTTGGTGACGTTTTTATACATTATAATGTAATAAACTATAATACTATTGAATTTATTTAAAAAGTACGTTTATTAACGATTACAAGGCATATTTGGGATTAAAAATAGATAAATAATTGACTGAGTTATTAAACTTTTCATGAAAATAAACTTTAAAACATTTTATACAAATTTTATTTTTGGTCATTTAACTCAAAAGTGTTTGCTTGACCGTTTTTTTTTTAAATCAGCATCATCAGTTTCTCGTTTAAGTAACCAGCAATATTATGAAATCATTTTTATTATATTTTTTCCTTCAAAGCGTTTTTCAATAGTTGCCATTACCTGGTGAAAATGTTCGCCTTGTTCATCACTGAACTGGCCCAGGTTATCTGGGAAAAAGTCCAAATGCAAATGCAGAAAATGAATTTATGGACATGTTGCAGCCCATTTCACCATACGCATCTAAAACCTCATTGACAACTGTGACATAGTCGTCGCTTCTGTGATTTCCAAGGAAATTATCGCATAGCGCAACAAAACTCTTCCATGCACGTCTTTCAACGGAACTTAGCTTGTTAATGAAATCTGCATCTCTCATAATTTTTGAATTTGAGGTCCATTAAAAATACCTAAAAGTTACTAGATATGTAAACAAATTAATTAATACTTCCTTTTATTTTGGCTTCACTTAGTTTTGGGAACACCGCTTTGAGATGACAAAAAGCGTCGCCGTTTACATCTAATTTTTTTACAAATTATTTCATGTATCCCAGTTTAAGATGCAGTGGTGGCAGAATAACGTCCTCAGCTGTAACTAATTGGTCATTTAAAATGTTTTTCCAGCCGATTCTATGTGACTCGCGAGATGGCCATACTTTGCTATCATAACGATTCGGTGCACGACTATCCCATTCACAAAGATAGCACGGATACTTTGTGTAACCACCTTGCATACCAAATAAAATTGTCAAAACCTTTAAGTCAACGACGACTTTCCATTTAAGGGTGGTATAGCTAACAAACATTAGTATATTTTTCTTCACTTCGTAAGTTTCTTTTGTATTAGTCGCATATGCGATTGGAACTGAAGGTAATTGAATTTGGTTATGCAATAAAACAGCTTTTAAGCCTAGATATTACATTACAAATCTTAAATTAATAAAAATAAAGTCATACATTTTTATAAGAAAACTTAATTTTACATGAACCATCAATGAAAAGTTGCCATTCATCTGCATTATAATTGTGATTTAATGCCGAAAATAGTTTTGGTACATCATCGCAATACACGAGATCACTGTCATTGGAACTAGTCTTAAAACTTTCTTCAAGTAACCAAGTCCGGCCACTCTTTCTACCAGATGTTATAACGAAATCTTTTTCTACCAAATTCCACTGCTTTAATCGCGACCCGAGGACTTCAGATTGCCGCTTTGACAATCGTGTAAATCGCGAACAAGATCGTCGAAATCAGCTTTTGACAAAAAATGCAGCTCCGTTGTTGTAGATCTGGATGGAAGGAACTCTTCTTGTTCAAAATCTTTTTCTGTTACATCGACAGATTTGCTCGTTGTCGGTAGATCATTACTTAGAGGTATTGGTTTTGTAACAGTTACAACATTTGCGTACTTAATGTTTTTGCGCGTTTTAAAACATTGACCTACAAACATCGGTTTGACAAAAGTAGCAATCATTTGCTTTATGATATGGCTGATGATGCCAATTCATAGGCGTAGAAAAGGGCAAAACAAACGAAGGTTCAATTTTCTTTTTTTTAATGTATTACATTGTGCAGGCATTTTGTTAAAAATTTTGTTTTCATGAAAAGTTTAATAACTCAGTCAATTATTTATCTATTTCTAACCCCAAATATGCGTTGTAATCGTTAATAAACGTACTTTTTAAATAAATTCAATAGTATTATAGTTTATTACATTATAATAAATATATATATAATATAAACGTCACCAAAGTTGAAAAATTTTTGAAAAATCTACAAAATTTGAAATTGAAAATCGGATTATTATCAACAAAATTACAGGCTTATCAGTGCGCAAAGGTACAAAAACCGGTTTTTTAACCGTAAATCCGGATTTTGGAGGTGTCCGGCATATTTCACTATTGGATTCTTCTTTAACTCGACAAGACTTACAAGAAAAATAATATCCGGTCCCAGGTTTTTCTACTTCATTAAATTTTGTACCACTGTGTTATCTCTCATTTCTGACATTTTTTTTAGCACTGACCTGCACAAAACAAAATAATTGAAATGCAGACGAGATAAATATTGAATTGGTAGCATATCCGTGTGATACATCAATATATTAAAATAGATCGCGATCCAAATATCACAATTGAACGTGATATTTTTTGATATTTTTCACTGCGGAGTATTGTTCGCTGACATTAGAATAGCTCAAGTGTCACTATCACGCTCTTTTAATGCTAATTTAATGAACTGTGCTCTAATGACATCATATATGTCGATGCTTTTTTTTGCCAAGAGTGTGTCTTAGTATTTCCAGATATCAAAAATTTTTAATTTTTTATTTATTTATTTTTATTTTTTTTTTTTTTTCTGTCACAAAGAAGAACTCAAACACATTTTATGTTTATCAACTATTGTTGTAGTGCTACTGCTATCAAAACTAACAGGCATAAACTAGTCTAAGCTTAGACGTTATTTTGCATACTTTTAACTATACTCATACATACCTACAACTACATCACATCTGCATACACACACGCACATACCCACGCTTATTCATATGCATGTGTAAAAACAAAGAAACAAAAAAAAAAATCACACAGCACACAATTAATCAAAAAGTTGTTGTCTTAGCAATATAAAATATAACAAACGGAAGTGAGTATGTTTTCTTTTTTTTTTGCATTTTTTCGTTTTTAAATCAAAAACAACTACATCAACAGCAACAAGAAAAAGCTAATTGTAGTCATAAGTAACTGCATTTGTTTGAATACATTTCACAAGTACTTTTTGTAGCTGTTTCAGCACTCGTGTTGTTGTAGTTCCTGTTTATTCAAAGCACACATGGATGTGTTATGACTGCTCAGGAGGAGGTGCTTTTCAGTTAATTTTTTTTTTAATGGGACAAGGGAAAAAATTCGAGAGAAAAATTTAGTTGACGATAAGGGGAATTTTGTTTAACATTCACGAGAAATGATTCGTGGTAGCAATATGGGAAAAGGGGAATATGTTAGGGGCGATTAAACCTTTTCCAACGACAAAATATCACCTGGTAGAACAAAAAAAAAAAAGAAAGCGGAAAAAAGAATTTGAATTAAAAATTAAAGAAGAATTAAACTAAATTCTAAATTTTAATTGAAATTTAAAGAGGAATTAAAATTCTTTATTCTGTTTATTTTTTTCTATCAGTTCGAATTTTTTCATTGGAAAAGACCTTATCAACCCTGAATTTGTTAGGAAGAAAAATTATTTCAAATTAAATAACAGGGACAATTCTAAAGAAACATCTTATATTATTATGACACCCCCCCTGCATGGTAGGGACGCCTTTATTGCTACGAACAAGTGTCATAGCTACTGTGTAACCAACTACAAGGAATATTTTTAAATGCGAAGTTTAATTTTATGCTGCCCAAAATAAAAAAAAAGGAAAATTTAACAGAAAGCAAGTATTGCACGATATTTGTCTACCCTTCACGATTCACTATTTTCTAATATTAATTGTGTTTTCATTTTTAATATGTCTCCAGCAAATGCACATTTGAATTTAACTGTGTCGCAACTCTCAAAAAAACCATATTATAAACACGAAAGAAAAAGTCGTAACAGAACTGTTGAGACATGCTTTGAAAACATCTTAAAGTACATACAGTCGAACTACTCTATAACGTAGCAGTTGGGGACCGTCAAATTTCTACGTTATAGAGAAAATTCGTTATAGAGAAACTGCCGAAAATTTTGACTACATTTTTTTTATGTAGAAAATATATTTATTAAGACAACAAAAAAAATTGTTTTTACTTGAACACATTAATGGCCTATTTCTGAGCTAAGAAAGATAACTTAAGCGAACGAAAAGCACTCGCTCGAATTCGAATCAATTTGGATTTCTCATTGGCACTCACTTTCTTTCGCACTAAGTTACGTATGTCAATTTAGGTATCTTACGTTTTAATAAGTAGAAGCAATGCCATATCATAAATTTTTATATTTCTGTTAAAAGTATTAAAAAATACTACGAAGTTATTCTAAAGCTAATACAACTGCGTGTAAGTGTGATCAGCTGGTGGAAAGTATCAATAAATAAAAGGGTGAGAAAATTTAAAAAAATATTTGTAAATTTTGTGTTTTTTGTTTTAATTTTATAAAAGTGTTTCAGTTGCTGCATTGTTGACTTCTTTAAACTGAAAAAACAATTGTTAAATACATACATTCATATGTATATCATATGAATAGTTTATACTTACCACTTGTTATCCATTTGTAAATACTTTTTTATTGGACTTAGATTTTTTATTCTTCTTTTTTTATTTACAAGTATGTATACTCATATGTAAATTCTCAATACGAAAGCAAAACCAAAAGTGAGTGATTTTGACATTTCATTCTCACACGTTCTTAACAGAGAAATCGGATTTTATATGAAAACACTTACGTTTTCATTCGAGTTCTAGATCGAGTCACTGTTCGCATAGAAAGTGTGTAGAGAAATCGAAATCAATGTTCTTTCTCATAGAATGCGAATGAAAGCGTTCTTTCTTAAATCAGAAATAAGCCCTAATTTTTTTTTTATTAATACATACATACATACATGTGACTAAATTGATGCAAAAAATCGATTGCTAAAAACTTCGCAATAGAGAGATTATTTAGTGTGAAAAATTCTATTTAGGTCTTAAAAAATTGTACGTTACAGAGAGAACTTCGCTATAGGGAAGTTCATTATAGAGAGATCAAAATGTATGAAAATACTCACAAAAATGTTGTGTTCACGAATTTTATTTGTTATAGAGAAGATTTCGCTATAGAGAAGTTAGCTATAGCGAATAGTTCGACCGTAATTGTATTAAAAAATTTAATTTTTCATTTTGTCTTTGAAATACAATTACTGCCAACCGAAGATCGACTAATTGTATTCAATTTAAATATATTTCAATCGAATAACAAAATATTTATTGTAAAGGGTGGTTAAATTAAATTGAATGTGAACCACACCTAAACGTCAACTTATTTTCTGCATTTCATTTGACATTTCTCAATTTCAGACTAACTCAATTTGAACAATGAAAAGATAAACAATCGAGCAACGTGTTAAATTTATTCAGGCTTATTATGAAAATGAGGGTTCAAATCAAAATGCATATCGTGCACTTTGTGATTTTTTGGGTCAATTTAATCGTCCAAATGTGCGTACAATCGGAAAAATTGTGCAAAAATTTGAGCAAACCGGGTCAGTGCATGCTCGTACAGCTCGTACTGCAGAAAATATTGCTGCTGTTCGCGATAGTGTGACTAAAGAGCCGTCCACCTCAACTCGTCGTCGTGCCCAACAATCGCACCTCTCACGCTCGTCGTTGATGAACATTATGCATAGAGACTTGCATTTACACGATTACAAGGTGCAATTGACTCAAGAACTAAAGCCTCTTGACCATTCCAAACGTCGTCAATGGTCAGAATGGTGGCAAGAAATGGCAACAGTGGATGATAAATTTTCGAAGAAAATCATCTTCAGTGATGAGGCACATTTTCACCTCATGACGAATGATAATTCAAGAGTGATTGTCGAAAAACCGATCCACCCACAAAGAGCAACTGTTTGGTGCGGTTTATGGGCTGGCGGCATCATAGGGCCGTATTTTTTTTTCCAAAATGAC
This sequence comes from Dexiosoma caninum, assembly GCA_963924685.1. NCBI lineage: Eukaryota > Metazoa > Arthropoda > Insecta > Diptera > Tachinidae > Dexiosoma > Dexiosoma caninum. Next base: position 14,187,856 of record OZ004727.1, read on the forward strand.
ACCGGTCAGGCAGTTACTGTGAATGTTGTTCGCTATCGTGAGATGATAATGAACTTTTTATAGCCCGAATTGAAAGATATGGATGTGGACGAGATGTGGTTTCAACAGGACGGTGCCACTTGCCACACAGCTAACGAAACAATGGCTGTTTTGAGCGACAAATTCAATGGCCGTGTTATATCACGTCGTGGCGATATCAATTGGCCGCCAAGATCATGTGATTTGACTTCGTTGGACTTCTTTCTATGGGCTTATTTGAAAGAAAAGATGTACGTCGATAAGCCAGCAAGAATTCAAGAGCTAAAAGATGAGATAACGGCATAGAACTTCAATTATGCCTCAGCGTCATCGAAAATTTTTACCATCGGATGGAGGTGTGCGGCGGCCATTTTGGCCGATATTTTGTTCCATACATAATTGAATCATACCAATATTATCATAATGAAAAGAAATTGCAATAATTTCCTAAATAATTTGTGTTTTATTCAAAATCAACATCGGGCCTTAAAATTTAACCACCCTTTCTTTATAAAGAAAATTTTTAAGCAGCTATTTGGTTTGTTTTGTTTGAATATTTCGTACTTCTCAAAGAGTTTTTGCGGAGGGTGACGATGGTCGAAGTAGTCTGCACGTTGACTATTTGTCCTGGGTTCAACCCCAAAACATCTTGCATTTTTCTGATATGCTTTTGTGTGTGACTTTGTGTCAATTGTTGTCGGAAGGTTTCAGTGGCGAAGGCATAGTCACTGGTCACTGAACAGTAACGGCTTCAGCTGTATCAAATCCGCAGGCACATCAGAACGCCCTCCTTCGTTGATATTATGCAGCACCGGAAAGTAAAGTATTTGCTAACATTGGTTTCTGTGACAGCTAAAAGCGACACTAATTCCAGTTGGAACTTTAACCGACAATATTGGATTTTTTGACACCAAAGTATTTTTTTTCTTTTTGGTCTATTTCAAATCTAATTTCGTTAAGAATTGTTCTTAATAACAGCCTTTTTAAGTTTTTAAAACATATTTAGTTTTTGAAGCATTTCAAAACTTTTATTTTGAAGGCAAGCCGCATTTATGAACCGTACGCGAGCACACAAGTGCTTTCAATTCATTCAATTTGTGTTTCTTTCTTTTTTCTATCATTTTTTTAGCAAAGAATCTAATTGAAATCTATAAATTAATCAGAAGTTGACTTTGATGTAACGAAAACTACTGCTAGTCTCATATAAATCAAAATCCCCATGTAAATCTAGCCTTTAAAGTTGACAGTGTTCGTGTAGCGCAAATATAATCAATGAAACCAAATAAATTTGTCTACTTTACATTTGTTTGTTTATATGCCTGATATTTTGTAAAAGTTTTTTGTTTAATTGTTTTTTTTTTTCCAGTTGCATACAGGATACTTGTTTAGTTGCATGTTGCATTTCCTGATAGAAGAAATTCACATACAAATTGTATGTAAAATAAATAGGCTTCACGCAATGTAATGTTTTCTACAATGAAACAGCAAAAGGAAAGGAGTTTCAGTGTTCAAAACATTTGTTAAGTAAATCAAGTACAAATGAAGAACAATGTTAAAGTTATAAATTCATATTAAACAAATAATTTAGAAAATTACAGAATAAACGGATAAGAAAATGTGTTTAGCACGTGTCACTACCTCAATTGTCAATCATGACAGGCAGCATTTAAAGATGAAATAATTTTCAATACTTTTAAATGACTTTAAAAAAAGTTGTTGATTTTATTTTTATCTAGGACCAGCACTCAGGGGATGATCGCTACACATGCGGTGCAGCTTCACTATCTTACAACACTGCTTTTTGCACGTTATTGGTTTTTTACGGCAGTGTTGTAGCGTCTCTGATACGTCAAGGAGACGTATTAAATTTTTGAAGCTTCGTTTTTAGTAGCCATTTTTAGTAGTTATTTTGCTTCGCCGGTGATACACAATACCGACGAAGGAGAGCGTTTTGATGTGTCTGTGGATTGCTTGCAGCTGAAGCCGTTACTGCTCAGTGAACAGTGACTATGCCTTCGCCACTGAAACCTTGCGACAACAACTGACACAAAGCCATACAAATGCAGAACATTTTTTTTGGGACAATTATTATGGTCGAAAATTGGAGTTGAAACTCTAAATGAATAGCTGAAATATTTACTAATTTTTTGCTAAATCATTCACAGTTCACTGATGGCTTTAATACATCATTCACAATAGTTCATCAAAGTTGTTACGCGGCAATTGCAAAGCCCTTTATAGTTGTTAGCAATAAAATAGTAAAGTGAAATAAAATTAAAGGAAATCAAAACAATAAATATTTTTTATGTACCCCTGTGCAAAAATCCAGCTTTCACTTAACTTTAATACATTTTGGAAAATCTAGTTTTTTCGTTTTATTCGTTATTCGTTTTGTGGTTGAATTTTCGTGCATTTTTTATTGTTACTCATTCTTTCGTTTTTATTAATGGCTTCGTTAGCTGACAAACAACAATGGCAAATGTGATAAATATGGTGGTTTTCTTTTGCACCCTGATGCAGTATCTTGATGTACATACTTATATTCACACTGGCAATCATTCAGATTGAAAATAATGTGATGATTGGTTTTAAAAATCAATCATTGGCATTTTAAATGACATGTTGGTGTTTTGTGGTTGAATATAAATAAAAGAAAATGGAAAATATAATAAAACGCAAATAAAAAGACGTTTAAAAGTTAATCAAATAAAAGTCCACAATAATTGAAAGTTCAAATGAAAGAAAAGTTACGATGCGACTTGCCGCAAAAATAAGTAACAAACAGAAATTGTAAAGTTATTCTAAAAATAATTCTCAGTAATTTGTTTTTTGTTTTTTTTTTTGTTATTTTGAACAAGTGCTCAGGGAAAATAACCTACGACATATGCAATAGATGGCACAGAAAGGAATAGAGTATAGAATGGACAGGTGGTGAAAGTGGTAAGAATATAGTGCTAAATTAACAACTCTATAATTGCATTATTTTGAAATTAATTAATTAATTATAAAGTAAAGTTTTTTTTATTTTATCTTGGACCGGCTGTCAGGAGATAATCCCTACACATGTGATGCATTGTACTGGAACTAGGAATTAATAAGGTTATGGAACGGAGGATAGAGGGAGTAATGACTTGAATTTCAAAAGTGGCAGGAAAGAGCTCTGCAGGGAGTTTTTCCCACATACACATCGTTCGAGCGAAAAACGAGTTCTCTCTGTAATGCGTAGTGTGATTCGCTGGAAAATTAACCACAAAAAGATACGCCCTTAATGATGAACACGTTGTGCACCGGAATGAACGGGTTTTGGGAAAAGAGTTCACTATAATAATAGAGCAACGAAAAGCAACCCACATTGCGAAGATGCTCAAGGGAGTCAATAGAGTTGGCTACCCTTCCGTCCCCAAAGAGATTTTTCGCCCCCTCCTGTACACGATCGAGTTTTTTGAAAATATTCTTTAGAACACCGGCTCATATATGAGAGTTGTATTCCATTTTGAGTCGAATATAAGCGGTGTGACGTATTTCTTGCACCGTCTTAAAAAATCGCAACACTTGAATACTTCTTTTGAGACCTGTTTAGATATGCTCAGTCCATAGAACAGCACACTGAATCTTCATTCCAAGAACACACGAGCCTCTGATTTCTCAATATTACTACCACCCATAATTATAGGCGAAGCATGCATCGGTATATAAGCAGACAGCAATGCATCTTTTGAGCATTGAAATTGATCCTGTTCGCGTGACTCCATTGTGAGGCCACTATTCAATGCTTCACCGCATATCATCTCTCTCACTATTCCTTTCCTCTAGTTCCAGTACAATGCATCTAGGGATCCTTCCCCTGAGTGCTGGCCCAAGATTGGCAAAAACAAAAATGTTTTCTTTATTGGAAGGCTATAAAGTCCGCATTAATAAAAAGTAAGAATATTTCGGTTATCTGGTTGTAGTTGTTAAAACAAAATACGAAAATTAAATGTCGGTTTCTTAGAGGAGAAAGTCAAGTCAGATTAATTTTATATTGATAAGTCTCTGATCAAACCAACAGGTGCTTATTTACAACAATTCCATTTGGCATTTCTATTGGTAATTTTTCAAACACTATGAAATATCTTACATAGTATATACCCCTTTTTGTTCTTTACATGACAACTGTTCACTAACGTCCCATGGAAATGTATAAGAATTGTGCTGCAATTAAGTTGCATTTTTATTTTTTATTTTTTTAATTTGGCGCGGATTAAAAATTCAATACATTTTTATACTTGTTTGCTTTTCAATTAAAAATGGAGAATAATACATAAAAACTTTATTTAATACAAAAGAAAATTGAAACCAATTTCTTAGAATTTATCTCTTTAATCCCGACAAATCCAGAACAAAAAAAATTAAAGACAAATAATAAAATCAAATAGAAGAAAATGTATTTCGAGAATGACAAAATAAAAAATTCCATTATATATGTGTCTGTAACTGTATTTTGTTGTGGCTGTGAAGACAACGGAGTTTTAATTAAAAGATAAAATAATAAAAATGAATGAAAAAAAAAAATGAGTGGAAATCTAACGTAATTTCGCTAATGAAATATAAAATACAAGAGTGAAGGCACATAAGCATTAAAAGCCAGCAAACAGTGATCATTTTCTGTTATATAATTTAATTTAATAAATAAAGATCAATCCCTGCGATCGAAGAGACGGTTACGTGTATATGTAGCGTTGCGTTAGAACTATTAAATAAGCCACAGATGTGTTCAAGATTTCGTTTAATTGCACGTTGCTCTCAACACTCAGTGAAATTAAGACTATCACCACCGCCCCTTGTAAACTCAGAAATACAAAATCCTGTACCACGGAATTGCTAAACACCCATAAGTTTAGAAACTTGTCGCAAACCCCCATGCGGGAAATTGAGCCACAAATTGAATATTTGGATTGTCAACGAGAATCGGCTAAATTTTCCCACGAAGATGGAATAAGTAGGAGACTTGTCTCGTACGCAATGCCACACTATGATGAAATGACTACTCGCTCGGTACTAGGGTTCAATACAGACCCGATTCGATCACTAGTAACGCTACTGAAGGGCACTGGTTTATAAGGACTTTTGCTTTCAGAATGGATCTGAATTACAACAAATATGTAGAACTGTAATTATCTGGAAGAGGATCGATTAGACTGTACTTTACATTTTTTGTAAATGTTCTGCAGTGCCTCATGCGTGCAGGAGAAAATTCGGCTTCTATACCTTCGATTGCTCAGATGTTCGTGATTGATTTTAACATGATATTTAAATTCCTAAAGGAAATTTAAATTATATATTAACAGCGTGGATTATGGAATGTTCTGGACACGGACTCTACTGCTTCCAGGGTACGAGGTGAGTCTGGACGTACTGTCCTTAAAACCCAGTCTAACCCAACACTTGCCCTGTTTAACTCTGTTAATTTATCAATTAATTTACTTTTAATGACTGCCGTAAGACCCTCAACGCCTTAACCACTTAAAGTAACAGCACTTTTTTCTTACGTACAGGCAACGTTACCATATATTTTTTATAAAAAACTTTTTATTAGAAAAAAAAAAAAAAACTTAATTTTTATGTGGTGAAAATGGTTAATAAGGACTAATATTTCAATGGAAATAAAACAAGTTTTTTTTTCATTCTTTTGCCGACGTTTCGTCAATATTTGTTGACTTTTTATCAAGGGGTCGAAATAGTATACTTGTATATACAATTTGAAACCTTTACAGTTGCTTTATTTGCATTTAAATATTAGTCCTCATGAGCTCATTTTCAGCACATAAATTAGATATTAAATTGGTGGTGATGGCACGATGGATGGTAGTAGTCTGCACGTTGACTACAAAGTCAAAAACAGACCTGGGTTTAACCCCACTTGCAGACTAATTTTTAAAATAAAAATTAACATCTCGCATTTTTCTGATGTGCATTAGTGTGTCTTTGTGTGTGTCAGTTGTTGTCTGAAGGTTTCAGTGGTGAAGGCATAGTCACTGGTCACTAAACAATACCGGCTTCAGCTGATAGCAATCCACAATCGCATCAGAACGCCCTACTTCGTCGGTATTGTGTAGCACCGGCGAAGTATAATAAGAATAAAAATGGCTACTCTACCGAAGCTTCAGCACTGCTACGTAGATAAACAAAAAAACGGGCAAAAACAGAGCTGCTAAATAATTAATTAAGCTTCACCTCTTTCGTTTCTTCTATTATCGCTTTCCTATAGTTCCAGCACAATGCTTTGCATGTGTAGGAGTCATCTCCTGAGTGCTGGTCCCAGATAAAAAAAAAAAAAAAAAAAAAAAAATAATAAGAACTTAATTTTGCAACAAAAACCTTTTTTCCATAAAAGTGTTCAAATAATGAAAAAAAGCAACAACAACAAACTTATTCTTCACACGATTTTGAGCAGATCCCCATTTTTTTTTGTTTTTGTTGGATCCTCTGATGTGTTTGTAGCGTATTCTAAGCTATTTTCTGCTTAAAACTAATAACACCAAAAATTAAAAATGTTCCATTATCCTTACCGTTTCACTTTAAATATTTTTCCACGGCTTTTTGAAAGAGAAAACCTTTTAGAGCAAAAAAAATTGGCATAAAAAACTATAATATAAAAAAAATATAATACAGCACAGTTGTATTAAAGAGGGAATAGATACATCTAATACAGAAAAATTATAAAATCGTTTAGCTTGAATGCCAACACCAAATAATATTTTCCGTAATATATCTGAAAATTAAAAATTAATAAAGAAAACTTGAAAATTTTAATGAATTACAAAAAAACTTATTTTTGAAGCCGAAAACTTAAAAATTTTGAAAAATAAGGGAAAACTTGAGAAATGGTAAGGCTGCGTACAGGACATTGTACATGCTTATCTTTTGCAATAATTATTAAAATAATTATGCATATCAAGCATATCAAAAATAGTTTTTAAAAAAATATTAATTTTGGAAATTAATGATAGAGAATTTCTTTTTTTTTTTAATTTTAAAAATTTATTTATTTTTGATTGACAATATCAATGTTTTTTTTTTTAAACTATTAAAGCTAAATTGAATATTTTCAAGAATTTTATTTATAATAGGAATATATATATTTATTTCAAATCGAAAACTATATAAAAGGGATAGTTAGAGAAACATAAGCCTTCTCAAATATGAAGCATAATAGTCCCTACAATGCTTCGAACTATAGGAAAGGGATAGTAGAAGAAACGATAGGAGGTGAAGCTGAATTAATTATTTTGCAGCTCTGTTTTTGCACGTCTTTTTTGTTTATCTTCGTAGCAGTGCTGAAGCTTCGGTAGAGTATCCATTTTTATTCTTATTATACTTCGCCGGTGCTACACAATACCGACGAAGGAGGGCATTCTGATGTGATTGTGGATTGCTATCAGCTGAAGCCGGTATTGTTCAGTGACCAGTGACTATGCCTTCGCCGCTGAAACCTTCAGACAACAACTGACACACACAAAGACACACTAATGCACATCAGAAAAATGCGAGATGTTTATTTTTATTTTAAAATTTTAGTCTAAAACTGGGGTTGTACCCAGTTATGCTTTTGGTTTTGTAGTCAACGTGCATTGATGTCCCACCTTAATGTTCACCAGCCTAACATTTTGCAAAATTATTAAGTATATTTTTTATATTGACTAACAATTATATTTACTCTTATGAAAATAACACTAAGGGCATAAAAAAGAATAAAGATTTATTATACAATACGTGCAATTTTTTTTTTGCTGTAGTTTTGGTTTGTTTATTGTTCTATTAATTTTCTGTTTTGGCCATATGCCAGTCATAAATACAATGATACCCGAAAAGAAAACCACAAGTGACTATTATACCCTTAATTTGTTTGTTAAATAAATAAAAGATTTGCATAATTAGCAAAAAGCACCGGTAATAACTTCATAGTCAATTTCCAAACAAGCACTTTAGACCTCAGCCAATGTAGCAAAAAGAAAAAAAATTATTTTCTCTCGAAATTTTTCGAAAACGCATTATTTGTAGCTCCCGAATTTTGATACTGAAAAGTAAAGTAAGTTAGCTTTACCGGCTACTAATTCCACAAGAATCAACTCATTTGGTTATTTATAGTTTTATGGTCCAGCCTAAACGGTGGGGAAAAAGTAAATACGTGATTTCTCTATTATTATCCAGCCAATTATCTGTTTTCTTGGACCAGTGTTCAGGGGATGTTCCCTACATATGCAATGCATTGTATTGAAACTAGACAGAGGGAGGGATAGTGTAGAGAAGAGCCAGGTGGTGAAAGTGATAGGAAGATAGGGATTATCTGTATTGTACAAATCTGCAGTTGCGTGTCAATTATAAAGCGATGGTCGAGTAGTCTGCACGTTGACTACACAACGAAAAATTTTCCTGGGTTCAAGACCAGTTTCAGACTCGCATTTTTCAGATGTGTATCTGTGTCAGTTATTGTCGCAAGGTTTCAGTGGCAAAGGCATAGGCACTGGTTACTGAACAGTAACGGCTTCAGCTGTGTAACCAATCCACAGGCACATCATTACTTCGCCGGTGCTACACAGAATAATAGAAAGTAGCTACTAAAAATGAAGCTTCAAAATCGTTATGCCGTTGTAACAACACAAAAACATTTAGAAATCACGAATTCAATTTACTGGAGTTTTATTACGTAGACGGCCTTTGGCTGGGCATGGTATTTATCGAAACCTCCTGCGTACTAAAGATTTTTTGAATAGCTTTTTATTAAATATTTTAGGACATTTTTAAAGATCTTCCCAAAAGTTTTCAAATGATACCCATATTGTCCATATTCGATGGAAAACACACACTGCATTCGCAAACTTGTAAGGGAAATTCAGAGGCCCATAACTCGCAGATTGTTTAATTTAATTTTTTCCTCTTACTTTACAAACTGCTATCGGCTGGCATATTTTTTTTTCTTTTCTGCGAAGAGGTCCTAAACTCTTTATTTATGCCTTTGTTGTATTCTTTACAGTCATGTTTGTGAAGTTGACTTGACTGCCTTCCTTGCAAAACAGCCACTCAATACTTAATTTGCTTTATTTAAATGAATTATTTGCAAACGATATTTGTGACTTGCTATTTCTACAGATGTTTACTGTGTTCCTTAATTTCTTGCTCCATAGTTAAATGTAAATCCCATTGGTATCTGCCTACTGTTCACAAGACATTGTACATACTTATTGTAAGAAAACTTTTACGATGTAGTTCTATTTTTTTTTTGATTGTATTTTGCTGAGCAATGCAACTTTTGGAATGAAGTTTAACCGGAATACAGCACATAGTTTTGTTTGCATTTTAAACGTCATCAATAAATAGCGTTCACAATTCAACTCCTTCCTTCCGTTCTGATTAAAAATAAAATAGTTAATGCATGAATTCCAGATTTGTCCTTATGGTGTGCACGAAGTGTATTGTATGTTAAAATCATTTTAAACAAAATGACAACATGACCTCGACTATTTTTTTTATTTTTTTTTTTTTTTTAATATTGAGAAAAGGCAACCGGAAAAACAATAAGAGGACATCAAGTGCTACTAAATCGATAACCAGCATTGTTTAACGTACCATGTTTGTATGTGCTCGTAAATGAATACAGTTCGTAAAAAAGAAGCGCAAAGCAGGAACACATTCGCATACATTTTGCCATGTTACAAATTGCACAGTGGCTTTTTTGTTTTGCTACAGAAGAGCAAACACAACCATATTTGTTCCTACTAAATTCGAAAAGCGGAAATAAGAAATAAAGTGGCTAGTGATTTAAGTCGGTTTGAATGTGCTCTTTTGTTACACAATATTTGCGCTGCCAGTCAGAGCATTAAATACATTAAATGTTTAAAGCAAATTCAGTTTTAGAAGCTTCACAGTTAAAACGCTGTGAAATATGAACATGAATATATTTCGATTCGATTTGTTATTAATTTGCTTCACAGCTGATTAAGTACTAATAGCTGCGTTTACTTGCACCGATCTAAATGCCTTTCTTTCGTGTAAAAGAGCAGCTCTTTAATTAATTCCACATCGGCGGTAAAACTTTGTGATGTAACGTGTTCTTTTTCAAATTGAATACATTTCAGGAACTTAAAGCCTATAGAAGATTTACGAACGGCTACCACTGCAATTATATTTCAGAAATATTTTATCTTGGATGTGCAAAACATGTTTTAGCAGAGCACTAAGAAATCGATATTAGTGTTTAAATTAAGTTTAATTAAGTTAACACTATAGTTTTAAGGATAAAATTAATCATGAGGTTTTTTATTAGTAAATTATGTCCTCACAATGTGATCGAAAATTTCTTGCCAATAAATTTGTTGGGAAAATGTTGGTAAACCAAATCGCCCGTAACTGAAAAACACATCATCCGGCCCACATATATTTTCAAAGTTCTATTTGTGTTACCTGTAGGCAAGAGTCATAAAAGAGGAGAAACAGAAATAAATGATAAGATGATGCACAGAAGAAATTAACCCAGGTATCAAAGCCATTTGCCGCCCATAATTTAGCAGACAACGGATAGTTCGAAACAACTAGTAGTAGAGATTGTAAAAGAGGCAAACTATTGGCCGGGTTGTGAATGTCAGCTAATCACCGCAATATCTTGTGGAAATGCGTATTCTATCTATTTCAAGGCAAAACCAATGTTCTTGCTATGAAACAAATAGTTAAAGCCTGGCATATATTACCTGCCATCTCCAAAAATACATGGTCGACGAAATTGCAGTATAAAGAGAGCAGCTGCCGGCTGCTGATAGACCGTCAGCCAGAATGTAGCCATCATCGGTCCAATGTCATATATTCCTTCATATTGAGAAAAACAAAGCACACAAGGATGATGTTTGAACGAATATATCTCTCCCATAATCTATAGAATTCGGAACAGTTTGTTACCTTTTCAGCCGTAAGCAATTCTGTTTAGATCATGCAGCCTTAGTTTAAGAGCATAAAGGATATCTCTATTTCGATTTGCACAACATAAATACCTTCACCAATCCACTGCCTTTTTGCTGGGAGACGTCTTTACTATTTAATATTTAAGATGATCATATTTGGAATTAAAACTTATACATCTAAATGCACTGGTCAGCAAGAAAAGACATTTTTTTGTTGTTCTTTAAATAAACATGCGCCATACAAAAATTCTTCAACGGCTTTTAGCACTTCCCCAACAAGGCGCTATCCCTAATATATTTCATCATAACATCATAAAGATTTAAGGCATTTTAAAAAATTAAATATCAAAAACTTCTGAATAAAATAATCCCAGTGCTACGTTAACTTATTGAACCGAATCGTAAGATCACCACTGAGAAAGAACTAATTTTTTGGAACAAACTCACTGCAGAGGGGTCTTTTCTGTGACTTTTGACGAGGAAAGATTCAAATCAAAATGTCCAGAAACACTACTCCCTTTATCCTTGTTCCCATAAACTAATTTTCCTTCCAGTTCCAGCACAGTGCCTCGCATGTATTGGGCTCATCCGTTAACTGCTGGTCAAGGATAAAAAAAAAAACAAAATTAATGCCCGACTAATATAAATTAATATCGGCCTTAGGAACACCCATATTCTCTTTTTTCAAATTATAGAAAATCAAAAAAAATCCGCATTTCTATGTTGAAGCCTAATATTTAATCAAATACGAAAGTAGACACAATAGCGAATATTCAATGTACTATTTCGCTGTAGGACATAAAAACCAAAACGCAGGCAAAACAAAACAAAAAAAAAAAAAAAGAATTAAAAAATAAAACAAACAAGCAGAAACATAAAATAAAACCCCAGTACAAATATGTATGCTTGCACCAACCACTCATACACATACAGACATACACACGCTGTTATGTACGTAACCATATACAAACATGCACATACAAATAACACAAAATAAAGCAGAAAAAAAAAACCTTGTAACGTACGCGTATAAATAAAACATTGAAAGTGGAACAGTAAATTTTAACAAAATGTCATCAAGGCAATTTAACAAATGTATTTACACATGAACCTACACAAACACACTTCAATAAGGGCACATTCAAATACCCACACAAACACACACACACATACACATATTTGAATATGCTCACGTACACTGCTACAGAACATTTATACAATTACAATCATTTGGGAAAAGTACACAAGCTTCCGCACAGAGTCTCCGCTTTTCGTTTATTCACAGATATACATGTGTGTGTGTACATACTACACTCATACCGTTGTGTACCAAGTATTTACATGTGCCCGATGAGAACTCTCTATTCTGTAGTTGATGACGTTGGTGCATATGAATTAATTCAATTGTTAAGCAAACGTTTGATTGTATTAATGTTTACAAGCATGTGTGTATGTATGTGTGTGTGTGTGTGTGTGCGTGTATCTGCATAAAAAATTATTTCGTCTGCTAAAGGGAACAAAAGTGAATCTTTGATTGCACTTGTATGTCGTATCAGAGATTGAAAAAAAAACCAAATCATTGAATACGAGACATATTGAAGTTAATTTTTTCAAATTGCTTGTAAAATATCACGCCAACTAATATGAGAATTTTATGAAAATTTAGTGTTAGGAAAATTACATCGGCTGCGAAAAATAATTAGCCAAGTAAAAAAAAATTTTTAATTAAGTCACGGCAAATTTATACACCGATTTCAAACGCTACTGTTGATCCAGGGGCCAAATTATGGCTTCGATTCGATTCGAAATCTCAAAATAACTTACTGCTTGTTGAATTAATTTTAGATAAATAAATTAATTTTAAATAATGATAATGATATAAATAGCACAGAACTACAGACATTTAATATACAAAACTATAAATTAAAAGTAAAAAAAAAAAAAAAACGTTCTTAAAAACACTTGACAAACAGGCGGTGTACCTACTCCCATCGTCATAAAATAATATAAATATTTAGAAGAAAAAGTATATCCATAAGTATATTTTTATACAGGGTGGCTGATGAAATGTGCTACCAAAAAAAAAAAACTTAATAACTTTTTTTCAGTGTAACCAACCATTTCCATTTTTATTTTATTTTATAGATTGATTTGTTATATCTAAACAAAAATGGAGAATTGGGTCAACGAAACACTAATTTGTATAGTAAACCGCTTTCATGCCTTAGAATCCGTAATTACCGTGCAAAGGGAGTACAGGCGTCCTAGCAGATGGTGTATAATGAGGGTCATGAATAATTTTCCCGAGCGTGGCATAATCGCGAGAAGGCCTTATCATCGAGATCCCTCTGTGCGGAAGCAAGAAACTATCGCTGCTGTAACTGCTGCCATACAAGCCAACGCCAGAGTTTCGACAAGGTGCTTATTTGCTCAAATAGATGTCAGCAGACAATCATTGCGTACTGTTACGCTCAATGGAGACCGTCACTTAAAGATGTTGAAAGAGTTTTTCTTTCCAGAATTACGCCGAAAGAGAATCCCTTTCAACTGTGTGTGTGTGGATTCAATAAGATGAGGGAACTTGTCACATAGCCAGGCCTGTTATGACAGAATTGCAGCGAAAATTCCCAAATAAGCTTATTTCATGAAATTCCACATTCCGTTGGCGCCCCAGGTCTCCTGACTATACTGCACCTCATTTTTTTTTCTTGTGGGGTTATTGCAAAGAGTAAGTTTACAAAACAAAACTGTACAATTTTAATGATTTAAAGCAGTGCATTCGAACAACAATTGAGGCAATTGCCGCTGCAACACTTCGGGCAGTAATGAATAACTTCTTGATAAGATGTTGCACATGTGTCACCGAAAGTGGAGGCCATTTGAATTCATTTATTTTCAAAACTTAATGAATTTTCTTAATTAAACTGTATGATTTTTCAAATGAATTTATAAAAAAATACATTACATCAATTTTACAACAAGTTATATGCGTTTCTTAGGGTCTCTTTCACCAAACATATTTAAACACAATTTAATTTAATTAATGATCTTTATTTAAAGTATGTTTAAAAAAAAATTTTATTTTCACCAACTGAAATAATGAAACACAAGAAAGTATGGTAACGTTCTGATATTTAATATGATAGCGTCAACTTACAGCTTTTTAAAAAGCTGTTTAAAAGCTATTTTAAAGCTGTTTCATGCTGTTGCAAAATCAATATTTAAATGCAGAGTGCTGGCTACTTAAACAGTATTTAAATATCCAATGAGTATATCTAGATGAAAATGAAAATCGACATTTAAATATGAATTGATATTTAAATAGAATTGGTGAAATAGGCTCTTAATGTAGCAAAATTCATCAGCCACCCTGTATATTAATTTAAAATTACATTTTTGAAAGTGTCGTAGGAGCAGAGCTTGTCACTCTCGACCGCCTAGGTTTCCAAAGGTACATATTTGATATCTTCTGCTATCGATCGTGGGATTTGACGCCAATAACCCAAGGACAAATCAAGAGCTAAAGAATACGATAGACATTGAACCTTAAGTATGTCTCTCAGAGTCATTGAAAATATATACCATCGGCTATAGAGATATGCCATCGAAGCCGTGGCGAGCATTTGGCAGATATTTTGTTTCACACATAATTCTCATAGATTCTTCTACGAGTATCACAATAAAAAAATAAATTGTAAGCTAATTCTGTGAAGACTTTCTGTTTGATTTGCAATTAATATTAATATAATATTTTGATTGGACCATGCTTTACTATTTTATTAGTATTTTTTTTTTTTTTTATGATTTAAAGATCACTGCGAGAACTTAAAAGGTATTTAATAATCATATACCGCAGCTGGTATGAGCTTTTGCTTTTGTTTTCTTCTATCAAACACTCTCAAAGATCCATGCACATGTATATACATTACTTGAGGTAAATGTAAATGTAAAAGTATATTGTAATGCAATAAACAAATGTTCAAGGGAATTAAGTATGTTGTAAAAATATATAACTTTTCTTTCAGTGATTTATAGGGCAATATAATAAACCTGTTACTTAAAGCATATTTTATCAGCAATGCAATGCAAAAAGATATGAAAGCAAAAAAAGGAATGAGCAAAGGAAAAAATTTCATTCTTTAGCAATACGTCGCTCATATAATAAAGAGGAACAAAAATAATAATAAACCGAGAAAAGACATAAAATATACGGCTACGAACAACATGATGAAGTAGATTCTCATTAACAAATTTATTATATGAAAATAACTAACAATTAACAGCGATTGTAATGCCTGTACATGAAATAGCTAAGGGAAGGCCATGTCAGCATATGTTTAGTTTCACAAAATGAGATATGAAATAACGAACACTGGCTGTTAAGCTTTTTTCACTTAAAACATACGGCTTAAGCCCATAAATTACAGGAACGAGCCAAAACTCCATTACTCAAACTTGTATTATTCATTGCTAAATTATTGGTAAGGCATGTATGGGCGTGTGTGTGTGTGTGTGTGTGTGTGTGTGTGTGTGTGTGTGTGTGTTTGTACAATAGCTTTAATATGAAAAGAAAAGCCTATTAAAAGAGCTGTTGTATAGATTTTCGGAAACAATAGATGTTTTACAAAATATTTCCAAACAATATTAAACAGGGTAATTGGACTGCAAGGTTTCCAAAAATATTTAATGAAAGCTTGGCAAAACATACACACATGTTGCATACATATCGCTGCAATGTTTACAAGTGTTTACAGGTACTTATACACCCTCATATTGAGTGAAATGTATTTTTAAACAATTTTAGAATGCCAAATTTTAGAGCCAGCTAAAACACTGGAACATAAAATCTGATTCTTCAAACGCTCTTCCTTTGGCCTGCCATTTCAAGGTTTTCATTGAAAAACGATAAACGAAAGTGAAACTAAACTCCCCCTTTAATATAGCAGCATCAAACAAAAGGGTTGTTATAGCAATTTTGATGCTCTTCTTTGTGTTTATGTTGGATTTTACTTTCAAACAAATCAAATTGTAATGAAAAGCAATTTCAAAACAAATAAACAACTCTAAAACATCCAATAAATCAACAATGAACACAATGATTGATTTCATTGTAGAAACTTTTTTTCTCCTTTTTTTTTTTTGAACCGAAAAAATTAAGGGGATTAAATGAAGCCTTTGGGTAGATTAAAATATACTACATGTACACGAATTGTGTGCATGTAATTATACACAGATAAATATAAAAACAAAAATTTGCACCGTATTAGAAAATTGTGTATGATTGGGTATAGTGGCGATAATTTCAATTTTCTACGCGGAAAAAAATTTAACTAAATTTTAAATAAAAACTTTGTAATATTCATTAAAAAATTAATTATATTTCCTCCAGCAAGGAAATAGTGGCAAGTAATTTCTTCTTGTTACTTAAAATCAATTAATTTTCAATTAAATTTTTAATAATAATAAAGGAAAATTTAATTAAATATTTTGGAAATTTCCAAGGAAAAAATTAATTAAAAAGTAGACTAAATTTTAAATAGAAACTTTCTAATATCAATTAAAAAATTCATTATATTTTCACCAGCAAGGAAATTAATAGTGGCAAGTAATTTTCTCTTGTTAATTAAAATCAATTAATTTTCAATTAAATTATTATTAATAATAATGGAAAATTTAATTAAATATTTTGGAAATTTCCAGGGAAAAAATTATTTAAAAAGTAGACAAAATTTTAAATAAAAACTTTCTAATATCAATTAAAAAATTAATTATATTTTCACTAGTAAGGAAATTAATTATGGCAAGTAATTTTCTCTTGTTACTTAAAATCAATTAATTTTCAATTAAATTGTTAATAATAATAATGGAAAATTTAATTAAATATTTTGGAAATTTCTAAGGAAAAAATTAATTAAAAATTTAACTAAATTTTAAATAAAAACTTTCTAATATCAATTAAAAAATTAATTATATTTTCACCAGTAAGGAAATTAATAGTGGAAAGTAATTTTCTCTTGTTAATTAAAATCTATTAATTTTCAATTAAATTGTTAATAATAATAATGGAAAATTTAATTAAATATTTTGGAAATTTCCAAGGAAAAAATTAATTAAAAAGTAGACTAAATTTTAAATAGAAACTTTCTAATATCAATTAAAAAATTCATTATATTTTCACCAGTAAGGAAATTAATTGTGGCAAGTAATTTTCTCTTGTTACTTAAAATCAATTAATTTTCAATTAAAATTTTTAATAATAATAATGGAAAATTTAATTAAATATTTTGGAAATTTCTATGGAAAAAATTAATTAAAAAGTAGACTAAATTTTAAATAAAAACTTTCTAATGTCAATTAAAAAATTAATTATATTTTCACCATATAGTAGCAATTAAATTATTATTGTTACTTGTATTTCTTTTTTGAAGGATTGCCTTTTTGATGAAAAGTTTTTTAATTATTTATTTTCAATATTTCCCTACCAAATAGCATTGTTAGGAAATAATAATTTGTTTAACAAAAAAAATTTTTTTTTTATAGAAGAAAAAGAAAATATTTGTGAAAGGAAATGAAAATTTTTTGTCATTGATATTAAAAATGGTTTTTGTTTTATAGACATGATCTAAATTGTATTAACTAAATATCTATAATTTTTTGCTAAATTATCTACATCTGATTTATAGTTTATTCTATTGTACGCAGGTATTTTAAGTATCTGTAACATTTCCAACAAAAAACGTCGTTTATAATTAGTTTCTTTCTCTAATATAGTTGTGTCCTCAAAGTTTTGGATAATGATTTAAAGTTGCACAATGCTGTTTTTTGTGTATTTATATGTTCGTGTATTTTTGACCTGACTTATGTCCAAATAATCTAGTTTTAAGTTTGTCTTTTGTTGCTCCTACATACACTTTATTACGACTTTCTAAATTATTTCCTATACAAGGTATCTTGTATGCTAAATAAGATAATTCTGTGTTTTTAATTCTATTTTTCGTTTCATTAAATAATTTTCGTAATGTATTACATGTTTTAAATAGAAGTGAGATTATTATTGTTATCTTAAGTTAATTTTCTTTTTTTTTATCTTGGACCAGCACTTAGAAGATGATCCTTACACATGCAATGCATTGTGCTGGAACTATAGGAAAGGGATAGTAGGAGAAATAACACAATGTTAAACTTCACTATCGTACAACTCTGCTATTGCATGTTCTTTGTTTTTATAGCAGTGCTGTAGCGCCTCCGCTGTTAAGGAGACATATTAAATATTTTCAAGCTTCGTTTTTAGTAGCCGTTTTTAGTAATTATTTTATTTCGCCAGTGCAACACAATACTGAGAAAGAAGGCCGTTCTGATGTGCCTGTGGATTGGATACAGTTGAAGCCGGTACTGTTTAGTGACCAGTGACTATGCCTTCGCTGCTGAAACCTTCCGACAACAACTGACACAAAAAACACACAAATGCACAACAGGAAAATGCGAGATGTTTTTATGAGTCTGAAACTGGGGTTGAGAACCCAGGAAAAATTTTTCGTTTTGTAGTCAACGTGAAGACTACTTCGACCATCGCCATCCATTAAATTTTTCTTAATAATAATTAAAAATTTAATTAAATATTTTGGAAATTTAAAAAAAAAATTAATAGCTAAGAAAAACATTTGTATTCCATTCCAATTGTTATAAGCATTTAAATAAAAATAAGCAATAATTTTGTGTATTTCATAGTAGAAAAAATAAATTGTTTATTGTATGTAATAATATTAATTAGCAATGTAGGTATTTTTTTATAAAAAAGTCTTTTTAATTTATTTATTTTTTCGATAATTCGCTTGGTTAGCATCTTCAGGAAAAATTGAATTTTTTTTTAGAATAAAATTATTTAACAAACATAAAATCAAAATATTTTATATTATTTGAAAAGGAAAATTTTATTCTGTCCATTATAGAAAAGTTTTTTTTGAAAAAAAAATTTTTTTTCTTTTTCATAAAAATTCAAAATAAGTCAAACTATATATGAAATATTTAACAATTATACTAGAAAAACTTAAAATTACTACTATATAAATTATAATAAATTCTCCCTATTTTTTATTAACTAAATATCTATAATATAGAGCTTTCTTATCTATAGCTGCCTTAAAATTAATTCTTCTAGCTATTGGTACTTTCATTATCTCTAACATTTCTAACATATAACGAGGTGTGTAATTATCCTCTCTATTCAATATTTCTACTCATTATCAAATTTCGGAAAGTGATTCAAGTTCGCACAATGTGAAGTTAATGCAGTTTTTTGTGTATTAATGTGTCTGTATTTTTGATTCGATTTATGGCCTGCTATTCTAGTTCTAAATTTGTTCTTTGTTGTTCCCACATAAATTTTATCTTATTTTTCTCCACTATTCCCATCACAAGGTATCTTGTATGTAAATTAGAGCAATCTAGTTTTTCTATTTTATCTTTAGTTTTACTATATAACTTGCCTAAAGTATTGTATGTCTTATGTGCTATTCTATAATTTGTTCAATCATATATATCAGATTTTTCTAATCTCTCTGATATTCTCTGATATTCGGATAATATTATTACATACAATAAAAATAGAAGAATTAATATAAATTATTTATTGATTTAAGTATTGAGCCCAAAAATTAATTAAAAATGTAATTGAATTTCTAAAACTTTTAATTGAAAAATTGAACCTAAAGTGTCAATTAAAAATAAAAAAGTAAAATTACTTTCCGCACACAAAATAAACTGTATTGAATTTTTAAGGTGAATAAACAGCAATCCCATACGTAAAATTCGAAAGTTTTTTTGTTTAACTTAATGGCAGGGTTAATATTACTGTTCATGTTAGAACGTTCATGCTCTAATTTATATATGTATATGGATAATTGGAGGATTTAAAGAAAATAAAATAATTTAGCCGCTGAGGTTTGGCTGTTTTGCTTAACATCATGAAATTATTTTCCCAAAATAATAAGCATTTGCAAAGCTAAATTAATGAAATATCAAACAAGTATATGTGTAAAAATTTCAGCATAAATTCTAATTACAGTTCGTTACATTAGGAATAATAGCGGCAAAATTTAATAAAAGAATAAACCAGAGGTCAACGGCATATTTTCATCAATTGTGTTTTAAAGCAATTCTTTTTCTTATTCTAAATCCACATTTATTATGTATATTTTTATTTTTATTGCCACTTTTAGTTTTATACTTCTAGTTCACATATGAAAGGCAATTCTCTTTCGCAAACATTATCATTCCAATCAAAATAACCTTCCCACGAATGGACACAATTTTCACGGCCATCGTTATTATTTGGTTCTCCGTTATGCCAAAAGAATTCTTTAATTGTGTTATTAGTTGCAACCCATTTGTATTCACCACGATCCTTGTGTGCACCCAACCAATAGGGAAACAGGCGACCTGAATTATAAAGCAAAAAATAATAGCAATTTTGTTAACAAACTACAAACTCCTACTACTATCACTTACCATATTCCATATTTATATACTCCTTTAAATAATCCAATTCATCTTGGCTCTCTATAGAGGCTAAATACATGCCCCTTTTTGTACACTCCTTTGAGGCATTAAGCCAATTGAGAAATTTTTTATTTTCAATGTAATATATTTTAGTACTATTTGTTAAAGTGAAAATAAAATTGAATAATAACAAAATAAAAATGAAAATTTTAGAACACATTGCCTTTTGCGATGACTACTCTACTACTCTAAAGCAACTAATGCAATGACGAATTCATTTGTATTGAAACGACACAATAAAAGGTGTTGTGGTAATAAGACATACGCAATTAAAATTGTTGTAAAGCAGACCACAGTAGAATTTACAGAGTAAGCGAACTTAGACTAAAGGTGCGGCCATGTATGGCAAATATTTGACCAAAAAACGGTAACGGAACGGCAATTAATTATATAATAAAATATAAAATATATAAAAGATATAAAAGGTATAAAATTCTAAATGGATTGGAGTAGCAATTTATTCAAAACCGATGGGGTTTTATTTAAGATAAAGATCGTTTTTCAATCAAATATATATATTTTTTTTTTTGAATAATGAAAAAGTGCTTTTGGGCAAATATTTGCCATATGTGACCGTAATTTAAGGCCTACTAACTGAACTAACAGAGCATAGTGTAATAATTTCACTGCCATAAAAACAAATAAAATTATTGTAAAAAAATTGTGAGAAATCTTCTTTTTAATCGATTATGTTTTATTATTCGTTGCAGTTACTATTTTTGAAAAATAAATAAATTTTATTTTAAGATTTTGCCAGTTTTAAGAACATTTTGCTAGGCAACGACCGATAAGGGTAAATGTGCCGTATGTCAGCAATCGAATTATTAATAATTATGCGAAAACCACATTAAAAAAGATTAGCTTCATTTTTATACGTATGTCACGTGTGTCATTTAATAAGCAAAACAATTTCTTTTAAAATTATTTTAAGAGTCTACTTTATTTGCCAGCAGTGAGAATTGAGCGATAAGAAAAACTAGATTAGTTTTACTTAAATTTAATTATTATATTTAAGAAATAATTTTGCGACGCAAGTAAATTATGTAGGAAATATTAAATTTCGCAACAAAAAAATTCTAATATTTATGGTGAAAAAAATTGTTCTCAAGGAATAATGAGTGATTTTTTTTAACAAATTTTTAATAAAAATATTAGCACAGAAATTTTGTGTTACAAAATTGTTCAAACATATGCCGTCTGCTTATTATCTGTCAACTTCAGTTTACTTGGAAACAAATCTGAAAAATTCTATTTGAATATTTTTACTATTTTTGGTTTAGTTTGTCAGTTTAATTATGGGTTTGAGAAAAAATTTCCCCATGCTTAGCTTATTCTATTTCCATTATTGAGAAAATGCACACTGTAAACTGTGAAAATATTGAGGAAGAATACTGACTATGCCTAAATCGTAGTCATAAGATATCGAATAAGATCATATTTTAAGCTGTGAAGGGATTGTAAACAATTTAAAAAAAATTAATAGCTAAGAAAAATATTTCAATTCCAATGCTTATTGCGTATTAATTTCTATTTGTATGAAGAATGTTGCTTATATACATACATATACATATATGAAATAAAATTAGATAAGCATTTAAATAATAACAACCCATCATTTTGTGTATTTCATAGTGAAAAAAAATTTATTAATTTATTTAATTTATTTAACGGAGGGTGGCGATGGTCGAAGTAGTCTGCACGTTGACTACAAAACGAAAAATTTTCCAGGGTTCTACATCACTTTCAGACTCATAAAAAACACCTCGCATTTTTCTGTTGTGCATTTGTGTGGCTTTGTGCCAGTTGTTGTCGGAAGGTTTCAGTGCCGAAGGCATTGTCACTGGTCACTGAACAGAAAAGCCTTCAGCTGTATCCAATCAAAAGGTACATCACAATGCCCTCCTTCGTCGGTATTGTATAACACCGGCGAAGTAAAATAATTACTAAAAATTGCTACTAAAAACGAAGCTTCAAAAATTTCATACGTCTCCTTGACTTGAGAGACGACGCTACAACACTGCTATAAAAACAAATAAAGTGCAAAAAGCAGTGTTGTAAGATAGTGAAGCTTCACCTTCTGTCATTTCTCCTTCTCTACCCCTTGCCACAAGTTCTAGCACAATGCACCGCATATGTAGGGGTCATCTCCTGAGTGCTGGTCCAAGATGAAAAAAAAAAAATTATTGAGCAAAAATATTAATTAAAAATTTAATTAAATTTATATTAAACTTTTAATTGAAAAAAAAACCATTATAATCCAGTTAAAGCTGTTAATTAAAAAATAAGAAAATAAAAGTGCTTTCTGTGCGCAAAATAAAGTAGATTACATTTTAAGATAGAAAGCAGAAGAGCAGTGCAAATTTATACACATATTTGCAGTCTGCAAAAAATTAATGGCAGTTCATATAATTGCGGATAATACAGGGTGTCTGGTGGCAAATTCATATTTTTAAATACGATTATTTCAAAAAGTAATAAAAGAAGCGGAGGGAGAGTGGCGCCGTTGGAATTATCGATTATGCGTATTTACCAGTCACGCTGTCGCAGTGCTCGAGTGAGCATCGCGCGTTCGCTGCGGAGACATTTTTTAAGAGTTATGATTCTTACGTAATTGCCCGTCTACAATTTTGTTCAAACTTCGGTATTCGGCGTATAAGTGATGGGACCGCGTGTAAATTTAATTCGTTTGTGGCTGCAGAGATTCCGCGCAACTGCTTCGGCTATGAATGGCCCGCGGCCAGGGCCCAGTCGATCGAAAAACATTGACCTGGTCGAAAGCAGTTTACGAGAAAATCCGCGTCTTTCAATACGGAGAAGAGCAGCCTCACTGGGTCTTCCAAGAGCGATTATTCATGAAATTTTAAAAAAGTATCTTAAAGATCTGGATGACATACTCTTTAAAATATAAAATCCGCATTTACATTTTATCGTTCAATGCTCTTAATAAAACTTTGTGTCAATTATTACGTGTTTTATTTAAGTTTGAAAATATAAATCTGACACCCTTTATAATTGTAAGATGAATGCGGGTCTTACAAACGGCAAACTAAGATAATTTCAATTATTACGTCCTATTTTACTGCGGGCAGAAGAATCGGTAAATATCCCCGACGACAATTCAAGTGGCCTTTTGTAATTATCATTCGTACGGTATCGGTAATTGTTCCCTCAATGCATACAAATCATGACAACTTATAGAACAAACTAACTGAGAAGTCTACACCAACATCAATGTAATAAAGTAAATATATTGTACCCTGCGTTAATTCAGTTAGTATGTACCTTACAATCAAGGTAGATGTAACATAATAAAGGGTGTCCGAACAAGAACGCAAAATTTTAATTTAACGCCATTCGAAGTGTCATTGTTTGACATGTGAACAATTGTTATTGTTTGCTAGTAGAAGGTACGAGGTTAGTAAAAATGGAGCGCATTCTCATTGGGAAATTTTTTTACCAAAATGGTGAAAGTGACAAAAGATTTGCATCTTCATTCTTCAATTGACTCAGGAACTAAAGCCAGCTGACCATGGACAGCGAAGAGAGTTCGTTAATTGGGTATTGGAGAGACAACATGGAAATGCTTGCGTTCTTGTTGGGACAACCTTTATATTATTTATAAAGAATTACGTTACTAATAAAGCTTTTTTGGTTTATATGCATTTGTTGACATTGTAGTAAAATCTGTATTTTTGCTAATATGTTAATAATTTTCTAACCAAAGGCGTATCTTGGTTAATTTTACATTATTATCAATTAAAAAGTCTACTTAGAATCTTTTGCATTTCAGGTGACGATATATTTGTTTATATAAAAAAAAAATATATTCATATAAAAACTAAGTGCATATAAAAATCTGTTTGAAAACCTTGGAAATTATTTCTTAAAGTAAAACATCTAATTACATTTAAGTGAGCATTTAAACTTAAATATATTTATACACTTTTTCTACAAATTCTGGTAAATGTTTTGTAAAATGGAAGGCTTTTAAGCCTTTTCAAAGCTGTACATAAGAAACCAATATTTCATTTAATAAATTCACATTAAGATAAAAGTAAAATCACATGCCAATGCATTATTAGCAAATTACACTAACCGACAAATTTGAAGTTTTCGCAGAACATCTGATACTAGAAAATAATACAGGACTCAGAACAAAGTGCAGAATATTGTTGGGCACTTTGTACGAATACCTTTTATTTAGAACTGCATAATTATGTATTTTATATAATCTTTTTCCAATAATTATTAATTAAAGTATAAATGAGTTTGTTTTCATAAGTAAATTGTCAGCTTTAAATTCCTATAAAAATTTATTTTGTACTGAGAGAAAAAACGATACAGCTTTCGAACTAACAGTGATAGAATCATAAGATTTAAAATAGTTGATAATAAATAGTTCATAAGAACTAAAAACATAGAATTAAAAAAGGATTTTATTGTGGAAACTTGCAAGGATACGGAAAGGTATTGTTTTAAAGGGCTTACAGTGCCCGCTCGCTGATCCGAAGGTGTGTAATCCGAAATGAATTTATAACGTATTACATACGCTAGAGTCCGCATTGTTTGCAAGCTCGCTAAGCCGAATTTTTCTTTTTTTTTATTCTAGGTTCAACTTACGGTTCAGGCAGTTTTTCTCATGTGCATTTCTGTGTCTTTTTGTGCGAGTTTTTGTCGGAACGTTTCAGTGGCGAAGGCATTATCACTAATCACTGAACAGTACCGGCTTCAGCTATAACCAAGCCACAGGCACATCAGAACGCGAAGTAAAATAATTAATAAAAACGGCTACTAAAAATTAAGCTTCAAAATATTTAATACGTCTTCTTGACATCAGAGGCGCTACAACACTGCTATGAAAACAATGAACGTAGAAAAGCAGAGTTGTAAGATAGCGAAGCTTCCCTCCTGTTATCTCTTTCGTTTAGTTCCAGCACAATGCATCGCATGTATAGGGGTCATCCCCTGAGTGCTGGTCCAAGATAAGACACACAAAATTTTGCAAAACATAAATTTTAAATTAAAAAAAAAATTGATTTTACAAGATAAAGAATTTAAAATTTTTAATTTATAAAATTTTTTTTGGATTTACAGAAGGTATTATAATTGAATTTTTTATGGAAATTTGTCTAATAACTATAAAAGTTCTATAAATAAAAATTTTTTTTTATAAACACAGCATTAAGAATTTAAATAATATCGATCTGTTGGTGCAATACCGTCGTAATTCAAAAAATCTTGAACTGAGAAAAATGCATTTGAAGTTTTGAGCCATCTTTTTGATAGTATTTGCGTTTACTAAAGTTGTTTTTTTACAAGTTTTTAAATAAAGAGGCATGTTTTGTAATGTTTTCTGTTTGTAAATTTCATAAATTGTCATAAAGGAAATATTTCATTATTGCAAATAAATATTGTTGGAAATAGCTGGAGGCCATAAAGACATTTGAAGCTGTAGAATCTGAGGCTTAAATCTAGTTTATGGAAGCCACTCAGAATTTAAAAAAAGTTACTTCATCTGATAGAAAATTTAATTAATTTTCAAATTTTTTTTTTTTACCTATTTTTATATTAATAACACTAATTATTTAAGCTTAAGGTCTTTTCAATATATTTAATATTTATTCCGATGCGATATTTCGCTACTCCTTTGTGTAGCTTCTTCAGGAAAATTGGGAAGGCAGCCATACCCATATTGTTGCAATGAATCAAACACTTATAATCAAAATGGCAAAATATATCGACGACTTTGTAGGTCCGTAACTCCCAAACTATGCGTTGCCGAAGATTTTTGTACTAAACTTTTTTTTTTAGAATTTAATTTTCTATTACCTAAGATACTTTTTTAAATTTGGAGTGGCTTCCATAAACTAGATTTGTTCCGAATCTGAACAGTTAGTCTTTCCTTTAGATATATATTTCCCCAAATATGATTTCTGCATACCCAGCTCAAAAAATTCAAATTTTCAATTACAACGGCTCGATATGCTTTTGTCAGTCAGTGACTTTTCCAACTATTTATTATTATTATTTGCATATAAATATATAAGATGACTTCTCGTGTTTGTGAATTATAACATTTTGCAGTTAAAGGAGCGACTTAAGTTCATCTAAAAGTATGCACTTTGCATTTCACAGTCGGTTAGTGTTCTTACATAAATTAATAATGACTGGATGGTAATAACAAAATGTTTTAAGACCATAACATTTATTTTTGAATTTTGTTAAATGAGCAAAATGTTTGTTTGTATATGCCACAGACCCAGTTGACCATGTATTTAAGACACTTGCAACAACGGCTACACCGAAAATATTTCTAAACAAAAGCGCACAAATTGTGCATAGATCGTCGCAGACTATGTCGTCTCTAACACATTTGACAACTGGGGGAAATTATTCTCAAATTGCTGTTTGTGCGGTCTTATAAGAATTTGGTAGCCATTTGCTTGAAAATTTCGTCAACGATTTGCTTGAGCTGTTTTCACTTTGGATTTTCTATTGGCTTTTAGCCATCGTTAAACAAATGGCCAAGTGGGTTAGATATTGGGGTAGAGAGAGTAGATGGGTGTGTATGCGTGTGGTTTAATGTGAATGCATGTGTTCTATGCACACATACCCGCAAATACTTTTTGAATATTTTGTATTCAAATAGAAAAGGTAAGCACCAGAGTAGAAATAAGTTCAAATATTAAAACGTAAGCAGAAATTTCTATTCATAATTTATATACTTCGGGATGATTTAATTAAATTATCATTATTTACAAATAAGCAAGGAAGTATTTTTGGAAGACAAAACCAAAAAACGAGTACGGCAAATTGTTGAATGGAATCAAAAGGATTTTATTGTGTTTTATTCAACAACATAATGTTTAATAAGAATTTTGTTGGGCAAACCTTCAGTAAAAGAGATGTTGGCATTTATTATTCACTGGAGTATTTTTGTGGCTAAAAAAAAAAGAGGGTGATTTTTTTTTTTTTTTTGAGGGCAGCATATTTGCTTTCGGTAAGATTTTTTTTTTTTTTTTATCTTGGACCAGTGCTCAGGTGCTATCCCCTACATATGCAATGCATTGCACTGGAACTAGAGAGAAGGATAGGGAAGAAATAGACAGGTGGTGAAAGTGGTAGGAAGATAGAGCTTAATTCTTGCACAACTCTGCAGTTGCGTGTAAATTATAAAGCAAAGTTGCGGCGTCTCTGATGTTTTTTTGACGCATTATTTTTAAGCTAATGGAGCCATTTGATTTATTATTTTACTTCGCCGACGTTTTATTGCTGAAATACCGACGAAGGACGGTGCTGTAGCACAGAAAACTCAGAAAAATTTTTTTTCTGATTTGACCCGGCTGGGAATCGAACCTGGGTCTCTCTAGAGGAAACTCTAGTGATTTTAATATGTACTAATAGCCCATTTACATTGCCATGCAATTCAAATTAATTTGATTTGAAATCTATTTTGAAATGTAGACCGTTTACATCACACTTTTTAGCTGGATGCTTTTTATGACACATATTTTTCATTATAGTATTTGACATTTGATTCTAAGAAACCATCTACGCTCTCATATTAATATACCATGGTACAATTCGGTTGCAGATTTGTGTTACAAACAGCGGAAGTTTTCGTGAACCTGTTGCCAGTGTATTAATTAAAATACCTTTTGTTTTAAATGATTTCAGTTGAATATTTTATTTAAAAGCAGTTAATGCTTCTAGCATAATGTAAAGGTAAAACGGAAATAAGAAAAACGATTAAGTTAACATATGACAGTTCATAAGAAATGTAGTAGTTACAAAGTTGTATGCATTTGGGTTGGTAGGGAATTTTTTTTATTTTAAATTGGGGTTTTTTGAAGAGGCTGCACTAGACAAACCAGACAACAAAAGTCGAAATTATCTTTAGATTATGCTTTGTACATCTTTTTGATTAAAATATGACTAGTTGTTAACTTTGTTTGTTAAAAATTGTCTATTAAATGCTAAAATAAATTAAGTGTTCTTTAAATTTATGATAGTGCTAGTAAAAAAAATCGCTTTTCTGTCAAAAATAGATGCTTTCACTTAATCGGCAATTAAACACGCATTTATCCATGGATTTTCGTGAAATAGAGTTCAGTTTATTTCTATTACATTCACCTTTAAGATTATGTGGTAAAATTGGTAAATATTTTGTGCTTTCTATTTTTTTTACGAATTTTTTGAATTAAAAAATTAGGTAATTTTTCCAAAAAAAAATTTTTTTTTTTAGATTTGTTCAACAATAACTCCAATATTAATAGCTAAATACAAAATTGATAATAACAAAACTGAAAGCTGGTGTAATTTGAAATTTTTAAACGTTTTGTATAATAATATTGAATAAGTTTTACCAAAGTTACGACCAGCGGTAGGGAGCAGGCTCTTCAAAAACATTTTTTTTACAAATACTTTACCATAGAATTCGAAATAAGGATGATTTCTGTAGTTAGGTGACCATAGCGGATTAAAAAAATATAGTGGTTATAAGTGCAATTTTACGTGTTGCATAGTGTAATTGGAGTGTATGTGTATGTGTATGTGTGAACGTCAGAATTCACTCCGTGTTAAGAGACACTATGAGCAGCTAGCCACGCTAATCTTGAACACATCTGTGTTATGCGAATGTTTTTTGCACTGGTGCTCTGTGTTATTCTCAATGAACATTAGAGCAGACTGTTATATTTTCGTTTTGTATTATTTTGTTAATTCGCAACTAAAATAATACATTATTTATTCTGGCTTTTTATCTCATAAAGCAAACACTAAAAAATCACCTTATACCAAAATATTACAACTTTTTCTTCCAACAAAAATTATTATAGGAAACAAAACACCATAAAAATAGCTAATGAAACGTAGACAAAAAAACGTGCGGTATAATATTTGCCTCTGTTAAGTACTAAACGTTACAATTAAAAGAAAAAAACAAAACAAAACAAAACAAAACAATAATAAGAATGTCTGTTCATGTATTCTTATATTTATGTTTGTTAGGTTTCGTTGGTTGTTATCGGTACAGTTCTTATGTTATGTTTTATGTTCAACCGCGCACGCACATGCATGCTTACGAGTGGCGGCAAGCTTTCTTTTGTTTCTGTATTGTTTAACACTTTTATTTTCTTTTAACAGTTATAAGCATGTGGAAAATTTCTTCATTAAATAAACTTAGCGGTCATAATATTGTTGATGATGGGTTTCATTTACCAGCAATTAAATTTGTGCACAGAACCACGATAAATCCCTTAATTGGTAACCATAAAATGTACAAATGAATTGTAAGTATTCTCTAGAACGAATACATCATTCGCTCTTATAGTTTTGTGGAGTGCTCTAATAGCAGAATATATAAAAGAGCACAGCAAACAAAATCTTAGAAGAAATGCGAATTTTTTTTTTTTTTTTTTTTTATAACTTTTTAGTCAGAAACTGGAGTTGAACCCAGGTCTGTTTTTGGTTTTGTAGTCAACGTGCATCACTCAAATATAAAAAAAAATTTCCGTTAAAATTGTGGTCGGGTGGACAACATGGATACTGCGATACATTTTCTCTGTCATAACGTTCATGGACATAATGTCCTTTAACGTTACCTTACGACACCTGTTGGAACTGTAGTCCAAAGAAATGTTATTTTAATATTTTTTTTACAATAATTGGGTCAGGAAAATAATTAAATTAATCAAAGAACAACATTTGAAATTTTGTTTTTTAAAAGTTGTTGTTATTTTGAACGATATTGAGTGACATCGTGTGCCATGCAGTCAATTTTCTTTCTTTGTTGTTTTCCCAAAAACGTATGTACTTTTTTGTATATTCATAAAATTATTTAGAAATTTATTTGAATTATGCGAATTATAAAAATAAGTCACTCACACAAGTACTCGGTTAATCGAGAAATATCCAAGTTTTTAAATCCTTTAATTCTTTCCAACTTAAATTAATCAAACTATACATTTTCAAGAATTTCCTCTGAATGATAATTAGGTCTTTCGTTAAAGAAAATTTAAACGTATTAATGTATTTAACAGCAAATTTATTTGCTTGCTGGGTTAGCAATAGTGAGTGTAACCATTGTTTTATTTTTGTTTTCTTATCATAATTGTTACTTGAGTGTGTGTGTGTGTGTGAACGATGAGATTCTTTATGTTTCAAGGGATAGTAGTTCCCTCATACGTTTGCTATACGTATGTATTTGTTTTTAACTACGATTTGTGGTGGTAATTGAGACAGTAACAATGATTTTGAACTAACAAAATACAGTCACACATACAAACATACAGACATAACAGCCAAGAGGAAAAGAATAATTTTTAATTTGAAAAATACAAAAACAATTTTATTATGCAGTACCAAAGATTCGCTTATAACAATAATTATTTACTGCAAGTGTTGTGATTACCCATTAAGATAATATTTCAATTACACTTTAGAAATGAGTAGAAAATTATTTTCCATTAGGGAAAATTAAATGTGATTCAATCTCAGATTGTTTTAACTTTTGCCATAACTATTTGTTTTTATTATAATTATCAAAATTTCAAATTGACCTACAAACATTTCGCAATAAGCTGACAATTATTACTATGAGAAGAAAAAGCTTATGCAAGCAAAAATTTTGCAAATTCATATAAACAATAAAGAAAAATTGTTAATCATGTTCGTCCTAGAAATCTTCATTAAGGGGTATAAGACAACATCTGCGGGACTTATTGCAAAAGAATTTAATTGTGGTGTTTTATAAAAATTTAAACGTTTATGAGATTAAACATTTCGATTAACACTTGCAAAATAAATTATCTGAAAAACACTAATGGTGTTTTCTTTTCTGACAAAAATGTTACATATATGCTACATTTCGTTACTATTTCTGTTCCATTCTAAAATATATGTAACATTAAAAAAAGCTATTTCGTTCCTTTCTAAATATGTTGCACAAATAACTGGCAAAATATGCAACATATTTGACCCTCTACTCTCAAGTCGGGGTGATATACTAACCTTTTTTACAACTTTGTTAAGTACTTTTTTATACAAATAAGAATTATGAAAATCAATATATTCTTCACTTTGATTAGAGTTCGTCAGACTTTTGTTAGAGGAAGATTCTGTTCAATTTGTTATTTATTTTAATGTAAACTTTTTTGATACATTTTTGGTTTAGACTTTTTGCAGTTTGTTCTAGGTAATAGCAGCTGATTAGAAAACAATGTTGCTGACGATTTTTATTGAAAATAGGGTGCTAAAAACCGTAGAAACAGTGAAACGCTAAGTATACATGTGAAATGTGAAATATAATGTGAAATCTCAAATATTTTGTACCATTGTGTCAATAAAAAATGTATCACTTTTTAAAGGTATGGGCAAACTGTAGAAAATGTTATCCATCGAAAGGGCAACATTTTTGTTCAGAAAGGAAATCACCATAATACTGTGTCAGACTCGGTTGGCGGTATCTCTTTCAACTCTCCATATGCTATTGGCACGGTCTTTTGTTCGAGACCTTAAGAGTTAAGACTTATTTATAGTTATATACTAATATATTGACAAATTTAATTTGGGAAATCCCCTAGTTATATGAGAAAACATATATGTTAACGAGCGACATGAAATCGCATTGTAGGAGTGCCCTGTTAAAAGGAGCATTACTGTTTTTATACATCTTTTAGCATGAACATTGAGTAACTCTGAATGAAAACTCTCCGTCGAATCGACGAAGCTCATTTACTCTTTAGCAATAATAGTCTGTTCAAGAGAAAAGGAGAAAAGGTGGCAATTTATATTTTTAAATACGATTATTTCAAAAAGTATATAAATGGTGCGGATGGTGGTGTCGTTGGAATTATCGATTCTGAGCATCGCGCGCTCGCTGTGGAGCCATTTTTTAAGAGTAATGATTCTTACGTAATTGCTCGTCGACAATTTTCTTCAAAGTTCGGCATTCGGCGAATAAGTGATGGACCGAGTGTAAATTTAATTCGTTCGAGGGCCCAGTCGATCTTTAAGGACTCCGGAAAACATTGAACTGGTTGAAAGTAGTTTACGTGAAAATCCGCTACTTTCAATACGGAAAAGAGCAGCCTCACTGGGACCTCCAATAGCGATTATTCATGAAATTTTAAAAAAGGATCTGAATTTCCATTTTTTTAAAATTCAAATCGTTCAAGCACTGAAAGAAAGTGACTTTGATTTACGCCAACATTTTCGTGAAACGATGTTGAAGCGTTCTCGCACTGTAAATCTCTTTTTGTGGCGCGACGAAGCTCATTTGCACTTAAACGGCCACGTCAACAAGCAAAACTGTGCTGTCTACTTCTTAATACTGTATGTCACTTTAGTTTCACAATTCACTAAAAAAAAAAAACAAGTACTTAGTTTTTCATAAAATTCATAGTAGCACTTTAACACAATTATTTCTTTTAACTTGTGCAAAACAACCTGTCTGCAACACTCAATTAATGAAACTAATTCTTTCCCTCTAAAAAAAACTAAGAACACTCTGTTTGCTTATCATAATGGTTCTTAATCCCATATTTGCTATTACAAATTGCATATAAGAAGTTAAAGTATATTGTCAGATGCCATATGCAACACCAGGACATAAAGGGTTAAGACATATATTGTGCCTACTTTCAGGAAAAGTTTGTAGACTCATTTCTAACTGTTAGAAATAAATTTACACTACGTCATGGAATTATTTCGCAAGCATTTCTATTTAATTTTTTTTTTGTGAACATCTAGAAAAAGCTGTAGGTACATAAGGAAACATTGACAAGGTATGTTAAAAATTTAGCTTTTACTTTTCACGTTTTTCTCTATAGAGATGAATTAAAATGAATTGCTTAAAAATAAAACAAACAAATAAAATTCATTTACTAGCATCTCAGCAACTTCTCTTTTTATATAAATTTTGCATACAATAACTAATTATAAATACAAAGCAAGACAATTAAAATATTTTTACACTTTTCACAATATCATTTGCGTAGTTGCTCGTTTACGATGTATTTTCCGTAATTTCCGTAGATACGCCACTTTTATAGTTTCTTTTAAATTATAAAATGAAAACAAAAAACAAGTCATTTGTTGGGATTTCAGCTTGCATTTAGATAAATGCAAACATCAAAAAATTAATCAATTTTATGGCGGTGTTGTTTCTTCAAATTGCTTAACAAGAAAATAAATCAGTAACAAAACAATCAGTAACAAAAATATTAGAAAATTATAGTAAAAAATTTTAAACAAAAACAATTAAAAAGGGCAAAAAAATAACGGGGAATAAAATTCTCGTATTCTATTTATAGAAAATAATAAATATATAAAGCTGACAATTCACATCTACTGATAACCATACACGGTGAACAAAACACGAAGAACGCTGATGATGAAAGTGTAGCAGCCTTCGAAAACAACATGTTGTTCCGTTCTGCTAGTGTTTGTTGTCAGTGTAATTTACAATTTTATCTTTGATTTAGTTTGTTTCTTAGTAACTAGCACATGTAATTTTGACTATCTGTATGTATAGAAATATATAAAATGCAATATAAATCTTATTTAAAAGAAAACAAAATTTTTCTGTTTTAATCAAACTGACATACATTTGCAAAAATAAGTTTTTAATTTCCGCAAAGCCGAAAAAAATATTTGGGAACAAAATATTCTTAAACAGACAGAATAAAGCCTTCAAATAAATTTTTATTATTATTTTTGTTTGTCGCATATTAATATTATTATTTAGTATTTATATAGAATTAAACAGTGTTTGGGAAGAAAAATGTACATCCTCTAAAGGCTTCTCAGCAGTCAAATTGTGCATGTAGTACAGCATACTTCCTTCATTCTACTTTTCCTTCAGTTTAATCAATTATAAGGTCTATGAAAATACATAGATGTTTTTTTTTTGTGTTTATATACTGTGGTTGCCAAAATATGTATACTTTTTGAGCGCGCTATTGTTATTTTGGCAAATAATTTTACTTTTGAAACAGCCGTTTTACGTAACTTTTTGCTACTGTAGTCAGCTGTATGTGACAAACTCAGTAGATAATATTTCAGACAAACAAAATTACTGTTTTTCTTTTTGTTTTTGTATTGTCGTACAGTTGCACAGACATTATAATTGATTGATCTTGATTCCGACTATTCAATTACCATCAGTATTAAAATTATAAGTTTTACAGGGAATTTAAGCACTGGCAGTCGTTGTCGCATCTATACGATTGCATTCCACGTATAGTATATTTTATTTACTTTAAACCTTCTGTTAATGATTAAAAAACAGAACCTTTAAGTGCAAGACAAGTTATCCGGATACACAAAAATCTGCAGAAAATTATGTAAAATAAGTCTGGGATTTACAAGACACGTACATTTGAAGTAAAGTTTTAATCTATTGTTAGCGATATTTTTGTTTCAAATAGTTCTTTTATACATATATAGGTACTTGAGTACCTTACCATGCTCCTGAAAGAGTTCTTATTTTTGCAAATAACATGCAGGTAAAATGAGTTTTTTTACGTTTATTTTTCCTTTCAGCAAATAAATATTTCATTGTGATATTTTCATATCGACTTTCTGTTATTTTATTATTAGTAACAATGTACTAAAAATATATTTTTAATGATCGTTTTTTTTCATATGAATTATATGAAAGTACACGGTACCCGGACCTTGCCATAGTGTTCAGGGTATTAGAAATAAATTGATCTGCAATGGCTATTCAAATTATTTCCTTAGCTCAAAGTCGATATTTATTTAAAATTTATTAAAATTTAGAGTTTTGTAAAAGTTTCCAGTATATGGATCATCAACTTGTATAAAAAAAAAAATAATAGTAAAACGCTAAAGTTATCCGCGTACTTTAATATTCATATAAGGGTTATATACCCGCAAAGAGGATTTTAATTTCTTCGATTCGAGTATGGAAGTACGAAATCGTAGTCAAAAACTATTGTTTTAATTGTTTCAAAATTTAAAGTATTTTTATTTAAATTTTCTATTCATTTATTTATGCACTTCACTGTTATATAACCTTTAGACCAGATTGACGTAGTCACAAATGGCTAATGATTCACTGACAAATTTCCAGCTTTTGAACGAAATGAGAATGGATTATGAAATGCAAAATGAAATGCATGTGCCATTAGCTCAGGGTTACCAGCATATAAAATTTAAAAAGAAACACACACAGAATTATCACACAAATTATCCCCTGCTCTGCAACATGATATTTTTGCTTTATTTTAAATTGTTTTTGGAAACAAAACATTTTTCCTATTTTGCTATATAATACATATATAAATATAAGAATGAATTAATTGCATGAGTTAAATAAATATGAGATGGAATACTACCGATTTTGAAACGATCGAAAAGTTTTAATTTTTTTTAAACTTTTGCGAAATATTGATACATCATGAAGTATATTTAAAGAACCGAACATGATTTTATTAACTAGACTGCATACTAAAAGAAAATTATATAAATTTTCTTCAATCACATCAAGCCACAAGCGCCAAAACATAAACCTTTTGGAGGGAAAACGTTTGCCTTATAATTTAATATTCGTTTAAGAATTGTGTGTACTCGTATGTACATACGTACTTCTGAATTGTTCTTGCTACGATATTTCGTAAAGTGAAGCGACTGATCGTGAACTATTCATTCTTAGCAAAAAAAAACATTGTCGATAATCATGTTGCTTACGTTTTTTGTTATGGCTCCGTTGTTTTTTGTTTGTTCCGGTTCGTTGGTTGGTTTAGGTGGTACCCTTGCCGCGGAAGGGGGGTTAATTAGCACAAAAAATGCCGTTTAGATACCACAAAACTCTCATAATTCAAAAATGGAAGTAACTAATGAGGACTGTAGTACTCATCAAGAATCGCCACATCCAAGAATCTCACCCGCCTAGTGCGGATCATCTCCTCGATGCCATCGAGATGCGCAAAGAACGAGGCTCTCAGCGTCTTTTATCTGCTTCTGCAGAGGGTGGGCCCCTCGCACGCTAGCTGGGAAAATGACTCCCCACTATCGTACTCATCGAAGCTCCTGCTTAATGCATTTCCACCTATTCTGAGGTGTCAGGCGTGCCTCCCCAATGGCCAGTGGACAGTACAGACAACGTGGAAAATTTAGTTTCTTAACATCTTTATAAGGTTGTCGGTCCTCTGCTTGCATACTTAGTCGAAGTCTACCACTAAATGGAGCAGAACTCCAATCTCCTCCACCTGCTTTCTGACTTTCGCAAAAATTCTAGCCATAGTCTCCGCTTAAATCTCGCTACTCGGTAATCTTGCAAATAATAGTTTGACTCAATATTAAATTAAATTCTACCAATATTAATATTGTAATTTTTTTTTGTTGTAGCGCCTACTTTTAACACTCCCATGACATACTTAATTAAGAGCGTCAGAGTTCTACCGTGAACAGTAGTGTTAACTTATCGTTATTTATAAAACTCACTAAATTGAAATGGTAAATAGAGATAGATACCTATATTGTTCTGAAAACATCTGAATTGTCTTTACTTTTTAATAATTTTAACAATTTGAATTATTTCGTTTTGAAATTATTCAGTTTTACTTTGATTTTCAGTCTGTACGAGGTATAGGACGTAGATCACGGTGCATCCCTATCCACTTGCTAGAGACCTGCTAGTCTTCGAGGGTCACAGAAGACTCAAAAGGACCCAAATATTTGATCTGATGGAATGAAAAGTCTGTGTGACCATCGGGTTGAAATTGCAGTGGCAATTAAAACTATTTTTTTTAAGATTTGAACACATTTTGTAAATTTCATATTGAAAGATCCAAAATTAAAAATAACATTAAACTAAAAAAAAAAAAACTTTGATTTTCAAAAAACTTTTCAAAAGCACCATTCACAAAGCCATCCATATTCCTGCCATATCTGATTACTTAGATTTATTTCAAGCTGAACGCGTGTCAAAAATCATGACTCTCATACCACAGTAATAAATATAAAAAATAATTTTGACAAAGAGTGGTTGGGAGTAATGATCAGAGTTTTTGAAGTGGAGTGGCTGATATGTTTACATATTGAGAGTGATAAGGGAAGTGAGAATGCTTTGGTGAGAGGAACAGATGGTTAGTGGGAGATATAAAGACTTAAATCATGGTAGATTAAATAAGATAACCACAGTAGCACATACGCTTAATGTTTACATTACAGAGATGTTTCTAAACTGCTGAAGTCAGCGTGTATTTATGTTTTACATTTTTAAGAAAACATTTATCGCTCTGTTATTTTTACATACACAGGGAACTGAATGTGACATATCTCTGAATGTTTATATCAACGAAATACGTAGGGTTTTTTTTTGTACAACTGGGGTTGCCTTATTCAGCTCATAATATTTATATGCTTACATATGTACAATTAAAAAAAAAATATTGGTACTTTTCATTAATTTGGAGTTTATTAAAACAAAAGAATTTGGAAAATATGAGCACGATTGCTGTAGACGAAAGTTTTTAGCAAAACACACCATTGATTATTAATTTTTTTTTTTTTTTTATCTGGGACCAGTACTCAGGAGATGACTCCTACACATGGGAAGCACTGAGCTGGAACTGTAGGAAAGGAATAGTAGGAGAAACGACAGGAGGTGAAGCTTAATTAATTATTTTGCAGCTCTGCTTTTGCACGTTCTTTGTTTATACTCGTAGCAGTGCTGAAGCTTCGGTTTAGTAGCCATTTTTGTTATTATTTTACTTCGCCGGTGCTACACACTTAACTTGGCTAAGTTCAAAATATGTGCGCAAAATATTTCAGTTTGATTTCAGTTTAAATTACGATATTACTTAATTCCGTGATACCCTAAATGTTCTGTTAATAATTTGCTTAATTTTAAAATTAAATAAAAATATAAAATTAAAGTTTTTAAACATTTAAAATTTTTATAAATATGGCAATAAATATTTTAATAAGAAATTAATATTATTAACAAATTAATGAATATTTAGTTGTGTCCCAGTTCAAAGTTAATTTATCACAATAATATGAAAAAGGCTTTTTTGTACTAACAGCCGCTACCCAAACAAGTCCGGAAAGCGTTTTCTAGCTGTCAAAAATTCTCATGCACATATAATTTGTATGTAGCATACCGAAATACCGCGACGTCAACGCAACGCAACGCTTTACAATTTGAAAATCCGATTTTGACAGTGCGTTTAATAGTGAAGTAAGTTGCAAATAAAGAAGGTGAAAGAAATAAACATGAAAAAATATTTGTTATTAGAAAATGGAGGTAAGTAAGTCCTTTAAATCGTCCATATAACTCATTGTTTAAACTTTTTTTTATAAAACGCTTATTTAAAAATCGCAATCGCAAACACCAATAAACTTTATTGTTAAAATAATCAGGGTTGTCTTATTTATTTTTTTTTGACAACCCTGTTTTTATCGAAAAAACCTTCCGCTTTCCGCTCTTGTTTAGCTATGGCTGTTAATCAATACCAACAGACACAAACAAAATTTAATACGGGATTTAGATTTAGTAAAAAGCAAAAATATACTACTAATAATAGCTCTACCTTTTATTTGTAATGAGTATATGGACCAGCTAAACCATATGACAAGACATATGTATATAAATAATTTTAAATAAATTTTAAAGTTTCTCTCGCAGATCTATTTTAAACAATTATTAAAGCTGAAACTAATACTGGCGGCAACACTGCTCTTGAGTGAACAATACGGGTTTAGAGCACTAGAGCAGAAAGCTTCTTTGTAATAAGCTTAGTTTATAGAGTAGCACGATCAAAACAGAAAAATAATTTTAGTTTAGAAATGTCTATAAGATCGTTCGGTTGGTAGAGCGCAGCGAATAATGTGTGTGAATATATCGGCATGCGAAGAATACATGTTTAGAAAAGCAACGACAACAACAACAAATAAAAGAATTTTTATTTAAACGCATATTACTTCCAATAATCTTGTCTTATCATCAATTTTATTTGCATACAAAACAAGATTTTTTCATATAAAATATATAGTACATACATATATATTTTATATAACATTTTATATATTTATATACATACATCTGCATACATATATTGAATATTATGTGCATGTGTATTTAATTGTCTATAACTTTTGTTAAGAATTTCTTATATTTGCCATTTTTAAATACCGGTAATCCATAAAAAAAAACTAATTTCTGATTTATATATAACTATTCAAAGCAGTGAAATTATTATTGCTAACAAATTATTTGCGCCGTATACAACTAAATATCAAGCAAACTAACTGAGATAATCTAAACAATAGCAATACAAAACAAAAAAGTTACAATGTTTTTTTACAACAAAGGTGAGAAATAATTACTTATTTATAAAACTTATTAAATGTTAAAATTAAAAAAAAAAAAAAAAAAAAGTAACAATGGTATGAACTTCGTCATCAGGGTTAAACAAATTTACAGTTCAATGCAAAAATTTAGAAAAAAAATTTGTCGTGCTTGCATAAATAATATTTAAAAAAAAAGTTGAATATCCGTATACAATAAGAAAAAAAATTTTAAACAACCTGATTGTTTGCACATTTTTGTTTTCAATCGTTAAAAGTTTAGCGAATATACAGATCATTGAAATAAAATTAAATAAATGAAATAAAAATTTAATATATTGTACATACAAACATGTACATTTGTATATACGTACATGTGTATATTCATTATCATAAATAACATTAACAATTTTTCTATCTATGCTGCAGACCCTGAAACATCACCACCGTCACATGGGAGAGGAATATTAAGTTTTTTTTAATTAAATAAAAAAAACACCCATTTTATTGATTGAATAATATTTTATAGTTAATCTTAATACAGTGAATTCTCGCTTAAGCGAATACTCAGCGAGTACGAAAGTTTTGCCTCATATCTGCCCCTGTGCGCGAAATTATCGTATGTTGCAAAAACTAAATTTTACAGGCGAGCGTTTTTATTTCTCTTTTTTTATTTGCCTGACAGCAGTAACTGTCACATACGATAACATGTACATAGTGTTATCACCATAACTATAACAATTATCGCTATAATACTTTATCTGCAGATGAATTAATGGATTTAGAACCAATTTGCATAAAAAAGTCGATTTCGAAAAAAGTGTAACATACGTTAATTTCGCGCACAGGGGTCGATATGTGCATATATGAAGCCAAAACAATGAAATGAAATTTATTTGTATGATAATTTAAATCTGGAGTTATAAAAATTTTTTTCTATATATTGACCCATTAAGACAATTTAAACTTTGGATAATAATTTTAATATTTATAATGCATGTCGCTGCATGCATGTCTATGAACAAATTTTTATTTTTCATTTTAACAATTTAAAATTGTTTATCTCTGTTTCCGTCTGACTATCTGACTGTGTAAAAACTTATCAATGTTCTCACAAAGATTTTATTAAATTCCAGTTTCTTGGTAAAATGAAATGAATTTTGTTATATAAATTAATATGCAGTGTGTATCCTCATGAAAACGCATACCATTGCCATTTGAGCATTTGGGCATATACACGGTGGTCCAAGAGTAATCACCCGGATCATTAGTAATCACCCGATGTCTTTTTGCTGTAATTTTATTTAATAAAAACCTTTGGATCTGTATGTATGGTCATCAACTCTGGCGGCGGTCACTTAGCCCATATCATAAGCAGTGCCAAAATTTGTTTTCAAAAAAAATTACAGCAAAAGAACATCGGGTGATTTTGTTAAAAAATGTCATAAGGGCAAAAGACGCAGTTGTTCGTTCACATTAATTAAACGAAAATTTTTGTGTAAGAAGCGTGATGAGTTATTAAATGCACAATAGAACTGCTCTAGTTTACGAGTCGAAATTGTTGGGCAAGTTTATAAAAGTTTGTGCAAATGAATTTTCATACATTTTGTTTTCATATTTGCGAGAGTCTAAAAAAATCACAGTTTTTTCTTGGAGCGGCACTCAGTGGATGGCCCGTACACATGCGATGCATTGTAATGAACCTAATAAATAAGGTTATGTGAGAGAGGGTAGAGAGGCGTTCTTAATGGTGAACGCGTTGTATACATTAAGGACCGGGTTCGAGGAACAATTTCCCTGATTTCAAGAGTTTAAGAGTGCAGCTTTCCCAACTTTTTACTAAATAAATGTCAAAGGATGACAACTCAATTCTTGACATTTAATCGTTCGACAGCCAATTTACTTCATAACCTCAAATATTCCCACCCTGTAGGAAATTAGGTTCTGGGAGGGGGGAAAGAGGGAGTAGTGTATATGGACATTTGATTTGAACTTTCTCACTTCAGAAGTGACAGGAAAGACCACTGCAGCGAGTCTATTCGACACACGCGTTGTTCGGGCGACAAATGAGTTTAATGCGATTCGCTACTAAATCGACCACAACACCCACCGGTGACTACTGTTGGGTGCCAATAGCACACAGATTAGTACAAGTCGTATCAGGGCACATGTCATAAAATTGACGATAATTATTGGCCCCGCTTGACTTTAGGCATCAACCACAGCCGGCACATATCCAAACCGCAGTAGCCGGAACACTAACTCTAACCTTTCGGCGTGATCACGACTTCTGGAAAGAGTTTATTACACATACACCCTGTACGGTCAAAAAACTAATTTTCTCTGGGATGCATAGTGCAATACGCTATCAAATCGACTACAAATGGATGAGCACTTAATGATGTATGCGTTGTGCGCGGGAATGAGCCGGTTTCGGCTACAAGTTCTCTGATTTCATTAGGACACATCCAATTATAGTAACGATAGAACAATAAAACGCAGCCCACTTTGCGAGGATTTTAATAATTATCATGGGAACTCTCAATCTTTAATAAAACAAAAAATACAATTGACAATTTTGAATTATTTTGCGTCCAGTCCCAACAATGAAAAAGCTCCGATCGCTTATAGAGTTTTGATATTTATGGTGTCTGCTTTTCAGCCACTTTAAGGGTCAACAAGTAACGTGCAAATATTTTTAAGAAATAAAATGAAAAGTGTGGAGCACTCATTCCTCGAGATTCGTAATGAGAATTAAAGCAAATTACACACGTCAAGTGTTGCATTTAATCCGGTTCTAATCTACGGTATTTCAATAATCATTAAAAGTTTACTACAAATATTGTATGCTGCTGATGGCCGAGTAGTTATTGTTTTGTCTCTGCAACCAGAAGGATCCGGCTCGATTCACGGTCAAGTCAAAAACGTTTTATAATTTGTCTGTGCCACAGCAGCCTCCTTCGTCGGTATTTCAGAAATAAAACGTCGGCGAAGTAAAATAATAAATGAAATGGCGCCCCTTAGCTTAAAAATAATGAGACACCGTAACTTTGATTTCTAATTAACACACAACCGCGGACTTGTGACACAAGCTCCATCATCCTACCACTTTCACCAACTGTATATTTTCTGCAGTATTTCTCTAGTTTGTGTGGAATGCACTGCATATCGTCATATAAAACGTAAAACCATGTAACTACGATTTTTTAAATTTAGCAGGAGAAGGAAAACACGTAATAAAGTAGTTAAGTAAGTTCCTTTAAAACCTGGACAAAATTAACAGAATCACTAATTTATAGTAAAAAAAAAAAAAAAATTTATTTTTAGAAAACTCGATTTGGAAATTTTTGTCACTTACATAGTTTTACGTTTCTTATGACGATATGTAGGACATATCGCCGGATAACTAGTTCCAGATAAAAAAATATAAACCCCGTTTTTAGTTGTGTCAGTTCAACTTTTCGGTTCTTTCTCGTGTAAAGTTAGTTACGGCCTTTTTATATTGAGCTGAATATATGTATATGTACTGATGTTCCCACAAATCCCTCTTGAAAGTAGACTTTATATTTGAAGATTTGTGTAGCGAACTTGGGCTAAGTTTTTTATAAAAATTTTAAACGTAGAAAAGCTTAAAATAAATTTCTGAAAACAGAAATCCATTATTATTGATTAGTTGAAATAAAATTAAATGAAGTGTGATAGAAATCGTATATGTCAGTTGAAATGCGCTTAAAGTTTTAAAGAGCAAGAAAACTACAAGTTATAAATAATAAAAAAAAAACTTGCTGCGAAATAGTA
This sequence comes from Dexiosoma caninum, assembly GCA_963924685.1. NCBI lineage: Eukaryota > Metazoa > Arthropoda > Insecta > Diptera > Tachinidae > Dexiosoma > Dexiosoma caninum. The sequence continues at coordinate 14,231,481 of OZ004727.1, forward strand.
AGTCGTGTTTTAAATAAATTTAAATAATTTGATGACGAAGGTCAAAATCATAAAGAAATTAACTGCAACTCTACACACAGCTTGTCGAGTAAATGTTTGCAAGGAAATTATCACACAATAAATAACTAATTTTTCGTATCTTATTACGAAACTTTTACTCTATAAGTGGAAATTTTTTTTCAATCATCTTTCATATCCATGATGAATCAAAAATGATCATTATTTTTATTAATATGATAACTCTTGCGTGAGATCGGTTATTTTTCTTCAGCATTTGAACATTTCTTTTGAAGTAAAAGCAGGGCAGCCGCGAATAACGTTGTAAGTGAAACAAGATACGCCGCTGTAACAAAATTTTGCTTGAATGTGTGTAAAATTATTCAACCCTATAGTGAATACTTCTTCCCTCGAAATGTTTTCACTTTTTCTAAAATCTTGAAAATGATTCAATCTTGAAAAAATTTCCCGTGAATAATTTCATGTTAAAATAAAAACCGCTTATCCTGAATGATTTTTTTTCTCGCGAGATTTTTCACTTTTCCCTTTAATTTATTCACTTGACTTTTGCTGGGGAATTGTGTCTACAAAATGTAAGTAAATTTCTTTTTTTATTTCGATATTTTGATAGATATAATTAAACATATATAACACGTTAAAAAGCCAAGGGGGTGCTGATGGCGAGTAGTCAGCGTGTTGGCTCTGCAGCCAGAAAGACCCAGGTTCGATTCCCAGCAGGGTCAAATCAGAAATAATTTTTTTCTGAGTTTTCTGTGCTACAGCACCCTCCTTCGTTGGTATTTGAGCAATAAAAATAAATAATAATAATAATAAAGTAAAATAATAAATAAAATGGCTCCATTAGCTTAAAAATAATGCGTCAAAAACATCAGAGACGCCGCAACTTTGCTTTATAATTTACACGCAACTGCAGAGTTGTGCAAGAATTAAGCTCAATCTTCTAATTACTTTCACCACCTGTCTATTCTTTACCCTATCCCACTCTCTAGTTCCAGTGCAATGCATTGCATATGTAGGGGATAGCCCCTGAGCACTGGTCCAAAATAAAAAAAAAGAGACTGAGGAGTGTTTTACACGTCCGCAAAATCGCTGTATTTGGGTTAATTCCCAATAAATATGAAAATCTACATCTTCTCAAATATATATAAATACCTAAAACGGAGTTTTTTTTTCAATAGCCCATATTTGGGCGGTGGACTCCATGAAACAAAATCTTCTATAAATTGCCTTCAGAGTCGACAGACCACTTGTGGGCTGCGAAAATTTTTATCTTTTCTCATGCATTTTCTATAGCAATAACAGTTTTTCTTTATTTTTACAGACAGTATTATTCAATTAAAAATAAATATTGCATAGACTTTTAAGCAACAATAAGTGGAAAAGCAAAATATGCAGACGAAGATTTAGACTGTCAGTTCCACGTCAAAAATAAACAAGATTTCCTTCATGTACACATACACATACATATTTTCTTCTTTATGGTCTGTGCTGCGAAGTACATGCCAAATAAACGATGTTCTCTCAGTGTCCACAATTCTAAAGCACTTTAAAAATTAATGAATTAACTGCCCACATATGGACTGTGGACTGCTGGCGCTTTCCGTTCACAGCCCATATATGAGTCTGCAGTCTGTTAACGTGATAAATAATAAATAAAATTCAAACCAACAGTATACAAAGATATCGCGTCCCATTCTCGAAGTTCTCTTACGGCTTAACTAAAACTGCTAGTACATCACAGTTCCACGTCTAAACATTTAATTTAAATTGTTGGACTACTCTATTTTTATTTATTTTATTTTTAAAATTCTTAATTGCATTCTGGTACTTTTATTATTCCAATGCATAATTTATTATGTGATTGACGAATTTACTGTCCCCTGAATATTTAACAACACAACTTAGCACTTAAACAGGGAATTTTTATTTCTGTATTGATTTTGGACCAGCACGCAGGAGATGACAACTACAAATGCGGTGCATTGTGCTGGAACTATAGGAAAGGGATTGTAGTTGAAATGATAGGAGGTGAAGCTTCACTACCTTACAACACTGCTTTTTGCACGTTCTTTCTTTTTATAGCAGTGTTGTAGCATCTCTGATGTCAAGGAGACGTATTAAATACTGAAGCTATTCGTTTTTAGTTCCCATTTTTAGTAATTATTTTACTTCGCCTGTGCTACACAATACCCACGAAGGATGGCGTGCTGATGTGCTTGTGGATTGGATACAGCTGTAGCCGTTACTGTTCAGTGGCCAGCGACTATGCCTTCGCCACTGAAACCTTCCGACAACAACTGACACAAAGATGCACAGATGCACAACAGAAAAATGCGAGATGTTTTTATGAGTTTGAAACTGGGGTTGAACCCAGAAAAAATTTTTCGTTTTGTAGTCAACGTGCTTTGCTTCTTAATTAATTTTTTTGTATTTGAAATCTTCTTCCCTTTTCCGCATTCACTGAAAATGATAACGGGAAAAAAATGTCACATGAACTTCATGATACCAATTTTTTCCCTTCGAGGGTAATGAAAATTTCACGGGAACAAAAATTTCACTTCTTATTCGCGATAGGCGTGATTTTTTTTCCTGTCTTTTTTGAGCTCCGCTCAACGCTATTAACGTCGATAAAAAATCCATTAGTTCATTGTAATTTTTTTTGTAGAATTTATAATAAAATTTTTATTTATTTGATTTATGTTAAATTAAATAGCATTTGTAGTCCCACAAACCTATAAATTAAGCCGATTTGGTTTTTGAATAATGTAAAGAGTAACTTTAACGGCATTTTACAACGTTATGCGCGGCTGACCTTCAAATGTCTTATGGTGTTTTCTTTTCTAACAAAAATGTTCAATATATGCTACATTTCGTTCCTATTTCTGTTCCATTCTAAAAAATATGTAACATTAAAAAAAGCTATTTCGTTCCTTTCTAAATATGTTGCACAAATAACTGGCAACATATTTGACCCTCTACTCTCAAGTCGGGGTGATGTACTAACCTTTTTTACATCTTTGTTAAGCACTTTTTTATACAAATAAGAATTATGAAAATTAATATACCCTTCACTTTGACTAGAGTCCATCAGACTTTTGTTAGAGGAAGATTCTGTTTAATTTATTATTTATTTTAATGTAAACTTTTTTGAAAAATTTTTGGTTTAAAGTTTTTGCAGTTTGTTCTAGGTAATAGCAGCTGATTAGAAAACAATGTTGCTGACGATTTTTATTGATAAAATGTTGCTAAAAACCGTAGAAACAGTGAAACATTAATGTTAAATCTCAAATATTTTGTACCATTGTGGCATTAAAAAATGTATCACTTTTTAAAGGTATGGGCAAACTGTAGAAAATGTTAACCAGCGAAAGGGCAACATTTTTGCTCACAAAGGAAATCACCATTAATAAATACATTTGAAAAAGAAACATAAAATGAACAATAACTTTCCCCAGTAGTCAACTTCATGTGCGCACTGAAAAAAAATTTTTTTTATTCTTGGAACACTGCTCAGTTAAGCGACCTATGCAATTCATTGTAGCGCCATTGTCACATTTGCTTACTTCTAAAATGGGATTTTTACGTTTTTCTTTACATTTTTTTGCTATTATATTTACTGCCCTTGACAATCCCCTTTTCACGATAGACTTATCTTTGAAACACGTTTGTTTAGTTTGTTAGTGAACGGAGTAGAGAAGAAAGCGGTTGGCCATATACGCACCATAAGCATTTTCCATGCTTGCTTTTCGTATTTCTTTTTTACACTCTTTTCTGTTCCTCTTGTTTAACCGATTATGCTATAACAAATCAACTCTAGAAACGTTGGAAAACAATCGTCTTAGGCATATGCAAGAGGATTTTGGTAGCAACTTAAAAAAGGCGATAAAAAAAAACACATGTTTTGAAAATCTTCGTCAAAAGGCCTGTTTTCCTTTTTGTTTTTGTACCGTTGTTACTTCTCCGTTATGTAATTGTTTTAATACACAAGAATGACACAATAAAAATTACGCCATCAGGAAATATAATTGGGGAATTCAAATGGTAGTCTTATCAAGACATAATGTCATAATGTCTTAACATTTTACAATAGTTTAAAAAAATTGTTGTTGGGCTGTGAATAAAAACAGTCATAAAATAATAAGACTTTTAGAGCTGTGTTTATTGCTTTGTCATAAATTAGCAGTAGAAATCTGAGTTGAATGTCTAAAGCTCTTTAGTTAAGCCGTCGGCAATAATCACAAGCCACCGCCAAAATATACAAAGAATATAAGGGTGATTAAAAATTATTTACACTTTTATATATATTTATTACATTACATTTTTATATTTAAAAAAAAAATTTAAAAAAAAATAATTTCTAAAAATATACAAGTGAGAATAATTTGCTTTCACAACCTCATTGGCTGGCGGCCACTGAACAAGTTTCCACCAGCCGCCGCCCAAAAAAATTTGTCAGCTCGTATTACGGCAACAGTTGTTTCTGTTAATCATTAATTTTTTATTTATTAGACAAAGTGTGCCCAAGAAATATTTATTATTATTATCAGCCATTATGACGTCCAATATGTAATTTTTGCACAAACCTGTTATTATTTTAGTTCTTTCGCTTGCTTTTGGCATTTTGATAAATTTATTACTTTTTCTGATCAGCTGATTAAAATTGAAAATAGAAAATAGATAATAAATTATGACGGGTTGTTCACAGCGATCATATTTTTTCGTGTTATTATTTTAGAACATATGACTTTATGACTAAAATTTTAATTCCCCAAATAAAACATTTTGCGAATGTAGGAACTCTGACGTCACAAAACGTGTATTCTCATTGGCTAATAATTTTTTTTGGACTCAAACTATTTTATTTATTTGTTATTTGCAGACTTTAAAAGCAAAGACATTTTCAATTAATTCTGTTATTAATATCGTAGCAATATTCATAATATTCATAATAATAATTTAATTTATGATATTTTAACCATTTTAAATTTCTTTCAAAAACTTCCTGTTTGAAATGTAAAGCACAAATGTATTCTTCATTCACATTTGCGGGTTTCACTCGTTGCTGCACCTTCCGGAAATCTCTACCATGTCTAAATAAGAAATTTATTAAATGTTAGTTTTTCCCACAACAGCTCAATTGTTCTTTTTTTATTTTTCTGTATTTTATTATTTTATTTTATTTTTATTTTATTTTTTTTTTATTTTTTGTATTTTTGTTTTCACTGGCCGACTGCACATTTCTTGTTTGCACACTTCTTCTAAGTATTTTTTTACCATTTTCTTTGCTTAAATAAATTAATTTAAACGTTTTTTTTTTTAAATTTTAATTATTTTTTAATTTTTAATTCGAATTTAATATAAAATATGACTCAAAATTCGTTGTTCTTTAAAGAACCGATAAATTGTTTTAAATCTCTCAAAAAAATCAATTGCAGTATTGTTAACTAGTATTCAATGAAAGTATAAATTTCTTATATGAAACAGACTTGACAAGCCTTAGTAGGAACATACTGCGCCTTCGTGAGAGTAATCATGCGCAAGGCGTAATCTTTATTTCTAACATTCTTGCTTAATGCCGACGATATAGAGCACAGTGTTTATCAGAAAATCTTTGGCCTGAGGAGATCTTCTGATTACAGACTCAACGCACTAACTACTGCGCCAACAACACTCCTACAAGTCGCTCATATAGGTACTTGTGTAGGTACTGCAAGCTGTCATTAATTCATGAAAAAAAATTACCTTAAATTTCCTACAGTCTTGAAGGCGTTTGCTGACATTAATTATGTATTGTTAACTCGTAACGCGGCGCTTCTGGAAAGACTAGACGCTGATTTTCGCAAACCAGTTCTCATAAATTATGCTCTTTACTAACAACAGCACACAACTTAACACAGCGATAAGGTTTTTTCTATTGTTCGAAGAATTCAAAGTCAATAATTTGCAAAATTAAAACAATTGATAAATTTTTGTTAATCTTTCAGAGCATTAGCGAATTTTTTAAACAAAGTCTCTTACCAGAATTAATTATATTACGTTAATGAATATTTAATGTATTTATATTCTATGGCTAGGAACTTTGAGAGTTAACACAGTTGCTGTAAAGCTAAAAACGATAATTATATTATAAATATTCTTGCTAATATAAATTTCTTGCACTGGAAAATTTTTTCTATAAAATTTATTTATTTTTTGCAATATTTCACTAACTTTTGTTTAGCGTCATCTAGAAAAAATATTAAAATTATTTAACAACAACAAAATATTTCTATTATTTGAGAAGAATTTTTTGTTCGCTATCACACATACATATGCATACGAGTATATATGTATACACAGAATAAAGAATGCGGAAAACTAGATTCTCATCGATTAACACAAAGGAAAGAAAGTATAAAATAAATTAAAAACTGCTTTTATTTTGTCTTCTAATTTAAATATTAACTGCCTTATTTGTGTATTTATAAAAGGTATAATTACACTGTATTGCTGGGAAAATGGGCTCTGTGAAATAACTCCCAGGTGATATAAGTCCCAGTGCAATAACTCCCAATGAAAGAAATCCCAAAATAAATAAAGCTGGCCTCACACTGAAGAAGTGGAATAGTATCCAAACCGAACACTGCTATAACAATAAATAACGTACAAAAAACAGTGTTATAAGATAGTGAAGCTTCACCTACTATCAGTTATCCTACTATCCCTCCTGAGTACTGGCCCTACATAAAAACAAAAAGAAATTCGTTGTAAACCGCTGAGGTAGCCTGCATGTTGGCTACAAAACAATAAAGTCCTGCGTTCGAGCCCAGTTTTATCTTTCTGAAGTGCATTAGTGTGGCTTTATGCCAGTTGTTGTCGAAAGGTTTCAGTGGCGAAGGCATAGTACCAGCTACAGCTGATACCAATATCTACAGGCAAATGAGAGCGCCCTCCTTCGTCCTTATTGTGTAGCACTAGTGAAGAAATACTAATTACTAATAATTATATCTACTAAAAAAAAAAACGTACAAAGGCAGAGTTGTAAGAAATTAAAACTTCACCACCTGTCATCTCTCTCACTATGCTTTTCCTCTATGCATGCATCGCATGTTTTCATTCCCTGAAGGCTGGTCCAACATAAAAAACTGTACAATTTTATTTTCGTCAATATTATTGTTATTTCATAATCGTGCAAAGAAATCGCTGTAAAAACAGAACCGGCTCTATATAGAATTTCTACAGTTACATTCCCATATTTCGCTATTATTTTAGTGCAATCTTTTGGGAATTATGCGCGATTATAATATTAAGACTATTGTGTGGGGAGAAAAAAATTTACTGGGACTTTAGCAAAATCAGCAGACTTGTTCAGAGGCAAGTTAAAAAAAAAACCTTCCGTCTGAAAAATAGTTTTATATTGTCTCAAAAATAAACTATTAAGCAACAGACATTTTCTTAGAAATTTTATTTCTTAATGACTTCCTTTATTTACGATAGTAGAAACACACAAACATAAACCCAATCACTCCATAAAAATTCAAGTAAAATTAAAAGCTCCGATTAACATTGAACTTTCGTCAAGATCAATAATTAAAGATGTACGTATGTATGTACTACTCGTATGTATGTTTTGGTGTTGTTAAGTATGGCATTGCCTGTTATGTTTATTTTTGCTTTTAATTATTGCGAAATAAAAAGAATAGTTTTATGGAGAATATTTGCGGAATTAATCAGAAATTTATGAATAAAAATAAAATTCGAAAGCAGGGAATTTTTTTTAATCCGTTTAAAATTCCAAAAATAAAAATCTAGGAAGACAAATTGCATGTGATAAGGAATAAATTAAATCAAAAAAAGTAGTAATAGTGCTGACAAATAGACACCAGGCAGGGAACATGCACTGCCGAAAGCCGTTACACAATTCTATAATCAGGATTTTGGTATTTAATCTACTGTCGGCGGCAGTCAGTTGATGTAAATCTATAGCTTTAATATACGTCACATTTCAGTAAATAGAATACGAGAATTATATATGTTAAATGTTAACATAATGCAAGCCTCAATTTTAATTCTCAATTTACAGCTTTTTTTTGCTTTTGTTCTTAAATTCTATTGATGATATTGGAATCAATTATTTCCTAAATAAGATGACTGTATATCGCCAGTCGATTTAATTTCAACTGATTAGAGTGCCTCCATAGTCTAGTGCATGAGCATTAGTCTTATCAGTATGGTGGTGCGGATTCGATTCCCCCTCAGACCCTGGCTGTTTCTACAGACAAGCTGCAAGAGCTACGTATTGATTGTCTTATTAAAAAACAAAGAAAAAAAAAATTTTTAATTTTCATAAAATTTAAGAAGATCTGCATGTTTTTACTGTAAAATCTATTAAATATTTATTTATGTATATAAAAAGTTATGTAAATTTTTCAATACAAAACTTTTACTTGCAGTTTTAGCCTCACTGTGCCTACTGGCACAATTAGTCAACTATATCAGTGCGCAAGCGCCCATATTTACGCAATCCCCCGCTTCAAATACCGTCAAATTAAATGTTAATAGACTGGGATCGCAAGAGTCTGCACAAATATCACAGGGAGCCGAGGCTTTTTGCCTGGAATTTTTAAAACAAATATCTGATGCCCATTTAACTGTGCCGACGCGCAGTTTCATGGTATCGCCATTTGCAGTTTGGTCACTGTTACTGTTGCTAACTGAAGGAGCTGATGGCAATACTCTAAAGGAATTGCGCAATACTTTACACACTGGCAACAATCAAAACGTTGTGAGGGCCGCATACCATATCATATCACGTTTATTAGCGTAAGTTTTATATGAAAATTAAAAAAAAAAAAAAAAACAAAAAATATTTAATTTCAGTTGTGATGTGAAATTTTGTTTTATATTTTGAAAACAGTGTTAACACGACTACGGTCGAGGTGGCGTCTTTTAACGCCTTGTTTACCAATATTAATAAACCAGTCAGCAGGGAGTATGAAGATGTTATTGAACGTGATTATAATTCAGCTTTAATACCAGTTGATTTTGATGATGTCAACAATACTTATACGAAAATTAATAATGATATTAAAAAGGCCACGAGAGGTTTAATACCATATACAGTGACGCCGCAGGACTTCCAAAATGCCAATATTTTAATGGTTTCCTCGCTATACTTTAAAGGAAAATGGAAGGTAAGTATGCATGTTTGTGAGCCGTTCACTGCATTTCGAACATATTTGTGACCGTTTATTGCAGAAAAGTTATTTCCATTTTTAATTAAATTATTTTGCTCCAATAGACTTTCTGATAGCTTTTCTGATTCTTTTTCGAACGATTTTATTTGTATAATTTTTTATCATTTGTAAAATACTTTTTTTTTTGCTGTTATTTGATTGGCATATAACTTTATTTTGCACTTATAAAAATAAGTAATTTCTACAAAATAAAAAAGAAATAGGCATCTAAAGATTGAAAAAAGTCAACGTAGTTGTCAGCTACACTTAGTCGCAAAACTCTGCATACGATTTAATTTGTTCAATAAAATTTAATTTTATGAGAAATACAAAAAAAAATTGTTAAACTTTTACATCTAGGATTAATGATCTTCAAAGAAAATAAAAAATAAAAATTCACGCCATTTAATAATATTGAATGAATAAAATAATAAATTTCATAAAAGCAAAAGTCTACATACGATAAACTTTGTGGTGATTTGGAAAATATTTAATGGATTGTATGGCCTTTTTTTTTGCACCTTAAACTTCGTTAAGCCTTTTAAGCAAAAAGAAAAAGATAGATTTTTTGTTATTTTGTGTTTAGGGGAAATATTTCTTTTTTTAAATTAATTTTCAAGTCAGAAGGTGAGGAAGCCCGTCATAAATGTAAATGTGCCCACAAGTAAGAATTATCAAAAATTTTACTTTACATATAAAATAATGCCCGGATTAAAAGAAATTTCGAAATCGTATGTAGAGTTTTGTGTGTAACTGTATGTGCATAAAAAAATTCTAATAGTTATAATTCCCTGTAGGCGTAAAATTGTATTTCTTAAAAAAAAAAAACTTTTACGATGTCATTGAAGATATAGTGTATTAGGCCGTCATAGTAATTTCTTTTAAACAAATAACACTTCATATTGGATTAGAAATCAACTTGAAAGCATTTTTTCGTTCTCCAGCTCCATTTGCTATTTATTTTAAATCATTTAATGCACGACTTATGACAATGATGACATTAATGCTACACTGAGCAGCAGTCTGTCATTCAAGCCTCAGCTATTCACTAACATACATTGGACAATTCGCTTAGTGCGAGCTGTTTTTGTATTTAAAGTACAATTTACCGCAATATTAGCTGATGTCTGTAAATAGGATGTGTTTTGTTGTCGCAAGATTATAAATCCAAAAGATGCTTACGAAAATGTCACTTCACACAAACAAACCCTTTGTAATGATTTTAAAATTTATTTTAAGCAATACAGTCGAACTTCTCTATAGCGAATTTCTCTTTAATGAAATCTTCTCTATAACAAATAAAATTCGTGAACACAACATTTTTGTGAGTATTTTCATACATTTTGATCTCCCTATAACGAACTTCCCTATAGCGAAGTTCTCTCTGTAACGTACAATTTTTTAAGATCGAAATAGAATTTTTCACACTAAATAATCTCGCTATTGCGAAGTTTTTAGCAATCGATTTTTTGCATCAATTTAGTCACATATGTATGTATTAATAAAAAAAAAATTAATGTGTTCACGTAAAAACAATTTTTTTTGTCTTAATAAATATATTTTCTACATAAAAAAAATGTAGTCAAAATTTTCTGCAGTTTCTCTATAACGTAGAAATTTTACGGTCCCCAACTGCTCCGTTATAGAGAAGTTCGACTGTGTATTACTTTCGAGTATGATGTCATGTTAAACTTTTCATATAAACATAAAAAATTAAAAATCCTATAAGTAGCCGCCAAACTAAATGTTACAATTTCATGAAGAAAACTATCTTCCGATTTTGAAAGTGGAATCTATTATATTAATAACACAGTGGTACAAAATTGAATGAAGTAGAAAAACCTGGGACCGGATATTATTTTTCTTGTAGGTGTTGTCGAGTTAAAGAAGAATCCAATCCCAGATAATCTGGGCCAGTTTAGTGATGAACAAGGCGAACATTTTCACCAGGAAATGGCAACTATTGAAAAACGCTTTGAAGGAAAAAATATAATAAAAATGATTTCAGAATATTGCTGGTCACTTAAACGAGAAACTGATGATGCTGATTTAAAAAAAAAAAAACGGTCAAGCAAACACTTTTGAGTTAAATGACCAAAAATAAAATTTGTATAAAATGTTTAAAAGTTTATTTTCATGAAAAGTTTAATAACTCAGTCAATTATTTATCTATTTTTAATCCCAAATATGCGTTGTAATCGTTAATAAACGTACTTTTTAAATAAATTCAATAGTATTATAGTTTATTACATTATAATGTATAAAAACGTCACCAAAGTTGAAAAATTTTTGAAAAATCTACAAAATTTGTGTTTGCTCGACAGTAACACCCAAATTTCTCAAGTTTTCTTAGATAAATTATATATCATACGAAAGATCTCAGTTACTTCTTTCCAAATCTAGTAAGAAATTGAAAATCGGATTATTATCAACAAAATTACAGGCTTATATGTAAGTGCGCAAAGGTACAAAAACCGCTTTTTTTTAAATGTAAATCCGGATTTTGGAGGTGTCCGGCATATTTCACTATTGGATTCTTCTTTAACTCGACAAGACCTACAAGAAAAATAATATCCGGTCCCAGGTTTTTTGGACTGTCGCACCGTGTAATCTAACACAATTTTTATAATCCCTTTTCCATCCACTTTTTCAAAAAGTATACATGGTTTTAAAGATGTACACAATCTTAATTTTATTCAGATCGGTTTAGTACTTTAGTATTTAATATGACTTTAAACAAAACGCTTCACTTCTTATAAGATATAAGTAAAAACAAAAGCAAATAAAGCCAAGTCGAATTCATACCAGGCAAGGCCTCCTGAACTAGGTGGTAGCGAATGGAGTTGTTCTACTACCCCACACGTTTTCTGTTCGCGATATGCCAAAAACTACAAATGCAAATATTACAAAAACAATGTGTTTTTGACGTTTTTTTTTTAATTTTTTTTCAACAGAACAATTTTTATTGTTTAGCTCAATTGTTTTAGAAGAGATATTTCAGAATAGCGAAAGCTTTTGTGTTCTCACTTTTTTTTAAATTGACCGTTACCAATTAAGTACGAATTAGTACCGTCAGGGAGGAAAGGGTTAAACAAGCGTAGGTACAGCAAAAAATTGCCACCTATTTTAACAGCGCCACCTAGTTTGATACGCCTTGATACCAGGTGGCCGCTTTAACCCTCTAGTGCGCCGTGATGCAAATTAGAATCATACCGAAAATCTCTGCGTAGTTTCAAAATTTGAAAACAGTTTTGTGCAAATGTTCGTTATATGTTGTCTCTATTTAATAGGCGTCGTTTTCTCTGCTTTTGAAGTACCGTTATAGAAGCATTGAATTATTGTGAAATTTTGAAGTGTCTGCTTTGTAAAATTTCATAAAAAATGAAAAAAATAAAAATGTTATCTTTTTTTTTTAAATGTAAAATTTCATAAACAATAAATATATAATACGTTGGTTTTTGAAAAGAAACAAAAACATTGTCCATTTAAATCACTATTGAAGTATAAAAGTTTTAGATTTTTAATTTACAGCTAAATGCGCAATGACGCAAATTTGCATCAAAGAATTTTTCGCCTCCTGCGCCCTTATAAACGAAAATTATACGAACTGCTAGAGCAAAAGTTTGTTTTTTAAGCATTTCTTTTCGTTTAAGTAGTATTTTATTTAATTTGGTTTCCTTGCGCACTAGAGGGTTAACAAAAATTCTCAGCAGCTATTTTTGTGTTCAAGTGTCAAACTTGTCTTGTCAATACAGAGCATATAGAAACGTAAACTGTTTTCAGAACCCGCAAAAAAATTGTCGCATTTGTAAAGAAAAAATGCTGCTGCTGTAGGGATGAGAACACTTGGTATGAATTTGCCTTGAATATACCTTTAAATGTACGCAAGTAAAAAAAAAAAAAAAAAAAAAAATAAGTAAGGGAAAATTACTAGCACAACAAGCACAAAAATCATTGTACGTTGTCAAAATAATTCATACAATTTTGTCACCAAACATTTATAAATAGTCAGCAGCTGGTGTAGTAAGTGCAGCTGTTATGAATTCGCCTACAAAATAGCAATCGTTAGTAGTGGCAATTGGATATTACTCGAGCTCCGTGGTCTTTTCATATTTTTAAGAGCACAGCAAGAGCAGAATTAATTTATTTTTTTTCTTTGGAATATATAGTATATTTTCGATTAATTATTAATTGCAAATCAGGCTAAGATTTTTAGGTAGAAAAAATTGACATGAGACAGTATTGCAATGAAACAAGGGCAACAATAAACGTCAATCAATACCAACGTACACAAGCTAAAGAAAAAGCATTTTCGCAAATCCCCAAAAACTGCCTTTATCACAGCACTCTTTGTATATTTTATAAATTTTTCTTTTTTTTTTATATTTTTTATGTTGAAATATTTTCTTTGTTATTTAAATTAACGAGGGTATTCGTAAAGACTAATTTGGCTTTTAAACGCATTAAGAAATTATGCCATAAAGTATGAATGTTTTCTACAAGTTGTCATTAAAGATTATGACAGTATTTCACAACTAATTAAGGACATTTCAATATAAATTTGTATAATTTTTGTTACACATAAAACGCATTATTTAGAAATAATATAATATTTTTTTCTGCAATACGCACAATGGCAATTATACAATTCTAACAGAGTTTTACATTGAAGATATTTAATTTTGTGTTTTTGTTTTGTAGTATCCTTTTGAAAAGTCGCAGACGCGTTCTTTACCCTTCCACGATGAGGATCGCAAGGTGTTGGGCAACGTCGATATGATGACACAAATGGGTACGTTTATCTATGTCAGCATCATGGAATTGGAAGCTCATGTTCTGGAACTACCGTATGGCAAAGAAAATCGTTTGTCTATGTTTATCATTCTACCAAGAAGAGGTTGTTTAAGTGAAAATTTATAAAATGTATGCATGTGTGTGTGTGTATTTACGTCTGTCTTCCATATAGACACCAAACTCAATAGGGTCATGCACAATTTGGCAGCTGTCGGCACCAAACTAATTCACAAGCGCTTCCAAGAGGCTGCTCAGTCTTATGTTGATGAGGAGGACATACCTGAGGTTGAAGTATTTATACCCAAATTTACAACAGAGTCCCATTTCAGTTTGCGACCTATTTTGCGAAATGTAAGTAAATTTATGTGACAACTGATCGACAACTGTTGTTACTACTTACTTTTCTTCCTTTTTCAGATGGGCATAACAGATTTATTCGATTCTGGTAGAGCAAGTTTGGATAAAATTGCTAAAGACAATTATGTTTCGAGTATTTTCCATGCGACTCGAATTATTGTTAACGAGGAGGGCACTGAAGCCGGTGCAGTAACAACAGCTGTTTTAATTAATAAGGCTTCACCTACACGTTTCTTTGTTGATCGTCCATTTGGTTATTTAATCATTGAGAAGACGGCAAATATAATACTATTCGCTGGCGAAGTCCGAAATTATATTTAAAAGTAAATGAATTATATAATTTATAAAGTTAAGTTGTTACAATCAACATTGAAAAAAATTGTTTGGCATGAAGTTTTTTTTTTTTTTTCGTTTTGGGAAATATTAAGGAACTTCTTCGAGTGAATAGTAATGGGTGATTCAAGTAGAGATACTTTTTCAATAGCCTTTTTTTGACAGATCACGTGTAACATGTTATTTTTGTTTAGTACTGTTTGGCATTTCATAATGGAAAGACTTGCGCCTGAACAACGTTTACAAATCGTTCAACTTTATTATGAAAATTCGTGCACTTCACTCAACTTATGGTCAACATAATCGGCCTACTGAGCGTACTATTCGCAACACCAGCATTTATTATTGTATAATGTTCGACCGGTTTCGTGCCATGATAACCGACTATTTGATGCCTGAAATTGAAGCTCGTGATCTCGGGCTTCAGCAAGACGGCGCCACTTCCCACACATCGCATCAATCAATGGATTTATTGAGAGAGCATTTCGGTGAGCACATAATTTCACGTTTTGGGCCGGTCGATTGGACACCGTTAGACTTTTTCCTTCGTCGGTATTTGAGCAAAAAAAAAAACATCGGCGAAGTAAAATAAGAAATAAAATGGCTGCCCTTAGCTTGAAAGAAAAAACTAAAGCGTTAAAATTAAATCAGAGACGCCGCCACTTCGCTTTATAATGAACACGCAACTGCAGAGTGGTGCAAGAATTAAGCTCTATCTTGCTACCTCTTTGAGTACATGTCTATTATCCACACTTTCTCTAACTAGTTTCAGTGCAATACCTTGCATATGACGGTGATTTCTTCTGAGCACTGGCCCAACATTAAAAATAAGAAACTTAGTGAAATATTGGAATAGAATATGATAAAATAGGTTTATTTATTAAGAAATCAGGTTGGCTTAGTACCGATCCAGGCAGTACAAAGGGTTTCAACAAGTGAGCTGATTCTTTTGGAAAATCTAATCTATACTATACACTTACCACATTAACTCCCAGGTGATTTACTTAGGGGTCACACAAGCGATATTGAGTGATGAAAAAATTTATTTTTGCAAAAAAAAAAAAATCACCTTATTTCTTTATTTCACCATAACACTCATGTAAGTTTTTAAGTACAAATCATAGTTTTAGTTCTGACATTCTATACAATTGCATACTATTGATTCTGTGCTAAATCTCTAACAGGATTTATATTGTAACAAATCTCAGATATTCAATTGTAATCTGCAGCAACCACTGCCACTAAAATCACAGGCTGGGGAGAGCACAAAAAAAAAAAAAAAAAAAAAAAAAAATAAAAATCCTAAACATAACAAGCACAAATACATGATGCACAAACTGTGGCAGTACTTAGCGGCATAAAAAATAAAATAAAAACGCATAACTATTGGTATTAGTGGTGCTTGTCTCTGTTGGCAATTGGAAGGATATGCTAACGGTTTAGGACGTGTTACTGTATGGCTGTTGGTAAAAAAACATTTATCCTTCGTACTGTTTGCAGTTCCATACAACATCTGTGCGATGACATAAAAATGGTCTAAAATGAATTTATTTTATGGATTACGTGCACTCTAGAACATTTAACAAAAATGTTTTATACCTACGGGAGTAGATTCTTATGAAAAATTAATTTCCTCTGTTTTTTCTCTCACTCTTTATCATGCTGCCTTTCAGTTTCGTTATTTTTTTTTTTTTTGGCTAAAACTTTGGTTTTTATATTTTTAGTTACTTATTTATTGTCAGCAGCCTTAAATAATGTCATAGTGGTACTTTTTCTTTAGAGTTTCTATATAAAATCCGTCAGTCGAGAGGATTTGCAATAAAAATGGAGAATTTCTGTATAAATTGTAATCATAACCAAGTATTCACTACTGGCTTAAGCTGGGAAAAAAGAAAGTATTTATAAGTGCATTTATAAGGCAGCAGTGACAAGTGTTTATAAAACATTTTTATTCAATGAATTCGTTCATTTCAGTTTTCTATTTGTATGGGGCAGTATAGCTTTCCATATTGTGAAATTTCAAAACAGGTGCACAAATTTATTCTATAACGATAATAAAAATAACTCCTTCAATTGAAAGAAATTAATTCGTGTAAATATTTAGTGCATATATATTTAGTGATAATATAATAAAAAAAAACACTTTTGCTGATAAAAGCAGGCAGCAGGAGGCATCTGTAGAAAAATTAATCAATAGGCAAAAAGAACTGCACAAAGTTGCCCAAAAATATTGAAATATATTTCATATAAATTTTTATATCAATTGATTAAAAAAAAAGCACTAGTTTTAACCTACGCTTTCGTTCCCGTTCAACTTTTCTTTCCCTGTATACCATCTTCGGATTATATCAAACATGAAACAGAAAAAATTATCGAAATATATTTAGAAGTTCTTACGTGATGAGCTTGACATTAAACATATTTTAATTTTTCTTTATACAGGGTAGCACAAAAGGCGCTATATAGTTTGAATTCTTTAAAACTTTTTTAATTATTATTGTTTCTTTGTTTTTTTTTTATTCAGCATTTTGTGAAGAAGACTTGGGGAATTAATTATGAAACATACGAAATGAAATGATCGACATTACACCCGAAATTTTGCGAAAAGTTATGAAAAATATTCCAAAAAAAGGACGCATGTGCGAAGCAGAAAATGGGCATTACTTACAGGATATCATTTTTCAAAGCCAATAATATTGTGTATTTAAAAAAAAAAAAATTATAATAATCGCCTAAATAAAAAAGCTATAAACCAATTAAACCATATAGCTCCATCGGAGAGTCATATATTCCCCTTCGCCTCCTTCCGTTCCATTTATTTTCAATATATACATCTTATGTGTCCTTCTGTATTCAGATCTATACTTTAAATTTCATCAAAATCGCTGTGATAGTTTCCGAGAGATATATATTGCCCCCTATTTATTTAAAAAATATGCAGTGTTCTTCTGTAGTCCGATATATATGTATATATACAGTGTAACCTCGGTTAACGCAACCTACGATAAGCGCAACTCCTCGATAATCGCAACACCCAAATTCCCAATTAACGAAACAAAGTTAAGTATTTCTCTTTCGTTTTGTTTTTTTATTTTTTTTTTAGTTTTCTATAAACAAGTTCGGAAATATAAATCTTTGTACCGTAATTTACCGGTATTCTAGGAATGAGAGAAAAGTTTTTTCGCAATTAGAAAATTGTTTTTTATTTGAATGCTGACAATCATCAGTTAAAATTTATATAGAATGTGTATGTTTTTTATTTATTTTATATATGTATATTTTGGGATTTTTGTTTTAGTTCTTTATTGTAACTAAATAAATGCATTTATTTTAAAATTAGAATAAGCTCTTTAAGAGAAACAGTCATAGAAATCTTGGTCTCGGCTTTCGCAACAGCCCAAAATTTTTATTGGTTGCGTTAACCGATGTTACACTTTATATATATATATACGTCCCTTCGTGGTCTTATCAGTGGCTGTTCCAAGCACAAATAAAGAAGACTATTAAAATCAAAAAATTACTTTCTTCATAATTTCGCATCATATCTTTCGTATGATTTTGTGAAACTTCACAACAATAGGACTCACGGTTTACAGATGATACCTTTTTAATTTTTTTTTTATCAAAATCTATGCAGTATTTTATGAATTCATAATGAATTCTTTTACTTATGTATAGAAAAAATGCAACAAAATATAAAACAAAATTTTAATTAAAAATTTCATATTATCAAATAAAAAAAGAATTAGATTTTCACCTGTAAAGAAATTAAATGTATAAATTAAATTATTATTATTGTTGGCTTAATCCAATTAATTTTTAATTATATTATGAATATTAAAAATTAAAAATTTAATCAAATATTTGGAACATTTCAAACAAATTTTTAATAGCAAAAGAAAATATTTGAATTCAATTCGAATGCTTTTGGGTCACTAATTTCTATTTATATAAAAAGGATTTTATATATGAAATAAAACTATATGAAGAGCATTTAAATAGAAGTGAACCGTAATTTTTTTGTAGTTCATAGCAAAAAAATTATTTATTTAAATATTGAGTCCAAAAATTAATTAAACTTTTAATTGAAAAAATATGTTATTCTTTTTATTCTAATTAAAGGTATTAATTAGAAGTAAAAAAGTAAAATTGTTTGCTGTGTAGATATTGATTCGAAACTTGTTTAGTAACAGAACTATATATAAAGCATAGATTTGTTGACAGTCCCTATTGAAAATTGTTTGCTTCACTGTACGTCTTGAGAAATAATTGTGTGAAAATTAAAAAAAAAAAACTTTCTTTACACGCTAGCAACTTTTTACTTCATAATTTTATCATCAGCTGAACAAAAATCTCGTAGGAAAAAACTAGACTTTAGCTGCACATCATACGTGCTGCACATGAGATTCAAAGGGTTAAGAAATCAAAAGAGAATAATTTTCATCCGGCTCACCAGAACGATAAATTCAATAAAATATTTAACTTCTTGCTATGATGAGATTCCTTACTTTATCTTCAATAAAATAATATACAGAATTATGCGTAGTCTAGTGCATAAGCATTAGTCTTATCAATATGTAGGTGCGGGTTCGATTCCCGCTTAGACACCGATTGTTTCTACAGACAAGCTTAAGAGTTTTTATTGTCTTAAGAAAAAAAATTAAAAAAAATATGGTTCGTTTAAATAGGTCTTTAGAAAGAACAACCCGACTCTCAAACTGTCCTGCTAGAAATGGACTGAAAAAACCATGGATAGATCAGAGAGAGAGAGAAGAACAGATAAAGAAATAACAATGAAATGAACATGCACATATGAGTACAGAAGAGTACAGAATAGAAATAAAAAGACAACAATCGTTGTAGTGATCATT
Source organism: Dexiosoma caninum (assembly GCA_963924685.1). NCBI lineage: Eukaryota > Metazoa > Arthropoda > Insecta > Diptera > Tachinidae > Dexiosoma > Dexiosoma caninum. The sequence continues at coordinate 14,251,069 of OZ004727.1, forward strand.
CCGGTTGATAGAGCCATGCTCTTCCTCGAGTAGGAGAGAAACACGGCCGGTTGAGAAAACTAAGGCGGTGGTTGTCCAGCGTATGACCGGCACATAAGAGATGTGCCGTTGTCTCCTAATACTCCTAACCGTAGTTATTTTATAAGAGATTCACTCGTCCTTTTAACATCGTTACCGCCTGCATATAATTGATCTGTTTGTTTGATTTCAGGAGCCTTCATTGTCTCTGCATATCAATGCATTGACCGCTAACTGTTACCTGCTTGCCATCTGCAAAAATCCAGTACGATGAGAAAAGAATGCCACAGCAGGGATGGATGTCTAATCTTCTACTGCAGCATTGTCCCTCTTTTTTAAAGACCGTCTGTTGGAATGTTGTGGTCATTGTTCCCAGCCCCGAGAGACATAAGCAATGCAATACACTTGCGGGGACAGTTCCGTTGTATATGCCTCCTTGATCAATATCTATATGAAATTAATTTTTGTACTTAATTTTTGAATTGAATTTTGATTGAAACGCAAATTTTATGCAGCGAGGGAAAAAAATAAATTTTTTTCCCCTTAATTTCTGCTTAAAAGACAATCTACAATAATTTTTTCAATACTGTACATTCTCAAAATTGTCACACTGTGTATAATTGCTAAATCACGTCTTCAGATTTCTTGCTAAATCCATATTGGTTTTTCCTTCTTTTAATAATTATTTCCCATAAAGCTTCATAAGTTTGATAATATTTTACACAATTAATTTTTTTTTTTTTTGAATGGAAATTCCCCAATGGAATTACCCATACAACAAATAATAATAAAGAATTGTTGAACAAACGAACATTTGCAAATAATGTGAAATGACTCTGGCAAGCAAAATGAAAGCAAAACTTCAAGAGAGAAGACAAAAAAAACAACAACAACAACAAGAACAACTTGAGGAAATGGCTTTATGTGTACTTTCTTTCAAAGCATGTAAATGATGATTTGTTAAAATTTCCAGTTGCCTGATTATGTGGGAGCCAGATAAAGAGAGGGGCAAATGATGTAGAGGAAACATCAATGAGAAATATTTAGTAGGACACACAAGATTTATGTAAACAATTTATTTGCTCAACTGAAACTAACAAATGCAAAAGATGAAATAAACGAGCTTTGGGTTAAATAAATCTAAGGAAATAATAGAGCTAAAAAATAATAACAATAATAATAATAATAATAATAACTCGAACATAGGACTACAATTGCGGTAAATTGTTTGTAAATATTTAGAGAGGATTTAATATTGGAGTTTTTTCCTTTTTGATTTAATACATTGACGATTGATGAAAATGTTTGTCTGTCTGTTTGCGGCTTTTAAATACTTTTCTCTGTTTGAAGTGGTCAACTGAAAGGTGTCGAATTTTATAGCAGCATTTAACACTAAAGAAATGTTTTTCCTTTTTTTGTTGTTCTTGTTGCAAAATGTTAGCCAGCGCTGTTGCTGACAGGTTTGTATGAGAACTAAAAAAGAAAATACAATATTTTCGCAGGCCTCAGCACATGGTAACCATTCAAGAACTTTGGCATCACTAATTTCCCTACAAATTAGATTTTTTTTTATCTTGGACCAGCTGTCAGCAGAAGATCCCTACACATGCGATGCATTATGCTGGAACTGGAGGAGAGGCATAGTGAGAGAGATAACGTTGGTCGAAGTAGTCTGCACGTTGACTACAAAACGAAATATTTGTCCTGGGTTTAAACCCCAGTTTCAGACTCATAAAAACATCTCGCATGTTTTCTGATGTGCATTTGTGTGTCTTTGTGTCAGTTGTTGTCGCAAGGTTTGAGTGGCAAAGGCATAGTCACTGGTCACTGAACAGCAACGGCTTCAGCTGAATCCAATTCACAGGCACATCAGAACGCCCTCCTTCGCCGGTATTGTGTAGCAGCGGCGAAGTAAAATAATTACTAAAAATGGCTACTGAAAACGAAGCTTCAAATTTTAATACGTCTCCTGGCATCAGAGGAGCTACAAAACACTGCTCTGCAATAAAAAAAAAAAAAACAAAGCGCAAAAAGCAGTGTTGTAAAATAGTGAGGCTTCATCTCCTGTCATTCCTCCTACTATGCCTTTGCTCTAGTTCCAGCATAAAGCATCGCATGTGTAGGCGTTATCTCCTGAGTGCTGGTTCAAGATAAAAAAATAAAAAAAAATACCAGCGAAGGAGAAAGGCCTGATATGCCTTTAATTGCGTTAGGCTAAAAGTAACACTCTGCAGAGTCTAAAGCAGGGCCTATCACGCAAACACCAGTGATCAAACAGTTAGTTAGTTGAGTATGTTAAAAGTTGATCTGCTCATGAGCTGTGGAGTTGTGGCCTGCATAGGAAATCTAAACACTACTGACCAATCACGACATATTTTTTGTACGAATTTCTTTTCCTTTTAGTATTATAATATTTTCGTTCGTTCCAATAGTCTCTTCTTTATTTCTATAAATAATATTTAGTGGTTTAACAGTATATCAGGCAGGCATAGGAAAATTCATTATAATCCATTTTGTTTAATGCCAGACAAAAATATTTTGCTTGTTATTGTTGTTGTTGTTGTTGTTCATTTTTAATTTCAATATTCACCAATCGATTTTATGACTCCAAAATTTATTGTCTTTAACAGTTGCAGTTTCCACAAAATTTTGTAGACCGAAAGTAAAATTAAAAAAAAAAGAGGCCATAAATCAGAAAAATTCATATGCATTTTATAGCCACATATTTATGGCTGACAATAATAAAACAATGAATGGCCTGAAGTTGAAAATACAAAACGCTGCAGACAGAAACGATTTAAAAAAATTTATGAATACAAGTGATTGTTTTATTTCCCATAATTCATTAAAACATGTGATAATAATAAAATTAATAATAAAACAGCAGATAAAGGATTTTTCAAACATATGGTGGCTGTTCCTTTTAATATGGGGAAAGAAGAGAGGACTGCAAGAACAGCCAGCCTAGTACATATTTTGTAATTGGGGTTAGAAGGGTTTAAAAATGAAATTAAATATTTTTTCCTTTCAATATAATTTACTGATTTCAAGCATACTATTTACGTTTGTGCTCAGACTCTAGGCAAATTAGTTAAGTACCAGTACAAGAAGATAAAAGCACTCAAAAAGTGTTAAAAAATATGCTTCATCAGCAGCTGTGCGATGAAAAATCTAACTCATTTAAATATAAATTTTACTGTTTTAATGGTTTTAAAGTTGATTAAGTATCGTAAATTACTTCAGCATAAATTTAAGCGTTTCACAAGTAGATGAAAGGAAAGTTTCCCAAAGAACTTATTTTAATGGATTTTGCGACAGGAAAATAAATATGATTTCTATTTAAATATTAAAAATATATACGCGGTAATTACTTTTAGCTTGGTTAAATAATTACTTTTATGAACGTTTTATGGTTCATTATAATTTTCCATTTAAGTGCAGCATAACAAACATCCCAGAGCAATGCTTCAGCATCAACTGAACACTTGAATTTTTTAAGAACATTTCGATCTGCCATATTATGATAATGATAGAATTTAAATAAATAAAGCAGATATAATGCTGGATAGGGCTAAATTAATATAGGCCGTTAACAAAATTGAGCACAAGAAAGCTTGGTCAGAGTATAAAAAATAAATATGGGGGATTGCTGGTGTAGTAGTTCCAATGGTAGGTTCAATCAGCCTTAAAGCCAAAAAATGTTTTCAAGTTATTGGACTATAACCAATCAATTGACTGCATCAACTTGGTTGTTGAGAAAATATCTCCGTTGGAATGGCGTGTAGATAACGACCGTATTCAATCGATAACATGCCGTATTTCATCATATAAATATTCCATTGAATATATGATGTTGCGAAGAGAAGTAACACTCAGGAAATGGTTGCCTACTACTAAGTGTTAAATGCTCTAGGAAAGGTATAATGGGAACATATAGTCAGAGCAAAGCTTCAATATATTTACAACTCTCACATATGGGCTGGTGCTACAAAGACTATTTTGAAGTTACTCAGCCGCCCAGCAGTCCGGTTACTCATTACAAACTGAAAGCCATCCGATTGTATAATATTATGTCAATAGGGAAAATAGTTAAGCCCTTACAACTCGCATCTGATTCGGATTTGTCTTTTTCCCATCCAATTGTAAAGTTAAATGTTTATTAGAAATGAAGATCAAAACAAACACAAATAAAAATTTGGCATCGTATTACCATCTGATTTGGATGGCTTTGTAATGTATCATATTGTCATTTCGTTTTAATTATGAATTTTGTTCTTTTTTCTGAAGTAATTTTTCCGTTATTCTTTCTTTTTCATTTTTATTATTATTCCAAAGTAAAATTTGTATCGAGTTCATAAGTGTTTTTAAAAGTGAAGTGTTAGCGGCATTTTTTGTGGTAATATTGTTATAAATTATTAAATAAAAATAATTAAAAAAGGTAAGTGACTGTTTTATTTTTATTTATGTGTTAATTTATATACATATGTATGTATGTTTTGTATTTTTATTTGTTGTAAAGAATAAAATGAGTGGATTTAGTAAAGAAAATTTAAGAAGACTGAAGAAAATAGAAAGTGAACGTTTGAAACAAAATTCCGAAATTACAAAATATTGAAAAAAATTAAGTTCCTAATTTAATTATGCAATAGTTAAAATTCATTCCAAGATCAATGGCATTCAGATACATCTTATTGAACTCCGAATTCACCATAACAGTTGGACCCATCCAACCTTCGCTTACAATGTATATTGTGTTGGATAAATCTTACAGCCTAGGCCATCGCTGTGTAAATGTAAATAGAAATTGTATACAGACATTGGATGGGTCTTGCTTACATTGTCATTGGTCTCAAATCGAAGATGTATGTAGCAAAAATTTCACTGGGCATGTACAGTAAAGAGCGAAGAAACTCATAGGAGACAGTAGGGTAGCCAACTTTATTGACTCTTTTGAGCATCGTCGCAACGTGGGGTGCGTTTCGTTGCTCTATCGTTACTATAATGGGATGTGTTCTGATGAAATCAGGAAACTTCACACGCACGATGCGTTCGTCATTAAGAGCGCATCCATTTGAGGCCAACTTGGCAGCGAACCGCACTACGTATTACAAAGAGAATTCGTTTTTTGGCCGAACAGCACGTATGTGGAATGGACTACCCGCAGAGGTCTTTCCTGTTACTTTTGACGTGGGAAAATTTAAATCAATTGTCAATAAACACTACTCTCTCCTATCCTCCTTCCTATAAACTAATTTCCTAGTTCCAGCACAATGCATCGCATGTGTAGGGGTCATCCCCTGAGTGCAGATTCTTTGAAAAAAAAAAGACTGGAAATACTAATTATTATTAATTGAATTCATTCGCGGGAACATTTTCTCTATGTATATTATTGGGAAATTTATTTTATTTGATTACTTTAGAAAAATGATGTCCTGTAATTGGTGGTGGCCACTTTCTGCTTTTTTTTTTTACATATTTTCCATAAGAAATTAATGCGTTTGCCGAATATGTCCCTTATGAAAGCCATTGAGGCACGTGCAGTATGTACTTTGGCTCGATATTGTCTAAACCACAATGTTGGATGGTTTTCAACAGTTGGCCTAACGAAATTTTCCAACATCGTCCGATATTCACCATCGCTGGATGCCCAAGTGCAGATTCGTGGAAACTTAAAGACATGTTTTTATTGAAATATCAGCAAAAAAAAAATGTTAATATATTTTTCTGTTCTGCTATGGACCGGCAATTTGTAATTGTTAGGCTAGTTTATCAGTCTGGGAGTTCTACGTGTGATTTCTAGCTAAAACTTCGGACTTTTTCACTATACCGAATAAAAGGCTTTGCTACTATGCTGGTGAACCTGTTATGCTTATTACCAGTATATTATTTCATAAATAAATAACTTTGGCTAGTAAACCACAACGGTCATAATTGTTGCATTGCAATTATTGTCGCAATTGTATGCACCGAAAAGTATTGTGTATTTAATCTTGACCGCTCGACACTAAATTTTATAATATTTTTAAATGCATGTTGGTATCTTATTTTCACAATGCGGACAATCCTTTCCATCCGACTTAAGATGGCCGCTTCTGTTTTCCGATTTTTAATAACGTGCTTACGAATTTTACGTAACTGCATGAAAAAATCCTAAAAAGTATGTTTCGAATCATGATCTAAATATATAAGGTCTGCTTGACAGTTCAAAGGAAAAAAGCACTATTTTAAAATTAAAATCATATAGAAATCCTAGATTTTTTTTTTTTTTTTGGTGTCTGCATTATGTCCCTTGTAGTGTTATAGCCATTTTACAGCACTTCAGCGTACCTTGGCTGTTGCATTTATTTATCTTTATAGAAAATTACATTGACCAGAAGTATCAAAAACAATGATTTGTAGTTACCAATTCTTATAAAAAAAAAAATGTTTAATACATTCTTGTTTAAAGTATATAAAGAAACTTAACGGTAAGACTTTTGATAACGAGCCCGATCTCCGGGGCCGCCACACCGACGGGGGTCGCTAACCAATAGGGTTCTATCGTACGGGATAAGAATATATTTAATTTCTTTTTTGGACCTCTGAAATGGCTTGACGAATGGCATAGATTTGAGCTACATGACCACCTCCTTTAACACGAACACGAATGTCTACACCGGCAAATTTTTATATAAAAATAGATATTCTCAAAATAAATTCAGTTAATTTCTATATATTTAAAATAGGTATATTTGTTTTATAGTTCACTTAAGTGAACTATGTGCACATACAGAATCTATCATTAATATTGTCAATGGTTGTGAAATAAATATTAACTTTAAAAAAATTAATGCATTTAATTTATGTTCCACATTTACTTGCAATCCACATTTGAAAAACATTTAGGAACAACGTTTGATCATAACTTGAGAATAAATACATTTCTCAAGTTGAGAAAAATGTCCCCTTTTTGTTGAGAAAGCCATTATTCTCAAATTGTTTTCAAATTATTTTCAAATGTTTACCGTTTGAGAACAAGCTTATTTTCAAATGATTCTCAATTTGAGATCAAGTCCTCGTGTTTACTGGGATATGACAAAAAAAATTTTTGCTTAACTATTGTTATTTTTTTTAAATTTTGGAACCACATCGTTAAACTGATTCAATAGCCTGAGAATACTAAATAAAAGGCATCAGTTAGAGCAGATTGACTGGCCTTTTTTTTTTATTAATTTTTATATAATTTATATATATATTTTATATACATATATATATATATGTATATATAATTTAGTAATGTTTATATAATTTAAATTTCTTTAAACAAGCTCCGCACTTCATAACACAACGTTGGCGCTTCAAACGTTTGTTCGTGAATTATAGAGCTTGATGCTTATTACCCTTTAAAAAAAAATCCATAACTTCAGACATGCTTAATAAACAATGAACCAATTAGTTAGTTTGAAATAATTTCTGCACAAGTATTTAATTACCAATTTGGGTTAAGAGTAGCTGTACGAGCAATTGATTTGCAAAATGTAAGAAAGAGAACTGGAGTTAAAAAAAAAAAATTAAATAAAAGCAATAGAGCAATAATGAGGCAAAACTTTCAAAATATCAAAGAAAAATCTAAATCAAACTAATTTTACATGAAATGAAGATTTATTGATTTTTGCAGCAACAAAGTCAAAAGGTGAAAAGTGATTTGTGGCCAAAAAGCGAATAAATTTGCTAAAATAAAGATTTCAAGTAGCAGTAGTTAATTAAGTTTTTAGCTTTTTCTCGTTTTATTATTTTGTTGCTATTTGTTTCTTTTTAATTTTAATTTTATTATTAAAATGTCTGTTTACATTATTTAAACGAGTTTCAGTTTCGGCACACCGTTTTAAATCTTTAAACTACTTTGAGATTATGATGATTAAACATTCATTTTGCACCACATTCCTTTATGGCTGACAAAAGAAAACTTTTCCATAGACAATGTACCAGAAACTAGCACATGGGTAATTAAACCTTTGTTTGCTCTTTTATATCATACATAACTAACACATCACATCACATATGTATATATGGATATGCACTTAAGCGACGAGGTAAAAATTTACAGTAGGGTGTAACAGAAGCATAACATTAGGATTTCTAGAGAAATATTGATTTTAGTCTGAAGTGCGGGAAACAAGAGAATTTGGTCTTTTAAAAATATCATAAGCTTAAGCGCTAATTTTCTTATGCAAAATATGTATTGGCAGAATATATTGGTAAAAATCTAATCTAATCTTTTACTTGTCATTTTCAAACCAAAACAATGGCATTGTACTGTGCAATGTGTTGGCAATATTGTACAATATTTTAAAAGAACACGAACAGCTGTTTTAGAAATGCTAATCATTTACAAACATTGTTTTTGTGTAGTTATGGAAAATGTAATAAAATATAAAATGTTATTATTTAAGGTTTATAACAGGTTTATAAACCGTTAATAAGCAAAATTAAATAAAGTTGTATTTTCGTAAATGATTACACGTTTAATAAAACATCTATAAAATCTGAAATTTTATTGTTCGATTTAGCCTTCTTTAAACCAAAAAACGATGCTCTGCATTTTGTTTGAACACAGGTTTACATTAAAAAACAAAACACATTTTCCGGCATATTATTGAGAAATTTTAAAGGAAAATTTAAATAATTCTTAATATGGACTCGATAAATACAATTTGACGAAGTAAGTAAGTGAAATTTATATTAAAGAAGAACAGTAATTAACAATTTGAAATATTCACAGAAACTTTAGTTCAGATTACAAACTATCAGCAACCGAAGGTGTACAAGGATACAAGGGAAAATCCACTGTCGTCCATTCCAGATGATCATTACATCATTACAAAGAAATAATCTTAAAGGTAACATAACGATATCAAATATAAGATAATACTAAATAAGAAGTAATTTTTTATAGTAATAATACACGAGAGCCCGATACTGGGACATTGTATTAATGTTATTATTTATATTTATTTATCTGTCAAAGATAATATTGAGTGTTTTTACTTAAAAGTATTTCAACAAATGCAGTTCATTTAAAATAATTAGAGTAAACTATTCTATAGCTAAATTATTTACATTTTTAAGGTAAAAAGATAGTAAAACCTTATTTTTTACAAAAGAGAAATTTTAAGAAGCTTTAACGCCAGCACTTATGAGATCTACAGGGATGAAAATGTCAAAGCGCTAACTCTGCAAACCTCTTATTATAGTATTATAATTTGAATATCTGTTGCGACTCTCAAATCTTAGTGTAATTTTACTGGTCACTGCTGACAATAAATCTTCTTTGAATTTTTGTATGGAGGCGACTGGTTCGGTAACTTCTTACATTAAATTAATGTCAATATGTAAATCTCTATACTATAGTTTATTATAGTTTAAAAATATCTGAAGTTGAAAAGTAAATGAACGAATCTACAAAAAAAAAATATTATCAGTTTACAACTAAATATGGATTTCAAAAATGTGCCGTACGCAAAATTGTGGAGCGGTAAGAAATAATTCCACGACAATGGTGCTGAAATATTCACATATATTTTTTAGTACCGGACAATGTTGCCAATCTTCATTGCTTCACATATGAAACAGTATCATCGTCCTTTGGCAAGCCATTTTAGAAGTAAAATGTAAAGAATTCTAATCTTTTCGCGAGTATTTGGGACTATTGACGAACCCCACATAAAAATAAAACTAATTGGTGGTTTTATCTTGCTCTACATAAGCTCAAAAGAAGTCCTAAGTAATTATATAATAATAATATAATATATAATATAATATATAATATAATATAATTATATAATAATTTTCACTATCTTCAATACGGTGTTCAGTGATTTTTCAGATTCTTGCAACAAATGCCTTTATTGAGCTCAATATGCCATAGAAATTGTAAATTAAGTTATTACGGGGAGTGAAGTATCGTAGTGCCACCATGTAAGTACAGAGGCAATTGGCGATTGGCGGTCTAAGAAACAACCATTGTGGTTATTTGCCACTCCTGGACGAAGTGTCTTTACTTTCGACTGAAAATGGCGGATCTATTTCTTTTTTTACTTTTCTTACAGAAGAGTAGGTTGGGATAAGTGGGAAAGAGAACGCTCCCTTAAGGGCAAGTGATACCACAAGGAATGACCAGGGTCTAGGCGGGAATCGAACCCGCACCTCCATATTGATTAGACTAATTAATGGTCATGCACTAGGCTACGGAGGCACTCTAAAGAAGAAAACTCGATAAAACCCGTAATCCCTGGGGTTATGCGTACCATTCCCATGTCTAGTATGTCTTCTAATGGGGTCCTGCAGATATTAGACGCCCTCTAGTTGTAATTAGCCTTACCGTGACACCGAGATACTGTTGCGGCTCGGCCAACCCTGTCCCTTTACCTCCTTTAGGGAAAGGAAAATGCAGTAGAAACTATAAGAGAGGCAGCAGTGCCTCACGAAGAACAACATTCTCGGAAGTGCCCTTCGAAATAGCGGAAATTGAGACTGCTGAGAACCTAGTGCTCGATAAAGCCTCCAATATCACCGCAGAAGAGGAGGATAAACTCCTTACCTTTCCTGTGCATGGCTCAAGAACAAAGGGCCGCTAAAAAGCGGTTAAAATAGTTCCTGGGTAGGGGACATAATACTGAGAAGGCAGGAAAGCTTGCTCAACACGCAGCCGGTTTTTTTTTTATCTGGGACCAGCACACAGGAGATAAATACTACACATGTTAAGCATTGTGCTGGGAACTATAGGAAAGGGATAGTAGGAGAAACGACATGGAGGTGAAGCTTAATTAATTATTTTTGCAGCTCTGCTTTCGCACGTTCTTCGTTTATACTCGTAGCAGTGTGCTGAAGCTTCAGTTTTGTAGCCATTTTTATGATTGTTTTACTTCGCCGGTGCTACACAATACCGACGAAGGAGGGCGTACTGATGCGGTTGTGGAATCTACCCAGAGGAGGAGGAGGGAATTTTTTAGTGGCAACACCACTCGACGCAGAAGACGACGGTCTCTGTAAGTGCGAAGGCATTTTCAACCCTACCTCACACGCCAAAAAAAAAAAATGCCTTCGCCACTGAAACCTTCCGACAACAACTGACACACACAAAGACACACTAATGCACATCAGAAAAATGCGAGATGTTTATTTTTATTTTAAAATTTTAGTCTGAAGCTGAGTTGAATCCAGGTCTGTTTTTTGGTTGTGTAGTCAACGTGAAGACTACCATTCATCGTGCCATCGCCACACTCTTTATGACTGTGAATTTGGGTTTAAGACGTGAAAAAACGACCAAAATATTTATATCATAATGCCAGAAATGTGTAAGTCTTTTAACAAACACAAGAGTGGAGTAGGTGAACTGGACCAGTCTTTTTCTCCCTACAACATTTCCAGTGGGCAGAGTTACTTCAAAATTGTACAGGTCGGTCATTACCACAAAAATTTAGAAAAGCAATTGAAATCTTTTTTATATTATACACAGCAGTATACTAGCAATACAAGAAATATATCTGTAAATATATTTAGGATTTGAAAAAAAAATAATAAATATTTTTAAAATTATCACCTGTAATAAGCTGATTACTCCAGTTGAGTACAGCCAAACTTTGCCACTCATTTATTTAATTTTTTTTTTTTTTTTAATTTTCCTTACTTTTTTATAAATGCTAACTTTGAATACAATGAATAAAATGTTAAAATTCTTTTGTTAATTATCGCTTCTGGTTTTTATTTTGGTGTTTAAGGGGTCAACCAAGAAGTTTCTCAATTTGGCGGGCTATTTTATTATGCAACCATTCCTGTTGTAATAAATAAAATGTCTACATTGTTACAGCCACTACTGTTGGCCATATAAAATAGTTGCTGATATATTTGTTTGAAAAGAACCAAAAATTATTCATAGTTGTACCAAAAAAAAAGGAAAAAATTAAAAAAAAAACAAAAGGAAAAGAAGCAATACAAAAGAAAAATATTCTGCATATCCTTTTGTCTTCACATGTGTATTGAATGTGTTTGTATTCATTTGTATGAATTTTTACTGTTGTGCCATCCATTGGCTCTGGCATGCCATGTTCTATTGTTTTCCATACCACATGTACACACACACACACACTCACACACACACACACACTTGCTCTCACAGTCACGCATACAATAATTTCAAATACACCAGGCATCTGTCCGAGCTTTTATATAAAAGGATTGGATGCTATTTTTGTTCTACATTTTATTTCTTTCTTTCCAAACAAAAAAAAAACAAAAACAAAAACAAAATCCAGCATAAAGTAGCTTTTGTTGTAGAGATAAGTAATTCATACCAAAAAAAAAAAAAAAACGAAGAAAAAACACAAATGTCCGACTTCATAGAAAATGATTTTTTGTCTCATTTGTGTTCTTTTCTATTTGCGTGATGAAAATAATAGAAGAAAATATATTGGGATAATCAAAGGTGCCTAATTTTTTTACAGCACTGTTGCATATTAAATATAATTTTATTTTATTGCTTTATAAAAGCTTTTAGAGGTTTAATTTGTTATTTGTTTTTAACAATACCCAGTTGTAGATGTTGTAGGCGTGAAATGTACAAATAATTACAAATAAATTTGTAAATTCTCTCTGCTTTACAAGTATGTAGTGACGCAAAATTTTCCTTTAAATTTATAGAATATTGAAGGTGCAAATAATGTGTTTTTAACCCGCTCTATACAGTGCTGGACGACGCAAAAACGGCTACTGTAAATGGCTTTGAGATACTTTTTGACGAGAGCTTTGACTGGTCACTGCTCGATTAGCGGTATGGTCTGCAGGTGGGCAAGTAAGACCTCCGATTTTTGCAGGTTGTGCCAGCATCACGAGAACATCATGTAATAAATTATATCACTGCACTGGATTGCTTCGAGGCATGTTAAGGTGGCTAGTGGAGCCACGTTATGTCGCAGAGTATTAGAGTATATCAGGGGCTTCATTGTGAGTACAAGTTGGCTGTATAAGACGAGCTTCACCTCCTGTCGTTTCCCTAACTATCCCTTTCCTATAGTTCCAGCACAATGCATCGCATGTGTATCAATCATCTCCTGAGTGCTGGTCTCAGATAAAAAAAAAATATTGTGTGGTGGAATCTCTTCTGTCTTCTATTCCTTCATATTTCTTTCTTTCCTTCTGCTTTCCTCGTAGGGCTTCGTACTGAGCCCCATGGATCTCTGAGTAGACTCTGTCCCAGTGCTACTGAAATATCACAATAACCTAACCTACCTTCTGCAACATGCGTTAAAGGGGTTATCAGGGTCCTTATAGTGGGAATAGTTTGGCTATAGGACAGGGAATGTTAACTGGAATCGTTATCTAGCTTCTTCTTCTTTTTATTTATCTCTTCTCTATTTCATTCTTTCTCATTTCTTTAATTTCTTTATGCTTTTGTCGAATGGATTTACAATGAACCGTAGGGACTACTACTGGGACACCACTATTTCCTACTTAACTTAACCTTGCATACGCTGCTGCAAAGCATTAATTTTATATTCTGTTTGTGACTTTACTTAACGTTAAGTCCATTTACGTTAAGTCCATTACTTGAGCTCACAACTACCCAAAAAAAGTCAAATTTTCTTGCCATAAATACAAAAAAAAATTAAAAAAATATTAATATTTTTTGCCTCTCTAAGTTAGGTTGAGTTCAGAGGGCAGGCACTCCAGGCAGTTACTTGGGTACCTCAATAAGGCTCCTTTATCATACCCTGGGAGAACGAAACGGTATCATTCTTGCGAATGACTCACCAAACCATCCAGATTCATTTAAGAGTATTATGAGAGGGGTAAGCTGCTAGCAGTTCAGTCAAACCGTCAAAGTATAGAACCTGAATTTCATTATGTGGGCTTCAGTCAGTACATCGTTTAATGACAAGAACATGTCAAATATTGCTGGTAAAACATATGAGACAAATGTTGCTGTCGTTGGGCTGATGATGCTGTTACTTTATGCCTCTGCTCACACTTGGCTACAGAAACTAATTTTATCTTGCCACTGCTGTGGCTCATCTGTTTCTCTATTTAAAATTTTGCAGAACTTGTCATTTCTTAAAGCAAAATATAAATCGCCTACATTAGCAAAATAATAGATATATTACTCAAACTCCAGAGCATGTCTGCTCCTGTAATAGCCGTTGCAACTCTGAGCCAACCTCAAAAGGTGGGGCCCTACAGTTCAGTGGTACGTTAGCACCGTCACCAGTATTCGAATCGGATCCCGAGGTTCCAACCCAGTAACCCTTGAGTCCTCCGTTAATTTAATGGAACCATGGGGTCATGAAAGTCTCCACTTTCTTTGACCGAGTCCATATAATTTCCGCCTAATTAAAGACTTGTATACAAAGTCAGCGAATTGCTGGATCATTTTAATCATCCAATGTCAAGAACTCTGTGATACTAGCGTCCGCTACCGAGTTTCCAAAGAATTAGTGTACCCAGGAACACATATCAGTATCACCTTAAAATATTTCGGAAGCCACCCGGCTTTCAGTAACCACTAGTGATGTCGAGTAGATTCCTTTTACGGCAGCGATGTCTTTTCATACCCTACAGATTTCATATTAAAGTTCTCTATATATGGATGTCGATCTACCCCTCCTTTTTAAATAACATTTAAATTTCAAAATGCGTAATAGCAGCATTTTTAAGGACCATATTTTCAATTAATTTTTTTTTTTTTTATAAAAAGTTCTTAATTACTTTTCGTATTTCCTGCTGTTAAGCCTAAAGGAAAACACACAATTCCAGGAATATAAAAAAAGAAAACATTTCATGCAGTTTAGCTTTACGCAAGATGAATTATACAATTTGTTACAATATAAATTATTGTTATTTCTACAAAAGCAAATGATTAAATATATTTATTCTGGCTTGTCTTTACATTTGCCTTCCTTTCCATAATTGTATAAATTAAAAAGAAAAGAAATGCAAAAAAAAAAAATAGCTGATTATGAAAGTGGTTTCAGTTTGTATAGGAATAAATTAAAATGACACTTGTACATCTATTTTCTTCTGTTCTGACTTGATGAAACACAATGGGACAGAGAAAATTTTCCATCAAATTAATTAATAAAAATTAAAAAAAAGGAATTTCATAATTTATTTTTGTACTAGTGGAATGCAAGCAGCAATCAAGTAGAATTATTAACTTCTATTTTAATGATAGCACCCACCTGCTTGAATATTAAGACAGATGTGTATGATACAGCAAAGAAATGTATTATGCCGTTCTATTGAGGCATTGCATATTTTTCGGAATCCTTGTAATGCACTTTAGTTATGAGAATTCGGAGGACTGCATGTTTTAATATTTCTCAGTGCGCCAACATTAACATTTAGAAGTGTTTTTCCATTGCCAAACCATTGTGCAGTAGTTCAAATAAATAGCAAGAAAATTGTCAACTTTAGCAACAATTTTAATTGAACAATAACGACCGCAGCCACTAAAAAAAAAATACGCTTTACAATACTGAACAGATAAAGCATTCGGCAAATTACTTTGAGATGAAAATAATTAAAAACTACAACAGGTTTTTAATTAAAATTTTGCCTGAAGAATTATTTTTGTTTTTTTTTGTTCTTCTCACTATAAAAGTTTAGTTAACTTTTCTTTGTAAGTCAAAAGAAGACCGAACATTATTTATAATTTCGGTATGTTGGAGAAAAAATAACATCAAATGGAAGACAGTTTGAGTATCCTTTCAAGGCATAAAACCTTTCAGTGTTCAACCCATTGAAATAATTACATTGAAGTTCCATTAATTCAGCTTTGAATGTACATATATAAGGAATGTATTGCTGTTTTGTAAGTTATGTTGTCAGTTAAGCATTCATTAGTAAAAATTAATGCTGTCAATGCCCTGTAATTTGCTTAATAAACTTATTTCATTCATTGGTATTTTTTCGTCTGAGTAGTTTCAATTTCGGAAATAATTTCCACTCGATGTAGAAATATTTTTTAATTAAAACTACGACATTCGCTGTCAAAGTTTTGTTGAACAAATTTTAACTAAACTTTGACCTATGAGCCATAATAAGTGACTTCTTCTTGATTATCTTTTTGCCGGTATATAAAAATTACTGCTCAGTTGGGTCATCAAAGTTTCGTTTTAATTAGAGAAGAGAATACCGAAGAAGACCAATGATAACAGCCGTCGTGCCCAATCTTAATGTCAGAGCCATGCGCCATCCCTAATAAGTTTGCATCACGGATTGTTGTTAAAGGCCACTAGAATAACACCTGCCCGGAAGAAAGCAAAGGCAACGCTTGTCCATTGAAGGCTAGATCAACAGAACACGTGGCGACATTTCTTCCTTTTGTTCAACCGTACAACTAGCCAATGTTGCCTAAGTTCCCTAATTACCGCCACAATATTCTTAGTCTGGGCAATGTTTTTTGTCCCATATCAAGGTGAAACCAAATAGAACATGTATGGTGGCTCATCTTATCACACATGTCATCGTCATCACACTTGCGGTATGATGAGAACAGAATATAAGGAAAGTTTTCAATCTCCGACCTCTTGCAGCATTACTCCTCTTTTTGGCACACCGTCTGCTAGCATTTTTTCATCTTCGATGCCATGTCAGCTCGCCCATCTCAGGAGTGGCATGAGAATGATGCGTCACACCCTTCAGAAATTCAAAACATTCGCCAGCAGCTTTGCTGGCGTTTAAGAAATAAATATACCAGTCTATTAATTGATAATTCATCACTACTTTAGTGGCAGATAATTCTGCTTGAAATATGCTGCTGCAACTGTTTGGGAGCCTGAAGGAGAACTCTTAACCGCTCCAACCACTCACCCTACTTTTTTATCTAAATGCGGTGGAAATATGGGAGCACTTTTCTTCGCTACACTGATCCACATCTTCATTGCCTGTATCTTATAGCTGTTCAGAATTTCAAATTTTGTAGGTTGTTGAAAAGCTCATGTGATAACAAAACTGTTCTTCACATTCTGTAAAGGATATTATTATTAATCTATGTACTACCTCTAACTGACTAAAGACTTAAGGACTTTATTACTACAGATATTTACATTCTATAATTGCAATACACTAACCATTAAAACCAAATCTCTGCTTAAAAATACAAATTAATCGGTGAATTGTTTGACTCATCCAAACACTTGTCTGCTTATTTACATCAAATTTTACTGATTTAGTAAATTAATTTCTGCAACCAATGCATATTCAAACAAACTACTTATATCGTGTTTATATAATAATTTAAATGAAAGCATATACTAATTACATAAACCACATTTCGAATATTCGTTGTGAAACCACACACACAATTTAATGCTATTTCAAAAATATTGATAACGATATGACTGGGCAATACCACATATCAGATACTTATATGTACATATGGCTACACAGGCAAATACGTATGTAAATAAAAATAGTGAAGTACTTAATATGAAACAGGCGCCAGCAATAGTCATATAAATTTCAAAAAACCAAAAAAAAAATTCATAATTTACTTTGTGATGTCCTTTCAAAAGGCATGCCACTGAAATATTTCATACGTCCATAAATAAAAACAACGTTCTTATAACAAAAAAAGTTCAATATCTTAACGAAGTCAAAACGATTTTTGCTTGTTTCATTGAATTGTGTCATTGTCACTTGCGACATTTTTAGAAGGGTGTGAAGATAAATTTTAAAATACAGTCGAACTTCTCTATAACGTAGCGGTTGGGGACCGTAAAATTTCTACGTTATAGAGAAACTGCAGAAAATTTTGACTACATATTTTTAATGTAGAAAATATATTTATTAAGACAAAAAAAAATTGTTTTTACATGAACACATTAATTTTTTTTTTGATTAATACATACATATGTATGTGACTAAATTGATGCAAAAAATCGATTGCTAAAAACTTCACAATAGAGAGATTATTTAGTGTAAAAAATTCTATTTAGGTCTTAAAAAATTGTACGTTACAGAGAGAACTTCGCTATAGGGAAGTTCGTTATAGGGAGATCAAAATGTATGAAAATACTTACAAAAATGTTGTGTTCACGAACTTTTATTTGTTATAGAGAAGATTTCGTTATAGAGAAGTTCGACTGTATATCACCCTAGACACAAACCTTACCACTTAACAGAGCTCTGTTAGGAATTCTTAAATATGTTTGGGGTTCTTAAAAGTAGAATTTTTAAGAAAGGAACCAACGTGGGCGACCAGACTAAAATAGGATTTGTGTAGGAGCATCTCTTCTGCATTAACAGAATCTTTAACAGTGCGAGTTTAAGGTAATTTTTCACAATTTTCCGCACTTGAAATTTTGAAAAATGTTGATTCTCTGAGGGATGACCAAAAATTTTTTCCTGGAAAAAGGCAACGTGGGCGACCAAACTAAAATGGGATTTATGTAGAGGGATGTCTACTATATTTCCACATTAACGGAATCTTTAACAGTGCGAGTTTAAGGTAGTTTTTCACAATTTAAGGCGTTAACAGAGCTCTGTTAAGTGGTAAGGTTTGTGTCTAGGGTGATATATTTTAAAATTTATCTTCACAGCCATCATTTTTATTACATATTTCAATTGATTTCTTAAATGATTTGATTCAATAAGTAAAATATAGAGATGGGAGTAGAAATGGAATACTTTGAAATTACATGCACGTAATTCTAGCAACGGGTGCCTCCGTAGTCTAGTGCATGAGCATTAGTCGTATCAATATGGTGGTGCGGGTTCGTTTCTCGTCTAGACACTGGGTGTTTCTATAGACAAGCTATTAGAGCTTCGTAGAGTTTGTGTTGTTTAAAAAAAAAATTTTAGAAATTATGAATTCCACAAGCTGTCAATATTTTTATTTCTGCGGCGATCAGTAAGTAAAATTTATAGAAAAGTGCCTGAAATTGCAGAGATCACATGGTTCGCTGTTTTTTCTGAAGTAATTTGCATGCTAATTATAAACATTTAGAAGAGCCGGGTTTATTCAAACCAGTTATAATAATGATAATCACAACATATTACGATCCCTCACAAGCTTGGCATTCAGATATGTAATGGAAATGGATCGATTTAAAATGTTATGGCTTGATAATAGAATGATACCAAATCTGAGTTGTATTGCCAGTTGCCAAATGTGGTATTGCGGATGGCAAAGTGAGACTAGGAATTATGAATTTCAGTTACTATTTTATTTTTTTTTCTGGCAACTACAACTTAGTGTTTGCCAGCCGGCAATGCAACTAAAGTTCGGTTGCCATCCATAATCGTGCCATACATCGCTTTTGCAAATCAACCCTTATCTGTGACAGATATCGAACAATTTCTTGTCACACTATTTTTTCGTTTCGACATATTTTTTCTATACATGTGAATTAGATTTTTAAAATATTCAAACAACAATTTAATTTTCATGAATTAAGCAATGTTTCTTATTGCAGCAGCAGTTTCCCTAATAATTTTTAAAGAAAATAATCGACCGAATTCTGAAAATTTGCTACGTGATGTTTATTATTCATTGGCATTTAATGTGCTAATTTTTTATATATATGAAATATGCTGAAGATAACTCATGAAAATGGCAAAGTTACAGTTTTTATAAATTGAAAATTTATATTTAATAGAAGAATTTTAATTTAGCAGCCACGACAAGCTCTTTGCAACAGATGGTAGGCGGCTCACATATGACTTTGAATGGAATGTTTTTGTTCCATAGGATGGAATTATGAAGTTTTGAAATTACAACAAAAATTTGCAATAAATTTGTGCAAAAACTGCTGAAAACCAATTAGTAATGACGGATTTACAATTTAGTTAAATAGTGGAATTCAATATTCACTGAAAAAAAAAACAACGGGCAAAAGAAAATGGATCGATTAACGGTTAAGTTACGTTGGTTTTATATATGAGTTATATTTTTATTTATTATTCAACTATTAAAATTAATCAATATAATTTTTTAAGTTTAACAAAAATAAAATATATAAAAAAGAACCCCTGAAGAAGTTTGAAACGTCAGAAACGTTGGATATTCGAAATAAAATGAACTAATTCTTTTCATTTACATTTGGAAACAAAAAGCTGACCACATTTAGACGGTAGGAAACCCCTATAGACGTAATTAAAACACATTCGGTTTAATCGAGTTGCAATGCGTTTTATTTCACTTTTCTAAATTCAAAATTTTTACGATTTATTGACTATTAATAAATTCTATTGTTGCCTTATTTTGAAGCTCATTTTATTAAATGAATTTTTTCCTTTTTAGTGATCGGTAAGCTACAGGCAATATAAATTACATGCGAAAATTAAAATAAATCAAAGGCAGCTTTTAAAAATTTCATTAATTGAATATTTATTTATATTTTTTTCTATTTATACTTCTAAATCACATATGAAAGCTGCTCTTTTGTCACAATCACCGTAATAAACTCCTCCATTGTGCAAATAAAGACAGCGTCCATTTGCATTTGATTCAAAAAAAGATATATTTTCCATAAACGCTGTATTCACTTTGACATTCTTGCTTGAAGACAACCAATACGGCAGACTATAATCTGGATGATTAAACAAAAATAATACAAATTTGTCAACAAAGTAACAAACATTTACCATATTCCATTTTCATATACTCTTGTAAATAATCCCAGTCAATTTGGCTTCTTATTGCGGTTAAGTGCATGCCCATTTTTTCACACTCCTTACGGGCAGCAAGCCAACTTATTGCCTTTTGATTTTCTATGTAATACATTTTATTACTTATGGTTAAATTAAAAATAACACTTATGAATAACAAATTAAAAATGGCAGTTGTAGAACACATTGGATTTTGTATTGGCTGTTCGAAAGCAACTTATAGACTGACTGATGCGTTTATATTGAAACTGCTTGATAATGGTTGTTGTTTTTGCTGTTGCAATAAATTTATTTAGGTATATTTTAAATGTTACACCCACCCATGTAAAACTCATAGACTGTTAGACTAGGGCTGCGCTCAGTGATAATTTCTAGGCCTTAAACACTGTTTTCTGTCAGCAATATTTTTTGCACGCAATCGAATCGAAGCGAAACAAAGTTAAAGTTCTAAAGTGATTTTACTTTAAATTAAAATTTAGTTTATGTGATCAAATTGCAAGACCAAACAAAAACTTTTTAATATATCGTCACCTGAAATGCAATAATATGCGTAATAGCGAAAAAAAACTCAAAATTGAGTTTTTAATGGATATTGGTACAGCGCTCAAGGCACATGTCTTCACAATTTTTTTTTTTTTTTCTCAATTTTTATTGTTACAGTAACATTTACATTTTTACAATAATTTAATTTTAATTTTAAGAGATCAATTCTTAATCAAATTTTTCTACTTAATCATTTACAGCAATGTTTTTAATAAGTATATTTTTATTTCATCATTTATACATTTATTTAGGAAAAAAGGGATATCAAAAACGCCATAAGTAGAGCAGTAATGTCAGAGGGTAAAAACAAGGCATAAACGTTATCAAGCTAATGCATTGATGTGTAGATAGCTAGAGTATCTACAACGATTTTTAAAGTTTTGAGACAATATATTAAACTAATTTTATGTTAGACATAGAGTGTAAAGTTTGTGTGGAAAAATGTATTGGCAAATTATATATCATTTTGAGTACATTATTTTGACATTTATATTGACAGTTTTTTAAGATGACAATCAGAGGTGACATACCAAGCAGGCGCCGCGTAAAACATTATAGAATGGAATATTGTTTTTTATATAAGAAGTTTGTTGCGTGTATTCAGTTCAGACTTTCTGTTTATTAACGGGTATATTATTTTAATTGTTGTATTAATTTTGTGTACAATATATTTTATATGTTCATTAAATAATAGTCTTTTATCCATTATTATACCAAGATAGTTAACCTTGTCATCCCATGGAACAGAGTCGGTACCAACAATAATGTTGGTTTGTGGTAGAAATAAACTTTTTCATCTTCTTGTAAAGAAGATAGACTGATTATTTCTTAAAATAGTCGGTAACTATTTTAGTTGATTCCTCCAAAGTGTGTACGATATCTTCCGGTAATATTTCTGAACTAAGTATAAATGTGTCATCTGTAAAGCTGGAAAATCATGCGTAAAAAGATTGTATAAAATTGGAGATAGACATGATCGTTATTTGTGTTGAACAGTGTTTAATTTTCTTCGAATAAAATTTAATTTGCTTTGAAAAACATTGAGTTTGACGTGAAAAAACATTAATTTGAATTGAAAAATCGTTAATTTGAGAGTAAAAACCTATAAATATTTCACCAATATCATTTTTTTTTTCTTTTTTCAAAATAATAAATTTTAACAATCTATTTTTTTAAGCTTTAAGGTTTTTTCTCTTTTTATTTATTATTTTTATAGTTATTTTCGATATTTCTTATTATATAAAATATTTTTTATATTATATAAAATATTTATTATTATATAAATTATATATTATATAAAAAAGATATTATATAAAATATTATGAATCATATTCTTTTCACAATTTTTATGAGACATGTTATGTTAGAAAAATTTTTATATATATAAACTTCAAAAAAAGGGTGGAAAAAAAAAATTTTTAAAATAAAAAACTTCCTGAAGATGTTAACCGAAGGTTAACGAAATATCGAAAATAAATATAAAAATAATAAATAAAAAGAGAAAAAACCTTAAAGCTTAAAAAAATAGATTGTTAAAATAATAAAAAAGTTTAAAAAAAGTATTAAGCAAAATAATAAATATTGAATTTTTCTTTAAAACAAAATTACCTTAAACTTGAATATCTTAATATAATTAATAAAAAAAAAAGAGGTCGTATAAAATTATTAAAAAATAATTTTCTTTAACTAATAAAAATATGCTATTATTTAGCAGTTCCCTTGTAAAAATGTTGTTACTTCAAACTGATAAAATCATAAAATTAAATAAAGACCGAGCTTAATAAATATATTTCATTATAATAAAAATGGTATATTAAGAATATAATAAATATTTGAAGTTACAATATTTCACAAGGAAATTTTGCAATAATGGCATATTTTTAACAATCAGATTATGACGTATGAATATCAATAATCGAATTATTTTTAATTCAGTAAAAACCACATTAAAAAAAAACCCAATTAACTATTATACGCACATGAGTGTAAGTGTGTGTGTGTGTGTAATAGTACCCTGCAGGAAACGACAATAGTATAACTGCAATGGCTTGACAATGAAATTTACTATGCACATTTAACAAATACATATCACTGAAAATCCACTACTGGCATTGATCCTATGTAGTCAACACTAGTTGTAGCCAGTTCTTGTAGGATAATATGAGAGAAACTTAGACTAAATCTTACGCAAAGAGTATCTCTCTTCAAAGACAAAATAAAAATGTTGTATCATTCG
Organism: Dexiosoma caninum; assembly: GCA_963924685.1. Lineage (NCBI taxonomy): Eukaryota > Metazoa > Arthropoda > Insecta > Diptera > Tachinidae > Dexiosoma > Dexiosoma caninum. The sequence goes on from OZ004727.1 coordinate 14,274,512, forward strand.
TTGACAATGTCATCAAGAAGCGACCAGAAACAATCGACAAAATTGATGATTTTCAGACACTTTGGCCCAGAGTTCCTACAGGGCTAGCAAGTGTATACATTTCTAGCAAATTGTTCTAACAGTCTATTTATATATTCCGGTATTTAGAATGAGTCATAATCTTTAAACGATAAGAAAAAAAATTTAGATTTAAATTTTATTTAACGTTGTTAATTTCAGGCTAAGAATAATTTTACAAAATCTGATGTACCGTGACAGTTTCAAACATTTAATCTTATTCGGTATGAAATATTAAATTCGGCAACGAATAGCACGACGGATGGTAGTCTGCACGTGGACTACTAAACCAAAAACAGACCTGGGTTCAACCCCAGTTTCAGACTAAAATTTTAAAATAAAAATAAACATCTCACATTTCTCTGATGTACATTAGTGTGTTATTGTTGTCGGAAGATTTCAATGTCGAAGGCATAGTCGCTGGTCACTTTTTTTTTCTTGGACCGGCACTCAGGGGATGGCCCTTATACATGCGATGCATTATGCTGGAACTAGAAAATTAGGTTATGGGCAGGAGGATAGAGGGAGTAGTGTTTATTGACATTTGATTTAAATTTTCGCACGTTAAAAGTGACAGGAAACACCTCTGCGGGTAGTCTGTTCCACATACGTGCCGTTCGGCCAAAAACACGAAATTTCTCTGTAATGCGTAGTGCGAGTCGCCGCCAAATCGATCACAACAATACCGGCTTCAGCTGATGGCAATCCACAATCACATCAGAACGCCCTCCTTCGTCGGTATTGTGTAGCACCGGCGAAGTAAAATAATAATTAAAAATGGCTACTAAACCGAAGCTTCAGCATGGCTACGAGTGCAAAAGCAGAGCTGCAAAATAATTAATTGGTTACAGCTGAAACATTCCGACAACAACTGATACAAACGCACACCAAAAAAAATCCGAGATGTATTTATGAGTCTGAAACTGGGGTTTCAACGTGCAGACTACTTCAGCCATCTCCACTCTTTATCAAATGACCACTATATACTGTTCTTTAATATCCCCGCCTTTCAATATTCTTTTGTAGAATACTGTTGCTTACCAAAAATTTCGATTTCGTTGCACAGTTTTACTTAAAATATTAATTCTAAAAGTAAGTAAATAACAGATAAATAAAATCTTCACAGTGACAATATGAACAGTCTCAATAACAGTCAAAACACATCACATCCCCTATAAACTTGTCTGTCCGATCTGTCTATGATCATCTTGTGCGATAACCACCTACGCACATAATGCGATGATATACAATGTTATTATGTACGAGTACATATTCTATTTTATTTTTTTTTTTTAAACACAAGTAGACAATTTAAATTTTCCCTCACTGCATCAGTAACAATTACTTCCCTTCACCTCCTGTCGTTTCTCCTACTATCCCTTTAAAAAAAAAAAAAAATTAAAAAAAAAAACATTCAGCAAAAACTTAATATTCAAAAGCGTAATAGTACCAATATTGACTTATGCAGCAAAAACAAAAACTGGAAATACTATAAATTATCCAAAATAAATGTCTTAAAATAATAAACAAAAAAAATTGGAGATATTCAGCTCTATTTCTCCACTACGAAACTGGATATGAACTAATTATCGATTTTATAACAAAAAACTTAACCATAAATACCACGAATCTATTCAAAATTCTTCTTTTCAAATGTTAAGAGAAGTCATACAATTGGCTTAATTGCAACTTAAAACAGAAATCATTAAATTGAAAGTGACATGTATTCGTGCATTATCCGAGGATATACCTGTTATATTCTAACTATATTTAATTTAATTATTAATTAATTAAATTTTTTTATTAATTAATTTTAAATTTTTTTATTAATTAAAATTTATTGAATTTTAAACATGTAGATGTTGGGTTTGTATTCAAAAATTAGGAAAAATCCACTGATGAGCTAAGTAAGCGTTAGCGAAATAGTACTATATGGATATGCTTTCCTCCTCAATTATTGAGTTGCTTTTGTAATAAAATGCTTTATGATATTTTTCATACTGTATGAGAATATCATAGGGTATGTAATAATAAATTTCACATATAGTTTATAAGGGAAAAAGCACAATTAGAATCATATATATATTTAAATTTATATCTCTTTTCATATAAAGGTTTTACCTATTTTTCTTTGAATACTGTTATAATTTTAAAATTATTTTCAAGTTTTTTTTTTATCAAAATTGTATCTATAGATGAAATCTGGCAATTATAAATTGATATGCTAAGTACAAGATATTAATAAAGATAAATTTAAAATTGAAATAGAAATAGAAGAGTGCTGTGAACGTTTTATTATATTGGCAACTTACTTCTGATAAGCTGAGCGATTGAAACGTAAACCAGAAAACCAGTTCACCGGCTGTTGCTTAGTTAGCGACACGGTGGAGAAATAACATATTTTCTACTTCATATTTAAAAACTTAAAAAGATATATATTTTAACAACTAATTTACCTTTGAAATGATTTGCACTTTAATGTTCTGGAAAGAAAAGAAAAAAAGATTAAAGATATTAGAGCTTTGAATTAAATAAATTGATTTTATTTTTCTTAATACTTTTTTTAACCTTTTTTATTATTTTAACAATCTATTTTTTTTAAGCTTTAAGGTTTTTTCTCTTTTTATTTATTATTTTTATATTTATTTTCGATATTTCGTTAACCTTCGGTTAACATCTTCAGGAAGTTTTTATCGAAATAAATATAAAAAAATTAATATAAAAGTTTTTATCGAAAATAAATATAAAAATACTAAATAAAAAGAGAAAAAACCTTAAAGCTTACAAAAATAGATTTTTTAAATTGACTTTATTTTGTAATAAAATTTTTTTATTTATTTAAGGCTAAATATTTCAAGTATCGGAGGTTTGTTCAAAAAATATAGTAACTTTATATTTTTAAGAGAAAATATTTATTTATCCATCAATATTTATATTGTCCCCTTAACCTTTCTGACCATTTCGTCGGTCTGTGAGAGCGATGAATCACTTTTGTGTTAATTTCACGAAAACAAAAAATGACAACTCCGTCATTCTCTCAGTATCTTCATTATTTCTCATTATACAACGTTTAGTGTAACAAGTGCGTTTGAGTTGAAGTGCTGTACCGGTAATTGCTAATCGGGCGGTCTGTAAGACCGACTTATAGTTAAGTGTTACATTATCGTCAGGTAAGTTGGTTTTGCTAAATTAGAAATTTTTAGATAAAAATTATCAATTAACTATCAGTTTATATGATTTAATAAAAGAATTATGTTCAAAATTAATTATCGTGAAATTTTATTTAGATATGGCAGATATTGAGCGCATAAGAGCTATTCTGAATGAAATCGATTCAGATTCAGATTGTGATGAGGAAAGGGTTACTGAATACGAAGATAATATTGATGTGTATGAAGCAAACACTGATACTAAACAAGAAGACTCCGAGGAAAGTGATGTTGAAGATTCACAGGACGCTGAAGCTCTAACGACTGACTGAAATTTACAAAGACTAACCTCATAATGAGGCATATATTTTAAGAATTTTGAAATTAATTTTTTTTAGTGTTCCTGTTTTTTTCTTGAATTCATTTTATATTTTTGTGTACTTTTAAGATATATGTTAATAGAAAAACAACATTTTATAAATGTTGTGTTTTGTGAATGATTTTTTTTTTTTAATTTTTGTATTAGGTCTAAGATCAAATATATTAAAGTATTGTAATGAAATATAAATTGATGCTGTGAACTAAAAAAAACACTTAATTTTGTTTTTTTCTTACTTATTGCACAGGTTTTGAAAATTTTAGAATAGTTTTGAGATACCGGTCTGCGAGACCGAGAAATGTAAATTTGTCGCACAAAAATGAAAATAGTCAGGAAGGTTAAAAGTAATCGCCGCCAGATACAATTATATCAAATTAATAAAAGTCAAAAAGTTTCAGAAATCTAAATAAAGAATTTAAGGGCCAGAAAACTCACGTCGGACGGCGTCACCACCAGTGTTAAGGTGTTTGTTTGCTGTCATCTTCTGTTTACTTTAGAAGAAAATTTTAAATAATTTTATTTTAAAATTGTTTTTTTTTTATTAACGGGTTAGTTCATTTCTATTACTGCGTTGAGAAAAAAAAACGAAGACTTTCCTCATATTTTGCTGGTTTTATATTTGCAATAGAAAAAAAATTTAAGGAAAACTATTAAAAGTTCATGGGTATTTTTGCCCAAAAATTAAGGTATTGCGTAACCCGTAAGAAAAGTGACGATATGCAAGTCATAGTGAAAGACAACCGAATAAAGAAAGCAAATGGAAAATTCACCATCATATTAAACTTTTGGACTTTTCGCGCAACACAATATTTTTTCTGAATTAAGATTTTCTTTGACAGCCTTTTAAAAATTTTATTTTTTTTTATTTAGAGATAAAGATTAATGGTTAAATAATGGTTAATGGTTTTAAATAAGAATTTAACTGCCGTACTGATTTTTGGGCACAGTCTATATGAAAATTATCTACAGAGCCCCTCACCAGCAACATCGTTAGCCATATGGGCCATATTATATTCTAATAATATTTCTTTAAAATGAATATTTTAAGGAACATTTTCAGAAGAAACTTAATTTCAATTTAAAATATTTTACCTTAGAACTCAGTTAAAACAAACGTTTTTTTTTTTAAATTTCCTTTATCTCGCCAAAACAGAAAAAAAATATGACAACTATACGGATGTATGTTGTATGTTGTATGTTGGATTCTGTTAACCCTCATAACAAGGAACTTAATGACCTCTCTGCTTGTAGTTATGTGACATAATTCCCAGTTTAGCCATAACAAATGAGTTCTAGTTGTGCTTGTTTGCCTGCCAGTGTATGCTCATGCAATGGTACAGGGCACTGGCTAAGAAAACAGTCCACAGAAAATCAGTTGAAGATACAGCAACCATACAATTGAATAACATATACAAGGATCATAATACTAAAGGGATACTGTGTAGAAATGAAAACTAAAAAATATGAAGAATTCTTTAGCATTACAAAACTACAGAATTCACACAATGAAAATTAAGTGCTTTCAACTAAAACTAAAGTTTTTTTTCTTTCTTTCTTTCTTTCGCTCTCTCTCTCTCTCTCTATCTCTCTATTATTTCTTTAAATATATGAAATATTTAAGAAAGATTAGATAAATTTTAAATAATATTTTTGATGAGGACTTAAGAGATTTGTGCTTTTTTTTTTTTTTGTAGATAAAAGAAAAAACAAAACAGTGTTACAAGTTAAAGTTGGTAATTGTGTAAATTACATAGAAAGAAAAGACTAGAGTTCTGCTATCATAAGAACAAATTAATTAGACAGCTAAATAGTTTTGCGTTACTGAAAGAAAAAGTTACTCGAACAAGCAATCAATTAAGACCCGCGTTCGCGAAATTATCGTATATTTAACTTTTTTAGAAATCGACTTTTAAACATAAATTGGTTCATAATATAATAATAATAATATATATAATAAATAATAATAAAAAAATGAGTGTGTATTGCTATAAGCGGACGAAGGATTAATTTTAGCGTTATGCAACAAATTAATTAACATGCTTTTCTGATTTGTACAAGCCTTTCATTATGGTCGCTATGGCGTATGAAGAATGAAAACTTATTAATATCACTCATACGCAAAACCCTTCTGCCTACGACGGACTGAGTAAATAATAAATAATATCATCCAATAGTATGAGAGCTTTCTTTGTTGATGTCGCATTCTCTTTTGAATTTAATTGTTTTTTTTACAGATACACAGCGAATACGAGTAGTTAAAATGGCACATATTTGTTTGCCTTATTTGGCCTTAAACTGTAATATTTTTTATTAAATAACTTAAATCACTAGAAATGAAATATTTGGGGAAAATTTCGATAGCTTAGAAATTGTTGCCAGCAATTCGGTGGAAGTTTTCTTATTTTTGATAATATGCCAGTCATTAGACTTTACTTTTAGTTAGTATTTTTTTTATAGTTTTTATTGCTTTATTTTTTTTTTCTTAATAAATGACTTATGAATATGATTTATTTTAATAATTTAAATATTATGGTGAACAAAAATTTAATTTGGCAACCAAATTTAATAACGGATTGGATTACATCCACGTGCAGTAAAATACCGCAAATATATCTAATAAGCAATACCACTTATTCATTTCAGTTGTTAATCAATAGTGGCCTGTGATGACTACAATGCACTAGTATCTACGTTTTGAATTAATTTATTGATAATATATTTTTTTTTCTATCTTCGACCAGGTGTCATCAGGGGTTATCTCCTACAAATGCAATGCATTCCACTGAAATTAGATACAGAGAGGAATAGTGCACAGACAATAGACAAGAGGTGAAAGTGTTAGGAATATCGAGCGTAATTTACAACTCTGCAGTTGCGTGTTAATTATAAAGCAAAGTTTCGGCGTCTTTGGCATTATTTTGAAGCTAAGGGGAGCGATTTTATTTAGTATTTAACTTCGCCGACATTTTATTTTGCTCAAATCCCGATGGAGGAGGGTGCGGTAGCACATAAAACTCGACAGAAAACTTTTTTTTCTGATTTGCCCGGAGCTGGGCATCGGTTTCGATTCCTTCTGGTTCGGATTCATTAGGGTCCTTCTGGTTGCAAAGCCAACACGCTGACTACTCGCCGTCTACATTATAACTTGTGCATGCAAGTTTTTGTGTCTTATTATTATTGGGTCAGGAAGCGCAGCGACCAAGAAGATCTATTGAGCAAGTCCCTCATATTAGACCCCCATTCAAAGGCTTCTACACCAAAAGAAAAAGCTTGTAAAGTTTTTTCTAATTAATATTAGTACTAGTACTCATATCTATTTAAAACAAGCCGAAATGAGATTTACAACTCAAAATACCTGTAAATACTTAAAATGAGTACTAAATTTTTAAATCAAGGGAAAAAAATTCATTAATGAAGTACGGATTTCTATGCTGCATTTTGGTTGTTGCCACAGATTTTTTTGGAATTTATGTATAAACATTTTTTTTTTAATTTTAAGCCTGTGACACCATGCTTGTTAGCTTTAAGCTGCCTGATCATACGTTATTAAAAAGACAGTGCTTGTGATCGATTGACAAGATTGCAGGGGTTTGTGTTTTCTTATAAAAAAATATCCATTCCACGAGAAAATACATTGAAATTAATTCCCGTCCACAGTCTCCGTCCACTACACCCTTTTTATATATATTGACCATACTTTTTACTTAAAAAAATTTACACTTCAAAAGTGAAATATTTTATGATTGAAAACTTCTTGGCAAATTCACACCTAGTTTTATAATCACGTACTTTTTATTTATGCAGAATATCAGAAGAACAAAAAACAAACTTATGACTATTGAAATACTTATTCCCTTCGTAAAGTAAAAAATAAATAAAAATTATATAAACATTTATGAATATATACTGCCAACTGATATTATGCATCATCTAAAATGCATAGAATTTTTTAACAAATAACCAATTTTGAAGGGAAAGAATTTTTTTCTTCTACTGTTTATGTAAATAATAACAACTTATTTTGTCTATTCTTGGTATCATTGCTACTTTTGCAGCAAAACGGAAGAAAGAAAATAAAGCACACACATACAAATAAACATGCATTTATGTATGTAAGCATTACATACTTATATACTTTGTATATTCTTTTTGAAATCAGCATATTTACATACATATGAGCATGTGACAAAAAAAAACACCAGCAAAGAATAGCGCACAGTTGCACAGGAAATCAAATACAACAACAAACGGAAAGATTATAACGTTCTCGTTAGAACGCATATTTATTCAACAATAATTGAGCAACATCTGAGAATCGTGTCTGAAATACTAAAAGTTTTTGTCTTTTTTTTTTAAGAATGGAAATTTGCAAAGAGAAACTTAACTATTGTGGTAAATAAATTGTCGTGACGCAAACCAAACAGTGGACGATTTTTAAAATAAGGAAACGCATTTTTAGTAGAACAGAAAATTGACAGATATACATTATATAATAACTACAGTGAAAACTCTCATAAGCGGACATTTACAGTGAACTCAATTTATTGTGCATTAAAGGGGAGCAGTCAGTTGAGGAGAATTATAAGCAATATATTTCTAAGTTCATTTTAAACTAAGCTACGAAATTCTATTCGCCATAAGTATTCATAAGTACCTTGTTATTAGTCTGTAAGGATTATATCCATTGACTAAATTTAAATAAATAAATAAATAAATTAAAAAAAAGAGAGATGTTCGGTCATTGATGTGCCTAGTAACTGTCCGTTAGTAGAGATTTCACTATATACATATATTTAAATAAAAGAATTTTGTGTAATAAATTGACACGCATTTGAGGCAACAAGTTTATTTGCATTTGACACAACAGCAGCAGCAAATTGAAATGCTTTTAGCAGACTAAGAATATAAAGATAATCAGCATTGAAAATTTTTTTACCAAATAACAAATAAACTTTCTATACCAATGAGCTGCAGTTTGCAATATCCTATGCTCAAAGCTATGATGAAGCAAAGTCACATGTACTTTATAAAGCACTTGCGTTCATTTTGCATTTCAACAAAAGAAATCAAAACAGTACGTATTAAAGTTTTCATTAAAGTAAAACTTCGCTACTTAAATTTTAGAAAATTACCCTGAAGCGGCAAATCACAATTGTACCTTGGATAAGAGCAGCTTATCTGCTAAATCAGTAACACGATTTGATCTCTCCTGACAAGTCTATGAGGAATACATGGTGGGGCAAAAATAATAACCCTATTCAAAAACGCTACAACTTTTGCAAATGTCAATTTGGTTTTGACATTTGTGAAGTAAACAAATGTAGAATACAAATCGACAAGCCTTTAATATGTTTACTCGGCAAGAACGCAGAATAATTGTTTCCATTTTTTTTATGTACAACAATTCGTCGGTTGTGTTGCACAAACACTCGTATTTGGCTACTCGCCATGAAGATACTGGGACAACATGATATGTTCCCTAGAATGGACGGCTCCCGAGCAGCCGTTCTGCTAAGAATATCCCTGTTGCATGAGATGGCGCAGAGAACTTTGGAACTTAGACCAGACGACGTGCCACGCAATTGGGCATTAACCGGCAGACCGTACGCAGAATTTTTAAGATGTTCCCTGACAATATAAAAGGACTTTGGACGATTACTTTTGACGCAGCTTGTACATATGTAAACAAATATTTGAAGAAGTTTAACTATCATGAGCAGAAGGGACTTAAGACTTCTGATAGGGGTTTTTCTGTTCTCTTCTTCACCTTATTTCTCTCTACGTATTTTTCTTTTCTCGAGGGGATTACCAAGCGACCCTATGGATCTCCGGGTGGAGGTGTTCCGGTGATTTCTACTATCAATTAAAAAATAGTTTGCTTCAGATAGGAAAACAAATAAAAAAAAAACATGTGTGAATAGTTAATAATGAAAACAAAAAATTTTTAAATTCCAAGGAATATTGGCAGTTAAAGATGATAAATTTATAGTTTCATTTAGAAGGGGAAGAAAGAACGCGGAAATATTTCTCATATTCTATTTACAGAAAATAATAAATATATAAAGCTAATAATTTACATGTAGTGATAACGACACACAGTGGACAAAATACGAAGAACGCTGTGCCTACGAAACCACAGCATGTTGTTCCGTTCTGCTAGTGTTTGTCAATCTTGTCTTTGATTTAGTTTGTTTCTTGGTAATTAATACATGTAATTTGCATTGCCTGTATGGAATCATTTATCAGCCTATTTGAAATTTTAACTGAGTGCATAAATTAAAAAATTTATTAGATTTTCATCAGTACAGAAATTACTACTATCAATTAAATTATTATTATGTTGACTTAACTGAATTAATATTCAATTAACTTTTTAACCCCAATCCAATTAACATGTGCCTTTCAGACTATACTGGGCATTAATGCAATGAGCCTTGCCAGTGAAAGTGCTGTATGTTACAAAATATATAGTAAATAAATAAATCAAATAAAAAACTGTGGATACCACTTTTTGAACTTAACCTTAATTCAATTAACATGTGCCTTTCAGACACATCTTTCACTTTGAAGTGTTCTAACTTCTTTAAATTGAAGTCATGGTTCTGGGTGCTTCTTGAATTCCTACTTTGAATTATTTTATTTCTTTAAAAAAAAATGAGCTCTTCATTAATTTCTATTTATTTATTTATTTATGTAAAACCACAAATATGCTTAATCCTGTCATAATGTGCCTATCAGGCACATACGACAACATTATGAACCAACAAATTAAATTACGGGGAATTCCCGTTCAATTTTCATCATTCAATGTAAACTTACACAGTTTATACACTTACACACTTTCGGCACTTTTTATTGATATATCTCAAGCGTCCGACAAAGTCTGGCACGACGGTCTGTTGCACAAGATTGTAAACTTGCTACCGGAAAACGTTCACAAATTGTTCAAAAATTACATAAAAAATAGATCTTTTCATATAAGGTCGAAATCTGTGATATCTTCCACTAAAAATATCCATGCTGGTGTACCACAGGGAAGTATTCTCGGTCCTTTTCTGTACATTTTATTTACTGCGGATATGCCTACAAGTCAATTGACGCATACATCAACTTTTGCGGATGATACTGCTTTTCTAAGCATACACAAGAATGCAGCAGTAGCAAGTCAACATCTTCAAGCTCATTTGAACCGATTGGAAAAATGTTTATCAAAGTGGAAGATAAAAGTAAATGCTTCTAAGTGCGTCCACATTACGTTTACTCTGAGAAGGGACAATTGTCCTCCCATCACGATAAACTGTGTTACAATACCTGAGGGCAACCACGTAAAATATCTTGGTATTCATCTCGATAGACGTCTTACGTGGACTAGTCACATGGCGGCCAAAATCACTCAACTGAAGTTGAAAACTGCTCAGCTCTACTGGCTTATAGGACGACACTCTGCACTAGGCCTAGATATGAAGGTGCTGTTGTATAAGGCGATTTTAAAGCCCATATGGCTATATGGCGTTCAGCTGTGGGGAACTGCTTCCGCATCAAATGTTGCAAAATTACAACCAAAAAAGACATTCGAAAATTTTACGAATAATCACAGTTGCTCCATGGTACATGAAAAATGCAAATATCCACAGGGACCTAAAAATTCCATCCATTAAAGATGAAATAAAAAAAGTCTGTACGAGTTATAGGACGCAGATCACGGTGCATCCCAATCCACATGCTAGAGACTTGCTGGGTTTCGAGGGACACAGAAGACTCAAAAGGATCCAAACGTTTGATCTGATGGGATGAAAATTCTGTGTGACCATCGGGTTGAAATTGCATTGGCAATAGAAACTATTTTTTTTTTTTTTTAGATTAAGATTTGAACACATTTTGTAAATTTCATATTGAAAGATCCAAAATTAAAATAACATAAAAAAGAAAAAAAAAAAAACAGTTTTAAAGACAAAGTTGTAAAGACGAAACTTTAAACCACAATGTCTAAAATATATTTATAAATATAAATCAAGACAATTACTGAAGAGATTGATTTTGAAGAAACTATAAACCAAGATTAAAATTACGACAGTAAATTTTCGGAGGATGCGGATTTTATTCTACAATATGAAACAAGTACTGCTTTGAAAGAAAAAAATGCAAATAAGAGATATAAATTCCCAAATATAATATGCAATAGGTTTTATATGTGCCTCACCAGCACATTCTGGTTGGATTCGTTACAAAGTTGATCTGACTTGATTAGGGTTAATAATAATAATAATTAAAAATTAATAACACTAATTATTTTAAGCCTAAGGTCTTTTTATATATTTTATATTTATTTCAATATTTCGCTACTCCTTTGTGTAGCTTCTTCAAAAAAAAAAAAAAAAAAAAAAAAAATTTTCCTGAAGAAGCTACACGAAGGAGTAGCGAAATATTGAAATAAATATAAAATATATAAAAAGACCTTAGGCTTAAAATAATTAGTGTTATTAATATAATAAAAAAGGTCAAAAAACTAGAAAAATTATCAAATAATTAAAAATTAAAAATTTAATTAAATGTTTTGGGAATTTCAAATAAATATTTAATAGCAAACAAAAATAAAAACGTTAAATTCAATCCAAATGCTTGCTGGGTATTAACTTCCATATAAATAAAGAGTGTTGCATATACGAAATAAAACAATTCAATTAGCATTTAAATAATAATAAGCCGTCATTTTTAAATATTATATATATATTTTAAATTATTTATTTATTATTCAGCGATGGCTGAATCAGTCTGAACGTTGCTTACAAAACCAAAACAGACCTGGGTTCAACGCCAGCTTCAAACTAAAATTATAAAAAAAAAAAAAAAAACCATCCCGCATTTTTCTTGCCTTTGGGTGGCTGTTGTTGTCGGAAGGTTTCAGTGGCGAAGGCATAGTCACTGGTCACTGAACAATACCGGCTTTAGCTGTATCCAATCCAAAGGCACATCAGAATGTCCTCCTTCGTCGGTATTGTGTAGCACCGAAGCTACTAAACCGAAGCTTCAACACTGCTTTAAACCTGCAAAGGCAGATTTGTAAAATAATTAATTAAGCTTCACCTCCTGTCATTTCTCTAACTATCTATACCTCGCCTATAGTGTCAGCAAAAAGCTTCGCATGTGTAGGAGTCACTCCTGAGTGCTGGTCCCAGATTAAAAAAAAAACAAATAAAAATTAAAGGCAAAAAATCAATTAACTTTTAATTGAAAAAAATATATTATTCTAATTAAAGATGTTAATTAAAAATTAAATATTATTTTTTTTTGTGTGCAGCAGCTGATAAAAACATATATATATGTTTATAAAGTTCTGCGATTAAAGCATTAATTACAAATTTGCAACCAACATAAATCATTGTTGTTCTGTACTTTAAGTATCTATGGTTTCATTGCCCAAATATTTAACTTTTCTACAATACACGAGTATAAATGTGTATATATATTTTTTTAACATATGAAACTGGTAATTGTTGATTTGTCATGTATTGTTGCTAAAACCATTCTAACGACAAAAATTTTGCTTGTCAGATTGTTAGTAATGCAAACATTTAACCAAAAATATATTTCGAAACAAATACACAACAAATGCATGCTACTACAGTCAGGCATATAACCGTCATACTGAAAACAAACAAAAAATAATAAAAAACCATGTGTATTATATTCACCTGAAAAGCATAAACAGGTTTTAGGCATTAGTGTTTGTTTGCTTTGCACATCTAAAACGTATAAATATCTATTGAACCGAACATGACAGATAGTTTTGCGAATTCAGGTTTTTCTTTTTTGCTGAATAAATAATGTCAGATTTCGTGGAAAATAATATCGTAAAAGTTTTGTTTATTATTTTTCCTTTTTTTTTGTTTGTTATTCTTGTTTTGTTCAGTATACCAAATTGCTAGCGCCAAATAGTTGAGATATCAAAGAGGAATAAAAATTATATTATATATGTAGGACAATTGAATTGCGCAGCAATTCTGTTGGAGATGGCTATCTTTCCTTAATTGCTTAAACAATATAATTTCGACATAGAATATGGCCTGTGCAGTTAGAGTGTTGACTCTATAATAACCGATCTGTTGAAAAATTAATCGATTGTGTCTGCGTTAAGAGTACCATCCATATTCGGTATTAATTAGTAATACATCAGCATAAGAACTGCGACGCAGCACAACTGCAGAGTTGTATAAATGGTCCATCCCTCCATCTGTTCACCATTTGCGTCTTCTCTACATTATAGTTTTGCAACTACTTCCGGATCGTACTGTATTATATATCTATATTTATATATATATATCTATTTAAAATTGGAGAAAAGTCTGTGCGCATGGTTTCGTGAACCTTTATTGACTGCATCTTGAAAAACAGGTTTTGTGTAAGTTACACTTAAGTAAATTACGTCATATAAGAAAGAGTGTATATGATAGAATAGAATGTTAAAGTAGAATGAGATAAATTTAAAATACACTATTAATAAACTATTAAAATACTTACAGGGTATCTACTGACTTCTTAAATTACTCTTAATATACTTTAACATTTCTCTGCACATACGTGTGAGGCCTTATTACTACTATGTACTTTGTAAATAACTACTTTTAATACAAATGATTTTTTTTTACATAGTTGGCCGGATTTTTATATCAGGAAAGAAAACACAAAACTAAATGATAGGGCAAATTAGAACATTTATTTTCATTTAAAGAAAAAGTGAACTTTGAAGAACTTGTCAATTAAATTATAAGACGGGAAAAAAAATGGTTTTTTTTTGTTCTTTGAATTAATATTCAAAATTATTAATATTAAATTTGTGAATTATTAGATACCTAATTGTTTTGAAAATTGGAATTCAAAGAAGAAAAAGAGAATTGAGTCCAGGTAAGAAAGGATATTATGCTGAGAATATTTAGAGAAATATTATATTTCTTTTAAATTGCAATATATTATTTTGATTTCCAATCACCTATTATCGGAATTCACTGATCTGTCTATGATTCTATTATCCAGTTGTATAGAAACAGGAGAATCGCTTTATTAAAGACAGGGATCAACTTAAGACTTCAGAGAACTTGGTTTTGTTTTAATTGTTCCCAAGAGCTAGCCAACAAAACGATTAAGACACATATATTGTTTTCCCCGGTTATGCATTGCATTTATGCATTGCTAATCACTCAAAACTTGCAATTTCTAGTACGTGAAATTTAAAGTGCTTTAGTAATTGATAAAAATTTCCCGGACGTGACGCATTTATCATTAAAAACAGAACAGGAAAAAAATATATATATATGAATTTTCATGCATAAGTTTTACCCAACGACAACACCACTATTATAAATAAAACTTTTCCAATTGTAATATGAGCATTGTGTCGCCACTGTAATTTCTGTTTATAAATAATTTTTGAAAGATCACATTTTTCTGTTTATAAATATACTTACGTAAATAATCAAACAATATTTAATCACATTAAATTAAGAGAAATAATATACAAGAGAATTTCAAGATTTAACGATAAGCATTGAATACAACGCCAATCTAGAAATTAATAAAACCAAAATGTAAATATAATTTTTAAGCTTATACCAATAAAGTTTCACACAGTCAACACCGAAACGATCTTAACTGAACAATAGTTTTATTAAAACTAAAATTCATACAGGCACTAATGAAATTTTTTTTTTATGTTTTAACTTAATTAAGTAAAAAGTTTTTTTTTACTCAACTAAAATATTATTTGTAAACTTATGTATTCATAAAAACACACATACTTATTCTATATCGAAAACATATCGCATACCTATAACGAGAAAGAAAGAAGAAACATTTTGTAAAATTTCAAACTCAAGATCCATTGACATCGGGCCCGGAGTCTACATGGGATAAAATTTGGTGAGTTATAATAATTTATATTTTTTTTCTTTCTTCTTTTCACTCAAGTTACATACAACCAAAACACACATTATTAAAAATAAATTAAATAAAAATATATACTTTAGCATAATGTAACATATTAAGCATAATAATTTCATTTTTCTTTATATTACATTCTACTTAAAATTACATTTCAATTTTAAATACACTAGAAATATTAATTATATTATTAATTGACCTTTTTTATTATATTTTTTTATATATATTTATTAAGCCTGATATATAATAATAATATATAATATTAAAAAAAAATAAAAAGAAAAAAAAAAAAAAAAAAAGACCTCAGGCTTAATAAATATATATCAAAAAATACACTAGCAATAATTAAACTTAATTATTTAGATAGTATGTCATATTAAATCATCACCAATATGATTTATTTTAACAATAAATGCTTGTTATTTGGCAATATGATTGTATAGAATTTTATTTGAAATAAATCCATGAAAAGTTAAGGTCATGTAGTAGGTAGGACAAGTTAGGACTATTTAAAAAAAATTACTTCAATAAATAGCACGGTTGGGTGGGTATTAGGGTGGTTCATAGGCTGATTCATAAAAAAAAACTTTGAATTTTTTTATGGGCCAACCGGAATATATATTAAGCACCGTGAAAAAATCACGTATGATTTTTTTTAAATTTTTCTATTAAGGTTTAGGGGTCGCTACCGGCCCTCAAACTTTGGCGTTTTTGAAAAAGCTCGCTGCCTTTATATACATATTTTTCCATGTGGGTTTGTATTAAAAAAATAAAAAAAAAAATATAAATTTTATTCATAACATTATTGAATGCAGATTTGTAAAGAAATGTGTTTAATTTTTTGTCAGAATCGCTTTTTGAGACAATTTTAACTCTGGTCCGTCCTTCGCTTTGGACACGAAAATTAAAGGAAAAATTCAAAACGTTAACTACGTACCTGTGTGGTACGTAGCACCGTCCTGTTGTTGTCCATATCATCTAATGCAGGCTAAAAGAAGTTGGCAATCATCGACCTATAGCACTCGCCGTTGATAGTGATGGAAATATGGACCGTTGACGCCCTTAATCCACACCAAACAGTGACTTCGAGGTGCATTTGACGCTCTTTTTTTTTTTTTTTTTTTTTTGAAGAGAAAACAAACTCTACGAAGCTCTTCCAGCTTGTCTGTAGAAACACCCAAGGTCTAAGCGGGAATCGAACCCGCACCTCCTATATCCTTATGAGTGTGACTATTTTTTTTATAAAAAAACGCACACAAAGACATTGAAGCTGAACATTGATAGTGTAGCATTCGCTTAATGCTCATGCACTAGACTGCGGAGGCACCCATCATGCATTTCATGTTCATTGGTACCATCTTAAATTCGACAATTTGGTTTGAATGGGTACTAATCAAGAATGGGACTCATTGCAGAAAATGATTTTTCCATGAAAATTAAGATCGGTTGCTACCGCTCCAGTTTTATTATTTGCACGTATTTTTAAACTCATTATCCATCCATGGTGAATTGGCAAAATATACTGAATGACAGCTAATTTGACAAATGTAATTTATTTTTTTTTATCTTCGACCAGCACTCCGGAGAAGATGTGTAGGAGAAATGATAGAAGGTGAAGCTTAACTCTCTTACAACACAGCTTTTTTCCACGGTATTTGTTTTGACAGCAATCGTACGAAAGGACGAAAGCATTTCTTTATAAGTCATCAAAATATATGTTAATCTTACAGGCACCTAATAAAGAGCGTGCGACAAACAGTTGCATTATATTAGATAATGCAACTTGCAGTAATTCTGCTATGCAAGCAGGAATGAGTATAATATGAACTCTTCAATCAATTCTTGCAAATAATGCTACTGTTATTTTATGTTATTGAATCTTTTGTTTTGTAAGAAAGCACACAGTCATCCAAATATAATCCCTTTCAATCATTATATATATTGAGCCATTAAGCTCGTTATGTTGCTTGCATTTCTTTGTTGAAATTTAATACCATCTATTTTAAAATACGTTTTAATTTTATAGTACTTCTTAACCGCAAATGCCATTCATGTGCACATTATAAGCAAAACGGACAATTACAAGGACACAAACACAAACACAAACACAAACATTACAACCATAATTTATATGAAAAGCAAGCAAGAAAACAAAATCTGATCTAAAAACCAAAACATCTTATGTAGTTAACAGACATTAGTTGGTACAAGTATTTGTGTAGTAGTGGTTGTAAGCCATTCCAATACACTTGCACAGACAACCTAAAGAACTGTAAACTGTAACTTAATAGTCTTTGTTTAAAAATTTTCAAAGTTTCCGGCAATTTTGACTAAGTTACAAGAAAATGCCCAAAATAATTGAAAGGAAACATTGACAACAATAAGTTTGGCTACAGTAGTGCTGTCATTTTCTTGTTGCCTTCTTTTGGCTTTTTCTTGCTATACTTTTCCCTTTTTTAATTATCGTAACAAAATGTTCTTTTTGTTAAACCACAAGAAAAAGAAAAGATGTAACTATCGTAGTTAAGTTTTACTTGTATACTTTTTTTTTTTTTTTTTTTGTAGAAGTGAGAGTATCTTCAGCCAAATGAAAGCCAAAAACAAGGCTAAAGTATTATTTTTATTTCCATTTTGGTTTAAACTTTGTTTAAATACTTTGCGCAAATAAAGACAAACAATTTGCAGAAAAGCAATTAAGCGAGGGTCATTAAAGGAAAATGATAGTGTTTGAAAAATAAATGCCAAAATAGGGTCGATATAGGGTATATAGTTTACCTATTCGCTTTCATGGTTCTGTTTTATTAAAAAGGAAAATAATGGATCTGTGTTCTTTTAAACTGGAATTTTTCACTGTTTTAAATTTCATTACAATCACTTCATTAGTTTCCGAGAGGCCTATATTACCCCCAAACACCTTTTTAAAAAATATTTTTACTCTATATCTGCTTCATTGCGTGCCGCAAACTATCATTGACATTATAAAGCTTCAGTACTAGTGTTCGCAAAAGTGAGTGGGTGAAACGCCCGAACAAAGTAAAATCGGGCATTTCTCACCCGGATGATGAAAAGTCAACAACAAAGATTGAAGCGCAAGACGGAATTCAGTGGACACCCTACACAAAACTAACTATGCCGACTATTTATATCAATTATTATACAAATTCGAACGTGTGAGCAGAAACTAAAAACTTTGAACAACAACGCAGTCAAATATACATGGTGGGCCAAAAGTCCGCCTGCGTGTTAAAATTTGAATAACTTTTGCGGTTATTATTCAGGTATGTGATGAAAGCGTTTTCATGAGTAAAAAAGTACCCCATACGAAATAAATATTGAAGTTGCAACGCATACGAAGAGTTGTTGCTATTTTCCATTTCCATATCGAAAATTAAAATTAAATTGCGACACAATTCTACTCTGGCAACATGAACTGTCGCTCAGGAACAGAATATATCGAGCCTTTGGTGCTGAGTGCTGGCGCAAGCTAAAAAAAAAAACGTACATTAAAAGTTACCTTAAATTTCAGTCTCAACCATATGAACCAAATCCTTTAATAGTTTTTCACTTGAAGGTGGAACAAATATGCAAACATACCAACTTTCACATTTATGTCTATTAAGAATATTCGAATTTCGCTTGAGTTGTTTTGTTTTGTTAGGCATAATGGGAAGACCCTCGTACCATATGATCATCTTTGTCAGCACTACTTACTATTTTCGTTTTAACTAAAATTAAAGATTTGGTAGTGGGAAAAGTTTTCAATTTTAAATGTTTTCGAAAATGTTATACGAATAATCATTAAATTAAAATTAAATATCCTTTTGTAAATAGTAGAAAAGTTTTTATTTTACATTTAAAATTTCTGTATTTTCTAATTTCTGTGAAAGTCGATTGAAGTGTAAAATTGTCTGGAAGTTAAATACGGTTATGGAAAACCGCTAATCGTAAAATGAAAATGTTAAATGGAAATGCATGGAATTTAAATGAAATATTTTTTTACATAAAGGATAATAATAAAACGCAAAATTATATATTCAATTAAAAAATATTTAAAAGTTTAAAGATGAAGTTGGTGTTGGTGTTGTTGCGTATACGTAATATTAGAATGTTAATTACCCATCATTTCACTCATACGTTTAAGGTGTATCAAAATTAAGCTTTATGTGGTCGGGAGCGAACACTAAAATTTGAATTAACCATAACCAGGGCCCTATTCCACAAAAGAACTTATCAACTTTTCACTTCGCACTTATCAAATTGCATTTTTTGGCAAAGTGAAAAGTGTTTCTGTTCCACAATATTCTTTGCAAATCTGACTTCGAATTAAGCAAATTTTTGTAAATACTTTGCTCTCTTTGCAAAGTCTTTGCTCTTTTTGTAAAGTCTTTGCGCTCTTCAGCAAAGGGTGCTGGTGGCGAGTAGTCAGCGTGTTGGCACTGCAACCAGAAAGACCCATGTTCGAATCCCAGCCGGGTCAAATCAGAAAAAAGTTTTTTCTGAGTTTTCTGTGCTACAGCACTCTCCTTCGTCGGTATTTGAGCAATAAAACGTCGGCGAAGTAAAATAATAAATAAAATGGCTCAATTAGCTTAAAAATAATGCGTCAAAAAACATCAGAGACGCCGCAACTTTGCTTTATAATTTACACGCAACTGCAAAGTTGTGCAAGAATTAAGCTCTATCTTTCCACCACTTTCACCACCTGTCTGTTTCTTCCCTATCCTTCTCTCTAGTTCCAGTGCAATGCATTGCATATGTAGGGGATAGCCCCTGAGCACTGGTCCAAGATAAAAAAAAAAAAAAAAAAAAACCAACCACAATCACATCAGAGCAACCTCCCTCGTTGATATTGTGTAGCATCGACCAAGTAAAATAATTACTAAAAAATTTCTACTAAAACAAAGCTTTAAAATTTAATACGTCACCTGGACATCAAAGGCGCTTCAGCATTGGTATAAAATAAAGAACGTGCAAAGAGCAGAGTCGTAAGATAGTGAAGCTTCACTGTCAGTTCTCTAGCTATACCTAGTTCCAGCTCAAAACATCGCATGTATATATGTCTTCCCCTGAGTGCTGGCCTCAGATAAAAAAGAAAATTGAGCTTAAAGTCTGCTGATGTGATGTGTCTGATGATAAGTGATGCGTGAATAGTTGATTTTTAAAGTAAATCTAAATAATTTGAGAGCATTGTTCAAGCATCAATCTATTCATAAATTTATACCAGAATACACTGATCAATAATCTTAGAGAGTGAGAGCAATGTGACAGCACTTGCTAATATTTTTATAAAACCTTGTAGTGCATCACCCTTTATAAATAGAACTCATTAATATTTCACCAATGTAAAGCCAAGTATCACTTTTTGTGACAATTTTTAACAACTGAATAATTGGTGCGGTGAAATAGGTCACACTTACTTGCACAGCCGCACATATGTATGTATGTGTATCTCATTACAAACATATGTACATATCTGCTTCCCACACACATAAATGAATGTACAATGTGCAAACCACCAGTTTTCAAATAAACCTAAATACCTGCATACAAAAATATGCACATAGAAATTGCTTAACTAAATATAAAATTGGGCAAATTAAAAAAAAAAAAAAAAAAATTAATTGTTTGAATTAAAATTGTTCCTTCACTCACTTCAATTCCCATAATAAGTTGGTTTATTTTATTGTTTGGCTCACTGACTACTAATTTGGTTTTTGTTGAAAAACCAAAATAAATTATTGTTATTATTTTTTTTTTTTTTTCTTTATTTCGACGCGTTGACGCAAAGTTTGGTTTTCGCTGTCACTATTTATTATGTTCTCCCAAACGTATACAAATATTCACAGTAATTTACTATTGTGTGGGCTGGTTCTAAATTTTTTCAATAAATCATATAATTTATAAAATTATTTGAATATCATCAGCCCACACTTGATGTATCCGAAATGAATTGTTATTATATTTATAAATTAAAATGAAATTATTTTAAGTTTTTATACTGGCATTCTCGTTGCTGTAATAGAGCAATTATTTGGAATTTGAATTGGAAAATCCGATGCATATAAAGTGCATTATTTGCATTTGCTATTTGAAATTAAATTGGGAATTTTAAGAATTAAAAGAATTAGTCGCTCTTGTTTGTAGCAGTTTGGCATGTGTTACAATAAATATGAGCGACGGTAGTGTAGAGTATTTACAAAATGGCAAGGCGTATTGATAACACTGTTTTATTTGCATGTCATTTGACATTCCAATACATTTCATTTGATAAATTTTATTGAAATAATCGGCTTCCAATAAATGCATTTTATGCATTTCGCGGCATCATAATAAAAACAACATTCCTCTACTTTTAATATTGATACCTTTAATCATATCAAATCGCAAGACGTACAACCAATAATTGGTTGTAAATGCTAGTGGCTTGCTACAATTCATTTTATAGTTCCCAAGTTCTTACAAAAAATTCAAAAAAACAAATGCTTGAATTATTCCATATTGGATTAAAGTATCATATATCAACTGAATTTATTTTGGGAATAAATTTTCCTCCTCAATTATTGAGTTGCTTTTGTAATAAAATACTTTAGGATGTTTTTCATACTGTATGAGAATATCATAAGGTATGTAATAATAAATTTCACATATAGTTTTTAAGGGAAAAAACCACAATTAAAATCATATAAATTAAAGTATCATATTTATTAACAATTTTTTAATTTAATTTTTTTTAATTTTGTAACTATATCAGGTGATTTTTGCCAATTGGTTTTCGCTTTAAAATCTCTCAGTGAAAGAAAATCATGACATGACATGTCATTGTGGGTGGCAATACTAAAAATGCTCAGTAAAGTTTGTCTTTTCACCATGATCAGACTAACAAATGGATTTTTATTAGCAAAATTCGTGCTGTGTAAGAAATGGGTTTCGTAAATTACATACATTTTATGGTCGTCATAATCGAGCCACGAAACAGGCTGGTCAAAGTCGACAACAGTTTCACTTTATTGGACATTAATCCGCCCAGCCGTATGCGAAGACTGCGTAACGAGAAACGTATTGCTGCTGTATTGGCCAGTATCAATGAAGATCGCCGCCATATGTCAAATCGCCACCATTGTCAACAATTGGCTCGACTTTTTTTTCCCCAAAAATGGAAGAATTCCACTTGGTTGACATGTGCTTTCAAACTGACGGTGGTATCTGCAATATGAAACGCTATACCATGGACATAGTGAGTGCGATATTTGTCAGCAATTAATCTCATATTTGGCAGCGGTCCATTGGCAGCCAATATCCAGTCGACCTGTCTTTGTAAGGATACGCGAAGTCTGTTGTGAACGGTATAAAGCCGGACACAAGTTGAGCCCTGGAAGGCAACATTACACCTGCCATTGGCCCGAGTACCGCGCGAAAAAACATTACAAAGCATTTATTTATGGGCCGAAATAACTATTTTATGAACTTTTTCAAATTTTCTGTATTTTTTTCAATTTTCAAAAACCCAAACGGTTAAAAAATCAACTATTTAAAATGTTATAAAAGAATTTTTTTTTTTGTTTGCAATAAATTATTTAGCACTGCAGGTCTTATTTTTATAAAATTTTTTATTTATTTATTAATAAAAAAAAAAAAAAAAAAAAAAATTTTTATATTTCAAAGAATTATAATTTCCTATTATTCCTAATGATGTTAACAAGCTGTTAACGAAATATCGAATAATAAAAAACAAAATAAGATAAGAAAAGACCTCAGTCTTAATAAATATATATCAAAAAATATAATAAAAAAGGTCAATTAATAATATAATTAAAATTTATTAATAAGTTAAAGAATTATTTTTTTTTCCAATTATGGGAGTAGAAATAATTTAATAAAACTAATGTTTTAATTAATTCCCTGATTAAAAGAAACACAATATTTGTAATTAATGTTCAGTTTGAATAACTTATGAAGTAAATAAAAAAATTGGTTTTATTAATTAAAAAAAGAACTGCTACGGGAGGCAGAAAATTGAGGAAGAGAAAAATCTGCTCAAGAACTGCGAATTTAGAAAGATTGCGCTCATTGCATTTAAAAAAAGATTATTATTCAATATTTTTCATAAAAAATAGATGTAAGAAGCAAACAGGTGTATATATTGGCATTAATTAAAAGTAGAATCATTCTTTTATAGCTCTGCTTCAAACGAAAACATTGTTCAGACCAGCACTTAATAAATAATTAAATATTTTTTATGTATCAAAAGTGTACTTTAAATTCAAAAAATAAAAAGTCAAGATTGTCACAAAGAAGTTACATGTCACCATTCGTGTAACGAGTAATTTAATTTAAAATTTTTGTTAACAACTTGAGCCTAAATTTATGTACACACGATTGTCATTTACTACAATATTGTGCAGAAAAATTGTTACAAAATGTGCAACAAACGTGTGAACACACAATTTTTGTGTGGCAACATCGTCATAAAATGTATTGTCGGTGCATTGTATGCCAATAATATTGTCACAATTCTGACAAGACAATTCTGAGAATATCCGTCCATTTCCATTGACACACCATATTTATAGTCATTTGTTAGTGTCGCATGTGCTTCATTTAGTGCACCGTACAATAACACCATTGGCGGATAAATTTTGCTGTTGGCAATGCTGCCCATAAATATTTAGATAAAATTTTTCTTAACACTTTTTTTAACCTTTTTTATTATTTTAACAATCTATTTTTTTTTTTTTATTTTTAAGCTTTAAGGTTTTTTCTCTTTTTATTTATTATTATTTTATATCCCAGTGACGGTAGTCAATATATTTTTTATTTATGTTCTTAATAAATAATAAAAATAAAAGTATAAATATAATTTTATTTTCTTCTTAAACCAATAAATTCAAAAAAATAATTCGAAAGTTATTGGATAAACAGCTTGTCCCATTATAACATTGAGTCACTGTATATAAATAGATTGTTAAAATTTAGATAAAATGTTAAAAGTCTGGATCCATACAATAATCTGACAACCGTGTGAACAGACAATTATTATTGGCAGAAAAATTTATTGTCGCAGAACTGTGTGCCAATGAAATTGTATGGTTTGCTTTCAATAGTGTGAACAGACAAATTAGCATTGCCACCATTTTGCCGCATCCTACAATATAGTAGAATCTGACAATCGTGTGAACATAGCTTAACAAGTGGCGTAAAATGTAACTGACTAAATATAACACTCCACTCGATATGATTCCATTAAATCCGTTTGTCATGTTTACTTTCGATTAAATTTTTAAGTCACAATTTCAGCACATATCTTACTTAATTCACTAACAGCGATGTTTGTTAAAAAAAAAAAAAAAAAATTAAGCAGCAATAAAAAATATATTCCGAGATGTAACAGATAACATAAGCAAATATGGATGGAAAAGCATGTATGAAGGAAAAATAAAACAGAAACCAAAAAGGGTATGTCTATATTATGATTGTGTTCAGCAATGTTGTTTACAATCTTTCTATTTTAAGACGTTAGTGTTTTCCTACTCCAAAAAAAACAGGCTAAACAGGAAACAATTCAGAGGGTTTGAAAATACAACAAGTGAACACTACCATAACCCCTCACAATCAATTCAAGATTTATGAGCTGAAAATACCAAGTATTTTGCCAAACACTTTAATCAATAACAGAAACAACAACAACAACAACAGCCGCTTGTTCGGATTATGCATGGATAAACGGGGGTAAAATGGAAAAAAAACCTGTTTCGTTTTGTTTAGACAACGCAACATAAAAATATAAATTCTTTGGTTCCCAAACTCGCCTGATTTCAAGTACTTTGGCAAACAGAAGTGAGTTATGATTAGCTGGTCTACAACTTTTTAAGTTTAAGTTGAAAAAATCGAAATTGTTATTGAGAAATCCAAATTCATATTGAGAAAATACAAATTGATATAGAGAAATGTTGGAAATATAATTTGAGCATTAACACTTTGCTTATTCAACATGTATATTCACATAGTTGGCTTTGAAATATTTTTTATGTTGTGTCACTTTGTAGAAAAATTTTATATATAGTTTAAAAGAATTTGTCATCAATAAAAGTCATACATGTACATTGTGTTTTGTACATTGCTTTTTATATAAGAACTTTGTGGAATTACTAGAAAGGGTTTGCATCACCACAACTACATTTCAATAGGTTATGGGCCCAGACATACGATTTGGAAGTTGTTGAATTTTTATTGCAAGATTTAAAAAGAAAAAATGGCATCGTCGTCATTATATCAGATAGAAAAGCTAGATGAAAGGAATTACGAAACATGGAGTATTCATATGAGAAGTATCCTTATTCATTCTGG
Source organism: Dexiosoma caninum (assembly GCA_963924685.1). Taxonomy (NCBI): domain Eukaryota; kingdom Metazoa; phylum Arthropoda; class Insecta; order Diptera; family Tachinidae; genus Dexiosoma; species Dexiosoma caninum. The sequence continues at coordinate 14,300,375 of OZ004727.1, forward strand.
TTTTTGGAAGTATGCAAGTGGCGAAGAAGAAGCAGATTCAACCTGGAGTCGTGATAAAATTTTGGAGTGGAAGAGTAATGATGAAAAAACGCTCGCAACAATTTTATTAAGTGTTAAGTCTAACCAGTTGAACCATATTAAAAACATTAACAAATCTAAAGATGCCTGGATTAAACTTAAGGAAGTTTACAAGCCGAGTGGTCCGATGCAAAAGGTTAGCTTATATAAAAAGATGTTAAGTTTGAACATGAAAGACAGCAAAGATATGGCCGAATATTTAAACAGTTTTTGTGAAATTACGGAGAAATTAGCCGATGTTGGAATTAGTATTCAAGAAGAATTATTGGTAGTCATTTTATTGTCAAGTCTTCCGAGAGAGTTTGAAAACTTCGTTATTGCCATAGAAACGAGGGATTCTCTACCAGCGTTAGGAATGCTAAAGGTTAAACTTCTTGAAGAGTATGAACGTCGAAATCAACAAAACAAATCATATACGATTGAACAAGCTTTTGGTGCAGCCAAAAGAGAAACAGGTTACAAGAAAGGTAATAATAATTTGAATGTTAAAAAGGGAAATTGCTTCATATGTGGTAAGAAAGGGCATTATGCAAATAGGTGCAACGAAAAACGTAATCAAGAAAAAACTTACTCTTTGATTGCAATGGCGAATTCTGAAAAAAGAGATACACAAACATCGACATGGTACATTGATAGCGGTGCTACAAGTCACATGTGTGCAAATCGAAATTTATTTTGTAAATTAGACAGATGCAGTGATAATATAATGTTGGCAAATAGAAAATCAATTGCTGCTGAAGGAATAGGAACAGTCAATCTGTTTATAAATAATAATAAAATTGTACTAAAAGATGTTTTATATTCCTCAGATCTGAATGGAAATTTTTTATCTGTAAATAAGGTCGTACAGTATGGTGGCAAAATCAAATTTAATAATAAGGGTGCAATATTTACTGATGCTTACGGTGAAATAGTTTTAAAAGCCCGTAAAGAAGAAAATTTGTTCCAATTTAAAATAAAAATACCGAACGAGAAATTATGTGTTTTACAATCCATTAATGAAACTTGGCATCGTCGATATGGACATTTGAACTATGAAAGCCTGTTTGAGTTGTCGAAGAAAAATATGGTGAATGGTATAAATTTGACGCAGAAACATCAAGATCCGTGCGAAATATGTATGGTTAGCAAAATTCATGCTATAAAATTCCCGAAGAAATCTGAAAGTAAATCTAGTGAGTTGTTAGATTTAATACACTCGGATGTTTGTGGTCCTATGAAAATAGATTCAGTTGGAGGTTCAAAGTATTTCCTCACATTCATAGATGACAAGTCAAGAAAAGTTTTTGTTTATTTTTTAAAATACAAAAGCGAGGTATTTGAAAAATTTAAAAATTTCAAAGAATTAGTAGAACGTCATACAAATCGTAAAATAAAATGTATTCGTAGTGATAATGGAGGAGAATATATTAATAAAGATTTTAATAATTATTTGGAGCAATGCGGAATTCAACGTCAGTTAACGGTACCTTATACGCCGCAACAGAATGGGGTAGCGGAAAGGTTTAATAGAACAATAGTAGAAATGGCTCGTTGTATGTTAGTCGATGCTGGTTTAAAACAAGATTTATGGGCTGAAGCTGTAGCAACAGCAGTTTATTTACGTAATAGATCTCCATCAAAAAGTCTCGATGGAAAAACGCCTTATGAAATATGGACGGGTCGTAAGCCATGTGTAAATCATTTTAAAATTTTTGGTACAAATGCAGTAGTTTTGAATAAAAGAAGAGGAAAATTTGAATCAAAAGGTGCAAATATGATGATGGTTGGTTATTCTAGAGTATCAAAAGCATATCGCTTATATGATAAGAAAACACGAGAAGTTATTGAAAGACGCAATGTTTTATTTAATGAATATAAATTACCCTGTAAAGAAATTAATGATAACATTCAAAATTTTATGGATTTCGAAGCGATTGTAAATAAGAAAGATGTCGATGAACAATTTGAGACAAATAATACCTCAAATCAAGAAGATTTAGAGTATAGCATTGTAAGATCAGTAAATAGCGATATTTCACTTGATGAGGTTGTAGAAACAAATGAAAAAGGTAAACGTGGGCCAGGTAGACCTAAAATTTTTAGTAATGGTAGGCCAGGTCGTCCAAGAAAAATATATCAACAACTGAATAATGCAGTGAAGGAGCAAGTTCCAAAAACTTTAGAAGAGGCATTATCCAGTCGTGAAAGTGAAAAATGGAGAGAAGCTATGAAAAAAGAAATGTCTTTGTTGGAACAAAAAGAGACATGGTCATTAGTTGATTTACCAGCAGGTCATAAAACTATTAAAAGTAAGTGGGTATACACTTTAAAGAAAAATAGTGAAGGTGAAATTGAAAGGTTTAAGGCAAGGTTGGTCGCCAAAGGCTGTAGTCAAAAATACGGCATAAATTACGAAGAAACTTTTTCCCCTGTTATAAGATACGAAACGATAAGAATGATTTTGGCATTAGCTGTTGAGCACAAAATGCATTTGCACCAAATAGATGTAACTTCAGCATACCTGAATGGAGATTTATATGATGAAATTTACATGCAACAGCCTCAAGGTTTTGAAAACAAAAGGTATCCAAATAAAGTGTTACGTCTGCACAAATCTCTTTATGGTCTTAAGCAATCCGGGAGAGCATGGAATTTTAAATTAAATGAAGTTTTATGTAAGATGGGATTTGAAAGTTGCAAAAATGAACCGTGTTTATATAAAAAAAATACAAGACAAAGAATTGATTGTAGTCGCAGTTTACGTCGACGATATAATAGTTGGATGTAAAAATAAAGCAGAAATATTAAAATTCAAGTCTCAAATTAGTAAGAAATTTGAAGTATCAGATAAAGGTTTATTGGAACATTTTTTGGGGATGAAAGTTGAACGTAACGGTGAAACTGGAGATATAAATATCTGTCAGGAAAATTATATTAAAGATTTGTTACAACAATACAATATGGAAAATTGTAAAACATCATCAGTTCCACTAGAACCAAATTTTCAAACAAAATGCAATGAAAAATGTGAAGAGGTTGATAGCACATTATATCAATCACTTATTGGCTCTTTATTATATTTATCTTTAACGACAAGGCCAGATATATTATATTCTGTAAATAAATTAGCACAAAGAAATACTAATCCACATGTAGAACATTTTAAAGCGGCAAAACAAGTTCTTAGATATTTGAAAGGAACTCAAAATCTTAAATTAAAATTTTGCAAAAGTAATCAAGAGTTAATCGGTTATGCTGATGCAGACTGGGGTGGATGTAAAACTGACAGAAAGTCACATAATGGATACATATTTTATCTTGGAAATTGTGCAATATCTTGGGAGTCGAAAAAACAATCCACAACAGCATTAAGCAGTACAGAAGCTGAATATATGTCTATATCAAATGCAGCAAAGGAAGCAGTATACTTAAGAAGATTACTACAAGAACTTGGTTTCATAAATGAAGAAAGTATTAAATTGAACGTCGATAATCAAGGAGCTTTAAAATTAGCAACAAATCCAGTATTTCATAATCGCAGCAAACATATAGATATAAAGTATCATCACATTAGAGAAGTAGTAAATAATAAGGAAATCTATTTGGAATACTGTCCTACGGAAGATATGATTGCGGATATATTTACTAAAAATTTGTCTAAATTAAAACATAATAAATTTGTTACTTTGTTAAATTTAAAAACATAAAATCAGTTTGTAAAATATATATGTTGAGGAGGAGTGTTGGAAATATAATTTGAGCATTAACACTTTGCTTATTCAACATGTATATTCACATAGTTGGCTTTGAAATATTTTTTATGTTGTGTCACTTTGTAGAAAAATTTTATATATAGTTTAAAAGAATTTGTCATCAATAAAAGTCATACATGTACATTGTGTTTTGTACATTGCTTTTTATATAAGAACTTTGTGGAATTACTAGAAAGGGTTTGCATCACCACAACTACATTTCAATAGAGAAATGCAAATTGATATTTATTCAAAGTGCTAACCAAATAATTTGGATTGACAAAACAAATTTAAATTTGTGCTGCAGAAGAACACGTAACTGTTCCAGAAGAGGCACAATAACCACAGTACAAATGACATCTTTCCAGAGGTCCAATTATACATCTAAACGCTGGAATATCATCCTCTGGTATTATCCTTATGACACGAAAATCGTCGATCATACAAAATGCAAGATTCAAAAGAGTGGGTAAATAACTTCATGAATCGATGCCCTCAAATAAGAAATCTTTTACAAGATTTATGTAGAAATTGTGTGCGATAATGCACGCTGATGTCGAGAGAGACGACTTCTATTATAGCGAAGCAATTTGAATTATAGCAACTGCAATGCTGAGCACGAAGGTGTTCCTACAGAACATTTTTTTGAGATTTGAAAAAGTAAAAGGGATTTCATAAGCCCCAAAAATCGTAAACGGAGAGTTTGTGAAGAAAAATTTGTGCCATTTTGTTACACCAGAGACAGAAAAAATTTTTCACTCGCCTCGGATTGTCAAAAGATTTTTTTGTTTCTATTATGGAAGGTAGCCGAACCTCAGCTCAGATGCCAGTTGCCGAAAATGATATTAACCCTAGAACCATAACGATATATTATAATACGTTAATACCAACGTTACGTAAATTGTACGTCTTATATACATTTCGTTTGATAAATTTCAATAAATGACAAATCTTCGGTAGGATTTCATTTCAATTGTTTTTTTTTAATTCATTAAAAATATATATTGAAATTACTTTCTTATAAAAAGTAAAATAATTTTCAAATATGTAAATTTTTCTCTAAATAGTCCCTCATAGTGCATTGATGACAGCAATAACACGTTTTTATTTTTCATCGGCATATTCTACTCATGAATATTCTATACACAAATATTGCGTCAATGTTATATTGGCAACGATATCGCCTTAAGAAGAGTAAAGTTAATTAAAGATTATCACAGTATTTTGTGCTGTTACGAGGTAGAAAAAAATTATTTTTTTGGCAAGTTGTTGCCGAAAATAGAAAAATAATAAATTAACAAATTATTAAATCGCACTCAAAATTACAATTCAACTGAGTTTCAAAGAAAAATATAGAAAAAAATTTTCTGGAAACGTTCCTAATGGTAGAAAATAGAAGGTAAATATGTTCTGACATCTGTACAGAGACGTTAGAGTGCGAGTGGGAGACAATTTTACTTTTCTAAGGGAGCCCCCTTAAGAAGTTGAGATAGGAACCAGGTATATTTAAAAAAAATATATTGGTGTTAAAAAATTAATGGGAATCTGTCTCACGTTTCATCTTGCTAGAGGTGACTCCACGGCAGTTATGGGACATTTTATGAATTTTTTCAACTTTTTCTTCACCTTTGAACTCGCAGAGTGGTCCTTTGCCACCACTCTAAATCGCTCTTTTTTCCCAAATGATTTTTTTCCAAACTTCACAAAATACGACATTGTAGCATTTCGAAATACATAGCACTTTTGAATTAAACCGCGTTATATTCAGTCGAACTATTATTTTGTTAATTTTATTTATATATTTAAGTATGATTCTAAAATATAATTATTTAATTTGTGGTTGAAATGAACTTTCTACAGCTGTAGCAGCAAAAACCACACGAGGAATTATTTTCTGTTTTCTTCTATCTTGCTTCTTGATCGAGCTGCCAGATTTTATATATTGACCATTTGACAAGGGGCTGCCACAATACATTAGCATATCAGAAAATTATTTGGGCTGATGGGGTATTGAAACTATGACCTTTTAGTTAATAAAAAGTGGCTACTAAACCGAAGCTGCTAAGAGTATAAACAAAGAACGTGCAAAAGCAGAGCTGCAAAATAATTAGTTAAGCTTCACCTGCTGTCGTTTCTCCTACTATCCCTTTCCTATAGTTCCAGCACAATGCTTCACATGTGTAGGAGTCAACTTCTGAGTGCTGATCCCAAATAAAAAAATAAAAAAATACTTTGTTTATTTTTTTCCTTTTTTTTATTTCTTTTTGTAAATTAATCAATCGGTTATTGTACTGCAGGGTTTAAAGAAAAAGTTTTAGAATTCAAGCCTTCAAATGGAAACACAATGTGTTTAACATCTTAAAAACAACGAAAAAAAATTATATTAAGTTTTTCACTTGCACTCTTTTGCCAGCATGCAGATCAGCATGCATGCATATCTACCCACACATAAGCACATCAACGTTAATATTATTTTTTAAATATTTGTTGCTGCTACAAAAAGAAATCTAAAAGAAGTTACAAATTTTATTTTTCTTCAAGTGTCTGTACAATTTTCGATATCGATATCGTTTTAGTCGTAAAAATCCATAAATTTTACGAAAAAGCAAAATACCATAAAACACTTTTGACAAAAATAAATACATAAATCGCTGGCGTTTTAAGAATTGCAAAAATACAATAACAACAACCAATACATATTGCACGCATTTGCACAGCCATACAGTTGTTGTAGCAGTAGTGGCTGTAGTGTTGCGAATACTTCAACTACTAATGTGTTGTGTGACTGTATGTGTGCGGCATAGTATATAAATACATACGTTTGTATAGACGAAGATATATGTATACTCTGTTCTCGGTTTATGGCGTTATTTGATTCGTTACCCAGTCAGCAAATTATGTTTGTTTTTAAGCAGACTACCACGTGTAAATATATGAAATTATTATTTTTGCGGGGCAGTTTATAATTGTTTCAATATAATATTTTGTATTAAAATTTAAAATCCCGCTAAAAAAATTACCATAAAGGGAAAACATGATACACATACTTGCAAATTAAGTTAATAAATTCATAAACAATGGTCAAGCGTTTAGCGGAAAGTATATGACCAGAAGACACTTCATCGGTACGAAGAGAAGTATCTGTTAAATATTCAGTAGTACGGGGTTTTCAAAGTTGGAGTCTCTTTTCCAATGTGCAACAGGTATTGTGAAGAAATTGTAGAATTTACTAGCAAAAAATTTAATTACACAGCAGCAGTAATTAAAAGTTATTAAACTTCTCTATGCAATGGCGGTTTAAGTTTATTTTCAACATTCGACACAAGCAACGATACCAAGGCTCTGTTGCTTGAAAAGTGTCCTGACCGTGTGATATCTCAAAGAAGCGGCAATTCGACACCGATATCTGTGAAGGCTTGCCGCTAGTGAAAATATAGATCCCAGCCCAATTGCATTCAAATCATCATGGTGCCGTTGGGAAACCTGTGAAGAAAAAGAGTAGCGGCTAGAATAGGTCAGTAAGTGATGCATCACTGAGAGAGGAATGCGACAGAGTGGCCAGAGTCCGAAGAAAGCGACAGTTCGACAAATACCGCGGTACTAACGCACCAAAAATCCAAATAAATACGCTGAGCTTCCTGAGCACCATCTCCAACAGATGCGATAGGCTGACGAACGATGCAGACACCAGCACGCGGAGGCACAGGTCCGCGACTGCAGTACACTCGCGAAGGAAGTGAGCAACACTCAATTCGTTCTGCTCATTCAGGCGGCTCAATGAGCCTCCTGCTAAAGAAGTGCTCTTTTAAGCACCTGCAGCACGACATGGGAGGGAGGCCGCAGAATCTGTCCACGTCCACGTCCTAGTCCCTAACACGCGCGGCCTTTCTCGACAGATTATCCGCAACTCTGTGATTTACCATCTTTAGACTTTTCTCATTGATGTTACGTGAATTATGAAGGCTATGCTGATGGCCCAATCGTCTAAAGTACTTTAAAATGGTGGTCAGAAAGTCATCAAAGATATTGATATGCAACTGTGGGATTTTGTTTTTTTTCTCCAACAATATGGATTTAAGAGTCCCGTTTCTTTAAATATTGAAACATTATTTAATGGAAGTCTATTTTCCATTTCCAGAAGTGTCGTTAAGTAAAAGTCTGGACAATATTTTTTAAAAGTTCTTCCCATTCGTGGCCGACAAAAAGTTCATTTATTGCCATTTATTTTCTTTGCGAAAAAAATACTTAATTAAAATATTGTACTGATTGATATCGCCTTCTTTTATTTCCTAATTCTATTTATCATAATAATGCACAAGTATGAGGGTGGCGTTGGTCGAAATAGTCTGCACGTTGACTATAAAACGAAAAATTTTCCTGTGTTCAACACCAGTTTCAGAGTCATAAAAACATCTCGCATTTTTTCTGATGTGCACTTGTGTCAGTTGTCGTCACAAAGTTTCAGTGGCGAAGGCATGGTCACTGGTCACTGGTCACTGACAAGTAAGAATTTCAGCTGTATCCAATCAACAGGCGCATAAGAACGCCCTCCTTCGCCGGCATTATGTAGCACCGGCGAAGTAAAATAATTACTAAATACGAAGCTTCAAAAATTTAATACGTCTCCTTGACATCAGAGACGCTACAACACTGCTATAAAAAAAAACAAAGAACGTGCAAAACGTGCAGAGTTTGTAAGATAGAGAAGCTTCACCTTCTGATATTTCTCCTACTAACTATCTCTTTCCTTTAGTTCCAGCACAATGTATCGCATTTGTAGGATCCATCTCCTGACTGCTGGTCCAAGATAAAAAAGAAAAAGTAATTATCATCATAATCATGTTTTAGTTGGCACTTCTTGTGTTAATTATTTCCTTTATAATTTAGCAATATCAAATTATTACAAACGTATTTAATAATAGTTTAGTTTCCATTAAAATAATATACATTTTTGCACAAATTTCCATCACATAAATCATGATCGCTTTCGAAATTAATTTGTCGCCTGGGTTTCTGTTTTTTTTTTTTTTTGCCGGCAAGTGGTAAAGAAAAATGATTTTTATTTGTATTCTTGTTCAGGGCGTGCGTTCGTGCTTAAATGCCTTTTTTCATATTTAACACAGACTGACAAAATTACAAGAGCCTCCCCACTTCGCCAGACCCGAGAACTGCTCATGCAATGGACCGCACATAGTATGCCGTAACATAAAATTCCCCAAGGGTTAAATGTAAGCGAAATTTAATTCGTTTTTATTTTTTATAAATAATTCTCTTCTCTTTTTTATTATTGTCTGTTTTTTCTATTTTTTTTTTTTTAATTTTGGCAGCATTGAATCTATGAATATTTAGCATAGAAATTGTATTAAAGTCGACAAAAACGAAAGACATTCCGCTATAAATTTCAGTGTTTGTAGGAAAGTAGGTTTTTTTTTTTTTTTTGTAAAAATTTTATGCTGCATAAATTTTGTGATATATTTGAGATTTAACACATAAATGATTTTATTTGGTAACATTTTTTCTCTGATACTCTTATTTCAATGTATTTTGTTATATATTTTTTTATATATATGTATATTTTTCATTCTATTTTAAATATCTTTCATACGTTGGAAAATCAAAGAAAATCTTTGTTAAATGAAAATATTTGATTGGGGTTTTGTGGCATGTAACAAATCAACCAAATATGGAAATTACATTAGAAAGAGTTATTGTACTTGCCAGAATGGGAAAACTTAAAATGGAAGAACAAAATAATATGCATGTATGTGTGTGTGTGTGTGTATAAGGAAATGATTTTGTAGAAACAAATAAAAAGGAGAATTTGCCTCATGTCATTAGTGTATAAATAAGAAGATATAAAATATTTCAATTTCTACGGTCTACGAAGTGTTTCCAGCATAAAATTGAATTTCATAAGTTAAAAAAAAAATATATATGTACATATATAAAAAACGAAATAAGATGAAAGAAACCAACATCTACTTCATACCTCATTGCACAGTTTAGCATGAGAGTTGGAGGAGAATCTTTTAACTGCGAATAAAAGTTGATGAAAACCAAACCCATATCAAACCGTGTCAAACGTATTATTTGTGTTTTACTTTTACAGAATATCGCTAAGTAAAATACACGGCCGTACAGGTATAATTATGAAGCTGTATTTTTAGTGCAAATATCGAGCCTTTGGTGCAATACCGCAGTAACTCAAAATTTTAATTTTTTGAGCTGGGTATGCAGAAATGATATTTGGGGAAACGTATATCTAAAGCTGAATTCACCCACTGTTTCGGAACGGAATTTTTGTTCTGAAACATTTTTTTTATATGTAGTTTGACGTTTATCTTTTTGAGAGAGAGAGAGAGCGAAAGAGAGTTAACATGTTTCAGAACCTGAATTGGTTTAATTTTAATTTTTTTGTTCTGAAACATGATCTAAATATATAAGGTATGCTTGATATTGAATGACAGCTGCCATTTTTTTTTAATTTGACGTCATCGTCGGGAAATGTTTTGTTGTGGTTAAATGGAAATTTAAAAGCTAGTGATTAAAATTATGATTATTACATATTTATTAAGAAAATTGAAGGATTAGTTTATTGACAATTAATTAAAAATAAATGTGAACTGAGTTAGAGCAAAAAAAAAAAGAGTTTTTAATAAACAATTTGTGTAGAAAGTGATAAAATTTATTTGGACAATGAAATACTGTGTGGTAAAAGATTGTAAAAGCTCGAAGCAGAATGATAAAAATCTAAAATATTTTACGTTTCCAAAAGATCCAGAAATAAAGAAAGTTTGGATGAAATAATTATTTAAAATACCATAAAATTAAATGTGATAACATAGATGTGCCTGAAAATGTAAAGTCATTATTTTTTAAAATTCCTTTATATTTTAGAATAAGAAATTTAAACAAAATATTAATACAAGAAAAAAACGAAAAAAGAAAATTAAAAAAGACTATAACATAACAATTTAATTTGTTTTATTTATTTTACCTTTAAAATTGCAAAATATTTCAACAAAAAAACAAAGCCCACACATATTAAAAACAAATCTCGACGGTGACATCACAGTAAAAATAATTTGAACTGTCAAGCAGACCTTATATATTTAGATCATGGTTCTGAAACATTTGAACTGTGCTGCCAGCTTCTTAAATTTCTTATGCAAAGTTATACTGAGCTGCCATATCTTATTAAATCTACATTTATAATAAAATAATCGTATTTATAATAAAATACAAAGCAAAACAAAAAACAAACAAATAACAACAAGTAATAACTAATGGTTATTGTTAAAAAAAAAGACAATAAATTCGGCTCGCAAAAAAGTGGAGAATTTAAAAAAAAGCAAATTAAAAAAATTAATAAATAATTTAATAAATAAAATTAAATTAATTTTCCAATGGATTTTAATGAAACGGTCGCACTGAATCTCATTTCGGAAATGAAGAAGCCGGGTAGAGAGTTCTTGTACGACATGGGCAACAAAAATTACAAAAACAATCACCTAAAACAAGGTGTTTGGTTAATTTATGAATGTGATGCCAAAAAAAAACAAGCAAATTGCATTTATCTGCTACAATACCGACGAAGGTGGGCGTTCTGATGCGAAGCTGAAGCCGGTATTGTTCAGTGACCAGTGACTATGCCTTCGCCACTGAAACCTTCCGACAACAACTGACACACACAAAGACTCACTAATGCACATCAGAAAAATGCCAGATGTTTATATTTATTTTAAAATTTTAGTCTGAAACTGGGGTTGAACCCAGGTCTGTTTTTGGTTTTGTAGTCAACGTGCAGACTATCATCCATCGTGCCATCGCCACAAAGTTCTGATAGTTTTCATAGATTTTTTGCAGATTTCACCGATGTGTTTCGCGAAATTAAGTTTCTTATCGAGGCAAACGCCAAGATATTTGACATCGCTTTTAATTGTCAAGATCTCATTTTGAAAATTCAACTGACGACTTGGTAGTCGTTTTGGGGGAGTTGTTGTAAGGGAATATAATAGCCTGAGTTTTAATAGGGTTTATTTTTATTTTCCATTTATTTATGTATTTGTTACATGCAGAAAATCCTTTTTCCATTTTATATAATAGTATTTGAGTTAGTTTGCTAGACGTTATGAGCGCAGCGCAATAAGCGACTCAATACCCTATACCCTATACAATTCGTTAATAATACAAGGCAGTTTAGGAAATGTATTTTCTACCGTTATGATAAAATTTAAAATTATATGATTTGCAAACGGCAAACTTTTTGCATCACTTTGAATATTATGCATTAATGAGTTATTTTTGAAACTCTCAAAACCAAACTTTTGCTGCAGTCTTTTAATTGGCATTCCTCTTGTCTATTTTAAAGCATAAATTTTTACCACTCATATTCATTTGAAAAAATTTACTTTAAAACACAAAACCTGAACTCTGGAATAAAAAAAGAAAACAACATCTGAAGTTATAATTTGCAAATAACAAAACAAAAACTACGAATAAAAAAAAAGTTTAACAAACTGCAGAAAATGTCAATTCAAAACAAAAACGACATTCCGAATCATAAAGTAATTGAGTGGAATTTCTTTACAAAATCCCAGAAACGTCTTATTTACGATATTTCGCCAACCCTTGGTTAGCATCATCAGGAAAATTAAATTTTTCGAATAAAAATATTTAATTTTTTTTTTTTTTTTTTTTTTTTTAATAAGCTGTTAACGAAATATCGAATAATAAAACAAAATAAAATAAAAAAGACCTCAAGCTTAATAAATATATTTCAAAAGATATAATAAAAAAGGTCAATTAATCATATAATCAAAAATAAAATTATTTAACATAGATAAAAACATAAAATCAAAATATTTTATATTATTTGGAAATTTTTCTGTCAATTATATAAAAGTATTTTTTAAAAAAAATGTTTGGCTGTCTTCCTAAATGTCAGCTGCTTTGCAGTGTGACAATGTCTAATATTGCTAAACGCAACCGTTAAAACTTTGACAATGTATGGCATTCCTAAAGGCATCAGATGCACAGTTGATGAGCAAATAAACGCAACAAAAGCATCATTTAGAAAAAAAAATTCAATGTAATTAATACTTAATTTTAATTAAAAATTTAATTATTTTATTAAATAATAATAATTATTATTATTGGTATTAATTGCTTTGCAAAATTAAGTTATTCGCAGACATTGTTTTTTCATAATGCAAAGCAAACAGATATTTCTAAACATCGACGTTGTTACAAATTTTAAAATGACAATGCATGAATTTTAAGGTTGGTAAAAGATTACTGTTTAAAACCAGCTTTGACATTGCATACAGATGTTTAGGAAGGCAGCCTATCTTTTCTTTTTTATAATTCTTGCTCTTTAATCGTTGCATTATTTTCTATTCTTCAAATCCAATTTTTGAATTGATATTAATTCTTCTTTTTATTTGACCTTCTATTTTTATTGCATGCAATAAATTATTTATTTTAATTTTTTATTTGACAATTTTTTATTTTAATTATAAATAAATAAATAAATTATTTATTTTATTTTTTTATTTAATAATTTTTTATTTTATGTTTAATTCTTGCAATCTTTTGTTGTATGACACGTACTTGTATATATGTAACGAATTGCTTATCCTGTACTATAAGTATAAAACTATATGAAATAATAATAATAATAATAATTATAATAAACAATAATAATAAATAAATAATCATTAAATATTTTAAAATGGCTTATGGTTTGACATCATATGATTTTCATACGACGCCTGATAATTAATATTTCGCTATAAAAATCTTTTATGAACTGCTTATTTATTATCCTACGATATCGTATCGTATCAATACAATTAAAATGCAAAAATTAATTTCATTTTCAATTTCTTTTTTAATATTTTTAAAATTTTCATCGCATACAAAACTTATAGTGGCGCTTAAAATATTTTTAATACATCCTCTGTTGATTGCAATATATTCCGGCACTAAAACTTTTAAGTTAATGGAACCCATAATGAAATGTATTTTATAATTTCTTATATTAATTCTTAAACCAAATATCACAAACTTCTGCATACGCATTCACTTGTCCACTTGTCCATCAAGCCAATCTATTTGCTTAATGATAATGATGGGCACTGTGCTACAGCCATTAGTAATACGTACACTTTTTTTATTTTTTTTTTATTTTTGCCTTCACTTAGTAATAAACATAAACGCAACTGAAATCCAGCCAGCGACAGGAAAGAAATTAATGTTCTAAAATCACTTTTGTTTGCAGCTTTGACAAGTCAGATTTACGCAAGTGCATACAAATTCACTAACATACCACCACTGCACATCCTTTATTCGTACTTCTGTCCATTTATCCATATAAATTTTAGAATCATCTATCTAGTTGTATTTATCATCTTCCCTTTGTGTTAAGTTGATGTAAAACAACTACTGCTGTCACATTCAACAGCTGAGCGTTACCGAGGATACCGAGTAGCTGGCATGTAACCATGGCAATATTTACTCCCTGTTGTAATGACGTGCTGCAGCGCTTGACTTGCCAGCTATTCAAACATCGCTTTACATGCTGATACTTTGAGCATAACAACGGTTTTGTTAATGTTTTTGCTTTGCCACGTTCACTCTGATGATGACGCTGATGTTGTTGCTGATGCTGTTGGTGATGGTGATGTAAAGCTGTTGCTTTTCATTAGTGAAGACATTTAACTAGTGTTAAGTAATTACAAGTGCCTGACAGTGGTGTTATTAAGAACGTGTTTTAATTATTGAAAGTGTTTTTTTTTTGTACTTTGATAAATTTATTGAATAATTTGATGTATAAATAATTCGAAAAGATATTTTTATTTCTAATGATATTTGAGAGGACTTAATAAAAACAAAAACGTTTAAAATTGTATATAATTAAAATTCTCTTTTACCGCTCAAGCGAACACTGTGGGGCAAGCATTGTTTGTCTGTCCAAAATGCATGAGGTCATACAAAATTTAGTCAAACGATGAAATGTGCAGAATTCAAGTAAATGTAAATTTTTTGATCTCTTTTTATTAAAATAAATTTATTTTGCTATGTTGTAATTGTTTTTTGTTTTTTTTTTAATTATTATTATTGTTTTTTTTTTTATTATTCAGCCTTATTTCAAATGTCAATGTCGATGTCGACACCAATACTTGGCCTCTCTCAAATCGATAATCAATATCTTTCAGCTAAAAGCTTAATTGACATTTACTGAAAATGTAGAATTTTTTAATTGCCAAGTTAAATTTGGTACACAAGACGCAGCATTACGACGTAACAGGGGCTAAGATTTGGTGTCGATGTCTACGTCGACAACTGTAATAAGGGTGATTATTTATAAATCTATCATTATTACGAGTCAAATATAAACGGTAGTCCAACCAAAACACATGCTGTTAATTGCAAATGAAACGAAAACTTTTCAGACAATTGTCTTAATATTGTTTATTATTATTTAGAAGGATCTATGACAACTATTTGCAAAACAAAATATCGTACAATTGCTCGCCACGGCTTCGGTGGTATACCCCTATACGATGGTCGTTATTTTCAATAATTCCGAGGCATAATAGAGTTTCACTGTCATTAATGTGCCGAATTATCTCATCCTTGAATTGTTCTTGGCCTATTGAAGCACACTTATTCTTTTAAATATCGTCAAAGAAAGAAGTCGAACGCGCGTTTTGATTGAAGCACCGTTTATTAAGATTACAACAAGCTTAAAATAAATTCAGAATTAATTGCAAATAAATATTTAAAAATTTTATTTACAGTATAAAACATGAAACACATTCGCCACAGCAGGCTACGAGCTACAGAGACTACAATTGTAGTTGGCTGCATTCGTTGCCTGTAGTCGGCTACTAAATTATTTTGACCACGGTAACTGAATCCTAGGCAGATGATTCAAAATTCTTATAGTCTAAGTGTCCCACCCAGATCATACAAAATATTGTTGTTGAAATGTTTAGAGGTCCATAACTCTCTTCAACTCTACTTCTCCACTACAAAACTAGATATCAACCAATTATTGTTTTCATAAAAAAAACTTAACCATAAATACCACGAATCTATTCAAAATTCTTCTTTTCAAATGTTAAGAGAAGGCATACAATTGGCTTAATTGCAACTTAAAATTGAAATCATTAAATTGAAAGTGACATGTATGCGTGCATTATCCGAGGATATACCTGTTATATTCTAACTATATTTAAATTTATATCTCTTTTCATATAAATGTTTTAACTATTTTCCTTTGAATAATGTTATAATTTTAAAATTATTTTCAAGTTTTTTTTTTTTACCAAAATTATTCGCTGTAGTATCTATAGATGAAATCTGGCAATTATAAATTGATATGCTAAGTATATGTGACGCGCAAAATAGAAAGGGACCTAAGGATAAAAACCGGTTTTGTTCAGGAGCTTTGGTGTACTTCACTTTCATAAAACGCGCATATCTCTGGTAGGGAACACTTTTGGGGCATGGGATCGGTCTCATTCGATGCTCAGATTTTGTCCCCATCAAAAAAAAAAAAGTGAAAATTGCTTTTTTTTACCCTTAGGTCCCTTTCTCTATGCGCTGTCACATATGTTATTAATAAAGATAAATTTAAAATAGCAATAGAAATAGAAATAGAAGAGTGCTGTGAACGTTTTATTATATCGGCAACTTACTTCTGATAAGCTGAGCGATTGAAACGTAAACCAGAAAACCAGTTCACCGGCTGTTGCTTAGTTAGCGACACGGTGGAGAAATAACATATTTTCTACTTCATATTTAAAAACTTAAAAAGATATATATTTTAACAATTAATTTACCTTTAAAATGATTTGCACCTCAATGTTCTGAAAAGAAAAGAAAAAGGTTAAAGATATTATTAGAGCTTTATGTATTGAATTAAATAAATTGATTTTAATAAATTTTATAATAAAATTTTTTTATATATTTAAGGCTAAATATTTCAAGTATACGAGGTGTGTTCAATAAAAAAAGTAACTTTATATTTTTAAGAAAAAATATTTATTTATTCATCAATATTTTTTATATTGTCCCCTTCAAAGCAACCGCCGCTAAATACAATTTTATTTTTGTTTTTGTTTTTTTAATTTATAATTAAAGCAAGGCAACTGCTACTTAGCCCTGCACTTCAACAGTAATAATATTTTGAATTGTCACATTTTTGTTAAATCCCATATGTTTTTCATTTGAAGGCACTTCAAATTTTAAGTAAGTAAAATATCTTGGTCTTCAATTTACAACATTTTCGACAATAACCAGAGATAAAACAAGTGCTGCCATAAATAACTATGGCACATCAATAAGCCACAAATCCAAGTGCAATCAAAATGCCGCAAAACCAAAACAAACATCACATACGAATGCCTACTCTTCCATAATATGTAATTCTTAAGCCCGTCTCTATCTCTCAGAAAACAGTAAAGCCTTTAAGTAGAAGAACTGCCATGTGAAATGCTGGTGACAGAAGACAATTTACAAAAGGCGACAAAATATTAAATTAAATTAAAGTGAAGTGAAGTAAATAGGCGTTTTAGGTTCATTTGTGAGGACTCTTGCTGCAGCCCAAATGAGTACTGCATTACCATGTTTGAAATGCAAAATCCTTGTTTTTTAACAAGAGCTGGGAAAAAACAGATCTCTAAATACTTGACAACACGATACTAAAAGAAATTTCACATTTGGGACAATTTCAGTGTTAAATTAAATTAATTTAAATTTGCATTTAAAGCAAATAACAATGTCAATGACAGAAGAATAACTGGACGTTTCGCACGCTTAAAATAATTTAATGAAAAACCAAAAATACTCTCACCAATTTCTTACATACACACATGTACATGCATATATTATTTTCATTATTGTTTATATAATTTTTATTATTTAATTTAGTTTCATTAGAAGTTGTCAGCATGCCATTTCTTTAGAATCTCAATTACTGTTGTACAAGTACAAGCATAACAAACAATATTAATGTTTCATCTAAATTATTCAAAGTCTCAGAAGAAAAATTTTAAAATCTTAAATGCATTTGACAGAATACTGCTTTTATACAACAAAAATTGTGGGAGGTTACTATTAAAACAATAGAGCAGCCATAAAAAAAAAAAGTTTTCTATTGCAATTGCATAACAAAGGATACCAACGCTCACAGACAACAAAGTCATGTAGTAAAAACAGATTACTTACTACCCGGCAAATAAATTAGTAGGCATTACAATTTTAAGACACGAACAGTTGTCCATGAAAAATAAATTAAATACAGCCTAATGTGCAACTCTTGAAAACTTCTCTGTAGAGATGTCAAATCACAGTGAAAATATTACAAGTCATTCCTTAAGAATTACTTTTTATCTACTTACGAATTAATAATAACTCTATATTTTCCATTTCTTAAGGAAGTTATTAAGAACAATAATATATAGTAAATTAGTATGAAAATAATGTTATTCTACATAATTCGTTTATGTTTATTTATTACAACATGTTCTAAAATACACATTACACTACTATGCACTAGTGTCAAACACTGTATTTTACTTCAGTCTTTCCACAAAAAAAATCAAGTACTTCACTTCAACATTTTCAAACAAAACAAATTCTACATAATTTGAAAAGCTTTGGCTACAGTGCTTGACAGTATTTGAGTTTAAAGTAAACATTGAAACAAACCTTACAATGAAGTAAATATACCGTTACACCATAGCAAGTAAGCATAGCAAGTGCAGTAGAACATTGATAAAAAAGAAATGAGAAAACAGTGTTGTTAACGTAGTATTCATATCATGAGGGCTGCGAACCGCATTAATTTAATCTAGTAAAAATTAAAAACAAATATCTCATTGTAATGAAACGCAGTTGTTTTTATAAATTTTTCCAGTCATTATCGAAAAACAACAAGTATACGAAATTTGTCAATTCATTTCTTAACCCTAGAATGCATAACCGGGTACCCGTGTGTCCACTAGCGACTTTAAACGTTTGTAACTGTAAAAATAAATACAATGGATTATTGAAACTTCGGATCTAGGAAAAGAAAACAATTTTGCGTCGTTTTGGTGACCATTTGTGAAATTCGCTTTCAAAGACGACACCTACGTAAACACATAACCGTGGTACCCGTGTACCCAATAGATTTTATATGAAGAAATGAACGAATAAGAGGGTGTTTAGACATTTTATTCGGAATTTATTAAAATATAATGAAAAGCATGAATACAAAACTTGGGAAATAAGCAAAAGTTCAAAATGTAATGCGATGCATGAACATAAAAATTAGAAAATATAGAAAAAAAATTGTATTAATTATTCTGGTCGCAATGAATACAGATGCAATTTGTGATAGAGTGCTCCAGGCATATTGGTTTTGGTGCAAATGCTGCATGCTTTACGTGTTTTTCTTCTACGTTTGGTATCCAGCATGTAGCATAAATAGCAAGATCCAGTTACTGGCTTCCTTGATCCTCCTGCTGAAATAGACATAGATGGGCCGCTTTTACAAGTTGTCTCTATGTAGCTCTCAATAGCTATTTTTTTTTGTAAAATGCCTAGTTATTTGAGGGTGCACGTTTCTCAATAATGGGCATGCATGCACATATCTTCAGCCAATTTTCGTAGAAAAAGCTTTCTTCTGTTTGCAGCATTTGGTATCATTTTATTGTTCATATAGTACAATTTATATGCAGCCAAGGCCAAGGATATCAAAAATATTGAAAAATAATGATAGTGGCCATCGTTTTGTTGCTCGCTTTCTAGTGTATTCTGAGTACAACTAGTCCATGACGTCTACGCCACCTTTGGTTTTTTATTATAAAATTCTATAATTTCATGCTTTGCAATCGCGTGTGTGAAAATCGTTATTTTGTATGTAACTATTACAAATAATAAATAAAATTTATTTTCAATTTCTAACAGAATTTCAATTTCAACAATTTCTAATATAATTGAGTAAAATATGAAAATAATAAATTTATTTTTGTCTTTTTCCTTCTAAGTGTTAACAATTGCTAATAAGCTAATATAAATATTATATTATTCATTAACTTCTCATATATTTATATTATTCGGGGTTAACCAAAAAAAAAATAAATACTTTTTTCTGTGTAACTGATAATGATTAAATATTACAAAGGGGTTCACGGGTACCCTGGTTATGCGTTTGTGTGGTATTTTTTGGTTATGTGTTTTACGGTTAATTTAATTCCATAAATATACAAGCAAAACGAAATATAACAGCACAATAAAGTTACTTTAAAAATAGTTATAACATAAACATAGATACAATTTACAATATTTTCTTTTCTTTGAAACAAAATCTATATGAATTAAGTTTACATTTGGGGTCAACTTAGAAACATTTCTCTTCAGTTGACTCTAAATTAAAAAAAAAAAAAAAATAGTGAACCCTAAGTTTAATAATTTTTAATATTTTATAATTATATTTATTTTTGAGCGATGGTCTTTTTTATGAAAGTTTTTCAATTATTATTTATTTCTCAATATTTCTCTACCAAATAGGTAGCATCGTCAGGAAATAATAATTTGTATTAACAAAAATATTTTTTTTTTTAATATAAAAATTTTTATTTTAAAAAAATAAATAATAAAAAAATAAAAAAAATAAAAATAAAAAATAAAATAAAAAAAATATTTCGCTACCAAATAGGTAGCATCGTCAGGAAATAATAATTTGTATTAACAAAAATATTTTTTTTTTTTAAATAAAAATTTTTATTTTAAAAAAATAAATAATAAAAAAATAAAAAAAAATAAAAATAAAAAATAAAATAAAAAAAATATTTCGCTACCAAATAGATAGCATCGTCAGGAAATAATAATTTGTATTAACAAAAATATTTTTTTTTTTTAAATAAAAATTTTTATTTTAAAAAAATAAATAATAAAAAAATAAAAAAAATAAAAATAAAAAATAAAATAAAAAAAATTTTTATTTTAAAAAAAATATTTTTGTTAATACAAATTATTATTTCCTGACGATGCTACCTATTTGGTAGCGAAATATTGAGAAATAAATAATAATTAAAAAACTTTTCATAAAAAAGACCATCGCTCAAAAATAAATATAATTAAAAAATTTTAATAAAGGTCAAATAAAAATAGAAGTGATACTAATAATTCTTAATATTTTTTTTTTTTATTTAATATAATAATTTGCCATGTTGATCACTTAATGTAGAATCAAAATATTCAAAATAACATTAATTCAACTGATATTTCATATATCTGCTGGGTATTCAGATAAGAATATTGAATTGAAATGTGAGCATACCGCATACAACAGACACATAGTTAAACACACTCACCAGGTCTGTCTTGCACAAAAAAAAAAAAGAAGAAAATTAAAAACTGAATATAACAAAATGACAACAATACCTTAAACTTCAATACATACTGCCTGCAATGCTGTATACTTTACATCTTCTTGCCCCTTTCTTTTGCAACAAACTATTTTGCAAAGAAGCAGTGAGAAAAAACTAACGAACAAAACACAGCTACACAAGAACATAATGGCATTCTCTGCTGCAACAGAATACAAGAAAACTGACAATGGAATAGGACAAGTACATATTATGAAAATACCTTATTTGTAGTTGAGGTAGATTGGTTGTCATGACAAACCTTGGCCAGACAATCAACTCTGGCAGTAAGTAGCAATCAAGGCAAACTTTGCCGGAGCAGTGTTTGTTAAATAAGGAATTTCTATAACTGGGGAAGCTGCTGCTTTACAGTTGTTGCCATTGTTGTTTTGCAAGTGAAAAATGTAAAAAAAAATAATTGTTCTATCCTTTTATTTTAGGTAAAGCAATGCAACTTTAATATGAATAAAAATATTGCCGGCCTTAAACAATGGGTTTTTTTTTTTTTTGAAGAATGCTACACTGTTGTGTGGTATTTATGCTTTTAAAAGTTTATATTTCTCATATTGGAATACTGTCATGTAGAGTTGTTCTATTTTTTTTTTTTTTGCACAAACATTCGACTAGACAAAGGAAACGGTAACTCTAGAATTTCTTTATACTTTTATTTCCCCACATTTAAAAATCAGCAGACATTTTAAGAAAAGAAAAAAAAAGAACAGATGTGTTAACTGGAAAGAAAAAAACAATAGCACGCGCTGATGTTGAGAAAATAAAATAATTTTCATATTTGAATACATTTTTGTTTTTGTTTTATTTGGGAACCTAAAAAACTTTGTATGAAATTCATAATTTATTTTTCATATTGTTTTATATTTTTTGATAAGGAAAAGAAATATGTTTTGCGATTTTCATGAAGTTCTAAATTCATGAAAATTAAGCTGCTTTAAATAGGCAAGCGAAACGTTGGCGTAAGTAAATAAATCAAGGCAAACTATAACCCATCACTGCAATTTGACTTAATTTACCTACGGCCAGTTCGCCTGTTTGGTTGAGTAATTTTATTTTGATTTTTTTTTTTGGTCTTCGTTTTCATATCATATGCTGTGATTTGATTTGTCACCCTCTTTTTATATTTTATTGGCGTAAGTAAATAAATCAAGGCAAACTATAACCCATCACTGCAATTTGACTTAATTTACCTACGGCCAGTTCGCCTGTTTGGTTGAGTAATTTTATTTTGATTTTTTTTTTTGGTCTTCGTTTTCATATCATATGCTGTGATTTGATTTGTCACCCTCTTTTTATA
This sequence comes from Dexiosoma caninum, assembly GCA_963924685.1. Lineage (NCBI taxonomy): Eukaryota > Metazoa > Arthropoda > Insecta > Diptera > Tachinidae > Dexiosoma > Dexiosoma caninum. The sequence goes on from OZ004727.1 coordinate 14,322,922, forward strand.
TTTATTGCTTTAACCCTGTGGTAAAAAAAAAACTTGTGAATCTTAGGTACCCAGTGAAAAATTTTAGAAGTCATTCCTTCGGTACTACTTTTAGTCTACTTCCGAAATATCAATTTTTGATTACTCAGGAAGTTATTAAGAACAATATATACAGTAAATTATTACTAAATAGAATTTTCCACACTAAATAATCTCTCTATTGCGAAGTTTTTAGCAATCGATTTTTTGCATCAATTTAGTCACATATGTATGTAAAAAAAAAAAAAATTAATGTGTTCACGTAAAAACTATTTTTTTTGTCTTAATAAATATATTTTCTACATAAAAAACAAGTAGTCAAAATTTTGCTGCAGTTTCTCTATAACGAATTTTCTCTATAACGTAGAAATTTGACGGTCCCCAACTGCTACGTTATAGAGAAGTTCGACTGTATTTATTTATATTAGGGTTGGTCAATTTGTTCGCCGGAGAAAAGACGTGACAGGCGTATAGCAAAATAAAAATATACAGAAAATTCTAAGAAAATTGTCAGCAGAAATCATGTTTGATGGTTCAAAACCATTTAAAAAAAATTAAGCTGATAATGCCACTTAATAATAAAGATAATCACGGTTAGTCGATTGTCGGTTAGTCGAATGTAACGAAAACTTGAAAAGTGTGGCAAAATCGATCAGCAAAATTACTTGTATGTAACATTCTCTCTATAGAGCTTTGTTTTTATGCAGATAATGTGCGCTGCTGGCAAAATAGTTCTCCCCACTTCATTGTAATTTTTTTTTTTTGCTTTGTTTTAATTTAGTTTAACTAGAACAAGTAAAGTATAAAACTAAATATTCCAATTAAAATCTTAGCAAATTAAAAACTTTTTAACGAATCATTTTACCATTTAATAAAATATCTTTCCAACTTTAAAGGGGGAAAAAAGTCAGAAAACCAAAGTTTTTTTTGTTTTACTACTTTTCAGCATCAGATTTCTAATGCAACCAGTGCACTAACAAATATCAAATGTATATAGTGGCTAAATATATATAGATATATATATATACATATAAAACCATCGTTTGTAGTTTGTAGAATTCAACGTTTTTACATGCGACCGTGCAGCATGTGCTTCCATACTGTCCCATTGCACTGCAGGGAGGAAGTGTTTGTTCAAACTTAAATGGAACACGTACAATATTTGCATTCTTTACATGAGGGTTACAATTGTTAAGATGAATTCTTTTTAGTTTATGATGAATTAAACTGACGTAAATTCGCAGGAAAATAATGTATAGGAAATGGTCAATTAAATCAGGAGCTAATAATTCTGCATGAATAACATGAAGAACGCAGCTTTTGCTTATTTGAAATGTTTATGAATGTGATTATCACGCATTGAGGTGTCATATTTATAAATATTTCTATTTCGAATGCATTGTATGAAAGAAATATGTATTCATTTTCTAACACCATAGTGAACTGAAGTATGTAATGTAGCTGTGCCAGTGATTAAACCATTAAGTCCGTAATGTCAAAACATCAAAAATATTTAAGTTTATAATTTTAGTAGTCATATTTAAGACCCATACAATTTATACTGACAAAATTTATGACTATTGGTATTTTGATATACAAAGAATTGTATTTTATCGATATTTTTTTTTTTTTTTTTTTATTTGGGACCAGCAGTCAGGAGATGACCCCTACACATGCCATGCATTGTGCTGGAACTATATAAAAGGTATAGTTAGAGAAACATATGCCTCTTCTCAAATATGAAGCAATAGTCCCGACTGTTCTGTAAACCGAGTGGATTTAAAACGAGTGATTTCTCAAAACCGAATAAATGCTAATTTGGTGTTGTAAAAATCACACAATTTCCAATAAGATTTTTTTAACGTCAATATTTCAATGAAAACATATCTTACCAAAATGTAGCATTGCCAGATCATTCAATGGCAAATAATTTCATGACGAGTGAATTATTTTAAATGCATTTAATTTATTTAAAATATTAAAAACAAATTTTAAAAAAAATTTTAATTTTTAATCGTATTGTTTCTTTATTAATTCCTGTTTACATTATTAATTACTGTATTAAAAAAAAACTTGAGTAGCTCTGATTTTCGAAGTAAAGAACAATTTGGTCGCCATATTGACATAAAATTTTGTGATATTGCAAAAATTAAACAAACAAATTTTAAACTATTTTCATAAATATTCACTTAAAGATAACTTATTTAACAATAAATTAATACAGTCGAACTTCTCTATAGCGAACTTCTCTATAACGAAATCTTCTCTATAACAAATAAAATTCGTGAACACAACATTTGTTCATAAATTTTGATCTCCCTATAACGAACTTCCCCATAGCGAAGTTCTCTCTGTAACGTCCAATTTTTTAAGACCTAAATAGAATTTTTCACACTAAATAATCTCTCTATTGCGAAGTTTTTAGCAATCGATTTTTTTCAATCAATTTAGTCACATATGTATGTATTAATAAAAAAAAAATTAATGTGTTCATGTAAAAACAATTTTTTTTGTCTTAATAAATATTTTTTCTACATTAAATTTAGAGACAGAACAAAAATTGTTAGAACTATAAACATATAGTTAATTATTAAAAAGATATAGAAAAAAGATTTTTATTATTATTATTATTATTATCATTATTATTATTGTAATTATTGTTTTTTAAATATTTTATTATATTGTAACATATTCGTAAAAATGTATTTTGGATTTGGTTCAAAAACAAATTTCAATACAAAATCGAATATTTATACCTATTTCAAATCCAGAATATATTTTTATGAATATGGCTGTTAATATTTTTATTTTGAATTTTCATTGACAAGAACGTTTCCTATATTGTGAATTTTAAAAAAAAAATATTTTTCCATTATAAACAAAAACCAATTTTCCTGAAGAAGCTACACAAAGGAGTAGCGAAATATCGAATCAAAATAAATATTAAATATATTAAAAAGACCTAAAGCTTAAATAATTAGTGTTATTAATGTAAAAAGAGGTCAAAAAACTAGAAAAATTATATTTTCTACATAAAAAAAATGTAGTCAAAATTTTCTGCAGTCTGCGAATTTTCTCTATAACGTATAAATTTGACGGTCCCCAACTGCTACGTTATAGAGAAGTTCGACTGTATTAAGCTATTAAAATTTTGTTCAAAATAATGTTTATTCTTATTTAAAAGTGATTTTTTAATGCTCTTCTCTAATGAATTTAGTGAAAATGTGCTTTTATTCATCCATCTCCTTTATCTGCATACTTTAACAACAACATGGAGAAATATTGCAGTGTTTTTTAAATTGATTAGTTTTTATTAAAATCTATTACAGAGCATATAATTTGACTTAATTTAATAAAAAAAAGACTTCAAGTAAAAATTGGTGATTGTTTTTTGTATGTTTCATCAGTTTTTTTGTAAGGAAGATTCGATTAAATTCGATTTAATTTCGACCGGACTTATCTACTCAATTTTAAACCTAATAAAATTATGCGCATTTGGTTTACCGAACACCTAAGTATGTGTATTCATTTTGAAAACGAAAAATTTTTATGGACTATTTCATTTATCTAACAGCTGAAAGAATCATGTAATTTAATATTAATAAATACGTTTATCAAATTTTATAAATAAAGTAAAGTTAAGGTAATTAGGGGGCACCCTTACAGTTGCTGTTACATTTTCCTTTCGCATTATGTCGGGCTAAATTGCAGCTTAGGGCTTATTTCTGATTTAAGAAAGAACGCTTTCATTCGCATTCTATGAGAAAGAACATTGATTTCGATTTCTCTACACACTTTCTATGCGAACAGTGACTCGATCTAGAACTCGAATGAAAACGTAAGTGTTTTCATATAAAATCCGATTTCTCTGTTAAGAACGTGTGAGAATGAAATGTCAAAATCACTCACTTTTGGTTTTGCTTTCGTATTGAGAATTTACATATGAGTATACATACTTGTAAATAAAAAAAGAAGAATAAAAAATCTAAGTCCAATAAAAAAGTATTTACAAATGGATAACAAGTGGTAAGTATAAACTATTCATATGATATACATATGAATGTATGTATTTAACAATTGTTTTTTCAGTTTAAAGAAGTCAACAATGCAGCAACTGAAACACTTTTATAAAATTAAAACAAAAAACACAAAATTTACAAATATTTTTTTAAATTTTCTCACCCTTTTATTTATTGATACTTTCCACCAGCTGATCACACTTACACGCAGTTGTATTAGCTTTAGAATAACTTCGTAGTATTTTTTAATACTTTTAACAGAAATATAATAATTTATGATCTGGCATTGCTTCTACTTATTAAAACGTAAGATACCAAAATTGACATACGTAACTTACTGCGAAAGAAAGTGAGTGCCAATGAGAAATCCAAATTGATTCGAATTCGAGCGAGTGCTTTTCGTTCGCTTAAGTTATCTTTCTTAGCTCAGAAATAGGCTGTTAAAATTCTATGCTCTTTTGAAAATTATTCGTGCGCTATACAGTGGCTACGCGCTGTTATTTAAGTGCAAAAAGTTCTCTTTTTTTTTTTTTTTTTTTTGTAAAAGTTTGCTAAAAGTTCTTGGGTAAACTGTTTACGTAATATGTGTTTGGTCACAAATTGTATTTGAAAACTTTAAAATTTTTATATATTTTAATGCTGCAGTTACTTGTTCTTATTGTTGTTTGCAACTCAACTCTGCTCTACTTGGGTTTCAGTCTTAAAGAGTTTCCATAAAATAGTTAAGTTGGTGTTTGATGGAAAAAGTTGACAAGCTCTTCTATGGAAGGATAACCGGTAATGGCATGTGGAAGTGTGTGTGTGTGTGCGTAATTTTCCAGCATAAGGTGAAGCAATATTTTTGCTTTTCTTATTGTTGTGTAACAACTTAAGTGCGTAATGAAATGTTTAAACTGGAAAAACACTCTCCAATACACCTAAACCAACATTCATAAGTAAAATCACGTGCTCAGAGTTATGCCAAAGTAGTGGAGAGTTTTTGAACAAGTATTGAAGTTTATTATAGTTTTGGGTGAAAAAGTAATTTCAAAATGTTTTTTTTTCTTTTTGCTTAACGTTTAATTTAATGAAATTTCGTTTCGTTTGCATATAGTAAATGAAATTGTTGCAAAAGTTTATTTTCTTATTATTTACTCGTACCATGAATCAAGCAACATTATCGTCTTGACCTTTTGATAGGAGTTTGAATTCAAAAATATATTTATGATGGAAAATATATTGAATTTTTTAGTTTTTTCTTTTCTTAAACATAATTGCGGAATTTAAGCGATATAATATTAATGTAAAATTGTTCTTATATTTCAAAAATTTATGAAAGCAATAGTGAATTGAGCACACACAGAAAAAAATTATTTTCATAATATTTATGAAAATCGTTCATATTTTTTTTTGTTCATAAAATATATGAAATGTACTTATTATATATTGTAACAACCCGATTTATCATATATACATTTGCTTTATATTAATACATTCGCTTTATATTAATATTGTATTTAAATTACTTGAATACTTAATTTGTTTTCTTTTGAAGAATTAATTCCTTTATGTAACTTTTACTTTATATTCTACTTGAATTTATAAACTCTCTATACCATTTACATATGTATATACATATATGTACTTGTAGTATTCATGACAAACCTAATAATTCACTCCATTTGTTTCGTTAAGCGTTAAGCTCTTTATATATATACAGAATGTTATTTCAAATATTAAGTAGTTGCGCACAAGCAGAGCAACGGGACCAAAAATATTCTCACTCTTATGTAATTTGAATAGTTTAAGTAGGCTCATGCCATAATACAATTTTGTAAAGCATTCATTCGTTTTTGAAGAATAAAGGAATAAAGAACGTTAAGAAAATTAGCGCTTAATCAATTTTTGGAAAATAATAATCCACTAAAAACTGTTAGAACACAGGAAGACCTTCGTGGACTACTGTGTTTGACAGTTAAAGCTGAGGACGAACAACGGCGAAAAAATATCTTAATAAAGTCAAACCACTTTATTACAATTGGGGGAATTATTTCTCGTATTTTAAATTCTCTTTAAGATTCCTAGTATTCCAGTTATGAATTTCGGTATAAATGTTATGAATTAATTTCATAAATTTGTTCATAAGAATTTTTCTTAGATCTAATGAACATTTTCTACAATTTTTCAAAATTAAATAGTAATTTTTCTTGGAGTTTATGTGTAGCTTCATATGAAATATTAATAAAATGAAGTAACGTATTTTTTATTTATGAGGGTGCCGATGGCACGATGGATGGTAGTCTGCACGTTGACTACGAATCCAAAAACATACCTGGGTTCTCAACCCCAGTTTCAGACTAAAAATTTTCAAATAAAAATAAACATCTCGCATTTTTCTGATGTGCATTAGTGTGTCTTTGTGTGTGTCAGTTGTTGTCGGAAGGTTTCAGCGGCGGAGGCATAGTCACTGGTCACTGAACAATACCGGCTTCAGCTGATAGCAATCCACAATTGCATCAGAACGCGCTCCTTTATCGGTATTGTGTAGCAGCGGCGCAGTAAAATAATAATAAAAATGCCTACTGAACCGAAGCTTCAGCACACTGGTACGAGTATAAACAAAAAACGTGCAAAAGCAGAGCTGCAAAAATAAATAACTAAGCTTCACCCCCTGTCGTTTCTCCTACTATCTCTTTCCTATAGTTCCAGCACAATGCTTGGCATGTGTAGGAGTCATCTCCTGAGTGCTGGTCCCAGATAAAAAAAAAATAAAAAAATATATATAAAATTATTAAAAGTCAAATAGTTTCACGAACCTAAATAAAAAAATAAATGAATTAGGGCCGTTTATGCGCGAGACAAAAATGGCACGGCGGCGTTTCTAGTGTTATACAAATATATAAATTAATTAATTTTTTTTGAAATTTTCAAAATATTTCATTGAATTTTTTTGTTTATTATTATCAAAAATTTCATAGAAAATTAACTCAACAGTAATAACCTAATTGACATTATTAATTCTGTTGCGGGTGAAAATCTAATTAATCTTTCAATTGATATGACAAAATTTTTAATTAAAAGTTTGTTTTATTATTTTTTACGTGTACTATGCGCTGGAAAATCAACAACCACAAGTCGATGACCTCTTCATAACTAACACTATTTTATTTTAATTGTTAAATACATACATGTATATGCAGTGTCTAATTTCGAGACTCAGTCTATTCGATTAGTTAAAATTTTTCAATTTTCAATGGTCAGATAATCGATAACATACAGCCCGTCAAAATAACATGTAACAATTGCTAAGAACAGTAAGTAAATCGAAGACAAAATTGCAAATCACACTGACAAACACTAGCCGAATGGAACAACATGCTGTGTTTGATCACTAGCCTATTTAAAATTAAAAAATTTTAAATGATCATATTTAAAATTTTTTTTTATATGGGAAATATTAAGTTGATTATTTTCTATTAGTGCAAATTTACTCAAGTCAGACAGTGGAGTTTTTGTAGAAGAGGAGTAAAAAATATAACGTGGGTAGACTGTCTGAAACGGATATTTTTTTCAGTCTTTTTTTTCTACATTTTGCAATTACTGGTATTCATCTTGCACCTGCATATTATTTTTCTCACTACTTCGTAGCTTTCGTCTGAGTCACCAATTTGGCTCACAGTATTAATTTTTATATATTTTGATAAAAAAATATTTTTTTTTTAAATTTTATCACTTATTTTTCGCACTGTACAGGGAAGGTTTTGTTGAGGATGGCGATGGCTGCAGTAGTCTGCATGTTGACTACAAAACCAGAGCGCCCTCTTTTGGGGGTGTAGCATCAGCAAAGTGTAACAATTACTAACAATGTCTTTTTCATATCAGAGATGCTGCAGCACGGCTGTTAACTAAACAAAAAAAAAACCTGCAAAAAGCAAAGCTGTAAGATAGTGAAGCTTCACCTGCTGTCATATCTCTCACTATTCTATTCCTCTAATTCATCTCCTGACTGCTGATCAAAGATAAAAAAAAAAAAATTAATAAAAAACTCATTCACTTCAAAGAAGAATTCAAAAAAAGTTCTTTCAGTCGTTAATTTTCCAAATGCAATAGATGTACATATATTGAAGAATTGAAAACAAGTTTTGCCCTGTCATTTTTTATGTGCTAAATTTGGCCTAAGAACTGTGTTTAGAATTTCGTAGTTTCATTTTAGAGATTTTTAATAAATTTTGGTCATACCCTGAACAAATGGAGAATTGACATGTTCATTACTTCTTTTGTTAAATTTTAAAAAACCAGAATACGACAATTCCATAATATAAGTTCAGTGTGGAAAACCATTCGAATGCTTTAGTGCTGCATAATTAAACGCAGGGCTGGTATTTCCATATAAAAAAAAACTCACATAAAAAAACATTGGCTTCTTTCTTATTCAAAGTTATATTAATAATTTCTAAATAGAATGAAAAACTAATATTCTGGGTTCTAAATAGTAAATGTGAAATCACAATAATGTTATTGCTATTGTATTGTTGCACTTGTATTTTTTATTTTCCAAATAATTCTATAATGGCGAAATACTGCTTAAGTTGTGTGATGGTATTTGCAGTTGAATTTACGACAATTGGAACATATTGGCTTCTGTAGAGGCAATGTATAGTTTGTTTAGCATGGCACGTCAACATCGATGTTCGTTGATATTTTATCATTTCAGTTGGGCTTTGTAGTTAATACCATGTAATAACAACAGCAACCGCAAGTGCATCATCATACGAAATATTCATTTCTATGCAATAATAACAATTCACACACGATGCTAACCAATCAACCTGACGCCCCCAAAAGCCAAACAAGAAATCCTGGACTGATTTATATGAATGTTTGCTTATATATGTGCATATGTGCATAACGTGTGGCCATAAGGATAGCAGTCGTATTATGTTGTCTACTGGAAACTGACTACGTATTACATGTACAATGCAAATGTAAATTTTATTGACTTGCAACTGTAAGTGTATGCGTCAATACAAACAATAAAATGGGATCTACACGTTCATGTGTGTTTTGCGTTGGCTGAATGTTAGTGCCATTATTTGTTTCCGTATTTGATTATGAACTGTTTGTGAGCGTGCGATTAAGTTCATACAAGTTTCTCATAAAAATATGGTAAGAAAATTTTTATTAAAAATTCCTAAACTTCTTGTGCTCCTGTAATAAAGTGCAATAAAGTCTGCTCAAATACTGAGAAATTTTTGATGTGTAAACATCTATACGCTAGGGGGTAAAAATCTTTTTCACAATACAATCACAAATTTTGAGTAAGATTGTAATAACGCGGTGTGGGCTGTGTATGAGTGGATTAGTGTAATCATACGAACAACAAGAAGTACAGAGAAACTAAACAGCTGCATGGAAAAACACTAACACCATCTAGTGCGCAATAGTAGTAGTAGTAGTAGTAGTAGCTACTAATTTTCACTAATTGTCGTACATCATGTTATCGTAGGCAAATAAAAACAAATAAATAAAATGAATACAAAAACATTTAATTTTAATAACTTTTAAAAAGATTTCATTACTAGATGTTTACACATCTCCCCTGTGATCGGACTCACATTTTTTTTTTGCCTTTGTATCCCATATAAATCCTTTGCACTCGAGTTTGATGGGTATTTTTTTGTTTTTGGATGCAGTAAAGAAGTGAATAAAAATTTTTTTTTTTTTGATAAATTTTACGATCAACTGTTTCTGTGTCAAAAAACAATTTATATTCATCTGGGCTTGCAAGTACTATTGTAAACTTTGGAATATTTGTAAGTTATAACAGCTGAAATTAATTGCAGTGCGCCATAAGTTCCCAGCAAAAACTTAGCTGGTAAAATAATGAATTAGTCCGTAGTTACACCTCGCGATATATATGCCGCGTTTTTTTTCTCTCTATTTTCTTTTAAGGTTGCTTTTATATGTAAATACAGGGCGGCACCAAAAGGAGCTATATAACGGGTGTCCCAACAAGAACGCAAGATTTAAATTTTAACGAACTCCCTTCGTTTTTCATGGTCAGCTGGCTTCAGTTCCTGAGTCAATTGAACTTTGTATGCATGAAGATGCAAATCTTTCGTAAAAATTCGCTGCATAGTGGATTTGGAGACACCAATTTGCTGAGCTCGGTGTCGAATTGAGGTGGATGGAGTTTGAGCGACATCGAGCGACATCATCACGTACAGCTGCGACATTTTCGGTCGATCGACCTGGTCGAAGGCGCATTGTTGTCTTTACATCACTAACAGACCCAGTTTTGGCAAATTTATCCATTAACCCTAGAGAGATAACCTACGTCTGAGAGACGTATGCCTTTTTATTTTTTCGCTCTCCCTCTCTCGAATGTTTTTGCAACACGTTGCTGTTTTTGTTTTTCTCAGTCGTCTAAAGTAGCTTGCCGGTGGTGGTTATTTTGTCGTGGTAAGTTTGATACTATTTGAGCTTTGGCGGTCGCATACGTCTCGGAGACGTATGGTTATCTTTGTTGACTCTTATGGAGCATTATTGTGACACCAAATTGATCGCAATTTGCGAACTGTAGCCGCAAAACAATGAGAATGCGTTGTTCATTCGTGTAGCGCTCCATTTTTACTAACCTCCTACCTTCTACTAGCAAACAATAACAATTGTTCACATGTCAAACAATGACACTTCGAATGGCGCCAAATTTAAATGGTGCGTTCTTGTTCGGACACCCTTTATATAGTTTGAATTCTTTAGAACGTTTTTAATTATTATTTTTTTTTGCAGTATTTCATAAAAGAAAACTTGGGGAATTAATTATGAAGCATTCGAAATGAAATCATGGCCATTACAGCCGAAATTTTGCGAAAAGTGATGGCAAATATGCTAAAAAGAGCACGTATGTATGTGCGAAGCAGAAAATGGACATCACTTACACGGTATCATTTTTCAAAGCCAATTGCAAAAAATTCCCCAATAATATACGGTATTTTGAGAACAAAAAAAATTATAATAATCGTATAAATAAAAAAGTTATAAACCATTTAAACCATCTAGCTCGTTTTCTGCCACCCTGTTAAATAAAGTTTCTTATGATTATTTTTTCTTTTTGTTTATGGGATTTAGAACAAAAGAACAATTGATTTTTGAAAAAGAAAAATTACTTAAATTCCACTAAATTCAGTGAATTGTTGATGTTTCTTTTGTGTAGATGTAGGAAATTTTGTTTGACACTAGCTGCCTTTGTGCCACCCTGTATGTAAATATTACTTTTGAAAAATTAACTTTTTGCAAAATATACCTTTGAGCAGTACCTTACAGAGCACTGCTTGAGCCATAAGCCAAGGTTACAAATAGACATGTAATATATCTCGTGAATCGATGTGCGTTATTAACGATTGGAGAACTCTAACGAATGTCGTTCCAGAGATTTATTGCAAGAATAAAGAATTGCTATTTCGCTGTCTTTTAACTCTATTCAGTGGAGAAAAGTTCTTGCTTAAATTTTTTTACTTCCCCGTACCAAAACGATTTTAAATTTTGGAAAGAGTTTCAGTATTTAATAATTAACAATTCATTGCAAGAAAAAACAAAAAAAAGACTTTACTACCGTTATGCCTAGTTTCATTGCTTTTTCTATTTCCTGTTTCCGCTTCAAAGTTTAAAATTTATCGAGTTTCTATTTTTTTTTTTTTTGCTTTGTTTTCATTCTTGTAATTTAATTTATCCGTACTTCAACTAATTTATATTTAATGTGTGGTTTTTAAAAATCATTTATCTACCAGCTCGTTTGATAGCGCCGTTCAATTTCCATTATCTTTTACATTTCCTTCCTATCTATGCTTTTTTTTTCCTATTTTAATACCAGCAATTATTGCATATAAACACACGCACATACATATCTACACTCCTACTTGATTACAAAAATACCAACTAACCCATACTATGACATACTGTTTTCTACGTTACTTTACCTTTAATTTTACTGTTGCTGAAGAATTTCTTTACCCGAAAACAATTGGTAAGTGTATGTTTTATAGTAAATACGTTCATTTCCTATTCAATAAGTTTGTTTATTGCTGCGGTAATCACTGCTCTTAATTTCGCTATTGCAGTTAATATTAAAAAAAAAAGAAAGAAAGAAAAAGAAAAACATTAGTAGAAACAGCTGGATGGAAAGAATTTAGTGCACAGAATTCTTTTATCTCCGTTTACATTCTCTATTTTTGGTTGGAAAGAAAACCGCCAAATTAAGTACGAAGAACCAATAGATAAAAGTAACAGTAAAGAATTAAACAGATAAACGATGTCATTTATTAACAAGTAAACCCCAGAATGGGGATGTACATTTAATGTGTGTGTGTGTGTGTGTGTGTGTGTGTAGGTCCGACGGTCTTGCCGCACACACTCGCTTACTTGTTTTATGGGAAAAGTGCCACCATACCATGGAAGTTAATTTGGCACAACTATTTGCTCTAGAAATTTTTGAATTAAAAAAAAAGCAGTAGTGACAATATAAAAAATTCATTTGAAAATAAAAGAGAACAGAAATTCGTTCGTATCTGTTTATCAGCTGTGGGTTTGCTTTGTTCATATTCTTAATCCAGCTTTAAAGAAGTTATAAGAGAAATTTTTAAATGACATTTTACAGGTTTTTCTTTTTGGACCAGCTCTTTGGATATGTCTCCTACGTGCAATTATTGCGCCGGAACTAGGAAAATGAGGTTGGCGATAGCTGATGTAGTTCTGAGTTCTACTCCCATTTCAGACTAAATCATAAAAGTACGTTGACTACAAAAACGAAAAATGTTGCTGGTTTCAGACTCACAAAAAAAAAAGAAAACATCTCGCATTTTCCTAACGTGTCTTGGTATCAGTTGTTGTCGGAAGGTTTCAGTGGCGAAGGCCTAGTCACACTGTTCACTAAACATTACCGGCTTCAGCGGTTACCAAGGCACTGGCTCTCCCCTTCGTTCTTCAATTAAATGTTATTTACATTTTAAGAGTCAATCACGATGGAACTTATAAAAGTAATAGTAATTATTTCATAAATTAATTTTCTTACTTAAAACACTCTCATTAAATTCTACAACTTACTTAAAGCCAATTCACTTATTAAACTAAATTTCAGCGAAACCCAAAATTTCGAAATAAAAAAAAAAATATTTCTTACTAAAATTGCTAAATTGCCTGAAGGAACCGAAATAATACTAAAGAGATATTGCCATAAGTACTTCTTAACTGAACCACACATTCGACAAAAAGACAAAAAAAAAAACGAACACAACGAATTCTCTGTGATTTATCACATTGTTAAGTCAACATTATCATAACGTTAAACAAAATATAATATTAAATAAAATAAATCCGACTAACAAAGCAAAGCACAAAAAATCATAATAGAAACTACGAAATATACAAAAAAAAAAACAGAGGCGAATAAAAATGTATATGAATATGGGCGAGAGTATTCGTATGTGCATGCATGTGTGTGTGTGTGTGTGTGTGTTTGTTACAGGAGAGTTAAAATAATAAAGAAAAATATAATAATTTTTACACATCATATGTGACTTCAAGTTAAAATCCCTTTTATTGCAATGCAGTAAGTTTATGCACATTAAATAGGATTTCGTTGAGCCTATTTACAACTTTGCACATGACCGTAACCATAATACAAACACACATACACACACACACACATACACAGAATATATACAAGTATACAAACACTAGAGCAGTTGTTATATACATACAAACGTTTATGTATTATACGAAATGTACTGACATGCATGTGAAGAAACATTTGCCACCCGAATTCATTCACAGAAATTTTTTTTTTGTTTATTTTAATGAAAAACACTCGTATTTCTGGGATAAAAATTGTACTACATGGCACTAAATTCAACAAAATTCAGTAGTTCGGGTATTAAAATGAAAATGAAAATAGAAACAAAAAACAAATTAACAAAAGAAATATTAAGACCGCAGCGAAAATGTTTAAAAAAGGTAATCTAGTTTGGAATTAAACATTTCTGGTGGAATCACTTCCCAAATGGATTGCCCATTTAAGGATTTCAACAAGGTGTGAGACTTAAATAATTTTTGAGATTGTTAAGAAGTCATTACTTTTTTATTGTGTGAAATGTTTATTTTTTTTTTACGGCAGGAAGTTCTTATAACTAAATTTTTTTTTCTTCTTTGAGTTAAAAAAACTTGCCGTTTTTGCGTATTCTGAACCAATTTCGAATTGCAGACATAATCCCTGTTCTCTAAACCGAATCGATTTAAAAAAAAGAGTGATTTCGCAGATTCGGTTTACAGAATATAACCGATAATTTGCAAGTAGTAATCGAGTTAATTTAATTTTATGTATATAAATAAAACAAATTTTTAATTTCAAGTGATAGAGTAAATTTTCCACCATTTTTATAGTATATTTTCCTAATTACAATTTTTTGTTCATCAATGTGGCATTCCATCTTTAAAATTTCCCAACTTTTTACTAAATTAAAGTGAAAGCATAATAGCTTACTCCCTGACATTTCATCATTTGACAGCCAATTTACTTTCTAACCTCAAATTTGCCCAGCCTTTATATATTTCCAAATGCCAGTAAATATTTTATTTAATTCAACAAAATGGTATTATTAACTGATTTCGAATGAATATTATGTAAAATTAAATTAAATTATTTATTGCCAGCAATAATACTTTTTGTTAACTTAAATTAAAATAAAATATGTATATTTTGGAACGGGTTTTTTATTTATTTTATTTCTCCAAAATGTAACTACTTCTTTTTTGGGTTTAAAATAATTAAGAATGTAATTTAGAAATAAATAATTAAATAACTATATATTTCGAAATATATTTTCAGACATTCTAACACAAAAAAAAATTAAGAATTAGTTCTATTTATACTTGAGATTTTAAAATTTTTCTATAATATATTTAGTAATCGAGTAGTTGAATTTGGAAATCACAAAAGTAACTCATTAAGGACTTTTTATGGTAATGTGTAATTTTTTGCTGCGACACGTTTATAGTAGTTTTAAAATTTGTAGATTTGAATAAATAAATTGCCAATAGGAGCTTCTCTTGCTCTAGTTTAAGTCTTCACAGACTCTATTTTGAAGGGAGTTGAAATTTTCCTCGTTATGGTCATTCAGAACTGAGGCGGCGTTGTGGCTAATTATACTATCTGATACGAATATCAACTGAAATCGAAGCAAGCAGATAAGGAGATCAGATGTTTTACTTCATTCAATTGCAGCGTCTGAATCACATTTTCAGATTATAATTCATGACGTGTATCTTAAGAGACGAAACTCAAACACTAGAAAATAGCACTCGTCTAGGGTCTCTGATATATAAACTGTCGCCGCAGCTGAACGGAATAACCGATAACTTCAATGGTATTTTTGCAACCGAATCAGGTCAGGATAAATATCAAATAGCGAGGGCTATTTGCTACCACTTAATATATTTCGATAGAGCAAGTATGGGACTATTGGTGCATACGTACAGGGCACTAGAACATTGAGACTGGACTCCAATGCAAACTGTATTAGAAAACAAAAATAATAATTTTTTTCTCTTCGACCAGTTCTCAGGGGAGATTCTCTAAGAAACTGGCGATAATGAAAAGGTAAAAAAAAACGTTAGGAAGATATAACTTAATTCCTGCAGAACTAAACAGTTGCGCTTTAATTATAAATCTAAGTAGCAGCATCTCTGATGCTAATTTTAACGCACGATTTTTAAGCTAAGGGCAGCCATTTAACTTCTTATTTTACTTGCACAATTATCGACGTTGGCAGCTTCTGTAGACGTAGAAAACTCTGAAAAGCTTTTTTTTGACTTGACCGGACTGGGAATCGAACGCGGAGTCTTCTGATTACAGAGCCAACATGCTAGCTACTCGCCGTCAGTTGTGATAATGGCAATAAGTCTTTAAATACAGCACTGCCATGCCTGCCATATTTGACGAATTTTCCTCATTTTTACGATTTTTGATCCCGAAAATAGCAAAATGACGATTTGACGATTTTTTCCTCAAAAATTATAAGTTTTCTTAAAAATTACAATTTTTCTCAAAAATTAGAATTTTTCTCAAAAATTAGAAGTTTTCTCAAAAATTTTAAGTTTTCTAAAAAATTTTAATTTTTCTCAAAAATTTTAATTTTTCTCAAAAATTTTAATTCTTCTCAAAAATTAGATTTTTTTCTCAAAAATTAGAATTTTTCTCAAAAATTTGAATATTTCGGAAAAATTACGATTTTCTGGAGTGGTCTAAATATTCCAAATTTCTGCACGTTATGTAGACGACATTGAATAAAATAAGCAGTTCGTAAATAAGTCAACTATAATTCTGCAGAATCAATGAAATGGAAAAGCAATTTAACTACAAATGCAATTTTTGAGCGTTTTTTTATTGTGGGTATAAAGTATTTATTTTTGCCTGTACGACTTTAAACTTTTTTGTGAATGCCAAGTCTTCATTAATATTATTATTTAAATTAATTCCTTCATATGCATACCTTCAATTTAAAATTGAAAATGATTGTTACTTTTTTTATTAAAAACTTTGAGTTGCGCTATGTGAACATATGAATGCATTTGAAAATAAATTGAAAATAAATATATTGATCTCCGCGTTAACTAATAAACTATGTATGTATGTATGGAGATGAATTGTTCTATTATTTTTTAATCGCTTCTTAATAAATATAAAAAAAAAATTATTTAAAATATACATTTTGCATTGTCCGATTTTTTATCATAAGATATCGGTTTTTTTTAGGGATTTGTGGAGAATTTCATCTGGCAGCACTGAGCACAGCTCAATATGTGAACATTCATTGCGAATATTACAGTACTTTTCACAACATAAAAGTACTTTTGGATCAAAATATTTTTACAACTTTTGCAGCCATTTCTTTTCGGATAAATGAATGCGGTTGCAGTTGTAGGTGAAAACGTTGTTATTTTGTGAGGCAGACAAAAACAGGAATAAAAAGTGATGCGCATATGTATGTACGTGTTAGCAGTTGATATAATGTAGGCTACCAAAATGATGCTGCTGTTAAAAAACAACTTTGATACGCTTCTTTTTTGTTTCTGAAAAATGAAACTCTTAAAAGCGTATAAACATAAAATTTTACTCGCATTTTTCACACGTATGCCTGAATGTATGAACAAGGGCGAAATCACCAACAATAGCAACCAAATCACTTTTGAAAAACTTTTTAAACTAAAACGAGTTACACAAAATAAAATAGTTATACAAATAAAAAGTGTAAAATATCAAAAAAAAAAAAAAAAAACGAGAACAAACACAAGTCCTTAATGTATAGTTTACGAAATTAAATTTTTGGTTAAACAACAACTCGACAAAAGCTGTGAATTATGCCTGAAAATATATTTACAAGTATTTTAAAACAAATTCTATAACTAAACAGCACATTTTTGTGAATGCTGCATATTTTATCAGCTTATTTAAGTTTTGAATTGTCATGTAAAATAAGTAGAAACAGAAAGTATAAATATAACTGTAGTTATAAGTTTTTACTTGTGAAATTTTATTGATTTCAAACGTCTGATGATTTCTCCCGATTTATATCGAATCTGCTCAGTCGTCATATTATAAGAATTTTTATAAAAAAGGGATCACGTGAAACCATAATGCAATAATGATGCTAAAAATCATCATCTGCCACCTAATTATTACGTTATGCATTAAAGGAATTCAGAATATATCCAAACAGAAAAATACATACGAGATTTCGTATGGTGGTTGAATTTGTGCTTACAGTGCTTTGCTGACACTTGAATAAAAACGTCATTGAACGCTCCGCCCAACCATGGCTAAGAATTGCGAAACCTAATTATTAAATATTACGCCAGTAGTATAAATTTGTTTAATAAAACATTTTCCCGAAAAACTGCAGGGCTGCCCTAAAAAAAAAAATTTATTTTTTGGTAGAAGACTGCATCTGCAAATGAAATTAATTTATCTTTTACGTAAAAAAATAAACAAAAATATTTTATATTTTCATTAATAAATTATTTAAATAATTTATTAGAATTTATCGGGAGGTTCTTCCTCAAAATCTGTCTTTTTGGCTGCAGCTTACCAGCGTCTTGTTTTCGATAAAGTCGACGATTTCGTCTCGACTTGAAACTGCTTGAATTAAAAATATGAAAAAATTTGTATTTTATTGCATAAACCAAATAGGAACTGCAAAAGATTTTAAGTTGACAATGAATCCCTGGTACTCAAAGTATCCTACTCAACTTTTAATTTCTCTTAACAACCTTCCCGGTCAGAATTCCAACACTCTTGCGTATGACAGCAACATTTGCCTTTCACATCCTTTGGGTACTAGATTTAACATGACTGCAAAGTTTTTACTTTCTCTACACCTGCCAGTGTAGCGTCTTCATATAACGGGTGGCCAAAAATAGAAGGAGTTTTCGTAGAAGAACGAAATTTTGCTAAACATTCACTGGCTCTTTTATTTGTATTAGAATGTTTGAAAACATTTTCAAAATTTATAGTTATTTAGAGCAAAGTATATAAATTTCTAAATTACATCATGAAGCAGTTCACTATTTATTACATTATTTATTTATAATTTATATATTTAAACTTAACGAACTCGGTTTGAATATAATCATGCATATCTTTTTACAAGTACAAACTGTCATTTAAATTAACGGATATTTGTCTGGCCTGGTTGCCACATTTTACTTTATTGTTACTTCCAACGTTGCAACATTTCACTCTCAGACTACTTGTTTAAATAAATTCACTTTACTTCGTGTCTTCAAACGATAAACATCTTTGTCCGGTGTTAATTTCTCGGACGGGCTGAATATTTTTTGAGATATAAAATAAAGTAGTACAATTTAAAACATAACTTGTGTTTTTTTTATTGTTATTCATTAAATGAATAAAACCTATAATCTTAGAAATAAGATTATTTCAATTCTTAATTATTTTAAAATTAATTATTTTAAAAGAAGTAGTTACTTTTTGGATATATAAAATAAATATATAACAAGTTCCAAAAAAAATACATATTATTTTATTTTAATTAATGAAAAATATTATTCTTTATAGTAAATATTTTAAGAACTATTGGTATCTTTAATTTTAAATAATAACACTAGTTTACAGCGAAAATGTACATTTGATGAGAGGTGATTTTCCTGACATATTTTCTCCCGCAGAATTCGAAAATCAAAGTTAAATTTTATTTTTTATGAACAGTTTTTGAGATTTTGTAATTTTTTCTTTTTTTCTACCTTTTTTCACTTAACAAAGTATATCTCGAACTAGAAATGTCCGATTGGGTTGTTCTTGGTACCCAAATGCAAGGTATTGAGATGATTAACAAATATGTATAATCAGATCTTTGATTGGTAAAGCGGTTCAAAATATATATCAATGAAAATAGGGTACATTTTTCAAAAAAATTTTATTTTACAGTGATTCCGTGCCGACGGAAAAGTACAAGTCATTAAAAAAAAACGTCTGGTTTCTGTTCATATACGTAAAGATGATTATTTTACGTTAAAACTAAGACCAATCAGAAGAAAATCGATTTTTCAATTCACTCAATTGCTTATAACTTTGTCATTTTTCGGTCGATTTAACCTTGATGTTCAAATTCAGCGGAAGAAAATACATAAGGAAATCTATCTCTCATCAAATATACATTAAAAAAAATTTCATTTTGTAATCTAGTGTAATCATTCGAAATAAGTTAATAATATCATTTTGTTGAATTAAATAAAATATTAACTGGTCTTTAAAAATATATAAAGGGTGGGCAAATTTCAGGTTAGGAAGTAAATTGGCTGTGAAATGATGAAATGTCAGGAATTGAGCTGTTATCTTTTGACTTTTATTTAGTAAAACGTTGGGAAATTTTAGTGAAAGAATGCTAGAGTGATGAACAAAAAAATATAATTATGAAAATGTACTATAAAAAAATGATGAAAAATTTACTATATCACTTCAAAAGTTGAAAAGTTGTTTTATTTAGACCCATAAAATTAAGCTAACTCGATTACTGTTTGAAAAATATGTCTGCAATTCGAATTTGGTTCGGAATACTGAAATAGCGGATAATTTTCTACTCAAAATGGAAAAAAGTAAATTTTTTTATAAGAACTTCTTGCCTAAAAAAGTAAACATTTCACACAATAAAAAGGTTTTGATTTATTCAAGAATCGATTATTTTACTGCCACGCCTTGGTAAAATCATTAAGTGGGCAATCCATTTTGGAAGTGATTCCGGCAAAAATTGCAAACTCGCTTACGTTTTTGAAAATTTTTCGCTGCGTATTTATCGATATTAACAAGCTTTACAGAACAAATGCAAGAAAAAGGAATTTTTTTTTTTTTTTTTTTTTCATGTTATTTTAATTTTGGATCTTTCAATATGAAATTTACAAAATGTGTTCAAATCTTAATCTAAAAAAAAAATAAAAAAAAATATTTTCTATTGCCAATGCAATTTCAACCCGATAGTCACACAGAATTTTCATCCCATTAGATCAAACGTTTGGGTCCTTTTGAGTCTTCTCTGACCCTCGAAAATCAGCAAGTCTCTAGCAAGTGGATTGGGATGCACCGTGATCTTCGTCCTATAACTCCTACAGACTTTTTTTATTTCATCTATAATGGATGGAATTTTTAGGTCCCTGTGGATATTTGCATTTTTCATGTACCATGGAGCACCTGTGATTATTCGTAAAATTTTCGATTGTCTTCTTTGTAATTTTGCAACATTTGATGCGGAAGCAGTTCCCCACAGCTGAACGCCATATAGCCATATGGACTTTAAAATCGCTTTATACAACAGCACCTTCATATCTCGGCCTAGTGCAGAGTGTCGTCCTATAAGCCAGTAGAGCTGAGCAGTTTTCAACTTCAGTTGAGTGATTTTGGCCGCCATGTGACTAGTCCACGTAAGAGGTCTATCGAGATGAATACCAAGATATTTTACGTGGTTGCCCTCAGGTATTGTAACACAGTTTATCGTGATGGGAGGACAATTGTCCCTTCTCAGAGTAAACGTAATGTGAACGCACTTAGAAGCATTTACTTTTATCTTCTACTTTGATAAACATTTTTCCAATCGGTTCAAATGCGCTTGAAGATGTTGACTTGCTACTGCTGCATTCTTGTGTATGCTTAGAAAAGCAGTATCATCCGCGAAAGTTGATGTATGCGTCAATTGACTTGTAGGCATATCCGCAGTAAATAAAATGTACAGAAAAGCACCGAGGATACTTCCCTGTGGTACACCAGCATGGATATTTTTAGTGGAAGATATCACAGATTTCGACCTTATATGAAAAGATCTATTTTTTATGTAATTTTTTAACAATTTGTGAACATTTTCCGGTAGCAAGTTTACAATCTTGTGCAACAGACCGTCGTGCCAGTCTTTGTCGAACGCTTGAGATATATCAATAAAAAGTGCCGAACAGTATTCCTTATTCTCGAAAGCCGTTCGAACAAGGTTTGTTATTCTGTGCACTTGTTCCACAGTGCTGTGCATTTTTCTAAATCCAAATTGGTGATGTGGGATAACATAAGTAGTGTCAACGTGGTGCCGTAGTTTCTCGAATAGCAATTTTTCAAAAAGTTTGGACAGAATCGGCAATAAGCTTATTGGACGATAAGAAGAGACTTGCGTAACATCTTTACTTGGCTTGGGATCATTACGATTTCTGAGTGCTTCTATGCTTTCGGAAACGTACCCAACCGCAAAAAAGAAAAAAGAAAAAGGAATGAAACAATTTTTTTTCTTTATAATTAACATATAAACTTGTAATATTTATATGTAATATGCAATTTACATATGCTGCACTTATTATAATATTTAGATGTACAGCAGTTGCATGCTCATGGTTTTCTAGCAGATGAAATTTTTGGTTCACCGCTCGTAGATACCGAGCAATCAGAAAATAATGTTCTAAATTCGTTATGAAATTAAATTCTATTTAAAGTTACTTGTATAAATAAGAATCGAACCAGGGTGAAATTGATGGAAATTATTATAGAAAGTCAAAAAAATATTGAAATGTAGTTGTGGTGATGCAAACCCTTTCTAGTAATTCCACAAAGTTCTTATATAAAAAGCAATGTACAAAACACAATGTACATGTATGACTTTTATTGATGACAAATTCTTTTAAACTATATATAAAATTTTTCTACAAAGTGACACAACATAAAAAATATTTCAAAGCCAACTATGTGAATATACATGTTGAATAAGCAAAGTGTTAATGCTCAAATTATATTTCCAACACTCCTCCTCAACATATATATTTTACAAACTGATTTTATGTTTTTAAATTTAACAAAGTAACAAATTTATTATGTTTTAATTTAGACAAATTTTTAGTAAATATATCCGCAATCATATCTTCCGTAGGACAGTATTCCAAATAGATTTCCTTATTATTTACTACTTCTCTAATGTGATGATACTTTATATCTATATGTTTGCTGCGATTATGAAATACTGGATTTGTTGCTAATTTTAAAGCTCCTTGATTATCGACGTTTAATTTAATACTTTCTTCATTTATGAAACCAAGTTCTTGTAGTAATCTTCTTAAGTATACTGCTTCCTTTGCTGCATTTGATATAGACATATATTCAGCTTCTGTACTGCTTAATGCTGTTGTGGATTGTTTTTTCGACTCCCAAGATATTGCACAATTTCCAAGATAAAATATGTATCCATTATGTGACTTTCTGTCAGTTTTACATCCACCCCAGTCTGCATCAGCATAACCGATTAACTCTTGATTACTTTTGCAAAATTTTAATTTAAGATTTTGAGTTCCTTTCAAATATCTAAGAACTTGTTTTGCCGCTTTAAAATGTTCTACATGTGGATTAGTATTTCTTTGTGCTAATTTATTTACAGAATATAATATATCTGGCCTTGTCGTTAAAGATAAATATAATAAAGAGCCAATAAGTGATTGATATAATGTGCTATCAACCTCTTCACATTTTTCATTGCATTTTGTTTGAAAATTTGGTTCTAGTGGAACTGATGATGTTTTACAATTTTCCATATTGTATTGTTGTAACAAATCTTTAATATAATTTTCCTGACAGATATTTATATCTCCAGTTTCACCGTTACGTTCAACTTTCATCCCCAAAAAATGTTCCAATAAACCTTTATCTGATACTTCAAATTTCTTACTAATTTGAGACTTGAATTTTAATATTTCTGCTTTATTTTTACATCCAACTATTATATCGTCGACGTAAACTGCGACTACAATCAATTCTTTGTCTTGTATTTTTTTATATAAACACGGTTCATTTTTGCAACTTTCAAATCCCATCTTACATAAAACTTCATTTAATTTAAAATTCCATGCTCTCCCGGATTGCTTAAGACCATAAAGAGATTTGTGCAGACGTAACACTTTATTTGGATACCTTTTGTTTTCAAAACCTTGAGGCTGTTGCATGTAAATTTCATCATATAAATCTCCATTCAGGTATGCTGAAGTTACATCTATTTGGTGCAAATGCATTTTGTGCTCAACTGCTAATGCCAAAATCATTCTTATCGTTTCGTATCTTATAACAGGGGAAAAAGTTTCTTCGTAATTTATGCCGTATTTTTGACTACAGCCTTTGGCGACCAACCTTGCCTTAAACCTTTCAATTTCACCTTCACTATTTTTCTTTAAAGTGTATACCCACTTACTTTTAATAGTTTTATGACCTGCTGGTAAATCAACTAATGACCATGTCTCTTTTTGTTCCAACAAAGACATTTCTTTTTTCATAGCTTCTCTCCATTTTTCACTTTCACGACTGGATAATGCCTCTTCTAAAGTTTTTGGAACTTGCTCCTTCACTGCATTATTCAGTTGTTGATATATTTTTCTTGGACGACCTGGCCTACCATTACTAAAAATTTTAGGTCTACCTGGCCCACGTTTACCTTTTTCATTTGTTTCTACAACCTCATCAAGTGAAATATCGCTATTTACTGATCTTACAATGCTATACTCTAAATCTTCTTGATTTGAGGTATTATTTATCTCAAATTGTTCATCGACATCTTTCTTATTTACAATCGCTTCGAAATCCATAAAATTTTGAATGTTATCATTAATTTCTTTACAGGGTAATTTATATTCATTAAATAAAACATTGCGTCTTTCAATAACTTCTCGTGTTTTCTTATCATATAAGCGATATGCTTTTGATACTCTAGAATAACCAACCATTATCATATTTGCACCTTTTGATTCAAATTTTCCTCTTCTTTTATTCAAAACTACTGCATTTGTACCAAAAATTTTAAAATGATTTACACATGGCTTACGACCCGTCCATATTTCATAAGGCGTTTTTCCATCGAGACTTTTTGATGGAGATCTATTACGTAAATAAACTGCTGTTGCTACAGCTTCAGCCCATAAATCTTGTTTTAAACCAGCATCGACTAACATACAACGAGCCATTTCTACTATTGTTCTATTAAACCTTTCCGCTACCCCATTCTGTTGCGGCGTATAAGGTACCGTTAACTGACGTTGAATTCCGCATTGCTCCAAATAATTATTAAAATCTTTATTAATATATTCTCCTCCATTATCACTACGAATACATTTTATTTTACGATTTGTATGACGTTCTACTAATTCTTTGAAATTTTTAAATTTTTCAAATACCTCGCTTTTGTATTTTAAAAAATAAACAAAAACTTTTCTTGACTTGTCATCTATGAATGTGAGGAAATACTTTGAACCTCCAACTGAATCTATTTTCATAGGACCACAAACATCCGAGTGTATTAAATCTAACAACTCACCAGATTTACTTTCAGATTTCTTCGGGAATTTTATAGCATGAATTTTGCTAACCATACATATTTCGCACGGATCTTGATGTTTCTGCGTCAAATTTATACCATTCACCATATTTTTCTTCGACAACTCAAACAGGCTTTCATAGTTCAAATGTCCATATCGACGATGCCAAGTTTCATTAATGGATTGTAAAACACATAATTTCTCGTTCGGTATTTTTATTTTAAATTGGAACAAATTTTCTTCTTTACGGGCTTTTAAAACTATTTCACCGTAAGCATCAGTAAATATTGCACCCTTATTATTAAATTTGATTTTGCCACCATACTGTACGACCTTATTGACAGATAAAAAATTTCCATTCAGATCTGAGGAATATAAAACATCTTTTAGTACAATTTTATTATTATTTATAAACAGATTGACTGTTCCTATTCCTTCAGCAGCAATTGATTTTCTATTTGCCAACATTATATTATCACTGCATCTGTCTAATTTACAAAATAAATTTCGATTTGCACACATGTGACTTGTAGCACCGCTATCAATGTACCATGTCGATGTTTGTGTATTTCTTTTTTCAGAATTCGCCATTGCAATCAAAGAGTAAGTTTTTTCTTGATTACGTTTTTCGTTGCACCTATTTGCATAATGCCCTTTCTTACCACATATGAAGCAATTTCCCTTTTTAACATTCAAATTATTATTACCTTTCTTGTAACCTGTTTCTCTTTTGGCTGCACCAAAAGCTTGTTCAATCGTAGATGATTTGTTTTGTTGATTTCGACGTTCATACTCTTCAAGAAGTTTAACCTTTAGCATTCCTAACGCTGGTAGAGAATCCCTCGTTTCTATGGCAATAACGAAGTTTTCAAACTCTCTCGGAAGACTTGACAATAAAATGACTACCAATAATTCTTCTTGAATACTAATTCCAACATCGGCTAATTTCTCCGTAATTTCACAAAAACTGTTTAAATATTCGGCCATATCTTTGCTGTCTTTCATGTTCAAACTTAACATCTTTTTATATAAGCTAACCTTTTGCATCGGACCACTCGGCTTGTAAACTTCCTTAAGTTTAATCCAGGCATCTTTAGATTTGTTAATGTTTTTAATATGGTTCAACTGGTTAGACTTAACACTTAATAAAATTGTTGCGAGCGTTTTTTCATCATTACTCTTCCACTCCAAAATTTTATCACGACTCCAGGTTGAATCTGCTTCTTCTTCGCCACTTGCATACTTCCAAAAACCAGAATGAATAAGGATACTTCTCATATGAATACTCCATGTTTCGTAATTTCTTTCATCTAGCTTTTCTATCTGATATAATGACGACGATGCCATTTTTTCTTTTTAAATCTTGCAATAAAAATTCAACAACTTCCAAATCGTATGTCTGGGCCCATAACCTATTGAAATGTAGTTGTGGTGATGCAAACCCTTTCTAGTAATTCCACAAAGTTCTTATATAAAAAGCAATGTACAAAACACAATGTACATGTATGACTTTTATTGATGACAAATTCTTTTAAACTATATATAAAATTTTTCTACAAAGTGACACAACATAAAAAATATTTCAAAGCCAACTATGTGAATATACATGTTGAATAAGCAAAGTGTTAATGCTCAAATTATATTCCCAACAAAAAACACATTTTGCAGCATTTATTCGCAAGCTATTTAACCTAACGATGGCTTCATTAAAATGCATTTGGAAGATTTCTGCCCAACCAGATAAGTTAGAAAAAGTTTGTAAAAATTTTTAAATCACTTACATAAAACTAAAACAAATATACAAAAAAAAATAAAAAATAGAATAGCAATAATTCGGAAGAAAATTTTACAATAAATCAGTCCGAAGGAAAATGGGGAAAAAAGTGTGTGCTGTGTGACAAATGGTCTGGTCCCTTAATCATATAATTGATTTAATTTGACAAACTACATTACTTTGTATCCAGCTGAAACGAGGTCCATATCAATGTCAATTTATCAAGTTTGTGGTTGTTCACCAAAAAAAGGAGACAAAAATAAAAGAAAAACCATAAACAAGATAAAAATGCTCAAATATAAATTGAAAACAATAAAAACACTAAAAGCTTTCCACAGTCATATGTCAATGACTTATTTTTATTTAATTTAATCTCTTTGACTGCAATACAAGGCAACTTCATTTATTTTCCTTTAAATTATTAACCATTTTATTCGAAATATTTCTTTGGTTCAATGAAATCCATAAAAAGAACACTGTAAGAACAAATCAAATCAAAATCTCACAAAAAAGTCCAATGACTGATAAAAAATTCAAGAAAAATTATTAAATAAGAAAAAAGTAAAGAAGGCAGACAAAATATAATGATTTAGTGTCTACTTAATAGACCAGTGTATAAATAATAAGTTTTTGGGGGAAAAAAAAATTATATATTTTGTGGTCAATATGATTTATTTACTTCTTATTTATGCAAGCGAACTCTGTTAAATAAATCTATTATTATTTTTTTTTTCTGTTTAGCAGTGTTGTTCATTTATCAATACAGATATCCTATTTAATATACCACAGACATTTCAAGGTCGCAATAGATCCCAGCAGCACTTCAGGATATACGATCAGGCGTTTTATAAAGCGATTTGTAACATAAAAGATTCCCTAAATAATTCCTAAAAGAAAGCCATAATGCAGTGATTTTTTTAATTATCGCTGCAAATAAAAATTATACTTTAAGAATTTAAGTTTATGTAAAAGATAGTTTTCCTGTAGCAAAGACTAAAAAATTTATATCTTTACGGGAACATCCAACTGTACATGTACAGCCATCACAAGCCGTTCTCTACACTGTGGAAAACTTTTCAGAAATGGTGGGACCACCAGCTTTCGGATTATGATCAATGGAAGACGACACAACATATGTCAAGTTATTATCTTCAAAAATAGTTACATTGTAATTCCCACGAGTTGTAATGACAGTATGACGCAGGACACAGTTCATCAGAAATCCATTACGCAGCCTTTAAAGAAAGCACAGAAGAAATAAAAGTTAAATTTTTACCAATTTTTGTTTTATTGAAGTGTGGGGCAGATCACCACCAAATCGTGTTCTTTTTCGACCCAATGATTGCCAAACCCATAAGCCTTTACAATCCGCTACAATCGTTTCAATGCCTAGTTATCGCCAGCATGTGCCCCAGACTAAGTTCCTCCCATCGAGGATGGGATGGCCTTAGTCTGGCATAAAACAAACCTAGACATGCCCTCTAACCCACATCGATGTAAGCTCATTGACTGAGCCACGCCGTATGAGTCACCAGCCTCCAGTCTTTAGCATCAATCCAGAGTACACGTTCCTCCTCTGCATGCCGCTAATCACAGAAACATTGTCAAGTGCAATGAGAATCTTTTTCTCCTCCACCGGAGCCAATCAAGTGATTCAGGCATCTATCCCAATATCTCTGCCGGGTATACAGGCACGTAATCCTCTAGGCCTAACACGCAAAAGAGTAACATCTCCTCAGAGAAGATCAGTGAAAATACTGATGTCGTACTCCATGCTCCCGAAATCTATGTTACCATCCGCAAAGAGATCCAGGATATCCATATGAGCCATATTATCCATAAAAGCCTATACCTACCGGCTAGACGAACAGTAGGAACTAAGTCCCTACCAGAGAGATGAACTAAGTCCCCAAATTTTTAGATAGGAAACAATAACAAAGATTTTTAGGGACTTATTTCAGTTCATTTTTAAATTTGGAATTTTAATTCAAATGTACAAACTCGACACACTTCTTTTGGCGCCCATTTATTAAATCGGTAGCAGTGTTCAATATGTTAAAAAAAGTTTACATATTTTTTTTTTATTTTCCAGTTTTTATAGAATTCTTTTTTAAAACTTTAAATCTCCATACATGATTATGTATTAAAAACCATTATTAACTTCCGCTATATAATATTTGTAATTATTTAATGAAAAACAACAAAACAATTTTTGTGGTCGAGATGTCGACCGCTGGTACAAAATGGGTTAATGAATTTATTGTTTAAATAATCGGGCCTATTCCCGTTGGCGTTCTTATTTGAAAACGAAATAAAAACGACAATTTGGCATCACCGTTGATGTTATTGACATTTATCGAAAATGTATATGTATTCCTCAATTTGAAACGAAGATAAAAACGACAAAGAAACTTTCAATATTTGTCGCCGCCATTATTAGCAGCGAACTTAAAACAAATTCAAATTAAATTTTAAAAAAATTAAAATTACAACAGCAAAGCAATTTGAAACCTTGGTTTCTCAAATGGAAAGCCATCCCTCATATGCTAAAGGTTTCCGGAAGGGTATAAAACCTTTAAATTTTTATCATTTTTGGAGTGGTATTGCGGAAAAATTGAATGCGCTTGGACCTCCAGTTCGCGACGCGGACGGCTGGCACAAAGTAAGTAAAACTAAATTAGCAGTAAATATATAATTTTAATTAAAGGTATGGATAGACATGAAATTTAAAGTTAAAAAGAAGCTAATGACCAACAAAACTGAAGCGGATTTGTTCCAGGACGTATTGAAATGCAGATTTATTTAGTCTAAATGTATTCACAAATCTTAAACGGGAAAAAATTAATGAAAGTACCAGTATATGCTTATCAAAATATCGTTTCTTACACAGAATCTGGAATGACAAAGATATTAACATTCTGTCTTGAAATTTTTCGATGTATACTTATGTTCATTATTTCATCATCCTCACTTGAACTAGAAAAATAAAATTCTGTACTAATTTTTTTATTTTTCTTTTAAAATATAAATTATTTTCCAATTTAAACAAAAATAATGACACAAAATACTGCAGCGCTGCCATACTTCATTCATTCTTATCGTTAATTTCGATAACTTCTCTTTGTCGTTTCAATATATTTCAAGAATACCAATTTAGAAACGAAGCGACGATAAAAACGACAACGATATAGAAACGACAATTAAAACGAAAACGCCAACGGGAATAGGCCCGAATATATATATTTTTTTAATGTTGGCTTTATTTCACTTTTTATTTGTTTTAAACTTTTCATTTCATTTACAAATTGAATTTAATTTGTAATAATAACTCCACAAGGAAATGTTTATGGTAAAATGGTGAAATCGAAATGGAATTCTAATAATTTGTGTTTATCAGCCATATTTCTTGCGACAAATTCTACTCCATACAAAGTCTTGTGCTGATGCCATGAGATTTACTAGATGTATTCTAGTTCTTGTCAAACTACTACTGCCTACATGTGCCTAAAAACTTGCTTCTCACAAATTGATTTACTATTTCTCACACACAGCTTGTTGAATTTCTTTACATTATCATCGCATAGTTTCTCTTTAACGACGATCCGGTCCCAAAACAAATTTATATCTACTTTACTTACTTATTTTTGGGAACAATGGGGAATATTGGCATTAAACAAAAATTACCCTTGAAAGGTCAAACTGGCCAAACTTTACCTGAAATCATAATTAAATTGAGGGTAAGTGATGTAAAAGTTTTGTCAAGGGTTTAATAATACTTAATTATATTGAAAAGCTGTTTATGCAACAATATGCTAAAGGTCACTTTCGTATAATTAAATTTATTCTCATTAACATAATGGAAACCATAATGGATATTCTGTATAACTTTTTTTTTTCCCATTTTGTTGCTGCTTCGGTTTTTGCAATTCATTAACATCCTATAGAATCATTTTGTTTTCATTTATGCACATGAACGTTGTAGTTTAGTATATTACAAATTGTTAAATTAAAAATAAGTTTATTAAC
This sequence comes from Dexiosoma caninum, assembly GCA_963924685.1. Taxonomy (NCBI): domain Eukaryota; kingdom Metazoa; phylum Arthropoda; class Insecta; order Diptera; family Tachinidae; genus Dexiosoma; species Dexiosoma caninum. The sequence goes on from OZ004727.1 coordinate 14,353,624, forward strand.
TTGGAAATATATTGTTTGTTGAGGTTCGCGTTCCCACGAAATATCCTCTTATGCATCGAAATTTAAGACGCACGCCAAAGGCATAAGGTTCCTATCTCTTTATTTATTTAAAATTCGAATATTCGAAAGTTCAAAGTTGACTGACCAATTACTTTCGTACAAACAACTCCATGATATTAAAGACTTTATTTGGAATTTTGGAAAACTTCGTTTGTGAGTGTCTTATGGTTGACTGAAAAAAAAACTTGTTATAGAATTGTTTAAGGTGGACAGCAAATGAATAGCTAGCTTTTCCTCGAAGAAGTAGGAAATTAAATTAACCTCAATGTCAATCTAATATGAAGGGCTACCCAAGAACTGTGACAATGATGAGGATAACAAATGATTTGAAGAAGAATTTAAGAAACGATTTAATGTTAATCGCAAGTCGAAATGTCCAATGTTCGAAAGAAAAGCTCACTTGAAAACCAATACGACAGAATTCTTTTGCAAGCGTCATTATATGCTTATCATCTAAAGAAACAGATCTTTAAATTATAAAAACTTGAATTTTAGTAAAAAAAAATTTCTATTCGTAGGAACAATACATGGCAGTGATATGTGAAAATTATATTTTATTTTTCGACTATTGCTGGACGTATATAACGAATAACAGGAATCATGTCGAGCTCCAAGGCATAAACTAGTGATTGCAAGTGAGTCAACAGAAAATAATCGAGAGGTACTAAATTGCATCAAATTACAGGGCAAATTACAGGTCCATTTCTTAAAATCAACTTATCGCCAAACTTTAATTTCTATAAAACGATAGTTGGGGTCGCCGTATGGCACGTAGATCCATCCAGGTGAAATCACATTCATTTTATTTCATAAATATTTTCAAACAAAAAATTTTTATACATGCTGCGGCGAGGTACGGCTCAATTTTTAAATGAAATAAGGTCTCATCATGATGACAATTTTTCGACTTTTTTCCAATTAATGTATTTAGCAAATTATCAATTACTATAACCGCAAGAAACGCAAGTTCTAAGGGACACCTATGATTCGAACTCATTCAAAAAAATTGCTACTCGACACCATGCTCTTGACTACCTCATCCATCGACCGCATTAAATTCAATGTCACTAATGCAAATAAAAGTCTAAAGAACTTTTCCAGCAGTCGTCCGTATGTATTAGAGATGTGCATGAACACCATTCAAATGACATATTTATTATTTTGCAAAAAATGAATACTGAGTTATCACTATGCATAAACACTATGCAAGTGGTTTGTTACAAAATGCATGTAATTGCTTGATTACTCTGTAAGCTCTTACCATTCACAAAAGCATTGAATCAGCATGAGTGTTATGAAAATACGCAGAGCTTTTTGAGTAAATATACACTTTCCTATATACATACGTACATGTACATGTTTGAATTAATTTAAGACTATATTTATGGCGATATTTATTGCATATTCCTTTTCGTTTTATTTGTTAGTGCTTAAACATATGTATTATAATAATGATAATGATCTGCATTGCTAACTTTTGATGTGTAAGCATCTATACGCTAGGGGGTCAAAATCTTTTTCACAATACAATCACAAATTTTGAGTAATATTGTAATAACGCGGTGTGGGCTGTGTATGAGTGTATTAGTGTAATCATACGAACAACAAGAAGTACAGAGAAACTAAACAGCTGCATGGAAAAACACTAACACCATCTAGTGCGCAATTGTAGTAGTAGTAGTAGTAGTAGCTACTAATTTTCACTAATTGTCGTACATTATGTGATCGTAGGCAAATAAAAACAAATAAATAAAATGAATACAAAAACATTTAATTTTAATAACTTTTAAAAAGATTTCATTACTAAATGTTTACACATCTCCCCTGTGATCGGACTCACATTTTTTTTTACAGCAACGTTGCAATTTCGTAAAGCGTAACACTTGTGACGAATGAGATTAGATGTTTGCTTTCCATTATATTTTAATATGTTATTACACTTTTCACATATCACCACTCCATCAATAAGCCTACCTTCGGCATTTTCAATTTGACAGAAAATATCCCAAATTTTATTCCTGTTTTGTTTATTTTTTACAATACGAAAAACATCATTTTCAATATTTTTTATTATTTCGGAGTTCATCTCGAAAACTTATTTAAAACAAATTAACGCACTGATTTTGCACTATGCAATCAACTTATCTTTGAGCTTTTATGAATCATTTGAATGCTTTGCATACAAATCGAAACACAGTTATAATTTTTGATTTGGTATTGCTAACAGCATTTAAAAAGTGATTGAGAGAATGACAAGCTATTGTGAGAGCGCAAACACTGTAAGCAATATTATTAGACATGTTGATGATTGAAAACAAAAGAAAAGCAGTGAGTTGTATGTACACAAAATAATAAAACAACAAAATTATGAACATAAAGAATGCCATATGCTCCCCATAAGAGTGAGCGGAACATATATGTATATGTGTATAGATAAGAACGTAAATACAGTCGAACTTCTCTATGACGTAGCAGTTGGGGACCGTCAAATTTATACGTTATAGAGAAACTGCAGAAAATTTTCACTACATTTTTTTTATGTAGAAAATATAATTTTTCTAGTTTTTTGACCTCTTTTTATATTAATAACACTAATTATTTAAGCTTTAGGTCTTTTTAATATATTTAATATTTATTTTGATTCGATATTTCGCTACTCCTTTGTGTAGCTTCTTCAGGAAAATTGGTTTTTGTTTATAATGATAAAATATTTTTAAAAATTCACAATATAGGAAAAGTTCTTGTCAATGAAAATTCAAAATAAAAATATTATTCATAAAAATATTAAAAGCCATATTCATAAAAATATATTCTGGATTTGAAATAGGTATAACTATTCGATTTTGTATTGAAATTTGTTTTTGAACCAAATCCAAAATACATTTTTACGAATATGTTACAATATAATAAAATATTTAAAAAAAAATAATTACAATAACAATAATGATAATAATAATAATAATAATAAAAATCTTTTTTCTATATCTTTTTAATAATTAACTATATGTTTATAGTTCTAACAATTTTTGTTCGGTCTCTAAATTTAATCTCTAATGTAGAAAATATATTTATTAAGACAAAAAAAATTGTTTTTACATGAACACATTAATTTTTTTTTTATTAATACATACATATGTGACTAACTAAATTGATTGAAAAAAATCGATTGCTAAAAACTTCGCAATAGAGAGATTATTTAGTGAGAAAAATTCTATTTAGGTCTTAAAAAATTGTACGTTACAGAGAGAACTTCGCTATAGGGACGTTCGTTATAGGGAGATAGAGAAGATAGAGAAGTTCGACTGTACTCATAAATTAAAAGTATTTCGTCATATAAAACGTAAAACCATTTAAGTGACAAGTGACGGTCATATAAACTGCACCACACGGTAGATTTTTCTGGATTTAATTAAGTCTGCACCTTCTGTTATGAATTGACTTCACTCCGGGAATTTTCTTTAGCAAAAAATCTGTTATTTATTATATTTCTAGAAATCAATCGGTTAGAAAAAATGCTTATAATGGTTCCGTGGATTTAATTCCTGCACCAGCTGGATCTTAAGCCCACATCGTTGTGCAAAATTATATTCGTAGTGGACGGAAAAGTATTACAGCTGCGATATTCTTTTCAGTGTGTACATTTCTTCGACATTTTGGTGGTATTGCATCATATGGTGGGCATATGCTAGGAAATCTGTTCACAATTCGACGGAAGGCAGCCTAGAAGGAGAACTATATATGCGCCCTGAAAATCACGAAGCTGTCTCTAAGCTGAGCAAATTGACTGACTAATTTTTAAAGTAAATTTGTTTAATTTTGTAGAGTTGTTGAAGCTTCAATATATTGATTGGGGCAATAGCTAAAATTTCTAACAAAATGTACTCGTGCCATCATTTATAAGAATATGTTTTAAGAAATACTTGATAAACCATATAAAAAATATAGATAAATAATCGTAATAAATTTTGACTAATGTTGAATATTTACATAATTGTATTGGAAGATTTAATTTTTCATTATGCCTTTTAAACACAATCATTGTCAACCAAAGTGTCGACTAACTGTAAGAAAGGTTTAGAAAAATTAAGTAGCTTTAAATCAAATAAAAAAATGTTTGTTGTATGTATCGGGTGGTTAAATTGTAAGGGCCGATGTTGAATGTGAACCACACCTAAACGCCAAGCTTTTTTCCGAATTTTATTTGACATTTCTCTATTTCAAACTTACTCAATTTGAACCATGTAGAGAGATACAATCCAACAACGTGTTAAAGTTATCCAGACTTATTATGAAAATGGGCGTTCAAATCAAATTGCATATCGTGCACTTCGTGATTTTTTTGGTCAATTTGATCGTCCAAATGTGCGTACAATCGCAAAAATCGTGGAAAAATTCGAGCAAACCGGGTCTGTAGAAGATGTGAGAACACCAGTGCATGCTCGTACAGCTCGTACTGCAGAAAATATTGCTGCTGTTCGCGATAGTGTGGCTGAAGAGCCGTCCACCTCAACTCGTCGTCGTGCCCAACAATTGCACCTCTCACGCTCGTCGTTGATAAACATTATGCATAAAGACTTGCATTTACACGCTTACAAGGTGCAATTGGCTCAAGAACTAAAGCCTCTTGACCATTCCAAACGTCGTGAATGGGCAGAATGGTGGCAAGAAATGGCAACAGTGGATGATAAATTTTCGAAGAAAATCATTTTCAGTGATGAGGCACATTTTCACTTCAGTGGATTCGTCAATAAACAGAATTGCCGCATTTGGGCGAATGAGAATCCAAGAGTGATTGTCGAAAAACCAATGCACCCACAAAGAGTGACTGTTTGGTGCGGTTTATGGGCTGGCGGCATCATCGGGCCGTATTTTTTCCAAAATGAGGCCGGTCAGGCAGTTACTGTGAATGGTGTTCGCTATCGTGAGATGATAACGAACTTTTTATGGCCCGAATTGGAAGATATGGATGTGGACGATATGTGGTTTCAGCAGGACGGTGCCACTTGCCACACAGCTAACGAAACAATGGCTCTTTTGCGCAACAAATTCAATGGCCGTGTTATCTCACGTAATGGCGATGTCAATTGGCCGCCAAGATCATGTGATTTGACACCGTTGGACTTTTTTCTTTGGGGTTATTTGAAAGAAAATGTGTACATCGATAAGCCAGCAACAATTCAAGAGCTAAAGGATGAGATAATTCGGCACATTAACGGCATAGAACCTCCATTATGCCTCAGGGTCATCAAAAATTTGGACTATCGGATGGAAGTGTGCCGCCGTGGTCGCGGCGCCCATTTGGCCGATATTTTGTTCCATACATAATTGAGTAATACCAATATATCATAATAAAATAAAATTACAATAATTTCCTAAATAGTTTGTGTTTTATTCAAAATCAACATCGGCCCTTGAAATTTAACCACCCTTTATAAGAAAAATTTTTACAGCAGCTATTTGGTTTGTTTTGTTTGTATATTTCGTAATTCTTAAATATTTTTTTGGGAGTTCTTGTGCTTTTTTCAAGAATTTGGTTAAAAATATTACTGAAGATTTTGATATTAGCACCAAATGAAATGCAATATATCGCAAATATATATCGTAATCGTAAAGAATTTTGACTAACGTTAAATAACTATTTGCTGAGGATGATTTGCCTCTACGACAGAAATTTTAAGCATGACAATGATGCTATAACATCTCTATCGGATGTCTCTCTAAGAGAGAGAAAGACTTTCTACCCTGGACTTTATCTGGGTGAGGGCCACGCGGACATATTGGTGTTCCGATGAGGACGTACGTTCAGCGGAAACTATTGTAAATCGCGCAGACCAGGTGGTCGCAGTAGGTCACCTGCTCGACGTCGAGACTGACGTGGCAAAATTGCGATTGTAGCAGGTCTGCTGCTTTGGTGAAGATTCCTTGGTGGCAGTGCTGCAAGGGTCACTGCATAGGTGATTGAACACACAGTTCTAAGACTGCTGCCGGAGCTATCGGGATGAGGAGGAGCAGGAGACGGTAGCACACCTCTTCTGCGCTTTCCCGGCCCTCCTGGGGGGCTGTGGCTGTGGGCTTTGACAATTGGCGCTCTCGGAGGGCTGCTGTTTTTCCAGCCGAAGTGATGGTGTTACGCCACCGAAGCTAGTGATGATTAGCTTACGATATGGTTTTCCTACCGGGCTGCACTATGGGAGCAGCCTGTAGACCCAAGTGGGTCGGTCACCGTGATACATAAACTAATCTAACCTATGACACAAAACAAACTACACTACTTGTGAATGGTGTCATAGGCGAACACAGCACTGTTGTTTTAAAATCGCTAAATCATCCCTTGAAACTCAGTAAAAAATATTAGACGAATTGTGGGGAAACGTTGAAGACGGCTTGTTATTCTTAAATAATTCTTTAAAAAAAGTGTTTTTTTTTTAATTTAATTTCAAAAATTTCACAATATTGTTTTAATATTGACAATCTCATTATGAACAGAATTTAAAACAAACGATCTTATTCTTTAGACGCGCATATTTTACATGCGTATGTCAGAATTCATGTGTATGTACTTGCATGCATTAATATTGTGTGTGTATGGGGGTTTTCGTAGTAAAAAAAAAAAAAAGAAACTTAAAATGAAGTCTTTGCATTGTATTAAAATCGTATGGAAACCGCCTACTTGTAACCATCAATTTTTTCGACTCATTTACGTTGGCAATAAAAGGGATATTTTAAGTATTCACTGTTAAGCACGCCCCGCATAAACGCTCTCGTAGTTATATTATCATGATAAAAAATAAAACAGTTTACTTATTACAATTTATACATAAGTATATGTATACACAAACGTGTACTCAAACAATTTATAGGCCTTTATTTTATATGCTTTTAAAAGTTTGCATTAAGTTTTTTGGGAAATATTATGAAACAGATGTATCGTATTATTGGAGCAGTTGACAAGCTAAAACTAGCCAAACAATACTATAATTGCTGTTGTAAACTACAGAGATTTTACTTTCCCGTAAAGCATGTAACAAAATTTAAGTTGACATCATGGTTAAGGCATCTGCGGCCAAATTACAGCATTCGATATTGAACGAAATTCTTATACATTTCAATAAAATTTTGTTTGAAATTTGGATTTGAATCGAATGCCGTAATTTGTTCGCTAAAATTTTTTCTTGATATTCATTTAATAACGCACCAGTTGTTCAGAATTAACCCATACATGTCTGGAATAATAAAATTTGCACAACTAACAAAACTATTATTGTTGAACGAACATTTCATATTTAATGGTTTTCACGTTTTTATTTATAAATTTTATTTAATAATACCGAATAATTCTTGATTATTTTTTTTTTTAACAGGAGATGACCCCTACACATGCAATGCATTGTGCTGGAACTAGAGGAAAGGGATGCGTGTTTCAAGATTTATGTGGGTACCTGCCCGAAGGCCTAACCCCACAGTGGTCTTAACACCGAGTGAATAGGAGACGACCACTAACGCCCCTAAGCGCAGAAAGAGCAAATTATGTCACGAAAGCCATTGCCTCCTAGAGATGGGTAGCAAATCAGTATAGTTATCCCTTATTCTATAATGCACCTTGTTGAGGTGTGCGAGCTGACTAAACTCTATGTCACATCAGGGGTGGAATCGTCACATCCGTGAACGTACAACTTGTTTCGTAGAAACACACATTTCAGATTATAACATACGTCAACGGATGATAATTCACAATATTTGGAATTATGACATACGTTATCGTATGACTTAACGTACGTTTTCTACGAACTGTCTTCCGTTAATAAAATTTAGTTCGAGTTCATTGAAAAGTGTTAGAAATTTGCTAAAAAAAAATGTAAGTTATATGAAATCGCTTAAAATAAATAAATTCGAATGATATGTTGTTTAATAGGACTAATTATAATAAATTAAATCCCTGCCAAAAGGAAGTTATGGCCGAGTTCATGAATGAACACAAAAACTTGGCAAAAAATATGATAGCCAATTGCGCGCAAGGAAAAGCTACAGCTAACAAACTGTGGGATGACCTTGCGAAGCGTCTGAACGCGGTAGGACCACCAGTTAATGATGTGAAGACGTGGAAGAAGGTAAATAATTTATATTTTGTAAGAAAAATCATGTATTGATGACTTTGTGCCTTACCCCTACGCTGACCAAAAATACCAGGCGAAGAAAAAACTTTCTTTCAATAAATATTCAAAAAAGCAAACTGGTGGAGGTCGTTACTGGTGGAAGTTTTTACTAATTTTGTTCATATATTTTGATAGTTAAACAACTATTCTGAATTATATGTTCATTCACAAGTATTGTGGAATTTAAAAACAATTGTGAATTGAACAAAATATTACAAACAGTTTGCAATCGTATGTGATGATGCCATTCAGTTCATACGATTGACTTATCACGTAATTTTTTTTCGTACGATTACCGATACGATCACGGATGTGACGATTCCATCCCAGAATGTTGTTCGTCAAGAACTTTTTAACAGTAGTACTGTTAGTTCGAGACATATTCCGGTGACTACTGTTGAACAGCACCTAGTTAAGTAAAAGTCGTATCAAGAATATGTGCCTTCCCTCACATATTCTCGAACAAACCAAAGACTCGACTTCCTGCGTAACTTTAGGTTTTAACCACAGCCACTACGAATCCAAGTTCCTAAACCCCCTTGCGGAAAGGGATAGTAGAAGTACTGGCAGTAGCTGAAGCTTAATCATCTTACAACTGTGCTTTTTGCACGTTCTTTGTTTTCATAGCAGCATTGCATCGCCTTTTATGTTAAAGAGTCATATAATTTTTCTTAATACTTTTTTTTTTAACCTTTTTTATTATTTTAACAATCTATTTTTTTAAACTTTAAGGTTTTTTCTCTTTTTATTTATTCTCTCTTCGATATTTCGTTAACCTTCGGTTAACATCTTAAAAAACTTCCTGAAGATGTTAACCGAAGGTTAACGAAATATCGAAGAGAGAATAAATAAAAAGAGAAAAAACCTTAAAGCTTAAAAAAATAGATTGTTAAAAGGAGTCATATAATATTTGATCGAAGTTTCGTTTTTCGTAGCCATTTTTAGTAATAATTTTACTTCGCCGTTGCTACACAATACCGACGAAGAAGTCCTTCTGATGTGCCTGTGGATTGGTTACACAGCTGAAGCCGTTACTGATGAGTGACCAGTTACTATGCCTGCGCCACTGAAACCTTCCGATAACAACTGACACAAAGACACACAAATGCGCATCAGAAAAAATTCGAGATGTTTTGTGAGTCTGAAACTGGGATCGAACCCCGGAAATTTTTAGTTTTGTAGTCAACGTGCAGACTATTTCAGCCATCGCAACCCTCATTAACCTTTTGAACTTTATTATTATTTTATTTCGCTGATTATGTTACACAACACCACCGAAGGAGGCTGCTCTGATGTTACAGCTGAAACCGGTACAGTTCAGTACCAGAAAATATGCCTTCGTCACTGAAACCTTCCAATAACAACTGGCACAAAGACACACTAATGCAGAAACTGGCCTCGAGCCCAGGGCTTTTTGTCTAGTAGTCAATTTTTATAGTTTCTTGTAAAGAATACACGAGAAATTTTCATTCAAAAAACATTTTTTTTTCACTTTCCAAGAACCACTTCGTGTGCCACTACGAAGAGTATTAAATTGGGAAGTTTAAATTGGAAAATCGACATGCAAGCATACAAATCTAAAATGAAATTTAAATTTGTATTTATAAGAAGAGGTATTTTGAAATCTGCCCAATGTGCTGTTAAATTTCTTAAGATAACTTAAGCTACAGTGGGACTTTGTAATGCAAGGGCCCGGGAGTGTTCTGGATAGTAAATTTTCCCGGTTAATTGAGCAACAATTTTGAGTAGTTTTTTTTTTCTTATTTAACAAATGATTATTGTTACGTACTTCATAAATACATATTCATAAAGAAAAACAAAATTATCTAAGGATTTTGTGAACCTGTTTAAATAATATCGGGAAAATAATAATTTTAACCCTAACCCAATAAAACATATGACTTTCAGACACATCTTTCACTTTAAAGTGTTCTAACTTCTTTAAATTGAAGTCATGGTTCTTGGTGCTCTTGAATTCGTACTTGGAATTATTTTATTTCTTTAAAAAAAATGAGCTCTTCTTTAATTCCTATTTATTTATTTATTTATGTTAAACATAATCCTGTCATAATGTGCCTATCAAGCACATATCTACGGCAACATTATGAACCAACAAATTAAATTACGGGGAATTCCCATTAAATTTTCATCATTCAATATAAACTTACACAGTTTATTAAATTGTTGGCTAATTTTCAAAGAGAAAATTGTAAAGACGAAACTTTTTCCCACAATGTCTAAAATATATTTATATGTAGAAATCGAGACAATTATTGAAGAGATTGATTTTGAAGAAACTATAAACCAAAATTAAGATTACGGCAGTAAATTTTCGGAGGATGCGGATTTTATTCTACGATAAGAAACAAGTACTGCTTTGAAAGAAAAAAAATGCAAATAAGAGATATAAATTCCCAAATATAATATGCAATGGGTTTTTAGTCCCCGTCCATACTGTAAAACATTTGCTTCAAAACTTTTGAATTTGTTGATAAGAAGGTGAAGAGGAGTGGAAGTAGGTACTCTGTTTCATGTACATGCAGTTTTTGTTGAATTTCTTATTTGCATCTTTTGACATGAGGTGTATTTGACGTTTCATTTTATTTCTTTTCGTTTGGTATACTGTTAACATCTATCATAATAATAGCTACCCTGTTTTAGTTTACACGTGTTACGTATGTTAATTTTTTGTGAAATATAAGCAAAAATTTAAAAGAAATAAAACTGTCTTTTAAACAAAATTATTAATTATAAAATTATTCTTCTTAGCGTCCATTTTGCTTCAAATGTCTATACAAAAAAAATATTCACACCTTCTATCACAGGGTAGTTATTTTATATTTACATTCGGTATTGAGAAATGTCAAAAAAAATTAAAAAAAGAAGATAGAAGGAAGGAATAAAAAATACTAAACATGAAGCAAAAGATTCATGTATGAACACTGCTGCACTTTCAAAAGAGAATTGAAAAAACTTTTGCAGCAAAAACTCAACAGTATGGACGGGGACTTACAAAGTTTATCTGACTTAATTAGAGGTAAGAAAGAAAAGAAAAAGGATGATGGCATAGTAAAACCAAACACTAATCAGTACTTTCTAAACGAAGCACCTGTATATGAGCAATACCCCCATTTCGTTTTATGGACACTGTGTGTGATCGTTCAAAAATAATCGAAAAAATTATATTAACAGCCTATTTCTGAGCTAAGAAAGATAACTTAAGCGAACGAAAAGCACTCGCTCGAATTCGAATCAATTTGGATTTCTCATTGGCACTCACTTTCTTTCGCAGTAAGTTACGTATGTCAATTTTGGTATCTTACGTTTTAATAAGTAGAAGCAATGCCAGATCATAAATTATTATATTTCTGTTAAAAGTATTAAAAAATACTACGAAGTTATTCTAAAGCTAATACAACTGCGTGTAAGTGTGATCAGCTGGTGGAAAGTATCAATAAATAAAAGGGTGAGAAAATTTAAAAAAATATTTGTAAATTTTGTGTTTTTTGTTTTAATTTTATAAAAGTGTTTCAGTTGCTGCATTGTTGACTTCTTTAAACTGAAAAAACAATTGTTAAATACATACATTCATATGTATATCATATGAATAGTTTATACTTACCACTTGTTATCCATTTGTAAATACTTTTTTATTGTACTTAGATTTTTTATTCTTCTTTTTTTATTTACAAGTATGTATACTCATATGTAAATTCTCAATACGAAAGCAAAACCAAAAGTGAGTGATTTTGACATTTCATTCTCACACGTTCTTAACAGAGAAATCGGATTTTATATGAAAACACTTACGTTTTCATTCGAGTTCTAGATCGAGTCACTGTTCGCATAGAAAGTGTGTAGAGAAATCGAAATCAATGTTCTTTCTCATAGAATGCGAATGAAAGCGTTCTTTCTTAAATCAGAAATAAGCCCTAATACTCGCGAATAATAATAATAATAATAATACTTTTTGAAATATATTTATTAAGCTTGAGATCTTTTTTTATTTTATTTTGTTTTATTATTCGATATTTCGTTAAAACAAAATATAAAAAAAAAACAAAAAAAAAGACCTCAAGCTTAATAAATATATTTCAAAAAATATAATAAAAAAGGTCAATTAATAATATAATCAAAAATAATAATAATACTTTTTTAACCTTTTTTATTATTAAATTATATTTATTTTTGAGCGATGGTCTTTTTTATGAAAAGTTTTTTAATTATTATTTATTTTCCAATATTTCGCTACCAAATAGGCAGCATCGTCAGGAAATAATAATTTGTATTAACAAAAATATTTTTTTAAAATAAGGAAAAGAAAATATTTTTGAAAGGAAATGAAAATTTTTTGTCATTAATATTAAATAATAAACATGTATAAATGTGTGTACATGTATACATAAATAAACCAGTTTTCAAAATTTTATTTTGGTTTGTACATATGTATATACATGTATGTAAAATAACATATTTCTACAATGTAATAATAACATATATCTATTAGAATATAACATAATTATTAAAAATAATTTAATAAATGACCTACGACTATCTATTATTAATTATATTTTTTGCATAAAAATATATATTTAATACATAATCTAAATCTAAATTGTATTAACTAAATATCTATAATTTTGTGCTAAATTATCTACATCTGATTTATAGTTTATTCTATTGTCCGCAGGTATTTTAATTATCTGTAACATTTCCAACAAAAAACGTCGTTTATAATTAGTTTCTTTCTTCAATATAGTTGTGTCTTCAAATTTTGGATAATGATCTAATGATGCACAATGTGTAGTTAATGCTGTTTTTTGTGTATTTATATGTCTGTATTTTTGATCTGACTTATGTCCTGCTAATTTAGTTTTAAGTTTGTTCTTTGTTGTTCCTACATATACTTTAGTACAAATTTCCAAATTATTTCCCCCACAAGGTATCCTGTATACTAAATTAGATAATTCTGTGTTTTTAACTCTATCTTTCATTTTATTAAATAATTTTCCTAAAGTATTATATGTTTTATATGCTATCCTATATTTTTCAGTATTAAATATTTTCGATCTTAAAAGTTCTTCCGACATATTCGGTATATATGTAGTAGATTTATAAATTCTTTTTTATTATTTGAACAATCTATTTTTTTAAGCTTTAAGGTTTTTTCTCTTTATATTTATTATTTCTATATATATTCACGATATTTCGTTAACCTTCGGTTAACATCTTCAGGAAATTTTTTTTAAACTTTAAAAAAATAGATTGTTCAAATAATAAAAAAGGTTAAAAAAAAATAATAATAATAATAATCACGGTTAATCGATGCCAATAATTTTAATCGGTGCTAAGAAATGTTTTCTGTTTTCTTTCCCGGTTAATTGGAGTTAACTGTTTATCAAATGACGGATTATAGAGGTCCCACTGTGTTTCATGTAAAAAAGAACAATTTTACACAAATTCTCACAACTTAATTTTTATTATAGGGTAGGCCAAAAGTCACGACTGCGTATTAAAATTTGAATAACTTTGTTGTTTATTGTTTTTTTTTTTTAGATTTTATTAATCGCGTTACTTTTGGTCCACCCTGTAGTTAAATAGGAAACTAAAGCATTTAAAGCCGTATAGAAATCTAAAGCAAACAAATTTCTTAAATTGTAATACTGTTTCCTTCCCGTATAGCAAGACAGGCTTTTGTTATTTTTGATAAATGAAAATAATCTTGTAATTAAAATAAACATCCATAAATTAATTGTAACACATGTAGGTATTTCTAAGAAAATATTAGTACTTTTTCTTTTAATAAACTATAAAATACATACATATATTTCATATTTCATTCAATTCAGTAGTCTTGCCTTAAGCCATCAAAAGTATAATGGATGTGGAAACTTATTTGCTGGGTTAATTATAAATCATGAAGTGTTCATAGAAGTAATAGAACCACAGCTGTTTGCCTGTAAAAGGAATAAATAAAGATGAAGACTGTCAGAATCAATGACGTTGCAGTTAACTTTTCCTTGTAATACAGCAAGAGTTAGTTGTGTTTGTATTGTAAGCAGCCAGACTTATTTGTGTGTTTGGTTATTTCATTAATGTGCCAATGAGTTTCGTTGAAAAGAATTTTTCTTTTTTGTAATATTTCAGGTAAATACTCGTAGGGTATGGCTTTCATGGAGCTGAAGCCAAGCAGTGGTGTTAAGCTGTTCAAATGTACAATACTTTTGCCATTGTAAAATGTTTCAAATCATTTATTTATTTATTTAATTTCGCGTATGAACTGTAGAACGCTAGACTATAAATTAAATTAAATTATTTTAAATTCAAATGTAAAATAAGTTTTATTTTTACAGCATCTTTGCAGTCGCATATTTTTTGTATTCTCAGGCTAAAATCCACATAAATAATACATAAACGCCGTGGTTAGCGATTTTCTTTTTTTGGCTTTTGATCAGTCGCCTCATTTTATAAAATATCGTAGCAGTGAAATGTGTCGTTATGATTTCATAGCGAGAAGAATTGAAATGGTTGTAAAATTTTGAAGCTTAAAAGAAAATAAATTCCGGTGTAAAATTATGTTTTTGGCGCCCAGGACTTTTTTAATTTTTTTTTTTTTTTTTTTTTTGTACCAGTTCTTAGATCATGGCCCCTACGCTTGTAATACATACATCGGGATTAGTTGGAAAGGGATTGCGTTTAAAGCATAGACGTTGTGAAGATATAGAAGGGTAGAGAGTTTCATTCCTGCACAATGCTGCAGATGCTTGACTGTTGACGAGAAGGTTACCTGCTACGGCGCTTAAGGCATAGGGAGCAGCACTTTACACTCGAAGGTGGTTAGCGAGTACAGGAGCCCTTAGCGATCTAATGGGTATGTAAACATTGTGTTACAGATTAACGTGAGCACCTGTCATTAGGGCCTAATCGCACGGTGATCTTAATACTGGGTTCATATGTAACGTTCACCCTCGTCCACCCATGCAGATAAGAAAGGCAACAATTGACTTACAAAGTATACATAGATCACATTCCTTATCATAGTTATCCATGTCAATGATGTACGCGTTCGTAGGATGTTTTGTGTTGTCTACATCCTGTATCACTTCAGAAGATTTAGAGTTTCGATCTTTCAATGCAGTCTTCCTTTAATAGTAAAAGTAACTCTATTCGGAGATGGAGCACATGTGGAAACTTCCACCTGCAAAGTCCACAATACACTACGCTGACTACTGTCAAATAGCAACAGCATCTAGATTAGTGCAAGTTGTATCAGGCCACATGTCATATAAAGAACGATATGTCCGGAAAATATTCTCCCCGCTTTACTGTCTTTAGGTAGTAACCACAGCCACAGCGAAGTCCAACCTTTCGGGGTGAACACATAGTAACCTCCGACTTGATGTTAAGAATCAAAATGCAAATGTGTGGCGATGGTCTAAGTAGTCTGCACGTTGACTACAAAACGAAAAATTTTTCCTGGGTTCAACGCCAGTTTCAGACTCATAAAAACATCTCGCATTTTTGTGTTGTGCATTTGTGTGGCTTTGTATCAGTTGTTGTCGGAAGGTTTCAGTGGCGAAGGCATAATCACTGGTCACTGAACAGTAACGGCTTCAGATGTAACCAACCCACAAGCACATCAGCACGCCCTCCTTCGTCGGTATTGTGTAGCCTCGACGAAGTAACATAATTACTCAAAATGGCTACTCAAAACGAAGGTTCAAAATTTAATACGTTCCCTTGACATCAGAGACGTTACAACACTGCTCTAAAAACAAATAACGTGCAAATAGCGGTGTTGTAAGATATCGAAGCTTCACCTCCTACAATCTCTTTCCTATAGTTCAAATACAATGCACACCGCATATTTAGGGGTCATCTCCTGAGTGCTGGTCCAAGATAAAAAAATAAAAATAAAAATATAACGTCCGAAATTGTTGAATATGTCACAGGGGTCCAGTTATGACCTTTTTGAGCTAATCAGGTTTATCACTGTTGTCATTCAAGAGTTCCTGAGCGATGCTCATGCGACGGTACTTGTGATCAAAATTAAGATGTTTCGGAACAAACTGATAAACGTTTCATGCCCAAAATATCCGAAAAAATTGCATGACACTACCCGACTGATATGCCAACATCCTCAGCAACTACGACGATTTTCAAACACAATTTTCTTCCAAATTCCACGATATGATCTGTTGATGATGTGCCGGGGCATCCAAAGCGAGGTTTGTCGTTGGCATCTTCTCGGACATCTTGGAAGACTATGGACCACTTGTTAACATTTTTTATTTTTTTGGTTAGAGCAGACTCTCCGTACGTGCCGTATCAATATTTCAAGTGTTTTTTTTTTTTTTTTTTTTTTTTTTTTGCAATAACAACAAAAAACTATTAAAATTAAAATCATAATTCGCTTGATTTTAAGGTAAATAACGATCTAGAGGCTCAAATTAAAATTTACATTTTGCTTTCAGTTGTTTGTGGACCGGTATCCCAATTATTAACTAATCAATTGTTCGACATTTTTCAGAAATCAGAAAACCGCTCTCTTTCAATTATTTTTATTAATTAAAAGTTGTAACAACCCACGTGTTATAAAAGTTTTTTTTTTTATTTTTTTTTATTTTTCTGGGACCAGCACTCAGGAGATGACTCCTACACATGCGATGCTTTGTGCTGGAACTATAGGAAAGGTATAGTTAGAGAAACGACAGGAGGTGAAACTTAATAAATTGTTTTACAGCTCTGCTTTTGCACGTTCTTTGTTTATACTCGTAGCAGTGCTGAAGCTTAGGTTTAGTTACCATTTTTATTATTTTTTTACTGCGCCGGCACTACACAATACCGACGAAGGAGGGCGTTCTGATGTGATTGTGGATTGCTATCAGCTGAAGCCGGTATTGTTCAGTGACCAGTGACTATGCCTTCGCCACTAAAACCTTCCGACAACAACCGACACACATAAAGACCCACTAATGCACATCAGAAAAATGCGAGATGTTTTTTTTTTGCACTTGACTGCTTCTTCACGCAAAATTTTATATAATAGAAGAACCTCGACAACAACAAAACGCCTCTATCTGTCAAAAACAAACGAAGTCAATTATGAACTTGAAACTGTGATAGTCTTATGGACGTTGCCCGCATAATTTCAAAATTTAAAGGTGACCTTACTTTTTGAACACAGCTCCTACATACATACACAGTTATTTGCTTAAGCAAGTCTTAAAATACAGGTGACGTTTTTCAGAAAACTACTTCCTTTGATTTATATTTCTCTCATGAGGCAGCTCTGCCGGCAAAATTACCTCCGTTGTTGGGGAAGTAACTTAAAGAGAATTTATTTTATTTAGTTTTTCTATAGATAAAAGAAACGCTTTTTTTTTTGTCATGGACATAAAAGTATCTGTTACGAAGTGTTTTAATTGCGGTTGTACAATATTAGAAGAAAAAAGGAACACCTTTTAAACAAAAGCAGGATTAATGTGAAGTTATAAAAAGAAATCTTGAAAGTGAAATTTTACCAAGAGAATTCATTATTTATTTCATAGAGAAGAAAATTGAATTGAAGAAAAGAAAGCAGCAATCAATTTCATGTTTGAAAAATTTATTATTTCTCTTTCTTGCAACAAAATAAAAATCAACTAAATGTCACATTTTAAACGCCATGCATTTCACAAGAAACATACACATGTCACTGCGTGCGTTTCAGTGCCATGTTTTTGACAGTTAAAGAAAAGCCAAAAAAAAAAACATGAAAGTATTTTAAAATAATTCTTATTAAAGTAAATATTTATGTGCAACAATATCGCTGGTGCTTAATAAATAAATATGTAATGCTCTGCAAGTCAATATGCCAAGGCCCTGTTTCACTAAAGTGCAACTTGTAAATCTGCAAGTAAAATGCGCAAAGAAAAACAATAATGTTGGTGTAATTGTTACTTTTCAAAATGTTATCGGCTTGTAGATTTGTCATTTCGAGTACGAGCTGTGTATTGCAGCGAACTGGGATTTACAAATATTGCAACGATGCGAGAGGAAGTCTTGGAGCATTGGAAATCATAAGATGCATTATATTGATTAATTTATAGCGCAGGGTCCCAGTATGAGTGTGTTCGTGTGGGTGTGTGTTTCTTTAGGTATATGTTCTAAAGGCAAGGGAATATTTAATAGATATTAGTGGTCCAGCCTCTTCGATATGCACGATTCGCTGAAAGACTTACTCTCAGGCTTTGTAAGTGCCTACGTACTAAACATCAACCCATTCGACATTCTTCCATTCAATCGTACCCGCGAACCACAGCCTGAGGGTGGCGATGGCACGTTGACTACAAATCCTAAAACAGACCTGGGTTCAACCCCTGTTTCAGACTAAAATTTTAAAATAAAAATAAACATCTGGCATTTTTCTGATGTGCAGTAGTGTGTCTTTGTGTGTCAGTTGTTGTCGGAAGGTTTCAGTGGCGAAGGCATAGTCACTGGTCACTGAACAGTAACGGCTTCAGCTGATAGCAATCCATAATCACATCAGAACGTCCGCCTTCGTCGGTATTGTGTAGCACCGGCGAAGTAAAATAATAATAAAAATGGCTACTAAATCGAAGTTTCAGCACTGCTACGAGTATAAAAACAAAGAACGTGCACAAGCAGAGCTGCAAAATAATTAGTGAAGCTTCACCTCCTGTCGTTTCTCCTACTATTCCCTGCCTATAGTTCCAGCATAATGCTTCGCATATGTAGGAGTCATCTCCTGAGTGCTGGTCCCAGATCACAAAAAAAAAAGCATTACTTTGGCGAAGTGGTAATTCAGCGAATGCTGTTTTCCCGTTCTACACATCTTGCCCTCTCACTTAACCTTTGCAGTATCAAAACTTCTTTTGTGAAATCACACATAGAATTACAATTTTGAAGTGATGATAGCATCAAGTTGGGCGTAATCCGGGATCAGATTGCCCTCTCCAGTGAGCCACACTGGTTTCCATATCACGTGAAATAAAATAAAACATATTTCGCAGTTTCGCCGGGCACACCTCATAATTGTCGTGGTCCATACTTGAAAAGCTATGCTCTGAAGCATCCATGTCCGCTAAGCCACTGGGTCAGGTAGAAGTTCACCAGCCCCTGTTTCCTCTCTGTCCATTTCGCTATTCTCCGTATGAGTCTGCGGATCCATCTTCCCTTCATGAAAATGGCCCAGTCATGCTGCCATCTTTCTTTTGCGGTAAAACACAATAGACAGAGGTGCGCTAGCCCCGTTCACCTATCCCCGCACATACAGCGGCCGCGCATAGGGCAATTGATTTGGCTACCTCCAGCAGCAACAGCCTTCTTTCCTGTTTCGGCCCATTATTCGTGCAAGTGCGGCAGTCGTTTTTGCACTTTACACACCCACATAGTCCAGATGTTCTTTGAACATGGACCCATGCTCGTGATCCAGCTTCTAACTGTAGCGACGATATCGTTGCAAGTTCATTCTTTCTTATTACTAGGGCAATGTCACTTGCACACCACTGAAGCTGAAGCCTTAGTACCCCATCATACATGGCGTTCCATAATATTGAGCGCAGCAGGAGCGCCTTAAGGTTGTACGCTAAGGAAATAATTGTGCGACAAGTAAATAATGGTGGAATAAGTAAATACGGTTTATTTAAACAAAGGGAAAACGATGACATTGTAGGATAAGTAAATATAATTTGTAGAGACAAAAGCAAACGATGCAGCACGCTTGACTGCTCTTCAGTGACTGAATACAAAAATTAAAACATATTTTTAAGCAGCGATCATCTTTCACAAGGTTCTGTAGGCACTCCTGCTCATTCGCGGGCATGTATTTGTGAGTGTTTAAGTGAACACTAAAGTGTGGCACACACACCAAAAAAATGTCTGACAAGCATTTCATGAAATTGCAATTACTTGCTCATTGCAAAACACATACTTCCAAAAATATTTCATTTGTTCCACGATCAAAACATTGAAGAAGAGAACACAAGTACAACAAAACAATGTTAAAATAGAACAAGGCTGAAGTAGAAGAGAAATGAAGTAGAACATCAAAACTATTTTGGAACATTCAAAACATGTTTGAATAACTCGTAGACAAACTTGCAAAGAAACTTTTGTTGCATTTTTTATGAACATAAAAAATCGAATGTATACAAATAAAATAAAAATATCACAATTCATATTAGGTTTGAGGTTCGTTTGTAAGGTTCTTTAAAGAAAAATATTTAAAATTTCGCAAAAAATTTTAAAAATTTATAATTTCACCTACATTTAATGCATCCATTTCAATATATATTTATAATTACTAAAATTTAGAAAAATCACGCAAATCAGAAAGTTGAAATTATGAAAAAAAATTATATACCTGCAAGGTGTTTTCCCTCCTAAATGATATTATTTAATAACATGAGGTGTACATTTTTACGCTTTTTTGTGTTTCTTCTTGTGTACTCGATGCTTTTGGTGTAATTTACCGTTTTTTTTATTTCATTGTCTGTTTTTGTTTTGATGTTCTGCTTCATTTGAACACACAAGCACAAACAAAACTATAGAGAGAAACTTTTCGAAAGGTGCTTGTTTTGTTTCAGTGAGAATCATGTTTTGTTATGCTTGTTTTGTTGATAATGTTTACACTGGAATAGACGGCTTGGAAGTAGTGTGCTTTATAATACAGAACTTTCAATACATTTTGTACAGCTCTTTAGTGAACACCAAATTTGCCGCATTCTTCAATATTCATTGATTTTTATAAATTTAGAAAATTTATTGGTTGTGCGCAAATTCGGCCAAAATCTGTAAAATGGTTCAAAAGTTCGAAAAGTTCGTTTTTAGTTACTCCGATACATGTCACTAAGGACTTCATTACTGTGTTTGAAAACTGTTTCGCATGTTGCAAATTGGCTTTGAATGGGTTGATCTTTGTGGGTAATTCAATGGAGAGCCTGCATTGGTTAACATTATTGCCTAAAGTTTCTTTTTTGTTTCTCTTAATTTAGAGACATTTTCTCGGATATTTCTTCTCTAATGATATTTATGATATTTATACTTTAATGTTATTTACACTTTCCTTTTTTTATCAGTCTTATTTTACTTTATTTGTGTGTCCTTATTTTGAGCCTTTTATACGTCAGACTTCTAATCGCCTACGAGTAGTTGTTTGAGAAATTTTTCAGTCAGAAGATTTATTTATTTCACTCAGCATTCTACACGCTTCCCTTATAGACTGCCAGAATATGATTGCTGTATGCCAAAGTCATTACAGAAGATTCCAGTTCGAACTCTGCACATTAGTTTTGATTCGTTACTGTACATACTAGATGGGAAACGGACTTTAAACGTTCTATTAAACTCTAAACAAAAGCGTTAATTATGAGTAGTTAGGAATTTTCTATTACCCAAGCAATTTGCTTTTATACAACAGTACTATTGGAAAAAGCATTGGCGTCACACAAATAAGCATTAAGAAATTTTGTAAAAATAAATTACTTAAATTTTTTTTATTTCACAGCTTTTAATATTTAATTACAACTTCAACAAGTAAGAATTATATAAACTTTTATTAACAGAACTTTTTTTGAAACAGTTCTCATTTTTAACGTATGTTTTTCATTTCTTATTTCTTATGACCCCAGTTGAACATTTGTTTTGTTAATGCGGTTTCAGTTTGCTTCTTAGAAACTTTTTTCCCTTTCCCTTTCATCATTATAATTAATTTTATGTTTTTCTTGGCGAGTTTTCAAAATAATCACCAAGTTAAGTAGAAGAATACTGTGTTCTACCTTAAAATCGTTATCTCTTTAGCTGATGTATTTAATAACGTCCATCTGAGATACATCAACATAATTATAATATTTTTTGTTTAAACATGTATATGAAAAAAAAATCTAAACAAATAACGCGGTAATAAATGAAAAAGACCAGGTTGCAAGGCATAAAGGAAGAAGTTTTCCACGAGAAAAAAAAAAATGTAAAAGCAGAAAGGAAGGAAATTATTACCAACAACATAATTACTTAAATTGTTATTATGTTAAGGTGGCCGAGGTTTATTTCTTTGAAGAGCTTAAGGCCAGAAATAAGTAACTTTAGTGGCTGGCCCAAAGCAAACAATAGAAATAAATAATAGAAATATAAAAAAAAAAATAAGAAAAACATGTTCAGTAGGTTTTTGTGTGAATTCTTTTCTTAGTTAAGCAAAAGAACTTGGAAGTACTTATTGTGATTTAAATATTGCAATCATGCTGTGTTTCAGTATTACGTTTTAAACTATTTTAAAATATTACGGTCAGAGTATTAACAAATTGCCACTAAAATGAGAAAACTGCTCAAATCTGCTTTAGGAACGCAAGGGACCGGCCAGTTCTTACTAATTATAGGGGTTTTCGATTTAGCGGGGTTTTCGATTTATCGGCGTTAAAATAAAATAAATACGAATTAACGGAGTTTCTCAATTTATTTGCTAAAACTATAAAAAAAAACATAAAAAACAATTGTTAAAAATTAAATTCAAAAAAAATAAAAAAAAATACATAAAATAAAATAGCAAATTCATTTACTTAGCGTAAAATACGTATAATTTTAATAGCAAACAAAAATTTGTTGTTTTTGTAACACCGATATTTTTTCAAGGGACCGACAGTTTATTACGAATTATCGTAATTAATATTATTTTTAAAAATGTAAAATTGAGTAGCGATTATAAATGCCTTGGCAATACTTACGGCTGATAGAAAATTATGAGCGAGATATACGGCCTTAACCCTAGAACCATAATGTACGTAAATTTTACGTACAGTTTTTTTTCACATGTACATATATAAAAGAAGTGATCGGCATTCTAACGCCAATTCATTTTAGCTATGCTCTCAGCAATTGTGCTGCTATGCTTACAAGTGTTAAAGCAACACATATTTAATGTTTTATAGGAATTCACAGTATGCGCACTTAGAGACTGTACGTAAAACTTACGTATCGTTGGTAATTTTTTCGTAACGTTAGCACACTACGAAAGAACAAGGCTTAGATAACTCCCGAGCTACTCGGTTTGCAGCACTGTAAATCATCGAACTGTGTTTATGATGAAAAAATGACGTTAGAATCTTTTATGCCGATGAAAAAGCCTCTACAAAACCTATAAGGCGCTGAGGCAAAAAAAAAATTAAAAGATAGAAAAACAATTTTAAGATTAATAAAATTAAAAAAAAAAAAATAAATAAATAAAAACGTGTTATTGCTGTCATCAATGCACTATGAAGGACTATTTAGAGAAAAATTTACATATTTGAAAATTATTTTACTTTTTATAAGAAAGTAATTTCAACATACATATATTTTTAATGAATTAAAAAAAAACAATTGAAATGAAATACTACCGAAGATTTGTCATTTATTGAAATTTATCAAACGACGTACAATTTACGTATCGTTGGTATTAACGTATTATAAAATATCGTTATGGTTGTAGGGTTAAGCAAAAACGATTGTAAAATTTTAAGTAGAAGTTTTGTAGTGAAACCAATCCCCCTGCTCTGTAAACCGATTTAAAAACGTGTGATTTCTCAAATTTCCGAATAAATGCTAATTTGGTGTTCTAAAAATCACACGATTTCCAACATTCGAACTTGCTTTCGAATCAGATTTTTTTTATTCCGATTCTTGATTTAGTTATTTTACACAAATGCCACTTACATTTTGTAATTTTTGCTACTTATTTCAAATTAATTTAAAATATTTTCACCGTCTCACTCAAAATCTATCGTTTGGTGTGGTTGCATTTCAATGAAAACATCTGTTACCAAAAGTTAAATATTCACTTAAAGATAACTTATTTAATAATAAATTTAAATTAAGCCACAGAAAATTTGTTCAAAATAATGTTAGTTCTTAATTAAAAGTGATTTTTTTAATAATATATCTGCAATGAATATAGAGAAAATGTGTTTTTATTCATCCATCTATTTTATCTGCATATTTTAACAAGAGCAAGGCGAAATATAGATAATTAATTATTTTACCGCTCTGCCTTTGCACGTTTATAGCCGTGTGGAAGCTTTAGTTTTGTAGCCATTTTTATTATTATTTTACTTTGCCGGTGCTACAAAATACCGACGAAGGAGGGCGTTCTGATGTGTTTGTGGATTGCTATCAGCTGAAGCCGGTATTGTTCAGTGACCAGTGACTATGCCTTCGCCACTGAAACCTTCCGACAACAACTGACACACAAAGACACTATAATGCACATCAGAAAAATGCGAGATGGTTTTTTTTTTTGTATAAGTTTAGTCTGAAGTGGGGTTGAACCCAGGCAGACTACTTCAGCTATCGCCACCCACGCCATGTGGGCATTTTTTACAATCGGACGATTTAAATTCTTAAAACGATTTACGCTGTGTTGTATTTTTTAGGTTTCTGGTACAATTGAAGACTATCTCGCAGCTTAAATTCAATCATTGAGCACTTGCCAAGACAATTATGTAATTATGAATTTTTAGTTAATCCAAAAAAAAATTAAATAACCACCTCTTTGTAATAAGCAAATTTAGATCCAACCTCTTAAGTTTGGAGAGTCAATTATTATAATAAGCTGTATCGTTATAATACAATCGAAGGCATTTTCATAAATGTACACTTGAAAATACACTTAATATATCCCATTAAATGAATAACATAATGAGCAATATTTAATATGAATTGCTTCTGTACATTTTTTATCTCTAAATTCCGCAACATAGATATTTTATAAAGTGTAAAATTATCACGTACCACTTCAGCATAAATACATAGAAAGAAAGCAAATCTAACAATACATACTTCTGTTAAGAATTACGAAAAATAAATGAAAAAAAAAAAAATTACGAAAAGAAAAGCAATTGAGGGAGTACGCTTAAATGTCTTTAACAGCAGCAATGCTACAGAACAAAAAGAGCACAATGGCCATACAGTCATGTAGCCAGTTGAAAAAAGCTCGAAAAGATGCTACAAAAAAAAGGGCAATACACGCAGTATAGCAGCTCTTGAAGCACACATGTGAGTGGCTGCTTTAAGCGCCAGCTTAAGGGGTTATCTTTTGCACAATACCAGCAGTCATTTCTTTCAATTTTTCGTTTTTATGATTTTATCACAATATCCTGTCTTTTATTTTTTTACAGATTTTATTTTCTATTTATTTTCTTCTCTATTAAATATCTATCGTGCCATGTACTTGGTAATTTTTCAAACAATACAACTCAAATACACTCAACTTGAAAACATTCCATACAAAATTATTGGAACACATAAAGTAGCAATAATAAAAGTATTTAAAATAGAAACAATTGTTGTTACTTATTGCTCTGAAGTGCACTAAAGCTGGTAAAATGCTGACATAAAGTGCAAAAAAGGATACGTATCAGGGCACTACCACAGAAGATTCTCCAGGTCCAGCAGCTGAGCTGGATAAAACAAACAGGAGGATCATGTCATATTTAATTGTTATAAAGAACCCATTTTTTTTTTTGCAATAACAACAAAAAACTATTTAAATTAAAATCACAATTCTTTTGAGTTTAAGCTAAATAACGATCTAGAGGCTCAAATTAAAATTTACATTTTGCTTTCAGTTGTTTGTGGACCGGTATCCCAATTATTAACTAATCAATTGTTTGACATTTTTCAGAAATCAAAAAACCGCTCGCTATTTTTATTAATTAAAAGTTGTAACAATCCATGGGTCATAAAAGGTTTTTTTTTTTTTATCTGGGACCAGCCCCCAGGAGATGACTCCTACACATGCGAGGCATTGTGCTGGAACTATAGGAAAGGGATAGTGAGAGAAACGACAGGAGGTGAAGCTTATTTAATTATTTTGCAGCTCTGATTTTGCATGTTCTTTGTTTATACTCGTAGCAGTGCTGAAGCTTCGGTTGAGTGGCCATTTTTATTATTATTTTACTTCGCCGGTGCTATACAATAACGACGAAGGAGGGCGTTCTGATGTGCCAGTGAATTGAAGAATGCTGCAGCCGTTACTGTTCAGTGGCCAGTGACTATGCCTTCGCCACGTAAACCTTCCGACAACAACTGACACAAAGACGCACAAAATGCACATCAGAAAAAATGCGAGATGTTTTTTTTGACTCTGAAACTGGTGTTAAACCCAGGAAATTTTTCGTTTTGTCGTCAACGTGCAGAGCACTTCGACCATCGATACCCTCTTAACCGGTCCAATCTTAAGACTGAACCTGCGGAAAAAATTGGTTAAGTACTCATTAGAGTGCTCCTATCCACGGAAATCTTTAGTAAAAAGACAAAAGATTTATTCGACAACTGAAGAGAGGCCAGAAAGCCTTCATTTAGAAATTTCTAAAATCTAAAATCTTAAATTGAATCAGGGATTCAATCTTCAATTCAACTTTCTGTCGTAACATTTTTCTATGTCTTTTTACGTCCATCCTCACTTGAACTTGTGAAATAAAATTCAGTACAGTTTATTTTTAGATTTTTTATTTAATAATTTTTCTAGTTTTTTGACCTTTTTTCCTTTTTTTTTTATATTAATAACACTAATTATTTTAAGCCTAAGGTCTTTTTATATATTTTATATTTATTTCAATATTTCGCTACTCCTTTGTGTAGCTTCTTCAGGAAAATTGGTTTTTGTTTATAATCAAAAATGTTTTTATTTAAAATAAAAAAAGATTTTTTTTTAATAACAAAATAAAATATTGAAATTTTAACAAATTTTGTCAACTTTTATATTATGTTTACGATAACCGATTTCTTCGTTTCAATATATTTCAAGCATAAGAATATAAAAACGAAGCGACGATAAAAACGACAACGAAAACTACAGCACCAAGGAGAATATACCCGATTATGTAACTATTTTTTCATTTCTTCAACGTGAGTCAAAATAAATTACATATATAGACCAGCTAAACCATATAACAGACATAGATAAATAATAGTAGACAAAAAAAATTTGTTTTGTTTTAAAATAATAAAAAAATATAATAAAAAAGCGATGTGTTTTAATATTAACTGAGATAGCGGGTTCTTACAAATACCTTAGTCCGTCACTTCACATTCTACACAGTACTATTTATATTGTTTAATCTACGAAAAGTACAGGATGTCTGGTGTGGCGAATTTATATTTTTAAATACGATTATTTCGAAAAGTAATAAACGGTGCGGAGGGAGGCTGGTGCCGTTGGAATTCGCGATTGTGCGGATTTGTCATTGACGATGTCGCAGTGGTCGAGTGAGCATCGCGCGTTCGCTGTGGATACATTTTTTTTCTTACGTAATTGATTCTTACGTAATTGCTCGTCGACAATTTTGTTAAAAGTTCGGTATTCGGGGAATAAGTGATGGGCCGAGTGTAAATTTAATTCGCTCGTGGGTGCAGAGATTCCCACGGCCAGGGCCCAGTCGATCTTCAAGGACTCCCGAAAACATTCAACTGGTTGAAAGCAGTTTACGTGAAAATCCGCGACTTTTAATACGGAAAAGAGCAGCCTCACTGGGACTTCCAAGAGCAATTATTCATGGAATTTTTAAAAAGGAACTGTAGGATCTGGATGACATGCTCTTAAAAAAATAAAATCCGCATTTCCATTCTATCGTTCAATGCTCTTAATAAAACTTTGTGTCAATTATTAAGTTTTTTATTTAATATTAACTGAATTTATTTTGGGAATATTCATTTATATATATGATTCTAATTGTGCTTTTTCCCTTATAAACTATATGTGAAATTTATTATTACATACTTTATGATATTCCCATACAGTATGAAAAATATCATAAAGCATTTTATTACAAAATTAATTATTAAATTTTATTATTATTATTATTAGTATTAAATTTTGATATTCTTTTGTTTTGTTTCATTTTTTAATTTTTTCATTTGATTCAAAATACATTAGTTATGCTGGCCGATGGCAATCCTAGTGTAGATGAGAATAAAAAACTAAAAATAGAAATGTGAGTATGTTATAAAAGTAAACTCATGGATTGTTATGTTTTTGTTTATAGATTTTTTGGTTTGTATGTTTGATATTCAAACCAATTCTCGTTTGATTAATTGAATTTTAAACATATAGATCTTGGGTTTGTATTCAAGAATTAGGAAAATCTACTGATGAGCTAAGTAAGCATTAGCAAAATAGTACTATATGGATATGCTTTCCTCCTCAATTATTGAGTTGCTTTTGTAATAAAATGCTTTATGATATTTTTCATACTGTATGAGAAAATCATAAGGTATGTAATAATAAATTTCACATATAGTTTATAAGGGAAAAAGCACAATTAGAATCATATATATGTTTTTTAAGTTTAAAAATATAAAACTGCTACCAAACACCCTGTGCTATATGATAATCGATCAAATTGAACGTGACACATATATTTTCTAGAATATAATTGGAAATTTTATTAAAAAAAAACCAACTCGCTACCAAAAAAAATTACAATTATTTTCATAAACTCAATAGTAGCTACCTTGCCAACATATTCTTAATTCCCTTAACTAGAGTTCTATTAAAACAACGAAATCTTTATTTTTATTATTAATTTTTTTTTCTTATATTTCAGCTGCAATTGTCTATATTTTAAAAACCTTGTTTTTTTTTTGGTACTAAAACAAAATAGAAAAAAATGTATTTCATTTACCTTAAACTTTCGAGCACATTAAAATCCCATAAATGACATAAACGTCAGCGTCATCAACATAAAATTAAAATGAAGTTTAAATCGCAGAGTCCATCTCAGTCAGGTGCTGTTTATTGTGCCCACGGACATGGCTATTTTTTGTTTTTTTTTTTGTGTGCGGCAAGTACTTTTGTTTTTACTGCCGGCATAATACGAGTATTTACTCGTATTTTGTGGCTGCTGCAGACGATATGTTTTGTGTTTTTCTTTTTATTATCACAATTTAAATAATTAACTTTGTTTGTGTGTGTGACAGTTATTTAAACGATCGGCTGTTAAACAAAAAAATTACAGTAATGACAGCCAAATTATACTGAATGTCATAGAGTCAATTTTGTGGTGAAAGTTATTAGAGCGAAAAATAATATTAGAAAAAAAATTTGGCGTTACAAATTAAAATGTTGAAATATACTTTGGCATAATTTGTAATGAAAGTCAACATTTTGGAATAATTTTTATGAATTTTTATGTCTTGTGAAATTATGTTCAAAAAGTTAGAGGCAGGAGAAAATATTTATTTTCGTGTTCACAAAAATATTTCTGATTTATTTAAATATTTAAAAATTAAATTTTTAAATATTTCTGATGTATTTAAATATTTAAAAATTAAATTTTTTTAAGCAAATTTGTTACTTACATATTTGAAGGCCTAACTTCACTTTTCAAAAATTTCTCAATTTTGTTATATTCAGGTATGTGATGAAAATCGTTTTCGGGGTTAAAACGTTTTGAAATCGACAAATAGTGTGATGAATTTGTATGTGACGATTTGTTGTGACGATTTCATATTCCGTCTCGTTTCATTGAAAAAAAATACGTTTTTACCAATGAGACGCATTTCGATAATGCCAGTTTAAATTCGTTTTCAAATCGTTTAATTTTACTTGAACAAAATGTAAGGAAATATACAAAAAAAGTAAAAAAATAAATAAAAAATGATTATAAATCCGTTCTTATTTAAACGAAAATATTCAACAAATATATTTAAATAAATACAAGTTAATATAGAAGTGAAATTTAAAAATTTAAATACCCACATTTCATCTGGCAAATTTAAGGGATCCGATTTATCTTTTAAACGTTTTCTTAGAATATTTTCGCTATTCATCCTATTAGTTTTCTTCCAAGAAAATTAGCGAAACCGCATCAAAAAAAGGCATTTTATAAATAAAAATTATAAAATATGTTGATACAAATTTTATTTTGTTATTTTGTTTAAATATTTTACATACGTCACTCACATACATATTTTATTTATTACATATTTTACAGTTGTCTTATTAGATTTTATACAGTTGTATTGTGTGAATTCTTTAAAAACCTTTTTTTTTGTTTTTGCATTATTTAAATATTTTCTTTTAAAAAAATATAAAAAAGCTGGTATAGGTTTTGAATATTATTTGAATTTTTTCAGAAGCTAATCCAATTAACTCCACTTTAATTAAACGCATTGCTTTACTCTAGCGAAACTTCTCTGGTTTGTTTAAATTTTTTAAAACTAATACACCTAAACATAAATGAGGATTCAATTGAGCACAAGTTTTTCCAAAGTGGACACAGTGGACATTTACCAAATGATTCAGATTTTGCTATTATAGAGCCCATGTACAAAGACACAGCACAATATTTTTTGGCACGTTGACGGGTATGATAAAATTAAAAATTGTAAGTAGAAACCCCCATTTAATGTCATCAACATGAGCCATAGAGACAAAACTATTAGAAGATTCCATCACTAGAAGAAAAAAAACCAAGTCAAGAGTACCAATTAACTGGCTGCAAATAAAATTGATTAAATTAGAAAGATCCAAACCATACGGCATACAATTTAAATACATTTTCAACACACACGAAGAATTTCTTTCAATGAAAATCAGAAAAACTGGAGTTGGAGAACCGGTGTAATTAAAAAACGTAGAGCAACCACTACTGTTCTACACTTCGGGGGGAATAATTACAAAAGAAAAGAACAAGCACACGATGGACCTATTAAAATTTATACCGCCTATCAAACATGAATTCTACAAAAATTTTAAGACATCTAATACAGGGTGACGCAGAATGAGCTATATGGTTTGAATTCTTTATAACTTTTTCAATTATTATTTTTTTTTGTTTTTTTTTTTTTAGCATTTTGTTGTAAAGAAGACTTGCGGAATTAATTATGAATTATTACAAGATCGAACACAGCACATACTGCAGATGCCTCAATGGCTTTGTTCGGTGACATATTCGGCGAACGCATTTTTTTTCGCGCACAAGCGATTTTAATTGGCCTCCACATTCACCAGATTTAACAGGTCCTGACAGTTTGCTTTTGGGGATATTTGAAAGAAAGAGTGTACGTTAACAAACCAAGAACCATACTCCAAATGAAATGAAATCATGGCCATTACAGCCGAAATTTTGCGAAAAGTTATGGAAAATATGCTAAAAAGGAGCACATATGTGCGAAGCAGAACGTGGACACCACTTACAGGAAATCATTTTTCAAAGCCAATTGCAAAAAATTTAAAAAAAAAAATTATAATAATCGCATAAATAAAAACGTTATAAACCATTTAAACCATATGGCTCATTCTGCGCCACCCTGTAGAAATTGTAGTACGTCAGATGCATCTGAATGTATCGATTAGCTATATGATGAGTAAATATTTTAATACTTAGAAGAGTTAAAAATATTACTGTTTTTTTTTTTTTAACAAGCACTCAGGAGATGACCCTTACATATGCTGTTTATTTTTAAATAAATTCTGTTTTAGTTTTTTTATGTCTATTTAAAATGATATATTAGAATTAATACAATGTTACGTTATATAAATTTTTCTTAATACTTTTTTTAACCTTTTTTATTATTTTAACAATCTATTTTTTTAAGCTTTAAGGTTTTTTCTCTTTTTATTTATTATTTTTATATTTATTTTCGATATTTCGTTAACCTTCGGTTAACATCTTCAGGAAGTTTTTATTTTTTTTTTTTTTTAAACTTCCGAAGGTTAAAGCTTAAAAAAATAGATTGTTATATAAATTTACTTATAAATAAAAAAAATAAAAAAATTCAGTGGCTAAACCAAATAACTCCAAACAATGATATTTAATGTTCACAAAACTTATTAAAGAATTTTTTTATTTCACAAATTTTTACGTTAAACGATAATTTAATTTCTGAAGAGACGACTTAAACAACTTTTTTAAATTGCTATTATTTTCATGAATTTTAGAAATCAATTTTTTAAGAATTACCAATTTGCTCTACTTTTGGTATTGAGCTTTTTAGTTTCTGACACTTCCATTTGTTGAAAGCAGTTAGGTTAGGTGGCGGACCCTCGCCGAAAGAGAACGTCCCACTTAGGCCATAGCTGAAGGGTATATGTGGTAATCGAACCCGCACCTCGATATCGATAAGACTAATGCTCATGTACTAGGCTACGGCGGCAACCTCTGTTAAGGTTTAAGTTAATAAATTTCATAAGTTACCAGATATTAAACCAACTTATTTAATCTCGTCCACTTATATTTAGATATTGTTACGGTAAGCCAGCTGCAAAAAATTTGGTTGCTTTTTTTGGTTATATCAACAGTTCTTTTTCAATGCAGCGCATGTGTCGGGGTCATCCCCTGAGTACTGGTCCGATATACAAAGAAAACATTGAAACATTGCCACCTGATTAAATCTCTAACTTTTAACTATATCAATGACATGCCCTTTTATACATTCTCTTGCATATGTATGTCTGTCTATACACTGTACACTTACACACATACGAAGAGCACATTTAGTTACATTCATTTTGTAAAAATCCACACCCTGAATAAATGCAGCTCATTTGGTATGAGTGAAACTTTTGAAACTTGATTTTTCGTTTAGTCAACTTTTGTAAACTCTTACATACAGACATCCGTAGACTTTCAGACTTTCATGCAGAGGTGTGCATGTGTGCGTGTGTGTGGATGTAGCAAGGACAGTTGAATGATTGCAAATATGGACAGCTCTCTGGGGATTGTAAATGGTTTTTAAGCGTGAGTAACGCTAGAGATAAGACTATATGTAACCATCAACTAACACTTGTTCGTTTTTATTTTGATAAAGTGTCTTTAGTTTTACGGTTTCGACTGTTGTTTCGCAAATGACACTGATTGATGGTTAGTGATGAGTCTGCGATGACTTTGATAATTGAAAGAGAGAATTATCTGTAGGTATGTGTGTTCACAAACTTTGGCAAGTTTTGCCTTTTGGACGTAGTTATACACATATACAAATAAATAAACGGTGAAAGCTCTACTATCGAAGATCTCTTAGATTTGTTCAAAATTGCCTGTCGACTAACTAAAGGGGGAAAAAAAACGCTAAGAAAACCTAACAAGGGGGACCAAAAACTCCCACTTCGCCTCCCTCTAACGCACACAAATTTAGTCGAACCTTGCTGTCGAGCTTCCACTGTATATAGTATATATACATATTGTTAGAAAACTATTAAAAAATATTTTGTTTTTATTTTTGGTTGTTAATGTTGGTTTTTTTTTTCTCCCATGAGCGTAATAAAACTTAAAGCGAATGTTATTATGAGGAATGTTTCTAAAATAAAAATCCACTACAAGGGATTGTTAAGGATTAAATGGCATTTTGATTTCAAAATTTTGTAAATTTAAAAAACGCTTTTAATATACATAAAATTTAAGATTTAAAGCGAAATAAAGAACAATGTTCTGTGGCGGAATAAAAATACAACAAATTTAAAAATAATCTTTGTTCAGATAACTCTCCCCCAAAAAGGTTAAAAGGAGTAGAGTTAAAAAAAAAAAACAAATGACTTAAGAAATTTTATACAGTTTTAATTTCATATCGAACAGGAAAATTAACATATTCCAGTTCTTCCAAAAAGAATTAATTTTTTTTACGGTCTGCATTAACATATTAGTTGTGTTCATTTACTAAAAATTTTTACAAATTTGTAACAATTGTTTCTAGAAAGTGTTCATTAATTTGCAACCAGATAGAGCGTCAAAAGAGCGTAAAAAATTGAGAGGCAGAAAAATTCTTTCAAGTTTTTACAAGTAAAATTTTTACTTGCAATAATTATTCAAACAGCTGTTTTGCATTTGTGTTTACAAAACAATATTTCTAAATTAAGTTAAAAATAAAAATATTTCGGAAAATTTAAGAAATTGTAAGTAAATGTAAACTTTTAAAATGATAAAAAGTATTAAAAAGATAACAAATTTATTTTCGTGTAACTTAGGAACAACAGAAGCAAAATCAGATGTCTAATGGAATTAAACTAAGCATCTGGGACATTAGTGGCAAAGCATGTTCCGGCAAACAGACCAGCTGTTATATTTAGTATTTAGTATATATTACAGTAAGCTGGCAAATAATTCAATTAGTTCAGATATATATTTGCAAATAAATTTAAATTAGCACATAATTTATTAAATTACTTTTTTTTACTGCTTTTGGGGTTTAATGCTGGCAGCAACATGATATTTTATTTTTGATAAAGCTTTTTTTTATTAAAATGAAAATGAAAATGCTTAAATTTGTTTCCTTTTTTCCGTTTTTCGGCGGCTGTTTATTATTATATTTATTAAATCAATTAATAGAAGGGTTTTTTTTGGTGAATATTCGCTTTAAATATTTTAGGAGCAGATTGCTATAAATTTGTGAATATGCTACAAAAAGTAATAGAGCAATTTTTTTTTTCTTTCTTTTTTATCTGGGACCAGCACTCAGGAGATGACTCCTACACATGCGAAGCATTGTACTGGAACTATAGGAAAGGTATAGTAGGAGAAACGAGAGGAGGTGAAGCTTAATTAATTATATTTACAGCTCTGCTTTCGCACGTTCTTTGTTTATAGTCGTAGCAGTGCTGAAGCTTCGGTTTAGTAGCCATTTTTATTATTATTTTACTTCGCCGGTGCTACACAATACTGACGAAGGAGGGCGTTCTGATGTGATTGTGGATTGCTATCAGCTGAAGCCGGTATAATTCAGTGACCAGTGACTATGCCTTTGCCACTGAAACCTTCCGACAACAACTGACACACACAAAGACACACTAATGCACATCAGAAAAATGCGAGATGTTTTGTTTTTATTTTAAAATTTTTAGTCTGAAACTGGGGTTGAACCCAGGTCTGTTTTTGGATTCGTAGTCAACGTGCAGACCATCCATCGTGCCATTTTATTTGCAAAAACTGATATATCTTACAATTTCGTGTGTCAAAAGCATTGCTATGTATAGGCAGGCTGTTATAACGTATAAACTAATTAAAAATAGATATTTTATTCATTCATTTTATTCAAATCACCCTTCTCTTGTTTAGCGTATTTCGACTACGCCTAGTATTAGATTAAATGAAATTGCAAAACTTTTCATTATTCTAATACAAGCCGTACTCGAAAAACGCCAGTCACGACAATGCTGAATATAATTGACCACAATCACAATAGTTTTATAATAATAAATATATAATAATATAGATAACAAACAATTTGTCCAAAAAATATATGGGGGCAGTTAATATTAAGTACTCATATATACCTATACATTACAACACTACTTGAACTTGCAAATTTTAGCTAGTAAAGCGTTCATTTACTTTTTCACATTTTTGAGAGTAATTTTGGAAAATTTCTTGTTACTCTCTCGTTGTTAATTTTTACTAGTAAAGTAAATGAACATACCTATTGTACTTTGTTTTTTGTTACACCAAACAATTTTATTGCATACTTTTGTGCTGTTATTTAAACAGAACAGGGCGATTCAGATTAGTTTTGAGATTCCGCTTGCCTTTCTTTTTGTTTTAGAAATTTAAACACGTTTTTATTATCCTCAAAATAACAAGAATGGAAAATTAAAAATGAATTGATTTATAGCTTTTAGTTGTTATAGAAAAAATTCCTTAACACGAAGCAACGACATTTTTATCATATTTTTATGCAAAGAAAAACCCCCAACATTTATGTATGTACATAAAATCATAAGTAGATCGTGCTTAGGAAAACTTTCACGTACTGCCAATGTCTACAATCATAATTCCTACTTTGTTCACGTCTTTAAAAATAATGTCATAAGCTTATCGCTTATTTAGTGTTTATAATAAAATTATAATTTTAAAAGAAATTGCTGCACTTCAAAGGAGATACGGAACAGAAAACATTCAGATTCTGTTGTGCCTCAAAAATATTAAATATGAAACTAATGGTTTTGAATAATTTTAAAATTTTTGAAATCACAATGTTACATTTGAATGAGTATTTAATCTTTGATTTCTCTATCCTGCTTGCTAACGAAATATGCTCTCTGCTCGAAGACTTGAATATTTTGTCTCCACTTTTCGCTATACGAACTTTTTGTTAAGCCCTTTTTTAGCTGCCAATAAATAAATTAATTTTTGCATTTTCATTGACGACGAAAATATCTTGGCGACACTGATGACAAAAATAAATTAATAATTGTCATAAATTTTGCAATACGTTGTATAAAACTCATAAACATAAAAAAAAACTGTATAAAGAAAATATTCTTTTAGTGCAAAGCAATGCTTTTATATTCCTTACAATGCCTACTAACAGAAAAATATATTCCTCTAATTTTTAATAAATTATTTATTGGAATTTAACCCTGGATGGGAACTGTCAATAAGAAATTAAATCAAAATGTTACCGAAGTGCACTAAATACGTATGAAGTTGATTCAACGAAAAGTATAACAATATAACAAACAACAGCTTCGCTAACAAAAAGTTATTCAGCATAGTCGGCCTTAGGCCGGGCTAAAGAATTTTCCCCTCGGCTTCGCGAACAAAACCCACTGGCGCCCCATCTAATTTCCTTTCCCATTAGCTGAATCGCCCTTGAACTAGATTTAAGTGAAAAATTTTAAGAAATTGAACACAATTTAAATTTAAATAACTCCCCAAAAAATTAAATAAACACCTAAAAATAAAATAAAATTAATTAACTGCCATATGAAATTCTTTTGGGTGGTATTTCATTACACTAGTTAACAAAATTAAATTTTTTTTCATATACATTTAATGAGTGATAGAGTTCTTTATGTATTTTCTTCCGCTCAATTTGAAAATCAAGGTTATTTTTTTTTTGTTATGGAACAGTTTTTGAGATTTTGTAATTTTTTAATTTTTTCTAACTTTTTTCACTTGACAAATCATATCTCGAGCTAGAAATGTCCGATTGGGTTGCTCTTGGTACCCAAATGCAAGGTATTGCGCTGACAAACAAATATGTATAATCGGATCTTTGATTGGTAATGCGGTTCAAAATATATCAATGAAAATAGGGCACATATTAAAAAAAAAAAACATCATATTTTACAGTGATTCTGTGCCGACGGAAAAGCACAAGTCGTTAAAAAACGTCTGATTTCTGTTCATCTTCTGTTATTTTTTTTTTTTTTTTTTTTATCTAGGACCAACACTCAGGAGATGACTCCTACACATGCGAAGCATTGTGCTGGGAACTATAGGAAAGGGATAGTAGGAGAAACGACAGGAGGTGAAGTAGCCATTTTTATTATTATTTTACTTCGCCGGTGCTACACAATACTGACGAAGGAGGGCGTTCTGATGTGATTGTGGATTGCTATCAGCTGAAGCCGGTATAATTCAGTGACCAGTGACTATGCCTTCGCCACTGAAACCTTACGACAACAACTGACACACAAAGACACACTAATGCATATCACAAAAATGCGTGATGTTTATTTTTATTTAAAAAATTTTTTTTTTTTTTTGTCTGAAACTGGGGTTGAACCCAGGTCTGTTTTTTGGTTGTGTAGTCAACGTGCAGACTACCATCCATCGTGCCATCGCCACCCTCAAAGAACGAAAGAACTAAGACCAATCAGAAGAAAATTGACCGAAAAATTACAAAGTTATAAGCAATTGAGTGAATAAATTCAAATCCCATATTTTGCGAATATTTTATTTTTTCGATTTATTTTTTTGGGTTTAAACGCTTGCAATACATTCTTGACATTTTTGTCTAGTTGTGGCTCTTGCTTTGTCTTCGTCAACATTGCTTCATTCCAAAATTCTTGATAACGCCGCTCAATGGTCTTAATTTTCTGGTGAAATCTCTCGCCGTGTTCGTCACTTATGTACGACGCCAACATTGTCCGGAAAGAAATTCAAATGCGAATGCAAAAAATGGATTTTTAGAGACATATTTATGCCTGTAAGAAATAAATAAAATTGGAAAAAACAATACAATAGAAAACAACCAGGAATGAAATTAAATAATGGCATTCCGTAGCCATCTTGTTGTAGTTCTTCAGCAAATCGATAATAATTTTCTCGTAATTATTTAAAGCAAATTATCTTCGAACGAAAAACGATTTATTTATTTATTTATTTTTTTCAGAAAACTAAGTAGAGGTTTTCTGCTGCAATTTTGTGTAATATACAGTCGAACTTCTCTATAACGTAGCAGTTGGGAACCGTCAAATTTCTACGTTATAGAGAAACTGCCGAAAATTTTGACTACATTTTTTTTATGTAGAAAATATATTTATTAAGACAAAAAAAAATTGTTTTTACATGAACACATTAATGTTGTTTTTATTAATACATACATATGTGACTAAATTGATGCAAAAAATCGATTGCTAAAAACTTCGCAATAGAGAGATTATTTAGTGTGAAAAATTCTATTTCGGTCTTAAAAAATTGTACGTTACAGAGAGAACTTCGCTATAGGGAAGTTCGTTATATGTACATCAAAATGTATGAAAATACTCACAAAAATGTTGTGTTTACGAATTTTATTTGTTATAGAGACGATTTCGTTATAGAGAAGATTTCGTTATAGAGAAGTTCGCTTGTAGATATATAGATAATATAGATTACTTAATAAATCTAATAAAAATAATTTTCCAGTCCCTGTTGGCTAATTTTCTTGCATAGATGCAATATAATTGCTTTAATTCCAACAGACAAAATTAATAAAGGAAAACTGCCAGACAATTCATGCTGCGCATCAGATCCATAGAAATTGTCACCCCTCCAGCACTTTTATTCTTTTATTTCTTAAACTATACTTGAATATAATTTTTTTACCGCAAATCCATTGAACAATCTCAAAGTCAATTACTTATGCAAATTTTTGTAACAATACAAAAACACACCAACAAACAAACGTACAATTCCACTGATTTTAGTTTTAATTATAAAGAGCTTCTACGCAAAAAAAAAAAAAACTTAATAAAAAATGTCCATGGAAAATGTAATTACAAGACATGACCACTAACCAAATACGAATGAGCGCAAACTACACCAACCAGCAGAACAATGGGCATTGAAAATAAGTAAAAAATTTTTGAATTAAAATTAAGAAAAAAGAACAAAAAAGTGTCAGGGAAATATCAATGCATTTCTGTTTAATAGCAAATAGTAGGAGAAAAAAATAACGAATATCTAATTTTTTTTTTTTTCTTAGACCAGCACTCAGTAGATCACCCCTACACATGCGATTTATTGTGCTGGAACTATAGGAAAGGGATAGCAGGAGAAATTATAGGAGGTAAGCTTCTGTATCTTACAATACTGCTTTTTGCACGTTTTTGGTTTTTACAGCAGTGTTGTAGCGTCTCTGATTTGAAGGAGACGTATTAAATTTTTAAAGCTTCGTTTTTAGTGGCCATTTTTATTAATTATTTTACTTCGTTCTGAGGTGCCTGTGTGTTGGATACAGCTGAAGTTGTTACGGTTCAGTGACCAGTGACTATGCCTTCGCCACTGAAACCTTCCGACAACAACTGACACACAAAGCCACAGAAATGCACAACAGAAAAATGCGAGATGTTTTTATGAGTCTGGAACTGGATTTGAAAATAGGAAAATTTGTCGTTTTGCAGTCAACGTGCAGACTACTTCTTGTTTTTCGAATTATTCTAGAAATCTTTTTATCATGGGAGTGAGAACATAAAAATATTTGTCGAGTCATCTGCAATTCGTAGGAATGATAATTTATTTGCCATATGACATTCCGCAGGACCTACAACATCAGCTACTTTAACTACTTCTTTTTCAACAACAATGCTTGACAGTCGATTTTTTATATTCTTTTTTTTTGCTGCCTAAGACAACATATATTTTATGTAAGATTTTTTATGGAAATGCCCATATACTGATTTTACCATTAAAAAACAAAAGCCTCCGTGCACAATGATCATATTAATTAGCTGTTTAACTGAAAATCATACTTATTTTGCATATTGTTTAACAGTCACTTTACTTTAAATGTTTATGGCAAATAAAAGTTGAATAAATATGTGTAAAAATTATACATGTATTAAAGGAGGAAAGAAAAAGCTTCCAGAGTACATGTGCTGCCGCTACAATATCTTTAGCACTTTGGCACTTTTGTATGTAATTTGTTGCACATGTGTTCGTTGACTCGTATGCAATTTTATTCCTTTTGTTTAATATATTTTTACAATGTGTTATCTGCCCTGTAAAATGCTTCATTCCCCTCTCTCTCTCCCTACTTTTTTTTCGTTTTGCTGCTCTGTTTAAGTATTTGAAGTGCCTTTATTATATAATAACTTTTTACTGATATTGTCTCTTCGAGCACAATACAAACAAAAAGTTGCTGACAAACACTCGGCAATATGTTGTTTCTTTGTGTTCCAGCTGATTTTATTGACAATATAGTTTGTTGCAAAAATATGTCACAAAATATACGCAAGAGGAAAAAGAAAATATTTAAACGTGTTGATGAACAGGCAAAAATCTGTAAAATGCAAATAGAAATTTGTATTAAAGAGCTGAAATCTTATGAGCAGCAGCAGCAGCAGCCTAAGTGAACTAAATGTAGCATTTGGAATACAATTCCAACATTAAATGCCAAAGAAAAGTTCCCCCGAATTTTTGCTGTTTATATTGCATAAATGAATATACTGATTTAAGTGGGGAACTGATTCCCTGCATGCATTTAACATAACGAAACGCAGTTCAGTGAAGTTTACTGGTTGGTACCTTCACTCCAGCAATTATTCTTTGTTAAACGAAAACAAATGTAAAGATTTATGACATTTTTATTGTTCGTAATAAAAATGCAACACACTGTTACTAATGTTTTACTTGCGCTAAATTCATGCTAGATTTTTTTTTTATGATTCTAGTAATTTTTATACAAGAAAAATGAACTAAAAGAACAATTTACACCACCCTCCATGAATGGAACTATTTGCAGGATATTGCATTTCTATTTTTATGCTGTATGATTTCAGCTATACATATGCATATGGGCATTTCCACAGAAAGGCCTACCAGGATCGAAAATTAATATGTCCATAAACAAATGATTTTTTTCTAACATTCTATAAGAAATTTTAATTATATTATTAATTGACCTTTTTTATTATATTTTTTGCAATATATTTATTAAGCTTGAGGTCTTTTTTTTTTTTTTTTTTTTTTTTTATTTTATTTGGTTTTATTATTCGATATATAAAGAATAATATATAAATATAATATATATATAACGAAATATCGAATAATAAAACCAAATAAAATAAAAGAAAAAGACCTCAAGCTTAATAAATATATTGCAAAAAAAAAATTCTATAAGAAATGTTAAACATTTAAGAAAATTATATATTTTCAGTTTGTGGTGTAAAATTATATATTTTCAGTTTGTGGTGTTTGTTATTTTCAGAAAATTGCTCTGGAAACTGAAAATTTATTTAAAATATGTAAATTAATAACACTAATTATTTTAAGCCTAAGGTCTTTTTATATATTTTATATTTATTTCAATATTTCGCTACTCCTTTGTGTAGCTTCTTCAGGAAAATTGGTTTTTGTTTATAATAAAAAAAATTTTTTTTTTAAATATAAAATTATAAAAATTTATAAATTATAACAAATATACCAGTCGATTTTATAATTTACTACAAAAGGAAAAGACATGTAAAATATTTAGGAATTTAAATGATTGAGAAATAAATAAAAAAGTTTATTTATTACATACCAAAACCTAAAATTTATATACAAAAATATCCAAAAAAATAATAAGTATAAATATATTCACAGTTAATACAATTTAAACTAAAGAAAATTTAGATAAGACTGTATCAGAGCATAACCTGTGTGAAGATCAATTTCGAAATTTAAACCCTAGACACAAACCAACTGCCTTAACGGAGCTCTGTTAACGTATTAACGGAGTCCTCTGTTAAACATGAAAAATCGAGATGTACCTATTCCAAATGGAACTGTGCTTACATTTTTGCAGCAAATGGATACAAATTAAAGGAGCAAGTAGTTTATCCAATCCCCTTCACAAAAATATAAACTGGTATCCCCAATATGTCAAGGAATCCTGTTACTTTTGCAATTTGGAATTTATAGCTATAAATATATTTATATATATATATATATATATTTATAGCTATAAATTCCATCAATTTCCATCCGTCCATCTTTCTGCATTCTCCAGAAATTCTTCCTCTAGAGAAATTCTATATTTTTGTAATTTCAGTAAAAATGCT
This sequence comes from Dexiosoma caninum, assembly GCA_963924685.1. Classification (NCBI taxonomy): domain Eukaryota; kingdom Metazoa; phylum Arthropoda; class Insecta; order Diptera; family Tachinidae; genus Dexiosoma; species Dexiosoma caninum. The sequence goes on from OZ004727.1 coordinate 14,396,050, forward strand.
TTTTTTTAAGAAAACACCTAATGTTAGAAGTTTCGGCCATTGGACATCATAAAGGGCCACAACAGCTATAAATTCCATAAATTTCCATCCGCCCATCTTTCTGCAGTTTCCTGGAATATGATGCATCTTCTAAAGAAATAGGCATTTCTTATTTGCAATCTGATGTTCCATTTCTAAACGAAAATCAACATTAAATACCAAAAATAAAATGTTTCTATATAGAATATGTATAAGACCGATAATAACATACGGATGCCAAATATGGTCAACAAAATGCGCGACAACTTATTTAAAAAAAAACTGCAAATTATCCAAAATAAAAATCTAAAAATTATTTACAAGTCACCAAGAACTTACCGAACCAGTCGCCTCCATACAAAATTCAAAGAAGATTTATTTTCAACAGTGACCAGTAAAATTACACTAAGATTTGAAAGTCGCAACAGTTATTCAAATTATAATATCAAGTAGTAGTCAAGTATCTAGGGATGCACATTGATAGACGGCTAACATGGAAACAGCACATCGATGCAAAATTAACTCAAATGAAATTAAAAGCAACTCAACTAAATTGGCTTATTGGTCGAAATTCTGTGCTAAAACTGGACTGTAAACTTTTGCTTTACAAAGCAATTTTAAAACCAATATGGAGCTATGGTATCCAGCTATGGGGCACTGCCTCAGCTTCCAATATAGAAAACATTCAAAGGTGTCAAAACAAAATACTGAGAATGATAACAGATGCGCCGTGGTATATAAAAAATTCTAACATACACAAGGATTTAAATATTCCGACAGTCAAACAAGAGATAACAACATACGCAACGTCATACCTAACCAAACTCCAAGATCAACCAAATATACTAGCCCGAAATATTTTAAGCGAAAGAGGGTTCATTCGACTGAACAGAAGGGATACTCTTTCCCTAGCCCGAACGTAGTAGACGCGGAAATAAAACTATACGAGCAATAAATAATTTTGTACAGCTAGGCTGTACTTAATAATAATTAGCAATTAGTTCTTAAGATTTGAATAGTTATTGTTAGTTCAATTGATTTTGAATATTCAATAAATAATATATATTGTGTAAAAAAAAAAAAAAAAAAAAAAAAATTTACATAAAATAAGAGGTTTGCAGAGTTAGCGCTTTGACATCTTCAACCCTGAAGATCTCACAAGTGCTGGCGTTGAAACTTCTTAAAATTTCTCTTTTGTAAAAATAAGATTTTTACTATCTTTTTACCTTAAAAATGTAAATAATTTACTTATAGAATAGTTTCCTCTAATTATTTTAAATGAACTTCATTTGTTGAAATACTTTTTAGGTAAAACCTCTATATTATCTGTATAAAAGAATTTTATTTATTATATTTTAAAGTGCTGTGATGATAGATAAATAAATAATAATAATAATAAAACTTAAGAAAATTTTTATTACAAACATTGTAGGAAAACATGACCCGTGCTAAATTATAGTAAAGATTGTTGAAAAATCAGAAACACAAATATTTAAATATGACTACCATCAGTGGAAAGCCATATTGATATATTTTAATTAAACAAATTTTTTTAATTTTTCTAAATGCAGTTGAAAGCGACTTTTAAATTTTGTCCCGTTCGTGATACCATCCATGTCCATATTGGTTACACAACTGAAACAAAAAATCGATAAAAGCTACATTTTGCACTATTTACAGTGTCATTAATGTGCTATAAAAAAAAACGTAGAAAAGAAAAAGAAACTTTGAGATTTCTTTATTTTACCTCACTTCAAAGGCAAGCGAGTGTCCCGTTCTATATCGTGGAATTGCCCATATGTGTGTGTACATCAATATATGCATGTACATATAAAAATTTATATTGTTGGCATTTGTAGTGTGTAAAATTTACGATGCTACTTAGGCTATACGATACATTAGATATGATGAAAAGCAATTGGCCATTTTATGTTCGCAAGTCTAATAGGCGACTTTTACATACTGAAGCATTAAAGTTATTCAGACATCTGTATGTTCAGATTATATTTTTGCATTGTTTTGCGGCTCAAACACTATTTGTTTTGTTATTTTTTTCTTTATTTTACTTTTTATATTAAACATGAAAATTCTTCAGCATCAACCTAATAGTCTCTTCTAAAATTTTACAGAAATGTACTGCACGATAATTTTTTTTTGGAATAAATTCAGAGCAATAAATGTAAGTATTTCAGGAAACAAAACTATCAAGTCACAAATGTAACATAATTCAGATTTATTTAATTTAAACAAATTGCAACAGATATTTCTGCTAAATATTATTTATAGTTTTGACTGTTGTAAAAAAAATGAGAATTTTTGAAATTAAATTGAGAAATAATTTAAATTTAAAATAATAATACTAAGAAAAGCGTGGTTAAAATGTTGCAAACAAAAAAAAAACATACATTAAGAATATGTTGACCTTGTAGGCCAGTCCTTTAGCTTCGCGCTAAACTAAACCGAAAATCGATTTGAGGAGCAGAGAAACGAAGCAACTAAAAACAAATGTTTTTTACAAACTTTGGTAAAGTTTGCGGCATTCGATACATTTTGTAAGTGTTCAAAAATTAATAAATATCGAAAATTGTTTTAATGCAGACTTTTGGAGTTGTTAAAAAAATTATAAACGATTTTTTCGCAATTTTTTTCAACGAATTCTCTCGAAGGAATCACCCAAGTAGGCAACAATTGACGTTTCTTTTTGATTTTAAAAGCTATTTAAAATTAGCATTTCATCGGCTTAACGCATCATTTTCCCAATTTCAATGAAAAAAGTAATGAGAAAATTCCAATAGAAATTGAGAATTACAATTTCAAATTGAGAAATTTTCAAAAGAAATTGAGAAAATTGAGAGTTGAAATTGGGAAAATTCCAAATGTAATTGAGAATTTCAATTTCAAATTGAAAAAATTCCAAAAGAAATTGAGAATTTCAATTTCAAATTGAGAAAATTTCAAATGAAATTGAGAAAATTCTTAAAGAGTTGAATGACATACCTGTTGACCACTAAAAATAATGAATAGTTTAGGTTAGGTGGCGGACTCTCCCTAAAGGAGAACACCCCAATTAGACCAGAGCTTAGGCCTATTGTGATACCGCAAGCTGTTCACCACCGGGGATCAGACATTCACCACACAAAAAAACCCCGATTCCAAAATAAATCCCGCTATTGCGGAAATCCAAACCCAGGAGAGTTCAGTCAATGATGACAGCAAATGTGAGGCGAAGAACCACCGCCGTTTCATGGCAAGAGCTAGGCAATGGCACATGAGGCGAACCACCGACTCCTCCTCCTCTTCCTCCTCCTCCTACACCTCCTCCATAGAATCACAGCTCCTTTTTTATCTTAGACCAGCACTCAGGAGAATACTATTACACATGCAATGCATTGTGCTGGAACTAGAGCAAAGGGATAGTAGAGGAAATGACAGAACGGGAAGCTTCACTATCTTACAACTATGCGTTTTGTACGTTCTTTGTATTATACCAGTGATGTAGCGCCGCTGATGTCAAGCAGATCTATTAAATTTTTTAAGCTTCATTTTAGTAGCCGAGTAGCATGTCGCGGCATGCCTTTCAGGAGAATCGGTGGAAACCGCGACAGTGCGATTAATGACTATACGATTAGTTCTCTTCCCATCCAGGTTAGAGCAGCAGAGTCTAGCAATACTCTACGTCCCCTCATGCTAAACACAAAACTGGGCCACCGCTTACACTGTCCGAATGATACCCAGTTTGACGGAAGCAATCGGAACAGCTATGCCCGTCAATAGTTCGGAAATTGCGATTCCTGTGCCCTTCTTGGCCAAGCCATCAGCAACACAATTACCAACGACATCTCTATGTCACGGGATCCATATAAGAGTCACCGTAGAAAGGTCTGAGACTTCCCAGAGAAAATCGCGGCATTCATGGACGAGGACCGAATTCGAAGTTGCACCCACGAGCGACCTGAAAGCAGCCTGGCTGTAAGATTAAATCCGAAGATTGTCAGGAAAAATTCAGCTATCCAACAGGCATTGCTGGATGTAAGTATGTGTGTATGAGCATGACCTGCGCCGGAAATACACTGCAGTGGTCAGGCAGCCTATACGAAAGCCTAATATGTCAGGAGCCCTTATGGATATACCACAGCCACCCTACTCAGCATCCGGGAGCCGTCGGTATACGCCTCAAGGCCATTGCTAGGAAGCTCCGGATGGCCAGACCAGGAGTCCCTAGTACAAATCTCGCAGCCAATAGTCCTATCAAGAAAGTTAATTACAATATACTCACATATAATAAAAACATCCCTCATAGAAACTAACAGCAGTTATTAGTTGAGTAGAAAAAAGATAAAAGTGATGATACTTCTTGTTGACAGACCTCGGCAATTAGAGCACACGCGGCAATATTTATTATCAAAATCACTTCATGACAACTTGGGGTTATAAAATAATGTTATATATGAAATCGCACTTTAAGTTGTTTAACTTATAGGGCAAGCGTGCTAATTATTTTTTTGATGAGTTGTAGCAACGGTCGCCACGTGTATACATGTACAGTCTTCTGTTTTATTTTTAATTTTCTATCACGACAGTTGAGTGGTTAATTTTTTTTCATTATTTAATTCATTTTATTTATTTTTCTATTTGTTTTACTAAATCTACTTAAAATCAACTTTGTTTTAAAACATCTTTTTAAAAATTTGAAACATAATAATTCTTTTCATCCCTGAATTTTAAGTTTCATATAGAAAAGTTTTTCTTGTGACACTTTAATGCATTTTTGTCGTCTTGCTTCTCATACAGTTATTTTCTTATTTTGCTTATTTTTCTTCTACAAAAACTAGTTGTTTTGCGGAAAGTAATTAAAATTGTAAAATCCTAAGTAGGAAACTTTAAATATCTACTAATGCCGTAAATACCAACTTTTTAAATCACATAAGAATAAAGTAAAAAAAAAATCAAAAACAAAATGAAACAGCAAGTAATCAACTTTACACAATTTGGAAATAGTCACACTTTTTACCTCTTTATCCTGAGAGCAGTAAAAATAGCAATTAGGAAAAAAGTGGTTAAACTTTTCCAGTTTAGTTTGTCAAGTGGTAAGTAAGGGGGAAGCAATTTCGTTCAAAAACCTAAACAAGCATGCCAGGGGTTTTTCTATTTATTAAACTTTATGAAAAATAATTAATTTCACGGTAAATTCGTATTTCGTATGCAAAAAGGATTGCCAATTGAGACGTAGCAGCGTTGAGGTACTCTTTTGAATGCTCTATTGTATTATGAATGCTCTATTAAAGCTGTCATTTCACTGTGAATGACAAAATACTAAGTAAGCAAGACATTTGCATCACGGAAAAATACACGAAAGAACAAAGTTTATAAATATTATCTGGTATTATGGAATTCTTTAAGAGTTTTTACTTGAATTTTCAGTTGCAAGTGATAAACTCTGCGTGCATAAATTTGATTTCACATTAACTATGTGGTGCTGGAAAGAGTTATTGTACAACAATCAACAATGCAACAATGCACGTTTTTTGTCCGCGATATTTCAAAAACAACTGATGCTAATATTTTTTTTTTTTATCTGGAACCAGCACTCAGGAGCTAAACCATACACATGCAGAGGATTGTGCTGAAACTAAAGAAAATAAATAGTATTAGAAATGACAGGAGGTGAAGCTCCACTATCTTGCAACTCTGCTTTGGTACGTTGTAGCGCCTCTGATGTCAAGCAGACCTATTAAATTTTGAAACTTTGTTTTAGTAGCCATTTTCAGCAATTATTTTACTTCGCCGGTTCTCTGCAATACTGACGAAGGAGGATTGAATATAGTTGAAGCCGTTATTGTTCCGTGCCTTCGCCACAGAAACCTCGCGATAACAGCTGACACAATGTCACACAATGCACATCAGAGAAAAATATCAGATGTTTTTAAAAGTATGAAGCTGGGGTTGAACCTGGAAAATTTCTCGTTTTGTAGTCAACGTGCAGACTACTTCGACCATCGTCACCCTCAAAGAAGATGTATTTTTTTTTTGATTTTAAATACAAAGTTTGTTCTCACCAAAAACAGAAATTTAAATTTAATAATTGTAAATCAATTATTAATATAATTAAAATTATTATAATTATAAATTATTATAATTATAAATAAAAATATTATAATTAAAATTATTATAATTATTATTATTAATATAAAAAAAAATAAAAAAAAAAAAATATAATTAAAATAAAAAATTAATAATATAATTAAAATTGTAAATCAATAAATATAAACAAGTTTTTGACATTTGAAGCACAGCTGTAGGTACAGCAAAAAAATTGCCAGCTGTTTTAAAAACCCCAATTACTTTCATACGCGTGGGATGCTGACATGTATAAGAGATGCCGGACCACTTTTAGCAATGACAACTTTTCAGGCGCGAATATATTGATTAAAATAATACAATTCGTTCTCAGGAATTGAACATCTCCATGAAACAAATTGTGGTATATTTTGCGAAAAAAAAAAACAACAATGGATGGTAACTTCAACTTCATTGTATATCGTTAGGTGAAATGAAAAACTACGTAACTAGCATTTTAACTTACTTTTACAGGAGGAAAAAAAAAACTTTTTAATATATTACACATATTTATAGATATACGCTTCTATATACACTTATCAAATAGCTAATTTTTATTACACAAAAAACGTGAAAGTTTTTGCGGACAAGCAATATTATGCTAATGTGCATCATAATCAGAGAAAAAAATCAATTGGTTTTGTATTTCAACTCTAACGATATACAAAATATCAATGCAAATTGCTACAAAAGTCTGCTTTGCTCCTCGGCACTTACAAAAACTAAAAATAATTTAATTTCTTGAAAACTATATATGTATATATTTTGTTTTTATTATAATTTAAACATAAGAACTTGTTTCTTTCTACTCATGCCTGGGCCGCAGTAATTGCAAGAGAAAAGGAAAATATACATCGTAATTATTTAAAGCAAATATTTTTCTTAATCAAAATTACAAAGAGAAAAAAGAAGAAAAAATTTTCCATACCCCTTGAAAGTTTCGAAGAAAACTTGCTTTGGAAAATACTAATTAAACTAAACAAACGCAATTCATTTCTAAAGAAAACATCTCTTTATTATATGTATGTATGTATGTATGTATGTACATATATTTCCTTTTTAATTTTTCCTCTTTTTTTTTTTTTTTTTGTTTCCTTTGATCTCGACTCGAAATCTAAAGGAATGAGTTTGTGCGTGAAAACTTCGTTTCAAAAGAAAAAAAATTTAATATATTTACCCAACTTTGCTTTTTCAAATATTCTTTAAGAAATTTTCAACACTTTTGTCCTTACTTTTTTTTGATTTTCTAGCACTCTTTTAGCTGCTTTCAACACTTTTGTATCTTTTGAAACAGTAGTGCATACAAATAGAAAAATTTTACATTTTCAACGTTGAACTAGACATCTTTTTATGCTGCTTATAAAGGCGACGGTGTGTTAAAACACATCAAGTCAACTGGAATGCTACGGACATTTGCATATCGGAAAGAACGAACAATATGACAGAAAAATGTTAAATAAAGAACTATTTTTGAAATAAAGTCAAATTCATAAAACAACATATTGCTCTTGTGTCGGCAGCTTAAAACATGTTTTTCTTTCTCTTTCATTAAGTCATACAAATCAAATATACTGCAGCAAAAAAACAATAATTAAAAAAAAAATAAACAGATCCTTAATCAGTACACAGAAAAATTTATTGCTTGTTTTTTATTAAAGACTCTTAATTAATTTCTATTTTTATTTTAATTAAATAGTATTAAACAATACAATTAAACTTTCAATCACTTAAGAAAAATCAACTCACTGGGAGCTACAAAGAGAATCGATTTTAATTCGCTCAATTAAAAAATTAATTAAATGTTTTTAGTTCAGTAGTTAATAAATATTATTAACGAATTTAATTCAAAAAAAAAATACAATAACAACATCGTAAATTTTTAATTGTTGCAATTAACATTTAATCAAATATTATTTCTATAAATATAAGTATAAAAATTTAATTGAAATTTTACACAATTTTTTAATTGATATCACAAAGTTTTTTAATTGAAATTAATATTAATTTTTTTCTGTGTACTTTCAAATCGGAAATAATTACAGTGCAGTGTTTAATGCTTCAAAGAGAATATTTAATTTTTCATTTTAATTATTTAAATTAAATATAATGCTGTCTCTCTTAATACCAGTTTCGATGACAAATTGTTACCAGCAAATGAAGTTGCAGAAAATTTAAGTATACAGCTTAATTTAAACTACATCTATCTATATACAAGGTGGACCGCAAGAAATCACTTTATTTGGAAGATGCTCTTATTTTTGCAAATGGCGGCCAATGTTAAATCTGTTTTGACATTTGTGAACTAGACAGATGTAGAATACAAGTGAACAAGCGCGTAACCTACGCCGAAGCCATCCTCAATCTCGGGGCCGGAGTGGACAATTTTTCGACCAAAATCATAATGAGCGATGAGGTTCATTTCCACCTCAGCGGGTACGTGAACAAGCAAAACTATCGCTTCTGGGGCACCGAAAATCCACGAGTGATACACGAGGAGCCATTACACCCGCTCAAAGTGACTGCATGGTGCGCTGTTCACGCTGGAGGAGTCATCGGGCCATTTTTTTTCGAGAACGCCACTGGTCAAACGACACTTGTGGCCGGTGCGCGCTATAGGGCCATGTTAACCGAGTTTTTTTTTTCTGCCGCAATTGAACGAATTAGGACTGAAGGACATGTGATTTCAACAGGACGAAGCAACGGCACACACTGCGCGAGCCACAAACGATATTGTGAAGGCGGTGTTCTCAGGTCTCCTCATCTCTCGTTTTGGCGATTTGCACTGGCCCGCAAGATCGCCCGATTTAACCGTTCCGTACTTTTTTGTTGGGGTTTTTTAAAGTCCCGTCTTTACGTGAACAGGCCCGAGACCCTGGAAGCCCTCAAGGACAACATTCGACACGAGTGCTAGAATCTGTCGCCCGAAGTTCCCGCCGAAGTGATGAAAAATCCCATAAAACGAGCCCGTATAGCAATCAATTGTGACGGCGTCCATTTGGCCGATATCATCTTCTCGTCTTGACCAAAAAAAATTCTAAAGGTTCAGATAAAGATAATCAAAAAACAGAATCGAAGTTTTTCATTTAGAAAAAAAAATGAGAGCCAAACAACATCGGATGACTTCTGTTGGCCCACCTTGTATATAAAGCTGAATGTGTGCTTGTTTGTATGTTTGTTTGTTTGTTTGTTTGTTTGTGTATTTATTTGTGTATTTGTTTGTGCCTTATTGGAGCCCAAACCGCTGGACCGATCTTCCTGAAATTTTCATAACATTTAACTGAGACTCTGGAATGAATTATAGGCTACATTCTTTAATCGTGCCCACTTTTTTAAATTATGTTACTCCATTCATTTATTTTCCAACAAATTTCATCATATAAACGAGCATAACTTCGCCATGTGTGGACCAATTTTCAAAATTATTTTTGCATATGAAAAAGATGCACAAAATTTTTTTATTTGACAATTAAAGTGTGGGAAGGCAAAGTGGCCGTCCCAAAAATTTACCATCAAATAACAGTGTCACTTGTGAATCAATTAAAAAAAAAAATTTTTTTTACATATGAAAGAGGTCCTAAAGCTGAATTCACCCACTGTTTCGGAACGGAATTTTTGTTCTGAAACATTTTTTTTATATATGTAGTTTGACGTTTATCTATTTGAGAGAGAGAGAGCGAAAGAGAGTTAACATGTTTCAGGACCTGAATTGGTTTAATTTTAATTTTTGTTCTGAAACATTTGAACTGTGCTGCCAGCTTCTTAAATTTCTTATGGAAAGTTGAACTGAGCTGCCATATCTTATTAAATCTACATAGTATGCATTTATAATAAAATACAAAACAAAACAAAAAACAAACAAATAACAACATGTAATAACTAATGGTTATTGTTAAAAAAAAGAAAATAAATTCGGCTCGCAAAAAAGTGGAGAATTTAAAAAAAAGCAAATTAAAAAATTAATAAATAATTTAACAAATAAAATTAAATTAATTTTCCAATAGATTTTAATGAAACGGTCGCACTGAATCTCATTTCGGAAATGAAGAAGCCGGGTAGAGAGTTCTTGTACGACATGGGCAACAAAAATTACAAAAACAATCACCTAAAACAAGGTGTTTGGTTAAAAATATGAATGTGATGCCAAAAAAAAAACAAGCAAATTGCAATTAACTGCTACTGTGCTGCCTAATTGTTAAACTAACACGCCTCGTTTCCAAAAATATTTCATATGGCAGCTTCGTTGTTCCAGAACAATTGTTCGAAGTGGGTGAATCACTTCAGAACAATCTCTCAAAAGAGTAAAAATGTTTCAGAACAAAAATTTCGTTCCGAAACAGTGGGTGAATTCAGCTTAAGTGTCCGCGCCTTTCAAATGTGAATATCAAATAATTTCATCGTTTGTGGAATTAATATTATAAGTGTGAAAGTGTGTGTATCTAACTTGTAAATGTTTAGATATTTGTTCCACCATTACACAAAATACGCCTAATGAATTTGGATGAAATTTGGTTGAAATAAAATTAAATACAGAATACTTTCTCATGAATAAAAGTTGGGATGGCAATTTCGCACTCTGCAATTCTATGCAACTGATTGCGATGAAACTGTAAACACACAAAGATCTGTGTATATAATGCAACATAGGCCCAATGTTGTTTCGAATTTTGAAAATGGAATGAAATCTCGGCAAATACAATATGGCGTACGGCTAGGTTGGCCAGATGAGCTTGATTTAGCTTGATGCTCAAGATTTTTTAGGGCTTCTCAAGCATCAAGATAAAATTGTATTTCTCAAGCTAAAAGACATTTCCAAAATTTTTCTTAATTTTTTAATATAAACTCATAGTAAAAACAATTGCTTTGTAAAATTTGTCATTTGCGTATTCATTCATATTATTTAAATTTATTCTAAATTTCATACACTACAGCTTTCATCACTAGTAGCAAATTTCAACATTATTTTTTGCCCATCACTAGTAACTTGACAGCTGTGCAGCCGATCAGCTGATAAAATAACCAACAAACAAAAATATGTAATTGCAAAATTAAATTTGAAAATTTTTAATTCTAAGAAAAATGCAAAACGACGAAGAAGCCGGACCATCAAAAACTTGATGGCTTTCACTTTTACCATCATTTAATCATTTAGTTTATTCTTGGCCTGCAGTAAAAAGGTATTTTTGGAAAAAAGATAAACAAACTTGTAGAAAAGTTCTATGGGAATTTGTAGCCTATGACGTTGCGTACGGTACGGCCCAAAATAGCACACCACTACTTTGCATATACCCCGTGATATGGGTATCAAATTAAAAAGATTTTTATTAAAGGAACTCCAAATCAAAAGAAATCAGTATAAACACAACAGACGGACAACTACATAAGTAAATGTGGCAGCAGCGAACCGTACCGGGTTAATTTAGTTACATCAAAAAAAAAATTCATAGCAATATATCCATGGTCATATATTTATAGTTGTTAAATCAAAAAATAAGGAAATTCATGAAATTTTCCATAATTAAAAAATAATTATGAACTTCATTATTTTTATTTTTTGGCGAAACTATAAGAAAACTAAACCAAGTCTGACTTTAAAGGCTTGAAAGCCAAGTAAGTAATGTTTGATATATGAAATTTACACACTGAAAGGCAACCGTCTATCGTTAAGCCGTTAAAAATAAAAATATTTATTGTCTTCTTCGTCCTTTACTGCTCCACCTTAATGTATAATTTAATTACCGCATCTGCACTACGCACTAGATTTAAATTTAATCACTTTTATTTCAAATTCATTTAATGTATTGTATTTTATTTTTGCATAAAAAAAATACATTCAAACTATCAACAAATTTATTTATTATAACATTTGCTTATTCTGCCCCTGCAAATTGTCCCTTATTAATTTTTCTTTTATAGTAAAACGTTTAAACTTCTAATAATAATAATAATAATAATTATGAAATATTCTGCTTATCCTGTAGCTCTTTAAAATTTGCACCCAATTTTTATAAATTTATAGACACTAAAGTGTTTCATCAATGACAGTAAAATAAAAAATAAAAGATAAAAAAAAAGTGTTCTACAATTATGTGACTACCACCGCATAAATATTGAGTTAAAATTTAATTGATTGGAAATTGACATAAAAAGTAAACTGCACGTAGTTTTTCATGACATCTATTAAAATTAATAAAAAGAATTAAAAATGCTTGCTACATTTATTGAAATGTGCATTGTTATTTAGGGTTATTCCATTTATTTGCTCAATAGTGAAAATAAAAACTTTTATAAAATTAAATTTTTTACTCAATAAAAATGGTGGTTATAAATTTTGCACGGGCGAAATAAAATTTTCACTAGTACTGAAGCCAATAACTTTTTATTATTTCATTTACAGTAAAAATTCTATTTATTTCCATGGTTAATAATAAATAAGTAATGATGCATTTAAAAGCATAGAACAGAGCAGGATACCGACTGCAGATGTGTTCAAGATTTGCGTGGACACTTAGAATCGAACTGAATATGCAAGCATAACCTTTTCAATCTCTAGTAGGATTTCGAAGAGTCACCTCTTCTGTCATATTCAAACTCCAAGGAAGTTTAAGGTTTAATGCTAGACGTTTAGCTAGGTACCGCGGGAATGCTAAACACCCGTAGGTTTGAAAATTTGTCCCAAACGCCACTGCGGGGGTATACCGACGTCAATATGTAGTCGTAGACTGTCCAAAGAAACATCCCGCAGGGGAGTTCTGGAGACTTGTGAATCTTGTTTTCGGAACTTACGGGTGTATAAGCGACCCCGCGGTGCCTAGCTCAAGGTGCAGCATTACCTTGTTCCTCTCTGGGGTTCGAAAATGATAGAGGAGGTGACTTTTCGAAATCTCACTAGAGATTGATGAAGGACTGCTTAACACCAGTTAGATTCTAATCTAGTACTACGGGACCAGCTTGGCCCCACACCGTCTTCGCTAGTACGGGTTTAAGGACTGATGTCTTCCGGGGGTACTATAGGTACTCGGGTTGAGGACATCGTGTCTACCCCGAAAGGTCGGTGGTGTGCTGGCTTGGGTTTGGATTCGTAGTGGCTGTGGTTGCTACCTAAAGTTACGCAGGGAGTGGAGTTTTTGGTCTAATCGTAAATATGTGAAAGTCGTAACACGCATATTAATGATATGACTTTTACTCTACTAGGTGCTGTTGCCATTCGACAGTAGTCACCGGAATGTGTTTCGAACCAACAGTATTACTGTTAAATGGGTCTTGACATAAAAACATTCTGATGTGACAAGAGTTTAGACCGCTAGAACACCTCAACAAGGTGCATTATAGAAACCAGAGAATACTATACATGATTTGCTACCCAACTCTGGAATTAGGTGGCCTACGGGCTCATTTGCTTATCAGTGCTCTGGGGGCGCTAGTGAATCGTTTCAGAAATTTACTCGGTGTTAAGGCCACCGTCAGATAAGGCCCTATGGGCAGGTGCTGACGTAAATCTAGAACACGAGTTGTCCAAAGAAACAGGACAACACAGCTACATGGCTACACAACTACAATAGCTGTCGCCAACTGATGCTAATGATTAAATAATTACGGGTCGATTATGGATTGTAACCGAACTTCAGTTGCGTCGACAGGCAGCAACCACAACTTTATGGTTGCCAAACAAACACTTAATAGCAACTCGAGTTAATGCAGTTTCGATCTGCATTACCATTTTTAGCACATGATAACCGAAGAACAGTTCGGTTGCAATCCATAATCGAACCATTAGACAAGAACTACACCCTACACACTCAATAATGAAATACAAACAGAAGTAAAATATACCCATTAAAATTAAAACAAATATTTCAAAGCCATCACTGCTTCACGCTAAACAACTACAGCTGTAGCTTGCAACTTACTGTTGCAATAAGATCATTTTATTATTATTATTATTGGCGCCAGAAAGCTACGCAGCAAAAGAAGATCAATTATGCAAAGCCCATCACATTAGATGCCAATGAGAGCATATAAATATTGGTTTTACTTAGGCCACTGCTCAGGCAACATTCCTTACATATGCAAAGATTTGCACTGAAACTAGATAAAGACAGGTATAGTGTGGAGAATATACAGGTGGTGAAAGTGGTGGGAATATACAGCTTAATTCACAGCTCTGCATTTGGTTGTTAATTATGAAGAAAAGTTGCAGCGTGTCTGATGTTAATTTCGAAGCATTAGTTTTCAGCGAAATTTGTTGATTTATTGTTTTACTTTGCCGCCATTTTATTGGGAGGGTTCTGACCGGGCCGGCAATCGAAACGGCCTTCGTTAATAAGCAAGAAGTTTTAGACAAGGAATTTGCCAAAAAAAAAAAAAACTATTAGAAATGATTCCTAAAGAACTACATTTCATCTACTTCCCAAATATCAATAACTGAAAATTTTCAACAATTCAGAAAGTTATTATGCAGATAATTAATATGAAGGTGATTTTATTCTACAAAATGCATTTATCTTTGCCTTGCTTTGAGAAAAGATCATAAGTCGAGATAAGAAAATTTCTTAGAATAGTAATCATAAAGACGCTTTATTTACACTAATCAGCTCTTTCCTATCAAGTTATAACTAGCTTACAAAACAAACTGAATTTATTTTGGGAATATCTCTTTATATATATGATTCTAATTGTGCTTTTTTCCCTTAAAAATTATATGTGAAATTTATTATTACATAGTACCTTATGATATTCTTATAAAGTATGAAAAATATCATAAAGCATTTTATTACAAAAGCAACTCAATAACTGAGGAGGAAAGCATATCCATATAGTACTATTTCACTAATCCTTACTTAGCTCATCAGTGGATTTTTCCTAATTTTTGAATACAAACCCAAGATCTATATGTTTAAAATTCAACTAATCAATAGAGAATTGAAGTTGAATATCAAACATAAAAACCAAAAAATCTATAAACAAAAACATAAAATGTTGTCTATAATTATGTTCTGTATTTAACACTAATACATTTTCAAAGCCTGGGCTGAGATTCAAATTTAAACATTGCGAAGATAATGCAGTCTTTTGTAAATTATAATCCTTACGTCTCTGATCCGATTTATGACCAGCAATGCTAGTTTTTAATTTGTTTTTCGCTGTACCTATACACATATAACCATCGGCACCCCGAATAATAAATAAGATAGATATTTTCATAGTACTTCAAATGTCTCTTAAGTGTGCTGGTGGAAACTGTTGACATGGAATTAATAATCCACGAACTTAAATAGTTGAATTCAACCCTTTAAAGTTTGTTTAAATTACTGTGGAAATGCTCTGCTTACGAGACAATTATATTCGCTAGTTCTTTCAGTATCAAAAAAACAAAAAGCACTGCCTTGTGAATAGAAAATTGAAGGTGTTGACATGGCTGTCTACTGCAATCGTGCAGCATTCTAATTTTCATGCAATTTTTTCCGTAATTCAGCTAAACCCTTTTAAAGTTGTACAATTAAAATGAACAGAAAAAAATATTATTTACTTTATTGCCGTGCACTGGTATACTAAATTTAATAGACAAACATGTTGTGGACAACGTACCACACCAGGTAGTAAAATATGAAATTCCGCTGTGAATTGCACAATTTCTTTTATTACCAGCAAAAAGGAAAAAATTCAAAAATTAAAGTTGTGTGCGTTAAATTGCATACACATATTAAAATCTTTGCATACTTAATGCACTATTATAATTTTAACCTTTACATTTTTAACATAAGGCTAGTAGTAGTAAGAGGTGTTTGGGGAAAAAATAAAGTACAAAAAAAAAGAAATGTAAAACAATAAACTTTTACACCTGGGAAAAAATTCTCTTTTAGCAGGAAGTCGCGTTTGTTTCTGCTTTTTAATGAAAACGTATGCATATTTTTGTTAAATTTGCGTTTCTTAAATAATTATTTTACTTGACTTGTGTGCGACGACTATTCCCGCTTAATGTAAATACAGCACAAAGTATTACAGCCAGCCAGCCAGTCAACTACATTTTTTATTCATTCAACGTCTGCTACAGACTGGCTTTTCACTTTAATTCCACAATTTTGTTTTTATTTTTTTTTAACTTTATGAGAATCTTTGCTGTTGTTGTTGTTGTTGTTGTTTGAAATACATTACCACAGAAATGTTTAAATATGTTAAGAGGATGCCATCATATACAATAAAAAGATGTAATAAGGAAATGGCTTCCAAAACTGCATCCAAATTTGTACGTACAACAGAATGGCGAAAATTTAAAAGAGAGGGTTCAGCAAAAAGTTCTGTTCAAGCTTAAGGTCTTAATTTTCTATAAAAAATTAATGTTATTGAAGTCAACAGTAAAATTAAGTATAATTAATAAAAGATTTATACAAAATTTTAAAAAGGTCAAAAAATAAAAAAATCTCGTGTCGCGGTGTTTCTGTGCCGAATTTTATAATTTTTGTTTTCGTATGTGTTAGGTACAGGAATAGCCACTAAAACAGTGGTGTTCAAAAATAAAATGAAGGTGTATTCGTGAGATAATTTTCGCAGCAAACATAATGTCAAACGTTTAAAATAAGAAAGAAAATGCCAGCTATATACAAATTATTAAATGGATGTAATTTAAATTTTAAGAAAAAGATAAGAGCATCAGGTACCATAAGCAGCAGTTATCAATTTTAATAAATAAATATTTTCCTATTATTCTTGATGATGTTAACAAGCTGTTAACGAAATATCGAATAATAAAAAACAAAATAAGATAAAAAAAGACCTCGGGCTTAATAAATATATATCAAAAAATTTAATAAATAATTTTAGAACACTTGTTTGGGGGGAAAAAAACAAAAATAAATTCATATAAAACATTTTTTTGGGCTTAAATATTAGACTAAAAAGTTTAACCATCTGTAATTCCTCATTATAATTTTTAAAATCGCATGGAAAATTTTAAATGAAACATTCCATGGCAATTGCGAATTAGTAAAATAATTTTTAAATTCAACGAGGTCTTTTTATTTCGCTGCTTGGAACAAACGTTTTTCATGTCTGAAAATATATGTTCGCATAAGTAAGTAGTGGAAAAATACATTTTTTTGAGCTGGGGACATATCGCAACATCTAAATTTTTCCAAAACTCTAGAGTTCTAATTTTATCGAAATCTTTTACCTCAGATCTAAGTATTATTAGCTCTGATTGAAACGTATTAATTACCCGCATTTAATGTTTTGCAGCATAAAAATGTTTTGAAAAGCATCGTTTACCATAAAATACTTTTCACATTTCATTTCGTGAATTTTTATTATATTTAAATTTTTTTCGTATTCAATTCTAATTGAATCGCGTGTGTTTATTGTGCTTCGTCCAATAAGAAACAACAACAATGCTTAATAAATTTCTGAAAAAAATGACAATAACCATGCGCATGTGTATTTATCGCTTGCTCAACGACGACTGAATGAAAGTTTTTAAAGGGAAATATCAACTGTCTGTTTAAATTTTTCAAAAAAATGTTGTATGTGGCGAACATCACTGCACGGAGTTTGGCTGTCAGAGTATATCACAGGATTTCCAGGGAAAAACCCTGCTATCCAACAAGCATTGCACCGACTTTTCTATGGCAAAATAACTGCCGTCTGAAATCAAGAAAATAATGGCAGTCGTTCTTAACGAATGAGTTATTCTAAAGTATCCATAACTAGATATTTCTCACTGCATAAGATCCTTATTAATAAATATATTCTGAGGCTCAACGGAGGAAGCATTAACAGCCTATATTTTTCCAGAAGAGTCAAATGTTTAAGCTAAATGGAGTTTAAAAAGAAATATTAAAAAACTGGAAAACAAGAAAAAAAAATTTTAAGAAAAATTTTGCGGTCATCCTTAGACCGCTACTAATGGGATCAAGAAAAAGACGTAAAAATAAAATTAATTACAAATTAACAAAATTCTTCTTTTAATATTCATACCTCCACGAAAGCAAAGAAACTCACTAAAGGTGGCGATGGCACGATGGATGGTAGTCTGCACGTTGACTACGAATCCAAAAACAGACCTGGGTTCAACCCCAGTTTCAGACTAAAAAATTTAAAATTGTTTTAAATCTTTGTGTGTCAGTTGTTGTCGGAAGGTTTCAGTGGCGAAGGCAGAGTCACTGGTCACTGAACAATACCGGAACAGCTAATAGAAATCCACAATTACAACAGGACGCCCTCCTTCGTCGGTATTGCGTAGCACCGCACCACATTTGAACTACTTCCAGATAACGATATTAACATTTTCTTCACTTTTCTTGCTAGATCTTTTTTTTTTGCCTGGTCAATTTTATATTTATAAGTGATATATTTTTAGTACCCGTTGTTCGGGTTATCCCATGCATTTAAAGTATGGTTCTTCGATTGCTGAGTATGACAGTTCAATAAGTAATATATTTGCGGACTTCTTTTCAATCACGTATTGCACAAATTCTTATGCCCCGGTCAAGGTTGGGGGGGGGGGGGGTTATTGTCCTCTCTTGGACATATGTCATATTTTTACAGAATCTGTTTATTACAGACTTCCCCCCTTTTTATTTATTATTATTATGAAAGTGGAATATTTGGTTATTCTAGTGTTTATTCTAACGGATCGCAAAACCATACAATTAAAATATATGTCCATGTATGGTCGTTAGGAGAAAAAAAAAACAGGATCAAACAGCATATTGTTAGAATTACCCGATTATATTTACTTTAAGATGTTAAAACGAACCTTCATTACCCTTCCTATGCTCTAATTCATTTAGTCCAGGTCTTGATGGCATACCAAATTGTATCCTTGGAAATTGTGCTGCCTCACTATCTGCACATCTTACTTCACTATTTAATATATCTATTGAATTCCGAAACTTCTTGAGAAAATACTCATCAAATTTCATCCCTTCTATCGCCATGTCAACATGGTTTTCGTAAGCTTCGTTCTATAACAACCAATATCTTAGAGCTCCCTTCAGTTGTTAATGACAGTTTTATTAATAAAATGCTAAACTGATGTGATATACGCGAATTTTAGTTAGGCGTTCGATAAAGTTAATCATCATCTTCTGTTATACAAACTGTCACTTATGGGTTTTAGTGACTGTGCAATGCAAAATGGTTGAAATCTTATCTATCGGAACGAATTCAACTAGTCAAATTTAGAAATGTCATATCTAAAATCATTCAAGTACATTCAGGTGTTCCTCAAGGCAATCATTTGGGCCCAATTTTGTTCACTTTGTTTATCAACGATCTTGCTACTGTTACTTTATATTCTCAGGTACTGCTGATGTATGCTGATGATGTAAAAAATTTTTAACTCTTTTAATGATATACATGGACATAGTTCCCTATGTGCTGATATTTAGAAATTTTTCCAAATGGTGTAGACTCAATCTACAGGAATTAAATGTTAAGAAATGTAAGCTGATGGATGTCATTTTTCAGGCACAACTCGATTGATACTGCTGTTTTGGAAAAGATTCAAACCATATTGGAACTTGGCATACTGTTGGATCACAGACTTACCTTTCATGATCATATTTCAATAATAGTAATAAACAAAGCCAATGGAATATTTGGATTCATTAAACGCTGGTGTAAAGATTTTCAAGATCCATATATCCAGCCTTTGGTGCAATACCGCAGTAACTGAAAATTTTAATTTTTTGAGCTGGATATGCAGAAATGATCTTTGGGGAAATATATATCTAAAGGAAAAAAGATTATGCTTCTACCTCTAACTGTTCAGATGCTACAGCTACAAATGTCTTTATTGCCTCCAGCTATTCCAACAATATTTATTTGCAATAATGAAATATTTTCATGTTATGACAAGAAATTTACAAACAAAAAACATTACAAAATATGCCTCTTTATTTAAAAACTTGTAAAAAAATTACTTTAGTAAACGAAAATACTATCAAAAAGATGGCACAAAACTTCAAATGCATTTTTCTCAGTTCATGATTTCTTGAATTACGACCAAAATTGCACCAAAGACTCGATATTACAAAATTTTTATTTACTTCAGTTGTTCGACCAATTATTCCATATGGATCTATTATATGGGATCCTTGCTATTCTATTCATATCACTGGTATTGCATCAGTTCAAAAAAAGGAAACGAATAGTGATAGAGATTACAGGTGGTGAAGTTATATATAGAAGAAGGCTTCATTATTTTTACAATACTGCTTTTGCACGTTTCTTGTTTAATAGCTGTGTTGCAGAGCCTGTGATATTAAGGAAACGCATTACATTTTTGAAGCTGTATTTGGTAGACATTTTATTAATTATTTTACTTCGCCGATGATGCTACACAATACCGACGAAGGAGGGCGCTCTGATGCTACTTGTGGATTAGTGTCAGTTGAAGCCGGTACTGTTCAGTGACCAGTGACTATGCCTTCGCCACGGAAACAGTTCGACAACAACCAACACAAAACTCCACTACTGCACACCAGAAAAATGCGAAGTGGTTTTATAATTCAGTCTGAAACTGGGGTTGAACCCAGGACTTTTGGTTTTGTAGTCAACGTGCTAACTACCACAACCATCGCCACCCTCGGTGGTATTTGAGCAATAAAACGTCGGCGAAGTAAAATAATAAATAAAATGGCTCCATTAGCTTAAAAATAATGCGTCAAAAACATCAGAGACGCCACAACTTTGCTTTATAATTAACACGCAACTGCAGAGTTGTGCAAGAATTAAGCTCATCTTCCTACCACTTTCACCACCTGTCTATTCTCTACCCTATCCTTCTCTCTAGTTCCAGTACAATGCATTGCATATGTAGGGGATAGCCCCTGAGCACTGGTCCAAGATAAAAAAAAAAAAAAAAAAAAAATATTGTAAATGGATGGAACTCCTATATTTTGCCGTCGTATCATAGCATGTTTGCTTTGATTAAATTGCCTACTCTGAAAAGTCGACGATCAATGCTCAGTGTTTTATTTGTTCTGGGCCTAATACATGGTAATGTTGATACTGAGTACCTGCTTAAATTTCATTGTTCCTGTGAGACCGACCCATAATTTTCAACTCTTGGAATTGTGTATGATTGTTCAACAAACGCTACCATATTATTAACGCTGTCCGAAACCAATCAAATTGTACGGAGGGATTTAACTTTATATTACAATAGATGAATCACTTATATTGTAAATAATACTCTGGTTTTTGTAATTATCCATTTAGTCAGTGAAAATGTAAAAATCTAATGTGTTCTTAAATAAATAAATAAAAAAAATACTAATATATAACGTACCCCATACTAAATATATAAAATTGCTTATGTAAAATAATTCAAACATAAAGTTTAAATCATTATGTATTAATAAAAAAAAATTACTTTGTAAAGTCCTTGATCTCCTAAACTCATTTAATTTCTACAGTTTCCATAACATGAGTACCTCAAGCCAAACAAAAAAAAAAAAAAAACATTTAACTATTTGAATTTTAAATGCAAACATCACAGGAAGCATTCTATAAATGTATTTACTCACTTCCAAGGAAGCTTTCCATTTTAGCATAATGAATTTTTCAGATACCTGAAAAATGTTAAGGAAATGGAAATGACATTGCAAATTATTAAAATAATGAAGTGCAATCTGTGCACTTTTGGGTAATGTGATGTGATAATGTGATTGCAGTGCTGATGTTGAGGATGCTGATGATGATGATGATGATGATGATGATGACGATGATGATGATGATGATTACGACAATGTAATGTAAACTTGCCGCTGCTCTAATTATATGCACTGAAATGCATGTCTATGTTTGTATATACATACATATGTATGTTTCCTGGTGTTTGTGAGTATTTCGGTGAAGTCTGTGTAAAACAAAGATTTAACAAATATTTAAATTTATTTCTATAAATGGAAATTTTAAATGAAATTGACTTTGTTATTACAGATGTAACAAGGTTCGTATTGGATCCTTTGTCCTAGTAAAATAGCACTATTTATATAAAATGAATGTAAAACTAAAATTTTTATTTAATATTAGACGTGTTAATAAGAAAATTCGTTTTTTACTTCGACAAGTTGCATTTCCGTTTTAAATGTTTAAAAAAAAGGCAAGACGTCTAACTATTTGAATTCCATGAGAAAAGATAAAGTGTAATATAATGAAATTTAAATTAAGTAAAAAAATTTTAAAATAGAAGTGCGACTAATATAATGAAATTTATTTTATTTTTTTTTTTTTTTAAATAAAGAATTTTACAAATTATGAAGAATGGGGTCTTTACCATAAATGATCAGGTTAGATAAACAGGCATGTTCCACAAAAGTAGTGGAATGAAAGTAAAGTACGTTTTGAAAAGTAAACTTTTCATTTTTGCTGTTCTGCAAAAGAAGTGGTTTGGTGTTACATTTTCTCATTTGAAATGAAGTTCGAAAACAGAAATAGTGAAATAAGAAATGTTTTGGTATATTCTCAAAACGTTGAACAAGTAACGAGTCACTTTCATATGCTTGGATATGAAATTATCCTTTCTTTACAACCAGCTAGACTATTTTACTAATAATCTTGGTGATCAAAAGGAAAGGAAGGACGAGCGATTCCACCACAACTTTTGTATGATGGAGGACTTGCACACATAATGGCTGACTGCCGTTGGAGCATTCAGAACAGCTCTCTTACTTCAATTTATATACGCAAGTGTGATAAAACAAATCTTTTTTGAACTTAACATTTTAATAAAATAGAATTAACTTCAAATTGTGTTCTATGGTCAAAAGGCTGATCCAGAAATTTTTATCACAAATTTGCCAATCGTTATTGAAATTTATGCTGGTATCATGTAACATAACGCAGCCACCAGAAATGCTGTTGCACAGTGTAATAGATTCCTATAGTATTCCTGGAACAGAAAAATGCTATTAGGCATGCCAGAAATTACTCGTACAAAAAATTTTTTTTCAAATGCAGTTCTATGGCAATAAGTGCATGGAAAAATTAGGCAGCCACTCTAATGCATGAAATGCCCAGCAAAAAATAAAAAGGCAAGCAAAAGAAATAGTTAATCCAAGGGTTATATTGCAAATGAACATCTGCAAATTAGCTGATGAACGCATAATTTTAACGTAGTGCAGTCATTGGCGAACATGTGGTGACATTTAAAAAAAATAGCCCGTCAGGAGTACAATGCAAAGTACGAATGAATCGGCAGAGTCGACTGTCCTTTCCATGACATCAAAATCCATAAACTTTTGTAACACTTAAGATGACATTAAAAATTAATTCAGATAAATAAGCGCTTAAGAAGCAATGAAAATACACATTCATACAGAACGCATTGACTTTTTTTTTTTTTGCTGGGACAACATATTGTTTAGTCAATAATTGTCCATAGTTGGCCTTTAGAAAATTGTTTTATTGAAATGAAAATTCTAATATTTAGAGCAGTTGAGTGATTGCATTTTCATAAATGGCACTTCATTAGGCCTTTGTTTCATAATACGTCGTCTCTCTAATGATGAAAATGCTATTGACAATTTGGCAATAAATTTAAAAACCCATATTTATATATTAAAATGTAACAGTTGTTGTACATACGAGTATGTACAAAACCAAACTCACACACAAACACATATTTACAAACTAAAAAAAAAAAAAAAAAAATTCGCATTTTCAAAATATGCAAAAATCATACAAAATAAAAATAATAAATAAATATATTTTATTCCTCCTGCAATGTGATGTGGCAATTAAAAAAATAAAAAAATTTGCAGTATTAAGTGGGTTGGAGTGGTACGACGTTGTGCAGAGAATTTGTCAAGCTAAATGACGACAACAAGTAAGCGGCGAAGGTAGCTCACATGGTTTTCATTACCAGTTCACTTACATACGCAATCGAATTCGTTTAAATGAGAATGGAAAATTACAGAGAACTTGTTTGCGCTTAAGCGAGATTTTCAACAAAACACTGCAGACTTTTATGACGGCAGTTATAGGCATTGCAGGAAAGGAAAGACCTACCGAAGATTGCTCATTGCTCATTTTAATTTTGTTGGCAATATGACATAGTTTGTTTATATGCGACTCGCAGGAAGTTGGTGTGATATAGCAGCCATCGGGCTTACAATTTTTCGCTTCCTTTTTTTGATAAATTATACTTTTAACAAATTGATGCCGTATTATGATCTTTACCTTTTAAATTCTATGCTGATATTAAAACGATTGTTATTAGTTATAAATTTAGGGTTACTTTTAATGTTTTAAGAATCTATGTTTTAAATCTATTGTAATATTCTTTTGGCCAGATGAGGGCTTTTATTATTACAAAATTCTGAAATAAATGAAATGAAATGAAATATTATGCTCCTACATGAGTTCTATTATGATTTTAAGAACTCTCCGGTGGTACGTGTGTAGTGGCATAGAAAATATGTAAATACGTGTTCTACTCAACTGCAGTTGGCGATTAATTGTCCTTTTTTTTGCTTTATGCAAGTAAAAAGTAATTTTTTTAATTTAATTGGACCAGCACTCAGGAGATGACCCCTACACATGCGGTGTATGGTGCTGGAACTAGAGGAAAGGCATAATACAGGGTGGCTGATGAATTTTGCTACATTAAGAAATTGGAATAACTTTTTTTGCCATGCATGGAATATTTTCAATATCTTTTCATTTGAAAGGACATTGAATTAGTTTTAAAGATAATCTAATTTAAATTCCGCCCTGCTCATCGATGCATGTGCGGTATCTTAGCAAAAAATTGTTCATTACTGCCCGCAAAGTTAATGCTGAAACTGCAGCTATTATCGCTGGAATTGATTGTTTTAGTTCTTCCACATTTGTCTGTTGTCATTTGTACACTTCCTGTTTAGAATAACCACACAAGAAAAAGTCCGGTGGAGTTAGGTCAGGCGATCTGGGGGGACAACGGGAGGTTGAGTTTCTTGAAATGAGCCTGTTAGCAACAGTTGGACGCCAATGCGTGATAGTGGCATTCTTTTTCCAGTGTCCCACTTTTCATTTTCGTTAAATCCAAAACAAAAAATTTCAGATTACTTTGATAGAAAAAAAGTTATCAAGTTTTCTTTCGGTATCGGCTTTCATCAGCCACCGACCCTGTAGGAGAAATGATAGCAGATGAAGCTTCACTATCTTACAACACTGCTTTTTTGCACGTTGTTTTTTTATAGCAATGTTGTAGCGTCTCAACGATGTCAAGGAGACGTATTCAATTTGGAAGCTTCAGTTTTAGTAGAAATTTTTAGGAATTATTTTACTTCGCCGGTGCTACACAATACCGACGAAGGAGGGCGTTCTGATGTGGTTGTGGATTGGATACAGCTGAAGGCAATACTGTTCAGTGACCAGTGACTAGGCCTTCGCCACTGAAACCTTACGACAACAAATGGCACACAAATGCACACTAATGAACATCAGAAAAATAGAGATTTTTTTTTTCATAACTTTAGTCTGAAACTGGGGTTGTTTTGTATTCAACGTGCAGACTACTTCAGCCATCGCCAACTTAATGAAATTTAGATGTATTTAAGTCTTTGCGTTTAGAAGGATACATATGATACATATATATTTTTTAAATAGAACCAGGAGCCGACGTAGGGGTAAGATATGCTTTTCGGAAACTGTATAACCGATGGAGATAATAATGGGAGCAAAGCCGCGGGTAAAAGTTTTTTTTCTATAAATAGTACACGAGAAATAATTCCACATTATTTTTGTCTCTACTAAATAAAGCTCTAAATTTACTATCTCTAACTTTCAATAGTCCTTTGGAATTACTGGATTTTTTGTTTCCATTATTAACCGTGCACACTTGTTTTTTTTCATTTCTTCACTGAACGGATTAGCTGTTGTCATACTACAGCTTCAAACGTGGACCAACCAATTGGACATATTTTACTATATGATAGAAATATCTCGTTTAGTTTTCTTTTTGATTTATAAAGGCAGGCTAAATTTAAAACAAAGTGATTGTCATTGTCGATTTTTTGGTCGAATTAGTTAATCAGAGCACCAGTCTAATACATGGAGCTGTGAAGTACCAATTTTTCATAAGAAATGCTGTGGAAAAAGTTTATTTTTATGTAAGATTTACTCATACATATTATATGTATATATATATACATATAAAAATGTAATATTTATAATAAATTTTTTATGGCGAACTTTATAAATCTTCGGCGCCATCGCAGTTAGACACAGTACCTTTTCGAACGTCTTCAAAAAATTACCACCCATTTCAATTCAACGCAAAATCCGTTGCAGATTTAGAATCATGTAATAAATTCGTATAATTTAAAAAATAAAAGTATATCTATTCACTTTTTATGCAATTGGGTTTTGCAGGTATTCTCATTGCGGTCAGAAATTAATGGTAAAAATTTAAAGATAATCTTGGGATTGAATACAAAACTTTCGTGTACTTTGTATTTTAGCATGTATTTTTCTCAAGCCTGGCACTTAAACACAACTAAATATTCATTCTTTCATATTAATAATTCTAATTCAAATAATAAAAATCTTTTTTTTTTTTTTTTGTTATTTTTATTAACATGCCATATACTGCTGCCTCTGTATTAGCAATATTTTTCATTTACTATGGCACTATTTGCTACCACTGAAAGAAATTCTTTTTGGGGAAAAACTACTTTAAAACTTCCTAATTGAAGGATTACAAAAATCTTGTTTTTTCTTTCTTCCCTATAAAAGGCAAAATAATCCTTAAGATATAAGTTCGCCATCCTGTTTGTGGAGCTCACAGCGTCCTACGAACTTATATATGCTGCAAGCAAAAAAAAAAAAAAAAGGAACGCAAACTTACTGCGAAGTATGTCTAAAGTAAAAGTAACTGGGGTAACAGTGATTTCTCTTTTGATTGTTCCACTTGTTCTTTTATTAAAAATTTTCTCCTTCCACAATTATAATGTAATTTCCTTTGACACATGGAAACGATCACAATCAAATAAAAATATATTATGTCTACCAAATGCAATTTCAATTTCTATGGCTGCAACTGAGTACTTATGGGAAAATAATAACACGTTTGTGCCCATTCAAGAAAAACAGTGAAACAGTGAATTAAGGTGACCATACAAATTGCAGAGTTTTTATATTTTGCAGATTTTTTTCTTTCTCAACTAAATCCATAAAAATATCTACAGTAGATCTGTGAAACTTGTTTGTGCCCACAAAAGTAAAAAAAAAACTTTTAAGCTAAAACGTTATTTTTAAAATTTTGACAGCATTTTCGGCCATATAACGACTATAGGGTATGTTTTTCGAAAGCTTGTTGGCGTACAATTATATATTTTTAATAATGTATAGTTACCATACGAAAATAATAGATTTGAAGACTATTTGATTTGTTGTATGTCGTGGTTCGAATCAATAGGAAATGTTAATGCCATGCAACAGTTCACATCTACCGAAATGGGTATCCATCCATCCAGTGTTTCTTAGAAATCAATCACTCTCGAGAGAAGTGATTTAGATTGATTGTGTCGAATGAATTAACACGAATTCTAATGCTCTGTCATCCAGTCGTCAACTAGATAGCGACGAAGATATATAAAAACGATGATTGCCCAGCAAACATGTGCGTTTCATTTTAAATTGATCGGGTGATTACTTTTGGTCCCCCTGTACATCCAATCAATGTCTCCGGCGCAGAACATTTCAATATCCCATATCAACTGTAATAAGAAAGTGCAATAAAACGCCAGAATTTGGATAGCAATAAACTAGAATCGGTGAACAGCAGACGAAGACGCTTCGCTCACATATAGAGCAAACAGATTCTAGACGAATAGGGAAAGACGTGAACTTATGCATAAAAGGTGGGGCAAAAGTAATCAGCTTATTGAAAAACACTATAACTTTGGCAAATGGCGGCAAATGTCAATTCGGTTCCGTACGACATTTTTGAAGTAAACAGACCCAGAATATAAATCGAAAAACTATGAATCGGTTTACTCAGCAAGAACGCGGACTAATTGTTTTCAATTTCGTCGCAGATTTCCTCGCCTTTAAAGATACTGGAACACCACGAGATGTTCCCAAAGCTGACCTGCCCCGGAGCAGCCGTTCTGCTAAGAATCTGAGAATATAGTCCAAGATGTTGAACAGGAGCCCGCAACATCGATCTAACGACGCGTCATGCAATTGAGTATTAGCCGGGGGTCTTTACGCAGAAATTTTTGTAAAAGATTTGAGATTGTTTCCTTACAAAGTGCAAACATTGCATCAGCAAAAGAACATCGGGTGATTACTTTTGCCCCACCTTTTATATTGCACTCTTATATTTTTGTACATCTGGTCACATTTCCCCCAATTATTATAAGAAAAAAAAAAAAGAGCTGCCATAACTTGCAGCTTCACTTTTACTTGCTGCATATTTTCTTTCTTTGATTCAAGTGGCTGAAATAATAACGAGTGTTTTTTTGTGTTCCACAGAGAGGAAACATCAAATGTCAGAAAAATATTATTGGTTGTGATTTTATGCAATTTACTATCATTATTTCCTAACACATTCATACAAGGCTTCTAGTTTCCACTTATTTTCTTTTTCCTTCTTCAAGGATGTAGTGTTTCTATACGTGTGTTAGTGTGTGATGAACACATCTACAAACGAACGTAAATGTGTGTGTTTTTATTTTTTTTTTTTTTTTTGCTGATTTCTAATGGAGAATCAGCATTACATTTGCAATTTGTTGTACAAATGTGACATTGAAATGTTATTTTATTTTCTTTTATAATTTTTTTTTTTCTACTTTGAAGGACTTGATTGAAGACTCTTGGTAGGTGAGGCGGTGTCTAGACACTTTTACGATTTCAAAATAAATTATGTTGTTGTATTATTTCTTTATGTATTTATATAATTCTGTCGCTTAGTAACTACTTTATGTACGTATAGCTGAGTTAATTAAAAGAGTTGCTGCTTAATAAGCACAAAAGCTAATTAGCAAAATGTATTTAATTTAATGCCAAAGATTAAAGCCAAAGACAATGAATGGATCAAAAGGATAGAATATTATGTTTTTATTTATTTTTTTTTTTTTGATATTGAAGAATATTCACAATCAAATATCAAATGTGATTTTGGAATATTTTTGAGCATAAACCTTGAAACAAAATTGTTTTTCTTTGACAGTACATTTTAGCAAATGCGTGGTACAAAATCGTTTGCCTTTATCACACTAAAATCACGGGATTATTAGCAATTGAATGAAACGTAAAAGGTGTCATTTGCTAATTCGTTGTCAATTAAACACAATTAGCCTTGTGAGTGTACATTAAACCTCATCCCACCCTTGTGTGGAAAATCACACAAATATTCTTTATAAATTAAAAAAAAAAATAAAAATTAATAAGCGATTTCTGGGAAAATTCTTGATGTCACCGAAAATAAATTAATTGAAAAAGAAGTATATTTGGATAAGCAGATAGTAAAAACTTGTGTGGTTTTCCACACATTTTGCACTTGTTACATGTTTTTTTTTTTATTAATAACACTAATTATTTTAAGCCTAAGGTCTTTTTATATATTTTATATTTATTTCAATATTTCGCTAGTCCTTTGTGTAGCTTCTTCAGGAAAATTGGTTTTTTTTTTTTTTTTTTTTTTTAATTTTTTTTTTTTTTTTTTTTAAGTAAAATGCAGATATTCTATCAATTATATATTAATTTATATATTTTGTAATACTTTACATCCCATCAATACATTTAGCACACACATTTCTAAAGGCTGAACTGATTTGCCCGTTGACTACAACACCAAAAGTCCCGTGTTCGAACTAAGTCATAAAAACATTTCGCATTTTTTCTCATATGCATTAGTGTAGGTTTGGTGTTGTCTGAAGGCTTCCAGTGACGAAGGCATAGTCACTGGTCACTGAACAATACCGGCTTCGACTGATACCAATCCACATCAGGCACATCAGAGCGGCCAACTGCAGCATCACCAAAGTAAAATAATTATTTATTTATTTATTTATTTCAGAATTTTGTAATAATAAAAGCCCTCATCTGGCCAAAAGAATATTACAATAGATTTAAAACATAGATTCTTAAAACATTAAAAGTAACCCTAAATTTATAACTAGATAACAATCGTTTTAATATCAGCATAGAATTTAAAAGGTAAAGATCATAATACGGCATCAATTTGTTAAAAGTATAATTTATCAAAAAAAGGAAGCGAAAAATTGTAAGCCCGATGGCTGCGATATCACACCAACTTCCTGAGAGTCGCATATAAACAAACTATGTCATATTGCCAACAAAATTAAAATGAGCAATGAGCAATCTTCGGTAGGTCTTGGGGGGAACTGAAAAGATCTTAAAACAGCTGGCAAGCGATTCCATACACGAGCTGTACTTACGATGAAAGACTTATCCAGGAGGGAAGTGTGTATTCTGGAAATGAAAATTTGTGTATTTCTAGATGAATGACAAAATCGAACGCATTGAACTAAAAACGCGGGTGTAGAATTTCTAACAAGTTTATAAAGGCTCATAAGCAGCTTAATTGTTAAGAAATTAGAGAAACTACACTTTAACATTTGTGCAACATACTCCGAAACATGATCCCTGTATGTTAGCCGAAATACGAATCGCGTTATCTTATTGACCAATAGCTTAACTGTATTAATGTTTCCATTCGTTGTGCATAAATACACCTCCATACAATAAGATATCTGAGAAAATAGCAAGGCATGAGCTAACTTAAACCTTACTCGAAAGGGTAAATAAACATTCAGGGAGTATAAACGAAAATGGAAACTAAAACAAGGCTTCCAAATTGAATACATCTCCTTGATTTCAAACAAAACAAATATTCAGAAGCAGCTTTGTAAATACAAATTTATATTTTTAAATACGAATAATTCAAAAAGTAAGGAGGGAGGGTGGCGCCCTTGGAATTATCGATTTGTCAGTCCCGATGTCGCAGTGGTCGAGTATGCATCGCGCGTTCGCTTTGGAGTCATTTTTTACGAGTAATGATTCTTAAGTAATTGCTGGTCGACAATTTTGTTCAAAGTTCGGTATTCGGCGAATAAGTGATGGGACCGTGTGTAAATTTAGTTCGTTTGTGGGTGCAGAGATTCCGTGCAACTGCTTCGGCTATGAATGCCCCACAGCCAGGGCCCAGTCGATATTCAAGGACTCCCGAAAACATGGAACTTATTGAAAGCAGTTTACGTGAAAATCCGCGGCTTTCAGTACGGAAAAGAGCAGCCGCACTGGGACTTCCAAGAGCGTTTATTCATGAAATTTTAAAAAAGGATCTGAAGTTCCATCCTTTTAAAATTCTAATCGTTCCAAGAACTGAAAGAAAGTGACTTTGATTTACGCAAAAATTTTTGTCAAACGATGCTGGAGCGTTTTCGCACTGTAAATCCTATTTTTTGGCTCGACGAAGCTTATTTTCACTTAAACGGCCACTTGAACAAGCAAAACTGCCGTTACTGGTCTCCAAGAAGCCGCAACCCTCGATTGAAACATCAAAAACCATTGCATTACCCCAGGGTAACTGTTTGGTGTGCCTTATCTACGCATGAGATAATTGGACTATTCTTTTTTTCAAAAATTTTCGACGCCAGGCGACGAATGTCAACGGTGAAAATTGTCGACTCATGATTATGGAATTATTTTTGTCAAACCGGCGAGCTCATCTATCGTACTCTTCACACACGTGGTTTCAACAGAATGGGTCGTTGGCACACACAGCCAGAGTTTCGATGAATTTGTTTCGGAAAAAGTTACCCCAGTCGTTTTGTTCAGTCGCTTTGGGGACATCCCATGGCCACCGAGGTCGTCTGATCTAACGTCCATGGAATTTTTTTATGCGGCTACCTCAAAGAGAGGGTTTATAATGACGATCCCCAATCTCTTCGGGCTTTACAGGAAAATATTCGTCGAGACTGCAGCTCAATTGAACCAAGTTCATGTGCAGCGTGTGGCTCCTTTTTGAACGGTGTGTTCAACTCGACGGAAGACATCTGGATGTCATACTCTTTAAAAAATAAAATTCGCATTTCCATTCTATCGTTCAATGCTCTTAAGAAAACTTTGTGTCGTTTTTTACGTTTTTCTATATAAGTTTGAAAATAGAAATCTGCTACCAGACACCCTGTATAAAGAAAATTTTTTTCTGACCACCTGCCATCTCTCTCACTATGCCTTTCGTCTAATTCCAGCACAATGCATTGCATGTATAGGCATCGTCCCCTTGTCTGTCTTAAATGTTAAACGTTCATTTCAATACACAATCTGGCACCAGTGTAAAGGGTAATGCATTGCATCAAAATAAAAGGGATAGTGTAGAGAATAGATAAGTGGTGAAAGTGGCAGGAACATAGAGAGCTTAATTCTTGCACAACACTTCGGTTGCGTGTTAATTATGAAGCAAAACTGCGGCGTCTCTGATATTAAATTTGACGTATTATTGTTAAGTGAAGCAGAGCCATTTCATTTATTATTTTTCTTTGCCGACACTTTTTATTGCTCAAACATCGACCAACGAGGGTGCAGTAGCACAGAAAACTCAAAAATAAATTTGTTTTAACTTGATCGGTTTCAAAGCTAATCAACACGCCCAAATAATTATACAGTCCAAATGCTCGAATCAACCACCAACTGAGAGTTCTAATTATTTTCTTCTCTACGTACGCCCAAGAGAAAGTTTATAACGCCATTAAATTTGCACTGAGTTTAGATGACCTTCATAGTTCTTACATTTTAATGCCTAAACTTATGTAATTAAAAATATATTTTTGTCGTTGCCATCCCCCTCGTATCCGAGGGAATTTTCTTCCACATGACTTGGCATGGTACGAAAAAAAAAATAAATAAAATCTAATACACACTACCATCCATGCCTAGTGCTAATACAGGGTGGGCCAAAAGTCACGGCTGTTAAATTTTTACAAATAACTTTTTTGTTTATTATTATTTTTTAGTTTTATTTTTTTTTTAAATATAATATTAGCTTTGTACGATCTAATTTTTAATTATGAAAAATAATATCAGAGAGATGACCATTATTTTCAGCGATGCTCAATTGAGCTCTTAAACAGGCGTTTTGCATAACTGCAGGCAAAGTTACAGGCTCTATTGCCCTGATCTCAGCTTCAATGTTGTGCTTTAGTTGCTCTATAGTTTGGGCGTGTTAACATACACTCATTCTTTGAGATAACCCCATTGAAAATAATCAGACCCAGTTAAGTCTGCTGAATTTCTATCTGAATTTGTTGAGATAACTCGGTCTTCAAAAATTGAAAAAGTAAAATTCTGCCACTTTGGTACGTTGCTCGGTCGTTAAATTTTGCATGCTGGTGTAACACGGTTCGATGAATAAAATCTAAAAAAAAAACAATAAAAAATCATACTAAACAAAAAAATTATTAAACTTTTGCACCCCTTGGTTTCTTTAGGCCCACCCTGTATGTCTATAGAATAAAATATGTAAGAACAATAAATAGTGAAAGTATTTTTGTTGAAGTATGTATGCGAACGTATGATTGATATTTAATTTGGTCATCAGCACACATCCATACATCCAGTGTAGCAAGTCTTTTATAATGTTTACGTCATGCGTAACAAGTAATTAATTGGGCAGATTTTATAGGAATATAATTTAATAAACATTCTTACCGCTTCATTGATATGAGCAAAATGTTGCTATAATTAATTACAGCTTAATCGCAAATTAATATACACGTTTTTTGTTTTGTGTGCTTTTTCTCAAAGTCAATTTGTTTGGTCCTTTATTATACAAACGAAAGAAACAGTCAGGCAATTATGATGCCTACCAATAGTGGTCACTTTCGGTTTTCCCTTTTTTTCTTTAAGAATGGACAGCGGTGAGAAGTGGCGGACAGTAAAGTTTCTAATTTATAAATCATTCTGTTTATTTGTAAAACAAAGTTGCTGTTTAGTAGATGCTTTAATATTTTAAGCCTTAAAAACATTTATTTAATAATATTTAATATATTATCTCTCAAAAGCCGGTGAGCTAGTTTGAGATAAACTTAAAATTTTTAAATCAAAAAGGGCTGCTTTGCTAAGTGAATTTATAAAAAAAACAATTTATATAATTTATTGCATAATAAATAAAGTTACATATTTAAAAATTATGATTTCCACCATTTCCCAACATTTTATTCCGACATTTGTTATTAATAATAATTTATGAAAATGCAAACGCAAATTTAAAAAACAAAAAAAAAAAAATACATTCGCTGTTCATTACCGACATTAAAATTGAAATACTCTGAATTTATAAATCAGCATTAAATGCATTCTGTCTCGTAAAATCAATTGATTTAAATAATTGTTTGGAGCACAGAATTAAAACTCAACTGTCTCTTTATGTAAATATATTGCGAATGAAATTTATTGTTTGTCTTTAACAATAAAAAATTATATGTTAATTAAAACAATTAATATATTAACTAGAAACTTTTCTTTTTATTATGTCAATAAAATAATAATTAATAAATTTTTTGACATATTTAACATCAAAAGAATATTTTATAACATTGAGCGGGGTTTTTTTTCTAAAAAGAATTTGCGCTGCAATTGACCAACATTACGTACGCCAAACCGTACTAATTATGAACCAGGAAAACAAACTGACTCTTCTATATCACTTGTGAACCCGCAGAACATTTTCTTGCCACCTCTCCACATAAAGCTTGGCCCTGTCAAAAACTTTGTCAAAGCGCTCGACCGTGAAGGACCGGCTTTTGAGTACTTGACCAAGTTATTTCGTAAATTGTTGTACGCCAAAATCAAAGTGGGAATATTTGTAGTGCCTGATATTTGAAAATTAATGGCCGACAGAAACTTTACAAAATGTTTAACACCCAATGAAGCAGCAGCATGGGTATCATTTCAAGATGTTGTTCATTCTCGGTAACCGCAAATCCCAGGATTTCAAGCAGATAATCGACAGTTTGCTGCAAAATTATTGCAAGATTGGAGCTCCAATGTCTCTCAAAATACATTTTCTACATTTCCATCACGAATTTTTTCCTGACGACGACCAAGGAGAGCGTCTACACCAAGATTTGGCAAAAATCGAAAGGGGAAACCAAGGATTTTGGTACGAGGGTATGATGAGCGACTACTGTTGGACTTTAATGCGTGAAACAGATCGCAAACAGTACAAGCGACTCAGTTCGACTGCTCTTCATTTCTAATTTAACACTTTTTAATGGTGGCGATGGCACGATTAGCATGACTAAAAGATGACTAAACCATGACTAAAAGATGACTAAACCATGACTAAAAGATTACTTAACCATGACTACAAGATGACTAAACCATGATTAAAAGATTACTTAACAATGACTAAAAGATTACTTAACCATGACTAAAA
The DNA here is from genome assembly GCA_963924685.1 of Dexiosoma caninum. Lineage (NCBI taxonomy): Eukaryota > Metazoa > Arthropoda > Insecta > Diptera > Tachinidae > Dexiosoma > Dexiosoma caninum. Next base: position 14,431,577 of record OZ004727.1, read on the forward strand.
GATGACTAAACCATGATTAAAAGATTACTTAACCATGACTACAAGATGACTAAACCATGACTAAAAGATTACTTAACCATGACTAAAAGATTACTTAACCATGACTAAAAGACTACTTAACCATGACTAAAAGATTACTTAACCATGACTTAAAGATTAGTTAACCATGACTAAAAGATTTCTTGACCATGACTACAAGATTACTTAACCATGACTAAAAGATGACTTAACCATGACTAACAGATTTCTTAACCATGACTGAAAGATTAATTAACCATGACTAAAAGATGACTAAACCATGACTAAAAGATTACTTAACCTTGACTAAAAGATTACTTAACCATGACTAAAAGATTAATTAACCATGACTAAAAGATGACTAAACCATGACTAAAAGATTACTTAACCATGACTACAAGATTACTTAACCATGCTAAGTTCTGCTTTTTGTTCTCTTCGGAACAGCAGAAAATATTACAAATATTACAAAATAAGAACTGATAAATTGATTTAGTTGCTTTCCCTGTTTGTCAAATTGTACAATATTGTTGGATACGGCATTATGGTGCAATGCACTCACAAAGAAAAATGTTTACCATCTGGTAATTTGTCTGTTCACACTATTGAAAGAAAACCATACAATTTCATTGGCACACAGTTCTGCGACAAAAAATGTTTCTTCCTGAGTGCTGGTGCCAGATAAAAAAAAATAAAAAAAATATGAATAAATAAAATTGTAAAAAAAAACCTGTTTATTTAATATCTCGAAAACCAGACACAATATCAAAAAAACGGATTCAGCGCCCCAAATAACCTTCGAAACAGCTTTTTTTTGCTTAAATCAAAAAGCGTGTATATTTGTGTATTTGATCACAGAATCATGGTTTCTTGGAAAAGTTTTCGTAGAATTTCGCATAGATGACGTTTTTGCAATACTATTTTTGACGAAAAAAATTTGCCCACCTTAATGTGTACTGTTTTAATTCAAACAAAAATATAAATAAAGCAAATGACCATATTTAAGACCATTTTAATTGATTTACTGTTTTTTCAAGCGAAAGAAGGAACAATTAGTCACAGCTTTTTCTTCAAAGGACATGCCAACTGCGTTCAAAACCAAAATTTATCGAATGGGCAAACGAAAAGGCATTAAATACATGGAAATAAGTTTACCCGTCATAATTTTTATAAATTAAAAAAAATTACAACGTATTTACAATTAGCGGGATTAAATTATGAAATTCGAACCGTGTTTACATTCTTCAATAATCATCTCATTAAAGACGGGCTTTTTGAATTCGACAGATAAAGTGGTAAAAAAAAGGAGAAAACAAACTGCTGGAGTCGATAACGTAATATCTCTGAAACTAAGGCAGATTGAACCAAAATACAAAAAACATTTTTTTTGTGTATCAAATTAAATGAATTTTAGAAAGGCGCATGAAATATAGCGAAATCTCTGCAAAAACAATATGGCGGATAACTCTGTTTTACAGACTTCCATGACATGGGCATCAAATGAGAGGAATTTTATAGAAGAAACCTAAAAATATAGTGGAATGGGAAAATCTGTATTTTAAAAAAGCATTTTTTTTATACGCGTATAACTCTTTTTGAAAATAGTTGTGTTTTAAAGAGAAATTTTAAAAAAAAATTTCTCCTTAGAAAATTTCACTTTTGTGGAAAAAGTACTTACTATTTGATAAGGGTACTTATTGGAAAAAACACTTTTTGGAATTCTATTAAAATTCAGATATACATACATTTGTATGCATGTATGTACACGGTGGCCCAAAAATAATCACCCGATGCCCGACCACATATATTTTCCATTTTTGGAAGCATATGCTGCTGATTCTGCTTCGCTGTCATCAATAGTTCCGTAGCTTTCTTCATCTGAGTCTGATGAAAAATTGGAATCATGTATAGATCCAGCTTTAGAAACGAAATCTTCCTCTTCTTTACGCGATGTATCGTTTGTTATTTCATCTTCCAAATCAGATTGCATAAGCAGCGCTCCAATCGCTTCTGGTTTCATAATTGTATAAATGTATGAATATTCACGGTCAAAGCACAAGAGTACAGTCGAAAAATCATTCACGAATAGTAACAAAATATGCTAAACACAGAAAAACCTTGTGCATAGACAAATATTTTCATTCGTTTTACATATCGACCCCTGTGCGCCAAATTATCGTATGTTACAAAAACTAAATTTCACAGGAGAGCGTTTTTATTCGTTTTTTTTTATTTGCCTGACAGCAGTAACTGTTACATACGATAAAATGTACATAGTGTTATCTCCATAACTATAACAATTATCGCTATAATACTTTATCTGCAGATGAATTAATGGATTTAGAACCATTTTGCATAAAAAAGTCGATTTCGAAAAAAGTGTAACATACGATAATTTCGCGCACAGGGGTCGATATATTGTTGTTATTTTTTTAACGGGACATTAAAATGAAATTCTGTTACTACAATGTGTTATTTGTATTGGGCAAATTTGACCCACATATACCACATGCGTGAATTTTTTTTACACAGGTAAAACGAAAAGAGCTAGAAGTTTTTTACTTTGAATTTAAATATTATACGCAAAATAAATAATTGTAAAAAAGTAAAAAAAAAAAAAAATTCATTGAGCGGTTTCAAAAATAATACACTTCAAAAACAATTGGGACAATTTTGATCCACAAATACAGGATAAGGGTTAAAAGCAAGCTTATAAAACCTTTTATTCTAGCACATACTGAACCTACTCAATTTTTAAATTGACTGCATATTTCTTTTACTACCTTTAGCGATTAATGTTAACAGAAGCAATGCCTTTCTTAAATCAAGTTTGTATTGCTAAAGTTAAACAAAACTTAAATATAAATTACTTTAAAGAAAAAACAAAAGGATTGTATTGATTGCTTAGAAGTGAACGAAGGAATGAATAATCGTTTTTCTATTTAAAAATCTGACGTCTCGTGGCTAATTGAAAAAGGGGTGCCAGACCTTTATGTTACAGAGCTGGTTGATCCGCCACATACCCACAAAAGATCTGTAATGTACACACCAAAGTATTCATTACTCGTGGCTCAAGTAAAACTTAATTTATTTCAATACAACTAACACCACTCTAATATTGGTATGTTCTGTACATTTTCTTTACTGCGTATATGTGTGTGCATTCACGCAATTTATTCATCAAAATCAACCGCTTAAAAATAATCTTAAATAGAATTTTAAAAATATATATAAATATATACATATAAGTATATACAATATATATTTAAATAAGTTTTCCATGCAGATAATAAACTCGTTAGAAGTACATTTTTCATCTTTTCATATTTACATATCAAAACGCATACAATGAAATGAAAAAAAAAGGAATAAAAAATTCCAATTTCAGAAATTGAAATCGAATATTTATTTATGAAATAGCAAAGATATATTTAAAGAAAGAAGAGAGAGAAGATGAAGGAAAAAAAGAAGTTGCACAATGTGAATTTAATTTCTTGCTTCATTTCATATGAAAATTGCAAACGTCATCATAATGCATATTAAGCAGAAAGAATCACATCACCAGCAGTGGCTTCGAAGGCACATTCCTATTCCGCTTTATAAACATTTATAAACTTGACTGGCTGAAATTGTCATCAATATACTATATATATATATATGTATGTACATGAAGCGTGTTCTTAGGAATGATCATATACAGGTATATATCTATTTATAACAACTAATAGAATCAAGTGTATTCGTTCGAATTACTTAGCCAATATGTTTAATGATAAAGGATTTAAGTATATTAGAAACTGCGTTTATGTAAATACAATTCAGTGAAACGAAGTATTTTATTTTACGTGCATAAAACATGACAATGATTTCACAACGACGATTTTATGAGTTTGAGTTTTAAGCCTTAAACACATACAGCCATATTCATAAAAAATTATTATTATATTGTAGCTACTGTTTTTTTATTATTATTGTTATTATTATTATTCCGCATTAGAAATGCCAGACGACACCTATATGGTGGCCTACGCAGATAACATTGCATGCGTCATTATGGCTCGCAACATGGATGAAGCCCAGAGCAAACTGACTCAAGTCATGCTTAGGACAAAGGCATGGTTGGCTTTACAATGTCTCAGTCTGGCAACGGAAAAAACGCAATTGCTCATAATCACGAGAAGGCACATTCCTATCGAGCAGGATATGCGGGTCTGATCTGAGACAATATGGACGAGTAGATGCGTTCGATATCTGGGACTAGGGTTAGACCCTAGACTAACGTTCAGGGACCAGCTCCAACATTATTTTTTTTTTTTTTTTGGGACCAGCACTCAGGAGATGACTCCTACACATGCGAAGCATTGTGCTGGAACTATAGAAAAGGGCTAGTAGAAGAAACGACAGGAGGTGAAGCTTAATTAATTATATTTTACAGCTCTGCTTTTTGAACGTTCTTTCTTTTATAGCCTGATTTGTGGGCCATCGAAAATACCACCTTTGATTTTCTCACTACTCAATTTTGGAAACACTTTTACAATGTATTTGAAACATTCTCCATCTTTGTTAAGAGCTTTTACGGACTGTTTTACCAACCCCAGTTTTATATGCAAAGGAGGCAATATAATTCGGTCTATGGATACTAGTGGAACATTAATTACATTTTGCTTAACGGGAATCAAAGCCTCCCTAGAAGGCCAGTCTCTTTTTGTCCAGTGCTCAGCTTGAGCTCGGCTGTCCCATAAGCATAGGAAACAGGGATATTTTGTGTAGCCACTTTGTTGGCCCAGGAGAAAATTTACCATTTTCAAATCAACACATACAACATACAACTGATCAAGTAATTTAGATCATCTTGATTTAGTGGTCGTTGATTACCGTAGCAATCAAAATCACTGTCGCTACCACTGTCGTCGTTTTCGGTATGTCCGCTGCACTGGTCTGTAGTTGGCGCAGATGTACATGGGTGCTGAGGTGTTGATGTGTCACTAATACTCAAGACTGGTCTTATGGCAGATTTTAAGTTTGTGATTTTTATGATTTTCATTACACAGAAATAACAGTCGTCATGATGGTTGGATGGTTCACGCCAAATCATAGGAGCTTTGTACTTAAAAGTGAGTCTTTTTTTGTTTGCCCACAGTCGCAAAGATTCAACACATGTTTTACATACCAAACTTGGTATCCAAGGTTTAGCGTTTGATGGCAACGGAAATCCAAATTAGTCCAAGTATGCCTTTTTCACAAAGTCCGACACATTTAAACGACATTTTTCCAACATATATTCTCCACAAATAACACAAAAACAATCAGGATTATTTAAATACGTCCTTCGTGAGGAAGACATACTGAAATTTATAAAAGAACTATTTAAGTTACACTGCTATCGATAGAAAATATCGACTACTTATGTAAATTTAAGACGATACCTGTATCTCACTAACTAGAGCTGCTACGAAAAATCTGAGGGTAGATTTGTCAGTATACAACAGTAGAAAAACTTTTTGTTTTTCTGTGTAATCAATGAACTAAAATTAAGCAATTTATCAAATCTCAGCTTCAGGTATGTAAATCAGCATGTGTAGGTGGGTAGGAAGAGTTCAATTTCCACCCAAAGCCTTAATCAAGTCTGCATTAGTATAATGGGACTTTAAGAACCTGCTTCAATATCTTTTAAACTATCAAAACTTATATCTGCAGCGGTAGAAAAAGAATTGAAACTTGAAAATAAAAAATTATGCAATGAAGGGCCCGTAACAAGAGCTTTAGAAATTTAGTGAAATCTTGCATGATTTAGCCAAAAAATTATACTAACATAGCTGCGCTTTTTCAATAAGAAAATAATACCACCTTCGCAATTGAAAATATTTAAATCTATTAAACTTAGGCAGACAAAAATTAATTTGGAAATAGTTTGCAGCCATATGTTTTCTATTTCTAAATTGTTTAAGTAGTCCCAAATAAAATATGTGTATCATTATTGGCGCTGATATTACACAACAATACAATGTCAATTAACGATATCAATTTAAGATAAATAAAATCAACTCCTACGACTTGTTTTTTTATTTTTCATTTTCTATTTCAGCTAAGTACTAAAAATGGCTCCTAAAAACGAAGCTTCAAATATTTAATATGTCTCCTTGACATCAGAGACGTTACAACAGTGCTATAAAAAGACATAACGTGCAAAAACAGTGTTGTAAGATAGTGAAGCTTCATCTCCTATCATTTCTCCTACAATGCCTTGCTTCTAGGTGCCAGAACAATGCACCGTATGTGTAGGGGTCATCTCCTGAGTGCTGGTCTTAGATAAAGAAAAAAAAAACAGGAAACTGAAGATTTATTTGAAGTATTCGGTTATTTGATTTCTACTAAGCTGACCCTTTAACTTCATATATAAAAAGTTTCGAATGCGTAACATGACAAGTTGCACGCACTTTCGTATGGCTACAAATTAGAACCCCAGCACTCAGCCATTATTAATTGCTAATTTTGTTATAGTGATGAGCGACATGAAATTATTTTAATATTCGCCCAAATGCTTATATGCCCTGCTTTGCCTGCCTGTGTCACTAATTATTTGCCAGCTGTCGTCTTAAACACACACACACACACACACACACACACACGCACACACATCTACACAAGCCCACGTTCAAACAAACAAAACAAAAACAAATTACGTTCAATTTGTTTTGTAATACAATGAGCTTAGAAATGACAAAATTATTGTGAGCAAAGAAAATTAAATAATATATCAAATGATTAAGAAGAAAACTTCCAACTTTTAATGTAATATTTGATTTTCATATCAAGCAAAGTGATTAAACAAGATTTATTAAGCCCAATTTATTTTCATCATGCTCTTTCTGCAGCTTTTCGTCAATAAGTTTATTTGTTACGACAATAAGATTTTCAGCACAAAAAGTTGTATAATAAAATGTTTGTTTCTACTTTATTTAATAATGTTGTTTTGAATGTTCCAACATAAAATAGGATTTTCCAATACAAATGCATGCGAGTGGGCAGAAAATATTGATGGTTTCGGTTGGATTAATAAATGTACAGTCGGTGATGTGTATGAAGAATTTTCCGGGGAATGCAAGTTGCTATTAAATATAAATACACTGTTTGTCTATTTCTATTTATTCAAGTTCACTACTTGAGTGAACTTTTTGTTTTACGTGCTTGAAGACTTCTTGACTGTGGTTAATTGGTTACTGAGTGTTTTCTTAATTTCAATTTAACAATAAATTATGATTTTCCATTGTGTTTAAAAATGTAAGGAAAATATTTTTGAAAATTATTCACTGCTGCTGGTATTTCGAATACTTAAATATTTTCATAGAATTAAGCGCGGTATTCGTATTACTGTACAATTGTGTAGATGTTGGCGATTAATTCAATTATTGTGTTTTCAGTTTACAAAAATAATTAGTTTTTATTTATTTATTTTTTTTGTTGTTGTTGTTGTTGTTACTGTTACTGTTACTGTTATTGTTATTATGCCTGCATTATTGCTACTTGTGTTTCCTAAGTAGTGGTTACAGTTGTTATTGTTTAAATAAAATGAATGGGATTACAAGAATTGTTATTTTGCGCTGAAAATGTATTTGAAATTTAATTGAAATATTTTAACCCAAATCTTTAACAAACATAATGGAAAAAGTTTTCTATAATTTTATACGCAATTATTGTTAAATTTATGGCAAAAAAAAAACTACAACTGTATTTGAAATTGTTATACCGTTTTAAATAATTAAATAATAAATATTAAAAAAATGTTTTCAATTGGGCAAAACATTTTGGAAATTTTAATTAAAAAAAAAATATATTGTAAATGCTTTTGCTGCAAAATATTAAAATTAGTTTTCATTGACAACAATAGAGTCGAAATTAAATTTAAATAAAATTTAATTCATTGAATTCGTAACAAGTGAAAAATTGTTATTGCCCATTTATATGTTACACAAAGGACTACACATTTTATTGTCCAACAAGTGAAAGTTGGTTTTTAGGTTATTTGGGATTATTAATTCGAATCTGAACTCAGTTTACGATACGTCATATAGTTAGGTCTCCATGCTGAAGGCGTTTAGATGAGCCCTTTCAGGGAGAGGCTGTGAACAAGGGGACGCCCTGCATCATCGTGAGGACACTATGTTGTCGCTTTGATGTCAGGAGATATGGGCAGCTGCTGGAGTTTCCGAGGACATTCGTCTATTGGGACTCATGACAGGAGCCTACGTCTGCCGTTCAATGACTTCTGCTCAGCGGTCAACGATAAAGAGGAAGAGCAGACTGCCGCTCATTTCTTTAGCATCTGGCCTGCACTCGGTAAACTGCTTTAGTTTCTCTTTATTTTCACCGCCAACCTGCTTACCCAACCTAACCGAACCAGCGTCAAAAATGTAAGCACTTTCCCGCCATATATTCGAATAACTTGCAAAAGGTTTCAGTAAAAAAAAAACAAAATACCTGGAAGCTGTCTTTATATTGTTTTAAATCTGTGCAGGAGTTTCAGAAAAATATTGAACCAAAAAAAAAATTTTAAATTTTTGCTTTTTTCATCCTGTCATGCAGCTGTCTAACTTTGTTTTGGAATATGTTCGGGCCAAGAGAGATAAAAATGTTAAATTATTATTATATTATATTAAAAATTGTTGTACAAATACCACATGCTGCATATAAAGGCTTAACAATTTCAACTTTTATCCAAAAAAAAAAAAATTAACTATGAAACACGAAAACTGAAGTAAATGACCAAAAAATTAATTGTAAAATTTTGTTTAAAAATTTAACATTAGATAATTTTTCTAGGTTTTTGACCTCTTTTTATATTAATAACACTAATTATTTAAGCTCAAGAGGTCTTTTTAATATATTTAATATTTATTCCGATTCGATATTTCGCTACTCCTTTGTGTAGCTTCGAATGGGAATAAATATTAAATATATTAAAAAGACCTTAAGCTTAAATAATTAGTGTTATTAATTTAACATTAGAAATGATAAATTGGTTTTTCACAAATTATTGTTGTACACATACAGCAAATGTACGAAAAGGTTAAGAATTCGACCAAAAAAAAAAAAAAAAAAAAAAATTAAAAAAAAAATGCCCTGAAGATGTTAACCGAAGAAGGTTAACAAAATATCGAGATTATAAAAATATAAGAAATAAAAAAACCTTAAAGCTTAATTAAATAGATTGTTCGAATAATAAAAAAGGTTAAGAAAAAAAAGTATTAAGAAAGGTTAAGAATTCTTAACAAAAAAAAAAGTGCTACACTAAAACAATGTGTGGTGTAACATTCATCATGCATTTCAAATGAATTGAAATTTTCACACAGCAAAAATGCGAGATGTTTTTACTTTACTTTTTGGTTTTGTAGTCAACGTGAAGACTACTTCAGGCATTCCCACTCTTAAAAAGAAAGCTTTTTTAGAGCATCGCTGAGCCCTTTAGTCGCTCGCCAAGGGCCCATATTCGTATCACGGAACACATTAAGCGCATTTATACGAATTGCTTGATATAGTAAATGAGTAAGCCATTCGTTATGATATTGAGTAACTAACGTTTTGTTCCGCCTCAACTTACTATGTCATCTTCAAGATCAGCTTCGAATAATAAACCCTCTTCCAGCACGTCGCACTGATTTTAGAAAGTAACCAAAAACCTCAAATTCTTTTAATGAAAATTTAAATTTTTTTTCCATAATTTAATCAAAATTGCTACAAATGTAGACTTCCGAGCGAGCACATAAAGTTGCTCAGAATTTTTAATCTCATTCAATTTTTCTTAACGTATATCACGTTGCTTTAGACCTTCGTCAGAGGTCTTTGCTAGAGGTAATTATGGCGACGCTTATCCCATCAGGAAGATGTGCAATGTCTACAGCCAATTATTTAGATTTGTTCAGTTTTCTTTAAATCGTTTTCTTGCAAAAAAGTCAATAATAATTTAGCTGAACTCTTAGTAAATTATTGTCATATGTTATTTAATTTTTCTTAAATAGTTAACTTAATTTTAAAAGTTGTTTGTAAGTAAGAAACACAACTCGATAAACAAATTATAAATAAATAAATATTTATTGATGAAGCCATTGCAAAATTTAAACTTTCATATCAAAGCAACACAGTCTTGAATAAAAAGGAACTTAGAATAATGCAAAAATAAATTTACTGCCTGGTGAAAATACTACTATTGAAAACAGCAATAAAAAAAACTTAAATTTCTTTTGTTTTCAATATAAATAAGTGAACGAGTATATTCACTCGGCTTCTTGGAACAGTCTATTAGTGGCTTTAACTAAAAATCATAAGCTGATAGCAAAACTTGAATTCAGATTTAAAATCAGCAACCTTAAATTAAAAAACAACTGCGTTAAAGTTCCATGCAACAGAAAACGAAAAATAATTTTATTCCCCTGTGTTATATTAATATTCTAATCTATTAATATTATAATCTACATATAATTAATTTGCACAAGTTTTATTATTAAAAATATTTTTTTTCTTATGACTATTATTTAATATAAATATTTGCTGTAAGTAAATTCACCTGAGTACTTTCAATTTTCATTAATTATTTCAATACGTAACGCTAATAAAGTTCTCCACGAAAGCAACATACATATACATCTTTATTAGTTGAAAACTTTACTTCAAACTTCAACACACACACAACTATTTATTTGTACATAAATTTCTCTTATTAGAAAAGCTTCTTAGTAGCCCGCCTTTACAACTTTCCGTGACTTACTTTGGGACTTGAATAATTTTCAGCTTTCCGTGAAAAGTTTGAGACAACTTTCTTAACGGTTTTACGCGTTGTCAGAAATGAATAGACAAACTTTTCGCAAGAGTTTTAGAGTTGTTGAAAAGAACAAAAAATCATATATGTTGATGCGCACATTAAAAAGTTTAACAATATTTTAAACTTATGAATTTCTATTTTATTTGATTTCATGCTGGAAAATAGTTAATAAATATCAATTAAAACAGAAAAAAACCTCAATTTGCTAAATAATTTATTGGAGAAAAGTAAAATAGTTCTTTTAATTTTAGCCCTCGAACAAATCAGTGATATTTTCGCTACATTTGCTATAAAACAATGCAATTGGTGGTCATAACATTTTTTCCAAAAAAAAAACATTTTAATTTTAGCGTTTACTGTAACTGCAATTTATTCAAAATGTATATTAACTAATGACATAATATTTCTGAGGATTGTGAAAAATTTCATTACAATTGGTGCTAAAACAAGCCTACTTCCCATATATACTTTTCAATAAAAAATTGATTTCAGCGTGCACTGTAACTATAATTTTCCCAAAATTTATATAGACTAATGACATAATATTTCTCAGGTATTCGGAAAATTTTATTGCAATTGGTGGTGAAACAAGACCACTTCCCATATATCCTTTTCAATAAAAAATTAATTTTAGCGTTTACTGTATCTAAACTTTAATCAAAATTTATGTAGACTAATGATATAATATTTCTCAGAATTGTGGAAAATTTCATTGCTATTGGTGCTAAAACAAGCCCACTTCTCATATATCCTTTTCAATAAAAAATTAATTTTAGCGTTTACTGTATCTAAACTTTAATCAAAATTTATGTAGACTAATGATATAATATTTCTCAGAATTGTGGAAAATTTCATTGCAATTGGTGGTGAAACAAGACCACTTCTCATATATCCTTTTCAATAAAAAATTAATTTTAGCGTTTACTGTAACTGCAATTAATCCAAAATGTATATTAACTAATGACATAATAGTTCTCAGAATTGGGAAAAATTTCATTGCAATTGGTGTAAAAACAAGCCCACTTCTCATATATCCTTTTCAATAAAAAATTAATTTTAGCGTTTACTGTAACTAAACTTTAATCAAAATGTATGTAGACTAATGATATAATATTTCTCAGGATTGTGGAAAATTTCATTGCAATTGGTGGTGAAACAAGACCACTTCCCATATATCCTTTTTAAATAAAAATTTAATTTTAGCGTTTACTGTACTTAAACTTTAATCAAAATTTATGGAGACTAATGATAAACTATTTCGCATGATTTTGGGAAATTTCATTGCAATTGGTGCAAAAACAATCCCACTTCTCATATATCCTTTTCAATAAAAAATCAATTTTATCGATAACTGTAACTACAATTCTGAAAAAAAAGTCTAATAAAAGTATATTTTCAAAAATTGGATAACATTTCATTGCAATCGGTGGAAAAACAATCTCCTATTTACAAAATTTGGTATATGCTTTAAAAATTCTTTTCGTATGAATATTTTATAGAAAATACAAGTTTATGGATGTTGAGTCTACAATGGAAATTAAATTACTATATTGCAAAGGTTTTTAGTTGAATGATACATTGAATTTAATGAAACTTAAAATGCCAAAAAAAGGTTAAATTTTTACACAGCTTGGCCGTAAATAAAACTCCTGAACAAAAATTCAATTTAAAAACTTTGTATTCTTTTATAATAAAATTACTACTCGTATTACTGTAGTGCCACATAATACATTCAAGAATAAATAGTGTAGAGTTTTTTGTTAGCAAAATTTTCACTTTAAATCGATTGACTTTTACTATACACAGTCAGACACACACACACACACACACACCACAAAATACTTCATTCTATGCTATTGAATTTAATTCAATAATAAAGGGATATTTGTATGTACCAGGAAGCAATTGTTAACAGCATAAAATCAATAATGGTTATTGTCTATGTGTGCTTGTGTGCTTGTACAGAAAAAAAAGGATATATGTTGCTGTGTGTGTGTGTGTATAAAATGTGGTTTTGTGCTTATTTCGAAATAATAAATATTTTCAGGAACTATTTCTGCTTAAAGAAATATAGTGACAAGTATTTGGAAGCAATAGATTTTCGAAAATATTAAAATTCTAATAGAGCAATTGAATATTCTTTTTCATGGCACATGTACTCTAGTGTAGTGTGTTTAATTATTTTATATCGCTTCCAATTGTTGCTTCACATAATTCTTATGAATAGAAGGTGGCGCAAAGGTCATTATCTTTGACTGGAATTTGTTTAGCAAGTGAAATTTTCCTATTGGATTGTGTTTATTTGATGTATATTTTTTTTTATTAAGAGGAGAAAATGATGTTGGCCCAATGACCGCCGCCAGGGGCTTAAAATTATGTAATTTTGCACCAATCTTAATAAAACTTTCGATGACAGGTTCCCGTTTTACTGAGAAATATTCTTTTGAAGGGCTTGAAAAGACTGAAGTTAGTTGACATAGACTGGCGACTTCAAGAAACCCCTTCAAAAGAAGTATGGAACAGTTAAATCGCAAGATCTTGGCGAACAGTGCAAATAACCAAAACCTAAAAGTTTAGAGTGCTCAAAAACATAAACCTCAGAATTTTTTTTGTGGATCGTGCAGTATGCGCCGTTGCTCGATCATGCTAGTACCACACGTTCTTCAATACCTCTCTGTAGTGTTCGCAATTTAAAAGAGTTTTCTTCAAAATAAAAACCGATGACGCCTCCAACATAAAAAGCATGCCACACAGTAACGTTGACCGGCTATAATAACTCTGTTATATAGAGATTTTCGGTAACCCAAGAACGTTAATTCAGCTTATTCACGTATCCACAGAAAACAAATAGGACTCGGTCGCTCATGATGATAAATAAAAAATTATAGCAATTATTTCGAGGTCTTAAGTATTTTGTATCTGTTTACATCAGAAACGCCAAAGCACACCAGACATTTAATACCATTTGCAAAATTATAGTTTCTTCCGACTTTGTCATACATCCCTCACTCTCAGCAATATTTAAGGAAAACAAGGTCATGTGAACGGAAGCAAATTGGTGACCGTTTAAAGTTTCCTAATTTGCAAAACCATTTTGTTACTAAAATTCTGTTTAAAAATTGATTTTTTTTTAATTTCTATATTTTGAAATGTTAAACAAATGCTGGCTTTATGCACTGTCATGTGTCTACTTTGTGTAGAAAAAGTTGAAAGTCTAAATAATTTTTTAATTGATATAACAAAATTCTTAATTAAAATTTTGTTTTCTTTATTTTTTTGTGTACATTTTTAAAGCAAAAATCAAGTGAATAAAACAATCATTCACGATAAGCTTGATTGCAATTTTGTTAAAAGGGAATACAGTGAAACCTCTCATAACCGGACACTCAGTGTCGCAGTATTTTTGTATGGTTATGAGAGGTGTCCGCTTATAAGAAGTACACTTTTATTATTTTAAATATTTTAAATTGGTTGAAAAAATGTATTCAGAATATTACGCTTCAAATTGAGCCTTTGAGTTTCAAAATGATTTTAAAAGTAAAATATTTCAAACTTGGCAATCTCAAGCGCATGAAATTTCATTTTTTCTTTAATTGATAAAATATTTTTTGTGACTCTCAAGGTGTAAACACGAGCTAAGCAAAATATTTCTTCAAATCAACAGCAAGTTCCAGGCAATCCTTTATACGTGTGTATGTACATTCGAGTTAACACGGGCATCACAATTTTCAAAGGCATCAACGCAAATACGTATCAGAGTTGAAAAATTAAGAACTACTTCTAGCATTGGTGAGTTTCAATCAAAGCGAATTAATTAAAATTAACGCTTCTGTACGCTTATAAGAGGCTTTTGGCGCACAATTTTTTAAAATTTTGTGTCCGCGTTCGGTTATGAGAAAACATTTTGCATAGAAAAACTGATGAAAATCTCAGTTCTACAAAGTTTTTCCGGTTAGGGGAGGTGTCCGTTAGGTTTCACTGTATACTTATTTTAAATTAAAAAGTAGTCACGATAGAGGTGAATGCCTCCAACCGTTTCAATTACCTTCCATTGGCTTTAACTTTTTGTAGTCTAGTTGTGTTACTTGCCCGATCATAATGACTATTATTAGAGCTGAAAAAAGGTCATTGGTTTTTGCCCCGAAGTCCTGTTTTAATTCAATATAATTTTATCTTTTTGTTTGTTCTGTTATAAATATTTATTTATTTTGCATTTATTTTAATGCATTCTTGGTCTTGTGAGTATGTTTGTTCGTTTGCTTGTTTTAAACATTTTTGAAATGTGTTCTTCATACGACTATGCGACACAATGTGTACAGAATAGTTCTTTACACATTATTGAACAACACTTATGAATTTACAGAATATAAATAACATAATGGTTTTAAGCTAAAATTTATGCATGCATATGAATTTTAAATGGCATTTTTGGTCTGCTACTAAAAGCACTTGTTCCAAGGGCAAAGACATCATAATTGCTATTGTATAAATATTGCTAAATTATGTACATACGTAAAATAAATGACAAAAAAAACTTATGGGTACAAGTTGGAATTTAAAGTGCATGTCTAAAATACAATTTTGCTGGAGAAAGGAAGGAATATGAAATTTCATAAAAATATAAAAAGAATTTTAATGATTTTTAAGGTTTAATCCATTAGTGCATAAAGCTCCACAGCAACGTTTTTAACTTTTTTATGATTATTTTGTTATTAAATGAGACTACTGAATTAGTTGTTAAGATTTTTATTTAAACGTAACGTTAAACGTAAGTTTTACGAGGTGTCCCTTTTAAGGGACTTTATGTTGCATGTGCAGTTTGAGAGAGAAATGTTTTGAAACATTCTTTTGGGTGAAGGCCTTTGTTGCATTTTAGACAAATAAAATTAGACTTTTTGCCACAATTTGCACATCGCTTATCGGTTTTGGAATATTCCACAATGTGATCTTTTCCATCGAATCTTATATCACCATAAACATTTATCCTATTTGAACCTCTCAGAGTTGGCACTCCAAAGGTTTCTAACAAGGATATTGCTATATAGCGTCGGTTAGAAATTTTTCTACTTAATTTATGACTAATTATGACTCAAATACTTTGAGCTGCAACTAGCTGCTGAATATTGCAGTATGAATTGGGCATGTAATGCCGGCGAAGTTTTTAACAAAGCTTACAATTTGTTTTTAGCCAATCATTGTTGATTGAAAGAATAAATAGGGATCGCTGTACTATGTACTTATTGGAATTTAATATTATGCTCTCGTATTTGTACGTAACATTCGCACATTTAAATTAATACTGCCATACAACTATAAAAATTATTTTAATTTACATTTACAGCAACTCATTTTAAACCGTATAAAATTATTTATTTAGGAAATGTTAGTTGCAGTATGTAAAAAGTATAATTAAGCTCTCAGCCATTCATCCCTTCAACGAAAATATTATTTCTACAGCCACTAATAAAAAAAAAAAAAAAAAAAAACCAGAGCATTACTTTTTCTAAAGATTGCACCGACCAGAGATGCCAACTCTTCACACATCTAAAAAGTATTAACTTTAAATTTAAAAACTTAGGGCTTATTTCTGATTTAAGAAAGAACGCTTTCATTCGCATTCTATGATAAAGAACATTGATTTCGATTTCTCTACACACTTTCTATGCGAACAGTGACTCGATCTAGAACTCGAATGAAAACGTAAGTGTTTTCATATAAAATCCGATTTCTCTGTTAAGAACGTGTGAGAATGAAATGTCAAAATCACTCACTTTTGGTTTTGCTTTCGTATTGAGAATTTACATATGAGTATACATACTTGTAAATAAAAAAAGAAGAATAAAAAATCTAAGTACAATAAAAAAGTATTTACAAATGGATAACAAGTGGTAAGTATAAACTATTCATATGATATACATATGAATGTATGTATTTAACAATTGTTTTTTCAGTTTAAAGAAGTCAACAATGCAGCAACTGAAACACTTTTATAAAATTAAAACAAAAAACACAAAATTTACAAATATTTTTTTAAATTTTCTCACCCTTTTATTTATTGATACTTTCCACCAGCTGATCACACTTACACGCAGTTGTATTAGCTTTAGAATAACTTCGTAGTATTTTTTAATACTCTTAACAGAAATATAATAATTTATGATCTGGCATTGCTTCTACTTATTAAAACGTAAGATACCAAAATTGACATACGTAACTTAGTGCGAAAGAAAGTGAGTGCCAATGAGAAATCCAAATTGATTCGAATTCGAGCGAGTGCTTTTCGTTCGCTTAAGTTATCTTTCTTAGCTCAGAAATAGGCTGTTAGTCTTTTTCTATTTTTGCAATTTTTTGCTAATTTTTAATACAAAAAATTGATACGAGCAAAAAATAGTCACCTGGCGTAGCGATGCCACCGAGTTAACGACACCTTGAATTTAGCATTATTTTATAGGGCTTAAAATTTATTGTAAACACTTTCCAGCTTCATTTTAAACTGCATTTAACCACAAAAATTTTTCTTAACTGGTGACACTGCTCTCTACCACAACTCTTCTCAATTTGTGGCCAGGGCTGCCAAAAGTGCCAATTTCTCGGCATTTTGCCGATTTTTACATAAAAAATTACCAAATACCGATTTGCCGATTTTAGGAAAAAAAAAATTACAATTTTTATCACACCAACTGGCAACACGGTAACTCCAATTAAAAAATTTCTTTTGATTTGGTAATACTCATGATCTAAATATATAAGGTCTGCTTGATATTGAATGACAGCTGCCATTTTTTTTTAATTTAACGTCATCGTCGGGAAATGTTTTGTTGTGGTTAAATGGAAATTTAAGAGCTAGTGATTAAAATTATTATTATTAAATATTTATTAAGAAAATTGAAGGATTATTTTATTGACAATTAATTAAAAATAAATGTGAACTGAGTTAGAGAAAAAAAAAAAGAGTTTTTAATAAACAATTTGTGCAGAAAGTGATAAAATTTATTTGGACAATGAAATACTGTGTGGTAAAAGATTGTAAAAGCTCGAAGCAGGATGATAAAAATCTAAAATATTTTACGTTTCCAAAAGATCCAGAAATAAAGAAAGTGTGGATCAATGCATGCGGTAAAAAAACTGTTAACTGGAAATCTGGAACAATTTGTTCTAGACATTTTACGAATAATGATTGACGTTTAAAGGATATATTATTGAACACGCCAATAAGAAAAAGATTGTTTGATGCGAAGGCTGTCCCATCTTTAAATATCCATGTAAACAGCATTTTACCAGTGGAAAGATCGAAACGATACGTAAAAAGAGCAAACAAACAAATTGTAAAGGAAGCAATTGGTGAATTTGATTTAAAGTAAATACAATTTTTTTAAAATCCACTTTTTTTAATGAAATAATATTTACAATTATTTATAGTCTGCAAAAATTACAAGAAGAAAGTATTGAAAATGAAAATCCAAATAAGTCAGTTGCAGTTCAAACAGAGGGCTCTATAAACCCTGCCAAGAATTTATGGGAAACATATTAAAATTAGAAAATATATTTTAGGAAATTAATAATAATACTTTAAGTCTTCGAAATAATTATTTAAAATACCATAACATTAAATGTGATAACATAGATGTGCCTGAAAATGTAAAATCGTTATTTTTTAAAAGTCGTTTATATTTTAGAATAAGAAATTTAAACAAAATATTAATACAAGAAAAAATGAAAAAAGAAAATTAAAAAAGACTATAACATAACAATTTAATTTGTTTTATTTATTTTACCTTTAAAATTGCAAAATATTTAAAAAAAAAAAACAAACCCCATACATATTAAAAACAAATCTCGACGGTGACGTCACAGTAAAAATAATTTGAACTGTCAAGCAGACCATATATATTGAGATCATGGGTAATACTGTACTGGGTATAATGATGTTAATAGAATACACCAGACATATTTTTGGTTAATGTATTAATAAGAGAGAAAGAGATAAATTATAGATCACTTAGTGATTTAGTACATTTTTTTTAACTTTGAAAAAAAGTGTCCGAAAAAAAGTTAACGGAATAACTTGAACAGCATTCATAAAACATATTGATTGTTGTTGAATTTGTGAAACAAATTATGATTCTGCCACATCGAACGAATAATTAGTGCCGTCAACTTAAATAAAACTAAATTTCGATGTTCCTTAGAAAATTAAACTTTAGAAGGAATTCTTTATTCTAAAGATTATTTGAAATTTAATAAATCCAATTGTTTTGAGACAAGTATTAAATACGATTTAGCAAAAATATTAAATTCTGAAATGTATTCATAATTATATGTATATATGTACATATGTATATATATTATGTTTTTAAGGTTGTGAAATCAACTTAAATGATCTTCCTTACGTTATGTTTTCATGTTTATAAAACATATAAAAGTTTATATATATCGCTATTTTTTTGACCTTTGGTTTAATACTTATAATATTGTTAAGCTTTAGGTCTTCTTCAAAAAGTTTTTTTTATATGTTTATTAAATTTGCTCAAATAAATAAAAAAAAAACTTTTTGAAGTAGGTCTTCTATTATATTATATATAAGTATATTATAAATACATATAAAAGCTATTTTATGTTATGCATTTATATTTACAACACAAATGAAATTATTAGAATTATTATTTTTTGTTTTTTTTATTAATAAAAATTATTGAAAACCTCGAAAAAAAAGTTTTAATTTTATTTATGCCGATTTTCTTGCCGATTTTCGTAAATCAAGTGCCGAAAATGCCGATTTATTTCCCAACAAGTGCAGATTTTTCATAAAAATCATCTGGCAGGCCTGTTTGTGGTATGTTGTTGAGGAGAGAGAAAAATACGACTTAAAATGTTGAACTCATTTATTCCTTTTTTTATGATATTCTACATTTAAATGTTTTGTTTTTTTCCTCTTAGCATTTTTATATGGTTTTTTGTTTTTTGCAAACATTACTTTACAGAAAATAATTACAAAATATTTTTAAGGGTTCTTTTTTAAAGGAGCGTAATCGGCCAGGAAACTCAGCAAATCTTAAGCAGCAGAAAGAAACACACACACACAAAAGCCTTAAAGACAGGTGCTGTATTTTTATTTTAGAAAATAAAAACATAAATTTACATTAAAAAATTTACATACTCGCATATATTTGTATATAATTTTTTTAAGTACAAGCGAAATAAAGAAAAAAGTATTAAAAGTATCAGCATTTCCATCATAATATACTTTTTTATAGATGTGTACTTAAAATTTCTACACGTTTAATTACATTTTGCGTTATAAAGAAAAAAAACTTGTATAATTTGAAATATGTTATTTATTCAAATTAATAGGAAAAGCTATAAAAACGACAGCCATTAAATATTAGAAGAAAGGGAATTTCGAGATTTACAGAGATATTCTGGATTTTCTTAAGCCTATGAAATGCTAGAGATTGATAAAAGTTTTCTGTTAGGCAGTCAGTTAAACTCTTGTTAAATAAATTGGCATAAGAAAATTAATAAAAATGAGTGCTTAGGGCATTAAATCTTGAGATAGAAAGTGAGTTCAAACTCTAGTACAGTCACAAAAAAAATGTCTAATATTCATTAGTGAATGTGATATTGAAACAATTATTTATTATTTGGAATTTCTATATATTATCCCTTCAATAAATTTCCTTGATCCTTTGGCAAATTTATATGTTTCTTTTTATATTAACCTAATCAATATTAAGCTCCTCTAGGCAAATATATATCACATATTATTTTCAGCTAAATATTTCAATTTCTTTTCTTGTAAAAAAAAAAAATCTTAGATGTCTAAATCGAATGTTTGCTTGCCAATACGTTAAAACGTATAAAGCACCTCTATAATCCTTTAAGATAACTTTCTTAATAATATTGCTCCCGCATAATTTACTACAATGCTGACAAGCTTATTTGTGTGCATACATAGTCAAATGAGTTTAGTTGCAATTTAAGCGAAGATAAAAGAAAATAATAAGAAAATTTTGCCAAAAGTATACCAAGCAGTTGTCAACAGCAGTTTTCTATTCACAGATAACGATTCACTTGCATGCGGGCACACACACTAACTATTCGTACGTAAAATATTATGTAAAAGCGTTAAAGCATTCGAAAAGACACACTCACTCACACACATGCAAGTTTACATGATCACATTGTTATAGGCAACATGTCAACGGAATTGTGTGTGAATATGACAAAGCCAGAAAATTGTCTTTGAAGCATCTACAATAACAAATAAAATGCGTTTAAAAAAACTGAAATTAAAATGTAAATTCTGCATTATTTTTTTACGCAAGTGTGCATATTATAAATGCCCACTGTAAATGCAAACTGTAAAAAATTCAATTAATTAGAGAACTTTTACTTTACTTTCTTCCTATAGAAACGAAGAAAAAAATTGTAAATGAAATACACGCCCACAAGCCAGAACATCACTTTTATTTTGGCAACAATACAATTTTTATATTCTGCAAATTTAAAACGGTCTAAGAAAGATAATGGGGCCAGAAGAATCAATCAGTTAAAAAGCATATTTAAAGCCAACCACCTAACGCACTTACTTAAAATACAGTAAAATATCAAATAACTGCACGCATGATAAATTTAACAAAAGCTTTTAAATTTAATACAGCCTTGTGTTCCCTTGTAAATTGTTTCAGTTTTCCTCGTATACGAACGAGTATTTCAAATTAATTAACCAAATTGATTTAGCCAATTGAAACCAGTTAATGTCGTTGATTTGTAAAACTGTGTTCTCAGCCATATAATATAAAAGAAAAGAAAATCACAATGTCATAAGAAAGTATGATTTGTTAGCACGACTGAATGTGTTAATTTTCCAATGCTTAACTCGTTTTAACAAAAAAGTTTGGAAAAACTAAACAAAATTTTTTAAGAAATTATAAGTTCAATTGTTGATGATGGCCCAAATTAAATACATTTAATGATAATTATCTAAATCCAACAATATGAAAGATTTTTAATATGATTATTTCGTCGTTTATCTTACGTCCCTGGTATAGATTTTGTTAAGGCTTTCTGGGTGTTTAATTGATAACACTGTGTGACATAATTTTTTTGATAGCAATGCGACTATGTACCATTAATCTATGTGTAAAACAAAGTCGAAGTGCATACCAGGTTTTTCATTTCCCCACAATTTGTATTTTTAACATTTCTTAAGGATGTTTATTTTAAATATTAAAATAAAATAGTAATTCAGTAATATTCCTATCAAAATAAACACAAGACTCTATGGAAAATTATAAAAATATTTATCTTACGTGCCCTGAATAAAATATGAAAAAATGTCATTTGAAAGAATATCCTTGCATATCACTGAAAGTTTCCAAAAAAAATAAAAAAAAAATTATGTAATTATACTTTTAATTATTGCACGTTAGTCAAAATTCTTTACGATTATTTATCTATGTTTGTTATATTGTTTAGCTGGTCTATATGCAGAAGTTCAATTGGTGAAAAAAAATTTAAAAATTTTTATACGTTTATACAACAACTCCCAAAAAATATTCGAGAATTACGGAATATACAAACAAAACAAACCATTTAGCTTTTTTAAACATTTTCCTTATATAACATACAATTTATTATTTGATTTTTTAATCCATTTATATTTCAAGAATTTGGTTAAAGGTCTACTGTAGATTGTGTTATTACCACCAAATAAAATGCTGTATATAGACCAGCTAAACCATATAATAAATATAGATAAATAATCGTAATAAAAATAATTTTGTTTAATTATATGTTGCATATAAAACTCATAATTTTAAACTTTTAAATAAAATAAATTCTTTCTTTTTTTTTTTTTTTTATTTAGTATTAGAATTGCGAAAAATTATTCTGCCTCCATGTGTTCTTTTAGCTGCATGAGAACTCTCGATATAGATGTCAATTTTATTATATGGTTCAATAGCTGATAATTTCAAAATAGCAAGTAATCATGTATAGTTTAGCAGCAGCACAACGCATCCAATCTGCAGAAATTCTTAAAAAAAAAAATAAAAATCTGTTCGCGAATTTTATAGAGCACTTTGTTAGCAACCAATTCTTGCACTTATTCATCGTTTTGCACTAATTTTACTATTGTCGATTCAAAGACCTTACACAAGACAAAGAAATATGCTGGCGGCATTCTCGGTCCTTATTTCTTTCGAAATGAGCAAATGAAATGCGAGCGCTATCGAGCCATTCAGACGGAATTTTTGTTTCCAGAAATTAATTAGCTAAACATTGACGAAAATTTGGTTTCAACAGGATTGGACAGGGCAACTTATTATACAGCGTTACAGTTAACAATCAATTTATTACAAAATCAATTTGGTAACAACGTTTCTTCCAGGGGTTGTTCACATCACTGCTTCCCTCGTTTGTGCAACTTAACACCTCTGGATTACTTTTATGGGGCTATCTTAAGTCATTGGTAACTTTTGAAGCATTACAAGTCAATATGCAAGCCATCATTCGCCGCGGCAAACATTTGCCGGCAAGTGTATTTAAATTTAAATTCAATGAAATTGTCTGCCAGACAATAATAAAAAAAATTTTCCTTCTGATATTTCTGTCTTCTATTATGATTTTAATTTCTCATGAAGCAAAAAACAAAACACTCGATACACAAACATATCTGTAAATAAATTTTTTGCGGTTCCAAAATACTGAGACAAAGATCGCACAGCCCAGCCAAAAATGTACCATAATTGTGCGTATTTTCATAAACACAAATAATTTACTTATTTTTTGTTTGACGACAAACACTATCGGGTAAAAATTCATCACTTCTCCCAGCATTAAAGAGGCAGGAACAAACTAACCCTAGTTAACATGATGCATGATTACACTTCATCGAATCGACAAACATCATATACTCTTTATCATATAACTCTTTTTTATGTGTGTTCATATAACAACAACATTGTCAACAACGTTATTTGATGAGGAAAGCTTTAAGTTTTTGTTGTTTTCAAAATTAAAAAAAAAAAAAAAACCACAAAAAAAGTTCAAATTCATACCGCAAAACAATTTTTATATATAAATATTTAATTTTTTTTCTCGTTATTTTTTATTGAAAAGCTTAAAAAAAAATTTTTTTTAATTTTTTTTTCATTAAAAAATTTTTTTTTTATATTTTGTCGATTCGACGAAGAGTAACTTTTATGTACAAGAGTAATCATCCAGGGTTAAATAAATAATCTCTAAATTTTATTATAAGTGGATACGAAAAACACTGATACGTATGCCCACTATTCTAAACCAACTAAATCGTTAATTATCAAGTATACGCACGGCAACACAAACAAAATTGTTTCCAAGCGCCAAATTTCTTAGAATTTGTAATGGAAATTTGTATATTTAACATTTTATAAATAAAAAAAGTGTATACATACCAGTTATTCTGTAATTCTCATAGGGAACCGCTAAATCTTGATCACTAAAATGAAAAAAAATATTACACCAAATATTAAATCTATAGAGCCAGGCAAAAAATTAAACAAAAAGAGATAAATATAGTTTTAATGCTTATTTCATATTCAGGCATGTTCCACAAAAGTAGTGGAATGAAAGTAAAATACGTTTTGAAAAGTAAAGTTTTCGTTTTTGCTGTTCTGCATAAGAAGTGGTTTGGTGTTACATTTTCTCATTTGAAATGAAGTTCGAAAACAGAAATAGTGACAGCTGATTTTAAAAATAAAATTTTACTTTATACATAATTTAATTATTGAATGTGTTTTTAGCATAAAAGTTAAAGAATTCGTAAAAAATTATTCAGGAATAATTAATAATTAAACTATGAATGTGATATTAGTGTCCATGGTGCTTCAAAACAATGAATTCGCGGCAGCAAAAGTGCAGAGGAGGATTCTGCGAGACCACTCAAATCCTTTGGATATAAATGACGCCATGTAAGTACACATGCATACATGATGTGTATATTTTCAATGAAAATTTTAAATTATAATTATATATGTATTTAGGTTTTTACAGTATTACCGCATTAACAAGGATGCTTTTCATCTTCTTTTAAATTCTATAAAATGTAGGCTGCCTGTTTCTTCCATACCGGCACAAATACAGCTTGCTGCTACATTAAGATTTTTAGCAGAAGGCGGATTTCAACGAGGTGTTGGAAAAGACAGCAATGTGGCTTTAGCCTGAAGTACCACGTGCAAAATTTTAAATCGCGTGCTTATCATTTTAGAAAGGCACATTTTGTGCTAGATGGATCACATTGATCATGAGCGACGATGAGCTTAATTTGTCCAAGCGTCATTTTATGCAAAAGTTTGATATATATATTAAGAAATGAAATTCATGACAATGATTGGAATGAATTAATAACTGATTCCGTAGCCACTTCAATAAGAGATGATATCGCCAACCGACTTTAGTTAATAAGATATACATCTTCGATTTTTTTATATGAAATTTCTTATTTAATAAATCTTAAAGTATGTTTTTTATAAAAAAAAAATAAAAATTTAAACTAAAAATATAGCGAGATCAATGAAAATTCAGTGCTGATATTAAAAAAGGAACCGTCTCACAAAAATATTTTTAACCCACTTCTTTTCAAATTAAAGTAGTTTATAGAACATGGCAATTCACTACGAATTAATGTTCGAAAACAAAAAGTAAATGAAATGTCAAAAGTAGAATGTAGAACACTAAACATTCAAATTGAAGTGATTTCAAATTACTTTTACTTCAAAGTGATTTGCAGAACATACCCAATTATGAAATATGCTTTTTCTATTATGTACTGTATTCTTTGCACAAGCAAGAAGTACATACATACAATATTCGGGAAATCTCCTAATTAAACAAGGTGCACAGAAACAAACAAAGCTTTCAGGCAGGCCCAAATTCACAGTCATTAGGTAGCTGATAGCTTTGAGTTTAGCCAATAATATTGGATTCACAGCTTTTTGTTTAATATTAGTTAAACCGCCAAATGTCATTGGTTAACAAATACTTAGATAACAGCTGATTAGTAAATTATTATTAGTATTTTTGTATTATTGTATTTTTGTATTATTATTATAAAGTGTATGTAGTAAAACACAGAATAAACTTAGAACTAGAATAACAGGCCATAAATCAGATCAAAAATACAGACACATTAATACACAAAAAACTGCATTAACTTCACATTGTGCGAACTTGAATAGCACTTTCCGAAATTTGATGAAGAGTAAAATATTGAATAGAGAGGATAATTGGAAACGTCGTTATATGTTACAAATGTTAGAGATAATGAAAGTAACATGTAGCTAGAAGAATTAATTTTAAGCCAGATATATGTAGATAAGAAAGCTCAAAATTATAAATATTTAGTTAATAAAAAATAGGCGGAATTTATTTAATATATAGTAGTAATTTTAAGTTTTTCTATTATAATTGTTAAATATTTCATATGTAATTTGAGTTATTTTAAATTTTTATGACAAAGAAAAGAAACATTTTTTCAAAATACTTTTATATATTTTTTAATTAATAAAATATTATATACTTTTTAAGTATGATGATAAAATTCTATTATCAGCATAGGGGTTTACCTATGGGTTCTCCGGCTTCCCCAATTGTGGCGGATATAGTTATGGAGGAGTTATTGGACAAATGTATTGATAGCCTTGGTGTAAAACCAAAGATAATTACAAAGTATGTTGATGATTTATTTTGTATAATATCTGAGGATGCTGTTGATGATATGTTAGGTGCATTGAATAGATTTAATGTTGATATTAGTTTTACGATGGAGAAGGAATATAATTATAGATTAGCTTATTTAGATACATTAGTTATAAGAAGAGGAAAGAATATAGTTATGGATTGGTATCAGAAAACCACTGCATCTGGTAGGTTGATAAATTATTATTCTAAACATAGTAGGAGAATTATTATTAATACAGCCAGGAATTTAATGGAGAAGGTTTTAACAATTAGTGACAGGGAATTTCATATGAAGAACAGGGAGAGAATTAGGAATATACTAATTCAGAATGATTTTCCGGAAAGCTTAATTTTTAATTTGATGAATCATTATAGAAGGAGGTTAGCTAATAATATGGCGGTTAATATGGAACCAAAGATTTATAAATCTTTGACTTACATACCGGGAATGTCAGAGAGATTAAAGAAATCTAATATATTTGATAGTCAAAAATATGGTATAACTTTTAGGACATTTAACACGAATAATAGATTATTTAGTAGAGTAAAGGATAGAATGGTTAAGTGGGATATGTCTAATATAGTTTATAGTATACCATGTGGTGGTAATAAGAGTGACAATTGCAGTAAGGTGTATATAGGTACGACAAAGAATACGTTAAAAACTAGGATATCAGGACATAAAAGCAATCAGAAATATAGACACATTAATTCAGAAAAAACAGCATTATCATCTCATTGTTTTCAGTTGAATCATTATCCAGACTTTGAGAATGCATCAGTTTTGAAAACGGAATATAATTATTAACGTAGGTTTTTGTTAGAAATGTTAGAGATTAATAATATACCAAAGCCAGATAGAATAAACTTTAAAATAGATACAGATAATTTAGCACATAACTATAGATATTTAGTTAGTAAAAATTAAATTATTAGAATTAATATTATGTTGGATATTATATTACAAAATATTTAACTTAGAGGATATTTTTAGGCTTATATTCATTTAATGTTTAATTTGTTTTTTTTTTTTTTTTTTTTTTGTTAGTTGTTTAACATATAATTGTATATTAAAATTAATATTGTGTTAATGTAATAATAATAATTTAAAGTATTTTTTTGAAGTATTGCATATATATATATGTATGTGTGTATATATGTGTATATGTAATTTTATATATATATGTGTATTTTGTATATGTATATATATATATATGGATATATGTGTATATTTTTTTTTTTTTTTTTTTTTTTTTTTATCTTGGACCAGTGCTCAGGGGCTATCCCCTACATATGCAATGCATTGCACTGGAACTAGAGAGAAGGATAGGGAAGAAACAGACAGGTGGTGAAAGTGGTAGAAAGATAGAGCTTAATTCATGCACAACTTTGCAGTTGCGTGTAAATTATAAAGCAAAGTTGCGGCGTCTCTGATGTTTTTTGACGCATTATTTTTAAGCTAATTGAGCCATTTTATTTATTATTTTACTTCGCCGACGTTTTATTGCTCAAATACCAACGAAGGAGAGTGCTGTAGCACAGAAAACTCAGAAAAAACTTTTTTCTGATTTGACCCGGCTGGGATTCGAACCTGGGTCTTTCTGGTTGCAGTGCCAACACGCTGACTACTCGCCATCAGCACCCATATATACATATATGTATGTGGATATATGGGATTATAATTATATATAAAAAGATATTTTAAATGTATATTTAAATGTAAATATTGTAAAATATTTTTGAATTTTATACATTTTGTTAATATTGTAAAAAAATTTTAAAATATTTTGAATCATATTCTTTTCACAATTTTTATGAGACATGTTATGTTAGAAAAATTTTTATATATATAAACTTTAAAAAAGAGAAAAAAAAATTTTAAAATAAAAACGTCCTGAAGATGTTAACCGAAGTTTAACGAAATATCGAAAATAAATATAAAAATAATAAATAAAAAGAGAAAAAACCTTAAAGCTTAAAAAAATAGATTGTTAAAATAATAAAAAAGGTTAAAAAAAAGTATTAAGAAAAATACTTTTATATAATTGACAATTGAAAATTTTTTTTTCCTTTAATATAAAATGTTTTGATTTGATGTTTTTGTTTGTTAAATAAATTAATTCAAAAAATTTAATTTTCCTGTTGATGCCAACCAAGGGGGGTTAGCAAAATATCGACAAAACTTATTAATAAATTTTATAAAAAAAATAAGACCTGTAGTGCTAAATAATTTATTGCATACAATAAAAATAGAAGGTCGAATAAAAAGAAGATATAATACATATGTGACAGCGCATAGAGAAAGCGATTTTCATATCTGTGCATTGAATGAGACCGATCCCATGCCCCAAATAAGTTCCCTCCCAGAGATATGCGCGTTTTATGAAAGTGATGGTACACCAAAGATACACGTATTTAAATCTTTAAAATGGCTCTCCTGAACAAAACTGGTTTTTACCCTTAGGTCCCTTTCTATTTTGCGCGTCACATATATCTAATACTATCAGTTTTTTTTTTATTTTCGATAATATTTTGGTTTCCCGAAGCAATTTCAGCAGCAATTCAATACGTAATAAATGTATTGCTTATATTTAATTTGTTTATAATGCATGTATTTAATTTTAGAGCAGAAGTGATTGCAGAATTTAAAGAATTTTCACAGTAGCAGCAGTTCACTTTTTCATTGCATAAATAAGCATCTGATAAAGACATTCCTTTTTCTATACATCTTACTTACAATTTAGTTAAAATAACAACCAACAAGTTAACTTCAATGACAACTGTAGGATTATATAAACAACCTATAAATTTTATCATTGGAGAGACAATAAACTTTCTAATTCTGTTAACTTCTATTAAGGCTACAACATTTTATTCCCATTGTTTGCCAATTTTATTTTCCTTACTTTTTGTCATACTATTCTATGAGGCAATTCTATTTTTCTTTTTTTTTTTCTTTTTTACTCGTACAAGGATTTTGTTGCATTGTTATAAATTGTCAACAGCAGAAATAAAAAAAGCATTAGATATAATTGTCTTTAGATAAAAAGTTGTAATAAAATAATACAATGCCAAAGTTTAGTACTAGAGATTTCAAAACTAAGTTGGAGGTCATTATGGGTTACATGGCATGTCTCAAGAATTGTTTGCTGGGGCTTAATGCAAATAATTTATATTTATATACATTTAGTTGAATTGACGTGGGATCATAAAGCAAGTATTTCTAGTATTTGTTTAAGGGAAAAAAAAATTCATTCAAGTTGATTAAACTCAGCTCTAAACTCAATCCGTTATTTGTTTGCATTCATTAATTTCAGTAATGAGTGGTCCAACCAAAGCGCAATAAAACAAAAAAGTTTTCAGACAATTATCTTAATATTTTTTATTATTATTTAAAAGGATCTATGAGAATTATGTGTGAAACAAAATATCGGTCAAATGATCGCCACGGCTTCGATGGCATATCTCTATTCGATTGTCGATATTTTAAATGTTTCCGAGACATAATTGAGGTTCAATGTCGTTAATGTGACGAATTACCACACCCTTTAGCTCTTGAATTGTTCTGGGATTATTGACGTACACCAGTTCTTTTAAATATCCACAAAAAAAGAAGTCCTATCACATGATCGTGACGGTCAATTAACATCGCCACGACGTGAGATAACACGGCCATTGAATTTCTCGCACAAAAGAGCCATGGTTTCGCTGGCTGTGTAGCAAGTGGCACCATCCTGTTGGAACCACATATCTACCAGGGGCATATCGTTAATTTCTGGCTACAAGAAGTCCATTATCATTTCGCAATAGCGCACATAATTCACGGCAACTGCTTGGGCGATGCCGCCAAATGATTTTCTTTTTTAAACTCGCCATTCATTTCTGTCTGTTCAACCAACCATTTGGCGTATTGACGATGCTTGAAATAGTTAATAGGCGGCTTAAGCTGTTGAATCAATTTAATCTAGTGAGCGTATAAATTAAAACGTTCATTCAAAATTCGCAAGATGTTCAATTGTTGGGCACGACAACGAGTCGATGTTGGCGGCTCTTCTGCCACACTATCGCGCACAACAGCCAAGTTTTTCGCAGAACGAACTAGGCGAGCATGCGCAGGCGTTTTCACATTTCCTACAGACCGGGTTTGCTGAAATTTGCGCACAATTCTCCCGATTGTGGACACATTGGTCGAATTTGACTGATGAAAAAAATCACGAAGTGCACGAAATGCATTTTGATTTGAACGCTAATATTCGTAAAAGGCTTCAACAACAACAACCACAACAGCAACCTTAACGCGCTGCTCAGTTGTGTACCTCTTCATAGTTGAATTTGTCAAGCACTGAAACAAAGAAATGACAAATTCAGATTTTTTTTTTTATCTGAAACTGAGGTTGAACCCAGGTCTGTTTTTGGTTTTGTAGTCAACGTGCAGACTACTAACCATCGTATCATCGCCACCCTGGGCAAAAAAACTTGATGTTAAGGTCTGACTCACAATTAACATCGTCTATTATGGTTGGTCTATTATGCTGGCCATGCACTTCTATATTATTCTATTATATTCTCTTCTATTCTATTCCATTTTCTTGTATTTTCCTTCATTCTATTCAATTCTCTTCCATTCTATTCTATTATCGTCTATTTTCTTCTATTCTATTCTATTCTATTCTATTCTATTCTATTCTGCAAAATAAAAAAAATAAACATCTCGCATTTTTCTGATGTGCATTAGTGTGTCTTTGTGTGTGAGTTGTTGTCGGTAGGTTTCAGTGGCGAAGGCATAGTCACTGGTCACTGAACAATACCGGCTTCAGCTGATAGCAATCCACAATCACATCAGAACGCCCTCCTTCGTCGGTATTGTGTAGCACCGGCGAAGTAAAATAATAATAAAAATGGCTACTAAACCGAAGCTTCAGCACTGCTACGAGTATAAAAACAAAAGAACGTGCGAAAGCAGAGCTGCAAAATAATTAATTAAGCTTCACCTCCTGTCGTTTCTTCTACTATCCCTTTCCTATAGTTCCCAGCACAATGCTTCGCATGTGTAGGAATCATCTCCTGAGTGCTGGTCCTAGATAAAAAAAAAAAAAAAAAAAAAAAAAATCTCTGCCCTTGTTCGCAAATGGTTTTGCAAACCTACCGCGGCAAGATGCGAAAAATTTTGCCATAAAAATAATTACTAGTTAAAATTTTCACTTTATATATTTTAATTAAACCTTTGGAAGAATTGTTGATACTTTCTAAATGGTTCGGGAAGCATACCCTCCATCTGCGTTTACTGCTCAACAGTGTGCTCTGCTAAAGAAAATGATTAATGTCTTCGGTTTTTAAATTTAAATCTATCCTCACGCATATAATTCATGCAATTCTTTATTTTTATTAAACCACTTGATTAATGCGATACTACGTAGTCAATTTTAAAAAAGAACACAGCATGCATGATGCAACAACTAACCCAGTGCAATTTCGCAAACATTATTTAACATGCTGATGAAAAATCTTGGCGAAATAAGTTTGACAACAAAACCCTGTTTGGACTGCCGTTTATTTGAATTAATAATATCTACTATTTTAAGAAAAAAAAATATTTCTTTTAAATCGACATTGTAATAAATACCTTTTTAAACGTCGAAAAAATGTTTGCCTTAAGAAAAAAAGCTTAAGCTTTCAAAATGGTATCAGTATTCCTTTTTGTATTGTTAATGTTATGTTATTATATTTTATATAATTGACATAAATCTATATGGATAAACCGAAAAGTATTAAATTTTATTTCATCTAATACATTTCATGGTCAGTTAAATGTTATAAGACTCTATTGAAAATTTTATATGGAGGCTGACATGTTTCTATAGCAATCAAAAGATTTTTTAACAGCTTGTTTATTTTATGACACATGTCAGTCTATTATTTTATTTATAAGAACTTACCAAAGCATATCGCTTTCTACCACACTATCGAAAGGGGCTTTTAACGCAACAGAGGCTACAGGAAATATACATTTCTGATTTGCTATTGCCTTTGTCACCAGTACTATAGACTTATTACACCGCAGACAATGACATATGAATTAGGACGCGGACAGACTACTATATAGAAATTTAACATTTATCACACATCTTAAATGCCTATTAATTGAAAACCTACTACTGACGCTGGTACCACTGACTAGGTTGTTCTTGTGGATTTCCACACTAGTAATACTTGCTGCAGGATAATTCAATTAAATTAATTTTTTCATGAAAATATTTATGTTGACTGCCGCGGTATATATGTATTTCGAGGAACTAAAAAATCGTTTTGCAACTTACACTTTGGAAAGTTCCACTCATCGGATTATGGAGTTTTTGTTTCAGCTCTGATATTGCATGAACTTCTAATATATTTGAATGAAGGTTTTTAATATCACATCTATATTTATTCTGAGAAAAATTGGGTAAAGGCTGCGTGAAATGAGCATTAGGACTCGCTAACCCCTACTAAATCAATTTCAAAATATTTTCTTTTAGTAAATATTTTACTGAATAAATAAAATATATTAGTTAATGTAGTGCATGAAATTATTATGTCAATAATCGAAACTGGTCGTTGACTATGGTTACCAAACTATGTTTGATTTGTTCACACCAGAAAGAGCATCTTAACCCTTTATAATCCAGTGTCACATATCTGCAACAAACCGAAAGAACAGTTTAAATTTCAAACTATGGTTTTTAGATTGAAATCTTTGCAGCATTCTGACAACACACTTTTTCCGAACATCGTACACAATTAGGTTTGTAAACGACGCCACTATTGAATTAACCCTAGTCGGACTGAACAGGTACAATTGTACCTTTTTCGTTTTTAAATTTTAATAACTTTTTTTTCATAAACAACAGAAACCTGGGATTTTGTGACATCTTAAAATATTAAATTAAATTTAAAGTTTTAAATTTTCCGAGAAAAATCTTGAATTTTTGCTCATGATTTTGGCATTTTACTATCGTATACCTTTAACAGACTGAATAGGTACAATTGTACCTTCATATATAATTTGTGAAGAAAGACTAAGATGGAAATAGAAAATACTTTTTTATTATAATTATTTTATTATAAAACTTCACTCAATTATGTTACATGAAATGCATGTTGTATTCTGTAGCGAGTGTTCATCACAAACGGGTTTAACGCAAATCATGCATGATTTTCTGGTCTTACGTTGTTTTCGTTTTTCCGTTGTGCATACATAGCAACTTCCTACGACAGGAGAGGCTCCCTGTGTCCCATAAGGTACTTTAAAACCAGCTTCTCGGCTTGGTACTGCCGCAATAGATCGACCTAAGACTATAGCACAGCGAATGAAATGTTTGCTAGTAATACATTTATTTTTACTGCGCTTCTCAATTTCAGGCATGCACAGTTGTTTTAAAAGATATTTCAAAAACATTCTAAGCTGGTCCTTTGTTTTATTTCCTGGATGGTGTTCTCTATAAATAACGTAAGCTGCTAAAGCAGATACATCAATCATAATATAAAATACTGCAAGGGGCCAGCGTAATGTACGTCGTTTCACACTATATTCACCTAACATTTTGTCTATCATCGGATGTAAATCTAGTAAGCATGGAATTATGTTTGTATGTTGAATAAAATCTAATAAACAATTTCTGATTATAGTTACCTAATCAATCGAGTACGACGTGCTCAATTTTCAGTTGTGATATCACTCATAATGACTACTAAAATCAATTGGTGTTTTATATGTATTTTTTTGTTAAAACTTTTCCATTTTCTCCTAAAATGTGACTTTATAAATTCGCCTTCTTTTAGTGAATGCAAGCTAAAAATGCACATGAGCTTCTCATGAGTACGTTTGTTTACTCTCTTCAACGATTAAAGAATTTTTGGGTATTCCCCTTTTTATAACTACTTTGCAAAAATAAAACGCGACTCTGTGTGATGTGAATTTACTTTGGTACCTCTATATACTCAAATTTATCGTATATTCGGTATGAAGTTGAATTTGAAATTTGCAGTTAAATATTGTTACAATGTAAAAACCACTCATTTTAATAATGAATATTTTTATTTGTGATTCTAGGCATACTTTTAATATAAATTATATAATACCTTCACTAACAAATGTCATATTTCTGTTGATCATTATATATGAAGGTACAATTGTACCTGTTCCGTCTTTTAACGGTGTAATATTCTTCCGTTCGACCAGGGTTAAATGGCACTGAAGTAAAAAGTCAAAAAGGCCCGAAAAGAGAGTACGCTGCAAAATTTCCCTAATGCGCAGGCATATCGCGAACTATATGCGGTGTTGCGTTTTCCTACAACCAACAAATCACTGTTATTTTCCAAAAAAAAAAAATCTATTTATAAAATCTTGAGTTATAAAGGGTTTAAAATTTAACCACACAACTAAAAGTATCCACATAGAAATCAGAGGTGTCAACTTAATTACACATTTAAGAATAATGCTATAAACACAACTGGGACGAACGACGAATTTTTCGTAACGAATATTCGTCATTGTAAATAAAACACAGTTGTGTAAATGAAAATACACACAATATGTACGTTGGACGAAATACGTCGTGCACAACGAACTTTGCGATAGGTTTATTTCTATTTCTTACGCCGACGAATGACGAATAAATTGGTGCAGAGTGGCCGTTTTCCTTTTACATTTTTTAGTGTATAGTAAATACATAAATTAACTTTTTGCTTTAAGAATTGTTTTCTTTTTTATTTACAGGACATAAATTCAATAACCACTTTTTTAATTATATACAGTATTGTTTTAATTCGTTTTTGTCATTATTTTATCTTCTCATATCAATGTTTTTTTTTTGTTGAAATATGGTCACACTGTCACCTGCTAAATGTAAACAACAATGTATTAGAAAATTCATTAATTAATGAAAATTGGTGGAATTTGATTGAAATAAAAGTTTCTACCATCATGAACATGATGTTTATAATTTTAATAAGTTGCTCAAAACGTAAAATGTTTTTGTTCATGTTTTAAGAATTTTTATTTATTTATGTATCTAAATAACATATAATTTTAAATGACATTAACAGCTGTTATTTTCGCTCTAAATGTGTCTTATTCGACGAATTTACGCAACGAATTCTTGATGATAAGTTCGTCGTGCTGTGGGAAGTTCGGCATTCGTCACAATTGTGTTTATACCATAAATCGAATATTTTATAAAAATATTTATTTTAAAAAAATATAATAATTGTGCGTCACCACCGTGCTAGGGAATGCAAGCTTCTTCGCCTATGATGATTTGAGCTGCAGTAAAATACTTGTTTTGCGTCACTGCGCTGTGAACGGTAAATTAAAACCACAAGAACGATAAATAAAAATTTAACCCTCGAAGGTCATCATTAGAATCGACAGAGCTAATTTTGTATTTTTAATTTTTCTCTTTTCTGAAATTTTTTAGTCTGAAATTTTTTACAGTGTCAATTGTAACTGCCTGCAGATGTTTGACTTGCTACACACATTATGTGAGTTTGTGCGTTTCGTATAAGCGTTGACGAAATGACGAAGCATTACTTCTGTATTACTTTTTGAATTTTAGACAGTTTGTTCCAGTGCTAAATATATAATTTTTTTAATCCTTCATCGAATCGACGATGCATGTTGTTACTTTTGTGTAGTAAAATCCTATGAATAGAACTCTGTGGCTCTTGAGCAGTTATGAAATTTTGTATTATGTGTTATATACTGTTTGAATATATAAATGCATTTACTGAATTATAATGTTTCTATTTTTAATTTATTTTTCCAATTTTTAAATTAAAATTTAAATTTAAATTTATTAATTAATATATTCAAAAAAATATCTTTTTATTTTACTGCGCTGCAATGTAAAGCAAATAATAAAAAAAATGAGTTTCAAAAGTTATTGGAAATAAAACAAATATGACCTTACAGGGTTAGCAATGTTCTATTACCTTTAGCCACAAATAGAGTTTCGTAGAAAAAATGGAACTCGTTCTAGATGTGTAGCTCCCACCCCATATACTCGTAAAACACAACTGCTGTATCTGCTCGCAATAAGGCTAACCACATTATCCTACTACTGTTTAGTTTATTTTGGGACCAGGAATTCTGGCATATGCACCAAAAGGAATAGCAATCAAATTGATTACTATTTAGCAAAGAACAGCTAGAAAATAATATTTTTATACAATTATTTTAATTTTTCTTTCCGATTTTTCCTTTAGAGAATATATTCTGGAAATTGTTACTGCCAAAAAATCAATTGTTTCATGCGCGAGATGGCAGATGACAATTGAGGCCACAAGAACTCCATTATCTGGTGCCTGCAAACAATGCCGTTCACAGTCACTTCATTCAAAAAATTAAGGCCCTATCTCGCCGAATTCTCTACAAATGTTTGTATGGACAGCAAAGAAGAAAAAATTTATAGTTCCATTAACAGCCATGCCATAATTTATTTGTGGAGGGAACCTTCTATTTTTCAATCAAATTAAATAAACTTTTTGCTTTCTGTCCACCTTTTAACTGAAATTCTTTGCTGGGACTTTTTGTGATTTAAAAAATAACGTCTAGAAGGAACTTCAAATAACGCTGGAACTAATTAGTTGGCTCATTAAGATTTGTTTACTAACAGATGCTGCAGCATTATTATTATTTTCTCAAAATAAAATGCAATTAGCTTTTTGTTTAAGCATTGCAAAAACAATAAATGGAATTGCAATTTTTAAGCAATCGAGGGATTAAACTGTAACAAATTAGTTTTGATAAATATTTGCCAGGAATACAAAAGCATACAGTGAAGCACAAAAGTATGAGTATAAAACAATAAAAAAAGATAAATTATGTTGTTGAATATTCCGAAATATTTTATAATAAAAAATTAAATTTTTTTATTTAAATTTTGATATTCTTTTGTTCTGTTTAATTTTTTAATTTTTTCATTTGATTCAAAATACATTAGTTATGCTGGCCGATGGCAAGCCTAGTGTAGATGAGAATAAAAAACTAAAAATAGAAATGTGTGTATGTTATAAAAGTAAACTCATGGATTGTTATGTTTTTGTTTATAGATTTTTTGGTTTGTATGTTTAATATTCAAACAATTCTCGTTTGATTAATTGAATTTTAAACATATAGATCTTGGGTTTGTATTCAGAAGTTGGGAAAATCCACTGATGAGCTAAGTAAGGGTTAGCGAAATAGTACTATATGGATATGCTTTCCTCCTCAATTATTGAGTTACTTTTGTAATGAAATGCTTTATGATATTTTTCATACTGTATGAGAATATCATAAAGTATGTAATAATAAATTTCACATATAGTTTATAAGGGAAAAAGCACAATTAGAATCATATGTTTATAATAAAAAATTAGAAATTATTTAATGGGTACCAAGACTTTTGACTGTTGTATCGCTACTTCTGTAGAATGTGCTGTAACGATATTATGGCATTCGTGGCCGACAGCCGGACATTTTTATGTATGACAAACGCATCTGTTTATGGTCGCTTTACCAACAACATTAAACGGAAAATTAATTTTCTAGTAAAAGTGTTGGTACAGGGTGGGCCAAAAGTAATCTCCCGCGGCATAAGTAATCACGCGATGTTCTTTTGCTGTAACTTTTTTTTTTTTAAGACAAATTTTGGCACTGCTTATGATATGGGCTAAGTGACCGACGCCAGAGTTTATGACCATACATGCAGATCCAAAGGTTTTTATTAAATAAAATTACAGCAAAAAGACATTGGGTGATTACTTATGCTCAACATGTATATTGAACAAACTTCTCCCAGAAGTATTCCATGTCAACTGCGATGATGGAAAATTCAAGTCGAATAACCACGAACACTATTCTCTCCATCGCCCTTCCTTTCCCAAACATATTTCCTAAGTTTGAGTGCAAACTTAAGGGATAGCCCAAGAGCAAAGAAGGAAGCTTGATTGTTCTATATTTATAATTCTTTTAACTAACAAACTTATGCAGGTAGCAATAATAAATATATACGTATTAGATATGAATAAGTGAGGCTTTCTACAATTGCGGTGTATTTGTGATACTTCTGGAGCACTCGAATCGTTCTTTTGATCACTTCATAGACCCCGATGGCCCCACTAAACCATCGGCATTTCCTTAAGAATCCGAATTGTCTATCCAATTATACGTCTGATATTTCAAGCAACACCACCAAGCTATAACAGCCGTTGTTTCGCCAGCAAGCATCAGACAATTGAGAACTTTCTTTTCTGTGAGTACACGTGTCTTGCTAGATCGAGGCTGAGATACCGTGGGCCGCTTTTCTTGGACAACTTGGGGTTGTACTCTCAGTTGGATCTGACGGAGTTATTGAGATACGTGAACGACACAGGCTGGCTGTAATATACTCTTTCTTCTACGAGGCTATGGGAATAAAACGGCACATACATGTGCTACGGTGCTACTTGGATCGACCCATCTTGGTCGGCTGCCATCTAGCCTAACCTAACCTTACAGTTTCCTCTTCTTCCAGATCATAACAGCTCATGATCATTGAAAATGAGGCCCATTCTCATGACTGATGATAGTACAGTGCCTAATTAGCATATTCACGACTGATCTAATACGATCATTACTAAACCCAAGTAAGCTGCGAAAGCTCCGATCAACATAATGCGCTCTTGGCCTTAAGACAAGTCCCCTCATTCCACCGACGTCGTTCAGGAATTCCTTGCAATTCTGTCTGGTGAATGTGGTAAGTATCATGTAATTGACTGAACACTGGACCACCCAACGCCATCCCATTCCTCGCAAGACCATCTGCTACATAGTTATTCAGTCAGTTTGCCAATGCGATCTTGTCGAGAGATACGCGGAAAGACCGTAAAATGGGCATAGGGCTTGGTTTTTTTATAAAGCAAGTTTATTATTATTTACACGTACTGTTGAATGCAGTATCTGATGGCAACAGTTTTTTTGGGATCCACATCGATTACGTTCAAAAGGGAAAAACAATAAACGGCGAATATTATGCAAACTTATTACACCGATCTAATGAGGATTTAAAAAGAAAACGACCCCATATGGCCAAGAAAAAAGTTCGTTTTCATCAAGATATTTCACGGCTGCACACGTGTGCAGTCTCAATGGCAAAACCCAATGAATTGGGCTACGAATTGATACCTCAATCGCCATATTCTCCGGATTTAGCCCCTAGTGACTACTTCCTATTAACAAACCTAAAGAAATGACTCGGTGGAAAGAGATTTAGCTCCAACGATGAAAACAAATACCCTATTTTAAGGACCTCGAAAAATCCTATTTATTGAAGGGAAGGGATACAAAAACTGGAGAAACGTTGGACCAAGTGTATTGAGTTAAATAGAGATTATATTGAAAAATAAATTTTTGTCAAAAAAACTGTCACGGACTTAATGATCCCCCCTCGTATATGTATTGTTTTCAAAAATACATAAATGTTTCTTTCTAATATTAACAGGTAAACGTGACGCTCGAAGTTAGTATAACTGGCCACGCCTGTTATAGGGTGTTTGGTAGTTGTTAGTTTTGTTTTATATTTATGTGATCACATTAGGACCTTGTGCACTTTACCAAACGTTAGCTATTCTTTGAAGTGCAACAATGATAAAGTGAATTTTTTCCAAACAATTTGTGTTAACAAAAAAAGCTAAATTTTCATTTCAAATAAATACTTTACTGGTTTAATACTAAGCGCAAAAAAAAGAGCCATGTCCAATATATGGGTCATTCCATATTTCATAATAATTTTAAATTATCATACATCAAAGTCACTCACTGCTTTGCTTATTTTCGTTATATGTACTTCTTAATTTATTTTCATTCATAAAGTGTTTTCTAAATATTAAAAATCTTTGAAAATAATCGTTTATCTTAAATCATGCATGAGCCTGCATTTTGTAGTTGCATGCGAAACCATAAACACAACACCATTTTCATAGGTTCGACTGTTTAATGCATGACTTGTTATTTCTTAAGTGAAATGTTGTAGAACATTCCTACTTTTCTAACAGTATAGTTTTTGTTGTTATTGCATTTACTTTTATCTTTGCAAATTCAAGACAATTTAATCACAAATACTACTCATGCAACATTTCCAATCCATTAGCTTGATACAAATATAACATTTTTCAATTTTCTATTAACATTATCATCTCCTTTATCGCATGTAAGTAGAGAGGAAAGAATCTTCAATGAAATAGTTAAACAAATAAATGCTTGGCATGAGTAAATACAAGCAAAAATTGTATTGTCTTGGTTTAAGTGTGCAAGTATTTTTACTCTATTTTATAAGAACAGAAAGAAAAAGAAAGCAGTATACAAAAATTTCACACCTTCTAAAGATTTGATAAAATCAAATTTTTAGTTTTTTGCCATTAGCTGAGCACAGCGTTGCCAGAATGATGATTTTATCATGTTTTTAATGATTTTTTAACCAAAATATGCTTTTGATGATTTTTTTCCTCAAATTATGATTTTTAATTTATGGGAATTATGATTTTTTATTTCAAGTGTGTACAACTTTTGTTGTAATTAATTGTACTACAAAGTGAACTTAAATTTTGCTTGTTATTGGTTGCTTTAGGCCCATTATTATAACTTGCCGATAGCTAAAGTTGGGATGCTATCGGACAAATAATTAGTTTTTCGTTACCACAAGTTGAGTTTAACCTAATGTGACCGATAAGCTAACGGAAAGTTCATCCTACCTGTAACTTTTAAAGTGGACTTAAGCATTTGAAGCT
This sequence comes from Dexiosoma caninum, assembly GCA_963924685.1. Taxonomy (NCBI): domain Eukaryota; kingdom Metazoa; phylum Arthropoda; class Insecta; order Diptera; family Tachinidae; genus Dexiosoma; species Dexiosoma caninum. The sequence goes on from OZ004727.1 coordinate 14,472,912, forward strand.
GCCATATTTTATGCATATTAAATACGGCAACATGGAAAGTATAAATGTATACAAATTAATTTTTTAAACTAAAATGGAAAGTAGAACGCGATTGCTTTATATAAACGAGGATATTTTTCAAAACACACAGCAAAAACGTAGAGTATCAAAAAAACGTTTTAAATAAAGAATAAAATAAAACCTTGTCGTTGCCAGTAGCTTTTTTTGTTTGTCAAAAGTAGTCCGTTTTTACTCTGGTACTGCCATATTTTTAAAAATATTAATTTTATGATATATATTTATTAAGCCTGAGGTCTTTTTTTTTTTTTTTTTTTTTTTATCTTATTTTGTTGTTTTATTATTCGATATTTCGTTAACAGCTTGTTAACATCATCAGGAATAATAGGAAATAATAATAGGCTTAATAAATATATATCAAAAAATATAATAAAAAAGGTCAATTAATAATATAATTAATATTAATTTTATTTTTTCGAACAATTGTAATAATGAAAACAAGTTAAAGGTCACTTTATTATTCATTTTACCTAAAGTTAATTTTAGCTATCAGTAACTTTATTGCTTAGTTGTAATAATGGCCCTTAATTTACTTTACACTTGTTGCCCTCTAACAAGCACATATGTATATGTATGTTCCATTCCAACATAAATTACGACGCAAAGTGCAACGTAATGCAGCGCTTAGCTTTTACGCTGAAATGAGTAACCTAATTTAGAGTGTTAACGTTGCGCCAGAAGCAGTACTGTTTATCCACTTTGATTAATAAAAAAAAACTCTAAATAGAAATAGAGATAAATCAGGAAATTGTCCTGAAAACAACTAAATTGTCATTACTTTTCAACAATTTTATTATTTTTTTTTTTGCAGCCAACTTCACTTCTTTACGCGCTGTCAAAGTTGGATTTTGCAATTGCAAAGCGTTTACGCCGCGTTATTTCGGTTGGTTTCATACATTTTTTAAGGGCATGAGAAATTATGACAGCCAGACAGCACTTTGCATCGTAATTTATGTTGGTCTGTTTATAGAAATGCATCATTGTTTGAGAAATAAAGAGCTTAAAGAGTATCTCTGCAAAGCTGTAATTTTCTTGGGAAGTACAAGTATATTCTGTGGTACAAATGAAAAGCATAAACTTTCTTAAGCTAAAAAAAATCAAAAAGTAATGTACAAGTATCAATTTACTTGTACATATCATTCATTTATTTACCTTTACTTTTAGATGGAAATAACAAATGCCGTGAAAATTATTATTTTTTCCGTAAAATATTGTTTTTTTTTTTCGGCATATAATGATTTGCTTCTAAAAGCTTCTGTCAACGCTGGCTGAGCAGTTATTTTTATTGGAGATATGTAGGTTGGCAACTCCATACAATGCGTACGGTGTTTAACACTCTCATTTCTTCTTCCTATACCCATTTCAATACTCTTTTCTCATTTCTATATTCAGTACTTATAGTGAAAAAACCACAAATTAAAGCTCTAAACACTTAGACGACAGCAGACTTCACAACTTCAGGGCTTCAAATGCTGCCAACTTCAAATGCTGCTCTGAAGTCAGCTTCATAATTATTTTGAAGACAACAACAACATAATAATTAGCTGATGTGTAAATCAATTTCAAGTTTTTATAAATCGACCCCTGTGCGCGAAATTATCGTATGTTACAAAACCTAAATTTTACATGAGAGCGTTTTTATTCCTTTTTTTGTAGTTGCCTTACAGCATTAGCTGTCACATACGATAAAATGTACATAACTGTAACAATTATTGCTATAATATTTTATTAGCAGATGAATTAATGGATTTAGAACAAATTTGCATAAAAAAGTCGATGTCGAAAAAGATGTAACATACGATAATTTCGCGCACAGGGGTCGAAATATTAAAAATTACTTCAAAGTTTAAAAATATAAAAAATGAGTGAAGAAAATTTTGTGAATTTTATCACAACAGTTGTTAAAATAGCTCAGATAAAATATGATAAAAATTAACTCAAACGAAAAACAAAATATTATGAAATTAAAAATGAACAGCTGTGTATTTTAGCAATACAAATTTCAGGGATGCCGCATATATATTTTATAATGAATAAAATTAAAGTTATTGATAAAAAATGTCATAATATCACGAAAAACTACAAAAACACATAAATTTATTTCTATATTGTATTTTTGTAATGTTCTTTTATGTTTAATATTAAAAAAAATTGTTTTTGTTCTTATTTTTCCAATTTATATATATATAATGGCAACACTATATTTGTTTATTGCTGCCCGTCAAAATAGAAAATAGCCTAAGTCCCCGTCCATATTGTGAATGTTGTTTTTTGAATTCTCTTCTGAAAGTGCAGCAGTGTCCATACATGAATCTTTTGCTTCATGTTTAGTATTTTTTATTCCTCCCTTCTATCTTCTTTTTTTAATTTTTTTTGACATTTCTCAATACCGAATGTAAATATAAAATACCTACCCTGTGATAGAAGGTGTGAATATTTTTTTTGGATAGACATTTGAAGCACAAGGTATAATTTGAAGCAAAATGGACGCTAAGAAGAAAAATTATATAATAATTTTTATATAATTTTATATTTTTTTTTTAAATTTTTGATTATATTTCACAAAAAATTAACAATAAAACAGGGTAGCTATTATTATGATAGAAGTTAACAGTATACCAAACGAAAAGAAATAAAATGAAACGTCAAATACACCTCATATCAAAAGATTCAAATAAGAAATTCAACAAAAACTGCATGTACATGAAACAGCGTACATACTTCCACTCCTCTTCCCCTTCTCATCAACAAACTCAAAAGTTTTGGAGCATATGCTTCACAGTATGGACGGGGACTAAGTTGGCAGCAGCAGCAAATGCTGCATTTAAACACATGGATTTTATATTTGACATATTGCTGCTTGCTGTCTGCTGTCGTCTAAGTGTTTAGAGCTTAATTCTTATGCAGCGGAGGAACATTGATTGGAACATGGGCATGTTTCTGCACACAGTTGTTGAATAATGCTATTGAGTCAACAACAGTCACAATTCATATGAATGACTATGAATTCAATGAATGCACAATTTTACTGATTTCTTGATTGCAGGTGCCTATTACATATATTTGTTGTTGTCCCAAAACAGGTTTTTTTTTTAAATATTAACAATCATTGGCGAAGTAAAATATTTAATAATATGTCTACCAAACACAGCCTCAAAATAGGAATGCATATTCTTGATACCAGAGACGTTTCAGCACTGCTAAAAAAAAAAACAAAAAAAAATGCAAAAGCAGAGTTTTAAAAATAATGAAGCTTTCCTCTACCTGTCTTCTCTATCACTGTCCGTTTCCTCAGTTGCGGTTTATGCATTGCATACGTAGGAGACATCTCCTGAGCACTGGTCCCAAGAAAAAAAAGCTGCAATTGAAGGCATAATCCTATACATTTTACTGTAGTCAAAATCTTGTATCACACATTTTTCATCACACTGTATTGTGTCCCTTGATTATTTAAGTGTTTCAGAATACAAAGGAGAGCACTTTTCACTTTTTTGATGACATTTGAAATCAAATTATATGGAAAATGTCCCAACACCACAACAGCTTTTTAAAATAATAAAAATAAAAAATATTTAAATTGTTCACAATTTGGAATTTTCTCTACAATACGAAATCCATTTGCTTTCCTTTAAAGCACATTATTCCTGCAAGAGTTTTTAAAATCATCCATAAATTACTGCTGTATGACAATATCTATAAAAAAAAAAAAATAAATATCCGTAATTTTAAAAGGTCTCCCTTTCAAATACATTAAAAATATTTGCCTTTATCTTTAAGGAATTACACATTGTGTCGCAAATATAAACAAAGATTTGTCTTGATTTTCCGTTCGTAAAATAAATCATAATTAATTTGCTTACTTTGTAATAAATTATATTTGGCCAAAATAATATCGAGCATATGGAAATTCTACAAACAACAAGAATAGAGAGATTCGTTTTGTGTGTAAAAATGTTTGCAAAATTCGTAGTTGCAGATAAAAAAAAAGAATATGAATTGTTTAGTTTCTAGAAAAATAACATTGTGCTTATCGATGGGAATATCTATGAAAAAATAGTGCAATGACGTGGAAATATTCTATTTAGAAAGATATTAAATATAACAAAATTTCTTATCTAAAATAATTATAAATATACATTGACTATTATTAATTGCAGGGGTAGGCGCTCGAAGATATTTCGAAATAATTAGTTTTTTCTTTAATTTATTATTTTTTTTTTTTTTAATTAATTTACTCGTTTCAATTTTATATGTTTCGATTTTCTTAAAATATATCGGCATATGGAAAAAAATTTTAAGTAATCAACAATCAACATTCTATTAACCCTAGTCGGACTGAACAGGTACAATTGTACCTTTTTCGTTTTAAAATTTTAATAACTTTTTTTTTCATAAACAACAGAAACTTGGGATTTTGTGACATCTTAAAATATTAAATTAAATTTAAAGTTTTAAATTTTCAAAGAAAACTCTTGAATTTTTGCCCATGATTTTGGCATTTTACTATCTTATACCCTTAAGAGACTGAATAGGTACAATAGTACCTTCATTTATAATTTGTGAAGAAAGTGTAAGATGTAAATAGAAAATACTTTTTTTTTAAATTATTTTATTATAAAACTTCACTCAATTATGTTACATGAAATGCATGTTGTATTCTGTAGCAAATGTTCATCACAAACGGGTTTAACGTTGTTTTCGTTTTTCCGTTGTGCATACATAGCAACTTCCTACGACAGGAGAGGCTCCATGTCTCCCATAAGGTACTTTAAAACCAGCTTCTTGGCTTGGTACTGCCGCAATAGATCGACCTAAGACTATAGCACCGCGAATGAAATGTTTGCTAGTAATACATTTATTTTTACTGCGCTTCTCAATTTCACGCATTCACAGTTGTTTTGAAAGATATTTCAAAAACTTTCTAAGCAGGTCCTTTGTTTTATTTCCTGGATGGTGTTCTCTATAAATAACGTAAGCTGCTAAAGCAGATACATCAATCATAATATAAAATACTGCAAGGGGCCAGCGTAATGTACGTCGTTTCACACTATATTCACCTAACATTTTGTCTATCATCGGATGTAAATCTAGTAAGCATGGAATTATGTTTGTATGTTGAATAAAATCTAATAAACAATTTCTGATTATAGTTACCTAATCAATCGAGTACGACGTGCTCAATTTTCAGTTGTGATATCACTCATAATGACTACTAAAATCAATTGGTGTTTTATATGTATTTTTTTGTTAAAACTTTTCCATTTTCTCCTAAAATGTGACTTTATAAATTCGCCTTCTTTTAGTGAATGCAAGCTAAAAATGCACATGAGCTTCTCATGAGTACGTTTGTTTACTCTCTTCAACGATTAAAGAATTTTTGGGTATTCCCCTTTTTATAACTACTTTGCAAAAATAAAACGCGACTCTGTGTAATGTGAATTTACTTCGGTAACTCTATATACTTAAATTTAACGTATATTCGGTATGAAGTTGAATTTGAAATTTGCAGTTAAATATTGTTACAATGTAAAAACCACTCATTTTAATAATGAATATTTTTATTTGTTATTCTAGGCATACTTTTAATATAAATTATATAATACCTTCACTAACAAATGTCATATTTCTGTTGATAAATATAAGAAGGTACAATTGTACCTGTTCCGTCTTTTAACGGTGTAATATTCTTCCGTTCGACCAGGGTTAAAAGAACCAAAGATTTAATTTAAAAAAAAAAAAGTAAAGATTCAATTAAAATAATAACGAGAAATATCACGAAAATTGGATCAGTTTTAATAGAAAAAATTTTCCAATTTTTTCCATTTGAGCATTTTATTTTTTTTTATTTTATTTTATTAATTGAGAAAAAAAAATTTATTGAGCAAAAATTTAATTGGGAAAAATTTGTCCGTGTGGCCTTCACTTTTTCCAGCATTTCACCCGATGTTGCTTCTTTTGGTACAGTATCGTGCACTGGGTAGTACTTTGAGCACCAACCCCTGTATTCATGGTATTTTATTTCATGTAATAAATTGATGTAGTTTAACTGGGAAATAAGTCGGCTTTGTCCAATATTACTACAGTAAATTATAACTTATCAAAAAAATAATGAGAAAAAAACGAAACAGAAAATTCAAATTTATCCCTAATATGGTGACATGGGTTGGCAGCTGAAAAAAAAAATAATGAGTTCAAGAACTGACATTAGTTTTATTAAAAATAAAAGGCAAATATCCATTAATTTTTTAATAATTTTTTTTTACGGAAATGTGTATGTATAATAAATTCTTGATGATTTCCATAGTACTTTCATATATTAAAAAGTCAGCATCATAGAATTCATTAATGACAAAGTCGCTGTGGTACAAAAAAATTTAATAATTTTCTAAAAAGCACAAGCATAAAATTTGGAGCAGCACTCTTACTCTTTTTCGTTCCATTATACAAAATTGTATTAAGATATTCAAGCTTAAGGTAACAATTTTTTGAAAATAAAAATTTAAATATTTATTTTTTTTTATATTAATATTTCGGCAATATCTTAATATTAAATTTTTTTCTTTTTGATTATAAAAATATATAAAAATTACAATTGAAAAATCAAATATTGTCAACATCAAAATTCTAAAAGCAAATATTATCAACATTAAAAATTAAAAATTTTTTAGAAAACATATAAATGTACACCGACGAAAACCGGATATAATATTTTTAGTCTAATTATATTTTCCTTTCTTATAAAATAAATTAGTGTAAATCTGTGCAATTTTCAATGTATCTGCCTTAAATCTCTGATATGTTGAAACATTTATAAACTGTAACATTTCCAGCATATATAAGGCTCGTATCTGTACTGTTTTTCGCAGTATTATACTGCTTTTCTCCCTCAAAATACTGTTTTTTGGCAATGTTTCGATTGTGGATCGGTGGGTGGAGATATTTATTCATCTCAATAACGCCGATTGCGAATTCAAAGAAATGGCCACGATCGTTGAATATATTTTATGTTTGCCAGGAACTTCGGCATCAGTGGAACGAATCTACTCGGCAGTGAACAAAACTTGCACGTCAGACAAAACCCGTTTAGAAGTGCAAATATTGAAGGCGATTCTGACCGTCAAATGTAATTTGAAGTACAAATGCCTTGATTTCTACAATTACCTCGAAACGAAGCCGGCATTGCTTATTCAAATTGCTTGAAACGACAAATGCAAAACAACCACAAAAGCTGATTTTGATGGAAATGATTCAGATGATGGAAATGATTGTTAATTTATTTTTTATATATTGAATAAAATATATACTGCGAAAAGTATTGTTTTTCCAAATCGATTTACTGCTTTTTTAAAAAATTTCAGTGAAATGTACTGTTTTTGGTCCAAAAAAAATATACGAGCGTTAAGCATATATCATCTACACCTAGAATTATTTATTCTCGGTTCAAAACGCAAATAGTATCAAAATCTGTATAAAATTCTGAATTGGCAAAATGATAAAATAATGCTGTTTTTCGTGAATTAATACTCCTATATTTTTAATCCGTTTCGTGTCCAGCTATTATAGTTCTATCTATAACATCAATGACAAAAAATGTTCATTTCCTTTCAAAAATATTTTCTTTTTTTAAAAATATATTTTTAATACAAATTATTATTTCCTAGCGAAATATTGAAAATAAATAATTAAAAGAACTTTTCATAAGAAAGATCATCGCTTTAAAAATCAATATAAAAATAAAAAAATTTAATAAAGCTCAAAATAAAAATAGAAGTGAGACTAATGGCCTGTTCAGGGATATCGAATGGAAGCTCACGCGAAACGAAGCGAGTCACTCGCATTCGAATAAATTTGGGTTCAGCGATGTCACCTACATTCGTTCGCATGGAGTTACGTGCGTCAATTATTGGTTTTTACGTAGTCTCAAATAACACTGTTGCCAGATAAGAAAATCAATGATTTTAAGCGATTTTCTTCAAATGTAGTAGAAAATACTACAATTTGTTTTAGAAAAAATACAACCATTGTTAATGTATTTTAAAATTGTCATTCAACAGTAATATTCATAAAAGAATTAAAAAAATTTTGAATAATAATATATAAACATAAAGTGATGGAAAATTTAACAGTCGCCGTGCATTTCTTGAGTGATACTGACGATACTGTTCGTCTACAACGTAGAGAACTGCGTGATATTTCCAACTTTATGGACATGCCCTCAAACCACTAAGTGCATATGTACATACATAGTACAAGTTTCCAAAGATTTTTAATTTTTTTAAGGTGATCCTGGGTATAAGTTGAAGCCCTATTTGATGACACCATTTAGGTACCCAAATACCCTTGCAGAGAAGCGATATAACAAGAAGCACACATCTGCACGCAATGTTGTTGAGCGTTGCTTCGGTGTTTTGAACCCAAAAAAGTGACGCAAATTGTAAACGTATGTTGTGCACTTTACAACATGTGCCTTTTTTACAAATGTGAGGAGCCTGATTTAACATTAGAAGCCGACAACACTTCAGACAATGATGTGTTGATGGAAGAAGGGGTAGAAGCAACCGCTATACGGTACAATATTGCATCAAATTTATAATTTTTTTTTAATTATATACATATGTATATAAATTCAATATACATACATACATAGATAATATATATTAAAGAAATAACTTTTTTCACATTTATTTAATTTTTCTTTTAACAATCTATTTTTTTAAGCTTTAAGGTTTTTTCTCTTTTTATTTATTCTCTCTTCGATATTTAATTTTTCTTTTTCGTTTTTAAACACAAGACAAGTTTTATATAGGTTTTATATATATAAAAAACAAAATTATATAAATATTTAAAACAAAACAGTAAAATAAAATAACAAAACTAAAATTAGATAAAAATTAAATAAAAAACTAATTCAGAATATATGTCTATGTACATGTAAATAAAAATGAAATTCATATAACAATAAAACAAACTTATTAAAAAATTAATAATTATTTTGAAATAAACTTATTTCTTCAAGTTTAAAAACAATTCAATATTCTTCGCGATACTCTGTGTGGTTTTTTCCAGTGCCCTAATGTACGTTATCTGCTCTTCAGCAGCAGCTCTTCTTTTTGCTGATTCAGCTTGCATTTCGGCAGCATTCGCCAACCTTTTCATGGCATCAGCATGCTCCGCACTTTTCTTCTTCGTTCTTGATTTTAAGTCTGCCCATGTCTATTAAGAGAATTTTGAAATTAGTGAATACATACTCACATGCATGTAAGATATTGGGAATTCATTTATGTATTTCAACCATAGTTAACGGTGCAAATATGTAAATACGAAAGAAAGAAATAAATTGCGTATGTACATTTTTCCACTCTGCCTTCGACCGTGTAGGTGGCCCTAAAGCATTGAGATTTTGGGAAAGTGATGCCCACTGCTCATCCATATTAATCTTGGTAGATCCAAACACCGGTGTTCCTTTTGCCAACTGCAACAACGCTTGCAGTTGCTGCATTCTTGACTTTTTAATACTAGAATTAAACGATACAAATCAATTATGCTTATATTAATGTGCATATTATTTATATCTGTATATGTACTTACCATTTGCTTTCCATTTGTGTTTTATTTTTATTTTTTGTATTATATATTAAGGAAAAAAATAACCTAAACGAAAACTAAACACCAAGTGACAGATTCTGACATTTACGTTCGCAGTGTTGACAATGTGTTCGATATACCTGAACCGCATTCTGTATGAAAACACTTACGTTTTCATTCGCACTGACGTTCGAGTCATTGTTTGCAGAGAAGTGAGATAGCTGAATCAAAATCAAATATTTTTCGCGTAGAGCACGAATTAACTTACGCTTTCGATATCCCTGAACAGGCTATAATTGTATTATGCTATTTTACATTGTCTCAATTTTCATTATTCACATAATAATAACAATATGTTCCTGCTTAACTTTCAAACCTAAAAGAAATTTTGTAGAGCTTACCAAGCAGTAAGTAAAATTTACTTTCATTTACGAGTGTGAAACATAATTATATATTATTTTAAAAAAGGCGTGGTTTAGTTCTCAAACATATACCGGACCTTTCACAATCAATAATCATTAAAATGACATTTCATTTAATTAAAGTAAAAATCAAATTAAAGTTATTGCTTTTATGTGTAGCAATGCATGCATGTTCAATACTTTGTACGCAGTTTACTTCAATAACGAATATTATAATTTATTTAAAAACATTATCATGAAATGTGTATTGCATTAACATTTATAGACAATACGAAATATTTTTAAATCACATATATTTTTTTGAAAAAACAAAAAAGGGAAAAAAATGAAAAACAAATTAACATAACGTGAAGATAATTTGTAATATAGTCTTTTTACATAATGATATTTAATAAATTACACACGTGTATGTGCTCACGATATGAGGGAAGTGCAAGAATTACTGGGCCAAATGAGTAAATAAACAAACGTCATTTGCCAAGCAACCCTTACAAATTATCGCATTCCAAAATTCTATTCTCCAGATTTCTGCAATGATATCTGTCTAAATGCGTAGAAAAAAGGAAACGATGTCCGTTTAACATTTAATTTGATGATTTATTACTTGTTGATACACAGAGCCAAAACTGCCTAATAGAATCAAGAAGATTTTCGGTATGAAACGTTTTTAGGCTAAAGGGTATCCCAGCAGAAAGAAGCGAAGATTTTTTCGAAGATTTTAATGTGGTAAATCTTTTTAATTTTATCAAGAAGGAAAACACTTCAAATCAAGAAGAAAACTTGTTATTCACATTTTTTTTACTCAATTTCCGTTATTTTTGGCACCAAAAAAAACAATCCATAGAGAAAAGCTTTTTGATTCTAATAGGGTTTCTTCTGAATTGTATAAAAAAAGGATTTCTTATTAATTTCATTAGGCTACCTAATTGATTTTTTCAAAAAGGTATTCATTAGTGTTCCTATATGATCATGTGTAAATCATCTTCTTAATTTTCTTAATAAGGATATCTTCTTGATTATATTAGCTTGCTTGTTATTTCATCTATAATATAGATTCTACATATATGTATGTAAATCAACATAGACAATTTTTTTCCTGATATTTTTCGTTATATTTTCACTTGTTATAAGAAATATATAAAAAAAATTAGTTGTAATATTTTTCATGTCATAAATATAATTTTATTCAATTATTTAATTTAAATAGATATAAAAAGAAAAACTTAATTTTGATTATAAAATTTTTAATTTATTTGGTTTTGAATTTCTGACTACGTTGTTTTTTTTAATTGAAATAAAATAACAAGATTTAAAGATTCTTTTAATATTAAAATTAAACTTTCAGTTGAAAGTGAACCAGTGGAAAGTGATCAAGTCGGAAGTATTTTTGTGTAAATATGAATAATAATAGTATAGAATTGCATATTTATTAAATTTAAAAAAGATTTAATATTTTAATTATTGAAAGAGTGTTAATAATGGAGGACCAAAAAAGTTTAACTCAAGATATCGATCTTTTGCCTATTTTGAAATCGTGGGAACTGTGCGATGAAACGTGCCACATTATTTTAAGTTTTGGTATTGTTTTCACAACGATATTAAAAAAAATGGAAATTGAAGATATTCAAAATTTATTTAATAAATTGGACCAAAAATACACTGGGGAGCTAATATAGTTCAAAGCAGGCTTACGGGAATGGAGGAGTAATATGGTAAGTATAAAATAATTTTTATGAAAAAAATATATTTTCACTTAAGTATTGTGTCAGAACTTACCATTTATATCCGAAAGAGAAACGGTATCGGCCTATCCATTTTTATTTACTGAACAATGGACTTAAAGTTATTCGACTAAAAAAATACTGCTAATAGTACTTACTTTTTATTATTATGTATATTAAATGTATTTCTAAGGAAATATGTAAATAAAACAAATCAATAAAATTATCAATTAAAATCACGAATTATTATTAAAAAAAAATCAATAAGATAGCCCAATAAAATCAAGAAGAAAACCTTTTTAAAAATAACAATAAGATCGCCTAATAAAATCAAGAAAGAAATCTTTTTTAAAAAACGAAGAAGAATACCTAATAAAAACCATAAGTTTCCTTCTTGATTTTTTCAAAAAGGTTTTTCTTATTAAAATAATAAGACTTCCTTCTTGAAAATAAACCATAGAGATATTTTAGTCTACTCTTGTCTTCTGCTCAATCGCAACGGACTCTTTTATTTCACATCTTCTGCTTTATACATTCAATTTCGTTATGTTATTGTTCTTATTCTACAGTATATTAGGTATGAAAATATTAAACTGTTGCTTCTCACCTAACGGTATGCAATGGTAGGCAAGTATATAATAGAGTTACTTATATACTTAAGAAATTAAACTTTTGTAGTATTACAGTGAAGAGCAACAATTTATAACAACTTGTTTGAGTTTTAATAATGCTTATTGGTATAAACACAATTGTGACGAATGACGAACTTCGCACAGCACGACTTATCATCAAGAATTCGTTGCGTAAATTCGTCGAATAAGACACAATTAGAGCGAAAATAACAGCTGTTAATGTCATTTAAAATTATATGTTATTTAGATACATAAATAAATAAAAATTCTTAAAACATGAACAAAAACATTTTACGTTTTGAGCATGTTATTAAAATTATAAACATCATGTTCATGATGGTAGAAACTTTTATTTCAATCAAATTCCACCAATTTTCATTAATTAATGAATTTTCTAATACATTGTTGTTTACATTTAGCAGGTGACAGTGTGACCATATTTCAACAAAAAAAAAAAAAACATTGATATGAGAAGATAAAATAATGACAAAAACGAATTAAAACAATACTGTATATAATTAAAAAAGTGGTTATTAAATTTATGTCCTGTAAATACAAAATAAAACAATTCTTAAAGCAAAAAGTTAATTTATTTACTATACACTAAAAAATGTAAAAGGAAAACGGCCACTCTGCACCAATTTATTCGTCATTCGTCGGCATAAGAAATAGAAATAAACCTATCGCAAAGTTCGTTGTGCACGACGTATTTCGTCCAACGTACATATTGTGTGTATTTTCATTTACACAAATGTGTTTTATTTACAACAACGAATATTCGTTACGAAAAATTCGTCGTTCGTCCCAATTGTGTTTATAGCATATGTCAATTGTACTTTATAACGTATTTAGAAGTATATTAAATTAAAACGACTGCTATGTTGAAGGAGTATTATGCCTACAATATCTTATTAATTTTGTTCTATTTTATTAGGTATTTATTAGACAGTTTTTTTTCTGTGTATGCTTTAAAATTTTATGCCGTCCAATGGGCAATAATTAGCCGTAAATTTCCTTGTTTTTCATAAAATTTGCACTTTTAAAAAAAAGCTTTTAAATGTTTTTTTTTTAAATAACTTTATAAAATTTTCCAAAAAAAGAATTTCGTTATGCGTCGAACAATGTGCAAAATTTGATTTCAAAAAGTTTTTGAAAATTTTGTTTGATGCTTTTTTTTAACAACAACAAAACACATTCTGCGAAAATTTTAGCTTGTGTGCAGAAACACCCAGGGTCTAGGCGGTAATAGAACCCGCAAACTCTAGATTGATAGGCTAATGGTCATCCACTAGGCAACGGTTGCACTACCACATCTCTGCAACGTATTTTAAAATTTTAAAATTTTAAAATTCACGGTATATTGTAAAATAAATTAGTTTTCTTTTTTTTAATACGCCATAATGCAACGTTTGTATTTATTTAATTTATAGTAACCATATTTAGAGCCTATTTCACCAATTCTATTTAAATATCAATTCATATTTAAATGTCGATCTTCATCTAGATATACTCATTGAGTATTTAAATACTGTTTAAGTAGCCAGCACTCTGCATTTAAATATTGATTTTGCAACAGCCTTAAAACAGCTTTTAAACAGCTTTTAAACAGCTTTTTAAAAAGCTGTAAGTTGACGCTATCATATTAAATATCAGAGCGTTACCATACTTTCTTGTGTTTCATTATTTCAGTTGGTCAAAATAAAATTTTTTTAAACATACTTTAAATAAAGATCATTAATTAAATTAAATTGTGTTTAAATATGTTTAGTGAAAGAGACCCTTAGTTTTACGGATTTCTCACAAAAATAGCAACCAATTTTTACTAAAAAGAGGCAGGCCATTTTATACTTCCGATATTCGGAGTGACGTTATCTAGTTTTGCGTATTCTTCTTTAATAATACCGACAGTATGGGGCAGCGTAATTTAATTTTCTCCGGCATTTTTATTTTATAGTTATTAGGTTTCTTGAGTTCTAGAAAAATCTAGAAAAAACATCATGTGGGTGGATTGCATCTTGAAGACTGGTTTTTGACTAAAATCTTCAATGAGATCCCCTAATGGATTTCTTCTCGTACACATGGAAATTGGGCACGAGATATTCTTTAGGTTCTCCACCGAATGAAGCATTCTGCGGCCGAATTTATCTTTGATTAAAAGACCGCCGAATTGTTTTTATTTCGGGCAGGGTTATTCGTTTCTTAACCATCAGTGAGGGTACCATTAGAATATTAATAGACTCATATACTACAACAAAGCTCATTCGGGAATGTTTGGCATATCTAAACACACTGTCGCATCACGCTCACGTCACCTTGGGACGTGATGGCAACATACTAGCAGAGAATTTGTTAACGAGATGAACGCTGTTGAGGGAGTAAAACGGCGAAGATTTCTCTAGCATACCGCTCTCATCTTGCTAGAAGCGCTTCGCCCATATATTTTTACAGACATAAAGTAGAAACTAACAGGATGAGTATGCTTATTTTACGGTGACGACTCTTTAGGGAAAATCACGGAGGCTCTTGAGATTTTTGTTAAATAAATTTCAAGGGTCTTGTGATGACGATTACAGAACAATAGTTTTTTGAACTCATGCCTAAGAGTATGGGTCTCAACAAGCTGGCATTCCAGAAAAGTGTTTTACTGATAAGGATAATAGAATATAAGGGTTACAGACAGAAAATTGGAACAGAAAAGGGGTTCATCGTGCCCTGCTCCATGTTTGGAAATATAATTTTTTTTTCTATCCTGGACCAGCACTCAGGAGATGGCTTCTACACATGTAATGCATTGTGCTGAAACTAGAGCAATAGTAGGAGAAATGATAGGAGGTGAAGCTTCGCTATCTTACAACGCTGCTCTTTGTACGTCATTTGTTTTTGTAACAGTGTTGTAGCGTCTCTGATGTCAAGGAGACGTACTAAATTTTGAAGCATCTATAGCTAAAATCGCTATAAGACTAGAAGCAAGTGCATCCGTATACTTAAGACGGTCTTACGGCCCATTTCAGCTGCAACGGGTATTTGATGTGAGGAAGAGGAGTCTGTGGAAGATTTCATCACCAACTGGCCGCTGGTGACGAATAGGAGGAATAGATTCTTGGACAAGTTCACGCTTATGGGCAATAAACTACGGACTCTGTTCCAGAAGAAGCTGGTCCAATTCTTAATGATCGTGCTTAATAATCGTTATGGGGTGCAAAATAGATCAGAGTGATCGTGGTGCCAAAGGCCTCTGCCTTAACTCTTTATTTCATGACATTACATTACATGCGTCCCCTTGCAAACTACTGTTATAGATCTCAGGATGAAGAGCACAAAGAGACAGCTGTCTTTTTCTGTACTTTTCTATGTATCAATATATCGTGCATGGCGAGAACTCTCAATTTGCAATGAGACTGCAGCAGCAAATCATGGCATATTTGCAAAATTCACAAATTTTCAAAGAACAGTGCTTTCCGCTATTGATTTATAATCTTCGTAATGCGATTGAGATTTCTTTTCTATTTTGCGCTCTAAAAATTCTAGAAATAATTATTACTTTCATTGCATTGCCCAATAATTTTAGGACACTCCTCTTACATTTATTTTTACAAACACGTATAATATTTTGTTTTTACTTTTAACAAGACCAACAATAATAAAAATTACACCTTTTTTATGTAATATGTCATATAAAAATAATGTTTGCTTTTTTTTATGCGAACAAAAGAACAATATAAAACGTAAGTATTTGTGCAAGAGTATGTGTGTGCACACACACACTCACACACACACACACAACTGATTATTGTATGTATGAATAATTTGGTTTGTGAAATTTTATTAAAATTCATCCTTAGCATAAATACAAGAATACAAGGACTTGTTAAAATGTAAAATATTTCATGCATACTTTAGGAGGGTAACTATTTTTAAGTTGTTAAAAAAATTCTAAAAGCCGCCTTCGTCGGTATTCTGTAGAACCGGCGAAGTAAAATAATAATACAAAATGGCTACTAAACCGAAGCTTCAGCACTGCCACGAGTATAAACAAAGAACGTGCAAAAGCAGAGATGCAAAATAATTAATTAAGCTTCACCTCTTGTCGTTTCTCTAACTATCTCTTTCCTATAGTTCCAGCACAATTCTTCGCATGTGTAGGAGTCATCTCCTGAGTGCTGGTCCCAGATAAAAAAAAAAAAGTCCTTGTGGAAGTTTTATAGTTTTTTTAAATTTTTTTTTTTTTTTTGTTCATTGGTCTGTATTTAAATTTTTTAAATTTTCTGTAAGCCTAAATCTGCAACCATAATTATTTTATGTACGAAATAATTTGCAACAGTTCCTGGAAAATATTTATTTATCAGCAAATATTTTATGAGCCGCCCTGCTGTGGCCCCGCCATTTTGTGTTTTGCCTTATAAACGTTATTGCACTAATTTTTGCCCGTATATATTTACAAATACATGCATATGTATGTATGAAATACTTGTTAATATTTGTATGTATGATTAAAATATTACATGCATTCATCAAACGTAAAGTACAGAAGGGGGCATAAATTGCGAAAATGATTTAATGACTTCGTTGATATCCTACCTGCATCCTGTTTTTTTTTTTTTTGTTTTAAGAAATGTACCCAGGAATTTATCTCATCAATTTGCCTCATCAATAAATTTTAAACTAACTATGTATGCAGCTCCTATTTAAAGCAAGTGCCGAGGCTGGAGGAAACCGCTTAATTCAAATGATAGATGAGAGTTAATGAAAACATGGCAGAACAAGCGTATTTTTCTTGTTAATCAAACACTAGCGGCCACAATAAAAAAAGACTTAAAATCGTGCTTTAATTCACTGAAAACGCTGCATTCATATAAATGAATTTCTTCATTGTATCAATGAAATTTGTCATTATTAAGTGAGCTAATTCGAAAAAAAATATATTAATTAAAATTACAATAAAAAACGGTCAAATAAATAGCAAGAAACATATGTTAACATTTTTCTATATCTAAATCATAAATAGAACGAAAGTATTTTTTTTAAATTAATGAAGTCCAACATTAAACTTTTCCACAACACTAATGAAATTATTGAATTAAAAAATTGCAATTGTTTCATTTGCTAGACAATGTCAACATCAGATTTTCAGAACTACAATGAATAAATGTAAATACAGAAGAAATATTTTTTGAATGCATTTTTCTTTATAGAAATGTTAGGTTTATTATTTTTCTATATGTAATAATATTACTTAGCAATGTAGGTCTTTTTAAATTATTTTTTTTTTTCGATTTTTCGCTAAGCATCTTCAGGTAAAATTAAATTTTTTTTGAATAAAATTATTTAACAAACATCAAATCAAAATATTTTATATTATTTGAAAGAAACATTTTATTCGGTCAATTATATAAATATAAAAGGAATTATAATTCAGCTTGGCTAATATTGCAGCACCACGATTTAAGCAAACATTACAGACGATCCCTACACATGCGATGCATTGTGCTGGAACTAGAAAAACGGGCTAGAAATGACAGGAGGTGAAGCTTCACTATCTTACAATTATACTTTCGCACGCACTTTGTTTGTAGCAGTGTTGAAGTGCCTCTGATATCAAAGAGAGACATATTAAATTGTATGGAGCTTTGTTTTCAGTAGCCGTGTTTTAGTAATTATTTTACCCAACTACCGACGAAAGACGCCGTTCTGCTGTGCCTGTAAATTGGTTACACCTGAAGCCGTTACTGTTCAGTGAGCAGTGACAATGGCTTCGCCACTTAAACTTTCCGACAACAACTGACACAGAGACACGCTAATGTGTATCAGAAAATATGTTAGATGTTTTCATGACTTAGTCTGAAACTTGGCTCGAGCACAGGAAAATACTTTTAGCATGTTATTTTAAATTGAACTTTCCAGAAGAGAAAGTTGAGAATACCAAAGTCGCACACAAAAAATGTTACTGTAATTTCCTTTTAACACGTTGGCTGCCAAAGCGTTTTTAGAATTTTGATCGTTCAGTAACATCGTTAATTTAACAATTTTGATCACCTGAGGCCAACAACTTATTTTAGTTCTTTTTTGTTCCTTAGTGCCCAAAAATAAGTTTTGACTACTCGCGACTTTATTTTGGTCCCTAATTTTGCAGTTATAACGGTTTTTTTGTGTCGCACATTTTCGTGCGAAATGCCCTGGGAGAACATAAAACATCTTGTGGGGCCACATCGCACGAAAATGTGCGACACAAAAATCCCGTTATAACTGAAAAATTAGGGACCAAAATAAAGTCGTAGTTTTTGTAGTTTTTGCTGATAGGGTAACGTCCGGAAAGAGCTTAAAAAGGACCACCACCTACTGCCCAATATGCCCCAATAAACCGCAACTATGTGTAGAATGTTTTCCAAAATATTCCCACCAGAAGAATTAATTTTGATAAATTTAGATTTTAGCTGCATTATTGTTGCACTGATCTCCATTAACAAATTGAATTTCTAATTTTAAGTTTATTGTTTTTCTACTGATCTCCAAATTGAATTTCTAATTTTACGTTTATTGTTTTTCTACTGATCTCCATTTGAATTTACATACATATATATTTTTATATTTTTTTTTGTTCATAAATGAATTGATTTTTAAAAGAATGACAAATTTAAATTTCCAACTTTTTTATTACCCAAAAAAAATACCATTAAAAATACACAGCGGCCATGGGAAATACACAAAAATGTTCACCACAGGCCAGAGAATCCAAATTCCATGTAAAATTCCATATTAAAATGTACGAAAATGTGCGACGTGAACCCAAGGTAACATTTAGGTGTCGCACGAAAATGTGCGACGTGGCCCCAGGGTAACATTTGGGTGTCGCATGAAAATGTGCGACGTGGCAGCCAACGTGTTAAGGGAAAATTCAAAGGCTATAAAATCTATTATTTATTATTACCATCTCTTAGCTGGAATTAGATAGTACTTGTTATGCTATATTTTTCAGCATTACTGCTTTTTTCTATACACATGTTTAACCTTACATCTGTTAAATTTATCCCGTGCTGCAAATCAGTCGTTTTTACAACAAAATCAGAAGCAATAAAAATATGAGCGACAACACTACCAGGAATTAACTAACATAAAATGCAAACACGCACACACACGAACACGCACACGCCCACAGATATGATAATATAAAACGTGAGATTTAACACGGTGTATGAAAACTGAAAAATTGTGAAAAACACAAATCAGATGCTGAAAGAATTACGCAAAAAAAAAAAAAAATAAAATAAATAAATATAAAAAAAAAAAATATACATAAAAACTTTTAATTTTCCCAACACGTACATGTGTCATAAAACAAAATGTTTTCAGCATTCTGCATAACAAATTGAAAAGGTTGTATTTATTTGTCATAACGTTTTTAATTTCTGCAACGTTTTATGATCCTTTAAATGTTTATCATTTTTGGATTCTTGTAGTCGGCGTTTACGAATACTTGAACACTGAACTTTCTTTTTTAATTGAATTCTTGACGTCAAATAAAAATAAACCTGGAAACTTAGAACATGTTATAGCAATCGCTAATATTATTAGCAACAGATTGTTTTACATGAAAAAGGAACAGTCAGACAATAATTGCCTACTACTAGGTGCTACCGTTTATAAGAAAGAGATGGTGATAGAGATGATAAGCGGTGAAAGAACAGACAGACGAAGGTCGCATTATATTTACAACTCTGCTTTTGTTCATGTTTTTGTTTATCAAGAAGTGTTGCAAGGCCGCTGATGTCAGGCAGAAGTCTTCAATTATGAGACTGTATTTAGTGGCCATTTCTATTAATTATTTTACTTGGCCGATGATGCTATACAATGCTTATGCATTGCTATCAGCTGAAGCCAGTACTGTTTATTGACCAGTGACTAGGCCGACAAGAACTAAGACACAATAATTCACATTCGAAAAAGATAAATGTTTTTATGACTTATAGTGATTTCGATTCTCAAAGAGTGCATTACCTTTTTCAACGGACAACTAAGCCTTGACATCAGAAACGTTACAACACTGCTATAAATAACAAATAACATGCAAAACTAGTGTTGTAAGTTAGTGAAGCTTCACCTCCTATCATTTCTCCTCTACAATCTCTTTTCTCTAGTTCCAGCACAATGCACCGCATTTTTAGGGGTCATCTCCTGAGTGCTGGTCCAAGATATAAAAAAAAACACACATTGTTATTGTACTCGACAATATCTTATAGTCTAAAAATAGTACCACATCCCAGGTCGCACAGTGTAATTAATAAAGCAGTAATTATTCGGTTAACCGATTAAGGGGGATTAATCGAATGAATTATCCAATCTTAATTTAGAGTATGCACAATTTTTCTGCTTTATTTAGCCACCGCAAGCAGAAAATAAGTATCGTTATATGGTTTTAAAAAACAGGAAAAGTTACAAAAAATTCGAAATCGACTTTTTGATTGATTATGAAGCACAGTATCAAAACACATGTTCCAGCAAGATTGTACATGCCTGCAATTAGAAATAACGTTCATATAAACAAAACTCGGAAATTCCTAAGTGCACGGGTAAAAGTTAGTTTCCAAGTACAGTAAACCCTTGATAATGCGAACGTCGTTAATGCGTATTATTCGGTAATCCGGACAGCATTTTTCTCTCCGGATTGGATGTGTTGTGTAATGGAAATCTCTATTAATTGTAATTACGAAAACATGGGGTTTCCCCTTTTTTCTGCAAAAAATAATGATTTTGCTCCGCAATTCCATGTCTTTTCTTTGGATACTTCAATAAAATGATCAGAAGAAAATCATGTCGACATTAAACAAATTTTAGTGCTTCACAAAAAAGTTTCAAAAATTTTTATATCTTGTAGCTTTAGTAAATCAATAAATTTAGTTGTTATACTACAGTTGCAAGGTCTTAAGGGCTTTAACGAACCGTGAATTCCGCTAATATATCAATCGATATGTGTTTTAAAGGCATAATTGAGGCTGTAACTCACAATTTTTAGTTGGTTGCTGTTCTGCTGTTACATACATTCATTACATTACCAACTATCAATACAAAAGTAGAGTAAGCCACCGTTTTGGTATTCAAAAGCAGTTTGAGCTGAAAAATCATTTTTGCACAGACGATAATGTAACAAAGTAACAGTGTAAAAGTGGTGTAAGTTGAATACACCACCAGGACTTTACTATTGAAGAAATAGTTCACAAATTTTTGATCAGTCGACATTCATATTGCGCCATGTGATCAAGAATTTGGTTTAATAAAAAAAAATAAAAAATTCTTCAAAGAAATATACGTTCCGGAAAATTGGCTCGAAGTCATTAAAACGGCTCGAAAAAGGCAACCATTTAAGGTAATACGAATGATTGAGCAAGTGCTTTTTTTCTCTTCCAAATTGCTGGAAAAAAAAACATAACCAACCAACAGGAAAATTTCGGTTGGTAACACCAAGGTGGAGTGGTTGAAAGTTCAGTGGTTAAGATTCTATAAATTTCATCAGTTTTAAATTTTTTTCAAGTATTGCAACAATGAAGATGTTTTTTTTTTTTAACGAAGTGAATGTTAAAAAAAAGACAGTCAGTAACCATAACACAACTATACGCATTGGAAAAACCAACTATAGCTGAAAAAAGAAAACAAAGACCTTCTTGAATTGTTGCACTTCATCCCGCCCAGTTCATCACACTTTTTACGACAACCTGGTTTGCTGCAACAGCGTCAGCGTTGCGATGTATTATGATGAGACAGAATGAAGGAATAACTTTTGTATTATGCATTTCGATTGAATTCTTAACACTTTGAGCCCCACGTGCCCACCCGTGGTCATTTTTTTTCTGCACCGGTGGACCGCGTGCTGACGAAAGGTTGTGCTTTAGTTGACAAGCTGGGACCAAAATTTGTTTACTTAGTTTTATTGATTTTTTGCAATTGGGGTGACTTTGTGATATTTATTTTTATATATTTATAAACCAAATGTATTTTTGTTGTTTGTTTCCTGTTTTATTTTGTGACCACCGGTGGTCACGTTGTCCCAGAATGTCAAAATATATCTTGGGCCCAAGTGGCCACCAGTGGGCATACTCTAATTTTATATTTTTATGTTTTTATCTTTTTTATTTTTATATTTCTTTTCATTTATTTTTTTTTCAAAGCCACAGATAAATCATTATCCAGATTTATTTTTTTTTCTGAATAGTTTTGGAATAGTTATATTCATTGTTTTTTTTTATATAATATATATTTTACTTTTTAAATCCTAAAATGAATTTTTGGAATAGTTATATTGAATTGGACTTGTTTTCGTTGATAAAATCTGTTTTTTTTTTTTGTAATGCTATACAAGAAAAATGAAATATATCTTACTTTTTAAATACTAAAATGAAGTTTTCTTACCTAAATTTAATTCACTATTTTTTTGGCTTTGTCAGACCAAATTACAAAGTCCAAGTCAAAAAGGTTTACATCCTGGGACCGAACTAATTTTATTTCAATGGTAGATGTATGCAAAACGTTTCCACCCATGATCACAATGTCGGTAAATGAAACACGACGTATGACCACGGGTGGTCACGATGTCCCATAAAGTAAAACCACCAATGCCCACGGGTGGTCACATTGCCCCAAATCGTCTAAATATAAATGTCCACCGATGGGGCACGCGGGGCTCAAAGTGTTAATAAATTTTTCTTAAAGTGGTGTAACTAGTTTTTTATTTTAGAAGGGACAAAAATATCAGATATGCAGAAGTGGCGTAACCCACATTAACTTAATAAATATTTAAATATACAGCTATTGTAAATTTCGACGTTCTTTTTATATATATTAAAAGTAAAACAATTAAAATAATGTTTACAAAAGAAATTATATTGAAAAAAATGTTAACCAAATTTTAAATCACCAATATGATGTATCTCTAATTAAAAAGTTTGGGGTTACAACACTTTTGCGCGGATGGCCTCAATTAATACAAGAACAACGTTTTTAAATTTTTATTCGATAATCGAGAAAATTTAAGAATTCGCATTATCAAGTTTTTACTGTATTTTGCTTCTCCTATAGAATTTTTTCAATATAACTTACGGACTTTGTGAATTCATATGTTGTATGCTGCTGCCTACTCGTAATAAAACCAAAAACCGGTGTGTGAGTGAAAACAAACAAACAAACAAACAAACATTATTTGTTGCCATAAAAACTCTAATATTTTTATTTTATTTCTTTCTAACGAATGTATGTTTGTACGTACGTAACGTACATTTTGACAAACTAATACATTTCTAATTTTGTTTTCATGTTCATTTAATTTAAGTTCTGTAATTTTTTTTCCCTCCGTCTCTAAGCCCGATTTGTATGCCTCTATTGTAAATTAGCCATAAATTGCAAATAAACAAAAACTAATAAAGATTTATATGGAACTCTTAACATGTGTTTTTGTTAGTCCTAAACAAATTAGACATCAACATACCACAAAAAAAAAAAAACAAAACGAAATAAATAAATAAGAAAATAAGTTAACAGATTAAATGGCAAATGGAAGAGAGAACAACTGTTTGAATGGAAAAGAAAAATCACTGGAATAAAAAAACACGTGCAACTAAACACAGTGTGACAGTAAAAGAGCACTCACTCACTAACCTCCTCCTTAATATTCGGTCATTATATTTAATTATAGACTGATTGCCATTAAATAGTAAAAACAAAATCAAATAACAAAAAAAAAGTATTACTTAGTCTGTTCATTAGTGTATTATATTTCCAATTTACCTGCCAACTGGGGAGGAATGTTAAGTGATGTCTCAGCATTCTTTTCTTTCCAGCTTTTTTAACAAATACTGAAGAGATTTTTATTGCAAACTTTGGATACGCAGTTGAAATTGTCGCTTTAGCTTTCATCAAAATAGCTGATTAAAGGAAAATCTTACACAGTAGACATCACAAACAGTGATGTTAACCTGTTTTATTTCGATTTCGATTTCGCATTTATTACGAAAACAGGTTTATAATTATTTTGAATTCATTAGATATTTTTTAAAAAAGTAACAATAACTTAAAAAAAGAAATAGTGTAATAATTTGATAATGCAAAATTATTAATAAAATCTTCTTTAAGTGTTGGCAGCGGCTATAGGGAATAATTACAAGAAATGCCAACTAAAGATTCACCTTTTCTTTTCAAATTGATAAATAAATTGGTGATAAATTTTTTTTGCACAAATAGTAATAATAAAAGAAAGTATTAAAATTTCATTAAAATTAGAGTAGGCTTTTTTGTAGTATTTAAAACTATTGGTATTTCCATTTATGGCTGAAACGCATAGCATGTACCTACAGTTGGCATTATTTTGCCGACTTGTAATGTTTTCTACAGACAAGCTATAAGAACTTCGTAGTGTTGGTTAAAAAAAAAAAAAATAATAATAAAGGGTGGTTAAATTTCAAGGGCCGATGTTGATTTTGAATAAAACACAAACTATTTAGGAAATTATTGTAATTTTATTTTATTATGATATATTGGTATTACTCAATTATGTATGGAACAAAATATCGGCCAAATGGGCGCCGCGACCACGGCAACAGTGGATGATCAATTTTCGAAGAAAATCATCTTCAGTGATGAGGCACATTTTCACCTCAGTGGATTCGTCAATAAACAGAATTGCCGCATTTGGGCGAATGAGAATCCAAGAGTGATTGTCGAAAAACCAATGCACCCACAAAGAGTGACTGTTTGGTGCGGTTTATGGGCTGGCGGCATCATCGGGTCGTATTTTTTCCAAAATGAGGCCGGTCAGGCAGTTACTGTGAATGGTGTTCGCTATCGTGAGATGATAACGAACTTTTTATGGCCCGAATTGGAAGATATGGATGTGGACGATATGTGGTTTCAGCAGGACGGTGCCACTTGCCACACAGCTAACGAAACAATGGCTCTTTTGCGCAACAAATTCAATGGCCGTGTTATCTCACGTAATGGCGATGTCAATTGGCCGCCAAGATCATGTGATTTGACACCGTTGGACTTTTTTCTTTGGGGTTATTTGAAAGAAAAGGTGTACGTCGATAAGCCAGCAACAATTCAAGAGCTAAAGGATGAGATAATTCGGCACATTAACGGCATAGAACCTCCATTATGCGTCAGGGTCATCGAAAATTTGGACCATCGGATGGAGGTGTGCCGCCGTGGTCGCGGCGCCCATTTGGCCGATATTTTGTTCCATACATAATTGAGTAATACCAATATATCATAATAAAATAAAATTAAAATAATTTCCTAAATAGTTTGTGTTTTATTCAAAATCAACATCGGCCCTTGAAATTTAACCACCCTTTAATTTGTTTTCATGAGAAATATGTATACGATACGATTTCCTTGATTACTTTATGGATATTTCGCATAGTTTAATTAACATATTCTTACAAAGGTACATATGTACGAGTAGGTATAAATTCCACTTGAAATATATTCTTAAGGTTTTTGAAAAGCATTCGCAAATAGCGTGCTTATGTTTATATGTCGTATAAGTAATCGGTTCTTAAATAAATAAAAAAAAAAAAAATTCTAAATGATGAAACAGCAAAAAAAAAAGTTTTTTTTCTTGTTTTAAAATCATTTACTATAACCATAAATTTTACTTGAGTTAATTCTATTTTGCATAGTTTTCATTTTTAGCGCAATCAATTTTATTTTCTGGCTCTGTGTGTAAATAAGTCAGTGCATTAACACTCACTGCAACATTCTATTGTTAAATGACGTTCGTTCTTTTCATTTAAGCGCCTATCAATTTTCTATTATTCGTACAATTAAATTAGTAAATAAAAAGGTTTCTCATTTTCACTTTGTAAATAAATTACATTAGAAAAAATACAGTGGCAAAGAAAAATATTTAAAAATATAAAAAAAAAATTTTTATTATAATTATTTTAGTATCACTTCTATTTTTATTTGACCTTTATTAAAATTTTTTTTTTTTAATTATATTTATTTTTGAGCGATGGTCTTTTTTATGAAAAGTTTTTTAATTATTATTTATTTCTCAATATTTCGCTACCAAATAGGCAGCATCGTCAGGAAATAATAATTTGTATTAACAAAAATATTTTTTTTAAAATAAGGAAAAGAAAATATTTTTGAAAGGAAATGAAAATTTTTTTTTTTTAAATATTCTTTATACACATGTATAAATGTGTGTACATGTATACATAAATAAACCAGTTTTCAAAATTATTTTCTTTTGTACATATGTATATACATGTATGTAAAATAACATATTTCTACAATGTAATAATAACATATATCTATTAGAATATAACATAATTATTAAAAATAATTTAATAAATGACCTATGACTATCTATTATTAATTATATTTTTTGCATAAAAATATATATATAATACATAATCTAAATCTAAATTGTATTAACTAAATATCTATAATTTTGTGCTAAATTATCTACATCTGATTTATAGTTTATTCTCTTGTCCGCAGGTATTTTAATTATCTGTAACATTTCCAACAAAAAACGTCGTTTATAATTAGTTTCTTTCTTCAATATAGTTGTGTCTTCAAATTTTGGATAATGATCTAATGATGCACAATGTGTAGTTAATGCTGTTTTTTGTGTATTTATATGTCTGTATTTTTGATCTGACTTATGTCCTGCTAATCTAGTTTTAAGTTTGTTCTTTGTTGTTCCTACATATACTTTATTACAACTTTCCAAATTATTTCCCCCACAAGGTATCCTGTATACTAAATTAGATAATTCCGTGTTTTTAACTCTATCTTTCATTTTATTAAATAATTTTCCTAAAGTATTATATGTTTTATATGCTATCCTATATTTTTCAGTATTAAATATTTTCGATCTTAAGAGTTGTTCCGAGATATTAGGTATATATGTAGTAGATTTATAAATTCTAGGTTCCACATTATTATTACCATTAATATCATCCCGTTTACCGTATTTTTCCAATAATTTATGAATTACTCGTGTTGGAAAATCATTTTTCTTCAATATATCTATAATTATATCCTTATTTTTCCTATGAAATTGACTACTACTAAGATTCAAAACTTTATCAATTAAATTTCCTGCCGTATTCATTATAACTCCCTTTGGATGTTTTGAAAAATAGTTTATTATTCTATCTGAGGATGTAGGTTTATGATACCAATCCATTATTAAATTCTGACCTCTTCTCTCAATCAATACATCTAAATATGGAAGTTTTAAATCCACTTCCCTCTCTATTGTAAATTTAATATCCTGGTTAAAATTATTAAAAATTGTCAACATATTATCTATTTGACTATCCTCAATAATACAGAATTTATACATGTGTATAAAGAATCTTTTTAATATTAATGACAAAAAATTTTCATTTCCTTTCAAAAATATTTTCTTTTCCTTATTTTAAAAAAAATATTTTTGTTAATACAAATTATTATTTCCTGACGATGCTGCCTATTTGGTAGCGAAATATTGAGAAATAAATAATAATTAAAAAACTTTTCATAAAAAAGACCATCGCTCAAAAATAAATATAATTAAAAAAATAGTATAATTATTATTAAATAAAAATTAATTTATAGATCCTGAAGATGAACCTTATGGTTCGAAATATATTAGATCAACGTAAAATAAAGTATTTTATTTCAATGAATTTTATGGAGGCAATACAATATTTACATTATTAAAATTATTTATATTCATCTCACTTGCTGGCAGTCTATCTGTGAAGGCAAAATCGTTTTTTAAAGGCTTTTATGACAGTTTTTTTTTTTTTTGCTTCACTCAATAAAAATAAATACATTTATTAATATATTTTTTAGTTATTTTTTGTCGATTTTTTATTGATTTATGGAATTATAAAATTTTAATTAAAATTACATGCACAAATAAATTCAAAATGAGGAAAACATCCCCGAAGAAATGGGGAATTTCATACGAAACGAAGGATGTAAATTCATCCCGATGTTAAATAATTTTGTTTTTTTTTTCCTTGGACCGGCACTCAGGGGAAGACCCTTATGCATGCGCTGCATTGTGCCGGAACTAGGAAATAAGGTATTTTGGGAGAAAAGATAGAGGGAGTTGTGTTTATTGACATTTGATTTAAATTTTCCCACATCAAAATTGACAGGAAAGACCTCTGCGGGTAGTCCATTCCACATACGTGCTGTTCGAGAAAAAAAAAGGAATTTTCTCTCTCTTCTCTCACATACCATTATAGTAACGATGGAACAACGAAACGCACTCTACGTTGCGACGATGCTCAAGAGAGTCAATAGAGTTGGCTACCCTAATGTCTCCTATGAGTTTCTGCGCCCTTTCTTGTGCACGGTCGAGTACCTTCAAAATAGTTTTTGACGTATCGGCCCATACGTGAGAGTTGTATTCCATTTTCGGTCGCATGTAAGCGGTGTAAATAGTTAGGTGTTCAGATGGGGTGAAGTGTGTCTTGCAACGTCTTAAAAAACCTGCAACTGCAGACGAGATAGGACCGTAAAAATACGATATTAAAAAAAAAGACACAGAACTTGAAATTAAATTATATTTATTGCTGCAAAAATTTACATACATATAATTTAAACATTAAAATATATAAAAAGACATGGCATAAATACTACATACAATGTCTGCCCTTTACTGTAATTGAGACTCTTTTTCTAGATTTCAATAAAATTTCAAACTGCCACAAAACACTAAATTGCACCACAATTTACAATTAAAGCCTATTGTTTTAAAACTAACAACAAGAACAACAACAAAATTGCAATTCAAATAGAAATTGATGGGAAATTTTTTCAATATTAATTTTGCTGACACACAGAAATTTACAGGCTTTTATTTGGAACATTCCTTTAACACTTATTTGACAATCGGTCAATTTCAAATACACTTCCCTGCCACACATGCTACACGAGTACGAGTATATTGCCAATAAAAGTTTTTTAACTTATTGTCAAAGCTTTTACTATGATAGAGGAGATGGTAAAACATCATACAGTTGTGTTGTATCTTTGGACTTTCTGAACTTTGATGCAACAATGTGTGCAGCAGATATTGTCTGTTGCTGATAGTTGTTGTCTTTATTTTTAGTTTGTATTTTTTGTTATGGACCGTATTAAACTTAAGAAGTCAAGTAAACATTGTAGCTTAATACTATACTTAGTAGCGAAAAGAAAACAAATCTGACTGTTGATATCTACATTAACATATGCAAAAGCAATGTACACATACACACACATGATAAGATAAGGCAACAGAACAATATTGGACATGGAGAGTTGATTTTGAGTCACACTTAAGCACAGACACTAGTCAAGAGCTCTTGACTTACAGCACATGTAAAATTGTTACAAAGTTATCAATACTTTCAAAAACCCATCAAAGAAATAACAAGCAGCTGTCAACGAACTCAATTATTTTTAGAATTAATTTTATTTCCGTAAATTATTACTTCAATGAGGAAAAGAAAAAAAAATATCTTGTGAATAAAATCAACTTCAATATACAAAGTGAAGAAGTTGAAATAACTCCCTCTATACACCCTCCAATAACCTAATTCCAGCACAAAGCATTTTATGTGTAGGGGTCATCCCCTGAGTGCTGGTCCTAGATAGAAAAAAATAACTATTCTTCCAGCCAAAGGTTTAATTTTTTATATAAAAAATCGTTTATTTTATTTATATTTTTTTTTTTTTTTATATTTATATATTTTATATTTATTTTTTTTTATATTTTATTTATATAACTCAATATTTCGGCGCTTCTTCAGGAAAATAAAAACATTAACAAAAATCCTTTTTTTAATAGAAATAGAAAACAATTGTCAAATAATAAAAAAAAAACTCCAATAATTTTCCTTCTTATTGAATTTTAAGAAAATTTGTTTTAGCAACTCATGGAAAAAAAATTGTAAAACCCATAAAAAACTTTATGCAAATTTTTAAGCAGCTAAAAAAATTTCAGTTTTGCTTTTTCAATTTTTATGTTGACAATGTTTGATTTTTTAATTGGAATTTTTAAATATTTTTATAAAAATAAATTAAATTTCTGAAGAATCCCATCAATGATATTGCCGAAATATTGTTATAAAAAAAGAATAAATATTGCAATTTTCTTTAAAAAAAATTTTCCTTAAGTTTGATTATCTTATTATAATTTAATTATATATAAAATCGGGTGGCCCAAAAGTCACGCCTGCGTGAAAAAATTTAATAACTTTTTTGTTCATTATTATTTAAATTTAACGACCGAGCAACGAACCAAAGTGGTAGAATTTTACTTTTCCAATGCGCATGCAATTTCACTGACGCAACGAGCATATCAAAATTATTTCAACACCAGAAATGAACTTAACCAAACCGCAATTAATCGTTTAATTGCACAGTTCCGGCAACAAGGTGCAGTGTCAGACTTGCCATGATCAGGAAGACCGATAATAGTGAATAGAATCAAGTGAACATTGATCGTGTATGGGACAGTGTTGAAGAATATCCAGAAACTTCAACGTGAAGAAGTTCTGGACAACTGGGCATCTCTAGAAACTTCGACGCATTTTATCACGTCATTTACACAGGCATCCGTACAACGTTCAATTGGCCCAACAACTTTTACCAGTTGACTACCATCAAAAACGAATTTGGGCAACACAATTATCTCTAGAAATTCAGAGTTATATTGGCCAGCACGTTCAGCAGACTTAACTACACCTGATTATTTTCTATGGGGTTATCTCAAAGAACGAGTGTATGTTAACAAGCCCCAAACTATAGAGCAGCTAAAGCACAACAATGAAGCTGAGATCCGGCAATAGAACCTGAAATTTTGCCTGCAGTTAAGCAAAACGCCTGTTGAGCTGAATTGTGCTAAATTTTTTGTGAAAATTGTGAAAATAATATTCATCTTTTTGATATTATTTTTCATAATTAAAAGTTAGATTAAACAAAGCTAATATTATTTAAAAAAACAATAAAAAATTATAAATAAACAAAAAAAAGTTATTCAATTCTTACACGCAGGCGTGACTTTTGGCCCACCCGGTATATGTTCAAATAATTAAGGTGCACATAAATTAAGGTTTTATTTAAGGCAAAACTAAATATTAATTGAAAACATTTACAAACACAAGATACAGCCTTGAGATACTGATAACGTGTAACCATTCGTATCCTTCAGTTAACAAATACTTCATACGCATGATGTATTTATTAAATAAATTTCTACATAAAAAACGGCAACGAAGACAACCTGAACATTAAATTAACTTTAATTTTATTCAAAATAAAAAAAAACGAAAACACAAAAAAAAAACTCAAACAAAAAAATTGAAAACCTAGAATTGGCATAACAGCAGCTGACATCACTTGGATAATACAATTTGTCAACATTAAAATTAAATGTTAAATTGGTTAACATGGTTTTTGTGGTCGATGATGCATTTTACGCAACGTACAAAGGCAAGGCAGACTAGAGCAGCGTACACAAACAGGCTCACACATACATTTATAAATAAAGCTCTCATACACACGTAAAGGCTCAATGGTCACTTATCCCAGCAAATACTTTGATTAACACTAGAATGAATCATAACAGCATTAATAATGTTTTCGCTATATAAAATGATAAAGTTTTTGAATTCAATCATTCTCTTTGTATGCAGAGTGCAGAACATAACCTTCTCATTCTCTTCAGTTTTATTGTATTCCGTTCAGTGCTTGTTATTTCGCAACTCCA
This sequence comes from Dexiosoma caninum, assembly GCA_963924685.1. Taxonomy (NCBI): domain Eukaryota; kingdom Metazoa; phylum Arthropoda; class Insecta; order Diptera; family Tachinidae; genus Dexiosoma; species Dexiosoma caninum. The sequence continues at coordinate 14,505,076 of OZ004727.1, forward strand.
TCATTTATTAATCAAACGAGGAACTTACAGCCATACCTAATACCTAAACAAAAGCGGAAAGCGGAACGTTTTTTCCGCTTAGCTTTTACGCTGAAATGCCATACCTAAATAGAAGCGGCAACGTTAGATCAAAACGATAAAAACAGGGTTATCAAAAAAATTAATATAACAACCCTGATTATTTTAACAATATAGTTTATTGGTTTATTGAACCGGCTCTATAATTTGTTAGTTAAAATTCTAAATTAAAAAAGAAATATAAAACAAAAATTTATATACTGTTTATAATTTTAAAGATTTACTACCTCCATTTTCTAATAACAAATATTTTTATATGTTTATTTCTTTCACCTTCTTTATTTGCAACTTACTTCACTATTAAACGCACTGTCAAAATCGGATTTTCCAATTGCAAAGCGTTGCCGTAGCGTTGACGTCGCGTTATTTCGGTATGCTACATACAAATTGTATGAGCATGAGAATTTTTGCCAGCTAGAAAACGCTTTCCACTCTTGTTTAGGTATGGCTGTTAAGCGGCACGCCAAATAAATAAATGTTTTGGAAATGAATTTTTTTTTTATTTATTATTTATTTATTAATAACACTAATTATTTTAAGCCTAAGGTCTTTTTATATATTTTATATTTATTTCAATATTTCGCTACTCCTTTGTGTAGCTTCTTCAGGAAAATTGTTTTTTGTTTATAATAAAAAAATTTTTTTAAAAATTCACAATATAGGAAAAGTTCTTGTCAATGAAAATTCCTGAAGAAGCTACACAAAGGAGTAGCGAAATATTGAAATATGTAAATATAAAATATATAAAAAGACCTTAGGCTTAAAATAATTAGTGTTATATATAAAAAAAAAAAAGGTCAAAAAACTAGAAAAATTATTATTTATTTATTGAAAAAATTTACATATATGACATGAGTATCCGCAAAACTTTAAAGCTTGTCGGTGTGTGAAATTGTAAATGCTTAAAGCTGAAGTATTTTTATTAATGGCAAAATAAACTACTGAAATTGTTAAAATAAAAAATATTTCAGGTCTAACGGATTGTAGTCTACACATCGAAGTACAACACATCATCTCCTGAGTGATGGTCATACATGTTTGCTGGGATATACATATACTCTATGAATTTATCAATGTACGTGCATATGAATATGGTTTCATCACAGTACGTTTATATCTGTTTGGACATTTACAGAAATAAAACTGAATTAAAGTGCTGTACAATATTTTACAATATTATTTAATTGCCAACAAGTCAAACTTAAAACAAAAAAAAAAAATAGGAAAATGACTGTTAATATAAATTTAAATTAAAGAAACTGGCACGAACAGAAAGAATGCAAAAAAAAATATTTTATTAAATTATTGAAAATGTGGGTGTTTTTTTAATACATCTAGTATATGCAGAGACAAAATTGTTTTTAAATTCATGCAATGTTATGAATTTACAGGTGGCTTAAAAAGCATATTTCTTTCAAAAAGTAACTCTTAGCAGGCAATTAATGGCTAAAAAATATATGTACCGCCTGTCTGCCGGGAAGGTATACTAATTTCTTTTGCCGCCATTTTGGTAAACATTAGTCTTGACAGTTCATATTTGGCAGTCGTGAAGTAGACACGTGGCAAATTTATTATGGAAAATATTCGATAAAGCAACGTGTTTTAATCGTTAAAACATTTTAGCAAAATCAATCACCGATTACAGGGACGATGAGAAAGTTACGTGAAATTTTTGGGAGAAACAACGTGCCAACAAAACGCACTATTTATCGTGTATAGTATGATTTCGAAGAAAGAGGGTCTGTAGGTGATAGGCCCAAGCATGAACCACAACGTACTGCAAGATCGGCTCAAACTATTACTGCTGCTCGAGAAAGTGTTCAAAACAATCCATCAAACTCAATTCGATGCCGTGCTCAGGAGCTTGTTCTTCAAAGAACAACTTTGGCCATAATTTTGCTCAAGGATTTCCATTCGTTTCCATTTAAGATTCAGTTGATACAAGAGATTCTTCCACAATTCTTCCATTTACGACGCCGTACATATGCGAATAGGATGTTACATGTTTGATGAAAAAATCATAATAAGTGACGAGGCGCATTTTCATTTGAATTGATATGCGAATAAACAGAATAGTCGGTTCTGGACAATGGAAAACCCTTAAATGATTCATCAGTCACCTTGGCATCCATTAAAAGTGATAGTCTGGTGTGCAATTTGGTCAGGAGGATCATTGGACGTTACTTCTTTGAAAATAAAAACGGTAACAGTGAAGGGGGAGCGATATCGTGATGTGATTGAAAACTTTTTAACGCCACAACTGCATGTTTTGGACTTGATTAACATGTGGTATCAACAAGACGGTGCCACATCGCATACAGCCAGGATTACAATGGAATTACTACGAGACTTCTTTCCACAACAAGTTATTTCAAGAAATGGTGATGTTGATTGGCCTGTCACGGTCGTCTGATTTCACTGCTCCGGACTTCCCTTTTTGTGGGGATATCTGAAAAGCCCAGGTTTATGCAAACAAACCAGAAACGCTTGAGCAACGCAAACAAAATACTCGTGATGAAATTAATGAAATATCGCGTGCAATGTGTGAGAATGTAATGGAACATGTGCTCAAAAGGGCTCGCATTTGTGAGGCTAACAGAGGCGGGCATTTATCTGATATGTAATTGCCGACATTAAATAAAACATTTATCAATATAAGATACATTCTCTTTCATTTAATCAAAAATTATAAGCAAACAAAGTAGTATACCTTCCCGGCGGACACCCTGTATATGTTTATTTTAGAAAATGTTTTGAAAGTATCATAATCTTAATAGTGAAGGCGTTTACAACTTATTATAACGGTTATTAAGTTAAATAAAACGCATATAAAGCTTTCATTTTGAAGAATATCATAGGCGCAAATTCACAGTCATTAGTTAATTATTTGGAAAAATAAAATGATAACTATTGTTTAACTAATACTTCATATTCACAGTGTATTGTTTAACTAACATTCTCAGTATAACCAAAGAATGGTAACCCTAACAATCTTTAAATTTTTCAATATTGGTAGCACTGCTATAGCATATGGTTTTTATTTATATTTGTTATATCAGTCGTAAAGCAGCTCTGGGTTGAAGAACAACTCACGCGTCATCGTAATTATTATTTAAGTGCGATCAGGCCTGTTTTTGTTGTTTGGCCTTCGAGAGTTTTGCGTCTCACTCGCACTGGTTAATAGATTTGCCACGGGCAACTGTATCATTTACGGTTGTTGTGGCTTTTCGTTATTAATCCCGTTGCTGTTACTGGTGGAGACCATCATACTCAAGAATTTTATATATAATTTAACTTACTATGTGAAGGCATAGGTCGTTTAAATATTTATTGTGTGGGATACCCTGGCAATTTGCGTACTTGCTTCTGCCATCTGTCTAAGGCAATTGATAACTACAAACAAAAAATATTTGTTATATTATTTCTTAAAAATGGATAAAACCAGCACTCGCTGGTTATTATTAACTATTGCTATTAGTTAATATATCCATCATAATGCTTAGACTTTGCCATTATATACAAAATACAATCTCATTGAAATGACCGCCTCTAGATTGGTGGCAGAAATCGATTTTTTTTCACACATTTCGTGTGGTATCTCGGCGATAACTTGACAAATGTTGATTTTCAAATGCTTCAAAGTTGGAAGATTATATTCGTAGACACGGTCTTTGTCGTAGCCCAGGAAAAAAGTCTAACGGCGTCAAATCGTATGATCTTGGTAGGTAATTGACATCGCCAAAACGTGAATTTCTGCGTTCTACAAACTTCCCAAGCAATAAAGCCAAATTCCTCCAAAGTGGGACATTGTGAACAAATAGCATGCCAGACGTAAGCATGTTTGTAAACGAATGCTACCCCAGCATTCCCCTTACCAACCTACTTACTGCGAAGCAGTCGTTTTTGCTGGATTATAATTTTACGTTTTCTTATATGTCAAAATAATTTATTATTTGTAAAAGTTTATTAAAAATTTAATTTCACAAAATCAAAAATTATATAAATTAATTTCATTTAAAATAATTTAACAGTAGTATTTTTTTTAATAATTCTCTCTTATTTCATTTTTCAAAGTTATTTACTATTTAAGTTAAAAAAAAAAAATAGAAGAAAAAACCATACTGAAGAAGCACCAGCAGCAATTGCAGCATTGAAACAAATAAAAGAACACGCTTGAGTTGTATATTTTATACTTGAGTGCATCACAAAACTAAACAGCGGCAGCAGCAGCAGCAACGTAAAGCAGGAACCAGTATGGCAATGCTCTTATATGGCTGCTGTTATTGTCTTTGTTGTTTCAACAATACCGTACTTGTCAATATTGTTGCTGCTGTTAGTGTTTTACTCTTAACTACTGTCGTTGTTGTTGTTGTTGTTTCTTTTGCTATACACTTGCACACTGTTCGGTTGTTTGTTTTCCACTTCAAACAAGTGGCGGAGAAACAGAGATGACCAAAAGTAAACTATGAAACAAGGACGAACATTTTTAAGGATAATGAGTTCTGTTCTAGAATTCATGCCGTTTGTAAAACGTGCATTTTTAGCAATACGAGTTACTTGAGTTATAGCTACCAGAATTGTGCTTACATTTTGTTTACATATAATATATATGTATAATTGAAGTATATCAGATAATTTTCTAAAACTAAGAAAGATCAGTAAACACTTAAATTTATATTTTTTAATATTATTCACTTAATCAATTCATGAAATAAATAAATGCGGGTGGCGATGGCACGACGGATGGTAGTCTGCACGTTCACTACTAAACCAAAAACAAACCTGGGTTCAACTCCAGTTTCAGACTAAAATTATATATAAAAAAAAAACATCTGGCATTTTTCTCATGTGCATTAGTGTGGGTTGGTGTGGCAGTTGTTGTCGGAAGGTTTCAGTCATGCAAAACTGTAGTTTAGTTGTTGGAAAAAAATTAATAATTTGCTGTTCTTGGAATTTTAGGAAATTTTACAAAAGACGAAAAAATAGAAGAAAATTTTTTAATGGAAGAGATATCAACGAATCATATACATAATGTTCTTATTAAAATACCCTTACAGTTTAAATCATGCAGTGGATTACAAATAGGCCTGCCAGATGGTCTGGATTCGCCTGGATTGTCCAGTTTTTTATGTCTGGTCCAGTTTCCAGTACAGTTTTTTCATATTTTATATTATAATGAAATTAATATTTTGTAGAGAAATATTGCATTCTAAAGACAATAAAATTACAACTATATTTGCAAATGTTTAGATTATATATTTTCCTAACTCCAATTAGTACCATTTTTTGTACATAACTGACAATTTTTAAAGTATCATCACAGTCATTTTTTGCTAATTATATATTTAAATCCAACACTAGTTTTTTTAATTGCATTTTATAAATGATCCAGTTTTTTTTTCTAAAATTCCGGCGTAAATTTTACGTTTTCCAGTTTTTAGGCTTTTGGGATCTGGCAAGCCTAATTACAAATCTCTCTGAGAATGCGGTAAATTTTTTTGGCGTAAGAAATTTTTTACAATAATTTTTAAATAATTATTGTAGACAAACGATTCAGCTCGATTTTAATCTAAAATGTAAAAGGAACATCTATTGGAAAGACAATTCGTCTTTTTATAGGAGGCAAAAGCCAACGAAAAATTGCTGAAATTGCGGCACTTAGTTCCTCAAATGTCCAAGACATCAGTAAAAGTTTTTTCCACGAAAATAGATTCGACAATAAAGGTACATCTGCAGAAAATAATATATTTAGTGATGCGCACAAGAAGTGGATAACTCGCAAAAAGATAAAAAAAAAAAATACTTGGGTATAGTCTGCAATCCTGAAACTGTGTGAAAGTTTTCCGTGAGTAAAATTTTCATGGAAGGGCAGCCGAAACAAACCATTGTTAAATGACTTACATAAATAGACATCGCACAAGGGACAGGACAGGCCAAAAACCTTCAAACAAAGATATATCATTATAGAAGTCTATTATTTTCGCAAATGAAGGAAAATTTTGTTTAAATACATCAGGTGAAAAGTTTTTTGCATGTCTTCAGCAACAATTTTATAATTAATTAATTATTGCCGAAGTGTAAATACTAAATTATAGTTCAGGGTGTTGTTAATTAAAAAAATATTGTTGCAATAATTTTGCTACAGCTGACCATAGAAGAAAAATCTCTTGCTAAAATATCTATTTGAAAAGAAATTGACAATAATTTAGAATATTCCAGTTTTATCGACTTTTATGACATTTTATATTGCAATCAAACAATATTTATGCAGAACTGATCATAACTCCATGCTTCTGATGACCTTTATGGTGCTATTAAAATTGATAATAAATCATATTGTTAATTACAGTGTAAATTCGATAATCCGGACCCCAATAATCCGGAATATTCGGTAATCCGGACAGAATTTTGCAGCTCATTGCGTATTCTATAATCCGGATTGATTGCATCTCTATAGTCCGGATTGAATAACACCCGTTTTTATTAATTTTTTTATTCAAATCACAGCATGCTTTGAAAAATACAGTTAGAATAGTGTGATATGAGTATGTTTTGGAACGTTGCACATGCGTTTTTAGTTTAGTATTGATGCAAGATGCCTTCAGTGAAGAGAGCACACAATACTTTATCTATTTTAGATAAAGTAAAAATTGTTGGAGAACATAGTAAAGGTATGAGAGGAAGGATGTTGGCTGACAAATATGGGGTTGGTACTTCCACTATTTCAGATGTAAAAAAAAAGTCATTTCTTCAAAAGGTGAGTTAATTTTTTTACATGATTTTTAATTAAATACATACATATGTATTTACAAAAAATATTTTACATTCAGGTTTGCGAAGACATCTAATCGAAAACTATGGAAAAATCGCAAACTTTAAAAGATTGTAAATATAAAGAGTTTGAGTTTGGTTTGAGAAACAAAGTGAATTTTGCTATGAATTATTATAATTTTTAATAAATACATATGTATGTACATGCGTAGTAATCCGGATAATTCGCTACTCCGGATTGGGGTCTGCAATCAATTATCTGGATTATCGAATTTTTACTGTATTTAAAAAATTGTATAAATTTCTTTGAAAAAAATAATTCAAATAACCGTTTTTATTAAAGGTTTCTTGTTTAAAAATTGTATTATAAACATTAAATAATTTTTCTTAAATAGTTATGGTAGAATTTAGAAATTACTTACATACTTTATTTAATTTTTGCGCAATAGAAAACCGTTGGCCACTCTTTAAAGTTTCTGAAAATAAAAAAGTTAGAAATTAGTTTGCAATTTCTTTTAAAATAAATTTAAGTTACTTTTACTTAACCACACATGCCGCTTCCTCATATCACAATTTCTCATAATTTAATATTAAAACTTTAATAGATTTGCTTTAAAAAAATGCCTCAATTGTGGTAACTATACCATCTTTAACAACTACTTCGCTTAATTTTTATTTCATATTTTCTTATTGACTGGTTAACAAAAATAAAGGAATGATTTCTTCTATTATTTAATTTTACACTTTGCTACTACAATGATTTTGCTCTTTAATTTTTATTTATTTCCCTTCTTTACTACAAACATGCATGTTTGCCCAGTCAAACTGAAAGACGCACAAGCAACAAAAACCTTAACCCTACACAGACTGCGCTATTACAATTCTTTTTCGTGTTGCACAAAAAACATGCACACACACTCTGCTCAAGCAAACTGAAAGTCTCACAAGTAAAAAAACCTCAACCCTAAAGAGACTGCCCTGTTAAAATTCTTTTTAAATATGAGCAAAAAACATGACACACACACTCTGGTTAAGCAAACTGAAAGTCGCACAAGCAACAAAAAGCTTAACCCTACAGAGACTGCGCTATAAAAGTTCTTTTTCGTTATGCACAAAAACATGTACACACACTCTGGTCAAGTAAACTGAAAGTCGCACAAGCAACAAAAACCTCAACCCTACAGAGACTGCGTATTACAATTCTATTTAACTATGCACAAAAAACATGCACACACACACTCTGCTCAAGCAAACTGAAAGCCCTACAAGTAAAAAAAACCTCAACCCTACAGAGATTGCCCTATCTTTTTCACTATGCTCAAATTTCAAATACACTCACTTTTCGCTATGGAAAAGCATCTTTCTTGAACAAATCTTTTCATTAAACGATCAAATAACAATTGAATAAAACTTTTTTAAAATAATTACAAATTTTACTACACTTGTTATAATTAATTAAATTAATTTATAAAAAAATTCGTACAAAACACACCCGCACTGAAAGAATTATTATAACGAAAGGATGAATTTTTCACTAAAGCTGTTTAAGCTTGAGAAAGAAAGAGACGGAGAGGCTGCAGTTGCCTCAAGTACCAAGGGAGACAAATAAGGTTTTTGCACTAGCTAAGGTCTAATATTATCAAGTGTCAAAAGTTATGCACAACTTCTTTTAACTTCTGCTACTTGACATTAGCATTACTGGTTGCTGCACTATAAACGTCACCTTCTTCTATTGTACTGAACCAAGGCGAAATAAAATTGGCGGGAGCATTCCCGCGAAAAATGTCTAAGTACTTGGCCTTATCCAGTGCTGATTTTTATGTTGCCAAACTTCACATACTAAATACAATTGTGATTTAAATATATTGACAACCTTTTATAGAGAGTTATTTGATTATTATGAATTATAAAATTTTTATGACCCTCTTAATGTCAGAGATGGCTACTATAATTTAAAGAGTCTTTTTGCATTTTTATTATGTATTTAAATTAAATACATACATATTTATTTACGTATTTTGCTACTAATAATCATTGTTCTGAACTAGTTTTAATTAATTAATTCTTTTCTACTTGCTACTGTACAAAGTTGTTTATGTCAGATGTATATTTTACATCCTTTTTTGGTGATAAGTAATAGTCGGGTTATTTGATGTCTGCTGAAATTTAAATCTTTGGGGTAGAAGAAAGTATAGAGGAAAGGCATTAGACACAGGTGCAGTATATCTTATTCTAAGTACATACCTGCTAAGGGAGAACCACTTTGTTTATTAAGTTACTCCGGCGACGTTTAAATTGTCATAGGCAGTAATGGACGTTACAAAAAATTTTATGTTTGGAGTAGAGTGTGAACCGACGATTGTCTGGCTGTAACTGCATACTTAAATCAACATCAGTTGGGCAGGTCAGTATGAAACATCTTGTAATATTTAAATTAATAAAATGGAAAACGAGTTAATGTTGCCATAATCATAAGCGCCAGCTGAACAAATCTGTCCACATATTCACTCAACTAGTAGCCTAACTTAATTTCCAGACTTCTTTGATCATTTACAATAAAATTAAAAGAATTAAAATTTCTTCCGCTTTATTTGAGTTTTGACAGCATTCGCACTCAAGTCAGTTTGGAGATGCGATTAGACATGTGAAGTATTAAAGCCAAAGCCACAATAATATACGATATGTATCCTATTGTTTATGACCATAAAATTAAATCGATTAATTGTAATGAAGTGTGCTTAATTTGGAGTTAATAAAGTTCTAAATATTATTATGATACATATAGACTGCTTAATTCTAATGCAGATATCAAAGGTATTACACAAATAAAGATTTGAGAGCAAGGAACTTTGTTACAACTACATATGTATCATTTATTTACTTTTGTTTTCTATATGAATCAGTATTTAGGAATAGGCAGCGACGCTGTGTTGCTTCAGGTATATATTTCTTTCAATTTACGAAAGCAATAATAATTATATTTTTAAATTAATTAATTATTAATTCTTTCAAACGTTATTTAGCTCCATGTTATTTTAGAATCATACTGGTTGCAACAATCTAACCCGCCGCAAGTTTCTTAAGTTAAGGTGTATACATCTCCGTAGTTAAGAAAATTCGCTGTGTCTTTGGTGTCAATCACTATAACTGAAATTAAATCACAGTTTAGTTTGTTTGGAAACATAAATAGCATCACTGACTGTGCTACCGTTGGGACTCTTAAACGGTAAATTTTACCCTTTTTTACGCCCTTGCGTATTTTTCTGACCATTTCAAATTTACCCTTTGTATAATTTTTAACTAGTTTGTTCTACTTTTTGCCCCTTTCCAGCAATTTGTAATTGTTGTTTTAATTTAGCAGTGATGACAACACATAAGAAGCAAAAATGGAGATATTATTTTTGAAGCACTTTTCTTGTTATAGATAAATTTAATAAGAAATCGTGCTATAAATAAAGGGTGGTTAAATTTCAAGGGCCGATGTTGATTTTGAATAAAACACAAACTATTGAGGAAATTATTGTAATTTTATTTTATTATGATATATTGGTATTACTCAATTATGTATGGAACAAAATATCGGCCAAATGGGCGCCGCGACCACGGCGGCATACCTCCATCCGATGGTCCAAATTTTCGATGACCCTGTGGCATAATGGAGGTTCTATGCCGTTAATGTGCCGAATTATCTTATCCTTTAACTCTTGAATTGTTGCTGGCTTATCGACGTACACCTTTTCTTTCAAATAACCCCAAAGAAAAAAGTCCAACGGTGTCAAATCACATGATCTTGGCGGCCAATTGACATCGCCATTACGTGAGATAACACGGCCATTGAATTTGTTGCGCAAAAGAGCCATTGTTTCGTTAGCTGTGTGGCAAGTGGCACCGTCCTGCTGAAACCACATATCGTCCACATCCATTTCTTCCAATTCGGGCCATAAAAATTTCGTTATCATCTCACGATAGCGAACACCATTCACAGTAACTGCCTGACCGGCCTCATTTTGGATAAAATAATGCGGCCCGATGATGCCGCCAGCCCATAAACCGCACCAAACAGTCACTCTTTGTGGGTGCATTGGTTTTTCGACAATCACTCTTGGATTCTCATTCGCCCAAATGCGGCAATTCTGTTTATTGACGAATCCACTGAGGTGAAAATGTGCCTCATCACTGAAGATGATTTTCTTCGAAAATTGATCATCCACTGTTGCCATTTCTTTCCACGTTGTTGGATTGTGTATATCTCCATGGTTCAAATTGAGTAAGTCTGAAATAGAGAAATGTCAAATAAAATTCGGAAAAAAGCTTGGCGTTTAGGTGTGGTTCACATTCAACATCGGCCCTTACAATTTAACCACCCGATATTTTCTGAAAATATAGCAAAATGTAGCATTATAGCAGTGATGTTCGCCACATACAACATTTGTTGAAAAATTTACACAGGCAGTTGTTATTCTCTTTTAAAAACTTTCATTCAGTCGACGTTGAGCAAGCGATGAATATACATGCGGATGGTTGATGACATTTTTTTCAGATATTTATTAAGCATTGTTGTTGTTTCTTATTGGACGAAGCACAATAAACACACGCGATTCAATTAGAATTGAATACGAAAAAAATTCAAATATAATAAAAGTTCACGAAATGAAATGTGAAAAGTATATTATGGTAAACGATGCTTTTCAAAAGATTTTTATGTTGCAAAATATTAAAAGCGGGTAATTAACACGTTTCAATCAGAGCTAATAATACTTAGATCTGAGGTAAAAGATTTCGATAAAATTAGAACTCTAGAGTTTTGGAAAAATTTAGATGTTGCGATATGTCCCCAGCTCAAAAAAATGTATTTAAAATATTTATCATTTTTTTCCACTACTTACTTATGCGAACAACGTTTGTTCCAAGTAGCGAAATAAAATGACCTCGTTGAATTTAAAAAATATTTTACTAATTCGCAATTGCCATGCAAGTATTAACATGGAATGTTTAATTTAAAATTTTCAAAGCGATTTTAAAAATTTTAATGAGCAATGACAGATGGTTAAACTTTTTAGTCTAATATTTAAGGCCCAAAAAATGTTTTATATGAATTTATTTTTGCTTTTTTCCCCCAAATAAGTGTTCTAAAATTATTTATTGAAATTGATAACTGCTATTTATCATTTTCTTAAAATTTAAATTACATTCATTTAATAAGTTGTATATAGCTGGCATTTTCGTTCTTATTTGAAACGTTTGACATTATGTTTGCTGGGCAAATTCTCTCACCAACACACCTTCATTTTATTTTTTAACACCACTGCATTATAGGAAAAAAAACTATATTTTTCATTTTTACAAAAAATATTGTTACGATATCCCAGATAAGCGAAAAATGCCGAAATCATTTGGTTTCAAATCGGTAATTTGGGAAATAGATGTAACGAAAATTTACACCCATACATATGTACTTTGCATATATATAACCCCTCCACTGTGATGCATTTTTCCCCCTTTAATGCTACGTTTTGGTAGATTTTCAGCACATATTTCTGAGGGTAGCGATGGTCGAAGTTGTCTGCACGTTGACTACAAAACGAAAAATTTTCCTGGGTTCAACCTCAGTTTCACACTGGATAAGATAAAAAAAAACAGCGGTTAAATTTATTTATAACAAGCAAAGTGCTTCAAAAATAATATCTTATATTTTTGCTTCTTATGTGTTGTCATCACTGCTAAATTAAAACGACAATTACTAATTGCAGGAAAGGGGCAAAAAGTAGTACAAACTAGTTAAAAATTATACAAAGGGTAAATTTGAAATGGTCAGAAAAATACGCAAGGGCGTAAAAAAGGGTAAAATTTACCGTTTAAGAGTCCCAACGGTAGCACAGTCAGTGATGCTATTTATGTTTCCAAACAAACTAAACTGTGATTTAATTTCAGTTATAGTGATTGACACCAAAGACACAGCGAATTTTCTTAACTACGGAGATGTATACACCTTAACTTAAGAAACTTGCGGCGGGTTAGATTGTTGCAACCAGTATGATTCTAAAATAACATGGAGCTAAATAACGTTTGAAAGAATTAATAATTAATTAATTTAAAAATATAATTATTATTGCTTTCGTAAATTGAAACACAATGAAGCAACACAATGTCACTGCCTATTCCTAAATACTGATTTATATAGAAAAGAAAAATAAATAAATGATGCATAGTCGTAACAAAGTTCCTTGCTCTCAAATCTTTATTTGTGAAATACCTTTGATATCTGCATTTGAATTAAGCAGTCCATATGTTTCATAATAATATATGGAACTTTATTTACTCCAAATTAAGCTCACTTAATTACAATTAATGGATTATATTTTATGGTTATGAACACAATTATAGGATACATATCGTATGTTGTTGTGGCTTTGGTTTTAATGCCAATCGCATCTCCAAACTGACTTGAGTGCGAATGCTGTCAAAACTCACATAAAGCGGAAGAATTTTTAATTCTTTTAATTTTATTGTAAATGATCAAAGAAGTCAGGAAATGAAGTTAGGCTACTAGTTGAGTGAATATGTGGACAGATTTGTTCAGCTGGCGCTTATGATTATGGCAACATTAACTCGTTTTCCATTTTATTAATTTCAATGTTACAAGATGTTTCATATTAACCTGCCTAACTGATGTTGACTTAAGTATGCAGTTACAGCCAGACAATCGTCGGTTCACACTCTACTCCAAACATAAAATTTTTTGTAACGTCCATTACTGCCTATGCCAATTTAAACGTCGCCGGAGTAACTTAATAAACAAAGTGGTTCTCCCTTAGCAGGTATGTACTTAGAATAAGATATACTGCACCTGTGCCTAAAGCCTTTCCTCTATACTTTCTTCTACCACAAAGATTTAAATTTCAGAAGACATCAAATAACCCGACTATCACCAAAAAGGGATGTAAAATATACATCTGACATAAACAACTTTGTACAGTAGCAAGTAGAAAAGAATTAATTAATTAAAACTAGTTCAGAACAATGATTATTAGTAGCAAAATACGTAAATAAATATGTATGTATTTAATTTAAATACATAATAAAAATGCAAAAAGACTCTTTAAATTATAGTAGCCATCTCTGACATTAAGAGGGTCATAAAAATTTTATAATTCATAATAATCAAATAACTCTCTATAAAAGGTTGTCAATATATTTAAATCACAATTGTATTTAGTATGTGAAGTTTGGCAACATAAAAATCAGCACTGGATAAGGCCAAGTACTTAGACATTTTTCGCGGGAATGCTCCCGCCAATTTTATTTCGCCTTGGTTCAGTACAATAGAAGAAGGTGACGTTTATAGTGCAGCAACCAGTAATGCTAATGTCAAGTAGCAGAAGTTAAAAGAAGTTGTGCATAACTTTTGACACTTGATAATATTAGACCTTCGCTAGTGCAAAAACCTTATTTGGCTCCCTTGGTACTTGAGGCAACTGCAGCCTCTCCGTCTCTTTCTTTCTCAAGCTTAAACAGCTTTAGTGAAAAATTCATTCTTTCGTTATAATAATTCTTTCAGTGCGGGTGTGTTTTGTACGAATTTTTTTATAAATTAATTTAATTAATTATAACAAGTGTAGTAAAATTTGTAATTATTTTAAAAAAGTTTTATTCAATTGTTATTTGATCGGTTAATGAAAAGATTTGTTCAAGAAAGATGCTTTTCCATAGCGAAAAGTGAGTGTATTTGAAATTTGAGCATAGTGAAAAAGATAGGGCAATCTCTGTAGGGTTGAGGTTTTTTTTACTTGTAGGGCTTTCAGTTTGCTTGAGCAGAGTGTGTGTGTGCATGTTTTTTGTGCATAGTTAAATAGAATTGTAATACGCAGTCTCTGTAGGGTTGAGGTTTTTGTTGCTTGTGCGACTTTCAGTTTACTTGACCAGAGTGTGTGTACATGTTTTTGTGCATAACGAAAAAGAACTTTTATAGCGCAGTCTCTGTAGGGTTAAGCTTTTTGTTGCTTGTGCGACTTTCAGTTTGCTTAACCAGAGTGTGTGTGTCATGTTTTTTGCTCATATTTAAAAAGAATTTTAACAGGGCAGTCTCTTTAGGGTTGAGGTTTTTTTACTTGTGAGACTTTCAGTTTGCTTGAGCAGAGTGTGTGTGCATGTTTTTTGTGCAACACGAAAAAGAATTGTTATAGCGCAGTCTGTGTAGGGTTAAGGTTTTTGTTGCTTGTGCGTCTTTCAGTTTGACTGGGCAAACATGCATGTTTGTGGTAAAGAAGGGAAATAAATAAAAATTAAAGAGCAAAATCATTGTAGTAGCAAAGTGTAAAATAAAATAATAGAAGAAATCATTCCTTTATTTTTGTTAACCAGTCAATAAGAAAATATGAAATAAAAATTAAGCGAAGTAGTTGTTAAAGAAGGTATAGTTACCACAATTGAGGCCTTTTTTTAAAGAAAATCTATTAAAGTTTTAATATTAAATTATGAGAAATTGTGATGTGAAGAACCGGCATGTGTGATTAAGTAAAGGTAACTTAAATTTATTTAAAAAGAATTTACAAACTAATTTATAACTTTTATTTTCAGAAAATTTCAAAGAGTGGCCAACGGTTTTCTATTGCGCAAAAATTAAATAAAGTACGTAAGTAATTTCTAACTTCTACAAAAACTATATATTCAAAATGTTGTTACAAATATAACGAAAAAACCAATTCATTCTTTCACTAAAGTATTTCGATTGAGTGATATCGATCAGCAAAAAATCTCTTATCAAATCACCTAAAAATTGATTAGGAAAAATTTCAAACACTACTTACATTTTGTATAGCTGAATAATTACTTATTTTTGTTCGTGATGCCGACGGCAATATGAACCACTTGGTTTGCTCTGCGAACCACGATTGCCAATAATAGTGTTTACACGACTCTTCTTGCTCGTTTACTCACTTGTTTTTGTAGTTTTTTGTACATATTATACATCATTTTCGCAAATGCTTTTATTTATTTTATTTGACACACTTATTTTGTTGTTTTTTGTTATTTATTTCTATTTTAATTTTATTTTCGTTCTATTACTTCACATAAACTAGCAATATTTTTTTTTTTAAATTAGAGATAATACCAATTTCTTCGTGGTTCAATAATGGCTGGGGTACGAACCACAAATATTGGTGTCCGTGTGAACATGGTATTACAATTCTATCATTTACATCCAAAAAAAATAATTTATACTTACAACATTTATATTTATTTTATACTTATACATTTATCGTTACAACATTTTTTTTATATATAAAAAGTTCAAAATTCACAATTGCATTTAAGCTTCTCAGAAGCAACGACTACATAAGTAACTCGATCGATTAAAATATATAGTATGTGAATATCCAAGTAAAAGAATTTCTTTGGTACAAATCGCATTTATTAATTTGAATTGAATTTACATATGTATTTACAAAAATAGCTTATGTATGTACATATATATATATATATATGTATACATATACAGGGTGAGCCAAAAGTAATCACCCGGTGCATAAGTAATCTCCCGATGTTGTTTTGCTGTAATTTTTTTTAAAGAGAAATTTGGGCACTGCTTATTATATGGGCTAAGTGACCGCCGCCAGAGTTGATGACCATGCATGCAGATCCAAAGGTTTTTATTAAATAAAATTACAGCAAAAAGATATCGGGTGATTACTTTTGGCACACCGTGTAAATGTATGTATGTACTGCATTATGGAAATAGGCATATGTAAAGATTTATAAAAACAAAACAAACAAAAAATTATTTCTTTGTATCTTCAACGTACACTTAGTCACAGAACTCTACACACGATTTCATTTCTTCAAAAAAATTTAAATTTTTAAGAGAAATACAAAAAAAGTTGTTGAACTTTTTTATTTCATACGATTAACGATCTTTACAGAAAATAAAAAAAATAAAAATTCACGCTGTTCAATATTATTGAATGAATAAAATAATAAATTTCATAAAAGAAAAGTCTACATACGATACATTGTTAATACTTTGGGTTAATTTAGAAAATATTTAATGGATTGTTTGGTCTTTTTTTTGCATCTTAAACATCGTTAATCGAAAAAATAGATTTTTAGTTATTTCGGTGGAAATATTTCCATTTCGTCTTTTAAAATCATTTTCAAGTGAGAAGTGGAGGAAACTCTTCTATATCTAAGTTTCTGTTTTATATGAGTTCATAAATACTACAAGTAAAATAATTATCAGATTAAATGAAATTTGGAAATCGTATGTAGAGTTTTGTGACTAAGTGTATTGGTGTATGTATGTTCATTCACAGTGTGCCAAGTAAAATTTAATTTTAAACGTTGGTATGATTGATTTTAATAATAATTTTGCCTTTTTAAGAAATATTTGGATTTTAATACTTTTTAGTGATTTCTTAAGCAGAAAATTCAGCATTTTTGTGCAAAAATGTGTATCACAGTGATACTGTGCGAGCATGACTTTGCGCTTTACGCTCGTCTCACTCAAATCTACATAAAATAGTATTATAAAATATTTAGATCACAGCTGTCAATAAATTCAGCAATTTTAATGTAAAATGCGGCTTTACGAGAAAAAATTATTATTTTTGTGTTTTGTTTAAGTTAATGCCATTAAATCGCAATATATCTTTTAATATTTTCGAAATATCATGCATTTTATCTTATGTAGCCGGTCAAGCAGATGCAAGCAAATTTTTAATATACAGTTTGTAAAAAATATGTTTACAAAGCTTAGAAAAATTAAAAAGTTTAAGGGAAACTCTTATTTGCAAGTAAATTATATAACTTTTATTAAATTTTTTTCTTCATGTATTCAATTGAAGATGTTTATAAACACTTTGCACAAAAAAAAACCAAATTAAATTAAATAACAAAATAATAATCGTAACTTAAAAAATACTTCCAGTTTCTACGCTGTAAAATAAATGTTTACAAAATTGTGTTAAATTGAATTAAATATATTCTAAATGGTAAAAAAAAAGATTTGAGGGTGCTAATACTTGGTGTGCCCTCCTTTAGCTTTAATTACAGCTTCTAAGCGTCTAGACATTGAATGGATAAGCTTTGGTATATCGTAATTTTCAGGTATTTTTTCCCACTCTTCTTTAATAAATGTTATTAACTGTTGTTTGTTTTTTGGTGACCTTTTTCCAACTTTTTTCTTTAGGTGGACCCACAAATTTTCTATAGGGTTTAAGTCTGGGCTTTGTGCTGGGGTATCTATCACTTTTGTACAATTATATAACAACCAGGATCTACAAATATATGCCTTATGCTTCGGTTCATTATCCTGCTAAAATTTATACTTGAGCTTTTCTGGGTCAACAAAACCGAATTTCCGAGCACTTGCACTCAATTCCTTTTTCAAAATGTTTAGATAGACTTCCTTGGTCATTATATCCTCTAATATTCTTATTTCGCCAACACCCTTGCTCGAAATACAACCCCACACCATAACGGATAGTTTACCGAACTTTACAGTGGGTGTTATATTTTTATTTTCTAAAGCCGTCAGGGGTTTTCGCCAAACTTTTTGAGGTCCATCATGGTAGTACAGCATCACTTTCGTTTCGTCACAAAAAATAACATCATCCCAGTGCTCCGGAGGAAAAGAAATGTGTTCAATGGCAAACTTATACCTTTTTTCTATGTTTGCCGCGGATAGCAAAGGTTTTTTCCTCGCAACTCTTGAAGAGTATTTATGGTTTTGTAGCACATTTCTAACAGTCTGATGAGAGATACTTACTCCACATTCATTACTGATGTTAAGTGCACATCCTCTAGTACTAAAATGTGGATTCTCATCAATCATTTTCAAAATTTTCTTTTCAATTCGCCGAGTTACTTTTTTTCGTCTGCCTGGTGATACATTTGGTTCCAGTCTTCCTTCTTTTTCAGCACGGTTAATAACATTATATACCGTCTTTAGGTTAAGAGACAACATTTCAGCAGTTTCTCTGTGAGATTTTCCTTTATAGTAATTAAAATACACCAGTTGGGTAATGTCTTTGTTCAGTCGCTTTCCTGGCATAGTTTATATATAATTGGATAATCGCTTGTTTGTTCTATGAGCTCAATTTAAGAATAAAAGACAACAGCTACTCTTAGCGTCCGTATAAAACTCTTACACGCAATACATGTGCAAAAAACCAACGGTTCTTTCTTGACTTTGCATTTTTGTAAACATTTTTTTTACACTGTTGGAAGTATACAAAATTATTTTGTAGCGTTGTTGTTGTAATATATTCATAAATTTGCCAAAGTTTCGACGCCTGCTTGTCGTCAACATACAAAACAACAGTTATAAAAAAAAAAATTTACAAATGTAATGATATTGTTGTTGTAAATATTTATTTAAACTTAAATTCTTAAAAAATTTTTGTTTTGTAAACATATTTTTTACAAACTGTACATAGTTATTTTAAGATTTTAAGTTTATTTTAAGTTATTTTAAGATTTTTAAGCAGATTGAAAACATAGTATAATGCGGCATTAAGATAAAAAAAATTTCAGTGGTTGCAGATCTTTTAGAGCATTAAGTGCTTTAATATACATATGTATGTATGTACAATAAAATTTAAAAATTTCAAAATTTACGACACTCAGTGTATTTAAAATTCCACTTAAATGTACATATAACAAATGTATTAATGGTATTTGAGTGGGTAAACCCAAATCAATTTGTTATATGCAAATACGACGGCTACTAGTAATGTTTTACTTTCTATTATGAAAATAAAATGTAATTTTTTTAACAAAATAAATCCAGTGTTGAACAGATTTGTAATACGCAAAGTACTATTTCCGTTTCTAAAAAAAATTTTAAAATTTATAACGTGTGAAACAGAGTATTATTTTAGTTTTTTAAAAAAATATTGAAACTGTAGAAACTCTAAGTCTGGGTCATCAAATTTATAAACAGATAGCAACAGAGGAACAATACAAGGTGGGCAAAAAGTCACCATGGGATTTAAAAATTTAATAACTTTTTCGTTTATATATTTTTAAATTTAAATTTTTTTAAAGACCATAAAATATACAACACGGAAATTTTTTACATGGTAAGTAAAGAAAATAATGTCACTTCAATTAACTACATATTGCAACCGAACTTTTCTTCTATTGCCAGCTGCTAAAAATGGTAATGCCGAATTGTATATGATGTTGATCTGAACTGCATTAACTTTAGTTATGTAGAGCACTGAAATTTAGGCAACTAAAGTTATTGCAGTTTCAATACGTATGTCCTGCATTACCATTTTGAGTAACTGGCTACTGAAGGGTGCTTTAACTTGTCCCACAAGTCGTACGACATGCCTAATTTTTGTGTAGAAGATCACAAGTCGGATCGTGTAAACGTAATATGTAATGAAACTATAAGATTTTGAGAGAAAATACGGATGAAAATTTGACAGTCGTATGGCTCTCTTAATTTATTAAAATTTTTCAAAAACCAACTCATACAATTAGATCAGGGATGCATTTTTATGTAAAAAAATGTAAGAAAGCCAGGGAGGGAAAACTGCTTTCAAAATTTATACCAAATATAAAATCAAAATGTACATTTTAGACCACGACCGCACAATTTTATAAAAATATACGTATATTTTCCAAAAGTACACTAAAAATTTTGACCACGAAAATAACATATTCGAAAGTTATAAAAATATTTTCAAGGTTATTAAAAAAAAACCCATTACTCGGAAAATATGGGTTAAGGCCAATTTTTTTTTTTAAATTTTCTCTCAGTTGGGCTATTTTTTGCTTATTTGGATCTACTGCACTAAACTGCATTTGTTCCGAAAAGGCTTTTATAAAGTGTGTTCTGTAAAATGCAGGCAAAGGCACCCGGCAAAGTTTTTAAACGTATTATAATCGTCGAGGATGGAAAGGGGTAGCCAAACTCGCACGAAATCAAAATAAATACCACAAATTGGCATTTTTTGTCTACACTTTTTTCTCTTTCGTATTGAGTATGTTTTTTTTATAAACGGTGTTGCCGAATTTGAATATTTCTTTTTTTGATTTTCGCAAATTGAAGATATATGCACCGTTAACATTTTTTTGAATATTTTTTTGTAAAAAGTATTTACTTTTTGAACATAAAAACTAAGCACTGTTATACGTTTATTTAAATTTCTTAAATACATGTATAAATAATATAAATAACAAAATAATTAAATATGTACATTAGCGGCAACACCGATATAACATCAAAAAGTCCCTTGACTGTGGCTAGAGAAAAAATGGTTATGAAATGCAGGTGCATTTAAGAAGAAATATCAAAAGAGAACGTAAGAATTATCGCAGTGACATCACTCTTAATTTAAATCAAACAAGTGAAATAAAATTTTTTTAATTGTGCTTTTAATTATCATAATAAAACATAGATATATGTATGTATGTAAACCGGAATTAAAATTGCTTTGCTTAATAAAATAGTTGCTTACTATATATATTATAATTAATTAAATGTTAAAACTTGAAAAAGTTTTTTTTTAATTATAGTGTCGAAAATCGTACATTCATGAAGTTTTAAAAAAAAATATTTTTTCTCGTCAATTCAAATCACCAAAAGTTAAAGCATTTCTCTAAAAGTTAATTTCTATAGTGATATCAATAATTGAAATAAAATCATTTAAATTGTTTTCCAACCATGCCAAATTAATTGGTTTCTAAACGCTACCGAAAGTGTCAGCAAAAACCATAGAAAAGTGATTTGTGGCATTTTTAAAATTAACAAGCTTAAATAGCTTTTTTGTTGTTGAAATTTAACAATAAAAACAAACTTGAAATACAAACTGTTTGATGGAAATTAGTGATGCATGAAGGAAAATTGCATTGAAGTGCGCATACTGTGCGTTCCATAATAAAAGCAACTGTGGAAACAAATTTTATATGAAACCTTAAATAGATTTACATACATACATATAGTTGTATATGTAGACAAACTAAAAATTACAAATGGCCAAGTAGGTATTTTTGAAATTATAATTTTACAACAGAAATATTTGAATACATTTTGTATTATTCCCTTCGACATCGGTTTATGTCCTTAAAAAATTTAAAACATTCTTCATATTTCTGGCCTCATAATCATAAATTTAATATGAATAGCAAAAATTAAATTTTCAATATCAAAAAAAAACTAAAGAATTATTAACCTGACGGAACCTAGTGAAAAATAATTGTATGGCAACACTTTATAAAGGCTATAGTGGTTGTTGTATTTCATTTATTTAAACTTAGTTGCTTCTTAGAACCAAGATGCTATAACTAAGTGGCCTATAGCCCTTCCATTCCTTGTGTGGCTTCTTGAAAAAATCTGATGGTAAATGCAAAAATTTTCAACAAGAAAAAAAATTCTATAAAACGTTTAATAAACAAATCGTTACCTTCAGCCGTAAAAGAACTAAGATTTTTTTTAAATTTTTTATATTTCTTAACACTTGTTTTCTTTAATATTAGCGTTTTTACATATCATTGCAAAGCAATAACTAGAAAACAAATATTGGAAATTTTTTCTGCAAACGATGTATTTTGAATTATGAAAAAATTTGCACTCAGCTCCATTACGACTGAAGGTAACGAATTGTATAATGTTTCTACGGCTGTTAAAAAATTTACAAATGTAATGTATGTACATAAGTAAATAATTTAACTGTATTTGATTAAAAAAAAATATTTATTCCAATAAAAAGAGATTTTTTGGCCGATATGAAGATTTTTGAAAGAAAAATTTGGCAACACTGGTTAGACTATTCTCTTTCTGCAACAAGAAGAAGATTATTGTGGTTTTTGTTCACTTCTTTCTCTTTATGTAATCTCTGCCCTCTCGCTCTCTTGTATACAGGGTGACCCAAAAAGGAGCGAAGGTGTTTGAATTCCTTATACTTTTTTATTATAATTTTTTTTTGTTTTCAGTTGTTGTAAATAAAACTTCAGGGAATTGAAAATGGAACAGCACACAATTGAACAATATGCTAAATCATTGAACTTAATTTCAGAAGAAAATCATGATTTTTTTATATACAGTGAACTCGCGAAAACATGAACTAATTTTTTCCAAGGCAGTTCATATTTTCGAGTTTGTTCACGTTATCGGCTACCCAAATTTAAAACAAAAATTACGCTATTTAATATAGAAAATTATATTTTCATAAGTAAAAATGCTAATTAATTAAATTAAATTAATTATTTTATTAATTTAGAATAACAAAAAATTAAATGCAAATTTATGCTGTTAAACTTTGCATTCGATAAATAACAAACGAAAAAAAATTATATAAAATAAAGAGTACAAGTAATTTATATTTGATCAACAAAAACAACAAAAAATAAACTAAAACTTATAAAAACACATTTTTGGTTGAATATTAAGGGCCTATTTCACCAATTCTAGTTAAATATCAATTCATATTTAAAAGTCGTTTTTCATTTTCATCTATGTAAAGATTTAGATATATACTCATTGAATATTTAAATACTGTTTAAGTAGTGAGCACTCTGCATTTAAATATTGAGTTTGCAACACCTTTAAACAGCTTTTAAACAGCTTTTTAAAAAGCTGTAAGTTGCCGCTATCATATTAAATATCAGAGCGTTACCATACTTTCTTGTGTTTCATTATTTCAGTTGGTGAAAGTAAAATTTTTTTAAACATACTTTAAATAAAGATCAATGATTAAATTAAATTGTGTTTAAATACGTTTGGTGAAAGATACCCTATGAATCAGTTAAATAAAGTTTAGAGGAAAAAATTAGTCATTTGTTTTCGGTAAGTTTATTTTTATCCCATCGTTAAAACAGTATTTTCTTTAAGTTTTCTCAGTCACTCTAATGTCACGTTGCCCTACCATATTAGATTAGCCCATATTAAAGCCTAATCTAAAGCTCCTACACCTTCAGAAAAAAAAAAACAATAAATAAATAAAAATGTGTTCATGTTTTAGAATGCTCTATGGAAAAATAAATTTGTTCACGTTTCTGAGACGTTCACGCTTTAAAATGTTCACGTTTCCACGAGTTCACTGTAATTTAATTAAGAGCGACAAAGCCCATTTCCAATAGAACGGATTCGTTAATAGACAGAAAGGGCTACGGAAAATCCTAGAGCAGTTCAGCAGCGATAATTACACCCAATTAAGTGTACCGTTCGGTGCGGTGTTTCATCGGTAAGAATAATTGGCCCATATTTTTTTGAAAATGAACACGGCGACGCCGTTTCTATTACTGTTGTTAGATATCGAACAAGTATATAGTTATATATATACTCGTATATACATATATACATACATATTTATTTGTAGGACTTCACGGTTTTTTGGGGTACACATATTAAATTTAAAAAAAAACAACTTCAAAATATTAAATTTTTGGCTGTAATGTAGCTCATTTAAACAAGAATTTATTCTATTTTCACACAGTGTAATGGACGACGTTGCAAAATATTTAAATCAGAATTAAATTTTTAGGCAAATATAAACAATTACTTTAATGATATTATAGTTAGTTTGCTTTTTGGTTAAAAGTAGAAAAACAAATAAGAAAGTCTAAAAATATTTGTAAAATTTTTTCACTTTTAGTTTTGTGCAGAAACATTTTTTTAATCCTTTTTGTAGACATTATTTGTGCAAATAAAAATATTCGTCTGTTACATGTTCAAATGACTTTTTTTGGGCTCAGGTGTATTTAGCAATAAATTTAACTAATTGCAAACAATATGCCAAAAATGTGTAAATACAGAAACAATAATAAATAAAAATAATTAAATATGTTTAAATTATACTAAACAAAATATGTACGTTTGTTTGCTTTGTGTGTGTGTGTGTGTGTTTTATATTTTTTATAATTTAATTGCTCCACATTTTCCGATTTGTTTAACATTTAAATTTTACAAAACAAAGACGTTAAACGATTTTTTTTATTGATTCAATTATAGTGTTGAAATAAAC
Organism: Dexiosoma caninum; assembly: GCA_963924685.1. NCBI lineage: Eukaryota > Metazoa > Arthropoda > Insecta > Diptera > Tachinidae > Dexiosoma > Dexiosoma caninum. Next base: position 14,529,897 of record OZ004727.1, read on the forward strand.
TGATCAAATTAAAATAATAAAAGTTCATGGAAAATAAAACGTGCATAAACCAAGTTGTTCTTTGAATAGAATTGCTCAACGCAATTAATATTAATTTATTAATTATTTAATTTTATTTTATCCATGGTGAATTCTTTTGTTTATTTTCTATTGCTTGTTTTTTTTTACATTTGCATATGTTTTTTATTACAACGAAACTTCAACAAATTATTTTAAATGCACACTTTTACCACTAACATTGCCAGTATAAAGGCTTTTTGTTTGGGTGGTGGAATTAGCTAAGCTACTGGTAATAGCTAAAGATAAGTTATCAAAACTTTTATACCATCTGAAGTGAATAAATGGTTTCAGATTTGGGTAACTATTAATTAGCGCGATATATGATCTAAATATAAAACTGTGCTCTAAAGGTGAAGGTGGGTTGCTATCTATGAATAGCAACTTTTATAATTTATTTATTAAATTTATATACTAATAATTTATATTCAACCGAAAGGCAAACAGTTGCTGATGGCTAGTAGTCAGCGTGTTGGCTCTGCAACCAGAAAGACCCAGGTTCGATTCCAGCCGGGTCAAATCAGAAAAAGTTTTCTGTGCTGCAGCACCCTCCTTCGTCGGTATTTGAGCAATAAAACGTCGGCGAAGTAAAATAATAAATAAAAAGGCTCCTCCACCATTAGCTCAAAAAACATCAGAGATGCCCGCAACTTTGCTTTATAATTTACACGCAACTGCAGAGTTGTGCAAGAATTAAGCTCTATCTTTCTACCACTTTCACCACCTGTCTGTTTCTTCCCTATCCAGGGAAAGCCCCTGAGCCTGAGCACTGGTCTAAGATAAAAAAACAAAAAAAAAAGTTGAGTATTAGATTTATTTATTATTAAATTTATTTATGTAAATTGGTAATAAATAATAATATAAATCCACACGACTGATGTTAGTTAAGCTGTGTTCATTTTAGTGTTATTTCGAGAAAGGGTACACGTTCCCATGCAAATGTAAATAAAAACCGACTACAAGACAGGAAAACAAAAAACAATTAAAAAATTCCACAATAGAAAAAAAACGCTGTCCAAAAATTACGTATTTTTATTAGAAAAGTTTATGTTTATGCCAGATTTGGGGGCATTTTAATTTAAAACCAGCTTAGCAAATCATATGGTGCGAAAAACTCATCACAATCAAAACAGGGAATTTCCATTGTATTTCTGAATTTAATAAACGGTAATTAATGCACATTTCACTATGCACTGCATTTACTAATGAATTAATTATTTCTTTTTGTAAATTATATCTGCAACCCCAATACATTCTTAAGCCAGTCTACTGTATTATGCTTTTCATTCATGCGTAACTTATTTCGTGTATATATTTCGTTTTAATTTTATTACATTTTGAATCGGACAATATCCGGCATCTTTGTTTTGTATTTGTTTGCTTTGTTTTCTTTTTTTTTTTTTAAATCGAACTTCTTTTTCATTTCCATATTTTTGTTTATTCTCTTGTCTTATTATTTTTCATTCAGGAATTTTCAGAAAGTTTAATAAAAAATGAACAAACAACGAACAACATTTTTGTAAAATATACGATTGATTTTAATTGGCTAAACTAAATAAATATCTATTTTAGCTTGAAGGAGAAAAAATTTCAAAATTAAAAATTAAATTTTATTATATTTCTTTTCTCACTGAATAGAGGAAAGAAGAAGAGAAATTATTGGATATCATTAGTCATTCCGTTTCGCAATTGCGCAAAGTGTTTAGTTTTTTTGGGAAGCAAAATTTTGCAATTGTTAATTCCGTTGCTGAGGTATTATTCCGCAGTTGGGGGTTATTGATTTCCCAATATACAGTCGAACTTCTCTATAACGTAGCAGTTGGGGACCATCATATTTCTACGTTATAGAGAAACTGCAGAAAATTTTGACTACATTTTTTTTATATAGAAAATATATTTATTAAGACAAAAAAAATTGTTTTTACATCAACACATTAATTTTTTTTTTTATTAATACTTTTTTATTAATACTATTAATGTGACTAAATTGATGCAAAAAATCGATTGCTAAAAACTTCGTTCGTCCCTCCTCGAATTGTTCTGGGTACGAGTCCAGTTTCAGACTAAATCATAAAAATAGCAAGCATATTTTCTAATGTGTATTAGTGTATCTTTGTGTCAGTTGTTTCAGTGGCGAAGGCATAGTCACTGGTCACTGAACAGTAACAGGCTTCAGCTGATACTGATACACATCAGAATGCCCTCCTTCGTCGGTATAGTGTAGCATCGGCTAAGTAAAATAAGTACTACAAAAAAAAAATGTCTTCTGCTGTTGGTAGGAACACTAAAGACAAAATAAAAGCCTTCAGACAATCGTTGGAGTTATGCTACTCTTTCACATTTTCACAGATATTTAAGAGATTATTCACTTATCCAAATGTAGTAGCTGTATGTGATACTGGGAGTGAATATAATTAACTGTGTGAAAAGTAGTTAACTTAACGGCCATAATGTTGACCTACAAATTTCCAAGTATTTAATTTTCCCAAGAAAAGTCCTTAACAAACAAATATACAACTAATTGCTGACGTTGTTAAATATTTATAATGTTTATAGCTTTTTCTTGGCATGGTTAATTATTTCAATAATATTTACAAATTTATTCATTTTAAACATTAGCATAGTCACATACATATGCACATACACACATACATATATTTACGTAACGAATACATGCATATACATAAATACATGTAATGCATGCATTGATGTGTTAACAAATGTTTTGTGTTTAATGTTCCTATGAATATGAATATAATTGTTGTTGTTATTGTTGTCACAATTTTATTGCATTTTAATTATGCAAATTTTGTTTAAGATTTAAATATACTGCAGAAGGAATGTTCGCATAAATTTCTATGCACTTTTTTCATTAAGACTTTAAACAATAATTTAATTATGTATAATTCTGCAAATATTATAAGAAGGACTGATTTTTCGCTTCAATACTATAAAGTGAACATCATCTTGTGGAAGTTAGATCAGGCTTGTGTGCATCTTTATGTCACTGGCGAATGGAGGAGGATGAAGCTACTGCAAATATTCTATGTGGATGTTGTAACGTAGTGTACACAATTGGGCTATTCACAAGGTAGTCATAAAGTTGTATGTTGTAAAAGAATAACACGAACAAATATGACTGTTGTGAGCAACCCACATATTAACTCGTAATATGTTATTTGAAAAACATAAACAGCTGCTGTTATATGAACGTCGGCTAGTTATAAAAATTTTGCGGTAGCAAAATTGGTTCATTTACATAATAAAATTTTAATTCATTTGTTATGCATTTCATAATTAATTGCACTATTTTCATTTTATTAGTATTCATAAGCAAATTTATTAAATAAGAAACATTTTTCAAGACATAAAAATCTCAAGTTATTAATACTCGTATACTCACACTGAATTAACTCGCTTTAAATTATTCTTTTGGCCAAAATTGCGATAACATTAGAGCCCCTTAACAAAATATTTTAAACTTGAAAGCCATCAACAACAATTATTTAAAAGAACTTAAAATTTAAACACATACAAACCCACACACATATAAACACATACACAAACATTTGCTCGTACAAAAGTGTACTTAAGTATGTGTGTATGTACGTGACCATCATGCAAGTAGCAAATATGTTACATTTTCCCAGCCATCTCCTCTAATAAATCCAATATAAATTGCATTTTCTAAAAAATTATACATACGAGTATTAGCGAAAGATAGGCGGAAAAGGTATTAAAATACCAAAGTAGTGACATATTGAAATTTCTAAGAAGAATTATATAAATTTCATGAATAGCAAATTTATGAGAAGCTTCGTACAATGGGGCAGTCATTAACCGCTTCTAAGGCAGTTTTTTTTCCCCATACGGAGTACGCTCAGTCGGTCCAGGTCTGTCAAAGGTCTACTTCCTTTGGCTCCATTGCAGTTGCTTGTAACTGACGAAGCGATTACTTGGTTTACTTGTCGGTAGGTTTGTATTCGAAACACGGCTATACACGTAGGCTGATAATATACACTTCGTGATCTGGTTGCCCAATTGCGTTTTCGGCTATTAACGAACCGATATTAAGGACACGAGTGAATGTTCCTCATGCGGCTAGGCGTATGTCGTGCAATCAAACTGCAATCCAATGAGATAAATCCCTTGCACATCAGTCGGGTAACTACTGCAAAATAAATATATATGGAAAACTACGACACCACATGCAACTACTGGAGAAAAGAATCGTATTCCAATTCGTTCCCCCCCTGTGTACGAATGAAATATCAACCAGATGAGAATTACAAATTACCGAGTTCACTCTATGCATGTGTATTGTTGTTGTTTTCGTTTGCTGGGTATGGGTTGGGTAGTTTTCTTGCACGTTTAAAGTATATGTATACGGTAGTTATATACAAATACAAAAAGTTGGGAAAATTGTAAACATCACGGTGCCTCTCTCATCTTGCACACCACTATACCAAATCACGTAAGCAACAGCTTAGATAATGTTGTCGTTATCATGTTGAAATATCTAAAAAGCATAATTTTTCTCGAAAGTGCGGTAGCCTGCGCTATGCAAAAATATCACAAAATTTATTTGCGGTCATAGTTCGTCACGAGGGGAAATCTCCTGTTTTCTTTCAATTTTTGGCCATTAACAACTTTCCGGCTTGCTCTCGTTATTTGTGCATTCATAGTGAGTGCCAGCGGATGATGCAACTTCTTATAATCAATCCGCAAACTAATTATGTTGAGCATGTTGAGTAAATAATTACTTGCAGTATATCAGTATAGTTTGTATACTTGTGATAAGTATTACAAATGATGTGGTTGATGACGTTGTAACACATGAACAGTATCCTGACAGGCAGATGGTTGCCATTAAAATAACATTAAAAATAAAATTTAATAAAGAAAAAAAAAACAGGATAACAACAACACACAATATAAATTATTTAAAGTTATGAAAATTAAACGAAAACAAATGACGGTATCAAAAAACGTCTATCTTGTACCAACCCACACACACACACACACACACACACACCCATATATATACATATTTAATTAATCATGTGGAAACTAAAGAGAAAAAAAAAAGCACTGAACATCAAATAACAACAACTATTTGTATGCATGTGTGCACATGATTATAAAAAGCAACGAAAAATTAAATTAAATTTGAAATGAAATTTAAATCCGTTTATAATGACATCTTTTAAACCATTCAGAAATACATTTTCGTTTCTACTCATATTTAGACTTTAACTGCTTCAAGTGCTTGCCACACACATCAATATTCAGCTTCAATATATTTCTTTGACTTTGAGTAAAAATATTAAAGCCTCTGACAGACTAAATCAATATTTCTCATCATATTTAATTTTTTGTATGTGGAATATATAAATTATCCTCGGCAAAATATTTTTTGAAGATACCGTCGGACAAATAAATATCTTTATAAATATTTCTTTATCTATTAACCCTGGATATATAATATATGATATAATCGTATTGAGGCTAGTTGGAAAGAAATATTGATTTTTTTTAACCTGCATGGGTGAATTTGAATTAGAAAGGGCAGAGCAAAACAGTGATTCCTTCTACGATGTAATGACACCCCAGAGGATTACAGGCAGCGCAGTACTGAGTAAGCAAGTCTATACAAAACCATCACGATCGAAATTTTTTTAATATTCAGCCCTTTTCAAGTTGTCAACTGCGACGACGCGTCATTGACATGAGGCTAAGTTTTAGTGTTGACGTCGAATACTTAAAACTTTATAAGTGTATTTTTTTTATTTTTTTATCTGGGTCCAGCACTCAGAAGATGACCTTTACACATGCGGTGCATTGTGCTGGAACTATAGGAAAGGGATTGTAGGAGGTGAAGAGTTCGCTATCTTACAACAATGCTTTTTGCACGTTATTTTGTTTTTATAGCAGCGTTGCAGCGTCTCTGATGTCAAGGAGACTTATTAAATTTTTAAAGCCATTTTAAGTAATTATTTTACTTCGCCGGTGCTACACAATACCGACGAAGGAGGCCGTTCTGATATCCCTGTGTATTGTATACAGCTGAAGCCGTCACTGTTCAGTGACTAGTGACTATGCCTTTGCCACTGAACCCTTCCGACAACAACTGACACAAGGACACAGAAATGTACATCAGAAAAAATGCGAGATGTTTTTATGAATCTTAACCAGGAAAATTTTGCACCCAGGAAAATTTTTCGTTTTGTAGTCAACGTGCAGACTACTTCGACCATCGTCACCTTTCACTTGTGATAAAGAAGGCATTGAGCGCTATACTTCCATTAATTCGATTATAAAAATTTTGTTTTCCTTTTTTAATGCGTCACAATTACGATGTGCATACAAAGTTGCTACGTCAAACTGCTTCAATATTGTGATGAATATCAAAAGCATTTTGCTATCCCTCAATATTACAAAGTACGTATATGTGTGATTATTTTTTGTAAGCAAACGCATACAAATACAATTATTGAATTTGAATATTGTTGTGTCTGTCATGCCTTTTACACTTTAAGATTTTGCAAGAAAGCAAGAAAAAAGTCAATAAATAAATATAAAAAAAAAGTGCTTTTAAACCAACAAGTAGGAAAACGGTTTTTACATTCTCCCGCTCCTTAATCTGTCATACTTTCTAACACATTTTATCTTTCGCCAATGTTGACTTTTCCGTTTTTTTTTTTTTTTTTTTTTTTTTTTTTTTTTGGTAGCACTCCACATTTAATGGAAACGCTGGAATCGCAATAAGTAACCTTAGCAAAGACTACAAGCGTTGTTTGTGTCAAAAATTTTCATGCCATAATCATGCAATTTTTATGAAGCAAAGTAAAGTAATGAGACGGCGACCTTGTGGGATTGGAAAATCCTATAAGAAGTGAAGTTGGCTGCAGAAAAAAAAATATGAATCGGTTGACCTTGCAGGCCATTTTTGAAACTACCCGCTAAGTTTAATCCATTCAAAGTAAATTTGCCACCATTACAACTAGAAAATTTAATGCGTATCGAAAATCTGTTAGACAAGAAATAAAGGGTTAATAAAAAAAAAACAACTTGCTTCGAAAATTTTCGTCAACGAAATATCTCAAACGAAGTAAAATTGACAGCAATCGACGCATCTTTTTGAGGTTAAGAATTGATTGGATTCTGAACTTGATAGGCGTAGTACTCGTAGTTTAAAATTTATTTTGAAAAAACAATTTTACTAACGCACTTAATAGTTGCACAAAACCAGCGCGATCGAAATTTTTTTGTCCACGTCGACGTCGACACCAAATCTTTGCCTCTCTTACGACGATATGCTGCGGCTTTTGAAATTGGCATTTAAATAAACTCCACATTTCTAGTGAATGCCAATTAAGCTTTAAACTGAAAGCTATTTATTGTATATCGATTTGAAGGAGGCTAACTTTTGATATCGAAGTCGAATACTTAAAACTTTACAAGTGTATTGAACGAAATTATGAAAAAAAAATAAATAAATTGTTGTGTCGAAGGGACCACTATAATTTAATTAAAAAAAAAAACTCGGTTTTTGCAACAACCTCAAAATTTCCAGCGATCTTAGCTTTTATTGCGGCGGCTGTTTAAATCCAAATTTCTTATACATATGTATTTTAAAGCAAAACTCAACTTAAGCCCAGATTAAATACATTAAATAACTGTAACGAGATTTTGTTTTCTAATTTCAAATTTAAATTACTATTGAAATTCTATTTGTAGCATTTTACAATTAGTTCCGGCTACAATGCATTGCAGAACTAGGCGAAGGCCTATCTGATCTTAGAATAAAAAAAAATAAATAAACGATTATTCATTTTATAAAAAAAAGTTTTTTTTTGCATTACAGCATTACAGATTTCTTATTTCAACAGAACATCAACTCTTGTAAAAATGTCGTGGGCTTGGAGTTGTTTGTGTCAACTCAATTAAACGAGATTTGTCCAATCCATGAGGGTAGTGAACATTTACAATTCCTTTTTCTTTTACTTATTTACTTACCTAGTTGTGTTTCTATACTCGTATGAGTATTTGCATACATTATTTATTTATTTTTGTGTCTTTGCATAAATGCGTGTGCGGATGTTCTTCTTTAATATTTCTTAACAAACAATTTCCACCTACATACACGTATGTACGTATGTATGTACGTACATTAGAATGTATGTATGTGTAAATACGAGCAAAAACTCGTAAAAGAAAAGTTTTTCTTATTACTTTTGAAAAGATTCTATAAAAATCATCGCACTTCTTTTCTGTGCAACTTTCAGCAGACTTCATTGAGTTGTCAGTTTGATTTAAAAAAATCTTAAAGTATTTGCAATGATGGCAATAAAAATGACACTTTGAAATTACACTTGGTTGATATGATAAGAATTCTTTAAAGAAAATTTAAAACTATTTATTTATTTCGCTTCAGGTTTTTCTGCCAATATATATTTGAAAATAAAGAAAATATTTCTGAAGATTATGAGAAGTAACATTTTTAAAAAAAAATTTAAATTGATTCGTTGTCGTTGACAAATTTAATTTTCTATAGCATTGGATTTAGGAACCCTAAAAACTTGATTTTTTTTACAATTAATTTAAGAAGACTTTTTCATTAATTATTTAGTACCTTTTTTTTTATATTGCGTTATCCTTAAAAAAAAAATAAACTAAATTGCTTCAAAACAACAAAAAAAATTCACAACATAGAAGTTTTAAGAAATATTTTTCTTAAATTTTTTTTCAATTATCAAGGCCAAAATTAATTATTAGTACACTAAAATGATAACTAATACTTCATATTCACAGTGTATTATTTAACTCTTTCAGTCACGATTTTGCATATATAACTATTTAAACAAAACCATTGCATTTTTAGTTTAATTAACAGGTTTTTATTTTTATTTTTTTTTTATTTTTTTTTATTTTTTATATTTATTATAAAAGAATAGATAAATAGAAATTAAAATTAGCACTTCAGGATTTTGTTCAATAGGGTGGTTAGTTATTCTGCAACCAAATTTTAAAACAAAAAATTGCCACATATTTAAATTAATATAAAAGTACCAATGCATCCTTACGGTAAAACTTCGGAATAAACGATCAGCGATGACTTAAAAAAAATAATTTAAGATATTTCGAAAAACATGTTTTAAACACTCAACAATAGGTGGTTAGATAACTGACCACCAAACCTGAAAGAGTTAACTAAAATTCTCAGCCAGGTAACCCTAACAATCTTTTAATTTTCAATATTGGCTGCACTGCTATAGCATATGGTTTTTGTTTACATTTGTTATATTATTTCTTAAAAATGAATAAAACAAGCGGGCGCTCATCGAACTTTACCGCGCAAGATATTGAATTGCTGCTGAAATTGCTTCGGGAAAACGAAAATATTATCGAAAATAAAAAAAAAACTGATAGTATTATATATATGCATATTCATATATATTATATTATGATAGAAGATATCAAAACAAAAATACTAATAATAATTTACTAATCAGCTGTTGCCTAACTATTTGTTAACCAATGACATTTGGCGATTTAACTAATATTAAACAAAAAGCTGTGAATCAAATATTATTATTGCTTAAACTATTGCTATTAGCTAACTAATGACTGTGAATTTGTGCCTAAGAGCACTATGTTCACAATTATTGAAGCACAATTTTTCAGTTGTAGCCAGTGTTGGCAATTTTTTGAAACCAAAAAATCTTTTTTTTTTTAGTGATTTCATTGATATGTCAGCCAAAATGTATTTTGTTTAATGTAAAACAATGAAATGTTTTTTTTTTGAATAGAAAACTAAATAACATTAAATATTTATTTCATACATATTGTACATATCGAGCCTTAGGTGCAATACCGTAGTAATTCAAAAAATCGTGAACAGAGCAAAATGCATTTGAAGTTATGAGCCATCTTTTTGATAGTATTTTCGTTTACTACAGCTATTTTTTTACAAGTTTTTAAATAAAGAGGCATGTTTTGTAATGTTTTCTGTTTGTCAATTTCATAAATTGTCATAAAGGAAATATTTCATTATTGCAAATAAATATTGTTGGAAACAGCTGGAGGCAATAAAGACATTTGTAGCTGTAGAATCTGAACAGTTAGAGATAGAACCATAATCTTTTTTCCTTTAGATATATATTTCCCCAAAGATCATTTCTGCATAGCCAGCTCAAAAAATTCAAATTCTGATTTACTGCGGTATTGCACCAAAGGCTTGATATGTATTTATGTGCAACTACGATAATTTTTTTCAAATAAAATACTTAATACTTAAAATACCACACAATATGGGTATATCTAATTTTGTTTCTTGTTTTGTTCTTAATGACGTTGCTTTGTGAAAAAAATGTTTCTTTTAAAAAGGAAAAGCTTCAGAAGCATCGAAACGATTTACTTTCGAAATGATTCCCAAAGGTACTTCAATATTTGTCAACCAACTAAATTATATTCATTATTCATTTATTTAATAGGCGAAGCAGTAACAATTGGGAATAATAATTGCGTTAATTGGGAAAAACTTCTATTTGCAGGTTCACTCAGCAAGTAATTCAATTAATAGTCTAATGCCCACAGTATGTAGTTAATATGACTTTAGCAAAAAAAAAAATTATAAAATTAGTTTACTTAAACCATTCTTTTTAAGTGTGGACATAGAAGTACTAAATATCATATTTAACAATATTTGTTTTCACCTAAAAACTCTTTTAATCTTTTTGATGTCTCAAAAAACTTCGAAAATAAAATAAACCTTCAGATATGGTAACGCTGGATATAACAAAATTTCCCTTCTCAGCACTCAATTTATTGTACTCTCTATCCCTTTCTCTTAAGAACAGCGTTACCATATATTTTTTAAGAAAAATTTTTTATTTATATAAAAAATAAATTAATTTTTCAACAAAAAACTTTTTTCCACAAAGTGTCCAAAAAAAAAAAAAAAAAAAAAAAAGTTAAACAACAATAAGAAACTTATTCTTCCCACAATTTTGAGCAGGTCCCCATTTTTTTTATTTTTATTTTGTTGGACCCTCCGATGTGTTTGTAGCATATGCGAAGCTATTTTCTCCACTTGCATTGCTGCTTAAAACTAATAATACCAAAAACTAAAAATATTCCATTATCCTTAACGCTTCTCTTTAATATTTATCCATGCTTTTTTGAAATAGGAAACTTAAAAAAGAAGCAGGCATAAAAAACTATAATATTATTAATACAGCACAGTTGTATTAAAAAAAGAATAAACACATTTTAATGTTGCTGTAATAAGTAGTGAACAATTATAAGATCGTTCATATTACATGGCAACATGAAATAATATTTTCATTATATACTGTAAATTAGAAATTAATAAACAAAACTTGAAAATTTTAATGAATTTAAAAAAAGCTTATTTATGAAGCTAAAAACTTAAAAACTTTTTTGGCATTTCAAAAGCTATGAAAAATAAGGGAAATTTGAGAAATGGCAACGCTGCTGATAAAATGATGATAAAACTAAACCTTAGTTAAACTTAATTTATAATGCCTAAACACACTTAGTTTTTTAAGTTTTAATTGTAAATCAAACTCTACCAATCAAATATATGTAAAAAAAATTGCCTAATTCTGTAAAAACTGAGGCATATTGAGTGTTTAATTTTATTAACTTTTTCTAAACTTCATTTCCATTTTGCTTTTAAAAGTAAAATTCATTACATTTGTAATGCTTAGTTTTGTGTTTGCTGGGCAATATTATCTTATCCAATACAGACGCATTTCATTTATTGAGAGTTTTGGTTGACTATGAACTAAAGGCAAATATGTAATATTTTGTGCAGAACTCTCTCAGTAAATTAATTGTACGGTTGGCAATTTTCATTTTTGTAAGAAGTTCGCATATGACAGATACTTGGTAACGCATACGCGCAAACAACTACGTCATCGAACGGGAAATCATGCCCATGACTTAACATTTAATTTTATCATTCTTCATCTCTACCATTTACTATCTGTCGCCATTAATCACCTTCTCACTAACTCTCTCGCTCTCCCGCTTTCTGGATCAATTTTGCATTTCCTGCTATTGATGAAATTGTATTAATTAAATAGTTTCGGCGGTCGTAAATCAACTTTAAGACTATCGTAATATATTTTTTAGGTGCGTTTATTGTTTGATCTACCAGAGTTCAGCCTCTCGCTCGGTAGGTTTAATTGATTTGTCACAACTAAATGTATTCTATTATGGTTCTTTCTTCGAATTTGACTTATTAAACTCCATGCTACGTGATATGCGAAATCTTAGATCGTTTTAAGTGATTTTTTTTTTTTTTTTGTTTAGAGCAGTGCTCAGGAGATATTTACTACATATGCAATGCTGGAACTAGATAGAGAGGGAGGGATAGTGTAGAGAATAGACAGGTGGTGAAAATGTTAGGAAGATATAGCTCAATGTTTATACAACTCTGCAGTTGCCTGTACATTATAAAACAAAGTTGCGGAGTCTCTGATGTTAATTTTGATGCATAATTTTTTTTTTAAGTTATTATTATATATTATTTTACTTCGCCGACATTTTATTGCTCGAATAACGAAGAATGAGGGCGCTGTAGCATACAAAAATTAGAAGATATATTGGACTTGAGCGGGTCGGGAATCGAAGTCATGTTCTTCTGGTTACAAAGCCAATACGCAAACTCTTCAGCTATCAGCAGCCCTGGTCAGTTGTAAAATATAAAGTAAGAAAAGTAAATATTAATGCCAAAGACATATTTAAGAGTGTGACTTCATCACTCGTGCATGTCTGTGCTCCTTTATTTATCTCCAATGTGTGAACAGCTAAGAAAATTCCCATTTTCTTTCAGTTATACGAGAATTAAAAATATATGCATATAAAGATTTTCCCTTGTTTTTTCACACAAGAAGCCAAAGTATTTTACTTTTTTTTCCATTTTTCTTCAGACTTTAATTCTTTTTGTGTACATAGTAATAGAGAAATTTTTGCCGAAAGAGCTAAAAGATTAATGAAGTTAACACAACAGAATAAATTAAAATGAAAGCCGAAGAAAAGTTTTAATTGCATATAAAATGTGTGTTTATACACATCAAGTAGAAATGAAGTGACAAAACAAAAAAAAAAACAAAAAAAAAAAAAAACAAAGAATAAACAAATAAAAATATTTTTATTCTAAATGGAAAACAAACAAGTTGTGCAATTGTTAATTTGCGGGTTAGAGGCATTATTTTGTTTTCATTATTGCTAAACAAATTTTTAGGAATATTTTAGAATTTAAACAATGATTTTTAATTAAAATTTCATACGAGCACATGTAGTTGATACAATAATAAACATTTAAATTTATTTATGTTTCATTAAATACCCTTGAAATATTAAATATAAAATTCATTAGCTTTCAGCCAATAAAGCAATATATTTCAATAATAAATGAAACGAGGATAATGGATTGTTTTGTTGATTTGAAAATGTCAACAGATTTTCAATATAATGTTCAGAGCCATGAACATGTTATTTTTTATTAGCTTTTATTTCTGCACATTATAATGAACGCATTCGATATTTGGGGAAAAACTTGACAGATGAATCATTTCGTTTGAAGTTCAAACTAATTTGGTTTTTTTTTTTTTTTTTTTTGAACAGTGAAATCAATGCAATCTGAAGACAGAGACAGTGTGCTAATATGTTATACAATTCATTTAATTTATAAATTAAAGCATACAAGTATTCATATATTCATATATGCCTTAATTTACAGTCATATTTTTATATATAATATGAAATAATAATTTTTTTTAATTCAAAAATATTGTTCAACATACGAGTGCATTGAACGAAATTTTTTCTAATGCACTCACCACAACATGCAATTTTTAAACTGCTTTCTTTGTGAAGACACTGTCATCATGGCTACCAGATTTGGCGATTTATCGCCATTTTGATGATTTTTTCGGTCCCGAAAATACCAAAATGACGATTTGACGATTTTTTTTTTTCGTAAAAATGTAGATTTTTTTGCATTTCTGCATGTTCGATGAAAAGAAACATTTCGTAAATGATTCAACTATAGTTTTGTAAAATCAATTATGTGCAGAAGCAATTTAACTATGCCGAGGCGATACGCCACTTCTTCGTGGTCTAACATTATTGCACGAACCATCTTTTTTTTTAAAGAAATGGACAAGGAATGTAAATGAATAAAAAAAATTATGTTTTTTTTTATCTGGGACCAGCACTCTGGAGATGATCCGTACACATGCGATGCATGTTGCGTTATTGCAACTTTATTATTTAAAAGTACCCTGCAAAATAATGGTACTAGTCCACACATGTATGTACTCGTATAGTGTAGTCCACAGAGAACTAGCACTAGTCCAAGACTAACCCAAATGGTCGATTTAACATACCGATATCCTTGTGGTGGACCATATAACCCATCGGGCTAACCCAAAAAAGTATTCCATGTAACCACTCCATGGAGCACCTCAGAGAGTAATTTTATTGCGACGGAGTAATCGTCAATACGAAGAAAAGCACGAACAGGTGTCGTATAAATATAACGGCTGCATTACATAGGATTATGGTGTACCCAGCCAATTCAGCTAAATTGGAACACGTAGTATAATATTATTTGCAGGTTAATTGTGAAAAAGGTTCAAAAAGTAGCACAGTTGTCAATGACATGGTTCACAGTTATAAAAAGTGTAAAGTCTGTTACGTCACTGGTCGTCTTATTCAAAATTTATATTCCTGCTAAAATATCTCCTGAAGATATTGATCCAAGTAAAATTAATGAAAAGAAAATCTTTTTTTTTTCCATTTATTCAACGAAGTGAAAGCTGAACAACTCCTTTACGAAGAAAATTTACTTTTGTATTAAAACTTTGTGTGAACATATCGAGGCTTTGGTGCAATACCGTAGTAATTCTAAATTTGAATTTTTTCCGCTGGGTATGCAGAAATAATCTTTAGAGAAATATATATCTAAAGGAAAAAATATTATGGTTCCATGTCTAACTGTTCAGATTCTACAGCTAAAAAGCTATTTCCAACAATATTTATTTGCGATAATGTAATATTTCCTTTATGACAAGAAATTTACAAACAGAAAACATTACAAAATATGCCTGTTTATTTAAAAACTTGTAAAAAAAAATAACTTTAGTAAACGAAAATACTATCAAAAAGATGGCTCAAAACTTCAAATGCATTTTTCTCAGTTCACGATTTTTTGAATTACTACTGTATTGCAGCAAAGGCTCGATATGTATATCATCATAAATTGTGTGTATAATACACTATGAATATGAAGTGTTATGTGCTTTTTTAATTGCTGCTTAATACATATAAAAAAAATGTATTAAAAAAATATACATTTTGCATAGTTCGATTTTTTTTGACGATTTTTCAAAGCTTAAATTATAATTTTTTTATATTTTAACATGATTTTGACGATTTTTGGAAAATTTTATCTGGCAGTCCTCTCACTTTTTATGTCTCGCTCTTTTCCTTTTATAACTAACTATTGCTGGAAACACAATTGGGTTGAACGCGAAGTTCGTCTAGCACATCTAATTTGTCGTTTAAATTCGTTGCGTAAATTCGCAGTGTGTCGCACAACTACGAAGAAAACAATACAGCTGTCATAATTTAAGTTTTTTATCTTGTACTAGTACTCAGCCTTTTGCTGGAACTAGAGGAAAGGTCTAGTAGGAGAAATGACAGGAGGTGAAGCTTCCGTATTATACAACTCTGCTTTCAAATGTTTTTTTGGTTAAAGCAGCGTTGTATCGCCTCTGATATCAAGGAGACGTATTCAATTTTGAAGCTTAATTTTCAGTAGCCTTTTTCAGGAATAATTTTACGACGCCGGTGTTACACAATGTCGACGAAAAAGGGCGTTCTGCCATATTTTAGGCGTTCTATCTATATTTTTGTAATATTTCGATGAGAGATTGTACAACTATTCATAATTGTTCACTTCTTCAATTATTAATTCATTAGTATCCGCATTATTTAATTTATTATTAAAATTTAGTGTTATCGTAGAAACAAATTACTTGAAAAAATTAAATATTAATAAAAAAAGAACAAAAAATAATTCAAAAGCAATTTTATGGCATATTTAAATGATAACTGATGTATATTAAAATTTAAACAATTATTAAAATATACATTCTTTTTATTTACTTATTACGCACGATGAATTTTTTTCGATCACAGGATCTAGCTTTACACTCAGAAATACGTTGACGTGCAGGTATTCGAATTTGTAGTCATATCTGCAGTGTAAATGATATACTTGCATGTGGGACGCCTGCAGAAATTTTCATGTTGATGGAAATACGTTTCCATTACAAATAAATAAATTTTTCTGAATATAAAAATCTGTCAAATTGTCATTCTCATTATGATACACTAAACAATTAAAATGCTTTACTTCTCGCAAAAATATGCTTCACAATAATTAGTTTTCATATCAAATATTAGAATATGGGTGTCATTAGAGCCTTTAATTAAATATTGCTTCTAATATTTTAAACTTGATTTAATATTTTACCGTAACAGTTGTAACATTGGATTGAATATTAAAAATAATATCTCTGTCAATATTTTGATATTTGAAAATAAAAGTCTTCTTGTTTTTAAAACTTGAAAAACTTTTAGTTTTTTCCGTTTGAAATTTATTCAAAATAATCATTTCGAATTAAATGCCTTTTATTCTACACGAGAGATTTTAATCGAATGGTCTCTTGCTAAATTACCTACATACATATCATTATACAATTTTCGTATAATTTAATACCGGAAGACAATGGTATTAATCTATACCAAATTGCAATTGAAATTTAATTAAGATTTTCAGGCAAATTGTTGACACAAATACAATAAATTTTGTACAAAATCTATTGCATTATGGAAAACATACAATTACAATCGGCATAAGCGTATGCATGGCGAGTACATATGTATGTATGTATGTGCTTTTGTATGCGGCAAAAAGGTATAGCATTGTCATATGCGTCCTTACATTAATTTATCATGGAGACTTAAGGAATTTCCAGAGTATTATTACTACATACTGTTGTTATTGTTGTTGGCATTCACAAAAGTAAACTTTCAGTTGGGTAATTGGGGTTCACAATAAGTTAAAACCAACAAATCATTAGAAATTGTTAGGTTTTCATTTACAAACACCAAAGTAATAGCAATAGCCCAACTCACAATCTAGTGCAAATGGTCTTGCATCATTTCATTTAAAAAATTGTGCAGTCATTTTACGCTAATAAAATAAATGCATGCGAATTTGCTAAACTGCACTATTTGTGCAATTCAAATTTGCAACTTTCGCTTTTTGAAACAAAAAAAAAAATTCAAAATTTTTTTTTTTTTTTTTTTTTTTAAAAAGGCATGGCTAGAAATTTGCACAGGACATTTGTTTTATAAGAGAGAGAGAGAGAGAGAGATTTCTTTCTAACTTTCAATACACCCATTCACAAAGTGTTTGCCACTCAACGTATTATGCCGCAATAAAAACACTTATCTTTAGCATTAAGTAATTTTTGAATAATCATTAAACATTTTCTGCCACGGGTAATAGTGAAAATGTACATCTATTTATCTATTGATAACAATCTAATCTAATGGTTATGAATTTGTATACTAAATTTAAAAATGCTCCTGCACTGTAATTGAAAATTTTTTTTTTTTTTAAACGTTTATTTAACAAATATTTATATAACAAATTACAATATACTTAAACAAACAGTCATATTCGAGCACTCTAGTACATTTACATTTAGATAATATATGTTTTTCTTGAGAATATTGGTAATTAATTTATGTCGTACTATAATATGAATGTACATAGATAATTTAAATTTCTAATGTAGGAAAAACAACTGAAAAAAACCACCTTAATATTGGGACAATAAAAGTGAAAGTAAGTAGTCAGAGAGTAAAAGAAAAAAAAAACAAAAAAAAGAGAAACTTTTTAGCTACGATATCGGTCTAGCCAACAGTATTTCCTAGTATTCAAGTTTGGCAACATGTTCTTATCCCTGAAATAGAGGCTTGTATCATATCTCTTGTTAACATTTGTAATCTGCTTGCTATTTATGGCCTTAACATTGGCTAGCCTATAAATGTGGTATAACACCGGGAAGCCCATACCGTTTTGAATATATCCTTGTCTATCCAGGTACAAAAATATTATTCATCGGTAATATAATAGGGGGCCATGACGAGGTTATTCACATTGCACTCGAATGTCTTTAAAATGTGGTTTCTCTTCAAATGAATAATGAAATTATCTATTCTACCTATTTTTGCAGGGTGCCTCCGTAGTCTAGTGCATGAGCATATTAGTCTTATAAATATGGAGGTGCGGGTTCGATTCCCGCTTAGACCCTGGGGGTTTCTGCAGACAAACTTAAGAGCTTCGTATAGTTTGTATTGTCTTTACAAAAAAAAAAAAAAAATATATATAGTCTCCCATTGAAGATGTATTTCCTAAAGTCACTATTAGGTGATCTAAAGAGAGATGTGCAAGCTCTAAGACATTTCCGCTCGAAAACTCTCATATGATGGTGCAATATTGAACCAAATTTGACATCCATATGTTAATATTGGTCTAATTAAGGATTGATATAGCATTATTTTAATTGAAGGGCTTATATATTAGGAATAGAATAATTGTTTGTGCGTAAAAAAAGCTTTTCTTGCTTTTGTAATATGTAAGTCTATGTGCTTGTTGTAATATAGAAATTTATCAATTTATTAATTTATCAAAATATTTTACCATTTCCTTGTTTGCTATGTTAATATTAGAGCCTGACTTGACTCCAAGTGTTTATTTTTCCAGTGTTTTCTTATATTGTAGTGGCACTTACTAACAGGTGGACGGAATAGGATAGTCTCGCATTTTCAATATTTATTTTCATTTTCCAGTCATTAGAATATTTTTCTACAATGTGAAACAATCCTTTTAATTTGGAATTAATTTTCATAATTTTGTCATCTGAGTGAAAAATTATTATGTCATCGGCAAATGCAACAATGTTATTATTAATTTGTTTTAATAGATCCAAAAGGAAAAATTTTAAAAGAATTGAAGCGATTACTGTTCCCTGTTGTAGACCGTTTACTATAGTGAATTTTTTTTTACTTATCTGTTTATTATTTGATATAAGAAAGCCTTTGTTATGCAGCATGTTGTGGATCAAAACAATTTGATGGAAAGAAAGTTCATATTTTATAAGTTTATCTATCAACCCTGGAATCCATATGTTATTAAAAAGCTTTTTCAAAATCTATGAGACAAGCACCCGTATACAGAGATTTGTTCCAATTCCAGTTGATATTTGAAACTAAAAGGTGAGTCGCATGAACAGTGAAATGCTGAAATTTGAAACCGAACTGCCTTTCTTCAACTAAACCTTTATTTTCTAAAAAATTTGTCAAATTGTTGTACACACACACACATTTCGAAAACTTTACTAATATTTGGCAATAGACTTATTGGTCGAAGATTTTTAAGGTTGCTGGGGTCTTTATCTTTTTTTTTTGGCAAAATCAGTAAAACCTTCCGACAACAACTGACACACAAAGACACACTAATGCACAGCAGAAAAATGCGAGATTTCTTTTGTTTTTTTTTTTTAATATTTTAGTCTGTTTTTATTTTGTAGTCAACGTGCAGACTACTTCAGTCATCGCCACCCATTAACGATATTTCCAACTATGTTATTCTACATACATGAATTGTTCACCTTTCGCAATAAAAACCATTTAACATTACTCAGCACTTATTTTTAAGATAACTTTCACATACCAGCAACTATTCACACAGCCGCGTTTAATATTAATTAGCAACTAATGTTTGTACAATACAGTTTTAAATGCACGGTAAGGGAATGAAAACAAAAACAAAAACATTTATTTTGTTGATTTTAAATTGAGTTCTTTTAAATATTTACTACATACATATGTATATGTACGAGTATGTATGTACGTATTTATGTTGCTACGTTTGATGCATATTTATGTATTACGTACATATGTACATGGAACAAGCATATTCATAACATATCATAATATTTGATCTGTAAATAGAAGATATGCATGCTAAATTGTGTTTTACCAAAAGAAAACCAATTAAAATCATATAATACTGATGGCTTAAAATATTAAAAAAGTAAAAACTAAATGGAAAAACCGAATAGACCAGAATAAAAGCCACCACAGCATTTGTACTAAACAAACTTTATACAAATTGTAAACGAGTACCATTTTCTTTTTTTGCAATGGGTTTGTACAATGTGCAATATTTGTACTTGAGCGATCTTCATCAGTGGCTTAAGTCTCATCATCACATACACGTACCCTTATCTTTTGCTTTTTCTTGAACTTTTTTTTGCTCACATTTGCGAGAGGTATATGCAATACAAAAAAAAATGAATGAAAATTATGAATGTTCGAGTGACACCCTACATAGTGTGAACTTAAGCGTGATTAAGTTATTTTGACAAAAGCTAAGAATTATTATAAGATGTATCACACGGTTACCCATGGAAGTATATTTTTTTCAAATTACATTTTTTTTTTCATATTATTGTTCCAGGGAAGTGGGGTAAATATATAAAACATATTTATATAAAATTCTATAGAGTCTTCCGTTTATTTTGATACCAATATTGCTGAACAACTATTTTATCTTAATGGGAGAAAAAAAATATTTTAAATAAACAGCCTTAAGAAATGTCAAGTCCTTTAATGAGGACAAAAGGTGAAAAAACCTTGTATGCAGTTTGACTTTGTTTTTGGCCTAGATAGTCGCATTGCTGTCAAAAACAAAAATTCAAATTTCAAAATTAAGATTAATAATAAAATATAAATAAATAATTAGCGTAAATGGCGATGTCTGAAGTAGTCTGCACGTTGGGGTTCAACCCCAGTTTCAGACTAAAATTATATTTAAAAAAAAAAAAAACATCTTGCACTTTTCTGATGTGCATTAGTGTGTCAGTTGTTGTCGCAAGGTTTCAGTGGCGAAGGCATAGTCACTGGTCACTGAACAGTAACGGCTTCATTTGATAGCAATCCACAATCACATCAGAACGCCCTCCTTCGTTGGTATTGTGTAGCACCAGCAAAGTAAAATAATAATAAAAATGGCTACTAACTTCAACACTGCTATAAACAAAGAACGTGGAAAAAAAGCAGAGCTGGAAAATAATTAATTAAGCTTCACCTCCTGTCGTTTCTTCTACTATCCCTTTCCTATAGTTCCAGCACAATGCTTCGTCATCTCCTGAATGCTGGTCTCAGATAAAAAAATAGACAAAAGGAAAAAATACGCACAGTGTTATACTTTCTAATGCGGTGTAGCTGGTCCCGGATTGAACATACCCTTTTCCCATGATCTAAATATATAAGGTCTGCTTGATATTGAATGACAGCTGCCATTTTTTTTGAATTTGACGTCATCGTCGGGAAATGTTTTGTTGTGGTTAAATGGAAATTTAAAAGCTAGTGATTAAAATTATTATTATTACATATTTATTAAGAAAATTAAAGGATTATTTTATTGACAATTAATTAAAAATAAATGTGAACTCAGTTAGAGCAAAAAAAAAAAGAGTTTTTAATAAACAATTTGTGTAGAAAGTGATAAAATTTATTTGGACAATGAAATACTGTGTGGTAAAAGATTGTAAAAGCTCGAAGCAGGATGATAAAATCTAAAATATTTTACGTTTCCAAAAGATCCAGAAATAAAGAAAGTGTGGATCAATGCATGCGGTAAAAAAAATGTTAATTGGAAATCTGGAACAATTGGTTCTAGACATTTTACGAATAATGATTGACGTTTAAAGGATATATTATTGAACACGCCAATAAGAAAAAGATTGTTAGATGCGAAGGCTGGCTGTCCCATGTCCATGTAAACAGCATTTTACCAGTCGAAAGATCGAAATGATACGTAAAAAGAGCAAACAAACAAATTGTAAAGGAAGCAATTGGTGAACTTGATTTAAAGTAAATACAATTTTTTTAAAATCCACTTTTTTTAATGAAATAATATTTACAATTATTTATAGTCTGCAGAAATTACAAGAAGAAAGTATTGAAAATATTGAAAAAGAAAATCCAAATAAGTCAGTTGCAGTTCAAACAGAGGGCTCTATAAACCCTGCCAAGATTTTATGGGAAACATATTAAAATTAGAAAATATATTTAAGGAAATTAATAATAATACTTTAAGTCTTCGAAATAATTATTTAAAATACCATAACATTAAATGTGATAACATAGATGTGCCTGAAAATGTAAAATCGTTATTTTTTAAAAGTCGTTTATATTTTAGAATAAGACATTTTAACAAAATATTAATACAAGAAAAAAACGAAAAAAGAAAATTAAAAAAGACTATAACATAACAATTTAATTTGTTTTATTTATTTAACCTTTAAAATTGCAAAATATTTAAAAAAAAAAACAAACCCCATACATATTAAAAGCAAATCTCGACGGTGACGTCACAGTAAAAATAATTTGAACTGTCAAGCAGACCTTATATATTTAGATCATGCCCTTTTCCTTAAAACTGCAGCAAAGTGTTATGGCAAAATCATTAACTTAAGGGGAAATCCCGGAAAGCTGACGAAATATATTTTTTTTAATAACATTCGCAAAAACTTTTGTTTTCTATAATATTGTGTATTAAAATACCACCCGGCTAACTTGTCGGACTAAAACTGCTCTGAAATATAGCGTAGCTATATTTACAGTCACTCACCATCGTCTGCTTCGGAAATCGCTGTATTAGGAAAATGAATGCAATAAAATGAAAATGTACAACGCTCCCCAGTTTGGTACATAAAAGTATATAAGGGTGCTTGTGTAAATAACTAAGTAATCTTTTCAGAAAAATTGCATCAATGCCTTGCGGCAAAATACATACAGATGAAAGACTTCAAATGAGAATGTATAAATTTGAATGAATGCGAGAACGAATGAATGAATGAATGAATGAATGAATGACTGAAAACATACTATGTTCTTCGTATTCAATTCGATGAATGTTTTATGCTGCATGAATGTTGAATATTAGAAATTGTACATACATACAGTCGTACATACTCTTTTATAGAATACAATATAAATAAATATTCAGACATATGAACACACTTGCTTATGCACACACGTACATACTTAAATTGATATCTGCATTTACAGTGCAGGAGCATTTTTAAATTTAGTATACAAATTCATAACCATTAAGCCAGACAGACACTTTCAAATGTTTGTGCTAAAAATATGTGTGATTAGATTGTTATCAATAGATAAATAGATTTACATTTTCACTATTACCCGTGGCAGAAAATGTTTAATGATTATTCAAAAATTACTTAATGCTAAAGATAAGTGTTTTTATTGCGGCATAATACGTTGAGTGGCAAACACTTTGTGAATGGGTGTATTGAAAGTTAGAAAGAAATCTCTCTCTCTCTCTCTCTCTTATAAAACAAATGTCCTGTGCAAATTTCTAGCCATGCCTTTTTAATGTAATTAAAATTTACATTTTTTTCTATATTTTAAATACGAATTTATTTTTGAGATTTAAAAAAAAAAATTGTTTTTAGAAATGAATTTGTGAATTTCTGCTACACATCCCTTTAGAATAAATATTTATGACGCCCATAGAGATTAACAACCTTTTCCAAGTTTTATATTTTGTATTTTTATCTATACTAATAATTAAAGTTGAAGTATCTTTCTGTGATTACAAAATAAATGTGTTTTCTCAAGTGTTTTATTAAAACTGTTGATATTAAAACTAAAAATTTTTGGTTTGTCTGCCCCTCTGTCTGTCTTTCTGTTGAAACGGCTAAACTTTTTTTAATGGGATTTTAACTGACAGGTAGAAGGTTTTACTGAGCAACCCATAGGCTATTCTTAACACTAGGATTTCCCACAGATTCGTTAGACAGAGCCAAAAATTGTTGCCTTATAGATTCAAGAAGTTTTTAGGCTAAGAGATATCCCAGCACAAAGAATTTTAGATTTTTCCGAAAACATTCCATATTATTTGCATAACTAAATACATCCTTTTAATTCATCAAGAAGAAGAAGAAAAAAAACATAAAATTAAAAAGAAATTTCTTTTACTCAATTTTCGTTACTTTTGGCACCAAAGAAACAATTCATAGAGAAAACCTTTTTGATTTTTGTTAGTAATTCTGCTGAAGTGGTCTTTCTTATAGATTTACAGCCGTATTCATAAAAATTTTAAAACCATTTTAAAGCATTTTTTTTTTTTAGCAAAATTCATTAAAATGGTATTAATAAACGAATTTTAGCTTAAAATGCACATTTTAAACCTTGTGTAAATATGGAAATTTTAAAATTGGTTCGACCCTGTTTTAAAGCTATTTTAAGATGTCATATTGTGCAGTGTTTGTTTTCATTGTAATTGTTATTTGTGACAACAAAAAATTTGTTTAATCAAAAAAGTAAGACGTTTGTTTCGAATAAATAATGGACACGCTATATTTGATCAAAAGAATTGGTAAGAACAAATGTAATATGAAGAAAAGTAAAAATGTTATAATTTTAATTAAATTTATAATAGAACGTATTGATGAAATTTCAAGAAATCGTCAAAAGAAAAATTACAAACCAAGAAGCGATTCGTTTTCTATTCGGGACAACCAATTTAAGCAGAAGTACCGCTTTAATAAACAAACGGTCAGAAAAATTGTAAATTTTTGTGGGAACGGATATATCTGTAGAGCGTAGACGTTGTGGAACGTCCTCTGAACTACAGGTTCTAGTAGCTTCACGATGCTGCGGAACGAATAGAAGTATATATGTTTGCATTCAGTGATAGTAATGTTAATAATAACACAAAACCAAGATTTTAGTTTCAGGATGATGCTGGAGATCTTCATGGTCTGTCACAGTCAAGTGTGAGCTTGATTTGTAAAAAAGTAGCTCATGCTCTTGCTGAACTTGGCAAAAATTTGATAAGAATGCCAACATCGATTGAAGAAGAGGTGAAACTAGCAAAACAGTTTAGAGAAATAAGGAACTTCCCTGGTATTATTGGCGCTATAGATGGAACCCATATTAAAATAAAAAAACTAGAGGTGACGACTTAGCATAATAAATTACAACAATAGGAAAGGATTTTATTGGTTTAATGTGCTGGTAACAACAAGTGTAATTTGTAATTTCAAATTTAATGTTTTTATTAATTAGGTTGTTTGCGATGCCCATGATCTAAATATATAAGGTCTGCTTGACAGTTCAAATTATTTTTACTGTGACGTCCGTCGAGATTTGTTTTTAATATGTATGGGGTTTGTTTTTTTTTTAAATATTTTGCAATTTTAAAGGTTAAATAAATAAAACAAATTAAATTGTTATGTTATAGTCTATTTTAATTTTCTTTTTTCGTTTTTTTCTTGTATTAATATTTTGTTAAAATGTCTTATTCTAAAATATAAACGACTTTTAAAAAATAACGATTTTACATTTTCAGGCACATCTATGTTATCACATTTAATGTTATGGTATTTTAAATAATTATTTCGAAGACTTAAAGTATTATTATTAATTTCCTTAAATATATTTTCTAATTTTAATATGTTTCCCATAAATTCTTGGCAGGGTTTATAGAGCCCTCTGTTTGAACTGCAACTGACTTATTTGGATTTTAATTTTCAATATTTTCAATACTTTCTTCTTGTAATTTCTGCAGACTATAAATAATTGTAAATATTATTTCATTAAAAAAAGTGGATTTTAAAAAAATTGTATTTACTTTTTTTTATTAATACTTTTTTTTATTAATACTTTTTTTTAACCTTTTTTATTATTTTAACACTATTTTTTTAAGCTTTAAGGTTTTTTCTCTTTTTATTTATTCTCTCTTCGATATTTCGTTAACCTTCGGTTAACATCTTCAGGAAGTTTTTTTTTTTTTTTTTTTTTTTTTGAAGATGTTAACCGAAGGTTAACGAAATATCGAAGAGAGAATAAATAAAAAGAGAAAAAACCTTAAAGCTTAAAAAAATAGATTGTTAAAATTGTATTTACTTTAAATCATGATTTAAAGCCCGGATGCCCAGCTAAAAATTTTAGATTTAGTGGCACGATGGAAGGGGAGTACGCACGACTGCCGCATTTTTAACGAGTCTAAAATAAAAGAGCGATTTCAAAATAAGGAATTTACACAAATTTCAAATAAAACTAATGTTGACTAAGTAGTGATGTGTAAACAATCAAAACAAATAGTATGAAACTCGTTATTCAAATACTCTTTTAACTGCAATTAAATAAGTCACTACAGATTGCAATCTTAGCAAGCGATATTTTTACTGTTATTAGTTTTTTGATCAATATACAACTTATCATACATTTTTTATTCTATAAAGAACAATATTCTTATTAAACATGACAATAAAACTATTTTGATACGATTACTGCGAGAATTAATAATCACGGTTTTGCATCAGTAGGAGTCAAGTGGTAAATAAAAAATCTAGGGATGCCAACCTAATTTTTGAAAAACCTTAAAACGTATGTTAGTTAAAATACTGATTATTAATATGAATTTTTAAAAAAACGTGTTTTAGGATTAAAAAGCGTTTTAACTAATATGTATTTTAAACCTTATTTAAGACTTTTTTATTAGTACGGCTGTTAATGTGTAGATAATCATCTTCATTTTCTTAATAGGGATATCTTCTTGATTATATTAGCTTGCTTGTTATTTATATATATGTATATATCAACATATTTGAATTTCTATAATTAGTTTATCTTTTTTAACTTTTTTTAGAGCTGCTTATACCTTATATTTGTATTCTTATACTCAACATGGAAAAATTTTTTTTGGAATTTATTCATTTAATATAGGATAAATTCGGTAATTTTTATTATTATTTTTACATTGATTTCCATTAAATTTATTAATTATAAAAAGTGATTCATGTATATTATGATTATATTTAAATAGTTTAATAAAAATATTGATTTGTGGTATCAATGATAAGAAATACTTTTTAAATTATGAAAAATATATCAATCTGTTCAATTAGATTTTTATTTTTATTAATATTTAGATTTTTTTTTTTTTTTTTGGTTTATATTATATCTTAATTGATTATTCTATTTTTATTGAATGAGAAATTATTTCATTAAATTCAATAAATATTATTTTTACAATTTTTTTAGATTGAATAAGTTTAATTTTTATATCATTTGTATTGATAATTTCAAGAATAGAAATTTTTTATAGAAAAGAATATATAAAAATTGATAAAACTATAAATCGATTTATTTTATTAGTAATATTATTTGTTTTTTCAATAATATTATTAATTATTAGACCAAATTTAATTAGAATTTTATTAGGATGAGAGATGGTTTAGGATTAATTTCTTATTGTTTAGTAATTTATTTTCAAAATATTAAATCTTATAATGCTGGAATATTAACAGTTTTATCAAATCGAATTGGAGATGTTGCTTTATTATTATCAATTGCTTGAATATTAAATTATGGAAGTTGAAATTATATTTTTTATTTAGAATTTGTACATAATAAATTTGAAATAATAATTATTATAATATTAATTATATTAGCAGCAATTACTAAAAGAGTACAAATTCCATTTTCTTCTTGATTACCAGCTGCTATAGCTGCTCCTACTCCTGTTTCTGCATTAGTTCATTCTTCAAATTTAGTAACTGCAGGTATTTATTTATTAATTCGATTTAATTTATTAATAAGAAATTTTTGAATAACAAATTTACTTTTATTAATTTCTAGATTAACTATCTAATAAAATAATAAAGAATATCTAATAAAAACCTTAAGTTTCGTTTTTGATTCTTTCCAAAAAGGTATTCCTTAGAAAAATAATAAGAATTCCTTGTTGAACAAAACCCATCTCTAATATTTGTTTAATTGTGTTCTATTTGATGAGATATTCACTTCTTTTATATGAAGTCTCTGCTCTAGAAATTGTTTATGAAATATCTCCCAACATAAAAATTGTGCAAAAATTATAAAATAAAGCCCAAGAAATCAATAAACTAAATATAGTCAAAAATCTATGAAAACGTACCCAAACGAAAACTATGAAAAGGACCCCATTTCGATGAGTCTTCCCCATTTATTTTACAATGGTTTTCAGTAATTTTATCTACTTCAGCTGCAGACAAAACTAAAATCAGTATGAGTAGCATCGTAAGTTTGAATTGTACAAATAAGAAGGGTTTCGTACAAAAAAAAAAATACATACAATTAAACCAATTTTGTCATCCTTGACTCGTAACTTCAACAAATTCAGTCAAGCGAAAAAACATTTTTCTATTTCTTACAGACATTTATGCCGAATGTGTTTAAACATGAAGCAAATCATGATTATCGGTGTTTATCACTGAAATCGATACGTGTTGATTGAATACAGTTTCAAAGTTTTGCATATTTGAAAATTAAATTAAACATTTCTAAAATTAAATTAAACATGTATAAAATTATTGGATATTGCGAGTAGAATGCTACCAAACAGCAAAATGTTCAACCATATACCTGGTGTCCGCCGGGAAGATATACTACTTTGTTTTGCCGCCATTTGGACAGTTCATATTTGGCAGTCGTGAAGTAGACACGTGGCAAATTTATTATGGAAAAATATTCGATAAAGCAACGTGTTTTAATCGTTAAAACATTTTATCAAAATCAATCATCGATTACTGTGACGATGAGAAAGTTATGTGAAATTTTTAGGAGAAACAACGTGCCAACAAAACGCACTATTTATGGTGTATTGAATGATTTCGAAGAAAGAGGGTCTGTAGGTGATAGGCCCAAGCATGAACCACAACGTACTGCAAGATCGGCTGAAAACATTACTGCTGCTCAAGAAAGTGTTCAAAACAATCCATCAACCTCTCAATTCGACGTCGTGCTCAGGAGCTTGGTCTTCAAGGAACAACTTTGGCCACAATTTTGCACAAGGATTTGCATTTGTTTCCATTTAAGTTTCAGTTGATACAAGAGCTTCTTCCACAAGACCATTTACGCCGCCGTACATATGCCAATAGGATGTTACATGTTTGATAAAAAATCATAATAAGTGACGAGGCGCATTTTCATTTGAATTGATATGCGAATAAACAGAATAGTCGGTTCTGTTACAATGGAAAACCCTCAAATTATTCATCAGTCACCTTTGCATCCATTAAAAGTGATAGTCTGGTGTGAGATTTGGTCAGGACGATCATTGGACGTTACTTCTTTGAAAATAAAAACGGCTTAACGGTAACTGTGAAGGGGGAGCGATATCGTGATGTGATTGAAAACTTTTTAACGCCACAACTGCATGTTTTGGACTTGATTAACATGTGGTATCAACAAGACGGTGCCACATCGCATACAGCCAGTATTACAATGGAATTACTGCGAGACCTCTTTCCACAACATGTTATTTCACGAAATGCTGATGTTGATTGGCCTCCACGTTCGCCTGATTTCACTGCTCCGGACTTCCCTTTTTGAGGGGATATCTGAAAAGCCCAGGTTTATGCAAACAAACCAGAAACGCTTGAGCAACGCAAACAAAATATTCGTGATGTGTGAGAATATAATGGAAAATGTGCTCAAAAGGGCTCGCATTTGTGAGGCTAACAGAGGCGAACATTTATCTGATATTGTATTCCATACATAATTGCCGACATTAAGAGCCTATTTCACCAATTTTATTTAAATATCAATTCATATTTAAATGTCGATTTTCATTTTCATCTAGATATACACATTGAATATTTAAATACTGTTTAAGTAGCCAGCACACTGTATTTAAATATTGATTTTGCAACAGCATTAAACAGCTTTAAAAGAGCTTTTAAACAGCTTTTTAAAAAGCTGTAAGTTGCCGCTATCATATTAAATATCGTTACCATATCATACTTTCTTGTGTTTCATTATTTCAGTTGGTGAAAATAAATTTTTTTAAACATATTTTAAATAAAGATCATTAATTAAATTAAATTGTGTTTAAATATGTTTGATGAAAGAGACCCTAAATGAAACATTTATCAATATAAGATACATTCTCTTTCATTTAATCAAAAATTATAAACAAACAAAGTAGTCTAGCTTCCCGGCGGACACCCTGTACTAACGCATGCATTACTTAAGGGCCGTTCAGACTATTATACTAATATTAAGACTTTCATCACATTTTACGATACAGAAATCTAAATACCATTATTGCGACTGTCAAAAAATCTAACGTAAACTGACATTTTGTATTCACAGCATCACACTTGAAATAGAGAGAAAATACAAAAAAAAACAGAAGTTGAGAAAACAATTTTTAATAAACAAAAGTGTTTTAAAATTAAAAAAAAGGAAAAGTCATGTTATGTCAAAAAAGAAATAAATGTAAATTTTTGGGAGTCTTGATGGCTTTAGCTATAATAAAGAAACACAAACATAATGAATTGTACGTTCGACGAAGTAGAAAACGGTATGGGAGCCGTGAATGGATTCTACGGCGGTATTCGGGAAGAGATTTAACTCATATTGCAACCAAGGAATTGCGACTAGAGGACCCAAAAAGTTTTGAAAATTTTTGCAGGCTTTCTAAACATTCCTTCCAGGAATTGTTAAATGTTGTTGGCCAAAGTATATCAAAAAACAAAACTCAGTGCTAAGAGAATCCGTTTCAGCTACAACACTGTATAATTTCTTAAAATAATTGTGTAATAACATCATGTTAATTCTCTGTTTTCTTTTTCCGCTCAGTCTGCATATTGAATTATTATTATTGGCTAACGGCGGCAGGTTTTTTTACGTAGACGGCAAACGTGCCGGCTCTAGAAAGTATGCAGCAGTTAAAATATTCGATTTAGATAAAGGAAATAAATCAAATGAATAATATTAAAAAAGCTTTTAAGACGAAGTACTATATTTCTGTGCGATTAAAATTTTAAAAATGTTGGGCCTTTATATGAAGAAAAAAATAACAAAAAATGGACGGCACGCCACCGGCGGCGGAACAGTTGGCTTGTGAATTTTAATCAAATGAAAAGTACTATCGTTTAGAAAATTTTCAAAAAATGAGAATGTATTATGGGATGTCAATTTTTTATCGTAATACTTGTGGTTTTCATAACATTTTGCGTTCACACTATTACACTTGCATACAGTGTATAATAGTCTGAACGGGCCTTTAGTGGCAATTCTAGAGTGACTTATGGTGTTTTCTTTTCTTTTCAAAAATGTTACATATTATGCTACATTTCGTTACTATTTCTGTTCCATTCTAAAAAAATATCTAACATTAAAAAAAGCTATTTCGTTCCTTTCTAAATATGTTGCACAAATAACTGGCAAAATATGCAACATATTTGACTCGCTACTCTCAAGTCGGGGTGATATACTAACCTTTTCTACATCTTTGTTAAGCACTTTTTTATACAAATAAGAATTATGAAAATTAATATACTCTTCACTTTGACTAAAGTCTATCAGTTGAGCGTGTCGATTTAAGCCGTCTAGAACTATCGGTGAAGTGACATACTACATAAACAAAAGCGTCAGCCCTATATCAAAGTTGATAAATGTAGATTAGTTTTTTTTTTACTGCACATATATACATATGTGACAGCTCATAGAGAAATGGACCTAAGGGTAAAAAAAGCAATTTTCACTTTTTTTTTTGATGTGGACAACAAAAGAGTATCGAGTGAGACCGATCCCATGCCCCAAAAGTGTTCCCTCCCAGAGATATGCGCGTTTTATGAAGTGATGGTACACCAAAGATACACGTATTTAAATTTTTAAAATGGCTCTCCTGAACAAAACCGGTTTTTACCCTTAGGTCCCTTTCTATTTTGCGCGTCACATATACTCTTCACTTTGACTAGAGTCCATCAGACTTTTGTTACAGGAAGATTCTGTTTAATTTATTATTTATTTTAATGTAAACTTTTTTGATAAATTTTTGGTTTAAAGTTTTTGCTATTTGTTCTAGTTAATAGCAGGTGATTAGAAAACAATGTTGCTGACGACTTTTTGTGCAAAAAATAGAGCTAAAAACCGTAGAAACCGTGAAACGCTAACTATACATTAATGTTAAATCTCAAATATTTTGCACCATTGTGGCGCAGTAAAAAATGTATAATTTTTTAAAGGTTTGCACAAACTGTAGAAAATGCTATCCATCGAAAGGACAACATTTTTGCTCAGAAAGGAAATCACCATTTATTATTAGTATTTTGACTGATTTATAGCATTTGGTAGTAAAGTTTTTACTGGGTTATGCTCAATTGTCGCAGTGTTACTTGCTTAAATAAAAAGAAGGAAAACAAACACGCCGATGGAAAGATTGACTTGGAAGTGGTGACAAATGTCATCATCATATCAAAAACAAAGTCATTTGTCATACAATTAATATCGCATTTAATATCAGTTTTATGGAGTATTTCTAGCAGTGTAGATTATTGTCGTGTTGTTTTTTTTTGTGCCGCAATACATGCGCCCACATTGTTACTCCTTCAGTTGTTCGAGTTTGAATTTCTTTTCGATGTTTATCACTTCCGTTACAGTAACACATACATACATGCATACATACACAATATTTTATTAATTTTATTCATGCCGCATATTGTAGCACGTGACAGATTACAATGAATAACACTATTATTTGCGTGTAATAAATTTAATAATAATACGAATGTGCTGTACATACAACATAACAATACTCGTCTTTAGAATCAGTTCATAGAACAAGAATTTTCGCAATACGTAGGCAACAGTAGGCAAGTGCTTGTTTACATTGGCACTTGCATACCAAATAAAGGAGCTGAAAACAACACTGTGTGTAGTATTTCCATAGAGGTGTAGAACATTAAACATAATTTTTTTTTTGGGTTTTTTTCTTCTCTTTGTTTGTACTACGTTCAATTTAATATAGCATATACAAATATTTTAGTCTTCACTTTACGTCCTTCTGGTTTTTGTCGGCAGTAGAAAAACACAAGAATTGTTAACAAGTTGAAAAGCTGGGATATCGTGTCTGGTGTTCCTTGTCTTGTTTATAAAATCAATAAGTTGACAATGATTTCTCGTTTTGCATTTTGATTTAGGTATTTATTTTTAAAAATAATTTATCTTTGAGAGGTTTTTTTATTATGGCCGGGTACGAAAAAACTTTTCCGTTGAAGGACGTCGTCATGAGACTTGTTGCTATTCGCAACAAAAAAAAAAAAGACGGCTTTTTAAAATACTTTTGAAATAACAAGGATTAAGTATTGTTGGCATATTTAGACGATTGATATTTGAAATGCGAAAAAGAGAAAAACGGTTCCAAAACTTTCTTAAACGTATTAAAAAAAATATGGTTTTCTTTTTTAACTTAAAGCAATATTGTCTTTTATTTATTCAATTCAAAATAAAAACTGAGAATTAAACTTTATAAAATCACTGCAACTCTTAATAAGAATTGCCATATTTTATTTGGTGACAAATATTCTCCTCTTACTAAAATTTTACACTTTCCTTTGCCCGCAGCGCTTTCTTTTATTTTTACAAATGTTTTAAAGTTAAACATTTTAGTTTTTCGTCTTGCAGCTAAAAACGAAAAAAAACCACAAAAAATAAATAAATACAAATAAAATTATTTGCAGCCAAAGATACTGCTGCTCCTTAGAAACTATCAATAGAGTGCACTACCCCCTTCCGGGATTACTTTTAGGGTGGCATGCAACCACATAAATATTTAAATATTTCAAATAGTTGACGCTTGTAGTCTGCCATTGTACTGGCGAAAATTTACATAAATTCAGCATTCATTTTTCTAACACCACGTACTTTATTGTTCAGCACTGATTTATGTGGTGCAAGCAGAGAAACTGCAAAAGGTTCGTTGAAAACCGTTGAATAGAACATCATGTCCAGAGAGACATATTTTTTCAAAGGATTTGGAGAAATTGCTAGAAAAATAGAGCAACCTTAACGTAAACACTTGTAAATGAAATTATTATTTAGCCAGAGAAGTTTTAAAAATAGAAATGGGTATCAGTCTAAAGGGACGCCTTGCTGCAAAATACCAAATGAAAAGAGTATTTTTGTTAATTATCTCAGTGTAATTCGATTGCTTGAAATACAAACATTTCTAATGGTATTTCAAATGCCCAGGGAATTAATGAGGGTGTGCTAAAATTCAATTACAGTTTTTGACAATCAGTTGAAAGTTATAATAAAACTAAGACATTTTTGAATACATGAGCAGCAAAGTGCTTCTGCTGCATCAGTTAAATAAACGAGTACTAAAGCAGGCACAATAATAATTGAAAAGCAGCTGAAAAGAGAGACAACTTTTTTTTTCTTAAACCATTGATCAGGGATGTTACGTGCATAATCAATGCTTTGCAGCACAACTATTGGGAAAGGGAATGGAGTAGAAAAGGCAACGGTGCTGAAGTGTTTCGTAGGAATAGAACTTAATTTTTGTACAATTCTGCAGTTGCAGTTGCTCGTTTTCTTGTTGCATCTCTGCTATTATGTTGACGCATTAATTTTTTAGGCTAAAGAAAAGCCATATTATTTTTATTTTTTAAATATTGACGCCAGAGGGCGCTGTTAAAACAGATGCAGTAGTGTGGAAAAAGGAATTTAAATTCACCCTAATTCTGTGTTTCGATTATGTTCCCGCATTCAGTTACCCACGGATCGAAGAAAGGTTTCGTGGAAAAAAAACTTAATCGAAGGAAAAAGAAGAAGAGCAGAGTATGTTTAAAGCAGCAGCTTTGCTATGAAAAGTGTGAAATAGGAACAGAAAAAATTTGGCAATTTTGTAAACATTTTATTGAAAATTTAAATTTAGTGCAAAAAAACAATGATAAATGAAAGAAATAATAAAAAATTAAATAATGTGAGAACTATAACATCATATATTAATATAATTACGGCTAGATATAAAAAACGCAGAATAGAAGTAAACAGTGTGTTGACCGGCGGAGATGATATTTTAATTTTTTTTTTTGTCTGGAAACAGCACTCAGGAGATGACTCCTACACATGCGAAGCATTGTGCTGGAACTATAGGAAAGGCATAGTAGGAGAAACAACAGGAGGTAAAGCTTAATTAATTACTTTACAGATCTGCTTTTGCACGTTCTTTATTTATACTCGTAGCAGTGCTGAAGGTTCGGTTTAGTAGCCATTTTTATTACTATTATTTTACTTGGCCAGTGCTACATAATACCGACGAAGGAGGGCGTTCTGATGTGATTGTGGATTGCTAACAGCTGAAGCCGGTATTGTTCAGTGACCAGCGACTATGCCTTCGCCACTGAAACCTTCCGACAACAACTGACACACAAAGACACACTAAAACACTTCCGAAAAATGTGAGATATTTATTTTTATTTTAAAATTTTAGTCTGAAACTGGTGTTGAACCCAGATCTGGTATTGGATTTGTAGTCAACGTGCAGACTACCATCCATCGTGCCATCGCCACCCTCAATTGTCGGTTTTGTAGTGCAACTCAATATCGCCATCATTATGGGGACTGGTTTGTTCGGTGTGGGGAACTCTGCTTAAAATGAATTACAATGAAACGAGAGATTTAAGTGAGTCCGAGTATGCCCCGGTAGACAACTGGGTGAGCATTAGTCTATCAATATGGAGGTTGCGGGCTAGATTCCCGCATAGACCGCTGGGTATTTCTGCAGACAGGCTTTTATGAAGAGCTTAGCAGACTGTGTATTATTTGAAAAATATTGCCACATTTAGGCCAGCCTACCATTTTGATTGCCCTTATCCACATGTGTCTGTTGTAATTTTTAACTTTCTGGCGGTGTTAACTGCAGTAATCCTTCCTTTAATACGGTACTCTTATAAAGTGTTTTCTTATCAAACGATTCACGCTATATTTCTCTAATGTAAAATTTATAATGTGCTCACTTATGTGTACGACACGCTCGTTCAATGCATTTTCCATAACGCTGAACTAATCTACCAAGTTTTCTAATGCGTTACTGTATTTATTAACTTTAATTTATTAAAATTAATAATCAATAATTAAAATTGTTATAATTTTATTGCTATTTTGTGTATATTTCGGAAAAATGTTTCAGAGACTTTTCTTATTAACCTCTTATAAGGCTGTTGTAAACTTTGAAACATCAAACGATTAGTTTTCAAGCATTTAAATATGATTTTTTTTCTACGTTAATAAATACTAGCAAGAAAGTTAGAAACTTCTGAGTCTTGTTCAATACTTTTTAAGAAATAAATAAATTATTTTGTTTAAAATTTTAGTTTCACTAAAAAATTTTACGAACGAGTATACTTATGTTGGGTAATACAAATTACTAACATAATTCGTTACTAGATAATAATAACGACCCACTGTAAAATATAAATTTTAAAACTCCCAGACTTTTATTTGCTTCAAAACAGGGAGCCTGGAAAATATCATTCCTTTTAAGTACTTTATGCAAAAGCATGCTGTCTTTTTTTTTTTTGCTGGGCGACTTTATATAATATTTTTTTTCTCTCGTAGTTTCTAATTAAGAAAATAACTTGTTAGACCTAGTATAAAATATTAAAAACTGAAGAAAAAAAATATAACACAAACCAGAAAATAGCCGCCTGACCTTTTTGCTTGCAGTCTCTAGCAACATTTTCTAAAATAAATGTTTTATCTTGTACTCATATTTTAAGTATTTTTCATTCTAATACGCTTATTTGTTTTAAAAACATAAAACATTTAAAATTGTATTATAACTAATTTGTCTGTTGTGTATAAGTATATAGTTATTCTAACTTTGCAACGCTGCTATTATGCTTTAGGAATTATAAACAAACAAAAAAACAAAAAATCCTTTTGACTTTTGCCAAAATTATTACCAAAAAACAAGAACAAAAAAATAGAAAAAGAACAGTTGCTACAAATCCTTGTATAGTTTGGGGCAACAATTATTTGCGAAAACATAGTTGGGCTAATAGTCTTCCGTCTTGCCCCTGACTAGCGCCGTCTACACGTTCGCACCAACAATACACGGCATTTGTTGAAGTAAAAGTAGTTGGGGCGAAAACTCGTATTTGCTTTACGGCTGTTGATTAGGTCGCAGCAGTAGAGTTGCAAGGGTAAACTTTTAATAAAATTGTTACATAAAGTAACGTAGGACTTTTCTATGAAATCCTTTGCAATACATAATTTTATGCAGCGCTTGTAAATTTTTTTTTGCATAGAAAAACAATATAAACAAGAGTAACAGTAGAGCAAAAAAAATAAAATGAAATAAAATAAAAATCCACACACTCTCACATACACTGTTTGCATGTGAAAATTATATATTTGTGGGTTATGCTAACTACGCCATTAGAATCATAAAGTTAACATCATGTTATATACGCTCGAATGTACACGTACATATTAGTTTAATGCACTTGGCAAATTTGTTTATTATTTATTTTCAACCTGCGTTTTATAGAAATTTAAGAAGAAAATCATGGCTGTACTGTGCTGATAAATTTGGAGTTTAACTCCACAATTGCTTATTTATTTTTGTTAATTTATAAAAGCAAAAAATGCCAGAAGCACCTATATGAGAATTACGCTATTCTAACCAATTCTACAAATTCCCTACATCACTGTCTGAATGAGTAACGATAACGTTTGTGACAATTCTCCGAAACGTAGTAAAACTTAAATCTTTGCCGCCAATTTCTGAATTAATACGAGGTCTGTTTGATAACTCCGTGACTTTTAGAATTTCCCTCCCAGGAACTTGAAATCCAATACCTGTGCCGTCAACTATCATTTATTAATAGGCTACTGTCAAATTTTTGGACAAGCTACGTCATTTTGTTTATGTTTGACAGCCCGTGAATTTTAACAGAAATGGAAAAATGAGAATATCGTGTCTTGATTAAGCATTCTTTTTTGTATAAAAAAACCATCACTGAAACCAAGGAAAGACTTGATAAAAATTATATGAGAACTCTGCATTATCATTTTTAATAGTTAAGAAGTGTTTTAAGAGTGCCGTTGTCGACGAACGTATCAGCACAAGTGACGCCGTACGTTCAGCTCGCCCAAAAGAGATCAGCACGCCAGAAATCATACACAAAAGTCATGGAATAATCGAAAAATTAAAATACTTGAGGTGACTAAAACAGTAGCCATCTCAACTGTCACATTTTACATGAATATTTGGACATGAAAAAAGACATCTGTGAGATCAAGACAATACACATGTGCATACGGCTGTAGTCAGCATGGAAAAAATTAGGGTGGCGATGGCTGAAGTAGTCTGCACGTTGACTACAAAACCAAAACAGACCTGGGTGCAACCCCAGTTTCAGACTAAAATTATTTAATAAAAAAAAAAAAACAAATTTTCTGCTGAGCATTAGTTTGCCTTTGTGTGTCAGTTGTTGTCGGAAGGTTTCAGTGGCGAAGGCATAGTCACTGGTCACTGAACAGTAACGGTTTCAGCTGTTCAATCCACAGGCACATTAGAACGGCCTACTTCGTCCGTATTGTGTAGCACCGGCGAAGTAAAATAATAATAAAAATGTGACTACTAAACCGAAGCTCAACAGTTCCATAAACGTGCAAAGGCAGAACGCTGCAAAATAATTAATTAATCTTCACCTCCTGTCATTTCTCTAACTGTCCGTTTCCTCGAGTTCAAGCACAATGCATTGCATGTGTAGGGGTCATCTCCTG
Organism: Dexiosoma caninum; assembly: GCA_963924685.1. Classification (NCBI taxonomy): domain Eukaryota; kingdom Metazoa; phylum Arthropoda; class Insecta; order Diptera; family Tachinidae; genus Dexiosoma; species Dexiosoma caninum. Next base: position 14,568,741 of record OZ004727.1, read on the forward strand.
AGTGCTGGTGCCAGCAAAAAAAAAAATCCATAAATTGAGCTACGATCCAGAATATTCTTCATATTTAGCCGCCTGCGACTATTTTCTTTTGTCAAACCTGAAGAAATGTCTCAGTGGAAAGAGATTTGAGGCGAATGTAGTGGTGATAACCGAAGCAAACGGCTATTTTGAGGGCTTTGAGAACAAAAAAAAAAATAAAAAATGCTGTACTAAATATATCGATATAAAACCTGATGGAAAATACAACGTTTATTTGGCAAAAAACTATTGTTATTCAAATAGTCACGGAGTTATCAAAAATCCTTCGTATAATGCGGGCCTACTTTTATTTACGAAAGTACTTTAAGCATCTGTCAGAAGCTCTTCTCTTCTCATCTACAGATCTTCGGGATCTGTGCGGTCATAGTATATTGCAGCGGTTCAGTGAGAGACGATTGGCCTACAGTTGAACTAAAAAGCAATTAATTGTGCATTCTTTAAATTAATTTCGCCAAAAAAAACAGTTTTTCATAAAATTGGACTCACAAAGGCAAAGAGATCGAATATTCGCAAATCAGGATCAGGTAAACAAATGCCTTCCTCGGCTGCAGTACTGCATTTATTTTCTTTTAACGTAAAGTCAACATTACTTTTTTTTTTTAAATCAAATAATTTAAATTGAGTTAAACAATTTTCAAAATCACTACCACTAATGCTTGTGAGACTGACAATTCTCGATTCTCAAGAAAATCATTGCAATAATATTGCACTCCCACAAATGGTGCTTTCTTTTCTTCGAAAAATATAAAGATCTTGATAAAAGCACATATCAAATGTTTTACAAGCCCTGTAATAATGCAGTCTATTGATGATAGAGAACGAAACACAAATTTTAGCATCTGAAAAATTAATCGAATAATTCTTCCTTCGGGACAACCCCTACACATGCAATGTAGGAGTCATGTTTATGGACATTTGAATCAAAGCGACAGGAATGACCTCTGCGGGTAGTTTCCGCCAAAAAATTAGTTTTCTTTGTAGTGCGTAGTGCGAATTACTGCCAAATCGACCACAAATGAATGCGCTCAGAATGAAGAATTCGTTGTGCGCATGGCGAGTAGTCAGCGTGTTGGCTCTGCAACCAGAAAGACCCACGTTCGATTCCCAGCCAGGTCAAATCAGAAAAAAAGTTTTTCAGAGTTTTCTGTGCTACAGAACCCTCCTTTGTCGGCGAACTAAAATAATAAATAAAATGGCTCCATTAGCTTAAAAAATAATAATGCATCAAAAAAAAAACATCAGAGACGCCGCAACTTTGCTTTATATAATTAACACGCAACTGCTGAGTTGTGCAAGAATTAAGCTCTATCTTCCTAACACTTTCACCACCTGTCTATTCTCTACCCTATCCTTCTCTCTAGTTCCAGTGCAATGCATTGCATATGTAGGGGATAGCCCCTGAGCACTGGTCCAAGATAAAAAAAAAAAAAAAAAAAAAAAAAAAAATTAGCCGGGAACAAGTTGCCTGATTTCATTACAACACATCCCATTGTAGTAACGATAGAACAACGAACCCCTTATCGCGACGATGCTCGAGATGGTCAATAGCGTTGGTTAACCAAACGTCCACAATAAGTTTCTTCCGTCTCTCCTGTACTCGGTTGAGTAACTCTAAAATGGTAGTTAAAGCAGCGGATCTACATGATAGTTGTATTGCATTGTCGATCCAATGTATGCGGTATAAATAGATCAGATGGGGTGAAGTATGTCTTCCGCCTTCTAAAAAAACCCCTTGAATGCCTCTTTTGAGACCTGAAGATGTGCTCAATCCATCCAACATAACACTGACTCTGTAGGCGAAGAACATCAAGAGATTCTGGTTGCTCAATACTTATACCACTTATAGGTGAAGCAGCGTGGTCAGGCATGCGCTGGTGTGTTAGCATGCAGCATTGGGTCTTTTGAGTGTTGAAATCGACCCTGTTCACGTGACCACATTGTGATATTTTGGTTAGCTCAATATTCCCAATTGAAGAAATACATTTGACGTTTCACTTAGAAAAAAATTTCGTTTCGCGGAATCTACCCAGAGGAGGAGGAGGAGGACGGAATTTTTTAGTGGCAACACCACTCGACGCAGATGACGACGGTCTCTGTAAGTGCGAAGGCATTTTCAACTCTACCTCACACGCCAAAAAAAAAAAAAAACTGCTATAGTTTTTCTATCGTTTATTTAACTTGTCTTGTTATTTCGTTTGTTCTGTACCATATCCAGTCAAATCTAGGCATTGCATTTTGTAGCAACTACTCCAAACCGATTATGCTGAAATTTAAAAAAAAGATTTCATATTTTCCAATGGGTTTACAAATCTAAACGGTATATTTTCAATATTAGGAGTGCTCTTAGTTCGCATAAGAATTATATTTATGAACCTTCTGGAGAGGTTTTTTGAAAAGAATCGGAAAATTAATTACATACATACATATTCGCGTATGTTCTGCAAATCACTTTGAAGTAAAAGTAATTTGAAATCACTTCAATTTGAATGTTTAGTGTTCTACATTCTACTTTTGACATATCATTTACTTTTTGTTTTCGAACATTAATTCGCAGTGAATTGCCATGTTCTATAAACTACTTTAATTTGAAAAGAAGTGGTTTAAAAATATTTTTTTGAGACGGTTCCTTTTTTTATTATTAAGATTTATTAAATAATAAAATTCATATAAAAAAATCAAAGATGTATATCTTATTAACTAAAGTCGGTTGGCGATATCATCTCTTATTGAAGTGGCTACGGAATCAGTTATTAATTCATTCCAATCATTGTCATGAATTTCATTTCTTAATATATATATCAAACTTTTGCATAAAATGACGCTTGGACAAATTAAGCTCATCGTCGCTCATGATCAATGTGATCCATCTAGCACAAAATGTGCCTTTCTAAAATGATAAGCACGCGATTTAAAATTTTGCACGTGGTACTTCGGGCTAAAGCCACATTGCTGTCTTTTCCAACACCTCGTTGAAATCCGCCTTCTGCTAAAAATCTTAATGTAGCAGCAAGCTGTATTTGTGCCGGTATGGAAGAAACAGGCAGCCTACATTTTATAGAATTTAAAAGAAGATGAAAAGCATCCTTGTTAATGCGGTAATACTGTAAAAACCTAAATACATATATAATTATAATTTAAAATTTTCATTGAAAATATACACATCATGTATGCATGTGTACTTACATGGCGTCATTTATATCCAAAGGATTTGAGTGGTCTCGCAGAATCCTCCTCTGCACTTTTGCTGCCGCGAATTCATTGTTTTAAAGCACCGTGGACACTAATATCACATGCATTGTTTAATTATTAATTATTCCTGAATATTTTTTTACGAATTCTTTAACTTTTATGCGAAAAAACATTCAATAATTTAATTATGTATAAAGTAAAATTTTATTTTTAAAATCAGCTGTTACTATTTCTGTTTTCGAACTTCATTTCAAATGAGAAAATGTAACACCAAACCACTTCTTTTGCAGAACACCAAAAATGAAAAATTTACTTTTCAAAACGTATTTTATTTTTATTCCACTACTTTTGTGGAACATGCCTGATTATAATTCAGGATGGTGCATGAAGACTCGCAACAACTTTGATGTGCGTATTTTTGATTAATTATTAATTAAATCTTGTATCGTACAAAAAGAAACTGTATGATTATCAATCTATAGTTGTCAGTTGCATTTTGTTTTATTAATTTATTTTCTTTTGTAACCAAAAGATTAATTAATATATTTAAAATTGCTTATATACTTATTTAACATTTTGTTTAAATACAAGCAAACTTACAATCTCTATTATTATTAGACAATTAAATAATAATATCAGTTTTCATATTTTAATTTCCATAAAACAAAACAATTAGAAGTATTTAATTAAAAATATGTGTGTGTGTGTGTGCAAATTGTTATTGCTGTTGTCGGTTTGCTTATCTTATGCTTCCAGTATTGCTATGATTTCGTATGGCCAGAAGTTTAATTGCTAAGCAAATATTATATTTATAAATAATTTTAAGCTATTAGTATAAAGGACACACTTATGTATATTAGGGACTGTACATATTATTCTCTATTTAATTGTAACATTAACAATAAACACATAGACCACAGCAGACTGCCGACCACAATCTGTTAAACATTAAAATGCACAGCTTTATGTGAAATTGACGACAACACAACTACATGACTACACGATCACTTTTTTCATTGTCGTTAACTTTGGCTGTTTTATATTTAAAAGTTTTCGAAATCTACCCAACAGCGACATCTCAGGAAGCGCAATATATCGTTAGAGAAAATGCAAGAAATTCTATTTAACATTTAAAAAATTTCACAGCAGAAATAAAAAAAACTTGTTTTAATAAAAAAAAAATATATATTGACAATTGCCAAAAAGAAAATTTTGCGGATGGCGATGGCTGCAGTGTGTGTGCAAAAAACTCCTGTTTTCAACCCCAGTTTCAGACTAAGTCATAAAAAACCAATTTCGCATTTATTCTGATGTGCATGTGTTTTCTTGTGTCAGGCTTCAGTGACGAAGGCATAGTTGCTGGTCACTGAATAGGACGGGCTCCAGTTGATACCCATCCACAGGCACATCAGAGCACCCTCATTCTTTGGCATTGTGTAGCACCAGCGAAGTAAAAGTAGTGCTAAAAATGGCTACGAAAAACGAAGCATCAAGAATTTAATACCTCTCCTTGATATCCTTGAAGCCCCATCACCTCTCACTATTTCTTTCCTCCAGCAAAATGCATCGCATATGTGGGGGGTCATCTGCTGAGTGCTGGTCCACGATATCAAAAACCGATACCAGAATTAATAAAAAGATGCATTTTCAATTTCTTCTTTGGCGAAATGTGTTTCGAGTTCAACAAGTTCTTAAGTTATGTTTACATGCATACGCACACACACACACACACACACACACACGGGCACATTCACTCTCCCTTACAGACAGCCACGCCCAGACATCCAAACTGATACACTGAAAAAACGTCGTCATTTATACAATGAAGATTTACATTAATGCACCCAAAAGGTGTTCTTCATTGAGTCAATGAAAAATGTAAAAATGTAATATCATTTGAATGCGACTTTCGTAAATGTAATGAAAATATGCCTTTGGTTTAATAAAAGCTTTTCATATATAAAATGCAAATGTTTCATTGATGTAATGATGGTATTACATAATATATGTATGAAATATATATATGAAATAATATTGTTGTGATAAATGCAATGAAAAGTATTTCATTAATGCAGTGAAATATTCTTCATATAAAATAATAAATTTATTTACCTATTGAAAAAGGCCAAAAAAAATCTCTCATGCTTTAAATATATACAAAAAGAAAAAATTCAGTAAATATATTTTCATTTTATTGCTGAACTACTTTCAGTGCATTTATGACATTTTAAATTGTATTTTCAAAATGTCATTTTTATTTATTTATTTATTTATTTATTTATTAGGTCAATAGATTTTTACATGCTTTCTGATTAAATGCGAATAAGTAAAACAGTATAAAAATAGTTAATTTAGCAATTTAGAAATAAAGTAAGACTTCTTTTTAGAACGTCATTACTCTCAGATATGTCCATAACGTGGTAGCATTTATTAAAGTAGACACATGCACGGTGAAATAAAACATTGTAGCATATACAGTGCGGTGATATTTCAATGCCAAGAGTTTGAAATTGCGGGTAGGTCTTACAGGAACGTTGAAGTTTAACAGACCAAGAAGGAACTCCGAGTCAATATCTCCACGAATCAGACCCATGACAAATAGTGCGCTCAGCATCGTCCGTCGACTTTTTAGCGATGGCAATTTTATTAAAGCAAGTCTGCTATGATACGGCGGCAAGACATACGAATTCCAGCCAAGACCACGCAGACAGAAAATTAAAAACTGTTTTTGTACCGATTCAATATTATTAATATGAATAGAGTAACAGGGATCCCAAACAGTTGAACCATACTCAAGAATTGGCCGGCCGAGGGTTGTGTATAAAAGTTTTGTAATATAAGAGTGTAGAAATTCCTTAGACCACCGTTTCATAAAATGACAAATACAAAACAAGGCAATTTAATTTGGTTTAGGAAATTGTAAAGAAATTTATTTATATTTTACAATAAATATATTAAAAATTTTATCAATCTATTTTTTTAAGCTTTAAGGTTTTTCCTCTTTTTATTTATTCTCTCTTCGATATTTCGTTAACCTTCGGTTAACATCTTCAGGAAGTTTTTTATTATATATAGAAATAGATTGTTAAAATAATAAAAAAGGTTAAAAAAAAGTATTAAGAAAAATATATTAAAAATTAAAACTTGTTTAGGCAATGAAAATGGAAAAATATTACAATGAAAAACTTATGAAGAGCAGAAAGTGCAGAACTTCATGTATCTAATGTAATTGTTCATTGCATTAATGAAATCTATCATTATTATAATGCAAAAGATTTAATGAAACTGTTTCATTATATTAATTTCATTTCAGTTTTAATTTTTTCCAGTGTATCATAGCAAATCTATGTCGCCGTTGTGTATGAACATGTGAACTGCCAATTTTTAGTTTTAAAATTTTGGGAAAACCCCCAAATAAATTCATTTCAAATAAGAATGTTTTTGCACTACAAATTCTGCTGCAATCTCTGTTCTCTATTCAATATGTATTTATTTATATACATACGTGCAGAAGTCAAAATCGTTACATAGAATTTGCATTCTCTACCATAGCAACAAGGTATGTCTTCACAGACCTGCTTGGTGCGGATGAACCATTTAGGACAGCATAAAACCAAACTTACACACATGTTTGTCATAAAAACATGCACATTGTATTTGCCACAGGCGCTTCTAAGAAGTCGTAAACGGGTTTCTCTCTAATACCAAAATAAAAGATTTCTACACACGTTTATGTGAATAAAGTCTGTAGAAACCTGATTGAACCTGCTAGGGTTAGAGCGATAGTATTTTATATTTAATTTTATTTCTTCAGATTTGGCTTCCTACAGTCATATAAATTGAGCGCCCCTAATATTCATAAGTATTTGCATATGTCCGTACATACGGTTGATGGTATACGACTACCCAGCTAACAGGATAATTCTAAGAGATGCGAGATGCGATATATTAATTTGATATTATTTCTAAAAATTTTTTAAATCATATTTAAACTTGTGTTCTTAAATCTATTTCTCTTTTTTTAAATTTTCTGATATATTTCTGTGCTTAACTCAAGACTACATCACATAACATAACCGAAATTAAAAAAAGAAAAAAAAATATCATACGAAGAATCAACACAATTCTCGTATTCTATTTACATTATAAATATAAAGATAAACATTTACATTTAACATAAACATTTAAATAAAATGTCCGTCTGCTGTATTGCAAGCGCAAGTGAGCTAATCGCTGCTTGAATGACTGCCGTTGAGCAGTGTTACTCTTTCATCAGCATACAGTGTAGCAGCAACCAACACAATGGCATCAACAATACAAAAGATTTAGTCGGGTATGGTAAGGAGATTCAGCATAATGACTCGAAAAAAGGCCACAAAAGCCCTAGACCCGAAGTGACAACAGTGGTTGGTGGTGTCAACACTGGTTAATACTATTCGCGCGTCACTGGTATAGCGGATTTTATTTCCTCGTTTTGTTATTTTGGTTGGTGTTTTATTCCTGTTGTTATTGTTGTTGTTGTTGTTGTTGTTGTTGTTGTTTATTTAGTCTATTTCTTTTCACTGTTTTTTGTCCCCATATTTTTTTTCTTTTTTGTCTGTCACTGCGTTATTGTTGTTATTCAACCAATTTCGCGTATTAATTTTATGTTTTCCAATTTGTTTCACTGTTTATTATTTCTTAAATGTTAATGTCCGTGATAATTAATTTTTTTTGCAATTTAAATGTATTCCAAAATTTAACTTAGCAGGCCACCAGAAGACGCGTGTGTACCGGACGGACGACACTACACTTTTTAGCCTAATTAAAAAATTATGTTTAATCAATTTTGAGAATTGCCAACAAAACTGAAAACTAGTAAATAATATAACTGGAACTTTATTGCCGTATTCATAGTCTATAGTTTTTTCTTTTATAAGAGGTTATTTTTTGGAATTACATGAATTCGCACGGAATCTGAATGAGAAAAAAAAAGTTTTGCTGTTTTTAGCTGACCCGGCAAACGTAGTTTTGCCATGTATATTATTTCTAGGATATTTTAGTTCAATAAAAATAACTATCTACTATAAGTGTGCGGGGATTTACTTATAATCGAAAGCGTTGTAGATAATGAAAGTATGCTTTATAATAAATTAATCTTTATCAAAGTAACAAATATATCTTAAATTACAATTCTCGATAGCTATCTGAACATTCAAAATAATTATTAATATTTTTAATATCAACTGTATAGTGAGTAAGACAGGAGACTGGCTTCGTTCTCATCCCTTTATGGTCAGTCGTCATATTAGTCGACTTATGTTGATGATAAAGTTTTCAAAATCTTCTCATCATACCCTTTCATTTGATACCCATATTTAAAAAAAAGGAAAAAGTAGGTAAAAAATAGTGGGAGTAAAGTTGGCGTGGTTAATGTTAGGGGGATGTAAAATAGATGATAGATAGCCGTCGGACGAGAATTTTATATATACAGTGAACTCGCGATAATATGACCTAATGAAGACAAACCCAGTTCACTTTTGCGAGATTGTTCTTATTTGCGAATGGCAACTAATTTACCTTTAAAAACGTTTTTTCCATAAAAAAAAAATAAGTTTCTTATGTTAATTTTTTTATTTATTGTTTATTGCATTAACAAAACAGCAATTCAAAATTCTGTGATTCACCTTTTGGTGAATGAATGAAATTTTTATGGACAGTTGAAGATAAGTTAAAAACAAATTGCTAAGGAAATTCCGAAATTATTATGCAGTTGAATCGGAATTAAGTTCGATTTCAAAACTGTCTAGATAAAATCCGTTAAAAAAAACTAACAAAATAAGCTGTTCATATTTTAGAGGTTCGCACAATTTCATATTTTAGAGTAGTTGTTGGAAGGAAAAGAGTGTTCATATTTTGGGGTGTTCATATTTTGGGATATTCATATTATCGCGAGTGCACTGCATATATTTTTTTTTTTGGCGTGTGAGGTAGGTTTGAAAATGCCTTCGCACTTACAGAGACCGTCGACATTCCCTCCTCCTCCTCTGGGTAGATATTTGTTTATTAAATATTTTATAAATAAAATATTAATTTTATGAATACTACTGCAGTTAATAAATATTTTCAATAGAAAATTCAATTATTATACCATTTATAAATCCATAAATTTTTATGAGTAGGCCACTTATTCTCTTCTGATCGCTATTAAAAGTAATATTGAAAGCTATAAGATATTTATAATTCTTTGAGAAAACACCAACATTTTAGAGACTTCTGTAAGCATTAGTTGCCGATTTATCAAACATATCGGTATATAACATAACTGCAATATGTCCATTCATAATCGCTTATCTCACGTAGGTGCCAGATATGTCGTGTATTAAACATCTGACAGAAATCGCTTAGAAGTCTGTCTACATTGTCTAACATTGAAAAGATTTTACAATTTTGTTGCCTGGGCAAATATAAAATGATTTTGACTGCGTATTTCAACTAGTTTTATAATTATTTTTTTAATTTTTATTTTTAAAAACGTAGAAAAAACACACATTTGGTTAATTAAATTTGTAGAGTAATTTCGAAAGTTTTATTGCGGTCACATAAATGTAGGAGCGAAAATTAATATTGCTGAGTGAAAATAATGGTGAAATTTTTGTATAGAGTGAGTGTTGATAAAGAATACCGATTTATATTTTTCGCAGATTATTTTTAACTTGAATCTCATAAATTTGCGTAACAGACCGGCCGATTTCCTTAACATATTTATAGATTTTTCAAAAACAAATTTGTAGATTCTTTAGAATATTGGCTAAAAAAAGAAAATAAATAAACTAAATGTATAGTAAGGTATGCATTTTGGATATGCATTGACCTTCCATAAGTTCTTTTGTTCTAATTTATTACATATATTTCATTCAATATTTTTGAATTTTATTGTAAGCATAACTCGTTTCATATTGTAGAAAAATATTATGTGTGGTACAAAGAGTAGCTGTTACAGCGTATTAAAAACTTAACTCAAGAACAATAAGATTGCTGAAACAAATTTCACAATAAAAAAATTTCAGTATTTTTTTTTCTAGTTTTTTCACTTTTCACTTTGATTTTTGCTTGGGGTTTTGTAAAAACGATGTACACATTTTTTCCTAAACAGACGAATTAAACTTTAGAGAAGTAAACTTTTGGGTCAAAATCGGTCACTTAAGCTATGTTCACACGATTGTCAGATTGTACAATATTGTAGGATACGGCAATATGGTGGCAATGCACTCACAATGAAAAATTGTTATCATCTGGTAATTTGTCTGTTCACACTATTGAAAGAAAACCATACAATTTCATTGGCACACAGTTCTGGGACAATAAATTTTTCTGCCATTAATAATTGACCGTTCACACGGTTGTTAGATTATTGTATGGCAAAACTTGCCAGATCCGATGTTTAACAATGTATATATATAAATATTTATGGGCAGCGTTGCCAACAGAAATATTTATCTGCCAATGGTGTTATTGTACGGTGCACTAAATGAAGCACATGTGACAAGGGACACTTTAGCTCTCTACCGAACTCAATTCACATAAATAATAATCTGAAACCTCTGTAGAAACGCTTCTTTTGGCCTGGCGCTGGCTGGGCTGAATTTATTCGTGTTTTATTATTTAAGATTTGATTACTTATTGTTAGTTCAATATACATTGAAGATTCAATAAATGGAAGAATGAGAGAAAAAAAAAATTTGACAATAACTAATGACTGTAAATTGTTTGTCAATGGAAATGAAGGGTGTTTTCGCGATTGTCAGAATTGTGACAATATTATTGGCATACAATGTATCGACAATACATTTTGTGACGATGTTGCCACACAAAAATTGTATGTTCACACAGTTGGTGCACATATTGTAACAATTTTTCTATCAATATTGTAGTAAATGACAATCGTGTGTACACATACCTTTATACAATAAAATAAAATTCAAAATAGTGATGGTCAAAACATGACATGAACAGTCATGACTCAACAAAAAATGTTCGTGACAGAACACGCCAGCGAGGTGGTGGCGTGTTGAGCAAAATTGACACGAATAAAAGAAAAGAGTTTAGGTGTAATAATACGAACTTAGAGTAAAGAAAAAATATAATATGAATGAAAATGAAATGAAAATAATCGGGTATGTTCTGTAAACGGAATCCCCACAAATGTTTCATTTTTTAAACGAATACACATACTTAGGTGTTCTGTAAACCGAAGTCGCATAATTTTACTCGGTTGAAAATCGAATAGATAAGTCCGGTCGAAATTAAATCGAATTTAATCGAATCTTGCTTATAAAAAACTGATGAAACATAAAAAAACAAATTACCAATTTTTACTTGAAGTCTTTCTTTTATTAAATTAAGTCAAATTATATACTCTGTAATAGATTTGAATATAAAATAATCAATTTGAAAAACACTCCAATATTTCTCCACGTTCTTTTTTAAAGTATGCAGATGAATAAAAGCATTTTTTTTTACTAAATTCATTAGAGAAGATCATTTAAAAACCTCTTTTAAATAAGAATAAACATTATTTTGAAAAAATTTTCTGTAGTTTAATGTTAATTTATTGTTAAATAAGTTTTCTTTAAGTGAATATTTATGAAAATAGTTTAAAATTTGTTTGTTTAATTTTTTCATTATCAGAAAATTTTCAACCAATATGGCGACCAACTTTTTTTTAGCAGTACACTTACCGTCCTTTTCACAATGTCCGACTAAAAGTAAAAGTGGACTTGACGGCAACTTTGGCATACAAAATTTGTTGTTAAAGCTCTCGTTAAGTTTTAATTGTACATTGTGAAAAGGGCCATTAGTCGCAAAACTCTGCATACGATTTAATTTCTTCATTAAATTTTAATTTTTAAGAGAAATAAAAAATAGGTTGTTAAACTTTTTTATTCCTTTTTTTATTTATTTATTAAAAATAAAAAGTCACGCTGTTTAATATTATTGAATGAATAAAATAATTGTAATAATAATTGTAAAAATTTTTGGGGTGATTTAGAAAATATTTAATGGATTGTATGACCTTTTTTGCATCTTAAACTTCTTTAAGCCTTTTAGACAGTCGAAAAAAATAGATTTTTTCTTATGTCGGGGGAAATTTTCCCTTTCGTTTTTTAAAATCATTTTCAAGTGCGAAGTGGAGGAAGCCCTTCCACATCTAAGTTACTGTTTTAAATGAGTTCATAAATGTGCTTATAAAATAAAGATCATATTAATTGAAATTTCGTAATCGTATGTAGAGTTTTGTGACTAAGTCTATATTTCAATGTAATGTATTTCTCTGAATAACGCAGTAAATAATAATGTAAACAGTATTTGAACAATACGATTAAAAATTAAAATTGTTTAAAATGTTGTTTTTAATTTTTTTGAGTAAATTAAATACATTTGAAATAATTCACCTTATGCAATTATTTGGCATTGAATGATCTGGCAATGCTACATTTTGGTAACATATGTTTTCATTGAAATATTGACGTTTAAAAAATCTTATTCGAAAGCAAGTTCGAATGTTGGAAATCGTGTGATTTTTAGAAAACCAAATTAAGCATTTATTGGGTTTTGAGAAATCACTGAATTTTAAATCGAGTCGTTTTACACAACAGGGGGGAATAAAAAAAAGAAAAAAGCAATTTTGACATTGAAAATTATTCTAATGGTTCACAATTTTTGAAGTAAGCAAGCAATTTAAAGATTTTGCAGAAATTTATCAAACATGTAATAAATATACTTGGAAGTTCCGCGACTAGTGAGAGATTAATATTTATTTCTGGATTGATCTTGTTGAGTTTCTTATTTATCCACAATAAAACTCGTTTTTAGAATAAACTTTATATTTCAAAAAGAAGTGTGATCATCTGTGTGTGGGTGGCAATGATTGAAGTACAAAACTAAAAATTTTTCCTGTGTTTTCCCAGTTTGAGACTCATAACAGCATCTCGCAATTTTTCTGATGTGCATTTGTGTATGTTTGTGTCAGTTGTTGACAGCAATCCACACGAACATCAGAACGTCCTCCTTTATCGATATTGGGTAGCAACGGTGAAGTAAAATAATTACCAAAAGTGTCTACTAAAACGAAGCTTCAACACTGCTATAAAGCAAAGAACGTGCAAAAGCAGAGTTGTAAGATAGTGAAGTTTCACCTCCTGTTATTTCTGCTACTACCCCTTTCCACGAGTTCCAGCACAATGCATTGCATATGTAGGGGTCATCTCCTGAATGCTGGTCCAAGATAAAAAAAAAAATCTAACACGTGAAAAAAAATCTGAAGTTATGTCATTCGCGGTACACAATTGGAATCAATTCACTGCAGTAGCATGGTTGTACAGAGTGGGCCAACTTGGACTGACTGATTTGAAATGCTTATAATTTTGTATTTTTTATTATTTTGTATTTTTTTTTTGCAGATAATACAGAATTTTATAAAATTTTATAATGTCATCATACTCAGTGGATTGGTTTTGCTAGCGACAGAAAATGCCAATTTTTTGAATAATCTGATTATGAGCGATGAAGCACATTTTCATTTAAATGGATATGTGAATAAGCAGAACTGCCGAATTTGGGGTACAGAGAACCCGAGAGCATTGCATCAGCGACAATTACACCCTGTCAGAAGCACTGTTTGGTGTGGAATCATGGCGGATAAAGTTATTGGTCCATATTTCTTCGAAAATGAAATTAATGAGCCAGAAACCGTCTCTGGGGTGGTATACCGGACCATGTTGGAAAATTTTTTACGTCCGATAGTTCTCAATAATCGTAACATATGGTTCCAGCAAGATGGTGCTACAGCTCATATGGCAATTCTGCCGAATAATTTGAAAAAATGCAGATTTCGCGTGGCCACCTCGTTCTCCAGATTTGACTGTCCCAGATTTTTTTCTGTGGGGTTTCTTGAAGGAACGAGTTTACGTCAACAAACCACAAAATGTTGAAGAGCTAAAGCAGAATACTCGCACAGAAATTGCTCAATTGCAGTCAGAAACGTTGCGCAACGTAATGCAAAATGTATTGAGTAGAGCCATTAACTGCCAGCAGGAGAATGGACGCCATCTAAAAGATGTAATTTTTCATGCTTAGCTGAAAAAAAATTTATAATTTATACTTTAATTTGCAAAAAAAATTAAATAAAAAAATTTCAAAATACAAAAATTATAAGCATTTCAAATCAGTCAGTCCAAGTTGGCCCACTCTGTATTAGACTAAAATCTTTAATTTGCATATTTCGTATGTACGAGTATGTAAAAAAGTCTTGCCTGAAACGTTAAAATAAAACAGAGATTTGTGTTTGAATATAAAAATTAATTTTTTTTTGGTTATAAATCGTCAAATATGGCAGCCATGCAATACACCCCTTCAACATAAATATGAAGTTATTGAAGGATAAGGTTCGCTGAGAAGGAAAAAAGAAATAAAATTATGGGAAATAATTGTGTCGCATATTTTTTGTCATACTGTGGTTTCCAGTTATACCAATTAATGGTACAGCTTTAATGGTGTGGATGCCTGGCTTTTGTAAATAAAATAAAATATTGCGGTAAGACTGCCAAAAATATAGACACATGTACATACATATAATATAAAGTAAGAATTAAATTAAAATATTGTTTGATATTTTTAATCAACTTAATTTTTAAAGATGTCTGTTAACAATAAGAAAATTTAAAAATATATTTTGTGGCATGTTTACAAAATATAAATGCTTCCTTCCCAACACACTTTCTACACAGCTAGTTATTATTTGCAAGTGGCATTTGTAGTATTCATTTGTCTAATTCGTGTGCCATTTTAACGATTCCAGTTTGGCAGTGAGGCAACCAGAGGTTTCATTAGTGGTTACAAACCACTGTTCATACAATTCACTTAATTTTTTATTTTTTTCTTTTTTTGTAATTTAATTATTTCTGCACATTTTTGTGACCTTCATCAAATGCCATTCTCTTTTATTTTTCTAAAGTGTCATCTTTGTTCTTAAAGTAGCTTGAAACTTTTGCTCCATTCAGCCATTAAAGAGCATTTCATAAAAGTTATGAATGTTTTATTCTGTTGAAACAACTTTACGGGGATAATGCTAAATGTTATTACTTGAAAACTTTTTAGCATTTTTTTTTTCTCTAAAGAAAATAAATACGAGTACATACTTATAGATATATGTATATATTTTTTTTGTTTGCTCCTTGTTATTATAAACTTTCTGTTTTTAAAACCCAGACCAGTACCAACAATTTGTTTATTTAACAAAAAAATATGCACCAACTGCTGTTTTTGGCCAAAAAGCAATTTCATAAAGGAAGAAGTAAAAAATGTTTAAACAAACTTTTATATTTTGTTTTGGTAAAAAAAAAAGAAAAATTAATTTTTAAATGTTTAGAAGATGGTGGTCGAAAAGTTTTTATGTCAATAACAAATGGCAGCATATTTATTCGTTTGCCATGCTGTTTATGATTTCTGTATTTGAAGTAAAAAAAATAAAAGGAAAGATGAAATTTCTTTTTTTTTTTTGTTTTTCTTACAAAACAATTAGAACAACATTGAAATTTATGTACATTATTTTTTCTGGCTTCTATTTTCATCGCCCTACCTTTTGTCAAGTCTACTTCACAACATTAAATCACTGTCAGTGGAGCTGTTATAATAATGACGTATAGTGGTGGTTGGTTGAATCTTTGAATAGTTTATTCATTTTATCACATTTGGGCATCGTTTTCAAACCTTTTTTTTGGTAATTTTTTTTTGGTAATTTTTTTTCTTGCCAAACAGAGGTGGTCGGTTGGATTTGGATGTGATTTATACCCGTATTGTCGGCTTCACTTAATTATAATCGTAAAAATGTTTATAACAGTTTAATTAATTTTGAAAAGATAACTGCTAACCTCTCAGTAAAAGTCAAGAACATTTTAACTTAGAAAACGAGAAAGCACATTGCTGTAGGTGAGAATTGAGTGCAGTGTGCAGTAAGTAGTCCCAAGAATGGCGAGTAGTCCAAAGAATAAGAGATGACTCTCTATTAATAAATAAATATGAGAAGGTCTTGTCAATGAGTAGTTATATGCTTATTGGTATATACTGTTTTATGACAGTTTATTTCAGAGTTAAGAAAAGTACACACACCGTATAAAAATCTCGTACATGTAAACGAACAGTGGTCCTAAAAAAATTATGTATATTATTATTATTATTTTTTTTTTTAAGTTAAAATTAAAACCTACCACTGCAGTTTGTTTTTGTTCGTTGGTTAATAATGGAGTTCCTTGAAAATTAAAGCGAGGATCTAAATACAATCCTGAGATATATATATACATATATATATATATATATATATATTAACATATATTTTTTTCTTTGTTGCTGCCAATGAATTATATACATACATATTTTCATTTTAAAAATAAAAATTTTTGAAATAATTGCTGTTGTTTTCATTTACGTTTATCAGATTTTTCAAAAAATGTTCGTACATAAATGTACGTATTATTAACATTCATGTACTTTTTCCGTACACAAACATTTTCGTTCATGTACTTTTCTTGCCGTACACGTACAGTACATAATGTATAGGCAAAATTGAATCTGTCTATCGTACATGTACTTTATTATCGCGAACGTACACAAATTTAAAATATTCGTACACTCGAACCTGTGTGTTTGAAGTGTGTTATAATCGGACAGTACGTGAACTTCTTAAGTTCGTGTACAAAATTGAATATTAAAAGGAAACACACATAAATGTTATGAAAATAAAAATATGTGTTGGTTGCTTTTGAACAGTACGCTGAACGTTTGATGTGTGTACTTTCTGAACCATGGTTTATTTGAATTGATAGCATGAGTCTGTCTCGATTTTGCATTGATGCGAATCAGCTGTTTCTGTTTTCTTAAGATTTTGTAGCAACAGCATTTTATCGGCTGTTCCGATAGTCTAGTGATTAGTATGCTAGTATATCAGTGCGAGGTTTTCTAGGTTCAATTCCTAGCACAGACTCTGGTCTGTATGACGGTAATGAAAGTTTTTCGCGACAGGTATCGGAAAATGACCATAAATTTGGACCCAAGTGAGCTGAAACCTTTCTTTACGTTTATTTTTTAGCAAACTGCCGATCTAGGTTTCTTTTTAGTTATGCGTATAAATATATAAAATGGCTGAGCCTGTTGTGTTTTTTTATAATATAATTAAAGAAGGAAACTACTGAAAAAGTGAAACAAAATGTTTTCCTAGTTTTTAGCAATCCAGTAGAACTTTCGAAGACAGCATTGGAAAGCGATGTATTATTTAAAAATTTTGCAGATTTATAAAACAGAACCATTTGAATGAAGAGACATTCCACATGCTGTTGGACATTCTTCAAATGCACTTGGCTCCGTCATATATTTAGCAAAAGGCGTTATTAAAAATCAACTTTGTGGGTGGCGATGACTCAAGTAGTCTGCACGTTGACTACAAAACTAAAACAGACCTGGGTGTTCAACCCCAGTTTCAGACTAAAATTATTTAAAAAAAAAAACTTCGCATTTTTCTGATGTGCATTAGTGTGTCTTTGCGTGTCGGAAGGTTTCAGTAGTGAAGGCATAGTCATTGGTCTCTGAACAATACCGGCTTCAGCTGATAGAAATCTACAATCCTGTCAGCACGCCCTCCTTCGTCGGTATTGTGTAGCACCGGCAAAGTAAAATAATAATAAAAAAAAATGGCTACTAAACCAAAGCCTCAATACTGCTATAAACATAGAACGTGCAAAAAGCAGAACTGTCGTTTCTCTAACTATCCCTTTCCTCTAGTTCCAGCACAATGCTTCGCATGTGTAGGAGTCATCTCCTGAGTGCTGGTCCCAGATAAAAAAAAAAAAAACTTTATCTATATCGAAAAAACTTGGTGATATAGCGCTGTTTAAGGACTAAGACAGCTCCTGCCTAAGAGATTCAACTATCACGTTTAAGTATGCCATTAAATTCACATTTCGTGGACATGATTTGAAACCACAAAAAGATGTTCTTTGCAAAGAATTTTGTGATTTTAAAACGTTTTCAAATCACTTGGTTAGTTTTACGACAATTACACGGCGAATTTTATAATAAAATATTTAAACAAATTATACAGTGTATTGTTTTTTTTATTAATTTTCTTCAACAATTTGACATAAAAACAAAAAAATATTTTTATTTATCTTTATCGCTGTTGAAAATGTTATTTTCTTTATTGCTTTGTAACAGAGTTGAAATAAAGAAATTAGCTGTTTTCTTGTGTTCGATTCAAATAACACAAACATAGTGGCATTTCGTCTTCTTAATTGATTATCCAATATTTAATATAAGCAATTACCTGCAACATTTTCTTTTTAAACTAACTAAATTCAAGTATGCACAATTAAAATACGAATAAATGACATGTAGGAATTACAAAATATTGTTTATTATTCGAAGAAATTCATCTCTGTTGCTCGCCCTATGGATTAGTTGACCTTTGGTCCTCAAACCTGTCCAGTCTCTAATATTTCGTAACCCAGACATTTGTTTTCTTCTGATGTTTCTTCTTCGTTCTACTCTGCCCTTTACGATCAATTGCAACCGTTCATATTTAGCTTCGCTAATAATGTGTTCGAGATACGCTGTTTTAGGTTTTTTTTTTACAGTTTTAAGACTTAGTGATCTTTCTGCAGCCTGTTTAAAACTTCGATGTTGGATACTTGATCAGTACAAGGTAATTTTAATATACGACCATAATATCGCATTTCAAAAGCTTCCAAAGAACCAAACATAACCTTTCATTAAATCAGAAAAACATTTCGCATTTTGTCTGCTGTGCATTAATGTGTCTTTGTGCCAGTTGTTGTCGGAACCAGTTGTTGAGTGGCGAAGGCGTAGTCATTGGTTACTGAACTGTACCGCCTTCAGCAATCCACACAATCATCAAAACGCCCTCCTTCATCGATATTGAGTAGCAACAGTGAAGTAAAATTGACTACTAAAACGAATCTTCCAAAGTAATACGTCTCCTTGATATCAGAAGCGCTTCAACACTGCTATAAAACAAAGAACGTGCAAAAGCAGATTTGAAAGATAGTGAAGCTTCACCTCCTGTTATTTCTCCTGCTATCCCTATATACAGGGTGTCTGGTAGCAGATTTATATTTTCAAACTCAAATAAAAAATTTAATAATTGACACAAAGTTTTATTAAGAGCATTCAACGATAGAATGGAAATGCGGATTTTATTTTTTAAAGAGCATGTCATCCAGATCCTTCAGATTCTTTTTTAAAATTTCATGAATAATCGCTCTTGGAAGTCCCAGTGAGGCAGCTCTTGTCCGTATTGAAAGTCCGGGATTTTCACGTAATGTGCTTTCAATCAGTTCAATGTTTTCGGGAGTCCTTCAAGATCGACTGGGCCCTGCCCGTGGGGCATTCATAGCCAAAGCAGTTTCGCGTAATCTCTGCACCATTACACTCACAAAGTTTCTTGTAACCAATATCCAAGATATTAGAAATGTTTAAGCCGTTCAATAAGTCTAGTAATAACATGTATGGCACAGCCGGCTTATTATCATGTAATTGTCCTCATCTGGATTTACATTGAGACCAAAATTGTTACAAATCTATAAAGCACAACTATTTAGTAGTCCCTTCAAAATTTTTCACGTCTCTGAATTATTTACTTATTTTTTTTCCTTTTTTTTTATAATTTTTGATAATAGAAGATGTGAAATCATGAAACGTTGAAATCATCACAGTGAAGTAAAATACTTCAGAAACAATGAGAAGAAGTGTTCCCTTTTACAGCAGCAGTATGAAAAACTACGTACAACAAAAGATGTCAAGAGCAGGTTGCAGAAGATAACATTGATTAATCTTCTGTCCACTCTTTGAAATCTCATCACTTCTAAAACCTCAGTTAACATTATTGCATACGGCAATTTCAAAAAAAAAAAAACCACTCCCTTCCCTAACAACTGGCAAACGGTGGCACAACGATGGAAAGGAATTATTTTCAGCAACAAAATACACCATCATCAGCAGCAGCAGCACCACAAAACCACAAGAATGTTGTTGTGTGCAATATGCGATGAAAAAAAAGACAAGATAACGAATAAAAGGCAATAACGTTGGATTTTCAATATTTGCAGTATTTTCAATGAAAAAGTATATACAAATATTCTGAGGTGTAAGCAATGGCTTCTATTGTCCGTGAACTTAGTGCTACTTTAGGGGGAACTAGAGATGACAATTTCCAGCAGCGTATACACTTAGGCAAACATGAGTTTTTCATTTACGTTTTTGGCAGCTTAACAATTATTAAGGACATCATATTTTAAAGTTTAATATCCTTAAACTAAGGGAGTTTAATTAAGGCCGTTGGTTTTCAAGTACTTACTCACTCATTTAGGTGCACACATTTTGTACAGCTTTAACCGTAAAGCTGGAATTAACTCTTCCAATTGCAAATTGTTTGCAGAATTAGTAAACCAACTGATTCTATAACGATTTTTTTCACTGCCAACTTTTAATTTTCTTCTCTCTGTGCCAGGAAAGTTATAAATTATGTTGGGTCATTGTTATGTTGAAATACTCATGCACACTTGCAGACATTTGCAGTTCGCTGAAAATTTAGTGGTCTCCAGAGTGTAGTTTAAGTTGTTGATTTTATTTTCTTTTTAAATGGCAGAGAAATTTTATTGTTCAAATTCTTACGAAATCAGTATGTACTTTAATTCGAAATGTCCTTTAGTGTTGCCCTCCCCTTAGCAAACATAGTGATGCATAAAGTATACTATAAAAGAAATCAAAAGATCTTTTTAAAATTACGCTGATTAATGTCTTTGTAGTGGGAGGAAAGGATTCAAGTAGGAGTAAGAAAAAAATAATAATTCAGATCTGATAAATAAAAATAACATTTTAAATATTTTTTATAATTGACACTGAATTTCTGTGACCAATCTTACAGATTGCAGATGCAACTCTTTAAAAAAGGAAAATTGCATTCATTTATTCTACAAGGTGGGGCAAAAGTCATCACCCTATAGGAAAACGCTATAACATCCTTCCCATAACCTAATTTCCTAGTTCCAGCACAATGCATCGCATGTGTAAGGAAGGGTCATCCCCTGACTGCCGGTCCAAGAGAAAAAAAAAATGCCGCCAAATAAACAAACGGGGAATACAAATCGACGAGCCATGAATTGGTCTAATCTGCAAGAACGCAGAATAATTGTTTAAAAATTTTTGTGCAACAATACGTCGGTTGTGTTGGCGCAGCGTGAATTTCGTCGCAGATTTCCTGGCTGTCCGAGGGCAATCGAAATCATAACTATTTCAAATAACAATTTGGCAATAAGTTGATATCGAGAAATTGACCTGTTAATTCGCCTACCCAGTTCGACACTTCGACATCGATCGACTATTTCACAAAGTCAAGTGAAGTCATTGAAGTCACCGATGAACCACCAACAATGGACGCCTTCAATGTCGGCATATTGTACATGTTATTCGAGAATTGTTGCAGTGACCGAAATGCCAAAAATCATATTCTAATGAAAAAAATTTTAATTTAAATCAAATCTTTTTTATGTTATTTTTTAAAAATTTTTAAATATAATAGAGTCACATACAATCCACAGCAACAAATTATACACTTTAAAGTAAATTAAATCTCCAGTGCTCTGGAGAGGTCGCGTGTTGGTCCACTTCGAACCAAATTAAATTTCAATGGAAGCCATTAAGGATATATGTATATCGGTTGGTTTATTTAAAATTGAAGAAAAAAATTGGTGATCAAAGCCAAGGGGTTTGGCGCGAACGGAGCTGGTTGGCTCCGTTTTGTTACTTCTAACAGTCTACAGTATCGAGAAAACTTCTTAAAATGATATTTTCCTTAGGAAAGATTAATATACTAATATTATTTATTAGGGCAGACACTATAAAACAGAATTAATGGGATGTGCCAACCACTCATTTCAACTGTGAGTAACAAGACCACACGAATGTTCAATTTTAACAACTGCTATTTAAGCAAAATATTTTGAGAAAAAGAATATGAGAATATGAAATAGTACTATTAAGAGTTTCTTTTAACAGCAAATTCTTCACATCCTAAAAATAAAAACAAATAATTCCAATAAATGATTTAGAAGAAGCGAAATTTATTGATCAGATTGTTTATTTTTAACGTTGTAGAGACTTCCCCGTATGGTTAGAATTGTTATTTATACCTACCTTATACCTCATTTAATTCGTGTTGATACTAAAAGTCTGCGCAAAACCACTTGGTTGTTTGTCAACACTGAAGACTATGCTGCAGTGTATATGATAATACTGTTTAAAATCTGATTATTGCACACTACACCATATAAAAACTTAAGCGAGCGCACACAATAACAATACAACAAAAAAAAATAAAGTGTGTTTGTTTTGTGTTTGGCCGATCAATAGCACGACCTGCCATTTATTCGTGTATTTGTTTATTCGTCAAGCAATGATGTCTTGCAAAAATGTTATGTGCGATAGTAGTTATTGTTGTTCTTTGCAGTTTTAATTTTTTTCTATACATGCCATAACTGTGTTCAACTTGTTACTTATCAGCTATGTTCTCTCATTGTTTATTATTGTTGTTGGCACACATTGTGTGTGTCATGCAAAATAAGAAGTAAGTGCACTGAAGTATTTGCTAAAAAATAAAATGTCTTAAATAGCATTCAAGACAACATTTGCAACTCTTTAGTTGATACCAATTCGAACCATGCTATACAAATACAATAGAAGCCATACATCGGTTCGTTGCTCTAAAATTTAACAAAAGATTGGTGATCACAGGCCAAGGGTTTGGCGCGAACGGAGCGGAGCTGGTTGGCTCCGTTCTGTTACTTCTAACAGTCTACAGTGTATCCAGAAAACATTTTATGATGATATTTTCACAGGAGGCTTAAATACTAATGTATGGTAGGTACTAACGCGAAAACCACAATTAATGGGATGTGCCAACCACTCATTTCAACTGTGAGTAACAAGACCACACGAATGTTCAATTTTAACAACTGCTATTTAAACAAAATATTTTGAGAAAAAGAATATGAGAATTATTATTAGTATTATTAAGAGTTTCTTTTAACAGCAAATTCTTGACATCCTAAAAATAAAACAAGTAAGAGTGCTATATTCGGCTGTGCCGAATCTTAGATACCCTTCACTGGCTCCCTTTATTTCTGAAATTCGCCTGAATTGCCGGATAGTCGTTTAGTAGTGCCTAATTTTTACTTAATTGTTGGATCTGGTTCAAAGGACCAGACCTTTTCGTTCAATATATAACTTCAAACAGCCAAGTCATCATGCAAACCAAATTTCACCGTAAAGCTACCAAAAACGAATATTGTGATGCATTTGTGGCTTACGCCATTCTTGCGTGATCAGATCTTTAGAGGAATACACTTATTTTCAAAACTATTGTTTTCTTCCAGCCATATGCTTGTTCTTATTTTTAATTTTTGTATATTTCTATTGAATATATTTTTACAATATATTGGAAACTAAATCACATTGCACGAATGATCCCAATTTTTTAGAAGAATTTTTATGCACCAAACAAGCGCTTTTCATTTCAAATGGAAATACGAAGCAACGAAAAAAAAATTTATTTTCTTTACACATCCTTCCTTAAGTTAAATTAGGCACAACTGTTGTTCCTTTAGATGAGCTATGAATGTTTGTTTTCTAAATTAAAAAAAAAAAAAATATTTTGACTTTTTTTACAATTAATGTGTATCAAAAAATTATTAATTTATATAACCAGTAAAGAAAGAAGCGCAAGGTCTGAGGGACACCTATGTTTCGAACTCATTCAAAGAAATTTGCTACTCAACAACTTGCTCTTTGCTAGCTCATCCATCGACCTCATTAAATTCAGAGTCATTAAATCAGTGAAAGGCCTAAAGAATTTTTTCAGTAGCCCATATGTATACATGTATGTACACAAAATAATAAAACAACAAAGTTATGAACATAAAGAATGCCATAAGCTCCCTATAGGAGTGAGCGAAACAATATATGTATATGTTTATAGATAAGAATGTAAATCAGAGACCGCAAAACACCGCACATGTGCGAATGCTATTACACTAATAAAGAGGGCATGCAGCCATAAATGTAAAATAAAAATAAAAACTCACATTCAATGCCATTGGCTCGCATACATAATCCGCCATTGTAGCAATGTCAGCATTTTCACTGTTAGATTTAATATTTTCTTTCGTTAAGCCGATGCGACACGTATTAATATCCGCGGCAATATTTGTATTAGTGTGCGTTAGTGTTCAAAAAACAGTCACACATAGAGACGTAAGACGTAAGAAAACATTCGACCTTTTTTGAAATTTTGTAAAATGTTTTTTAACAGAAATTGTAAAAATAAAATTATTTATCATAAATTTTTTTGGTGTAGCGAAGAACAATTAAGTCTTTCCTACTACGTATTTTAACAATCATACCAATCAATTCAATTCAACTTGTCTCAGTTTTTTGTTTTTTCTTTACATGTAAAATTTTAAATATATATGTATGTACATATAAATAAAAATCGGATAATCATCTGTATGTCCTCTATCCCAACATTATTTCGTGGCAACACTGTTCGTCAAAATAAATTTTTTTTTTTTGCATACTGAAATGCTCAAAAAGCAATGCTACTACTCTTTCGCATGAATGTACATACATATTTATAAAATTAGCAAAAAAGAAGGAGGAGGTTTGGCTTCTAAAAAATTGTGTATAAAAACTGGCACCATGAGTTTATGAGTGCTAAGAATGTATTTGTTTCATCAGACTCTGCCCAGTCAGCATTTTAATTATATTAAACATTCGAGTCTCTTTTATTCTTCTTCGCGATTAAATTAATCATTTATGCGCACGTTTCTGAATCGAAAACGACTGTTTTGTCGGTAGAAAATGGTACCCTAGATACGACTCTTCAAAATGAGTCTTTTATGACTCGCGCTTCTGACTCATTTTCGAGGCAGTTTGCAACAGTACTTACAATCAATTACGACACTTTTTCAAGCCATCTTACAGTCATATTACTAGCCGTTAGTGAGTCTTGTTTTATTTGGTATAACATAAAGAAAGTATATTCTTTTATTTTTTTCATTATTTATTTATTACTCTTTAATTTGATCAACTTTTATTGTTCTTTGCACCATGAACTTACCACACAAATAAACATAAATTCACAAAACTCATTTCTTTCAAAATCAGTAAGAAAATTTGTCCCGTTATAAACAGTAGCAAAAACCATAAGAAACAATTTTTCATCGTCAAGATGCGCTAAATATAACTCCAAAATAAAAATAAAAATTCTTAATACAGTCACATTCCGGGCATCTACATGATGAATTTATGATTGCGCACATTCTATACATATTGTTTGCGTTTGTTAAACAAGTCGCTTTCCAAGCATTTGTCGGATTCATTTTCGGGTCTTATTTTGAGCGCACAACTGATTAATCCGTTTTTAGTCATCTGAGGTAGTCTTAAAAGACTCAGTTTGGTGATTTCTTTCAAAACAATCTTCCAAATGCTGACTGGGTGGTCACTGAACAATACCGGCTTCAGCTGATAGCAATGCACAATCATATCAGAACGTCCTCCTTCGTCGGTATTGTGTAGCACCGCCGAACGTGCAAAAGCAGAGCTGTAAAATAATTAATTAAGCTTCTTATAGTTCCAGCACAATGCATCGGATGTGTAGGGGTCATCTCCTGAATGCTGATCTTGGATAAAAAAAAAAGAAAAAAATACGAGAATAGATATGACTTTATTCTTAGCAATAAGTTATCACAATTTTAAGGCGTTATTCTTTCGTTTTTTATATTCGTAATAAACATATTTGACAGCTGCCAAATGTCAGAGTTGCTACTTGCACAAAACAAAAGAAATTACACACTATTTAAAAAGTGCCTTCTTACTGAGACACCTTTTATTAAACAGTTTTAAATTAAATACGTGATTATTTTCCAGTTATAGTTGTTCATTTAAATAAGAATATTATTGTAAATAATAATAACAGCAAAAAATAACACCTTAAATCTAATAATTTGATTTGTTATTGCTTCATTTCCTAGAAAAATAAAAATTAAAACTTTAAAAATTTTATTAATATCAGCACAAGTTAAAGGTTGGAAAACGCAATTAATATTGTTCCCGGCAGATTTTCAGTGCGATATAATTTAAAGTAGCTGTAAGGACTTTATAAACAACCTCCACTACAGTATGTTTTAGTCAATGAGCGACAAGAACAACTAAATTCTTGTCATACTTGTTTTATTATTCACAGCAACAGCAGCAACAACAACAAAAAATATGTTCACAACTGATGTGTAATTTGAAAACTACATTCTTCTCATTTGCTTGTTTGTGTGAAATTTTCCAATTTTTCTATTCATTTCCATTTGTTATGTTAAAATTTGAAAATGTAGAAAATGATTGTTTTCGCAGTTACGCATCCATATCCATGGAATGTTTTATTTCTTTATTAATGAGTAGAATTTTGAAGTTTTCGGCGGTAGTAATTTATTTTTGACATTTGAATTTGTTAGAGTAGGCGTGTGTGTGTGTGTTTGACTGTGTGTGAGTAATTGAGGAAGTTGTTTTGTAGATGCAGATGTTGAAATTGTCGGAAGTAATGATTTTCTTGTAATGAATAACTTATATTATATGTACAGTGGTAATAAGTAGTTTTTTGTTTAGTTTTTCAAAGTCACGAAACATTAGAGTATCCTGCATATAATAGTATACACAAGAACTAGAGTGTATTTGGGATTTCCGTGGATATCTGGCAATATTATCTGCCTTATCTGCCGCTGGGAGCGCAAAGTAAACAACAACATGTACTCGATCTGTACTCGCCATATGTAGTTCTCAAATCTCTGAATGGAGCTGAACACAGCTCCGATGTGTCTTTAGCTGCCTAATCTTGTTCGGCCGTTTATTATCTTGTTCGGTGACTATGTTCCGAGTAGGAATTGGGTGAGCTTCTGCAGTGAGAGTGTTTGTAGACCCTCATGACCAAGTGTACATGTGTTCAAGGGCCTGCTCTTTCTGTGTACCGCTGCCACACTGATAGAAAAATCGTTCATTCAGACAATGAAACGCATTCGTTAAATGTTATGCCTGATATTATTAAAGATTTTCATAAATGCAATGAAAGGTTTCATTATATAAACGATTGCTGTGAATTT
Source organism: Dexiosoma caninum (assembly GCA_963924685.1). Taxonomy (NCBI): domain Eukaryota; kingdom Metazoa; phylum Arthropoda; class Insecta; order Diptera; family Tachinidae; genus Dexiosoma; species Dexiosoma caninum. Next base: position 14,596,220 of record OZ004727.1, read on the forward strand.
ATGCTTTTTGCAAACTCTCGATTTGAATTGACCTCTACATTGTTGAAATGAATTTTTTTTCTACGATTTTTGACAAATATAATATAATATTTAATTTATTGCTTTAAACACTTAATTAAGTTCAATCATTTTTCCACCCACAAATTTTAATATCTTAATTTTTTTTTTTGTTTTTTTACCTAAAAGTAGAATAGCATTCATATATTTTATTATATATATGAATGCTATCGTTTATTCGTTATGTTTTCACACTTAAAAATTCTCAAATGGTTGTGGGAAGTTTTTGTACATAAACGTGAAAACCTAAACCAGTGATGGCAATTTATACCTTAACATAATGCGATTTTATGATTTATATTTATTCCATGTCTCACTGCGAAACAGTGTTGCGAGAAAAACTTATGTTGAAAAAAAGTCTTTTTCAAAAAATTTGCGTATACGTAGGTGGGCGTTCTATCAAATTTCTGTTTTTCTTATGTTTCTGTTGGCTTTTTTCATGCAAAAACCGATTTGCATAAAAGTAGATTTCAACAGTTTGAATATGAAAAAAAAAATCATCGAAATACATGAAACGGTTCCCGAGTTATGAACGTGGACTTTGAAACAAATTAACCTTTTAAAAATAGGTCAACAACTCCGAAGTCTTTACAGATAGGAAAATTAAAATTGGCACGTTAGCAGAGCTTGCGCTTTTTCTACAATATGTACAAAACTGATGAACGCAATTTAAAATTTCCAAAGGCAAACTTGTTGCTTTTGTTTTACAGATGAGTACAGTATTTAACGGATATAAGAAACTCTTATATACGAAAAAATCGCTTAAAAGAAAGTATTTCGAAAACACCACGTATTTTGCTTTATTTTTAATAGAAAAAAGTGTTTATATAACAAAAACGTTTATAAGAGAAAAACTGATAGACGAAAGTTTATCTTAACACTAAAGACTAAAAAAGTATGTAAAAAAAAATTTTTTTAAGAAATTTTTTTATAGACGCCAACTCTGCATATTATAAAACTTGAAGAGATGAATAACATGTATTTTGTTGTGTACAGTTTTATAAGTCAAAAGTTTTTTGTAAAATAAAATCTCGTTTTGAATTATGCGAATGTACCTTCATATTTTTATTTTATACTTTATTTTTTTATGCTATATCCAATAAAATGTTTAAACTATATAATATCATTGTTTTTTAATTATTAAAGACGATGAACGTTTCTGGAATACATACTTATTTATTTATTTTATAACATAAAAAATATTGTTTCCGTATCCATAAATATCGTCTATAAGAAAATACTTTCTTATAGGCAATAAATTCTTATAAGAAAAAATCGGTTATAAGAAAAAATTATGCTGAATTTTTGTAGTTTCTTATATCCGTCAATTACTGTATAATTTTTGCTCTGTATGAGCTGATGGTGCCAATGTTATGATTAATAAAAAAGAGACTTTTGTAGGGCATTTTATAAAAAGTAATTTCAATGTACAGTCAACTCGCCATAATATGAACTAATTAAAACCAAGTGTCCCATTTAAATATATTTTTCCCTTCAAAGTTTCTTAAGCTTTTTATTCTATGTCTTTTGTTTATTGGATATACATATAAGAAGAACAATTGAAAAAACTCTAAAGCAGCGAAATGTTTTACGCATTTTCCCAAAAATTTAGATAACGCGTAACGGGCGAGTTTTACCTCTCAGCTACTCATTTACATATTTCATAACAGTTATATATTTAATACCTAATTAATATTATTACTATTACTACTTAATATCTTAATAATACTTATTCGTAGAAAATTACAACACATAATCCTACTACTCTAAATTGCAACTTTGTAAAAATGAATGATGGGAGAAGAAAAAATAAAAGTCAGTTTCGTTACTGCCATGCAAATGCGTGCATTCTAAAAAAAAAATACAAACTTAACAATAACTTTTCGACACTAGAAGTTCTAACAAAAATTACAGAACATGGATACTAATTAACAATATAAAATAAAATTTTTTCAAGACGACCCACAGTGCACTGTTTTTGTGTCTGTTTCAGATAAAATTATTTCTGTTTCTTATTTACTACGTTAATGCATAGTCGAGTAGAAAACCTCCTTGAAGCTTATTATTTCCAAAATTAAAACATATTTTCTATTTAAGCAGCTAAGCAAAAAATAACTTTAAGATGAACGTTATACAAACAGTCGAGAAAGTTTTCTTGCATTTATATATTTTTTTAAATTTATATATTTTTTGTTTGCTGAAATTTAAATTTACAATTTACTGCATGCAATATTTTGTTTAATTTTTTCAAGCATTTTAGATGTTTATCAATTGATAATAAATTTCGAAAAGTTTAATGTGTATACAAGAGATGGAGACGTCATCCAAACAAATCATATTCGATTTATTGAAATATGTTTGTATTGACAAGAACGAAGATATTTATCTCTAATTTCTAATAATCATTCGATAGTTATTTAATCATTAATTTTACAAGCCATTAACATTTATACAATATACTCAAAAATATCATGTACATATGTATGGACATGTCAAGCCATTTATATTCATACTCGTATATGCACAAGTATACAGGAATACAGAGATACTAGATACATGTAGTTAGTTGTCTTACCTTTATGCAATATATGACTTATACAAGCCAGCTAGTATAAATGCTTGAAAATTACCCAACGATGAGTAAGAATAACAAAGTTATTATAATAAAATTCAAAGGCATTATCTTAAGTAACCCAGAGTGTATACAGATGCAACAAAAAAACGAACAAAAAAACGAAAAATAAAATGTATTAAATTGGTGAATGTTCAATGCAGAGTATAAACTACAATATGTTGGGTGCATGAAAGTGTGTGTTTTATTGTGTTCTCTGAGCGTTGAACGCACACAGATGCATATTTATCTGTATCTGTATGTGAATATAAGCAAATGATCTCATAAATGCATGCTTAAAAAACGCAAATATTTTTCAATAGTAATAAACAATAATTGACTTAAACATTTATTTCAATAAGCCAGCGATTCGTAATACTGCAATTTTCAGCCACTTGGCATGGCTCTTGTAAAATCTCAGTAACCTCCAAGTTCTCCTCATATCAAAGCAAAGCCAAAGAGCCCTCACCATAGCCACAAGTAGAGGCTATACTGACATCTATTCCAGGACATCTTCCGCGTATGTAAGAAATTAATAATAATAAACAAACAATGAAAATGTACCACTATATGAAAAGTAGAGAGATGTCAGAGAACATAAAAGCTGTTCTATGCTAGTGCAGCTTCAGCAACTGTCATCTCTCTCACAATCCCTTTTGTCTTGTAACAGCACAATCGTATACGTAGGGGTCATCCCCGGATTGCTGTTCCAATGTAATTTTTTATTTTTTTTTTAATTTAAAGGTTTCATTTGTTGTGCTCTTGCATTTATTTATATTGTGTTATGAATTTTATAATATATAGTTTGTTATTAAGAAATTTTTATTATTTTAAATAAAAAAAAAAAACAACTAAAGCAAATAGGCCTCACTGATATTGCTCTCGATCTCAAACTTAACAAATTGTGTATGACAAAATAAAAACATGAACTCAGTTCATTGCAATGCAGCCGTGTAAATCCGTAGTAATTGGGGTTGCTGATGGCGAGTAGTCAGCGTGTTGGCTCTGCAACCAGAAACACCCAGGTTCGATTCACAGCCAGGTCAAATCAGAAAAATGGTTCTTTTTTTGAGCCAAGTGTACCAAATTAGCAAGACATTATGAAGAGATCTACAAGATTTATATTTTATATTTAAACCAGGGATCCGCAAAACAGCGGAATGCTCTCACAGTAATAAAGAGAGCATGCGGAGGTAATTTTAGTTTTTGTTGAATACACACTTTATGCTATAAACACAACTGGGACGAACGACGAATTTTTCGTAACGAATATTCGTCATTGTAAATAAAACACATTTGTGTAAATGAAAATACACACAATATGTACGTTGGACGAAATACGTCGTGCACAACGAACTTTGCAATAGGTTTATTTCTATTTCTTACGCCGACGAATGACGAATAAATTGGTGCAGAGTGACCGTTTTTCTTTTACATTTTTTAGTGTATAGTAAATAAATTAACTTTTTGCTTTAAGAATTGTTTTCTTTTTTTATTTACAGGACATAAATTCAATAACCGCTTTTTTAATTATATACAGTATTGTTTTAATTCGTTTTTGTCATTATTTTATCTTCTCATATCAATGTTTTTTTTTTTGTTGAAATATGGTCACACTGTCACCTGCTAAATGTAAACAACAATGTATTAGAAAATTCATTAATTAATGAAAATTGGTGGAATTTGATTGAAATAAAAGTTTCTACCATCATGAACATGATGTTTATAATTTTAATAAGGGGCTCAAAACGTAAAATGTTTTTGTTCATGTTTTAAGAATTTTTATTTATTTATGTATATAAATAACATATAATTTTAAATGACATTAACAGCTGTTATTTTCGCTCTAATTGTGTCTTATTCGACGAATTTACGCAACGAATTCTTCATCGTTGCTGTGCGAAGTTCGTCATTCGTCACAATTGTGTTTATACCATTAGTCTTGTGTGATTATTCAAGCAAGTAGATTCTGTATTCGTACGTTACTTGAAAACCAAGGCTGCCAGTTTATTGTTAATTATTGATATGAGCAGATTGTGTAGTATTTTTTTTTTTTACTAGACTCTGCAATATTGAATTAATACGAGCATGATTTTTCATTTGCCGAAAATTACTTCGGTAAAGCTGAGTGCTTAGTATGCCAACGCACTGTGATGCCTAATTATAAATATTTCATAGGTAGACACTATGGTTTATGTCATATATAAAATAAATATAAACGACATTATTTAAAAATGTGATGTTATGCTTAGTTTTTGAACGTACATATATTTTTCTTTAGCGTTTTTTTAAAATGGGAATAAGGAGGCAAAACTTAAAAAATGTAAATATTATATTGCATTTGTTTCTTTCCGACTCTGCTGTCCCTTCCTATCAATTTTATATTAATAACTGAAAAATAAATGTAGTGTCATACGGGCTTCAATAACAATTATAATTTATATATAACAAAAGTAGAAATTTTTTTTGGAATTTTTTGTACACGTGTTTCAGGGCACCAGTAAATAATTTACATACTGACAGCATTACTGGAATGAACGAAAAATAATTACGCTCAAAAACAAACAACAAAAACAAGCATAAATTGTGAATGTATGTGTCTGGGGACCCCCGATTTAAACTCACTAAAACCCGGCATGTTTCGCTACACCTATTTAATAGCTTCGCTGTAAGGCACTAACAAACAACACTGGCTGATGATTTGTACTGGTCATAAAGTTACTCAGACCAAACACAGAAACTTTTACTGCAACTGTTCTCAAGATATACAAAAATAAATATTTTCATTAACTGAATTTATTTTGGGAATATCTCTTTATATATGATTCTAATTTTGAAATTGTGGTTTTTCCCGTTAAAAATATGTGAAATGTATTATTACATACTTTATGATATTCTCATATTTTTTCGGGAAAAAGCACAATTTTGAAATTGGAATCATAATGAAATATTTACTTTATAATAAACGTGGCAACACCCAGTTGGATTTTTTTAAATTTATATCGCCTCGATATACAGAGAGATACTGTGAAAATTTCAAGAAAATCGGTTCAGCCGTTTTGCTTTCCATACAGCTACATGACATTTTTTTATACTCGTATAAATTTAAATTTAAACATATATATAATATTTTTTGATATATATTTATTAAGCCTGAGGTCTTTTTTTTTTTTTTTTTTTTTTATTTTAATTTTTATTATTCGATATTTCTTATAATATATTTATTATTATATAGATATTATTCCTGATGATGTTCACAAGCTGTTAACGAAATATCGAATAATAAAAAACAAAATAAAATAAAAAAAAAAAAAAAAAAAGACCTCAGGCTTAATAAATATATATCAAAAAATATAATAAAAAAGGTCAATTAATAATATAATTAAAATATATTAATATATAATATAAATAAAATTTAATATTCACTAAAATAATAATTGTACTATAGTTTCAAAAAACAAATTCACTGAGTATTTACCAATAAAACGAGCAATGAAAACTGTTTGTTGGAAAATTTTGACCCATGAGTATAGGAACTTAAAAATAAATTAAAATATGTTAAAATAATTTTCTTATGTTCGATTGCACGTGCTGCTATTCAGGATAATCTTTTTCTTGGACCAGTGTTCAAGGGATGTCCACTATGTATGCAGTAATGCCTTGCCTTGCAACGAGCTGGAATAAAAACATATAAACAGCTTGGGAAATTCTGAATTTTTCTTGTACTTTTGGCCTCTTAATGTTTCTCATAATTATAATGTTGATGTTTCTTTTCCCCTTCTTTTATCATACAAATGATAATTCGAGTAAGTATGCATAATGTTTACTTACATGAATAATTTAATTAATACCATTGAAATCGCATTTATAATAAAGTAACGAGAAAATGCCAGCATAAAGATTACGATTACAAGTCAGTAGACATTGCCCAAACTAGAGTTGTTAAATTAGTCGAATGAGAATGTACAACAGACATGAAATAAATGTATAGGAATTTTCTTGGAAAAAGAAAAAAGGAGAATTTTTAATCGCGTTTGGGTCTGTCTCCTTCAGCCTCCACTAATATAATTAAAGACGTTGCTGTACATGGCATTAGAGTAAGAACTTTGGGAAGACATCAGTTTGAGGATTCTGCATTGGGGAAGGTTTTCGATAAGAAGCTCGTTAGTTTCCTTGAAATAATCCGCGATATGCAAGGTCGACTGGGTGATTACTTATGGCCCACCGTGTACATGGTTATAAAAAACATTTTTAATATCAATGACAAAAAATGTTCATTTCCTTTCAAAAATATTCTCTTTTTGTTTTTCTTTTTCTTTAACAAAAAATGTTTTTATTAAAACATTTTATTATTTGCTGACGATGCTCTAACTATTTGTTAGCGAAATACAGGCCTGTTCTGCTAACCACTTTTTGTCAAAGTGATTTGAAATCACGGAAATGGTGTTCTGCATATAAAAATTTTAATAATCTCGTGACTTGAAATCGTCAGCTAAATTACTGACGATTTGAAATCACTTGCTTATTTTTTCTATGTATTTCGTTTATAATTCAATAAAAATGCTATAATATATTTTTTCTTAATACTTTTTTTAACCTTTTTTATTATTTTAACAATCAATTTTTTTATTAACTGAATTTATTTTGGGAATATTTATTTATACATATGATTCTAATTGTGCTTTTTCCCTTATAAACTATATGTGAAATTTATTATTACATACCCTATGATATTCTCATACAGTATGAAAAATATCATAAAGCATTTTATTACAAAAGTAACTCAAAAATTGAGGAGGAAAGCATATCCATATAGTACTATTTCGCTAACGCTTACTTAGCTCGTCAGTGGATTTTTCCCAACGTCTGAATATAAACCCAAGATCTATATGTTTAAAATTCAATCAATCAAACGAGAATTGTTTGAATATCAAACATACAAACCAAAAAATCTATAAACAAAAACATAGCAATCCATGAGTTTACTTTTATAACATACTCACATTTCTATTTTTAGCTTTTTTATTCTCATCTTATTTTTTATTATCATCATGAGAATAAAAAAGCTAAAAATAGAAATGTGAGTATGTTATAAAAGTAAACTCATGGATTGCTATGTTTTTGTTTATAGATTTTTTGGTTTGTATGTTTGATATTCAAACAATTCTCGTTTGATTGATTGAATTTTAAACATATAGATCTTGGGTTTATATTCAGACGTTGGGAAAAATCCACTGACGAGCTAAGTAAGCGTTAGCGAAATAGTACTATATGGATATGCTTTCCTCCTCAATTTTTGAGTTACTTTTGTAATAAAATGCTTTATGATATTTTTCATACTGTATGAGAATATCATAGGGTATGTAATAATAAATTTCACATATAGTTTATAAGGGAAAAAGCACAATTAGAATCATATGAATCAATTTTTTTTTTTTTTTTTTTTTTTTTTTAAATTTTAAAAATAAAAACTTCCTGAAGATGTTAACCGAAGGTTAACGAAATATCGAAAATAAATATAAAAATAATAAATAAAAAGAGAAAAAACCTTAAAGCTTAAAAAAAAAATAGATTGTTAAAATGCTATAATATATTGATCATGTGATTTCTTTTCTATTTATTTTTATAATAAAATTGGGTTTGCTACATATAAAAACTTAAATATGAGCAAATTTGTAAGAACACTGCTTTTTTGTAAATAATTGTTTTGCTTTGCTTACATTTACTTTTTAGCAGTCAGCTGGTTAATTTTATCGAAAATGTTTTTGAGGTTGCCAAAGTACCACACTGTCTTTAGAAGTCATGTAAATATATAAATATTTTACCATCATGTTCTTTATTTAAGACAAATTTGATATATTTTTGTACAATAAATAATTTTTGTGCAAATTTATAAATAAGTAAATGCAAAATTTAATTAAATTTCGTTAAAGAAAACACTGGCAACTTCGCAATTATTCATAGGTACATATGTAAGTATTTTGTTGTGCTAATAAAAAATTTATGGTTTGTAAAGTTTCATCTTCGTTTTTTAAATGATGCTTCCTTAAAGCAATTATTGACAATAAAGTAGCTCCTGGCATTTTTATATTCTTTATTTCATCTAATATTTTAATTCACAATGCAAAAATATAAACAAATATAAAACATCATTGCTCTTGTTTTCGGAAAATTAAACCCACGCCGAAAAATTTAAAATCGCGTGATTTACACAACAGCTTCAAATCGTCGGCGTGATTTCAAAAGGGTTCGTGATTTCAAATCACGTGATTTGCAGAACAGGCCTGATATTGAAAATGAATAATTAAAACAACTTTCCATAAAAAAAGACCTGCCCTCAAAAAAGGAATATACATAATTAAAAAATTTAATAAAGCTGAAATAAAAATATAAGTGATACAAATATAAATTTTTAAATTGATAAAAATACTGTGCTATTTGATTTCAGTGTAAAATTTGTCCACGGTTATTTGGTCACGATAAATTGGAATTTCTGGGTAATTAGCTGGCAAATGCTTTTAAACGTACACATTTAGTACCCATAAAGGGTACGTTTAAAGGGCAATTAAAAAAAGCACATCATTTTCCAGATTTATAATCTTTCAACATCATCATGATTAGAGGTTCGGTAACTGTCAAAATCGAGACGTTACTGTTTTTTTTTTTATTTTTTTAGTTTCCATTTTTGGATTAAAAAGCCTTGCACACTAAAAATAATATTTAGAGCAATTTAACGAGAAAACTGCAATATAATTAAGCGAAAGTTAAATATTTAATAAAAAAACTCAACCTCCAATATAAATGTTAGGCAAATAACTAATTATAATTAAGTGGCGAGATTTTTTTTTTACTTAATTATGGATTTGTACTTTTTTGCTCTTTAAATTTGGCACATTTTGCATTGCCATATTTCATTTACATCAATAACTCTTTCAACTTATGTTGCCAGTTCTTAGGTGGTTGGGAACTTCTTTCAAAGCACTTATTTACTTTAAAATAGTAAATAAGTACATTCAGACGAATGAATAAATAGTACGCATAGTTTAAGAATACTTATTTCAAACTTGCATGCAACACAGTTTACGTGCGGTGGTATTGAAACAGATTTCAAAATACTACACTTAAAGAAAAATCAGCGTACGAAAGAGAAATTTAATGCTGGACATATTAATGTAAATAAATGAATAAAAAAAAAATTATAAATTAAATCCCTTATTGTATAAAAAAACCTTTAAATATTTTTTGTACGCTCTTTCTTTTTTGTCAGCGTGATAGTCCGCATACATATAAATATGTGCGTGTTAAAGACTTGTATTAAAAATTGTAACAGTGGTAGTTGTATACAACAATTTAAAGTTGTTTTACTTGTTGTTGATGTTACTGCATTCTAACAGAAACCTACCAACAAACACAGATGCGGACAAAAAAAAACACACACACTCAAACACACACACAGTCATTTACAAATACAATTTTCTTACAAATGCACAGATGTTGGTAACAAAATATATGGAATGTTGTGGCAAATTACAGCATGCAGTTAACATAATTTTAAACTAAATTCACACGAGTGTAAATGTACCTTCTACTTCAGCTAGAAACAAAACAAAATACAATACATGAACGTACAAATTCATTTATACAGCTGAGGTAACTCAAGAATACCTGAGCAATTTTAAAGGCAAAACAACAAATTTTTGCTTAAGTAGTTGTAATGATTTTTTATTGTTTTTTATTAAATTTATCTTAAGTTCCTTAACTCTAGAAAACTAAACTTTTTTACGGTTTAAACTAAAATTCGCCGGTTAGGATATTTTTTAAAAAATAAGATTTTTTTAAATAACTTTCGTCTTTATTTAATTATAAAATTCAAATATAATTTATTAAATGTGGCGATGGCTGAAGTAGTCTGCACGTTGACTACAAAACAAAAACAGACCTGGGTTCAACCCCAGTTTCACATTAACAAAATTAAAAAAAAAAAAAAAAAAAAAAACTCGCAAATTTCTGATGTGCATTAATTAGTGTGGCTTTGTGTCAGTAGTTGTCGGAAGGTTTTAGTGGCGAAGGTATAGTCACTGGTCACTGAACAATACTGGCTCCTTCAACTGATAACAGTCCACAATCACATCAGAACGCCCTCCTTCGTCGGTATTGTGTAGCACCTGGCTATTAAACCGAAGCTTCAGCACTGCTACGAGTATAAACAAAACAAAGAACGTGCAAAAAAAGCTTCACCTCCTGAAGTTTCTCTAACTCTCCCTTTGCTATAGTCCCAGCACAAGGCATTGCATGTGTAGGGGTCATCTCCTGAGTGCTGGTCCCAGATAAAAATAAAATTGTTTTTATAAGTCATTAAAGTATAAACTGCACTGCAGAATACAGCACTTCAATTTTTTAAAAAATTAATTTAAAAAAAAATATAATTAATTTCTAAAAATTAATTTTTTAAAAATAAAACTTAAATTCACATTTTTCTTATGAAAGCTGATTTTTTAAAAGCTTTCGGATTGGATTAAAAAAATCACATGATTTGATGTAAATATTGACCGCTGCTATGCTTTAAATGGTTTATAGGCTGTGTCCAATTTTGGCATATTCTCTCCACGAATAAATTCTTCAATATTGGCTTCCAGTGCGTCAACCGTTGCGGGCTAGTCCCTTAGCCTTAATATAGCACCACAAAAAATAGTCTAAAGACGTTAAATCGCACGATCTGGGCGGCCAATTGACCGACTCAAATCGTGAAATGAGCCGTTCATCGAACTCGCCCATTGTTTTGCGCGCTGTGTGGCATGTGGCTCAGGTCAGCCATGTCCAGCACTTCCGTAGTGGAGTAACAGACGCCCAGTTGCTGCAAACGGCACCGAATCGATAATTCACGGTCTTCAACAACACTGGCTGGCTAATACTGGCTGAGATAGTTTCTTCAATTAGAACTCTAAATATGCGTATTGGTGGTTTAGTGTCCCATAATGTAAATTTAGTGTGAAATTTAAAGAGATTTTTTGCGGTTCGACAGTAATATTTTGAAAGGAAAATTTGGTAACACTGGTCTTATATGGACAAAAACTAGATAGTTTTCCAGGAACTATGAAACAAGTCACTCAACTATACTCGCCACAAAATACTGGTCATAGACGCAACTATACATCTTAACATCTATACATCCATACATACATACATAGATACATACATAGATACATACACAGATAATGCTATTAAGGATTGGGGTGTATTTACAAGTGACATTCTCTGTGACCATTGCAAAACCGTATCCATTGGCACTCAAAGTGAAATAAAGTAGGTATTACTGAGAGAAAGTAATTCCAATTATGAATTTGTATGAATATTGACTATTATGACTTCTTGGAACTGCAGTTTCGAATGTTTAAACATCTACATTGCTGTGTGCACAAGTAAATGCATATGATTGTGTGTGTGTGTGTACACGTATTTATGCTTATGTTCACTTTCATAAATATTTACATTTTTGGAATTTTTAATACGACTCTCTCTGAAAAATTATGTATGAAATTATCTTGAGGTATGCAAAAAAAAGAATTTAAAAAATTAAAAAAAAAAAAAAACAATTTAAGGGATAAAGTTATACGTTTCAGAAGAAGCTTGCTTTTGGTATAAATGAAGTTGGGCTTTTTTTTTCTTTATGTTATTTGGTAATGTTGCTTTTAAATAAAGAAAAGAAATTTTGGTCTTAAATTCCGATTGAACAACTTTCTGTACACAATTTATAGGAAATTAATGGCTCGATTATGGAACACAGCCGAACTTTCGTTCTTTTATCAGTTGCTAGAGATGTTAATGCAGATTGGCCCTCAAGTTACTAAAATTCTAGTAAATATTTTACCATATTCACAAGCACAGCAATATTCGTGGTTCGCTCTCTCATTCTTAGTTCGTACCCCAACCAAGTTTGAAACTACTTGGTGCCCCCATACAAAATTTAGAGAGCGAATCGCGTTGATTCATTCTGAATCAAGTGCGAACCACGAAGAATATAATAAACGGGTCTATTTCCGTTGGCGTTGCGCGTTTTAAAACGAAATAAAAACGATGATTTGGCATCACCGTTGGCCTTATGGACGTTTATCGCAGATGTATCGGTATTCTCCCTTTTGAAACGACGATAGCAACGACACTCAAACATTTGTTCGCTGTCATTCTTATTGGGAGCACCGAAGTAGAAACAATTTTTTTTTTTAAATTTAATTTAAATTTTAATTTCCGAAATGGAAAAATCTAATGTTTTTAATAAAGGCATACAACTGGAATGACGTTGCAGTGAAACTAAATCCAGACTGGATATGTTAACAACATCGTCCGATAAATATTTAAGTTAATTTTTTCATCATCTTACTTGCACTTGTAATATAATGTTCAGTACTTGCAAAATTTTGCAAAATAATCAAGTAAAATATTGCACCGCTCCCACACTTTCATAATTTTTATTTCTGTTTTCTATAACATCTCGTCTTCGTGTCAATTAATTTCAAGAATACCAATTTAAGAATGCAGCTGCAGTAAAAACGAGAACAATATTGAAATCACAATTCTATCGACAACACCAACGGGAATAGGGCCAATTATCTCTAATTTTGATTATCGCTAGTTTATCTGAACTAACTGAAAAATACAAACAAAAAATAGAAAAAAAATACACAAAAATCAAAATATAAGTCTGTAAAATAGAATAAATAAAAGTATTTGTAAATGTATTTTTCTGATGTGCATTAGTGTGTCTTTGTGTTTCAGTTATTGTCGGAAGGTTTCAGTGGCGAAGGCGTAGTCACTGGTCACTGAACAATACCGGCTTCAGCTGGTAGCAATCCACAATCGCATCACAACGCCCTCCTTCGTCGGTATTGTGTAGCACCGGAATACATTACATTTATTTATATAACATTGAGACTATAAGTAGGTTAGGTTAGGTTGTTAAGTAAGGAAGGGTGGTGCCCCGGAACACCTGCAGCTGGAGACCCATATGGTCTATGGTGAATGCCCCGAGAAAAGAAAAAAAGTAGAGAGAAGGAAAGACCATTATTAGAATAGAAAAGAGAAGACGAGAAGAGCAAGGTAGATCTCATTTATGTATGTTTTGCAGCAGAACTAACTCTATGCCAACTTTGATCCGTTAACAAGAATTTGTGCTGATTATAATAAACTTTAGCAGCACATTGATTTTGCGTTAAATTTTTATATTATAAAACGTAATATTATTTGTTATTTAAATAATTAAATGTTAATGTATGTATTATGTTTTTATGGTCTGTAAGGGTCACATAGACTAAAATAAATAAATAAATAAATAAAAAAATTTAAACGATCTTATAATTTTTGACTCCTGCAACAATTTTAACTGTGCCTATTTCCCCTTTAATACAACTGTGCCGTATTACTAATATTATAATATAGTCTTTTGTGCCTTTTTTTTTTCTAAAAAGTTTTCTATTTCAAAAAAGTATTGATATGTATTTAAAGTGTAACGGCAAGGTTAATGGAACATTTTTAATTTTTGGTGTTATTAGTTTTAAGCAGAAAATAGCTTAGAACACGCTACAACCACATTAGAGGCTCCAACAAAAGCTAAAAAAAAATGGGCATCTGCTCCAAATCGTGGGAAGAATAACGTTGTTGTTGTTTAACTGTTTTTTGTTTGTTTTGTATAAACTTTGAATTAATACTGAACAAATACTTTCAATAAAAATTAATTCAAAATATAAATTTTTGTGAATTTTTCATTATATGGCCACTGTTGAGAAAAAAAGTTTTTTGTTAAAAAATTAAGTTTTTTTTTTTTAATAAAAAGTTTTTCTTAAAAAATATTTTGGTAACGCTAACTCGCAGTAACGTTGTATTAAACTTTTTCTTCTTCAAAATTTCGGCATTCACGTACAGATTTCTTAAAAATGTGTTTAAAATACCACAATGCTGTATCTAATTAGTTACTAATTTTGATCGTAATCATAGACAATTCTTTCAACGTTAGTTATTGGTATTGGCATATTGCATATAAATTATTTTTTAAACAACGAAAAGCTTCAGAAGCAATCGAAACGTTTTGCATTTAAAATTATGTGCTAAAACATTTCAATGTTTTCTTCGCCCAATAAATTGTATTCTTTTAAATTTAAAGTGATGCAATTCTCGCCATTCGTCATCAATTTGTTGAATATTATTATTCCGATCAATCAATGACATTTGGAATGATTTCGCTAATTGAGAGATACTTTTATCAGCAGGTTTAATGAACAGGGAGATCAATTAATAATCTGAATATCATATTTAAAAAAATTTTTTTTTAGCTAAAACATCTCCAACAACTTCGAAAATAAGACAATTCTTCACATATGGTAACACTACTGGCAATTAAAAAATTTATGGTAACGCAACTGAATTTCGGTTGCCATTCATAATCGATTGATAAACTTTAACATAAAATTATTACTTAATTATTTATTTTCCAATATTCCAAAGACATATTCGCTTACATTCAGATATCTTGTGGGTTCTTCTTTTTCGGTTTTATCCCTTGAAAGCAATTTTTAATCGCAAGTACAAATTCTACTTAGACACTTAAATTATGTAAGAAAATTATAGAAATCGATTTTACTGCCTGTAAAAATCAAAAGCTTCTATTATTAATTTGCTGCAAACTTATTCTGCCAGTACAAACTTAAATTTTAACAAGTCATTTGGATTATGTATGGATTGAAACCAATTTCTTTTTGTCTCGTTTTATTATTACTAGAGCTTCTTTTACTACAATTAAGTTAATCAAAGCTATTTTAAATTGTTTGGTATGTTTTTGTCAGATAATGAAGGGGGAAGTTGCCTTTAAAACAACACATCTTAGTAATTTTCCCTCTAGTAATGTTCACATAGAACGAATGAGTAGAAAGATATGCTTGCAACAATTTCTTTTCAAGACTCTAAGGCAAATAAAAAATGTCTTCATAGAATGGTGATGTCAGAAAGTAATAGTACACACACACACACACACACACAGAAACAAAAGTTCAATTTTTCCTAATTCAATGCCTGTTCATAGAAGCCGAATGCAAATAATCGTTTGGTATTTATATTGAAAAGAAAAACAATTTGTTTTTTTATGGGCGGACGATTATTTTCACCTCGGCAATAAGTATTTGTTAAGTAAAATTATTTTTCTTAATTAATAATTTAAATGAATACACGCATATTTTAACTGATTTTGTTATTCTCACAAAACAGTGCAATCAAAATGCCTTAAAATGATCAAATGGCGATGGCACGATAGATGGTAGTCTGCACGTTGACTACGAATCCAACAACAGACCTGGGTTCAAGCCCAGTTTCAGACTAAAATTTTTAAATAAAAATAAACACCCCGCATTTTTCTGATGTGCATTAGTGTGTCTTTGTGTGTGTCAGTTGTTGTCGGAAGGTTTCAGTGGCGAAGGCATAGTCACTGGACACTGAGCAATACTGGCTTCAGCTGATAGCAATCCCCAATCGCATCAGAATGCCCTCCTTCGTCGGTATTGTGTAGCACCGGCGAAGTAAAACAATAATAAAAATGGCTACTGAACCGAAGCTTCAGCACTACTGCTACGAGTATAAAACAAAGAACGTGCGAAAGCAGAGCTGTAAAAATAATTAATTAAGCTTCACCTCCTGTCGTTTCTCCTACTATCTCTTTCCTATAGTTCCAGCACAATGCTTCGCATGTGTAGGAGTCATCTCCTGAGTGCTGGTCCAAGATAAAAAAAAAAAAAAAAAAAATAATTCTGAAATGTTTTCTATTAAAAAATTTTAATTGATCCTGCAATTTCTGTGATAGATTGAAATTTAATTTTTCTTAATACTTTTTTTAACCTTTTTTTATTATTTTAACAATCTATTTTTTTAAGCTTTAAGG
The DNA here is from genome assembly GCA_963924685.1 of Dexiosoma caninum. Classification (NCBI taxonomy): domain Eukaryota; kingdom Metazoa; phylum Arthropoda; class Insecta; order Diptera; family Tachinidae; genus Dexiosoma; species Dexiosoma caninum. The sequence goes on from OZ004727.1 coordinate 14,612,806, forward strand.
TTTTTTCTCTTTTTATTTATTATTTTTATATTTATTTTCGATATTTCGTTAACCTTCGGTTAACATCTTCAGGAAAAAAAAAAAAAAAAAAAGATGAAGATGTTAACCGAAGGTTAACGAAATATCGAAAATAAATATAAAAATAATAAATAAAAAGAGAAAAAACCTTAAAGCTTAAAAAAATAGATTGTTGAAATTTAATTATTATTTTAATGGAATCTTCGTTTTTTTTTTTATTGGAATCTTCATATTACTTTTTTTGATAATAGAAAACAAGCAGGTACTGGATTGATATGCTTATTTCTATCACAAGCAGGGTTGCGCGCTTCTCTGGTGTTAATGTTGACGCCTTGATTTTTAAATGAAAGGAAAGCTTTTTTCCTTAATTTTTCTTAGAGTTGCCTGAATATATTTTTATGCAACTTATAAAATTTTTTAAATTTTTAATTGTCTAATGATCGATAGTTTACAGACAGTCAGGATTGCATGTGATAATTACTTATAGTGATTTCGATTCTCAAAAAGTGCATTGCGCTTTTCACTTTAAATATTCAATAAATTGATACATTATTGTATTCTTTTGAGGTACTCTGAAAAGACTCTACAGAGAATCCAATAAGTGAAAATATATTTATTGAATAAATCGTGCTAGAAATGCAACCACAAGAAACCAACTAAATAGAAGACAAAAAATCTAGCAAGCTATTTATCATTTTACTTTCACATCATTTTTATTGTTAAACTATCAAGGAAGGAAGGTAGTGTTCACATAGACACATCAGAACTAAAATCACATACCAAAATATGACATTTCATTGCTACAGCGCCAAAAAAAAAAAACAACCCCTGCGATTTTGTTTTAATTACGTCGCCAAATTGATAGTTTTTCATTGAAGATAGACGCCGTTACGTTTTTAACGAATTTTCTTTCGGCGCAAAAGTATGAAATTTCGTTTTCGGCCCTAATTGCGCTGCGATTACGCGGATAAGAAGCTGAAGAGTGTGTGTTCAATCAGCCATCAGACTAAACAATCAACAATGCTGTGTCTTTGCTGATTGGCTACCGCTAAATCATCGTGAGTGCTGAGGCCCACGATAATAGAAAACGCTACATTATAAAGCAGAATAGTCGTTATCCTTAAAACGAAAAATTATTATTGAAAAGTCTCTCTATTCTCTTTCTGAGGTTTTTCGTCAAGCGAGTTTATTCGACCTTCCTTTGTCGAAACTGTGGCAGGAGTATGTGCAACGGTGAATATATTGCGCTAACAAATTATGATTAACAATCTGGTATGGCCATAAAATCTTTAATGACCGTGTTATTACTCGAAGAAGCTCTCACAATTGGTCAACAAAATCTAATTATTTTACGCTTTTAGACTCTCTTGTTTAGGACTGTGTGATAGCTAAATTGTATACCAATGGCTCACAAACGACTCAAGAGCTCAAACGTGGAACTCGTCAAGTTATCAAATACAGCAGCAAGAATGGAGTGTGAGAATTGGAGACAGAAAATTTCGTGAAAAGAATACGGTCGCTACAAAAATGGAAAACCTTTTATAATCCGAAAATTCAATATTGATCGGAATTCTTAGACATTTTTAGAGAATTTTCCATATGAATCAAGCAAACACAGCGGCAACTAAAATTAAAATTTAATTCAAATAGTAATTAAATTTCCACCAATCACGAAAATTTCACTATCAATTAAAAGTTTTAATTGAAAAATTTCAAAATTAAGGCATTTTTAATGCACTGTTTTAAAAAAAAAACAGCAAAATTAATTCAAAAAAACATAAATTCAATTAAATAATTGAATGAAATAAATATTTTTACTGAGAAAAGGTTTTATTGGGAAACATTTAAATATTAATTTTTCTGTGAATGGCAAAATTGCGTGTGGTGATGGCTGAAGTAGTCTGCACGTGGACTACAAAACCAAAAAGTCATGGGTTCGACTAATCTCTTCCTCTAGCTCTCCAGCACAGTGCTGGTCCAAGATTAAAAAAAAAAATTCACTTCATATAATGTTTCATTATTATTGTATGTGTATTGAGTGGTTGAGTGGCCACCTTCCCTCTTATAAATTGGTTTGGCGTTCACATGTACAAATGTGTCAATTGGACATACAAACAAAAAACTGATTTTTTTTTTTTTTTGCTTGTTTTTTGCTTCGTGTGGTCTTTAAACATTGAACGTTGGCACGCACTAACTTTGTCCTTATTATCTCAGGGTTCATTTTGTCGTTCGTTTATTGCTTTGGAATTTTTCGCGCAAAAAACGTCACTATAAATTATTATCGAAGATTATAAAGTCGACTGTCAATGAGTTAAATGGGAAATAAATCGAAATTCCGTTTTATTGTGTGCGTTTGTAAACGTCTATTGCATGAATGTGTATGCGTTGAATGTTTGAATGAGAATTCAAAGGAGAGAGGGAATATGCCTAAATATGTATGAAGAAGATGTGTATTCTGAAATACGAATATCTGTTTTTGTGTTTGGCTGGAAGTTTTTTATTCTTCAGTATAGTTTTTTTTTTTTTTTTGCTTTTCGTTTTCGAAAATATTTTTGTGGTTTGTGCAGTATGTCTGTCTATGTTTGTGCGTGTATGCGTTTATATAAGTCTAATCTATAATCAAGGATAAACTTATACATAGAAAAAGTAAAACTTTTTTAAAGCTAAATTCCTTTCTTTGAGGCCAAATTTAAAACTGTAGCAAGCCAAGATTTTCAATTTAGAGCAAAACGGATAAGAAAGAATGAGTTTCATTACTGAGGCATTTGCTATTTAGGCAAACTTTAGAATTTTCGCTTTTTTCTCAATGGTCTTGTGGTTATTGGTTTAAGATTTATGACCTACAAAAAAATCTAAGGATTAAAACTTTCTCAAGTTTAAGTTTCTGTGGCAAATCGTAGGTATATTAGAAATTTATTAATGACCGCTTTAAAACGTTCGCACAGAACATCACGTAGTTTGTATTGGCAAGGGAAATGTGGTTTGCAACTCAATTGATAGTTTATTAATTTTAGAATTTTTCTAGTTTTTTGACTTCTTTTTATATTAATAACTCTAATTATTTAAGCTGTAGGTCTTTTTAATATATATTTAATATTTATTCTGATTCGATATTTCGCTACTCCTTTGTGTAGCTTCTTCAGGAAAATTGGTTTTTGTTTATAATGAAAAAATATTTTTTTTTTTTAAATTCACAATATTATTATTAATTTTAGTTCGCCTTATTATTATTTAACATCAATCGGCAGAAGGTTGTCCAACAGCATATACCACGATCTAAAATATGTTTTATTTCTTTTTTTTCTTGGACCGGCACTCAGGGAATGACCCCCGCAACATGCGATGCATTGTGCTGGAACTAGGAAACTAGGTTATGGGGAGCGGGATAGAGGGAGCAGTGTTTATTGGCATTTGATATACATTTGCCCAAGCTTAAAGTGACAATGGTGTTCAAGATTTACGTCAGCACCTGCCCATGGGGCCTTATCTGACGGTGGTCTTAACACCGAGTAAATTTTTGAAACGATTCACTAGCGCCCCCAGAGCACTGATAAGCAAATGAGCCCGTAGGCCACCTACTTCCAGAGTTGGGTAGCAAATCATATATAGTTATCCCCGAATTCTATAATGCACCTTGTTGAGGTGTGCGAGCTGCCTTAACTCTTGTCACATCAGAATGTTTTTACGTCAAGACCCATTTAACGGTAATACCGTTGGTTCGAAACACATTCCGGCGACTACTGTCGAATGGCAACAGCACCTAGTAGAGTAAAAGTCATATCATTAATATGTGCGTTACGACTTACACATATTTACGATTAGACCAAAAACTCCACTCCCTGCGATTTTTAGGTATTAAACCACAGCCACTACGAGTCCTTACCCATACCAGCACACACTATCCAACTTTCGGGGTAGACACGAAGTACTCGCAAGGAATACATCAGTCTTTAAACCCGTACTTATCGTTGGGAGTGTGGGGCCAAGCTGGTCCCGTAGTGCTAGATTCGAATCTAACTGGTATTAACCAGTCGTTCATCAATCTCTAGTCAGATTTCGAAGAGTCACCTCTTCTATCATTTTCGAACCTCAGGGAGGAACAAGGTAATGCTGCACCTTAAGCTGGGTACCGCGGGGTCGCTCAGACACCCGTAGGTTCCGAAATTCAAGATTCCAGAACCACCTTGCGGGGAGCTGAAAGTGACAGGAAACACCTCTGCGGGTAGTCTATTCCACATACGTGCAGTTCGGCCAAAAAACGAGTTTTCTCTGTAATGCGTAGTGCAAGTCGCCGCCAAATCGTCCACAAATAGATGCGCTCTTAATGATGATGGCTTCGTGCGCGCGAATGACCGGGTTTCGGGAACAAGTTCCCTGATTTCATTAGAACACCTCCCATTATAGTATCGATAGAACAACGAAATGCCATAACCATGAAACATGAACCCTAATACCATGGCTACATTATCATTAGGCGCAGCTGACGCCTTGTTCCCCAAATAAGAAAGTGCGGCTGAAGGCCATCTTCAGACAACTTCTCCGTTCTCCAAATAAAGTCGAGTAAAAGCCTGATAGATACAGATTTGGGTTGAGCTCCATCTTATTGGCGCCCTTAGAAAATATTTAGTCTGGTCCAAATGTGCTCTGTACTTTCGTCTTCCTACAGACAGAGCCAATACTCCATCCCATCCAGTTTTTTTTTTTTTCATTCATCCATTTATTGAATCTTCAATGTATATTGAACTAATCAAATCTTAAATAATAAAACAAGAATTAATTCAGCCCAGGCAGCGCCAGGACAAAAGAAGCGTTTCTACAGAGTTTTCAGATTATTATTTATGTGAGTTGAGATCGGTAGAGAGCTAAAGTGTCCCTCCTTCTCAGCCTGGTGTGTCCTGAGACATTTTTAATATTTCTAGTCAGAGGATTCGGCTGGAGATCAAGTTTTTCAACTAAAGTTTTGGTGAGTTTAGCAAATACGGTATTTACCAACGGAACATTAAGATCCCCGTGAAGTCGAGAATTTTCAATGTACCAGGGGGCCGCTGTAATTGTGCGGAGGATTTTATTTTGTTGCCATTGAATTTTTTTTATATATTTGTGCGGGAGGCAGTAGCCTGTAATTGTATGCCATAACACCATATTGGTTTTAAGATTGAGTTGTACAGTAATAATTTGCAGTCAAGACTTAGAGTAGAGTTTCTCCCCATCAGCCAGTTTAGTTGAATTGCCTTCAATTTCATTTGTGTCAGCTTAGCCACGTTATGGGTCTTCCAAGTCAAACGACGATCAAGGTGAATACCGAGGTATTTTACTTCAGAGTGTTGTGTGGATATATTGTCCATTGATTTGAACAGGTGGACACGTGTCCTGCCGCAAGGTGAACGTAATGTGCTCACACTTCCGTTCGTTCACTTTAATTCTCCACTGCTCTAGCCATTGTTCTAGTCGAGATATATGGGCCTGCAAGTTGCTGGATATCCAGTGGATATTTTAAATAGTAGTGTCGCCACAGAAAACCCACTATCCTACCAATGTTTGCAACTACAGGGTGGCACAAAAGGCGCTTTATGATTTAAATGGTTTATACAATTTTTATTTATGCGATTTATATAATTTTTTTTTTTTTTTTTTTTTTTTTAATACAGTAAATTATTGGGGAATTTTTTTGCTATTGGCTTTGAAAAATGATATCCTGTAAGTGATGTCCATTTTTTTTGCTTCGCACGTACGTGCTCTTTTTAGCATATTTTCCATAACTTTTCGCAAAATTTCGTAATGGCCATTTCATTCATTTCGAATGTTTCATAATTAATTCCCAAGTCTTCTTCACAAAATGCTGGAAAAAAACCAAAAAGAAAAAAATAATTATTAAAAAAATTATAAAGAATACAAACCATATAGCTGCTTTTGTGCCACCCTGTACATAATTTTTTCAGTTTGTCTTACATCTAGTAGTTTCTCTGAAAAGAAGAAAATTTGAGAGGATCAGTCATTATGTAGTGATCCAAGTAACTAGAAACTTAGAAATTATGCTTCAGAAAGCCAGGTTATGACTTGAAAGCGGCTGAAATTTTTTGGGACGCCTTTCTTGGTCAACATAGAGCTGTGATGTAAGCTGGAACTGGCAGATTCATAAAATTACGTGCAGAGCATATTGTGGCTATTTTTTATATTTTTATCTTGAACCAGTGCTAAGGGAAAGTCTCCTACATATGCAAAGCATTGAACTGGAAACAGCTCAAATTTAAGTGTATCAAGATGTCGTCTTGAAACTACAAAACAAAAAATATAATATATTGGAAGTTTAGAACTCAATAATTTACCTCAAAACTTAAAAATTATAAATACAATTTGTACTTTCAAGTCCTTCTGAAAGAATTGTTGTACAGTAACATTGAAGCTTTATTAAATTAAAAATTATAAAATATATTTTATTTATTTAGAATACTTATGTATAAAAATGTAAATACGAATATACCTATAGAAACGAATATTTTTATCAACACACCTCAATAATGTCCAAAGGACGCTGAGGAACCTGAAAAAAAGAAAAAACAAAAAAAAAAGTTATGGCGTAGAGAATGAAAGTGCTAGGAAGATAGCGAGCTTATCTCCTCGTCAACTCTGCAGTTGCGTTTTAATGATGTAGCAAAGTTGTGCCATCTCTGATGTTAATTTTAACGCATAATTTTTTTAAGATAAAGGGGACACATTTTATTTATTATTTCACTTCGCCGATGTTTTTTAAAGCTCAAATAACGATGAAGGAGGCTGTTGAAGCACAAAAAACTTAAAAAAAAAACTTTTTTACTTAACCGGGCTGGGATCAAACCTGGATCCTGGATCCCAGCCCAATACCCCTGACATCCTTTAGTTTATACGGGGCAAAGGTAACAAAAAGAATTCTACACTGCTACTTGAGTCCAGCTTCCTTGCCGACAGCCTTTTAATCTAACCGAACGTACAAATTATCTATAACTGACAATGCTGTTGACGAAATTTCTTAATCTTCTTTAAATCATTTAAAAAAAAAATTAAAAAAAAATCTATTCCAAGCCCTTAAGCAAATTGAAAATAAATTTATAATTAGAATTTTGCAAAACAAAATCCTTTTTCTATTTGCTTAAATATTTTAAATCTTGAATTGAAACACATGATGAAAACAAACAATTTTACAGGAAATCCTTTAGGAAAATATGTTTAATTGTACCAGACCACTAGGCAGAACGACGGACATCAGAACAATCTAGTTAAACAATATTTATTAATAGAAAATAAGAAGATTTTTTTTACTCCAATTGTTATATTTATAAAAAATATACACACACACTTCTGTACATACTCGTTTGATAAAAACAGCCACTTACCAACAGCACAATATGTAAAAAAATATTTCATTATTTTCATTACCTTGACGATAAATCAGCTGTCAGTTGTTAGCAAATGAAATTATGTAAATTTTTGTTAATAAGACTTGTGACAGCCTTCTAAGCCAGTGGAAATATGCGAATGCAAATAAACATAAAATAACAAATTGATATAATTTAATGGTCTTATTTGCATTTCTTATTTTTTTTTTTTTTTTTTTTTTTCACAAGTCAAGATGACAGAGAAATTGTAATAAAAAATAATTTATGTTTTCTATCTTAATAAATTATGGAACACAACAAAGTAAAAGAAGCATATTAGAAAGGCAGGCCGATAGTTGGCATTAGATGCAAAATTTTGAACGTAAAAGCATTGTTAAACAGTATCAAAAGTTAAACACGTAACATCTTTGCAAAGAACTATGTTAAGCGCCATGATACAGGGTGCCGCAGCACCAGCTGTATGGTTTGATTTCTTTATAACTTTTTTAATTATTATTTTTTCTTTATTTTTTTTTTTCAGCATTTTGTGAAGAAGACTTGGGGAATTATATATGAAACATTCGAAATGAAATCATGGCCATTACAGCCGAAATTTTCCGAAAAAGAAAAATGGAAAATATGCTAAAAAGAGCACATATCGAGCCTATGGTGCAATACCGTAGTAATTCAAAAAATCGTGAACTGCGAAAAATGCATTTGAAGTTTTGAGCCATCTTTTTGATAGTATTTTCATTTACTAAAGTCATTATTTTATAAGTTTTTAAATAAAGAGGCATATTTTGTAGTGTTTTCTGTTTGTAAATTCCTTGTCATAAAGGAAATATTTCATTATTGCAAATAAATATTGTTGGAAATAGCTGGAGGCAATAAAGACATTTGTAGCTGTAGAATCTGAACAGTTAGAGATAGAACCATTATCTTTTTTCCTTTAGATATATATTTCCTCAAAGATCATTTGTGCATATCCAGCTCAAAAAATTCAAATTTTGAGTTACTGCGGTATTCCATCACAGGCTCGATATGGACATCACAAAAAATTCCCCAATAATATACTGTATTAAAAAAAAAAAAATTATAATAATCGCATAAATAAAATAGTTATAAACCATTTAAACCATATAGCTCATTCCGCAGCACCCTGTAGAAATAATTATTAGCAGGATATAAGAAACTTCATGATTAAAAAATTTTTTTGTTTCCTCCCGGTATCAAAAAATTTGGTTTTATTTACAATTTCGATTGGGGAGTACTGAATATATCAGGGGAGCCAGGTGTTTTTTTTTTCATCTTGGAGCAGCACTCAGTTGATGGTCCCAACACATACGATGCATTGTACTGGAACTATTTAGAGGAAAGAGATAGTTGGAGAAAACACAGGAGGTGAAGCTTCACTATCTTAAAACTCTGCTTTTGCACATTCTTTGTTTTATTGATAGCAGTGTTTTTTATAGCCCCATGATGCCAAGGGGAAGTATTAAATTTTTTTAAGCTTTTCTTTTAGTAGGCATTGTTAGTAATTATTTTACTTAGCCGGTACTACACAATACCCATGAAGGAGGGAACTATGATCTGATTGTGGATTGCTATCTTTTAAAGTTCATTGACTACGACTTCGCCACTGAAACCTTCCGACAACAACTGACACAGAGCCCCACTAATGCGAGATATAATGGGTGATTCAAGTAGAGATACTTTTTTCAATAGCCTTTTTTTTTAACAGATCCCGTGTGAGTCGTGTCATGCTGTCATGTTATTTTTGTTTAGTTTTGTTTGGCATTTAATAATGGAAAGACTTACGCCTGAACAACGTTTACAAATCGTTCAACTTTATTGCAAAAATTCACGTTCTGTGAGGAATGTGTTTCGTGCACTTCGCTCAACTTATGGTCAACAGAATCGGCCTACTGAGCGTACTATTCGCAACACCATCACCCATTTTGAGACCCAGCATTCATTATTGGATAATGTTCGACCGGTTTGGTGTGATTTGTGGGCCGGTTGAATCATCGGTCAATATTTCTTTAAAAATGATGCCGGTGTGAACGTAACCGTCAATGGCGACCGTTATCGTGCCAAGACTATTTGATGCCTGAAATTGAAGCTCGTGATCTCGGCGACATTTGGTTTCAGCAAGACGGCGCCACTTCCCACACATCGCATCAATCAATGGATTTATTGAGAGAACATTTCGGTGAGCACATAATTTCACGTTTTGGGCTGGTCGATTGGCCACCAAGATCGTGTGGGGTTATGTATAGTCTAAAGTTTATGCGGACAAACCCGCTTCGATTCAGGCCTTGGAGGAAAATATCACGCGTGCCATTCGCCAGTTACCAGTCGAAATGCTCGAACGAGTCATCGAAAATTGGACTCAACGGATGGACCATCTGCCACGTAGCAACGGCCAACATTTGATAGACATAATCTTCAAAAATTAAATGCCAAAGAATAATCTTTCAAATGAGAATAAACATTCTCCACTAAATTTGAATTTTCTGTGTTTTTTTCTTTAAAAAAGTAGGGAACCTCGAAATGGATCACACATTAGATATTCAATCTAAAACTGTGGTTGAACCCAGTACTTTTTTTCGTTTTGTAGTCAATGTGCAGATTACTTCAGCCATTAACTAACATTGTTAAGGAACACATATAAATGAGCTTCTTCGATTCGACAAACAGTGTCTATCCACAATTAAAAAAAAAAAAAAACTCATAAGAACCTAAAAAATTTCCAGTTCTCACCAGTCAAGTTATTAAGAAGAAGTGAATACAAATTTTAGCTAAAAATTTAAAATATTCGTTCTCTGTGGTTCTAAAAACAAAAACCAAAAAAAAAACACTAACAAAAATAATAAAGGAAAAACAAAAACATTAAAACAGGATACGGAAGGTTTATTACAAACCAACCATACGATAATATTTATTAAAAAAAAAAAAAAACAGCATAAAGCAAGTACAAGCAACAAGGAAGATGTTACACTGCATTTCAAATACAATTCACATGCATATACTTTCAGTAGCATGAATGTTCACATGGAATTCATTTAAACAGAAGAAAAAAAACTACAATCAGATACAATTTCATGGATGTATGCATGCATGTACGTAGCAATGATTTCCATCGGTTAAGCGCTAATTCTATCAATGACAGATAAATCTGTATATCATAACAAACATATGCAATACAATTTGAATATGTACTGTACTGTACACACATGGAAATATACATGCTCGTGCATACTCGTATGCCATACAAAAGGAAGGAAACAAAAATATGGGGAAGTAAACGAAAACAAAAAGCGATAAAAAGAAAACAAATGCAGCAGTAGCAAAAGGGTGCATGCCATTGTTTTTTTTTTTTTTTAATATAAACATGATGTTGATGTTTGAATATTGCAAAATATTCATTTGAATGCACATGAAAGCAAGACCATGACGTACAACCCATAAACAATTTTAATACAGTAGAGATCGAAGTATGGCATTGCAAAGTTCTTAAAATTTAAAACAAAAGTGCTCGATATGGGTGATACACTGCCCGTTGTTCTGCGACCCGTAAAAACTGAAATTTTGTTCTGCGAATATGGCGCACCAAATTTGTCCAGAGTTGACTCTAGCCTTCCGAAATATGTACCTAGCGGAAGCTTGACACGCTCAAACAATGCAGCTTCAAAAATTTACATTTAGAATTAAAAAATAAGTTACATAAAAATTAATTTTTAAAAATAACTTGAATTTTTATGATAATAATTTTAATAAAAAAATATATTTTTTTTTTTAATTTTAAAAATTATGCTTTTTCCCGAAAAAAAAAATATGTAAATTATATTATTGCATACTTCATGATATTCTCATAAAGTCTTTTTTCATAAAAGCAAACTCAATAACTGATGAGTACTATTTAGCTAATGCCTACTTAGCTCAGCAGTGGATTTATCCTAATTTCTTTTTAATTATATTATTAATTGACCTTTTTTATTATATTTTTTGAAATATATTTATTAAGTTTGAGGTCTTTTTTTATTTTATTTTGTTTTTTATTATTCGATATTTCGTTAACAGCTTGTTAACATCATCAGGAATAATAGGAAATTATTTTTTTATATTATATTTTAATCTATAATTTTAAATTATAATTTCCTATAATTCCTGATGACGTTAACAAGCTGTTAATGAAATATCGAATAATAAAACAAAATAAAATATATAAAAAAAAAAAAAAAAAAAAAAACACCTCAAACTTAATAAATATATTTAAAAAAATATAATTAAAAAGGTCAATTAATAATATAATCAAATCCAAGATTCTTATGTTCAAAATTCAACTAATCAATCGAGCATTGAAGTTGAATATCGAACACAAAAGCCAAAAACTCTATAAACAAAAACATAACAATCCATGAGTTTACATTTTTTATTTATTACACATACATATTTCTATTCTTAGATTTTTCTTCTCATCTACACTAAATTAAAATAAAAATAAAATAAAATAAGAATCATATAAAGGGTGGTTAAATTTCAAGGGCCGATGTTGATTTTGAATAAAACACAAACTATTTAGGAAATTATTGTAATTTTATTTTATTATGATATATTGGTATTACTCAATTATGTATGGAACAAAATATCGGCCAAATGGGCGCCGCGACCACGGCAACAGTGGATGATCAATTTTCGAAGAAAATCATCTTCAGTGATGAGGCACATTTTCACCTCAGTGGATTCGTCAATAAACAGAATTGCCGCATTTGGGCGAATGAGAATCCAAGAGTGATTGTCGAAAAACCAATGCACCCACAAAGAGTGACTGTTTGGTGCGGTTTATGGGCTGGCGGCATAATCGGGCCGTACTTTTTCCAAAATGAGGCCGGTCAGGCAGTTACTGTGAATGGTGTTCGCTATCGTGAGATGATAACGAACTTTTTATGGCCCGAATTGGAAGATATGGATGTGGACGATATGTGGTTTCAGCAGGACGGTGCCACTTGCCACACAGCTAACGAAACAATGGCTCTTTTGCGCAACAAATTCAATGGCCGTGTTATCTCACGTAATGGCGATGTCAATTGGCCGCCAAGATCATGTGATTTGACACCGTTGGACTTTTTTCTTTGGGGTTATTTGAAAGAAAAGGTGTACGTCGATAAGCCAGCAACAATTCAAGAGCTAAAGGATGAGATAATTCGGCACATTAACGGCATAGAACCGCAATTATGCCTCAGCGTCATCGAAAATTTGGACCATCGGATGGAGGTGTGCCGCCGTGGTCGCGGCGCCCATTTGGCCGATATTTTGTTCCATACATAATTGAGTAATACCAATATATCATAATAAAATAAAATTACAATAATTTCCTAAATAGTTTGTGTTTTATTCAAAATCAACATCGGCCCTTGAAATTTAACCACCCTTTATAAAGATATATTTCCAACATAAATTCAGTTAGAGCCTATTTCACCAATTCTATTTAAATATCAATTCATCATTTAAATGTCGATTTTCATTTTCATCTAGATATACTCATTGAATATTTAAATACTGTTTAAGTAGCCAGCACTCTGCAACAGCATGAAACAGCTTTAAAACAGCTTTTAAACAGCTTTTTAAAAAGCTGTAAGTTGCCACTATCATATTAAATATCAGAGCGTTACCATACTTTCTTGTGTTTCATTATTTCAGTTGGTGAAAATAAAATTTTTTTAAACATACTTTAAATAAAGATCATTAATTAAATTAAATTGTTTTTCAATATGTTTGGTGAAAGAGACCCTTATTAATGTATATTTTTTTAATCAATCACAAAATATTATTTAGTCTTAAAACAACTTTGAGAGAAACCTTTTTACAATATTATTTTCGACTTTCTATTATATTATGCAATGATGTACTTTTTCTGAGAACAGTGCTCAGAAGATGTATCGTACGCCTGCAATGCAAAGGTGGAGCAAACCTACATTTATACATTATTTTTACTAGTGCTTTTGTACGATTTTTTGTTTTTATAGTGTTTCAGTGTTGCAGCGTCTCTGGTATCAAATAGACGCACTCATTTTTTAAAAGTATGTTTGATAGCTTTCTTTTAATAAATTATTTTACTTTGTAGATTATGCTACACAATACCGACGAAGCAGAGCATGCCGATATTATTTGTGGATTAGTATCAGCTGAAGCTGGTACTGCTCACTGATCATTGACTGCCTTCGCCACTGAAACCTTACGACAACAACTGACTAATGGCACAATAATGCACATAAAATATTTTGATGACAGCCGGGTACTGGGCTCGAACCCAGGATCCTGGGCCTTTGTAGTCAACTTGCCTAACTACCTGCTCCATCACCAGTCTCAGAATATTTTATAAAAAAAAAGATATTAAGCTGGAAAATAGCTATTAAACTAAAAATTATAATTTTAATTTTAATTTGATTTATTCATGGGATTACTGATTGATCGGTGCTAATGTGTGAGTAGTAAGAGTGTTGGCTCTGCAACGAGAAGGACATGGGCTCGATTCCCGGCACGTTCAAGCCAAAAGTTTTTCTTAATTTTTTGTGCCACAGTGAAATAATAAATAAAATAGCTCGCCTTGGCTTAAAAAAAGTTTGCATCAGAATGAACATCAGAGATGCCGTAACTTTGCTTTATAATTTACACGCCACTGCATAATTGTTAATTAAGCTCTTTCCTCCTATCACTTTCACCGCCTGTCGATTCTCTACACTATCCCTCTCTCTCTCTCTCTCTCTCTCTCTCTCTGTCTAGTTCCAGTTCAATGCATTGCTTATTCCCCACGAATATCCCTCGAGTACTGATAAAACAAAAAAAAATTTTGTGTAAAATCTGTCATAAATTCAAGCAATTTGAAATTTTGTTTTGTTGTGTTTTTGCCATTGAAAATAATCTTTTATAAAGGAATGAATAAAAATTTTTAGTTGTGTTTAAGTTCATAGTTAATTTATCGCAATAATGTGAAAACTACTTTAGATTTTAGAAGAAAGGAAAACGATCAATTAATCTTCAACACCAGTTGAGTAGAACACGTATATGTATACATATTGTCTATGCCATTCCCACACATCATCAGTACTCTTTGTCTCAACAGGGAAGTCGTTCTAAAGTCATTAATATGAACTATTGAAATCGCCAGAGTTGAAGAAAATGTATACGAGAAATGCCTGTCATTATCCACTTTCTTTATTAACAAAACCTCAAAGGTTTGTTCTCTCTGTTTCAGTATAGATCAGAAACCCACATATGCCCAAAAGCTCAAAGCCCTATTTTTACAGGGTAGGCCAAAAGTAATCACCCGGGGCATAAGTAATCACCCGGTGCATAAGTAATCTCCCGATGTTCTTTTGCTGTAATTTTTTTTTAAGACAAATTTTGTGTTACCGCCGCCAGAGTTGATGACCATACATGCAGATCCAAAGGTTTTTATTAAATAAAATTACAGCAAAAAGACATCGGGTGATTACTTATGCCCCGTGTGATTACTTTTGGTCCACCGTGTAGTACAGTTGATAATGGATGGCACGGAAAAGCCACTTGAATATTATTAATTTTATTTTGCTCAGCATTCTGAATATTTCATTAACTTGTGAAAAAAAATTCTGTTTAATTTCTTACTTTAATTACGTCTGCCGGCAATTAAATACAAAAAAAAATTATGTAAAAACTCTTTTTATATTGTAAATTGCTAAGAATTAGAACGAAATTTCGTTGTAACCTTTGCTGGGTTGTTTCAATACATTAGA
Organism: Dexiosoma caninum; assembly: GCA_963924685.1. Lineage (NCBI taxonomy): Eukaryota > Metazoa > Arthropoda > Insecta > Diptera > Tachinidae > Dexiosoma > Dexiosoma caninum. The sequence continues at coordinate 14,627,954 of OZ004727.1, forward strand.
CATACAATCCTTAGAACATGTAGTTATTATTGTTGTTGTTCATCGAATTTTGAAAAGTGTAAATGTCAGCAGGAATTGTATACACATTAATATTAGATTTCCGGCTGCTAAATCGATATGCAGTGAAAAATTGACTGAGTCCGTCAATCTGCTAGCCAGACAGCCAGCTATTTTTTTAAAATAACTACAAAGGGAAGTTGTTATTTGTGTAGCCCTTAGAATGCTGAAACAATGGTTGTGTAAAATACAAGAAAAATACCATAAAGTATTGTCCAGTTGTATATCTTTCTTACCGTCTTATTCATAAAATTTAAAACGAGTTTGAAAACTTTTTTTGTTTAAAAATTTTCACACAAAAGGTTTTTAAAATAAATGTGATTTTTTTTATATTTTAAATAATAAAAGAATTTAAGAATGGTTTATTTAATTTATTAATTTTTTTTAAAACAGCTGTGGCAATTTAGAATTAATTAATTAACAAGAGAAGATACAAACAAGTGTTGAAGTGTTGTAGGTGGAGTGTGTTTTAATTCTGAAGGGCACTAAACAATGGTTGACATCAAATTCGTGTATGTATGGCTGGATGCTTTGCCATACACTTCCTGTATGAGTTTTCCAGCATTCATTTAGTGTTTGATTTTATGCTGTCAAGTTGTCGATGTTGTTTTTCTTATAATTAATATTTATTATATATGATTCTAATTTTAAAATTATGCTTCTTTTTTTTTTTTTTTTAAAGGGAAAAAGCACAATTTTAAAATTAGAATCATATATAAAGAGATATTCCCAGAATAAATGCAGTTAATATACAATATTTATTATATTTAAAATTTTTCGTCTTATTATTTTTTCCAAATTTCTTTGCACAAAATATACTTTGACTTACTTTATGAGGGTGGCGAAGCCTACAAAACCAAAAATAAATCCTGGGTTTGACGACAGCTTCTGATGTGCGTTAGTTGTTGTCGGAAGGTTTCAGTGGCGAAGGTATAGTCACTGGCCATTGAACAGTACCGGCTTCAGCTGATAGTAATCCACAGGCACATTACAACGCCCTCCTTCGTCCTTCGTGTAGCCCCAGCAAAGTACAATAATTATTAAAAATGGCTACTAAAAAAAAAGCTTGAAAATTGAATAAATAATAAATTGAAAAAATAATATAATATTTCTTTTTATTCCTGATGATGTTAACAAGCTGTTAACGAAATATCGAATAATAAAAAACAAAAACAAAATCAAAATAAGATAAAAAAGACCTCAGGCTTAATAAATATATATCAAAAAATATAATAAAAAAGGTCAATTAATAATAAAATTAATAAAAAATTAAAATATTGAAAAAAAATGAAGTTCCTAATTTAATTATGCAATAGTTAAAATTCATTCCAAGATCAATGGCATTCAGATACATCTTATTGCACTCCGAATTCACCATAATAGTTGGACCCTTCCAACCTTCGCTTACAATGTATATTGTGTTGGATAAATCTTACAGCCTAGGCCATCGCTGTGTAAATGTAATTAGAAATTGTATACAGACATTGGATGGGTCTTGCTGACATTGTCATTGGTCTCAAATCGAAGATGTATGTAGCAAAAATTTCACTGGGACGTTGCATTAAATGTGATGTGCCTCTCCATGTAAAGTGTAATGTGGAGTACTACACCACCAAATAATTTCTTTTATAAATTTGTTTTTTTTTATTACTTCTGTACACAAAAGTTGCTGAATAATAAACCACTTGAATTAGATCACAAGAAAATACTGTCTTTTGCTTCCATATGCGCCAAGCGTACTACATGTAGTACGGACTCAAAATCCAAGTTAAAAAATATTTTTTTTTATTCTTTCTTCAGTTTTGTAATATAATCTGTAAAAATAACGCTATTTTGGAAAACTACGAAGAGTGTTGCACTAATATGCCCGTCAGCATATCTGGCTTAAAACAGAAAAAATGTTATCATAGCAAATAAAAATACATGAGGATCAGCTGGTTTTAGTAAAAAAAAAAATTATAAAAATCTTCATTTTTTATGCTGTGCAATTAATTGTTAAAAAAATATAAATGCTGTGCCAGAACGAAATAATTTTCACTTCAGTTTATTGAATTTATTTTTTAATTTTTCTGTAAAATAAATAAATAAATTTTAATTATATTATTAATTGACCTTTTTTATTATATTTTTTGATATATATTTATATTTAAAAAAAAATATATTTATAAAAATAATAAATAAAAATAAAAAATAAATATATTTATATTTAAAAATAAATAAATAAATAAATAAAAAAAATAAATAAATATATATATAAAAATAAAAAATAAATATATTTATATTTAAAAAAAAAAAAAAAAAAAAAGAATTATAATTTTCTATTATTCCTGATGATGTTAACAAGCTGTTAACGAAATATCGAATAATAAAAAACAAAATAAGATAAAAAAAGACCTCAGGCTTAATAAATATATATCAAAAAAAAAAAAAAAATAAATATTACACTCTGCAAAGCGTGCTGTGTTAATTAGACATAAAAGAATTCTAATCAAAAAGGAAGGGTTATTTCTTTGACTTCCTTTTCGTTTCAATAAACACAAATCGAAATAAAACAAAAAACCTTGTAGAAACAATTACAATTCGAAATACTCTCAAACTATAAGCGAAGGCATGGCGCATATGTTCCTCCTTGAGTATGGGTTTTAAAGCAAAATATTCGTAAACAAAAAAAATCTCTATTATCTTATATTGTATATAATGTATTCTAAAATATAATCGAAGTGCAAAAGCAACAAAATAATCTATTGTAAAATGTTCACGAAAGAATAATTTATTATCTTGTAACGATAATCCTGTCGGATTTGACACTGATCAAACTACATGTCATCCATAATTAAACATTTTAATAGCAAAAAAAAAAAAGGAAAACGAAAGGTCTATAACAATATTTTGACATTATTAAATTTGCGTTGTAAAAGGAAAAATAGCACACAACTAACAATCCCTACAGCTCTTTCTCTCACTTGTATTTCCATAAACGTTTGTAGGTATAAAAAATTCGTTTTGACCGATCAAATAATTCGGCGCACGTTATTTATTTTATTGACAATTTAAAACAAGCAAAAAGTAACTGTTGTTCATTTGAATTTTTTGTTTCAGCGACATTTAGCCTTTAACAAACCGTTAAAATCCTTTGTTTCAATAAATGGAAAAACGTTCGCCTAAATGAATTAACAAAACAAAAAAAAAAGGAAGTAGAACCAAAAAAAATGTTCTCTTTTTATTTTGTACAACTTTGCACAAATTGGTTGTGTCTGACAATCCTTTTTTATCACTTAAATCAATAAAGTACCTCCATAACAATTTCGCTGACTCAGAAAAAGAAAAAATAAATAAATTTGTTTGTATGTGCATGTTCTATGTGTGTGTGTTTGCACAGGCCAAACTCTCAGTCTCTCACGCACATGAAATAAAATCATACTGTTACTTTGGACAATGCCGCCTTCAATGTACCCTTCACTTTGTCAGAGTTTAATTCTTATCCTTGAAGCGACTGCAGAGGATACCCAATATGTACTAGTATGAAATGCATTGCAGTATAACTAGTTGGGAAACGATAGCAGAGAGAAGGCGCCCCATCGCACCTGTCTGTCTTTTCCAAAAAGGGCCGAATTTTTGTACAACTCTGAAATTGAGACTTTTGTTAATTAGTCAAGCTTCAAAGTTCCTGAGTCTCCGCTGTTTTGTTAATGCATTAATTTTTAATTTTAATTTAATTTAATTTTTTTTCATTGTACTTGGCAGATACTTGACTTCACTCCGCTTCACACCACTTCAAAATAATTTTGGCGCATTAAACTGACGATTTTCTGGTTGTACAGAAAAGTCAGGCAAAAGGGTGGTTTTTCTCTAGATGAATAAAACGGTGATTGCAAAGCGAAATAATAAATAAAACGACATGTAGACGGCCAAGGTCGAACCCAGAAATAAAGGGTGTCTGGTGGGAAATTTATATTTTTAAATCCGATTATTTCAAAAAGTAGTAAACGGTACGGAGGGAGGGTGACGCCGTTGGAATTATCGATTGTACGGATTTGTCAGCCACGATGTCGCACTGGTCGAGTGGGCATCGCGCGTTCGCTGTTTAAACATTTTTTTCTTACGTAATTGATTCTTACGTAATTTTGTTCGTCGACAATTTTGTTCAAAGTTCGGTATTCGGCGAATAAGTGATGGGCCGAGTGTAAATTTAATACGTTCTTGGGTGCAGAGATTTCTTTCAAAATCATATCAACGTTCTGTATATACTGCACACAGTCATCACAGATATGTATGTATATCTTATAAAGTTATTTTCATCAAATATTTTACCAGAATATTGGACGATTCCTGCACATTTCTTTGTAAATGGTAAATTCTATCGCATACTCCATTACAACGATCGCTGATCTGCGTTTACTGCCCTCAGACATTTTCTTATTGAAATCTTTCCAATATTTTCCTATTTACACTTTGCTGATAATTTATTTTACAACCTGACAACAAATTTTAGGCTTTTTATAGGATTATTTTTTTATTTTTCAACAAAATTTGTTCAGACCACAATAATTTACTTCCTCACTTATCGGTTACAGTTCTTCTTTTTGTTATTCTTCAATAGTAAACAAAAAGCTGTGAATCAAATATTATTGTTTAAACTATTGCTTTTAGCTAACTAATGACTGTGAATTTGGGCATAAGTGGTGATATAAAGGAAATATTTTTAGGACCCAGGTGAGCCGCTACCGTCGCCCACGTTTCTCATTGCACAAATACTGACGAAAGAGATCAGGGTATTTAGGGTAGACCCATGATCTAAATATATAAGGTCTGCTTGACAGTTCAAATTATTTTTACTGTGACGTCACCGTCGAGATTTGTTTTTAATATGTATGGGGTTTGTTTTTTTGTTGAAATATTTTGCAATTTTAAAGGTAAAATAAATAAAACAAATTAAATTGTTATGTTGTAGTCTTTTTTAATTTTCTTTTTTCGTTTTTTTCTTATATTAATATTTTGTTTAAATTTCTTATTCTAAAATATAAACGACTTTTAAAAAATAACGATTTTACATTTTCAGGCACATCTATATTATCACATTTAATGTTATGGTATTTTAAATAATTATTTCGAAGACTTAAAGTATTATTATTAATTTCCTAAAATATATTTTCTAATTTTAATATGTTTCCCATAAATTCTTGGCAGGGTTTATAGAGCCCTCTGTTTGAACTGCAACTGACTTATTTGGATTTTCATTTTCAATATTTTCAATACTTTCTTCTTGTAATTTCTGCAGACTATAAATAATTGTAAATATTATTTCATTAAAAAAATGGATTTTAAAAAAATTGTATTTACTTTAAATCAAGTTCACCAATTGCTTCCTTTACAATTTGGTTGTTTGCTCTTTTAACGTATCGTTTCGATCTCTCGACTGGTAAAATGCTGTTTACATGGATATTTAAAGATGGGACAGCCTTCGCATCAAACAATCTTTTTCTTATTGGCGTGTTCAATAATATATCCTTTAAACGCCAATCATTATTCGTAAAATGTCTAGAACAAATTGTTCCAGATTTCCAGTTAACATTTTTTTTACCGCATGCATTGATCCACACTTTCTTTATTTCTGGATCTTTTGGAAACGTAAAATATTTTAGATTTTTATCATCCTGCTTCGAGCTTTTACAAACTTTTACCACACAGTATTTCATTGTCCAAATAAATTTTATCACTTTCTACACAAATTGTTTATGAAAAACTCTTTTTTTTTTTGCTCTAACTCAGTTCACATTTATTTTTAATTAATTGTCAATAAAATAATCCTTTAATTTTCTTAATAAATATGTAATAATAATAATTTTAATCACTAGCTTTTAAATTTCCATTTAACCACAACAAAACATTTCCCGACGATGACGTCAAATTAAAAAAAAATGGCAGCTGTCATTCAATATCAAGCAGACCTTATATATTTAGATCATGGGGTAGACCATAAAAAAGTTTACAATTTTTTTTAGCGAGGGAACCAATAGCCAATCTTTTAATGAGTGATTACACTCCGAGATACGTAACATAAAATAATGCAACCTAGTGGATGACGTTAACCATTTGACGACCACGGGGACACGGCTGTCCCAAGCCAAAACTTTGAAATAACTAAATAAATATGAATAGCCACTTTTTATTATACCTTGAATGTGCCCCTTCTATAGATATATATTGTAGCATAACATCAGTTTCATTATTTATTAGTTATCGTCAGTGACATTTAATAGTCCGTTGGACGCGGTGTTGAAATATTACGAAGAAGTGTTTTCAAGTGCAAATGTGATTTTAAAATTTTTATCTGACTAAATATATATTATATGGTAAGTACAAATTTATTATATACGGTTATAAAACCGTTATTTGAATTGCGTGCATTGATAAAACGTTATAAACATAAAGGGACACCGGCGTCCCTATGGTCCATGAGGGAAATATTTATACTTCCACATTTTATATCATTATTTATTTTTATTGTAGCAGATTATGTTTCGTAGAGGACGTATAGTATTCCAACTAAAGGAAAGTGAAATCCAACAAACTTTGATGGGTGATAATAGTCACGATGAAAACGATTTACAGCTCGATGAAGAAGATGAAAGACTTCTGACACAAGATGATGACCAAGGAATATCTGTTGTGGAGATTGAAGATACGTCATTATTATACCATACAACGAGAAGACCGTCTTCTGAACTTTCAACTTCTGAATTGGAAACACATAATAACCCTTAAGCTAATTTTATGTGAAAACAAAGTAAATACGTACCGAATGTTTTTTCTAATGTCGAATACGAATTTGGAAAGGTCAAAATTTGTCAAGATATAGAAGCCAATACTATAACTCCTTTTGAAGTATTCCTTCAAACAACGAATTTTGACAATTTAGTTCAAAATATAGTATCAGAGTCAGTACGTTGCGCTCATCAAAATGGACGAGAATTTGATGTCGAAACAGATGAAATGAGAGCATTTCTTGGTATGAATTTGTTTATGGGTATATTTTTAAAAACTATGTACGCATATATTTGTAATAAAATAACCAATTTGTTTGTCAACAAACTTTTATTTGAAGGAAATTTTCTCTTACCGACCGTAGGGACATATGTGTCCCACAGTTTTTTAGGAAATCAATTAGCGCTTTTCGTGTTTTAACCTAAAAACACATATTTTACATACCCAATTGACTATTTTACGTAACAAAAAATGTTACTTTACCTTTCAAACGCTTATGGTCCTGAAAGGGTTAAATAAAAATTTTCCTTAGCAAAAGTCATCAAATTTTTGTTTTGTCTTGCAGCGGTAATCAGGGTGTTTCTTATGTTTAAATTTGAAAAATGCTGCATATTACATTTGAGTTGAGTGGGTCCGTATTATCTTCAAAACAAAACAGTATAATTGACTGTGGCCACCAGGTAAAAGCTTCGAGTCTTGTAGGTCTCAAATGCACATGGATGGATGTGAAAAAAAGATGTTATTAAATTAACTCTTCACATTTACTTTATGTAGTTCAACGATTTATTTTAATCATTGTTAATAAATCAAATTTGCTTATTATTCTTAAATGAGTAGATTGTAAATAAAGAATTATTTAAAAAAAATATATATTTACTTCATTTTCAGACCCACCATTACTTCAGTGCGTGCAAATCCATAGACAAAGTAGGCAACGTCCCTTTTTATAGCTGACAAAAATACACACACATTCAAAATAATATCCTCTTGATATGCACATGTATGTATGTACACACGTGTATACATATGCATGTAGTGCTGTTATGTGTGATCATTAATGCATTGAAATGTCATTCATATTAAAGGCAATAATTTATGGGCACATGATGCTCGATGTTGTACAATTTTTGTTCGATTTATTTAAAATTAAATATTTTTCCTTTATGCTTTCCTTTCACTTTTGCTATTTTTATTTATTGGGCAGTAACAAAAAGAGGAAACAGTAAAAATAGCACACGAAATGTAAATCCTTTGGTGTGTAGGCAAATGGGTATTGGCATTACCTGTCCACCATCATGGCCATTACCACTGCTTAACGAATGCTTTGTTTTTTTTTTTGCTTTCTCGCTGTTACCAGCCATCCACTGTCTATATATATATGTATGTGTGTTTGTAAGCCTTCGTTAGCTTCATCCGCACATGTTTGCTCTGAAGAAGGTTTCAATGTGTGTCCTTTATTTTCCAATTGCCTTGCTGACATTTTGTTAACATTAACTTTTACGCATCAATTTTTAAAACTTTTTTTCCATGTTTGTGATGATGATGATTTTTTTTTCGCGTGATTTTTGCGATGTGTGTATTATTTGCTATTGTATTTCTTTGCTTTTTTTACTTTTTTAAAATAAATTCATGTTCAGCAATGTTCATTTGTTTCCTCGCTTTCTCTCGCGTAAAAATGTTTAAAATTGTTCAATAGTTGGATTTTTTTTCCTCAATCATTTCGATGTCAATTGGAAAATAAGTTGATTACATTTAATTGAATGTAAAATGTCTAACCTAAAAAAAAAGGTTTTTTATTACCTTTTTTTTGTTTTGGCTAATTCGTGGTAATTTTTAATCATGATTGAAACAGGGCGTTTCGTTGAATCCGAAGAGATTCCGGAGAGAAACTGGATCTTCGAATGGTATCGTTGAGTGATTACAAGATGCTCTGTTTCAATTAACTCTGATATAAAATTGGCTGTGAGTCTTTGTGTTTCTATTGTAATAAATACCGTACTAGGGCAATATGTCCGGCGAAGACTACTGCGTGACAGACATGGGGTTGCAATACCAGAATGATTATACAGGGTGTCTGGTAGCAGACTTATATGTTCAAACTAAAAGAAAAAACGTCATAATTAAAGTTTTATTAAAAGTAGAATGGAAAGGCGAATTTAATTTTTTAAATAGTGTGTTGTGTCATCCAGATCCTTTAGATCGTTTTTTAATCGCTTTTGGAAGTCCCAGTGAGGCTGCTCTTTTCCGTATTGAAAGTCGCGGATTTTCACGTAGAGTGCTTTCAACCAGTTCAATGTTTTCGGGAGTCCTTGAAGATCGACTGCGACCTGACCGTGGGGCATTCATAGCCGAAGCAGTTGCACGGAATCCTCAAGCGACAGCGATCAGCAAATTATGCAAGGTTCAAATAATGACTTGAATTATGAGGTCATGTCCAATCTTGACTACGGCAGCTTTATTAGAATTTATACCATTTTCGATCTTGATACATTCCTTTGAAGCAAGGACTACAACAGATTATGCTGGCCTTAATCGAGAGGCTAATTACTAGATCCCGGAGCTCACTACTAGATCCAAAGCTTCATTATATTCGGATAGAATACTGCATGTGATTAGCTACGCTGAACTGCAAATTTAAGCTCGGTAGGTCATTATTCCGAGTAGGTCTGCGTGAAAGAAATTTATGCCGCTATACAGTTGGATTCAAAACTGAGAAAAGCATTGGGCCCTAAATTAGTATAACTTTATTTTTGGAAAATGGTTCATGCTATTTAGATGGTTCACAACTTTCTTTAATATGCATATAAGACTTAAGGACGTTTATGGCTACGAGGGCTGTTTGATAACTGCGTGACTATTTGAATAAAAAAATTTTTTTTTGCGGCATATAACTGTTTTATTTTTCAACATAAAATCCATTTACGTCAATATATTTAGTTCAACGTTTTTCTAATTTTTTTATATTCCTTCCAAATAATAGATTTTCTCACAGCGTTTGTGTCTTAATACAGTCGTTTTGTTACGTTTATGACCTCTTCATTCGACGCAAAGTTCTTAGAACGCAACCATTGTTTTCATTTTGGAAAAAGAAAATAGTCTTAGAGGGCTAAATATGGAGAATATTCTGGATGGGGTTATAGTTCGTTGGCTGCACACATGTACACTCGTGCATTGTTTTTTTTTATCTTGGACCAGCACTCAGGATATGATCACTACACATGCGTTGCATTGTGCATAGGAAAGGAGATAGACGATAGAGGAAAGGGATAGCGAGAGAGATGGCTGGAGGTGAAGCTTCATTATCTTACAACTCTGCTTTTGCTTCGTAATCACTGAAATTGATAATGTAGAGTTCGCATAGTATTTATCAAGTCTTTCCTTGATTTCAGTGAAGGTTTTTTTTTACGCAAAAAATAATGCTTAATCAACACATAAAATTTAGTTTTCCCAATTTTTATTAAAATTCACGAGGTTGTGTGCTTTTAATGGCTGTCAAGCACAAACTCAATGACGCAGCTTGCTCACAATTTGACAGTAGTCTAATAATAAATGGTGCTAAAGGGTGCTTTACATTGTCCCACAACTCGTAACATGCCAAAGTTTTGTGTAGAAGAGCACAAGTCGGATCGTCTAAACATAATATGTAATGAAACTATAAGATTTTGAGAGAAAACACGCATGAAAATTTGACAGTTGTATGGCTCTCTTGATTTTTTAAAATTTTTCAAAAACAACCATTAGATCAGGGATGCATTTTTATGTAAACAAATGTGAGAAAGCCAGGGAGGGAAAACTGCTTTCATAAATTTATACCAATTATAAAATCAAAATGTACATTTTAGACCACAAGCGCACAATTTTATAAAAATATACGTATATTTTCTAAAAGTACACTAAAAATTTTCACCACGAAAATAACATATTCGAAAGTTATAAAAATATTTTTCAAGGTTATTGAAAAAAAAAATTCAATTGCACAAGAACTCCATCCCTGGGGAAAACAAGCAAACAGCTGTAGTTAAATTAAAAGAGAATGTTTTCATCTTACTTGATTTTATCCATACCATTGGTGTAAACCCCAGAAAACAACCATCTGATTTTTACGCTCTTTTCTTGAAATACGGAAGGAATTTCATTTTCTTTTCTCTCACATTTTACGTACGACAAATCTTATCGTTTAAAGCGGCCTTTAACAGCAGAAGTATTGTATTTACAGTTACGGCGAGGAAAATTCTAAAAGTTACGTTGTTATCATACAGCGCTCGTATTTTATTGGATGAAGCGGGAACTAAAGAGTCTTTGTTCCAGGGAATTTTGTTCTGGGCTAGTATTGTAGTTTTCTGAAACACTACGGGCGTTATCGATGAAGGTCGCAATATACTGGCCAGAGTGTGCCAGAGTGTGCCAGAGTGTGCCAGAGTGTGCCAGAGTGTGCCAGAGAGTAATGTAGTAGCAGATGAATTCTTAAATAAAACTGTTTCCACTCCGCTTATGGGATCAGAAACTTTTTGGGCCGTGAAATAGTCAACGGGCAGCTTACAGTATAAGTATATATAAAAATAAACAATGGATTAGTACGGATATAGAGAACTTCTGTTAAAGCGCAACGAAAACCCATTGACCAAAAACTTTTGTTATAATCAACCGAAAATTGGGCATACTACGGCGTTATTGGAACCTTATTTTGCATGACGTTGTTCTGGGTTTCGATAGGAAGAACTTGCATCTTGTTGCTGGTTTTCTGAGTGAACACTATAAACTGAACTACCTCAGGTGGAAGTTTAATGAGAATTTTTTTAATTATTTGGCCACGCAAGAGATACGTTTTTCACTCTCAACTTTTCTGTTCCGATGAGATTAAGCCGCCTTCACCATTCTCTGTGTTGACTTCTGAAACTGCCTTTTGGTTCCTTTCATTTTCTACCGACCATTTCCTCAGAGCACATTCATGTTCAATTAGGAAGAATTGAGTTGAGGCAGCAGATATAAAATTCCACAAATGCTTGGCTGCATATGGAACATGACAATAACAAAAAAAAAAAAAAAAAAAAAAAAACCATGAGCACTAAAAAAGTAAAAATTAAATTGTACAAAAATAAAAAAAAGCACAATAAAAATTTTTGTTCAACAAAATTGTGAAATGAATAACAAAGGAGACGCTTAAATGTTAATTACTCGCATGCACTAATGCTCGCACACATGCAAAGGAAAATAACTTTTTAAAAGGGTAGACTTAATGACCGAGCAGCTTGAAATCGTCTTCATTAAAACGAAAAAGAGAATAAATTTATAAAATTGTTTATTTTTTCGTTAAATCAATTTAAAAAAAAAAACGTCGGCTAAAAAAGCAAATTTATTCTCTATGTAAAATTTTCAAATCCTTGTCCCACTGTTTGTAAAGTGACAATCTTTAAACTTAGATTATCTTATGCTGGCAGCAACATAAAAAGGATAAGTGAATATAACAGTAAGTAGTTCCATTAATTCCAAGAATAATCTCTAACCTTACGTTTTGAGAACCCTTAAGTTTCCTTCAAATAAGCTTACAACTTTTGATCGTTTGTTTTTATTTCTTAATTGTATCCTTTTATTTTACAGTACATTAAAATCAAACCTTCCCTCAATTCAATAAGGTATTTTGTAAAATGCTTTATATGGCAAGATTTCGAAAAATTAATCTTAACAAATTCTTGCAAGATTTTAAATTAATTTTTGACAACAAGTGGTGTGTTTGTTGAAATGGTATTTCAGCAAATGTATTTATTTTTCCTTACGCACACACACACACACAGACACACACACTCATGTTTCTCTACATATTTTCCTTATTTTTTTTCGTTTTGCCCTATTCACCACCCCCCTGCAACTTGTAATGTTTGTTTAGCTGCAAAAATGTATTTGAATACGACAAAGTTTTTACTATTGTTTAAAAGGCCAGTGAAGAGAAGAAAAAAAGGATTTCAAATCAATTTAAATAATACAAAAGGATCAAAACCTTAATACAAAATCACATTCACGAAAGTACAGAAAAAAAAATAATACAAATACAAAAAAGCATTGTAATGCCACATTTGCTACAGCATCTAATGCTGCTACAAAAACAAAAAAAAAAAAAAACCAAAACATTCAACACAAAAGATGTGGCACTAAAAAAAAAAAATAAAAAAGAGATGATGTTTAAATGCAAATTCTTGTTAAAATCTCTTTTAACAAACAAAATGGACCGAAGCTGAGCACAAATATTTGTTTGTGTATGCACGAGTATAAAACAAATTCTGGCAAATCTTATTATAACAATATTAGGAGTATGTAAACTTAACTCGGATTTATAAATACACCCAATCCTGTTTTTACAGGGAGTTTTTACGTACATATGCATGTTAGAGGTAACATCATGTACAAAAGAAATTGTAAAAAATTAACCAATGGAATTTTAGCTTATAGACCGATAGAACTAACGAAAAGTTTAAGTGTCAAAGTGTCAAAGTGATAGAGATGACAGTTGAAGAAGGTATATAGTTATAGGGAGCAAATCCTCTATATAATTGATTCATATTACAAATTTGTATTTTGGAGGAATCTGCTTATTATTTTTGTAACCTGAATACTTGAACAAGTGTTCACGTCCAATGAGCAGATATAACGCGTCACCATTTGTGCAGCTGCAACTGCAATTGAATTTTTTTTTATAATAAAAAAATATATAGCAAAATTATGAACCACTTTTTTTTGGAAAACAACCAGTGCGCGAGAGTTGTCAAAGTTTTTATTGTGTCATACACCTTTTGCTTTACGCTTTTCTGTCTTAGTTAGAAACGTCACGCAAAGCGACAAAGTTCTATGTGACATGGCCTTTAAAGTTAATATCGTTGTTTAAAAAACCAGAGCTTACGTTGCCAATAATTATGTTGAAAATAAACGATATGTTTCAGCACAGTTCTACGACTTTTTAGAGTTGGCAGCTTGATAAGGGAAAGTGTAGCAAAATATGAAGCAAGCAAACTCGTTGGCAAACCCACGAAGACTAAAAATCAGAAACTGTTTTTTATATATAGAGGGTCCCATATTATAGATCCATACTCCAACACATATCTAACAAGCGAGGTATATAGAATTTTCATAACTTAACCCTAGAACCATAACGATATTTTATAATACGTTAATACCAACGATACGTAAATTGTACGTAATATATACATTTCGTTTGATAAATTTCAATAAATGACAAATCTTCGGTAGGATTTCATTTCAATTGTTTTTTTTTTTAATTCATTAAAAATATATATTGAAATTACTTTCTTATAAAAAGTAAAATAATTTGCCAATATGTACATTTTTCTCTAAATAATTCCTCATAGTGCATTGATGACAGCAATAACACGTTTTTATTTTTCACCGGCATAAAAGAGACTAACGTCATGTTTTCATCATAAACACAGCGCGATGATCCACAATGCTGCAAACCGAGTAGCTCGGGAGTTATCTCAGCCTTGTTCATTCGTAGTGTGCTAACGTTACGAAAAAATTACGTGCAAGTATTTAACCTTTATTACCAACGATACGTAAGTTTTACGTACAGTCTCTAAGTGCGCATACTGTGAATTCCTATAAAACATTAAATATGTGTTGCTTTAACACTTGTAAGCATAGCAGCACAATTGATGAGAGCATAGCTAAAATGAATTGGCGTTAGAATGCCGATCACTTCTTTTATATACATGTGAAAAAAAAACTGTACGTAAAATTTACGTACATTATGGTTCTAGGGTTAAGGAACTTTGAACTGCTTAGCGCAGCTTTATTTATTGTCATTATAATAAGAGCAATAAAATTAAGCTTTTAATCAAGCAGACTTCCAAGATCTGATAATTTATCAATTTGTATGAAATATTAATGCAAAACTGTTGTTCGTTGTGAGCGAAAATTCATTATAAGCCGTAGTCGTTATAGCCAAATTCTACTGTATTTATAAGCATCACACATTTGGCAAATCTCTCATATCTTGAGTCTCAACATGTTAGAACTCACAATCGAAAGCTTGAGAGACTAATGTCCATGCAGTAGACTACGGAGGCAGCTTAGCATGCTTCTTAACTAGGAGCTACAAAAACAATAAAAATCTATGGATAATATTTTACAGATGTTTTAATAGAGGAGTTTTCTATGAAAATAATTTAACAAAAAAAAAAATCCGACATCGAAATCAAACGCATGAGTGCTGTTCCAAAAAAAAATATATATTTTTGACCAAGCTGGTGACTGTACATTGCAAACCTTGTGTAAAAACAAGACATGTTTAGTTTTGCCAACCGTATTATGTTAAATTTGTTTAAAAAAAACAAATCGTGTAAAAACAGTACTAGGTGTATATACACTGTAATTCTTTGAGCTGTGCTGGGTATACATATACATACACATACATACATATCGAGCCTTTGGTGCAATACCGTAGTAACTCAAAATTTTAATTTTTTGAGCTGAGTATGCAGAAATGATCTTTGGGCAAATATATATGTAAAGGAAAAAACATTATGGTTCTATTTCGAACTGTTCAGATTCTACAGCTACAAATGTCTTTATTGCCTCCAGCTATTTCCAACAATATTTATTTGCAATAATGAATTATTTCCTTTATGACAAGAAATTTGCAAACAGAAAACATTACTAAATACGCCTCTTTATTTAAAAACTTGTAAAAAAATTACTTTATTAAACGAAAATACTATCAAAAAGATGGCTCAAAACCTAAAATGCATTTTTCTCAGTTCACGATTTTTTGAATTACGACGGTATTGCACCAAAGGCTCGATATGTATATTTTATTTAATTTTGAATAAAACTTGTTTGATGCAAATAAATAAAAAAGCAAACATGTCGTAGAGTAAAATGAAACCTGTTGTTTGTACAACGAGAATGGTTGCTCTGACATATTTGGAATTTAGGGCACTATCGCTCTAACTGACACTGATTACATTAAAAGAAAAGCTTAATTTTATCGTCACATTTAATTGGACTTGGTAGAATTTTTGAATTTTATTCTAGTTTTTTAAATTAATTAAATAAATATAAGTAAACTAAAAAAAATAGCTGCCACATGATATCACTTGGTTACTTATTTACATTCAAAACAACAACCGCATAATAAATTTTTTTTGCCGTTTGAATGTATTTAAGCGAACGAACGAGTGCGTGTCTCATTGTGAACCAGGTTGTAAATGTGTTCCTTTATCCGGTGTAGCATACGATATATGTATATATATTTGTGATTATCAATCTTGTGGTAAAGTCAATCATTTTCTATTTAAGGGATATTTCTAAATCGCATTATAAAAAAAAATAAATATTTGGGATTACAAGAAATATTAAATAACCAAGAAATACGACTTTCTTAAAACACCGTAAAATTGGGGGCGAAATTGATAAAAAAAAACCCCCGGCATCTAATTATATACATTAGAGGGTCCCTTATCTGTATTTAAATATAACAATAAACTTGTGGAAATGTATCTAAAGACGGGTGGCATGGCAAACAAAAACTGGCAAAGGAAAACACCAGAGTAAACAGTGACAGAACAAAAATGATCAGCGATCTTGATCTGCAGCCGACTACAAAAAGGAACAAATGTATGGTAGGCTAAAATACTGATAAGTGAAGCGAGTTGCTTTCGTAGCATAAAGTACGGATTCGATTACGCTCCAGACCCTGGGTGTTTCCACGGACAAACTATAGTTTGCAGAGTTGGTGTTTGTGTTATTTAAAAAAAAAAAACCCAGAAAATCCGCGGTTGGAATACCCCTCAGATACAACCTATTTGAATTTTGTCATTTGTCAAAACAACACCCTCCTTCGTAGGTATTTAAACAATAAAAACCCTCGGCCAAGTAAAGTAATAAATAAAATAGTTCTCCTTCGGCTTAGAGAAATTAATTCGTCAACACAGCGACTGAGCTGCAGCAACTCCGCTTTACAAATTATCAAAAAAAAAATACGCAACTGCAGAGTTATTCTATCATTCTATCTCTTCACTATCCGTCTCTTGTAAAAACTCTCCCTTTCTAACTAGTTGCTGTGCATGCACGGTGCATAGGGGACATCTGAGTGTTGGTCCAAGAAATAAAAAAGAAAGATCACACAAAATTTATTCAGTTTTAGTGAAAAATCAATGTATGTTCATTCGATTATATATTTTTTTTATTGTTTTTGACCGCTAAAAGGGTTACAGCCATAACTAAACAAGAGCGGAAAGCGTTTTCTAGCTGTCAAAAATTCTCATGCCCATACAATTTCTATGTAGCATATCGAAATAACGCTGCGTCAACGCAACGGCAACGCTTTGCAATTGGAAAATCCGATTTAGACAGCGCGTTTAATAGTGAAGTAAGTTGCAAATAAAGAAGGTGAAAGAAATAAACATAAAAAATATTTGTTAGTAGAAAATGGAGGTAAGTAAGTCCTTTAAATCGTCCATATAACTCATTGTTTAAACTTTTTTTTATAAAACGCTTATTTAAAAATCGCAAACACCAATAAAGTTTATTGTTAAAATAATCAGGGTTGTTATATTTACTTTTTTGATAACCCTGTTTTTATCGTTTTGACGTTGCCGCTTTAATTTAGGTATGGCAGTTCAGCGTAAAAGCTAAGCGGAAAAAATGTCCCGCTTTCCGCTCTTGTTTAGGTATGGCTGTTAGACATGTTTTGTTGTGCTCGGCGAATTTCCCTTATTATAAGAAATGGAGCAAAAAATTTGCAGACGATTTTATGTGAAAAATGCAATCAAGTGCTCAAAAAACACAGTGGCGTACGGCAAATCTGCTCTAATTAAAATAAAAATTTTTACAATTGGCAGAAACTTTTTCGAGATGGCCGAGAAGATGCCGACGATGAATAACGCGCTGAACGACCCAGCAGCTTAACAACAACTGATAACGTCGAAGCTGTGAATATTTTTTAATCGTCGAATTACTAATGTCTGATCCATTTCGAGCTTCCCTACTTTTTTAAAGAAAAAAAACACCGAAAATTCAAATTTAATGGAGAATGTTTATTATCATTTGAAAGAACATTCTTTGGCATTTATTTTTTGAAGATTATGTCTATCAAATATTGACCGCTGCTACGTCGCAGATGGTCCATCCGTTGAGTCCAATTTTCGATGAGTCGTTCAAGCATTTCGACTGGTAACTGGCGAATGACACGCGTGATATTTTTCTCCAAGGGTTTGTCCGCATAAACTTTAGACTTTACATATCCCCACACGATCTTGGCGGCCAATCGACCGGCCCAAAACGTGAAATTATGTGCTCAACGAAATGTTCTCTCAATAAATCCATTGATTGATGGTTTTGCTGAAACCAAATGTCGCCGAGTTCACGAGTTTCAATTTCAGGCATCAAATAGTCGGTTATCATGGCACGATAATGGCCGCCATTGACGGCTACGTTCGCACCGGCATCATTTTTAAAGAAATATGGACCGATGATTGCACCGGCCTACAAACCACACCAAACCGGTCGAACATTATCCAATAATTAATGCTGGGTCTCAAAATGGGTGATGGTGTTGCGAATAGTACGCTCAGTAGGCCTATTATGTTGACCATAAGTTGAGCGAAGTGCAGAACGTGAATTTTCGTAATAAAGTTGAACGATTTGTAAACGTTGTTCAGGCGTAAGTCTTTCCATTATGAAATGCCAAACAAAACTAAACAAAAATAACATGACAGCATGACACGACTCACACGTGATCTGTCAAAAAAAGACTATTGAAAAAAGTATCTCTACTTGAATCACTCATTATAAGAGAAGTTGCTAAGGATGTTGGCAAATTAGCCTGCTCGTCTCATGCAATTTTTCGGATGTTTTGGTCATGAGACGTGTGTCGGCGAAGTTTGTTCCCAAACTTCTGAATTTTAATCAGAAGAACCGCAGCATGAGCATTGCTTAGGTGCTCTTGAATGACGTCAGTGATGATCCTGATCGTTGCTCAAAAGGGTCATAACAGGTGGCGAATCAGTTACCAAATCTCGAAACACCTATGAAAGGACAGAGATTTACAACGATGGATGAAATAAAAACTGGTGACAATATAAATATTGATGAATAACTAAATATTTTTGCTTAAAAATATAAAGTCAATAAGATGACTTTTTTAACACACCTCGTATGTCCTATACAAGTTTTGTCATCAGAGTGACACTGTTCTAATCAGGATTCCGTCACATGGAAATTCATATCGGCAATGAGCGGTCAGATTAACTAGTAGGGCCTGCATTCGCTATGGGTGTACTTTTGTTTGGCAATTTTATTTGCTGGTTTCTTTATTTTTTTTTATAGAGAATATAAGTGGAATAGGCTGAGTGGCATAGGCAATTGCTACATTTTCTGCGATAAACGCCCAAAACGAATACGAAAAGAAAACCGGAAGAGCATCTCAACATTGGCCGCGTTATTGACGGGTCACTTTTCTATACTTTTGGGATACTTTTCTATAACATATTTTGTCACAGTGATTGGTAACAGATTAGAGAAAAGACGCTCACTCACTTGCTGTGTGAGTGGGCGGCAATGAACATGGTGTTCCACACATTTTCAGACAAATATTTGCTACACGAACTATCGGTCGTATCAGGGATACATATAGAAGACCTAATGCGATATCTAAATGCAATGTACTATATATATAGTGTATTTCTTCACTGCACCTAGTGTTTAATCTAAACCTTATCACAGTTAAGAACTCAGACAAGTGGGTGGTATCACCAAAACGAAATCTTTCGATTTTGCTAGAACACTTCCTCAGGGGCAACCACGTAAATCAATCAAACCGAACAACCATGTCTATTGACTTTGTTATAACGAATTTTAAGGGAATCCAATAGTACTTGGTTATAGCCATTGGTTCGTTGTACATCTGTATCAGCGTGGCCTTTGGTTAACCAAATAAAATTCATGTGTCGCGTTAAACTTGTTGGAGGCATAAGTAACAATTGACTCGGTAGCTGATTTTGAACGGATTTATACCGATTATTATTTTATTGTGTGGCAAAGGTTTTTCTTGCTTATTTCTTGCTATTTTAACTATGTGAGTTTATACACATCCGTATGTATATACGAGTATATTAATGTAGGCTATATAAGATAAAGACTTTCAACACTTCAATAAACAGCTGACTAAAAAGAAAATTTTCGACATTTTCTTGGCATTCGTTAAAACAAAAAATGCAATTAGTAACCCACACTTACTTTACACATAAATTCGTTATATCATCTGCACAAATAAATAAAGCGTAGCAAATACAAGCATTAATCTACATTTGACATTTCATGTCAAAATGTGTCACAAACAACTCACACTTAAAATATCCTTTAACAAAAAAAAAAAAAAAAAAAAAAAAAAAAGGAAAGAAAAGCAACTGATACAATCAACCCACAAACTTTATTGACAACTAGAATCTGCTTCTAACAGCAATAGAAGGGATTGATTGGGGGTGAAAGATGCTTGTAATGCGAAGGCAGATAATCAAAAACAATTTTTGAAAGCCATACATTCAGATACAGTAGGCCCAACAGTACGACACAACATGGAATGAGGAGTATAAAACAAAGATTCAAAATAAAAACAACATGACAAAATGTTTAATGAACCGACAAAAATATTTCAAAATATCCTTAATTTTTTTTCTCTTCTTGCTGCTGTGGCCTGCTGTTCGATTTTATTGTAATGAAGAAATCAGATGAATTATTTTTTTGCCATGCATCAGATTACCAGGAAAGTAGACGAAACTGAAGAAGACGATGAATGGAAACATGTAGTTAAGTTAAATTTTTGCTTGTCTGGCTGAAATTATGAAATATTTTCTATTTGTAGAGATAAATAAAAAATGTACAAAAGAGCAAAAAAAAAAAGGTAGAAAAGGAGTTTAGTAAAATGATGAGTTATCAAACAGCAAGCAACACATAAAATTAAAGCAACAGTAGAAGGAAAAACAGATAATGAAACATTTGGCGCACTCACAGTCTGCTATGCGGTGACAAATACTGAAATATCGAAATAGAAAAATATAAACAAACCTTTCAGTTTAAAAGATAATATATGAATTGTTATGAAAAGAAATGAGATTAAAAAATTATGATTGAAAAATTTGTTTAAATTATTTAATAAAACACTATCATTATCAATATTCACTTCAAAACTGTACCAAAGGCGTGAAGCTGAGTTACTAAAATGTACTAGTAAGTCTGTGTCTAATGCGTACAAATGCTCCTGCAAGAACGGAATAGTTAATTGTACCAATGCCAGTAGTGTGCTTTTTCAATCACATGCACATATTGAATGAACCTTTGTTGATTTTACAATTGTTCCCTTGTAATGCTGTCTCCTGCCTAATTCTATCTGACTTAGGCCCATTATTATAACTTGCCGATAGCTAAAGTTGGCATGCTATCGGACAAATAATTAATTTTTCGTTATTACAAGTTGACTTTAACCAAATGTGACCGATAAGCTAACGGAAAGTTCTTTCTACCTGTAACTTTTAAAGTGGACTAAAGCATTTGAAGCTGCCATATTTTATGCACTTTAAATATGGCAACATGGAAAGTATAAATGGATACAAATTAATTTTTAAATAAAGAATAAAATAAAACCTTGTCGTTGCCAGTAGCTTTTTTTGTTTGTCAAAAGTAGTCGGTATTTACTCTGGTGCTGCCATATTATTAAAAATATTAATTTTATTTTTCGATATATATTTATTAAGCCTGAGGTCTTTTTTTATTTTATTTTGTTTTTTATTATTCGATATTTCGTTAACAGCTTGTTAACATCAAATTTTTATTAATAATAAAAATAATAAAAAAAAAATAAATAATAAAAAAAAAAATTATAAAAATAAAAATAATAAAAATAAATAATAAAAAAAAATAAAAATAATAAAAATAAAATAAAAAAAAAAAAAAAAAAAAAATATATATATAAAAATAATAAAAAAAAATAAATAAAAAAAAAAAAAAATAATAAAAATAAATAATAAAAAAAAATAAAAATAATAAAAATAAAACAAAAAAAGACCTCAGGCTTAATAAATATATATCAAAAAATATAATAAAAAAGGTCAATTAATAATATAATTAAAATATTAATTTTATTTTATCGAACAGTTGTAATAATGAAAACAAGTTAAAGGTCACTGTATTATTCATTTTACCTAAAGTTAATTTTAGCTATCAGTAACTTTATTGCTTAGTTGTAATAATGTTATAACCTTTACTTGGTACATATTTAATAATAGCAAAAAAAAAACTAATGAAAATTTTAATATTGTTACAAGTTTATTTAAAAGTTCCTAAATACATAATTCCATAAAAACTTAAATTGATATAATCAAAATCCCTTATTAAAATGTTGTTCTAATAAATAATTTATTTAGAGCTGAAATTTTAATTGATTTTCTAATTTGCATTTTGCCAAATGTTTAAATATTAAATACTATTATGTTTGTTATTTGGCCTTTATTAATTATTAGTTTAATAAATTTTCATGGATTATGCCGTGAAAGTTTAAATAAAACGCTGGTGTTTAGCTGGAAGGTAGTGTAGTGTTTGCTTTCTCTATGCAGAAATTGTTGCAGACTTTCCAATGTATTGTATATTTTTATTAGGAAATATTTATAAGTAGTAAAACAATTAAAAACAAACCGAATTTCATTTTGTGTTTATCCTGTAGCACTGCAAGCGAATATCCTTGTTTATAAGGTCTATAGTACATGAAATTCCTTTTCCGTATTTATTGTTAACACAAACAAGTGAGTATTTAATGAAGTGAAAATGAATTACGTCAACAATTTCAAAAATATTTCTTATTAATTCTTGTTAAGATTTCTGCAAGTATAATATACTTTTCTCATTCGTAATTAAAAGATATTCTAGCAATTTAATAGTGATAATAGTAGAGGGCATTACACAGATAACTGTGAGAAATAAGCACTGCTGATTGTAGCATATCAAATTGAATTTATTAAGAGTAGTGAGTATTTTTATTTATTGTTTTCACTCGCATATAAAATATTCTGAAATTCTTAAAAAAAGAAAACAAGTGAAATATATTTATGAATTCCGTAATTAACACCCACTTCAGACGATGAATAAAATTCAAGATTTTTTTGTTTCCTGTTGGTGAGCGGGGTAGCGATGGAATAGTAGTTATGCTTTTATATTCTTTTTCTGTACTCATTTTTTACTTTAGGCTTGCGAATGAGCAAATAGAAATGATTAAGCGATAATACGTTTGAAATATCAACCCTGATATAAAATTATGCACGAATTATAATTCGCGGTATAAATGTGGCAAGTTTTTGGAAGTTACTTTCAAAGCGATGAAGAACAACTTCATGAATAAAAATGCATCATGTTAATGGGGCTTAAAGGCCATGTCACACAGAACTTTGTCGTGACGTTTCTAAGTTTGACAGAAAAGCGTAAAAGCAAAAGGTGTATGATACAATAAACGCTTTGACAACACTCACGAATTGTTTGTTTACCAAAGAAAAGTGTTTGATAATTGTGCTATTTATTTTTTTATTATAAAAATAAAAGTGAATAATGTTATTTGACGATATACAATTACAATGTTCTTCTGTTTGAAAACGAAAAGAAGAGAAAGGAAGACACGAATAAAGAAAATTATTCAAACTGATTGTCAAAGCACACAAAAAGATAAAAGATGCTCAACTTTTCGCTTTGCGCTGCGTTAAGAATCCTTTATGTAACATGTTTCATATAAACGTGTACATTTCATCCTAAATGTCAAAGCGAAACTGCAACGCAAAGCGAAGCAAAAGTTCTATGTGACATGACTTGGGACAAAGCTTCACCATCTGTCATCTCTCTCATTATCACAGATCCTCTAGTTCCAGCACAATGCATTGCATTGGGCCGTGTGAATAAAAGGGTAGCTAAAGCTTGTGCTGGTAATTTTGTAGTTTTAACTATTTACTATTGAGGTGAATAAAAATTTTAGCTAAAGCTAGCACTGTATACGAACTAGTAAAAGCTAGTTTTTCCAGCGTTGGCTTAAAAATGGTGTGAATAAAAACTAGCGATTGCTCAATATTACTAGTTTATACTTTGATTTTTGTTAGCATCTAATTGAGGTGCTGGAAGTTTGCGATTTTCTCCTTTATGTTAAAAAAAGTGTTGTTTTATATATAATTTCATTTAAATATAAACATGGCTGCTTTTATGCACGTTCGCCAAAGGAAAGGGTATCGCATGAGAACACATTCTCAGACATCCGACTATTTAAATTTATACAGATTTCGGCAAGAAAATGTTAAATGGTTAGCGGCACACTTTTTAGAGGAAGGTCATGAAAGCAGAGGAGCAGCGCTGTCGCAAATTAAAGGGATGGAAATTTTTCTCTGAGAATTTTTAAATAAAACATTGTAAGTTTTCACCATGCACTGCCTTTGTCACCCATATATTGTAAAATGCCAAAAACGTTATTTTCTTTCTTAATAAAAATAAAAGTCGTTCTTCAATGTTCAAAAGTATATTTATCAATCCATTTATTTGACAATCTCCAAAAAATAATTTTTATATTTTTCAGAGTGAAAATTTATAAAGCAATGGTAACTAGATAGTTTTTGTTGAACATAAAACAGGTATATTAAATATTTTAAAAACATACAAATGAGGATTTCCAACAATTGTAATGGTTATAATCAAAAATATAATGAAATAATATAAATGAAAAAGTCACTGAAATGTACTTATGTACATATATTTTGGTTGTATTATAAAACTTTTATGAAAAAATAAGAAATGAAATTATATGACGTTGCCAATATGTTTTTTTTTTTAATTTACCGCCTAAATACCTTTTGTGGGTAGTAATTTGGGTATTTATGAAATATATTTAAATTTACCATAAAACGAGAACTGAATGCATATTCAAAAAATTTTCATTTATTCATATGTACTTCCCTTCGCATACAAGCAGAACCCTTCACCACTTGCAAATATTTTTCTGACTCATTTTCTCCAGAAGTATAAGATAGCTTTTCCAGAAATTAGAAAATAAAACTTCATTTACTATTACTTTTCTGTACCATGCCTGATTAATTATAAAATAAAACGAATTATTTAATGTCGAAGTAAATTTGAAATTCATAAAATCAAATTCCGGAAACATTATGCCAGGATTTAAAACCAAAAAAAGTCGTAACTCATAAATGATTTCTGCCAGCTGTTAAATTTTCCAGCTTTTGCTATCGCTTTTTAGCACTAGCAAAGAGTTATTCACACTTGTTCTAGTTTTAACTAGTAGCTTTAGCTAGTACTGAAAAGGTAAAGCTAGTGCTACTACTTAGAACTTTGTAGCAAAGCTACATTTTTATTCACTCTGCCCATTGTCATCGCCAAAATAACAAACAAAAAAAATAAAAAAATATTCAAATACGGAAGCAATTTCCGAATTAAAATATGCATGATTAATTAATTAATAAATTAGAAAAAATGTTGTTCAATCAAATTTGCAAAAAAAAAAAACAAATTTAAAAATTACGATTATTTAAATATGTTTGTTGTACGGTTAGGATATCCTCTATGAACATTTCTTTGCTACTAATACTGCCTCATATATAGACCTTCAACCAAATTCTTTGTAAAAGCTAAGAAATCTCATATCTTTATATAAAAGTTCCCAAGAAATATTTTTTAGAATGACCGCGTATACAAACAGAGAAAAACTAAGTAGCCTTTGCTAAAGTTATTTTAAATAAATATTTATTTTTTCGAAAACTTGTAAAAAAAAATAACTTTAGTAAACGAAAATACTATCAAAAAGATGGCTCAAAACTTCAAATGCATTTTTCTCAGTTCAGGATTTTTTGAATTACTACGGTATTCCACCAAAGGCTCGATTTATTGTTATTAATCCTAGAATATTAAACTCCCAATGTTTTACTAATTTTAATTAATTTTTTTCATTTAATTTTTTTGTGATAAGTAACTTTCAGCCATATTTTTTGATGTAAAAGTTTATAAATAAAATAATTGCTTTTTTATATTTTAATTGAGACTGATTTATTATAAAAAAGAAGGTAAAGAATTTTTCAAAAATTATAGTAATTGCACACTAACTGGTTTTAAAACCAACAATTAAAACCTGGTTTTACCATATAAAAATATTTTCTTAAAACAATCTTGAAGCCTTTTTTGAATTGGTTTTAAGTTGATTTAATGAAATACAATCTTGATTTTTATGCACTAAGGGAAGTGCTACCAAGTTAAAAAATTCAAAACAGCTGGTAACTTAAATGGCGCTAAATGAAATAAAAAAATAAATCAAGGAAAATTTGTTAAACAAAGTCACTACAGTAATTTAAAACAATGGACGCAGCATTAACAATAAGAAAAAAGTTCAAAAGAAAAAGAAACTAGTGGGCAGAGCATAATAAAAAAATGCTTTCATCGAGTTGTGGGAGGAGAAAATAAATGAATTTTTAATGCACACACTGTGATTTAATTAAACTTATAGTGAGAACGAAAAATCAGCTGTTTGTCGTTTTAACGTTAAAATCAGGTTTTAACTTTTAGTGGAGAAAACAATTATAATTTTAAAAGGTTTTGTGTAACAAGATGGTTAGATAGTCGCCATTAGGCAACATGCAATTAAATCTTGTTTTTTGTAACGCAAATTCCACAAAAAAATATATCCACTTTGAAGAGCATTAATACATCAATTTGGTAACACTTTTTTTTACATCCTCTACTGGCGTTAAGTGAAGTCTTTTTAAAAAAAACTTTCTATTTCTATAAATTTTTACACCATAAATAATCTGCTTGAATTGTTTTGGTTGAGGGTGATTTTTGCCGGCGGTTAAATTTAAGTTGCTTTATACATTTTTTGTTTTTAACAAAAACTGAATCCATTGAAGTAACAGCTCTAGTCCATAACCTAATTATAATCTGTTGAGTCCCCTTAAGCATTATTAAGGCTTTTTTAAGTTTTTCTTGTTGTTATTTTTTATCCAGTACTTGTGTTATTTGTTGGCGGGATTTTTTACTTGTTCTTTGTTGTTTGTTACACACTTTTTTCTATTCTCTTGTTATTTATTTATTTTTTTTTTTGCCGGATTTTCAGGTTTAATTGTATTTGATATCGCTGTCATTTATTTTTCATGTTAATTTTAATGACCACTTTGGGAGTTTATTTGCAGTTCTTTTGCCCCCTTCTCATGTTTTAAAGTTGTAAATTCTTTGTTGTGTTCCGCTTATAGGAGGAGTTTGTGGCATAAATAATTGGTTTTGTTATTGTAAATAATTTGCTTGAGAGCAGTTTTATAGATTTTTGTGTCTTCTATTCATAGTTTGTATTTGAATAAACCATAATAAACTGAAACAAATATACAAGAGGGGTTGAAATGCTGCCACCAAACAAGGGGGGGGGGGGCAATGAACTTTGCTGCTATTCTCAATATTGCTGCGGTAAGTTCCAGCAGTCGGCTTTTACAAACTGGCCTTTTCTAAACTTTAGTGTAAAATATGCTTGCTATGGTTTATGGCAAACTGAATTGCTTTTGAATTTTAAATTAGATTTTTCAAGAAAAATTGTTTAGAGATAAATTGACATTTTTGGAATTTTATTTTTTAAAGTTTCATGGCACACCTTTCGATTCCTTTACAACAAACTCAAAAGTGGTGAAATTCCATTAGAAATTTTAAAATTCAATTTAAATATTTTTAAACAATTTTTTATGCAGTCGATAATGCTGCAATATATCAAGATGATTTGTTGAAGTCCACCGGTCCCTAACAATTTGTTTTATTAATCAAATATTCGAACTATTCGCAAACCGTTTTCCTAAAAATGTCAAATAATTGATCACCCTTAATTATAGATGCATGTAATGACATACATTTGTGAATGAGAAATGAAGAAAAGTAGAGGCAGTGGAAATTAATACTTCAGCTTTACACATTCATTAAGAGGGGCACACTTGGCTGCTATACATTTTTAATGTCCTTGATGATATTTTGTGAATTTTCTTTGGGTACTCAGATAACAAAACCTCCTGTCACTTCAAAGTTCAACCGCTAGCAATATATTTTTGGTCTTCAAATTTATTTAACACTCAATTTATTATTTTAAAAATATATTATTTTGCTGTAGAAATAAATTGCTGACTATAAAAATATAACTCTTTTATCATTTTCTGACACAATCTTTTGCCAACCATACAACAGACATACGCAAATATACATACTTATGGCAACAACATAACTTAAATGTTTACAAACTTTAAATATTGACGATACATTTTATTATTTCGAGTAAAGAAAAAAAAACACAAAAAAAATATCTGTATAAATTTAGAAATAAAATAAGTATAAACATACGCACCGAAAATAACAAACAAGCAAGAAAAGTTGAAAACAAACCCCAAAATGTAAACGCCCAGCAATAAAAATTCACAACCCCTTTGCAGCATCATCAAAAATTCAGAAATTTATATTTATGAGAAAAACACATAGGAAATACATGTACATAAAGCAAATACATAAACTTGCAAAGAGTATGTCTGTTTACTTAAGTGTTCGAGGAATATCTTAAAAGTCAAAACAGTGAATATGAGTTAAGAAAGGAATATTTTACAGGGTACACCCCTGTTATTTTTTTTTTTTTATATAAACAAAATTGTGTTTCTTTAAATAATTTAACCCCCATGGTAATAGACTAACTTAGTGCTTACCAGACTATCGGGACATTCTTCCTTAAATATTGTCATGTTTTTATACAAATTCATTATTTCATTTAATATTCAACTCTTCTTTTGTTTTTCTTTCTTTATTTCTGGAATTGTAACAATTTCATTGAATTATGCTGCATGTAAAAGAAAATTCTTTAAATCAGGCGAACAGAATCAGCAAAATTGATAAAAGTTTTTCCTGGACACTGACGATGTTTAATGAGTTCGTCGGTAGTGACAGTCCTCAACCAAACAAAGTCCATAAGAGTCTGTGCAGGACTTCAAGAATTGTTTTAATCATTTATTTTTCCATAAAAGGGATTTAGAACTCTTCAACTTTTAATGAAGGCTGTATATGTGTATATGTCAATTAATGTTCCATCGTGTATCACGGTGGCACGATGGATGGTAGTCTGCACGTTGACTACAAATCCAAAAAAAAACAGACCTGGGTTCAACACCAGTTTCAGACTAAAATTTTAAAATAAAAATAAATATTTCGCATTTTTCTGATGTGCATTAGTGCGTCTTTGTGTGTCAGTTGTTGTCGGAAGGTTTCAGTGGCGAAGGCATAGTCACTGGTCACTGAACAATACCGGCTTCAGCTGATAGCAATCCACAATCACATCAGAACGCCCTCCTTCGTCGGTATTGTGTAGCACCGGCGAAGTAAAATAATAATAAAAATGGCTACTGAACCGAAGCTTCAGCACTGCTACGAGTATAAACAAAGAACGTGCAAAAGCAGAGCTGCATTTTAATTAATTAAGCTTCACCTCCTGTTGTTTCTCCTCACATCCCTCTCCTATAGGTCCAGCACAATGCTTCGCATGGGTAGGAGTCATCTCCTGAGTGCTGGTCTTATTAAAAAAAAAAAAAAAAAAAAAAAAAATTGTTTTTTGCATAAATTCGTCTTTCTTTTTTGGTTCTTCAAAAATATAATTTTTATTTTAATTTTGTGATTTCGTCGTGATCGTGGGTATCGCTGTTTCTTTTTTTAAATAGATTAGTTTGTTGAAAACAGCAAAAAATTAATTAAATTTTTGGCGGTTCAACCAAAAGTGGCATTGAGATCCATGCCAATCTCACCCTTTTGTTTAGACCCTATTGACTTCAGGCAAATATCTAGTGATATTCTCGACACCTCATCATCGGGTCCCAGAATAAGTTTCCGCATCACATTTCCATGTTTCCGTCACATTTCAGCTTCCTCCAGGCATAGTCTGCAGATATCATCTTCCACGATCTCAATACGCCCCAGATGATACCTGAATTTCCTATGTGCTGTTAATAGTGCCTAGCTTTAGTTCAAGATACGTTGGTCATAACACAGCACGCCTCGCGCCGCCCGATCTATAGGCTGTTTTAGCAACTTATCAGCCTACCTACCCCACGACTCCAGCCCTGGTCATTCTATTCCCGAGTGCTGATATGGGGTCCGGTTCAAAGAATGCCGCCGCGGATCAGTCCCTTGCGAGTTCATCTACCGCCTCGTTCCCCTTAATGCCGCCGTACCCACTGACCAACATGATTATAAGCTCATTGACTGAGCCACACATAATGAGTCAAATCAGGAATACACGTTCGACCTCTCATACTAGGTAAAGAAAGTCAGAGCGTCCGAGGCACAGCAAAAATTTTTTTTTTTTTTTTTTTTTTCTCTTGGACCAGTGCTCAGGGGCTATACCCTACATCTGCAATGACAGGTGGTGAAAGTGGTAGGAAGATAGAACTTAATTCTTGCACAACTCTACAGTTGCATGTTAATTATAAAGTAAAGTTGCGGCGTGTCTGATGTTTTTTTTTTTTACGCATTATTTTTTTTTTATTATTTTACTTCGCCGACGTTTTATGGCTCAAATACCGACGAAGGAGGTTGCTGTAGCACAGAAAACTCAGAAAAAACCTTTATTGATTTGACCTGGCTGGGAATCGAACCTGGGCCTTTCTGGTTGCAGAGCCAACACGCTGACTACTCGCCATCAGCACCCCCAAATGCCAAAGTTATAAAGAGAATATTAAAAAAGCAAAAAAAATTTTTTTTTTTTTTGAAATTTCTGTCCAAAATAAAAATACGTTATATTAGGGGAAGTACGCACCACTTTTTTTTGCCTGCAAGGTGGTACGGTCTATATGTATATGTATAAAAATCGTAGGTTCTTCGGACTCGTGTTTAAATTAAAATGTTTTATTTTGTTCTACAAAGCAGCACTGTAATTTAAAGTATCTTTTACAAAATTTATATAAAGCAAAGCTGCTTACAAATTTACTTTCAAAACTGCTTAACCTAAATTAAGAATTTAGGCTTTAGAATTCAATAAACAATTGTTTAATGTACTTAATTTATCAAAAGCCTCTAAAAGTTATTATTTATTGTTAAAATATTAAAGAGAAAAATAAATCAATTGTTAGCAATTGTAATTTTTCCAAAGAATTGCTAAGCAAAATAACTTTTTGGCTTATCCTCTTATAGTATTAATGTTACATCACAACACATCAGATAAACTCACACAGATAACCCTTCTTATGCCAAACAAAAAATGTATATGTATTTCTGTGCATGTGTGGTGTTTGGGAATGTATATATAATTATTAGAAATAAGAAAGTTGCAAGAGATCACATTACCCAGGGGGGTTTACTTAACTATTTCTGGGTCATTACCACAACTGCTAACACTTACAAATACATATTCATATAGAGTTTATTAATATTAAATATAGAGAATTTCAAGAAGAAAATTGTGTAACAAAGTGACCAAAGTATAATTTTTGGTGAGAATTTACTTTTATTTAAAATACTCACCCATAAAAAGTTAAGTTAGGTTGGCTCTGCAGGCAGCTGTTAAGCATGAAAATAAATCAACTCACTTCTATGAGAAAAATCAATTTCTTTAATGAAAAACTTTCAATTATAGCCGATGTATAGCAGTCACTAGTAATTGCATATAGAAAGGATTGTAAGTTATGAAAAATTTTGAACAGTTGTTGGAGATTAATTGTTCTTTTCACTAGTCAAAAATTTACTCGAATGGCCCATATGAATGCCGAAAATCTTGTTAAAAAAAAATAAATGCCTGATTATAATAAAAAAAAATTCATTCCAACAACATTTCGGTATTGTACAGGGTGGATGATGAATTTTGCTACATTAAGAAACTGGAACGACTTCTTTTGTAATGCATGGAATATTTTCAATCGCTTTTCATTTGAAAGCACATCGAATTAGTCTTAAAGGCAATCGAATTTAAATGCCAGCCCTGCTCATGGATGCCGGTGCGGCATCTTGGCAAAAACTGTTCATTACTGCCCGCAAAGTTAACGCTGGAACTATAGCTATTGTCGCTCGGATTGATTGTCTTAGTTCCTCCAAATGTATCTGTTGCGATTTCTACACTTGCTGTTTACAATAACCATACAAGAAAAAGTCCGGTGGAGTTAGGTCAGGCGATCTAGGTTGATTTTCTTGAAATGAATCTGTTAGTTAGTTGAACCAAAACTACAGACTTCAATGCATGATAGTGGCATTCTTTTTCCAGTGTTCCACTTTTCATTTTCATTAAATCTAAGGATCAATCTACAAAAACCAAGACAAAAAACTCCAAAAAAAAGTTACCAAGTTGTCTTTTGGTATCGGCTTTCATCAGCCACCCTGTATTATCATTTTTTTGTTCTCACGCAACTAAAAAAAAAAACACTTTATTATAGAAAATTCTTTTTGGTATTTTTTGAATACGCCGGAAAGTAAATGCGAATATCCTTAAACCACAATCTTAAACTTAAAACAAGAAAGAAATGAAGAAACAAGAAACTTCATAAAGATACACATAACAAAGACAACAATAAGAAACGTAATTCAATTGGGAAAAATATTATTTTTTTTGAACAAGAAAAATTAGTGAGAAATATTTTGGGAAAAAAATAAATGCCAATAGATTTCCAATAAGATTTAATTATTTTTTTTTTAACTCTAGTATTCATTATATGAAATTCTGATATTTATTTTTGGAATTTCTGATTTTTTTTTTTTGGTTTTTTACAGGATATTTTAATAAAAAATTAATTTAAACAAAGCAATATTTCAATGCTTGTACAACAGTCGACTACGCATAGTTGTGATGTGGACAATGAATAATATTATAATTGAGAGAAGAAATTTGCAATATTAAAAATTCAATAATTATCTATGGAAAAATGTATAAAATATTGCCATTCATTTGTGACAGCACAAATTTCACATTTACAAAAGTGTACAGTAATGTGCAGAACTAAAGCAACATTTGAAGTGAGAATATAAAAATAGAATTTATTTCATGGCGTGAAAATTTTTTATATTACATTTTCCTTTTTATATTCAATTTTCCTGAAGAAGCTACACAAAGGAGTAGCGAAATATTGAAATAAATATAAAATATATAAAAAGTCCTTAGGCTTAAAATAATTAGTGTTATTAATATTACATTTTCTTTAATATAAAAACTTCAACTGATAGAATTTGGCATTTTGTTTTAAATTTTAAGCATTGTGCATTTCATTGACTTATTATGACACATATTATTATTATTATTTTCATGGTTATAACGGTCAGATATTTAATAAAAATTATTTCACAAAGGGATTATTGATTGTCAATTAAGAAAAAGCACATTGGGATGAAATTATAAAAAAAAAAAAATTTATAACATAATAAAATCATTGAATAAAATTTTATCAAATATCTAGGACAAAGAAAAGTTTTCTTCATTATAAAAACCAAAACTTAAATATTTTATAACTAATTTGAAAAAAATGAAACGTTAGCGAACATACTTAAAGCTTAGTAGAGTTTCTTTTTTTTATATACTGGTTACTATTAATGGCAAATAGTCCATTGTCTCTGATTAACTGAGACAACATATTTGTAAAATATATTCATTGCAATCGTAAACCCACAGTGCAATTATCTCCATAATACGTCATATAATTTCATTTAAGTATTGTATAAAATTACGCATATAATCATAAATATAAATATCCTGCTGAGATTTGTAGTTAAATATGCTCTTCAATAGTGAAATAATAATGGAGAATATTATCATAATGTCCACGGCCAAACACAAATAGTAACATTAAAGATGCATGAATGTATGCTGGCTTTTTCAATCAATTGACTGATGTAAAATTTATGTTTATTATAATTTTGTTTTTTCTCTTACTTTCCATAAAATATAAAGCCAGCTTTACTAGTCGGGTTAAAGGCGACTTAATGAAGTATTTTAAACATTTTAATAAATTAAACCGCATAAATACCCAGCGAACATGCGGAATGTGTAATCTGTAATACTGGTCGAACAAGGACATACACAACTGTATATAAAAGTAATTTGATGTGAAAAGCATGAACTGAAAGTTTTGATTTTTTGAACGCTGCTCTGTTGTTTTGTTGCACTGGTTAATATGGAGTGAACTTTTAAATTTGAATTTTAAGAATTTGAATTTGTGAACATGGAGTGAACTTTTAAATTTGAATTTGAGAATTTTATGTCATGTAATATTTTCCAGCCAAATAGGATCAGCATATACAGGATGGGGTCACCCAATGTTCTTTTCATAATTATTAAAAAGCTTTGGATTTGCTTGTATGGTCATCAACTCTGGCGGCAGTCACTTAGCCGATATCACAAGCAGTGCCACAGTTTTCCAATAAAAAAAAATTACAGCAAAAGAACT
Source organism: Dexiosoma caninum (assembly GCA_963924685.1). Lineage (NCBI taxonomy): Eukaryota > Metazoa > Arthropoda > Insecta > Diptera > Tachinidae > Dexiosoma > Dexiosoma caninum. The sequence continues at coordinate 14,662,231 of OZ004727.1, forward strand.
GCGGGTGATTACTTATGCACCGGGTGATTACTTTTGGGGTCCACCCTGTATATATAGATATACATATGTACTCGTATTTATGATTCGGAAGTTACCCAATGGGTATGCATCCATACGTATACGTAATATTAAAAAATCTTCAAAGTTTTTATTATTCATACGCAGCCAACGTAGCACTTTGACTGCATCAGCAAAAGTCCTGAGTTGCCGCCCAGTATCAGACTAAGTCTTAACAACACTTTGCATTTTTCTGATGTGTATTACTGTGTCTTGGTGTCAGTTGTTGTCGCAATGTTTCAGTGGCGAAGGAATAGTCCCTGTTTCCTGAATAGCACAGCCTTCAGTTGCCACCAATCCGCAATCATAACATAGCGTCTTCCTTCCTCAGTATAATGTGGCGTCATCGGCCCAGTATAATAATTAATAAAACTAATACCAAATATAGCTTCAAATACTTTTCAGTGATATCAGAGGCCTGCTATAAAAGCTAAAGCGGTGCAAAACCATTATTGCAAAAAGAATGAAGTTTTCTTCTATTTATCTCTCTCCTAGAAAATAACGCCCAGCAGACAATCATTTACTTGAGTGTTACTTCTGTAATAAAAAAAAACATTATGCGTAATAATCAGCATTGTATTATTTATTAACAACTGCTTATGCAATATCTTAAAGATATTTTCGCCCAGCATCATATCCAATACTCGGTTTTGGCATCAAACCGAACAACATCGATATACTTCACTACAAATGGAGTTGAATTAAATGCACGCTGCGCTGATTACAAAGTTAATGAACGTAATCCATATGGAAACATCATCCATCGCACACTTGGCGGTGTCAAGTTGATCCTAAAGTCAAAGCAAATGGTCAAGTTGGAAATAAATAACAAATAAAACCGAAGGCAATGAAGACAGTTTGTTGGAGTTGGCACTTGCAATTATAATTCTTTTCTACATATTAATATATATAGACATCCAGTTAGTTTTTTCCAATAATTGATTGATTTGATAATAAAGAGCTGCATGATCTAGCTTTATAGATGAGCATGCTCATGTGTTCATTATAAATTGCCTATATTCGAACACAATGTAACTTACCATACCATACGTTTGATTCAACTGCGATGGCAGTGAGCAAAAGTTTGTTCATACCATCAACACATGAACTCTGTTTGTTACTGATTGAATGTGTTCTTGTGATCATGAGCATGTGCCCGTGTTCCTGATTATATGGTTAGGTTCGAACAAAGGATTTTAAAAGTTATTGCATTTGGAATAAGTTTTGGATTTCTAATCTGTTTTTTACATTTCATTGTTGTATGTAGTATATGCCGCCTACAAAACTATAAAGTACATTTGTATACTTATAGAAACTAAAAAAATGACTAAGTAAATTTTAATATTTTTTATTCTTTTATTATTTATGTTTTTTTTTGTAATTTACGATTTTACAGAATTCAATTCTTATTTTAGTTTGTTTTTGTATTAAAAAAGTGAAGAGAATTTGTTCGTTATGTTAATAAAAAAAACCTTATTTTCCCGTATTTTATTTGATTATCCGAACATGTCATCGTGTTTGTTTTTGCTCATAGTTATTATGGTTGTCTGCAACTGGTGATCATGATCATAAACACAATTGCTCGTTTATGTTCATGTTCAGCTCATGCTTGCTCGCAAGTGTCTATAGTTCATACATGTTTACTCATCGTTGCTTCAATACAATGAACACAGTCGAGTATGATACAAAAAACGAGCCAATCATGTTCAAACATGCTTTTTCTTTTGTTCATGCAGCTCTTTATTTGATAATTTTAGTAATAAGTGGGCAGATTGCTGGATATGAAGGGAAAGAAAGGTCCCAGCCCACTTGGGTCCAAATTATTATGTTGGCATTGTGAAAAAACATTCATGTGGTGTAGTGATACAGACCAGAGTCTCTGCTAGGAACCGAACCTAGAACCCCTAGAACTTAAAAAGTAGCTCTCTACTCACTAGACTACCGGGGCACCCACGGTATGCCACTGCAATCGCGCGATGGGGAAAGCCAGTCCCTTAACATGGAAACAGTTGTACAGATCGTAATTGCTAAATGCTGTTCCCCAAAAACATAATTTTAGTAACAATTGATCCGTTGATTTTGAAACTGAGATAACTCCATTCATTTAAATATCTTAAATATTTAAGTTAACTTCTACTTTTGAAGTATATTTTTTTTTTATCTGGGACCCCTACACATGCGATGCATTGCGCTGGAACTATAGGAAAGGGATAGTTAGAGAAGCTTCATTAATTATTTTATAGCTCGTATATTTCATATGTTCTTTATATCTTAAATTAATTTTCAGTTACCAGACTAATTTTCTCAAAAGAACCAACAAGACAAACTTAATAGAATGATAAAAAAACATTATTTGTAACATATTATTTATTAATTTTCAATCCCGCTGGATCTTTCTGTTGCAATACCCATATTAAAGTGTTAAGAAAACTGTTGTTTGCCTCTAATAAATATTTTTAATTGACCCCCTTCAGAGAAACAAGTGCGTTATATGTCATATTTCAATCATTCAGCATTATGTTTGCTGGGTAGCTTCGTATATTTTTAATTTCGTACATCTATATACTGGTATGTGTTTTTGCTGGTATGTGATTTTATATAATTAAGTAAATATGGATACAAACGATTATAACTTATACAATAAAAATAAATAGAGTTATAAAAATAAATACAAATGTGAATGTTATATACTGGGCATTAATGCAATGAGCCTTGCCAGTGAAAGTGCTGTATGTTACAAAATATATAGTAAATAAATAAATCAAATAAAAAACTGTGGAGACCACTTTTTGAACTTAACCCTAATCCAATTAACATGCGCCTTTCAGACACATCTGAAGTCATGTTTCTTGAATTCGTACTTTTTTTTTTTTTTTTTTTTATGTTGGACCAGTGCTCAGGGGCTATCCCCTACATATGCAATGCATTGCACTGGAACTAGAGAGAAGGATAGGGAAGAAATAGACAGGTGGTGAAAGAGGTCGGAAGATAGAGCTTAATTCTTGCACAACTCTGCAGTTGCGTGTAAATTATAAAGCAAAGTTGCGGCGTCTCTGATGTTTTTTTGACGCATTATTTTTAAGCTAATGGAGCCATTTTATTTATTATTTTACTTCGCCGACGTTTTATTGCTCAAATACCGACGAAGGAGGGTGCTGTAGCACAGAAAACTCAGAAAATTTTTTTTTCTGATTTGACCCGGCTGGGAATCGAACCTGGGTCTTTCTGGTTGCAAAGCCAATACGCTGACTACTCGCCATCAGCACCCCCCCCCCCCATTATTATATTATTTCTTAAAAAAAAAAATTTGCTCTTCTTTAATTTCTATTTATTTATTTATTTATGTAAAACCACAAATATACTTAATACTGTCATAATGTGCCTATCAGGCACATACGGCAACGTTATGAACCAACAAATTGAATTACGGGGAATTCCCGTTCAATTTTCATCATTCAATGTAACCTTACACAGTTTATTTAATTGTTGGCTAATTTTCAAAGAGAAAATTGTAAAGAAAAAACTTTTTCCTACAATGTCTAAAATATATTTGTAAATAGAAATCGAGACAATTATTGAAGAGATTAATTTTGAAGAAACTATAAACCAAGATTAAGATTACGACAGTAAATTTTCGAAGGATGCGGATTTTATTCTACAATATGAAACAAGTACTGCTTTGAAAGAAAAAAAATGCAAATAAAAGATATAAATTCCCAAATATAATATGCAGTGAGTTTATATGTGCCTCTGCAGCACATTTTTGGTTGGATTCGTTACAAAGCATATCTGACTTGATTAGGCTTAAAGATAAAAAAAAACATTGTTTCCATTATAATAATCAGATTTAATTTCACTCAGGCTATTATATTCCCTTACAACAACTCCCCCAAACGATTACCAAGTCGTCAGTTAAATTTTCAAAATGAGATCCTGACAATTGAAAACGAAGTCAAATATCTTGGCGTTTGCCTCGCTAAGAAACTTAATTTCGGGAAACACATCGTTGAAATCTGTTAAAAAAAAATCGATGAAAACCAACAGAACTTTGTGGGCACTTCTTCGTAAACGTTCAACAATTAACCTTAAGAACAAAAACTTAATATTCAAAAGCGTTCTGCAAGTCCTCTTTGGTATAATGCAGCAAAGACACACATTGGAAAAAACTACAAATTATTCCAAATAAATGTCTTAAAATAATGAACAACAAAAATTGGAGATATTCAACTTTATTTCTCCACTACGAAACTGGATATGAATTAATTATCGATTTCAAAAAAAAAACTTAACCATAAATACCACGAATCTATTCAAAATTCTTCTTCTCAAATGTTAAGCGAATGCATACAATTGGCTTAATTGCCAAATTAAAACAGAATTCTTAAATTGAAAGTGACATGTATGCATGTAAATATTATCCTCGGATAATTCCTTGGTATACCTGATACTTTCTAACTATATTTAAATTTATATCTCTTTTCAACATTTTCATTTGAATGATGTTATACTTTTAAAAATTATTATCAAGCATTTTTTTTATCTAAATTATTCGCTGTATTATCTATAGCTAAAATCTCGAAAATGTAAATTTATATGCTAAGTAAAATATATTAATAAAGATGAAAAAAAAAAAAAATTTCACTTCCAAGGATTTTCGTACTTTAGTCTAATTAAAAATTAGATATATGTGTATGTGTGTATATATATGTATATGTAATTTTATATATATATATGTAAGATTTTAATTTTCTTGGCGCCACAAAACACAGTGAAGTATGGTTTTTAACTTCAATTATATTTATTTCAGGTATAATAAGTAGGTAAATGTAAAATAAGTAAATAGATATTTCAATTTCAATTCGGTAGAATGTAGTTTCAAATATTAAGTATTAATTTTGTATGTAGATTGAAGGTATTAGATTTAAATGTAAATAGAAATATGAGTTTAGATATTAGTTTAATTAATATTAAATCTTTAATCTTCTTTTACTTCTTTAATCTTCTTTACTTAGCTTTTATTTAATTACAACTTTTCAACTTTTGTTTTTTATTTAATTACAACCATTCAACTTTAGTTTTTATTTTTTCAGCAAATGATATCTTATATTTTAACTTTAGGCAACTTTAATTTAAATTTTAAATTTCTTTCAATTTAAATTTTACTTTTCAACTTTTCACGATCTTCACGACTTGCTCTGTTCAATTCTTCTTAAAAACTGCCCAACAACTTCTTTCTTGTTACCTCTCGCTCGTTCGTTTTTTCTTCTTCCTTTTCGTATTGCTGATTAGTAGTCGGTATTACGGGTACTATCGGCACCGTACACCCTTTACATATATGTTTATTTTATGTATATAGGGGTATTTCCATCAAATGATCCACCGTGACTTAAAAAATCAAAAATGTTGCTCGAACAGAATACTCACTTAAGGAAAAAATTAAGTTGCATTAATTTTGTAGTATAGTTTTATTTTTCATTTTTGAATAAAAGTTTAATTTTTTTGTTAAAAACTACTGAAAATATTTGTGACGCGCAAAATAGAAAGGGGCCTAAGGGTAATAACCGGTTTTGTTCAGGAGATCCATTTTAAAGATTTAAATACGTGTATCTTTGGTGTACCATCACTTTCATAAAACGCGCATATCTCTGGGAGGCAACACTCTATTGGGCCATGGGATCGGTCTCATTCGATGCTCAGATATTGTCCACATAAAAAAAAAAATAGTGAAAATTGCTTTTTTTTACCCTTAGGTCCCTTTCTTTAGGCGCTGTCACGTATGTAAAATTACTAAAATATGTATGAAGGTAAAATGTGTCACGTGCGTAATGTAACGTGCGTAACCAATAATTTATTTTTTTCTTAGCCAACCATAGTTGTTTTTGAACAAAACATGAATATAAAGGTTCATTATTAAACTTTAGAAAAACATTTTTTCCGAAATAAAAATCTCCAACAGATCGCTTACTTTCGCATTTTTTCTTACCGCTCTAAAAGGCACTTCCATTTTTTGTCACGTGCGTAAGTCTACTTTGATTGCATGGAACTTGGCTACCCAGTGCTCAATTTTCCAATATACATACATATATACTTTTTGGAAAGAACTCATCACATACAATGTAACGATTCTAAAATTTCATTCTAAAATTCCAATCCATTTCTATTTTCACAATATTCAAAGACAATTGAACGTGTACAAATGTCGCGTGCACAACCATGGAAACACCCATATATATGTATAGATATATGTGTATATTTACATATATTTATATATATGTATATATATATATGTGCATGTGGGATTGTGGGATTATAAGTATATATATAAAAAATATTTTAAATATATATTTAAATGTAAATATTGTAAAATATTTTTGAATTTTATACATTTTGTTAATATTGTAAAAAAATTTGAAATATTTTGCATCATATTCTTTACACAATTTTTATGAGACATGTTATGTTAGAAAAATTTTTATATTAAATTCAGAAAGAAAAAAAAATTTTAAAAATAAAAATTTCCTGAAGATGTTAACGAAATATCGAGATTATATAAAAATATAAAAACCTTAAAGCTTAATTAAATAGATTGTTCAAATAATAAAAAAAAGGTTAAAAAAACAAGTATTAAGAAAAATTAATTTTAAAATCAGTTTTTTTTTTTATTTAATTTCAATAAATTTCAAAAATGAAATAAATTTTATTAGAAGAAAAGTTAAATATAAATTATACTTATCTGGAGCCAGAGTATACGGCCCGGCACCAGAAACACATTACAATACACTAATCAGATTGTCATTCTACATAGTTGATTTATAGAAATCACAGAGCAGCATAAAAATGAATTTGTGTGTGATCTGGAGTTTTTATAAAATTTTTCACCAAAAACGATTGCAGACGAAAATTTTCTTTTAACAAAAATGTGAACATGCGCTAATTACGCCCACACCGTAGCACTGAATGGACTATATTAAACAAATGATTGCATAACAATGATGGTTTATGTCGGTTAAAAAAAAAAAGAAAGTTACTTTATAAGTAACATTACTAACAAACGGAAAAATTATGTTGAGACCAACACATGCCCAGCCTGCCGTTACATTTAAATTGCATCAAGCGAGATAAACAGAAACGTGCGTCATTTCTAATTAACTGAAGTGATTTAAAGGCACATAATGTATGCAATCTGTTACAAATTGTTAAAACTTAAATTAAGTTTCTGATTTATCATTCACTTTGATGCCATTAAATGCTTTTACTAATTTGATCAAGGAATTAAATTTTCAAATTTATCTCTTTAAGGTGGGTTTTTTTGTACAAAAAAAAATATATATCAGTCTTTGGGCAATTTATCTCTGATGCACTTGTAAACGAATTTTCGCATAAGCTGCTAGAAAAAAGAACTTATCACTCGAGTTTTTGCTCTGTTTTGAACGCTCGTTGTGGGAAAATTTGCAATGTTAAATATTAAAAGAGTCAGCCTATAGTCGGTGCTGAATTTTGGATAGAAATGTTTTCTGTTATAAAGCATTATTAAGAGTTCTTACCTTATATAGACTATTGTTGTAAAGTATACTCTCTCTCTCTCTCTCTTTCTCTCTCTCTGTCTTTCTCTCTAGGTGCGTCAAGCGCTGCAACACAGAAAAAAATGTTTTTGTTATTTAAATATGAAAATCATTGATTCAATAAAAAAATTTTCTTGAATTTTCTAGCCCGAAATATTTTAAGCGAAAGAGGGTTCATTCGATTGAAAAAAAGGGATACTCTTTCCCTAGCCCAAACGTAATAGACGCGAAATTAAAACAATATACGAGCAATAAATAATTTTGTACAGCTAGGCTGTACTTAATAATAATTAGCAATTAGTTCTTAAGATTTGAATACTTATTGTTAGTTCAATTGGTTTTGAAGATTCAATAAATAATATATCTGTGGCCACAAGGAATAACAGCTAAAGTCGAGTTAGGACAAAGTAGAGTTATTACTACTGTTGTATTCACTGTATTCAAATGCACTACCACACAAAATTTTATCATCGTAGCTCAAAAAATTAGTATTTTATATCTAAAAAACTAAACAGCTAAAGTCGAAATTGTGCTCGTATGAATTTGGAATAACAGCCTATTGCAATTTTCTTCAATATTTTTTTTGAAAAAAAGTTTCTTAAGTAGAATTAGGATTTTATTCCAAACAGTGCCGTGCGTGTATTCAGACGTAAAATGTATGCTTAACTCGAGTTTAGTCATTATTCCGTATGTTAAATTGATAATTCTTCAAATTAGGAATAACAACCAAACTCCAGTTTAGTCATTATTGAGTTTTTTTCGAGTTTCCACTAAAAGACAAAGTCGAATTTGGTCGTTATTCCAAATGTGAAGAATAATATGTTCAAGGCCTAACTCCACTTAAGTTATTTTTTACAATTTGAATTGAAAAATCCTACATGCTAAGTTAAATTTAGTCGTTTTTCCGTAACAGGTTTTCAGTTGAAGCATTTCTAAAGTAAAGTTAAGTTCATTTTCCAAATTTTGTGTGCAGTTCAATAAAATCTTAAATCGAATTTGGTTGTTAAGTGTAAGAGTTCATACAGAAAAGTATATCAGGATGTCTAACCGTGCAAAAAAAATGTTAGAGTTAGCAGTAAAAAGAAATTCAGAAGTGTCATCGAGCGTTCAAGGTATATTTGATAAATTGATTGATTGATTGATATTAATAAATTATTGCAAATATTTCCAAAAAGAATAATTTAAACCAAAGAAAAAAATTCTTGATTTAAATTTTATTATTTTCAACAACGATTTTTGTTGTTTTGTAAACTAAATTTAATTAAAAGTTGTATGAAAATCAAACAAAACTTTTATTGATTCAACGTGGTATGTATTCTATGTTCTGCCTTTTTACTAAGTTACAATTTTGATAAAACATTGTCTTTGAAAGAAATGTTGATATTTTTGTGCCACAGATCTTTGAAAAACCATTTTGGTATATTTTTTTCTGTGAATATGCTGTAGAGTAAGTAATTTCTCACTGTAAACGTATTTTAAGTTTTCTGTTCGTAGTGAGAAACTCTGAGCGCTAACGTCAACTTAATGCATAATTTTAGAATTAATAGTTTTGTTGACTGAACCAGCACTTTATACCAACGTATCTTCTTAATGTTTCATTAAAAACGTTACTCAGATAATGGCCATATATTTCACTGCAATTAATTTTTTTGCTGTGATTTATTGTTTCTATTTCTACTTAAACTCCCCCCCCCCCCAACGAAATATGAATTTAATGTAACTACGCTTTGAGTTTTAAACTAGACGATAAATGAAAACACAAAAACCAGCTGGTAAAACATTTGCTTAAAATCCTCTTTATATGCCAGCATTTCTGATGTAAATAAGAAAAAAAAAAAAAAATAAACATTTATGGCCAACTAAAATCATTACTTCTCGGTTCAGACGAATTTTAAATACTATACACCGCCCCAGCACGAATAAGTTTATTATTTAATGATGGCCTGATAAATATAATTTTTACCTCAAACAAAGCCCATTCGAAGCAATTTAATTTTCATATTTTTGCTTTGGTCTTTTCGAAATGGTAATTTTTGTAGATATAAAAACTTGCACACACGTAGTGGTAACATGTGCTGTAAACAGTACGTGTAAATAATTTTATGCAAATACACAATTTTTTTTTCTTCATATAACATAATTATACGAGAGAATTATGCAAAAATTCTGATTTTAATCACGAGACTTTTACTGCGGCAAACTGGGTAATAACAACTCAGTGTAGAGGGCACAGGCAGATATAATATGGCACTTGTTTCAACTAACCAATTGTATTGGCCATAAGTCCTTTCAATGAGTTGTCTCCACACTCATTTATTATTAAACATTGCCAAATGCTTTCATACAATTTGATGGAGTTATTTTTGTAATAAAAGATACATACACACACACACGCACACACACCGACCAACTATCTTTTTTTGAGATTCCATGACAGCATTTTAGTTTCTCATTAATTTACTTTACTTTTAAGTTTAAATATTTAAGGTGAAATTGAATTATTTTCTAAATTGAATACGAAAAGCACTCAGAGATTCAAATGGTAAATGAATTCTTTGACGACAACAAATTAGAACTCATGATTTATTTGTGAATGCATTAAGATTTCTGTTGGTTTATAATTAAATATTGCCAAATATTTTATATTCTAATGCTCATCAAAATTAAGTGAAATTAGTTGAATAATAAATTATTTTAAATATTGCTGTACGGTATGTATCATATAAAATATTTATTTTAAGGAAATTTCAAATTGTATACACTCTCACTTTAGCAAGCAGAATGCTTCCAATAAAAGTGGTATTTCGGAAATGTAATAGAAGCTACAATTAATTCAAATCTTAATACGTAATCGCCCGTTGGGTTAGCAGGGCTCGGGGAAAAATCTCCAGATTTATATAGATTTTTCACAGAGATCGTATGGTATATGACTTGTTATAGAGGAGGCTCATCAAACGAGTTCAGTATAAATTCAGAAGTGATGCAACTTTACGTGCTTTTTTTTTTTTTTTTTTTTTTTTTGGACGTTGAATGCAGGTCTGTTATTGGTTGTGTAGTCAACGTGCAGACTACCATCCATCGTACCATCGCCATACTCTATTTTTAATTTTACGACATTCTCCATCAAAACTTTAAGCCCTTTTGCGTATGTCATTAGCATTTTCCATTTATGTATATTCTTTCAGTAGCAGCCCCTACATGATGATTATTAGTGACATTAAGCAGAATATGAATGACAGATTAAATTGTAGTCCTGACGCGATTTTAGAGTAGGACTATGTAAAAGGAATCGACTGTAACACACGCATGACCGAAAATTATGCATCATGTCTTTTTTATTCATGGTATAGAAGTTAAGGAATCGTAGCTTTTAATGGACTTGCTATGAAATATCACGGTGATGTTCGCTGGTACTTAAGTTTTTCAGATGGTTTAAGAAATACTTAACTCCTTGTTATCTACATCACTTATAGAAAAGCGAAAAGGAATACAACTAACATGTATGGACTTCAAAGGTTATTTTGAGGTCTATATCTGAGACTAGAGTAGCATCGCCATACTGTGAGGTCTGTTTCGCTGTTCGATTGCTACTTCAACGCAATGTGCTGGAATGTTATCAAGGAACTAGTTCTCAAAACAGGGATATTTTCAAGATTTTTTTTCTTTTTTTTTTCTTCTTGCACCATCACTCTGGTGATGACCTACACACATGCGATGAATTGTGTTGGTACTAGGAAATGAGGCTACGAATCAGCGAATTATCAGCGAATCAAGGACAATCGAGGAGATGCAATTCTTTTTATTGCCGATGAGGAGTAAATTCCCTGCAGAATTCTTCCCCATAAACACTACTTCCTATTATTTTCTTAGTTTCATTGCATAGGCTACTCCTCAGTACTGGGACTCCAAAAAAAAAGGACAATTTTTCAGCCATCGATATAAGAAATTAATCGTTTCAATTGTATGGAATTTTCAGAGTTATAGAATGCCATAAATTGGTACCAGTAAAGCTTTCAAAAATCTTAAAAGCTAGCGAGTTTAAATATATTCAAAACCTTGTAAAATTTACTTCTACTCTATTCGGACTGATGCAATAATCAAAAGATTATGCTCAGAAGAAGTTTTGTCTATTTTGTAATTTTTTTTATGGGGCGAAAGTCACAGTAATTTTCATAGCATAACACTGTTTAGAGACATTATTTTTAGAAATACACAAATTGTCAAAATTTTTGTAATATTTTGTGAAATTGTATTTTTCTTCACAGTAAAAAATGTATGAAATAATTTTCATTTCAAAAATTGGAGAAGATGTCGGCTGTGTTGTTAGCTGGCTAACATGTAAGGACAGAAGATACAGAAGCAATTAACGATTACCGATAATTATATAAACATAAGATCTTGATGTGATCCTCCGTCGTCTCCTTCGTTGGTATTTGTACAATAAATCGTGGCCGACATAAAATAGCTTTGATAACTCTGCTTTAAAAATACACACAGAACACGCTTCGACAGAGTTGTCTAAGAAGTCAGCAGTATTCTTTCTGTTCACTTCACCATCTGTTTACTTTTCTACACTAGTTCCGGTGGAGCACACTGCAGATTATCCTCTTAAATAAATTCCTCTAAATTTCATGACATAATTTAAATGAAATTAATTTTTTTATAAAAAGAAAAAATGTTTAAGAAATAAATTTCACCAAATAATAAATAGATTTTTAAAAACTAATTAAATTTTGGCTTCACATAATTTTAAAGAATTTCATTTCAATTGAAATTTTTTAAATGGCATTAAAATTCTATTTTTTATTTTATAAATTTTCATCATGTTTATAAATTATTAATAGTGAATATCTGGTATTTGCTATGTTTTCAAATTTTTTATTCCACTCCAAGTTTGTTTGCTGTTGAAAACGCACAAACACCAACAAATCATACAATTATGCATGACACAAACACATGTACGTGTTTGTATGTGTGTGTGTGTGTGTGTGTGTATATGAGTGCTAGTTTTTTCTGCTTATGAATATTTTAAAGCGGAAGAACGGTTAAATGTTCTTGATTTCTTTTTATTATTTTCATAAAATAAATTAATAATTATATTGCTGGTTTTTTTTTTTTCTTTTTTTTAAATTTATCATAACGATAAGTTTGTTGTTGTTCAGTGATTGGATATTTATTAGTTTTTTATTGAATTAAAGCCAGACAAAGTTAAATTGTGCAAATATTGTTTTAAAATTGTTGATAACTGGATTCTCGTCTTTTGCTGCACTGCCATAATTAACATTTATATTGAAGGGGCGAATCTAAGTATATTGCATTAAAAAAAAAGGAAAATAATATTTTTTAAATTTAATACAATACAATAATATATGATATATGAATACAGATTTTATAACGTTTTGCATTTGTGGCAGTGGTCAGGAGATGTCCCCAAGAAACAGTGAAATATTAAAATAATTTCAGTCACTAGTTTGTGTATTAGTTCTAGAGAGTCAGAGAGTCAAAAATTATTCACCTTTACGATATGCTAAGAAATTTGGCATAGAGAGCACAGAAATGAAATGAGAGAATAAGAATAAAACGCTCTCGAAAAAGAGCTAAAAACGTAGAAGCGGCGATGTTAATTTTAAAACCCAAAACGTGAAAAAATGCTTGAGAAAATGTGTAGAAGGGGCTAATTTAAACGACAGATACATTTAACGAAATATTTAGTAAAATTTTTCACGCATTAAAGTGAGCTAACTTATAAAATGTTTCTTTTGAAAAGTGAAACATTAACTGCCCGGCCCACGATGTCACACGATATACATAGTTCGTTCGCTTCATTAGAAAACCAACATATTAAATTTTAAATTTAAATTTAATTAAGCGAACGAATGATATCGTATGATATCGTCAACTAGGCAGTAAAACTATTTTTAGAAAATAACAAGGCGCATTCATAATAATTCTACAAGAACAGTGACGGTCATATGACATAAAATTACCGAAACTTCTGTGAACATGTTATAGTCAGAGTTGATAGATATATCGGTCACTGCTGACCGGTCAGCGTTGATGGATATATCGGTCACTGCTGACCGGTCAGCGTAGATGAATATATCGGTCACTGTTGACGAATAACCCAATTGAAATGAAACACTATTTATTTCAATTCTTTATATTGATTTTATTTCCATATTCTAATATACATATCGAGCCTTTGGTGCAATACCGTAGTAATTCAAAATTTGAATTTTTTGAGCTGGGTATGCATAAATTATCTTTGGGGAAATATATATCTAAAGGAAAAACGATTATGGTTCTATCTCTAACTGTTCAGATTCTACAGCTACAAATGTCTTTATTGCCTCTAGCTGTTTTCAACAATATTTTTTTGCAATAATGAAATATTTCCTTTATGACAAGAAATTTACAAACAGAAAACATTACAAAATAAGCCTCTTTATCTAAAAACTTGTAAAAAAATAACTTTAGTAAACGATGGCTCAAAACTTCAAATGCATTTGTCTCAGTTCAGGATTTTTTGAATTACGACGGTATTGCAGCAAAGCACCGATTTATTGTTATTAATCCTAGAATATTAAACTCCCAATGTTTTTTTAATTTAAATTAATTTTTTTAAATTAATTTTTTTGTGATAAGTAACTCGTTCAGCCATATTTTTTGATATAAAAGTTTATAAATAAAATAATTGGTTTTTTATATTTTAATGGATGCTGATTTATTATAAAAAAGAAGGTAAAGAATTTTTCAAAAATTATAGTAATTGCACACTAACTGGTTTTAAAACCAACAATTAAAACCTGGTTTTACCATATAAAAATATTTTCTTAAAACAATCTTGAAGCCTTTTTTGCATTGGTTTTAAGTTGATTTAATGGAATACAACCTTGATTTTTATGCACTAAGGGAAGTGCTACCAAGTTAAACAATTCAAAACAGCTGGTAACTAAAATGGCTCAGTAGAGCTGTGGCAGTTTTCAACTTCAGTTGAGTGATTTTGGCCGCTATGTGATTAGTCCACGTAAGACGTCTATCGAGATGAATACCAAGATATTTTACGTGGTTGCCTTCAGGTATTGTAACACCGTTTATCGTGATGGGAGGAGGAACAACGAATAACAGCCCACTTTGCGACGATGAGTTTCCTCGCCCTCTCCTGTACACGATCGAAAAACAGCAAAATAGTTTTTGAAGCACCGGCCCATATATGAGAGTTTTATTCCATTTGCAGTCGGATGTTAGCTGTATAATTAGTACGAAGATCAGATGTCTTTAAAAACCGAGGCACTTGAATGCTTCTTTTGAGACCTGAGAAATGCGCTTAGCCCATTGAATATCATACTCAATATGTTTGTAAATCAAAAGTATATCTATGACTACTAAGTATAAAAACTATTTGACAAAATTATAATTCTTTGCTTTATTATGTTTTCTTTTTATACATTAAACTTATAATCTCAACAGTTTCACCTACATACAACCGATCGATAAAGAATACTGCTGTTTTTCCGGTTTGTTAAAATAACTTTAATAAATGCACTCGCAAGTCTAGCTGGAATTTGAATAATTGCAAATACTTTTTTCTAATAAAAGTTTCATAACAACTATAAAACTACTAGTTTGCTTTAACATTTGCATTACAGTTAATTAGGCTAATAAACTTCCAGCATGGAACCTGTAATGCAATAAACAAACAGTCAATACTTTGCCATAAAGTTTTTGTATTTATTTGATTTGTTAAAAAAAAAAAAAAAAAAACAAAAAAACCTTAAAGTGCACTTCAATAAAAAATAAAGCAACAAAGAAAATTATTAAACAAATTACAACAAGTACAAGCATGTAATGCAAGTGGCGGTTTACATTGTGAACATTCAGATGGATGGTGAAAACAAAAAATGGTTTTTTTTTCAATACGCTGAAATGTCTTAATGAAATGTCTTGGCTTAAATGTCCAAGACTCGATTTATATTCTGCGTTTTCATAACATTTATAGCAGTGGTGTTCAAAAATAAAATGAAGGTGTATTGGTGAGAGAATTTGCCCAGCAAACATAATATCAAACGTTTCAAATAAGAAAGAAAATGCCAGCTATATACAACTTATTAAATGAATGTTATTTAAATTTTAAGAAAAAGATAAGAGCATCAGGGACCACAAATAGCAGTTATCAATTTTAATAAATAATTTTAGAACACTTATTTGGGGGGAAAAGAAACAAAAATAAATTCATATAAAACATTTTTTTTGGGCTTAAATATTAGACTAAAAAGTTTAACCATCTGTCATTCCTCATTAAAATTTTTAAAATCGCTTTGAAAATTTTAAATTAAACATTCCATGTTAATACTTGCATGGCAATTGCGAATTAGTAAAATCTTTTTTAAATTCAACGAGGTCTTTTTACTTCGCTGCTTGGAACAAACGTTTTTCATGTCTGAAAATATATGTTCGCATAAGTAAGTAGTGGAAAAATACATTTTTTTGAGCTGGGGACATATCGCAACATCTAAATTTTTCCAAAACTGATGGGGGTGCTGATGGCGAGTAGTCAGCGTGTTGGCTCTGCAACCAGAAAGACCCAGGTTCGAATCCCAGCCGGGTCAAATCAGAAATAAGTTTTTTCTAAGTTTTCTGTGCTACAGCACTCTCCTTCGTCGGTATTTGAGCAATAAAACGTCGGCGAAGTAAAATAATAAATAAAATGGCTCAATTAGCTTAAAAATAATGCCTCAAAAAAAAAACATCAGAGACGCCGCAACTTTGCTTTATAATTTACACGCAACTACAAAGTTGCGCAAGAATTAAGCTCTATCTTTCTACCACTTTCACCACCTGTCTGTTTCTTCCCTATCCTTCTCTCTAGTTCCAGTGCAATGCATTGCATATGTAGGGAATAGCCCCTGAGCACTGGTCCAAGATTAAAAAAAAAAAAAAAAAACTCTTCAAATTTTATCGAAATCTTTTACCTCAGATCTAAGTATTATTAGCTCTGATTGAAACGTGTTCATTACCCGCTTTTAATGTTTTGTAACATAAAAGGCATGGAATGTTTTGAAAAGCATCGTTTACCATAAAATATTTTTCACATTTCATTTCGTGAACTTTTATTACATTTTAATTTTTTTCGTATTCAATTCTAATTGAATCGCGTGTGTTTATTGTGCTTCGTCCAACAAGAAACAACAACAATGCTTAATAAATTTCTGAAAAAAATTACAATAACCATGCGCATGTGTATTTATCGCTTGCTCAACGACGACTGAATTAAAGATTTAAAAGAGAATAACAACTGTTTGTGTAAATTTTTCAACAAATGTTATATGTGGCAAACATCACTGATTTATAGCATAATATACTCGTATGCACTTGGAAGGTATTTTTTTTTTTTTTTTTTTAAATTTAAAGGAAAAAATTTTTATGAATTTTCTTTTTTTTTTGATGGCATTATAGTTCATAAATTAGTTGTTTCACTTAATAATGGAATCATTTAAAACTCATTCATATGAACTTCATTAAATAAATGGCTTATAAAAAATTCATTGTGTAAATATTGCCCCAACCAAAATTGTATACGCTTCAAGTGCTAAAGAAAATATTTGTTCATACACTTTAATTTGTGATAAGCAAAATGTGTACTGCTTTTAAACAGGCTGAGCAGGGGTGCGAAAAATATTATTTAAACTACAATTAAAATTATGGCACCACATATTTTCAACTGTAAATTGAGGGGGGGGGAGTAATCCAAAGCAAAAAATAACTTTTTCATATCCTCTTATTGAATAAACTCTTCAGCAGCTTTTAAAGATTTATAATAATAAAATATACTTGAAAATGTAGACCATTAAAAACATTTGTTTATTACAACCGTATTTAGTTAAAAATTATTACTTACAAGTGGCTGCTGCAAAGTTTTCGTTTTTTTTTTTCTTATTATTATTCTGGTTGGCTTTTTCCTGAACAAGCTTGGAATTACTATTAAGGATATATCAAGGAGGAGAAGACGGACAGCAGTACTTTTATATATAGAAGTAAATATTTTGTAAATATTTTGTTGCCAATAACGTTAAATACCACTTGAGAATTACTCGTACTAACTAAGTACCATAACAAAAATATTTTGCTACCGCTTTTATGTTTAGAATTGAAAATTAAACAACAATAGAAAATGTTGCATGGCTGTTGGCTAAACTGGCTGAAGTTTTCATTATTTCATTATGGTAATACAAGCGCTTTTAGTGGCCGCCTAAATCACCCTGGAATTTAAATAATAATTCCTTAGCTCGGCATAAGTGGTTTTGGTAATTTAAAAATTATTTCATGTGGCAGCAGCAGGTTAATAACGCTCTTTGCAGTGCGACCACCAAGCTGTAGTTAATTATAAATTGAATATAAAATTAATATTGCGAATATCATTTAAAAAGTAATTTTGTGGAAATCTAAATTGTTTTCTTTTCTAACTGCCACTTAGAGCTGCAAGTGGTTCAATCCACATATTGTATTTCTGCTAAGGAAGCTTCTATGTAGTCTAAGACCTCCTGGGTATCCAAGGCAACATATTTTTGTTGTTCTATTCCCAATTTTATTTTTTAGCTTGCTACGTATGTACATGTGTGTGTATAAACTTATTGCCAATTATATGATAAAGTTTTCTTTTTATTATATTTATCGACATCTTTTTTTTTAGTTTTATTTGACTTTTCCTCTTTTTTTTTGGGAAATAAAAAAAATTCATATGAAAACTTCTACGTTTGCCCTTCTACAGTTGTTTTGTGTATTGGCAGCTACAACGAGTACAGAAAAAGAGTAAAAAAACAAAACTGGAACTGGCAGCAAGGAAATTTATAAAAATAAAATATTAAAAAAGGTTATTTGTAAACAAGTAAAATTATTAATAAAGTTTTACCCAAAATTTTTCCAATAGTTTAAGTTTTTTTTTTTTTGTTATTGATAAAATATTGAGAAATATGAAATACAATATAAACGAAAAATAAACTAAAGTAAAATAAAATAAAATTTATTGTTTGCTTGTTGTGCAAATAGAAAATTAAAGAAGTAGCGATTTTTATAATAAATTGTTAAAGGGAGCATAAATTATCATGGAAATTTTAAGGCAACATAAATTAAGAATGAAGTTTGTACTGCCATATACGATAAGAACGAAGAAAGACATAAAATGTTAAGGAATTGTTCTTGTTTTTATAAAGAAATTTATTCATTTAAACTTTAAAAATTTTATTGCTAAAACTTCGACTTTAGACTTGGGGTCTAAAGACTGAAGCAATAAAAGCCAGTAGAAGCAGTACCAGCACTGATAAGCACTTCATAACAAAATAAAAGAATTGATTCTCAAGAATTGTAAGTGCTCATGGCAAGTAGCTAGAGTATTGGCTCTGTAACCAGAAATACCCGGTCAAGTAAAATAAATTTTTTCCCACCTTCGCCAGTATTTGCTCAGTAAAACAATAAATACAACGGCTCCCCTTAGCTTAAAATTTATTCCTTTATCCTATCCCTCGCTCTAGTTACAGTGCAATATGCATTGCATGTGCAGGGGATAGCCCCTGAGCAGTGGTCCAAGTTTAAAAAAAAAAAAAAAAAAAAAAAACTTTAAACGTCAACATAAACAAGTCTTCTGGGCCGGATGGAATTCCAGCACTGGTCTTGAAGCAGTGTTCTTTGACGTTATCATGTCCTCTAGCAATCCTTTTCATCACCCTATAACATGCAGACGAATTTCCGCCGTACTGAAAATTTCTAAATGTAACGCCGATTCGCAAGAATAGAAAGGGAAGCAACCATGAAACTTACTGCCCAATCGCAATATGTTCTACCATTTTTTAAGATAATGGAAAGTATGCTAAATTAACATTTGGTGAAGTATCTGGAGTCCAATAGCTTACTAAGCGACCGGCAATATGGCTTCCGTGTAGAACGTTCTATAGGAGATTTTTTTTATTTTTATTTTTTATCTTGGACCAGCACTCAGGGGATGACCCCTACACATGCAATGCATTGTGCATTTGTTCCCATATGTCTCAGGTCAACATGTTAGCACATCCTTACATATTTGAGTCAACGAAAGTGTGTCCATTTAATGACAGGTTTTTTCTCTGTGTACTCGTGAAAAAAAAAACTTCTTTGATTGTGCAATGAGTTTCTTCGCTTTTTTCCTGGCCTTCATTAATGCGTATTTAAATCGAAAATTTTTTTATTGTCTCTTGCCTTAACACCTTCGAATAGTAATTAAAAATAATTTCCATTATTAAATTGTAATAAAATGTTTTTATTCCAATTCTTTATTTCACCTTGTGTTGCAAAAATAAAGACAAAATATTAAACAAGAAAAACAAAATTATAATTTTGCTGACAGACAGTGTGTGAGGAATATAAATTGGCTTATTAGTTTGTAGTTTGAAAATAGAAAGTGGAAAAACGAAGGAAGGCAAAAAAATAGCAACTTAGACGTGTAAATGTTAAAACAAGTAAAACAAATAATTGATTTGTGAATAAGTTTTAGCGACAAATTTGTACATGTGAAAGGGTTTCTCTTATAAAATTATTATTATTTTTTGTTTTTTAGCGAATGAAAAAAAAAAAAAAATCCAAACAAAATTAATTTTTCTAATCTTTTATGCTGGCAGATATTAATGTTGAATTTTTTATACTTTTCTTACAGTGAAACTTTAACTGAACGATGTTGAATTCTAATAAAAATAATTTGCTACCAAGGAATACCCTAAAGGAAAGGCAACATTTTGCACTCTAAGCATGTGTTTATACTTTAGTTATTAACATTAAAATTAAAACAAAGAAGGATGAGTAACAGCATCCTCATTCTCTTCATCATCACCATCATCATTATCAGCATTATCATTGTCACTTAAGAAAGTAGTGAAGAAAATTACTTCTATTAAGTGTGATGGGTTTTATAAGTATGCACAAGGTAATTATAAATTATAGTGATAATAATTATTGTTGTTAAACATGAAATTTCATAGTGAAAAGACATTAAAGTAATTGATGAATTTAATTCATGACTGTGTGCTGTAGCAAATTAATGTAACAGCTTTTAAGATGTAAAAAAGAAAACAAGAAAAAATTTCACAGCCTTGAAATAATGTACGGGTAAGAGATATGAACTTAAAGAAGTCGGGCAGACGTGACGGATGGATACTGATGTATTACAGATTAAAATGCAAGTTAGTTTGTGTTTTTTGAACAAGAGCTATTAAATAAGGATGGAACTATATCTGTGGTGTCACAGAATGTAACGTGTTTTTTTTTTTTAATTTTTTGATAAATTGGTTTTTTTTTTTTTTTTGCTATTTTTATAATAAAGAGGGGTCCAAGCAAAATGCACGATGTTTATTGTAAATAAAATAAAAAGTTTTCAGAGTATTATCTTGATACTTTTTATTATGATAGAGGGATCTATGCCAATTATAAGTTAAACAAAATGTCGGCCGATGGTCGATATTTTCAATAACTTTGAGACATAATTCAAGTTCAATGTCGTTAATGTTCGGAATTATCTCATCCTTTAGCTCTTGAATTTTTGCTTTCATTTTTTCCAATGTTGTCAAATCATATGAACGTGATGGCCAATTAACATCGCCAGGACGTCAGATAATACGGCCATTGGATTTCTCGTACAAAAGAGCCATTGTTTAGTTGGCTGTGTGCTAAGTGGTAATATCCTGTAGGAACCCCATAACGTGCAGGTCCATATAATCAAATTCTGGCCCCAAGAAGTACGCTAGCATCTCGCGAGAGTGAACATCATTCATGGAAACTGCTTGGCCGAGCTCATTTTCGAAGAGGTATGGCCCGATGACGCAGCCAGCCCATAAGCCCCACCAAACTGTCACTCTTTGCAGATGCATCGGCTTTCCAACAATCACTCGTGGATTCTCATTTGCACAAATGCAGCAATGCTGCTAATTGACGAATCCACTGAGGTGAAAATTTGCCTCATCACAGAAGATGATTTTCTTCGAAAATTGATCATCCACTGTTGCCATTTCTTGCCATCATTCTGACCATTGACGACGTTTGAAATTGTTAAGAGGCTTGTTGCTGCTTGTTAACGAATCCACTGAGCTGAAAGTTTCCGTCGTCGCTGAAAATGATTTTCTTTGTAAAGTCATCATCATTCATTTCTGTCTGTTCAACGAACTGTTCGTCATATTGACATCACTAGAAATGTACAGAGACTTCAGATCTTGAGTCAATTGAATCTTTTAAGTATTCAAATTCTTCAATTTAAATACTTAATTAATTTAATTAATTAAAATTAAAATTTTTTTTTTTTTTTAAATTAATTTTTTTAAATTAATTTAATTAATTTTTTAATTTTTTTTTTTAATTAAAAAATCAAATTCAAATGTTCAATTGTTGGGCACGACGACGAGTCGAGGTTGACAACTGTTCTGTCACACTATCGCGAACAACAGCAATGTTTACCGCAGAACGAACTGCACGAAAATGTGCGAAAAGGTGTTTACGCATATCATATCATTTGCTGAAATTGGCGCACAATACTCCCGATTGTCTACTGATTTGGTTAACAAGAAAAAATAATTAAAAAACTGCAAATTTCTACCCAAAACTTTGTGTGTTTCGTATCAGCAATGACTACTTTTTCTTTTACCGCAGCAACATACATACATACATACATACATATTTATATGTTCAAATGCGCATATGAGTGTTTGCACGGCAACGTTTGTTTTATACCATAAAAACGTGTCTCAAAAATTAAAAAAAAAAAAAAAAAAAAAAAAATAGAAGAAACATTCGAAAAATAAATAAAATACAAATTCCCAGCAACATTCTTTTTTTATCTCTGTCATACTAAACATCTCACGTTTTCCCCTTCTTAACTATAAAAAGCGACATTTTTATCAGTGTTGAGAAAAAAAAAAAGATAGAAGACTAAACGCACCCATACACTGGCATTCAAACTGGAAAACATATACAACAGTTTCAAAATCATTTAGTACTTGACATAATCGCACAATACGAGAGCAAAGCAAAATTTTAAAAAAAGTAAGAAAAAAGGAAAAAAAAGGAAAACGAATAAAGTGAGATTTTATGTGGCCAAAACCATAATAGATTTTTGTTAAGGCAAATAAAAGCCAAAATAATTTTGCTGAATTATATTGGCCTTTCGGTCGGTATGTTACAAAATTCTTCAACGAGAAAACAAAAAAATAAATAAAAAGAAATAGATTGTCATCCACTTAAACACTTCATATTTTCTCATCATGTGTTATTGTGGCTTAACAACATGAATGACTTTTTGGTATGTTGTTTCCCAAAAACTGTTTGTCATTTACCCCAAAAAAGCGAATGGCCTCAAACCATTTACTATTCGCAATAACTGCTTCAACAGACTGCTGAGCCTTTCTAGTCCCTAGTTTTTCCAAAGTTGCTTTATGCTCTGCTCTGTATTTTAGGCGCAAAACTTCCTTATTTGTTGTTAAAAAGTTTTTGTATACATGTGCGTATAAGTGTGTATGTATGTGTGTGTGTGTTTGATTGTGTGTGTGTGTACGTTGGTTGTGTGTTCTATGCAAAGCCCTGTTTCCGTTTCATTTATGCATGTTCATGCGAAAACTATTGCCATTCATAATAATCCAGTACTAAGATACTGGAGAACAACGAAAAATTTGTCACTAACTTTACAAGAGCATAATTCATAATTTTAATTGTTGGCCGCAATAAATTTTTATGCAGCAAAAACCCACCCCTACAACACAAACAAATGGAGACTTTTGAAAAGAAAAGAAAGTCCACAAACAGGAAACAGAATTATATGTATATAAAAATGTACTATATACTATATATATACTTCTATATAAATATGTGTACAATATATATACATACATATGTATATATATGCTTATATAGGGTTTTTCCTTAAGGACATACAAATTTGAGATATTGAGATCATTATTATTCCCGTAGTGCGATTCACAGAATTTAATTACGAGAATTGTATCGTTAAAATAAATGTAACGAAATTTCATCGAATTTACAATTTAGCAAAATTTTCAACGATATTCGCTATCGCTTCAAGTGAGCTGTTATCGTTAAGTTTGCGACAATAATTTATGTGCTGTTTAAAATATTGTTGTCAGAATGTGCATGCATACGCACCATTAAAAAATATATCGATTTATTTCCAAAAAAAATTTACATATTATAAATAAATATTATTTAATATTTTAATATATATTAATAACACTAATTATTTAAGCTTAAAAAAAAAAAAAAAAAAAAGACCTCAAGCTTAATAAATATATTTAATAAAAAAAAAAAAAATTATTTCAATATATATTTAAATATTATTTACATATATAAATCTATGAATGCGTTCAGTTTCTTGTCTCAAAATTATATTGTATTCACTCCTAGTGGGCATTATTTTATATTAATTAAGCCATCCCTTTTATAACCAGAAAAATTATTCACCTCTCTCTCTATCTCTCTCTCTCTCTCTCTTTCAATAAATTATTGTAAATGTGTCACTAGTACGAGGGCTCTGCCAAAGTAGTTGATAGTTTCATTAAATCATCCATCAACATCAGTCACAGTCTGATAAATTAAAATAAATTAAAAAAGTTGGAAAAAACAGTTTTCTCTACAATGCGAAATTTTTGGTAAACATGCTTAAACACTTTGTGTTATTTTAAATAAACGTTCGTGCATGTGTGGAATACTGGTATCGTATTATTGATTTTTTGACACTTATCAAAGTGTCAATATAAAATTCACTTTTGATTTGTAGTAGTCAGTCAGTCAGTCAGCCAATCAGTCAGTTAGTTAAACACACAATCATTTAAGTTAAGAACAACAAAAAAAAAAAAAAAAAAAGATTTTGACAGTGATGGGTTGTAAATATAAAACTCGTTATTATTTATTTTTTATTTTCAAATAGAAGATTTTTGTTGTGTAATTTATTTTCCTTTTTTTTTTTGTATTTATTTCTTGGGGTTGTCATGAATTTGTTATTGGCATTTTTAATTACTTTTCAATTTCAGAAGAGATTTCTATGATGATTTATTTGCCCAAAAGTGTCGATGTAGAGAGAGAGATAGAGAGAGAGAGTGTGATATTAAAATGAACGTATATTTAATTTTCATGAATAAAATTTAAATATTAGCCTGTAATTATGAAAAAAAAAAACGATAAAATTTTCTTCATTATGTTTTCCACGACACGTTTAGAATTTTGATTTACATAATTAGGCAAACCATACTCAGCATAGTCGCCAAATAATCTAAGGCAATATGGTAGAATATCTTAAGTCCACTTAAGCACTTGAGTCATACTAATATTGTTGTATGTTAGAAAAGGCTGCAAAAAAAAATCAATGGCTACGAAATAACACAATTAAATTTATAAAGCGCAATTTCTTTTACATATTCAAATCGATGGAATTAGAATTACTGCCGTAGTCCTGAAAAAATTATTTTTATTTAAGGCCACGTTAGCCGAACGTTGCTGTATTGTAATATATTAGCTGTTAATTCCTGGCTAAAATCCTTATGACACTACATTTTTGCTGCATTGTTTAAAGTTTAAAGGAGAAGAGCGCAAATATATTGTAATGGCAAAATTAATCAGGTGCAAAGAGTACAACCATATTAAGATAAAAGCAAAAACGTCAAATCGTTCATTTGTGTTATTAATAAAAAAATGAGTAACTGTCAAAAAAAAAAATGTAGAAAGTTCTAACTTAAAATTGACGTTTCGAACTTAAAATCCTTTATATGTTGTCAACTTAGCGATTTTTGCACAATGTCTGCGATTTTGAGCTTAATTTTTGACCGTGTGTTTTTCTTTAGCGTTTTCTTTTAAATGAAAATGAGGCAATGAGAATATCATAAAGTATGTAATAATACATTTCACATATTTCTTTTTTCCGGTAAAAGCACAATTTTAAAATTAGAATCATATATAATGAGATATTCTATTTTATTTATTTATAACAATAACCAACCGAGCTAATAGGGTCATATATAATTGGTGGACTACAAGTGTAACATAAGAATTATTAAATATGTTGGCAAAAAATAAGCTAGAAATAATGTTTATGAAAAAATAAATAGTTATAATATTATTAGAGCGCTACTAAATAAATTGGAAGTTATATTGCGCATGAATTTTACTATATACATATATTCAGAATCTAGATCAGTTCAATTGCGAGAAATGCTTATCAACAAGTGAACTACGTTTAAGATGGAATCTTCTAAATTTACCCAAAAGCGTGCCAGCAATTATTAACAATTTTTTTTACAATTTTGAAATAAAATTAGAGAGTAAAATTCTTAATTTTCTGTACAAAGTTGCACGAACTTTTTCTTTGTGTAAGTTCCGTCTAGAATTAAATTATCGGCTGTTTTCTATTTATATATGAAACTAAGAAATTAAACAGAAAATTTGCAAAGAAACGAAAAAAGTTTTTATTTAAAAAAGAAGATTTATTAAATAAATTTGAAAATGTAAGTACAGTCGAACTTCTCTATAGCGAACTTCTCTATAACGAAATCTTCTCTATAACAAATAAAATTCGTGAACACGACATTTTTGTGGTTTATTTTCATACATTTTGATCTCCCTATAACGAACTTCCCTATAGCGAAGTTCTCTCTGTAACGTACAATTTTTTAAGACCTAAATAGAATTTTTCACACTAAATAATCTCTCTATTGCGCAGTTTTTAGCAATCGATTTTTTGCATCAAATTAGTCACATATGTATGTATTAATAAAAAAAAAAATTAATGTGTTCATGTAAAAATAATTTTTTTTTGTCTTAATAAAGGGTGGTTAAATTTCAAGGGCCGATGTTGATTTTGAATAAAACACAAACTATTTAGGAAATTATTGTAATTTTATTTTATTATGATATATTGGTATTACTCAATTATGTATGGAACAAAATATCGGCCAAATGGGCGCCGCGACCACGGCGGCACACCCGTCGTCATCTCATCTCATCTCACAGTAACTGCCTGACCGGCCTCATTTTGGAAAAAATACGGCCCGATGATGCCGCCAGCCCATAAACCGCACCAAATAGTCACTCTTTGTGGGTTCATTGGTTTTTCCACAATCACTCTTGGATTCTCATTCGCCCAAATGCGGCAATTCTGTTTATTGACGAATCCACTGAGGTGAAAATGTGCCTCATCACTGAAGATGATTTTCTTCGAAAATTGATCATCCACTGTTGCCATTTCTTGCCACGTTGTTGGATTGTGTATCTCTCCATGGTTCAAATTGAGTAAGTCTGAAATAGAGAAATGTCAAATAAAATTCGGAAAAAAGCTTGGCGTTTAGGTGTGGTTCACATTCAACATCGGCCCTTACAATTTAATCACCCGATAAATATATTTTCTACATAAAAAAAATGTAGTCAAAATTTTCTGCAGTTTCTCTATAACGAATTTTCTCTATAACGTAGAAATTTGACGGTCCCCAACTGCTACGTTATAGAGAAGTTTGACTGTACATATATTTGTGCATATTTATCACTCTATTTAATGAAAAATGGGTTTTACTTTTTTTTTTTAATTAATTTTTGTCCACATTTTACAGCCGTTGCCAACGATGCAAATGTTTTTGTTATGCACGTAGAACAGACCCCCAATCTTCCTCAAGTCTTCTTCACAAAATGCTGGAAAAAAAAAACAAAGAAAAAATACTAATTAAAAGAGTTATAAAGAATTCAAACCATATAGCTCATTCTGCGCCACCCTGTATATGCATGCAGTGCCTTAAAAAGAAAAAGTGCAGCGGAGTAAACTCGCATATAAAGTCGTCGACAAAAAAATAATAAAATTAGAAATATGGCTTTGCAAAAGAAAGAATCGAGACGAATTGTGTGAAAGTTATGGCTATCAGCAGTGATATAGAAGACTTCTAGTGATTTAATTTCTGAAAAAATTTTATTCCACTTTCTTACATTATTCCTAAAAAAAATTTTGCACTTTATTGCTCTTTCTTAAAGTACTGTAAAATGGTTCTATTACGGCACAATAAAGTGCGTGTGCTTTAATTCCGCTAAGTCCCCGTCCATACTGTTGAGTTTGTGCTGCAAAAGTTTTTTGAATTCTCTTTTGAAACTGCAGCCGTGTCCATACATGAATCTTTTGCTTCATGTTTAGTATTTTTTATTCCTCCCTTCTATCTTCTTTTTTAAATTTTTTTTGACATTTCTCAATACCGAATGTAAATATAAAATAACTACACTGTGATAGAAGGTGTGAATATTTTTTTTTGGATAGACATTTGAAGCACAAGGTATAATTTGAAGCAAAATGGACGCTAAGAAGAACAATTTTATAATAATTTTTATATAATTTTATATATATTTTTTTTAAATTTTTGATTATATTTCACAAAAAATTAACATACGTAACTCGTTTAAACTAAAACAGGGTAGCTATTATTATGATAGATGTTAACAGTATACCAAACGAAAAGAAATAAAATGAAACGTCAAATACACCTCATGTCAAAAGATGCAAATAAGAAATTCAACAAAAACTGCATGTACATGAAACAGAGTACCTACTTCCACCGCTCTTCCCCTTCTCATCTACAAACTCAAAAGTTTTGCAGCAAATGTTTCACAGTATGGACGGGGACTTCGTAATGCAATGCACTATGGGTTGAAAACAAGACAATATTATTTGTGCCTAGTAGCAGTCAAAAGTAAAATTTCAGAAATAAAAAATTCACTCAAAAATAAATTGAAAAAATTTTGCGTTATTTTTTATCTCAGGGAATTCGATGGAACCTGTGGAATGATCCTTGCTTAAGCTCGGCTTCCACCTACACTACGACCATTTTTTGTTTTACAAATTGCGGTTTTAGTTGCTGGCCAGCGTCAGAAATATGATGCCAAACTCGAAATTTAATTATTTACCGTGCGTTATATATTTCTACGAATGCGTTTTAAATTTGGACGCTCAGCATAGTGATTCCCTTTTTTACAAAGTTTTCATTGGCAGTTTTAAATTTTTAAATTATAAAATTTCCTTAATTTCCTTCCCGCCAATTACCACTTCAATTAGCAGCACTTAAGTCTCCCAAAGTGTTCATAAACCTTAATGAGTATTCTTAATTTACCCTCAAGATTACATCGTAGTAAAATGAAATTTTCCTTGGGTTACTTGGCACTAAATTGTGATACCACAAAATAATTTTGCAGAAACAGCAGCATGAGAAATAAAACATCAAGTCAGATTTCTGCAACATTTGCAAAAAAAAAACAAAAGAGAAAAATAACTATAAACACGTTCAGTTAAAACCTCTTGTGTTTTCAACCATACACTTACTCCAATAAAGAGGTAAATTGTTATTTCAGTGATAAAAAAAAAGCCATAAACAAACAACAACAGCAACAGCTGTGGAAATATTACAAGACACGCAGTACTCTTTAAACATCTGCTACTGTAGCGGATGTTGAAGCGTGGTGGGTCTCGCAATAATCGTTTGTTTACAAATAATAATTTTATTATTTATAGTAAATTGAATTGAATGAAAATTGTGACTTCCCGTATCGTTAAAAACATCAATGGCATTTAAAAAAGTGATTTAGTTGGAGTTTAAAGATCGTAAATTGTTCTTATCGTTATTCATTTGTACTTGAAATTTAATTTTATTAGAAAGAGTAAATTTGAATTGGCGTGGCGATATCCGTTTTGAATGAATATATACTGTTTTCTGAGATCTATACTTCGTGTGCACCGATTGCTCGAAATCGCACGAGACAGGAGCACTTTCTTTGGCAAATGCGCATAATGCAAAAGTTTTATTTGCAAAATATACCAAAGAACCATGTAATGAAAAACAATTTCAAATAAATTAAATTCTTTTTGCATGTAAAAGCAGCAAAAGCTTCGTGTTTTTTGTGTGCTATTAAAGTGAAATATTCAGTGGACCAAATGGTCTCTGATATATAAGATAAGTAACTTTTTAATTTTTTCCTTAAAGCTTTACATTAGATAGATTAAATTATTGAAATAGTATTGTTGCGAAAATAAAATATGTGAATCGAAACCTCAAAACAGTATTACATTGTTCAAAAGTTACTGAGATTACAAAAAAAAAAATGTATCAAATGGGCATAATGTAACAGCAGGGTTCAGACTGAAAGAAGATGTAAACACATTTTTAGTGACTGATAGGTAATGTGATGTAATGTAATGGTATTATTTTCTGTTCCATCTGGAGTTCCTCAAGGTAGCCACCTAGGTCCGCTTTTATTTCTACTATTCATCAATGATTTACCATCTTGTATCAAATATTTTAAATTATTAATGTACGCCGACGATGTAAAACTTTTTCTAAGTTTGAATAATCCTCACCTGTGTTCGTTCATTACTGCCATTCGACCTAAATAATTTCAGTCATTGGTGTGATATGAATTTAATGGATCTCAACTTAAAATAAATGCAAATTTATGCTGTTCTATAGAGGAAGCCAACCATCTGTCCTATAATTATTATATTAATGATTATACTGTCTTACTCCGCAGAAAATTAAGTTTTAATTTACACATTTCCCAATCAGTGAATAAAGCCAAAGGAGTTTTGGGATTCATAAAACGTTGGGGTAAGGAATTTAATGTTCCCTACGAATCAAAAAACAGACCTGGCTTCAACACCAGTTTCAGACTAAAAATTTTAACCTTTATGTCAACAGCAACATACCCGGGTATGTTTTGCGTTTTAATATCGATATATCTTCGAAAGTAGTTATCAGAATTATCTGAGATTTCATGATATCCTAAAAAGAAGTGTTTTACATTATATACACAGATCTGAGTGGAATTGGACAACTTGGACTAGATATATGGTCATATTTCGATATATAGCCTTTACGTCAACAGCTGCATACCTGGGTATGTATAGGAAAAAACATGCAAATATTTTGAAAAAAAATATTTTAAAAAATATTTTAAAAATTTTATTTTGCATACAAAACAGAACCAAAAGAGAACATAACTAACATAACACAAATTATTATATCATAACATAAAATATTATAAAAAAAAAGCCAAAGGCCATCTATTTGTTCGACGTTTTGTAGAATATTCTGCCAGGCATTTGTCCATGCAATCAACGCCACCTTTATTTTTATTATAGTCCAATATCATTACTGGCTTTTATTTTTTTAACCTTGTACTTCGGTGGTATAATGCTCTGTTGAAAGGAGCACATAGAAATGTTTTTTTAGAAACCAAATATAGTGGATTCCACTACACGTCCCTTCGATTGAGAAAACTGTGATGGCACAAATAACCGCCTCTTATTCACAGTACAAATTGCTGTCTATCATCAAACTTTTTGCCAAGTTATAACTAGTGAATAAACTGTCACATACAATATTTCTCCTACTTCCGCTGAAGAGATTGACGCACAAATCTTTCACCACTCTTTCTCCAACATTTTTTTCTCTTTCACCCGACGCCGCCATTCCCGTGTAGATTTGTCCCTTCATCGGATAAGATGAAATGGAGTCGCATACCCACCACACTTTTACTCCATATTTGGCAGGTTTTGACGGAATGTATTGCGTAAAACCAGTACCTCCACGGAAGGGATACAATTGCTCAGCAACAGTGGCGTTAGCGCCTGCAACATAATTGGTGTGTAAATTGCTGTTGAGCATCAAAAAAAAAGTCTGATATCGCTGCTGCTTTGTCGGTTTGCTTGCGTTGCTGGCGCGTATTTCCGTTATCAAAACGTATAAAACGACTTATTTGCCAAAATATTCTTACACTCATAGAAGCACGGTACAATGGATGTGAGGTCATTTTCCACAAATCTTTGGTATCACCAAGTTCTTCATCAGATTCACTTTCATCTTCCGGGTCATATTCTGGTAATTGAATTGGCTCAACATCAGAGTAATTTGAAGTCGTATTAATTAGTTATTTGAATGATGTCCTGTCTAGTGGTCAATGCAAAAAACAAAACTCACAAGCAAAAACAAAAACAGTTATCAAAATATTCAAAAACACAGTAGCCAACGTAAAACAAACACACTTAGCAACAAGCTAAGCTCAGGGTGGCGATGGCACGATGGATGGTAGTCTACACGTTCACTACGAATCCAAAAACAGACCTGGGTTCAACCCCAGTTTCAGACAAAAATTTTAAAATAAAAATAAACATCTCGCATTTTTCTGATGTGCATTAGTGTGCCTTTGTGTGTCAGTTGTTGTCGGAAGGTTTCAGTGGCGAAGGCATAGTCACTGATCACTGAACAATACCGGCTTCAGCTGATAGCAATCCACAATCGCATCAGAACGCCCTCCTTCGTCGGTATTGTGTAGCACCGGCAAAGTAAAAACAATAAGAAAAATGGCTACTGAACTGACGCTTCAGCACTGCTAAAACTATAAACAAAGAACATGCGAAAGCAGAGCTGCAAAAATAAGTAAGCTTCACCTCCCGTCATTTCTCCTATCCCTTTCCTATAGTTCCAGCACAATGCTTTGCATGTGTAGGAGTCATCTCCTGAGTGCTGGTCCAAGATAAAAAAAAAAAAAAAAAAGCTTTTGTTTACGTCGCTGGTGAGACCCATTCTTGAATACGCCTCTATTATTTGGGATCCGCAGTAGGATATCCACATAAAGAAAATTTAATCAATTCAAAAACAATTTCTTTTATTTTGTCTGCGAGGACTTCCTTAGAATCGTGATCTTAATCTCCCATCATATGAAAGTCGCCTGGCACTTATTAAGCTTCCTACTTTGAAAAGTAGGAGAATATGCATGAATGTATCAGTTGTTAAGAAACTAATAAATGGCGTTATTGACTCAGCGTTCTTACTCCGTCACATTGAATTTACTTACAATACCAAATCGTCCAACAAGATATTATGTTCCTATAAAACTTCAATATTTCCGCTCCAACTATGCCAATTTTGATGCATTCCGTAGAATGTGCGCTGAATTTATTTTAATCTATATTCTTCCATTGATTTCTCGATTGATTCTAATACTCTAAAAAACAATATTTTAAAACACTTAAATGCATTTCATTAATAATTGCATACGTTTTAATAATATTTTAATGTTATATTTTTTTATTTATATTTATAATTTAATATTATTACTATTGTTATATTTATTATTAATATTTTGGAATTTAATTTATGCATAAGCCTGTAAGAAATTAGTTCATAGGCTAAAAATTTAATAAAAAAAAGAGGTTGAGGCGGAAGACTCTACACTGAAAGAATTTTCGTCACAAATTCTGTGAATCTCGACGTTGATCCAATGAAAAACTTCAATAAAATCCAACTAAAGTTGCATTTCGTTAAATTAATGAAACAGCTTTCGTTAATACGATTTTAACGCAAATTTCATCAATTTGATGAAATAATCTCACTAAAGTGTTCTAATAATTTTGCTAAAATAATGAAAATAATTCAGTTGTATAATGAAACGGTTTCATCCGAACAATGAATTATTTCATTGATTTTATTAAATTATATGTGTGAAATAACAACAATATTTCATTTGTTTACTGATATAATGTCATTGAAATTGTAATGAAGTAATTTCATTAAGACAATGAAATACTTTAATGATTTTAACGAAGTTATTTCTTCCTTTTTATGAAGTCATTTAAAAAATTCAATGCAAATATTTCTCTAAACCAATGAAAAGTTTCATTGAATTATTTCTTTTATAAGTTAATTGCAACTACTTTATAGTAAGAAAACGTATATATTTTTCATTGAAAAAATATTTTTTATTCATTGACTTTTTGCAAATATTGTTAATTTTCACGAAAACTTAACAAAATTAGCGAAACTATGAAAGCTAATGAAACAATTCCAACGAAATTCTTTCATAATATTTGTGAAATTTCATTGACATTATGATATATTTCTTTGCATTCGTGAAAAAAATTTAATGAATTATTTTAATTGAATTTATGAAGAGAAATTCTTTCGAGGATCATTCCTGCACCCCATACTGTCGAGTACGCTCATGAACCAGCTTCTTCAGAGGGAGATTCCCATACACGTGTATGAATTTGTCCAAGAACCTGCTCCTCTTATTCATTAATTCCGAACAGTTGATGATGAGATGCTGCATAATCAAGTAGTCTTTTCCTACCAGCTTTCAGCTTAGAGCAAGTGCGTAGTACATAAATTATGGTCTCCTGCTCCTTATCAGTATTGAAAAGTGTTAAATAGTCGCTGTAATTTAGGCATATAGTAGCTTTAGCATAACGAGTAAAGGCGTTTATTTATTTATTATTCTGAACAAAAGTAAAAAAGTAAAAAAAGCTGACTACTGAGAAGATTTTCACAATATTCCGCGGAATAATTTTACTGCAAAATAAAAGTTTATTGTTATTTCACATTTACCATCTGAAATATTCGTCATGACAAATAAGTACAGCCCTCTATTATTATAATTTTTTTTTTATATTTTATATCACAACCCTTTTACCTCAATAGCTGAAGAAAAGCTTTGCGACTGTTTGTAAGTTTAAATAAGTGATAACACTGCACTCCGTCAGTCATCATTTATGGTCATTTTCATAATTACGTGCTCTTTGCATGATAAGGATGAAGTGTTTAGTTTGTTGGCAGTTTTTTTTTTTAGTTTAAATTCTTGTGTATCAGTCTCGTCGTTGTTACTGGTTTATTGCCGTCATATATTTTTACAACTTATTCAAATCTGCTTTTAACCCTTTTAAACTTAAGCCGGCAATTTTCACATTCAGTGCTGTTGCTTATGATCTAATCACGCTTTACATTCCCTGTCACAATATTTAGTGTGAAAATTGTTGAAGAACCCTCATTCAAGTTAATTAAAAAAAAAATAAAAAAAAATTATAATTTTCCTCTGCCATTAGCTGCTTTTATGTACAGCTTTTCAAGCCACAAATTAATCAGCAACAGCAAGGTGAGAGATTACTTTGAATTTTGTAAAATTATTGATGTGACAAGCCAATATTGGCCGTTCCTTTCTTTTGGAAAAGTAGTCGACATAAGTAATTTAAAATCTCGGTTTTTTTTTATGCTGAAGAGGTTTAATTTAGTTACGCTTAAAAAGGAGTACTTTTAAGCGAAACCCTCGATGTGTATATAAATTATAAAGGCGAAACACAGTACTGTATCGCATAGATAAAAATACATTCTTATATTGTATATTGTTCGATAGATAACAATATAGTTCAAACGTCTTTTAAAGAAATTTTTAACTGTAACTCTTTTTGGCGGCAGTAGAGGACGCAAAATCCGAGTTTCACATGCTTCAGGAAAATAATTATAAAAAATTTATTTTTTTGTCTAGTATATTCAAATTTTTTGCTGTTATAACTAAGTATATTTAAAACTAACTGTGGGAAAAAATTTTTAAAAATACACTTCTTATAAGTATTTTCTATTGGTTTGAAAATAGCTTATTATTCAATTAAGCTATAAAATTTTTTTAATTTTGAAAAAATATTAAAAAAGAAAGAAAAATATGGTATCTGGGTTTTATATTATTTTCATAAATTTGTGCTGTTTTCAAATAACTGGTAGAAAAAAAAAATAAAACAAATTTACCAGACTTAATTTTTTTTTTTAATATTATTTTTAAAAATGGCTATTTTCATAATTCTTTTCCTACTATTCATAGTTTTAATTATAAACCATATTTTTATAACACCGCAAATGACTGTAAAGACTTCTGCAGATGGTTTATTACACATATGATTAGTCTCACTAGACCGTTAACCATACAATCCAAAAATCGTGGCTTCAAAGTCTATAATGATAAATTAAATTTTTTAATACGTACTTCACGGAGCCACTTTTGTCGGTATTTTACGCGACAGGAAAATAAATTATAACATAATGCCTTAGCACCATTAAAAAAAAATACAGCAGCAGATTTAAGAGAGAAAAAAGGTAAAGTCCACAATATAGTATCCTTTGTCACTGTTCCAATTGTAGAGTATTGCTTCACTTAAAAGAGCAAAAGAAAAAAACTTTAAAAGATTTCCATAGTTCAGCGGGGAATTGGAATTGATAAAGTCGGAAAGTAAGTTACTGGAATATGTTACAATGATGTCTCTCATTAATCATTCAAACAATTGTTTATATAGTTTATAATTAATTATAAACTATATAAAATAAACTATGGAAATAGTAAAATAGTGAAATATCCGCGCATGTTCTGGAAACCGTATCCGCAAAAATTTTCACACATACTTCGGTATTGAGAAATCACACGTTTTTAAATCGACTCGGTTTACAGAACAGAGGGGATAAATATATTATTCACATTTATTTTAATTTAACTTGATTTTTATAAAATTAAATTGAAATATAAATCCAAAACAATTCTATTCAATTATAAACAACACAAGATGAATTAAAAAAATTAGCCGATTACAGATGCAGAGACTAATGGTTTGTTAAGCGATAATAATTTATAAGAAGAATCAAGTACTGAAGATGATTTTTTTGTCATTTAGAAAATACATATGTATATTATAAAAAAAAAACATTAAAAATTATAATTAAAAACCCACTTGGATTTCAATTTAATTTTGAAATATGAAAAGTTGTAATTTTCTACTTTCACATTGTTGTCGAAGTCTTTTATATTATTTTTGGCTAATTTTTTTTAGTTATTTTATTTTTATGTTCCATATTGATAAATATATTTTAATTTAATTTGGCGCAAATATTTGTGTAATATATATAGTAAATATTAAACCATATTTAATGAGAATCGGACAACTTTTGCAGGAGTGATAGTATTTTTATGATAAAGGGTACTTGCGAGGATTTAG
Source organism: Dexiosoma caninum (assembly GCA_963924685.1). Classification (NCBI taxonomy): domain Eukaryota; kingdom Metazoa; phylum Arthropoda; class Insecta; order Diptera; family Tachinidae; genus Dexiosoma; species Dexiosoma caninum. The sequence goes on from OZ004727.1 coordinate 14,698,693, forward strand.
AGTCCTTGCTTCAATTGTAATAAAAATTACCACAAAAATTGCCACCATGGGTTGTGTAAAACGTCTACGGATGGTTTCGACTTTGCTTACGGTTATGTAGCCAATTATTCCGGTGGCCAATGTCGACACCTAAACTTAGCCTTTCTCAAATCGTTATGCAATATCATTCAGTTAAAATCTTAATTTATTTAATAATAATAAATTTTTTTAAATACCAATTGAAATTTGGTACAAAAGCCGGAGCATTTCGCGTTACAGGGGCTAAAACTTGGTGTCGATGTCGATGTCGACAACTGGAATAAGGGTGAATATAAGAAATTAATTTTATTTTTGGCATATATGGCCGGTAGGCGAGGCCTTTTCGATTTTTTTAAAAACCTAAATATTTCTTAACCCTTAAATGCATATTGTTGCCAATTGTCTACATTCTTATTTCACTTAATTTAATTCTTAAGCCTGAGTATGTGCTGTAGTAAAATTGTGGCTAAGTACTCACAGACATACAAATGTGCAAAAAAAAAAACGGTACAACATTTTTCCCTGCATAGTTTCATAGTTTTTTCCACATTTAGTTCTGGTTGTGACACTGATCAGTGTGTTCTTTGAAGTCAGATTTTATATATTTCTTTTCCTATAAACAAGTGAAATATCTAATTAGAAAAAATTTTTTTCAATAGTAATATTATATTTGAAAATCTGATTGGATAAATGCGAGATTTCTGGGAAATACTGTATGTTGCCAAATGTCTACATTATGCGTTTGTGACATAAGTAGTTATAATAAAGGGTTACTTTTGGTTTTTTACTTTTTAGTTCATTTGATTTGATTTTTATAATGTCTAGAGGATTAGAAGATAAAGATATCGAAGATTTTCTTGCAATTCTTGAAAATGGGGATATTTCTGAAGACGAAGAGGATGTAGGTGACCTAGGAAAAGGGCGTCCGAGATCTAATGAAAGAGTTAGATAACTACGGGGATGATGATGATGAACAAAACAATGAAGATTTTTCATTAGGTCCAGAAGTAGAGCGATCTTTGAATGAAGATCAATACAGTAACCCGCCACCAGGTCCTTCATGTAACCAATTAAAGCCAGACATTCCTGGTATTGCAAATTGGAAGCAACGAAGTAGAGAGCTTATTTGGAAAACCAGCAATTTAGAATACAATGAAAATCATATTAGCTTCGTGGGCAAGACAGATTTTTCCCCTGGATTATCTATATGTCAAACTCCATTTAAATTTTTTTCTGTGTTTCTGAATGAGGATATACTGACCGTTATTGTGGAACAAACCAATTTATATATAACTCAAAAAAATGTCGCTTGTCCCCCCGTAAATGTGTCTGAAATTTGTAAATTTATAGGTATAGTTATATTTATGTCTGTATATCATTATCCAAACGTTAGATCTTATTGGTTCAAATATAGCTTCCATCATAGCCAGCAAGCAATGACTCTTAACAGATTTGAGAAAATAAGATCCGTAATCCATTTCAATGAGAACTTACAGCACAATCCTCCTGGTCACCCAAACCATGACCGTCTTCATAAAATTAGGCCATTTGTGGAACACTTAAATAAATTGTTTGAACTGAACTATTTCTAAATGAGCAAATGTGTACCACCAAAGTAGGACATTTTATGAAGCAATACTTACCAAACAAACCTCATAAATGGGGCTTCAAGTTGTTTGTGTTGTGCTCTTTATCTGGTTATGCATACAGCTTTGAGATATATTCAGGTAAACAAGATCATCCAAACTTGTCCGATGAACCTGATATAGGTGTAGTCGGCAATACAGTAGTAAGATTGTGCAGGTCGATTCCTCGTAAAGTTAATCACATTATATATTTTGATAATTTTTACACGTCTGTATTACTTATGGACTCAAGGTATATATGCATTGGGTACTATTCAAAGAAATCGCCTCGGAAAAAACTGCAAGTTGCCAGCTGTGAAGGATTATAATAAACATTCTGTTGCACGAGGAACTTTTGTGGATCAAGTTGCTGACTACGAAGGTATGGATATATCAGTGACATGCTGGAAAGCCAATAAGGTTGTCACAGCGTCAAACTATGTAGGTACTGAACCAGCTGAAACTGCCAAGAGATATGATAAACAGGCAAAGATTTTTTACTTAATCTTCTATAAAATTTATATCGAAAAACATTTTTTTTCTTTAAAAATAAAAAATCATGCATTTAAGGGTTAATTAATCGTATGCAATAAATTATTTAGCACTGCAGGTCTGTCTTATTTTTATGAAATTTTTAATTTATTTATTAATAAGTTTTTTCGATATTTCGCTAACCCTTGGTTAGTATCATCGGGAAAAATAAATTTTTTGAAAAAAATTTTTTATTTTTTATTTTTTAAATAAATTAAAATGAAAATTTATTAAATAAATAATTTTATTCAAAAAAAAAAAATATTTTTCCTGATGATGTTAACAAAGGGTTAGCGAAAAATCGAAAAAAAAACTTATTAATAAATAAATTAAAAATTTTATACAAATAAGAACTGCAGAGATAAATAATTTATTGCATACAATAAAAATAGAGGGTCGAATCAAAGGAAGAATTAATATTACTTAATTAATTTTTTTCATAGTAGTGTAACAAATTTTAAAAGTCTGTGACACATGCTGCAATTTTTGTTTCATAGTTACATGGGATCGAAGCACTGTGCGACAGTATGCCATTTATAAAGGAAAAAAATAACCGCCATGGCTGCCAGCTTGCAGGACCATATTCTTCTTCTCACTAAATTATCTTTGAGATCTTTAATCGATATTGGCTATTGGCACCGAACAAAATAGTGTAAAGTTGTTGATATACAAAATATCGGTGGGCAACTGGAAACATGCAAAATAGCTATGGGTAGGTGTGGCATGTCTTGTTGAAAATAAACTTCCTCCATCTCATCATCTTTGAATTTTGGTCATACAAATTCATTAACCATTGTTTCTTAGCGCAAGCTATTCACCGTAACACATGCTCCAGTATAATTTACGAAAAAATAATCACATGAACTAGTCACTGATTAAGGCCTAGACAAGCTGTAAGAGCTTCGTAGAGTTTGTATTGCCTTTAGAAAAAATACTAATAATTATGCGATTTTTTAAGCTTCAAACAAGACTACTCTGCTGCTGCAACCTGTTGAGGTGAACCTCATCATTTACGATGATTTTTCGAAGAAATTCCAGATCAGTCTGTTGCATTGCAGGTATTAAAATCAGACTGTGTTGATGTTGTGTCGATAAGCGAGAGTTGTTTTATTAATTGAACTTTGGAAATATAAAAAGCTCAATTTCAAAGATCGCCGATAGACAAACTAGTATTTTATTAAAAATTATGGGCCACAAAAAGAATATTCGCAATTCGCAACACACAAAATAAACAGCAAAAATATTTTCAACTTCAATTCCTTGTGTCACATGACAAACTTTTCTAATTTAGTGACAGAAAACAAATCACGTTTCTTTCTCCACTTATCAGACAAATTTTTTTATTTCGTTTATTTTTATTTAAATCAAAATATTTTCCCATTAAAACATTTAAAAATAATACTCTATTTTTTATGCAAGTAATAAAAAATAATAATAGAAAAAAAGTTACCAGCTAAAAAAAAAATTTTTTCTCTTTGTGCACTGTGTCTTCATTCTTCATCTACGGTACAAGATAAAGCTAATCGTAAAGTATTCTGATATAATTCATTTCAATTTCAGGCAAAAAAAAAAAAGAAAGAAAGAAATCTAAATGAATATTATAAAAAGTAGAAGATACTTGACATGAACGACAAAAGCGATTTCATAAAAAAAAGTAGACTGTGCTCATTTCTTTAGTTGTACGAATAACGTACGCACTTAAACTTTAAATGTGAATAAAAACATGAAAGCGTTTAAATGCGCAAAAATACTATATTCTTCACATATAGAGACTCATAAAGATGGCAGGCACTTCAGCGAACTTCAAACATGTTTCGTTCATGAAACTGATATACGTATACATTTGCGAATAAAAATGCTGTCCCTGCAAACATTTTCTATTGCGCTAATAAATGAGAAGTTAATTTCGTGTTGAGTTTGAGCTTAGTATTCGACAAAGTCATAAAAGAAAAACACTTGGCATTATTTGGCAGTTGTTGTCGGAATATTTCAGTGGCGCAGGCATAGTCACTGATCACTGAACATGACCAATTTTAGATTTTCTAAAAAGTACCAAAAGATATAGAATATTTAATAATAAATAATATTTTCATTACTTTAGAGGGCATATAGAATACAAAAAAGTACCAAAATTTTATTTTTACTCGTGCATTCCTCAAAAAGTCACAAATATGAATGAAGTATAGAATACCAGTGTGGGTTTTCATATGTGTAGCTTAAGAAAGATTTAAAATTTTAGTTCTACCTGCATGTATTAGTTTTATAGTTTTTTTTAGTTTGGACTCTACAGGTCAGTCTTACTGTTACTGTTTTATATAACGCAGGGAGCTGGTTCATTTAGTATTAAATAATAATAAGGCAAATAAAAAAATTTCTATAAAATAAGGCAGACCTGCAGTGCTAAATAATTTATTGCATACAATAAAAATAGAGGGTCGAATAAAAAGAAGAATTAATATTACTTAATTGATTTTTTTCACAGTAGTGTAACAAATTTTAAAAGTCTGTGACACATGCTGCAATTTTTGTTTCATAGTTACATGGGATCGAAGCACTGTGCAACAGTATACCATTTATAAAGGAAAAAAATAGCCGCCATGGCTGCCAGCATGCAGGACCATATTCTTCTTCTCACTAAATTATCTTTGAGGTCTTTAATCGATATTGGCTATTGGCACCGAACAAAATAGTGTAATTTTAATATTAAAAAAACGCATAAATTCAAATTCGCATAAAAAAACCGCGTACTTAACTTTTATGAGCCTCTACTTTTAATAGAAACCACGGCGTATGACTGATATGCGAGTATTCAATTTATTATAAAATACTCATACGCCTTTAGTAATTGGTATGTTTTTTGGCAGGAAAAAAATTTTATTTTTATTGTAAAATCATAGTTTTTGTTTCAAGAGCTTTTGCAATGAGAAATGTTTGCAGGGCTGTGCAGTGCGGAATGTCACACAATTCTTTGCGAGCTTTTATTGTACTCTGAGCATACAGCGGCAGTTGTATGAATGCGTATAGTCCTTTATGATAACGATATTAAACCGTAAAGTATTAAGACATAATGTAGATTTATGTATTAACGTGCTATACGTATACACACACACACATAATCTATTTAATATCCCGAAGCAGAGCAGGGTAAGTGAGTAGTGCGAAATGAAATTGTTTTTTTTTTCAATTAATAATCTTCAAAATATAAATACTGTGTGAAATTTTAATTTTCTATTAATAGAAGAAAAATTATTTTTTGTATAGCTGAATCAATAATGGCATCATTGCACACGGAGCAGGCCTGGCATGATTCTCAATAGGCCAGTATCTACTCGTCGTGGCGGTAAGACTCTGCAGCCGCAGCCTCGAAAACTCAAGCAGCTGCCCAACCCTTCGGACATGAAACCGAGCCGATAGTGTCCTCGCGATCGTACATGCCGGCTTATTGAGCCACCTGCCCCTAGCCTCTCCCAGGAAGTGTTCAATCAAACGCCTCTAGCACGACGCGAGAGGTAGCCCGCAGAATAGTCTGTGCCCTCATCAATTACATTAAGCTTTTTACAATCATATTTATGTTATGGTGGTTATTATTTCTTTTAAGCTCAAGAAGAACCACTTTAGTCATTGTTTTAACTGTTTTAACATGTCGGAATGTTATTAAACAAATACAAATGGCGCTATTAACATACGAACATTAGTAATTTTTTTTTATTTCATGAGAGATTGCAGCCACTATCTTCTGCTTGTCTACAATTTCATGCAATACTTTTCCCTTTAAAAGCTGTATGTGCTAAACTACTATCCACCATTGCTTGCCAAAATGCTTACCAAGAACTATATTCATGTTTGCAGCTTCTGTTAAAAACTAAAAGTAATATGTTTTGACGCTTATGACAATTTATGGATATCCGTGTCTATGTTTTGTATTGTATCGCACGAAATTTTGCACCTCTTTAATTTTATTTAATAAATAAGTTTAGTGTCAAAAAAAGAGGTCAAAAAACTAGAAGAATTAGTTAATATTATATTAAAAAAAAAATAAAAATTTTTTAATTATATTTATTTTTGAGCAATGGTCTTTTTATGAAAAGTTTTTTTTTTTTTTTTTTTTTTTTTTTTTTAAATATTTTTGTTAATACAAATTATTATTTCCTGACGATGCTACCTATTTGGTAGCGAAATATTGAGAAATAAATAATAATTAAAAAACTTTTCATAAAAAAGACCATCGCTCAAAAATAAATATAATTAAAAAATTTTAATAAAGGTCAAATATAAATAGAAGTGATACTAATAAAAAATAAAAATAAAAAATAACAAACAAAATAGTTATTAAATTTTTAAACGCAGACGTGACTTTTGGCCCACCCTGCGTATTCTATTAATAAAAATGTAAAGCTAATAATTGACATCTACTGATAACCCCACACACTGTGAACAAAACACGAAGAACGCTGGAGATGATGGTGTAGCTACCTTCGAAAACAGCATGTTGTTGCATTCTTCTAATGTTTGTCAGTGTAATTTATAAGTTTTTCTGTAATTAAGTTCGTTTCCTAGTAACTGCCACATATACATTTGACTTTTTAAAAATTTAAAGTGAAAAATAGTTATATTTTTATTTTATTTTATTTTATTTTATTTAAATAAACACCAAAACTAGAAGTAAATGTTTTTTTCAAACGATGGAACACGATTTATTTTGTATTAAAAGCCATATTAGTCGTTTTAACTTACCTAACACTCTAGTAAGAAGTAAAAAGATCGAAACATGTGTCATATATTACTGCCTTGAACGCATAAAAACATAAAAAATTCCTTAAGAAATTCCAAGAGGGAAGGTATACTATGTTTTTCAGAAGGCTCATGTCCAGTGGTCTCTTAGAAGGCCCCATAAATTTCAGCACTTTGTAATTAGAAAACCCATTTCATTGATACTGTTTTTAGTTGTTTAACATTTTAATTAATCTACAATATGTATTTATTATTATTAGTGGAGTTGTTTGTTTTAGTTTTTTACTTGCCAGGATGTGCATAATAACGAAATTAATTTGTGTATAAATTTATTATATGGCATTTGCCGTCGTAGGTACAAAGTAAATTATTCAAAGACAATTTCTCACACTTTTATCCTTTAACATGCATTTAATAAAGTGTTGAATGCATTAAATAACTTTAAATTATATTTAATCTTTTCACTTTCGATCAATAAAGTGTAGTTTTATTGCAATTGAGAATGTTCGTTAAATTAAAATTTATTGCTGACAATGAATATGCTGGTGTGAGTTGAATTTAACGTCAATAATTAAAGAACTTCTTGGCATGTGAAAGTATGTAAACTTAATTTAGCATATTTATCTAATTCATCAATGCCACTTTGTTGCAATCTAACCCACTAATCTAACATATTAATTTTAAATGAAGTGCTAACAACTAAACACTGTGCAATGGCATATGTGGTGTGAAATATTTAATTTTTCTAAATAAAAACTGTGTAAATATGTGGAGAAAAACAAATGATTGCAAGTGAGAACAGAATGGTTTATTATACAGCAGTGTCTTTAATATCAAATTCAGAAGGAAAGAAAATAATATTAACAATGAAATTTTTAGCCAAAATAAACACAAATTGTACAATTAAAATGTAACAAATTTTTCTGCAATCTATTTCATCTAAGATTTTCAATACCAGTTACAAATTCGATGGTTTTCTCTGCACCTTCCACTGTTTAAACACACGCTATATTGTTCAACACAAAAAGCAAAACTAAAAAGTTCTTCTTGCATTGTTTTGCCAAGGTTTGTAACTTCATTTGCAATGCATATCGATTTAGAAAAATCAGTTGTGGCTTTTGTTATTTCAACTATTCGTATTTGTACTTGAGTTTCAACTCGCAATTGTATGCATTCGCTGGCTCATTGTTCAAGCCTGTGCATAAATTATTTATTTATATTTTCAAATAACAGCTGAGGTTATTTTAGAGGTTTTACTTTCAACACATGTAAATGAAATGAATTTATCAGTGATTTTTATTTTTTTTTAAATATACATACATATATATAACAAAGGAGGAAATTGAGTTCAGTTGTGTAGAAATGTTTACACCCATAAATGGAAATACATACTACGTACTTCTGATTGAGTTCAACGGAGGGGAAGAAAGTTTACGAATTTAATATTTATTTGAGTAATAACCACACAGTGTATATTAAATTGGAATTGTTTTATCTTTATTTTGTACCTGCCAATAATGAGGATTATCGTTTGCAAACAGCTTCTTTCTTCTACAGGAGGGTGGAGCGTTAGAACTTTCTTGGCGAATTTCAATCTCGAATAGCACTAAAACGTAGCATTTTATTCTTAAACACTTAGCTGAAATATAAACAATATACATATATAAAGCGATGGTTAGATTTCAGAAAACTTTGAGACGGTGGAAAGGAAGGATGGTGCTCCGGCACCAACAGCACCTCCAGCCGGAATCCAATATGGTCCATTGTGAATATCCTCGTGAAAAGTAGGGAGAAGCAGAGAAAAGAATAAGAACAGAAATAAGAAGAAGAGAAAAGAATAAGAATAGAAAAAAGAAGAAGAGAAGGGAAGAGAAGTGAAGAGAAGTAAAGAGAAGAGAAGAGAAGAAAAGAGAAGAGAAGAGAAGAGAAGGGAAGAGAAGAGAAGAAAAGAAAACAAAAGAGAAGAGAAGAAAAGAGAAGAGAAGAGAAGAAAAGAGAAGAGAAGAGAAGAGAAAGGAAGAGAAGAGAAGTGAAGAGAAGTAAAGAGAAGAGAAGAGAAGAGAAGAAAAGAAAACAAAAGAGAAGAGAAGTGAAGAGAAGTAAAGAGAAGAGAAGAGAAGAGAAGAAAAGAAAAAAGAAGAGAAGAGAAGAAAAGAAAAGAGAAGAGAAGAGAAGAGAAGAGAAGGGAAGAGAAGAAAAGAGAAGAGAAGAGAAGAGAAGGGAAGAGAAGAAAAGAAAAGAGAAGAGAAGAGAAGAAAAGAAAAGAGAAGAGAAGAAAAGAAAAGAGAAGAGAAGAGAAGAAAAGAAAACAAAAGAGAAGAGAAGAGTAGTGAAGAGAAGAGAAGAGAAAAGAAGAGAAGAGAAAATTAGATCCCGCCCATAGTCAATAACTCATAGCCAGCCTATCCCTACAATCAAGCCCCACCAGGAATCTGCTATCCAGGCACGTAAGTCTGTCGCATTGCAAAGCGCGACAGTGATAGTAGACGTGTTCCATAGTCTCTGCCTGTTCCTCGCAAAGCATGCAAAGCTGGAAGGCTACCCTTTACCATTTGCTGATCATCACCCCGATCGAGCAGTGCCATGTGGACTTTGCAATATTCAACTCAGGCTATACGGGGCCTCTAAACCCTGCAATTGTTCACACAGGAATAATCCCCTATAGTACAGGTGGCAAATTTATATTTTTAAATACGATTATTTCAAAATGTAATAGACGGTGCGTAGAGAGGGTGGTGCCGCTGGAAGTATTGATTGTGCGGATTTGTCCGTCACGATGTTGCAGTGGTCGAGTGAACATCGCGCGTTCGCTGTGTAGGTATTTTTTAAGTGTAATGATTCTTACGTAATTGCTCGTGGACAATTTTGTTCAAAGTTCGGTATTCGGCGAATAAGTGATGAACCGAATGTAAATTTAAATCGTTCATGGGTTCAGAGATTCCGCGCAATTGCTTCGGCTATGAATGCCCCACGGCCAGGTCCCAGTCGATCCGAAAACATTGAAAGCAATTTACGTGAAAATCCGCAACTTTCAATACGGAAAAGAGCAGCCTCACTGGCATTTCCAAGAGCGATTATTCATGAAATTTAAAAAAACGATCTGAAGGATCTGGATGACATGCTCTTTAAAAAATAAAATCCGCATTTACATTCTATCGTTCAATGGTTTTAATAAAACTTTGTGTCATTTATTACGTTTTTTATTTAAGTTTGAAAATATAAATCGGCTACCAGACTCCTTGTATAATAATTCTGGGATTACAACCCCATGTCTGTCACGCAGTAGTCTTCACCGGACATATTGCTCTAGTACGGTATTTATTACAATAAAAACGCAGAGACTCGCAGCCAATCTTATATCAGAGTTAATTGAAACAGAGCATCATCTTGTAATCACTCAACGATACCATTCGAAAATCCATTTTTTCTCCGGATTCAACGAAACGCCCTGTTTCAATCATGATTAGAAATTACCACGAATTAGCCAAAAGAAAAAGGTAATAAAAAACCTTTTTTTAGGTTAGACATTTTACATTTAACCAACTTATTTTCCAATTGACATCGAAATGATTGAGGAAAACAATTCCAACTATTGAACATTTTTAACCATTTTTATGCTAGGAAAGCGAGGAAACAAATGAACATTGCTGAACATGAATTTATTTTAAAAAAGTAAAAAAAGCAAAGAAATACAATAGCAAATAATACACACATCGCAAAAATCACGCGAAAAAAAATCATCAGCATACAAACATGGAAAAAAAGTTTTAAAAATTTAAAATATAAATCTGCTACCAGACATCCGGTAGTACTTCGTCGGTGACTGCACCGACAATTTGCACTCCTCCTCACCCAGCGACGAGCCTCTTCTCGCTCGTCCGCCGGCTTGTTAAACTCCAACACAGAATTACCCGGAACCCAGCAGGGCCTGATCCTGCGGCACCTACCCATGAAACCGCAAAGTATTTGCATGGGGGAATAATTTTCGTACAGAAGATTTCCCTGTCAAATTTGATGTTGGAAAATTCCAGTCGAAAAATGTTCACAAAAACTACTTTTTCCATGTTTCACCATAAAATCAATTTTTTAGCTCTGCGGCAGAGCACGATATACGTAGAATACATCTCCTTAGCACTGGCCCAAGAAAAAAATTTGCGACCACAGTCATTTGCCATAAACTTCTTACTGAGAATCAATGAGTTGCCTTGGGACTATCGTATCCAGCTTAGTTGTTTTGAGACCAGTTGTTTTGTATAACGAGAATCCAACAGTGAATATTAATGATCCAGGAAGAATTTTTAACTACATTTGCACAAACAATTATTACTAAGAAATTCAGAAATTTTTGTGAAATTTTAATCATTTTACTTGGATTATTTTCAGTACCATTTTCAAAAAAAGGTAAAGCGCAAACACCACCCAATCTTCATTATACACTGAAAGAATTTCTCTTCATAAATTCAATGAAACTATTTCATTAAAGTTTTTTTCACGAATGCAATGAAATATATCATAATGTCTATGAAATTTCACAAATATTATGAAAGAATTTCGTTGGAATTGTTTCATTAGCTTTCATAGTTTCGCTAATTTTGTTAAGTTTTCGTGAAAATTAACAATATTTGCAAAAAGTCAATGAATAAAAAATATTTTTTCAATGAAAAATATATACGTTTTCTTACTATAAAGTAGTTGCAATTAACTTATAAAATAAATAATTCAATGAAACTTTTCATTGGTTTAGAGAAATATTTGCATTGAATTTTTTAAATGACTTCATAAAAAGGAAGAAATAACTTCGTTAAAATCATTAAAGTATTTCATTGTCTTAATGAAATTACTTCATTACAATTTCAATGACATTATATCAGTAAACAAATGAAATATTGTTGTTATTTCACACATATAATTTAATAAAATCAATGAAATAATTCATTTTTGGGATACAACCGTTTCATTATACTACTGAATTATTTTCATTATTTTAGCGAAATTATTAGAATACTTTAGTGAAATTAGTTCATCAAATTGATGAAATTTGCGTTAAAATCATGTTAATGAAAGCTGTTTCATTAATTTAATAAAATGCGACTTTGGTTGAATTTTATTGAAGTTTTTCATTGGATCAACGTCGAGATTCACAGAATTTATGACGAAAATTCTTTCAGTGTAGGTGATCTCTACTATAAATATTCTAAGTCAAAACTCTATTGCACAAGGCTTAATATTTCTGTTTCTTTTTGAAGCAGTAAAGTGCAGTCAAACCCATGACGCTCTTAAATATTTATTCGTCAAAATTGTATTGTTAAAATTTTTATAATTTTACTAAATTTATATTAAGTGAATTTATTTTGGGAATATCTCTTTATATACATATATGTTTCTAATTGTGCTTTTTCCCTTAAAAAAATATATGTGAAATTTATTATTACATACTTTATGATATTCTCATACAGTATGAAAAATATCATAAAGCATTTTATTACAAAAGTAACTCAAAAATTGAGGAGGAAAGCATATCCATATAGTACTATTTCGCTAACGCTTACTTAGCTCATCAGTGGATTTTCCCAACGTCTGAATATAAACCCAAGATCTATATGTTTAAAATTCAATTAATCAAACGAGAATTGTTTGAATATTAAACATACAAACCAAAAAATCTAAAAACAAAAACATAACAATCCATGAGTTTACTTTTATAACATACTCACATTTCTATTTTTAGTTTTTTATTCTCATCTACACTAGGCTTGCCATCGGCCAGCATAACTAATGTATTTTGAATCAAATGAAAAAATTAAAAAATGAAACAAAACAAAACAAAAGAATATCAAAATTCAATACCGTGCACATGTAGTATTTTATATTAACTGAATTTATTTTGGGAATATTTATTTACACATATGATTCTAATTGTGCTTTTTCCCTTAAAAAAATATATGTGAAATTTATTATTACATACTTTATGATATTCTCATACAGTATGAAAAATATCATAAAGCATTTTATTACAAAAGCAACTCAATAACTGAGTAGAAAAGCATATCCATATAGTACTATTTCACTAATCCTTACTTAGCTCATCAGTGGATTTTTCCTAATTTTTGAATACAAACCCAAGATCTATATGTTTAAAATTCAACTAATCAATCGAGAATTGATGTTGAATATCAAACATAAAAACCAAAAAATCTATAAACAAAAACATAACAATCCATGAGTTTGCTTTTATAATACACACACATTTCTATTTTTTTTTTTACTAAATTTATTTAAATTTTCAATTATAGATGCCGCTAGCAAAAAATATTCCATTTCGAAATTCTTTAATTTGTTAAATTTTTTAAAAAAAAAAAACCTAATGACTTTATAATTTAATTTAAAATTTTTATTGATTTTTTCCAAATTTTTATACATTTTTCTCCGTCAAATTTCAAATTATTTCGTTAAACCAGTTTTTGTGATAAACAACAATTTCCTTTTCATTTGAATTATTATTATTATTATTATTATTATTATATTTACAACAGTTTTACCAAACTCATTAGAAATACACTGTGTATTCGATAAATGTATGCTGCTGTGTGCTTTCAAATATTATTAATGTACATCCTGTAATAAATATTTCAATTATTTTGGCTCTAAGCCAATAACGGAAAAAATGTTTTAGTTTTTTTATTTGTTGAATTTGAACAAATACATAAATAAATGAACACAAAAATATGCAAGATACCGACACATACTCGTATATTGGGGTACCGTGCTATAGCGTGCAAATATTTATGCATCATATTATTATAACGTTTAAATATTGTTTTTTTTTTTTCCAATGTTGCACAAAAATACACAAGTAAAATGAAAAAGGATACAGGCAATAGTTATTGGAATAATTTATTGTTAATTGTTCAAATATTGTTATTATAATTTGTATTGCAATATTTTAATTTTGTGCATAAATTAATGTGATTTTGTGTGCATAATTGTATGTGAGTACGTGTTCTTAAATCTTTAATCTTTTTTTTTTTTATTGTTTATAATTGTTGTATGATGCTTTAGAAAATTTGTTAACGAAGCATCGAAATATGTTTAAAAAATCTTTTAACGGGCAAAGAAAGATTTTCGAAACAATTTTTCGACTATAAGCACATGTCGGCTGCCTTCATAAACATTTGCTTGCAATGTCAAAGCAGTGTTTAAGTAAAGAAAGTAATATTTTAACAACTTCGCAAATCATGCATTGTCATGTGTAACACCGTCGACATTTAGAAACATCGGTTTGCTTTGCATTATAAAAAAAAACAATGTCTGCGAAGGAAACTATTGTGGAAAGAATAATAATTATTATTTAATAAAATAATTAAAATTAATTGAAATTAAGTATTTATTTCATAGAAATTTTGTAGCTTGCGCCCTTAGTCGCCATTGTTCATAAAAAGCATTGTCAATCTAAATGGTGCTTTTGTTGCATTTATTTGCGCATCAACTGCGCATCTGATGACTTTAAGAATGTCATACATCGTCAAAGTTTGCACGTGTGCGTTTAGTAATATGAGACATTGTCACACTGGAAAACAGTTGACGTTTAGGAAGGCAGACGTCCTTATAATAGTTCAGCGGGATATAGATACTGAAGTATTAAATGTTTTTATTGTTTATGAAATAATAGTGAATTTTTAAAAAAAAAAACATTACTTTTGCGATATATACACACAAGAAAAAAATTCTTAATATACATGAATATTTTATGAAAAATTTGCCAATGTACGAATTTTTCATATTCATAAAATTTGTCATACTATTCATGAATAAAAATTTCTAAAAATAAAATAATACTGGGAAAATAGTCTATGAATATTGAATGCATATTTTATGAAAAATACATAAAATATATGAACAATTTCTTTCCATTTATGTAAATTTACGCAGTAAATTTGCCAATGTACGAATTCATAAGCCCAACTCACAATCTTGTGCATATGGTGTTGCATCATTGCATTTGCAAAAAGGTATAGCATATTTTTGCTCTACAGTAACAAAATACACAACAATGCACATGCTAGACTTAAATTTATATGCAACACTGAAAACCAATAGGATTTATTTGCTATGATTATGCAACACCTAATTGCAAATAACCAGCTGCCTAACAATAATCCAAGCCAATCAAATCGTAATCGCCGCATACTTGCCGCTGCTTATTTTCCTCCAAAAAAAAACCAGTAGTGCGATTCATTAACTTTTATTGGACATATTTTTTTTGGCAAATTTGTTTGTTTTTTCAATCAGCTGTGAATTTTGTTCTTGCAATGAGTAGTGCATAATAAATTAAAAATGTCATTCACAGTTGAAAGCACAAATTTGCTATTGCATATATTTATAATCTCAAATGCACAAGATTGTGAGTAGAGCTATAGTATTTATGATTTATTGCATATAGTATATGATAAATAGTGTTTTTATTGTTCTTAAATTTTAGAAAGTTGTAATTTGCCGAAGTTTATCTCCAATTTCTTTACGACATTTTCCAAAAATTGCAAAAGCTCCTAATGAATCTGCTACACCAAATTTTCTGGGCTGCTTTCCACCACATTTATTTGGTGATACGCGGTACTGGTTGATATTCATAAGCAATATTAAATCGCGCGTATCTGGGAAAGGAAACATTTTTATTAACTGTTAAAATTAATTCATAATTCCAGGTTGCAATAATTACTTACTTTAAAGAATTTAGATTAAGTTCATTTGCACTTTTTCCAGAAATTTTTTCTTTTAAAAAACTTTCAATTATGTTGGATTTTAGTGCCCTTTTTTCATGAATATTTCGACCGCGTGAACACTTAATATAAAAGTCAATATTGAGCTAAAATTGAAAAGAAGCTGTAATTTTTATTCAATTATATAAAATTAATATATTTTAGAGAAAATTATACCATTCGAATTCCGTTTGCATTTGTGTGTTTCAAATTTTAAAAACATCGGCAGCAGTATTACATTTTCCATTGTGGTATATGTACCAAAAAAAATCGATCCGTGTTTTTGCTCAGTACATTACATCATGACAACAAAATAGACCTACCAGCCAGAAATTATACACTTTTATAATGAAACAAAATCCTGGGTCGGTACTTTAGATCAATTAATAACAACTTACATCTGCCAAAGGCGAAGTCATCGATGGCGCTTTTTTCCACTATATTTTGGATATATCCGCATATAATGCTTATGTAGTTTTTCTTAAAATATATCCAAACTGGAATCAAAATAAAAAGTATAAACGACGCATTTTCTTTGAAGACTTAGGTATGGAATTAATTAGCGAAAGAATAAAAGAAATGTCGAACATGCCAGAAAGGAGTAATGCTAAAGCATTCGTGAAAAGCCTTCAAAGTGATTCTGTTGTAGTTTCACAAGCAAGCAATTTGAAAACGGGACGTTTTTTTTTGTCCAAGTCCGTCCAACAGCACTAAATATGCTAATAAATGTCAAAATTTATTTGCAAACCCCATTCTGAAACCCATATTGTATGTTAAAACAAAAAACACCAAGGCTGAATAAATATTTGAATACTGTGTATTGGGCAAAATTGACCCACTCATGTCATATGAGTTTTATTTTTGAAGTCAGGATAAGGGTTAAAAAATCAATAGTTAGCCAAATAACCTCTTTGCCAGTATCTCTGGCCAAGTGATAGCGAATTTAATTCTTACAAGAATTTTCTTTATATCATTTAAAGGACATTTTTGTAATTATTACACATCCATCTTTCTAGTTCAGTTAACAACTTTAAAAAGAACCCACATACATACAAATTTATTTCGCTATATATTTGTGACCGTGTATATTTCAAATATAATCATTACAGTCGACAACAAATTTAAATTGACAACATTTCTACCATAAATTTTCATTTGTTGTCTCACCTAAAAACCATTTTTCGTATATGAAGAAACGTTTGTCAACTATTCGTTAGAGGTTAAAAACAATTTCATCTACTACGTATTTCAATTGCAGACCAGACCGACAACAACATCAATAATAGCGACAACAAAAAACACAATAGAAAAAACAACAAATTATATTTATGTTGTGCTCGAATTGTTGAAACGCACGCACCCATCTTAATTAATTTAACACGAAATCAGTCAACCGATAATAGACAAAATGATCTACTTGTGTTCACGACTAAAACAAAATGGCTTTATTACACGCAACTAAACAGGTTTCTACGAGTTTCATTAAGCAGCAGTAAAAGTTGACTACAAGTTTCGCTATACTATACTTCAATAATTTTAAGTTTTTAAAGCCATAATGTTTTTCCTCAGGAGATGTCTCCTGCGTATACAATGCAATTCGCCGGAACTAATTGGGAATGGATAGCGTGGAAAAGAGACAGTTTTTTGTTCACAGCAAAAGTCATGATTTTTCTTACAAAATATAAATTATTTACCTTCTTCCACATCTTCACATCTTTAACTGGTGGTCCTACCGCGTTCAGACGCTTCGCAAGGTCATCCCACAGTTTGGTAGCTGTAGCTTTTCCTTGCGCGCAATTGGCTATCATATTTTTTGCCAAGTTTTTGTGTTCATTCATGAACTCGGCCAAAACTTCCTTTTGGCAGGGATTTAATTTATTATAATTAGTCCTATTAAACAACATATCATTCGAATTTATTTATTTTAAGCGATTTCATATAACTTACATTTTTTTTTAGCAAATTTCTAACACTTTTCAATGAACTCGAACTAAATTTTATTAACGGAAGACAGTTCGTAGAAAACGTACGTTAAGTCATACGATAACGTATGTCATAATTCCAAATATTGTGAATTATCATCCGTTGACGTATGTTATAATCTGAAATGTGTGTTTCTACGAAACAAGTTGTACGTTCACGGATGTGACGATTCCACCCCTGATTTTAACGTTAAAACCACAAACTATTACAGTTTAATTAAATCAGGTTTTAACGTATAGTTTGTTTTATAAAAACTCATTTATATTCACCTCCCACAACTCGATGTAAGCTTTTTCATTATGCTCTGCCCAAAAGTTTCTTTTGCTGTTGCACTTTTTTATGGCTGTTACTGCAGTGTCCATTGTTGTAGTGACTTTATTTACCATAATTTCCTTAATTGTTTTTATTGCATTGGGCGCCATTTAAATTGCCAGCTGTTTTCAATTTTTTAACTTGGTAGCACTGCCTTTAGTGCATGACAGCCAAGGTTGCATTTCATTAAATCAAAAAAGGTTCTAAGAAAATATTTTTATATGATAAAACCAGGTTTTAATAGTTGGTTATAACGTAAAACAAATTTTGCTTTAAAACCAGTCAGAGTGAAAATACTAATAAAAGAAAATACGCCGAAATTATTGAATAACGCTGCAGTCGGAATTTTTTTTATTTTTTACAGCAGAAGTACTGCTTTTATTATATTAAATATGACATGACGGATGCCCCGGTAGTCTAGTGAGTAGTGTGCTAGTTTATCAGTGGGGGGTTCTAGGTTCAATTCCTAACAAACACTCTGGTTTGTATCTCTACACCAGGTGAAAGTTTTCCCACAACAGGTATCACAATGCGCCCATAATAAATTGGGTACCCAAGTGGGTACCAGCAACCTGCCGACCTAACCTACCCTTGACTTAAAGTGTAACGATTATATATAATTTTACCATTTCGTGTGTAATTTCTTTAATATTAATTTGTGAAAAAAAAATTTACATATTTTCAGAAATGTGATGAAAAGAATAGAAAAGTTTATTGAGACATGACCGTGTGTCCGTTGAAATCAACTTTCCGACTCAACTAAATAAAGCACAGAATTTGTTTTAGTGTCAATCGGCGAACCTGAAACGGCTGGTATTTAAATTTAGCCGCATCAGAGTATTAGTTCCCGAGCTGCAGGTAAAAAAGTTCGCCCACTTCGAAACGGCTACAACGATTTTGAAGAAATTTGTTCCATGTGTGTAATTAGATGGTCTTCTTATGATTGTCATTTGGATCTCTAGTTGGCGCTGCTGCCATTCTATAGGCTAAATTCTTATTTTCTGAACATCTCCACTGATTTTGAAAAAATGTAGTGCTTATGCTCGGATATACATATAGACAAACGATTTGAATTCACAAAAGACTGGATTAAAAAAATAGTTGAAATTTGGTTTACATGTTGAGTCGGTTCGAAGGACCAGATCCTAAAATTAGGTTGAAATCTGGTACTAATAAATGACTAGACGGAAATACAGACAAATATGGGATATAAGCTGGTCCTATGAAGGGTATATAAGATTCGGCAGAGCGGAATATAGCACTCTTATGGTATAAACACAATTGTGACGAATGACGAACTTCGCACAGCACGACGAACTTATCATCAAGAATTCGTTGCGTAAATTCGTCGAATAAGACACAATTAGAGCGAAAATAACAGAAAAATTATATGTTATTTAGATACATAAATAAATAAAAATTGTTAAAACATGAACAAAAACATTTTACGTTTTGAGCAACTTATTAAAATTATAAACATCATGTTCATGATGGTAGAAACTTTTATTTCAATCAAATTCCACCAATTTTCATTAATTAATGAATTTTCTAATACATTGTTGTTTACATTTAGCAGGTGACAGTGTGACCATATTTCAACAAAAAAAAAAAACATTGATATGAGAAGATAAAATAATATCAAAAACGAATTAAAACAATACTGTATATAATTAAAAAAGTGGTTATTGAATTTATGTCCTGTAAATAAAAAAGAAAACAATTCTTAAAGCAAAAAGTTAATTTATTTACTATACACTAAAAAATGTAAAAGGAAAACGGCCACTCTGAACCAATTTATTCGTCATTCGTCGGCGTAAGAAATAGAAATAAACCTATCGCAAAGTTCGTTGTGCACGACGTATTTCGTCCAACGTACATATTGTGTGTATTTTCATTTACACAAATGTGTTTTATTTACAACGACGAATATTCGTTACGAAAAATTCGTCGTTCGTCCCAGTTGTGTTTATAGCACTCTTACTTGTTTAAGGTAGAAATTAGTCATTCCATTCTAGTTTTGTTGGTGAAATACTTCAGAAAAAAATTTTTGTGCGAACGGGGCATTGAACCCAATATCTTCTGATCGTAGATCAAAGCGCTAACAGCACCCCGACTGTGTTAATTTGTATTGCTGGCTGGACATATCGCACCGAACTGCAAAAAAGTTTAACTATATCTTCTAGTGCATAATACAGAAAGGGAATTACAGTAGTGAAATTAAAAAAGACAACACGATGTAAAATTTGTAAGAGCTCTTGACTTGAATGAGTCCAGAACTACAATTATGTACGAAGAATTTCTTTCTGGCGCTTATACAAACGGTTGAGCATCAGTAGGGTTGTGAAATATTAAACACCTTTTCGTTAAAGTTATTTTCAGGCGGTAGTGTATCCAATGTTTTGCGAGTAAGGATCTCTCCAAACAAAGTGTTATTTTTCTTGCACCGGGGGAAGAGAGAGTGCCGATAAGGAGCAAGTAGTGAAGTGAAGATTCCATCAAGTACCGTTGTGCAGTTGCACGTTTTCGTGAATTTACTTCGCCGACGTTTAATTGCTGAACTATTGAAGAAAGTGGCTCTGTTAGCATGCACACATAAACGTTATTTTTATCTTTGCCTTGACAAAAAAACTCCCTAACGTTACCGCTTAAACACTACAGCGAGTTAGCTGCTTCCTTCGTACGAAAATTATCTACGTACAGGAGTCCGATATTTTTCTACTGCAGGCCCATTAACTGTCCATTCGTACTTCAGGTGCTAAATTGCATACCACAGTCTGCGGCCAGACTGTAGGGTATTCAAATAACGTTCAAGTACTGTTTAAAATTCCATTTCCTTAATTTTTTGTTATCTCTATTATTTTTTCGTCTGACTCTTCGGTTCCCTTGTCAATTATTAATATGTATGTTATTTGAAAGCACTGATTAGACATCCAACGTGACAATTTGTTATTTCTATTATGGCAAATTATCTCATGCTTGACCGGATAAATGATAAACACGAAATGAATTCTTAAATGAAACGTTTAAATTTACGTGGCAAAATTAAAAAGATACCAATGCCTCCAACATGTTTGATAGCAATTAAATTAAGCTTTATAAAAAAAACAAATAAAAAATATATTACAAATGGAAATGGGCACATATATATTTTAAAGCTACAAACATCAGGATATATAGACATCAGGATACATATATAGACAGCAACTGAAAATATTAGAGTGATGGTAGGTAGAACTGAAATAGAATGTGTTTGATAAAATGAAGATATTAGGTGTGTTTTTGGACAGTAGGCTTACTTATTTAGACCATATAAATATGATCAGCTCTAGGGTAAATTTTACAATCCGTCATTGTACTCTCTCAATATGTATATGCAATTTCACCTTCGTCGCTCATGCTATGTTGATGTCACAAATTTTATATTGCCTTGAAGTTTTTTCAAGCACAACTTTGGGAGATGTCCGTAGTATACAGCTCTTGGTGAACAGGGTAATACGATTTGTTTTTCGGCTTAGGAGACGAGATCATGTCTCAATATATGTCTGTCAATTTCTGAAGTGCTCATTCCAGGACTTTATGACTATGAGATTACTATTAAAGTTCTACACTATTGTCAAAATTGCTACTCCATCTGTTTTGTTAAGTCGTATAAGTTTTACTCATTCCTCTTCGAGGGATATTTTTTGCCATTCCTCCCTCCATTATCACCGATTTGAGCAAATCCTTGCTCGTAATTTCCATGACTGGTTCCATGATTGAAAGAAGTTACAACACTGTAAAATTTATAATTGACAATTACAAAAAGTTTTCAAATTTAGAAAATTGCCGTAAATCTGAAAAGCCTGCCAAGCTAAACAGTACTCAAATACGGTCCATCGTCCGTAAAGTGAAGCAAAATCCAACATAAAGTGCTATTAAAATTTCCGAAAATATTTCAGAATCGTCAGGCATTAATGTTAGTGCCAGCACAATACGAAGAGCCCTACACGCAAGCGGACTATTTGGACGAGTTCCACGAAGAAAACCGTTTATATCGGTAATCAATCAACGTCGACGTCGAGAGTTGGCTAAAAAGTACGAAAATCAAACTAATATATTCTGGAACAATGTGCTCTTTAGCGACGAGAGCAAATTTTAAATTTTCGGTAAGAAAAAACCGGTTAAAATTTGGAGAACAAAAAGATCTAAATTTGCCCAGCAAAATGTTATATCCACAGTGAAGCATGGTGGTGGTTCGGTTATGGTGTGGGGATGAAATTTGATCTTCATAGAAAGCACTATGAATAAAACAGATTACCTCAACATTTTAAAAAATAACTTGGCACAGAGCGTCGAAAAATTGGGCTTGGATCGAACTTGGGTCTTTCAGGAAGACAACGATCCCAAGCATACTGCCAAAATAGTAAAGGAATGGCTGTTTTGCCATGTTCCCAAACACTTGGATCATCCTTCCCAGTCACCCGATCTCAACCCCATCGAAGCAATTGGACCGCCAAATAATAAAAATGGAAATTACCAGCAAGGATTTGCTCTAATCGGTGATAATGGAGGAATGGCAAAAAATATCCCCACGTAGTAACAAGGAAGCTAGTGGAATCGATGCCCAGAAGATTGCAAGCTATAATAAAGTCAAATAGCAATCAAACTAAATACTAAGCTTTTTGAAAACAACATTATTACAGTCGAACATCTCTATAACGTAGCAGTTGGGGACCGTCAAATTTCTACGTTATAGAGAAACTGCAGAAAATTTTGACTACATTTTTTTTATGTAGAAAATATATTTATTAAGACAAAAAAAATTGTTTTGACATGAACACATTAATTTTTTTTTTATTAATACATACATACATATGTGACTAAATTGATACAAAAAATCGATTGCTAAAAACTGCGCAATAGAGAGATTATATAGTGTGAAAAATTCTAATTAGGTCTTAAAAAATTGTACGTTACAGAGAAAACTTCGCTATAGGGAAGTTCGTTATAGGGAGATCAAAATGTATGAAAATATGTACTCACAAAAATTTTGTGTTCACGAATTTTATTTGTTATAGAGAAGATTTCGTTATAGAGAAGTTCGCTATAGAGATGTTCGACTGTATTTCAAATATTAAGAAAATAATGCTGTAAATATAATAGTTTGAGGTGTACAGAGTCTTTTGACGCTCACGGTATATATATATATATATATATATATATGTGGGATGAGACACTCGGACCACTGTACGTGACGGCACTTCGACTCGACTGTGCGGCGAAGTACATAAACAGACTTACGGTATTTCTTTTACATAGAGAACAGAATGAAGAGTTTTATGGGGATTGTTTTGAAGACAAACAAGAGGAGAGAGTAAAAAGTGATCAGTCAGAGGATAGACGGTTGTGTTACGGAGTGTTGAAATCAATTATATTTTTGCGCTAACAAAATAGTGATTGTGGGTTGAGGTGTTTAAATAATCTTAAAATTGTGAAATCAGAGCTTAACTTAGCTAAAATAGTTAAACTTAACTTAAAATAACTAAACTTAATTTCTACCTTATACTATTTGTGAATTATGAATTAATCTAAACTTAAAACCTATATTTAAACTATATACTATTATACTATTGTGTCTATACTATTGCGAATGCATAAAATAAAACACATGAAAAACTTATCGGAAAAGCGCCAACTTTCTCCAAATCCTACATATATATATTTTGTTCATCGCAAAATATATCGCAAGGTTGGTAAAAATTAATAAATAAAATTCTGTAAGTATTTGTTTTAGAAAATTTTTTTAATAATAAGGGTTTTTCCAAAATCAAAAACTTCTTTAGGAACTACACTGCTTAAGAAAGAATTGCAAGACGGCCTTGTAAATTGAGTAAAATGCTGACGAAATGCTTTCTATAGATTTTTTTTTATTTTTTAATAAGAAACGAAATATGCATATTTATTACACTATGCATTTACGGTAGTGAAGCAGAATTAAATAAAATGTTTCAGAATCATTTTGTCGCAGTAGGAAAACATATCCGTGTATCCAAAACAATGAAAACATTTTACTGAAATTACTTTGTATTTGAAAACGATGTAAATAGATCAGCTTAAGAAATATTCCAGCTGGGCTCCAAATGACGGTATTCCATATCGAACGAAATTCTCATATATTTTAATATTATTCGAAATTTCTATTCCAATCGAATGCCGTAATTCAGTCTCTGGTCTAAATATTTGCAAGAATATTTTTAAATCGTGCATCATTCTGTGATTGATAACACTGTACGGCACAAAAAAAAAATATATAAAGGCACTGTAAAACTGCTTCGAGTAGAAGGACCTAAAATACGATATACATATAATATATACAATACTAAAAACAATTACTACATATATACCCAGCAGTCCGGTTACTCATTACAAATTGAAAGCCATCCGATTATATAATATTATGTCAATAGGGAAAATAAAACGAAAATAGTTAAGCCCTTACAACTCGCATCTGATTCGGATTTGTCTTTTTCCCATCCAATTGTAAAGTTAAATGTGTATTAGAAATGAAGATCAAAACAAACACAAATAAAAATTTTGCATCGCATTACCATCTGATTTGGATGGCTTTGTAATGTGTCATATTGTCATTTCGTTTTAATTATGAATTTTGTTCTTTTTTCTGAAGTAATTTTTCCGTTATTCTTTCTTTTTCATTTTTCTTATTATTCCAAAGTAAAATTTGTATCAAGTTCATAAGTGTTTTTAAAAGTGAAGTGTTGGCGGCATTTTTTGTGGTAATATAGGTATAAATTATTAAATAAAAATAATTAATAATAATAATAATATTGAAAAAAATGAAGTTCCTAATTTAATTATGCAATAGTTAAAATTCATTCCAAGATCAATGGCATTCAGATACATCTTATTGCACTCCGAATTCACCATAATAGTTGGACCCATCCAACCTTCGCTTACAATGTATATTGTGTTAGATAAATCTTACAGCCTAGGCCATCGCTGTGTAAATGTAAATAGAAGTTGTATACAGACATTGGAAGGGTCTTGCTTACATTGTCATTGGTCTCAAATCGAAGATGTATGTAGCAAAAAGTTTACTGGGTACATATGAATATAAAGAGTAAAGAGGAAAGTATAACCGCTAAAATCAGATAAGGTGATGTCAAAATTAAAAGGAAAAGAATATTAACAAAACTTCGTTGTTTGTCTTCGTATGATTTTAACTTTATTGTTTTTTTTTTTTCAGTAATATTTTCCATATGCAGCAATAAATGAAATTCACATCGCCACCTCGTTCTCTTAATTGACTTTGAAATACATTTTGCTTGATGAAGTATATGTGGAAATCAGCCAATACACTCGAACATTTAAACCACTTCAAATGTTTGTGGTTTTATGAAAACAGAAAATCGTATTTAATAATCACAATTATTGCAAATTATTTATAATAAAATTTATGCATGAAATATCTTACAGTGGCTGCATAAATGTCAATGTTAATTTAAATAAGATTTTATTTATTATTTATCATGACCAGCTGCTATCGCAGATACTACATTTCCACAATATTTAGATTTCCCAGTCCAAAGACAAAAAAGGGATTTGATTATTTATTCTCTGTAGCCATTTCAAAATTTAGATCGTTTTATGATTGCATATATTTACATCGTGACTTTGTCATAGAAGGTCTGGCAGCTTTTTTGAATTAAATAAATTACTTTTCTCCAGTTTGAGTGTTTCTTTTGTTTTACAATAATAGCAGCCAGGATATCTAAATTCGTGTTAAAAATTTCCGTGGGAACTGGAGAAGAATTACAGTTAAATGAAAGGCGGCTTATTAATAAAAACGCTGATACTGAATCACAGCACCAAGTGGCGATAACTTCATGCGCCAGAGAAAGTAAAAGTCAGGAAAAGGCCACACCTAAAGTACTGACTGTATATCCATTTACTAAGGGTTTTCTTTTTGTTCTTAAACGTGCATTGTATTGCTTCCGACAGCTTTTAGTATTACTAAATATCGATAATTTTTTTGCTGGGCAAATTTTCCAGTAGATACAGAAAAACTTTTTTTGTAACCCGAACTGTTCGTAAATGAAGTAAATGCTTACGCATCGTCGCATGCTCGAACACGCTATCTCATCTGTAATTGTGCGTGGTATGAACATTGAGGAATCAGTAGCTCTTGATGTTCTTGCGATGAACATGTGGTGTTGTGATGTGTTCATTAAAATTGGCACATTTTTCTGGTCCCAAAAAAGCTTTCAAGTGTATTGGATTTTTAAGCCAGTGTAAGTCTTACTGCAGCCCATCTCATATATTTATACCGCTTACACCCGACTGATGACTGAATGATATGCAACTCCCTTGTATGGGCCGGTGCTTCAAGGACTATTCTGAAGTTACTCGACTCTTTGGAGATGGGAGGGTAGTCAACACTATTTACTTGCTTGTGTGTCCATAAACACTACTCCCTCTACCCTGTCTCCCAAAACCAACCTTCTGTCCTAGTTCCGGCGCAGTGCATTGCATGTGTAGGGGTCATCCCCTGAGTGCGAGTGAGAGAAAAAACACTACCTAAACTTCTTCTACCTCTATCCTCCCTAGCAAACAAAGTGTCTCCATTGTTGTTTACAGTATAAATTCTCGAAAGAATACTTCGCTCACAAGTTGGGAATTAGACTGTGAAGGTCGCATGATACTATAATATATTTCATAATCTCTTATTTGTCAAAAGCAATGTGTGAATACAGCGTGGTACAAAAGTTGCCGGGACATAATGCAATTACTATGACGAATACTACAACACTTTTTGGTATAGCATGTCTAAACGTCATTGATTTATTTGTTCTTTGTATTTCATTTTAACAAATTTGCAAATGTTGCAGGGAGACGCAAACAGTTTTTTAATTTTTTTTTTTTTGGGAAAAAAGTAAATAGTGAAACGAATTGTCAACTGTACAGACGCCACCATGGAGTTAAAAGCGACGTTCTCGTTTTCATTTTATACTACAAAAATTCGTGTACAGAAACATCAAATGCAACCTTGAATTTATTTCAAATTATGTGAATACCTCAGAATTTATTTTGTGCGTTTAGTTCTACTTTTTTGCTTTTCCCTTTTATACGATGGCCAAATGCCAAATTTATTTATTACTTTATTTCATTTAATTTTATTGGTTTATTTGCAATATTTTGCAAATTCATATAAAAATAGTTGTTGTTATCAACCCTTGTAATGAAAAGCTCATTATAATTTAAGCAGCAACTGGTTATTAACGTTTTTCTGCTTTCAAGTATATAATTTAAAAATTAAGTGCATTTAATTAAATGCCGTAGAAAGAAACCATAAGCATTTAAATATTGTGTAGTTGCATTAATTATTATCATTATACTTTTCTATTTAATTACTGAGGATTACAGAACACTTCTATGAAATTTATTTATGAAATACTTTTTTTTATATTTTTTTATTATTACTTGTTCACCAAGTGTCAAAGTTTAATGATTTGGAAACAAACAAAAAGAAAAAAACCTACAGTCAACAGCAGCAATTAGATTTGTGCATTTTAATTATGTCACGTTTGCGGTAAGTGAACTTAATAAAAAAAAAAAAAAACTGGCATCGGATATGGAGGGTTTTTATGATTGACCGTTTCTCCAAAGCGCTGTTGATTTTTTTTTATAATCATCAGTTGGAAGTATGAAACATGAAACCAGCTAATGTAGCCGCTCAACTATACTTTATTAGTGAGTACTATTACCCTTTAATTACAGAGGCGAAATATTGGGCTTAGTTATTGAGGTGGTGGTAAATTTTTCCCACCATTAGTTGCTTAAAAAATGTTTCGCAAAAAATAATCGCTTTATTATTTGTTTTTAAAGGAACAATACAGGGTGTCTATT
This sequence comes from Dexiosoma caninum, assembly GCA_963924685.1. NCBI lineage: Eukaryota > Metazoa > Arthropoda > Insecta > Diptera > Tachinidae > Dexiosoma > Dexiosoma caninum. The sequence continues at coordinate 14,726,552 of OZ004727.1, forward strand.
AGCAGATTTATATTTTCTAACTTAAAAAACGTAATAATTGACACACAGTTTTATCAAGAGCATTGAACGATCGAATGGAAATGCGGATTTTATTTTTTAAAGAGTAGGTCATCCAGATCCTTCAATCCTTTTTTAAAATTTCATGAATCATCGCTCTTGGAAGTCTCAGTGAGGCTGCTCTTTTCCGTATTGAAAGTCGCGGGGATTTTCACGTAAACTGCTTTCAACCACTTCAATGTTTGCGGGAGTCCTTGAAGATCGACTGGGCCCTGGCCGTGGGGCATTCAGCAGTTGTGCGAAATCTCTGCACCTACGAACGAATTAAATTTACACTCGGAACATCACTTATTCGCCGAATACCGAACTTTGAACAAAATTGTCGATAAAAATGATAAAATTAAAAAAAAACTGTTTAATTTCATAGACATTTTTGCAGCAAAAATTGGAGAATGTGTTACAGCTACCAAACGGCATACTTTTCAACCATATACAACATACCGTCTGCATTACTTAGAAGCAGTTATCTAGTGACTTGATTATCACTTGATGCAGAAGCATTTTTTGTTGTACAAAAATCGCAATTTTTTTTTTTTTTTCTTCTTGGACCGGCACTCAAGGGATGACCCCTACACATGCGATGCATTGTGCTGGAACTAGGAAATTAGGTTATGGGAAGTAGGATAGAGGGAGTAGTGTTTATTGACAGTTGATTTAAATCTTTCCAAGCTAAAAGTGACAGGAAACACCTCTGCGGGTAGTCTATTCCACATTCGTGCCGGTCGGCCAAAAAACGAATTTTCCCTGTAATGCGTAGTGCGAGTCGCCGCCAAATCGACTATAAATGGATGCGCTCTTAATGATGATCGCTTCGTGCGCGCGAATGACCGGGTTTCGGGAACAAGTACCCTGATTTCATTAGAACACCTCCCATTATAGTAACGATAGAACAACGAAACGCACCCCACGTTGCGACGATGCTCAAGAGAGTCAATAGAGTTGGCTGCCCTACTGTCTCCTATGAGTTTTCTCCCCCTTTCTTGTACACGGTCGAGTAACTTCAAAATAGTATTTGAAGCACCGGCCCATACAAGAGAGTTGTATTCCATTTTCGGTCGGATGAAGGCGTTATAAATAGTAAGGCGATCAGATGGGGTGAAGTATGTCTTACACTGCCTCAAAAAGCCGAGGCACATGAATGCTTCCTTTGAGAACTGAAAAATGTGCTCAGTCCATCGGACATCACACTGGATAATTACAGATGAGGCAGCGTGATCGTGCATGCAGCATTGGGTCTTTTGGGCATTGAAATCGACTCTGTTCGCTTGACCCCATTCCAATATTCTCGTGAGGTCACCTGATAGCGAATCATTCATATTCTGCCGCGTCGCCGCGATCATAGTTGATGTCGGCCTACGATCAAATGAATATGAATGGCAGATACTGCTGTCATCTGCGAAAGAGTGTGTATGGTTGGAAGTATGACATAGGAGGTAATTAATTGTTTCTAAACGCAGAAAAATTTTTAATACCGATATTTTCGCAAACAAAGCATTCTGAAACATCAGAACATGTCGAATTTTATGTAAAATTGAATCATTACCTGTAATTGAATCGCTATGGAATGAAAATGTGTTGCATTTGTAAACATTTGCACTTTATAGTAGAGGCGCTGTAAAGTCTTTTTACATCTCTTTGAAACAGAAACAATAAAGTGCACATAATTTCTCAAAATAATGGTGAAATTGCAAAGCATAAGAAAGTGTTGATCCAAATACACTGCATTCTAAAGCCATTGATTTCGCTTAGATTTTGCGAGGCTTAACGTTAGTCATAACTTTCAGTACTGGCTAGCAGAGTCAAACAGTTTCCATTTTTTAAAATTTTTTTTATATAGTTCGACAAGTTTGGCATGTTATTTCATATCGTAAAGATGATATTTCGGGTTTCGTTTTTTTAATAATCTGGCTAAAATTATATATTTTGATTCATTTTGATTGATTTTTAATAGAAAATATTCTATTTTTATATTATACTAACGTTAATTGTTTAACCTATCGATCATAATAAAAATAGATCGATTAATAATAAATAAATAGAAATAAAATAAATAAATAAAATAAACGTACATTCAATTAACTTATTGAATGGGAAAAATTTTAACAATTAAGTTTTCTATATTCGCCGAAGAGTCCGTTTAATTTTTTGGTTGCCAATCGTAAGATATGTTTCTTTTATTATTCTTCCTCTTAATAATTGCTATTCGCGTTATTTTGATAGCACGACAATCTATACAACTTCTCAAACATATAAGAAATAAAAACATATATACATAAATCGCAATAATACAATGAGCTTATGATTTTACTTTTTTTTACTGCATAAATTTAATATGTCCTACATAAGCGACTCTTCCATATGGCCGCAGATGTGTGTTTCCTGCTGAACAGAAATGCCAAAAATAAGACCTTTCAAAATTTAAATAATTACTTAAATGAAAAATTAAAGAGAAAATATCATTTTTAATAGCCACTTTGCAGACTATATATTTACCCAGTCATTTGCAAATATATTACACCTGTGTACGAATTTGCCAAAGAGCTTAATTGTAATAATAAATATTTTTTCTTTCCTTCCGGCATCGAGAATAACATTTAAAAGCATATTTATTTCTTTCTTTCTGTTTGTTTGTTTGTTTGCAGAAAATCCATACGTTCCATTACATTTATCCTTATTACCAGCATAATGTTGTAGTATTTCATTTCTAGGAAATTTCATTTGCTCTTTTTTATGTTGTGTATTTTTAAAATTTTCATTACACGATTTTATTTATTCATTTTGGTATTTTTTTGCAATATTCGTATTCATAAGTATAAGAATATTTTAATTTGAAATTCAATCTGCTTGTAAACAGCAGCCTCAGCAGTAGCGAAAAGGTTATTTCACTCATGGCTTTTGTTTTGGCAGTCATAAATGTGTGTTATGTGTGCAGCATATTTTTGTAATAATCAGCCTGAATATATTACACAGAACGAAATAAACTTCACACTCTCTATTTCCATTTCTTTGGTGGCAGGAAAGGCATTTCATTTCTGCAAGTGACGTTTTTAGAACTGCAATTTTCTATGGCAAGAAGTTGGCATTTCGTCCTGTATAACATAATTATAACTGCCATTTTAGTATAAATGGTATAACATCTGCTAAAGGCGTCACCAGTCAACCTTGGCCTGCATTGGCAAAGTGGACTGTGATTACCTACTCTACACTCAGAACTAAGACCACTAGTTCCCGGACAGGGATCTTGGCATTTTTGATTAATACATGCCCTATCAGCAGGACATTCAGTGCTTAATACACATTCTGCTCTACAGGAAGGTGGCAAACCTATATAATTTTCCAAACAAGAGTATGCAGCCTGTCCATTTAAGTCACGACCACAAGCTGAGGGTACACACGCAGTTAAAGGCTCTTTGGCTTAACAATAAGCATCAGCAAAATACGACTCATACTCAGTTGTTCTTACGTTTCTCCGGTTGTCTTTGACAATATCGATAAGGGTATCCTATATATCCTGGCAAACAAGAGCAACTCGGTATATGATTTCTTACAGCGCAAACAGCATTTGAGGCACATGTACCGGGACATGGATCTATACACTTATTCTGTGTACATGCTTTAATTGTTGGGCAATCAGAGTTACGTATACATTCCGAACGACACGATTCATAAGGATCTCCTTAGTATTCTGACAAAAAAAAAATTTACTTGTTGTCGATGTGTAATTGCTCTCCTTTTACGGCGTTTTTGAACTGTTTGTTGCGAAATCAATTGGCTTTCAATTAGCGATTTTTGCTTCACTGTTTGTTTTCAAGACTTGCAAGATTTGCAGTTTGTTCTGTTAAACGCGAAATTTTAAAAAAAGCCCCAAAGTAAGAAGTCTGCTGCTGTTTGATCTGACGATCAAGTTTTTTGTTTTGTTTTTATAAACATCTGCACTTTGCCTACAAAACCAAAAAGTTCTGGGTACGATTCCAGTATCGGACTAAGTCATAACAACATTTTGCATATTTTCTGATGTGCATCAGTCTGTCTTTGTGTATCGGTATTTGTGGGAAAGTTTCAGTGGCGAAGGTATAACCATATCAGAATGCCCTCCTTCGTCGGTATTATGCAGCACCAGCGATGTAAAACAATTATTAAAAGTGGCTACTTAAAACAAAGCTTCAAAATTTCATACGACTCTTTAATATTAAAAGCACTTGAAAAAAGCACTTGAAAAAAGCACTTCACTATTAGAAACAAAAAACCTGCAAAAGCAGAAAATGATACTTCGCCACCTGTCACCACTCTCTCTCTCTCTTTCTCGCTCTCTCTCTATTCCCCTCTCTCTTTCTTTCTCTCTCTCTCTATTTCCCTCTCTCTCTGTCTCTCTCTCTCTCACTTTCTCTCTCTCTCTCTCTCTATCTCTTTTCTCTACAGCCCTACCTAAACAAGAGCGGAAATAGTTTTCTAGCTGTCAAAAAATTCTCATGCCCATACAATTTGTATGTAGCATAACGAAATAACGCGGCGTCAACGCAACGGCAACGCTTTGCAATTGGAAAATCCGATTTTGACAGCGCGTTTAATAGTGATGTAAGTTGCAAAATAAACATAAAAAAATATTTGTTATTAGAAAATGGAGGTAAGTAAGTCCTCTAAATCGTCCATATAACGCATTGTTTAAACTTTTTTTTATAAAATGCTTATTTAAAAATCACAAACACCAATAAACTTTATTGTTAAAATAATCAGGGTTGTTATATTTATTTTTTGATAACCCTGTTTTTATCGTTTTGATCTAGCGTTGCCGCTTCTATTTAGGTATGGCATTTCAGCGTAAAAGCTAAAAGGTATGGCTGCTAGTTCCAGCACTATACATCCCATGTGTCAGGGGTCAATCCCTGAGTGTTGGCCAAAGATAAAAAAAAATACAAAAATATATAATAGAATTTCAAGATATATCGTCATATGAAAAATAAAATAATGAAGAACAACATTGGTCGCTGTTCTTAACAGGAATTATTCTTTTTCAGACTTTTTAGAATATTGAAATGAAAACCAAACTATAAATCAAATATATTGGAATAACAAAATTATACACCCATAACTGGCCATCCATTCAAATACCACAAAATACATACAAAAACAATAGTTAAAGTGGTCAAAAGTATTTTATTTTTTAATGTTCTCGAAATTACATCAACATCATCATCATCGCCAACAGCACTGCAACATGACAAGCACACCCAATTCTTATGGAAATTAAATAACAGCAAACAACAGCAGCAACTGTATAGAACAACATGTGGAAAAAAGGATACAACCAACAAGAGGTCACTAAAAGGAAACAACAACAAAAAAAAAAAAGAAGGAGGACAGAAAAGATGACAGAAACAAACTATGAATATGTAACGGATGTAAAACATGAAATGAGATGCTTGACCGCATCCAAAAGCCACCAACAAAGGCTCGAGTGTTCAACTACAGGTCGTATGCATAGTACAACTTTGATTAATCTTGTGTCCCAACTCACTGTGGCATCAGCATCAGCATTAATGGAAATGAAAACTAAAACTAAAATGTAGTGCTTGCTGGAACGGAAGGAAGGAGGACAAACTAACACCAAAATTATTTTTCGTTGCAATAACAAAATAAAAAAAAAATCAAGTAAAAATCTTGATGGTGATAATGATGACAAAAACATGAAGAGACAACCAGTAACGACCCTTAACAATGTTGGCCACATAAAGTATGTGTTGGTGCGTTGGAAGATGAAAACAAATGGAGTTATTTGCAGTGTCTATGCAAGATTTGCTGCGCACAAAGCTTGCTGGATCGAATAGACAAACACAAACAAAAGCATTCCTGTGCAAGAGTTTATCATGTGAAGGTTGCACATTTCAAAAATATGTTGCCGAGCAGCATGTAGTATTTATGCGCCGTCTTGTTGTCTTGTGTTATATATTGGTGGAAGGTGTTACTTTTGCTGGAAAATTGTGTCATTGTGTAATGGTTTTGCAATTGCACTCCATATTCAATTTAAAATCGCGTGTTGTTGCAAATATGCAATTACTTGCACGAAATGATTAACATAGAGGCAAGAAATCCTTCATATGTGTATAACATCGCTTAGACAAAGTGTTCAAGTGTATGTTAGTGAGTATCCAAAGGACACACTTGTACTGATGAATACGGATTACAGTGAAGAACTTGCAGCCATTCATACATACACAATCGTATAACTGATAAAAAAAACATTTCTACGCTCTTGAGTTTTCATTATTGGTTTCTTTTCTGTTCCCTGATTTTCATAAACTCCATGTTATTTTGTTGTAAAACATACCATCAAGTACACTTGATGCACTCTGCTTGTGCAAATATGTGCATGTTTACAGTGCAACACAAAAAAAAAAAATTAATGAGTGCTTGTTAAGGCAAATTTATTACATGATTAATTTCAGGAAATAAAAGCTAAAGAAACACTTTTTTTTAAAAAAAAAAAAAGCTACAAGATTTTCTATTCTCTTTAAACTGTAACGAAAGCTGTTGTTAATTAGCAAAAGACGATATTAGAAAATATTAAATTCCTGGAAACAGTGACAAAATTAAAAATATTACCTGGCTTTCAGATACGAAAGCAAAATTAGAAGCAGGATAATTTTTTTATGATTTAAATCACACTCAGCAAAAATTATGGAAATTTAGAAACATTGAAAGATGTCGGAATCAAATTATTGTATATTTAAAAACAAATGCTTACCAAACGGCTGAAAAATATACTAAAGTAATCGAATACACTGCTTCAAAAAATTTACCACAATAACTTTTGCCTCTTTGGAAACATAAAGTAATGCTTCTAAGCGGCTTATCGAATATAAAACTCATGCATTATAAATTCACAATTACAAAAATTTTCTTTTATAATAAATTTATAAATGACACTCAATTTAAAAACTGCATTCCTAGTGAGACACCCTATATATGGCTTATTTTATAATAAATATTTTCATTGCATTTGCGCATAACATTTTGTATAATCCTGTTAATGCAAATCTAGAAAGATTTTTACACGTTCCGGTAGTAGTTACATTTTTAACAGCAGCGCCATGACATGAAACCAAGCGTTCAGTAGCTTCCGATTGGTACGTCACTGTATTTTTTTTCCATGAAGCAACACTCAGGCCATGACCCCTATACATACGGTACATTGTGCCGGAATTAGGAAAGAAGGTTTTTGGGAGAAAGGAGAGACGCAGTAGTGTTTATTGACATTCGATGTGAATCTTCCCACGTCAAAAGGGCATTAGTTCCCCTCAAATATTCCTTGACGTTTTTATAATCACAGTAACTTTTCGTTGCTACAATAGTACTATGAAAAATACATTAGCCCAACTCACAATCTTGTGCATATGGTGTTGCATCATTGCATTTGCAAAAAAAAGGTATAGCATATTTTTGCTCTACAGTAACAAAATACACAGCAATGCACATGCTACACTTAAATTTATATGCAACACTTAAAACCAATAGGATTTATTTGCTATGAGTATGCAACACCTAAGGGCAAATAAACAGCTGACTAACAATAATCCAAGCCAATCAAATCGTAATCGCCGCATACTTGCCGCTGCTTATTTTCCTCCAAAAAAAAACCAGTAGTGCGATTCATTAACTTTTAGCGATTCGAGAATTTGTCGATGTCTATTTTCACTTGCAATGTCGGTTCTTTGATTCTATAATTTCTTTTTAACAATACTATACAGTTCTGAGAATTAAATGGCCACTCCAACAAACCACAGTATTTTCCCATAAACTAGAACTAAATACAAACTTACACACATATAAAAAACTTTGTGTCAACAAAACAAACCATGAAAATTTTCTTGTTAAGTTTACGACAAGAACTACAGTAAAACGTTTTAAAGAATGTCGCTAAAATGTCGTTATAACTATTTAAACGATTAGAATAATCTCTTCAGCAGCTTTTTCTATTAAAAAGTCCAGCAACTGTTCCTTAAAGCTTTTATTGGACATATTTTTTTTGGCAAATTTGTTTGTTTTTTCCAATCAGCTGTGAATTTTGGTCTTGCAATGAGTAGTGCATAATAAATTAAAAATGTCATTCACAGTTGAAAGCACAAATTTGCTATTGCATGTATTTACAATCTCAAATGCACAAGATTGTGAGTAGAGCTATTATAATGTCAGTATGTTGTTATTAAAATTTTTATTGTTAACTTTATTTACTGGATTAGAGGCCACAAAAAAAAAACAAAAGAAAAAAAAATAACTGCTTTTAATCGAAATTACTGTTTTAAAGCAGGTCTATTTCAGCTTCACTGTTGTTTGTTTTGCCTCTGGAGACAAGTTTTTGTATTTCCTCCTTTACTTTTGTTATGTTGTGACTGTTCTTGTATGCATTAAACACAAAGCATGTTTGAACATGAATTAAAGCAAAAATAAAAATCGCATATATGCATCCTTGTCTTTGTTACTTGGTAAAACAATAGCGTAAAGTCATCACACTGCTGCGTAGGAATGTTATAAATTTTGTCAGTATGGCATCTACATGTTCCGGTTTGCAAAAAAGGAAGTGTTTTATAGTTCACTTTTTCGACAATATGAGCAACAACAAGCAAGAAAAAAAATTATAAGAAAATTATTTGAGCAAAACAATAAAGCTGCAAGTGTTGCCAGCCATGCTTAGGCTCTCTCAAACCATCCAATTGACTTAAATTTTAATAACATGAAAAATTTTATAATGAAATTTCTAACGGCAAAAATATTATATTGCTGAAGGCTGCTGCAGCTGTAAAACTTATTGTATCGCTCAGTAAGATCTTAGCTGAAGCCATATAAAAAGAGTGCTGTCAGACAGAATATGTAGTAAAAGATAGACAAGTTAATTTATTATGGCATAAAATTAGCTTTTAAAATCAAATATCTGCTTTCCATAAATAAACACTCTAATGGCAACACCGGCACACTCACATACTCAGTAATATGAAGAAATGTGTATGTCACTAACACATTTAACTGTGTATTAGTTTAAGTACAAAGTCATTTTCCCCATGGCGAAATTAACTTTTCATTGTGTGAAACAAGTACAAAACAAAATTTAATTATAGAGTGTCATAGTTATTAATTTTTTATTGAAAGAAATTAGAAAAGCTGTAAAAAAATTTAAAAAATTTTAAAGTTTTTAATTTTTTAACAGGCCGGTCAGGAAATTTCTAAACTGTTATCAAACCGAGTGAATATAACAGACATAAAATAAGAGCTTTACAATACGCTAACGTTTGAATGCTATTTTATTCTTTTCTGTTTAAAGGATTCTCAGACAGGATTTTTCTAATGGCTGACTGTAAAAAATTGGGTGCTGCATTTTTCTATTCAGTCGAAATATCCTTATTAACCAGAAAAGTTATTACATTCACTTCATATTCTGAATCAAAAACTGAGTATCATGTAAGCCTACAAGCACAGTATAAAACTTTTGAATTACTTGTTTATTCTTAGTTAAACAGTAATACTAGAACTTCATAACAAACAAAAGCAAAACATAAGCAAGCGGATAATAAAACAACATTTGATTTACCGCAAAAAGTATTAAAACATCAGATGGTGTACTATTCATCACTACGTCTGAACAATTTCGGAATAATTTTCGTATAAAAAGCAAGCTTTAAGAGAATTTTGATAGTTTTTTTTTGTCATAAGAAAGTTGACAATGGTAATGCGACATTTGTTTATCCAAACCTGCAAGTCATGCAGACTAAGCACACCAAACTCATCCAATTTATTTTTAAGCTAAAAAAAAATAATTAAATTAATGTATTACACGGCAATAAATTCATTTTAATTAGTTTTAGAAATACTAATAAAGACTTCCCAGTGAAAATATAATCCTAAGGGAAAATTAAAATTCTTGTTTGTTACAACTGCAATATACATACATATCAATATATCTTGGCATTTAATTAAAAATAAGTTTAACGTAAATACGTACTTTTTGAAATAAAACTGAATAAAATTTTGTCGAATAAGATTTCACTAAAAATAAAATTTAAACAAAAAATATTGGCTTCACTGTGCAAAATTTGGAAATATCTGGGAAAAATACATTAGTTGAACAGTTTTTACAAGAAATTAAAAAAAAAACCGTTTTACGGCCATTTTCACAATGTCTGATTAAAACTTAATTGGAACTTTAACAGTCGGTTAACTAAAAATCTATTTCACAATAAATGATTAACTTTTAACTGACACCATTTCACGAAAAAGTGCCTGTTAAATTTAATCGAACAAAATGTGACGGTTAACAATATAATCGACAACTATGCATAGATAATTTTAATTGATGAATAGAAAAAATGTACACATGTAAAAAATGGGAAAGCAACACTTACATATATTTTTTCCATGTTTATAATTTTAAAACTTTGAAATAAGAAAAAAGAAATCTTGCTGTGATATTAGAGGCTCTACAAAAAACTTTTTAACACGTGTATATCTTAATATTTTTATAGACCAACATTTTACCTGTCTCACTTGTTTTTTTTTAATGTTCCAAGCTGGAACAATTTGTTGCTTATAAATATTCCGCCATTTCCCTTCAGCATACTTCAAAGTTTTTTTTCCACAAACATTAAGATTTGTTTCTATTTTCTGTCATTATAGTATTTTTCGTAAACAAACACAAACAATATTGCCATACTTTTTAGCGAATTCTTTTGTTAAGTAACTGAAGGATGGTGAAACTGAAATCATTTACCGTCGAGCAAACCGCCAGTTAGTTAATTTTCTGTTAAAATTAAAATAATTAGACATTGTCAAAATGGCCGTAAATCAGTTCAATTAAAATTTCAATCATACGTTACAAGAAAAATATATCATTTATTTTTTTAATCATTCAACTCAAGTCGAAATGAATTACGATTATTAATTTCTGCTTATTATTTAATTAAGCTAACCTAGCTGCTGTATTCCGCTGGTTTAGAAATGTTAAATACATTTAACTCTAATGAAAAAAAGGCTTATTTTGTCAAAATTTATTCAAGGCTTTTTAGGGTCTCTTTCAGCAAACATATTTAAACACACTTAAATGTAATTAAATTAAATTTAATTAAACAGTATAATTTAAATTATACACTATAATTTTGATATTTTAAAGCCTGAAAATTAAGATAACCAGAACGCCAGAGGTGGACATATCGCTTGCTTCCCAAAGTTCTGGTAATCATCGTAATTCCTTAATGAAATTTCTTCCAATTAATTGAAGATCTTTATGTATAGTCTGTTTAAGAAATTTCCATTTTCACGAAATTAATGAAATAATGAAGCTCAAGAAAGTAGGATAGATAACAAAATATAACAGCATGTCTAAAATTTTACTTAATTTATTTATTTATTTTTTGTTTCAAAATAAATATTTAAGTAGACATTGTTGCCTATATAAACAATATTTAAATACTAAATGAGTATATGTTTAGGAACATGAAATACGGCATTTAAATATGATTTGATATTTAAATAGTATTGGTGAAATAGACTTTTAAAATTTTCGGTTTGCATCTTCCGAATTCTTAAATATTTTTTCATATTTTTCTTAATACTTGTTTTTAACCTTTTTCATTATTCGAACAATCTATTTAATTAAGCTTTATTTCAGGAAATTTTTTTTTTTTTTTATTTTTTTTTTTATATCGAGATTATATAAAAATAAGAAATAAAAAACCTTAAAGCTTAGTATTTTTTCATATTTTTATATAAAGATGTGAAATTACTTAGCACTTTTAGAAAGCTATACTGATGAGTAGGCATTAGACGAACTAAGCAATAGGCCTTAATTGAACTGCTTTATTTTAGAGTGTCATAAATCCACTTCCTCTTGTTTCAGCATATTTAAGGCTTTGTGTTTAAGTTATCTTAAAAATATAGGCAAATGTTAATGACAATGTTGAATGACAGTTTTAGTATTATATGCATTTGAAATTTTAGTCAATGTTTATTAATACAAAGTTGTCGCAAGGCGAATTCGTCAATTCGCTTTTTGTAACAAACGTCAAATTTTTTGTACACATGTGCTTTGTTAAATATAACACAATCGAAAAAGAACGTGTTAAATTAGTGTAATATGAGTTCAAATTAAATTAATTATTACAAAAGGTAATATATTTTGCATTCTCATTATTATAGTATAATATTATTCTAATTAATATCCAGTTTCCTTAACTTTCTCACAAAAGTAAACAAACTTTGACGTTCGGCTGAAAAAATACGTTACAAATCTTGTATCAGCTGACGGGAGAATTTGCTAATGAGTCTACCTGGTAATAAATTTGCCTTGAATTTTAGTATGATATTTAATATACCCACAAAGGAAATATTGCACTTTCAAATATAACGTTTTCTTAATTAGAGAAAATATAAGTCGACAATTTCTTAAAGTTGATAGATATTTATCGATATAAGCGTAAGAACTATATTTTTTTTTTGCTAACTTTTACTCAAACGTACGTGACATTTTTCAGCATGTTGCCGACATACAATCAAATTTTTCAGAATCACCAAAGCATTTTAGTTGTAAAAAATGATTTATGCTGCATGCTAACACACCGCCGTATGCACGATCACGCTGCCTCATCTGTAAAAATGGGTGGCATAAACATTGAGGAATCAGAAGCTCTTGATGTTCTTGGCATGAAAATTCAGTGTGATGTCCGATGGACTGAGCACATTTTTCAGGTCTCAAAGGAAGCATTCAAGTGCCTAGGCTTTTTAAGGCGGTGTAAGACATACTTCACCCCATCTGATCTCCTCACTATTTATACCGCCTACATCCGACCGAAAATGGAATACAACTCTCATGTGTGGGCCGGTGCTCCAAAGACTATTTTGAAGTTACTCGACCGTGTACAAGAAAGGGCGAAGAAACTCATAGGAGACAGTAGGGTAGCCAACTCTATTGGCTCTCTTGAGCATCGTCGCAACGTGAGGTGCGTTTCGTTGTTCTATCGTTACTATAATGGGATGTGTTCTAATGAAATCAGGGAACTTGTTCCCGAAACCCGGTTATTCGCGCGCACGACGCGATCATCATTAAGAGCGCATCCATTTGTGGTCGATTTGAGGGCGACTCGCACTACGCATTACAGGGAAAATTCGTTTTTTGGCCGAACGGCACGTATGTGGAATAGACTACCCGCAGAGGTGTTTCCTGTCACTTTTAGCATGGGAAGATTTAAATCAAATGTCAATAAACACTACTCCCTCTATCCTCCTTCCCATAACCTAATTTCCTAGTTCCAGCACAATGCATCGCATGTGTAGGGGTCATCCCCTGAGTGCCGGTCCAAGACAAAAAAAAAAAAAAAAAAAAAAAAACAATTCCATTATAATTCAGAGCGCATTGAATTTACGTAGACTATAAAACATGCACGATTATCGTCGTTTTTATAGGTGTGAACTCACTGTAAGAACTGTATGATATATTAATTATTTTTTTCTAAATTTCTAAATGATTTTCTTCTTTAATACTGTACCAATAAATAACGGACAGTATAATATTAGAAAAACAAACTAAACAGCAAGTAGGACTTGCGAAAGAAAAGTGAAGAAGATTAGTCAAATCATTGCTACCATTTCATCAGAAAAATTTTAAAAATTATTATTAATATGTAACATATTCTATACCGCAGTATGCACTGCAGACGTAATTCTAAGAATAGACTTATTCCATTATATCTTTTCATTTACATCTTTGCAAAAACTTATTTTGCTTGCCTTATACAAGAAAGTGTTTGAATATTACTAAAATTACCGTCAATTTAAAAATATAGTGAACTGAAAACATTTTGAAAAATAGCAGCTCAATTACTAATAAATATAAATATTTCAAATAAATTAAATATTAATTACACGTTGTCAATATATTCCGTAAATACATATGCCGTCACTCACGTAAAATACGAATAAATTTTTATTATTCAAATTTTTTTGATTCGAAAATATTTGCAAGCACATATTGCTGGCTGCAGGCCTTAAATACAAATAAAATATTAATCATACGCAGTGTGATCCGATATGTTCTTTAATGCAGTGACTTTTATAGATATTTTTTTCCAAAGAGCACGGTGACGTATGATTATTGTGATTTGTATATAGAGTCGAACTTCTCTGTAACGCAGCAGTTGGAGACCGTCAAATTTCTACGTTATAGAGAAAATTCGTTATAGAGAAACTGCAGAAAATTTTGACTACATTTTTTTTATGTAGAAAATATATTTATTAAGACAAAAAAAATTGTTTTTACATGAACACATTAATTTTTTTTTTATTAATACATACATATGTGACTAAATTGATGCAAAAAATCAATTGCTAAAAACTTCGCAATAGAGAGATTATTTAGTGTGAAAAATTCTATTTGTACGTTACAGAGAGAACTTCGCTATAGGGAAGTTCGTTATAGGGAGATCAAAATGTATGAAAAAATGTTGTGTTCACGAATTTTATTTGTTATAGAGAAGATTTCGTTATAGAGAAGTTCGCTATAGAGAAGTTCGACTGTACAGAGTGAAAACTTATTGGCATACGAAAATTAAAAATTCTATTTTTTGTTAAATTCTACTAACGGCCATTTTCACAATGTCTAATTATTTTACTTTTAACAGAAAATTAATAAACTGGCGGTTTGCTTAACAGGCACTATTTAAACGACGGTTAATGATTTCAGTTTCACCATCCTTCAGTTACTTAACAAAAGAATTCGCTAAAAAGTATGGCAATATTGCTTGTGTGTGTTTACGAAAAATACTATAATGACAGAAAATAGAAAAAAGTCTTAATGTTTGTGAAAAAAAACATTGAAGTATACATGGAACATTCAAAAAAAACAAGTGAGACAGGTAAAATGTTGGTCTATAAAAATATTAAGATATACACGTGTTAAAAAGTTTTTTGTAGAACCTCTAATATCACAGCAAGATTTCTTTTTTCTTATTTCAAAGTTTTAAAATTATAAACATTGAAAAAATATAAGTGTTGCTTTCCCATTTTTTAAATGTGTAAATTTTTTCTATTTATCAATTAAAAATAACCATTCATTGGTGTCGATTATATTGTTAACCGCCACATTTTGTTCGGTTAAATTTAACAGGAACTTTTTCGTGAAAAGGTGTCAGTTAAAAGTTAATCATTTATTGTGAAATAGATTTTTAGTTAACCGACTGTTAAAGTTCCAAGTAAGTTTTAATCAGACATTGTGGTAATGGCCGGTATTATCAAAGCCGTAATTGCGAAGGCGTATGATTGATATTTAATGCACTACTTCAAGACAACTTAAGCTAAATGCTACTACTAACACTGTTGATTTTAAATTAAAAATCAGTATAACCTCGTTTAACGTTACCCACGAGAACCGCAACTCTTCAATAATTGCAACACCCAATTTTTTTAATTTTTTAATTTTAAAAATTAATTTGCACTTGTACGTATTTAAAAAAAAAACAATTGGAATTATAATTTTGTATAAAAAATTATATGTATGTATTTCGTATGCACAAAACAGCAAGAAATTACTTTCTCCCCCAACTGTTGCAGCAAAGTCTTCACACATATCATCGTAGAGCAGGCAGCATGAATATCACATAATTTACCAGTGAATTCATAAAATTCTACCGCTTGTTATAAAAAAAATTCCTTTATGCAAAAATCCTTTGTTAAAGCCAAAGAAACAAAAACAGTTACAAGAAAAATTTATTAGATTTTTATATTAAAAAATAAAATAAAATAATAATAATCATAAAAAGATTTTGTCATCTACGTTCCGCACTTATTATTGTACATTTTATTTTCGTATTTTGCGATATTTACGTGTATGTAACTGAAAAATTTTCTGAGCAGAAAAAGAAGTAAAAATTTTTAAATTAATAATCTCAATATTTTATAACATACAAAGAAAGGTCTTGCAAATTTAGTAACGTTTTTTTATATAGTTAAATTTTAAGCTTTTCATTTATACTTAAGTGTGAGTTTAAATTAATAAAATTTTATATAAAAAAATTCAGCCATTTTCATGTAGAGGAATTTTTTTTTTATAATAATGGAAATTAGTTTTTCAATTAAAAAAAAAATTACAGCAATGAGAACATTGCGTGTATACTTTACCCCTGTTGATTAGTTTTGCCTCACTCTGTATTACAATACGAATTTCGTATGCATAACTAGTCGCCCTCGATCCACTAAATAAAGATAATTTTTATATTCATTGCATTTTAGAATAATATTACTTATTGTTACTGTTGGCAGTGTTATGCATGTTATGTTTATTATAAATACTGTTTATATTTATTTCAGTGAAATTTGATTTCTCACTTACGAAACTTTCAATACATCAGTTTTAATTAAACATCTCTTTATTTTTTCAAAGTACTTGCATTGAAGATGAAAAAACCAATTACTCTCATAATACAAAGAAAAGAAAAAAAAGAAGAATGCTTTTAAGTTCGTATATTTTGCATTGCAACTTCCGTTGTCCTTTCTCAAAGTATCCAATTAATTTGTTTCTTTACAAACAGGCTAATCACAGGAAAAATTAGTTCTTCTTGAAACTCTTTTCGAACAAAGCAGTCGATATTCGCATTCTTCCTTGATAGCTGCAAATTTAATTTTGTGTTATTTTTATGAGCACAATCACAAAAAAGAATTTAATTAGTTTTTGTTAATTTAACTGTGCGTTTTTTTTCTCTCAAAAGAGCCCTCTAAGTAAGACAATTTTTTTTTGGAAAAATAAGTAACAAAAGAGTTACTTTTTTTTTTAAATTAGAAAAAAATCACTAAAATTATAAGTATACAAGAAAAAATGTGCCGAAGACTTTGGGGGTTTTTTATTTATTTTTTAAGTACTTTTTTTATTACTGAACAGAAAATAAATATATTAAAACCTCAGCAATAAAAGAGAGAGAATGGTAGGGAGAGCATTAAAAAGAATTATGAATTTCATAAGACGTTTATAGTGAAAGTAACTCACGGTTCAGTGACAAGATTTATCTGAAATTAAATCTTATTTTTTGCTTAAATAATGTAACAAAAAGCCACATACAATTCGCTTTAGAAATAAAAAAAAACACAAACATATTTTAGCCTCATATTTTTAAATCCAACAAAAGATAAAATATAAAATAATTTTAGACAGTTTTGAAGGAATATTTATTTCCAGCATATCACTGTACATAATTTAGACCGTTTTCTTGCCAAAAATTAAATACAAATTTTACTTACTTTTTGGATTCGAACATTGGAAATCTACCTCTCAAGATCCTAAGATCACAATTATAAAGTAGTTCCTTGGAGACTTAAATGTATTTACTAATTCAACAAGAGAAATTTTGCAATTTTTTTTTATCTGGGACCAGCACTCAGTAGATGACAGCTACACATGCGATGCATTGTGCTGGAACTATAGGAAAGGGATAGTAGGAGAAATGTCAGGAGGTGAAACTTAATTACTTATTTTATAGCTGTGCTTTTTTGCACGTTCTCTGATTAGGGCAGTGCTTAAGCTTATATTAAGCAGCCATTTTTATTATTATTTTACTACGCCCTGTGATATATAATACTGGTGAAGGAGAGTGTTCTGATGTGATTGGGGATTGTGAATCAGCTGAAGCCGGTATTGTTTAGTGACCAGTGACTATGCCTTCGCCACTGAAGCCTTCCGACGACAAGTGACACACAGTGCGAGATGTGTTTATGAGTCTGATACCTGCGGTTGAACCCAGGAAAATTTTTCGTTTTGTAGTCAACGTGCAGACTACTTTGACCACCATCGCCACCCTCTACTATTTTATTGACAATTTCGTCATTCGAGCTCATCACGATACAGCCGCTAACGTAAAAAAATATCGATTTTTTTCCATTTGATTCATCATTAGTTCACATCGATGTTATTCGATGAGTCAGTTAAAAGAAACATCGTATTTTTTCTAATTGTAACTAAAACTAAAAATTAAATAAATAAAAGTTGAATTTAAATTTTTATAAAGATTAAGCACTTTGTTTTCACTAAATATCACAACACTTTTTATTTGGTCTTTGAAAAAAAATAATATTTTGTTCACCATCTCTGCTTGTAAACGGGTTCTTTTCTGTGACCAAACTAATGAAGTCTTTGAGAAAAACCTTTCAGATGGCAGGAAACTAGCAAACATTGTTACATATTTGTATGATTTGCTGTACAAGTCGGCTCACACTTCAAAGAGTTTTTCATTCAAACGACTTACTGGATTTCGCATAAACGGAGAGTTCATCAGTTCATCAGTTTCCCTCAGTCTTATTTGTTAGCCAATTTCTTTCTACTAATTTGTGGTCATCACTCCAGAGAGTAAAACCGTCTATTGTGTTATATGAAATATACAATATGCAACGAGAACTGGCATTGCTAATTACTACCATATAATATAAAGAAAATTTTATGCACAATACAAACATACTTTTCGATTTTGCTTCGATTACGCTTTATGAAAATTTACAAAATGTGTTGTTCTTGCAGCGATTTTAAAATAATGTAAAAAAAGCACAATTTTAAAATTAGAAACAAAATAGATTCGGTCAATATACAATAATGTAAAGTTTTACAAAACGTTTTAAATTCCATTCTTGGAACGTTTTTGTTTAAAAACGTTATGATCACTATATCAAATGAGTTAGAAATATTTACTGCCTGTTTGCATAACACAAAGAATAAATGTAACTCATGATTTTATTTTGAAAACAGAAATAAATTTTTGTATTTTATTGTTGTTTTCAATATAAAATCACGAGTCACATATATTCTTCGTATTCTGCAAACAAGCCGCTACTTATAAAAAACCGCCGGATGCTTAAAACTTAGAATTCAGCCTATCGATACATCGAATACAAACCATTCATTTTTCGATTAACATCGTATGATGCATCGATTAACATCGAGAAGCTCTACCTCACCATATGACCGGTTATTTTTCATAGTGCCATAAGTGCATTAAAAAATTTTTCAAGAATAATTGTAATTTATACATTCCATTTTACATTTCTTCTTCAGTAGTGCTTTTGTTCAGCTACTCAGGTACTTCTGGAACATTTAGAAGTTGTCGGCAAAGTTGCGATCTACTCGTTTCCTCAAGTTTATGAATGAAATGAAAGGATAGATATGTCTATGGTCCATGGGTTGGTGTACCATGTTCAACCGGACCGCAATTTTCGGGATTCGTACCCCAACCATGATTAGAAACGACAGGAGGTGAAGCTTAATTAATTATCTTACAGTTCTGTTTATTTGCACGTTCTTTGTTTATAGCGGTGTTGAAGCTTCGGTTTTTGTAGCCATTTTTATTATTGTTTTACTTAGCCGGTGCTACACAATACCGACGAGGAGGTCGTTCTGATGTGATTGTGGATTGCTATCAGCTGAAGCCGGTATTTTGTTCAGTGACCAGTGACTATGCCTGCGCCACTGAAACCTTCCGACAACAACTGACCCACACAAAGACCCACTAATGCACATCAGAAAAATGCGAGATGTTTTTTTTTTTTTAATAATTTTAGTCTGAAACTGGGGTTGAACCCAAGTCTGTGCTGGTTTTGTAGTCAACGTGCAGACTACTTCAGCCATCGCCACCCTCAACATTGTTAACACAACCAATATATAACTTTTTTCCGGGGTGCAATGCTCAGTCTATGTTCCCTAAGTATGCAATGTATTGCATCGGAACTAGTTAGAAAGGAATAGCACTGAGTAGACAAAAGTTGTAATGTAAAATAGGGACATAGAGCTTAACTATCATACATCTATAAAGTTGCTCTTATTTTTCTGAGGATTTGTAAAGCAGAGTTTCAGCGTCTCTGATATTATTTTATGCATTACTTTGTATTTATTTTTTAACTTTGATGATATTTGATTGCTCAAATATCGACGTAGGAGGACTCTGTTAGCACAAGCATAATAATAAAAAAGTATTTGATACAATCTGGTATTGAACCAAGGATCTTCCACTTGCAGCATCGTTTTATAAAGTCACACTGCAAAATGTCAGAAGTTTTTCCCAGACTCAAGGTTGATCTCAAACAATGGCCAACGAGGGGAACATAAGACAACATACTGAAACTAAATATAGTGCGATACTCAAGAGACTGGTTGACATAATCACCGGTCATACGAAGATGATGGAGAATATCACATGCAAAGAAGGATGAGAGAATGGAACACTATTTGTGCCATTGCCAGCATTTAGTCGGATTAGAAGAAAACTTTTTCAAAATACCAACATACCGGACCTGGAATGCCTTGGGTACGCGAATTGAAGGTACCTAAAAGAGTATATAGTGCTGACTCATTTCTTGCCTTGACTAGTTTATGGAATAGGATTTTGTTGGATATTACACAGAATCTTCGAGAAGAGTGCACAGCATCCCGAATAGAGTATTGCTGTAGTCCCCTATGGCATGGATCGACACTGTTGCCCCCCTTTTCCAACATAAGCTGAAATAATCTTATTTAGAAAAAAAAAGCACAATGCAAATAAATCTTTTCATTTTCATGTCACTGCAGTCGTATATATAGAGTGGCATTAATTATTGAAAATGTTGTTTGTAGTTGTATTTTTCAATCACGCATTATCTCCAATTTACTTACATACATACATATATTCAGCACCATGTGGATTTACTGCGGTATTGATTTTATATTTGATTATATGCCTCCCATTCAATTTTGTACGCACATAATCAGAAATAAACCCACCCAAAACAAAATTTTAAATTCATTGAATTATGAAGCAAATATTTTACTATCGATTTAATATCACCAAAAATACAGTGGGAGTACACAATTTGTGTATAGGCGAGCAGCCATAAAATAGAAATTGTACTACATAATCGTATACTTTAATTATATCATTTATAAAATTTTTCATGCTGTACATTTTGTACTTTAAATAATTTATCTATGAATTTTACCTTTAACCGCTTAAGATACATTTAAACGTAACGAAAATGTCTATATCCCTTGCGGTGTTGTATTATTTCCATTTGCTGATGTTTATTAAGATAATGGTTTTGGTGTTTTTTTTTTTTCGAATTCCTTTTATTCACGTAAAATTTGTCGCCTGCAGCCATTATATTTGTACCTTTTTATTTCACATTCAAAAATTGTGAAAGTGTTTCTTTATTATTTAAAAATATATATAAACTTGTGGCCCACAAATTCATAAAATACATGCCTAACAAAGTAAAGTAAACAAATTTTTAATATACGGATTAAAACGCATTACAATCTATTGCCTGAAGTCTTAAAAAAAATTACTATCAGGAAAGAGAGTGTATTCATGACTATCCCAGCAAGAAATAAAACTTAAAAATGGAATTGATCCATGTGAGAATATTTTGCAGTGCTTAATAAATTCTGTAGCTCAGTGGAGAAAGATTTAAACAACATATTTGGTTACCTACTGTTTAAAAAAGAACCCTATAATCCGAATAAAAATCAAACCAATCAAGGCGGTGTCGAAATTAAGTTGAGTACGGATTTTGTAAAATTAAATTAATTATAGTTGGGACTCTTTAAGCGCTAAACACTTACTTTTAGCCATATTTAATCCCGAATCCCGAATACTTAAAATAAGCCGAGAACAAAGAAAAACTTAGATCGACTAAAGTCTAAATTATATTAAATAATTAAATTTTAAATTAAAAATTAAATTAGTTTTTTTTTTTTTTTTATATTAAATTAAATAAAATTAAAATTAAATTAAAAATTATATATATTAAAATAAATTAGATCGACTAAAGTCTAAAATGCGCTTGATTCAGGAATTTCTTTCTAAGTTGTGCATTGTGTATTAAAAGACTGTATTAAATTGTTTAAACATAAACACTTGATGTATGGTTGCGCTTGACTATATCGCTCATTTACTTAAACATCATCATCAACCCTAAAAGAAATGTATCTTAACCCATTAAACGCCAAGATCATTACCCATAAAAAAATATTGTAACTCATTTATTTTTTAAACTTAAATACAATTAATAAAATTAATATATAGAAAAAACAAAAAATTTAACAAAAAATATTTGGAAGTGTACTTTTAGAGCTGTACTCGGGCGAGTACAGTGGCGTCATGAGTATGCTATTTTTTTAAGGTATGAAAATTTTTAAAGCATACTTTTTCAACACATAGAGCAACATTGCATTGTTTACATAACCATCTTATTCTGTTATGACATTCACGATATCGTAACTGATTTTTTACCCTCTTAGGAAAGTGGTTTTCACCACTAAATGCAACACCAGGAGCCAGCGACCGTTTCGAAATATTCGTTTTCTGGGTATAGCCAATACATATCCTCTTTAGGCATTGAGTGATAACCACTGTATAATAAAATTCCGATAAATACTTTCAAGTCTTCTGGGTTGAAGGAGAAATTGTGCACGTTATCTTGTGACGCATAAATACAAGTTTGCTCAACGATTAAATTAACCACTTTTTCATCAAATAAGACTTCAAAAACCTCAACCGGCGATTTTCCACTTAACTCTGCGATCATATTGAGCTCATTGACCGAAAAAAATTGGTTTGATGCATTTGAATATCACAAGGTCTCTTTGTCCACTTAGAAGCTATTTCGCTTGATTTTGAAGACACCATTGTCTGTCGCAACTGTTCAAGTGGAATATCATCTTCGCTATCGCTGGCGAAAAATACTTCGACTTCACCTGGTACATCATTTGGCATACGATCAAAAAGAATATCATCAGCATTACCCTCCTCTTCGTCTGTGTTATAGGCCGGATCTGGTGGAATAATCGCTATATCGAAATTTTCGTGACCACCTCTACCCACAAAATCAAGAGCCATAATTAAATTTGTAAAAGCTTTAGCATAAAAACTTGACGGTTTGATAGCTGTAAATTCCATTTTGGTCCAAGGAAAATTCTAAAAAATGTATACATATCAAGCCATTGTACTCGATTGGGTACACCGATTTTGTTACTCACATAAGGTTGTCCAAAAAACAATTTTTGTCCTGTGAACAGTAGTTTTAGGCTGGACAATCGTTGCAGCCTTCCTTCCGTCATTACGTCACTGGTGGACGGACCACTATTCAGCCAGTTTCTGAATCTGCAAGGAGATTCGGTGTCAGGGATGTCTGGGGCACCGGGGTGATGGAAGAAGAATCGCCATGGGTGTGGTCTATCAGGGGCACAGACGGACCGACGGAGGCAGACAGAGACAGACAGACAACCTGATGTGCATTAGTGTGTCTTTCTGTGTCAGTGGTTGTCGGAAGGTTTCAGTGGCGAAGGCATAGTCACTGGTCACTGAACAAAATACCGGCTTCAGCTGATAGCAATCCACAATCAAATCAGAACGCCCTCCTTCGTCGGCGTTGTGTAGCACCGGGGAAGTAAAATAATAATAAAAAGCTTCAACACTGCTATAAACAAAGAACGTACAAGATAATTAATTAAGCTACAGCTCCTGTTGTTTCTCTAACTATCCCTTTCCTATAGTTCCAGCACAATGCATCGCATGTGCAGTAGTCATCTCCTGAGCGCTGGTCCCAGACAAAAAAAGAAAAAAAGTTCTTTGTAAATGATCTACATTAGAACTACTTTCGGATCATAATATTAAAATCTTCCTCACTTCTTTCAAAAAAAATTTTTTGCTGGGTATATCTAAATCAATGTTCGTTTGTTATGTTGTTGTTTTCGTTTTAGATTTTAAAAAGTCCTATAAAATATTGTATATTGTTCTCTTTTAGTTTATCATGCCATCAACCAAAAGCTTTATTGGCTCTGCATCTGCCAATGAAAACTTTAAGGAACTCTGAAATAATCTGATATATATACTCGTATACTACCAGCGGACGTTGTGGCATTATTTTGGAAATTAATTATAAAAATAAGCTGGCTGATGTGATAAATCAACAGTGAGATTGGTTAGTGCATTATTAGGAATTTGGTTTTGGATCAAATTCTTAATTCACCATGGTGTCTGAAGGAATTTTGAGAAAATTTGTGTCTTAATCATAAATGAAAACTAAAGCAAATGCCGAACAATTTATTTTGATATATTATTGTGTAAAAACCACATGAGATTTTATTCAAACAAGTGTGTCCTAGTTCATTTAATTAAAAACACAGCATGTAATTAGAATTTCATCTGCTGGATTTTCTCCTTTGCAATTTAAATCAACCCTTCTGTTTGAAGGCTTAATAATAATTTTGTGGGAAAATCGAGATTTTTTCAAATTTTTTTAATTATTATTAATATTAATTTTTTTTTTATAAAAAATTAAGTTAATCAAAAAGTGGTATGGTTCTGTAACTTACACACATGCACATGCAACTAAAAAGTTTTTATAATTATCTTTTGATATTCAAAGTTATTCTATTCGATCTTATGAAAAGACAATTGTATTGGTCACTATATATTCTCTATTTTAACCAAAAGATTAAATGAAAATTACAGATTTGTGGGTGAAATAAATAATTGATGCAATGCTTGCATTCCGTAATTGTTAAGCAAAGATGACGTGCTACCACAAACAAGAAACTACTTCATCAAATTATTGGCAATATTCAATTATTCCTTAACTTATTAATACACAATCATATTTGTTTACGTTTAGGATAAATTTTATATGATTTGAAGTATAAACAAGAAAATTTTGCATAATAGAATCAAGATTATTATAATTGACATTGGCATTACTGTTGACATAGAAATTATAGCCAAATACATTTCAATGCTCTCTATATGGTCAAGTGTCAAAGGACATTATAGTTAAACTTACAGGTCACTAAATTTGCGCAACCATGGTAGAAAATTCTGTTGTATTAAATGTTTGTTAGCAAGATTTGTGTTCGGTGTTTTAATAGAAATTATAAGTTCTGTTTAACAGAAATCACAAGTTATTTTAATTAAATTATTTATTTGCAAAAGTTTTATAATATTTTCATAAACGAATCGGGCTGTTGTACTATGTAGCGCTGGTTTCCACACTTTCTCCCTGCTTAATAGTCAACTGGTTAATTGCTTTAGCTAACAGCCAGCTATTTCCAGCTAAAGGGAAAATTTTCATAATGAAATGAAACTAAAATTATTTTTTTTTCTATCTGGGACCAGCACTCAGGAGATGACACCTACACAGGCAATGCATTGTGCTGGAACTATAGGAAAGGGATAGTTAGAGAAACAACAGGAGCTGAAGCTTAATTAATTATCTTGCACGTTCTTTATTTATAGCAGTGTTGAAGCTTTTTATTATTATTTTACTTCCCCGGTGCTACACAACACCGACGAAGGAGGGCGTTCTGATGTGATTGCTATCAGCAGAAGCCGGTATTGTTCAGTGACCAGTGACTACGCCTTCGCCACTGAAACCTTCCGACAATAACTGACACACACACAGACACACTAATGCACATCAGAAAAATGCGATATGTTTTTTATTTTTTATTTTATAATTTTAGTCTGAAATAGGGCTTGAACCCCGGTCTGTTTTGGTTTTGTAGTCAACGTGCAGACTACTTCAGCCATCGCCACCCTCAATAGTAATATTGTAATAGTAATAAATATTTCTTAATTTTTTGTAAAGCTTAAAGGTTTTTATTGAATATTTTCTATTTATGTTTTTCTATATTTCGTTAACCATCATCTTGAGGAAATTGCAAAATTCAATAAAATATTTTTATTTTGAAAATAAACTATATCCTATTATATTATCTATCTTTTACTTTACTAAATAATTTATTATTTGTATTAAATATTCTGGAAGTTATCGCTCTGACATACCTGTTATTCCTGTCAAAGAGTAATAAATCCTTGGTTCAATATTATTACTCATATTGTTAGCTAACTTCTGCCTATATTGATTTAAGAAAGCAAAAATTAACCTTTCGGAGAAATCACTATTTCTTTGCTCTTTTCTTTATATGAAATTCCCGATCACTAATTGTCAACATTTTCTCTACTACATTCTTGGCTGTATTCAATTTCATTTCCCTACTATATTTGACATAATAATTTATCAACCAGATGCTCTGGGTTTTTGATACCAAGCTATAATTATATTTTTTCGTCTTCTTATAGTTTTTTTTTTTTTTTATCTAGGACCAGCACTCAGGAGATGACTCCTACACATGCGATGTATTGTGCTGGAACTGGAGGGAAGGGATAGTAGGACAAATGATAGGAGGTGAAGCTTAATTATTTTGCAGCTCTGCTTTCGCACGTTCTTTGTTTATACTCGTAGCAGTGCTGAAGCTTCGGTTTAGTAGCCATTTTTATTATTATTTTACTTCGCCGGTGCTACACAATACCGACGAAGGAGGGCGTTCTGATGTGATTGTGGATTGCTATCAGCTGAAGCCGTTTTGTTCAGTGACCAGTGACTATGCCTTCGCCACTGAAAGCTTCCGACAACAACTGACACACAATGACACACTAATGCACATCAGAAAAATGCGAGATGTTTATTTTTATTTTAAAAATTTTTTTTGTCTGAAACTGGGGTTGAACCCAGGTATTTTTTTTTTTTTGGTTGTGTAGTCAGCGTGCAGACTACCATCCATCGTGCCATCGCCACATTCATATTGTATTTAAATAAGGTAATTTAGAATTATATTCTTTCCCCATCGTAAACCTGATATCATTATTAAACTTATTCAATGTATCTAACATATCAAGAATAGCATCCTCAGATATTATGCAAAATAACTCATCTACGTACTTTGTTATTGCTATTGGTTTAATACTGACCTGCCTGACCTTTGCTTGATCTGAGTTTGTGCTGACCTTCTTGTTTCCTTATTTACTCATGCCCTTTCTCTATCTCCGCTCCGTACTGTCTTTCGTTCCTGCATCAAAAGGTTAAACGCGTTAGTTCTGCTTATGACGAGCACCCCAGGTTTCGAAACCGAGCGGTATGCTGAGGCCATTATAAGGGTTGCGATACATTGCAAAGCTGCCGGTAGTCTGCTTGTAGGATGTTGGCTCAAATTTCACATCCGTACAATAAAATCGATTCAATCACTGCCTTTATCAGCTTTATATTGCTGTAGCTTTATCCTCCGCTATTAGTCTTGAGATGCTAGTTGGTTCCCGAACCTCAATCTAGGGTCTAACCTAAGTCCTAGATATTTAATCCACTTATTCGTCATAATTGTCCCCTAAAAAAAACTCCCACGTCCAGCTCAAGAGAGATGCACTTTCTTGTAATTATAAGTTATTTTCGTACATGCAGAACAAGGTTGAGTTGTGGTACCATTGATCCAACTTATTTTGTAATTGAAGGAATAATGCATGACAGAGTTCAAATTGTCATGCCTTATTCCTGAAATAAGGTAGAATTTTAATATAAAATAAACACGCACTGACTCATTGTAGGCGGATTTATAATGTGGGGGCATTAAACCCAAAAAATTAGCTTAAAATATCTTGCTGACGTCAGTCATTATTATCTAAGTGCTTTTACTGCAGTGTTGTAAATATTGCCACTAATACACGGAGGTAGATTCTCGACATCTGTCGCAGAATAAAAGAATATCTGGAATTATACAGTGGCCAAATTAATTGGAAGGTCGAGCAACTGACCTAGTTCTACCATCTAGTCTACGTAATTCTGAAATATTATTTGGCCATGAGATCAACAACAAGCAGCAAGTGCATAATTACGAAAGAGCATTGGAAAGATTGTGATATTCGAAGCATTTGTTATCAATAAGTAGAGATGCGAAGGATTATCTTTTATTACCACACGATACGTAGCTTAAAATTCCTACATTTTTAATTATATGAAACATAAAAAAATAAATAAATATAAACATATAAATTCGACTGGAATTTGCAGACAATTTTAAAAAACCATAGGAAATTTACAACAGCTGCTTGATAATTTAAATAACAATTATGCTTAAAAAAAATTTTCTTTTAATAGCAGGATCAGGTATACCGATAAATTTAGTCACTTCTGTGACCGTATTAAAGTATAGCTTAAGGCTATTGAAGCACTTAAGTTATACATAGTAATTTAAATAACGTATTAAGTTAGCTTCCTCTTTATAGACGTCGTAAAACAATTTCCGTTAGGCATTTTATGTCGTAAGTAAAGGCAAATTGTTGTGTTTTATTGTTGTTTTCAATACAAATAATCGCTTGAAAGTTATTTTACATGTTCGACAAGGTGGGGCAAAAGTAATCACACTTTTGCAAATGTCAATTCGGTGCAGAAATTTTTGAAGTAAACAAACGTAGAATTCAAATCGACAGCCCACGAATCCGTTTAATCCGCAAGAGCGCAACAATTTGTTGATTCTATCGTCGCAGATTTCTTGTCCGTCTGACACCAACTGAACAAACACTGCGGCCACTCGCCTTGAAGAAATTGGAACAGCACGAAATGTAACCAAGGCTGCTAGGCCCCGAAGCAGACGTTTTGCTAAGAATATCAGAATATACAGGGTGGCACAAAGGTAGCTATATGGTTTAAATGGTTTATAACTACTTTATTTATGCGATTATTATAATAATATCAATAATTAATTATTTTTTATTTGATGTATGTTTGTTGGCAAATATTTATGTGGAACTTAAAACAAAAAAAAAATTTTACTTATTTAATTGGAATTAACAATTTTATGATATATATTTATTAAGCCTGAGGTCTTTTTTTATCTTATTTTGTTTTTTATTATTCGATATTTCGTTAACAGCTTGTTAACATCATCAGGAATAATATAATAATAAATTATATAATAATAATAATAAATTATAAAAAAATAATATTATAATAATAATAATAATAATTCATATGAGTTATGTAAATACATTACAAATATTTTGAAAAATGTTACTAAACATTTAAAATATAATATAGAAAACTCTATGGAATTTGTGAACAGAATTAGGAATCAAAATATATTGGATAATGAGATTTTAATTTCTTTTGATGTAGTTTCTCTATTTCCAAGTATACCTATTGATTTCGCAATAGATACAATCGGGGGAAAATGGAATATGATTAAGGAGTATACTAGAATAGACAAGTGTTTATTTTTACGTATTTTAAAATTTTGCATAGATGATAACAGATATTTTCGATATAACGGTAATATATATATTCAACAAAAAGGTCTTCCAATGGGATCTCCTGCATCTCCAATCATAGCGGATATTGTAATGGAAGAATTATTGGATATATCAATTCGGAAACTTAATATGGTTCCTAGAATAATGACCAAATATGTGGATGATTTATTTTGCATTATTCCTAGATGTGAAGTAGAAAATATATTAAAGATATTTAATGAATTCAATTCCAGTATAAAATTTACTGTTGAAAGGGAATGTGACTCAAAACTCTCTTATTTAGATACTCTTATTATTAGAAAAGGTAATAGATTAGTAATAGATTGGTATCAGAAACCTACAGCTTCGGGCCGAATGATTAATTATTCTTCCAAACATAGCAGACATATTATTATAAACACTGCTAAAAATTTCATAGAAAGAGTTCTTAACATTAGTGACAATCAATTTCACAATAGAAATAAAGTTAAGATTAGAAACATGTTAGAAGATAATAATTTTCCCAAGTATTTAATTGATACATTAATAGGTCAATATTATAGAAATGATAGAATAGGTAGTATAAATAATGTTAGGGATATACAAATCTGTGACTTATATATCCGGAATGTCGGAAAGATTTGCTAAATCTAAAATTTATAATACGGACAGATATAGAATAGCTCATAAATCATTTAAAACTTTAAATAGATTATAAAGGATGGGATTGAAAAATGGGATAAATCGAATGTAATTTATAAAATACCCTGTAGAAGAAAACTATGAGGATAATTGTAATAAAGTATATATTGGCACGACCAAGAATAAATTGAAGACAAAATTTCCTATTATTCCTGATGATGTTAACAAGCTGTTAACGAAATATCGAATAATAAAAAACAAAATAAGATAAAAAAATACCTCAGGCTTAATAAATATATATCAAAAAATATAATAAAAAAGGTAAATTAATAATATAATTAAAAATTAACAATTTTAATTAAAATAATATGTTTTTTCAAGGACATGTGTATCAAATCGATTATATTTTTAATTAATTTATGCGCTCAATACTAAAATAAATATTTAATTAATTCTTTGCTATTAAATACATAAAATTATGGTTAATTTTTATTTCATTGATTATCTGATTGTTTAACATCATTGATGCAACAAATACATGGTGGCGCAGAATGAGCTACATGGTTTAAAGGGTTTATAATTTGTTTATTTATGCGATTTATATAATTTTTTTTTTTTTAAATACAGTATATTATTGGGGAATTTTTTGCAATTAGCTTTGAAAAATGATATTCTGTAAGTGATGTCCATGTTCTGCTTAGCACATACGTGCTCTTTTTAGCATATTTTCCATAACTTTTCACAATATTACGGCTGTAATGGTCATCATTTCATTTCGAATGCTTCATAATTAATTCCCCAAGTATTCTTCACAAAATGCTGAAAAAATAATAATTAAAAAATTTATAAAGAATTCAAACCATATAGCTGCTTTTGTGCCACCCTGTAGTTCAGGATATCGAAGATATCTTGTGCCTTAGTTTCAGTTATAATTAAAAAACCGGAGAAAAATCGCTTGGACTTTTTGCGTTCGTCGGCATTTGTTGAATGACAAAAATCGATCAATGAACACCTATAAATACTACGTATTTTTCAATATTTTACTGACAGGTACTTATGAATGGACAAATATTTCGAAACGTTCCAAAACATGAGCACTCATAAATGTGGGTGCAATTTCTGTAAAAAAAAATTAATGCAGGTAACTAACGGAAAAACCCAAATAATTAAAAAAGTGCACTTTCCTTTTTTCCTTTTAATTGTCCACGCAAATTTATTAGCGCTTATTACTTTGCTATTGCAATCATAAAAATCAAATAACCTTTTGTTTATTACTTTTTTTTTTTAATTCTAAAAATCACAAAAAAAAAGTCTTTAATGTTTTTTCCAAAGAATTTTGAGCAAATTTTTTAAATTCATACCTTTACTTAATTGTGAATAAAAGCGAAACGCGTCCATCGATTTTTTGATTTTATGCGACTTTACGTGAAAGTAATAGTACTTGAAACTTTTTTACAGTTTTGGATTTTTTATGAATGAAAAAAAAAAAATTAATTTTTTAGGCAAAAAATATTTTTTTTTCTTCATACATTTATTTATAACTGCGAAACTGTTGCTTATGTAGCGAAACGTTATATAAACAGATGAAAGTAATTGTAATTTTTGGTTTTTCTAAATTTCTTTAAGCAAAATCCGACTAGTGGTTCCTGAGTTATGTTAAACAAAATAGCCTTATCAGAATTGAGTCGCGAATCAATCAGCTGAAAAATGTTGTACTGTGTAATGCAACAAATTGAGAGGTGGCACCTGGTGGCACTTGAAATTGATTAAAAATGTAAAAACAGATATGAGACAATTTATTAGTAGTGATTTCCAACTGTGGGAAAGTATGGCTAAAATTGCAGATCCAAATGTTTGGAGAAAAATGGGATTTTTGTTATATGTTCATAAAAATAAACAAACAAAAAAAACTTAAGTCTCTGCAGAGTTTATTTTCTCAATTTTAGTATACTGAAATATCCTACTTTCAATAAAAAATAAAAAGAAAAACGTTAGCTCACATAATAAAATAATATTCGTTTTGAAATTCTTAGGTTTAAATTAAGTTGGTTCGGTAAGACATACAAGTACTGAGTTTGAGACGGCTATAAAAAAAAACCAGCAGTCAGATCGGAGTAATTCTTTTTGATTTGATTGTACCATTTAGGCAAAAATTTCAAAATAGCACTGCATATTGCATGAAGAGTATGTTGATAATTTGACTTGTTTCCGCGAAATCCCCAGTGTGTGACGTGCCATGCAATTGGTCATAAGCCGATGGTTTTTACGCAGAATTTTTGGTGAATAATTTGAAGATGTTTCCCCCTATATAAAGTGCAAAAGAACATCGGGTAATTACTTTTGCCCCCACCTTGTATTAACAGCCAGTAAGTTATTAACAAAAAAATTATTTATTTTTCTATTACCATGGATAATAAAAAAAAGAATAATGGCCTTCAGGCAAATAGTATTATGTTAATAAAATTACTTTACTTTAATAAAGTTGACAAAAGTGAGCAGTAAAACTTAATCTGTTCTTCTTCTTCGTTGTTACAACAGTTTTTATATTTATTCTTACGATTTCTTTTTTAATAAACAATTTAAAAAAATTTTCAAAATTAAATTCGTTTTATTAAAAATTTTTATTGCTTGCAATATAATTCGCTCTTTTATTCATTTCTGGTAATGGGCATATGTTGCATGACTGCAACAAAGTTGCATTATTAACAACCACAACTGCTGCACGTTTTACTTATGCATATTACTTTTTGCCCTACACACACACACACACACACACACGTACAGACGCAGACAGTCTAGGAAAGGAGGAAAAAACAAAAATTTTGAAAATTTGCATAATAAAGTTCTTTATGAGGACGTTATGCTACACCAGTTATTATCAGTCCTGTCATTGAAAGAGTAAAATTTACAAAACTCAAATAAAAGAATTATTTACAAAAAATTGTAAATGTAATTTATTTTATTATTAATAATTTTTAATTATATTATTAATTGAATAATAAAAAACAAAATAAGATAAAAAAAAGACCTCAGGCTTAATAAATATATATCAAAAAAAAAGAAAAAAAGTTATTAATAATTTTTATTATTTATTTTATTATTATAATTAATACAAATATACGTTATTCATCCTGCTGCTAATAAAGCAGCTCTAACAAGATCTTGCGCACTTGTAGCGCCTGCTTTTGCCGTTTTAGTTGCATCAATTCAAACTTCTTTTGCATATCATCAACACTGTGTATTTTTGCCTTGCTCTCAATATTTTAAGCTCCAATTTACGTATGCACGTTAAGCACTTTGGGTAAATGAGCCGTCTGCCAGAGTATTAAAATAATTCTTAAATATGGACGGTGTTTTAAATATCACTAATTACGAAAATAAAAAAAAAAAATACCTACGAATATGCCAGTGCTATAAACTAACGAAATTTTATTAGCTTTTATGAAATTTAATTTATATTAAATGCGAAATATTTAAGTTTTTTTTATTTTTCATTGAACGAAACACCAGTTTGCATTGGCATTAAGAGTTTTGTGAAAAGAACGTTAATGCCTTTTAATTTATTTTAAGTGAAACTGCTAAAATGCCAAACAGAAAAAAACACAAGAATAAAATCGTGTACAATATTGAGCAAGATTTTCACGGAATATTTATTTATTAAACAAAAAAAAACAAAAAAAAAACACACAAACTATATAAATTAATTAATAAAATGTAAAAAAGAACAGCAGGGGGAAACTAGACTATATTGCGAGCAAAATAAAGTTTTTTAAAAAAGTTATTGGAAAAAGTACGTTATTACAGGCCAAGTCGCAGATAATTATTGAGAGGACTAAGAAGAAGCAGAAAAGGAATTTAAATATCGGAAATAATAATATTTAATGACTCATAGTTGTTGCCATTTCATACAAGCAAGAATTGTTGTGTGGAGTATTGGGCATTTTTGAAATATTGCACAATCATGTAGAACATGATTGAAAATGTATATGAGCCGATTTTCCTGCAGAAATTAGTGGATTACATGATCCATATTAGTTAAAAAGAAGTAGTTACAAAATGGTCCCATGTAATGCAGGCATGGACCATGTTATTTTCAAGCAAGAGCTTATTGCTGACCAAGAAGTGTTCGTATTTTAACGACTGTATGCTTTAAGGCAACGTGTTTAATTCGTGTTTAATTTTCTGCTGATAATGCGCGGAGTAGTGACATAGAATAGTTTTGGGATTACTCTGATGTAATGCATGGCTGGAGTATATGGTTCTCACCTAGGACATCGCAATGTTAAAGGGAACACGTTTATTTCATACATTTGGGTTACTTTTGGACTAGTCGTAGTCCCTTATGGAGTATACTTTACAGGCGTGTGTGGAGTAGCCGCGATTTCTGCAGGGTAGTAACGTTCAGAGCAATGGCAGGCAAACCTATACCATTACGTTTTTCGGTTGTCAGTGTTATATTTATTCTCTTTCTGAGCAAGACTCGCTGTTGCCAGAGTAGAATTGTGTCTCATATACCCAATTTAAAAGGCAAATTAATTTAGATATGCAAATGGAAAAATGTCACAAAATCAGTCTTTTGCATCTTCAATATTTATTTGGTATGGGCAACTTTTCAAGCATAATAAGTTTTCAAATCGTTTATCTGTCAAAAGAATTCGACTTTTGCTACAATAAAGAAAATGTTGACAGGTCAATACAACTATTAAATATAATTTGCAAATGTAATTTGTTTGGTTATGTGCAGAAATATGTCGCCAGAACCATATTTCACTAAAAATGGGTAAAGGTCGACCATGCCCCATTTTAATTAGTTTTGCTTTAACTTCGTGATTTTGATGATGCACAATGTCATCTCACAAAGATTCTTATGCACTTTGATAAAATTTTTATACTTTTTTACAGTCATAAAAACGACCGTTGTGATTAAATAATATGAATTGAATGTGCGTTATATTTTTCATGCGTGTTAGAAATCAAATATTTTAGTTTGCTAAATAATTATCTGAAAATAAATTTAGTTTATATTCGAATTAAACAGATTTTCTTGCAGTTTGTTTATATAAGAAAACAAAAATTTTTGTTGAGGCGAAATTTTTTTTTGAGCAGCAAACAATAACACAGCCAACTTCTATGAATGCTCAAGCCAGAATGAGTAATATTGTTTAATTCTCGACAATATGTGTGTTTAACTACGTGTAAATAAGAGTATAACAAAGCGCCCATGGGCGGCATTTTGGCTGACTCTGGTTCAGAATGAGAAAACGTTCGAAGGAATGAAAGAAATATTTTGCTTTGCATACTCATGAAATCCCAATGATATCATCCCTACCATGCACTATGCAAAATTCGTTTTTTCAGTTTCGTTACCTTAGTCCTGCATGGAGTTGCCACTCATTGTATCGAAATGTTTTTTTTTTTTTTTTTTAACAATACAAACTCTACGAAGCTCTTAAGCTTGTCTGTAGAAACACCCAGGGTCAAAGCGGGAATCGAACCCGAACCTCCATATTGATAAGACTAATGCTTATGCACTAGACTACGGAGGCACCTCGTTGAAATCGTCACTCTAACAGAGTAGTCTAATTGAATAAAATTTGCGATGCCACCCTTCTTACAAATATTTTTCCTGGGAAGTCTGTTCAGTGAAATGAAAATAATTCTGCGCAATGGCAAGCCAAATGTCAAAACAGTAAATAAAAGAAGCAAATAGGAAAAACATATGACTAGCTAATTATAACGTTGTTTTTATCCAGCTGTGAAATGCTAAGATAAGTAAGATAAATTAACTAATTAAATATGTGTGAACACTAAATTCAATTGCTTAAATTATCCCTATTAAAAATGGTTCATTTGAACACAGTATAATATAAAAAAAATATTTAAAATAAGCAGCCTTAAGAAATGTTATGTACTTTAAAAAAGACAAGAGATTAGGAAATGAATACCCAAGTACGCAGTTTGACTTTATTTTGCGCCTAGATTGATGGTTGTATAGCCGCACTGTTGCCCAAAAATAATGCTGTCATACATTGTAGTCAGTTATTTAAATAATTCCTACATAAAAGTCCAGGGTGACTATTAGATGCAAATGGCGATGCAATCGGAATATTTATCGTGAGATATTCTATTCCAATAAAACAAAAAGCTTAGGAGATGCTTACGCTATCGCACGCGAAATATATCATGATAAGAAAGATACACCGCAATAATAACAGAACTAGAATAAAACAAACTAACGCGGTATGAAGCAAAAGCAACAGCGACAAATCGTGCAAGATTTAGCTGTCTAGTGCAAGCCATATGCTGCCAAGAGGAGTAATGGGAAAAAACGTTGGTTGCGATATGCATTGAAATTTCCATTTCCATATAATCCGTTCGATATAACGACATACAAGAATCCATTCCATTTATATTTTAGTTTAAAAATAATACGTAATGATTATACAAATTGTTGTAGACGCTACAAAACTATTGGATAGATATTCTTTAAAATTTCTTTAATTTATGTTTTGAACTCTACGACCATAAAAATTAAACAAAAATATAAATTAAGAACAGTCTATATATTATATTTCAAGTTCAAAGGTTCGTCTCTATGTTTACTTTAATTTAATTTAATTTAATTTAATTTAATTTCAAAAAGAAAAATTTTATAAAAAAAAAAAAATTCCAGTAGATGTTAACCGATGGTTAACGAAATATCGAAATATATAGAAAATGATCTTGAAATATAATATATAGATTGTTCTTAAAATAAAATAGGTTAAAAAATAAGTATTAAAAAAAAAAAGCAAAATATAAATTAAATTTTTTTTTAATATTATTTAAAATATTAATTAGAAATTCCAGTGAAAAGAAATTAAATCACGTTTGATGACTTAAGTGAATTAATTTTCAATAATAATAATTAAAAATTTAATTAAATACTTAGAAAACTCCTATAAAATTTGTAATAGCAAAAAAAAAAAATATTTCGATTCCATTCGAATGCTTTTTCAGAATTAATTTCTATTTGTCTAGTAATAATAAATAATTTTTTGTATAATAATAATAAATAATAATATATATTTGTATTTGTTGCTTCAATGAATTTAAACAATCAGATAATCATTTAAATAAAAATAAACCATAATTTTATGTATTTAATAGCAAAGAATTAATTAATTATTCATTCTAGTATTGAGCGCAAAAATTAATTAAAAATATAATTGATTTGATTACACATGTCCTTGAAAAAATATATTATTTTTTTTTTTTTTTTTTTTTTTGTCTTGGACCGGCACTCAGGGGATGACCCCTACACATGCGATGCATTGTGCTGGAACTAGGAAATTAGGTTATGGGAAGGAGGATAGAGGGAGTAGTGTTTATTGACATTTGATTTAAATCTTCCCAAGCTAAAAGTGACTTAACATGTTCAATTGCATCAATTGCATAGGTTCAATTGCATCAGTCTTAATTCTCATTAGTGCAAACACTAACTTATATCTAACTTATGAGTGCTGTATAATATATACAGAAGGCTACAGCGAAACTTCTCCATAAGTTCTCTATTGTATTCAGTATTAAATTCTCCACTGTCTTAGATCTATCTTACTTTTAGGAGCTGCTGTTTCATTAATAAGCCTACAGCAGGTATCACAAAAGTGTTACTATCATAGTATGCTTTGACTTTTTCCAACACATTGATTGGAAACTTCCTTAAAATTAGAACTTAAATCTAGTGAAGCAGGGATTGGGTGCTGCATGTACAAGGAGGATGGACGACTGACGCTAGGCTATTATTATTCGATAGAATAGTTTTTGAATTAACTTCAGAGAAAAGATTTGTGAGAAATAATGGTTGGTTCGTTGTAAATATTAGCCTTGATTTTTGGATAAACTGGTTTAATTAAAAAGAGTTAATTGAAATTAAAAAAGTAAAATTTTTTCTGTTTGAAGCTCCACATAAATATTTCCCAACAAACATACATCAAATAAAAAAATAATTAATTATTGATATTAATTGGTTTGCAGTTAAAAATCCTATCGAGCCTCTCGAAAACAAACGATTTCAGACCAATCTCAGACCATCGTCTTTTTTCCTGTAGGCACTGCAGGAACTTATTGTTCTGCATCTTCGGTACACAATTGACATGCATACCATAATCCGGGCTCACCATGCCTATGAGAGGTGTATTTCTGTTCACATTGCGCTTTATGCTTTTCGTTATGTCATGTCGGTGTCGTGACCTACCGTATAAGGACTATACGTTCTGAAAGTTAAGAACGCTTTTTATTAAGGTTTTTAAAAAGTCACTCGCGGACCATGAAGTCCAGGATTACCTGGTGGAGAGGATAATTACTATGCTTACCCTGACCTAACCTAAGAATCCAATTATTTCTTTAATTTTTATTAGAAAATATTTAATTAAAATTTCATTGTATTTGTGCTACTAACTGTTATACAAAAGAAATACATAAATAAATAAAAACCTATTTTTAAAGACTTTTAAAAACGTTTTCCCTTGTAGAATACAATAGAACTTTTAAGATTTTGTTTTTTTTTGTGGTTTCTTTACTTTTCATTCAAGTGTTCATAATGACATCAAAGTAAGTCTGAGAAACACCCAAATTCAATTAATTAATCCAGCATTTGTATTTATTCCACTTTTATTTGTGGCCCAAGAATTAAAGCGACAGCCACATGTACCTTCAAATAACAACTCTAATGAATGTTAAACAGAATGGTGGGAGAAATCTTTACACAACTTGTGAACATAAAAGCGTTCAATTGAAACAATTAAAAATTTCATATGAAATATGTACAGAGATTTAGGCATGCACAAGTATGTATCCCCGGTAGTGTAGTGAGTAGTGTGCTATATTATGAGTTTAGCGATTCTAGGTTTAGGATTCATAGTGGAGACTCGGGTCTTTAGCTCTAAATACAGCAAATCGACATAACCTCACATGTACAATTATTTAAAATTTTTACGTTATGAATTATATGAAAATTATATAATTAGATGCAGAGGCAATAAAAAGTCACGTGACGTTAGCGTCATATTAAAGCTTTTCTGGATAGCAACTCTTGGTGGAGGATTAAAGATTTTTTCCTTCATCAAATTACGAACATGCAGACGAAAGATCTGCTGATTAAAGCTGAATTCACCCACTGTTTCGGAACGAAATTTTTGTTCTGAAACATTTTTACTCTTTTTAAGAGATTGATCTGAAGTGATTCACCCACTTCGAACAACGAAGCTGCCATATGAAATATTTTTGGAAACGAGGCGTGGTAGTTTAACAATTAGGCAGCACAGTAGCAGATAATTCCAATTTGCTTGTTTTTTTTTGGCATCACATTCATATTTTTTATTTGTGTGAATGTATTTGGTTTCTTTTTTATTGTGTATTAAAGAAATTGTGTATTAAAAACAAAAAAAATCTTAAAGAAATAAAAATGGATTAACGCCAACTGCTTATGGCGCAAGATATGGCAGCTCAGTTCAACTTTGCATAAGAAATTTAAGAAGCTGACAACACAGTTTAAATGTTTCAGAACAAAAATTATAATTAAACCAATTCAGGTTCTGAAACGTGTTAACTCTCTTTCGCTCTCTCTCTCAAAAAGATAAACGTCAAACTACATATAAAAAAAATGTTTCAGAACAAACATTCCGTTCCGAAACAGTGGGTGAATTCAGCTTTAGTGCCTTCGTTCAGACATAGGGATAATATGATCCTTATATGCAGTATAGTATAGTATATTCCTAATAGGCCGAATTATATCTGATGGTATTAAAAACAATTGTGTTTTAAATTTTTTTAACAAACAAAGCAACACTTGTCATATGTATCGAATGTTTAACAAAAGTATTTAAATGTTTTAAAACAATAGTTTAGTTAGATATTTATATTGTAGATTTATATGTATATATATATGTATGTGTGTTTACAAAGGTATGTTATTTCAGTATGATTTCATAATATTTTTAAAATTCTCTATTTTTCAGATACGTAAATCTGCTTTAGTTCCACCGCCCCTCTCTCCTACTTTTTTTTTTGCTTTGTTTTGTTTTGTTTACTTAACAAATTTTATGCAATTTGATATAAAAATATAAAATTTTCACAAATGCTACTTGTTTATGAATATGACTCGTATCTGTGCTGTGTGACCGAGAGTGTGTTCAGTTTATGAATTGTGAGGGTGGTGTAGGATTGTGTGTGAGCATCTGTTCATTTGGTTAGAATTTTGGAAAATATCTCTGCGCGCACATGTGCATTTGCTAGCGTTACCCAACAAACATTTATATAATGTTAGGTGTTTTTGGCACTGATATATATAATAAAGCTGTGGTAATGCATGTAATACTTGTAATACTTGCACTATATACATTTGTAGGACTAACTGTAGTCAATTTATTATATTGCAATAACATAAGCTCAGCTCTCTGTTAGAATTTGTGAATAAAGTCAAGCAATATTAGGTGCTACACAATACCGACGAAAGAGGGCGTTCTGATGTGCCTGTGGATTGGATACGCCTTCGCCACTGAAACCCTGAAACGAGAACTCACACAAAGAGACACTAATGCACAGGAAATTATTGGTTTTATTATTTTTAAATTGAAGTATTTGTTTAAATTGAAATTTTGACAAGAATAACGTACGCTTCTTTTGAGGTAATATTGTTATTTTGGAGGACTCTATCAGCATACTCGTCATGGAGAGTAAAAATAAACACAAACGCAATCAGTAGAAAATAAATTTTCTTTCCATACAATTCACATAGTGACTACCGGATATGAGACGGTCATTTAAAAAAAAAACATTGTTTTGCCTCCTCGCAAATAATTATTTTTACATTATTAATATTTAAATCTGCTTCCAGCAAGATTTTAGGAAGCTACCAAAAAACTTAAATTCTTTTACTGACAATTTTAATTTTTATTCGCTAATTTAATTAAAATTACTACAAATATAGACTTCCGACCACACAAAGATTACAAAAATGTCAACGGATAATTTTTATAATCGTTTTTACAGCTCCTACAAATTGCTGCAAAGAGCTGCACACAAATATTAAACTCCATTGTTTATTGGGCGGCAATAAAATGCAACGTATACACATCCACCTACACACACACACGAACAAACAAAAAATTCACTTTTATGAAATAAAAATTCTTTTTAATTTTTCCATTCTTTTTCTACACTAACAAAATTAAGTAAATATTTACTTCGAAAACTGTTATACATCCGTTAGTTTTAGCAAAATTTTGATGCTGCTATTGCATCAACATTTTATATCAACATTTTTTTTTTTAATATAGAATTCTGTTTCTTTATCGTTTCAAAGGCAACTAACAACCGGCACTTGCAGTGATTTAATTTTTCTATTATCAGCATGGAATTCATAGCAGTGGGAGTTCATAAGAAGTAAATTCAACTTATAGAGTGTACAGTGGCAGGAGTATGAGCGGTAATAACGCTACGCAATTTCTTTTGGGATTTTTTTTGAAGAATCATTTCATTTGAAACAAATTTTATGCAATTTTTATCAAATTTTTCACCTTTTCATTTTGCAAAGATTCTTTGCAATACCATCTTAAATGGAAAGAACTCACGGTGTAAGAAAAACAAAACGTTTTTTTTTTTGGTTTTCGAATCAAGTATTTAAATAATAAATTTCATAGCTGCCGATCTCTTGATTATTAATGTGTTCAGTAACTTGGTCGTGCTTCTATGAATTTCTATCAGATGTATCTGTATAAGGAATCATGAAAAATTAATGGTTTAAGCGTTTCACTAAGGTATGTTTCTTGTGCGAAATTAGGGTATGCCGTTTGCTGTCGGCGCAAACACAAGATACTCGCTTCAAGATCTGGTCAGACCAAAAAATGTTTCCATTATATCTGTGCCGACAACGCTCTCTTGCTTGCATTTGAGCAATAAAATAGTGCTGAAGTAAAATAATAAATAAATTAGTTCTCCTCTAGATTCAAGAGTAAAACGTCAACAGAACACCTTAGACGCAGTAACTCTGATTTAAATTATATCGAGAAAAAAAAACTCGCAGCAGTAGAGTTGTGCAAGAATGAAGCTCTCTCTCTCTCTCCACACCATCCCTTTGCGACTACAGGGTGGGCTAAAAGAGACTGACTGACTCTCGCTGAATCATCATTGTGTGTCCCATTCTAAGAGCTGTAGGTGCATATTGCTGAAAACATATGCCAGGATTATTGATAATAACTGGACCTTAAAAATTTTTCACTATGGTCCGATATACCGTACCAGTGACGTTTACGTATTATGCAGCATTATTTTTCCTTGAAAATTGTTGCTGTTGTACTGCTTTGGGAATTGAGTTCACCAAATTCACAAAAATTGCTCATTTTCTTTTGCAACCAATCTCACGAACAATTTTTACACATTTTTGCATTGACTGTGACGACATAATAACATTTTATTAAATTGTCTATTAACTGCAAAAATGAAATAAAATAGAAAACTGTTAAAATCAAAAATTTCTAAGCATTTAAAATTAGTCAGGCAAAGTTCGCCCACCCTGTAGATTCGGTGCAATATATAATACTTATGTAGAGAACATTACTAGAGCAGTGGAAAAAAAAACATTGTGGAGTTTTTAAAAAAAATTTCCACTTTAATTTTAAGATTGAATGAAAAAATTTTATTTTAAAACAGGTCCTATGGTCTGGTTTTTAATAACTATCTATTTTTTGCAAGTAACTTCATCACAGTATGTGCAAATCCGTTTGTGGCAAGTGAAAAGTTTATACAACTTCTTTTTATAATCCTCAAAAACTATTATCGCAAAAATTTTTTTATGACTTTATACAAAAATAGAGCATCCTGCCTGACCGTTTACAAATACACACATATTGTGAAAAAAATCGTAAAAAAATTAACACATTGTTTAGCCATCTGTCCGTCTACCAACGTTTGCTGTTCGTGCAGTGCAGCAGTTGTTTTCTTTTTATTATAATCATTTCGCCCAACAGAGTTGGAAAAGTGATATTCTCAAATTGTTGGAAGTTAAGTTACATATTATAATGTTAGTTTTTAGTTAGGTTTTGGTAGAGAAACGTGATACGTTAAGATTTGGATACAAAGTGTTCTTAAAACATTTTATAACTTTGCCTGAAAAATAACTGCAAATTCGCTTTTACTGCATCTGCCCATCACTCTCATAAACAAACAATTTCTTTCAATAAGTCTGTTATAAAGAATTAATATCTGCACACTATAAAAAATTATTTCTTTGAACTGATTTAATATGCGATTAAATTTACGCAAAATTAACTGTGCCATTATAATTATGACCAAGTTATGACACGTTTATGGCTCATAACTGGAAAAAATTTAATTAAATATTTGAACTCACTCACAAAGAGAAAAAAGGATGCTGTAACAATTAAAATTTCTATAGAAGCAAATATCTTTCAACGGTAAATTGGAGTTAAGATATTTTTTAAATGAGACTGCTGAACAGATTTTTTAGATACACAAAAGAAATGTTCTTAAAAAATGGAATTAATCCATTTATTAAACGAAACTTGTGAAAACGGCCCCAAATATGTTTAGTATTTATTTTATTTTCTTTGCTTTTATGCAGTGTGCTATTTTTGAGGAATGCATATCATACATTCATATTTGTGTACATTGTGTGCAGTATATAAGTGTTGATATTTATGCTTGCATTATGGCTTACAGGATTTGTGTTTCCTGTTTTTCCAAAAATTTTTAGACTTTTTTCATTTGTTTTGTTGGTGTTTCTTTCCTCTTGCCCAACATTTTATATTTGCTGTTAAACTTTTTTAACGGCTACATGCCACTGATGGCTTATTTGTGCATTTCTTTTATGACATTTTACATGTAAATAAAGTGCTCACATACATACATACAGGCATATACATACACACACACACGTCAAAATAGAGAATTAGTTTAGAAAGAGACCACGGCATAGACATTTTTCAGTTAAGTTATAAATTGCTGTAGCGAGAAATAACAATACAAATAAAAACTTTTTATTCACACATTGACATCCATTCATACTCAAGACACAGTGGTACGAAGTG
Source organism: Dexiosoma caninum (assembly GCA_963924685.1). Classification (NCBI taxonomy): domain Eukaryota; kingdom Metazoa; phylum Arthropoda; class Insecta; order Diptera; family Tachinidae; genus Dexiosoma; species Dexiosoma caninum. The sequence goes on from OZ004727.1 coordinate 14,770,431, forward strand.
GAAGTTCTATTATAATACTAAGAGATAAAAAGAAGTAAGAAATAAATCAAACTGTGTTGATGTTTTTGTTCATTAAGATATGGAAAATCATCATGAACGGCTCATAAAGCACTTTATCAACATAATCGGCCTAGGGAGCAAGAAATTTGAAAAGTTATTGTTCGTTTTCGACTAATTTCACTATTCTCGATTCAAAACTATCAGCAAGACGAAGAAATGTGTGCACCGCAGGGATGTCATTCGACATGAGGCAACAGCTGAAGTTACGTCGAATGGCGAGAGCTATCGATCCATGCTAACTGATTTTTTTTTTTCCAAAAATCTCTCAGCTCAACATCAGCGACATTTGGTTCCAACAAGACATCACAACCTACCATACAGCGCGCCTAACAACCGATTTATTAAAAAATCAATTTCTTGACAACTTTATTTCCGTAAGAGGTGCTCTTCACTACACGCTCATTCGTGCGATTTAACGCCTTTGTATTGCATTTAATAAAGCTGCGTTAAGTCATACGTTTTCGACAACAAACCAGCAACTCTTGAAGTATTGGCAAGCAATATTCAATCCACCATTGACGCCATATGGCCAGATTTAGTGGAAAAAGTAGCGACAAATTTAACTGAGCGAATGGATCACGTACTCGTTGCAGCGGCAAACTTCTGCCAGCATTATATACTAGATCTTTCTAACAATATTTCTGTCTCGTGTTATCATTAATTTATCATGCACACAGAAAAAAATATACTAAAATTTTTTTCAAAGATCTGTGTTGTTGAATATGGCACAAAAAGTCAACAACACTTAGTATTTCCTTCAAAGTCAATGTGCATCAAAATTGCAACTTAAAAAAATGCATTGCTCGTTGAATCAATAAAAGTTTTGTTTGATTTTCACACAACTTTTAATTTAAAAATGTTTACAAAACAACAAAAATTGTTGTTGGAAATAAAATTTGAATCAACAATTTTTTTCTTTGGTTTTAAAATACTTCGTTATTGAATTAAAATGGAAATATTTTCATTCAACGACCCTAAAATTTTGTTTATCAAATATGCAAAAATCGTCATCACAGAAAATTCATGAAAATGATATTCGTATTTAAATATCAAAAACATTTTTTATTTGCGCACCTAAAAAACACCACACGGTAAAAAAAAAATTAAAAAAAATCAGTAAATTTCTTGATCGTTAACTTAATTAAAATTTTTTACGTTTGTCGTTTTGTAGTCTATTTAATAAAATCTTTAAGCTGTGATTTATTTCTCATTGTACTAATATGTTTACGTCCCTAGCAAAAAATAGAAATTACACTAAGTTGGCAATAGTTAGATTTGTGATCGTATGATTACATATCTTCCAACAGGGTGCTGATGGCGAGTAGTCAGCGTGTTGGCTCTGCAAACAGAAAGACCCAGGTTCGATTCCCAGCCGGGTCAAATCAGAAAAAAAATTTTTCTGAGTTTTCTGTGCTACAGCACCCTCCTTCGTCGGTATTTGAGCAATAAAACGTCGGCGAAGTAAAATAATAAATAAAATGGCTCCATTAGCTTAAAAATAATGCGTCAAAAAACATCAGAGACGCCGCAACTTTGCTTTATAATTTACACGCAACTGCAGAGTTGTGCAAGAATTAACCACTATCTTCCTACCACTTTCACCACCTGTCTATTTCTTCCCTATCCTTCTCTCTAGTTCCAGTGCAATGCATTGCATATGTAGGGGATAGCCCCTGAGCACTGGTCCAAGATAAAAAAAAAAAAAGAAAAAAAAAACAGGGACTTCGGAAATTTTACATTTGGTAACGGCCATTTTGTTATAGGCACATCTGTCAAATTAGTCATCAGTTATTCAGTCAATTTTGCCAAATCATCATGGCAACAAACACGTGCAAATAATAAACTGACCGTGGCAACTGATCCTAATTTTCATCGAAAAATCATCTGCAGCTATGAGGCCCATTTCTGGATGAATATGTACGTGAACATAAAAAATTGTCGAAAATAAAAGGCAAACAATTTAAAAATTCCCTGTTAAATGTTTTAATTTAGCCCAATATTTCCTCTTTTCTGTATATAGAAAAAAATAAATATATTTTTATTTTAATAAAGCCGTGCTTTCGTGCAAGTTAAATGTGCTGGCTGTCCACTAGCTGTGTATATTGCAAAAATTATAAATTTTTCCTAATTAAAGAGTTTTTCGTGAGCTTGATACTGTTTGTATATTTTTCTCATAACGGCTGTCCGGCTGCCTTGCTGTTCTTCATTTTACATTGGTTGCCACACCAGTGCTGCACATACGGCAATGTGGCATTTTTAAACGTTGAGGAAGTGACTACAACTACGACAACCCTCGATGAGAGTTCCTACTTTTAGATTAGAGTGTGAATCATTTCCAAATACATCATTAATGTGTGTGTGTACTTTGGCTAATATTGCCACATATTGGACGGCCCTTCTAACGAAAAGCGGATTTAACCAAATTTAAAAAAAAATTATGCAAAACAAAAGGACGGAATGAATATATATTGATGAAAATGAAAAACGATATTTATATATGAACTCATATTTAAACAGAATTAGTATAATAGACTGCAGGCTTAATTTCATTACAAAATTATTATCGTCATGTGCAAGAATTTCTCGAAAATTATTGACTGCTAGAGATAATTTAAAATAATAAGTTAACATCACTGAGTATGTGTTTTTAATATCAAATATTAAAACTATTTTGTGACTGCAGACGAAATGCGACTTCCTCAGGATTATGACAACAACATAGTTTTTAAACTTGCTGCCGGCATCAATGACTGTATTTCAAAATCGTTTCTTCTTTGGTAAATCATTTGAAATAATTGAACTTGAAAAATGTTAGCATTTGAGTGTGAGTGTGTGTGTGAGGGTTTGGGTTTGCGCTGCTGCAGTAAGTGTGCGGTTTTTAGTTTTGCATGTCACTTTGTTCATTTATTAGAAAAGAAATCCCTGCTTATGCGCTTTTTGGTGGGAGAGGGAGGGCAGTTATTAAACCGTTGGCGTCGGCGTTTAAAATAGTTAAACATGTGCATGTATGTGCATAAGAAAATTGTTCAACCAATCATTTCCATCCTTCTAAATACATCTGTATAATAATATAGAAGATGAACATTGCTCTTATTATGCGACAAATTAGTTCTCGCTGCGTCATCATTGAGTTCGGACGTTAGAATTTATTGTTTGTTTGAAAGTGCATATCAATTTGTGGCTTTTTATAGTGAGTTTTTAATTGTTGAAATTATAGAAAAATATCAATATTCGACAATATTTGATAAAAAATCGAAATAATAGTTAAATAAAAAGTGTCGAAAACTCAATATAAAATGTAGAAATATTTTATATATATGAAAATACATATATATACTTACATATATGTATGGTTAAAAATTTGTATCCATTTTTTGAAAAGTGGTTTTTTGTTGTTGCAAATTTTTGTTGGTTTCTTTATTTTGGCTTGCTTACTGCCCTTCTCAATGCAAAAACATGTGTGTGTGTGTGTGAATGATTGTCGTGCTTTATATTTTGAAGCAGCAACAGCCTTGATCTATTTGATTTTAATTTTTGGCTGGTTTGCTTTGCAGTATATATGTATGTATGTCTGTATGTAGTTTGTACATATAAATATGTATGACTGTTCATTGTGTTATAAATGAAGTTTGACAATAATTGGGATTATAACCGTCCTAGTGGCTGTTCTAATGATGATGTTATCTCAACTTGATAATGATGAGGGAAATGAAAGAATGAAGAGGAAGATAAATTTGATGTGCTTGTTATTGGGTTTTGAAAATGTAGTTGTTGCTGGTTGATTTTTGTATTTTAATTATTCAGTCCTCCTTTTATTTCTATTGTTTTATGATTGCAAAATAATTTTGGGAACAAAATTTTTTTCATTTTTTTGAAATAAACAGAAATATTGCAATTTTTTACTTCGGTTATTTAAAAAGCATAAGTTCATTTATTTGAAGACTAGAAGTTTCATTACCTTCAGAATATATTTTTCAGTTTCATTGTGTTTTTCACTTAAACATATTTTTTATGTAAAAGAACATTCAATCTCCACACACATGTTGTTTTGCATATGGATGCTGTGAGCAAACGGTGATTAGAGAAGCTTCCAATATTGATCTCTGATAAATAAAACGGTTTTCGGTACGGGCGTTATAATAAATGAAATGAGTAAAAAATCCTTTTTAGTGAAATTTAAGGTGATTATGTATAGTTTATAAATACAGTATATTTCGTTTATAGTCACTAACCATAGTTGCACGCAGAATGTGGACTATATCGCTAATGGGACTATAAGCCTAATTTTTATATAAGCCACTCAAACGCATATAAACAAATTTGCATATAATCAATTTATGTGAATATAAAAAATAACAGAGTTGCATTTATGTATACAAAATAGAGGTGGAAATTTCAATTCTGTATTTGTAGAATAAAATAGTTTGTTTTCATGTGCATATGAGTAGATGACAGTAGTATTAAAATATGTTTTTTGATGTTGTTGCATGTTGGTTTGTGGCATAACTAAAAAAAATTTAATGTGCCTATAACGCTAATTATTTGCACATATTTCGGTGTTTTCCAACCGCAGCTAGGTGCCTTTATGCCGAATGTGATTATATCGTAAAATGGACTATAACGTAAACTTTTTCTATGAAATTTGCAAATAGCGACAATAAATGCCGACAATATGAACTATATCCCTAATGTGATTATAAGCGGTAGTGACCATAAACGAAATGTACTGTACACACAAAAAACTAATTTTTACATTTGAATACAAAAAGCTGGATTCAAATAATTTTTTTTTGAATTTCCTGTGATAAAATTTTGAATTGTAACAAGGTTATAAATTTTTCACTCAATGAAAGAAATTTTGGTAGCATAAACTAATTTTATCAATATACAAGAAAATGTTAAATACAATCTACTTGTTAATTGAATAATATTCTTGTTGAGGATTTAGAAGAAGTTGAATAATATCTTAATTAAGTCAATAACATATGTTATTAACGACTTTAAATAATTTGAATAAAATAGTATACAAACCAATCCGCATGTTATTGTATATATTCAATAAACATATTTATGAAATCAATAAATATTTTTATTGAAATTAAGAAAAGATTCAATAAAAAATTATATTATATTTAATAAAAAATTTATTGAAAAGAAATGCCTTTTTGTTTTTTCTCATTAATAAATACTGAATAAATATACATACATATGCACATATGTATATTTAAAAAAAATTATTTAATTGTACAAGTAATCGAGACATGTTTGTAGGTACATACTATAAACATACATGAAATTATTATTATTTAACATTATTTGCTTATAAAAATATAAAATTACATATAACTACATAATTACATATACATATGTATGTAATTATAAGCAAACATTAAAATTATTATTATGGCTTGGTAATGACATACATACTATGTACATATGTACATGTCAACATTTTGATTCTGATTCTGATTTAAAATTTAATTTTTAATTGTATAAATTTTTGTAAATTTGTTATCTGTTTTCATTTCATAAAAGAATACTTGCAAAAAAGGAAAGAATAATTCATATATTGAAAACAAAAAATATCTTATATAAAATATCTACAGCCGTTAATATTCGGCACATTGGGTAATATATGTCCTCAAAATATACAAAAATTTGTTCTACATCTAAAGTACTGCCAATAATCAGTAATCTCGGCTGTATATTTAATTTCTACACCTTGAGCAAGTTTAATTTTATTTTAAGCTCTTCTTGAGAACAGGCCACTACAGCAAACGATTCCTGAGAGTCAGAAACTGAAAATTTTTTTCTTTTTTTCAACACCATTTTTATCTGTTACAATTTTCTGTTGTGGTGGAAACATGTAAGAAGGTTTTTGAAGTAAAAGTTACATAAAAACTGATTAGAATACATTAAAAGCCGGTTTTACATATTAAAATTTTTTTACCTTGATTACATAAATTTAAAGTTTTAAGTTGCTGCGATACAAATGCATTACAAATTTTTGTTAAAAGTAAGTAATTAATTCCAGTAATTAATTTCCATTTAAATGTAAAATCTGCGGCATCTTTATATTTCAATCCGAAGTCATATCGATATAATATAATATAAATTTGAACATCCGGAAAAAAGTTTAAAGTTAGAATGCTTACCAGTTGAAATCCTGACGGTTTAGAATACTCCGGCCAGTCAGACTTTGTCATTTGATTAAATCTATATTTTGATCACTTTCTCCAGTATATATCAAACTCATCGGCTGATACACTACAGCTTCGAAGATTTTCAACTACTAATTGCATTTCTGTTTCATCAACTATAATAGTTAAATATTATTTGTTGCTAAATATTGGCAATAAAATATAATATTTACGCGCACGCTCAACGATAAGGCACTTCAATTACTCAAACATCAAATGACATGCTTTGAAAAATCAAATTTAAAAACGACAGGCATGCATGCATACATACGTACATGTGCTTGCTTATACAAACATACTTCTACACATTCTTTGCATTGAAAAGAAACATTAACCGTTTCTTTTAATGTTGTTTGTGTGATTCTTATTTTAGTGCTAAAAATTATTGTATCCAAGGGAAAATTTCTTGAATAACTGTCGAAAACGATAAACTTACAAATTGTTATTTGATTTTGCAACATAAGTTATTAAATACAAGCAAATATTTAATAAAACGATTCTCAACTACTATTTATTGAGTACTATTTTGCAAGTCGCATTATTAACAATACTTTTATCAAGTCAAATAAAAGTGTTGTTAAAGTTGAGGATAATTTTCAACAACACGGCAGTATTAAAATAAAAATATATGTAATTATTTTTTTCTGTGTAACAAAAAAACCACACGGAGGTCTCTCATCTAGCCCGCGCAAAATTCTGTTAAAATATGAACACTTCCTTGAGAATTTAAATACCCATTAGCTTAATTTTCTATGGAAAAATTATATTTTTCAAAGTCAAAAACTTTTAAGGAAATTTTATAAAGAATATTAATTTTGTGTGGAAAACCAACACAAGTGTGGGATGAGGGTTAAATATTTTACGCCATTTGATTGCCGAACGATCTCACTGTGTACTACATTTCTATTGCATTCTATTGTATTGTATTTTAAAATGAAAAGTACAAAAAAAAAAAAGAATCAGAAAGGAAGTTTATTTAGGGTTTGTTGCAATTCAAGCATTAACACTTTAAATCATTCTTATTGTCCTTCTTTTTTTTTGCGCTGTGTTTTATAGTTTTTCAGAGGAATAAATTTATGACACATAAAGGAAATGGATATAGAGATTTTTTATTTTCTTTTATTTGCAAATAAAAATTCGCACATAAATAGTTCAGTTTATTATGATTAGAATGAAAGATTGGCTGACCCGCATTGAATGTTAAAGAAAATAAAAATCTTCTGTGGACAATTGCACTGGTACTTTTCAACATTTCCTTTACGCATACGACACAGGCGATAATCAAAAGTTTTATATTTTCATTTTAAAAATAAGACAAAATATTTTCAAATTTGACATGTTTCCATGCAACAATATTTTTAATTTCAATGAACTGTGTAATGTTGTTTTATGACCAATGAAATGTTATCTCAAAATAAATGGTGATGTATGAGACAGCAGGCCTGGCAAAGTGCTGTATTTCAAGATCTAGTAACAAAAAGTAGGCCCAAGTGAAGAGTGAAGAGCGGTATGTGGAATAGTTTGATATGATTATTGCGGAGTTTATTGCCATAGAAATTTTTGAAATATTTTCTTTGTTTTTTTGAAAGCGCTATGTTTGAAACGTAATGTTTATCTAGTCAAAGTCATATATCGTTACTTTAATATATAAAATCATATATGTGACGCGCAATATAGAAAGGGACCTAAGGGTAAAAACCGGATTTGTTCAGGAGAGCCTTTTTAAAGATTTAAATAAGTGTATCTTTGGTGTACCATCACTTTCATAAAACGCGCATATCTCTGGGAGGGAACACTTTTGGGGCATGGGATCGGTCTCAGATGTTGTCCACATAAAAAAAAAAAGTGAAAATTGCTTTTTTTTACCCTTAGGTCCCTTTCTCTATGCGCTGTCACATATATTTTTCTTAAAATCGAATTTTTTTTTCATATTTTGATATATAAAAATATATCCAATATCGAAAAATAAATGATGTGCTAAAATATCGAAACTTAGACACAGTGAAAGCTGTCATAAGCAACGTATTGTATATTAAAAAAAAAACTTTTTCAAAAATTCTGCCGAAATGCTCTAAAGTAAGTGAATACACTGTTTATAGCGGTATAATAACTTACAATAAGTTACCGTCTGTTTGGCTATAGAAAGTACTACCTTTTAGCGTCTCATCAGAACTTTGCTGGACTCCAACTAAAGCTTTAGTTCGTATGCTTGATTGGATACCCTCCGAACTTCTGTTAAGGCAGAGGTCTGTTTTGGTAGTAGAAAGTAAATGCAGTTAAAATCTGGCCCAGACAGAGACAAGAGGACCATAGATACTTTCGAGTCAACAGCGTTGCTTCTTATAATCTTCTTGATAGAACATTTGGATTCGAGATTCCGACTACGGACTCCTGGTCTTGCGATGCGGAGCTTTCTGACAATGACCTTGAGAAATGCTGGACAGAGTGGGCTGTGATATATTAATTAGGGGTCCTTTCGTATAGGCTGCCTGACCACTGCAGTGTATTTCATCACCATCACAGGGAGCTGTGAAATGCTTGTTGGATGGCCCGATTTTTTCTGAAGATCTTCAGATTTACCCTGACTATGGAGGTGCAATCAGGTCGCTCGGGGCGTCATTTCGACGTCGGTTCTTATCCATGATTGCCGGAGTTTTCTCAGGGAAATCTCAGCAGATGTATGATCACCGGATTTGAACGGGTTGTGGTATCACAATGAGTGTAAGTGGGACGTTTTCCTTCGGAGAACTTAATAAAACCTAACATAGCGTCTTATTGTTGACAAAAATCATTAATTTTAAGAGTGCAAATGCAATTGAATCCGTTTTGTTTTAGAAAAGTTCTCTCGTACAGAACAGCAACTGTACAGCAACTTTAATAAAGTATTTCTTCTACTACCGCACTGTAAGAAAACTATTAGTTAGGGCGTTTGATTTCTGTTATTTTCCCATATTGTTGTATACTTTATCAGCTACCAATTTTATTCAATAACTTTATTTCTCAAAGAAGATATTTCGCTTGAACCCCTTAAAAAAGGTATTGCTGTGCAGAATAATAAAACTTTGAATTAGTTTACACTTCTATATACAGGCAATACAATTTTAGTTTTACTTTCAAACTTAAAATATAATTAATCTTCTTGCTTTTTTATTTTTTTTTTTTTGTCAACTTTTAACTGTGATATAATAAAAGAGTAAAACTTTTCTTTAAACAAAACCACCAAATTACAATTAAGATTTTATCTTGGAAAAAAGTTCTAAAGTTTTAACAAATTTCTGACAAATTGATGTACGAAAAGGACTTGGAATTATGGTAGCAAAAATTATTGTGAAATTTATAGAGCAGTGCTTTATCTGTAACTACGAACTGGTGGAGTATTTTATTTTGTAACTATACACCTTGCTCTATTTATAAAAACTCCACCTGTAGTCACACACACGTTGACGGTGTGTGAAGGGAATGTTTAAGAAAATACTTCCGCAGAGCCTTTTTTTCAATTCAATCATGCTCGGTTTCATTTCCTGTCAGACTCCATCCCCAAATGATAAATGATGGCAATTTGACATGGTCAAAAGTGATAAGAAGGTAAATATGTCTAATGTTATGCAAACATTGCCACATTGTAAATAATATGGAATTAAACATTGTTCTACTGTAGGCAAACTCAACTTTGTGAGATGAACTATTGGCGGAGTAGTTAAGGCCTTGACTCTGAAACCACAAAATTTTGGGTTCAATTCCCCTGAAGTCAAAATTTTTTCTAATATGTCTACAGCAAAAGTGCTTCATTATTTAAGCAATAAAGTAATGCAAAGTAAAATAATTAAAAAAAACCATTCTACTTTAGGTTAAAAAAACTCTGCATTCACAAAACAGGCAACTGAACAAACAAGTCGTGTCTCTTTTCGCTCGCCTTTTACTAGTTCCAGTTTCAACGGGCCAATTGCATTAGATAATGATGCTTAAACAGAAGAAAAAACAATTTTAAAATTCTTCTCAAACAATTCATTGCTGTGTGTGTTATATTTTTCAAAATAAACAGTTTATAAATGAATCCTCATCTATTTTAATTAATCTTGTTCCCTCAAAACAATATAAAAATCATAAAATTTATTCAATTAAACTTCCTTTACCGGCGCGTAGCTCTGTGAGACCAACAAAATGCTTTTACGTAAATATTTTTAGAAACCCTAGAAATTTGAGATTTGAGTTTTTTTTTGTAGTATCTGAGAGAAAGCTATAATTTTTGATGGCTTATATTTGTTAAAGACTGAAAATCAATAGAATTCTGAATATAAATTAAAGCATGGTTTAATTTTTCTATTATCGGGTATGTAAACTGTAAACTGAATCGGCTAAAATTTTTCGTTTTTAAAACGAATACACATACTTAGGTCTACTGTAAATCGAATTCGCATCATTTTATTCGTTTTAAAATCGAGTAGATAAGTCCAACATTATCCCTTTCCAAAAATAATGTTGCTCACAATGTCAGCATTGTTGAGAAATATTGTAATTGTCTCAGTTTTATATCTCACTACAGATTATTCGAAATTCCTTCATTAGTAAATAGTTGTTAACGCTGACCATTTGGACCAAAAAAAATTTTTTTTGTAATCTCATTTATTTTTTTTTATTATTTATTTTTTTAATCTTTTTTATTTTAACAAAAATTTATATATTATATTTTAAGCTTAAAGTTTTGTTTTTATCTTTAATTGTTCTACTTTGATATTTCGTTAAGCGTCGGTTAACATTTTCAGGAAATTTTTATTATTTTTTATAATTTTTTTTTTATTTAAAAAAAAATTAAAATTTTTATTATTTGATAATTTTTCTAGTTTTTATTTTTATACATAGAATTACATTTAGAGACAGAACAAAATTTTTAGAACTATAAACATATAGGTTATTATTAAAAAAGATATAGACGAAAGATTTTTATTATTATTATTATTATCATTATTATTATTGTAATTATTGTTTTGAATATTTTATTATATGTAACATATTCGTAAAAATGTATTTTGGATTTGGTTCAAAAACAAAAATTTCAATACAAAATCGAATATTTATACCTATTTCAAATCCAGAATATATTTTTATGAATATGACTTTTAATATTTTTATGAATATGGCTGTTAATATTTTTATTTTGAATTTTCATTGACAAGAACTTTTCCTATATTGTGAATTTTTAAAAAAATTTTTTTATTATAAACAAAAACCAATTTTCCTGAAGAAGCTATACAAAGGAGTAGCGAAATATTGAAATAAATATAAAATATATAAAAAGACCTTAGGCTTAAAATAATTAGTGTTATTAATTTTTATTTTAAAAAAAATTTTAATTTTTATTATTTTTTAGAAAATTTTTTTTTTATTTAAAAACAAAATTTAATTTTTATAAAATTTTTTTTTTTTTTTTGTAAATTTTAATTTTTATTAGTATAAAACAAAAACAAAAATTTACCAAAAATTCAGCCTAGGGAAACACCCGATTATAGTAATAACAAAACATTGATCAAATAAAGAAAAAACTAACATATTTAATTTTTATAATTTTTTTTATAAATTTTTTTGTTTATTTTAAAAAAAAATTTAATTTTTATTATTTTTTATAAAATTTTTTTTGTTATTTTAAAAAAATTTTTAAAAATTGTATAAAAAATAATAAGAATTTTCTGAAGATGTTAACCGATGCTTAACGAAATATCAAAGTAAGACAAATAAACATAAAGAAGCTTAAAATATAATATACATATAAGTTGTTGTAATCTCATTTAGTTTTGGACTGGCGTGTTTCATTTTTGAAACTATAAAATTTTTATAATATTATTTATATAACGTAAAGTTGTACGGAATTCGCAAGTTTAAAAAAAAACTATTATTATTGCAAAGTCTTTGCTTAAGATTTTTTGTGTTGATACCATTCGTTAAGCGTAGCGTTAATATCGGATTCTCGTTAAAGCAGCTGTTTGTTATACCGGCCTTCGACTGTACTTATATATATATATATATATATTTATATAAATTATATAAAAATACATATTATGTAAGTATACATATGTTCAGAGATTTTAGCCACGCATGTAAAAAATGCACTGGTGTATCATTGCGGAAAAAATGTCTACATTGTAGTGAAATTATGCTTCTGCTCTAGCCCTATCTTCTAAGAAGTGAAAATAAATTCTAGCCCTTCCACGTATGGTAGTGCTTATAAAGTTTACTATTTTCAGTTTATAAATTTTCTACTCCATAACTCCCTAATTTTGGCTTTTAGAAACAATTTAATAACTTCATTAAGCTTCAATTTAAATTGCACAAAACTTCTCAATTAAGGAACAACTCAAATAATTATAATCGTAAATAGTTTCAGATATCGCCAGAACTTTCCTCAAATACATTGATATGATGTTTGATTACCAAAATAAATTTAAAAAAAAATCCCCAAAAATTTATTGAGCGTAAAACGACTAAGAAAAAGAAATAAAATTTTGAAATATTTTAAATCCATTTTAATCTTGTTTCATTCTTTAGTATTTTCTTGGTGATGGGTGGGTTGCTTTCTAGTCATGCTATTATGAGAACTCATTCTAGTTTTTGTTTTGTGGAGGGGTTTAAACGAATTTAAAGCTATTTTAGCAATTAATGATACGTGCATTTATTGTAGAAAAGCGAATACTACTTAATTAAACACAAGAACACTGACATACATATTTGTTTGCGAATTAAGCAGCAAAAACGAAACTAATAAAGTCATTGCTGGAAAATAAATGCGAGCACAATTGGAAAAGATGAAGGTAATTAGAAAAACTTATTTTCTGATGCAGATAATAATAAAATCTAGTGAAAGAAGAATGAAACAATTAAAACTGAATTTAGCCATTTATATTGTTACAGTGTGAGTGTCTCATTTCTTCTGTAGCGGTAATTTGGAAATAGTTTCAATTTAGTGGGAGGCTGGCGGGTAATATAGAGTTTGTATCTGTGTTGGGGTTGCATTGAATTTCTGTTTAATGTTTCAAATACGTATTGTTTGTTGAAATTAATCTCTTTAATGAGTTTATAAGATCAGTGAAATTCCAAGGAAGTTTGACTTGAGTATAATATTCAAATACCATTAAGGGAAATTCCAAGAACTTTAAACATATAGGTACATGTGGTAGAATATATAAAAGCTTAATGGAAATTGAAGATAACATTCAATTATTAATCTTTTTTGTAAGTGTAGCTGTGACACGTTTCTTATTATAAAATTTATTTTTGAAAAGTTGTGAAATTTAAGGATTTATAGGAGTTGCATGTTTTCCATTAAAAATATTTTACCTATGAGTTTTGTAAGGAATGGATATTAAAAACGTTCATGTGTGGCAAGTTTAATTGAAATCGAAAATTTTCAAAATTTTAATGGAAATGTGGGGTATATTAGATGCTTGATATTAAAAGGGATATGTAATTGCTCTAGCAAAATATTTCCGATAATGACAATATTCTTAGCTAACATAGCTAAATGTATTTTAAAATACATGGCGATGGCTGAGGTAGTTAGGATGCTGACAATAAAAATAAAGGTCCTAGTAAGTAAGTCTTAAAGAACACTTTGCATTTTGACGCCAAAAGTTTCAGTGGTGAAGGAATAGTCAGTGATTACTGAACAGTACCGGCTTTCGAGCGTACTCTTTCATCGGTACTGTGTACCATAATCGGTGTAGTAAAATAATTAAGCAAATAGGCTGCTAAACAAAGCTTTACGAAAATAAACTTAATGCGTCTCCTAGACTAAACAGGCGCTGCAACGGTGCTATAAAAACGAAAGCGTGCCAAAGCAGAGTTGTAAAAATATAGAAGCTTTCTGCTCTTTGTCTATACCTTTATCGCCTGTCATCTCTATTACTACCCCTATCCTAGTAGTAGGCCATCATGGTCTATTAGTATGGCTTCTGTTAAAAAAAAAAACTAAAAAATTAGTAACATTAAAAGATGGTAAGAAAAATTACTCTTTCCTTCTTGAAGTTGAATAATATACATATATTCACTAAAGCAGAAAGATTTGCTTTCTTTGGATTAGCATCAGTATATGAAATGCGTATATGTGTGTAGTTTTTGCTTCATGAAATTTGTATTGTGCTTAAGTAAGCAAAAGGATTCGTAATCACGACAAACTTAAATTAGAAATTCTTTCGAAATATTGAATATAACCTCACATTACAGATATGGTGATAAAAGTCATAGTAAAATAAAAGTAGATAAAGAAATGCTTCGAATTTGATTTTAACAGTACTAATTTTACGTATGTAAATCCAATTATAATTAAGAATAATTAAATAGTATTAGTCATGTCCTCAAACAGTTCTCATATCGTTTTATAATTTCTTTTCTGTTTTTTCTAACACGCTATAAGCTTCTTTCGGTTGTCTGCAGAAAACGCAAATCGTAATAAATGTTTTTCCAATACGGAAAAACCTACAGGTAAAACAACTAGCATGTATTTGGAAATGTAGTAGATGCTTTCAACTTCCCATAAATAGGCTCGCTGGCGTTTTTTTATATACTCGTATCGAACCATGTCATAAGAGCCCAAATACTTAATTTCTAAATAGATGTTTCTAGTAGAAATCGAATTTAAAACCCTCTAAACTGATAAACTACCTTCTACTGATGAACCCGTATATAAGAATTTAAAATTATAGCGAATTGAAAAGAAAAAGAAAAAATTTTTCTGGTATGTGGTTGTTGACAAAATAGTAAAAAATTTCAATTTTTGACAAAACTGGGTGGCGATGGTCGAAGTAGTCTGCACGTTGACTACAAAACGACAAACTTTCCTTGGTTCAACCCCAGTTTCAGACTCATAAAAACATCTCGCATTTTTTCTGATGTGCCTTTCTGTGGCTTTGTGTGTCAGTTGTAGTGGGAAGGTTTCAGTGGCGAAGGCATAGTCACTGGTCACTGAACAGTGGCGGCTTCAACTGTATCCAATCCATAGGCACATCAGACCGCTCTCCTTCGTCGGTATTGTAAGCCACCGGAGAAGTAAAATAATTACTAAAAATGGCTACTAAAAACCAAACTTTAAAATTTAATACGTTTCCTTGACATCAGAGACGCTACAACACTGCTGTAAAAACAAAAACATGCAAAAAAGCAATGTTGTAAGATAGTGAAGCTTCACCTCCTATCATTTCTCCAACTATCCCTTTCCTCTAGTTCCAGCACAATGCATCGCATGTGTAGGGGTCATCTCCTGAGTGCTGGTCCAAGATAAATAAAAAAAAAAAACGTCTAAAATTAAACTCTTTTAAAATTTTTATCTGAGATAACCACAATCTTTTTGTTGGCTGAAATATTATCTATGTAATATATCTATGTATTTAATAGTATAAAATATATTTTATTCAAATAAACCGTTCTAGGAATTTTTAACAATAAACAAAAACACTTATTTTGCGCGAATATCACCAAAAGGCACATTAAGGAAAAATAAAAGAATTTCATAGTCGTGTTCTGTTTTCTTAAGTTAACTTAGAAAATTATTTCTTCAACAGGAGAATGTTTAGAAGAAGTTTTTTTTTATTAAAATGATAAAAAAAAATTAACTGCCGTTTAAATACAGTTTTTTCTAAAAGGTGGGCGAAAAGAAATCATACGGGGCAAAAGTCATCACCCGATGTTCTTTTGCCGTAATTTTTTATTTTATAGAAAAACTTTGGTTCAGCTTCTGGCCGCCGCTAGATATGAAGAATATTCAAGCAGAACCGAAGTTTTTCATTAAAAAAAACATCGGGTGTTGACTTTTACCCCGGATGATTTCTTTTGGCCCACCTTGTATTTATGAAAGGTTTATTAGATAAATTTATTAGACAAAATGCAATTAATATAAAGGGTGGTTAAATTTCAAGGGCCGATGTTGATTTTGAATAAAACACAAACTATTTAGGAAATTATTGTAATTTTATTTTATTATGATATATTGGTATTACTCAATTATGTATGGAACAAAATATCGGCCAAATGGGCGCCGCGACCACGGCAACAGTGGATGATCAATTTTCGAAGAAAATCATCTTCAGTGATGAGGCATATTTTCACCTCATTGGATTCGTCAATAAACAGAATTGCCGCATTTGGGCGAATGAGAATCCAAGAGTGATTGTCGAAAAACCAATGCACCCACAAAGAGTGACTGTTTGGTGCGGTTTATGGGCTGGCGGCATCATCGGGCCGTATTTTTTCCAAAATGAGGCCGGTCAGGCAGTTACTGTGAATGGTGTTCGCTATCGTGAGATGATAACGAACTTTTTATGGCCCGAATTGGAAGATATGGATGTGGACGATATGTGGTTTCAGCAGGACGGTGCCACTTGCCACACAGCTAACGAAACAATGGCTCTTTTGCGCAGCAAATTCAATGGCCGTGTTATCTCACGTAATGGCGATGTCAATTGGCCGCCAAGATCATGTGATTTGACACCGTTGGACTTTTTTCTTTGGGGTTATTTGAAAGAAAAGGTGTACGTCAATAAGCCAGCAACAATTCAAGAGCTAAAGGATGAGATAATTCGGCACATTAACGGCATAGAACCTCTATTATGCCTCAGGGTCATCGAAAATTTGGACCATCGGATGGAGGTGTGCTGCCGTGGTCGCGGCGCCCATTTGGCCGATATTTTGTTCCATACATAATTGAGTAATACCAATATATCATAATAAAATAAAATTACAATAATTTCCTAAATAGTTTGTGTTTTATTCAAAATCAACATCGGCCCTTGAAATTTAACCACCCTTTACTTTATATAAATCGAAAAAAATTTCAAGAATACGGCGGTGGGAATTTAAAAATTGCCCTCATAACTTGAGCTTAAAGTTGTAGAAATTCTGAGCTTTTAGATAGAAATATGCTGGATATGTTTTTATAAAATATATTTAATGTTGCATAATTTTTTGAATTTATGAAACCTGAATTGATCGATTTGATCTCATTTGCAAAATCTCTATGCCTAGTTAAGGCCGCTTTAAACGATAAGATTTGTCGTACGTAAAATGTGAGAGAAAATAAAAGAGAAATTCCATCCGTATGTCAAAAAAAGAGAGTAAAAATCGGATGGTTGTTTTCTGTCGTTTACACCATTGGTATGGATAAAATCAAGTAAGATGAAAACATTCTCATTTAATTTAACTACAGCTGTTTGCTTGTTTTCCCCAGGGATGGAGTTCTTGTGCAATTGAATATTTTTTTTCAATAACCTTGAAAAATATTTTTAATACTGGTCAAAATTTTTAGTGTACTATTGGAAAATATACGTATATTTTTATAAAATTGTGCGGTCGTGGTCTAAAATGTACATTTTGTTTTTATAATTGGTATAAATTTATGAAAGCAGTTTTCCCTCCCTGGCTTTCTCACATTTGTTTACATAAAAATGCATCCCTGATCTAATGGTTGGTGCGTTGGTTTTTGAAAAATTTTAAGAAATCAAGACAGCCATACGACTGTCAAATTTTCATACGTATTTTCTCTCAAAATCTTATAGTTTCATTATATATTACGTTTACAAGATACGACTTGTGCTCTTCTACACAAAAATTTGGCATGTCGTACGACATGTGGGACAATGTAAAGCACCCTTTAGAGGGCTAAAAGTTGGTACCAATATTATTTTTATTATTTTTTACGTGGCTCTGAGAATACAACGTAACTCTTTAGTGCTATGCGAAATTTAAAATCTGCTACCGCACTCTATGTAGGCATGGTGGACTCCAGACTCCAACGGAACTTTGAATTACTCTAACTTACCTGATGCATATCGAACGATGTAACTTCTTCCCAATGCGAAAGTTTAACAACTAAATTGAAAGAAAAAGACTTCCAAACGGTGTCGAAAAATTCATGAAAAAATTTACCTCAATTTTAAGGCACTGCTGTTCTCTTCCAAAAAGGAGATGTTATAATTATTATAAATTATTAGAGAAAAGTGCAAAGTTCTGCGAGACTCGTAAACCATTTCAAAAAAAAAAAAAAAGTTAACAAAAATATAATTTTAGCGTATGTCAGCAGTAATGTAGGTAAGTCCTACTCAAAGGGAAGTGAAAAGTTTTTCTAATTTGATATAAAAGAAAGAAAAAAAAAAACAATTAATGTGTGTCAAATTACTCATACGCTGTGGTATGCGAAATGCACATGATCTCTTTAACACCGCATACCTTAACATACACATGGAATTTTCAACGATAGAAAAACAAATCCTCAAACACATTTTTAATGTAATAAATTAAAAAATAATTTTTGAATACGGTGGATGTGGTTTATTTTACTTTCGTTTGTTTTACTTTCATCAATGGCGGTATTACTTTGCTGAGCGCTCACGAATATGACGCATCTCGGGGGGTGGTACATCTTGATTGATGCGTTACATGGAAGTTTCATATATAAAATAGACATCACAGCGACAGAAGTAGAATTAAAACACATTTTCTATTACATGTTATATTGGCTGATTGGTAGAAGTTTATCTCCCAGCATGTTGTTTTCATTTCCAAAACCTGTTTGGCTGTTTTTTTTTTTCACTGATTCACTGATGAATGGATGAAATATTTTAATTTTAATGAGGAATTTTTAATGACGCATTTTAGCCAATATACGTGAATATTTATAAAACTTACTTTCATTTTATGTATTGCAGTAACTCTTGAAAAGTACTGCACTGCAATTTCAGTTAAGAAATAAACCAAAATGTTATATTATTTTCTTAACACAGCTTTATTATTGTTTTTTAATTACTTTCAATTTATTTCTTATTTTATAACTAAATATTATTTATTTTAAATACATTAGTTTTCATTATTCATATATTTCGTTCTAAAATTTAGTTTATTATATTCTTATAATTTGTTAGATAAAAACTACTTTAATTTAAGAAGTTTTTTTTCCACTTCCACAGGGAATACACTTTTCTCATGTCATATCATTTAGTACAAGTTACTCTTTGGATAAAAAACAATTAATATTTCTAGCTTTCTTTTTTGTTAAAATATCTATTCAAATATAAACTAGAGATTTTAGTTATAAATAATTAGTCTACAAGTATGAGATAATTTCAAGTTATTATTTATACGGTCATTTGCCATCCTGTAAATAAGAAATAATTTTTTAAATTAATTTATATACAATTAACAATTATTTAAATGCTTTGAATATGTATGATTCCAATTTATAAATTCTTAGGGTTTTAGTAAATTTATTAATTGCCAATTTGCTATTAATAAACTATTGATTTTATTCTATTTTTCCTTTTATATTTATTTTTATTGTTTATAAATGGTTTTCAATTTAAAAATTAGTGGCATTTTGCTTAAGATTTTAATTTTAACTAATTTTTAAGTCTTTTTTGTTGTAGATTTAGTACAGATTTAATAGTAAAATTATTTCTTATATTAAAAATTCTAGCTGTAATTACATGTTAAATATTTACTTCATTTATTTACAAAACTATTTTATTATTTATTTAAATAGGATATGAATTGTTATTTCTAGATAGTTTTTCTCTTCATATATTAAAATAGCCATATATTTACATGTTGAGACAACTTATTGAATTATAAAGTTTAAAGATTAATATTCCCTGCGGTATTCATAAAGAAAAGTTTTTAATTTGCAAATAGTTTAATGGAAAAATTCAATTTTTAAAACTTTTTGTAAACGAGAATTATTTTTATGAATACGGCAGTTAATTTGAGTTCAATAACAAGTTTCATAACGCAATAATAAATAAAATCTTTGATATTGGACGTTCTTTTAAAGATTGTCGTTATGTCGCATGAATGATTTGTAAGTAGTAGTTCATTAATTGATATGTCATTTAATTTCGCATTTTGCATGATCAAGAAAACTTGATTATCTTGAATTCTATGGCCTTACAGAATATCCCATCTCACTTCCCCATTAGCTGTTTTGATTACATCAAGGATTATAGACATGCAAAGTTTAGCAATCAAGTAAAACCCAGTCTAAAACACTGCATTCAGTGAACAGGTTTACTATAACCACCCCGTTGTATTGAGCTATCACGTAAGGAATCCAGATGACAGTGGTGCCAATCTGGCGACATGAGGAGAATAGCGTATCCTGGTATTGCCTAAACAAGTATTGCCGCTTTGCTGTCGAATAAAATGTGTTTTTTTAAAGCGCATTTCTTTCGCTCAGCATTCGACCTGATTTCCTTACAGGCAATGTTTCAGCCTAAAATTGCCGCATATATAAAGCTTGAGAAATATTTGTAGAAAACCCCAAAAAACACTGTTTTTTGTAAATAATTAGATAATATTGCTAGGTTAGAAAGCAGGTGACCAAGATGGGAGGAAACAAGTTGCACCGCAGGTTTCGTTTTATTACCTCGTAGAATCCTGAGGATGTTACAGCCACACTTCGCCGTTCACGTACCTCACTAAGTCCGTCCGATTCCACCGGGAATGCAGTCCCAAGTTGTCAAAAAGAGGCGCCCCAAGGAATCTCAGCCTCGACATACTCATAGAGCAAATACACTGATGTAACTATTCCTCGGAACTCACACAAGGGAAACGGTACAAAAATCACGCTGGACCGCAGACCCCGACACTCACTAACAACACGAGAACTTCGGCCTTGAATGCTTCGGCCGCCTGACTATCGGCAAGAATAGCAACAGTACCCTTAACGCACCGCTTCTCAGTATCAGGCAATCCCGCCAGATAGTCAAAACCCCCGCCTGGAAGACACTGGATGTATCTGGAAGCCCGTAGGAAACAGAAACTCCCAGATCATGGGAAATAAAAGTAAAAACGGAAATAATAATTTATTGAAAACCCACCGAACTTTTATGAAGATAAAGACCTGTTTCAAATCAAAAATATTTTTAAATTTACAATAAAAAAAAAATGGGTACAGAATTTAGTGCTTATGATTTTCTGGTCAAATATTTCCCAAGTCTGAACGTAGCTTAAGACGCTACTATTGCTGAACCTCAGAGGCATTCAATGCCGCTGGATAAATATCATAATTTTATTAGTGGGATAAGCGAAGCTTTCTTATTCAGAAAATGTAGCTCAAGAAGCGGCCATTTAAAGTTGTGCGCATCATTTTATTGTTTTTTTTTTGTATTACGATGACTCTATTTTTTTTTTACAAAGAGTCCCATTTTTTTAAATTTAAATGCTGCGAAATGATTTGATATCAATAAAATTTTTTCAGTTGCTTGAAAGTGCTGTCTATAGGTATATCATTATTGAATAAATCGCAAATCAGGCTGAATTTTATAAATATGCGTAGACGTGGTCTCTAAAAAAAAAAATCACAAAAGAAAAGGCGAAATCATGCAATCACGCTGACTTGTTCATATCACCTCTACGTGGCGATGGCTGAAGTAGTCTGCACGTTGACTACAAAACCAAAACAGATTTGGGTTCAACCCCAGTTTCAGACTAAAATTTTAAAATAAAAATAAACATCTCGCATTTTTCTGATGTGCATCAAAATTAATCTGAGAACGCTGAAGAATTCCACTAAAACTCACCTTCGAAATGGAATACAATACGAACTTCTTGAGGCATTATTACGAGTTATAAATTAGATGAATGTAAGTAGCACATGTTGCGCTTATTTTGTACCTTCGCAAGAAGATGTTGAATAAATTTAATTCCCATATAATGTGTTCCAAATAAGAAGACAATGACAATGACATGGGGGCTTTTTCCAATTTTGGCGAATTTTAGCGATTCGGAACAGGTTTCTTCTTTTAATTTATAAATAACATTTTTAATAATTTAAAAAATATATATTTTATCATCTTTGAGGGTGGCGATGGCACGATGGATGGTAGTCTGCACGTTGACTACACAACCAAAAAACAGACCTGGGTTCAACCCCAGTTTCAGACAAAAAAAAAAATTTTAAAATAAAAATAAACATCTCGCATTTTTCTGATGTGCATTATTGTGTCTTTGTGTGTCAGTTGTTGTCGGAAGGTTTCAGTGGCGAAGGCATAGCCTCTGGCCACTGAACAATACCGGCTTCAGTTGATAGCAATCCACAATCACATCAGAACGCCCTCCTTCGTCGGTATTGTGTAACACCGGCGAAGTACACTAATAATAAAAAAGGCTACTAAACCGAAGCTTCAACACTGCTATAAACAAAGAACGTTCGAAAGCAGAGCTGCAAAAATAATTAATTAAGCTTCACCTCCTGTCGTTTCTCTAACTATTCCTTTCCTATATTTCCTATATTTCCTATATTAACATGGCCTGAAATTGCTCATGCATAATGTCCAATATGACATTAGATATACATATCTCGCATAGCTCTGTTCTATTGAAACTTCAAGTCGTTGGTATCCATTTTATGCAATACTTTTCAAAAACTAGTTGCTCTTACTCAAGTCATATGTTTCCTCGACGTTGTTCGACTATGTCCATGTTTATTAAACCAATGGCCTCAAATGTATCTAATATACTAAGAATAAAGTATTGTGATTACGAACACTATATAAATGTTTGAAGTATATGTTACTTCGCCCAAACCAAACAGCTGTATTATATTTTACATTTATTATAGAACAATGTATTCGACAATGTTTGCAATTTGTTAGCAATCTGACGGCCATCAACTGCCAATAAACATTTAGTTCACAACAATTAGTTCATAATTCCGAGTGTACTAATTTAACGTGTAATTAATTCTGAGACATTATTCAAAGATCGTGTTAAGGTTTAGGTTAGGTTAGTTGACGAACCCTCCACGAAGGAGCATGCCCCGGGCAGAGCTTAAGCCCATTATGATACCACAAGTAGAGACACCCAGTGTCTAGCCGGGAATCATAAACTGGGCTGCCCCGAGGCACACGTTAAGTTAAGGCTTAGTTTTGATAAATATTTGGAGTGGCACACGTCCTACCAGGGCAAATGCGTTAAAAGAAAATTTGTCGATAAATTTTATGGAATTTAAAAAATTTTTAGTGGCCATTAAATTTTGTTATTTTTGTATTTTGTTTGAAGCTTTAAATTGATTTTTAGGAGAGTGATGGCTCTCTTTTGTTTAATAGGGACAGAGTTCTATACACATTTTTATTGTGACTTGTGAAATTTTATGGAATTTTTTATGTAACAGTTCTCGACTTTCCTTAAACCCGTCAGTCAGCAACTTTATTGGATTTAAATCATTCATGCATTCATGTACATTAGCATGTACAATTTAAAGAAAAACATAGTAAAATCATTCAAATCTTTAAATGCAACACTTTTCTAATTATATTTTTTTTTATTTAAAATATTTTTCAGTTTCTTCCTGTATTTCACTGGATTTTCTGTCAGTTTTCCATTTTGGCTTCAAAGACTGGGGCGAATATCTTAAAACCTTGGCTAATTTAGTAAATAATTTTAACAATCTATTTTTTTAAGCTTTAAGGTTTTTTCTCTTTTTATTTATTATTTTTATATTTATTTTCGATATTTCGTTAACCTTCGGTTAACATCTTCAGGAAGTTTTTTTTTTTTTTTTTTTTTTTAAATAATAAATAAAAAGAGAAAAAACCTTAAAGCTTAAAAAAATAGATTGTTAAAATAATAAAAAAGGTTAAAAAAAGTATTAAGAAAAATTAGTAAATAATTATTCAAGAAAGTAAAAGTTTTAACAAACTAAACATTTTATGAAGTACTGCGGCCAAATTACGGCAATCGATTCGCATCGAGATTTCAAATAAAATTGTATTAGAATGTTTAAGTATTTCGCTGGTTATCGAATGCCATAATTTGGCCTCTGTTTACTCGCTTCTTATACTTATTCCAGTTTTAGAAAATGTTTATGAATAAAATTTTGGTGTGAGTAAAATTAATGCAACATATTGTATAGATTAATGTATTTCATTAGCATTTCATAAATCGTTGCTAAATTAACATCAGTAGTTTTTAGTAAATTTTAATTAAAATAGCATACAAATTAAATTTTTGTTTTAACAATCATATCCCTCATCGTTATTCAGTTTTGTTCAGCTATCGAAATTTCTCGTAAACCTGGCATTGCAAAAGTTAATAACAAAAGAAACTGCATGCAGAGCAAAATATTTTTTACATTTAACATTTAATGATCAGTTTTTTAGCGGCAAAAAATGTTGTCAATGTCAATATCACACATACACACACACACAGACACACACATACATACAAAACGTACTTAATAAATTTAACACTGAAAAAAGTTATTTACACATGCAATCACACAACCATACCTGCTCGTCTTATAAATTCAAAAAGAACATATACAACATGTTTAAACGCACACACTAGCAATAATGCACTCACACTTTCACCAACATCATGGCAGATACTTTCGAAAGTTGTTCTTTCGTTTTTCTTTGCAAAATTTTAGTGTTCTTTTTTATTCTCAGAGGAAAACAACCGCAGAGAAAGGAGGAAGTTTCTTTATGTTTATGTATTTGGTTTTTTTTTTCTCTATGTTTTTCGTTTCTGCTCATGTTGTGCAAACAATATTTTACTTAAGCGCCTAAAAATTTAACTACAATCGTTGCTGCTGCTGCTGCTGCAGTGCTGGTAAAAATAAATATAAAATTACATTGTGCAACAACTCAGACACAACTTTCGGGCACCCGCTGTGTCATTAAACAATCCTTAATAGCCATGATGTTAATATTATCATCCAGGTCAGTGGATGAATTACATGACGTTGTTGTTGTGGATGGTGCTGCCGAGGGCAGTGAGTGCGAACCTAAAAGTAGGCCAACACCAGTTGTAGAGCCGGGCGTACTGCCACTGCCACTTAAAGCCGAAGTTGTTTGCGATGTTAACATCATGGTTGAGGGTGAAGGATGACCCGTATAATGGCCGTGATTGCTGCGACCACCCAACGTATTATGGTGATGAAGTGTACTGTGATGAGGATTGACTCGTCCCATGCCGCCCACCACATTACCAGCATTTGCTGACGTTGTGAGGGAGGGGGAGCAGGTGGCTGAGGTATGGTGTAAACTTGACATGGCTGTGCCACTGCTGCTGTTAATAAGACTATTTAATATGTAGCCACCGCCCGTCCCGAGGCCGGGTGGCAAAGTTCCAACACCACTGGTATGCAGCTGTTGTTGCAAGTGATTGCTGGCTGCAATAGTTGATGTTGAAGCTAGAGATGTAGGCGAACCAATTAAGTTGCCTACATCACGCATTATACCCCCACCCCCACCACCGCCACCAACGACTCCAGCTCGAGCTGCTGTTGTTGCATGTAACAGTGCTGTACCGGATGCTGTAACTGCCGTTGCTGAACTAGTTGCTGTGGGTGACAGCATTGAGGCGGATGCCATCAGATGAGTGCGTGTGTTGATTTGATTAAATTGCAGGGGTATACTAACTGCAGGCTCATTAACACCAGCACCACACCCCGCTGCAGCCTGCTGCATCATGCTTGTTTCGTAACTTTTGTTATGTTGCTGTTTAATAAAGATGGCAACGAAAAAACAACGGGATATCAGCAAATGGTTTTTCAGCAGTAATTGTACATTTGTTGTTATTGTCGGAAGAAATGTTGTTGTTCATGTTGATGTTGATGACGGCCATGTTGATCGTAACCATGTTGTATGCGAAATAATGTTCAGTTTATTCCATTTGCAGACAGTGAAATGCATTTAATTTAGCAGCGAATTGATGTTGTTTAATGCACGATATGGAAAGGAAGGAAACATGAAAATAGAATTAAGAATAAAAGTTATATATTTTCTTTTGTTTATGGTTCAAATAAATTTGCTAATTGTTGTCTTTCGTTTTATACGTTTCTTTAGTCAAATACCAAAATAAATGTTACGCGCTGGTGTGCGTGGAAAGCTGCTATAAGCGGATAGCTTTAGAGGAAGGCCAAAATTTATCTCAATGGATTGTCTTGCCAGCAAATCTTTGTTCTTTTTATATTTTATACCATACAATTGAATCTTTTAGTGTGAAAAGCTTCAGATACTTCTTGTTTAGAGAGTATTAAACAAAGACAGGAACTTGAGAATACATGACATATTAAGAAAAAAAAAACATTAAACAACCTCCTCATGAAAACACATAAAATTGCCATTTGAGCAATTGTGCACATATGCGGGCCTTGTATCGTGAAGCCTACTTTTATGCTGTTACGCAACTATCAACAGTTTGTGTGTCAATTTGTTAGAAACGTCAATATAAAAATCAATGCAATAAGAATATGAATGGGAAGAATAGTGTGTATGGAAGACATGGTTCGTTGATTATAAAATTTTGCACAAATTCAAAAATATGAAAAGAAGGGCAAATGTTCGCCATTGAAATATATATGGACGACCAAATTATTGAAATGTGCAATACCATCACTTTGTACAAGTGACTACAAATAATAAACACCGAATCATATTCTGGTAGACTGCGTGACTTTATGCCATAGAAGATATATGTAGGTAGATGGTCATTTTGGTAAGCACCTTTTTGCCAGCAAATATTATGGTGTGATACATACATACATATCGAGAGCTCGGTTCTCACTTTGAATGCAGTCATTTTAGAGAACTTAATTTAAAGAAGGGAACTTGGCCTTATTTCCATATTAATATTTTTGTTTATAAATATTTATTCATCTATACATTAGTAATATGTAAAACGGTACGATATTTTGCTCGCATTAAAAATCCTTCATCAATTTTTTGTATATTCTTTCGTATTTCTCAAGATGATATCTAAACTACAGAAACTCGTATAGCGGCTCATGAACCCCTACATAAAAATTAATTTTGTTTTTATTAATTCTGGGCCAATGTAAAAATATTTGCTTTTGAAAAACTTACAATTTAAATTATATCTTTTATAGAAGAGTTTTTATTCAGTACTGGGTTAAATTAGACATTGACTGTTTCAACAGAATAGAATGAAGTACGTAAATAAACCGAATGTAATGATGAACACAAATCAGAAAAGATACAGGCTGTCTGGTGGCAAATTTATATTTTTAAATACGATTATTTCAAAAAGTAATAAACGGCGCGGAGGGAGAGCGATTATTCATGAAATTTTAAAATAGAAACTGAAGGATCTGTTTGATATACTCTTTAAAAAATAAAATCCGCATTTCCATTCTATCGTTCAATGCTCTTAATAAAACTTTGTGTCAATTATTACATTTTTTATTTAAGTTTGAAAATATAAATCTGCTAC
Source organism: Dexiosoma caninum (assembly GCA_963924685.1). Taxonomy (NCBI): domain Eukaryota; kingdom Metazoa; phylum Arthropoda; class Insecta; order Diptera; family Tachinidae; genus Dexiosoma; species Dexiosoma caninum. Next base: position 14,797,898 of record OZ004727.1, read on the forward strand.
CAGACACCCTGTATTAACATTAGGCCTTTTTGGAAGAAAAAATTTATCTCAAATTGCCCTCAGCAAGCCCCTTCATTTATATTTATTTATCTATTTTATGGGGGTATTTAGGAATATTTTTTTTTTGCTTTTTCTATCAGACAAGGTAGTGAATAAATAAATTTACGCTGTAAATAAACTGTAATATATGTACGTAAATGTGGCCTAAATGCTAGGCCAACAGAAAGATTGATGACAACTATTAGTGAATTAAAAAAGAACAAAACACAGCATACATTAGGGATGATGAATCCCTTTATACCAGGCGGTTAGCTCAAATACTTCGAATTTCCTTAAGATCTGCTGGCATTTTTTTGTTTTCGAAATAAAGTTTAAAAAAAGTTTCTGGCTCTTATTTTTCTAAACTTGCATTTGTGATGCCATTTGCGTTGTTTAAAAAAGACAATTAAAATTATGAATTTGGTCAAGACGATGAAAAATTGATATACGGATGGACGGACAAAATTTAAAATAAAAATTTTTAAAATAAATAGTGAACCCACAACAACATATTCGTAAAAGCATTTTTTTCACTTAAAAATACCACTGCTTTAAAATTCTATTATGCTGTACGTAGAATAAAGATGTCCCAGGTGGCATATACTTTACTTTTGATTTTCATGATAATCATACTCCTTCCATATTAATGCTTTTTAACAACGAGATATTTTCACTTAATTTCATCCATAATAATAAATATAATAATAATAATTAATGCACAGAAAAAACTACATATTAAAAAATGGGACCATAGTTTAGTTTTTCTAACTTTTCAGACTAAAATTTTAAAATAAAAATAAACATCTCGCATTTTTCTGATGTGCATTAGTGTGTCTTTGCGAGTCAACTGTTGTCGGAAGGTTTCAGTGGCGAAGGCATATTCACTGGTCACTGAACAATACCGGAACAGCTAATAGCAATCCACAATTACAACAGGACGCCCTCCTTCGTCGGTATTGCGTAGCACCGCCGAAGTAAAATAATAATAAAAATGGCTATTAAACCGAAGCTTCAGAACTGCTACGAGTATAAACAAAGAACGTGCGAAAGCAGAGCTGTAAAATATAGTTTCAGCACAATGCCTCGCATGTGTAGGAGTCATCTCCTGAGTGCTGGTCCCAAATAAAAAAAAAAAAAATATATTTATTATTTTTTGCACCGTGAACGCTTGTATTTTCTTACTTCAGCCTGTGCAAAATTATTCGGCCATTGCGATTTTAATTTCTATTAATATTATCAATACTGAACAAGATTGTGGCGATGGTCGAAGTAGTCTGCACGTTGACTACAAAACGAAAAATTTTCCTGGGTTCAACACCAGTTTCAGACACATAAAAACATGTCGCATTTTTTCTGATGTGCATTTGTGTGACTTTGTGTCAGTTGTTGTCGGAAAGTTTCAGTGGTGAAGGCATAGTCACAGGTCACTGAACAGTAACGGCTTCAGCTGGTATCCAATCCACAGGCAGTCACATCAGAAGGCCCTCCTTCGTCGGTATTGTGTAGCACCGGAGAAGTAAAATAATTACTAAAAATGGCTACTAAAAATGAAGCTTCAAAATTTAATACGCCTCCTTGCCATCAGAGGCGCTACAGCAATGCTATTAAAAAAAAAATAACGGGCAAAAAGCAGTGTTTCATTTCTCCTACTATTTCATTCCTCTAATGCCAACACAATACACCGCATGTGTAGGGGTCATCTCCTGAGTGCTGGGATTAGATAAAAATAAAGGGTTTATCTCATACACTCAATTTGTACATTACTGGACGTTACTGTGGTTTTTCATATGGTGCGCTCAATTTCTATATTACTGAACTGTATTTTTTAACTAATTTATTGTGCTTAGCGTTACGTTTTAAGATGTCTATTGATTAATTTACTGAATTTTGTCTTCAGTTCTTATAAATGTGTGTTCGGCAAAGATTTTTTTAATTTTAAAATCCGATTAAACCTTTAGTACGCTGCTAGAAAAAGTTCGTTTTTAATATGCTTAATATTCGATTTCTGAATGCCACTTTAAAGGGGCTTGGTAAATGTGGATAGCCAGTATTCAGTTTGACAATTACTGAACTTTGCGTTCAACTAGTTTTTAGTTTTTTCTGTGTAATAATAATGATAATAATAATTATAATTTTACAAAATTATTTATCCCTAAGGCCTCTTGTTTTTTTTATATTTGTTTTTTATATTTTTATTTTTTTTATATTTATTTTTGGATATTTCACTACTCCTTAGCGTAGCTTCTCAAGGAATATAGATTTTTGTTTGTAAATGTTACTTGGATATAAAAAAAATAGGCGACCTTAAACTTAAATAATTAGTAAAAATAATATTATAAAAAAGAATTCAAAAAACTAGAGGAGTTATTAAATAATAATAATAATAATAATAATTTTTTTTTTTTTTCGGGTTGGGAGGAAAAATTTGCTAACGCATCTCAGCTCTTGTCGTCACAGCCCTGGTATGTGACTCCCTCTACCCTCTTTCCAAAAACCTTATTTCCTAGTTCCAGCGCAATGCACTGCATGTATAGGGGTCATACCATGAGTGCCGGTCCAAGAAAAAAAAAATAAAAAATAATAATAATAACAATAAAAACAATAATTTTATAATACTTATTTAATATCAGCAAAAAAAAATTAAATTTTTATGTTAATAAAACGTTAAATACACTTATTTGCACCTCCGTTTATTATTTTATTTGTATCCATATTTGTACACAGTATTGCTCTAATATGAATTTTGTATCAGATATCGATGGGCATATATTTTTTTTTAACCTCCATAAACAAAATCCCACCGAATGAATTAACCCTTAATATCCTGATTTTTTTTTTGAGCTGAAAAAAATTAATATTACAAAACTTTCAATTCTAAGCAACTTTTATTTAACAGGTTTGTTAATAAGTGAGTTTTGCCTTAAAAATTTTAAAAATATATAGTTGGTTCCTGGCGGTACCAATAGGCGCCCAGAGTTCATAATAATCACAAATAATAATATTTTCCAGCTATTAAACAAAAATAAAAAAATATTATTCAGTTAAATACAAAAAATATAAAGAATTATTCATTCATACATAATACAGCGATCATCAGTTATATTTAACTTTGATGAAAGTCAGAAAAACGTTACCATACAACACTATACAAACCTGATTATGAACTTCCGGAGCCTGTTGGTTCTTCAAAGAACCAACCACAAATTACAAAAAGTTAACGCTACAAAAAAAATAAATTTACTTCAAATATTTACTGTGTGTTTTCAACACTACAATGAGTGTGGAAATATTTTTTTCCGTTATTATTTCGGAGAATTTAACACAAAAAATTTATTCGCAATATACACAATTTTGCAAAAGTGTCTTTGCGCGAGGTTGTCTCTCACTATTGAATATACTGCCGTAAAATGAACTTCTGTTCAAGTGGCTATCAGTGCAAATGATTATGTTTGAATTAAAAAGCAATTTAAAAGTCACCGTGCAAAGTTTAGGAAAGAATTATTGAACAAAGTTTTATTTTTTGTTGGTTGGTTCCTGGCGGTACCAGTAGGATATTAAGGGTTAAGTGTAAGAAAGTGCATGCATGTATGTGTGCATGAACACACATACACAATATATGAAATTTTTCAATTATACTTACATTCGTACTTGGTGACCATTTCGATGTTGATGTAAAATGATGGTTAACACTACCATTTGTAGTTGTAGTGGAAATGCCATTGCCAACACCACTGGCCGTGGTGCCACTAACACCACCAATACTGGCATTAGCAGAACTGGCCGAACTATCGCTACCCACACTTCCAACTATTCGTATGCGAGAATATTTGAATAAATTTTTGTTAGAATAACAGAATGAATGGAATGACGTGAATGTGAATGTGAATGTGAATGATTTTCGGTTTTAAATTGAAATGTGTGATGGGGTTTGAGAATGATTGGTTTGTGATGGATTTTATTAAATTTTTGTTTTGTGCTCGTGTTTGTAATTTTCACATGCAACATACGTATATATACACACACACACACACACACATTTGCTTGCATAGGAAAATATGTAGAAGATTTGATTTTTGGTGTGGCCGCAAAAGAGGCCGTATATTGTGTTTATATTCGTATATGCACATAAAGATATGTATACGATAAAATTTTTTTTATTGAGTTTGTTTATACGGATTTGATATTGTGATTTTTTCAATGTTTGAGATTCATTTTATTTTATTTTATTTTTATTTCTAATAAAACAGCGAGTGAATGCTGTGAAGTAACCAACCAATCGACCATACGACCAAGCCAAAAGTGTAGCAATGGTTTGAAATTTGTCAGAAATGTTTGGAATTGGTTCAAATTTGTTTAAATTGGTTTACAGGCAAAATTGAATTGATTCAATTTTTGTGTTATTGTTAATAGCAACAAACATACATGCATATTTTTGAAACCATTTGCAAACAAAAAAAAAACAAAAATCACACAAAATCGAAATTGATTTCAAAATGTTGTATATTTATTTTTTATATATATTTTTTTTTAAGGGGGAATAAAGTAAAATTTATTTGATTAAAATTTTTGTTTGTTGTGGTTTTGTGGAAGCATGAAAGGTGCTGTGTAGAAAATAAAATTTGAAAAATTTTGTGCTAGTTGAGGATTTTATTTGACACGTACCGTATTGTGATGGTATAACATCTGGGTCACGTTCGTCATCCATGAGATCTTCGGAGGATTTAGATTTTATATCCGTATGCTGCCAACGAGGTTTCTCCATGCCGCTCTATGAATAAGAAAATTTTTACACTGGTATATAAATAAATAAATATGCACTTAAATTTCTGAAAAGAGAGCACCTCATTAATAAAATAAACTTTTAAATAACGCCTACTGTATATTATTCTGACAGTTTTCCAAAGCATGTGCTGAAAATCACATATCGATGGCAATAAGTCGACACCTTGTAACTAACTTTTTATCACTTTTCAGGATATAAAAAAAAAACTCATAACTTTGAACAAAATCGATATAAATAAAAAACAAATATTCTTATATTAATAAATATTCCAACGTTAATAACAAAATGTTCATCATTTCCATAAAATTTTTGATAATACGAAATAGATTATGGACGCAATGGTCGTAGTAGTCTGCACGTTGACTAAAAACCGAAAAATTTTTCCTGGTTTCAATCCCAGTTTCAGACTAAAAATTATAAAAAAAAAACAAAAACATCTCGCAGTTTTCTGATGTGCATTAGTGTGTCTTTGTGTGTCTTTGTGTGTCTTTGTGTGTCAGTTGTTGTCGGAAGGTTTCAGTGGCGAAGGGAATTTCCACTGAGCACTGGTACAAGATAAAAAAAGGTCTCCTGATTACCTTCATTTTTACGGCTACATTTTTTTTTTATCTGGGACCAGCACTCAGGAGATAACATGTACACATGCGATGCATTGTGCTGGAACTATAGGAAAGGGATAGTTAGAGAAACGACAGAAGGTGAAGCTTAATTAATTATTTTGAACGTTGTTTGTTTATAGCAGTGCTGGAGCTTCGATTTAGTAGCTATTTTTATTATTATTTTACTTCGCCGGTGCTTCACAATACCGACGAAGGGGGGCGTTCTGATGCTATTGTGGATTGCTATCAGCTGAATCCGGTATTGTTCAGTGACCAGTGACTATGCGTTCGCTACTGAAACCTTCCGACAACAACTGACACACAAAGACACACTAATGCACATCAGAAAAATGCGAGATGTTTTTTTTTTTATAATTTTAGTCTGAATCTGGGGTTGAACCCAGGTCTATTTTTGGATTCATAGTCAACGTGCAGACTACCATCCATCGTGCCATCGTTTTATTGCTCAAATAATGACGAAGGAGGGTGTTGTAGCACAAAAAACTCAGAAATACATTTTTTTGACTTCACAGAGCTGGGAATCGAACCCTTCTGATTGCAAAGCCAGCACGCTAACTGCTCGACATCAGCATCGCCATCTTGCAAATATTTGAAATGTTAACTTAAGTGGTCACAAGCTGTTATTTAATATAATTTTTGTTTGGTGTAACAGGTAAAATCGTATTATGATGACCTCTAAAATCGAGTTTTTAATTTATAGTAGCGTATTGTTTATGGTGGCTTTAATATTGGTTTTTCCTTACATAAATCATATGGAGTTTAATGTTATTCTCATATATATATATTTTATATATATTCTGGAATGACTTTTCATCATCATACATGTGCCTTATGTTTCCGTTGTAGGTCATTGAAAAACATTCTCATAAAACACTTCATATCCAAGCAAGTTGGGTTTTAGATTTGTAAATCTTCATTGTCTGTGGTTGTCATTTAAATTTTTTACTTTATTATACAGGGTGGCACAAAAGGAGCTCTTTGGTTTGAATTCTTTACAACTTTTTTAATTATTATTTTTTCTTTGTTTTTTTTTTTTGTCAGCATTTTGTGAAGAAGACTTGGGGAATTAATTATGAAACATTCGAAATGATATCATGACCATTGCACCCGAAATTTTGCGAAAAGTCGTGGAAAATATGCTAAAAAGAGCACGTGCAAAGCAGAAAATGGACATCACTTACAGGATATAATTTTTCAAAGCTAATTTAAAAAATTGCCCAATAATAAACTGTATTTAAAAAAAAAATAAATTATAATAATCGCATAAATAAAAAAGTTATAAACCATTTAAACCATATAACTCCTTTTGTGCCACCCTATATTTGTTCATTATCAAGCACTTTCGAAGACTTAACTGTTGAGTGCAAACGGTTGGCAACAGCTTGGTAGCAGATGAGCTCAAACGTTACGTCAAACGAAAGTGGCCATTGACTTCACTTTGCCGGCACTTTCTATGATCTGCTGGTTTGAGCTCCTGTCTAACTTGAATTTAGTACGAATGAAAGTGGACATGTTTTTTAAAAATTCGCGGCATAAGAATTCGGGAAATTGAACGCTGTTGAGAACAATGACGAATTGATGTTTTCGGCGACATTCTCGTTTAAAGCAGCAATGTTTTCTACCCTGTGTTTCAAACCTACCGTTCCATAACCGAGCCACTTTCTTCAAATTTTTTGACCGCTCTTCGAATGGTTCACACATTAGGTGCACTTTCTTGTCTGAACATTCTTCGAATTTTGCTTCAGGTTCTAGTATTATTCTTCAAATTATTGTAACAAATTTCAACAATTATAACGCGTTGTTCTTTCGTAAAGCGCTCAATTTTTAATAAGCGGAATAAACACTTGTGAAAACTGCCAAATTGCACAGTTGCCACTTGCTTAAAGAAAGTGACAATACATTTTGACACTGGATCACCCTTTATATCCGATACATATTCACATGCAGGGAGAAAATTGGAATATTTTGACGTAAAAAATTTAATTTGAATTTTTTGTGGTTTACCATCGTTATAAAATCAAGCTAAACAAAAATAACTCTATTGAACATTTCGTATTTGAATAATTTGTCAATTTATAGCATAAGGAGCATGACAAGCACAACAAAAGGAACAAAAACTAAAGGAAAATTTATTCGTGTGGAATACATTTCTGTAACTCGTCATTGGAATCTCACTTCCAATCGGAAAGCAAATTATTTTTTAATTTCTTTTTTTCCTTCGTTATGTTTTCATAACAAAACTTATTAGTGGGATATTAATTAAAACGTCTAGTGGTGCAAATAGTCTGTAGAATATAAACTATATATTTGAAAAGTGTAGTTTTCTAATCCAGCTGTCAATCATTTTTGATTTAAAAATAAAATATTCATATGAGAAGCTCTCTGTGACCATAACTGTCCTTCAAAATCATATTAAAAAAAAAAAAAAAACATGAAACTACATGCTCATAATATGAAAATACAAATATTCGTTTTTATGCTCCAGTTTCTAAATCAACAAGTAACCATAGCAATCTGACTTTGTGTGTGTATCGGTGTGATGGTGTAAAACCTCTGTATACTCTTTAACATACATAAACATACATACAGTCGAACTTCTCTATAACGTAGCAGTTGGGGACCCTCAAATTTCTACGTTCTAGAGAAACTGCAGAAAATTTTGACTACATTTTTTTTATGTAGAAAATATATTTATTAAGACAAAAAAAATTGTTTTTACATGAACACATTAATTTTTTTTTTATTAATACAACATACATGTATGTGACTAAATTGATGCAAAAAATCGATTGCTAAAAACTTCGCAATAGAGAGATTATTTAGTGAGAAAAGTTCTATTTAGGTCCTAAGAAATTGTACGTTACAGAGAGAACTTCGCTATAGGGAAGATCGTTATAGCGAGATCAAAATGTATGAAAATACTCACAAAAATATTGTGTTCACGAATTTTATTTGTTATAGAGAAGATATCGTTATATAGAAGTTTGCTATAGAGAAGTTCGACTGTATATACCTTTTTTAAAAACACAAACATAGTAAATAATAAAAATAAATTTAACGACTTACCTTGTATACATCGCCCGTTTGTGCTACAACAGCTGTGGCAGTTGCTTTTGTGCCATGTTGACGATTGCGACGTAAATTGTGTAAAAATGTCATCATGAATATTTTCAAAGCGATGGCTAAACTAATAATAACAATTGTAAGGACACTCCCAACGATAACGGGTGACAACGTCAAGGATACATCATCATCTATGATTTGTTGTTATTGTTTTTGTTGTTTTTGTAGATGGTTTTAATATGAATACAAATACAAACGTTGTTGCGTACACATCAATGCGGGAAAGGGAGAGAAAATTGAGTCATAAAATAAAATTGAATTGTATGTGAATATGGATGTGTATACGGATGTGAATGGACACACACATACATATTTTGTACGAAATGGAAAAAAGTATGCATATGATATGTGATTATTGTTGTAGCTTTTTTTCGTTATTAATGCTTTTTACTCATACTGTTGCTGCTGTCATTTGGATGGCAGGCTTGTGTCACTCACTGCGGTAGAGTGTGAGTATGATCGCCATCAATGCTTGACAAGTTATGTTTGTGATATTGCACACAAGAGCACTATATATCTGTGAATTTTTGAGATTTTAAAATTTTAATTAGTCGTTTTTCTTTCGCGCGTTTCAAACGTTATTGTTTGCCTTTAAAAAATTTTTATAAATTTTTTTTTCTGTAATTTTACTTTGTACTAACATCTCATTTAAAATAAAGCTTACAAATTAAATCAAAAACAAGTCTTGATAAGGGTTTTGTGAAAATTCCTTTACGATTAAAATACTAAGAAATTTTTTTATATCGACTTGTTATCTTTGTCAAAAGTCCACAGATATATCCACAAGAGTTCTATATAACTCTTACACTGATATGATGTAAGTTAATTGATTATTTAGCATTAATACATATATTATAAAATAGAGCAGTAGTTATGCTTCCCACTTATCTAAATCTATCCACTTTTTGACGGATGTTGTGTATTGATAACCCAGCCATCTGCTGCAAATTTTTTATTATTCCCCAGATATAGAGAAATTTATGTCATCTTTTCATGGAAGATATCGTGCTCACTGCTCCAAAAGCGTTTACCAAATTTAGAACATTTTATTACTGCCTTCAGATTTACAAAAAAAAATTCTCTTTTTATTACTGCCCCTACCATGATTCACAACTCAATAAATTTTTTGCATTATGATACACAAATAATTTTAGTTGTCTTCGTTGAATTGTTACTGGTATTATGATTTACATGATAAAATCTTAACGAAGACAACTAAAATTGGTTTTGGACCATAATACAAAAAATTCGTTGAATTGTAACATTGACAACTCAACTTAGTTAAATAATTTTTCTATCCAGTGATATAAAATAATAATGAACATAAGAAATATTTATAAATATTTGCAAAGTAGCAAAAACGGGTAATGTTTTACAAAAAAAAACTAATTTAAGATTTTTACAAGTAGAGTAAAATATAACACGCGTGATATTTGAGTTGTACAGAATTTAATGATTTGCGTTAATTGGGATTACGGGCTGTTTGCGTACTAGTCCTTCAGAGACTCTGAATGCTATGGTGAACTTTACTCCCATAGATCTGTACGTAAGGGCCATATCGAGTAGTGTGGCTGCAAGTCTAGCAAGAATTGGTCGATGGACGATGGACGATGGGCTTACGAACCTGAAGAGGCGGTCGGACTGCATGATGCCTGAAATGTATTTTCAAAAGAATTTTGGAATTCTATACCCGTTTAGCAGGCGATTATTGAAACTTTTTATGAAAATGGGCGTTCAAATCAAAATGCGTTTCGTGCAGTTCGTAATTTTTTTGGTCAGCATAATCGACCAAATATATCGACAATCGGGAGAATTGTGCGTCAATGTCACAAATTCGACTCTGTAGGAAATGTGAAAACAAACGTACATGCTGGTTTAGTTCGTTCTGCAAAGAATATTGTGGTTCGCGTTATTATGGAGAAGAGATCAGCAAAGCATTTACCGAGTATGTCGTTCCCTATCGCGAAATGATAACAGAGTTCTTATGACCAGAAATTGAGGAAATGAACCTGTACGAAATGCGGTTCCAACATTTCCACACAGTCAATTATATCTCAGAAACATTGAATTTATATTGTCCATCGGATAGGGCAATGCCACCGAGGCCGTGGGAAGCATTTGACCGATATTTAGTTTCACACATAATTCTTATACATCCTTCTATCATAAAAAAATATCAAGATAATTCTCTGAAAACATTTTTTTAACGTGGGAAAATTAAAATGGAATGTCAATAAATACTACTCCCTCTACCCTCTCTCGCAAAACTTTATTTCTTAGTTCCGGCGCAAAGCACCGCATGTATAGGGGTCATCCCCTGAGTGCATAATTTGATACGGTTAAGTCTGCAAACAGAGTAGAAGTTCGATTCTGGTATGACGGATGATGATGCAGAACACACTTTCTTCGACTGCATCAGATGGCATACTGAAAGAAATGCAATGGCGCAGCGGCTTGGCGGGTTCACTCCTGCCAGCGAGGGCTATGGGGACGCTGTGGCGCAATACGTAGAGTACGTTCTACGCAGAAAGAATAGGGACCTCTATGCGTTGCTGCATTGGGGGGCCCCTCTGAGGGGACCAGGGGTTACGAGCCGGGGCCATGGTGCCGGCTGCAAGCTTGACCGACCCAGACGTGGGTGAGTAGGGGCAGTCCTGATTGGGACGTCGCTCTGGGCCTTCCCGAAGTAATGCGGAAAGCTGTCCCGGGAAGGAATCTACCCAGAGGAGAAGGAGGGAATTTTTTAGTGGTAATACCACTCGACGCAGATGGCGATGGTCTCTGTAAGTGCGAAGGCATTTTCAACGCCAAAAAAAAAATCCCCTGAGTGCCGGTCCAAAAAAAAAAAAAATTAACATCGTGCCTTTTTGGTGGGAGTATCTTTTATATAAAGAAATAACTTAAAGCTTAATTAATGAATTAATTTTTTAAATACTCTGTATAAAGAAACATTTTCTTTAATTTGCAAATTGTAAAAAATATTTTATAAAAAAAAACAAAAATCTTTTGCTTGTAGAATATTAATGAAATAATAATGCCATTTATAACATTTCAACCCACTGTGCTTGCACTGTTTACTTAAAAAATTATTTATGAAGAAAACATCGTACATGGTCAATAATAAAAATATATCCACATACAAAAACATACTCGTACATATATGTATATGCCACCATAATACACCCATTAAATTTGACACACAAACACAATTATTTTGCTGTTTTTTTGTTTTTTTTTTCTGTCGACAAAAGAACAAAAGCAGTAATGAAGTTGTGAAAGCGTGTGTGTTTGTAATTATTTGTTCATTTGTAACTTGTTTACATTTTTTTTTTTTCGTATAACCATTGTTTGTTGTTGTTATTTTGACATCGTTATATTTTGCATCACAATCAATAAAAACAATCATAAATCATAGCAAGGTTGTCAACGTTTGTTGTTCTTGTTTTTGCTTCATTTTAATTTCTTTTAGTTTTTTTTCCCCGTGCCACCTTGTCTTGTTTGTACGTGCGAAACTTAATCCATTTGAAATTGTACGTCATACACATACGCTACACCCACCCGCATACCATCACTATTCAGTTTTTTCAGGCAATATTTTTCTAGTTAAGTATTGCCGCACTAACTATTCAATATATGTACGTGTGAGCATAGTTTCTGTTGAGTTTTTTTTTTGGTATTTGCGAAATGTTTGTTTGGTTTGTTAACTGTGGGTCGGTGTGGGCTGTGCAGTTGCCAGGAATGTTGACATATCAAGCCATTAGTGCTCCTGTGAAAGATTCTGCTCATACATATGTACACATAAATTTCAGTTAAAAATGAAACTGAGTTCAGCATCAAGTTGCTGAAATCCAAACATATGAACGTGGTAAACATTTTAATTGTAGTCATGAAGTGAAAGGCATTTGCGTATTATTGAGAATTGAGTTCGGTGCTTTGTCGAAAAATCTTTAATAATTGCCTCAAAATTTCAGCATGCTCTGAATTTCAAGCATATTTCAGATTAGTGCAAATTATAGACGTTTTTTGTATGTAGTCTTGAAGTGTTTATATGAGTTATCTAGTAGTAGTTATTTTTTTTTAGTAATTATTTTACTTCGCTGGTGCTGCACAATATCGACGAAGTAGAGCATTCTGATGTTAATTGTGGATTAGCGTCAGCCTTCGTGCCTTCGCCATTGAAACTTTCCGACAACAACTGACACAAAGACACACAAATGCACATCAGAAAAAAATTCGAGATGTTTTTATGAGTCTGAAACTGGCGTTGAACCCAGGAAAATTTTTCATTGTATAGTCAACGTGAAGACTTGTTGGACCATCGCCAACCTTTTCTAGTGTTAAGGGGTTACTTTTGGAAAATAAATATTTTTCGACTTTGTAATGGGGATCACTTTAACCTTCGCACTACCAAAGCTCTTGATGTACCCCAAAAACCCACCCGGGTAGAATATTGCACATATTTTACACTAAAAATTTGCATTTACACCAACATTTCATGTTAAATGTTTTAACATTTTCTATTAAAACTAAGAAAATTCGTCACTGTATTGAAATCATTTTCAGTTTATTTTAAAATTCAAAAACTTATCACTGATTGAAAACCGAAAATGCCACTCAAGTGGATTTGGGGAGTGCGTAGGTTAAAGATGTATTTTTTGTATTCTTCACAAAATCTTAAGGGTTTTGTTGCTCTTGCCAAATTTTTTAAAGTAATTTAACACGTAAGGGAAATACAGAATTAATGTATGAATGAGAGCGAGCAGAATGAAGTAACCGAAAGAAAAACAGTAATCAAATCAAACATGTTTTATTTTCAATAAAAAAAAAAATTTTTTTTTAGTGCCAATTCAAGCATGCTTAAACGTGAATACCTGTTATAAATAACAACTTTACGAAAACCAAATATTTTATATCTAAAGAATGCCAAAATTTTTCATAGAATGTTTGTTTAGTTTTTGACAAATCGCGTTTAACGAAATTTTTGGGTTTTTCAACACCGCCTAAAAGTGCTGACAGAAATAATTTCAACGAATTATTATTTAGTTGTACAAAACTGTTACTTTTAATATTAGGTTTTTTTTCTTCATTAAATTATTATTTAGTATTACTTTTTCATGCTCAGAATATTTAGCGCATTCATATCGCAACGAGTAGTGCTTAGTTGGCGAAGTAATCACTGCACTGACAGCTTCTAGACAGGAACAAATAAATAGAAGTGAAAAAATAAAGCAAAACCAGTGAAAGTAAATAAACATGTTGCCACAAGCAATATTGAGACGAAATCGAAATGCAAAAGTTTCAAAGAAGGAAAACGCCTCAACAACAGGAACAACAAATATTTATTTAGCAGATCTTTGCGTGCAGGTATACAAAACAACGATAGCAATAAGCAGAATAACTTACAGCCAACTTCATTACTCAAACACACCTGTCGAATCTAACATATCATCAGGCAATCAATCATTGTCTCTGGGCTTAAGTGATATACAAGTACGAAAAAATAAACTCAACTAAAAAAAAAAAGAACAAAATAAATAGAAAAAAAAAATAACACAAAAATCGCAAGTCTTTGTATTTAGATATACACAACAGCACACATATATAAAAGTGCCACCATAATGGCATATTAAACATTAAAATACATTGAGGACCATCATAACTTTTACGTCGAGACTGTGATGGCAATTCAGCAACAGTGACAGCAATACATTTCTTATTTATTTTTAAATATTTATAAATATACTCACATGCACATAAATACATACATACGTACCATTTTTTAAAGATGTCGAACCAATAGCAAAGTCTGACAGGGCATAAGAAGGTCCCCGTCCCTTTTGATTGAATGCATAAATACGTAATTTCAGTGAATTATTTTCTTGTGTCATAAGAGAAGTCAATGAATCTAAATTTTCCAAAGAAAATTGTGGCTCTTCAGGATTGGTAACGTTGAATCTGTAAAGTATGAAAAAAGGAAAGCTTTTTTATAAGTAATAAAAAAAAAAAAAGAAAATGCTTTAAAGCAGACTTAAATACTTAATATTGGAAGGTTAATGTTTTTTTTTTTTTTCTAAGAAATCTTAACAATGTTTTATAATCAAGCAACTTCTGTATATCCATTTTCTTAAATGTTCATTATTTTGTTCTCCCTGTTAAAAGTGTTGTACCTTTGGCACATATTTATAAGCAACATTATGGGTTTAACGTTTAGAAAAATTTGGTAGTGTCTGATTTTTATACATTAATTTTTTTTTTTATCTGGGACCTCTACACATGCAATGTATTGTGCTGGAACTGGTGGGAAGGGATAGTAGGAGAAATGATAGGAGGTGAAGCTTAATTATTTTGCAGCTCTGCTTTTGCACGTTCTTTGTTTTTATACTCGTAGCAGTGCTGAAGCTTCGGTTTAGTATCCATTTTTATTATTATTTCACTTCGCCGGTGCTACACAATACCGACGAAGGAGGGCGTACTAATATGTTTGTGGATTGCTATCAGCTGAAGCCTGTATTGTTCAGTGACCAGTGACTATGCCTTTGCCACTGAAACCTTCCGACAACAACTGACACACAAAGACACTCTAATGCACATCAAAAAATTGCGAGATGTCTTTTTTTTTTTTTTTATAATTTTATTCTGAAAATGGGGTTGAACCCAGGTCTGTTTTTGTTTTGTATTAAACCTGCAGACTACTTCAGCCATCGCCACATGTTGTATTTTAATTTTTTCCATCTGTTGGCCAGATACGGTTTAGGGTTAGAAAAAATATAATTTTAAAAATTGACATCGCCGGCAAAAAGTTACACCCGACTGTATTTTCATTCCGCACCAGCAACCACTGAGTGTGTGTCGGTACCGCTATGCTATGATAATGTTTTGATGAAGAGAACAGATATTACAACTTTCGATTATGTCCGATGACATTAAGATCCTGCTGCAACAGGCCGCCGAGTTGTCTTACACGAGCGATAGTGGATTTATAAGCACTTGTATCCAGGTACGTCATGTGGCAGACACCAGTACCAATGATATAACTGTGCTTGCCGAAACTGACGGTTGTAATAATTGGCAATGTTGCGGTGCGTTCTTTGGAGTCGGTGCCTTTTTTTGGCGGCTGTATACTTCGGTGAAGGTAAACGATTTGGTGGCATTCTGCAGCCTGTCTCTGTTATTGGGCTATGATGCCAATACACATAACATTGTGTGTGGGGCAGCACAAACAATAGTAGAGTCTTTGCTGGATACCTCTATAGCCTAGTGCATGAGCACTAGTCTATCAATGTATAGGTTGCGGGATATCCTGGATGCTACAGCAGACAAGCTTAGAACCTTGCAGATTAAGCATTGTTATGACTAAAAACATTTGCGGAAGAGTGACTCCTATATTCGTCGACTCGGAAAGTGTTTGAAATAACTCAGTGTTCTGTTCAGATACTGGAGAAGTTTCAAAATTTGAAGCATAATGGATAGACCAACCACAGCTGATCAGGGAGCTATCGAATTTGAAGTTTTGTACGGATGTGGTTGAATAACGTTACGCACAAGTAGTAAGAGACGTAGAATATGGATGTAAGCAAGAACTAGAATTATTTGTGTGGGTCAACATAAAGAAAAGTTTCAGTGGCGAAGCCATTATCACTGATCGCGGAACAGTAATGCATGCATCCTCCTTCATCGGTACTGTGTATCATCATCGACGAAATAAAATAATTAATGAATGAATGAATATATGCTAAGCACAGCTTAAAAAAATTTCATGGGTCTCCTTGAAACCACAGGCGCTGCACCACTGCATTAAAAAAATAAATAAAACAAACGTGCAAACAGCAGAGTTGTAAAATCTCTGTCCATACGTTCACCACCTGGCATGTCTATCACTATTCCTTTTTTTAGTCTGTCAGACAGATGAACTCGAATATTAGCCGCTAGATGGAGGGGATTGTATGGCGTGGTAGAAGGGAGAACTGGACTGTATGGGGCAGCGGACATGAAGAGCCGGTAAGCGCTCCATGACGGGTAGCGGGGAAACTGCGCCTTCCAAAACTTTTTGTCTTATTTTCGGTAAATCCGCTGTGAACTGGTCGATGAAAAAAAAAAGCTAAAAATCACACGATTTCCAAGATTCGAACTTGCTTTCGAATAGGATTTTTTAAACGTCAATACGTTAACACGTGCATAAAGCTACTGAAAATTTGTTCAAAATAATGTTTATTCTTATTTAAAAGTGATTTTTTTTTAATGATCTTCTCTAATAAATTTCGTGAAAATGTGATTTTATTCATCCATCTACTTTATCTGCATACTTTAACAAGAACATTAAGAAATATTGGAGTGTTTTTTAATTTCATTATTTTGTATTAAGATCGATTACAGAGTATATAATTTGACTTAATTTAATAAAAGAAAAACTTCAAGTAAAAATTGCTAATTGTTTTTTTATGTTTCATTTGTTATTTATTAGGAAGATAGTATATTCGATTTAATTTTGATTTTAAACCGAGTAAAATTATGCGTATTCGCTTTAAAGAACATAAGCGGATATTTCGACGTCTTCTTCAATACTTCGCACTACAGCAGCAACATACTATTCGGTATGCACATTTCTTTGTATTGTAGAAGAGTAAAATTATTGCGATATCTATCAGTAACTACACAAATTGCTTGCCCACTAGGCCGATTATGTTAACCGTAAAATGGACGAAGTGCTTTGAGAAAGTAAATTTCCATATTTCTAAGCTTTGTTCTGGCGTTAAGCGATTCATGATGACTGGCCAAAACTTACTGAACAGAAATGTCAATACAGTTTGGCACTCTCTCTTGCGCTAAAAAAAACATTCGTTACTTTGTTTTGAGAACTTCATAAAAAACTCTTTAGTGAAATATTTGTGTTGAAAATATTGACAAGCTACTGCTGGCGATTTTAACACACCTGTCAATTGTAAATATAATTTTATAAACTTTAACTCGGTAATATGATTCTTCAGTTATTTAGTAGAAAAATGGTACATTCGATTCAATTTCATCTGGACTTATCTACTCGATTTTAAACCTAAAATTATGGAAATTCGGTTTACGGACCACCTAAGTATGTGTATTAGTTTTAAAAACGAAATATTTTTGCGGATTCGGTTTAGAGAATATACGTAAGTATATTAACCAAACTTGGGCTTAGAAAATTCTCCAAACGTGCCACGACTGTTCATACATTAAAAATTCTTACGGTCTCTTTCACCACACAATTTAATTTAATGAATGATCTTTATTTAAAGTATGTTTAAAAAAATTTTATTTTCACCAACTGAAATAATGAAACACAAGAAAGTATGGTAACGCTCTGATATTTAATATGATAGCGTCAACTTACAGCTTTATAAAAAGCTGTTTTAAAGCTGTTTTAAAGCTGTTTCATGCTGTTGCAAAATCAATATTTAAATGCAGAGTGCTGGCTACTTAAACAGTATTTAAATATTGAATGAGTATATCTAGATGAAAATGAAAATCGACATATGAAATATGAATTGATATTTAGTAGAATTGGTGAAATAGGCTCTTAATAACACAAAAAGGCTTCTACGAGTATGTCGATCTCCCTTGAAATAAATTTTACAAATGGCTATACTTTTCTTAAAGTGTATTATGTCCCTTTTCCCATCTCTGAGCAAACTTACTGCCAAATATATAACATAAAAATGGATGTCATAAAAATGAAATTCTAAATATCCTACCAGAAATAAACAAAAAATAGTAAAAATTTTTAGCACAAACCGATGTCTATGTAAACAAAATGCACTAAAATACACAATAACGACATTTCATTTGGGATAATGGAAAATATTGAAATAATAAACACAAATTTTATGAAGATATTTTTTTTATTTAAGAAAAGGTTTACTTCTTTTAATACAGTCTTCTGGAAAATTTTTGTATATTTTCATTTCTATTTATATCCAAATTGAAGTGTAATAAATACGAGAAATATTCTTAATTAATGTATGAATATCATCACAATAAGAAAATATTTAAATATCTGAGGATTTTGTTTAAAGGCGAATTTAAAATGAAGGGTTTTGTTTTGTTTATTTTGCTTTTATATCGCTGCATATCAAATTGGGACATTTTATGTATTTCAGTGTATTATTTCTTGTTATTATTAGTTTATGTTTCGACTACACCGATAACAAATACGAAATAATTTTTAATATTTTCATACGGTTTGAGGGCGGTGTGCCTAATGGCTGTGGCAATATGGAAGATTAGATTATGTTGACTTATATACATAGTTATGTATATTATTTAATGAATGTATTATAAATAGTGAATATAAGGCCGCTATTAATAGGGAATTTAACACTTATGTGAATACCAAAAAAAAAACACCTTCAACAGCATGGCAAGGTACCCGGTTACCTATATGGAAAAATTATGGTAAACTAACATTTTTAAAGAAAAATATATTCTTGATCTCGGAAAATAATTCCGAGATTTACAATTTACAATAAAACTAAAGGAGGGGTTTACAACATGGATAAATTATTAGGCGAATACACATGCAAACGCAGAACAAATCGATGGCCACTATCATTATTTTATAATGCTATAGATATAGCTGCATTGGCGCCCTATGTAATATATATAGAAAACAATACACAGTTGCGTTCCACAGACCGTCGCAGACAATTTCTGAAAGAACTGAGTGTTGAATTATGTAAGAAAAACATTGAAAAACGTGCTAAAAAGCCGAAAGTTATTGCCCAATCAACTGTCAAATCAGCATTACAAAGTGTGCTTGGAAAAGATTTTGAGGTTTTAACATCAAATATTTCTGCTTTGCAAAAAACTGCTAAAAGCGGACGTACTCCAGTAGTAGGAAGCTGTCACGTGTGCTCGAAACTACGCATGAAACAAAGGAAATCACGTAAATCTTGTCACTTTTGTTCCAAACCGATTTGTAATCAACATTCAACAAACTACGCAATATGTGTAAATTGTTCGCAAAGTAATCAGTAGAATTTATTTGTAACTTCATATTTCTGTTTTCCTATTTTTCTGTTTATATGAATAAAAATTATTATTTTTGTTTTTGTTTCTCTTTCTGTAAATAAATATCCAAGTATAAAATATTTATAACGACTTTATCTTATTTTGCTTTAGTAATCTTTCAATAATATTGTACTTGTTATAACAGTTTTTTCATATAAAATGTATGAAGGTACCCGGGTACCTTGCCGTACTGTTAAGGGTGTAAGAAATAAATTGAACTACCACGCCAATTCAATATAATTTTTTAGCCCAAAAGTAATGCGAATTGAAATTATTTCAATAGTTAGGAGTTCTCACGAAGTTTGAAGTATGAGAACCATTTGCTTCCATTAAAAAAAAAGATGAATATGCTAAAGGTACCGGGGTACCTTGGTGTTCACATAAGGATTAAGGGAATGGAACGTTCAGAAAAAATTATAAAAATAAATTTCCTATATCCCTAGAATGGTAAACACCGCCTGTGAGGCGAACAATTTTTTTTTTTTTTTTGCAATATTTCCTGATCGTTCACTCGTATTAAAGCGTGCGCTCGTGCCAACTCAGTTGAGTGTTGTACGAGGAGCTTGGGCACAGACGTGTTTTGTTTTGCTGCGTTGCGTTGCGTTGCTTATATATAGGTACGTGTGTCGCTTCTGAGGAGAAGTTTACCAATAAAGGTAATTTTTTTGTTGGTGATAATACTGATGATGATGATACAGACGAACCAAGTATAAAAATGGGCAAAAGATCAATGTGCGATTTCTGTCCCCCAAAATTGAAGCGTATGAGCGTATATTTCGGCGCAAAATGCAAGAAAACTTATTGCTTAGAGCACAGATCACCAAATTGTTGGCAATTGTAGGTGGAAAAACCACAAACTTTATTTTGTCTTGCTTAATTTTTTTGAAGTTTTAAGATTTATATTATTTTTTAATATGTTAATTAGATATAAGGTCCACAAGATAGTGAAGTTTATTTTTTGATCTCAAACCGATTTTTTTGTTTTTTTTTTTTTTTTTTTCTAAAAGATCTGTTCATACTACTGATAAAATATGTGATCTATAAATGTTGCCAATAATATATTTAAGATATTTAAAAAATGAATTGATTTTTGTTTATATTTAATACTAAGCATGTAATAAATATGTTTTTGTTTTTGTTTTAATAAATTTTTGTTTTTTAAGGGTAAAATGTGGGTTTTTTATAACAGTCGCCTCACAGGCGAAGATTACCATTAAAGAGCAAAAAAATATGTTTACCATTCTAGGGATATATGGAAATTTTGCATCTGAGAATTTTTATATTTTATAAAGAGAAGTAACACTCAGAGAATGTTTGCCTACGACTAGTTGTTAACTTCCAAGAAAGGCATAGGATAGAGATTGCAGATGATGCGAACTGATAGACATAAAAAAGCTTCATTGTATTACAATACTTCTGTTGCTTTGCAACGGCATGTAGAGCTATTATAAAAACGTTTGACAGGGAGTGTTTTATTATCTAAAATTGTAGATTTCAAAAAAATTAAATTAACATTAATCCAGCAATTTACAAAAATGTAATTACTTAACTTTGT
Source organism: Dexiosoma caninum (assembly GCA_963924685.1). Lineage (NCBI taxonomy): Eukaryota > Metazoa > Arthropoda > Insecta > Diptera > Tachinidae > Dexiosoma > Dexiosoma caninum. Next base: position 14,819,058 of record OZ004727.1, read on the forward strand.
CCTCTCTGTGGCATTCGACTTGATTTCGGCTCGTTATTTCAAATTGCAAAAGTGCTCGTTTTACAGCAGGTACCATTGTATCGGTTATCGCAAGTCAAAAACCAGAGTAGACAAGTTAGCGAGTAAAAGGCGTTACCATATAACGAGTCAACAATAATGAGCGAATTGAAACAAATCATAAATGAATTATTAAGTTAAAGAGATTCAAGTCAACGGTTTTTTTTCTCAAATGTAGCGATGGCACGTCGGATGGTAGTCTGCACGTTGACTACAAAACCAAAAACAGACCTGGGTTCAACGCCAGTTTCAGACTAAAAATTATAAAATAAAAAGAAACACCTCGCATTTTTCTGATGTGCATTAGTGTGTCTTTGTGTGTGTCAGTAGTTGTCGGAAGGTTTCAGTGGCGAAGGCATAGTCACTGGTCACTATACAATACCGGCTTCAGCTGATAGCAATCCACACTCACATCAGAAGGCCCTCCTTCGTCGGTATTGTGTAGCACCGGCGAAGTAAAATAATAATAAAAATGGCTGCTAAACCGAAGCTTCAGCACTGCTACGAGTATAAACGAAGAACGTACAAAAGCAGAGCTGTAAAATAATTAATTAAGCTTCGCCACCTGTCGTTTTCCTGCTATCCCTTTCCTATAGTTCCAGCACAATGCTTCGGATATGTAGGAGTCATCTCCTTAGTGCTGGTCCCAGATAAAAAAAAAAAAACATGCAAATTTTTTGTTTTATTGCAGTGTTACAGCGTTTGTGATATCAAGGAATCGCATTAAATTCTTGAAGCTGTATTTGCTAGACATTTTATTAATTGATTTACTTCACCAATGCTGCTACATAATACCGACCAAGGGGAGCGCTCTAATGCTACCTGCTGAAGCTGGTACCAGCGAATATGCCTTCGCCACGCAAACATTCCGATAACAACTGACACAAAGTCACACTTATGCACCTCAGAAGAAGGCCAACAAAGTGTTTTTAAAACCCCCCCGACTTTGTAGATTTAATTGTAAAGAAATTCTGACTGTTGTAGCTGACTTCTTGACTGTCTAGTTCTTGTCTTTTGCGAGTTATATTTTTGAAAAAGTAATTTCATTTCGTGACACCCACAACCATCTTTTAATAAGTTAAAAAATTATATCCATGTCACATGTATTCCAATTTAAAATAATAAATGATTATAAAAGAAAAAACCGGTAGATATTTTAAGAAAATGCAAAACATATTCCCAACTTTTAATGAGAGTGACAATATCGTTGTCATGGTTGTAGCAGAAATTCCATTACACTCGTACATTTAAGTCAAGAGCAGGCGAGAAAAATAAATTACAGTCTATGCCTGCCACCCGCAGTCGCATTCATTGAATGTGACATTTTAATACGTTGATAAATTGAAAATGTAACTTGAATAACTAGAAGAAACATTATACTTTTAATACGAAATGTCATTGAGTTATACATTTTTAATAACTATTACGAATTTTTGTGTAAATTAATATATTTTCACATACAAATGAGTAGAAAATTATGGTCTACATTTGAAAAAGTGTATACTTTTGTTTTATATTTCTGCTGTTACTTGATATGAAATTTTAAAGTGTGAAATTAAAGAAATCTAGGGAATACTGGAAAAGTAGAAAATAACTAAATTGATGCAAATGATTTTTTATTTACAAATGCTGGCTAAATGCAATAAATAAAGCTTTTGTTTTTTTTTTGGGGGAAAAACGGCGATAATTTAATTATAATTATTAAGGCAGTTTTTTCAATTCAACATAAATTTAAATCGATTGAAAATACTTATTATAGCCCCTGCTAAGCAATAGTAATGGAAAAGCAACTGACACAAGACTAGTCACGTGACTGCGTCCCCCAAGTAATTTGGACTCGTTCGAGTTCTAATACTTTCCAATGAGTGTTGAAGTTACGTATAAACACAGTCACGCATACTGTTAATATCGTTAACTCAATATAGAACGACGCTAACTAAGGTTTTTATTACTCTACAGGAGACAGAAAAAAGTTCATAAAAATATAAGTTTTTAATTTAAATTAATTAAAAATATAAGTTTAATTTTTTAAGGTAATTTTTTTTCATTAAATTCTTATAGCAATCGGCCGTCGTGGCACACTAATTACTTTTATTTCTGAAACTACAGTCGAACTTCTCTATAGCGAACTTCTCTATAACGAAATCTTCTCTATAACAAATAAAATTCGTGAACACAACATTTTTGTGAGTATTTTCATACATTTTGATCTCCCTATAACGAACTTCCCTATAGCGAAGTTCTCTCTGTAACGTACAATTTTTTAAGACCTAAATAGAATTTTTCACACTAAATAATCTCTCTATTGCGCAGTTTTTAGCAATCGATTTTTTGCATCAATTTAGTCACATATGTATGTATTAATAAAAAAAAAATTAATGTGTTCCTGTAAAAACAATTTTTTTTGTCTTAATAAATATATTTTCTACATAAAAAAAATGTAGTACAAAATTTTCTGCAGTTTCTCTATAACGAATTTTCTCTATAACGTAAAAATTTGACGGTGCCCAACTGCTACGTTATAGAGAACTTCGACTGTATAAAGAAAATTCGATTTGAGGAAAATTATGATTTTGGGCCTTTCTATATTAAGGTGACGATATGTTTATATGTATACATACTACCTACACAGTTGTGCACACACCACCATACATACGTATTGCTTGTACGCATAACCAGCTAGCATTTTAGTGGTAATTCTTTGCAAAGATCACCTAAATGAGTCTTCATAGATCATTTTTGAGAATTAAATTATCACTTGAGGGATCGAAAAAATATTCACATGTGATTCATCCATGTGCTGAAATAATGGTTTCTTGAAAATACAGCAGCAAAATGTACATACAAAACCATAATTTTTTAAATAACTTTTTGCTGAGGTGGACAATGAGGAATATCTTTATATGCTGTTGCTTTTATTTATACCACAAATTGCTCAAAAATGAATCAGAAAATCGTATTATAAATGACTCTTTAAGGTGACTCAAACGTAGGGTATCATTTTCTCCCAATGATCATATGCTACTGATTCCTAAAAGATTCCTTTATGATACGCAATACTATCTGCGTACATATTACATACACAGCTATCGCTGCCAACTCCCATGCAGAATATGAGCGTTCTGCATACAACTGAAAAGTGCCTGTTTATTTAGGAAAATATCTTCGAAATGTTACGCTTCGTCATAAATCATTCAATGTTTACAAAACAATTAAAAAATGCAAACGTCCCGACAACTGGGTAACTGAAGTTAAGGAAAACAAAAATTTATATTCATGTTTCGTTATGCTTTAATTTGTATGGCCAAAATTTCATGTTCACCATAAGATAAGGGAAAAATTATTTTCGTATTCAAACCTGGAATTTTACTCTTTATTTTAGAATATTCAGGGGACTCTCCCTTCAATCGACGAAATATTAACAACAAAAAAAATTGTATCGCAATGATTTTTAAAGTAAAAAAAACAAACTATCGCTTTTTTTAATAAAGAAAAAAATAAAATATAAAAATAAAAGTTTTTTCGAAACGAATTAGAATTTTTTTTTTTCATTTTTCAAACGACAAAAAATTCAAGTTTTATGCCAGGCGATTTCACACCAGTTGAACTTAATAGTACAACAACCACAAATATTATTGTGCGATCGTGGCGATGGCACGATGGATGGTAGTCTGCACGTTGACTACAAATCCAAAAACAGACCTGGGTGCAACCCCAGTTTCAGACTAAAGTTTTAAAATAAAAATAAACATCTCGCATTTTTCTGATGTGCTTTAGTGTGTCTTTGTGTGTCAGTTGTTGTCGGAAGGTTTCAGTCGCGAAGGCATAGTCACTGATCACTAAACAATACCGGCTTTAGCTGATAGCAATCCACAATCGCATCAGAACGCCCTCCTTCGTCGGCATTGTGTAGCACCGGAGAAGTAAAATAATAATAAAAATGGCTACTGAACCGAAGCTGCAGCACTGCTACGAGTATAAGCAAAGAACGTGCAAAATCGGAGCTGCAAAATATTTAATTAAGCTTCACCTGCTGTCGTTTCTCCTACCATCCCTTTCCTATAGTTCCAGCACAATGCTTCGCATGTGTAGGAAACATCTCCAGAGTGCTGGTCCCAGATAAAAAAAAAATCATTCAAACAAATTCGACATGAAACAGTGATAAATAGTCGCCAGGTGGGCTAGTAAGTTCACCTGTTATGAATTCGCATTGGTTTTCTTCTTCAACTAACGTCGTTGACAGAAGGTGCTTAACACGACCGCATAAAAAAGTTATCGGTTAAAGAAGAAATTAGCTTTGTCGATTCGACGCACATTAATCATCCAGAATTTAAGAGCTCGAAGTCAGAAGTTAAAAATTTGTTTCTCGCGCTTCTTTTTTTTATCTTGCACCAGCACTCAGTAGATGACACCTACACATGCGGTGCATTGTGCTGGAACTAGAGGAAAGGGATAGTAGAAGAAATGATAGGAGGTGAAGCTTCACTATCATACAACACTGATTTTTGCACGTTATTTGCTCTTACAGCAGTGTTGTACCGTCTCTGAGGGCAAGAAGACTTATTAAATTTTGAAACTTCGTTTTTAGTAGCCATTTGTTTTTAGTAATTATTTTACTTCGCCGGTGCTACAATATCGCGACGCAGGAGAGCGTTCTGATGTGCCTGCGGATTGGAGACAGCTGAAGCCGTTACTGTTCAGTGACCAGTGACTATGCCTTCGCCACTGAAACCTTCCGACAACAACTGACAAAAAGACACAGAAATGCACTTCAGAAAAAATCCGAAATGTTTTTATAAGTCAAACTGGGGTTGAACTTAAGACAATTTTTCGTTTTATAGTCAACGTGCAGACTACTGCGATCATCGCCACCCTCCCTTGTTGTATAGTTGAAATCCCTGTTATAATAAATTTATTTGCATTGCCGTTGTATTTACTCTTGCACTTATAAAGTTGTTCATATTTGTTAGATTATATGCGTGAAATTCCCTTACACAGCGTGGGCGTCTGGTAGCAGATTTATATTTTCAAACTTAAATAAAAACGTAATAATTGACACAAAGTTTTATTAAGAGCCATTGAACGATGAAATGGAAATGCGAATTTTATTTTTTAAGAGTTTCAGCCAGATGTCTTCCGTCGAATTGAACACACTGTTCAAAACAGAGTCCTAGTGAGGCTGCTGTTTTCTTATTGAAAGCCGTGCATTTTCACCTGAACTGCTTTCAACCACTTTAATGTTTGCGGGAGTCCTTGAAGATCGACTGGGCCCTGACCGTGGGGCACCCACGAACGAATTAAATTTACAGTCGCTGCATCACTTATTCGCCGAATACCGAACTTTGAACAACATTGTCGACGAGCAATTACAATAGAATCATTATTCTTAAAAAATGTCACCACAGCAAAAGCGCGATGCTCACTCGACCACTGCGACATCGTGACGGACAAATCCGCACAATTGATAATTCCAACTGCGCCACCCTCCTTCCGCACCGTTTATTATTTTTTGAAATAATCGTATTTAAAAATATAAATTTGCCACCAGACACTCTGTATATGTTATTTTTTTTGTTACTTTAAATACTGCAATGCTTCATCTAACAAAATTGAATTCTAGAAGAGTTATTTTTAAGAAAAAATTTGTCAACAAAGCGACTTCTCAATAAACTGCATTACAAAAGACCAATTGCACATGGTTTTGTTAAGGTATCTATTGTATTGTTCTTTAGCCAATTTAAAATGACTACACTGAAAGCATTTCAACTATTTAGAGTACAATTTAAAAGATTTATTTCCAATATTTCACAATTTTCATTATTAAAAAATTACAAAGCTTTCCCAAAGGTATTTTCATGAGCCTACCATTCTCAACTCGATATAATATATACCTTTACACTCATCGAACAATATACAATACATAAATTAAGGAAACATTTTTTTTTTCTGACGCTTGGGTACAAACTGATACCAACATTTATCTAACACATGGTTAGCCACAGAAAATCATGCGTGTGTGAATGCCGAATGCCAAGAAACCAATAGAAATGTGAAAGAGGTTCAAAAGAGCAAGAGGGAGAAAAAAATAAAAGAAAATAAATATCTATATGGCCATGTTTCTATTGGAATCTATACGTAACCAGAACTGGCAGACATACCTACGTACGCGTACATACATACATATACATACTTATATATATGGGATATCTTTGAAATTCATTAAAATGCTTACCTTGTGATTCCGGTGCGTGTTGAGAAAATTTCCAAAACAAATATTTGTGGAAGACCACCATCGTAGCCGGGTATGCATTGAATGTCAACACTTAACTCGGTGCGATTGAATAACGTACAATTACTAACAGCATTGGGTAGAGCTGACAGAATGTACACAAGCAAGAGTGCGTAAAAAAAGTAGTAGTTGAAGCAATGAATTATGTTTTATTTGCCAAGTGTGACCAAATAGTAACAGTTGTAGTGTCAGCAGTGGGTTTTTTTTTTGTTGTTATTGTAGTTAGTTATTGTTATTTGTTTGCCATGTTGCACGTAAGAATTGTGTCAGCAAACAGTTGAAAATTAGGAATAGTGTTTGTTGTTTTACATAAATTGTTTAAAGTATGACAGCATGTTGATTTCACACACACACACACACAGCCACAGCAACCGTTGCAGAGCAGAAAATAATTAAAAAATTCATCATCAGAGAGAAGACGTAATTTTCGGTTTTTTTTTTTTTGGTGTTACATTTTTCCGGTTATTGAAAGAGAGAGAGAAAAGGAATGGAAAAAAATATATTTATATGAATGTAAGTAGACTATTGATCACACAAGTTTTAAAGTTGCACAAATATTAAAAGAAAATATTAAAAAAGTTATTAATTCGACTCAAGTGTCGCAGTTCTTTTTAATGTGATTAACGTATTAAGGCCTCTTCAAACGATAAGATTTGTCGTACGTAAAATGTGAAAGAAAATAAAATGAAATTCCAGCCGTATGTCAAAAAAAGAGAGTATAAATCGAATGGTTGTTTTCTGGCGTTTACATCATTGGTGTCGATAAAATCAAGTAAGATGAAAACATTTTCATTTAATTTAACTACAGCTTGTTTGCTTGTTTTCCCCAGGGATGGAGTTCTTGTGCAATTGAATTTTTTTTTTCAATAACCTTGAAAAATATTTTTAATACTTGTCAAAATTTTTAGTGTACTATTGCAAAATATACGTATATTTTTATAAAATTGTGCGGTGGGGGGGGATAAAATGTACATTTTGTGTTTATAATTGGTATAAATTTTTTTTTTTTTTTTTGAAATATATTTATTAAGCTTGAGGTCTTTTTTATTTTATTTGGTTTTATTATTCGATATTTCGTTAACAGCTTGTTAACATTAAGATTATTCCTGAAACGAAATATCGAATAATAAAACCAAATAAAATAAAAAAGACCTCAAGCTTAATAAATATATTTTTAAAAAAATTTAATAAAAAAGGTCAATTAATAATATAATTAAAGATTGGTATAAATTTATGAAAGCAGTTTTCCCTCCCTGGCTTTGTCACATTTGTTTACATAAAAATGCATCCCTGATGTAATGGTTGGTGCGTTGGTTTTTGAAAAATTTTAAAAAATCAAGAGATCCATACGACTGTCAAATTTTCTTCCGTATTTTCTCGCAAAATCTTATAGTTTCATTGCATATTACGTTTAGACGATCCGACTTGTGCTCTTCTACACAAAAATTTGGCATGTCGTATGACTTGTGGGACAATGTAAAGCACACTTAAAATGTAATAATTCATTTACAAAAAAAATCAAATAGTAATACATTTTTCTATTAACAATATTAATAATGAATAATAGAATTAAATTTACAACAAATAAGATTTTGTATAGGTTTAAAAGTGGCTATCTAACAATCAGTCGAGTTACTCAGACAGGGACTGACATGCTGTGCTAAATGCACCTGCAGCCCTCATTAGTTTAGGGATAAATAAATGAAGCAAAGCCACATGAACCGCGATTGTGTCGGAAACTTAACTTCTATGTGAATAACAAGGTACTCGGCTACATTTAGAGCTTTACGGTTAATTTTTTTTTTTTTAATACTTCTTAGACCAGTACTACATGAATAGCCTGAGCGTTATGTAAAACGAAACAATTCTCATAAACTATTCGGTTGTTTTGCATTTTAAAATTAAAATTTAACTTTTGTTTTAACCTACCGGCCAGAACAACTTGAAATAGACAAGGTTGATTTTGTGTTCCTACTTCATTGGAGGCCCAACATGACAGTGTTCCGTAGTCCTATAAAATACAAAAATAAAATATTAATAATAATAATAATATTATTACAATAAGCAAAATGTTTATAATGTTTCTATTTTTTACTTACTTGATCTGTTACGGGTGTGTATTTCAATATGCTACGACTACCATTCACACTGAAACGTTCACTACCCACATCGAGAGTTTCACCAGAATTATTGAATTTCCAACGAAATGTTCTGGAAACAAAATAAACGAAGAAGAAATTTTAGTTTATATTAATTAAACTAATTATTTAAGCTGCAATTCCTTTTGATATATGTATGTAATATTTATTTTTATTCAATATTTCGCAACTCCTTTGTGTACCTTCTTCAGGAAAATTCCTGATTTTTAGTATAATTAATATTTAAAGAGGTCAAAATACTAGAAGAATTATAGTTTTCATTTTATATTGACAACAACAAAAATAACGAAAATAAACATTTTATTTATGATTCTAATTTTAATTTGACATACATTTTTTTAAGGGAAAAAGCACAATTTTAAAATTAGAAACATATATAAAGATATATGTATGTATTCCCAAAATAAATTCGGTTAATATAAATATTTTATTGTTTGACTTTGATGTGTGAAATTCAATACATTGAGTTACTATTTTCATTGACGCAGTTTGTTTATAAAAAAAAAAAAAAATATTTTTTGAAATATATTTATTAAGCTTGAGGTCTTTTTTTATTTTATTTTGTTTTATTATTATATGAAATGTCAAAGTGCCTAACAACTCAAAATTAAGTTTTTAATGGATATTGGTACAGCACACGTCTTCACAAATTTTTAGCTTTGTGTTTTTAAAATGATCGACTTCATGAAAAAAATCATTTTTGTAATCACAACACTTTTAATTTTCTGAAGTTTTCTGTCCGCCCTGTAAAATGTTTAAAAGTGATAATAGGGCATTTTGCATTTTAAGTGACGATATGTACATTAGAGTGTTCCACCTTACAGGCCGTACGCCCCTAATATAAAGTATTTTTGAAAGGCATTTAAAAAAAAAATTTCTTTTTTTGTCGAAGGTGGGGGTTGGCTTTTTAAACATTTCTTTATATCTTGGGCATTTACAGTCGAATCTTAAAGAAAGAATATGAAAGAATATATCATTGTTTTTGTCTCGAGAAATCCAATATTATGCATCGATGGCACTTGACTTCAAGTGTCCTGTTCTATTATTATACACCAGATGTATGTTTCTACCACCGTAATGTCCGAAAATAAAGCTCACACAATACACTCAATAAAGTTTTGCTAAGGAAGTAATTCAAAATTCCTCAAAATATATATATATTTTTTTAATTTAACATTCCTCTGCTGAGATTTGGTTATTACAACAACATGTTATGACGAAAAAAAACGGGTCTATGAAATAACTCCCACGAAATAAGTCCCACTTTTAAAAACGAAATAAGATCCACAAAAAATTGCTTAAAACAATGAAATAACTCCCACGAAATAAGTCCCACTTTTGAAAGCGAAATAAGTCCCACCAAAATTAAATGATTTAATAATTTACTTGAAATGAAATAACTCCCCCTTGAATAATATATTTCTTAAATGAATTAAGTCCCACTTTCATAAACGAAATAAGTCCCACTTTTTCACTGTTTAATGCGATTTCAAATAAGAAGTATTTGGCTCTTCGAAAAAAACACACGTCGAATAATATGAATAATCAAAGCAGAGGAATAATAAAGAAAAATCGTATGCAAGCTTGCAGAAGGCTTCTTAATGGAATGGATATTACGAATTTTGATAGAGTTCCAGAATTTATTATTAATTATTTTTCCGGTCAAGGAACGTATAGAGAACGCCTACTAGTAACAACGTTTGGATTCGTAAATGGATTAAGTACAGATCAATTGTTCTTATTATTAAGATGGAAACCGTTTCGGAAGGACCATCAGATTAAAATTATCGACCTTTATAAATGGCTTGAAGATCCAGTGCATGGTAGACGGTATTATAGTTTTAACGTGGCATTGGGATTAGTTGTATTTTGTAATAGTGATATTAGAAAACATGGAACACGAATTCCAATTTCCTACTAAAAATATAATAAAACACATACATACGTAATTACGTCAACAATTTTTTTTTAATATTGTTTTTCCAGTAGTTAAGTTCGGTACCTATTTGTACACATTTCTTTAAAGTTTTTTTATTATAGTAAGTATAAAGTAATTAATAACAAAAAAAGGAGAGCCATGAGAGATAAGGACAAAAAATTATAGTTGTCCCTTTTACGAAATGTCCAATATATAACTTTTTGCATAAGAAAAAAATGAGAAATAAAGCCATAATGGCCTTATATTTCATGGCTCTATCGCACCCCTCCATAAAAAAATCATTTATTTATCAGATAAATATTTGAAGGGTTTCATGAACTTCTGCACGACAGAATGGACATACTAGTTTACTGGTTTGATCAATTTTGTGAGTTTGCATTGTAAGACAGCATTCACTGCAAATTTTCAAGTGCTTACAAGGAAAAAATAAGATATTTGGCTGCTTTATGAAACAAACCACGCACATATTATTATTAATTGTATTCTGGTTGGTTTCAATATGGTTTAACGACTCGTCTTTAATGTCCTCTTCTAAATATGATAATTCTTCAAAAAGATCTTCATCAGGCTCCATTTGTACAATTAAATTATTTTTTGATAACACCAGTTGGTCAAGGAATTTAGAAGGAGTTATAGTACCTTGTAAGAGATCATTCTTAAATTTCGAAATCATATCTGCTTTCAAAACACGGGACTTTTTAATACGCTTTTTTCCCACACTACCATTGGTATTCATCAATAGTTCAAATTTTCTTACTTTTTCAAATTCTTGCATCTGTAAAAATGCTACAAATTTGAAAAAAGTAGCCTTCTTTGGAATGCTTTTTCCTATGACGCTATTGTAAGCTTCTATTGCAGACGTAGTGCAGATTTCAGAATCGAAAACTGAAAAGTTATGTGGACCGATCTGTAATAATGAAATCATAACACCTTTTATGTAAAAGGGAATATTGTACCTTTTGCATCCATTGATTCTCAAAATATTTTATAAATATATATTTAGGGTTATAAAATAACTCCCACTTTACAAAACGAATTTATTCCCACTCAAAACGAAATAAGTCCCACTTAAAATAAAAACCCGTAACGAAATAAGTCCCATCAATTGACGAAATAAGTCCCACTTTTAAAAACAAAATAACTCCCACTTTCAAAACAGCAATTTTTTGTGGGACTTATTTCGTTTTTAAAAGTGGGACTTATTTCGTGGGAGTTACTTCATAGACCCAAAAAAACTGTTCTATTTTAATTCTAGTTGCGAAATATATTGCATTTGTTCTTTTACTTTACTTAAAAAAACGTTAATTTTTTTAATAAAAATTATTAAAAATTGCTATTTTTCTTTCATTTTATTTATGTACTCTTCATACACTTCCTGCATGTACATTGTTTGTGAACATTCGTATAATCGCTAGTACGAGTACACATACATGCAACCGGTGCGTATACTTGATAGACAATTATTGAATTTTTCATGCAACAACAAAAATATGTATACGTTGTACTGTTTCACAAAAAATACTGATGTACAGTCGAACTTCGCTATAAGGAACTTCCCTATAACGAATTAACTTTGAAAACACTGTATTTTGTAAAAAAATACTTTATAAGAACATCATAAAGTATGTAATACTGCATTAACGATTTTATTATCCAGTTATAATACAATGTGCGGCTATTTAGAGTGTAGGGCAAAATAAATTTTACATCATGAATTGACTGCCAAGGGTGGCAGTGCAGTGCAGTTCAGTATTTGAACTAAAGACGGATAACGCTATACCAAAGTAAAGTTCGATGGTATGCTTAACATATTTAAAATTGTTTAGAGTCGTTTTCAGTATGAATGTTTGCAAGAAATTTTTATTCGTATTTAGAGCGACGAATAACAAACAATCTTATTGAATTTCCTACTAGAATTGGGAAAAAAGGATTTAAATTTCAAAAGTTCAAATTGCACTTGCTTTTTTTTCGATCAAATATTTATGAAGGACAAATTTTGAAAATGACTTTATATCTTTCGGAGAATTATAAAACGCTTTCGATCAGCGGGCCAGGGTGCTCTGTTAAAACAAATACATTCTTTTGCTGTTGATTTCTAAGGTTGGTAAAAAAAAAATATAAATTTGTAAGAGTTGTAATTGTTGGTAAATAACTTCCAACGAAGGCTAACAATAACGGCACTTTTGTTGCTGCCTTTTAACACTTGACTAACACATTTGAAATTAATATTACACTGAATATATCCTGTACCTTTTTGAATAGCATAAATAGATATATTGTCTTAATACTACTAACCCTCGCACAAAGCGGTAGTTACGTTCGAAATAAGTGCATGATTGCGGTGAAACAAAATGTCTACCAAACAACAGCTCCTTTAATTTAAAGCATTTCGTTGATATCAATAAAATAAGAAACGTGCAAAAGCAGTATTCTAAAACTAATAAAGTCTACTGGTATCTATCCCTTCATCACCTATAATCTCTAGCACTACCCCTTTCCTAGAAGTTAACGCCTAGTAGGAGGCCATCATTGCCTGACTGCTATTTGCCAAAAATAAATCGCCTACTTAATTAACATAGACGCACGCCAACCCAACTGCCAAATATAACGTTTTATATTCATTTTGACGACTATTTTGGAATAAAAAGAAGAATTTTCTTTCGATAGCTCTGTGCACAGTTTAAATTTAAAAATGTATTGAAGAAACCGTGAAGCAGAAGGGTTGCCTTTATTAAATTTTGAAAAGTTCAGCAACTTTTTCCAGTTATAATTTGCCGGAATTTCTGTTGTTATTTGCTTTTCCTTTTCCAATTGTGTTTGTGTTCTTTAATAAAAGATTGTTTATTTTATGAAATGGTTATTTGTATGTGTAATATTCATTGATGTGTGCGAGAAGTGGCAGTTTTAAATAAAAAATAAATTTTTATTTTTATTCCAGTGTTAAAAATGTTGTGAAAGTTTAGCATCGCCGGAGAGTTTGGGAAGAGAACAAAATTAATCATCAACAAAAACTAAGAACTTTTAAAGGTTTCATTATTTCTGAAAACATGTTGTTCTGATGTTTGTGCAATATATTTGTATAGAAGTGTGTGTGTAAGTGTATTGGTTTTTAGTTTTATAAAATTCAATGAAAAACAATTGGAAATTTACAAGTGCGAATGGGATAGTCTTGTGGCTTTATTTTAGGAAAATATGCAAACTATTTACCACAGGAATGTTAGATTTTTTAAAGATTTAATTTTATAAGAAAGCTACCACATCTACTGTGTGAATTAATGATGTAACTTAGTCTGAAAGACTCTCATTCCTGTGAAGTGTAATCTTGTGGAAGTGTTGTATAATTATGGTTACTTAATAAGTTTCTAGTTAACACTTTTTTAAGCTTCTACAGAAGTCAACTAACAGTGCAGAGGTTTATATGTAGATTTAACAAAGATTCAACATCGCTATCGAGCAATGGAATACCAGAACGCCTTTCTGTATCGTCTTAAAATGAGCGGTGGTGGTCTCTTATTGAAATATACTGCTGTTGCACAGTTGCTGTTACTCCTGGTTACTCTATATAATTTAATGAAGAAATTAAATTTGTGTGAATTTCTGCAAAATCTTTAACGACAAAGAATTTTTTTTTTTTTTTTTTTTTTTATCTGGTACCAGCACTCAGGAGATGACTCCTACACATGCGAAACATTGTGCTGGAACTATAGGAAAGGGATAGTAGGAGAAACGCCAGTAGGTGAAGCTTAATTAATTATTTTACCGCTCTCGTTTTTGCACGTTCTTTGTTTATACTCGTAGCAGTGCTGCAGCTTCGGTTCAGTAGCCATTTCTATTATTATTATTTTACTTCGCCGGTGCTACACAATACCGACGAAGGAGGGCGTGCTGATGTGAGTGTGGATTGCTATCAGCTGAAGCCGGTATTGTTCAGTGACCAGAGACACCGTCAGACAACAACTGACACCAGGACACAAAGACACACTAATGCACATCAGAAAAATGCGAAGTGTTTTTTTTTTTTTTTTTTTTAATAATTTTAGTCTGAAACTGGAGGTGAACCCAGGTCTTGGTTTTGTAGTGAACCTGCAGACTACCATCCATCGTACCATAGCCACCCTCAATATTCGGCATCTTTCCTACCCTTAACCCTAAATCCAGCACTGGATGCGTCCGAGTGTACATTAGAGGCACGATATGATAATACAGACAAGACATGTGTATTGAAAAATTAAAATTTTACTATTTACAAGTGTTGTTAATCTTTAGTCTTAATCAAGTTTTACACTGCTTCATCCAATAACATTGCCAGAGAAACTGATGTGATGGTTAAATATAATTTATAAATGTTCTTACGTCCAATTAACCTCAAGACGAATATTATGGTACTAATTGCGGAAATCAAATGCTGCAGTGTTGATGGCTGAAGAGTTACGGTTTGGACTCAGCAATCAGAAGGACACGTGTTCGATCACTGGCCCGGTCAAGTGAAACATTTTTGCTAATATTTTTGTATTACAGCAGACGTATTCATCGGCATTTTAGGAACGTAACTTCGGCGCGCCGGCGTAGTGAAATAGTAACTAAAATAGCCCTTTAACGTAGGAAAAATTCTGTGGCAAAATTGACATCAGTAACTTTGCTTTATAATTAACGCTTGCAACTGCAGAGTTGTGCAACAATGAGGGTGGCCATGGTTCAAGTAGTCTGTAGAAAAAAATTCTGGGTTCAATCCAAGTTTCAAATTAAATCATAAACACATTTCACATTTTTTCTGAAATGCTTTAGGGTGGCAAAGGTATGCTCACTGATCACTTAACAGTACCGGCTGCCACAGACACTTCCGAGCGCCCTCTTTTCTCGGTATTGTATAACACAGATGGAGAAAAATATTTACTAAAAAGGCTACAAAGAAAAATCTAAGCTTAAAATTTAATACGTCTCCATGACATAAGAAGCGCTGCAAAACTGCTATAAACGAAAAACGTGCAGGAGCACAGTTGTAGAGCATGATAGCATGAAGCGTCACTACCTCTCATCACTCTCACTAACCTTTGCTTCTAGTTTCAGCACAATGTATCCCATGTGTTGGAATGATCTCCTGAGTGCTGCTCCAAGGTAAAAAAAAAAATTATGCTCCATCTTTCTACCACTTTTACCACCTTTCTTTTCTCAACATCATACCACTCTATCAAGCTAGTTCCCGTGGAATGCATGCATCACTAGGAAATATCCTAGAATTTAGTTTCATATCGAATGTCGCAATTTAGGCTTTTAAAAACCCAAACGGCAGACCAATGGGTATTTGACTCCACTCCAATCCATTCGAAATGATTAAATTTTTTTCTAGCACTTTTTTCCGGTAGTTAATTCTCAATTTTTAATAACATATTGCTTTACCTGGAAAAGTCATCTTTCCCAGATTTCTTGAAATATAATTACAATTGTCTAAGTTTAATTTTCAGTCAAGGCTTGCAGTATTAAATGAAAATTTATTAGTTCATTCACTGTGTTCAACAAGCCAAGTTCTGCTCATGTGCAAGTAATTGCTCTGCCAATTGCCAGAGTATTTCTGTTTATAATTTTCTGCCATTTGTTAGTTGGATGACTGACTGACTGAACAAGTGTTCTAACATCCTTATAATATTCTTTAAAATATGCTCATATGTATGAGAATTACTTAGATATTTCTAATACAATTTGCTCATCCTCAAAATGTCTTCAGTAGTGACATGTATTAAAGCAGATGATTTCGTATAATCAATTATTTACGTATACGAAAGTTGCAATCCAGCGATCACAACATAGACAGTTCATTCTATTTTTTTTTGCACGTTGACTACAAATCCAAAAACAGACCTGTGTTTTAAACCCCAGTTTCAGATTAAAATTTTAAAATAAAAGTAAACATCTGGCATTTTTCTGATGTGCATTTGAGTGTTTTTTGTGTGTCAGTTGTTGTCGGAAGGTTTCAGTGGCGAAGGCATAGTCACTGGTCACTGAACAATCCACAATAGCATCAGAACGGCCTCCTCCTTCGTCCGTATTGTGTAGCACCGGCGAAGTAAAACAATAATAAAAATGGCTACTGAACCGAAGCTTTATCACTGCTACCAGTATAAACAAAGAACGTGCAAAATCAGAGCTGCAAAATATTTAATTAAGCTTCACCTCCTGTCGTCAATGCTTCGCATGTGTAGGAGTCATCTCCTGAGTGCTGGTCCCAGATAAAGAAAACAAAAAAAATGCTGCATATAGACCAGCTAAACCATATAACCAACATAGATAAATAATCGTAAAAATAAAAATACGAGAAAATAACGATACTAAAAATTTGCTTGTTCACAAGCACATAAAGACTTATCGTTTTTTTTTTTTAACGAAAAAAACCATACGACTGAGCTTGTGAATTCAGCAAATATTTATTTTAAGTTATTTCAAAGAAACTTTTTTGCCAGTAAAATGTTTGCTGGTTAATCATTATTTAAGTGTACACATCTGTGCACATATCGAGCCTTCGGTGCAATACCGTAGTAATTCAATAAATCGTGAACTAAGAAAAATGCATTTGAGCCGTCTTTTTGATAGTATTTTCGTTTACTAAAGATATTTTTGTACAAGTTTTTAATTAAAGAGGCATGTTTTGTAATGTTTTCTGTTTGTACATTTCTTGTCATAAAGGAAATATTTCATTATTGCAAATGAATATTGTTGGAAATAGCTGGAGGCAATAAAGACATTTGTAGCTGTAGCATCTGAACAGTTAGAGATAGAACAATAATCTTTTTCCCTTTAGATATACTATATATATATCCCCAAAGATCATTTCTGCATACCCAGCTCAAAAAATTGAAATTTTGAGTTACTACGGTATTGCACCAAAGGCTCGATATGTCTACAAATACCGGTGAACAATGATATGTTTTACATACATCACCTGTTCATGCTAATTTGCAACATACGGGAATGAATTTATGAAATTTTAAAGAGAATTTCTAATAGATACGAGTATAAATATCTTAATATTGTGATATTTATTCCAAAATGTAAGTATGTATGGATGGATGTAAATGTAAATACTAGTTTCGTATATCATTGTCATGTAAATATACAGAAACATGATAACTAGATACAGCATTTTGCTTAAACAACTTTAAAAGCGACAAAAGTTTGAAACGTTTGAAAATGAGCAAAGTAAAAATTACACGACTCAACAAATTTGCATTGTTTTTATTTTATCTAAAGTCGCATTATGTGATTATTATTCATTGCCATTGATATAAGAGCAAGACGTGAACAAACAATTGCCATCACCATTCAATTTACAAATAAACAGCCATATTTTAAGTCACGATTTACATATTTATTTATTTATAAATTTTTTTCCCGTTCTAATGTAAAAATACAATTGAAAACATCAATAAGCGACATATATTTTCTGTTTTCTGCAAAACGAAACACGATTTTCCAGTTCTCTAAATTGTTACACTATTTAATTCATTTGTTATTATAATTGTGCATTAAATTGTTTTTTAATTGAATGTAATTTGTAAAAAGTGAAAGAAAAATTCATGTAATTATATTCCACGTAAAAAAGCTTAGCAACTAATCGCTAAAAGGGGGCTATGACCAACGGTCTAACTTGAATTAATTAACGTGCGTGTGTAATAAGCATTTCAAGAATGCCAAATGTAAAAAAAAAATCCACTACAAATAAAAAGAATTCGTAGCATATTTTATGAAAACTGCTGTTCTAGTTTTTCTTTTTTTTTTTTAACGATTTCAGTTTTGTTTTTTTATAAAATGCTTTATTTTTAATTACACAATTTAAAAACACTTTTTTTTTGGTGATAATTCAGAGAAAATCGTTATCAACGATTCTAGTGAAATAATTATAAAGAAAATTTTAAAAACTTAAATAAGCCTTTAAAATTTCCAAGACTTTGTGTTTGTCAGCTTGTTTAAGGAGCATTCGAAATAAAAAACATATTTTTATTGTATGTGTTTATCTGCTTCCCCCGCACATACATACATATATAGACGCACACATACGTAAATAAAAAAAGTTTACAAAAATCCTTTACAACATTAATCAAACGTTTCCTGTAACAGCAAGTTTGCCTTCAAATTTCTTTGTGTGTGTTCAAGTTAATGTTACAGTATTTTGTAAAATAAGTGTTTTGAGACTTTAAGTATTTCCCTAATAAATTCTATAAGAAGCAAAAACATATACATATTCTAGGCACATACGAGTCTGTACAGGGTGGCGCAGAATGAGCTAAATGGTTTGAATTCTTTAATTATTATTTTTTCTTTGTTTTTGTTTTCAGCATTTTGTGAAGAAGACTTGGAGAATTAATTATGAATCATTACACGATCGAATAACGTACAAAAATAATAGAATTTTATTCGTCAAACCAACAGTATATTGTGTTGACACAGCGTGCCTAATGTGCGCATTACGAGATTTAACAGCTCCTGACAGTTTTCTTTGGGGATATTTAAAAGAAACGGTGTACGTTAACAAACCAAGAACCATACTCCAACTAAAAACCAACATTCGAAATGAAATCATGGCCATTACAGCCGAAATTTTGCGAAAAGTTATCAAAAATATGCTTAAAAGAGCACGTATGTGCAAAGCAGAAAATGGGGCATCATTTTTCAAAGCTAATTGCAAAAAATTTCCCAATAATATACTGTATTTAAAAAAAAAAAAATAAAATTATAATAATCGCATAAATAAAAAAGTTATAAACCATTTAAACCATATAGCTCATTCTGCGCCACCCTGTATATGTACAATATAATTATATGTATAGAGTTAATATATACACTGTATATTAACGTGCGAGCTCATTTATAATGACACTTTATTTTACCTTTAATCACCAACGAAATCAAGTCGTTCCATAGCAGGAATTGGGCAAATGTTTAAAGGAATAAGTTCTTCACATTTAATATAAAGAACAACCAGCTTGAAGAATTATGGTGAGATGCAGCAAAGTGGTATCAAAAAGACTCTTGAAAAAAACTTAGCTAACAAGAGAGTTTTCAATGTGTTTTAGTGTTTTGTACTGATGTACATGACAGTATCTATTGCCGCTAATGGACCAGTACCATGGCTGGCAAGAATTGGGAAGTGGTACAGAAAATTGTGAATTATGATGGATTAGAAAATATTATATCACATAAGTTATTTCCATGGTCAATATAGAGCGTTGGTTTAACTGTTTGCTCAATTTTAAGACAGACTACAATGACCCATAACCTTGAGAGAATCAACAATCTTATGAGGATATCAGGGAATCAAATTTCCATAATGTGACCCTTTGCACTCGAGACTGGCCCCTGGGAAGGACACCAATCACATACGAATAGGTAGAGATGCTCTGCAGAAGTGAAGAATATAATGAAGAATCGTTTTCCATTTACTGTGCGAGAATTTGATACAATTAGTTTCGTCATCAATTCACGACATCTGTTATACACGGTGAGCCAAAAGAAATCACCCGATGTCCTTTTGCTGTATTTTTATTTAATAAAAACCTTTGGATCTGCAAGTATGGTCATCAACTCTTGAGCGGTCACTTAGCCCATATCATAAGCAGTGCGAAAATTTGTCTTAAAAAAAAAATTACAGCAAAAGAACATCGGCTGATTACTTATGCCCCGGGTGATTACCTTTGGCCCACCCTGTAAAAAGGGACAAAAACACAAAAAGTTTTTTTCAAACAAATTAAAATTAAAAAAAAAGAATAAAACTTTCTAAAACAAAATTATACATTTTTTATTTCAATGCGCACCGAAATAAATAATATTTAATAAATGGAAATCTATAAAACTTAATAAATTTGTTGGTTTTTTTTTACACATTTGTGGCATTATTTTCAATTTAACACTGGGTGTTTGATATTCAGCTAAGAAATGCATACATTTACATGTCTGGAAACACATTATTTAAGTTTTAAAAATGTTACCAGAAACTTTGTGTGGAATTCTATTATGTATCTACATAAATATATTGAACACGTGTGTTGGTGCGTAAGCGTTCTATGTTTAAATGACAAAATACCTGGGTGGTGGATCCGCTTGTATTTCACACGCAACTTCAACTGTTTCATCCTTTGAGGCACCAATTAAGATGACACGATCTAAATGTTTGCAAATTGGTGTGTCTGAAAAATTGAGAAGAAAAAAACAAAACGAAGAAAAGTATTAAAATCTTGCCTACTTAAACAATACGTACAGATGTTTAATGCTTTTTTTTTAAGAATTTGTTAAGAATGTTGCATATACCCAACAAACAGTCAAGTCTAACCTTTGAAATAAAATGACTTTATGATTTGATATCAAAATCCAATTCTCAAACTCTTTTCAAATTTTTAACATTTGATTTCAAGTTGATACTGATTTGAATAGAAACATTTGAAAATCAGTGATTTTATCAACTGGTATTTTCATATTAGAAATAAACCTGGGGCAGCACTATTTAAGCCAAAACATAAATTTTAACTGCTGGATTCATAAAAAATATTATTTTTAATTTACAAAACCTTTAATAAACAAATTTCCATACGTAATTAAATTTTTAAACCTTTTTTGAAAATTCCGAAAATTTTTATGCAAAAAAAAAAAATTAAAAACAATAAATTTTTACTGTTTGCTTGTGAAAAACGTATTTGTATTTATTATTTTTTACAAACAACAATGTGAATACTAAAAAAAAATAAAATACGTTAATGAAAAAATAATAAGTTCTCAAAGTCAAAATTGTATTTCATTTATGTTCTACATTTTATTACAATCTCCATTTGAAAATGGTTCGGGAATAACGTTTGAAAGGGGCATGAAAATAAATCTATATATACAGGCCTGTTCTGCAAATCATGTGCTTTGAAATCACGAAACGTTTTGAAACCACGCCGACGATTTGAAGCTGTTCTTTAAATTACGCGTGTTTTATATTTTTCGGCGTGGTTTTAATTTTTCGAAAACACGAGAAAACAGCTGATGTTTTATATTTGCTTATATTTTTGCACTGTGAATTAAAATATTTTAAATGAAATAAATAATATAAAAATGCCAGGAGCTACTTTATTGTCACTAATTGCTTTAAGAAAGCATCATTTAAATAAAGAGCGTGAAGCTTTACAAACCATAAATTATTTATTAGCACCAAGCAAAATGCCTGCATACATATGTACAGGGTGGCTGATGAATATTGCTACATCAAGAAACTCAAATAAGTTTTTTTTCAGTGTATGGAATTAATTTTTCATTTATTCATGTCAAAGTTCATGCAATTTTATTAAATATGCTTAATTAGTTTTAAAAATAATGGAATTTAAATGCCCCGCCCCGCTCGTTGATGCATGTGCTGCATCTTACCAAAAAGTTGTTCATTACTGCTTGGAGAGTTGAGACAGGAATAGCCGCAATTGTTTCTCGAATGGATTGCTTTAGTTCAAAATTCAAATTTGTTAGTTTTGCTTTGTAGACTTCCTGTTTGCAATAACCCCACAAGAAAAAGTCAGGTGCAGTAAGGTCAGGCGACCTGGGGGGCCAACGGAATGTGAAGTTTCTGGATATCAACTTATTGGGAAATTTTCGTCGCAATTCTGTCATAACAGGCGCCGGGCTATGTGAGGAGTTGCACCATCTTATTGAAACCACACAGAGTTGAAAGGAATTCTCATTCGGCGTAATTCTGGATAGAAAACTCTCTCAACATGCTCAAGTAACGGCCTCCAGTAACTGTAACGGTGTGACCATTTTCTTCAAAGAAGTAGGGCCCGACAATGCAGCATGCTGAAACTGCACACCGCACTGTGACACGAAGTGGATGCAATTCCGTCTCATGGAGTATCTGTTGGTTGGAAGCACCCCATATTCGACAATTTTGTTTGTTTATGTTGCCGTTTAAATCGAAATTAATGAAATCGTCAGACATAGAAAGACAGTTCAACATGTTTTCGTCCTCTTCCACCATTTGAAGCATCTCCTGGCAAAATTCCAAGCGAATCGGTAAGTCTGCTGCGTTCAGTTTGTTTACCATTTGAATTTTATATGGGAATAAGTCCAAATCATTGTGCAAAATTTACTGCAATGACTGTCTGCTTACCCCCCCATTTGAGCAGATAAGGTTCTTGTCGAAACTCTTGGATTGGATTTGTATGGCAGCAGCTAAGCAGCGATTGTGTCCTCCGTCCCAACTGAAGGGTTTCGATGGTAAGGTCTTCTTTGGACTGTTCCATACTCGGCAAAATTGTTCAAAAGTCTCATTATCGTCCATCTGCTTGGAGGATTGCCGCCAAACGTGCGCCTATACTCTCTTTGAACCGAAACTACGGACTGCAGTGCGTGATAGAGGCGTACAATCCAAATTCTTTTTTCAGTGTCCCAGTTATCCATTTTTGTTAAATCTAAAAATCAATCTGCAAAATAAAAACAAAATTAACCAGATTCATTAAATAGAAAAAAAGTTATTAAATTTCATTTTGGTAGCGTCTTGCATCAGCCACCCTGTACATGAGCAAATCCCTGAGTTCCACCCCAGATAGTTCGAATAAGCCTTTGATGGCCATAGTCCCATTATTCAAAAATGTAGGTAGTGAAGTGCCGGATATTAGACACTCTCTACTCCTATTGCTCGTCCTTGCAACAGCTGTAAAAATTGTTGTACCGCAGACCCATGCTTCTGGCATGATCCCCAATGCCCCAGTACTCCGTAAACGCAATTGCCTGTTTCACCCGACCGAACTGTGCTCTAGTTGGCTCTTTAATCCATCTACTTCCTTAATCCTTCCCTGGGAAGAACTCATCATGGTCGTCATTAATTTAAATAAAAAAATTTAAGACAAATTTCCCTCTCAAACAAGACTCTACTTTTATAAAGATAACAAATTTTTACACACAATTTATTTTGTTTTTTTAATCTTATTATTTATTTTTTTTTCAGCTGTGAAGAATCTAAATACAAACACATTCGGCAGCAGTAAGTAAAATTAATTTTCTTTAATACAGTTCATATATAATTTTCTAAATTGCAAAATTGTTGAATATTATGTCCAATTGCGAAGTTGCCAGTGCTTTCATTAACGAAATTTACTTAAATTTAGCATTTAATTATTTATACATTTGCACAGAAATAATTTAATTATTATAAAATTATAAAATTTGTCTTAAATAAAGAACATGATGGTAAAATATCTATTTATTTACATGACTTATAAAAACTGTGTTACTTTGGCAATCTCAAGAACATGTTCGAAAAAATTAACCAGCTGAATGCTAAAAAGAAAATGCCAACCACGACATTGCCAAACAAGGCAAAACAATTATTTACAGAAAAGGCAGTGTTCTTACAAATTTGCTCATATTTAAGTTTTTATATGTAGCAAACCCAATTTTATTACAAAAATATATATATATATATATAGCATGTTTATTAAATTCTAAACGAAATACATAGAAATATATAAGCAAGTGATTTCAAATCGTCAGTCATTTAGCTGACGATTTCAAATCACAAGATTATTAAAATTTTTCTGTGCAAAACACCATTTCAGTGATTTCAAATCACTTGGACAAAAAGTGATTTGCAGAACAGGCCTGATAAAGCAATCCTATCCACGATTTCGAAATTGATGGAAAGTAATGAGATATCAAGAGTCCAGAAATTTACTAAATCACCACCAATATGGCCTCCGTAGAGTGCGCTCTACGGGCGAATTATTTACCTTTTTCTCCGGAAAATGCTGCAGTTCCATTTACCATTTTGGCGAAAGTAAAACCGTAGCTTTGGATATTTCTACAGAATTTTTCTCCAAACTTATTGCTTTTGTTGGCGGTGATATCTAATCTCGATTTATATTAAGCTTTCCCAGGAATCGCGATATAAGACTTGTTATAGACGGGGTCTCATTTAACAAATTCAAGATAAATTCAGATGTACCACAAGACTCTATTCTTTATCATAGCCTATTTCTTATCTTGCTTAATGATCGTCTATGTCAAACTGCCAACCATATCCACTCAAAGAAATTTAAAAATGGAAACAGCTAATGAAAAGTAGTTTTTAATTATACAGGATGGGCCAAAAGTCACGCCTGCGTGTAAAAATTTAATAACTTTTTTGTTTATTATTTTTTTAATTTTTTTTCTTAATACTTTTTTTTTTTTTTATATATAAACTTCAAAAAAGGGAAAAAAATTTTTAAAATAAAAACTAGCTGAAGATGTTAACCGAAGGTTAACGAAATATCGGAAATAAATATAAAAATAATAAATAAAAAGACAAAAAACCTTAGACCTTAGATTGTTAAAATTTTTAATTTTTTTTTTAATTTTTTTTTTAATATAATCGGGGGTGTCACAGAAAATTTTCGGAAGTGAAAATATTCACATTTTTGAAAACGTGACGTTTTTCTTTTGGTGCTTCAGCTTTCATACGTTTTCATAAATACGAAAAAAATCAAAACAGACGCCATAATGTAGCCCCTGTTACGTCCATATGCTGCGACTATCTTTTCAAATTTCAATTGGCATTTACATAAATTCTTGTTTTTCACTAAATAACACATAATATTTTTAAGTGAAAGTTATCGCATATCGCTTTGAGAGAGGTTACATTTTGGTGTGGACGTTATCGTTGACAACCCTATTAAGGCCGATTGTTTTTTTGTGAATAAATAAATATATCTCTATTAATAAGTTCTTATGTTTACCCCTTGAAATATGCAATACATGCATTTGTATGTACATATGTATACGAATTAGAGTCAATACAAACATTTTTATTTTATTTAACAAAATTTACTTACATTTTCTGTGTCAAATTGATTTACTTGTGCAAAATATAAATGGCAACTAGTATTTAATAAGTAACTAATCGCTGTTTTTTCTAATTTCTTAATTATTTAATTAATTAATTAATTAATTCGTTTCTAATTTCTTTTATGCTACTTCGGATGCCAAGCTGCATATCTGGCAATTTACTTTAAAATGGATATGGTAACTTTACAGAAAAATAAGGGCAAAGCATATTTTTGTTCATTTCCACATTTTTTATTGTTTCTTGATTTCATAATTTTTATAAAATTCGTAAAATTGTTGTTAACTAAATTAATTTTACGTGTATTTTGAGTCACAACTTAAGCAAAATTGATATTCTCTATAATTGAAAATCTGTTTTGAACGGGTTTTTTTATGTGAATACTCTCAAATTATCACTTTCACTTGCAAATTTTTAAGTGGATTTAAAACGAAAAATTTTGTCGTTTTTCGTTTTCTGGAGAAGCTAAAAACGTTTTCATTTTCACTTTCGTGTGAATTTTGTTTCTGTGACACCCCCGAATATTAGCTTTGTACGATCTAATGATGATGACCACCATTTTCATCGATGCACAATTGGGCTCTTAAAGAGGCGTTTTGCTTAACTGGACGCAAAGTTTCAGGCTCTATTGCTATTGTTAACATACACTCGTTCTTTGAGATAACCCCCTAGAAAATGATCAAGAGCAGTTAAGTCTGGTGAATTTCTATCTGAATTTCTTGATATAATTCGGTCTTCATACATTCATTTGGTTCATTGCTTGATCGTTAAAGTTTCCTACACCACCATGGAAGAAGTAGGCCGCTGTAACTCTTTCTGATGAAACTCCAACCCACACCACACCATACCGTACACTTGAGCGAGTGCAATTGGCGGGGATTGGTGAACAACTCTGCTGTTTGCAGTACCCCAAAATAGCTTATTTTGTTTATTTACATATATATATTAAGATGAAAATGAGTTTCATCACTCAGTATTAAATTGTTAATAAACTCGTTATTTTCTACACACATCGCCGAGAAGCGTGTTGCCCAAATTCGTTGGGACTATTGAACCTTGCATGGATGCCTGTGTAAATGACGTGATAAAAAGCGTCGAAGTGATGTTCTAGAGATGCCCAGCTGTCCAGAACGTCTTCACGTTGAAGTTTCTGGATATTCTTCAACACTGTCCCGTACACGAACAATGTTCACTTGGTTCTGTACTATTCTTGGTCTTCGTGATCGTGGCAAATCTGACACTGCATCTTGTTGTCGGAACTGTGCAATTAAACGATTAATTGCGGTTTGGTTAAGTGCATTTCTGGTGTTGAAATAATTGCGATATGCTCGTTGCTTCAGTGAAATTGAATGCCCATTGGAAAAGTAAAATTCTACCACTGTGGTTCGTTGCGCGGTCGTTAAATTTTGCATGCCGGTGTAAAACGGTTCGACGAATAAAATCTAACAAAACCAAAAAAAATAAAAAAAAATAAACAAAAAAGTTATTAAATTTTAGCACGCAGTCGTGATTTTTGGCCCACCCTGTACATACTTGTATGTATTTACTTATTTGTATAATAGTGTGGCAATAACAACACCATTTTCAAGGTTTTTTTTTTAAAGTTCAGTCGGTCAGACTTCGCTATCATTCTCCTGTGAATCAATCGTGCGATTATGTAGGATAGGGCCTATACCTTGTCAATAGTATATGTAATATAATAGATTTTCAGCGACTTATAGACATATAAATTTGTTAAATCTCTATAGTATATTTCACTGTGCGGTGTATAACAATTCACTTATACTGGCGACTAAGTCAATAGCCAATCTGCACAATTTTACTATCGCCATTTCCTGCAGAGCATTTATAAAAAGAAAATATGTCTGTGGCTGTATGCCAGACATCAAACAATAAAATTACATTCGTTATTTCATATTCTTACTTAATCAGTGTGTTTGTTATAGCGATTATATGTATGTGTGTGTGTGTGTGTGTGTGTGTGCAACTGCGTGTACGTGTGTTAATTAACATTGTTTCATTAATTTCGAATTTAGCCTAAAAACATTTACTAATGAAGATTCCTTTGAGATTTCAATTACTTAATTTTCTTAATGAAAATTGATGCATAATGAAAATTGTGTTAAAATGGAATTTAATCACTCAATTTGTTTTTTACTTCACAGTCTTTGGCAAATTTGAGTTTTGTTGCCTGCGGACAGAAACACAAATTTTAATATGTTTGTAAATACAACATAAGAATATTTAAATGAAACTGACAATTCGTTAAGGACAATCTTTTATAGGCAATTTATCTTTTCTGAGGTGCTTGACAGTTTCTTAAAACTAATTTTCATTTCAACATGTCACATATGTACGTTAGACTTTTAGGCGTAATTTTTTTTTTTTATTTCTCTCTTAATTTGTTAACTATAAACCAGTCAACGTGTGCCTGTCAGACACATATTTCATATTTAATTTTGAATTTAAATCATAGTTGAATGGAATTCATATTTGCAATTGTTTTCTTTTGATGAAAAAAAAAATAATTATATTTTTATTTCCATTAATTAATTTAGTTATCAGCTCATACGACAAGGAACAGATCCAGGCAAAAATTTTTCTTAGATTTGCAATGCTACAACTCGACATTTTTCCATGCAAATGCTTATCTAGGATGCGCAGGACCTGGGAAAAGCAAAAAAGGCACTGCAAAAATTGTTGTTGCAGAACTGCAGAAGTTAATCCAAATATCACACTAAGCAATTTTTTTGTGGCCTTTGAATTCGTAGTACGGTTTCACAGATTTAACATGTGTGAACATTGAAAAAAAAAATCATCAGCAAAAATGACTGCAAATTAACGTAAATAATGAGGCAAGAAATAAATAAAATTTTTTTTTTTTTTTTTTTTTTTTGTGAACATTATTTAGAATCTATCAATTACAGATAATAAGTAAATTTTATAAAGTCGTTAATATTAACAATTACTGCTGAACTCCTTTGCGAACAACATTATATTCATATATATATATAAAAAAGGATACAAAAATATAAATTCTATATATACTATGTATTTACATATCGCACACTAAATCATAAACAGTCACAACTCAAAATTCATAAAGTTTTTAGGCGAGGCAACAAACTATTTTTAGAAACATGATTGCAATTTTAATTTAATCAAATAAAAAAATCCACAGTAAAGAACATTATTTTTTTATTAAAGAAAAAATAATTTCCTATTATTCCTGATGATGTTAACAAGCTGTTAACGAAATAACGAATAATAAAAACAAAATAAAATAAAAAAAAAAAAAAAAAAAAAGACCTCAGGCTTAATAAATATATATCAAAAAATATAATAAAAAAGGTCAATTAATAATATAATTAAAAATTAAAGAAAAAAAAAAGCCAAAAATCCCTGTAACGATTCACTGTCTCGGTGGTATAATTTTTTTATTATTTCGGGAACTGTGCTACCTAATAACATTGGCTAAGCTCGTCGTTGGGAGGAGTGTGTTAGTTCCCATTCATTGATATAAAAAATAAAACATGTGGAATCATTATCAGAAAGATTTTAAATTTAGGTAGCTAAGGAACAAAATGTCAATATACAATCTATACATACCATAAAGGAAAAGAAAAGGAACAGGTAATGACAATGTTGTATAGTTTAAGATGTCATTCGATACACAAATTCTTAACCCACCCAGCTTGCTAACAAAATCTCAGATGGTGTTGTTAGCCCTTTTAAAATTTAAGTTAAAATAAACATTCTTATTATTCCATACCAACATAATTTTATTTATTAATTATTATTTATTATTATTATTATTATTATTATTAATTATTATTTATTATTTATTAATTATTTATTTAGTATGAAAATAAGGAGATATTTTAAGTTGCGACTCTCTGACAGACATTCTTCCGACGAGCAACTATTATCGTCTTTGGGCAGACTAAATTCACTCCCAGAATCGCTATAAGTATATATTTACGCTACTATCACTATTTGTACGAGAATCAGTTTCTTCACTTGAAATTTTATATGTATAATATTCAATATTTGGGCAGGACATTTTCAACAGCTAAATGAAAACTAAGGCATTAAATTTTGCATTAAACTTTTTGAGAAATTTTTGAACTTTAAATGATGCACCACAAAATTTAACACTTTTTTCATTAATAGCGTGTAATGCCAGAGTTTTTTTTTATATAATGGAAAACCGTTCTAATTTATTTTATTATTAGTGGTAATTCTTTTAACAATCTATTTTTTTAAGCTTTAAGGTTTTTTCTCTTTTTATTTATTATTTTTATATTTATTTTCGATATATTAAATAGATTGTTAAAATAATAAAAAAGGTTAAAAAAAGTATTAAGAAAAAGTGGTAATTATTTTTATTAAATTTTTTTTATTATTATGTATTCAAAGTATCTATTATTATTCATATATGAATTTTTTTTAGATGTGGGTTAAACTTTAAAATATTATTTAGATTATTCTTTTGGTGAACTTTTCACTGTTCACAGCATTCTTGAACTTTGAATTTTTATAAGAGGTGATGATGGTGGGATTTACATAAGGTTCATGTCTCGGGAAAGTACGAATTCGTATAATTCTAGACTTAAGGTATCTTGAATGACGATCATAAATCACTGGATCTTCCTCCACTACTTTTAAATATGGTACAGATTGGAGTTTTCATTGCTTATGTGTTTTGTTTGTGTTAAAGGTAGAGTTTTGTATGCGTGCTGGTTCATCAGAGGGACAGTGATCCCCATAGGCATTATAAAACTGTTTGACAGTGATTTCGTGGGTATAGTACAAGCCTGTGATTGACATTGAAAGAATGGAATAGATTTTTGCGAACGATAGTGTAAATTAGGGAGAAAGAAAAGAAATATAAAAAGATGGCGTGGCGTGTCGTGAAGCTGTGGAGCGAGTAAGACCAAAAAAGTAATTTTTTTCTTGAAGAAAAATTGTTAAGTGTTCCGTCGCCATTTTCTTTTTTTTTAAATTACAAGCGTCACAACTCGACCTAATACTATTAACGTGGAATAAAAATACTCAGTTACTAATAAGCGCGCTGTCACAACTGAAAATAGTACTCTTTAGTTGATTACGTACAACCGGCACAAATAACATAAAAACATACATAACGGTATTTTTCCAGTTTAGGAAAACAGTGATGCCAACAAAATTTTTATGGTCATTAGAGATTTGCGCTGTGACCTCGATTATGCAATAAAAACGATTTTGAAAATTTTTGAGTTGTGACTGTTTATGATTTAGGGTCTCTTTCACCAAACATATTTAAGCACAATTTAATTTAATTAATGATCTTTATTTAAAGTATGTTTAAAAAAATTTTATTTCCACCAACTGAAATAATGAAACACAAGAAAGTATGGTAACGCTCTGATATTTAATATGATAGCGGCAACTTCCAGCTTTTTAAAAAGCTATTTAAAAGCTGTTTAAAGCTGTTTCATGTTGTTGCAAAATCAATATTTAAATGCAGAGTGCTGGCTACTTAAACAGTATTTAAGTATTCAATGAGTATATCTAGATGAAAATGAAAATCGACATTTAAATATGAATTGATATTTAAATAGAATTGGTGAAATAGGCTGTGCGATATATATTTTCCCATCAGGGCCAATAAATGAGAAAACTATTTTCGAAACAACAAGTTCTTAAAATTGTACTTTTTAATTCTAAATTTAATACACAAAAACTACTGACGGTAGTTGTGTAGCACCTGCGAAGTAAAATAGTTTCTAAAATGGCAACTAAAAACGAGGTTTCAAAATTTAATACGACTCCTTGACATCAGAGATGCAACAACACTGCTGTAAAAGCAAATAACATACAAAAAGCAGTGTTGTAAGATAGTGAAGCTGCACCTCCTATCATATCACCAACTATCCCTTTCCTATAGTTCCGACACAATGCACCGCATGTGCAGTTGTCATCTCCTGAGTGCTGGTCCAAAATAAAAAAATAAAAAAATAATAACTTCACATTGTGTGCGAATTAGAATCACTTGCCGAAATTTGATGAAGAATAGAAATATTGTATAGAGAGGATAATTACACACCTCGTTACGATTTATTTTTTCAGTTGTGACTGTTTATGATTTAGTGTGCGATATATACAACTAAAAATTTCTTCACATATATGTATATACATACATACATACATATATACATACATATATATATATAGTCATTTCCGAAATGGAAAATCTATTACGTGATTTCTCTTCAGTCTACGAACTTCATTGGTATCATCTAGCAAAGTAATTGCCAATACGTTGCTGTGATTACTTAACCCATCCAAGTAATTTCTGCTAAAATTCCGAATTTCGTCTTTGACCGTCAAAAGTGATAAGTCATCATGCATGGCTTTGTTTGATATAAACTAATTAGCATTAATGATACAATGCAATGTTTTAGATTGAAACCTTTGTAATATTTCTCTATTGGAGTTACTGGCTGGGCCGCAGAGCTGTATACCGTAGGTCCAAACTGGTTTTAAAATTGCTTTATATGTACATATATCAGTATTTTACATTCAAGACTAAGTTTTGATCTTTGTCCCAGTAACCAAAGAAGGCGTTTACTTTTTAAATTCAAATGTTGTCTTTTAGCTTTTATACGATTTTTCCATACAAGTCTACGATCAATGTGTAGTCCTAAATATTTGACCCAGTCCTTTTGTGGAATGTGGCAGTTATTAAGATAAATAACAACAACAAAAAACAACTTTTATTTATTTGTATGAGTACACCTACTTATTTGTGAATTGTACTCTTTTTATTAATTCTTTGGCGTTTAAAATATCCAATGCATTGATACAGCAGCCCAAGAAACAAAAATAAACTACGCATTGCTATGAATTCCCTAGCTGTGTATCGTACCGAATGGTAGTCATAAAAATAATTCACAATATCACTTAATCTTTTCAGTATATTAACTTTTTCGATTCATTTGTACCGCTGTCAGCTTTAATATTTCATATAAAATATTATATTAACACAAAAACATAGTAAATCAATTTTTTTGTTTATTTATTTTAAAACGTAACATACATTTGTTTAATTTATTACTCTTATTAGTATGTCATTTGTATTTCAGTTGTATATATCACATTATGCTATTTTAACATGTGAATATGTCTTGCAGCCAAACACTTTTTACAAATTGTTGACAAGTAAAATTATAAAAGCAACATATCATTTCCATTTGACATATTTTTTAACAACTTTTATAAAAAAAAAAACAGACCAAAAGAATAGATTTAATTTCTATCTAAAAATAACTACTACAAGTAAGAAAAAAAATTTCATAAATAAAAGAAAAGCTGGCAAAAAAATAACAAATGAAAATTTTATGTTAAAAGTGCCACTATCAGGAAGATGTCTAAAAAAATTAATGTATTTAAATTTACTACTAACAAAAACAAACAAACAAACAAACAAGCAAACTCACATTTAAAGTTAAAAGTAAACAAAAGACAATGACAATGACAATTCTGAAATTGTTATAAATGCGACTACAAATACAAACACAAAAGCAGTCTAAAATATCCCAACAAACACGAAGGCAAATCTTTGAAATAAAATAACTTTATGATTTGAAAGCAAGCCCAATTTTAAACTGGTTGCACAATAACATTTGAATTAAAATAAAATTTTACATTATCAAATAATCAACGGGATAGTTGTGTAACTGATGATAAAGAGCTTTTATTAGTTGTTAAATTCTTGAATAACACGAAATATTTTGGTTTATATAGAATTTCTAATTTTATTATAAAAAAAATCAAAAAGATATTTATAATTATTAACAATTCCTATTTCCGAAATTTTTGGAAAAAAGCACAAATTTGTCCAGTTCCAGAGAAAGAAAACAATTTTGATTTGACTAAAGCTGTAAACACTTAGACGACAGCAGACAGCAAGCAGCAATATGTCAAAAATAAAATCCATGTATTTAAATGAAAACGATTATTTTGACGGCAGCACAGCAGCAGGACTGCACAACAGCATTTGCTGCTGCTGTCAACTTGGGCTATTTTCTATTTTGACGGGCAGCAATAAACAAATATAGTGTTGCCATTATATATGTATATAAATTGGAAAAATAAGAACAAAAACTTTTTTTTAATATTAAACATAAAAGAACATTACAAAAATACAATATAGAAATAAATTTATGTGTTTTTATAGTTTTTCGTGATATTATTAAATTTTTTATCAATAACTTTAATTTTATTCATTATAAAATATATATGCGGCATCCCTGAAATTTGTATTGCTAAAATACACAGCTGTTCATTTTTAATTTCATAATATTTTGTTTTTCGTTTGAATTAATTTTTATCAAATTTTATCTGAGCTATTTTAACAATTGTTGTGATAAAATTCACTAAATTTTCTTCACTCATTTTTTATATTTTTAAACTTTGAAGTAATTTTTATATTTATAAAAACTTGAAATTGATTTACACATCAGCTGATTATTATGTTGTTGCTGTCTTCGAAATAATAATGAAGCTGACTTCAGAGCAGCATTTGAAGTTGGCAGCATTTGAAGCCGTGAAGTTGTGAAGTCTGCTGTCGTCTTTAGAGCTTAATATATGACCAATATCACATTTATCGAATTTAGAAAATCTTTTTCAGAAGGTCATTAGAATTAAGACGGGCAACAATTTAGAAAATTCATGTATCTCAGTTTGGATAGCATGTATCGTGATGGTTAAATTTTTAAGATGGTAAATATTGGTTTTATTCTTCATCTTAATAATTTAAATGGAATTTTTTAATAAACAGAAAGTTTTGTATACAATTATCAGACTTCGGCAATGCTAATTGTGGTATACCTCAGGGAACTATAGCACCATATTTATATAATTTACTCCGCACGGAATCTGTTTACTAATGAGAAAAAAATAAGTTTGTGCTGTTTTTAGCTGACCCGGCAAACGTTGTTTTGCCATGTATATTATTTCTAGGAAACATTTTTTCAGTTCAATAAAAATAACTATCTAGTATAAGTGTGCGGGGAATTACTTATAATCGAAAGCGTTGTTGACAAGGAAAGTATGCTTTATTTAGGTTAATAAATTAATCTTCATCAAAGTAACAAATATATCTTAGATTACAATTCTCGATAGCTATCTAAACATTAAAAATAATTATTAATATTTCGCCATATTGGACTTAAGTTGATGATGAACTTTTTAAAATCTCCTCATTTGATACCCATATTGCAAAAAAGGAAAAAGTAGGTAAAAAAAAGTGGGAGTGAAGTGGGCGTGGTTATTTTTAGGGTGATGAAAAATAGATGTTGTCCGATTCTCAGACCTACCCAATATACACACAAAATTTCATGAGATTCGGTCAAGCCGTTTCGGAGGACTTTAACTACGAACACCGCGACACGAGAGTTTTTTATATTAGATATAATTCACAATATCTGTTAATAAGTTACATATATTGTCATAATGCCTTAATATTTTAAATTGTGTCTATTAAAAAAATTTTTCTATTAAACCTTTTATAAAGCATTTTTTTTAATGAATACGGCAGTAAGCATGAAGTTAAAAAAAGAAAATTGGTGGGTATGTTCTCTAAATCGAATCCGCAAAAATTTTGAGAAATCACTCGTTGTTAAATCGGCTCGGTTTACAGAACAAGGGGGGGTGTATTTCATTAAAAACTTTTGAAAATAACGCTTGAAAACAAATTGAAAATGAATGGATTTCTCAATTTGAAAATACAAATGTTTCACGTAAACCAAATTCGTACAAACGACGTGAGAATAAAAACATTTGTGCCAGAAAATGCTAAAATTATTCGCTTTAAATTCGTTCACAAATCGTAAGGTGGAATTGTCAGTTTGAAATCACTCACATAAAAGAAACGTTAAAAAAATATTTCAAATGGTCAAGAATAGTCTTGTTTCTTAAGTTATTTCTCAAAAAATATACAAACTAAAGAGCTGTACAAAATGTATTGAAAGTTTTGCATTCTAAAGCACACTACTTCCAAGCCGTGTATTCCAGTGTAAACACTCTCAACAAAACAAGCATAACGAAATATGACTCTCACTGAAACAAAACAAGCACCATTCGAAAAGTTTCTCTCTATAGTTTTGTTTGTGCTTGTGTGTTCAAATGAAGCAGAACATCAAAACAAAAACAGACAATGAAATAAAAAAAACGGTAAATTACTCCAAAAGCATCGAGTACACAAGAACAAACACAAAAAAGCACGTATATAATTTTTTTTCATAATTTCAACTTTCTGATTTTCGTGATTTTTCTAAATTTTATATAATCTTAAATATATATTGAAATGGATGCATTAAATGTAGGTGAAATTATAAATTTTTAAAAGTTTTTGCGAAATTTTAAATATTTTTCTTTAAAGAACCTTACAAACGAACCTCAAATCTAATATGAATTGTGA
Source organism: Dexiosoma caninum (assembly GCA_963924685.1). NCBI lineage: Eukaryota > Metazoa > Arthropoda > Insecta > Diptera > Tachinidae > Dexiosoma > Dexiosoma caninum. The sequence continues at coordinate 14,854,800 of OZ004727.1, forward strand.
TATTTTTATTTTATTTGTATACATTCGATTTTTTATGTTCATAAAAAATGCAAAAATTTCTGTGCAAGTTTGTCTACGAGTTATTCAAACATGTTTTGAATGTTCCAAAATAGTTTCGATGTTCTACTTCATTTCTCTTCTACTTCAGCCCTGTTCTATTTTAACATTGTGTTGTTGTACTTGTGTTCTCTTCTTCAATGTTTTGATCGTGGAACAAAAGAAATATTTTCGGAAGTATGTGTTTTGCAATGAGCAAGTAATACATACACACTAATTGCAATTTCATGAAATGCTTGTAAGACAATTTTGTTGTGTTTGAGCCACACTTTAATACAAACCCAGTTTTAAAAGCAAATTTTATATATTTTTTTAAAGCTTTCAAATGCACAGAAAATTTGGATATCAAAAAAAGCACAGCATATTTTTCCTATTTTCGGTCAGAACTGCAACCATTTATCCACCAAGTATTATTGTGTGACAATTGTTAAGAGTAAAATGAAATTTCGATGAAGTTTTTGGATTTATTTTCCAAATACGCGCAATAATTTCTAATTTTTTTTCACCTTTTCTTTACTTCAATTTACTTTTCAGTTGTTTACAAAGCAGTTACTTAATAGAGATGGTATCGATTATTTAGTAATAAAAAGCAATGTATTAAAATTGTTTTTTTGTATTTATTAGCATGAATGATAGCTGAAGAACTAAAACGAAAACAATACAATTCGAAAATGTTTATATTTTCTGTGACACACCTGGGGTATTACTCTGTACATCGAAAGGAAAAGGAAATTATTCGATTTTGTATGTTATTTACATTGGTATATGACAACATTTTCTTTGCATTCGAATTACAGACTAACTCCCTGATAATTTAAACTTTTTGTTGAGAACGTTATTTTTTCAAAATTATTTTCCATTAATTTTCAAACGTTTTGTCGTTTCAATTTGCCACAAGCCTTTGTGTTTGTTGGGATTGTATGAAAATATTGTTTGTGTCAAACATTTGTTATCTATACACACTGAGGTTTTTTTTTTTTTCTATATAAATATTTACATACATATTTACTAAGTAGGTCTATAATAAATCATCATCACTTACTTTAGTACAAAGTAAGATGCAAAAAAAAACAAAGGAATGAAGATATAGGAATTGTAAAATATAGTTATCCATATACAAATGGTATACAAATGTTTAGCATATGTAATCGGGGAATAGTAGAGAAAAAGAAATTAAGCAAAAATTATTTACTGCACCATCAGACTTTGCCGTAGAAATCCATTTTGGGAAGTATGAAATAAAAACGGCACAGCAAACGGAGAAATATTGCAAAGCATATGGAATGAATATCTGTAGTAAGATTTTGTTTCTTCATTTTATTTGTGTAGTGAGGCCGGAAATTTTCAAAAACTAAATGATGATGAATTTGCATTTTCATAAAGAAATATGTTTCCATAGTTTAAAAAAAAAGAAAAAATGAAAAAAACCCAGCTAAAACAGTAACATAAAAAATATTAAGAACACAAAATATACAACATGAAACAACAAGGAGCACAGTGAACTATTCTAATAAACTTCCATTTTGTCTGCATCAATGAATTTATTGAAATGAACCTAAATTGGGCAGATGCCTGCCAAATAGAATACATTTTTGTAAAAATAAATATTGTTATTACATTTTAGAATCTATTTACTTAATAATGCTATTTTTATTATTGAAAAGAAATCAAATTATGCGCTCGCGTTGTTTTAGCGATCATGATTATAAGTGATGGACCGAGTGTAAATTTAATTAATTTAATTAAGTGAATTCATTTAAAGCTATATAAAAATTAGCTTCTAAAGTGCCAGGATAGCATATTTTTGTTTAATATTTCAAATTAACATAGTTCCAACGAACACTTTCATAATGGTACGTTTGCATGCAAACGAACACATACGAGCATTGCTTTAATATTTTCCTTTCGCTCTACGGTATACGGGTTTCCATTATCTCTTTTGCCTTTCCGTATTACATAAAGTCGTAAATTCATCTAACTTTATTATAAGCATTTTCAAGGAAGTAAGAAAAAAAAAAATGTTTTTTGTTTTTGGAACTGCTGTTTTTCTATCGTTGCCTGTTGTGCATGGCCTTGCCGTATGCATACAATACAAAATACAAGCAAATTCAAACATTTGTAAAAAAAAATGTTTCTCTGCAATTTTTCTTTATTGTATCTTTATGTGTGACTTTCTCTGTAAAAATGTTGCTGTAAAATGACATTGAGTTTATATTTGTATGGTAGAAAAACAACATCCGTGATGAACAATTAAATATGCACCACAATGGATGATGGCCCTGATGCTTTGAAAGAATATTAAAAATTATTTCAAGTTGGTTAAGAGAAATTTAATATTTTTTTATTATAGAAATTAAATTTTATTACTTTAAGCTAAACAATTCTGCAATCTAATCGTGTAAAATATTCTTTTCGCTTGAAGCCTCTGCAACTTTTAAAGTTATAGGATTGGAAAGAACTAGTTTTAGTTTTGGAAACCATATGAGGTGCGTTTTGAATTTTTTTTTTCCAAAATCAGAGACGCTACAACACTGCTGTAAAAACAAATGCCGAAATAATTGGAGTTGATGGTCAAAGTAAAGGCTAATGCTCTGAATGTATATTTTACTGATTATAGTCATAAATTAATAACCAACATAACATGATGCTATCCCAATGATGACATTAATTAATATGTTTGGAACTTTAATACCTGAATGTAATTCTTGGAATTTAACTGAAGTTTGTAAAGCAGATATTGAGAATGTAATTGATTCACTGAAGAAAAAGAAAGGAGCTGGCTACAGCAAGACAACGACGAATATGTTGGTTATCAGAAAATCTGTAATTTCTGACATATTAAAGGAAATGTTTAATTTTTTTTTTTTTTTTTTTTTTCTCTTGGACCAGTGCTCAGGGGCTATCCCCTACATATGCAATGCATTGCACTGGAACTAGAGAGAAGGATAGGGAAGAAACAGACAGGTGGTGAAAGTGGTAGAAAGATAGAGCTTAATTCCTGCACAACTTTGCAGTTGCGTGTAAATTATAAAGCAAAGTTGCGGCGTGTCAGATGTTTTTTGACGCATTATTTTTAAGCTAATTGAGCCATTTTATTTATTATTTTACTTCGCCGACGTTTTATTGCTCAAATACCGACGAAGGAGAGTGCTGTAGCACAGAAAACTCAGAAAAAACTTTTTTCTGATTTGACCCGGCTGGGATTCGAACCTGGGTCTTTCTGGTTGCAGTGCTAACACGCTGACTACTCGCCATCAGAACTCAGAAATACCCCCATGTCTTAAAAGTACACAAAATCGTCCCCATACCTAAAGAACCTGCTTCAAGATGTATAGCTAACGTGCGTCCTGTGTCAGTATTATCAATAATTAACAAAATTTTTTAAAAAATAATAGCAGATCAATTGTCACTGTATCTTCAACGAAGGAATATATGGTATGAACATCAATATGATTTTACAAAATCTTCTGGCACGGAACAAGCTTTAGTTTATGTTATAGAATATATTTGTGGAGGAATTGATGCAGGGTATAAGGGTGTTGCCGGAGTATTTTGTGACTTTTTAAAAGCTTTTGATTTAATTCAACACAGTATTTTACTTAAAAAATTGAAAACCGTTGGCGTTGCTAATGAAACAATATTACTTTTTGAAAACTATCTAAAAAACAGATATCAATTTGTTCCTCAGGGTAGTGTCTTGGGACCATTGCTATTCAAAATTTATGTAAACGATTTGAAAAATATCAACTTTTATGGTAAATTAATTATGTTTGCAGGCGATATTTGTCTTTTGTATAAATATAAACATGAAAAGTTATTACAAATTTAAATAGAATATGATGATGTTCACCCGATTCAATAAATTGGTTCTTAACTCAGGGGGGTGCTGATGGCGAGTAGTCAGCGTGTTGGCTCTGCAACCAGAAAGACCCATTTCGATTCACAGCCGGGTCAAATCAGAAAAAAGTTTTTTCTGAGTTTTCTGTGCTACAGCACCCTCCTTCGTCTGTATTTGAGCAATAAAACGTCGGCGAAGTAAAATAATAAATAAAAAGGCTCCATTAGCTTAAAAATAATGCGTCAAAAAACATCAGAGATGCCGCAACTTTGCTTTATAATTTACACGCAACTGCAAAGTTGCGCAAGAATTAAGCTCTATCTTTCTACCACTTTCACCACCTGTCTGTTTCTTCCCTATCCTTCTCTCTAGTTCCAGGGCAATGCATTGCATATGTAGGGGATAGCCCCTGAGCACTGGTCCAAGATAAAAAAAAAAAAAAAAAAAAAAAAAATTTAGCAGATTTAGGTCATATGTCGACAGAAACTGTGAAGAAATGGCTATCCATGTGAATAGTTCTGCTATTTCAGAATCGAAAGTGGTTACATATTTGGGAATGCAGATAAGTCACAATTTGCTATGGGACACACATATTGCTAAAGTTAAGGCCAAGCTATCATCAGCAGCAGAAGCTAAACTAATGATATATCAATCACTTATTCACTCGCACTTAACATACTTACCATTAATATATGCATGTCGAATAACAGATTCGTAAAGGAGCTTGCAATCAGCACAGAATAAGGCGCTTAAGACAGTTTTTAATCTGCCAATGCGATATTCTACTATAGATTTATATAAAACCAAAGCTAAAAATATTCTACCAGTTTGCGGGTTATACAAACAACAGATACAATTATATGTATTTAAGTCGGTGAGAGAATCCAGTCCAATGGCAATAAAATTTTATCGAAATATTCTCAGAACGGCGAGATTTACAAGGCAAGCGCATGATTCACAATTGCAACGATGTCGTATAGATTTGACCAAACAGCGTATTACTTATGCTGGACCAAGAGAATACAATAGTTTTCCAGCTAGACTTAAAAATATGACTTTTATATCATCCATTAAACATCATTTAAAATTATATATGTTGAATAATATGGAAGCACTTTTAATTTAGATATACATATATGAGTGTTTTTCTTACATAAATTATTGTATACTGTAATGTCAGGCTACAGCCTCTACAAAGCCTATAAGGCGCTGAGGCAAAAAAATTAAAAGATGGAAAAACAATTTGAAGAGTAATAAAAAAAAGCAGTGTTTGTAAAATAGTGAAGCTTCACCACCTATCATTTCTCCTACTATCTCTTTCCTATAGTTACGGCAGCATGCATCGCATGTTTAGAAGTCATCTCCTGACTTTATCTCATCAATTGTGGCAAAACGCCACCTTCCTTTTATTCGTTTCTTCAGGTTTGGGAAGAGGAAAAAGTCACAGGGAGCCAAATCTGATGAATGAGGTGGTTGAGGCATGATTTGGGTGTTGTTTTTGGCTAAAAAAAATCACGAGCAAGCATTGATGTGTGAGCTGGTGCCATATCGTGATGCAGTAGCCATGATTTTTTTTCCCCAAATCCGATCGTTTAAGCCGTATTGTTTCTCGCAAACGTTGCATAACTTATTTCTAGTATTCCCGTATTAACCGTACGACCTGTTGACAATAACTCATAATGCACCACGGCCATTCGAAGCGGCAAAAATAAAATTCACTTTTTTTTTTTAACAGACCTCGTATGTGTGTAAATTTTCAATGCTCTAAAACTGAAAGGAAATAAAAAGTATTATTCACTTTATTTGACATTTTACATTTCTCGGGGCCCCCTCATACAAACAAAAAGCGTTTTGGGTAACTATGCCACTGAAATCTCTTTTGAGGGTTAATAAACTCAAATTGATTTTTTGGCCGAACAGCACGTATGTGGAATGGACTGCCCGTAGAGGTCTTTCCTGTCACTTATGTCGTGGGAAGATTCAAATCGAATGTCAAGAAATACTGCTCTCTCTATCTTTGCTCCAAAAACCTTGTTTTCTAGTTCCGGCACAATGCACCGCATGTATAAGGGACATCCCCTGAGTGCCGGTCCAAGAAAAAACAAATTATTTGTATGTAAATTGTGGATGGTTTATTATAAAATTTTACGAACAAATCGCATACAATGGCAGTCGATTAGTATAGTGCTAGTTGAAATTAAATATTCTGCAAAATCAATTGGAAACAGTGTTATAATATTCCACAGAAATCTATGCTTTTTCATTCTGTGTTTAGATTTGATTCTGCACCACTGTGAATCGCAGAAATATTTTCATTTTAAAAGCTAAATATATATATATATGTATGTACAATACACATAAATAAAACTAAAAAAAAAAAAAAGGATGAGAAATATTTTAAAAATTTCAAAAAGATTCAAGAAATTCCATTCAAATTGCAAACTCATCATGACATTAAGTGCCAAAGGAAAGAAGTTTTGATGTTTTCTCTGTTATTTTGTACTTTTGCATACTAAAATTCTTAAAATTTTCTATTGCTGTTGATTTCTGCACATTCAGTGCGAACTGTGCAATGCATTGCTAAGAAAGCAATTACATTTTGAAGTAACTCTTGATTAATGCCAGAATATTTTCTGTTGTGTACAACAGCAGCAAAAAAAGAAATTTTTGAGAAAACACTTGCAGAAATATATGCAGCTTTAAAAGATAAAAATATTTATTCCTTAGACTTTAGTTTATGTAGAATTAAATGAATCATAAATCCGTTCACTAGACAAAAAAAAAATCAAGTTAAACTTAAGTAACCTTCAGTTTTTGCAGGACCAGGAGGAAATTGTGCCCAGAGTTATTAATTTAAAGTAGACGTTTTAATACAATTAAATCACTTTATTTTTATTTTGTTATTTTTAATTTCACCACGCAAACGCTAATAAAGGCCAACTTAAATTTTTAAAAAATTTTTATATAAAATTATTTTCTAATAATTCTTCTAGTTTTTTTTAACCTCTTTTCATTATAATTACACTAATTATTTAAGCTGCAGGTCCTTTTTATATATGTAATATTTATTTTTATTCGCTAATTCGCTACTACTTTGTGTAGCTTTTAATATTACATACATATATAAAAATGATCTGCAGCTTAAATAATTAGTTTAATTATTATTTTGCAATTAGTCTTTCAATTATTCAACGTTAGTCAATTATTGAATAATTGAAAGAATAATTGCATAATTGTATTGGAAGATACAATTTTTCATTTTACCTTTTAAATACAATCATTGTCAACCAAAGTATTGATTAATTGTCAGGAAGCCTTATAAAAATTAAATAGATTTAAAAGCATATAATAAAATGTTTGTTGTATAAAGAAAATTTTTAAAGAAGCTTTTTAGTTTGTTTTGTTTGTATATTCTGTAATTCTCAAATATTTTTTGGGAGTTCTTGTATAAACATATGAAATTGCTTTACTTTTTTTAAGAATTTGGTTAACAAACACAGATAAATATTTTGCCCTGTTCTGTGAACCGAGTCGATTTAAAAATGAGTGCTTTCTCAACCCTTAGGTATGTCTATTCGTTTTAAAAATTAAAAATTTTTGTGGATTCGGTTTACAGAACATTCCCGAATAAAATTATTTTTTTTTACTGCCATCCATTTTTTATATTTCTCTATGCGATAACGAACATAAACTTAAACTATATTCCTAATGGCCAGTTTTTTTACTTGGTATTTAGTTAATTTACAATTTAATTTAGTAGTCTGCACGTTGACTACAAAATCAAAAATTTCCTGGATTCAACTCCAGTTTCGGACAAAATCATGAAATTATTTTGGATTTTTCCTGCTGTGCATTTTTGTGTCTTATTCTATCCATAAAAAAAAGTCAAGTCTGTTTACTGGTTTCTGTGTGGATACTGCAGACGGAACTATTATTTCTCGTGGAAGTTTGATCGGGCCCGTTCAGCTTTATGTCGATTGTGCATATACTGCACACATTGGGTGGCGATGGCACTATGGATGGTAGTCTGCACGTTGGCTACGAATCCAAAAACAGACCTGGGTTCAACCCCAGTTTCAGATTAAACTTTGTAAAATAAAAATAAACATCTCGCATTTTTCTGATGTGCATTAGTGTGTCTTTGTGTGTCAGTTGTTGTCGGAAGGTTTCAGTGGCGAAGGCATAGTCACTGGTCACTGAACAATACCGGCTTCAGCTGATAGCAATCCACAATCACATCAGAACGCCCTCCTTCGTCGGTATTGTGTAGCACCGGCGAAGTAAAATAATAATAAAAATGGCTACTAAACTGAAGCTTCAGCACTGCTACGAGTATAAAATAAGAACGTACGAAAGCATAGCTGCAAAAATATTTAATTAAGATTCACCTCCTGTCGTTTCTCCTACTATCCCTTTCCTATAGTTCCAGTACAACGCTTCGCATGTGTAGGAGTCAACTCCTGAGTGCCGGTCCAAGATAAAAAAAAAAAAAAATTGTAGGGTAATGTGCCGTTTTCCATGTTATTAAGAGATGGATGTTTCATTCTGAACTTTGGTGTCTAATGACATTAGCGGGCTTCACCGTTCTTTGTGATGACTTTTATTAGGAGAGTTGTAAAGAGTTATTGATTGTTATTAGTTACTGATCTATAGCTTATAAGATTAACACAAGGTGTTGCGATGTTAGTCTTATTTAATTCAAATACTCTCTTGTTTAATCTAGTCTAATCCAATCTAATCTAAGCTAATTTAATATAATCTAGTCTAGTCTAATCTAACCTAAGCCACGAGGATGCCGATGGTCGAAATAGTCTGCACGTTGACTACAAAACCAAAAATTTCCTGGATTCAACTCCAGTTTCAAACAAAATCTTAGAAACATCTCGGATTTTTTCTGATGTGCTTTTGTGTGTCTTTGTGTGTGTGTCAGTTGTTGTCGGAAGGTTTCAGTGGCAGAGGCACAGTTACTTGTCACTGAACAGTAACGGCTTCGGCTGTACCAATTCACAGGCACATCAGAACGCCCTCCTTCGTCGGTATTGTGTGTGCACCGACGAATTAAAATAATTACTAAAAACGCTTACTAAAATGAAGCTTCAAAAAATTTACTACGTCTCCTTGATATCAGAGGCGCTTTAGCACTGCTATAAAACAAAGTAAAGAACATGCAAAAGCAGAGTTGTAGAATAGTGAAGCTTCGCCTCCTGTCATTTGTTAACTATCCCTTTCCTCTAGTTTCAGCCGAATTTATCGCATCGGGGTCATGTCTTGAGTGCTGCTCCAAGATCAAAAAAATTTTATTTTTTCTGCTGATCAAGTGCAATAACTATTGCTTTGCATAGGGAAAAATCCATTATTATTTTTCTTAACAATTCAAGAAAAAAGAATAAAAATTTTAGTGTTCAGTACATGCCCTTACTCTAGTGCATACTGGAAAGCACTCCTGTAAGGCAATGCTACAAAGATCAATTTTACGAAGTGCAACGAAGATAATGATCCGACCGAACGAATTTGGAAGAATTCTTTTAGATTTCGCTGTTTCAGCACATATTCCCTGTGCGGAAAAAAAAAACATTTAAAAGCAAATGCTCCAAAGTGGGACATTGCGAACAAACAACATCATGCCATACGCAAGTACGTTTGTAAGCGCATGATACCGCAATATTCCCTTATAAATCTACTTACTGCATGAGATGCAGTAGTTTTTCTTTGGAATGTTTTAAAAGACTTCTGGCAAAGGCAGTACCGTTACTGAGAATTGGTGCGTATAAGTTATTTTCTATACTTCTCATACGCTCTAGATTTGTTAATGAAAAAGGCAGCATACTTTTCAGAGTTCGTATTCAGTATATGAAGAAAATATATATTATGGTATTACTATAGTAACTCTGTAAAGATAAATGTGTGATTTTACTAAGCAATCATTTTTGAAGGAAGTGTGTGTGTGTGTGTGTGTGCGTGTGTGTATTCATAAAACCGATTGTTAAACGATACTGATATTACACACTCTTTTCTGATGTGCATGTCCATGGAAACTTTGCATACTCCAGTGGAATTAATAATAGAAATAACTAGACGTTGAATTTCCCTCTAAGCGTTATCGATTCCCAGTAAAATAATTCCATTAGAAATTGTCATGGCGCTGTTGCAAACAAGTATTTAATATAACAAAGTTACAGCACCACCTTCGTTGAGAATTCACCTCGAACAAAGCAATGGGGAATATTTATCGTTATTTTAATTATTTACGTTTATTTTTTTTTTTTATTTATTCAACGCGAGTCAGAATGAATTACAATTACTTGTATATACTTGTTGTATGGTTAAGCTAGACTATTTGTATATTTCGTTGGTGCTTATAGCAACTCATGAGTAGACCTTCAAACAATTTTTATAAAAAGTTGAAAAATCTCACAAAAAATACCCAAAAAATATGTGAAAATTACCGAGCATACAAACAGAGAAAACTAAGTATCATTTGCAAAAAATTATTTTGTGCAACTAGTATTTTTTTATTCGATTTAAATACATATGTTTATTAAATATTTATACACTACTTTAATTTAAGTTAATATTTCATTGCAAACATTGTCAAGCAATGCGGTGACCAAGTGAAAAGTTTTTATTCAATAAAAATAATTAGAAAAATTTTTGGAAAAATATATATTTTACATTTTAATTATACTATTAATTGAACTTTTTTATTATATTTTTTGAAATATATTTATTAAGCTTGAGATCTCTTTTTATTTTATTTTGTTTTATTATTTGATATATCGTTAACAGCTTGTTTGTTAACATCATCAGGAATAATAGGAAATTATAATTGTTGGAAATATAAAAATATTTTTGAAACATGTCACAAAATTTTTGTTATAAAATTTATTTGAAAAGTTAAAAATGTGTAGTAGTAATATAGGCGCATATAAATTATATAACGAATGTTATATTTATAACATTATATTATGTTATAAATATATATTATGTTAACGAAATATCGCATAATAAAACAAAATAAAGTAAAAAAAGATCTCAAGCTTAATAAATATATTTAAAAAAAAAAAAATATATATATATATATTTTACATTTAATTTTATATGAACTTTTTCTTAATACTTTTTTTAACCTTTTTTATTATTTTAGCAATCTATTTTTTTAAGCTTTAAGGTTTTTTCTATTTTTATTTATTATTTTTATATTTATTTTCGATATTTCGTTAACATCTTCAGGAAGTTTTTATTTTTTTTTTTTTTTTTTTTATAAAATAATAAAAATTACCAGAAGATGTTAACCGATGGTTAACGAAATATCGAAATATATAAAAAAAAAATAAACATAAAGACGCCTCTTTGAGCTTGAAATATAATACAGTCGAACTTCCCTATAGTGAATCTCCAAGGGGACAGACAATTATATCACTATAGAGAAACTTCATTATACAAAAATTTATTTTTTTGTTTTTTATTTATTTAAAATAATCAGGTATTTTTGTTTGAACTACATTTTTCCATTTTTCTTTATCACTAAAAGCTTCAATTACATTAAGACATTTAAATGCATTTGCCGGAACGTTGCTCTCCATTGGTATGAATAAAATCAAGTAAGACGAAAACATTCTCATTTAATTTAACTACAGCTGTTTGCTTATTTTCCCCAGGGATGGAGTTCTTGTGCAATTGAATTTTTTTTTTAATAACCTTGAAAAATATTTTTATAACTTTCGAATATGTTATTTTCGTGGTCAAAATTTTTAGTGTACTTTTAGAAAATATACGTATATTTCTATAAAATTGTGCGGTCGTCGTCTAAAATGTACATTTCGATTTTATAATTGGTATAAATTTATGAAACCAGTTTTCCCTCCCTGGCTTTCTCACATTTGTTTACATAAAAATGCATCCCTGATCTAATGGTTGGTGCGTTGGTTTTTGAAAAATTTTAATAAATTCAGAGAGTCATACGACTGTCAAATTTGCATCCGTATTTTCTCTCAAAATCTTATAGTTTCATTACATATTACGTTTAGAGGATCCGACTTGTGCTCTTCTACACAAAAATTTGACATGTCGTACAACAGATCTTATGGTCTAAAGCACCCTTTATCAATATTTGCCATTACTTCACCGCCCTATTCTTTGGCTTTTTGCTTCGATAATACTCCGGATACGGGAAGATTCTTAGAGCGAGCGGCCGTAATACATTTGAGCATTGCTTCGTCAATGTCTTTAAAAAGACAAGTTCGAAGTCTCTTACGCTTAATGCTTAAATGCTCGTCTTCTATATTCCTTTGTATAACTGACTTGTTTTTTTTTAAATGTTTGATAAATTACTGGGCTGAATTCCAAACCCTTTAGCTATAACTTTTTTCTTTGATGTGCCTTCTTCAACTTTATTAATTAGTAATAACTTTTGTTCCACAGAGATATACTACTCCGGGGCATAATTTTCGTTCACTGAACTCGGTCAACTGATGTTAAAAGTGAAATCATTAACTTTTTTGTTTTCATTTTCATATTTTGGGAATCCCAAAAATATTACTTATTTTCTTTATAAATAGTATTTGTCGCTAACAAGTGTAAAATAAAGCTGCTAAAAATCGTTCACTATATGGAGACAAAAACACACGTAAAATGTATTTTGTTCATTGTAAAGAAAAATTCACTGTATGGAAATTCATTATACGGAGATCAAAATACATTGAAAGTGTAACGAAAAAGCTGTGTTCTTGATTTTATTTCATAATAAGCAGAACTTCAGTGTATAGAAGTTCACTATAAGGAAGTTCGACTGTATATAGATTGTTCTTAAAATAAAAAAGTTTAAAAAATAAGTATTAAAGAATTTAATTTTATATATTTCTTTATGTATAACGTAATGTAATGATACTAGCCCGATTCTGAAATAAATGCCGCTATTACGGAAATCCTCAACTGAGAGAGTTCAGTCAATAATGACAGGGAATGTGGGGCGAAGAACATGGCAAGAGCTGGGCACTGCCACATAAGGTGAGCAGCGGTCTCTCGCTGCTCCTCCTCCACAGACCCGTTGCTCCTGCAAAAATCTTGCGGGGAAACGCCGAGTCTATCAGTATCCCTACGAAGCAATGGCCGGTAAAAGCAGCGACTGTGTTATTGATGGCGATGAGATTCAAGGAAAGAAGACACTTAGTTCTCTTCCCATCCTAGTTGGTCCAGCAGAACTTAGCAATCTTCTTAGGCTGCGAATGAAATTAGGCCTGGTCATACACCGAGCGAAGCATACCCAGTTCAACCTAGGCAATCGGATCAGCTAGGATTGCTTCGATATTTCCTTGAGTAAACCCCGGCATTTATCGTCGAAGTAACGCCTACCAAGGACTTCCTAGCAGACTAACTGTCAGAGTAAATCAGAAGATTTTCAGGAAAATCCAGCTTTCCAACAAGCATTGTACAATCTTCTGTATGGCATTGACCTTCGCCTGAAATACACTGCAGTTGTTAGGCAGCCTAAATGTTCACTTTTTGGAATTACTATACATAGTATCAACAAAAATGAATAGACAAATGCATTCGGTAAACGCTGATAATACAGTAATTTTTTAAGTTTATACTGATCAATGTTTTATACAGATTATTATCGTAAAACGGTAAATATGTATAAACAATCAATAAATATTTGGAAACAAACAGTTTGAAGAAATTGAACGAAGTTTTTTCCATTAGTAAATAAAGGCGTAGGTATATTTAAATAGAATAAAAAGCGGGACGTTATTTAAAGAAATATATTAAAATGATTCAATTCAATCTAATAATTATGATATGACTTTTAATGTCTAATTAAAATAATGCAAAACAATAAAGACCTGTGTATATGAAATTTTTACCAGCTGTAATCTCCAACGCTATATGAATATCATGTATATGCCATAGCCCACTCTGCTTAGCATTCTGTACCCAGCGGTATACACGGCAAGAGCATTGTCGGTATCCTATGGATCACCAGACCAGCAGTACCTGGTAGAAATCTCAAATCATCATCTTCAGTCTTGAAAATAAATCTTTTTCATTTCCTACTGGGGTTTTTTAAATATACTAAAGGGTGGTTAAATTTCAAGGGCCGATGTTGATTTTGAATAAAACACAAACTATTTAGGAAATTATTGTAATTTTATTTTATTATGATATATTGGTATTACTCAATTATGTATGGAACAAAATATCGGCCAAATGGGCGCCGCGACCACGGCAACAGTGGATGATCAATTTTCGAAGAAAATCATCTTCAGTGATGAGGCACATTTTCACCTCAGTGGATTCGTCAATAAACAGAATTGCCGCATTTGGGCGAATGAGAATCCAAGAGTGATTGTCGAAAAACCAATGCACCCACAAAGAGTGACTGTTTGGTGCGGTTTATGGGCTGGCGGCATCATCGGGCCGTATTTTTTCCAAAATGAGGCCGTTCAGGCAGTTACTGTGAATGGTGTTCGCTATCGTGAGATGATAACGAACTTTTTATGGCCCGAATTGGAAGATATGGATGTGGACGATATGTGGTTTCAGCAGGACGGTGCCACTTGCCACACAGCTAACGAAACAATGGCTCTTTTGCGCAACAAATTCAATGGCCGTGTTATCTCACGTAATGGCGATGTCAATTGGCCGCCAAGATCATGTGATTTGACACCGTTGGACTTTTTTCTTTGGGGTTATTTGAAAGAAAAGGTGTACGTCGATAAGCCAGCAACAATTCAAGAGCTAAAGGATGAGATAATTCGGTACATTAACGGCATAGAACCTCCATTATGCCTCAGGGTCATCGAAAATTTGGACCATCGGATGGAGGTGTGCCGCCGTGGTCGCGGCGCCCATTTGGCCGATATTTTGTTCCATACATAATTGAGTAATACCAATATATCATAATAAAATAAAATTACAATAATTTCCTAAATAGTTTGTGTTTTATTCAAAATCAACATCGGCCCTTGAAATTTAACCACCCTTTACAACTTTATCGGCTACACACCTCCTTAAATCTTATTTTGTTTACCTGTTTCCTGTTCATAAACTCAAGAGTAAATGATGCAAAATGTAATATGGCTGCTACTACTGCCACTATTATTTTTATAGCTTTATTTGTCGTTACTTTTCTTTTATACGTACATAATTGTACTTATACATTCATTTATTTGTGCACTCATTTATATTGCAGTTAAGGAAGTAGATTCAAGTCTACAAACAATATGTTAAGTTGTATGTTTTGCTTGTGTAACTATAACAACTATTTCATCGTAAATAAACTTTTCTTGATTTTATAAAGTGTACACACACATACACACACACACAAATCCTCTTTGAAATGCTAAGATGTGCTTTTATACTAGAATTTATATTTGTTAACATTCACAATTAGACTTGGGTAAAAAAAATTAGTGCATACTTTTGGGGAGTTGAGTGTATGGCAAATAAGGTGTTACTTATTTTATTCTCTATATACAAATACATACGTATGTTTTAATGTCCCTCTCTAAAGCAAATTAAATTATTATTGCTTTAGTGAATTTTTGATAAAAGCAAGAACATCTCTTTTAGCGTACAGTTGTGAAAACATCATAACTTTTATAAATATTTATAACTTACATTTGACACGTAACGGCATTTGGTTGCTGACAGTTTCTCCTTCATCATTTATGGCGCTACATGCATAATTTCCTGCATAGTGTTTCGTTATTTTTTGCAACACCAAACTCTGATTAGAACGTATTACGCGCGCTGATGTGTTATGCTCCAGGTGAATACCCTAACAAAGTAAATTAAAAGTAATAATATTTCTTACATTCAGTTTTTTATATTTTCATCTTCAATTCTGCTTTTGTAAGTATGCAACAAATTTTGTTATGCACATCAAGTACAAGTACATGACTAAAAAGGTAAGTGGTGTATGTGTTTGTGTCTGTGTGGGTGTGTATGGGTGCGAATTTACTTGTTTCATTTCTTTTGCACGTTCTTTCTTGTTTCGTGTTTTTTGTAAACAAAATTATGAGGAAAAAATATTAAGTTAGTAAAAAAATTTAAGAAAAATTAAGCTGTTTTTATGTGCTACGATAGGTCTTTTCAAAAAAAAAATTTATATTTATTGCAGTGTTAATAATTTGAAATATGAAAAAAATGATTATGCACTAGCAGCGCAATTTGATTTGAATGCAAACATTTTTATTAATAACAAAAAAAAATTCATTGCAAGTAGAATTTGCTAAAAATATCTGCTTGGTTCTAGTTGGTAGGCACCTTGTACCATGCAAATGTAGGTAAATTTAAAAAGTATTTCCTTTTTGTTTCCAATTTAAAGCAGGCCAATGGAACTAGAATTATATTTAATATTGCAAGATATTCGAAAAAAATATTCACCCTTATCATGAATAATATTTCTCTCGTAATTATTTCCCTTTTCACGTATTTCCAATCATCAATCAATTTCCCCCTATCGTGAACGATTTTTCTCACGCAAGTTTTTTACTTTTCACTTTAATTTATTCACTTGATTTTTGCTGGGGAATTATATGCAAAATGTAAGTAAATTCTTCTTTCATTTATATATTTTGATAAATATTTTTTTTGTTATATCAATGTCAGCTATTATAGTAGAAACATACATAAGAAAACAAATAAAATGCAAACCAACAGACCAATTGAGTGTGTTTTGTTAAGAGTATACAAAGATATTGCGTTCCAATTTTGGAGTTCTTTTACGGATTTACGTAAACTGCATCATAGTTCCAAGCCTAAACATTTTATTTAATTTGTTGGAGTACGCTATTTGTATTTATTTTATTTTTAAACTCCATAATTTTCACGCTTTCGTTTAATTCTTGAATTCAGTTACTTTTATTGTTCAAATGCAATACCAATAATGCGGGTGACTATTTAACTTAAAAACACAACTTAAGACTTAAACGCGCACGAATTTTTATTTCCGCATTAAATTTAAATTGGTTGTCTTTTTAATTAATTTGTATGTTTTTGAAATCTTCTTCACTTTTCTGCATTCACAAAGAATGAGAACGTGGAAAAAATTCCACCTGAATTTCATGATACCAATTTTCACCTCGAGGGGAATGAAAATTTTACGTGAATAAAAATTTCACTTTTATTCGTGATAGGGGTGATTATTTTCTTATATGAGAATAAGTTTTTTATTTTAAATTTATTTCATAAGAAGCAAAACAACTGCGGATGATTATAACTAAATGTCGATTCAGTAATACTAATTAGAACAAAAGCATCTTCATCAATTAAGAAACTATTTTATTAATCTCTTATAGGGTCTCTTTCACCAAACATATTTAACACACAATTTAATTTAATAAATGATCTTTACTTAAAGTATGTTTAAAAAAATTTTATTGTCACCAACTGAAAAACTAATAAAATTAATAATGAAATAATATTTATTAAAAATAATTTTAAATAATTTTTACTTTTATAAATTAATTCACTTGCTATTAATATTAAAGAAATAATTCATAATGTTAATAAGATTAAACTATAAGAAATTGTATCACAACCTAATAAATAAGAAAAAATTAAGCACAAGAAAGTATGGTAACGCCCTGATATTTAATATGATAGCGGCAACTTACAGCTTTTTAAAAAGCTATTTAAAAGCTGTTTCATGCTGTTGCAAAATCAATATTTAAATGCAGAGTGCTCACTACTTAAACAGTATTTAAATATTCAATGAGTATATCTAGATGAAAATGAAAATCGACATTTAAATCGACATTGAATTGATATTTAAATAGAATTGGTGAAATAGGCTCTTAGTATTACTTATTGACATCCCACACTGAAAAAAAAATCAATCAGTTTTGGTTGAAAATAACCTACAAAAGCAACGCTGTTCGTACTCAACGTACGTTAAAAGTTGGCCAACTTTCGTACTTTGCTTTGACGCAGGCGTACTGTATGTGACAAAGCGCATGAGAAAACCTGTAGTTCAATTTACTCGTCAGTTGAAAAAAGCAAAGTATGACGGATGACGGATTCTATGTGCCCCGGCATTAATTTTGATAACAAATTGTCGCTAAAATTATCTAAAAAAAAAAAAACAAAAAACGAAAATAAGTATGTAAAATAAAATAAATAAAAACATTTGCAAAAATAATAAATAATTTACATATTCATATGTATAAAAAATTAAAAAAAAAAAACGTAAATTGAGAAAACGAAACGCCAACATAAACCAAGAAAACTCGTGTGAACACCATAGTTGGCAATCGTGGTTCAGGCAGCGAAGCAAGCGGTTTATATTACCGTGTCAATATGGTATAATCATTTCATAAGCGATAAATTTTAAATGCAAATGCCATTCTTTTGCGAGAAGTTTCAGTCAGGTAATTTTTGATCATGCGCCCACCACCAGTGGTGACATTTCGTTAATTTTTTTTTTGGAAAAGAACTTGAAAATGCTTTTATTCTGACACAACTCCGCCTTTGCGCTTATTAATAATTTGTAAAGTAGAACTATAGCAGAGCCTTTTTCTACGAATGCAAGAAATATATTAATAATTCTTATGTGGTTGGAGAAGCTTAATAATTCGCTGTGGTCTTCAACTATCAAGTTGATGTACTGTTCCTTCAAATGAAGCCTAGAGAACCCTGATTATCTCCAGGAATATAACGAGCTATTTGCAGGAAATTTTCTAGTGACGAGTTCTTAACACAGGTAACCCTTTGAATGTCCATATGCCCTTTGTGATCCAAACGTTTCGAACTAAAGAAAATTATATTAAACAGCAACGTTTTGTAACATGACATTTTGAAATTCCGCTGAAATATTTTGCCTCTGTTTAACTTCAAAATTTAATTAAATGGAAACATACAAATGGAACATAAGCACAATATGTATTAAATTTCTTGCCAATTAATTTCATTACACATTTCAAATGAAATACGTTTGTAATTTAAATAATTATAAACCACAAAGGCAACGCATTCTTCGAAACTTTAGAAGTGGAAAATAAATGCTTAAAATACCTCGAAAATTATTAATCTGTGACTTTCATTTGTTCAGCGTAAAGGAATATTAAATTAATTTTAAAGAAAATAAAAACATATTAATATCCGCATATTGAAGTACACAGAGGAAAATAAAGTGATTAACCCAACTGACAATCTTGTGCAAATTGTCTGGCAAAATTGCATTTTTTTTTGTTATTATCTCTCAAGTGCTCAGAAGATGACCTCTATACAGGTGATGCATTGTTTTGGAATTGAGATGAAGCTTCAATCTCTTACAACACTGATTTTGCAGCTGAAGCCGATACTGTTCAGTGACCAGTGACTATGCCTTCGCCACTGAAACCTTCAGACAACAGCTGACACAAAGCCAAATAAATGCCCATCAGAAAAAATGCCAGATGTGTTTATGATTTGGTCTGAAACTGGGGTTTAACCCAGGAAATGTTTGGTACGTTAGTCAACGTGCAGACTACTTCAGCCATCGCCACCCCCAAGTTCATTTGCTACACTTGTGTAAATAAACAGCAATGAAAATCATAATTTTTATAAACTTTGTGTTTGCAAAGTGACAGCACACAACAAATAAAATAAGGAAAATAAAAAATTAAATATTCAAAAAAGAAAAGAACTCAACAAAAAATGGACCGAAGAGGATATGACAGAAATATGAAGCACTCCAAGAAGCTCCGCAAGTAGAAGTAACAAAAATCATACGAAATTTCTTAGCAAAACCCAAAGTTCTACAAAAATTTTCAAGCGAAACCAAAAGAGCTATTCGCAATTGGTGAAAAATTCTTCAATTGTGAAAATTTTCCATCTCAAAGGCACAAGATTGTATGCTGGGCTATTGATTATTCTGTGTACGACTAAATTTGTGAATAAATTTTTTTTTTTTCACAATACAAACTCTACGAAGCTTCTAAGCTTGTCTATAGAAACCCCCAGAGTTTAAGCGGGAATCGAACCCGTACCTCCCTATTGATAAGACTAAAGCTCATGCACTAGACTACGGAGGCACTCGCACATATTCTAGGAAATTATTTTCGTTAATATAAAACACAAGTTGTATCAGGTACATTATATTGTGAATATTTTAAATTTTATGCGAAAAAGAAAAGCAAAGCTAAAAATTCAAATATTGTAAATTGTTTTTAGGATTTGGAAGAGCAATAACCAGATAATAAAATAACATTGTAAAGGCTTCAAGCCACACACACACACACAAGGAGATATCAAACCTACGCACCCATACATACATACACACACACATACACACATTTGTACAATGTTAAAGTGTCTATTGGTTGTGGTCTTTGTGGAAAAAATATTTCAGAAATACTCACATTATGCAGCCATAAAAGTTTACGCCATTGAGGATTCGATTGTACGTGACACTCAAAATAGACATCATCACCTTCTTTAATATCGTCGGGTGCCAGTGTTGAGCCCAAACGTAAAGTAACTAATGGCGGATCTGTAAGAAAATACCAAAAGGAACAAAAAAAAAAACACATTAGCATTAGGGGAAAAAGTCAAGAAGGTTACAAAGTGCTATCAGCCCACTTTTCTTTAATCCTGTCAGTTTAAAACAATTTGAAAGAAACATTTCACTCATTAACATTAAATAAAAATTCACTCTTTATTTTTTCCTCTAACTTTGCTTTCAACAACATTTATAATATTTTCAATTAAATCAAATAATAATTTCTACAAAATTGCTATTTGAAAGAATATCGCAGGAACGTGTAAAAAAGTAATCCTTAAAGAATTTTTTTTTACACCACCAACAAAATTGTAATAGAAAAATAATGAGTTGTTATATTTTGTGCGTTTATGTAATTGAATTTTAATGAGTGGCACACATTAACAGCAACAAATGGATTAGAATAATCAATGGCCTAATTGACTTTGCTAGTCGTATTTGGGTCGTATTAAAGCGTTGTGTTACCAATGAATATAGTGGGCACAACTACCACTTTTTATACGATTTTTTCTGGCCACTCTTCTAATGATTAAGAAAACATTTTGTTTGCATTAAGTGGTTGCTTTAGTAAATAAAATTCAGGGTTGTCATTATACTGACACTACTTTCTGCCAGCTTCCCAGGAATATAGTAATTTATGAAATGAGCGAGTGGATTAATTAAAAAGCGATTTACTATCATACGAAATACTATTATGAAATACTTTCTTCAAAAAGCAAAAGTTAGCTGAAATAGATGAAAATTTATAGGATCGCAAAGAAATGTTCAAAAGAAAAGTTGAATTTTGAATTTGTTTGAAAAGTATTTATTTATTCATAAATATTTATTTCGTCCCCTTTCAAAGTAATCCTGCTCAGATATAATAAGAAATACACTTATGCTAGCGCTTGTTCCAATCCTCGAAGCATTTCTCAAATGCGTTTTTCGTTATGGCCTTCAGCTGGTTCTTCGATTTTGACTTTATCTCATCAATTGTGGCAAAACGCTTACCTTTCATTCGTTTCTGCAGTTTTGGGACTAGTAAGAAGTCGTACGGAGTCAAATCTGGTGAGTGAGGTAGTTGAGACATAATTTGGGTGCTGTTTTAGGCCAAAAAATCACGAACAAGCATTGATGTGTGAGCTGGTGCCTTATCGTGATGCAATAGACATGCGTTTTTTTTTTCCACAATTCCGATCGTTAGAGCCGTATTGCTTCACGCAAACGTTGCATAACTTCCTTGTAGTATTCCTTATTAACCGAACGACCTGTTGTCAAGAAGTCATGATGCACCACGCCATTCTAATCGAAAAAAACAAAATTAATTTTTTCTTTTGAACAGAGCTCGTGTGGCCATGCTTCTACGTTAAACGTTGTGCAATAAATAATAAAATACAGCAGCAAGTATATTGATGGCTCACTGGGAAGTCGGCAGATATGCTGGTTGTGTGTGTGGCTCTTAGCAACGATATTTTCCTTCGCAGCTGTTGCGAACTGGATTCTCGCCTCATCTATGAGGGAGCAGGGGGCACTCTTGAAGTTCTCCAGCTGAGTATATAAGCCATTTGCAGACAGTAACTCATACTGGTATCCCTAAATCTCATCAAAGGGACGGACTTATGTTTATATTATTATTTTGCTTCACCGGTGCTACACAGTACCGACGAAGGAGGGCGTTCTGAAGTGTTTGTGGATTGCTATCAGTTGAAGGGGCGGTATTGTTCAGTGACCAGTGACTATGCCTTCGCCACTGAAACCTTCGGACAACAAATGACACACAAAGACACCCAAATGCACATCAGAAAAATGCGAAATGTTTTTATTTTTTTTTTATAATTTTTTAGTCTGAAACTGAAGTTGTACGCAGGTCTGTTTTTGATTTTGTAGTCAACGTGCAGACTACCATCCATCGGGCCATCGCCAACCTCATTCCATTACTGGACCCATTGTCATCTTTATAACATGTATCCTGGTGCAAATCGATGCTATCACACGTGCTGTTGCTATTCAACATTAGGCGCTGGAGCACTGGAGAGGCCCGAGGTTGGTGCATTATACTCTATTTGGATTTTATTTATGGGCGCTAATAAGACAATAAACAAAGAATTAACCGTTGAGCTAAAGTTAAAGTGACAAAACTTTAGACAAAGTTCACAATTCAGCACTGTATTCAATCATAGTCAGGGAAAACTATGATGGAGATTGCAATCTTTCAAGGCACAAGATGTTCTCTAAGTGCCTTTTAAGACATTTCGTAATGCACTCTGTGTTAAAGCCACTATAGGATAAGAGCATGAGGCATCGAAAAGTAGCAGCATGTTATAGCACTTATCAAGAATGTGAAAAGATCTCAAACTAAATTTAAATATTAAACTTCGTGGCAAGGCCTAAGCTTTGCAATGGCCTAGTTGAAGAAAAAAAAATTATAATAAAAATCACTTCCATCTAAGTTGTCGCAAAAGAAAAAATCCAAGAATTGTCTGCGTAGAAATTTAAAATAGTAAAAATACTGCTCGCTGTCGTTGCAGAGTCTCCTAGTAGCCCATCTAATTTCCTTCGTTGGCAGCAGTTTCCCCCCCCCCCTTAATAAAATGTGCAAACTTTTCTTTTTTTCTATTTTAATACCATTTAAGTCTATAAACAATTTAATCTTTAAATCCATATTATGGCATGTTTACAATTGATTCTATCTGGAATAGGAATATTATAAGTTGTTTGGCATTTCTATTACAAAAATAACAAAAACAAAAATGGGCATAATATTTTACTTTGAGTAATAGGACGGTGTGAGGAAAAGAAAGTTAAAATTAGTGAGTAGCACGTGCCAGAAATTAGTTCAGCTAGACCAAACCGCGTAATAAGTTTTTATTGCCATATTTTGTTTTTCGAGTTTTCTTTACCAACTGACTTGCCTTGCAATCTACAGGCAACTGTTCGGTGTCCCTTCAAAAAACTTTCCAAGTATTTTTCTGTGTAGGTTTTTTGCTTTAAAAAAGTCCTATTATTTTTTAGTTTTCTTTTGCTATTTTGTCCTGTTTTTTTTTTTTTGTATATTTCTTTGCTATTCATTACAATCTGTTTTGTAATATACCGATTTCCTTTTACTTGCTGTCATGAAGATATTTGTATTTGTGTATCAGCTGGTATATTTTTAATTTAAGGGTGTGTGTGTATATATATGTGTTTGAGTGTGCTTAAGAGTTAGAAGATAAAGTAGCATAAAGCCAAAAACCAATTTATTTTGCCGCCCGAGTCAGTTAACACTGCTGTTTGTCTTGTCATGAATTATTGGCAATACTGGTAAGTACTTTCTCTATAGTAGTCTCCTGTGCGTGGGTGTGTGTGTGTGTGTGTGCATTATTTACAATATTTTTGTAGTTCTTTATCTTAGTTGCTGCTGCATAAGTCCAAAAAAAAATTTCTTTTTTTTTTTGGTTAAAGATCTAAACAAAAGTAATTTTTCTGTTTTCCATTTCAAAAAAAAATTTTTTTTTTTTTTTAAACGCAAACATATTCAACATATTTCTTTTAATCATCCAACATTTTACTGGTAGGGTATTTAAAGCGTTAAATTCTCCAACTTATGATTTTCCAAGTTTTAATTTCCTTTCACACTCTGCCAAAAAAGTTTAATACGCAAACATTCCAAGCGTTCATTGGGTATTGAGAAAATTGTTAAGATTTTACAAAATATTTGAATGGTTTGTACCAAAAAATGTTTTGGCTGGAAGAAGTTACAAAGGCCCAAGGCCATAATTGCTTTTCAATAAACAATAAATTTATTTGCCATGAATAAATGCTTTTCCACTAAATTGTAAATTTTTTGTGCCACGACAATTATTTGTTGATAATAAAAAAAAAAGAGAAATAAATATTTATCGTACGCAGCATGGTCCCCATAAAGTTCATGAAATCTATTTTCATGCAATTTAAAGTCAAAAACATACGTTGTTTTTTAGAACTTAAATTGTAGAAAAACAATGCAAAAAATCAAAAAAAAAATTCATTTTATTCGAATGATGGCATTAACATTTGAAAATGATTTCGTTTATGGCCTCCGCAGATGTGCCTGACGCAGGACTTTTACAGCTACTGGTGGCTGTATGTCACGAATAATACGACCAATGTTTGCGGCGTCAATTATTGCTGATTTGTTTTCATTTCTCGAATTCAAGTCAATGGTAGGGGTCGCCAACTGCTCTAGAGTTGGCGTCTAAATAATGACGCTTATGTTTTTAATATCGTGACTTTTATATCTGCACCACTGGATCTTAAGCGGGTGTTGATCTAAACCTTTCCTGAAGATTTTTAACGTGACGATGGTCGAATTAGTCTGCAGGTTGTGTATAAAAAGAAAAAAATTTCTGGGTTCAACCCCTGTTTCAGACTCATAAAAATAACTCGCATTTTTTCTGTTGTGCAGTTGTGTGTCTTTGTGTCAGTTGATGTCGCAAGATTTCTGTAGCGAAGGCATAGTCACTGGTCACTGAACAGTAACAACTTCAGCTGTATCCAATCCACAGGTACATCAGAACGGGGGTATTATGTAGCATCATCGATGAAGTAAAATAATTATTAAAAATGGCTACTAAAACGAAGCTTCAAAATTTAATACGTCTCCTTGACATCAGAGACGCTACAACACTGCTGTTAAAACAAATAACGTGCAGAAAACAGTGTTGTAAGCTTTACTTCCTATCATTTCTCCTACTATCCCTTTCCCCTACTTCCAGAACAATGCACCGCATGTATAGGGGTCATCTCCTGAGTGCTGGTCCAAGATAAAAAAAAAAAAAAGTAGTGAACGGACGGGTGCCCAATTTATGCTGCCGGCGATGAATAAATAAATTTGGATCTTTTTTCACACTCTCAATGAACACACGCGAAATGTACAAACAGACTACTTTAACGATACAACAAGCACGCGACCACACATGCGTAAGAATTTTTTTTTTTTTTTTTTTTTTAAGGAAATTGCATTGTATTGATGAAATACTTTCATTGCTTTTATCACACATTAATTAATATTTTTAAATGACAAACACAAAATATTTTCAAGCAAACTAATTTAATAATTTCATTAGCTTTAGCAAATCGTATATCTAATGAAAAATTTATAAAGAGCAGAGCAGAGCAGACAACTTTCATTATTATAATGATGAAACACTTAATGAAACAGTTTCATTATATTAATGATGGATTATTTTTCAGTGTACGGCAGCAGAGTTGTGTTACCGCTACCCTTTTATCTTTTCATCAGCTGACTCTTCTCTACAATTTTACTTCGTAAACAGTGCCTGTACATGACGAGCACTTCTTTAAAAGAAAATATATATATATATATATGAATATAAATATAATAAAATTAAATATACACATATGGCCATTAAAATAGCTACCACCCATATTATCATTAAAAATGCATATTTTTAAATTTTTTGTGCACTAAAATTCAATTTCAATTAATTTAATCATAAAAGTAAATAGAAATAACAATATGAAATAACAATTAGAGTTAAACATAAAAATCAACAACAAAAACTCGAAATTCAGCTGGTCATTAAAATAGGTACAGTTAAAGAAATGCAGAAAAAACGAGATAAAAAAAATTATTTCAAACAAAAAAAGCAATTTAAATATTTTAATTATATTAATGGCCACTATGTCCACCATTGTTTTTTAATACTTTGTTGAGTCTGTTTGGCATAGAGGCGATAACCTTACGACAAGTCTGGACAGCGGTATCATACCATATCTCCTGAACTTTTTGCCACAACTGAGTCTTGTTTGGGACATTTTGCTTTTTTTGAACAATTCGCCGCTCCTCCATTGTACAATGCTGCACTCTAGCCATCTATATCTCTTTATTGCAGTAGTTAATTACTCTAATTTAATAATTAATCTAGCTGCATTAAATAACAAACCTTAAAATGCCAATTTTATTGCTAATTGCCAAAAAACGCAAAGTAGTACCTATTTTAAGGCCCACAAAAAGTTTCTATTTTTTAAAAAAAATGTGTGTAAACAATAGTAAAAGCAGTAAAAATAAGGGCATTTTTCAGGACAGAAAAAGACAGTGTTGACAATTGAAACAAAGTAACTAATCGCCGAAATTTAAAATTTTTTTTGAAAAGAGCCGTGGAAATTGCAACCTTGAAAGTGGGTACCTATTTTAATGGCCATATGTGTACTTATAAATAAATAAATAAAAGTCACATCCAATACACATCAAAGAATTCAGTGCCACAAATTCATAAACTGTCACAGGATAGTTTTTTCTTACGATTCCACTCTACTCTAAGTCCAAGTTTAGATTCTGCAGTATAATGCAACGTAATAGTTATTTGATTTATATATGTAATGGTTAAGACTGATTTGTTTATTCCAATTGTTTTTGCCCTGAACTTGTACTATTCTAATGCTAAATTTTCTTTGTTACGAGACTAAAATAACATGAACTTTTTTTTTTTAACATTTAATCTTTACGAAAGCAAGAAAACACAGAAAAGATATTAAAAAATAAATGATTCATTATTTATGAAATATCTTGATAAATGCTCTTTTGTCAAAGGAAAAATCTGAAAATAATGAAACAGAAAAAATGCTCCTTTGAATTTAAGTAAAGAAGAATGTCATACAAATGCGAAATATAAATGCACAAAACAAATTAAAGGTGTGCTGCTACATGAAAGAGAAAAATACGATGCTCACAATGTCATTATATGCCAAAAAGTGTGCAACGCATATTAAAATCTTTCATCGAAGCCAGGCAAATATCAAAAAAAAAAAAAAAAAACCAAAAATGAAATGCACAAGTGCTAAAGAAACACTCGAGTGTTTATGAATGCGGAATTATTTGCAAAAAAAAATATATATGTAGATGAATAAATGATCCAAGTTGTTAAGTTGCTGTTCGAAACGAAAAACTTATTCGTATTGAAAAGCAACTATAACATTTAACTGCACAGTTGTGTGGCACCACAAGTACCAAAGAAGTACACGCTCGCAAAATAAAAATATAAAAGCAGGCTTTATCTCTATATACATACGTATGCGTGTATGTGTTCCATTATATTGCAGTACTTGGGAAATGGTAGTGTCAAGAGCTCTGTTTGTTAAGAGTGTGCAAAAGTTTTTCTTTTCTTTTTTTTTTTTTTTTCAATTCAATAGCAAGAGATATAAATTCGTCCGATTTATATTTTGAAATTTTTGCAATAAAATGTGTAAACTGGTTTTAGTGTGGTAAATGAAAAGGTGCGAAGTACTTTATTAATCGCTGGCATTACTTTCAATATTATTTTAATACGGCTCTTTTTTTATATGTTTTTATTTATTTTATTTTCTTTATATTTTATTATACATATATTAACTGAATTTATTTTGGGAATATCTCTTTATATATGATACTAATTTTAAAATTAATTAAATAATAAATTAATTAAAATTAATACTCAGTTATAGTTTACTTTTGTAAAAAAATACTTTATGAGAATATCATAAAGTATGTAATAATAAATTTTTTAAGCGAAAAAGCACAATTTTAAAATAAGAATCATATATATTTTATTTATATTTTAGTCCTGCGCCAATTTCGGATTTATTATTGTATTCTGGGTTTAAATTGGGCTAATTCTTAGCTAATTATTTTAGCAAGTCCTCTAGAGACGACTGTCAGTATAATTAAATAGGAAAAACTACATACATACACAGGTATGTATTGGTACGTACATATATACTTATATATATAATATATATATATATAAATTTTTTCTATAATTATATTTATTTTTTGAGCGATGGTCTTTTTTATAAAAAGTTTTTTAATTATGGAAAATGTTGTTGAAAATATTTTCGTAAATGATATTCTTCACCAATACTCTGAAATATTTACAGCTGCAGGTATTTTTCAAGGAATTAAGGACTCAATATCTCCAATATCTTGATATTATATAATAAATAATTCCAAATATGTATTAACAACAACCATCGCACATACAAGTAACACACAACCCAAATTATATAAATCACTAACATATATGTATATACCTGGAATATCAGAGAGATTAGAAAGATATACAGTCGAACTTCTCTATTTCTAACGTTATAGAGAAAGTTCGTTATAGAGAAACTGCAGAAAATTTTGACTACATTTTTTTCATGTAGAAAATATAATTTTTCTAGTTTTTTGACCTCTTTTTATATTAATAAAACTAATTATTTAAGCTTTAGGTCTTTTTAATATATTTAATATTTATTTTGATTCGATATTTCGCTACTCCTTTGTGTATCTTCTTCAGGACAATTGGTTTTTGTTTACAATGAAAAAATATTTTTTTTTTAAAATTCACAATATAGGAAAAGTTCTTGTCAATGAAAATTCAAAATAAAAATATTAACAGCCATATTCATAAAAATATATTCTGGATTTCAAATAGGTATAAATATTCGATTTTGTATTGAAATTTGTTTTTGAACCAAATCCAAAATACATTTTTACGAATATGTTACAATATAATAAAATATTTAAAAAACAATAATTACAACAATAATAATGATTAATAATAATAATAAAAATTTTTTTTCTATATCTTTTTAATAATTAACTATATGTTTATAGTTCTAACAATTTTTGTTCTGTCTCTAAATGTAATGTAGAAAATATATTTATTAAGACAAACAAAATTGTTTTTACATGAACACATTAATTTTTTTTTTATTAATACATACATATGTGACTAAATTGATGTAAAAAATCGATTGCTAAAAACTTCGCAATAGAGAGATTATTTAGTGTGAAAAATTCTATTTGTACGTTACAGAGAGAACTTCGCTATAGGGAAGTTCGTTATAGGGAGATCAAAATGTATGAAAATACTCACAAAAATGTTGTGTTCACGAATTTTATTTGTTATAGAGAAGATTTCGTTATAGAGAAGTTCGCTATAGAGAAGTTCGACATATATGATAGAGCAAATTATAGAATAGCACAAAAGACATGCAACACTTTTGACAAGTTATATAGTTAAACTAAAGATAAAATAGAAAAACTAGATTGCTCTAATTTAGTATATAAGATACCTTGTGATGGGAATAGTGAAGAAAAATGTGATAAAGTTTATGTGGGAACAACAAAGAACAAACTTAGAACTAGAAAAGCAGGCCATAAATCGAATCAAAAATACAGACACATTAATACACAACTTGAATCACATTCCGAAATTTGATGAAGAGTAGAAATATTGAATAGAGAGGATAATTACACACCTCGTTATATGTAAGAAATGTTAGAGATAATGAAAGTACCAATAGATAGAAGAAATAATTTTAAGGCAGCATAGATAAGAAAGCTCTATGTTATAGATATTTAGTTAAAAAAAATAGAGAGAATTTATTTAATGTATAGTAGTAATTTTAAGTTTTTCCAGTATAATTGTTAAATATTTCATATATAGTTTGAGTTATTTTGAATTTTTATGAAAAAGATTTAAAAAAAAGTTTTCTATAATTGACAGAATAAAATTTTTCTTTTCAAATAATATAAAATATTTTGGTGTTATGGTTTTTGAAATAATTTTATTCGTAAAAAATTTAATTTTACCTGAAGTGGCTAACCAAGGGTTAGCGAAAATCGAAAACATAAATAATTTAAAAAACGTTTTTATAAAAAAGACCTACATTGCGAAGTAATATTATTACATATAGAAAAATAATAAACCTAACATTTCTATAAAGAAAAATACATTCAAAATATATTTCTTCTGTATTTACATTTATTCATTGTAGTTCTGAAAATCTGATCTCAACATTGTCTAGCAAATGAAAGAATTGCAATTTTTTAATTCAATAATTTCATTAGTGTTGTGGAAAAGTTTAATGTTGGGCTTCCTTAATTTAAAAAAATACTTTCGTTCTATTCATATGGAAAAGTTATGGGAAAAAAATTAGTATATGTTTCTTGCTATTTATTTGACGCTTTTTTTATTATAATTTTAATTAATATAGATATTTTTTTTCGAATTAGCTCACTTAATAATGACAAATTTCAGTGATACAAAGAAGAAATTCATTATATGAATGCAGCGTTTTCAGTGAATTAAAGCACGATTTTAAGTCTTTTTTTATTGTGGCCGCTAGTGTTTGATTAACAAGAAAAATACGCTTGTTCTGCCATATTTTCATTAACTCTCATCTATCATTTGAATTAAGCGGTTTCCTCCAGCCTCGATTTAAACAGGAGGTGCATACGTTGTTAGGCTAGAATGTATTGATGATGCACATGGTAAATTACTTAAAGCACGATTTTAAGTCTTTTTTTTTATTGTGGCCACTAGTGGCGATGGCACGATGGATGGTAGTCTGCACGTTGACTACTAAACCAAAAATAGACCTGTGTTCAACTATAGTTTCAGACTAAAAATTTTAAAATAAAAATAAACATCTCGCATTTTTCTGATGTGCATTAATGAGTCTTTGTGTGTCAGTTGTTGTCGGAAGGTTTCAGTGGCGAAGGCATAGTCACTGGTCACTGAACAATACCGGCTTTAGCTGATAGCAATCCACAATCACATCAGAACGCCCTCCTTCGTCGGTATTGTGTAGCACCGGCGAAGGAAAATAATAATAAAAAATGGCTACTAAACCGAATCTTCAGCACTGATATAAAAACAAAGAACGTGCAATAGCACACAATATAGTTCCAGCACAATGCTTCGCTTGTAGGAGTCATCTCCTGAATGCTGATCCCAGATAACAAAAAAAAAAAAAAAAAAACCAAAAAACGTAAATTATTTTGCTTGAAAATATTTTATGTTTGTCATGTTTTAAAAATACTAATTAATGTGTGGTAAAAGCAATGGATGTATTTCATCAATACAATGAAATATACTTCATACAAAAAAAAAAAAAAATTTACTTACGCATGTGTGTTCGCGTGTTCGTTGTATCGTTAAACTAGTCTGTTTGTACATTTCACTTTCATTTACTGGATGTTTTCTCTTTGTATATGCGGAATTCTCAAAGACCAAACGATACAACAAACATACATACACACATATGTATATAAATAAATTTATTATTTTATATAAAATATTTTGATTTTATGTTTTTAAATAATTTTTTTTTTTTGATATATATTTATTAAGCCTGAGGTCTTTTTTTATTTTTATAAAAATATTTTTATATTTCAAAGAATTAATATTTCTTATTATTCCTGATGATGTCGAATAATAAAAAACAAAATAAAATAAAAAAAGACCTCAGGCTTAATAAATATATATCAAAAAATATAATAAAAAAAGGTCAATTAATAATATAATTAAAGTTTTTAAATAATTTTATTCAAAAAAAATTTATTCGAAATTTATATCGAAGAAAAATATTATTAAAAAATTTAAAATTTTTATAAAAATAAGACCTGCTCTGCTCAATAATTTATTGTGTAAAATAAAAATAGAAGGTTGAATTGATATTTATGATCTATAAAAATGGATCATTAATTAATTTCACCAATGAAAGCTGGAAAGTTTTTATAAATTATGCTGTACTTTGTGATTTTTATTTTTGCTTTTTCCATAACAATACCCCAGAAAAAAAGATCACTTTTTCACAACTACACCTTATATTTAAAATTTTTTTTTTTATTTTTTTCCGCTTATAAATAAATAAAGAGGCGCTTTCTTTGGTTTAAAATGTTGGCATTTGTATATCACGCATGTACTCATGAGGAATTATTTATCAATGCACAGCTATACATACATACACACGTGTCAGCAAGAGTAACTGTTATACCGTAGGTTTGTGTTTGTGTGCACAGATATTTCATATGTTTTATTTAATCTTGCTGTGGGGTGTGTGTGTGTGTGTGGGTGTGTGGTAGAATGTGCATGTGGGTTAGTGAATGAATTTCTGAGCAACATAAGCGTGATTGCGGCATATAATTTATTGTGCATGTGAGTTTACGTGTTGGCAATAAAATGAATTTTCAAGGCCTCTTTTTTTCCTTTAAACACTACGTGTAGAATATATTGAGGAATTTAGGAAGGATGTTCAGGAAGTGTGAGTATTTTAAGAGCTGTTTTCTTAAAAAATATTTACTTTGTCAATGACAATAAATAAATGGCAAGAGAAGAAAATTGTTTTTATTGCGCTAAAAGGGTGGGAGGATGGCAATGGCTGAAGTACATAGTCTGCAAAATTCATTTCTGGCTATTAAATTAAAATTCTCCAACTACCCTCGTTCGTGTATTCTTCTCGTCATAAATTGAAAGCTTTTGTCACCGCTTCTGCCATATACATACATTCACGGCATAAAGAATTCCTAAATGAAATATTTATTAAAATATTTTCCGTTGAAATTTCATATGTTCATAAGACGCATGCAAATTAAACGCAAAAAAAAACACAGCTGCAAACACTCTACAAATTTCTGTTTCTTAATAAGTTATTCAGCAGCAATGAAATATCTGAGATCTGCCTGGGATTTATATATGTATTATTAAAAAGAATAGAGGCACAAATAAAACTGTTCTAAAATTTAAAAAGAATTGTTGAAAATGTCAAATTAGAGGATTTATCAGCACAATTTTTTAATAGAAATTAGCAAAAAAATACAATTGCGATTAAATACACTCTTTGATAAAACGATGTGTTGTTTCTGCATCAATCAAACCAAGACTTAAAAAAAAACTTTTGCCAAGTTTTTTTCTTAAACGTGTTAAAAGTATTGCATATTCATTATTATTGAGGCAAAATAATTACAGCGACTTTTAATAAAAATTAATGGGTCCAATGGATTTTTTAATAACAAGTACTGAATGGCAACACTTCATATTTGAATGCTTGAATGAATTCATAAAATGAATTTTTCATTAAATGACAGAAAAGCAAGTAATGGTCTCTTAAACCAATTTATAGTAATTAGCATTTACTTTTAATGATAAAAAATTAGTTAAATAAATAACATTAATTTGTCAAATTAAAATTATTAATAAAATGTTTTTTAATTCCTCAAATATCACCAGTTTGATGGATTGTTTTGAACACTTTCTCGAACAGCAGTAATAGTTTGAGCCGATCTTGCAGTACGTTGTGGTTCATGCTTGGGCCTATCAGCTACAGACCCTCTTTCTTCGAAATATTTCAATACACCATAAATAGTGCGTTTTGTTGGCACGTTGTTTCTCCCAAAAATTTCACGTAACTTTCTCATCGTCACAGTAATCGATGATTGATTTTGATAAAATGTTTTAACGATTAAAACACGTTGGTTTATTGAATATTTTTCCATAATAAATTTGCCACGTGTCTACTTCACGACTGCCAAATATGAACTGTCAAGACTAATGTTTACCAAAATGGCGGCAAAAGAAAGTAGTATACCCTCTCGGGGGACACCCTGTACATCGATTGTGGTATTTTTTATATAAAAAAGTGGTTTACGATTATATGATTGGAGTTTGTAAGCTTTTCGATTGCTGTACTAGGGTCAATGTCAGGGAATAATCTATTTCCCTTTTTAATTTTTAGAATTTTTTTTATTGTGAGAACTGACAGAATTCAATTTCTGAATTCTCTTGATGATGAATATATTTTTTTAATATATAAATAATATATATTTAATTTAATTTCCAAACACTTTAATTAGAATTGCTTAACCTGAAAAAGTTAAAGACTATTTCGTATCAAGTTTAAATGGCCATACCTGGTTTAGTTTCATGGTATTAGACGAAAGAATTGTGGTAACTTTTGTGGGAAAGGGATTTCATGGGGTTATTTGATGAGCTGGTAATATATTACTGTATATACATATGTACTTTTATGAACGATCTGGTAGCTTAAGTTAAGCAGTTCGAATGGTGGAATGAGTGAGAGCACCCCATAGCCAACTCGATAATGAAAATATATAGAGCAGGAAACCCCCTGGCGGTTGCGCATTTGCGAATTCAAAACTTTCCAATCACCTTGAAGAGTCACTACGATTATCAAGAGCATACCATGACTATTTGACGAGTAGAAAAATTCCTTTGCATTCAGACTATTGAAGGAGAACATTTTTGAAGGGAATTCGAACCTTCTAGAAGAAATTATGAAATAAATACATCCTTCACGGTTAAAATTTAAAACGCTTAATGTGCTCGTACTGTATTAATTAACACCTGATGAATCACTAAGAAAATGTTAATTTAAACCTCAAAAAAAGTTACCCTACAGAAAACGCGAGCACGGATTTTTTCTTTTCTTTTTTGTGTGTGTGTGTTTGTGTGTGTTAAAATAATTCGTATAGGATAGAGGCTTATAGGCCATTAAATTGTGCTTATGAAAAATTTATTTATTGAGAGCAGTGCTCTATTGTTCCATTGTTTGTATGCCGTATACTTTTTTTCTTCATATTTTTAAAAAACATATTTTTTCACGAACAATTTATAGCACAGCCTGCTTTTCTCTTGTATGGAAAGAATAAATTTGTAAGTTCACTTTTTTTTTTTTAATAAATATTTTTTTTTTCTCTGCATTGTTATTGTATTGTTACTTACATACTACATTCAATTTCCACATGGTTTCTAAATATAAACCATTGACATTTGGGTTTTCTGCTCGACATGTTATCGATTTACCATCATCATCTGTTGTTGGCACAAAACTCAATTCAGAACGTGTTGTATTGCTGGAAATGTCATCCTGCAATGAACAAAAAGATTCTTTTTTTTATTTGTATGTAAAAACAATAAGAGTATGAAAAAATCTGTTTTTTAAATTACAACTTTTTGTGATAATAAAAATTTCTTTTTTCGTTAAATGCATGCCTGCTGCAAAGTATTGGGTATTTATTGAAAATGTTTTTTCTTTTTTGTTTTTTAAACAATAGATTATTGAATTAAATTTTAAATAATTCCTAGTAACTGTTTTGTATTCATTATTTTAATAAAATATTTGACCTGATTTTCGTAATTAAATTACAAATCAATTTCCATGTGGCTATTGACAATCTTTGAAATTGATGGCGTTCAACTACAAACTAAGGAAACGAAAATCTGGACTACAATATAAAATAATAATGAAAAAATAATCAAATTTATTGCCAAAAGGCAGAGTATATTTTAAAATACAATTAAACGTTAAAAAAAATTTAAGAATTTCGTATACCAAAGCAATTAATTAACAGAATGTTTAATTTATAGAAAATTGGTTAAGCCGTCCATAAGGCACAAACACATATACATACATGTCATTTTTATATAAAATATAATGGAGGCTTTTATCTCACGCTTTGGGAGGGTGACAGGGTACGTACCCGGCTCCCTCGATACAAATTATAACAAAAACCATCAGATTTTTTATTTATCATTTGATTTATTCAACGTTTGGACGTCAAGTATCTAGGGATGCACATTGATAGACGGCTAACATGGAAACAGCACATCGATGCAAAATTAACGCAAATGAAATTAAAAGCAACTCAACTAAATTGGCTTATTGGTCGAAATTCTGTGCTAAAACTGGACTGTAAGCTTTTGCTTTACAAAGCAATTTTAAAACCAATATGGAGCTATGGTATCCAGCTATGGGGCACTGCCTCAGCTTCCAATATAGAAAAAATTCAAAGGTGTCAAAACAAAATACTGAGAATGATAACAGATGCGCCGTGGTATATAAAAAATTCTAACATACACAAGGATTTAAATATTCCGACAGTCAAACGAGAGATAACAACATACGCAACGTCATACCTAACCAAACTCCAGGATCATCCAAATATACTAGCCCGGAATATTTTAAGCAAAAGAGGGTTCATTCGATTGAAAAGAAGGGATACTCTTTCCCTAGCCCAAACGTAGTAGACGCGGAAATAAAACTATACGAGCAATAAATAATTTTGTACAGCTAGGCTGTACTTAATAATAATTAGCAATTAGTTCTTAAGATTTGAATACTTATTGTTAGTTCAATTGATTTTGAAGATTCAATAAATAATATATATTGTGTAAAAAAAAAAAAAAAAAAAAAAAAAATTAATTAAAGGTAATTTTTCCTAACAGCATAATGCATTTTTCTAAATAGCACACTAACTTATGACGGGTTGTTCATAATAGCCATATTCTGTCGTGTTATTATTTTAAAACCCATCCAACCTTCGCTTACAATGTATATTGTGTTGGACCCATCCAACCTTTGCTTACAATGTATATTGTGTTGGATAAATCTTACAGCCTAGGCCATCGCTGTGTAAATGTAAATAGAAATTGTATACAGACATTGGGTGGAGTGAATAAAAAAGTAGCTTATGCTACAAAGTGTTAAGTACTAGCACTAGCTTTCAGTGTTCAGTACAAGCTATGGGGAAAAGCTTATGTTACGATTGGTGTGAATAACTCTTAGCTAATGCTACATAGCTAGTGCTGGGAAATTACTAGCAAAAGCTGGTAAATGTGTATATTAAATCAGCTGGCAAAAATCGCTCATGAGTTACCACTTTTTTTAATTTTAAATACTGGTAGAGACTTCTGCAGAAATTTATGAAAGATATCATAAGAAAAACATAGTGGCAATGTCGGAATGATTTATTATTTTATGATGGCTGATAAAGGAAATAAGATGTTTTTTGAAATATTAAAAAATTACCAAGTTTTATTTAAAAAGTCACAGGTGCCTTTAGTGAAAACAAAAAATGTTCTTTCCGAAAGCTATATAAATTGAAATAATCGGCAGGGTGAGAATGCATCCGCTTGCGGTATTCTTTCCTTTGACGTATGTTCATAAAAGCAGCCATAGTAATATTTGAATTTATATAAACAAAAATACACTTAACTTTTTAAGTCTTAAAACAGAAACTTCCAGCATATCAATCACTTGCTTAAAAAAATCAAAGCATAAACTAGTAATTTTAAGTGTTCACTAGTTTTTATTCACACCTATTTCAAGTCAACGATGGAAAAACTAGCTTTTACTAGTAAGTAAAAAGTACTAGCTTTCACTGAAATTTTTATTCACCTGAATACTAGCTTTAACTTCAAATTTTGTAGTAAAAGCTTTAACTACCTTTTTATTCACTCCACCCATTGGATGGGTCTTGCTTACATTGTCATTGGTCTCAAATCGAAGATGTATGTAATAAAAATTTCACTGGGTGTTTGCTTGTTTTCCCCAGGGCTGGAATTCTTGTGCAATTGAATTTTTTTTTTAATAACCATGAAAAATATTTTTATAACTTTGGAATATGTTATTTTCGTGGTCAAAATTTTTAGTGTACTTTTAGAAAATAAACGTATATTTTTATAAAATTGTGCTGTCGTGGTCTAAAATGTACATTTTGATTTTATAATTGGTATAAATTTATGAAAGCAGTTTTCCCTCCCTGGCTTTCTCACATTTGTTTACATAAAAATGCATCCCTGATCTAATGCTTGGTGCGTTGGTTTTTGAAAAATTTTAAAAAATCAAGAGAGCCATACGACTGTCAAATTTTCATCCGTATTTTCTCTCAAAATCTTATAGTTTCATTACATATTACGTTTAGACGATCCGACTTGTGCTCTTCTATACAAAAATTTGACATGTCGTACGTCTTGTGGGACAATGTAAAGCACCCTTTAATGGTGTTGATGGAAATGATACGTTTTTAAATACTCATTGTTAGAACGGACTTAAATGAGCCAGTATCTTTCACAGCTCCATTATTCTAGCAACTCCTACTAAATATTGACAATTTAAATATAAAGGAGTATGCGTCACTGGAATTCAAGTACTCTGATGTACTCATATTCAAAAGTATGAGTGGTATGCTTCCCACTTTAAATTATGAGTACGATGAGTACTTGGCAATTTTAAGTATCAGTTCAGTGAGAACTTAACATTTTACTGTATGATTACAATGAGTACTTCTCACTTTAAAGTATGTATGCGTATAAGTACAAGAAATTTTGATTAATGGTTCAACTATACTCACTTTCTCACTACCTATTGCAGAGCTCTGATGTGAACACAACGAAATCACCAAAGTTTAAACAGTTTTGAGTACTCACGGTAATGATGAGTAGTTTATCTAAATGTAAACACATGTCTTCCAATGACATGCTAAAGTAAAAATCATACCCTAATCAGCTAAATTCGAACCAGTACAGTATCATTCCAACACATATTTCAACTAGTTCTATGGATGTTTTTTTTTCACATTCTTGCTGGGTATTAAAAATAAAATGACATCACTGGCTCACCTATTTCAATTGCAGAATAATAAAAAAAAATTGCAGAAAAAAAAGTGTAAAAGAGCAGTATGCGAATGAAGTAATAACAACATATAAAAATATTTATTGTCCCCTGTTGTCAATATATTGACTAATACGCTGTTCTGAGCGTTCCACATCTTGATTCCCAGAAAAGACTGTGTTATGTTTCACTACAACGAAAGTGAAAGAGTCTGTTACTGTGCTCGTTAACAGTAGTTACAGTACAATATATGTAACATTTAATAAATAAACGTAATATAAAAATAAAAACTATTCCGTTTTTACAACTTCATTGCAAAATTTGTTACAATAAAATTTGGAATGAAAAGATAATAAAATTTTCGTTATTTTTCTTTTTATTGCTATTTGATGGTCTTATTTAGATTACGCGTAAACGGAAATGAAAGTACATTTCCCTTAACAGTGTGTTTTTGTTTTGTGTGTGCGTTAATGTTAATGCTGGTGCTTTAAATTGAGGGCAAATTCTTTTCCAAATAAATGAATGGTTCGTTTTTAGTGGATGAGTTTGAATATCATTAAAATAGGAAATTTCTCCTCTTGCCATTTTCATTTGTTGTCAGTCCATAGTTTTTATTTTTTTGCTTTCCAAGAATAATGATGACTGGTGCGATTACTACAACCACAGCAGTGGTATTGACTATAATGGAAACATTTAAATCACATTATCATTGTTTAGTTTAGTCCCAATTGTAAACACAATGTACTTATAGTTTATTTAAATGCACCCTCAACGATTCGTAACTAAAGCAACAACAACAACAACAACAAAAAGCGAGAGAAAAACCAAAGTAAACAGAATTTTAAATATGAGCTGGGAGAAGTAGTAAAAAGCAAAACACCTATTCCATTGCAGTTTGAATTTTTAGCCATGGAAGGCCACCATTAGATGGTGGGAATAAAAAAAAATATATCGGGTGTTTTTTTTTATTTGCTGCTTGCGAAATATCGATTTCGATAACTGTGGTTTGACAGCTGAGAAAGTCTAACGGTGTTGAGATTGCTGCTCAGTGAAGTTTGTCAAGTCCTAATGAATCGCTTAACTTCCAAATTGTGGAAAATAAATCTGTTCGCGCAGTCAGTAGAACACTTCGTTCATTTTACCGTCAACATAATCGGCTAGAGAGCAAGAAATTCGTGCAGTTGTTGGTCGTATTCACAATTAGTTAAATCTACTCGCTTTGAAACCATCAACGACATAAAGAAATGTGAGTACCGAAGAAAATATTGTAGCGCGAGGTATTATTGGAATGTCGAATCGTCGTCGTTCCGGTGAATAGCCAACGCTTTCCAGCCATGCTGACTGAATTTTTCTTTCCAAAAATTATTCAGCTAAACATCAACGACATAAGATGGCACGTGATACTATACAGCGCGCTTAACGATCGATTTATTGCAAAATCAATTTGATAACAACTTTATTTCCAGAAAGGTTCCTGTCCTCTGCCCCCCTCCCTCGTGCGATTTAACGCCTTTGGATTACTTTTAATGACGTTATGTTAAGCCATTGGTTTATAGCGACAAAACGAGCAACTCTTAAATTATTCGAAGCCAATATTCAAGGCATCATTGATGCCATACGTCAAGATTTATTTGAAAAAAAGTTCTCATCTAATCGGTGATGCAACTCGTAGCTGTTGGACATATGCCGCAAATCAAACTAAGAAAATAAATGCCTTGAAATTATGTTCCAGATTATAATAAAATCATTTTATTCTAACAATATTTCGGTCTAATGTTATCATATTAATTTCTCATGCAGTTAAAGCAACACTCTTTATAGGTATATAAAAGGTGACCTAAAATAAGCAAAGGCGTTTGAGTTTAGAGAGCCATTGTGTTCCTCGCGCTTTGAGCTGTGGCTCCATCCTGTTGAAAATATATTTGCGGCTGGTTCTCCACGGCTGGCCATAAAAAAATTTTCCAACATTGTCTGATATCTAATACCTGTGATGGCAACAGCTACACCCTGTTAAGTTTCAAAAAATATATGGGCCAATTATTCTTTCCGCACCACTCTTGGATTTTCCGTAGAATTTTTTTTGGAATCTTAACAAACCCATTCAATTTGAAATGGTCTTCGTCGCTCATAATTAAATTATGAATGAAATCATGATTTTTTCAAGGATTTTGGCACTTTTCCATTTTAAATTCCGCAAGTCTTCTTTACAAAATACTGAAAACAGAAAAATAAAATAATAAATAAATAAAAAAGTTAGAAGGACTTCAAACACCGTTGGCCCTTTTGAGCCACCCTGTATATGGACAACAATTGTAGTTCTCTAAGGCGGTTTTAAGAAATTGGTTTCAGTTTGGTGTGCTATTGGCTGACTAGTTGGAGCGTTGGTTCTTCAAACAGAAGGTCAAGCCAAGACTGTGTCATATGAAAAAATTTTAAATAGTGATTCGTCGGTATTTGCGTAGAAGTAAAATAATAAAGCAAATGGCACTCTTTTAAATTAAAAAAAAAAAAATTAAAAATTAATGCGACAACATCACAGCAGCAAATCTGTATTACAATTTAAAAAAAAAATACTATTTCAGAGTTGTGCAAGAATTAACTCTTAACTCACTACTGTGCACTGTTTTGTATACGAGACGCTGCAGCCACACTTTCAATATTTGCTTTAAAATTTTTTGTACATACTGATTGTCAAAATTCATGTCTATTTATAGCTGTGACTTAGGTTTCAGCCACGTTTTAAGCAATTTTATTTTCAAAATGTGCGCCGTCAAGAAAACAACTAAAATTATTTCCAACACACCACTACATTTTCTATTTTTCTTTAGAATATAAAATTATTTTTAATAAAAGAAACAATAAAAACAGAATTTATGAATGCAGAATATACGATAAGAAAAATAAAAAAAAAAATTTTTAATTAAAATTAATATCAGCTGTTTTCTTGCACATAATTTAACACGAAACTTGCTCAGAGAATTTGAATGCAAATTCTCATGAAATTGAATGGATTAGTAAAAAAAAAAATGTTTGTGTATTAAAATTTGAAAGGCAAAAATTGATCGTCCAAGCCCTAAGTAAGGGACATAAAAAAAATGCATTCAAAATTTCTAGTATTGAAAGTTGTCAGCTACAATTTTTAAGAAGAGGACAAGTATTGTTTCTTCATAATTTCTAAGCTCGAAAAACTTTTGCAAAAATCATTTCTAAACTTCCCAACTTGGTCGAAGTCTGTCTGCACGTTGACTACAAAACGAAAAATTTTCCATTTTTCCAAATCTCGCATTTTTTCTGATGTGCATTTGTGTGTCTTTGTGTGTCAGTTGTTGTCGTAAGGTTTCAGTGGCGAAGGCATAGTCACTGATCACTGAACAGTAACGGCTTCAGCTGTTTCCAATGCACAGTAAGTCACATCAGAACGCCCTCCTTCGTAGGTAATGGGTAGCACCGGCGAAGTAAAATAATTACTAAAAATGGCTACTATAAACGAAGCTTCAAAATTTAATACGTCTCCTTGACATCGGAGACGCTACAACACTGCTACAAAAACAAATAACGTGAAAAAAGCAGTGTTGTAAGATAGTGAAGCTTCACCTCCTATCATTTCTCCTACTATCCTATTCTATCCTACAATGCATTGCATGTGTAGGAGTCATCTCCTGAGTGCTGGTCCCAGATAAAAAAAAAAACGATGCAAATATAAGATCATTCTAAATACTAAATAATTTTTATAGTAATAATACTCGAGAAAAAAAAGGTAGCGCGGTGCCGGTATTTGAATCAGATCGTATCTTGCTCTCATCTAAATCCAATCTAATCGTTTTAATTCTTCTTTAGATTTCTTCTTAGAACAACTCGAATATTGCACAATTTTTGGGGTCATCTCCTGAGTGCTGGTCCAAGATAAAAATAAAAAAAAAAAAATTCCCAACTGGGTAGTTGCGATCACAAAAAATATTTCTAAATATTTCCATCCATACCCCAATGTATAAGAAATCTTTCCTTTCTTGTTGAATGAAGCAGGAACACATTACCCTCCTTTTATTTTTCCCCCAAAAATTTTTTGCATTTCGCAGTCAGAATGCATTTCACAGAGAGGCATACTACTGACTATTACCTGGTGGTGGTATATTTAGGGCTGACGATTTCTTTTTTTTTTTAAACTCAAACCCTTAAATTTCTAGGTTGATTGTTATGCATATAAAATTATACAACTTTCCGTATTAAGGTTTTTGTTTTAGCTTTTGCTGTTGTAAACATTTTAGTACTTTAAACTTCAGTAATACAAAACACTACGCGCCTGATATAATTTAACAGAAAAACAGACAAAACTAGATGTGTTTACAAAAATTGTATGGAAAATAATTCCATTAAAAAAAGACAAAAAGAGGGAATGGAAAACATACAATTTGCAAAAAACAAAATGCCATCCATGAATTTAAGTGAACGTTTCCAATGTACAGACACACGGTTGGTAGGTACTTGCATACATACCACTTTTGAACCATTCCACATAAATAACCAGACAGCAGTGTCTGCAATAAATAGTTAAACACAAAAGGAAATAAATAAAATTAAAAAAAAAGTAAGAAAGAAAGAAAGAAAGGCAGAAATAAATAAATAAAAGCAAAATAAGTGTACGGCAGGATTGCTTGAAAAACAGAGAGACAAACGTTCAATTTACGTGCACTTGTTTTTGCAAATTGTATGCGGTCATCCATAAATACCTCACACTCAAATAGATGATACTAAAACGCTCAAATACTC
Organism: Dexiosoma caninum; assembly: GCA_963924685.1. Taxonomy (NCBI): domain Eukaryota; kingdom Metazoa; phylum Arthropoda; class Insecta; order Diptera; family Tachinidae; genus Dexiosoma; species Dexiosoma caninum. The sequence continues at coordinate 14,898,125 of OZ004727.1, forward strand.
ATTCATTGAAATATGTCTGTATATATTTTTGTTGTTGTAGCAAAGACATCTGTATTAGTAGTAAATGTAGATGTAGAAGGATACAAATGAAATTTTAATTGTAGCAGAATGATATTGCAGCACTATGGCATAAAGAACGCAATTTTTCAATCGAAATTTTATTATCGAAACAGCGCCCATGTGCACAGTGCTTTCAACCGGAACTACTATAGAGAAGAATAGAGGTGTTAGCATGTTGGCCACAAAAACAAAAAGTCTTGGGTTCGAGCCCAGTTCGAGTCTAAGTCATAAAAACATTTCGCATTTTTTCTAATGAACATTAGTGTGTGTGTTTGTGTCAGTTGTTGTCGGAAGGTTTCAGTGGCGAAGGCATAGTCACTGGTCACTAAACGGCTTCAGCTGATATCAAACCACAGGCACATCAGAGCGCCGTCCTTCATCGGTATTTGCAGCATCATCAACGAAGTAATATAATTACTTAAAAAGGCTACTGAAAAGGAAAGCTTCAAAATGGAATACGTTGCAACCCTGAAACAAATAAAAAACATGCAAAAGCATAGTCCTAAGATAGTAAAGCTTCACCTCATGCCATTTCTACTACTAACCCATTCCTCGAGTTCCATCACAATGCTTTGCATGTGTAAAGGTTATCCCCTGAGTACCGGTCCAAGATTAGAAAAAAAAACTATTTTATCTTAATAAGAAAAAAAAATATTTATAATGAACATTTTCAAGAAATGTGAAGTTTTTTAAAAAGCAACAAAAATGAAGAATAAAAACCAGAAAGCGTTTTTTTTTTCTTTAGCATAATTTATCTACATTTATTTGTTATAATTCAAACTGCTTAGAGAATAGTATTGACCGTGTTAAATATATATTATCCAGCAAAAAATTTAAAACAATATTTACTGAATTTATTTTGGGAATATCTCTTTATATTCTAATTTAAAAAAAAAAAAAGATCTAAAAATAGAAATATGTACAGTCGAACTTCTCTCTAACGTAGCAGTTGGGGACCGTCAAATTTCTACGTTATAGAGAAAATTCGTTATAGAGAAACTGCAGAAAATTTTGACTACATTTTTTTTATGTAGAAAATATATTTATTAAGACAAAAAAAATTGTTTTTACATGAACACATTGATTTTTTTTTATTAATACATACATATGTGACTAAATTGATGCAAAAAATCGATTGCTAAAAACTTCGCAATAGAGAGATTATTTAGTGTGAAAAATTCTATTTGCACGTTACAGAGAGAACTTCGCTATAGGGAAGTTCGTTATAAGGAGATCAAAATGTATGAAAATACTCACAAAAATGTTGTCTTCACGAATTTTATTTGTTATAGAGAAGATTTCGTTATAGAGAAGTTCGCTATAGAGAAGTTTGACTGTATGTGTTATAAAAAAAGTAAACTCTTGGATCGTTATGTTTTTGTGTTCGGTATTCAACTACAAATTCTCGATTGATTAGTTGAATTTGAAACATAACTGAACTCATTTTGGAAATATCTCTTTATATAGAATTGAAATTTTATTCAACATCAATTCTCGATTTATTAGTTTTTTTTTTTAAGACAACACAAACTCTACGAAGCTGTTAAGTTTATCTGTAGAAACACCCAGGGTCTAAGCGTGAATCGAACCCGTACCCTCCCTATTGATAAGACAAAAGGTCATGCACTAGACAACGGAGGCGCCCATTTTGAACATAAGAATCTTGGATTTGTATTCAGAAATTAAGAAAAATCCACCGATGAACTAAGTAAGCATTAGCGAAATAGTACTATATGGATGTGCTTTGCTCCTCAGTTATTGCGTTTGCTTTTATTGAAAAAAAAAATACTTTATGAGAATATCATAAAGTATGTAATAATTTCACATATTTTTTTTTTGGCAAAAAGCACAATTTTAAAATTAAATATAAAAAAATATAATCGAGTTTGAAATTAAGCATTTTTGTTGGAATCATTTCTCAACTTAATTATTTTACCAAGAAGTTATTACATTTGTATTGTGTGAAATTTCCGGCAACTAATTAGAAAATATATTTCATGGAATATAAAAGGCAAAATGGATTGAGGTAATATAATTTATTGAAATCTAAAACCTATTTTTAAATAATAAAGAAATATAGGCAAATATTTGCCTAATGTGACCGTAGCTTTACAGTTAAAAAATTAAGAAAACCTAAATAGAATTATTCAGCGAAGCTGTTGTTCGTTACATCATTGAGGGGGAAATCACTGCGACAGCCCAAAGACCGGCTATGCAGAGAAGCTGTAGTTCAATGTATAAATTACATTTTTATTACACTTTTCTTTGAATAAACTCATTTTTATATGAAAATGTCAGAGGTCTGAAAGTCGAAAACTCTGCTTTCTAATTTTTCTCTGCTTCTAATTTTTAATTTATATTTATATATAATTTTATATTTCCTATTAATTTTTAATTTTTTTATCACCCTATATAATTTTATTTTCTATTTGGAAAAACCTTTGTAAACTAGTTTTGTTCCAAAAATAAAATATGCCACGTTTGTTCAAAAGAAAATGTGAATTTTGTTTTCTTCGATTACAATGGCGTGGTGGATCATGAGTTCTTGCCAACAGGTCGTACGGTTAATAAGGAATACTACAAACAAATGCTCAAACGATCGGAATTGTGGAGAAAAAATAATGGATTCTACATCAGGTTAATGCACCAGTTCATACATCACACATCATGATTTTTGGCCAAACCTAACAACACCCTAATCATGCCTCAACAACCTTATTCACCAGATTTGGCTCCCTGCGACTTTTTTCTAGTCCCAAAACTGAAGAAACTAATAAAAGAAAACCATTTTGCCACAATTGATGAGATAAAGTCAGAAGCGAAGAACGAGCTGATGGCCATACCGAAAAGTGCATTTCGGAAGTGCTTCGAGGATTGGAGGAAACGTTGTCATAAGTGACTTATATCTGAGGGGATTACTTTGAAGGGGACAAAATGGATATTGATGAATACTTTTGGAAAAAATTCTAAATTCGCTTTTTCTTTTACACATGCCGTTCTCATAACTAAATTTACTTTTTCTTCTTTGAGTTGGAAAAGTTGCGCAGTTTCAGTATTCTCAACCAATTTCGAATTGTGGACCTAATGTTTAAGCTGTATAAATGAAAGAAATTTTTAATATAAATATCTATTCATTATTAAATACTACAATAAAAATTGTATCTAATTCAACAAAATGTTGGTATTGACGTATTTCGAATGAATATTATTTATAATTAAAGATTCCAATACTTCTAATAAAGGATGTCTGGTAGCAGATTTATATTTTCAAACTTAAATAAAAAACGTAATAATTGACACAAAGTTTCCTTAAGAGCATTGAAGTATTTTTTCCCATAGTGCAATACATATGTATATGTATGTCTGTTTGTACAAAACTTAAACTTTTTTAATTTTGATTACGTTTTTATTATTCCCTTTAGTTTTTGTTTATTTTTCTTCTTTAAAACTTGCAACATAACAATGAAGCAAATAACACTCGTCTATAATACTTCATTCTGCTACACAAACCTTGTCGTAGTTGCAAATACGACTGCAACAGCTACAGCAACAATTGCCGCCACAAATTCAGCCACAAACATACGAACGTGCATTTGTATTTAAACAAAAAAAAAAAAACTAAAAAACTAAAAAAGAATTAAAAAAAGATCTTGTTTAAACAAACATACCTTCGTTCGTCGTAATTGCCTTTTTCCTTTATACCAGGTTATAATGGCATTTGGTCTAGAACCGGTTGATTCACATGTAACTTCATATCGTCTATCAGCCACCATCGAGTTAGGCGGTTCAATTATTCTCACTTCAAGTGGTTTTACTGTAAATACATTAAAGGTTTTCTATGTAATTGTTGTTGTTGTTGTTGTTGTTGTGAAGTTTGTTTTTGCCGTGTATAAATAAATTGTTTAATAGAGTCGTTTTTTCTTTTCTTGTTTTTTTTTTTAAATTTTTTTCCATTGTCTGTTTGCTGTTTCAGCATTCTATGTTTTAATTTCAAATGTCTAAGTGTTTATAATCCTCGGAGTTGTTGTTGTTGTTGTTCAATGAAATAAAATGCAAAATAAAAATTAAAAAGGCAAAAGGCAAAATTGCCACCATTTAGCAAACGATTTATATTTATATTCTAGTTGTACTTCATTTAAATTTCAGTGCAATTTGCATGTGTTAAAACTAGGAGTTTTATGTTAAAATTTGCCATGTTTTAGGAAACGTGAAGAAAATGAAAAACAAAACCCTCTTCAAATTAATTCTCATGTCTGTTAAGTGCTTTAACTTAACAGACAAATGGGTTTTAGCAATTCATGAGCGAGTGAGTGGAGTGCGGGAAGGGCTTGTATTTTGCATTTGAATGTTCGTACCACGGAAAAGGGTTAATTTAAAAATGAATTGCAAAAGCTTAAAAATGTTTTATTTAAAAATTTCATTCGTTGTAAGAAATGTAAGATTCAAAGGTGAATTTAAATAATTGCAAAATCGTACGATAATTTAGACTGGGGGAGCTAAGAATTTGTACGAGGTGTGTTCAGAAAATTTAGAAAATATTTCAAATTCCTGCGTTTCGATTGGCGACAAATATTTTTCTTTAACACTTGTTATACATTTCCCTCAAATATGATGAAATATTCAGTTGTATTCAAGATTTAGGTTGTCTGTGTAGTATCCGCTTTAGTTAGACGAGTTTTATTGAACGTGATGATTTGCTTTTGTTAAAAGAACGGGAAACAGAATGCCACGATCTGAGAAATTTAGCTTTAGTTTGACATTTTATCCATAAAGCCTTGTTTTAGTAGCTGTACATCGTCATTAGCTTTATTTAGTAACTTCTGAACAACTTCCTTTAGTCCATCTTTTTGTTAAAAATTCAAAATTTTAAAAAGTAATTTTTATATTATTGTGATGCTAATTTAGCCTTTTCGAGGCTAAATTTAGCCTTTTTTGCCTTTTAGCCTCGAACTTTAGGTTTTTGCCTCATGGTTTGATTTAATCTTTTAAATTTTAAATTTAGTCTTATAAAGGCACATTTTTGTTTCCTTGTGTGTTTTGCGGGCCAAAGGAACATCAGGTGTAATGAGATGGCTGATAAGTTGGCGGGACTGGGTTCGTTCGGTACGCCTTCTGCTGCTATTATTTCTGATATAGGGGCCCCTTTGGAAATTGTAGTTTTTCAGGGGGAAGGTTCAGTAGAAGTGGGGAGCTATCTACAGCTGCGTCATAGCAAGAGCTCGTGGTTGCGGTATGATTTACGCAGAACTCGGCAACTCCTGAGCTTTTCCCGTTTGTCCATTAGTAGATTTACGGCCCTCTGCATGGGGCACTGGTCCATCGGCACGCATGGTGAGGGATGGGTGTTCCATTTAGTGCCTGGTGTAGTAGCTGTGGGCAAGATTCGGAGAAGGAGACTGTTGTGCACTTTCTCTGCGAGTGCCCCGGTCTGTCTATTTCGAGGCTGAGATTCCTTGGGGCGTCTTTCTTTCGGGCTTTGCTCTAGAGCGGATCTGACGGTGAAATACACTGAACGCCACAGGCTGGCTGTGACGTTCTCTGGTGCTACGGTGCTAGTGTAACAAAACAGCACCAAAACAGCGGTGCTACTTGAGTCGCCCCGTCTTGATCGACTGCCTTCTAACTTAACACAACCTATAAAATCATTCTGAAACATATTAAAAATTGTGATATTGACAATGAAAAATTCAAGTACCGTGAACCCAAAAAATTACATTGATTGAAATGGCGAAAGCTTTTAAGCTATAACTGGATAGATGTTGAGTCAACAGTTGAGTTCTGGAAAGAGGTGCGACAATTTAAGTATGTATGCGCTACGAGAAAATCTATTTCCTGATAAGTATTACCATTCAGTAAGGCCGGGTGGAAAGATTTTCACTCCTATGAAAATAATTAAAACAAAAGAGGGAAATCGTACTAGAATTAAAATGTTTAATTATTTATTTTACATTCGATGCTGTTTAAAAAAGTTACCGGCGAAGTAAAATAATAATAAAAATGGCTACTAAACCGACGCTTCAGCACTGCTACGAGTATAAACAAAGAAAATGTGAAAGCAGAGCTGCAAAAATAACTAATTAAGCTTCACCTCCTGCCGTTTCTTCTACTCTCCCTTTCCTAGAGTTCCAGCACAATGCTTCACATGTGTAGGAGTCATCTCTTGAGTGCTGGTCCCAGATAAAAAAAAAAAATTTGTGCAAAAGATAGTTTTGATTCTCCTGGCGATGTAGGTATTATGAATTTATAGTAAATTAAACGTTGAATTATGAATAAGAAATTGTTAGACTATTTTAGCTTATTTTTTGGGTCAGCCTTTTTTAAAAACCCGATTTAGCTTTTTTTTCTCTATCTGCCGGTAACACCATTTCTGATTATTTTGACTTAATTTGCAATAAAGAACGCAGTGTTTAAATTCATATAAAAAACAATATTTCATTTCATCAATTCTTTATGCACAAAAACGATCTTAACTAAAAGAAAGTAAAAACGGGAATGTTCTTCTACTGAGAATATCATAAGAATGAAGAAACAGAGAAGAAAAGAAAAAGCAAAGAAGAATGAAATGCAAAGAACAGTTACAATGCTGATTATGATTCGCTGATTGATCATAAGAATTTCGATGTATTTACTGTTTTCTTATGTGCTGAAGTATACGTCTTCGAAGTCTTCACTGGCATCCTTTAAACGCTTATACTGCTCGTAATCTTTAGTTTTAGTGTTAATAGATTCACCGTATTACACTGCAGCAATACGTTCCAGATTTTCCATCATGTTTTTCACACAAACTGCTTGTCACAATTAATTTAAATTGACGATTGTGAAGTAGGGTGCACGCAAGTTGAAACATTTAAGAAACAAGTTTATTCTTCAATATGTCTGCGCCAAGAAAGGAACTTAAGAATAGTAATCAGTTCTTTTCTTGCCTACAAATTGAAACAAAAAGTTGACACATAATTTTGAAGCAACTTCATGCCAATTTTTAAAAATTATAAGTGCATTATTACAAATGGGAGAGTGTATTAAAATAAAATAGTTACGCTTGATTTAATTTTTTACTAAAAATTTTTGTTAATCAATTTCTTCAAAATCTTTATGTCTTGAACGCATCTCGTATGAACCGCATTTTAATAGAGATTTCATTGCATTTTCCACTTAATTCACTAAAAAAAATATCTTCACTTTGTTTTCTTCTTTTTCAGGTGCTGTATTATAGATTTAGAGTGCAACACTAAAGTGCAAACTATTTCAAATGAATGCAAAAATGGCCAGGAAATGCAAAGCACTTTTATACGAATAGAAAACATTCATTTGTAGTATATTCAAGGAGCTTCTCGACGCAACTAACTACAAAACTTTATACTCTACAGATATTCTTTCTACAAGCAAGTTCATTTCTAAAACCCACATGCACTTAATGAATGAATGGATGAATGAATGAATGCCCATATAATCTTATAAGGTTATTTTTTTCGCTACGCATAACAACATCCCGAAGAACTTCTTAAAATGTAAGTGCCTAAAGAACAGTCAAATTTATTTAAGTTAAATTCCAAAAAAAAAAAAAAAAGAATCTAGTTTATATCTTTTTTTTTATGCACATACATAGATAAAGCCGCATGTGCAGATATATTTGTAAAAAAATGTTTAAATCCTCTGGTGGCTTATTAGTTAAACTCTTGTCTATCTATATAGAGCAGAGGAAAAGGAAATCCACATAACAGGTTTACTCTTGAATTATTAACGAAAAAATGGAGAAAAGAATATTAAAAGAAAAGAAACCCAGTAATAAAATTTAAGAATTTTTATGAATCATAAATTATTAGCAGCAGAGAGCCAAAGATTTTTCTAACTGCTGAAAGCAGATGTACCATTTCTTGATTCTTTGAAAATTCCCTTAGTGAAAGAGCACAACTTTAAAATATCATAAATGAAGGAAATGTAGAACAATTATAATATTTTATTAGCGTGAATGAATTCGCCGTTACAATGAACATCGATAATATTTTTATAAAGAATTTCACACTCATTGGACAGGGAAATCGTATGCGTCTATATAAATTTTTGGCCAATTTTTGGCATTGATGGGTCATACCCTGAGTTCGGATCCAAGAAAACAATTACGAGAAACTTTATTCTCATATATCGTAAACAATTATAGTTTTGAAGCACATTTATTCGGTAAGATAGCATTTTTTCAGAACAAAGGACATGTTTAAGCATGTCGTTCGAGCATATGTGGGTGGCGTTGGTTGAATAGTTAGCACGTTGACTATATAACCAAAACACCTGCGTTCGAACACAGTTTCGAACTAAGTCACAAATATTATTAATATGCGTGTGGCTTTGTGTCAGTTGTTGTCAGAGGAATTCAGTGCCAAAAGCATAGTCCCTGATCACTGAACACTAACGGCTTCAGCTGTTAGCAATCCACAGTCACATTAAAACTATCTCTTCTCTCTCTCTCTTGTCGGTATTGTGTACCAGTAGCGAGGTAAAATAATTAATAAAAATGGCTACAAAAACATAGTTTGAAAATTGAATACGACCCTTTGTCATCAGCGGCGCTACAACTCTGCTATTAACAAAGAAAGTGCCAAATAGTGAAGCTTTGATCTGGCTATCCCTAAACCTCCTGTCATCTCTCTTACTATCCCCTTCATCTATTTCCAGTAGAATGAGTCCCATGTGTAGGAGTCATCCATCCATCCATTGACTACTGCTTCAATATAAAAATAAAATTATCAAGCCTCTTCTGAAAACCACTTTTTGTCAAAGTGATTTGAAATCACGGAAATTGTGTTCTGCACACAAAAATTTTAATAATCTCATGGTTTGAAATCGTCAGCTAAATGACTGACGATTTAAAATCACTTGCTTATTTTTTCTATGTATTTCGTTTAGAATTTAATAAAAATGCTATAATATATTTCATGTGATTTGTTTTCTATTTATTTTTCTAAAAAAATTGGCTTTGCTACATATAAAAACTTAAATATGTATTTTTTGTAAATAATTGTTTCGCTCTGTTTAGCAATGTCGTGGTTGACATTTTCTTTTTTGCAGTCAGCTGGTTAATTTTTTCGAACATGATTTTGAGGTTGCCAAAGTAACACACTCTTTAGAAGTCACGTAAATATATTGATATTTTACCATCATGTTATTTATTTAAGACAAATTTTATATATTGTTGTATAAAAATTTAATATGGTTAATAATTAAATCATTTTTGTGCAAATTTATAAATAATTAAATGCAAAATTTAAGCAAATTTCGTTAATGAAACAGTTTATGGTTTGTCCCGCAAATGTCGTTTTTTAACACGCTCTTTTTTTTAAATGATGCTTTCTTACAGCAATTATTGATAATTTAAGTAGCTCCTGGCATTTTTATATTCTTTATTTCTTTTAATATTTTAATTCACAGTGCAAAAATATCAACAAATATAAAATATCAGCTGTTTTCTGGTGTTTTCGAAAAATTAAAACCACGCCGACAAATGTAAAAAACGCATGATTTACAGAACAGCTTCAAATCGTCGGCGCGGTTTCAAAGCGGTTAGTGATTTCAAATCACGTGGTTTCTAGCGCAAACGTTACAAGGACTAGAACAAACTAAATATTAGAAATTTTTATGAAGAATTAATAAAAAAAAAAAAAAACTACAATACTCATAACTTGTTCGCACGAACAAAACTAAAACGATTAAAAGCAATTTTTAAAATTGTGTTTTTTTTTTTTTTTCTGTAACAGCGACTACTTTTAAGCAAATTTTCTTGCCTTCTTTTCATTAAACAATCACTTTGCTTATGTTTTATGGAATTTTTTAAGCTGATTTTCTTCTCTGATATTCTTTTTGTTTTCTATGGTTTAAAGTGTATGTGTATGAGTAGTGTGTATAACTATGTGAGTATGCTTTTGCCTTGGTAAACAAATGTGTACGTACGTGTGTGTATATACTTACAGTGCATATCCAAGATGAAACTTTTTTCTTTGGGCTTATCTAATTGCGTATTCAATGCCTGGCATGTGAATACGGAATTTAAATCAGTACGTTGAACTGATGGCCATAGTAAACGATTTTCGATAACATCACCGGAATTGTGTTCGTATTGGTTGTCGACCAGTAGACCGTTCACAAGCCATCGCACTTGTGGCTGAGGGCGTCCTGTTTGTAAATATATTTTCCATAGAAGTTGGAAGCGTTTATTTGTTGATGTAGGAAACAGCAGCAGATTTTTGATTAATTTTTTTTTCGTTTTTTTTTTCGTTTAGTTGTCAGCATAAGGAAAAATTTTCACGGTTGCCCACAGCGTCAGCAGATATTATGGAATTTGGTAAAAGATATGAAAAAGAGTAAAAGAATATGTTAAAATTGGACTAGTAGCAAAATTGTTATAGGTTTCATTTCTTAGCAGCATATTAGAAAAAAAAAAGTGTTTTTTTGAAATAAGACTTCCAGCAAGTTTTGTGGTTTATTATGTGCTGTTGTTGTTTTTTATTTTTTTAAGGGGTTGTGTGCCAATTCTATTTTCAAAGTCTATGAGTTCATCAGTGTAGAAGAAACAATCGCCATGGTCGCATGTTGGCAAATAAACAGTTGTATGCTTCTACGTTCATACACACACACACACACATATTCATGTATGCATTGAATGTTTTGGGGAAATTAAAAAGGAAATTGAATTCTTAAATTGCCAGCAAAAAATTTAGCAAATGGACATTTAGCCAACAAATTTATGCAATTGTATGTCAGTATGTCCGTCTGTTCAATATATCCGAACTGCTTTACTGCCCATATTTGTAAATATTTTTATGTTTTCCGACGACTATTTTTTAAAAACACTTGTAAGGTTTAACTTAATTTAAAAAAGAGAAGTTGTAAATCATTTATACGGAAATAGCAGCTGCAAACACTTACCTCCTACTACGCGGCAGGTAATAACAATATCATCACCTTCCTGTTTTGGCCCTAATTTTGTACCATTTAGTTGACGTCCCCATCGATCTAATATAATTGGTTGTTCTGGAAGAACTAGAAAAAAAAAGAAATAAAGAATGAAAAATACAATTTAGTAAAACGGAAATTATGGGCAAAATATTATTCACATATCAAATTAATAGAAAGCAGCAGGAAAAATGTATTTACCTCTGAAATATGAATAATTTTATTTTGTTAAAAAAAAAAAAATTATTAAAATAAATCGCATTTGGAGAAGGGAACAAAAATCAAATATAAATACTCAAAAGAACATGTCACGAGAGCTTGATAAATGAATTTCATAGCAAATACATGCAGATTGTATATAATAATTCTGGGTTGAAGCAAATTGGAAATTTATTTTATTTTATTGACTAATTTCATTGTTCTTTTTTTAAATTAAAGTTTTTTTTTTTTTAAAGACGTTTTCTACCACGTTCACACTTATGTTTTTAAACGCGTTTAAGCAAAGTGTTTTAATAACTAAACACAACCGTTCACACTATATTTGAGATGTTTAAGAATGACGTTTTATCAGCTGTTTATGGTTTCGTAAACAATTGTATACAAATTTGAGAAAACAATTTTTAATAAACAAAAGTGTTTTAAAATTAAAAAAAGGAAAAGTCATGTTATTTCAAAAAAGAAATAAATGTAAATTTCTGGGAGTTTTGATGGCTTTAGCTATAATAAAGAAACACAAGCAGCATGCGCATATTGAATTATTATTATTGGCTAACGGCGGCAGGTTTTTTTACGTAGATGGCAAACGTGCCGCCTCTTGAAAGTATGCAGCAGTTAAAATATTCGATTTAGATAAAGGAAATAAATCAAATGAATAATATTAAAAAAGCTTTTAAGACGAAATATATTTCTATGCGATTAAAATTTTAGAAATGTTGGGCCTTTATATGAAGAAAAAAATAACAAAAAAACGGACGGCACGCCACCGGCGGCGGAACAGTTGGCTTGTGAATTTTAATCAGATGACAAGTATTATCGTTTAGAAAATTTTCAAAAAATGAGAATGTATTATGGGATGTCAATTTTTTATCGTAACACTTGTAGTTTTCATAACATTTTGCGTTCACACTAACACACTTGCACGTATTATTTGAATTTTTGACAAGTATTAATACAAAGTACAATAGTCTGAATGGCCCTTTATCAAAAATTCAAAACATACATTTCCTTTAATTAAATTAAACACAAACGTAACATTCAACATTTTTCTACGACTCTTAAGTGTTGGTAACTTAATTAGTGCCAGTCGACAATTATACTATACTATACGGCAGATTTAACATATTCCAATCCAAGCCACGAAGAAAAAACAACAAGAACTGTTTCTGTACAGATTCAACCGTATTGATTTGAACATTGTAGGATGGGTCCCAAATTATTGAGTCGTATTCCAAAATTGATCTTACAAGGGAAGTATAAAAGTGCTTAGATATATACGGGCCCATAAATTCCTTAGCCCAGCATTTTACAAATCCTAAGACGGCTCGAGGTGTATTTGCAGTTAAATGAAATATGTTGTATGAAATTTAATTTGGAATCCAGCAAGATCGCAGATAACATTCACTTTGTTGAGCATATGACCATTCAAAACGTAGTTTACGTTAATGTGACTGACATCTACGATAGAAACACATGTGATTACATTTTTTTTAAAGTTTAATTCCATGAGATTAAGACTACATCAAGCATTAAAAGCATCAAGGTCATATTGTAAAAGAATGTGATCAGAGTGATGATTTAAAGTTGAAAATATTTTGACGTCATCGGCATACAAAAGAACTTTTGAGTATTTTATAACTTTTGGCAGGTCATTAATAAACAGAGAAAAAAGTAGAGGACCAAGGTGACTTCATTGCGGCACACCATTTACAAGATTGTTTGGTTTTTTGAAAAGAAATTTTTGCCTTCTATCAGTCAGATAAGAAAATATCCAGCTTAAGCAATTCTGAGTAAATCCCATCATATCAAGTTTTTTTATAAAAAGTTTATGGTTGACCTCATCAAAGGCCTGGCTAAAATCGGTATAAATTACATCAGTTTGTTTTTGTTGAACAAATCCTCTATTGACTAACGTTGTTAAATACAGAAGATTTATAACGGTTGAGCAACCAGTCCGGAAGCCATGCTGAATCGGCGATAAAAGTGTTGAAACTTGATGGCAGAGATGATCAGTAATTACTTTCTCAAAAAGTTTCGCAATGCCCCTGTAATTTGAGATATTGTTCTTACAGCCAGATTTAAATAATGGAATAATGAATGATTTTTTTTTAAACCAAAAACGTGTGTTCCATTCAAAAAGTGTTATATACGAGTATGTCAGACAATCTGAAGAACGAGTGGTAGTGCTGCTCTCCTTTTAACAGGAAAACTTAATTTGTGCCTGATGCCAGAAGCTACAAATATGGGAAAAAGGTTATTTATTTATTGCAATACATAAATACACTAGCCTACTTACTATACTACTTTATTACTTAAAGTATGCTGTTCATGCTTCAGTGTACCAACAGATTTTATAAAACTAAGAAATTTTGCCATTCGTGTGTATTTATTTCACTTTGTTGAAGCACTTTCAATCATTTCGTTTGTTTATTTAAGATTTTTTATTAAACACAAATTCCTGTTATTAATATTTCTTACTTTCATCATTAGTTATTTAAACAAAACAGATCCTTTATATTTGGCTTCGTCTTTTGACTTTAAGAAAACAAACAAGACTAAAGAGAATTATTATGTAGTGGTGTTTGTATATAATGAACTGTGTATATTTCTAACATAAACCCTGGTCTTTTCGACTTGTATTTTTATTTGCTATTATCGAATCTATGAATAGACTACTCTAATTTGCCAAATGCAAAGCCATGACAGCAAAAAGTTCTGGGGAAACAAAAACAAAAACTTTATTCTCTAAAAGCAATTGATTTTATGATATTTTTATAGGCCACGTGCTAAAGCCCAGTACAAAATTAATTTATGTATGTCCACAAGCTCTGGTATCAAAGTAATTCATTTTATTGCACTGTGGAACAAGTATGAATGGTAAGAATCTCTGAGCTTCTTGACGAAGTAATATTCAACATGTTTTCATTATTATTGTAAGTAATTAAATAACTTCAAACAGATTAAAAGTGAAATACCTTGATATTGCATTGAAAACAAGAAGAACTTAATTTAGAAACAAAACAGTATTTAACACGAGATGGTTACTCTTTATTTTATAACATTAAGGAGCAGACGATGGAGCATGTTTGCGGTCACTGGGAGCAGTGACATATATATATAGTCATTTTCGAAATGGCAAATCTAGTACGTGATTTCTCTTCAGTCTACGAACTTCTTTGGTATCATCTAGCAAAGTAATTGCCAATACGTTGCTGTGATTACTTAACCCATCCAAGTAATTTCTGCTAAAATTCCGAATGTCGTCTTTGACCGTCAAAATTGATAAGTCATCATGAACGGCTTTGCTTGATATAAACCAAGGAGCATTAATGAAATATGAAAACATTTCTTCATTATGACAGCAAATTTAATTAGTTTTTTTTTTTTTTGTGAACAGTGTATTTTATTATGCTGAGCCCACTGTACTCTATTTTGTCTAAATAAGGAAACAATCAAATATAGCAACTCAGTCCAATTGAAATTCATATAAGCAAAGCCCAGGAAAAACATTTGTAAAGTAAGCAAATGTCCTTGGTGTCGTTGGTTATCATGATAATCTTTTATTGGTGTTGTTGCTGTTGTTGTTGCTGTTGGTTTTCACTTAGTTTGTTTTGCTTTGTTTTTTATGGCTTCTTGTATTCTTTTGTTAGCATCGATCAGAATAATTGTGTTGGGCTTTATTCTACTGTTTGAAGTTTTTTTTTTTTTCGAATGGCACGAATTGCGTAGCGTACGAGAAAAAAATAACAACACAAAGTTTAATGATTCCTTTGTTTCTATGGTGTCAGTTTCAACTGTTAAGTTTCAGTAAGTAAAATAATTTTCTTTCGAGGAACTTTTCAGTGAAGAATTTACAAATAATTCGATTTAATGCAACTAATTGTGATTCAGGAAGCAGTTTATGTAAAATCAGACTTAGGCCCATTATTATAACTAGCCGATAGTAAAGTTGGGATGCTATCGGACAAATAATTGGTTTTTCGTTATTACAAGTTGAGTTTAACCTAATGTGACCGATAAGCTAACGGAAAGTTCATCCTGCCTGTAACTTTTAAAGTGGACTAAAGCATTTGAAGCTGCCATATTTTATGCACTTTAAATATGGCAACATGGAAAGTATAAATGTATACAAATTAATTTTTAAATAAAGAATAAAATAAAACCTTGTCGTTGCCAGTAGCTTTTCTTGTTTGTTTAAAGTAGTCGGTATTTACTCTGGTACTGCCATATTTTTAAAAATATTAATTTTATTTTATCGAACAGTTGTAATAATGAAAACAAGTTAAAGTGACCACTTTGTTATTCATTTTACCTAAAGTTAATTTTAGCCATCAGTAACTTTATTGCTTAGTTGTAATAATGGCCCTTAGTGTTTTAAATATTTTTGTTTTTTCTTTGATAATTAAATTAAAACGAGATCAGAAAATGTAAAATTTCAAATGAAAAATATCCGAAGCCCTATACAAATCCAAGCTTATACGGTGTTCAGACATGCCTTTTTTATTGAGTCAATATTCAGTTTATGGACACAATAATTTTAGTGTTCCCGTTTAAACGCACGCCTTAATTGCAATTAAAAATGTTTTGAATAGAAATTTTTGACGTATATAAACGGTGAGTTAATTTCTTAATTGCAAGTAACTAACTCACGATAACGAATCACGATTAATTTTACTACTGGCAATTAAAATGTAAAGTGCTACCACTTTTTTTTTTTAGCTGTATTAGTGTTTTCAATGATCAGGTAGCCATAATAAAATATGACAGCTGATGTAATAATAAATCTTAAAATAAATTTTGCGCCAAAGAAAACAAAATGTTAAAAATTAAAATTGAAGGCGGTCGTTGTTCTTAGAGCAATGAAGTAATAAAAGATCAACGGGGATAGTAACTGTGTTTCTATAGCAATGTTGCCAATTAATTTTTTTTTTCTCTATCGGCATCACTAAAATGTGTGTAAGTTTATGTATTCTTATCTACGTAGTACAATCGAACTTCTCTATAGCGAACTTCTCTATAACGAAATCTTCTCTATAACAAATAAAATTCGTGAACACAACATTTTTGTGAGTATTTTCATACATTTTGATCTCCCTATAGCGAAGTTCTCTCTGTAACGTACAAAGAGAATTTTTCACATTAAATAATCTCTCTATTGCGAAGTTTTTAGCAATCGATTTTTTGCATCAATTTAGTCACATATGTATGTATTAATAATTTTTTGTCTTAATAAATATATTTTCTACAAAAAAAAATGTAGTCAAAATTTTCTGCAGTTTCTCTATAACGAATTTTCTCTTTAACGTAGAAATTTGACGGTACCCAACTGCTACGTTATAGAGAAGTTCGACTGTATAAACAGTGAGTTAATTAATTGCAAGTTAAATTTAATTGCGATTAGCCAGCGTATAAACGGGATAACATTAAACATTTGACAGCTGGAAAACAAAATTGTTCTTTTATTTTTCAATAGATTAATACTGAAAATTGATACCTTTACAGGCAATGAGAATTACAACCATTAGTTATATATTAATTTGTTTATATTTTGCTTGATTTTATCGACATTTGTCAACGTCGTTGCCATTTGTAGATAATGTTGCTTATTAAACACACTTGTGACATTGTTGTTGTTTCGTACTTATTGCTCAAGAACTTAGTTAATATTTTGTATGGAATATTGAGCTTAACAATGACATTTATTGTGTAAATTAGTTTAAAAAACAAATACGAAAATATTTTCAATATGCGGTAGCGAATCAACTGGAGCAATAAGAGAAGACTAGCAGACCTGCTAAAGTTCAACATGTTATAACTTGCCACCTGTTTCTCTAAATTATAAGTTATAAAATTTAAATATAACTTTCTGTTTTTGTAAATAAAATAAAAATGTTCTTTTGGGTTTTATTTATTTATTTAATTTATGAACCAAAGGTTTTTTTTTTTTTTATCTTGGACCAGCACACAGGAGATGATCGCTACACATGCGGTGCATTGTGCTGCAACTAAAGGAAAGGGATAGTAGGTGAAGCTTCATATCTTACAGCACTCTTTTTGCACGTTCTTTCTTTTACAATAGTGTAGCAGCGTCTCTGAGACGTATTAAGTTTTAAAAGTTCATTTTAGTAGCCATTTTTAGTAATTATTTTACTTCGCCGCTGCTACACACTACCGACAATGGAGAGCGTTCTAATGTGCCTGTGTATTGGATACAGCTGAAGCCGTCAGAGAAAAATCAACAAAATTATACATTTCATTAAAGCAACAACATAAATTTTTTGCCGAATCAGACTTAGCAAAGTTAGTTGGAAAAGTTTTCACTTATAAAGGATTCAATGATCGTAATGAGTATTGGGTAATGTTAAAAGTTAAGTTGTTCCTTAAGAATTCACAACAGATCTTGCCATTTATTAAGTTAAAAATAAAAGATTCATTGAGAATTATTCTTCGTCTTTTAAAAGGTAGGCCGGCTAACTTCTGCTTATAATATAATATAATATAATGGAAGTCCAACAAAGTCACGCTAAAAATTTCTTATAAAGAAAATAAGAAACTCTTTTTGAACAGACTCAATCCGATCGGTATCTACGGTCCCAAGTGATTGAACCATATTCCAAAAATTGGTCTTACAAGCGATGTGTATAGTTGTTTTGTTAAAAAAGGGTCATTGAACCACCACATTCGACCACCTTTAAATTAAAGCTCATTTGCAGTTATTATTATGTGTTGAACAAAATTTTATTTTGTATCTAACAATATGCCCAAGTCCTGAAATGTTGCGACAGTGTCCAAATTGCACCATAAAAATTTTGTGGGAATAAACAGAACAGCGAACTCATGAAAATCACAGCTGTTTACATTTCTTCAAATATAATTCCTTTAAATTGATTTTACGCCACTTGTAAAAAACCCAACAGCCAGATTAAAAACGTTGTTATTTTTCTGAATGTATTTTAATGGTAACTTTTTTAATTTGTTGTTTTTAGAAGCAGGGCTTCTAAAAGCTGAGGTCATATACACTCTGAATTTAAATCGATAAAATAAATAGGAAAAGGAATAAAAACATACTAATATATTAACAATGGTAGGTGGCACCTAGAATGAATCCCTAAATAAAACGTAGAACCAAAGTATTTAATCATTTTGACAACTTAAAATTAAAACGCAATGAAAGCAACAGTCAACAGGAACAAATCAATTATTTATATTATGGAAAAAAGCAAATAAACCAAACATCTTGTTATTCACGCTCGTTAATAACAATCAAAATTAATTTCGTTTAAATTTTTCGCTTTAATTTCTTCCTTTCTTTCTTTCATTGCTGTACGAGTATAATGCCTGTGCACCCTGGTGGTACGCATAGCTTGACTAGAATTATCATGTTAAATTTTACAACTTTTAGGGAAGCTTTAGAAAAAATATTCTAAAACTTGATTGTATTCGCAATACATTTTATACATTTCCTTAACAATTTTCTCTCCGCTTTCTTCACACAACAAAAAAAGAAAAAAAAAAGAAAAATACTCGTACAAATGTGAAGCGATAGTAATTTAAATCTATTTTAAATTTGTTGGATTTTTCTTTAAAGCATAGAAAGGCAAACAAAAAAAAGACTCAAAGAAATCCTGATAGATTTTTGTTGAAAAATTACAAAACCTTTAGTTGTGCTGTGATTTGTAGCAAATAATTTTCAAAGAGCATTAGAAAATTTCAAACAATTTGTAAATGAACACTTGAAAAAGGGGACTGTTAACGTCGAATGATATTTAATCTTTGCAACAATATTTTAAATGGCTTTTAAATTGGAAAAGAAAAACTAATTAAATTATACAAGTATACAAGTTAGAAAAAAAAAAAGGTTAAAGTTGAAAGCATTTATTTTTTGTAAGTTTATTGTTAATTATAAAACTTTTTTATTTTTTTTTTTATTTTTTAGTGCAGGTTTTTGGCGGGCCTATTGATTAATTATTCAACAGCAATTCATTTGAAAATTAACATTTACAGACTTGCAAATGATAGTTATTTACTGTACATACATATATAGCATTTACAATTTAAATTAAACCTTTTTCAAATTAAACGCAACCTTTTTGAAATTAAACAAAATTTTTTTATTTTTTTCAAAATAAACGAAACTTTTTCCAAAGTAAATCAAACTTTTTATAAATTAAGAAGATCTTAATTCAAATACAATTAAACATTTTTCAAATTGAATAAAACTTAAAAACAAACATTAAAAAAATAAGTAAAGTCGATTAAGTCACACACTTAATACAGAGCTTTTTAATTAAAAAAAAAAAAAAAATTAATTAATTAATTAATATAATATAATATTATATAATAAAATATAATTAAATTAATATATAAAAATATAATTAATAATTAATTAAAAAAAAAAGCTTTTTAATTAAAAAAAAATTAATTCGTCGCTTTTGGAATTTGGATGATCATGTCATCATTTTGATTAATCTGTGCGATACTTTCCTCAATTATACTCACAATACTACTTTCAATGGTAACATCACTTAATAATGATCGGGCATGGAATTTTAACTTAGAAAATGCCTTCTCTCTTCGGGTTCAGCATAAAAGAATAGGGTGGTAAAAACTTCAAGGAACAACCGCTATTGTCAATCATATTTCGTATTTCTTGTGTTTTATGGATTCTGGCATTATCCATAATTAAAAATGAATTTTGTAACTCTGGGATGCTTATAATCTTGTCCAAGAGTTACCGAAGAAATTCTTGGAAACGGACCGAGTTCACGGTGGAAAGAGAAAAAAATTTTTTTGTAAACAATGCCAGCATTAGTTATTGCCGCAATTAGAGTTACGTTCCTTCCCCTCACGGTTGGCACTACAACATGAGCTCTCTCACCTACTTTGGCCAGTGCTTGTGAACGCCGTAAATGTAAATGGAACCCGCACTCATCTATAAATACCATTTTTTCCTTTTGTTGCAGAGACCACATTGTTGCTGCAACAGACAGAAACCAAAAAAGATGTTTAAAGTATAAAATTGCTGCGTCGGCACTAATGGTAAGAATAGTAAGAAAACCTTTTATAATCAAAAGTGCAGCGTTTTATTATCTGTAGTCAAAAAATACAATTAATGTTTCATACATAACAAGCATTAAAATTCAAGATATTTATGCTTACTCTATTCTAGCCTCTATACCGGCTAAAGAAATGAAAATGATCGTTGCGATCTACGCACACAAGCGATTACCGCCCAAGTATGTAGAAGGTAGAATAGGGCACACAAATTACATTAACAAAACAAAACAAAAACTTGGACTAGTAGTCTGCCAAAAATGGTCATCCGTTAAATTCCAAATATAAAATTAATTCACAACACACATAGTAAACTCTGAGGCATATTTTCGACGGTTTTCAATAGTCGTTGCACTATTCATACGGTCCATTTCGATGGAAGCCATTTTTAGCGTAATCTTGAGTTCTTTCAGGCCATTGAAAATTGTAGTTAGAGCTAACGACAAATTGAATTGTTCAAATAATTTATTGCGAATATTTTTAAGGGTTATTCCTGGTTCACTTTCCACAAGCGTCTCATTTTTTTCCAGAATTTGGCTGGTCAACTTTTTTGGCCTATTTCTCCCACGATTAAGGTCCACAAGTTCGCAACCGTTCTTTTTATAACGTGAAATTATGGTTTTCGCGGTGTTTGTATTAACGGAACTTATACGAGCTGTTTCTGTGATGGTATTCCCTTCGTTATATAATTTAATAATCCCTGAAAAATTAAATGTTTAATAGTATTTGATTAAAGTTCTTCTTAATTTAAAAAAAATTTGATTTATATTGGAAAAAGTTTCGTTTATTTTGAATAAAGTTTCGGTTATTTTGAAAAAGGGTTCCTTTATTTTGAAAAAAGGTTCGTTTAATTTGAAAAAGGTTTCGTTTAATTTTAAAAAGGCTTCATTTAAACTGAAAATGCTATAGTAATGACTTCAGGAAATTAAATTTCAATTTTAACATCAATCGATTTCGAAGAAAACATTATTCGTCTACTCGAGTAATAGCAAACTCTGATGCAGGTATGAAACTCCAGCTGCCCAAGACTAGTAAAGCCAAGCCAACTCAGTGGTGTAGCACCACTAGAACTCATTTGTCAAGTTTTGTTTGCAAAGAAACAAATTAGGAATAAAACTTTTGTAAAGTCACCTAAATTTACAAATAAATTCGCCTACCGAATCTCACTTACCATATTTTACATTTCCAATGTTGTCAATTTAAGACAAAAAAAAAAAATATTTATATTTTTGTTCATTAACTATGAAACCGAAGAATCACTGGACAGATTAGACTGTGACTTTTACTGGTAAGACCTTGTAAGGGTAACATAGCTTTTTCCGATTTTTTTATTTTAATACACACATAATCTGCTAAATTTAATCGCTTATCTGCCGGAAACACACCCAACCTAAACATTTATAGTTTAATGGTCATGCACTAAGTCACGGAGGCACAAGTTTAATGGTGGTCGAAAACGTAGTGCAACGTTAACAGCATCTCAGAAGTCTGCAGTAGAGTGACCGGGGGTATAAAAATGTCGAAATTTTTTTTTGGTCTTAACCCCACAAAACGTTGCTCCTATCCAGATATTGAGATAGCTAGAATTTGAGCTCGATTAAACAACCGCTCGTCTTTCAAAATTTGAAAAAATCGATATTTTTGGCCAAAAGTCTGACATATGGAGCCATAACTCCAGAACTATAAATAATAAAAACACGCTTAATATCTCAAATGAAAGCTAATATTGTTCTTTAAAATGTATATTATAGACATAATTGTTGTTATTTTAAGTCAAACCGAGTTACAACAGCTTTTAGCCCCAAAATTGTGACCTGGTACCACTAGGAGCATACTTCGCATATTTTTTTTTATTAAGTGATACATTTTGGGTTGTTTTTTTTTGGCATATTTTTGAGTTTAAAGTAGAAATATAATGAAAAACAAGTAATACTGATAAAAGTAATGACATATTTTATTTTAAAATATAAAAACATACAAAATAGACACAGAAAAGGTACACGCGTAGTAGTACCTACATGAGTTGGTAATTTACAATTTTATGTTTAAAATTTCTTTAACAACATTTTAAAAAGACACTTTCATTCTCTTGCTCTCAGCTGGTCCTGGATCTTCTGCAGCTTCTGCAGGGATGCCCATTTTAAAATAATTTCTTTATTGCGTCCGCGTTACCTATAGAATCAATAATGAATCGATTATTGATGGCAACTAATTCTTCATCAAATAAACAGGCAGTTCTCTAGTATATTTTTCTAGTTGGCAACTAGCAAATGAGAATTCTAAAATTCTTTTGTGGTTGCCGCACTAATTTTTAATTGCTGGCTGGCGACTTAACCGAAGTTCGTTTGGTGCACGATTGGCAAAGTTAAAAACGTAAAAACAAGATTTGAATTTATATTTTTCAGTGGTCATTGGGCTTCATGCAATTTTCGTGTTACTTCAACGCGAATTTTTTTTTTTTTTTTTTTTTTTTTTTTTTATCTGGGACCAGCACTTGACTCCTACACATGCGAAGCATTGTGCTGGAACTATAGGAAAGGGATTGTAGGAGAAACGACAGGAGGTGAAGCTTAATTAATTATTTTTGCAGCTCTGCTTTGGCACGTTCTTTTTGTATACTCGTAGCAGTGCTGAAGCTTCAGTTTTAGTAGCCATTTTTATTATTATTTTTACTTCGCCGGTGCTACACAATACCGACGAAGGAGAACGTTCTGATGTGATTGTGGATTGCTATCAGCTGCAGCCGGTATTGTTCAGTGACCAGTGACTATGCCTTGGAACACTGAAACCTTCCGACAACAACTGACACACAAAGACCATTTCGATTGCAGCCATTAACGAGATAAAAATTTTCTAAACGTTGCAAAACTAGTTAAATTTTGTGTTAAGAAAACTTTTCTTTGTTCCCTAAAAGGAGGCGGAAAATAATTCAATGTATTCGTAGGGTATCTAAACTATTGGAAAAACTTACTAAATTATATAATTTTAAAATTTTTCTCTAGTATTCTTCAAGAGAAAATGCGTAGTATTTTCTTCACTAATAATGAAATCTGCGGATGTTTAAGTAAAAACTACAGTACTACCATTATTTCTATGTATTTTTTTTCAATACATTTTGACATTCAAACACACAAACATACGTGTTTAGTGTGTCTTGTTAAATAAAGAAATTGAAAATACAACATATTGTTGTCGTATTATTGGCAACAAATGTGAGATTATTAAAGCAAACATCCTTGTGTTGTGAGCTTCGAAGAAGCAAAAAAATTTTAAAGAAAACAACAAATATACATATTTGTAATACTTACTATATATATTATAGATATATGTACAAGTGTATGTATGTAGATGTGATTTTAGCTACTTACTTATTACTGATAAATTGAATCGGAAGCTTTGCGTTTGACTTGTACGGAAGTCCATGCGACAACGATAGATGCCTTGATCATGACGTTTGATATCCTGCAAAGAAAAGCAACAAAAAAAAATGAACACATAAATAAATTGTAAAAAATAAAATTTTCTATAACAGATACAAAATTCAAATTTTTTAAGTTTAAAATTTAAAGACTCTCGAACGGAAAAATGTACATGAAAAGCGGTCGACGTGTAACATCGCTGGAACTTTGCGCTCTGTTCAAATCCTAAGTGATCAAACAATTTTAAAATTTTCTATTAAACAATCTTTTTGCACTAGATTACTCAACAGATTTAGAAATATTTTTATTAATTTACAATTAAAGAAAAAAAAAACGAATCTACAATTCGATTTGTCAAAGACTTTTGTAGTTCTTAAAATAAAACAATTTTTAGGCAATTTTTCGCCAACATTATATCTCGAAGGAATTAATTTTTAATTAATTTTTTCGTCAAAGAATATATTCGAATTTGGAGAATAAAAATTTTGTCATAAATTGTCATAAAAGCTTTAAATCTAACAAAAGTACGTGCATAATTGGCAAATGGGTGATTTACTGTAGAGATCCTTGAATTTTTTTTGGAACCGGTTGAGTTATATTTAAATTATTGGATATTTACCAAGCCACAAAAATACTTACTTACATTTATGGAACATTTATTAAGAAAATCTTCGCAAAATCTTCTACAAAATGTTGTGCACATTTTTTTCGAGTTTCGAATCCTTTGAGTCACACACGGTTAGTAGAAACCAGAACAAGGCTACTCGAAGGTGTATATCACCCCTAAAATATGCTACGGTATTCGAAGTTAGCTTGCAAATTTTTTTCACGTTCTATACACCAACTTACATTCAGTCTAACCATTGAAATAAGATGACTTTATGATTTGCTATCAATCCCAATTCTCGAACTTTTTCTTTAAGGGTTCAACATGTGAATTCAAGTTGCTAAGGATTTGAATTTTTTTTTTTTTTTTTTAAACGTTTATTTAACAAATATTATTATAACAAATTATCGTACACTGTCTCATATTCGAGCACTCTAGTACATTTACATTTAGAAAATATATGTTATTTTTGAGAATATTAGTAATTAATTTATGTCGTACTATAGTATGAATGTACATAGATAATTTAAATTTCTAATGTAGGAAAAACAACTGAAAAAAAAACCAATGTCAAAGAGTAAAAGAGAAAAAAAGAGAAATTTTTTAGCTAAGATATCGGTCTTGCCACCAGTATTTCCTAGTATTCAAGTTCGGCAACATGTTCTTATCCCTCAAATAGAGGCTTGTATCATATCTCTTGTTCACATTTGTAATCTGCTTGCTATTTATGGCCTTAACATTGGCTCACCTATAAATGTGGTATAACACCGGGCTGCCCAAACCCTTTTTGAATATATCCTTGACTATCCAGATACAAAAATGCCTCCGGAGGCACATACCCACTTTTACGAATAGTTTCGATATATTCATCGTTAACATAATAGGGGGTCATGACGAGGTTATTCACATCGCACTCGAATGTTTTTAAAATGATGATAATGATATTCTACTTATTTTTGCAGTATCATATAGTCTTCCATTAGAGATGTATTTCCTAAAGTCGCTATTGGATTTGAATATAAACATTTGAAAATGAGTGCTTTTTATCAAGTTGTTATCAATTTCATGTTAATTGTTAGTCTCGTATTTTAAATAAATCTGACAGCATTATTTAAAACGAACAATAAATTTTAAATATTTTATTTATTACAAATGAAAAATATAATATATTTACTGTAGGAGAAAAGAAATTTGTTGTGTTTAAAAAATTATCTGTTGTTTATAAGAACGTGAATAATAATTAGGTTCCTCATTTAATTTTTTTTTTTTTTTTTTTTTATGGAAGTGCTGGACTCAGGAGATGATTCCTACACATGCAAAGCATTGTGCTGGAACTATAGGAAAGGGATAGTAGAGAAACGACAGAAGGTGAAGCTTAATTAATTATTTTACAGCTCTGCTTTCGCACGTTCTTTTTTTTATACTCGTAGCAGTGCTGAAACTTCGGTTCAGTAGCCATTTTTTTTTATTATTATTTTACTTCGCCGGTGCTACACAATACACCAGGATTTTCAGTTGCTGTTAAAACTGTTCCTTTATTTATGTTACAAGTTTTTGATACACTAATTTAAATAGAAATATTTTTTTAATTTATTTTACTGATATCAAAGTTTCTCAATCTGTTAATCAATTATTTTTTAAGGAACTTGTGGTTTTTTTTTGGTACGGTGAAATATTTAAAAATGCCTATTGTATTGTTCTGAATATTAAAAAAAGTTTACGAATTGTTATAGATATCAAGTTTGAAAGGAAGTGAAAAATCAATGACTTTCTCAATTTGAAAATAATTTCCCGTGTTTTCTTGAAAACACTACGTTTTTCAAATTATTGTCAAGTCCTTTTCAAATGTTTGTCATTTGAGAAAAGTTTTGATTTCAAATCATTCTCAATTAGCCTTCGTGTTTGTTGGGACCAAAGCTGCAAATGAGATTCCATTGCTGAGATAGCGAAGCAGTTAACAGCAAGTCAAGCTTTAGAAATATGCTGGATAGTTTCTTATGCAATACTTTTAAATTTCTATATATTTTTATGTAATCTGGTACCCAATTCCTATAGAAACAAATTTTATGAAGTTAAAATAAAAGTTCATGCATTCAAGGGTTTGACAAATATTCTTTCAAAAATATTGTATGCGTATGAGGAGTTGGTAACGATCATTATTTATGTCTGAGACAAAATGCAACAAATTGACAATTTATTAATAGTTTTTCAAATTCTTGATAGCTGATATTATATTAAAAAAAAAAAAAGTTGCAAATCATAATAAACAAAAAAGTTATTAAATTTTTACACGCCCACCCTGTACATCTCGCTTTAGAGTAGACAAGTGCCCTTCTCTTTTATAATTAAAAATATGTACGAAACAATTCAAAACTTTTTAGAGCGACTGACCTTTTTCTAATTTTTGAACAGCGTAAATTTTTCGTGTGAAAATATTCGTTTTGTACAAATACCACAACAACATACAACATCGTAAATAAAAAAAAAACTATTTCGTATATTTTCATTTCCCCAAATAATTGCTGTTAGCTAAAACATTAAGTTATTAGTGTGTAGTTTCTGTTGTTATACAACTTTTAATTTGTAGAACATCAGTTACAAATTTCAAGCACATCAACTTGTTAAATTGGCAAACGCACGCGAATTCTTTTTTAATACGTTCGCATGTTTCTAGATAACTTGATTTACGTACTAATTTCATCCAGTCCAGCCTTGAATACGTTAATGTGTTATACCACGACTTTAAACCATTAACTATTTTTTGTTTGGGTATGTGTGTGTGTGTATGTGTGTGTGTGGCTGTGTGTATTTGTTTAAGAACGCTTTAATTTGGGTGCTAAAAATTAGTTTCTTAACTTCTTTGTGAAGTATTGTAATGTGATTTGTAGCCTGATTGCCTCAAATGTTAATGACATTAAGGAAAAGTTAAATACTCTAGAGTAGGATGCAAATGTGGCATTTAAGAAAATTAAGCAGGATTAAAAAAATTTATAGAAATTTTGTATTTGAAAGTGTTTGAAAAATTTATACATTTTAAAGCATCTCCAAAATTTTTCCATTTAATTTTATGAGGAGGGCAGGTAGAGTTCTCGGTGGGGAATATTTCGCAGAAAACATTTTGTTGCCACACCCTCTCTGTTGCTAAAAAAAAAAAGGGGCTCAAATTTAAATTAACAATTTTTGGATTGTTTGAAGTAGTGCGTGCTATAAACGAAATTAAATTCATAATTAAAAAAAAATTTCTTATAAAATACCAAACGGTTGCGGAGATCTCTGAGCTACAAGTTACACAAAACATGCAATTTATTCGTTTAAAAATTGTGAATATCTCGAAAGGCTTTGAAGAAACTGAAATTAAATTTGGAGAGCTTTTTGAGAAGAATTTCGAAATTTATATGGACTATTTTTTGGTTTTTTATATTCAATAATGAATAACATTAAATACACTTTTTCGTCTGATAAGAGGACCAGCAGGCGGGCCAAAGATTGACCGTAGTATAGCCATAACTAGAACATGTGACCAGATGAAAATTTCAATCCAATGGATTGAATAGAGAAATTGTGTGGGCGAAATAATCTAAATTTTTATCTATATAATTTGAAATAAATAAATATTTTAAAATATGAAATTTTCATATACAGTAAAAATTGTAACGCGACTAGACGATGTCATGATTTCGCATAGACGGACATAACGTCTCGAATTGATTTAAATCATATCAATATCTCCAGCACACCCTCACGTCGACTCGCAGTTATATGAATCGTCAAAATAAATTATCTGTCCGGCAGGGTTATGGGCGAGCAATAACCTATGTTCACAGGAACCTCCCATCAAAGATCGCAGGGTTCAACCGCTGCCTCCCTCTATGCGCCGACCGCCCTAAGCATGATTGCCGAGTCCATGAGATTCGCCGGCAGCCAGTGAATTATCGTGATCAACGCCCTCGTTGAAGTGGCCTCCAAAATCCTCTCAATGATACCTCCACCTCACCATATGTCAATATTGGCTTTATGATCATGTTTAAGAGCCTTCCATTGCTCATGGGTGTAATGCCTCAGACTATCCCTATGGCCATCATACAAGCATATATAGTCACTGGGAGAAGGCCTAGTCGCTTAGATTGAATTTTCATCTGCTATGACATTTTGGGATCCAGGTAAACTCTTAGGTACCATCGTTTGAAACTGGGGTTGAACCCAGGAAAAATTTTTCGTTTTGTAGTCAACGTGCAGACGACTACTACGACCTTCGCCACCCTCATATTGCATGGTTTTTGTGAAAAACAGCTGCTCCCACATTAAACACATTCAACTGTAGAGTAAGTATGTCTGCAAATGGATCTAATGACAGTCTAATTAGTTGAACGGTTTAGAAAAAAATCTCATTCGCTTGCGTGCTCCTAGATATTATTATGCACAACGCACTTCAGCGGCGACAGCTTAATCGCAACCCACTGTATGATATCTTCTGCTGATACCGCATGTTTGCTCGCATCAAAAGTTCTTATAGACAATTATAGCAACGATGAATACGCCGTAGAGTTTTCGAACTGAACAATAATTTCATAGAAAATTCACAAAATTTGCAGACATTGTTCATTCAGAGAAAGCATTTCATGAATAAATTAATAGTGGTATTCAGATATAAGCTGCTCATCATGTAGAATACTTTAAAGAAGGCATTTTGATATTCCAATGCATATGTAAATTCGTTTAGCAGCTGGTGTTATTTTAGCTCAAAGTAAATTTTTAATGCAGTTGTATTATTTGCAAAACTGGCACAGTCGCCAAAATGTTAGAGTACCCTGCTCTAAACATATTTCATAATAAAAATTTCTTGCGACATAATCAATGTTCTGGGGTAAAATAAACAATTTAATAATTTAAGCTCACACATGTGTGAGCACTTGTCATAAATTTTACAGCCTTTTGTTCTTCTATTTAGTATTTGCTTTTGCTCATTTCTAATATTATATTCTGACATACATGAATTTTTTTTTGTTTCAGTTCATTTTTGTTTCGATGAGTTTACGTGTTATTCGGTCATAATCGTGTAAGAAATTATAGCGATATTGCTTTTAGAAGACGTACAGGCAACTGCAAGTCATTTACTCTTCTCACCCAAAAAGATTCACATATTAACACCTACATACACACACACACATACACACACACACAGCTACGCTTGTGGCAGGCATTAGTATGTGCATGTTTTTAGATGGAACTCTTATACTGTCATTATTTTTATGGATTTTTTGATGATATTTAATGACTGTTTGATAAAATTTTACAAAAAAAAAATTTGTGGTAGCATGAAATTTATTTTCATTGCTGATTTAATTGTGTATTTGTTTGCGCCAGCAAAATAACAACTAATCATGGATTATGTGGCAATTTAATAGATGCATTAAAAAATAAAATTAAGGTGCTTAAATTTAATTAGAAAATTTTATACTCGTTGCTTAATCTGTCGTCTGTATCAAATAAATGCAGTGAAAATATAATAAACGTATCTGCGCCATCTAATAGACTATTAAATTGTTAATAGGCTTTAAATTAAATTTTACACATAATTGGCTTTAAGAGGTTTATGGTTGCAAGAAGAAGCAAAAACTGTTTATCTTTGCTTTTTTCTTTTGTTTTGGCAATTTTAAGCCAAATAAGGTTTACAGTTAGTAGTAAATCGATTGAAAGGAAAGTAGCTGGAGTTAGGTAGGTCCATTATGAGCATTACGAAATGTGTAGTAGATTATACTAGAAAGACTTGGGTAGATATCGCAAGACGGAGGAATTGAGAGGTCGGCGAATCAGACAAAAGGGTAGCAGTACAACCATCCGCTACTTCTGATTTAATTGCTTAACTCCCTGAGGCCCACTTCAGATAACTCGGATTGGCATTTGGAGGACGCAATACCCATCGTTCGGATACGCTGGGTATTTACTAAACGTGTGCGCAAGACGCTTAAAACTGTACAGTATTGCATATTTCTCACGGGCGAATAATGCTTGTAGTAGTATTGGTAATTGAGTGTAAAGCAAACATAGAGAACAAAGAAACAAACAATGCACAAAAAACCATTGTACAACAGTTGAATAGACAGTATTGTCAAGTGTACACTCAGGTCTTTTTTTATGCGGTAGATGCCTTCCGTAGAAAATCGCACAAAAAAAAAACGCATAAAAAAAGACTCTAGCTCCATACAAAAACTAGGGTTACGTTCCGGAATTCAAAAAAAATCGCATAAATTGGAATCAAAGTATTAAAAATGAACCAAATTCGCATAAAAAAAAGTTTTTTTTTCAATTTAATTTAAAAAACATAATATTCATAAATGCAATTACATATATGTGTAAAAATATTTTATTTAAGTAAAACTAAACAAAAAACTACAAAATAAATAATTCATATTAAGGTATATACAGTAAATAAAAATAAAATATTAGTTCATATACATCCTGGTATAAAAAAGGATAAAAATATAATTACATACAGTTTGTAAAAAAAATCTTTTCAAAACTTAGAAAAATTAAAAAGTTTAAGACTCTTATTTGCAAGTAAATTATACAACTTTTATTAAATTTTTTTCTTCATGTATTCAATTGAAGATGTTTATAAACACTTTGCACAAAAAAAAAACAAAATTAATTTAAATAACAAAATAATAATCGTAACTTAAAAAATACTTCCAGTTTCTACGCTGTAAAATAAATGTTTTCAAAATTGTGTTAAATTTTATTAAATTTATTCCAAATGGTAAAAAAAAGATTTGAGGGTGCTAATAGTTGGTGTGCCCTCCTTTAGCTTTAATTACAACTTCTAAGCGTCTAGACATTGAATGGATAAGCTTTGGTATATCATAATTTTCAGGTATTTTTTCCCATTCTTCTTTAATAAATGTTATTTGTTTTTTGGTGATCTTTTTCCGACTTTTTTCTTTGGGTGGACCCATGAATTTTCTATAGGGTTTAAGTCTGGGCTTTGTGCTGGCTATCGATCACTTTTGTACAATTATATAACAACCAGGATCTACAAATATATGCCTTATGCTTCGGGTCATTACCCTGCTAAAATTTATACTTGAGCTTTTCTGGGTCAACAAAACCGAATTTCCGAGCACTTTCACTCAATTTCTTTTTTAAAATGTTTAGATAGACTTCCTTGGTCATTATATCCACTAATATTCTTATTTCGCCAACACCCTTGCTCGAAATACAACCCCACACCATAACGGATAGTTTACCGAACTTTACAGTGGGTATTATATTTTTATTTTCTAAAGCCGTCAGGGGTTTTCGCAAAACTTTTTGAGGTCCATCATTGTAGTAAAGCATCACTTTCGTTTCGTCACAAAAAATAACATCATCCCAGTGCTCCGGAGGTAAAGAAATGTGTTCAATGGTAAACTTATACCTTTTTCAATATTTACCGCGGATAGCAAAGGTTTTTTCCTCGTAACTCTTGAAACGTATTTATGGTTTTGTAGCACATTTCGAACAGTCTGAGAGGGATACTTATACCACATTCATTACTGATGCTAAGTGCAATTCCTATAGTAGTGAAATGTGGATTCTCATCAATCATTTTCAAAATTTTCTTTTCAATTCGTCGAGTTACTTTTTTTGGTCTGCCTGGTGTTTCTTTTGGTTCCAGTCTACCTTCTTTTTCAGCACGGTTAATAACATTATATACCGTCCTGAGGTTAAGAGAGAACATTTTAGCAATTTCTCTGTGAGATTTTCCTTTATAGTAATTAAAATACACCAGTTGGGTAATGTCTTTGTTCAGTCGCTTTCCTGGCATAGTTTATATATAACTGGGTAATCATTTGTTTATTATATGAGCTTAATTTAATGAATAAAAGACAACTGCTACTCTTATCGTCCCTATAAAACTATTATACGCAATACATATGCAAAAAACGAACGGTTCTTTCTTGTCTTTGCATTTTTGAAAACACTTTTTTTACACTGTTTAAAGTATGCAAAATTATTTTGTAGCGTTGTTGTTGTAATATGTTCATAAATTTGTCAAAGTTTCGACGCCTGCTTGTCGACAAAATACAAAACAACAGTTGTAAAAAAAAAATTCACAAATATAATGATATTGTTGTTGTAAATATTTATTTAAATTTAAATTCTTAAAAAATTTTTCATTTGAAAACATTTTTTTTACAAACTGTATGTAATACAGTTCTTATGAAAAAAAAAGATTATTCAGAATCACTTAGCAAATGTCTGCATCGTTTATTTACCGGTTCGATGTTGCTTTCATCACTAGAGGAGACAATATGCGTTATTGGTATGTTCTTTGAAAAAATTTTGTCATTAACCTTTGCGATGCCGAATATGTTGAGTGTTTCTGCAGTTCGCGATATCCCGAGAAAAGACTTTTTAATCCAGATTGAAGTTTTAATGCTCGTTCCGTATGTGGGTCCAAATTAAGAATTTGGTTCTGTAATTTATTAACTATGTTTAAAACTTTTCCAATATGTTTCGAAGTAAATGGCGTTGCGGTAATTTCTAAATCAGAATCGCTGTCATCTTCTTCTGGTTAAGTCTGCAGTTAAACTAAGAACGTCATCATCGCACAATGCCGCATCAACAAACAGTTCCTCTAAGTCAATATGGTTAAGTGTTTCGAAACCTTCACCTCCAATTTGATGTGCCAAGGCAATAATTTCATCCGTCAGTGCTGACGTCTCAATGTTCATATCACTCGCAACACAACAACCTATTTTTTCTTATTTTTCTCCATATCACGATCTTAAAAATCGAATCCGAAAATTTTATGGAACGAAATTTCAACACCTTCGAAAATCTGTGTAAAATTCCACCACAATAAATATTTTAAATTTAATACAAAATACAACTGTTGCCTTTGCAGGTCAATGGCTAAACTGAAAATGTACGTAAGAATATTTCTTCGTCGCATGTTAACAAAATCTAGAAGGGAAATCCCCAATTTCAAATAATTTATTCTGGCCATCAAGTTAAACGGTTTATGTAATTAACAGAAAGCACAAACCTTAACAGAAATCTCAAAGCTTTACAGAAAGCGCACATTTTATGTCAAAAACTTGTATGTACAATGTACATTGTACATATGTATATACCAGTGTTATCAATTATCTAAATATTACATAGTACATACTACATACATACTTTTATATAGAAAAACATAAAAAAAAATTTTAATATTTAAAAAATTCGCAAAACGCCAAAAAAATTTTAATATTAAAAAAACGCATAAATTCAAAATCGCATAAAAAAAGACCTGAGTGTACAATGAAAAAATACTGAAAACTTCATAGTGCACCATACTTCATTTCACAAGCACTTTATAAAAAGAAAAAAAAAAATTATTTTTTTAACGCAATATTAATTCAAATTAAAAGTTGTGCGATGGGCAACAAACTCGCCGTATTTTGCGCCAACAGATATAAGAAATTTGATAATATTTTGCAGTCCAGTGTCTTCAACTATTTCCAACGGACGACAATTTTGCACAGTCCATTTAGTAAATAATCGAGCACTCCCCATTTTGTCGCCGGCGTCTGCTTCCATTGCTGCATCCTTAAAATCGTTTCGTAATTTCTTTATAGCATAGCACTTGTATTTCACTAGGTTCGAGGTACTGTTTTTTTTTTTGCTCGGACCGCACTCAGGGGATGACCCCTACACATGCGATGCATTGTGCTGGAACTAGGAAATTATGTTATGGGAAGGAGGATAGAAAGACTATTGTCTATGGACATTTGATTTGAATTTTCCCACGTCAAAAGTGACAATGGTGTTCAAGATTAACGTCAGCACCTGCCCATAGGGCCTTATCTCACGGTGGTCTTAACACCGAGTAAATTTTTGAAACGATTTACTAGCGCCCCCAGAGCACTGATAAGCAAATGAGCCCGTAGACCACCTACTTCCAGAGTTGGGTAGCAAATCATATATAGTTATCCCCGAATTCTATAATGCACCTTGTTGAGGTGTGCGAGCTGCCTTAACTCTTGTCACATCAGAATGTTTTTACGTCAAGACCCATTTAACGGTAATACCGTTGGTTCGAAACACATTCCGGCGACTACTGTCGAATGGCAACAGCACCTAGTAGAGTAAAAGTCATATCATTAATATGCGTCAAACCACACATATTCTCGATTAGACCAAAAACTCCACTCCCTGCGATTTTTAGGTATTAAACCACAGCCACTACGAGTCCTTACCCATACCAGCACACACTATCCAACTTTCGGGGTAGACACGAAGTACTCGCAAGGAATACATCAGTCTTTAAACCTAAACCCGTACTTATCGTTGGGAGTGTGGGCCAAGCTGGTCCCGTAGTGCTAGATTCGAATCTAACTTCACTTCA
This sequence comes from Dexiosoma caninum, assembly GCA_963924685.1. NCBI lineage: Eukaryota > Metazoa > Arthropoda > Insecta > Diptera > Tachinidae > Dexiosoma > Dexiosoma caninum. The sequence goes on from OZ004727.1 coordinate 14,932,800, forward strand.
CGACTTAACCAGTCGTTCATCAATCTCTAGTCAGATTTTGAAGAGTCACCTCTTCTATCATTTTCGAACCTCGAGGAGGAACAAGGTAATGCTGCACCTTGAGCTAGGTACCGCGGGGTCGCTCAGACGCCCGTAGGTTCCGAAATACAAGATTCCCAAGATTCCAGAACACCCTGCGGGGACGTCAAAAGTGACAGGGAAAACCTCGGCAGGGAGTTTGTTCCACATACGCGATGTTCGGCCAAAAAATGAGTTCTCCCTGTAATGCGTAGTGCAAGTCGCGGGCCAAATCGACCACAAATGGATGCGCTTTTAATGTTATATTTAAAAATATTTATAAATATTTTTGCATATTTTGCATGATACCATATTCGGAACAATGTTTGCGTATTCGTTGTATATTTTGTGAAATATCTCCCAAATCTTTCCATTTCCATTGAAATCAACTACTTTAAACTCCCCGGTATTAATTCTTTCTCTGATGGTAGTAATGGGTGATTCAAGTAGAGATACTTTTTTTCAATAGCCTTTTTTTGACAGATCACGTGTGAGTCGTGTCATTCTGGCATGTTATTTTTGTTTAGTATTGTTTAGAATTTCATAATGGAAAGACAGCGTTTACAAATCGTTCAACTTTATTACGAAAATTCACGTTCTGTGAGGAATGTGTTTCGTGCACTTCGCTCAACTTATGGTCAACATAATCAGCCTACTGAGCGTACTATTCGCAATACCATCACCCATTTTGAGACCCAGCATTCATTATTGGATAATATTCAACCGAATAGACCACGTCCAGCACGCTGTGAAGAAAATATAGCGGCCGTAGCTGAGAGTGTACACGAAAACCGTGGAGAGTCGATTCGGCGCAGTTCGCAGCAACTCTGACTGACGTATGGAACAACTTGGCGCATTTTACGATATTTGGCGATATTTGGTTTCAGCAAGACGGCGCCACTTCCCACACATCGCATCAATCAATGGATTTATTGAGAGAACATTTCGTTAATGAGGATGCTGAGGAGCTCGTTATTTGCGTATTGTGGCGACATATCGCTAATACGATCCCCACCTGATTGATATAATTGAAGATGAACCCAGAACTTTTTTGGTTTTGTAGTCAACGTGCAGACTATTTCAGCCATCGCTACTTTTTATATAAAACTGCTGACAATGTATGGATTGTAAAACTACCTCTATTGACTATTTTTATGAGCGGTATATGAGCAAGACATATGCCAAAGGGAGCGAAACTGTCTGGCCTAGGAGGATATAGACATTTTTATGAACAAATTTGCTACAGTCTCTAATACTCGTATAATATTTGTTGTTCGTTTTTCAAGGGATCCCCCGGCGAAATCCTGTTATTTAGAAAAAGTTTGACTTTATTGTGCAGTGTAAAGAAGCAAATGTTGTAAATTGCAATTTTGTTTTCAAAAGTTTTGATACGTAAGAGAAGTGAAAATTCAAAGTATGTGTGTGTACATTTTTATATTGTAGTGCAAAGAGTTGGTGTAGTTTAGTGGTTGTTGCATTTGGTGGAACGACTTATGGATGAGTCTTTTATTTGTATGTGAACGTGTATTTACCCATGCAACGGGTGCGATTGTTATTGCTAGAAACCCCCCAATTTCCGTTTACTCTAATTATGCTTAATTAATTTACAAAGTTTTCGAAGTTTTTAATACTTTTGTTTTATACTTTTCTTTTTTTTTTTCATTTCATTGCATTTCTCTATGATACGGTTTAAAAATAAAATTTAGTTATTGTCTCAAACAGACTGCAGCTATAGATATTTTCATTGTACTCTAAATGAAAGGGACGGAATTTGTATTGAAAAAAAAATGGATGAGATAGGGTGAGAGAGGCAAAGGGGGAGTTTGTCATGTCGAACTTCAAACGAGGCAACGAAATTTCCTTTGCAAGCACCAGCAATGCACTTCTATTTCACATTGTTATGTACACATACAAGGCCTGTTTCATAACTCTGTGACTATTTGAATAACATTCTATTTTTTTTTTTGCCAAATAAGCGTTTTATTTTCTTATATTGTGTCCTTTTAGATCAACGCATTTAGTCCGGCGTCTTTACAATTTTCTTTATTACTTCCAACTAATTTTTCCTGGCTTCAACCCCAGTTTCAGACTCATAAAAACATCTCGCATTTTTCTGTTGTGCATTTGTGTGGCTTTGTGTCAGTTGTTGCCGGAAGGTTTCAGTGGCGAAGGCATAGTCACTGGTCACTGAACAGTAACGGCTTCAGCTGTATCCAATCCACAAGCATATCAGAACGCTCACTTTCATCGATATTGTTTAGCACCGGCACCGGTAAAATAATTACAAAAGAAAAAATGGCTACTAAAAACGAAGCTTCACAATTTAATACGTCTCCTTGACATCAGAGACGCTACAACACTGCTGTAAAAACAAATAACGTGCAAAAAGCAGTGTTGAAAGATAGTGAAGCTTTACCTGCTATTATTTCTCCTAATATACATTTCCGATAGTTCCAGCACAATGCATCGCATGTGGAGGGGTTATCTCTTGAGTGCTGGTCCAAAAAAAAAAAAAAAAAAAAAAAAAAAAAAAAAAAAATTGGTTTTCTCAAGGTCTTTTTTTGGCCAGCACCGTTTGCTTCTGTTATGAACTCTTCATTCGACCCAAATCTCTAGCCACCCAGCTAATTTTTAAGGTTTTGGAAAAAAATAACCTCAGCGGCATTAACCTGGGGAATATGCTGGATGTGGTAGCTTTGGTAGCGCAATTTATGGATTTTTGTCATACTGACTACACACGTGTGCACTCGAGCATTGTTTTGAGGGAACAGCAGTTTTTTTATTTTTGCTTTCAATCAATATCTAATCTGTCTAAAAGCTGTGAATAGTATTGGCCGGTGATCGTTCTATCATTCTCTCTGCATGACACCGCGTGCATTCTTAAAAACTGTGACCAAGACCATGTTGATTGAGAGACCCACCTTGGCCTTCTTAGGTGCACGTTCGCCCAGTGAAACCCACTGTCTTTATTGTTGCTTGGTCTCTGGCATATTAAGATGGATCCATGTTTCGTCTACGGTGACATAACGGCTTAAAAACTCGTCAGTATTGCGACAGTATCGCAATTCACTTTCTTAAATTGCGATTAAAATTCACGAGCTTGTCTGCTTTTAATGACTGTCAAACATTAAAACTAAAAAACGCAGCTTGTTGAAAATATGACAGTAGTCTTTTATAAGATGGTGCTTAACGGCAGCAGTGTGGCAATCAAAGTTAATGCGAAAGAAATTCAAAAAGTCACAAAGTTATCAAACAGCCCCCGTACATACTTTAGTTTAGTAAATACAATTTGAAATTTAACATACCTTTATTTCCAATGTAGCTGGCTGAGAGTCAAAATGAAACTTGGCACGTGAACCAAACACTTCTGGCGCTGACCAATGCCTGGCCTGCTCACTGTTCATTTTATCACGCATATCAAAACTGCAAAGAAAAAAGAATTAAAAGGCAAACGAATGAGAAAAAAGTGCAAATAACAAAAATTACAAAACACAAACAAAAATCGTAGTTTAAGAATTAAACAAGGAAAAGCGAAAGCAAAATTACTCCACTGGGTGGTGCAACTAAATTTCGTAAAAATCTTATCTTTCTTGACCTGGCTAAAATGAATGTGTGAAAGTGTGCGATGACGACCACAAAAAAGAAACGAAAAATGGAAAAAAATTCATTTCATTATTTTAGCAACAAAAGAAATACTGCGAAATAGGATGTTGTAAAGAAGAACGAAAATTGCTGAGAATTGCACAGATAAACGTTACTGTAATTGAGTAATTTATTAATGACCATGTTATATATTTTATATTCTTATCTTCGTTAACGAAAAAGCAAAATCAGAAAACTTATTATTATGATAGTACGTGTGCATATTCGGCAAAGTGAATTGAGATAAAACAAATGCGTAAATAAATGTATGTCGGCTGCATATTTGGAGGGTGTTTGTTACGCACAAATATTGTAACAAATGTGTAACAATAAAAGTCAATATTAAATGTCTTCATAATATTTGTTGGCTCGTTGTCGAGCAATTTAAATGATGTTTGTCTTGTAGAAAAATTTCAACTTAAAAAGAACGAGTTCATTAATCGCTTCCCCCAGAGAGAGACTTATTAGAAGAATTTTGGCTAAAAAATAAATTCTAATAATAATAAATAAATCAATAGGAAAACGATATACTCGTATGGTCACTAAATTGTACGAAGCAAGCATTAGAAGCACATACAATTTGTTAATAAACAAAATTATGATACGGTAGGAGAACGCCCCACTTAGGCTAGAGCTTAGGACCATTGTGATAGCACAAATTGAAACAGTCAGGGTGTAAGCGGGAATCAAACCCTCAGCTACAGATTGATAAGACCAATGCTCATGCACTAGGCTATGCAGTCACCTAATACGATACTAACAGCTGTAAAAATTAATTAAAATTTTTTATAGCAGATTTTCTCTTATTGAACACACAATTCTCATGTAAAGGGTGGTTAAATTTCAAGGGCCGATGTTGATTTTGAATAAAACACAAACTATTTAGGAAATTATTGTAATTTTATTTTATTATGATATATTGGTATTACTCAATTATGTATGGAACAAAATATCGGCCAAATGGGCGCCGCGACCACGGCAACAGTGGATGATCAATTTTCGAAGAAAATCTTCTTCAGTGATGAGGCACATTTTCACCTCAGTGGATTCGTCAATAAACAGAATTGCCGCATTTGCGCGAATGAGAATCCAAGAGTGATTGTCGAAAAACCAATGCACCCACAAAGAGTGACTGTTTGGTGCGGTTTATGGGCTGGCGGCATCATCGGGCCGTATTTTTTCCAAAATGAGGCCGGTCAGGCAGTTACTGTGAATGGTGTTCGCTATCGTGAGATGATAACGAACTTTTTATGGCCCGAATTGGAAGATATGGATGTGGACGATATGTGGTTTCAGCAGGACGGTGCCACATGCCACACAGCTAACGAAACAATGGCTCTTTTGCGCAACAAATTCAATGGCCGTGTTATCTCACGTAATGGCGATGTCAATTGGCCGCCAAGATCATGTGATTTGACACCGTTGGACTTTTTTCTTTGGGGTTATTTGAAAGAAAAGGTGTACGTCGATAAGCCAGCAACAATTCAAGAGCTAAAGGATGAGATAATTCGGCACAATAACGGCATAGAACCGCCATTATGCCTCAGGGTCATCGAAAATTTGGACCATCGGATGGAGGTGTGCCGCCGTGGTCGCGGCGCCCATTTGGCCGATATTTTGTTCCATACATAATTGAGTAATACCAATATATCATAATAAAATAAAATTACAATAATTTCCTAAATAGTTTGTGTTTTATTCAAAATCAACATCGGCCCTTGAAATTTAACCACCCTTTATGAGCGGGTGCATCAAAGTCTATTTTGAAGCTTCTCGACTCTAACACTGACAGGAGTAAGTGAAGAGGCTTATCACTGATGTTAGAGTAGTTTGCTATATAAACTGTTGTTAAAACTGTGTAAAACTCGCTATTGTATCGATTCTGCAGTGTTGCCGTGCTATAAAGAAACTCGTTCTCGAAACTCCTACATTTTTAGTTGCGAAAATTCTCTCCTTTAGCGCTCATCCATTTGCGATCTTTTTATCAGCAAATCAAATTACGCAGTACAGATGAAATTCGTTTTTTAGCCGAACTATTCGTAAGTTAAATAAACTCCCTGCAAAAATATTCGCCGTGAATTGCGTTGTTGGAAAGTTTACGTCGAATGCCCACAAAAATCGGTCGGCCCAGTAAAAACAAAGTTACACACATGAAAAACATATAGTGGAATTGAGCACCTCCTCCTTTTTTGAAGTCGGTTAAAACAAGAAAAAGTTTCTATATAATGAAACTAGATCACTGTCCCGTTTTCGCACGGAATCTGTTTACTAATTAGAAAAAAAAATAAGTTTTGCTGTTTTTAGCTGACCCGGCAAACGTTGTTTTGCCATGTATATTATTTCTAGGAAACATTTTTTCAGTTCAATAAAAATAACTATCTACAATAAGTGTGCAGGGATTTACTTATAATCGAAAGCGTTGTAGACAATGAAAGTATGCTGTATTTAGGTTAATAAATTAATCTTTATCAAAATAACAAATATATCTTAACCCTCTAGTGCGCAAGGAAACCAAATTAAATAAAATACTACTTAAACGAAAGGAAATGGTTAAAAACCAAACTTTTGTTCTAGCAGTTCGTATAATTTTCATTTATAAGGGCGCAGGAGGCGAAAAATCCTTTGATGCAAATTTGCGTCATTGCGCATTTAGCTGTAAATTAAAAATCTAAAATTTTTATACTTCAGTAGGGATTTAAATGGACAATGTTTTTGTTTCTTTTTAAAAACCAACGTATTATTTATTTATTGTTTATGAAATTTTACATTTAAAAAAAAAAAGATAACATTTTTATTTTTTTCATTTTTTATGAAATTTACAAAGCAGACACTTTAAAATTTCACAATAATTCAATGCTGCTATAACGGTACTTCAAATGCAGAGAAAACGACGCCTATTAAATAGAGACAACATATAACAAACATTTACACAAAACTGTTTTCAAATTTTGAAACTACGCAGAGATTTTCGGTATGATTCACATTTGCATCACGGCGCACTAGAGGGTTAAATTACAATTCTTGATAGCTATCTAAACATTAAAAATAATTTATTTTTGAGCGATGGTCTTTTTTATGAAAAGTTTTTAACAATTATTTATTTTCAAATATTTCGCTACCATAAATTTTACGACACAACTATATTAGAAAAAGAAACTAATTATAAACGACGTTTTTTTTTTGAAAATGTTACAGATAATTAAAATACAAAATTATAGATATTTAGTTACTACAATTTAGATTTAGATTATGTATTATATATATATATATATATATATATATATATATATATATATTTATGCAAAAAACAGAGTTAATAATAGATAGTCATAGGTCATTTATTAAATTATTTTTAATATTAGTATCACTTCTATTTATATTTGACCTTTATTAAAATTTTTTATACAAATTATATTTCCTTTATTTTATTTATTTATTATATTTATTTTATACAAATTATTATTTCCTAACGATGCTACCTATTTGGTAGCGAAATATTGAGAAATAAATAATAATTAAAAAACTTTTCATAAAAAAGACCATCGCACTGTGTTGCGGCTAGTGGAAAAGTAACTTTTTTCCGATTATTTTTTTCAGTGTTTTTAATGATGCAATTTTGTCACAGACATTCCAAGTAAACAAAAAACACATAAAGCTTATTTTTATGTTGGCCCGTTGATTTTTAATTGATTTTAGAAGTCAAATATACAAAATTTTCACGAAAAGAGGGGATTTCAGGGCTGTATTCAAAATGATCTCATTTGATTTTGGTGACAGATATTTTGATTCGGAAAAAAAATTTGCCTTCGGACAAGTATCTTCTGTAAAAAAAAGGAATGTTGTTTGAGACATTTTCATATGCACTTTTTTTAGAGCGAAAACCCGACTAAAGGTCCATTTTTCCTTAAAATTTGGGTTAGGTAAGCAATATCTAAAAAGTCCCAGAGAATCCCAGTTCCAAACCACTACAGAAATGTTACATAATTTGTTTTCAACGAACTGTGAAAAAATCAGCTGCTCATACCTGCCCTCCTGGGAGTTATTGCGATTTTAGTAAATCACTCTCAGTATTTATTCCATAGAATTTTATTCTCTCTCTTTCGCTCTCTCTCTCCCCCTTTGTTTTTATGGTGGAATGCGGCCTTTACGTCTAGGTAGTTTATTTTTCTGCTTGGTATATTGTGCGCGCTTATGCTATCCTCTTATCTGTTTTCAGTTATGTTGCATTTTTTTCGTTACCTGGCTGGGGGGTGAAATAATCCGTTATTGCGCGCTTATTTGTATTGTTTTTATTTTGTGGTTTCCCTTCATTTACTGCATTTAATTGCTTTCTGATGCGTTTTTCATATAAGTGTTTTAGTGGTTTGAATATTACATCAGAAGAAGTGTTTATTTGCTCATTTATTATCATTTATTATTATTATATTATTATAATTTTTATTGTTAGATCCAGGTAGTTAATGCTGTTGTTCTCTTGTTTCTCCATTGTGAATACGATGTTTTTTTGTTGTTTGTTCAATAAGTTCATGATCTCCTCCTCGTTATCTTTCTCCACTATGCATATAAAAGTGCAATGAAGTTCACTGTGGTTTCCATTATAATTTTGACAGTCAAGAATTATGGAATACATTAAAATTTCCTATCAGGAACTGCATGAGTTGATGCAACAGAGTAAAACTAGAACTTATTGGTAGATGACTGATAATTTGTAATTTTTCTGTAGAATGCAATAAAATAGGCCTGTGCTATAAAATAGTATCTTCAAAGTTTTTTTTTATTCTACATCTATTCTAGCACTCCACAAAAATGAGCATAACTCTCTTAAAACTGAAGCTATTGACTTCAGACCGGTATCAAATTAAAGCTTTTATTGCCACCTTTCAAATAAGAAATGAAATAGATTTTGGTTTTATATAAAATTTCAGAGTTATTTAACAAATATCGAAAAATCATGAAAATTTGACGTTTATAATTGTTGTTCGGACCACCCTATAATTTATTTTAAAAACTAATCATAGGGTATTTATCAGAAATAAAAGAAGAATTAAAATAAATTTTTTTTTAAATTTTTCGAACAATTTTTTTTTTATTTTTGACTTTTGTTGAAAATTTGACCCAACAATTTTTTTCGGTGTAAATTTTTTTTTCACTCATTCTGTTTGGGATTTCATTCTGACCAATCTGTAGAAGTTTCTCATCGATACAATTAAAATTACAGTTTAGGCAATATGATTTCCAAAAAATTCCGGTTTCGCAACACTGTGCATCGCTCAAAAAAAAAAAAAAAAAATATAATTAAAAAATTATTTTTAATAATTATGTTCTATTGTTATATTTATATGTTATTATTACATTTTAGAAATATGTTATTTTACATACATGTATATATGTATGTACAAAAGAAAATAATTTTGGAAACACACATTTATACATGTGTATAAAGAATATTTTTAATATCAATTCCAGAAAAAATTTTCATTTCCTTTCAAAAATATTTTCTTTTTCTTCTTAAAAAAAAAAATATTTTTGTTAATACAAATTATTACTTCCTGACGATTGAAATATTGAAAATAAATAGTTGTTAAAAACTTTTCATAAAAAAGACCATCGCTCAAAAATGAATATAATTTAAAAATTTAATAAAGTTGAAAATAAAAATAGAAGTGAGACTAATTAAAAATAATTAGTAATATTTTTACTATTAACTATATAGTGAGTAAGACAGAAGACCGGTTTCGTTCACATCTCTTTAGGAAAAGTCGCCACATTGGACTTAGGTTGATGATAAACTTTTTAAAATCTCCTCATCATACCCTCTCATTTGATACCGATATTGCAAAAAAGGAAAAAGTAGGTAAGAAAAAAAGTGGGAGTAAAGTGGGCGTGGTTAATTTTCGGGGGATGAAAAATAGATGTTGTCCGATTCTCAGACCTACCCAATATGCATTAAAAATTTCATGAGAATCGGTCAAGCTGTTTCGGAGGAGTTTAACTACAAACACCGCGACAGGAGAATTTTATATATTGGATTGTTTGTACTACAGCTGAATAAAAAAATATCTACGCGACGCAAGTAACTTGCAATACAGACAAGCGCCGAAGGCATAGAAAGAGTAAAATACTTAAACCGTCATGATGCAAAACCACGCAGTATGAACTTTCAGCTCTAAATTTCGTAGCAATGAAGGCTCTGTCTGTTTTTAATTCTGCACCCAAAATAGGCGTTTCAAAATGTGAATAATATTTTGAATCCTGATACTGCAGCACACAATCAGAGACAATTTCATTTACGCTGTTTCTGTGCACGTATTTTCGATCCCAAAAAAAAAAACAAAATTAAAATAAAAGTAAAAATTACGCAATATCTTTATGATATAATCGATTTAAAAACACAAACTTATTATTCAAATATTTTATTGCCAAAATTAAATGGTTAGAAAAACTAATTTTATGAAATTTATATCTTAATGCTTAACCTGAGGTTCATAAAATGAAGGCAGTCAATAAATTAACTACGTTAAATGTACATTCAAAAACCTCGTAGAGAAATGAAATTGTTTTTCATTAATAAAAATTAAAGCAATAATAATCCTCAACGAAATTGCTTATTCTAGCCGGTAAACAGCTAAAGAAAAATAACCTTTACTACACTACAACAGCAGTATACATTAGAAAGGTATAATTTTTTAACAGCTTAAATTTTAAATACTACTGGCATTCGTGAAATTACAGCATTTCTTGCATTTAAAACGATTTCAGTTCAGTATTATAAATGGAAATTTTACAACTTCAGTTTTTAGTGGCAACAACAAAGCAACAGCCATACTTAAAGTCATGCTGGAAAATGCCAAGAAAATATAAATAAAGACCTCAAAAAAGTAATAGAAAAAAAAAAAAAAAACAATATAAATTGGGTTAACAACTAAGGATTTACATGCAATTAAGTTGTTACCGTGCAGACGTAAAAGCGTACGACTACAACAAATACAATCAAACATGCAACATTCACATGAAGGCATACACAGGGATGTGTTGGAAATGTACTCGCAATTGTACGTAACAAAAAACATGAGAATTTTCTAAAATTGTAAGCTGACATGCAAAACCATTCAACTGTCAAAAATTCAAAAACGTTTTAAATAAATTATTGCTTCAAATGTTCATGCCCCTAAGACGAAGAAGAACATTTTTAACTTCTGTTCCAAAATAAAAAAAAACGACTACAAAATGGAAATAAAAATTTGCAATTGTAAAATTCCATTTAGGCTAATCAATTAGTTACAGCAATTCACTGTAAATTCTAATGAAAATTCCATACAAAGATTTCGAATTTATCGTCTTGATAAAAGGAAAACTAAAAATTGTTGTGTTTGCAAATATTTGAAAGAAAAGAAAAAACCATGCTTCTCCTTGAAAGATACCTCCGTACGGGTGCCTCCGTAGTCTAATGGATGAGCATTAGTCTTTTCAATATGGAGGTGCGTGATCGATTCCCGCTTAGACCCTGGGTGTTTCTACAGACAAGCTTAAAAGCTTCGTAGAGTTTGTATTGTCTTTTATAAAAAAAAAAAAAAAAAAAAAAAAAAAATTAGTGATGTTATTTACCAATTTTTAATATTCGCAAATACGAATACGAATGTACGACTACATTCGCCAAAAACGAAAATACGTTTATTCAATCTGAAATTTAGCACCAAATGTAACTGGAAAAACTCTCCTCGTTCCGCCAAAAACAATAACATTCTATAGCTTCATAACTGAATGCCACTGCTGAACATTTCTCAGCTTATTTTCCAAGCTCCCGCGCATCGTTTAATTCGAAAACCTATAGCCCAGCCACAGGCCGAAAAGTGTTTTGATGGTTATATCCCACCAGAATAGGATTGAGATTGGGGAAAAAATTTCAAAAAGCTTATTTCCACAGTTCTTCATTCTTTTGCAGCATGATGCGAACAAATAAGATTTTGCTATTTTATTTTTATTTATTTCATAATTTTGTAATTATAAAAGCCCTCATCTGGCCCCCAAAAGAATATTACAATAGGTTTAAAACTTTGATTATTAAAATATTAAAAGTGAACCTAGATTTTATAACTAGATAACAATCGTTTTAATATCAGCATAGACTTTAAAAGATAAGAATCATAATACGGCATCAATTATTTAAAAGTATAATTGATCAACAAAAATTAGCGAAAATTTTGTAAGCCCGATGCCTGCGATATCGCACCAACTTCCTGCGACTCGCATATCTACAAACTATGTCATATTGCCAACAAAATTAAAATGGGCAATGAGCAATATGTTGTAGGTCTTGGCGAAGAACTGAAAAGCTCTTAAAAAAGGTAGCAAGCAATTCCATGACCAAGCTATACTTACAAGGAAAGACTTATCCAGGAGGGAAGTGTGTATTATTGGAAAGAAAATTTGTGTATTTCTAGATGAATGACAAAATCGAACACATTGAACTAAAAACGCAGGTGTAGAATTTTTAACAAGTTTATAAAGGCTCAGAAGCAGCTTAATTGTTAAGAAATTAAAGAAACTACACTTTAACAGTCGAGCAATATACTCCGAAACATGATCCCTGTACGTTTGCCGAAATACGAATCGTGTTATCCTTTTTTTTTTTTTCTTATCTGGGATCAGCACTCAGGACATGACTCCTAAACATGCGAAGCATTTGTGCTGGAACTATAGGAAAGGGATAGTAGGAGAAACGACAGGAGGTGAAGCTTAATTATTTATTTTTGCAGCTCTGCTTTCGCACGTTCTTTGTTTATACTCGCAGCAGTGCTGAAGCTTCGGTTCAGTAGCCATTTTTATTATTGTTTTACTTCGCCGGTGCTCCACAATACCGACGAAGGAGGGCGTTCTGATGCGATTGTGGATTGCTATCAGCTGAAGCCGGTATTGTTCAGTGACCAGTGACTATGACTTCGCCACTGAAACCTTCCGACAACAATTGACACACTAATGCACATCAGAAAAATCCAAGATGTTTATTTTTATTTTAGAATTTTAAACTGAAACTGGCGTTGAACCCAGGTCTGTTTTTGGATTCCATCGTGCCATTGACACCCTCATAAAGGAAATGTTTCATTATTGCAAATAAATATTGTTGGAAATAGCTGGAGGCAATAAAGATATTTGTAGCTGTAGAATCTGAACAGTTCGAGATAGAACCATAATCTTTTTTCCTTTAGATATATATTTCCCCAAAGATCATTTCTGCATACCCAGCTCAAAAAATTTAAATTTTGAATTACTACGGCATTGCACCAGAGGCTCGATATAATTTCAACTGCAATTGAGAAATAAATAGGGATAATTGAGGGTAAAATTCAAGGCCTTCACAGAGTACAAATTGAGTTGGCCATCCTTTGTATAATGATTTGTAAATAAGTACTATTTCAATTTCTTATTATTTCTACGTACAATATTTTCCTTCTCATCTCTTTTAAGCTACATTTGTCGCTCACGGCTTTTAGTGAACTGTAAATTAAATTTTTCTTTTTGCTTTCTAGCGATTTTCTCTATATAAATATGCAATGTTCAATCTAAGTTTGGACAGCCCTATAAAAAATAAGATATATATAGATTACACGGTGCGACAGTCCAAAAAACCTGGGACCGGATATTATTTTTCTTGTAGGTCTTGTCGAGTTAAAGAAGAATCCAATAGTGAAATATGCCGGACACCTCCAAAATCCAGATTTACGGTTAAAAAACCGGTTTTTGTACCTTTGCGCACTTATAAGCCTGTAATTTTGTTGATAATAATCCGATTTTCAATTTCTTACTAGATTTGGAAATAAGTAACTGAGATCTTTCGAATGATATATAATTTATCTAAGAAAACTTGAGAAATTTGGGAGTTATTGTCGACCAAACACAAATAGATTTTTCAAAAATTTTTCAACTTTGGTGACGTTTTTATACATTATAATGTAATAAACTATAATACTATTGAATTTATTTAAAAAGTACGTTTATTAACGATTACAACGCATATTTGGGGTTAAAAATAGATAAATAATTGACTGAGTTATTAAACTTTTCATGAAAACAAAATTTTTAACAAAATGCCTGCACAATGTTTTTGGTGTTGTTTTTATGCACTTTCTCTAAAATTACAAATCGCTGTTAGCCTAAACACAACTTAGCATTACAACAAATATTTGTAATGAGAGCTTTACTCATGTTTGTTTGTCAATATTGCTGTAATACATAAAAAAAAAAAGGAAATTCAACCTTCGTTTGTTTTGCCCTTTTCTACGCCTTTGATTTGGCATCATCAGCCGGTATTTTTAATCGTACATCCGGATTTTGGAGGTGTCCGACATATTTCACTATTGGATTCTTCTTTAACTCGACAACACCTACAAGAAAAATAATATCCGGTCCCAGGTTTTTCTACTTCATTCAATTTTGTACTACTGTGTTATGTGTCTCTCTACATGTAGATAATTCTATGTATTAAATTTCATTCAAATTGTTTTTTTTTTTTTTTTTTTTTTTTTTATCTGGAAAGGGATAGTAGTTAGTTTTGAACACGAGGAAATTGCCCTCTACCTCTAGTTAAAACGTAACAAACATTAACCCCTATCCTGCCGTAATGGGTCAACATTGCCCAAACAGTTCTTATTGCTCATTGGTTTGTTAAATACTCAGCGCATTTTTTTTTTAACTTTGGTACAATTATTTTTTTCACGGATACTATTTAAATATAAAATATAATTCTTGTAGACCTTTTCACAAAACTTGTGTGTGAAAAAACTTTCGCATCTTGTACACTTGGGTGAAAATTGCCCAATGACATTAAATCATTGTGTGCATGTGATACTAAGCTCTAGTAACAGAGTTTTTTACGTCATCACACATAGCAAACAAAACATGGTCCTTACATGTGTACACTGGAAAACCCCGGTAACTGTAAGCCAGAGAAAGATCAGGAACGCTGCGTCGTCTTGGAACTAATCAAGGATTTGAAAGGGCATAATGTTACTTTGGACAATTTGTTCACTTCGCATGTACTGGTTATTGAGTTGTTAAAACGAAATATTAGAATGGTTGCTACTGTACTGAAAAACAAAACTTTTTGCCACAAGAAAATTATGCAACTCAAAAATAAGCCAGAGAATTTTGCACACTTCCTCTTCGATATTGAGAACAAAACAACCATTGTGGGATATGACCAAAAAAAAAAAATCAGGTCCGTGTTTTTGCCCAGCATATTACATTACGACAACAAAATAAGAGCTACCACCAAAAGCCAGAAATTGTACACTTTTATAATGAAACAAAATACGGGCTGGTACTTTAGATCAATTAATAACAACTTACATCTGCAAAAGGGGAAATAACCGATGGCCACAAGCGCTATTTTACAATATTTTCTTTATTCTTATGTAATCCAAACTGGAATCAAAATAAAAAGTATAAACGACGCATTGTCTTGAAAGACAGGTGTGGAAATAACAGTTCGAAAGGTCGAACATGCCTAAAAGTAGTCATGCCAAAGCATTCGCGAAAATCCTTCTAAGTGATGCAGCTGCAATTAGAAGAGGGGACGTTGTTTTTTTTGTGTCCAAGTCGCTCCAACAGCACGAAATATACTAATAAATGTGGCCAATGTCAAAATTTATTTACAAAACCCTTTAGGAACCACATAAGTGTAGAAAAAACAATAAGACTGAATAAATATTTGAATACTTTGTATTGGGCAAAATTGACCCACTAATGTCGTAATGCGTTTTATTTTTGAAATACCGGATAAGGGTTAAAACTCACTTTCACATTTATAATATTAGATGAAGGATCAAAGGAAAAGAAAAAATATAAACTAATTTTTTTTGCATGTGTACATTTTTCATATACATATATCTATTCACAAGTCTCGATTATATTTTTCTAATTGCTGCATTTTGTTCGATTAAATTTAACGGACAGATTTCATTAAAAGTTAATCATACATTGAGAAATAGATTTCTACATAACCGACTGTTAAAGTTCCCATTAAGTTTTAATCAGACATTGTGAAAATGGAAAAGCATGCTCATTCGTTAAAGCAGGTTTTCGCAAAACTTCATGTTTGTTAAAACGAGCTTCAACTGTCATTTATTACCATGATACAATTTTTATACACTTCTATACTGCTACAGTAGCAGCAATATTTCAACAATAATAATAAAACAACTTTATGCTGTAGTAATGTTGCTTGGGTCCTGAACACGGAAATATATCTTGTAAGCATACAAAAAGAACAGCAACAAAATACTTGAAAAGCAAATATTCTTAATATTTGTACAACAACCAAATTTTAATAACATTTGTGAGTGTTTTTTTTTGTTCTGGAATATTAGTTGCATGTGATTATAGGAAATCACATACAAATGCACACCGTACAGCCATTATGGAATAGACGTACATGTGCAAGGGAAATTTACAAGTAATTTTATTTGCATGTTAGAAAAAGGTACAAAGAAAGCATAACTGATATTTGCGTGAAGTTCAAAATCCATAGTTTTATGCAGTGCTGGCAAACAAATGCCAAGTTTTTAAGCATTTAAAATACCAACATTAATGTGTGTGAAGGCAAAGTAGTTATGAATGCAGCAATCCATGCCTAACAGAACGAAATGTAATGTTTTGTGTGAGTGTATTTGTTTGTTTAAACTGGGCGTATAACTAGTTTAGATTTCACATACAATAAATAGAAAGTTTTACTTTGAAATGCTTTGAAGTGCAATTTCCGCTTAAAGCGATTCCGACTATCATAAAAGATTGCCGCTATACAAAAGCTGGTAAAACGGATACGCTTTAAATTGTTTATAAACGAATGTTGTATATGCAAAGGGTAGTCAAAAAAAAATTATTGAAAATCGTCAATATGTTTTTTGCTGTGTTTTTTCTTCTGCTGGATCAGTGCTTTGGTGGGCGTGGGTATAGGGTATATAGGACTGACATAAAGAGATCTTTTGGACGTTCGGACAAGTGCCAGAGGTCTTAGTGATATTGACAGCCTCGCAATTGGTGGTTGAAGAGCGAAGATGGAAGAAGAGGTTACCTTCAACGTAGACGTACGCTAAGAAGGCGAAAAACTGTGAGGTGAAAGATGGTTAGCGAATGCCGATTTGATGAATAAGTGCAGTAAGGTCAGGTAGTTTTGGGTACCAGGTCATTGCGTAGTTGCGGGTAATGAGATGGCGGATGTGTTGGCGAGTTGGCTGGCCTCGTCGCTGGGTGCAGAAATGTGGAACATATCGGTGCAGCCACCGATATGACACTACTATGGGGTAGTGAGGAATCATTATTTTCTTTTATCTGGGACCAGCACTCAGGAGATGACCCCTGCACATGCGATGCAGGAGAAATGATAAGAGGTGAAACTTAATTAATTATTTTACAATTCTGCTTTTGCATTTTTATTATTATTTTACTTTGCCGGTGCTACACAATACCGACGAAGGAGGGCGTTCTGATGCGATTGTGGATTGTTATCAGCTGAAGGCGATATTGTTCAGTGACCAGTGACTATGCCTTCGCCACTGAAACCTTCCGACAACAACTGACACACAAAGACACACTAATGCACATCAGAAAAATGCGAGATGTTTATTTTTATTTTAAAATTTTGGTCTGAAACTGGGGTTGAACCCACCCAGGTCTGTTTTTGGATTCGTAGTCAACGTGCAGACTACCATCCATCGCGCCATCGCCATCCCCCAACGCCGCCCTCTTGTAGGTTTAGGCGGTGTTCAAGGGTTGTGAGGGACTTATAGCATGGGCTGGGATTTTTTTAATTTTTTTCTGTAAGTGTTACTTTTTTTTTTGTTAAACAATTTTAATATCTGGTTGAAGATTTATATATATTTTTTTTTAGTTAACAATTTAACACTGCCTATTATCTCAATTATAATTCAATAGTTCAGTAGGAAATTCGATTAAAAACGCATTGGTCAATTCAAATATTGCGTTAATTTTGAGACACCCTTTATACTAAGGTGCTGATGGACTTCAAACATTTAAATGTTTTATTTTTTAAAGCGTGTTTACCAGCCATTTAATATCAAGTTCAAATTAAAATATTTGATTTAAAGCAATTTCTATTGCCACAAAAATTCACAAATGATAATTGCAGCATAAAAAATATGGCGTCTAGACTAAATATTTATGGGGCAACATAATTATGTTCACACAATCATTGTTACACTACTAAAAACGATAACATTTACAACGTGCATTGTTGTGCCATAACTTTGGCCAAACAATCAAAAAATTATCATAATTAATGCCTGAATTGAATTGAATGGCAGATGAAATATAGACTTTATATGATTGTCTAAAAGCAAAAAATAAAAATTAATCCTGCTGCGCTTAGGGCGGTCATAAATCTCATCGTTCTCAACATTTCTTCTACAAAAATAAATTTTATTCAAATCACAACAGCAACAGCAACGGCAACGGCAACTAACCGTTGTAGTTGTTGATCTTGATCGCAATTAAAAACAAACTCGCCTTAAATATGGCCCATAATTCAGCGTTAATTGGTCTACAATGTTGAGTTTAGTACCAGCACAAAACAAATGCTTCTTGCTTGTATTGTCTCTACGTCGCATGTATGCATGTGTGTACGAAACAAAAACAAATTTACCTTTATCCTTGCACACGCATGCAATTATAATAAAAAAAAAAAAAAAAAAAAAAAACATTTTCCTAGAACTTTCGTAATTTCGTGACCATAAATATGCCTGGAACCATGTGGTTAATTCATTTTTCTTGTTTGTATGTACAAATCATTGTGGTAAATTGTCATTCATTATCACGCTGATAGTACTACAGTGTTTGAAGTATTTTAATCGCAACAGAATGTCGCAGGACTTAATAAAAATAAATGTTACACACACACACATATATGAGACTTCTAACGATTTCGTTGACCATGACACAATTTTTTACAAAAACTGACAATTGAGCTTTTAGTTTTTTAAGTTCTTTTAAGCCATTTTCATTATGAGTTCATTTTTAAATAAAATTTAAAAATATTGCCAAATTGTGGTCAATGGCAGCGAAGATGTTTTTTTAATATTGCATCTTTTAATTTTGCTATGGCATAACAATTCTTAAAATTATTTCAATAAATAAAACATCTTTTAGCTGCAAATGGACGTCATCGCACTGTGTCGCGATTTCATACAACGGCTGGCCAAAAATAGAAGCAGCTAGAGCAGGGAGGTAAAATTTGGCATGAATGTAATGTTTTTCTTAGGAAAACAAGTATTTATGCGAAATTTCGAGAAAATCTAACCAGTGCCACACCCACCTCCCAAACAACTTAAATTTAAAAATTGTAATAATTTAGAAATTAGCGATCCGATAAGATTGAAATGCATGCATGTGAATATATTTAGTAATATTGTAACATATTGCCAATTTTCAAAAAAATCGGACAAGCGCCACGCCTACTTCCCATACAACATAACTTAAAAAATTATTATAAAATTAGTGATCAGATAAGAGTAAAATTTTACAAAAATTAATTTAGTACGTAAGTCCTTGTCGCTCAGTAAAAAAGATATTTAGAAACATAAATTTTATTTATTTAACATACACACACATAAAATATATATTAGTATTACAGGCAATCAAACAATTATCAGTGTAATCACTTTCAGATTCTACCAATGATTCATTCGCTGTTTTTATGTCGCGACATGTCGTTAAATCTTTTTTCTTCAACTAAATACCCTTTCAGATCATTTAAATTACTTTTTCTTAAAAGTATTTTCTGACTATGCATCGAAATTAATGGCTCTGACTGCAGAATAAGATAGCTTATGAGGTCTCTCATGGAGGCAATTCTACTTATTTTTCTCATATGTCTTAATCTTGCATATCTTATAATTTTATGACTTGATTCTATTGCTTCTTCTGATAACATTCCAAAGGGAATGGTAGACTATTTAATAAAAACCTATGCCCATGAACTAAAATTTTGTGCAAAGTTGAAGGCATATAGTACCAAGAATATAATTCGAAATATAAAAGTGCAGTATATTTTACATGTGGATATTTAAATAAATGTGATCCACCATAGAGTTTAAGATGGTACAGGTATCCATTTGATGAAGTCATGCACCATGCTTTAAACCCAAAACGAATAGGTTTACCTTTTATAAACATCTTGCAAGAATGTCTTCCAAAATAAGGTATCATTTCCTCATCAATGGACAGATTGTGAGCAAAGACTCCAAACTGCATAAATCGTTTGTTGCACAAATCTACAAGAGGCCTTACTTTGGCAAATTAATCTGTTGTATCAATTTTACTATGTAGCATTGGTTCGCGATTTTGCTAAATGTTGCCAGATTTGCTATAACTAATGTAATGGAAAAAATAATAAGAAATCGTTGATAATTAACACATTCCTTTTTCGGTATAATTTTTATAGTTACTTCAAAATACGTCAATTTTTGGAGCTTAGCGAAAATACTTTTAAAACACGAAAGGGTAACAAAAAACAAGTATCCTTCAAATTGTTTTCTTAAACGATATTAAACTAAAGTACAAAATAAAGAAATGTTAAAGTTTTTCTATGCGAAAGTTTTTATATTTGAACAAAGTACTGGTAAGTGAAATTACCGGTTGGGCAATAATGGGTTAAAAGCTTTTCAAAACTTGATATATTTATATAATGACCACTTGAAAGTGTTCTTAAAATAATGGAAAAATTTTTTATTAACCTAATTAAAGTTCCACTTTAGAAAAAAAGCGCCTTGCAGTATTGCCATTATTCGTTGTGCCATACCCATAACATTCGGTCGCCCTCTGCCACTTGTATTTGCTTCCTAATATAGTATAACACCATTTAGTTTTATTGCAAAACCAAAACTTTAGACGGCAACTTACATTACAAATGAATTCACTAAATAATTCGCTACCTAGTCAGTCACTCAACTCACTTTCAAATCTATCTCTCATGCGATGATATTTAGACCAATTGTTAGAAAATTTTAAAAGAGTAAGCCTTATTTGCTGTTGTTCCCTTTCTAATAATACTCGTTTAAAATGATTTTCTACAAAATCTTTAACATGACGCATAACATCGCATGGTCTGTTTTGCTTTATCTCTAGCCACAGTTGAAAAATAGTACGAATCCGCAACGAGGTTGACACTAAAAAACAATCACAAAAAGATTTCGGTCAATATCGGGCAGCTGAACTTTAAATATATGTAAATACATACTTGCAGCTACAAAATACAAAAAAAAAATAGGAAAAGTGTTATTTCTGCTTTCTTTTAAATTCTCTACGAAAGTTCACGGTTGCTGAAAAATCTGGACAATGCCTCACTACCAAGAATGATGAAATAAAGATTACGCCAACAAGCTAAAATAAAATTACTTTTCTGCGCATGATGGAACTCTGACGTCACTCAACATGTATTCTGATTGGCTAATAAAACTCAGCTGAAGAACTATTATGTTATTGAAAAAACAGGACAGTGGGGCAAATTCAGTTTGATAATAAACAATTTCAAAGAACTATTTTGCAAAATATCACCCATAACTTCCTTTGAGCTTCATCTCTTGGAAAACTATATAATGACACAGCTTTATGAAAACAAAAAAATTTTGATAGCAATATTACATTGTAACACAATTAATTTCTCACTTGTTTTTTTGCTGTTACTTTGTTTGCAATTGCCCACTGCGCATTTCATGCTTGCTCTTTTTGTTCTCTTTTCACTTCTATTTGTGTTTTTTGTTTACAGCTTATGAGCTTTATAAAGCAAGTTTTTTACACTTATTTATTATTTAATAATTATTTAAATATATTTATTATAAAATTCAACACAAAACTTTAACTTTGATAAAATCGATTTCATTTGCTTGTTTGAGATCTCTCTGAGTAAATTGTGTGAAGAGTTGCCAAATGTAGTATAAAATATAAATTTTGTACGAGAAAGTATTAGTTTTGCATATAATAAACATTTGGCAATCTCTTCCAGGGGATGCAAACGTCATCAAACGGTAAATCATGCGCAAGGCGTAATCTTTATTTAATCATTCTTGCTCACTACTATCTTTTTTCTAACGGTATCTGACATATGATCAATATTTGTAAACAAAAACAGTGTTGTAATTATAACTAGAAGCATCACTTACCATCCTGTTGCAAATTTTTGTAGCCGTTACATTCAAATACTTAAAATCTTACTATTATAAATGAACATAAAATTTGGGATTTTCCCATAAATTTCGTAAGATGTACACAAACCTTAATTTTGAACCACTATAACTTTAAAATTTTTACACATTTTAAGAAGATATTTTTGATATCATCTAACCAGAGTGTTTTAAAAAATAAAGTTAAAAAAAAAACGTTAAAATTCTAACATTGACTTTAACCATTTTTGGCCACCCTCGTGACACAGTGCGACGTTGGGTGACGATGGTCGAAATAGTTGACTACAAAATGAAAAATTTTTCCTGTGTTCAACCCCAGTTTCAGATACATAAAATCATCTTGCGTTTTTTGATATGTGGTGCATTTGTGTTTAACTATGTGTCAGTTGTTGTCGCAATGTGTCAGCGGCGAAGTTACTGGTCACTGAACAGTAACGGCTTCAGCTGGTATCCAATCCACAGGCGGTCACATCAGACGGCCCTCCTTCGTCGGTATTGTGTAGCACCGGCGAAGTAAAATAATTACTAAAAGAAAATGGCTACTAAAAACGAAGCTTTAAATATTTAATACGCGTCCTTGACATCAGAGACGCTACAACACTGCTGTAAAAACAAATAACGCGCAAAAAAAAGCAGTGTTGTAAGGTAGTGAAGCTTCACCTCCTATCATTTCTCCTACAATACCTGATAGTAGGTTTCCTGTAACAAAAGTTAATAGTCAATTAAATTTATATCCTCAATTTTAGCAAATAATTCACGCTTATCATTCACGCTAATCATCTTTTCTTTAAGATAAATGAATAAATTTCAAAAAGTACGTGTTAAAATGTTATTTATTATAACAGAAGCAAAAAACTGTTTCTGGTGCATGTTGGGCATAAAGTTTATTTCCTGTAATTAACTTGCTTCGTACATCAGTCAGTCTTATTTGAAGGAAATACTTAAATTCTTGATTTAATTCATTGAAGGTAGAAAAATATATGCCAGCAATAAAATAGTACATGATTTTTAGTTAATTATTTGTTATGCCTTGTGGTCAAATGAATTATGTCGAATTTTCGTGCTGGCACTTTTCCTTAAGAAAACCACGCCCCTAGCTTTAGTTTTGCCATCAAATGTTGTTTATTTCACAATTAAACCAAAAAAACAAACATTCTGTCTTCTTGCCTTTTTGCAAATTTCCTTGCTAATTAATTTTTAATTATTTTTTTTTTTTGTGATGCAATATTTTTCTAATGTGTTTCTAATACTTTGTGCGTAAATAAGGGCTTTTGAAAATTATATGAGATCAAGATTTCAGATTTTTTCATTTCAACTTCCTTTCTTTTCATGCACTAAACTCGAAAAAAATATTAAAAATGTAATTAAAGCCAGTCAATCGATTGTATGCTTGAACAGGCGTTTAAATTTAATTGAATGATTTGATTGATATTGTTCAATTTGCTGTACTTGGAGCTTAAAAAGGATATGACTACGTTGCAATAAGTGAGTCATGTGTAGTTGAGAATAATATAATTAGAAAGCAGAGAAGCCAACTTAATGTTTCTTTCTTAAATTTAAATTCTTTTTTATAACAAAAAAAAAAAAAACCGAAAAAACTTCGAAATGATTTTGAAGATTTATTTATTGTAACTAAAAATTAAATGCCTACTATGACTGATTGTAGTTAATCTGGTAATCGTAATAGACGCCACCATTAGAACGATTCGCACCAAATTTTCTCCACATGCTTAAACGTGTATTTTAGAGAAATTTCATCTCAAAGAGCTTACCAAAATATTGTGAGGCTTTTGACGAGAATTTCATGAGAGTCGTGTACATGTAACTGAAAATTTTTTAAGTTTGACCTGCGTTTAAATTTAGAATTCGCTTAATTTATAGTATCTGGCCAGTCTCAACGATTTGTGGAACTCTTGGGCTGAGTGACAATGAAATGGCGGACTCTCTGGCAAAACTGGTGTCAAAGTAGTCCATAATTAACTCTTAACAATTCTATGGACGTACAAAACATCACAAGGAATGAAATTCTTAGAAACTGGAAGGAAAGGGAATTCCTGCTCCCACTGGCAGGATTGTGCCATCCAACGCCAGGGCAAACGCTTCCTAATCCCTAACATGGCAAATAGGCTACTTTCCCTGACTAGGGCGGACTTATGCCCTTTTGACTAAGTACTTTACAGCCCATTGTGGCCTGAGGTACTGCTTTGACAAAATTTGTCCGTCAATTTTGTGCAAGTAACGCTAGATGCTTTGAACACGTTCTTTGCGATTGTCCTGCACTCGGCAGACAGAGGTTTCTAAATCTGGCTGGCATACAAATTTAAATTGTCAGTAAAAGAATTTGAGTTCTTTGGTATTTTGTTGATCGAAACATTTCCTACATAAATATTCGCAACGTAGTTTAAGTATTTTTTTAAGTGCACACAGAAAAAATTATCGAAACTTCGAAGTGGTGAATTTCGTTTTTACATCGCACAAAGCTTTTCAATTCAATTAAATTTTCTGCTCAATAAATTTAAGTTTCTTTTGCTATGATTAAAATTGCCTTTGTAGTCGCAATGCTAACAAATCAAAACCATAAGTACTTTGCCCAAATTTTCAATAGCCCTAAAAAACTTTAATTACTAAAAGAACAAAAGAAAAAAAGAAAAAGTTAAAATTTTTCTGGTCTTTCAATTATACAACACCATGAGCACAGCAAAATATGTCAAGCCAAATAATAACAAGAGACGAAGAAAAAAATGTTATTAATAAACAAACTAGTGAACTTACCTGTACAATGGTATGCCGGCGTTATCACGAAACCATAAGACCATATAAACATCGTCCAATGGTGCGGATATGGGACATGGTAGTGACACTGATTTACCCTCCACAGCTTCAATATCTTTCGTTTTCACTGCTGACACAAGCACAAACAACAATAACAACAACAACAGTCGACAATTTAGCCAGCAGCATGATGGGGGTGATGGAATGACAATAATAACAATGTTAACGGCCAGCGGCATGAAAGGCAAAATAATGGCGAACGATAATAGTCATGTTAGCATCAGCAATATCACATCGTGTTTTTAATACGAAAATACCAGCAGGTGTAGTAAACAAAACAGCAACAGGATATAACAGGTTATTGTTAAGTTTGTGATAGGAGAGAGAGGCAGAGACAAAATACACACGCATTATTTATATTATTGTCATTTAGTTTTTTTATTAACGACGGAGTATTGTCCATAGAAAAGAAAGCCAGCAATTTTATGCGAATTATTATCGCCAGCATCAGCAGTATCAGCATTGATGACGATGGCCATGTGGAAAACGACAGCATATTGGCATAAGCAAAATGTTGTTGTATTGTTTGGATTTATCAGCAGCAGCAGCAGCAGCAGCAAAAAAAAATTAAAAGAAAATATTTTACAATTTATTGATAAAATTAATTAAGGACATTGAAAATAGTTTAAAAGGAAATTACGCATTTAATATTATTGGCAGCAGTTATTGTTGGTTGTTTGTTGTTGTTGTCATTGTTATTGTTGGAAAGCAGCGTGACCAAATCGTGTCAGGGGTTTTTGTTTAAGATGATTTTATTGCATTTAAAGGTTTTATTTATTTCCAAAATTCAGGTTAAGCATACAAACAGCACATGCATATTGAAATTTTTATTTAATAACATTATCCACATTGTTGTTGTTGTTGTTGTTGTTGTTGTTGTTGTATTGCATTGGTATTTGCGGTTTAAGTTGGCGTTCCGTTTGTTGTTATTGTTGTTGTTAACGCCGTTTGTTTCATTATAATTATTTTGTTTTATTTTGTTGTTTTTTCAATATTTTTTGTTTTATTTGTTTTCGGTTTATTTTCCGACCATTGTTTACATTGTATTAATTGTCCACATTTATTAATAAACATACAGCACACAAGCACAAGGCCGCCAAAGGATATTGAATACACATAAATACATATTAATAAATTCATAACCGCACACACACACACACAGACACACACACACAAATGGTAGGTTTTGTTGTTTTGTAGTTGCGGTTTTTTGCATTGAATATAGTTGTTTAGTATTTTATCGTTACCGTATGCCAGTATTTGCGCAGATATTAAACATTAAAAGCATTTCCGTTGCGGTCAGAAAAGTACATTTGGTGAAAAATCCAGAGGGAAACCATGAAACGAGACGAAAAAAAAATATATATATATAGACATTAAATATTTGGCTTAAAAAGTTATTAACAAAACATGAAATAGCTCAAAACAAATTTAGTGATCGTAAGAAAAAATATAAAAACATTTTTATAAAATACACATATTGGCCATAAATATTATTATGGCACGATTATGGATATGAAGTGAGGAATTTAAGTTGTGCTGGCAGTTGAGAACACCAAATTTATAGTGGCCACAAAAACTCTAAAAAGCGATTGAAATGTACAATTCTCAGTTGCCCGTTGCCATCCGTAATACCATACACTCGGCAACTGGCTACTGGTAATCGAGCCATAATTCAAATGACTAATGAAAATGTCATTTAATCAAATGATCAAAATAAGTTAGATAATATATGTATGCATTAGGGGGATAACCAAATTTTGGCCAAAGCACTACGCGATAGCGAATAATTTTTTGGGTCGTTTGAAAATAAATATCTCACCAACAAAAGCGATTTTTGAAAATCCCTAAAGAAAAAAATTTTAAATATTTTCTTAATATATTAACTGAATTTATTTTGGGAATATCTCTTTATATATGATTCTAATTTTAAAAAATTTAAATTTAAAAATTGAGTTTACTTTTGTAAAAAATACTCTATGATAATATCATAAAGTATGTAATAATAAATTTTACATAAATTGTTAAAGGGAAAAGCACAATTTTAAAATTAGAATCATATACAGTACGAGCTCGGTATGCGCAACCGAAAGGAAATCGGGGTTGTTGCTTTTACCGAAAAGTTGCAATAACCGACCACTAAAAATTTAATATAAAAACACACCATTATTTAACTGAAATTCATTCATTTTTATTACTTTAACATAAATTAAGCATAAAATTAATGTTTTATACATAAGTACATACTTAAATAAAAAGCAAAACAAAAAATAAAAATGAACTTCATATTTTATACGTTTATATATGAATGTATGTGAGTTCTATTATAAATAGAACTTAGTTTGAGGAAAAGAATGTTGAAATTTTGGTTTGAGTTTTAGACTTTTTAACCTTTTGGGAAATCGCAGCTTCCTTAATTTCTTGAAGAGCAATTAATTTTTCATAAGGAATATCATTTTCTGTTGCCCACTCCATACAAATGTCAAGGGCTTTAATGGCATCATCTAATTTAACTTTTTGTGTTTTTTCAATTTGTACATTCTCTGCAATTTCTTCGTCTGAAAGATCTATAGCTTCGGGCTCATCTGTATAATCTTCTCTGATCCATTCACCGATTTCACCATCTGTCAAGTTCATATCCGGTAAAATATCCTGTAACAAATTCGAAATACATGGTGTAATTGAAGTCAGTTCGTATCGCAAGCTCTTTTTTTTTGATTCTGCTGACTGTGGACTTGTTAACTTTGTAATCAATACAAATCTTTTTAACAGATTCACCATTTTGCAATTTGCTCAAAATTTCTAATTTTTGTTTAATTGTTAACTTAATCACTTTTTTTTACTACTCCCATATTTTTTAAATGATGTGTACTTAACAATGATCTTCACTTAACTCATGTAAAACTTTAAACGTGCAACGCATTGCAAAGATTGAGATTATGAAAACTGTTTAAGCGCCGCTCCTGCGTGAGCACAAAAAAGTAAAGAGCATAAAATAAATTAAAAAAAAGTACCAACACTGACATGTGGAAAACATTTTTAAGAAGGGTTCTTTGCTGATATCTTAAGTACTTGTTAAAACTACGTTTCTGAAGAAATAAATTCAGAGAGAAAAACGCTTTAAATTTAATAAAACAGAAAAAGTTGCACTTATCGAGACTGTTTTTTGAAAAAAGTTGCACTTATAAAGACTGTAATGTAAAAAAATTGCCCGTTGCGCTAATCGGGGTGTTGCGATAATCGGGGTGTTGCGATAATCGGTGGTTGCACAAATCGAGCTCGCACTGTATTTTATTAATAAATGAAAAAAGAGCTAAAAAGTTTCTTAATTATTAAAGGACATGAATTTCAAATTTAATGTGCGTGTTGTTATGCAGAATGGGTAAATATCCTGTACCACTTTAAAGGCACGTTCTGCTTTGGAATTACTGAATCTTTTTTTTTTTTTTTTTTATCTGTGACCAGCACTCAGGAGATGACTCCTACACATGCAAAGCATTGTGCTGGGAACTATAGGAAAGGGCTAGTAGGAGAAATGACAGGAGGTGAAGACTAATTAATTATTTTACAGCTCTGCTTTCGCACGTTCTTTGTTTATACTCGTAGCAGTGCTGAAGCTTCGGTTTAGTAGCCATTTTTTACTATTATTTTCCTTCGCCGGTGCTACACAATACCGACGAAGAAGGGCGTTCTGACGTGATTGTGGATTGCTATCAGCTGCAGCCGGATTGTTCAGTGACCAGTGACTATGCCTTCGCCACTGAAACCTTCCGACAACAACTGACACACAAGGACACACTAAAGCACATCAGAATAATGCGAGATGTTTATTTTTATTTTAAAATTTTAGTCTGAAACTGGGTGTTGAATCCAGGTCTGTTTTTGGTTTAGTAGTGAACGTGCAGTTTTTTTTTCTGTGATTAAAATTGTGTTATAAAAATGTCGTGGAAAATTCAATTGCATGAAAAGGCAGGTGTAGTAAGTCTTATTTTATTTCTTCTTGTAATTCTAATTACACTTTTACTTTAATTAACTTATTTTTTTATGCAATTTTTTTTCCTCTTTGCCTAAAACTATGCAATATAAAGCAAAATTTAATAAATATTCTGCTTTCAAAAATAACAAAGACGTCAAGTTTAAGGCTTTAATATGTTAATTTAATAAGAAACCTTAAAAAGCTAAAAGGGTCTTGTTTAACATTTGCCTTGCTAACAATTCAGAGAAATTAAATTAAAGGTAAAAATTAAATATACGCACACATGCAGATATGTTGTACATACAGATTTATAATGAAAGGTTTCCAGGTCAGGTTTAACATGAACATGAAAAACACTCTAATAGAAATGAATAACATTTATGTTTCTCTGTTCGTCTTTTGTATGCATAAAGTGATAATCCAGCAAATGTTTTCGAGCCAAATAATAAGCCTCGGCAGTAAAAAAGAATTGAACAAACGAATTTTAATAACGGCAAGAATGAATTTTTGCTTTTTTTTCTCTTTTGCAAAAATATGCATGTGGGCATGTGATAAAATTATTTGGTTTGGCAAATATAGATTTATGGAAAAAATGTTTAAATTGGGGTCAACAAAGCAAAAACAAATTGTCATGCAAACAAATTTTTTTGGAATATTTAAAATTTATAGTTAATTTTTGTAAGAAAAAAATCTGCAGGGTTTTACATTATTATTTTAACCGCATTCTGAAAAAAAATTAAATTAAAGCCAAACTGATCGACTGTCAAACTCAATAGCACAATATTAGCATATAAAAAAAAATATTTGTTGGGTTAATCAGGCATCTCGTCCATGCCACATCAAGCATTTGAATGACTTTTTAAATTAATTTGTTCATCCTGTTGTGTTTTGGTGCTGCACAGGAAATAAAAAGCACATTCTCTTTCAACAACTTAATAAAAATGTATACAAAGCCTACAGCAACACTAAATCAGGCAAATTTTCGAGCATATCATTTTTATTTCATGAATTTGTTATGACTGTGATATCAAATATACTTATAGAGGCTTTCATAATCAAAGCAGCTTCCTATTATTTTTTTTTTGTTTTAATTTTTAAAAAAGCACTTTTACTATAACAAAAACGCAACATTATAGAGGGTGGTTAAATTTTAAGGGCCGATGTTGAATGTGCACCACACCTAAATGTCAAGTTTTTTTCTGCATTTCATTTGGCATTTCTCAATTTCAGACTAACTAAATTTGAACCATTAAAAGATACACAATCGAGCAACGTGTTAAAGTTATTCAGGCTTATTATGAAAATGGGCGTTCAAATCCAAATGCATATCGTGCACTTCGTGATTTTTTCGGTCAATTTAATCGTCCCAATGTGCGTACAATCGGAAAAATCGTGCAAAAATTTGAGCAAACCGGGTCTGTAGGAGATGTAAAAACACCAGTGCATGCCCGCACATGCTCGCACTGCAGAAAATATTGCTGCTGTTCGCGATAGTGTGGCTGAAGAGCCGTCCACCTCAACTCGTCGTCGTGCCCAACAATCGCACCTCTCACGCTCGTCGTTGATGAACATTATGCTTCCATTTACACGCTTACAACATACAATTGACTCAAGAACTAAAGCCTCTGGACCATTCCAAACGTCGTCAATGGTCAGAATGGTGGCAAGAAATGGCAACAGTGGATGATAAATTTTCGAAGAAAATCATCTTCAGTGATGAGGCACATTTTCACCTCAATGGATTCGTCAATAAGCAGAATTGCCGCATTTGGGCGAATGATAATCCAAGAGTGATTGTCGGAAAACCGATGCACCCACAAAGAGTGACTGTTTGGTAACCAGAAAAATTCAAAATATATTGATATTTGATATTTTTGAAACATGAAATGCAATTATAAACATGACTGTAGACTAAAGAGCTGTCCAAAATGTATTGAAAGTTTTGCATTCTAAAGCACACTACTTCCAAGTCGTGTATTCCAGTGTAAACATTCTCAACAAAACAAGCATAACAAAACATGACTCTCATTGAAACAAAAGAAGCACCATTCGAAAAGTTTCTCTCTATAGTTTTGTTTGTGCTTGTGAGTTCAAATGAAGCAGCACATCAAAACAAAAACATACAATGAAATAAAAAAAAACGGTAAATTACTCCAAAAGCATCGAGTACACAAGAAGAAACACAAAAAAGCACGTATATAATTTTTTTTCATAATTTCAACTTTCTGATTTTCGTGATTTTTCTAAATTTTAGTAATCGTAAATATATATTGAAATGGATGCATTAAATGTAGGTGAAATTAAAAGTTTTTAAAATTTTTTGCGAAATTTTAAATATTTTTCTTTAAAGAACCTTACAAACGAACCTCAAACCTAATATGAATTGTGATATTTTTATTTTATTTGTATACATTCGATTTTTTATGTTCATAAAAAATGCAAAAGTTTTTTTGCAAGTTTGTCTACGAGTTATTCAAACATGTTTTGAATGTTCCAAAATAGTTTTGATGTTCTACTTCATTTTTCTTCTACTTCAGCGTTGTTTTATTTTCACATTGTTTTGTTGTACTTGTATTCTCTTCTTCAATGTATTGATCGTGGAACAAAAGAAATATTTTTGGAAGTATGTGTTTTGCAATGAGCAAGTAATACATACACACTAATTGCAATTTCATGAAATGCTTGTAAGATATTTTTGTGGTGTTTGTGCCACACTTTACTGTAGACTATGCCACGAACAACGTAATTTGCCTGGTTGTGTACTTTTGTTGCTTCGTGTGTAGCCACCTTACCAAATGCACTGCAGTGAAAAATTGTGGTTTTACATACTCAGATATATATATATATATATACTTTGTGTAATGCACACACATTCACACATATTTATATATTTTATATAAAAATTTACTATTCCCTGTACTGTGAAAATTTAACATCAACTAGAAATATTTATATGCAAATAATATCAAATAAATATTTGTGTTCTGAATTTCTATCCACCAAAGTTTTAATGAGTCGCAAAGCAAAAACAAAAATAAAATATTTCCACAACTTCCCACCGCGAAGTATTCAATAACAGAAATTAATACAATTTATACAAACATGTTTATGATACAAATGATAAGTCATCGGAGCAGTATTTGGCAGAACAATTGAAAGCTTAACGTGAAAAATTCCCACATGAGATTGCATAATATATTCCACAATCGTGTTGTGGGGAGTACTACTGTAATTTACGTTTAAACTTAACGATGGTAAAATATTCCACATACACATTTGAATTATTCCCTCCCCATGTGCAAAATATTATCAAAGGATTTTGCAGTACGTATTTATTTTATAACGTGCCTTAAAATACATCGATGACAAAACAAGAGCCTTTTTTTGTGTGAAGTTCCTGCTGCTTTCCCGAAATATAAAATAATATTTATTCATAACAACTTATATATAGAAATATAAAAAATAAGGATTAAAAATATATTTATTCATTTTACGTTTTACAAAGTAAATTTTAAAAAATATAACTGCCCGGAAATAAACGGTGCAACGAGGACAAGACTAGCCGTCGTATTCGTAAAAATATTTTGTATTTATAGAAATTTGTCTAATAAAACTTTTCTAAATTAAAAACAATTTTTATGAATACGGCAGTACAAGCATGTTCTATCGATAAATTAATAATTGTTTTTGTAACTGACTTATTCATTCCTATAAAACATGAGATATTTTACTATCATCTCAGTTATTTTTCATACAGATTTTTGTGTTCGACTGTTCTAGAAAAAGCCGTGTAGCGGACAACGCTGATTTGAGCAATCAAAAAGTGGATAAATTGAACAACATATCTTCCCTTTAGCTTAAATTTTTAAGGGTGCAAGATACAGTAGATAGGGTGCAACGAATGAAGACAAGATGCAAAATATCAGACAGTCATGCAGTATTTACGGCTTTGATTCTTAATTATTTTCCTGCAGAGTACTCAACAGCCTGGCATCCATGAACCGCATTTCATTCTTATGTATATCAGTATATGTAGCTTATGACGGTAATGGGGAAAATGGTAGCAGAACTGAAGTTCATTGGACCCACACGCATTTTTGGAAGCAGTGTAAACAATTCAGAAAAAAAGTGATGAAGGGCTGGGTCACAAACCCGGTGGAGGCATTCAGACACTTTTCAAAATTTCTGGATTTTGATGCAAGAAGAGTCAAAATGACTCTTAGATTCGATAAATTTTTCCATTCGGCATAAAGTAAGTTAAATTTTTTCACTCAGTCGATTTCGGTCATTGTTGGAATATTTGCTTTTTGCCAAAATTCAAGAGTAGAAAGTACTGTATTTTTTATGCTTGCCTTCACAGGGAGTTTTTGCACTCGGGTTTTATAAAAAAAATAATTGAAGAACTTGATTTATATTAGGCAACTTTGCGCCTTCCAGTTCACTTTCGCATTTCCCCACCCAAAAATATATCATTATCGGATCGTAGTTTCTTAGATGAGCTTGCCATTATAACTGTTTATTGTTTTATTTTATTTAATTTGTCTTGACTTATTATTCACTGCCCACTTGTTTCTCTTATCACTTTTACTTTAAAACTGCAGAATTTTCACTAATTTAATATATGTACATCAAATATTAAAACTTCTTAATAATTAACAACAACAACGTATTTAATCCGAAGATCGTATTTACGCACTAAAGCAACAGAAGTATCAAGTAATGTTCAACAGTTTAATGTTTTTTTTATTCACAAAATTTCATTTCAATAAACATCAATACACCGTTAGGTCACTTGTCTTGTTGTCGCTAATAGCACAAAATTTTTAGATCAATGTGTGATCAATGGGTAATGTAATAAAAGTTTGGGCTCAACCCGGAGGTACTCGGAACTAACAAAAAAAAAATTTTAAATATGCATAATTATTTTTATTTCAAAAAAATTATTATTATTATTTTCAAAAAATGTCCACTATGGCCACTCTAGTATACAAACGCTGCTCTTGCGGCTGCTCTTCACCGGACGCGGGCATTTTCTATTTATTCCCCCGTATTCATATTTTTTTTTTTTTTTTTTAATTTACGAAAAGTTTAAAGAACAAATAAAGAATCAAATGTCAGAATCTAATTTGCTCTTAAAAAAGTAACAAAAATATTTTAGTTCAATTCCATTGTGCATACATACAGTTTGTAAAAAAAATGTTTTCAAAACAAAATTTTTTTAGTAATTTAAATTTAAATAAATATTTACAACAACAATATCATTATATTTGTGAATTTTTTTTTTACAACTGTTGTTTTGTATGTTGTCGACAAGCAGGCGTCGAAACTTTGACAAATTTATGAACATATTGCAACAACAACGCTACAAAATAATTTTGCATACTTTAAGCAGTGTAAAAAAAATGTTTTAAAAAAATTTTTTTTTTTTTTACACAATATATATTATTTATTGAATCTTCAAAATCAATTGAACTAACAATAAGTATTCAAATCTTAAGAACTAATTGCTAATTATTATTAAGTACAGCCTAGCTGTACAAAATTATTTATTGCTCGTATAGTTTTAATTCCGCGTCTACTACGTTCGGGCTAGGGAAAGAGTATCCCTTCTTTTCAGTCGAATGAACGAAAAATGCAAAGACAAGAAAGAACCGTTCGTTTTTTGCATATGTATTGCGTATAATAGTTTTAATCGGACGCTAAGAGTAGCAGTTGTCTTTTATTCATTAATTTAAGCTCATAGAATAAACAAATGATTACCCAATTATATATAAACTATGCCAGGAAAGCGACTGAACAAAGCCATTACCCAACTGGTGTATTTTAATTACTTTAAAGGAAAATCTCACAGAGAAATTGCTAAAATGTTCTTTCTTAACCTAAGGACGGTATATAATGTTATTAACCGTGCTGAAAAAGAAGGTAGACTGGAACCAAAAGAAACACCAGGCAGACCAAAAAAAGTAATTCGGCGAATTGAAAAGAAAATTTTGAAAATGATTGATGAGAATCCACATTTCAGTACTATAGGAATTGCACTTAGCATCAGTAATGAATGTGGAGTAACTATCCCTCTCAGACTGTTAGAAATGTGCTACAAAACCATAAATACTCTTCAAGAGTTGCGAGGAAAAAACCTTTGCTATCCGCGGTAAACATTGAAAAAAGGTATAAGTTTGCCATTGAACACATTTCTTTTCCTCCGGAGCACTGGGATGATGTTATTTTTTCTGACGAAACGAAAGTGATGCTTTACTACAATGATGGACCTCAAAAAGTTTCGCGAAAACCCCTGACGGCTTTAGAAAATAAAAATATAATACCCACTGTAAAGTTCGGTAAACTATCCGTTATGGTGTGGGGTTGTATTTCGAGCAAGGGTGTTCGCGAAATAAGAATATTAGTGGATATAATGACCAAGGAAGTCTATCTAAACATTTTAAAAAAGGAATTGAGTACAAGTGCTCGGAAATTCGGTTTTGTTGACCCAGAAAAACTCAAGTATAAATTTTAGCAGGATAATGACCCGAAGCATAAGGCATATATTTGTAGATCCTGGTTGTTATATAATTGTACAAAAGTGATCGATAGCCCAGCACAAAGCCCAGACTTAAAGCCTATAGAAAATTCATGGGTCCACCCAAAGAAAAAAGTCGGAAAAAGATCACCAAAAAACAAATAACATTTATTAAAGAAGAATGGGAAAAAATACCTGAAAATTATGATATATCAAAGCTTATCCATTCAATGTCTAGACGCTTAGAAGTTGTAATTAAAGCTAAAGGAGGGCACACCAACTATTATCACCCTCAAATCTTTTTTTTACCATTTGGAATAAATTTAATAGAATTTAACACAATTTTGAAAACATTTATTTTACAGCGTAGAAACTGGAAGTATTTTTTAAGTTACGATTATTATTTTGTTATTTAAATTAATTTTGTTTTTTTTTTGTGCAAAGTGTTTATAAACATCTTCAATTGAATACATGAAGAAAAAAATTTAATAAAAGTTATATAATTTACTTGCAAATAAGAGTTTCTCTTAAACTTTTTAATTTGTTTAAGTGTTGAAAAGATTTTTTTTACAAACTGTATGTCGCATCACATACTCAATGACTGTTCGCAGCTGGTAGTAACAAACAAAAATATTTGATAACATTCCGTAATATTATTGTGTTAAATATAACGATTGCTGATTCAAGAATTGCTGACTTGTTAAATTATAAAATTATATGAAGTGTGTTATTGACTGAATGTACAGTGTAACAAATTTTAAAAATTTTTTGCAAAAACAATTTCATCTATATCGCAATGAAGAAGAATCCAATTTGGATATTTCTGGTCCCAGATTTAAAAACAAAAGAAAAAAAATTAAAAGTCCCATATTTTAGCCACTCCTCTACAAAAAATTCCATTTGCCAAGCAAGTAATATCACTTGTATCTGCGTTGTTGCCCACTGTATTCCTTTCTCATGATTACAAACAAGCAAGCAACCATTATCTTGTGGTTTTTGTTTGTATTTTAATTGAAGTTGATATTTTCTGTTGGCACGCAGTTGTAAGTTTTAATCATTTAAAACGAAATCATATACAAGAGAGCTATTTAAATGTAACTTTCACTTAAATATTCTTAAATTGATATATAAATGAATTTCAGAGAAACTCACTCTCATAAAAAAATAATCATTTGAGTGGGTGGGTTGGTTATACTCCGCATTGTCATGCATTTATAACCTTCTTTATACATATTCTTATTTATATAACAATTGCTGTCACAATGTTATTCTTATTTATGGATTTCATAATAATTTGGGTGAAAATAGTAGAACACAGTAGAATACAGAAACATCCACTATTGAGAACAACACCCACTATTGAGAACAACACCCACACATAAACATTTATTATACTTGTGTTACACAGATAAATGTTTATGTTACACTTATAAATTTTGAAATGTGAAATGACACGTAGAAATTTTATTAAAGTATCATATCCTTTTCTTCTTATTGCTGTTGTTTGTTATTTGCTGTGGTTGTTGCTGCTGATGTTGTTGATATTAATATTACTTTTATACTGAGAGCTTTTGAGTAAATTTTGTTTGGAGGAAACTTTTTTGTGGAAAATTTGATTTCTGAAAAGGTATTGCGGTAATTTATTTCCCTTTGAAAATAAATGCGAGAGTTGTGAAGTAGAAAATACAACTTGTAGCAATATAAGGTGATTTATTGAGGGTCATACTTTTCAAATATGCAAAATACTTATTTTTGTAAACGATAAATTTTAGCGAATATAAGTGAATACTATGTCACAGAAGAGCCATTAGAGTGTAACATAGTGCTATGGGTGTGCTTTAAGTGTCTACAAATAACGTACCTAACGATTGCATTAGTGAATTGAAATCACTGCCTTAGTAATATACAGCACACAAAGCAATTATCCCAAAAATTATTAGTGATATTATTATCAGCAGAAGTAACGCTTAAGATCTGTTAATATCGCACGTTACATACTGGAACATCGTTAAGTAGCCACAAATGAGAAATCAAATATTTTGATGATGAATAATGTAAATTATATTTTTCTTCGACTAGTGTTCAGTGGAGAAGCACTACGTATGCAATGCATTCCAGCGGAATTAATGGAGAAGTGATGCGAACAGAGTTTAGTTCTTGTACAACTCTGCAGTCGCTCGTTTTGTAAATGTCTAAAACAGAGCTGCCTCGTTTCTTACGTTATGTTGACGCCTTAATTTTGGGCGACAGTAGAAAGACTTAATTTACCTCACAGCCGTTTTATATTGCCATGCCAACATAGAAAAAAATTAAATCTGAAAACTGCCTATTCAATTATTTCGTTTTCTAAGTTTAACTAGCACAGGAAATTGTGAATTCAATTATTAAAGTTGTCTTGAAAAATTTTACCACCACGTATAAATAATTTGTATTGCTTTTATTTTGGATCATGAAATTGATTGATTAATTTAGTAATTGGAATGAGTTATATTATTCGATTAAACAAATGATTGTAAGTGTATGGTAGTTAATTTCTTCAGTGAACGAACACGGTCCCTGTTGGCATAGACATATCAGAACAATTTTTAGCTGGGCGAGGAAATGACTTTTCTGTCTGTCGAGTCAACTCAGCCCAACATCAGGCCCAACTCTTGGGGAACATACCGTTCTATTCAAGTCCAAATCCAAATAAAATGTTTCAGCAATCACGTGACAAATATCAACAACTTGGAGATCGAAATCAAAAAAAAAAAAAAAAAACACCAAGTTGATACAAATGAAATAAAATTTCGTTGATATTTTTTTTAGTTTATCGTAGGAAAATTCACCCTGAATTGCGAATTTACACTTCTACCGTAGAAACTTATATGCGCTCATAACATTCAGCATCGTAAAAGGTACCAACTTAAATTTAAAAATTTTACAAATTGTAACTGAAGCCTTTTGTTAGGTTAGCTTAAGTTCAGTTGTTCTATCGTATCGTATCTATAATGGGATGTGTTCTAATGAAATCTGGGAACTTGTTCCCGAAACCCGGGCATTTGCGCGCACGACGCGTTCATCATTAAGAGCGCATCCATTTGTGGTCTATTTGGCGGCGACTCGCACTACGCATTACAGAGAAAATTCAGGTGTTTCCTGTCACTTTTAACGTGGGAAAATTCAAATCAAATGTGTCAATAAATACTACTCCATCTATCCTCCTTCCCACAACCTAATTTCCTAGTTCCAGCACAATGCAAGGCATGTGTAGGGGTCATCCCCTGAGTGCCGGGCCAAGAAAAAAAAAAAAGTCGACTAGTACGGGTCAAATCAAGTAGCACCGTTGTTGCCTTTTTGTTAGCAGTGTGAAAACCGAAGGACGTCACAGCCATCTTGTGCTGTTCAAGCCGCTGAATAACTCTGTATTGTCCAACTCTGAGAACTGTTTGCACTTGTTTTAGATAGACAGCCACTAGCCACAACTGAAAATTCACGGAGGAAGTACGCAACAGTCTCCCTCTCCGAAACGTCCTTATTGCTTCTGCACGGCCATTTAACGAAATGTTCATCTTGCATATCACTGGCCCAATAGGCCGTGCATTAGGCTGTGAGTCTACTAATAGATGATCGGAAAAACTCAGAAGTTGTCGGCTTCTACCTCCATTATAAGGCGGCCACAGATCTCTTGGTATGGTGCAGTTTGGAATAGAACTGATGCCTTACGATATCAAAAACTTGATCAGAAATGAGATCATCATGCTTGCGACTTTATAACTACATAGATCAAATTGATACCCAGGCAAATCCTCATAATAAAGTCTGGCAAAACGTTGCGTAATTAATTTAAAAAGAAGTCAGGCCGCGGCTTTCGTTCCTACACTTGCAGCAAAAACCGCCACGTTCGATGTTGTTTTTTTTTTTTTATATAAAAATCGATAGTTCTCCATCGATTATTCTGCAAAATACTGTATTTTTGAATTGTGCCATTAGGATTTTACGTACGTGCTTACGCTGTGTAAGCAATTTTGGTATATGTACAATTCTGAGTAATTTCGTTTTGGCCCTTTTTTTTTTTTTTTTTTATCTTGGACCAGTGATCAGGGGCTATCCCCTACATATGCAATGCATTGCACTGGAACTAGAGAGAAGGATAGGGAAGAAACAGACAGGTGATGAAAGTGGTAGAAAGATAGAGCTTAATTCTTGCACAACTTTGCAGTTGCGTGTAAATTATAAAGCAAAGTTGCGGCGTCTCTGATGTTTTTTTTTTTTTTTTTGACGCATTATTTTTAAGCTAATTGAGCCATTTTATTTATTATTTTACTTCGCCGA
This sequence comes from Dexiosoma caninum, assembly GCA_963924685.1. Classification (NCBI taxonomy): domain Eukaryota; kingdom Metazoa; phylum Arthropoda; class Insecta; order Diptera; family Tachinidae; genus Dexiosoma; species Dexiosoma caninum. The sequence continues at coordinate 14,972,329 of OZ004727.1, forward strand.
CGTTTTATTGCTCAAATACCGACGAAGGAGAGTGCTGTAGCACAGAAAACTCAGAAAAAAACTTTTTTCTGATTTGACCCGGCTGGGATTCGAACCTGGGTCTTTCTGGTTGCAGAGCCAACACGCTGACTACTCGCCATCAGCACCCCCATGACTCGATATATATGAATACGAAATACGAAATACGAAATAAGAAATGACTGCTATGAAACGTATACTTTCTGCGGTCGCTGGCTTCTCGAACATAAATAATTTAAAGAATTTATAATTGATATCAGTGGAATCCCTCATGTCATGACACTAAAAAGAGCGCAAAAATACGAAAGTACAATGGGGAATATCCTCTCAAGCAAAATGGCAACTGCAAACTAAAACATTGTATGAACAATAGTCTTCTCCCAAAGGGAGTTATCAATAATGGGAGATTATACTGCTGTCCACTTAACCTTCGTTGTATCAAGTGGAGTTATGTTAACCCCTCTGAATTCAAAACTATTTTTTTATGTATTATAAATAACTTTTTATTGCGTGATTTGTTCAGTAGCTGCAGCTAAAGATTTCTATCATTTATATTATATTTATTTATATCAACTTGAATAATTGGAGTAATTATTTTATTCTTAGTAATAGGAACTGCTTTTATAGGATATGTTTTACCATGTGGACAAATATCTTTTTGAGGAGCTACAGTTATTACTAATTTATTATCAGCTATTCCATATTTAGGAATTGATTTAGTTCAATGATTATGAGTATCTCTAGTACAATAAAACTATTGGGTTTGACACAACCATTCCCAAATGGCCTCCAATATATTTAATGGGCGAATTTCTAGTCGGTTGTAGATTGCATAAATCATTTACATACATATACAGTGAGATCTCGATTATTCGTAAATCGATTAACTGGCAACATCAATTATCCGGGCATGAAATAGCATAGCTTTATGTATAGAGATAAATTTTTTTTTGCATTTATTGACCGTGATCACTTTTATTGAGAGCTTCGAACCGCAATTTAATTTGTTTCGGTTTTCGGTTTAGTTCTTGAACTTTTACCGTTTTGGGTTACGTCCATATGTTTATGCAAGAACTGCCAAAAAATTATTTTGTTTGTATATTTCGTTGTTGACAGGTATTTTTGGCAGTTCTTGTAATAATTCATTTAACCTTCCTTATTTACTTAGGATTAGTCGGAAAGTAATAAACGGATATTCCATGTCACAGCGTCGATTGCAGACGTGTTTAAAAACTCTTTGGGCATACTGTACGCCAAACAGCTACAAAGTGACTCTGCAACCGCGCTCGAGAAATATGTAAGTGAATTCATTTTATGTTTTTATTGTTAACACGTATCTTATAGAGTATTCTAATTATAATTGTTTTTAAAGGGCGTTCGAAATATTTTTTTTATTTCTTTGGAAATTTTTATAGAAGTTTTATTTTTTTATTTCTCTCTCTCAATTTTTAATAAAATTGTTAAAAGTAACAATTTCTTATTTCATTTCATAGTATATTAATTTCAGTTATGCTAAAAAATTAGTTTACAAACTCATCAAAAACAACCAAAATGCATATGGGTGATAAATTTACCCACGTTGTGTAGCTGGGGATTTTTTTGCTTTCCTTTTGTACACGAACGGTTAAGCAACAAAGCCGCAAGATTTGTATTACTTTGTCAGGAGATGAAATTAATACGCTGCTGCAAAGTAATTTTCTGTAAAATATTGTCAAAAACCGCTCTCTATGGGTTTTGTATGTCAATTTCAAGAGTTAATACATCCATGAGGCAAACGTCGCAAATAGAAATGTTGCAGAAACAAATTATTACCATAAAACAGATAATATGACACCTCATTTCCCGTCAAGCCTTATTAGCATATCACAAAATTTTCTAACATTCAAAATTAAAAGCAATTTTAATAAAAAAAACAAAAGGAAAAAACAAAATCAAACATAACCCTCTACAGATTTTTCATTGTTCTCAATCCCTGTGTAGTAATGAAATTTTCGTCAATTGATGTCAAAGGAAACCTTTGTGTTTCACTGGAGGTGAGAGAGTCATTAATTTATTAAAATTGCTCGACATCTTTAAGGAAGTTGTTGCCGGTTGAGTTAAAGAATTTATTTCAGAGATTGTTGCTGTCATCACTATCCATACACACACACACTCTAATACCTATTTACACCATGTACATATATAAAAAAATTGGTTGGTGGTTGGTAAATGAAAGCAAAAAAAAAATGGATGAATATTGGGTGGGTTAAAACACAATCTAAAGAAAATTGCGAAGAAAAGAACTTTTGCTCTCATCCAATGTAATTGTTTCGTTCGTTAAGAGAAGTTTTTATTTTTTGACTTTTATTTAGAATACCAAATGAAAAAATAAATAAATTTATATATGCAAATCGTATATTCGAACAAAGTAAAATAATGAAACCAAAATTAAAAGGAAAACCAAAAAAACAAAAAAAAAAAATACGGAAAAACATAAAAGCATAAAAACAAAAACGCTTCACAGTTTCAGAGATTGTATGTGTTTATTTAAATAAATTAATCCCTTGGGCGCTATAGCTTTTGTAAAGTAGTACGTACTATGTATTGTATATATGTATGTATGTATTTCCCTAAATTCATATGAATGTCACCAGCACCGCACGTACAATTTCACAGTTAGGGAAACTCCCTCATTATCCTACATTCATGATTTCATTTGTTTTAAAATTTAGATATAAACACCCACTTACAGTTATCAAGAAGCATAGACACATACCTGCATATACATATGTACATATATTTTTGCATACGTATATGTATATGTTTTTTTTTTAAATATTTGCATAATTTTAATCAAATTTAGAAGTGTTGCTGTTACAAAAATTTTTATATTTTTCTCTCTAATTTTTTTTCGCTCTTCTATGGGCAATAAAAAAAATATTTCTTATAATAAATATTTGGAATTTATTCTTTTCGACAATGTTGTTCATTCATTGAAATGATGCGTTTACACTGAAGTTGTTAATTTTTAGAATTTATATTAAAAATAGAAAAATCATCATGGCATTAAATAAATATCAAATTTATTGCTGTCGAAAAAACTTGCTTTTGAATGTCATTTGAATGAAATTTAAAAGCTCAAATATAATTTCATTAAACTTTTTTTATTTCGTACATAAAACAAATATCTTTGTGACATTTAAATTTCTTTTACTGTTTAAAATACACTTTTAGATTTCCAACAGGTGTGAGTAGAACAATTTGTGTTAGAGATCTTAACAAAATTATTTCGTTAAAAGAAGATTTATTTACCATACATTTGCATGCCACCTGAGTATTCCAATGATACTGAATTTTTAAAGGCTAAAGAGGATTTATCTGGCCACTATACGGTAGAGGGCCGAATTGATTGCAGGCATTCGTTGCGTATGAGTAACGGAATGATGATAATGAAAACCAGCGTTACCATATATTTTTTTAAGAAAAACTTTTCTTTTATTTAAAAAAAAACTTTATTTGACAACAAAAAAACTTTTTTTCACAAAAGTGTCCCATTAAGGAAAAAGCACAAAAATGTATATTTTGAATTAATTTTTATTTAAAATGAGATAAACAAAAAACGTTTTTCAACAACAAACTTATTTTGACCAGATCCTGACTTTTTTAGCTTTTGTTGGACCCTCCGATTTACCTGTAGCCTATTCTAAGTTATTTTCTCCACTTGGATTGCTGTTTAAAATTAATATTACCAAAAGCTGAAAATATTCCATTATCTATACCTTTTCTCTTTAACCCTTTAACTCTTTAACTTTGTCGAATTGACGAACATCATATACTCTTTATCATATAACTCTTTTTTATGTGTGTTCATATAACAACAACATTGTCAACAACGTCATTTGATGAGGAAAGCTTTAAGTTTTTGTTGCTTTCAAAATTTAAAAAAAAACACAAAAAAAGTTCAATTTCATACCGCAAAACAATTTTTATTTTATATGTATAATTTTTTTCTCTTTATTTTTTAATAAAAAGATTAAAAAAAATTTTTTGTTAATTTTATTAACAACTAGAATTTACCCGCGACTTCAATCATGTGCAACTTTTCTTTACCATCCGCAAAATATTTCAAACAATATCCAGAAAAAATTATGGACATCGATCCAGCAGTTCTGACATCAAAGTATATACTTCTATTTATATATATACGAGTAGCTGAACATCGTATATTTTGGTTGGACCACCCTCTACATTTCGCAATACTCAAACATTTTTTGAATTCTTTCTAAACATATAAAATTTTTTATTTTATGTAAAATATTTATATAACAAAAAGAATTAGTGGTATTTTTTGACAATAAAAATTTAATACATATTAACAGTATTTTTATTGAATAAAATAAAAAAAAAATTTTATTGTTTTCAAATGAAATTTCATAAAACATTCAATACCCACAATTATTAGAATTTCTCAACTGTTTTTAACAAATTAATTGTTTGAAATCCTTAAATAATTATCAATTAATTTAAATCGTCGACATTATATTAATTAAATAAAAAGAAATAGATAATCTGACGGGTTAAATAGATGCTATTAATGACTTTATATACCTCCCTGATGACACAAAGTATACTGATGACGTGTGTAGTGGCATACAAAATATGTATTCTACTCAACTGATGTTAGAGATTAATTGTTCTTTTTCTCTTATTCTAATCAAAAATGTAATTTCTTCACAATATTGTGATAAATTAACTGTGAACTTGAATACGACAGAAAATTTTCATTAATTTGTAATAACTGTAGTTCGCTTAAATTCTAAATATTGGGAATATAAAAAGAAAAATTTTTTTTTTTACCTGCTCCATGCACTCATGCGATTCATTGTACTGGAACTATACGAAAGGCATAGTAGGAGAATTGATAGCAAGTGAAGCTTCACTATCTTACAACACTGCTTTTTGCACGTTATTTGTTTTTATAGCAGTGTTGTAGCGTCTCTGATGTCAAGGACACGTATTAAATTTTTAAAGTTTTAAATTTTAGTAGCAATTTTTAGGAATTATTTTACTTCGCCGGCGCTACACAATAACGACGAAAGAGGGCGTTCTGATGTGCCTGTGGATTGCATACAGCTGAAGCCGTTACTGTTCAGTGACCAGTGACCAGTGACTATGCCTTCGCCACTGAAACTTACGACAACAACTGACACAAAACCACACAAATGCACAACAGAAAAATTGCGAGATGTTTTTATGAGTCTGAAACTGGGCTTAAAGCCAGGAAAATTTTTCATTTTGTACTCAACGTGCAGACTACTTCCACCATCGCCACCCTCAATTGTTTTTCTTCAATTAAACATTAGCGAATTGTAGTTTTTAATTTTATTAATTCCAGTTAAAATAATATGTGTAAGTATTAATGAATTTAATAATTGAAAACGAATTTTATTGTTCTTCTGTGTAGTTTCTATTTGGCTGCTTAAATATTATGCTGTAACATATAACTACGATTTTGTAATAATATTTATGGTGTCTGCAGCATTAATTTTAGTATATACACACACACACACACACACACACATTCATGCGCCAACATTTAAATTCAAAGCTAAATTATTAACAAAATCCCTGTTTCTTAAATGTTGTATATTTTATATTTATATGTATATCAAATCACTTTTGTGATAACACTTTTACCAAAATTTATACTAATTTCATGTTAAATTTGTCATTCACGCTTATAGATAAACGAACATACTCGCAAGCATCCTTTTAACTTTTACTTTAGTATGCAGTATATCCAAACATGCATTTTCACGTATATGCTTACATATGTAGTATGTAGGTATGTGTGCAGACGAGTACAAAGCTATGCAAACATATTTATTTAAGCATATAAATACTAACATAAATTGTGTGATAAGCTTAACTAAAAATAAATGAATGTCACCATTATCACACATACAAAACTAAACCAAACAATGATATCACTGGCACTACCACACACAGCCAGCAAACGTCATCATTATATTCGTTTCTTACAGTCATTATTATGTTTATGAAATTCCATCAACATAAACAGCAGACAACACAATCATTATGTACATGACAGGGATATAATTTTATTGAAATGTTTGAAATTTTTAAGAATGGAATGGGTGACAATGTTGTGCAATTTTTGCATTAAAAATATTAAGGGAAAATATTTACAAATCGATAGTAGTGTGGGAATATATTTAGTTTTCAGCAATTTTGTGATTTAAAGAAAAAAAATCGCAAAAAAAAATTATTGTTAGAAAAACATGATTTAATACTTTTAAATCTAATAAAACCAGACGGTAATCCTAGACTGCAACATAAGTCAAACTCATCCAAACTTCTCATCAAAACTTGAAAACTCACGATATCAATTCAAATATATTTTTTTATTTTTATTTTTTATTGTGATAAATCCAGTAGTCTCGCTCCTTAGATACTCGTATATGGCTTAAACTCAATTCTACACATATTATTAAAACAACAAAAAAAAAAAAACAAAAAAATAAATAAATAAAATGGAAAATAGTTATAATGCGGGTTGATTTTTGGCGCAGTGGCAAACAATATGCTTCATATGCTGAAATTGATATGCAGACAAATAAAACATAAAAATGTTACTAAAGCTCTAATACAGTACTATGATGATATACATACATATATACATACATTCATACAAACATGCATAAATGTGAAATTCATATATGAAATTTGGAGCATACAAACAACTAAACAATGAGCACATGCAGCCAAACAGAAAGAGGGTTACAGTTATTTAGTTATAACCAGCTGCAGATACTCAGATAAAAAATTGCACGTGTGTGTGCTACCGGCTCTCGATATGTATTTTATACAAACACATACATTTCTTTTACAAAAGAATAACAAAAAAAAAACCCGTACAAATTGTATGTAGAGCAACAACAATTGCCAACAAAAACAACAGCATATCCACAAACCCTACTGATGCAAATATTATTTCGTTAAAATATTTGCATACAACCGTGTATCAAAATATTTTTCATATTCTTTAACATTCCGTGTACGTGAATATATGTATGTAGGTTGTATGCGAGACTGCAAAGATACTGTATCCATTAGATTGGCTTATGGTTTAAATGAACATTAAAAATAAGACGGGTAATACAAAAACTAATTAAAATAAAAATATATAATAATACTTACATACATTCAGAGAGAGTAGGATATAGACAAAAATTATCTAATTTGGAAATTAAAATTGAAATAGCAAATAGAAATAAATATAAAGTTTTAAATAAAACGTGAATTGAAAATAACAATTTTATGCAAATTAAAACTAAAAACTGTTCATAACTTAAATTCAAATTTAAATTAGCCGCCATTTGAACTGTACAGTGTTTGGAAAATTTTATAAATGAAGAAGTGCAGTGAAGTTTCAATTTGCAATAATTCCAAAAGAATTTAACATGAAGTACTCTTTCTGGCTGCAGGATAATGCAATAAAATTTAAACAGTGTTATTTCGTTATTTGGGTGCCCCGGTAGTCTAGTGTGTAGTGTGCTAGTTTATCAATTGGGGTTCAGCAGAGACTCGGGGGTGTATCATTTCAACGCGTGAAGTAACAGGTGTAATAATGGGACCAAGCACAATGCATCGCATGTATAGGGGTCATCCCCTGAGTGCCGTTTCAAAAGATAAAAAAAAAATTGGGCCAAAGTGGACTGGGACCTTTCTTTATTTTTACATCCAGCAATCTGCCGACCGAACCTAACCTATTGCGGTACTTCGAACGCGTGCTAAGAACTCCACAATTTTTCTAACACAGTAATTCTGACAATATTTATTTAAATAATGCAACAGCTTCTAGTGTAAACATGATAGGAATATTTATTAGCCGTTTTGAATTGTGAAGAACTTGTGCCCCATCTGACTCTACTCGTCGACATGCTACTGAATTGTGCAGCTCCAGATGCTGATGTTTCCATCAAACAGTCATAAACAATTCAAATCAGTCAGTCGAAATTGGCCCAGCCTGTAGTGCAAAAGTAATTCGTAAAGAATGACATCGTTAGGACATCACTAGCGATTTTTCGAGGTTTGTTTTTCTTTTTTTTTATATTGGACCAGCATTCGGGGCAAGATCCCCTCACATGCGATGCTTTTTGCCGGAACTAGGAAATTATATTATGGGAAGGAGGATAGAGGGAGTCGTGCTTATGAACATTTGCTTTGAATCTTTCCAAATCAAAAGTGACAGGCAAGACCTCACCAGGCAGTTTGTTCCTCTTAAGCGCTCGCTGTTCGGCAGATAAATTAAGTCTCACTTTAATGCGTAGTACGATTCGCTGCCAAATTGATCACAAATGGATGTGCTCTTAGTGACAATAATAGCAAGTTTCCTGATTTCATTACAGCACATCCCAGCGATAGAACAACGAAACGACGTTGGTTAAGAGAGTAAATACAGTTGGTTACCCTACCGTCCCTAATGAGTTTCTTTGCCCTCTCCTGTACACGGTCAAGTAACTTCAAAATATACTTTAAAGCAACAGTCCATACATGAGAGGTGTATTCCATCTTCAGTCGGATGTAAGGGGTGAAGTACACCTTGAACCGTCTTAAGAAATCAAGGCACTTGAATGCTTCTTTTGAGACATCAAAGATGTGGTCAGTGAATCACTCATATTGTTTTTTTGTCTGGCAGCAGGACTCAGGAGATGACTGCTACACATGCAAAGCATTGTGCTGGAACTATAGGAAAGGGATAGTAGGAGAAACGGCAGTAGGTGAAGCTTAATTAATTATTTTACAGCTCTGCTTTTTGCACGTTCTTTGTTTTTCCTTTTAGCAGTTCTGAAGCTTCGTAGCCATTTTTATTATTATTTTACTTCGCTGTGCTACACAATACCGACGAAGAAGGGCGTTCTGATGCGATTGTGGATTGCTAGCAGCTGAAGCCGGTATTGTTCAGTGACCAGTGACTATGCCTTCGCCACTGGAACCTTCCGACAACAACTGGCACACAAAGACACACAATAATGCACATCAGAAAAATGCGAGATGTTTATTTTTATTTTAAAATTTTAGTCTGAAACTGGGGTTGAACCCAGGTCTATTTTTGGTTTTGTAGTCAACGTGCAGACTACCATCCATCGTGCCATCGCCACACTCTGCCTCAGCGCCGCGATCAATGTCGGCCTGTGACTAAATGTATATGACGGACAAATGCTGCTGGCAGGTGCAAAAGAGTGGTTACAATTGGAAGTTTGACATCGACGGTCATTAGAAAAGATAAGAAATTGGGTAGAAGGAAAGCCAATAATTTTTCGGAATGCAATAACGGCTCATTTTATTCTCTTTGATTGTTTGTGTTGAGTATGTTTTATAATTAGTTCGGATGGTGCATGCATTTAACTAAGAACTTGTATTGTTACTAAACAAGGTTTTAAACTCTAAATTATTCCAAGCGATATAAAATCTTTAAAATCTCAAATCTAAAGTAGAATGGTTTGCACAAATTGTTGAATTTTATAGCAAATAGTTATAATTATATACATATATAGAGGAATATAATAGTCATGTCCATTTAAATATCGCCTAAACTTCTATACTAAAGACCAGGCAAAGCATTATTTACTGTTCTATAGATTTTATTCATCACATCAAGTAAATCTCTAAAAGTCTCAAAGTGAGCATAAAAAAAATTAATAATCGCCTACCCTCGTATGCAAATATATACAGCTATATTGATGTATTAATACATGTCTGTATATGACTATATGCTATGCAGCATGAAAACTTTTATTGCAGCAGGAACCAAAATATTACTGTGAGCATTGAAATATGAAAACAACAATAAGGAAACTTGAAAAAAAAAGAAGTATAGAACAAAAAACTGTTGACGCCATTATAACATGTTGGCTTTATTGGTATGTAAAACAAGGGAGATAAATTTAAACCGGAAGTTAGTTCACTCATACATGCGTGGCACACTTTTAGTAACGGTTTGTGTTAATTATATTACGTTTTTTGAAATTGGAAATAAAGTGCGCTTAAAATTATTGTATATTTTTTTTTGTGGAATTTTGTAATTACAGACTTTTAAGCACCACAATTGTCTGCTGTTCTAATTTTCATAAAGAAAAAAAAATAAGAATCATTTGATTCAGTAAATTTGATGTAACAAATTTAACACATTTCTTTATTAAATTTTTATTTTAAAAATATTTTTGTCTGTTAGATTTTGATTAGATTTACAGCTTGAAAGTTCTACAAAATCAGTTGAAAAGCTCCCATTTGGTGCAGTTGTGCTGCGTGGTTGCAGTAGAAAAAGAAATTATAAGACTTCCCTATCATCTTTCCAATATGTCGGTTGCAAACTTGCGTAAATTTTAAATGAATAAATTTATTTCTTAACGACTCTTTCCAATATTTCAGCAAGTTGCTATAAAAATAAAAAGTGTATGAGAGGCGCCTATTTGAACAAAAGATTGGCCGCAGCAGAGCAATTGCTCAACTGTTTCGTACTCCTCATCTTAAAAATTTAATCTGCTCGGATACATGTAAAAAGCTGCCGCTCCTGTTCTATAGAACTGAGATCTTGGTATCTGCTCAAGGTTAGCAAGTTAACTCGGTCGATTTTGCTTATTTTATTGTCAATACTTGGCTACCAGTCCACCATTAACACAAGATTCTTGGACGCGCACGACGCGTTCATCATTAAGAGCGCATCTATTTGTGGTCGATTTGGCGGCGACTCGCACTACGCATTACAGGGTGAACTCATTTTTCGGCCGAACATCGCGTATGTGGAACAAACTCCCTGCCGAGGTCTTCCCTGTCACTTTTGACGTGGGAAAATCCAAATCAAATGTCCATAGAAATTACTCCCTCTATCCCCCTTCCCATAACCTAATTTCCTAGTTCCAGCACAATGCATCGCATGTGTAGGGGTCATCCCCTGAGTGCCGGTCTAAGAAAAAAAAATCATGTTGTTTGATACACTTGTTAGCAAAGACAAGAAGCAGTATTTCTATTATTTAATGATGGATGGCATTCATACCGCAAATAAGCGCAGACTTAATCAATGTGTCGAAGAGACATTTGAATTTTTTTTTTTTTGGATTTATACCCCATCTCCTCCATATAGCACTTTTGCAAGTATATAAAGCACTGGCCACTTTGCTTGCCCTCGCTTAGACATTAGTGTGCATATGTAAATCTATTTTAAGTAAGTGCAATACTAGTGTAGACAGCTTACAATAGTAATAAACGAATCCCATGATTAATGTCGTCTCCCTTTACTTTGTATCGCTTTCCACCACCCATTTCTTTGCATCTTCTAAATTCGATTAACATCGCCGCTCGATGTATGCCATGTCGGTTGTTTATAAATGAAAATGCGCAAAATCCCACGTTTAAAAAAATTTCCTAATTTTACCTCCGCCTACCAATCAGGACATTATTGTTAATTTCAAAATTTTTTTTTTTTAAACAACAACACAAACTTTGCTAAATTCTTATAGCTTGTCTGTTGAAACACCCTGGGTATAAGCGGGAATCGAACCAGCACCTCTTTATTAAGAAGACTAGTGCTCATGAACTAGACTACGGAGCCACCCAATATTATTCTCGATGAAAACCAGCTCATTGTTGCAATTAACGAAACATCAGATCAAAGTGGCAAGAAGAACGATTTATTAGATAATTTGGCAGTTGATAGGCTGAGTATCCTTTATAGTACAGGGTGGGACAAAAGTAATCACCCGATGTTCTTTTGCTGTAATTGTTTTTTTTTTAAGACAAATTTTTGGCACTGCTTATTATATGGGCTAAGTGGCCGCTGGCAGAGTTGATGACCATACTTGCAGATCCAAAGTTTTTTTTTTAAATAAAATTACAGCAAAAGGACATCGGGTGATTACTTTTGGCCCACCGTGTATATTCTGTTAAAAATTTCGGCTTCTCTCCCTTGATCTGTAAGTGCCCGGCTTTCCACACAATGTGATAAAAATTTTTACCACACATGTACTAGACAATCTATCTGAGGTGTCACCATTTACGACACAGAAACGTAAACGAGTAGATCTTTTTACTGGATTTAGTGTTGAATACAGATTTTTTCATAGGCCAGAACTCAAACGAGAAAGTGGAATCGCAAAAACATTATCCGAATAAAACAATTTTATTGCCTGCATAAAAGCAGCCATGCAAACTAACCAAACTAGACATTTTTTGAAGTATACGTGTACAATCTTCAACTCCTGTCATCTCGCTCACTGTCTCATTCCTCTAGTTCGAGCACAATGCATCACATGTATAGAGGTCATCGCCTGAGTGATGGTCCAAGTCAAAAAAAATAAATTGAAGTAAATAAATGAATAGTGTTAATGCTTTAATCTTAGAGGACATCTGTGAGCTATAAGTATATGTTTTTTTTCTTCTATTTTTTTTATATAAAAAAAGTTTTTTAAAGCGGCATTTATTTTCAATTACATTGACATATGTAGTTGTATTTTATGACGTCATTTTGCAGAACTCATTGCAACGTAAATCAAGCGATTCCTGTATTTCGTTCAGTTAAATATATTTAAAATTCTCTAAATCTATGCAACACAGCATGAGTTCTGCATTTTTGAAATATTTAACGGGAAATATGCCCACAAATTTGGTACCGGCAGGCTGTGTGTGTTTTTGTGTGATTGAACGATGTTTTTTTTTTTTTCAAAATTTAATTAAAAACACTATCCTAAATAAACGTACGGAAAGGTGTTTATACTGGTTAGAATTTGTTTTTTTAATAATATTTTGACATTATGCACCAGGCACCAGATGTGCGGTATGTTGCCCACAAACCAAAACAAAAAGCACTATTAAAAATTTTAGTTTCTTCTTTTTCGGTTTTTTTTTTTAACAAAATGGAAAAATGTACCAAAAAAATCGATATTAATACGTATATTATTTTGTGGGAATGAAATAGTTGCCAAAAAAAAAACACACATTTTTCTTATTTTTCTTTTTTGTGTTTTAATCAAAAATATTGCAAAATAAAAATACCGTCAGCAATTTTAAATTCCCAACAGATTTTTTATGATTTTAAGTTGATCAGTGATGCTTACAAACATGTATATGAGAATAGAAATTTTTAAAAAATAAATGGAGGATGTTGTGGTGGCAATGTGCGTATATGCTTAATGTCGAATTCCCAATTCATTTTACTCACACGCTCACGTGTGTTATCGTAATGAATTTCAGGCAAAGACTTGTTTTGTGTTTTCAATTTTATGGTATATCCAATGTCATTTTCTGCACAGATTGTCAAAATAATTTTAATTAATTTAAATAATGGCAGTGGTGATAAATCAGTAAATGGAAGTAAGAAAAATAGATACAGAGGCAAGTGGTTTTTTTTGTTTTGTTTAAATGAAAATGAATCTATAATTTTTAATCGCTATTTTGCAACATTTAGTATACAGCAGACAGAGATATGTAAAAGAAATAGTTAACTCATGGGTTCCATTGCAAATGAAGTGGTTCATTTAAGCTGAAGAACGCATGATTTTAACACAGTGGTGGTGTCAGTGACGAGCATCTGTTCACATTAAAACAAAACAACTTGTCATTGAACTGAGTGCTTAGAACCAATGAATCGTTCCTTAATTTAGTTACGTTTTAGCACGGGTTAATGGTCTCCCGAAACATATTTAAAAATTTACGTAAATTATAATTGCAACTGTGTAGTTGTTTCTATAATGTTAATTCTCCTGCAGACAAGCGATATGCTGTACATCTTTAATATGATCAATAAATAATACACGTATATCAAAAAAAAAGAAATGTTAAATAAGCTGCAGAGTTGAATGTGTTTTCCATGAGTTCAAAAGTGATAATATTTTTATTTTTTTAATGTTTATTTGGAAGACATTTTCAAACTTATAACTATAAATAAACAAATAGTAAATATATGTAATCAATCGAGGGCTCTAGTAAATTAAAAATTTCTTATATGCATTTGTATTTTTAATATACAATATCTTAGTCTCACTTCTATTTTTATTTGCAACTTTATTAAAATTTTTTAGTTATTTTTATTTTTGAGCGATGGTCTTTTTTATGAAAAGTTGTTAACAATTTTTTATTTTTCAATATTTCGCTAACAAATAGTTAGGTAGCATCGTCAGGAAATAATAATTTGTATGAACAAAAATTTTTTTTTTTTTTTTTTTTTTTTTTTTAAATCATGATATCCTAAAAAAAAGTGTTTTACATTATATACACAGATCTGAGTGGAATTGGACAACTTGGACTAGATATATGGTCATATTTCGATATATACCCTTTACGTCAACAGCTGCATACCTGGGTATGTATAGGAAAAAACATGCAAATATTTTGAAAAAAAATATTTTAAAAAATATTTTAAAAATTTTATTTTGCAAACAAAACAGAACCAAAAGAGAACATAACTAACATAACACAAATTATTATATCATAACATAAAATATTATAAAAAAAAAGCCAAAGGCCATCTATTTGTTCGACGTTTTGTAGAATATTCTGCCAGGCATTTGTCCATGCAATCAACGCCACCTTTATTTTTATTATAGTCCAATATCATTACTGGCTTTTTTTTTGGACCTTGTACTTCGGTGGTATAATGCTTTGTTGAAAGGAGCGCATAGAAATGTTTTTGCAGAAACCAAATAGAGTGGATTCCACTGCACGTCCCTTCGATTGAGAAAACTGTGATGGCACAAATAACCGCCTCTTATTCACAGTACAAATTGCTGTCTATCATCAAATTTTTTGCCAAGTTATAACTAGTGAATAAACTGTCACATACAATATTTCTCCTACTTCCGCTGAAGAGATTGACGCACAAATCTTTCACCACTCTTTCTCCAACATTTTTTTCTCTTTCACCCGACGCCGCCATTCCCGTGTAGATTTGTCCCTTCATCGGATAAGATGAAATGGAGTCGCATACCCACCATACTTTTACTCCATATTTGGCAGGTTTTGACGGAATGTATTGCGTAAAACCAGTACCTCCACGGAAGGGATACAATTGCTCAGCAACTGTGGCGTTAGCGCCTGCAACACAATTGGTGTGTAAATTGCTGTTGAGCATCAACAAAAAAAAGTCTGATATCGCTGCTGCTTTGTCGGTTAGCTTGCGTTGCTGGCGCGTATTTCCGTTATCAAAACGTATAAAACGACTTATTTGCCAAAATATTCTTACACTCATAGATGCACGGTACAATGGATGTGAGGTCATTTTCCACAAATCTTTGGTATCACCAAGTTCTTCATCAGATTCATTTTCATCTTCCGGGTCATATTCTGGTAATTGAATTGGCTCTACATCAGAGTAATCTGAAGTCGTATTCATTTCATTATCATCCAGAATCTCCTCAGATGCTAATGGCTCATCATCACTATATTCTGCTACTAATTCCTCTAATCTCTGACGAATGTATTCTTCTCTGTCTTCATAACCCAGTGTACTAAATTGTCGTCGAGTTAGCCAGTCACCGTCTGTAATTTTTGCGTATATAAATTTTTTTATTGCGCGAAAACTATGCACCTACATATATCACCAGCTAAAAGTAACGACTGAAAATCTTATTAGAACTTATTTGAATGATGCCCTGTCTAATGGTCAATGCAAAAAACAAAACTCACAAGCAAAAACAAAAACAGTTATCAAAATATTCAATATATTGTTCATAGCGCAAAATCTTAAAAATGTTATATTTCTCACTTTTCCACTATTTTATCCAAAAATATAATGGTTTTTTACAGTAAACTAACAAAAATGCATCAGATGAACTGAAAACAATAGAAGAATAAAAAATAAGAAATAAAATAAATAGAATAAATAAAAAAATAGAATAAAAAGTAAGAAATAGAACATTTTTATGATTTTGCGCTATGAACAACTGAAAATGGTAATTTATCAATATTTTCACGAAAAATTTGCACTTTCACAAGGCCGAAACTGCCTGAAGGAGCGTCCCAATGCTTTTGCGATGTCCTAGAGAGTTCTTAACTATTATCTTGGCTACAATTTTTGTCTTAGTATTGGATCGAAAATCTCAATGGTTTGGCTGTTATAGGCCAAAATATCCAAAAAAAACGTGACAAAAGTCTGATCAAGTCAAAATCGGGAAGCTCGATTTTCACCGTAGACGTATGGTCTAGTGGACTTTTTTGCTTAGTACAATCCCAAGAATTAGAAACGCGAAGCGCCCGCTAAGATTTTCAAATCGCCCCACCCTAATTTGTATGTATAATTATTTTCCGAACTAAAGTTATTTTTTTTTTATAAAACCTTAATACTGCAGTAGTGTAGGACACAGATTTAAAGCATTTTTCTATTAAATTTAGCAGTTAAGAATTTCTTATCATGTTGATGATATTAACACTCCAGAAACTTTTAAATCGAAATTTTACAAAACTTACACTTATTCAAGTCTTTACAACTATCAACTTGTTTTTATTTTAGCTGCATCTTTAGCATTCATTTTATTACATTGAGTTTTCTTTCTGTACATTTTTTATTTATCAGTATTTAAAGATCACATTAGAAATCACATTGAATTTGATATATGGAACAGCGTAGAAACTGTTGCAACAAGCACAAATTACATTAAAACTTTGCTGCAGTCAAACGTGAGTGTGAATTTCATTTTACTAAATACATATCGGAACGATATGTGAATGTGTACAGCCACATGTGTGGAAGTATGCAGTACAAACAAATGCCAACGTACAGAGCTCTAGATAGCAACATTCCAGCGGATGTAAGTTTAATAAGAAAACTACTTCTTGTTCAGTTGTATGTCAAACTATTTATACACAATAGTGTAGAAAAAGAAACTTGATACAAATAAAGTGAATTGGAAAAATATAAAATTAAACAACAACAAAAATAATCCACATTTTATATAGAACCCTGCCAACAAATGTCACTTAAAATAATTGTGTATGTGTGTGAATTGTCAGCTGTGTTCGGTCAGAAAGGAAGATGAGCAATGTATGCTTTTTGGCCCAGAAGCCGTTTCCTCTTTTAATGCGAACATAGAAATACGTACAGATATTTTTTCATTATTTCTTAAATCGTACACTGTACGGTTCTCTTTAGAACTACACATACATATTCTGGGATTGCACTATATTTTTATTTCTCATTTTGGATTTCGTTTCTTTCCATTTGAAAGCATATGAAAAGAAAATCTATCAATAATACACATTGACTTTGGCTTATCGCTGCCGCAATCGATTTCAACCACAATGAAAGAAATAAATAGAAAAAAAGAATATCCAAATAAATAAAGTGAACTAAAACTTAAATAATAATAAAAAAAAAACATAATAAAAATAAGTAAATAAATGAAAATCTGTTTTCCTTCAAGAAATAGGAAAGTACGTTTAAAGTGAAGTCATTGTAAAATGCATCCTTGTAAAAAAAAATGTGTACAGCGAGAGGAGTGTGATAAGTGATAATGCTAAAAGCAGCATTTAAGAAACTATCTGTCCAATAGCTAAAGGGTGGTTAAATTTTAAGGGCCGATGTTGAATGTGCACCACACACCTAAATGTCAAGTTTTTTTCTGCATTTCATTTGACATTTCTCAATTTCAGACTAGCTCAATTTGAACCATGGAAAGATACACAATCGAGCAACGTGTTATAGTTATTCAGGCTTATTATGAAAATGGGCGTTCAAATCAAAATGCATATCGTGCACTTCGTGATTTTTTCGGTCAATTTAATCGTCCAAATGTGCGTACAATCGGAAAAATCGTGGAAAAATTTGAGCAAACCGGGTCTGTAGGAGATGTGAAAACACCAGTGTATGCCCGCACATGCTCGTACTGCAGAAAATATTGCTGCTGTTCGCGATAGTGTGGCTGAAGAGCCGTCCACCTCAACTCGTCGTCGTGCCCAACAATCGCACCTCTCACGCTCGTCGTTGATGAACATTAGGCTTCCATTTACACGCTTACAAGGTGCAATTGACTCAAGAACTAAAGCCTCTTGAGCATTCCAAACGTCGTCAATGGTCAGAATGGTGGCAAGAAATGGCACCAGTGGATGATAAATTTTCGAAGAAAATCATCTTCAGTGATGAAGCACATTTGCAGCTCAGTGGTTTCGTCAATAAGCAGAATTGCCGCATTTGGGCGAATGATAATCCAAGAGTGATTGTCGGAAAACCGATGCTCCCACAAAGAGTGACTGTTTGGTGCGATTTATGGGCTAGCGGCATCATCGGACCGTATTTTTTCCAAAATGAGGCCGGTCAGGCAGTTACTGTGAACGTGAGATGATAACGCACTTTTTATGGCCCGAATTGAAAGATATGTGGTTTCAACAGGACGGTGTGCCACTTGCTACACAGCTAACGAAACAATGGCTTTTTTGCGCGACAAATTCAATGGCCGTGTTATCTCACGTAATGGCGATGTCAATTGGCCGCCAAGATCATGTGATTTGACACCGTTGGACTTCTTGCTTTGGGGTTATTCGAAAGAAAAGGTGTACGTCGATAAGCCAGCAACCTAAAGGATGAGATAATTCGGCACATTAACGGCATAGAACCTCAATTATAGAACCTCATCGGAAATTTGGACCATCGGATGGAGGTGTGCCGCCGAGTTCGTGGCGGCTATTTTGCCGATACTTTGTTCCATACCTAATTGAACCATACCAATATTATCATAATACAAAGAAATGACAATAATTTCCTAAATAATATGTGTTCTATTCAAAATCAACATCGGCCCTTACAATTTAACCACCCTTTATATCACTTAAAAAAAGTTGTGGTTGAGCTGTCAATCAGCCGCTTTTCAACAAAAAAAGTGTTAAGGCTGTGCCTACGGCTATACAAATTTTAATAGCTCAGCCTCAGCTCGGCCATTGGTTTACATTTTGTGGCTGCAGCTGCGAAAAAACGAATAGCGAATAGTTTCCTGCCTGAAACTGGGAAAATGGGAATAGAGACGAAAAAGCAAAGAAATATATTTTCAATAAGACAGTAAGGCCCAATTTACATGGTGAATTTTTATACCTGAAGTTTTTCTATATTGCTTTGGAAACAAAACCTTCTTACATTTATACCGTGAATTATAATTCATGAATATTTTTATTTAAGTATTGATTTTTCAACGTACTATCGCTTAATATTTTTTATATGCACAAATATACAAATGAGTACAAAGAGAAATATGAAAAACAGAAATCATGAATTTTTCTCTACCCCGCTTGCCTACAAAAAAAAATTCACGAATTTTATTCATCGTGTAAATTGGCTGTACGCTGTACGCTGAAAGTTTTAGAGTTGGAAAAATAAATGAAGGCTCCGCGGAAAAATAAGGAAAATATTATATGGAAATATTTAGAAAATTAAAAAGAAAAATTAAATAAAGGCAATTAAGAAAGGGAAAATGATTTCAAAAGACGATCAAAATAGGGTCGTCAATCACCAACCATAAATTCTTGGAACCGCTGTATCTAAGCCTGATTAAATTTTTTTGGCTATTAAATAACATGCACAGAAAAAATTATGTGTGGTTTTTTTTTTTAATTAAAGCCGGCGGCGAATTCTGGCAGTTTTCGATTCGAAAGAAATCTTGATAGTGCTCTTATTTCTAATTCTGTTAGTCGATATTGCACCAATCGAAATATCTAAAAGTTTCAGGATCATTAGAAAGAGATGACAATGCAAACCATTTGGTGACTTCTTCTCAAGCTCCTCTGTACTTTGTGCTTCTAATCACCAGCTGTGATACTAAAATTTTGCTGTCATATTTATGTTTCTTGCAAGCACATTAGAAATTTGAACTCATCTTTTACTTGAAGCCCGCCCCACTTTATGTTTGAGTTTTCTCACAACCTTCGTATTTTAAATCTTAGTTGTTATCCAGAATGCTAAACGTATGTGAATTCATTTGTATCTGTCCTTATTGAAGTATCTAATGCTGTTAAGGTATATGAACATAATAAAAGAGTACAGAAAATAGACAATATGAATGTCATTCGCATTAACTTTTCACAATAATACCAGTAGAAAAGCCGTTGCTGCAACTGAAAGCGCACATATTTGTTCAACTTAAAATCACACTCACTCACACAAGGCCACCATACACCTTGATGTGCAACTAACAAGTACCACAAGCAGTTTAACAAATACCACCAGAATTACTAATACTAATAAATCATTTGCTGTTGCTACTGTACACATTCCCTACTACTGCTACTGCGACTACTACCACAATTGCAAGAAACTCAATGCTAATCTTTGTAAGCATTTCTTACAGATGCTAATGGCATTTCGTAAACTGATAAAATTTCTATGGTTTTTTATTTTTTCTTGCTTTCCGTGTTTTTTTTTTTTTTTTTTAGTTACTTTTTGTAGAACTTTTCCATTTTATTTTTCTACAGCGTAATAGATTCATGTATTTTCTATCTTCAATTTTCATTTTCTAAAAAAAAAAAAATAATTTATTTCTTGCTCTTCTTTCCGCACGTCCTCTTCTTAAATTATTTTGTTGCTTGAACTTTTTTTCCTTTCTATTGGCCTGTGATGTTTGTAAATCTCTTTGCCTTAAGGTGTTTTCTTGAGTTAGTTACATTTACTAAAACGTAATTGACTATCAGGAATTTATTATATTTTGCAACTATTGAATGTACTTGTTAAAAAAAAGGAAACTGCTTTTATATATACTACTTATATATATACGAGTATACGAGTGTAGCTCATTAAGAAGTGAGTATTTGTATTTTGTTTAAAGTTATCAGTACTTCATATTTGTTGGAAAAACGTTCATGCAGACGTTTTATTTTTTTTTTATTTTTTAATATTTGCACTGCTGGTTTTACTAACCACGCGTAACTTATGTGACCTCATTTTCATTCAGTATTTTTTAGTACTCAAGGAGCATTTATTCTACAGTTCGAAAGTCGTGAGTTCCAATACTATGCCAGTCATGAAAACACCAGCAGTAATCAGCTGTCATGTTGATACACCACTGTACCTGATATCTACTCCCATTTTACTTAAATTTTCAGGAAAAACTTTTTGGGTATGCTGTTAGTTAGCATGTTGGCTTTGCAAACAGAAGCACCCGTGTTCGATTCCCAGCCTGGTCAAATCAAGCTACAGCTCCCTCCTTCGTCGGTATTTTAGCAATAAAAGGTCGGCGAAGTAAAATAATAAAGTAATGGCTTCCCTTAGTTTAAAACTAATGCTTCGAACTTAACATCAGAGTACAGTTGCGTTATAATTAACATGCATCTACAGAGTTGTGGAATAATTAAGCTAATCTTCCTGTCTACTTTTTCACCTGTCTGTTCTTTACGCTATCTCTCTCCCTCTATCTATCTATTAGTTACAGAACAATGTAAGTAATTTCTCCTGAGCACTGCTGCAATATAAAAAAAAATAAATGAAAGGGAAGACCCTTTACGCCTGATTACACAACCAAAACGACTATTTTTTATATTTTTTCGGAATCAGCACAGCAAATAATATAGAAATTAGATAAAATTGGTGAATCAGTCTCAACCGATAACCTATAGTTAGTGCTAGTGCTTCACATATTTAGTTTATTATTTTTCAAATTTTTTTTTTTTTTTTTTTTTATATTAATAACACTAATTATTTAAATAATTAGTGTTATATATATAATTAGTTTATTGTAATTTTCATTATAATAAATAAAAATAAATAAATAAAATAAATGAAATAAATAAAATAAATAAAATAAATTAAATAAATAAAATAAATGAAATAAATAAAATAAATAAATAAAATAAACAAAATAACTAAAATAAATAAACTAAATAAAATAAATAAAATAAATAAAATAAATAAAAAAAATAAAATAAATTAAATAAATAAAATAAATGAAATAAATAAAATAAATGAAATAAAATAAAATGAATAAATAAAATAAACAAAATAACTAAAATAAATAAACTAAATAAAATAAATTAAATAAATAAAATAAATGAAATAAATGAAATAAACAAAATAACTAAAAAAAATAAAATAAATGAAATAAATAAAATAAACAAAATAACTAAAATAAATAAACTAAATAAAATAAATAAAACAAATAAAATAAATTAAATAAATTAAATAAATAAAATAAATTAAATAAATAAAATAAACAAAATATATAAAATAAATAAAACAAATGAAATAAATAAAACAAATAAAATAAATTAAATAAATAAAATAAATGAAATAAATAAAATAAATGAAATAAAATAAAATGAATAAATAAAATAAACAAAATAACTAAAATAAATAAACTAAATAAAATAAATAAAATAAATAAAAAAATAAAATAAATGAAATAAACAAAATAACTAAAAAAAATAAAATAAATGAAATAAATAAAATAAACAAAATAACTAAAATAAATAAACTAAATAAAATAAATAAAACAAATAAAATAAATTAAATAAATTAAATAAATAAAATAAATTAAATAAATAAAATAAACAAAATATATAAAATAAATAAAACAAATAAAATAAATTAAATAAATTAAATAAATAAAATAAATTAAATAAATTAAATAAATAAAATAAACAAAATAAATAAAATAAATAAAACAAATGAAATAAATAAAACAAATAAAATAAATTAAATAAATAAAATAAATGAAATAAATAAAATAAATGAAATAAAATAAAATGAATAAATAAAATAAACAAAATAACTAAAATAAATAAACTAAATAAAATAAATAAAATAAATAAAAAAATAAAATAAATGAAATAAACAAAATAACTAAAAAAAATAAAATAAATGAAATAAATAAAATAAACAAAATAACTAAAATAAATAAACTAAATAAAATAAATAAAACAAATAAAATAAATTAAATAAATTAAATAAATAAAATAAATTAAATAAATAAAATAAACAAAATATATAAAATAAATAAACTAAATAAAATAAATAAAACAAATAAAATAAATTAAATAAATTAAATAAATAAAATAAATTAAATAAATAAAATAAACAAAATAACTTAAATAAATAATATAAATAAAATAAATAAAATAAATAAAACAAATAAAATAAATTAAATAAATAAAATAAATAAAATAAAATAAGATTCTAATTTCAAAATTGTGCTTTTTCCCGAAACAATATGTATAATGATATTATGATTATGATATTCTCATAAAAGCAAACTCAATAACTGAGGAGGAAAGCATATATCATATACTAGCCTGACAGTAAATGGTTCGTACCCCCCTTAAAAGTTGTGCAATGCTTTTGATCCTGTGTCGCCTACACATAATTCAAATCTTGATTCATCGCTGAAAATAATTGAATCCCACTTCCTTTCAGTCCATAATTGTCGCTCTTTCGCCCATAATAATCGTTTTTGTTTCTGTGGCTTTTGGCTTAAACAATAATTTTTTCAATAACGATACGTGAAGGATTTTAATTTACTTATTTTATTTACCTCGTAAAAACTATAATTTAACTTTGTTAAATATTTTGTTGCAGTTTCACGTCCAATAGTTAGTGACCACTCTGCTGCTAAATTCCTAACTGTGTTGCGTCTGTTATGTTTGATTAAATGTTCTAATGACCGCAAATTGCGTGGCATAACCTTAGATACTCGAAATCGAATAATTTTTTTTTTATAAAATTGTACAATATGTTGTACAGTTGCCTTGGCTAAATGTACTTCTAATGAAATTTCCGAATAACTTTTGCCATTTTTAAATTTTTGGATGATAAGTTCTCGAACTTCGTTAGCAATAGTTTTACCGTGCGGCATCATAAATTTCAGAATTTTATTAAAAAAAAAAAATTTTTTTTATTTTTAAATTCAGTAGTCTAACTACTTTAATGCAAAATATTTTCCACAAAACACTTGAAAAAAAAATAACGGCAGTTAATGTAAAATACGAACCTTTCTTGGTCGATTGTACAAAGTTGCATTTAAAAGACTATTTAAAGACATGACTGTATAAAAAACCACTTATTAAGAATTAAAATTTTAGTATTGCATTTCATCAGTCTAGCAGTTAACTACATAATACAAAAAATTTTTTAAAAATTTTGATACGTAAAAATATTTACAAGAATATTGAAAATAGCATTGCTTTTACTGTCAGGGTAGTAGTACTATTTCGCTAATGCTTACTTAGCTCATCAGTGGATTTTTTTCAGTTAATATAAAATCAAATAAAATAAAAATTAAATACAAATAAAAAAATTCTTGAAAGAGTATTTTTTATCGTTGGGTTGTGTAATGCGAATATGGCGAAATTTTAAACTTACTTAGTTCTATGCTGGAGTTTTCGGGAGTACAAAAGGAATACTATATAATTCTATTAACATTCATTTAGATTTAATTTTCTTTTTTTCTTTGGATGTCTTTAAGATTTTAGAAGATAATTCACAATAATTAATATCAATTCGAAGAGGGAAACGTAGTTTTTTAAATGTTCTAATTCATACTTATAAAAATGGCAAAACAAAAAATAAAAAAAAAACAAAAACTGTCGTCTATCAGGGTAAAGTGTTTAATTCACATTGGTGAGCTTTTTATGCAGATTATCGCTGCAATATTAGTATTTCAAATACATATATTTCCCATATCTCATAGCTCCCAACCCAGATTATAAGGCAAAGTTACCGGTCACTGAACAGTACCTGCTTCAAGTGATACCAATTCACAAGTAACAATAGAGCTCACTTCGTCATCGGTATTGTGTAGCGTGTGGGCCAGTCTCCTTCTCGAAAAACACTGTCAACTCTGCTGTTATTATTTTCTCAATTATCTATTCACATCTTGTGTTTATTCAACTTAAAATCTTAATTTAAGAATTTTTAATTTCAGTTTTAAAAATTTCATTATTATTGTTGTGTTGATTGGGTTAGTAATTAAGAAAGATGCAAATTTTTATGAATCTTTTATCATTTTTTTTTTTACATTTAATGTCGCATTCATAAAAAATTCTTTTGATTTATAAAAGCTTTAATTAACAAATTTCCAAAGAAAATGCCATTTAAAAACTTTTTATAAATTCGAAAAATGTTTATGAATAGGGCAGTTAGAATACAACACAAGTACCAAAAATGTTAAACATGAATATTATTGTTTTTTCATATGAAAATATCTCTTGATTCCATGGAGACACAATTTCCATGTAGTTTTTCTTTTTCGAAGAAATTAATGCAAAATATTTATTATTGTCTTTTGTTTTCGAGGGAGATTTATTAAACAAAAAAATAACTGAAATATCAACTAAATTTGGAAATTGTTTGCTTGTGCAGAAACTTAACTGTACACACACATACGCACGCTCATACATACTCACACACTTGAAATTTATTATAACGAATCAACATTTATTTCTTTATTTATATAAAA
The DNA here is from genome assembly GCA_963924685.1 of Dexiosoma caninum. Lineage (NCBI taxonomy): Eukaryota > Metazoa > Arthropoda > Insecta > Diptera > Tachinidae > Dexiosoma > Dexiosoma caninum. The sequence goes on from OZ004727.1 coordinate 14,997,765, forward strand.
TGAATAAAAGTCGTTGGATGTGCTCAAGTTATATCTAATATTTTCTATATGCTTTTATACTACAGGTAACACTCTTAGAATGTGGTTTCACTGTAAAGGTATGTACACACGAATGTCATTTACTACAATATTGACAGAAAAATTGTTACAAAATGTGCCACAACCGTATGAACACAAAATTTTTGTGTGGCAACATCGTCGGTGTTTTGGTGTATTGTCGGTGCATTCTATGCCAATAATATTGTCACAATTCTGACAATCGTGAGAACACTCTTCATTTCCATTGACATCCACAATTTACAGTCATTTGTTATTGTCACATTTTTTTTTTTTCTCATTCTTCCATTTATTGAATCTTCAATGTATATTGAACTAACAATAAGTAATCAAATCTTAAATAATAAAACAAGAATAAATTCAGCCCAGCTAAAGTGTCCCTTGTCACATGTGCTTCGTTTAGTGCACCGTGCAATAACACCATTGGCAGATAAATATTTCTGTTGGCAACGCTGCCCATAAATATTTACTAACATATATACAATGTTAAACATCGGATCTGGCAAGTTTTGCCATACAATAATCTAACAACCGTGTGAACGATCAATTATTAATGGCAGAAAAATTTATTGTACCAGAACTGTGTGCCAATAAAATTGTATGGTTTTCTTTCAATAGTGTGAACAGACAAATTATCAGATGGTAAAAATTTTTCATTGCGAGTGCATTGCCACCATATTGCCGTATCCTACAATATTGTACAGTCTGACTATCGTGTGAACATAGCTTAACAAGAATGGAAATTTGTCTGATGCCTTCTTTACTAATATTTAGGACGTCTCCTTGGCATGAAGAACGCTACAATACTGCTATAAAAACAAATAACGTGCAAAAAGCAGTGTTGTAAGATAGTGAAGCTTCGCCTCCTATCATTTCTCTTACTATCACTTTCCTATAGTTGCAGCACAATGCACCGCATGTGTAGGCAAAATATGCAACATATTTGACCCTCTACTCTCAAGTCGGGGTGATATACTAACCTTTTTTACATCTTTGTTAAGTACTTTTTTATACAAATAAGAATTATGAAAATCCATATACTCTTCACTTTGACTAGAGTCCATCAGACTTTTGTTAGAGGAAGATTCTGTTTAATTTATTATTTATTTTAATATAAACTTTTTTGATACATTTTTGGTTTAGACTTTTTGCAGTTTGTTCTAGGTAATAGCAGCTGATTAGAAAACAATGTTGCTGACGATTTTTATTGATAAAATGGTGCTAAAAACCGTAGAAACAGTGAAACGCTAAGTATACATTAATGTTAAATCTCAAATATTTTCTACTTTGTGGCAGTAAAAAAATGTATAATTTTTTAAAGGTATGGGCAAACTGTAGAAAATGCTATCCATCGAAAGGGCAACATTTTTGTTCAGAAAAGAAATCACCATAAGATTCCATTTCTCTTTTTTATAAAATTGTGTGTTTGATATGGATTGACGTGTTGTAGGAGAGCTACGTGTATACAGTGGAATTAAATAAAAAATTACACAGTTTCTTCTGTTATTTCTTTTACTTTTATTTTAAAAGAAAACGTCATAGAAACATTTTTACACATATTCGTAGATTTGCGATTATTAGAAGAGCGAAATTATTAAAAAATAAATCACATAAAAGAAAAACAATCTCTATACAAAAAATGTATTTTTCTATTACACAGTGCAACAAAATTAAAATTTTTTCATATGGTCTATCGTTTCGTAGTCAATTTGTATGTATTTTGTACTGAACGTTTCGTTGTTCTATCGTTACTATAGTGGGATGTGTTCTGATGAAATCAGGAAACTTGTTCCCGAAAACCGGTCATTCACGCGTACGACGCGTTCATCATTAAGCGGACATCCATTTGTGGTCAACTTGGCAGCGAACCGCACTACGCATTTTTTTTTTCTATCTTGGACCAGCACTCAGGGGATGACCCCTACACATGCGACATGACCCCTCTATCCTCCTGCCCATAACTTAATTTCCTAGTTCCAGCACAATGTATGGCATATCTAGGTGTCATCTCCTGGTCCAAAACCTGAATTATGAATAAATTCAGAATTAATAGTAATATTTTAATAAAGTATGGCTCATTTTATTTGTAACGTATGATGGTATCAGAATTAAGAATAAAATTAAAGATTTTCTGCTGTTTAAATTTTTTAGGCGTCTTTAAAAAAAATTTATTAAAAATGTTCTTTTTTTAATTTGGTTTTTTTGCTAAAACTTTCTAAATACGAGTTTATTAGAAAACCGTTAATACGTGATCGATAAGCCCTGCTGTTTTTTTTTATTAATTACAGAAAGTACAGGGATTTTGAGTGGAGTGAGGATAAAAAAAAACCATTTACAGGATTTCGGACTGTTGATAATGCGTAAACGCTAAAAAGAGGAAGTTCTCTAGTTATGGTTAGTCAACTTTTTTCTGTCGTTTGATTTTACTACCTAAAGACATTTCCAATATGAATTCTCTTTTTTTGCAAAATTGCTGAAGGCATTGAAGGGGTGATACGAAATTTTTTAACAAACTTCAATTTTCTTTTCTTGTTGATCACTTGCGAAAATTATGTTTTTTTTGTTTTTGCCAATAATGTGCATGGTTTTTAGCTTTTCTACGGCATTTTCTTTAGTAAAGCTGCGAATAAAATGATCTTAAATTTGCTAAATAAATCTGTTGAAAAAAACATTGATTATTAAATAAAATTGTTTTTTTAATTATATTATTAATTGACCTTTTTTATTATATTTTTTGATATATATATATATATATATATATATATATAATATAATATATATCAAAAAATAAAATTGTTTTTTAACAATGTTTTTTTACGAATTGCAAAAAGTGTTTTTTTAAAGAATTAAAAACGATTTTGCAGACTTTGTTGAACTGCAAAAATATACGAATTAATGAGGCGGTCGAAATATGTATGGAATATTTACTACGAATTAAAGAGGTTTTCTCAAGGGACCAGCCGTTTATTTCGAGTTGTTGAGCTTTTCGAATTAACGGTTTTCATTGTATCCCGGTTTCATTGTATCTAATAAACTACAAGTCTTAGAAAAATTAATTATTGCATAATTTAAAGGCCACTTTGCTTTAGAAGTTTCTGTGAACATTCTTAGTTCTATTGAACAGCTAGTTATTCAATAAATACAAATCATGTGATTTGTAGTTGAACGAAATGCGGGGTCAATACAAAAAAAAAGTAATTTATAGTCACTGGTAATCAAATTCAAATGTAAACAAATTGATTAAAGAAAACTCAGACTATGGAATTCGTGTTGACCTGTGTTATATATGCATCCAACCATATTTTTATACACACACACACCATCACGAAGAAAAAGAAATAACATTTTGGATTTGTTAAAAAGTCATGCTACAAAAATTTTACTGTATAATTAAATCTCTAGAGTTTGTAAATTTTTTTTGGGACTTAACACACTTTCAAACGAGCGTATATTAAATTTTTAGCTTTTTTTTTCTCTGTTCTTAGAAAATATCAATAAATTGAAATAAAAAGGAAACAAAAACTTATTATACCATAATTTGCATAAAGTTTTACTAGCTGTAGATGTAAAATTTTAAAATACTACCACTTATTCAACTTCATATTGTATCCTGCACAAGGTGAATTTTCTAGTATGGTTTTTTTTTTTAGAATAAATGATTTCTATTACTCAAATTTAAACCAAAAAAAAAATTAATTTATATTCGTTGTGAAAACATAAATATTGTTCTTTTCATTAAAATAATGCTGACGGAAAGTAAGCCGGGCAACGTGTTGAGCGATATATCAAATAGTCCTTAACAAATGTCTTAAAGATAAATAACAGAAAATATTTACCACTATTTTCTTCATTTTTGTTAATTATCTATCAATTGAGCCAAACAAGAAAAGATCACCCTTTGAATGTCTTTATGTGCTTGCAAAATATATTCTGTTGTCAGCATTTGAACTTGCCATTGTACAAATATTTGCTCATGTATATTTTGAAAAGAGTTTCCAGAAGAAATAAACTAAAAGTTTTAAAAAATATTTTAATTAAAGGAATACATAATTTAAATTTTATTTCTATACACAATTGGAATTGTGTTTATTTGTTAATTTGGTACAATAAAAATAATTTGAAAAAAAAAAATAGTAAAATGAAAACTAAAAACTAAAAACCTCAACAATTTCATGAAACTTATTTTATAAATTTTTAGCCAACACGCATATTTGTAAGTTTCTACCAAAAAAAAAAAAAAAATAGCACAAACTTGTTAAAACAAATTTAAATAAACTGCATTAATTTTGTTAGGAAAATATGCAGTACGTGTATGTGTTTTTCGTTACCAGTGCTGTGAGTGAATGTTCTTTTTTGTATGACAAGTTTAAATATTAATTTTGCAATAAAATGTGAATAAATTATAATAGTCAATTTAAAAGTATTTTTTTTTTATCTTGGATCAGCACTCAGGAGATAATCCCAATTAATGCGATGCATTGTTCTGTAAAGGGATAATTAGAGAAATGACAGGAGGTGAAGCTTCGCTATTTTAGAAATCGGCCTTTGCACGTTCTAAGTTTATACAGGATGGGCCATAAGTAATCACCCGATGTTCTTTTGCAGTAATTTTTTTTTAAGACAAATTTTTGGCACTGCTTATTATATGGGGTAAGTGACCGCCGCCAGAGTTGATGACCATACATGCCGATCCAAAGGTTTTTATTAAATAAAATTACAGCAAAAAGACATCGGGTGATTACTTTTGGCCCACCGTGTCAAGGGGACGTACTAAATTCTTAAGCTTTGTTTTGGTAGTCTTCTTTTGTAATTCTTTTATTAAGGCAGTGGTACACAATGCCGACGAAGTAGGACGTTCTGGTATGCTTTCTACAATTGCTCCATAATACGGACGATGGAGGGCACTCTTATGCGATTGTGGATTGCTATCAGCTGAAGCCGTTACTATTAAGTGACCAGTGACTGCGCCTTCGCCACTGAAACATTTCGACAACAACTGACACAAAGACACACCAATGTACTTCAGAAAAAATTCGTGATGTCTGTGTGACTTAGTCTAAAATTGGGGTCGAACACAGGACTTTTTTGGTTTTGTAGTAAACGTGCGAACTGCTGCAACCATCGTCATCGAACTTTGAGTAATTTAATTTTTTTTATTACTATATTTTTAATTAAAGTTTATGTAAGAAGCGATTTTGTATATTTTTCCATTTGAGAACACTATTTGTTGCAACTCTTTACTGGCCTCTTAAAAACAAGCAATGGCACGATAGATGGTAGTCTGCACGTTGACTACCCAACCAAACAACAGACCTGGGTTCATCCCCAGTTTCAGACTAAAATTTTAAAATAAAAATAAACATCTCGAATTCTTCTAAACTGCTTTAGTGTGTCTTTGTGTGTCAGTTGTTGTCGGAAGGAAGGTTTCTGTGGCGAAGGCAAAGTCACTGATCACTGAACAATAGCGGCTTCAGCTGATAGCAATCCACAATAGCATCAGAACGGCCTCCTTCGTCGGTATTGCGTAGCACCGGCGAAGTAAATTAATAATAAAAATTGCTACTAAAACCGAAGCTTCAGCACTGCTACGAGTAAAAAACAAAGAACTTGCGAAAGCAGAGCTGCAAAATGATTAATTAAGCTTCACCTCCTTTCGTTTCTCCTACTATCCCTTTCCTATAGTTCCAGCACAATGCTTCGCATGTGTAGGAGTCATCTGCTGAGTGCTGGTCCCAGATAAAAAAAAAAAAAAATGCTAAAATTTTAATTCAGTTTTTTTACTGTGTTGTCTATTTAAGAAAAATTTTAATAAACCTCTTTACTATCAATTTAAAACAATCGACTATATTTAAATTTCAATATAATTATTATTTTAATGCAAGTGAATTAATCTAGAATGTGGAAGTCTATTCAATTGAATGTATTGTATTTATATTTGTATTTAAATTCTTGGTGCAATAAAATTTCACTTCTTTCAAAGCTCTGGTTAGCGCACATATACAATGTAGCTGGACAATAATTTAGAATAATATATACACATATATATATATATATATCTACAACGTATTGTAGGTATTCTTTAATTTATGTATTAGTGCGACTTCTTATAACATTTACATTTTACCTGGCTATCATCCAAAAAATCGTTAACAAATTTTAATGAGTGTGTAAAAGTGTAAAAATTTTTTAAGTGGTACGTGCTTAATAAATTGTAAATAGTGGTAGTAGCAGCAGTAGATACTGAAGTTAAATTTCATATGAGCATTCAATCTTTGTTTTGATATAAATAGACAAAAATTTTCTTTAATTGTTAAATAGTTATTATAATAATACGTGGAGTTAATCAAGGCACATCAATACGTACGATTTTTTTTCGCCAGAAAATTAGCAGCAGTTGTGGAAATATGTGTTTTTTAACATGTTGACAGCTCAGAATTAGAAACTGCGTTGACATTTCATTGGAACTCGTTTAACGCCAAAACAACGCTTCCACATTGCGGAAATGAACTTGATAATATAAATCTGTTCGCGAAACAGTCAACATAGTCGTCCTAATTTCTAATTCGAACATTTATTCACCTTTTTCGCTCCAATTTTACTCTTTTCGATTCAAATCCGCCAACAAGACAAAGAAATGTGCGAAAAAAAATATTAGTCTTTTCAAGCGACGTATTGAAGAAGACTGTGAAATACCGATTCATAGTGTTGGCTTTTTTTTATAAAGAGTAGTACCGGAAAGGAATAGTGAAACAGATGACAGGTGATGACGGAATAGATAGAGGAAAGCTTCACAATTTTACAACTATGTTTTTGCTCATTTTTTTTTTTTGTATAGCAGAGTTGCAGTACATCTTATATGAAGGAGACTTATTCAATTTCTAAACCTTTCCTTTAGTAGCCACATTCGGTGGTACATAATACCGTCGAAGGAGAGCGCTCTGGAGTGTATCAGTATCAGCTAAAGCCGGTACTGTACAGTGACCAGTGACTATGATTCTCACTGAAATCTTCCAAACTTCCAATTAAAAACCAGACCTGTCGCAAAAACGGAATTTTCTAAAGCCCATTGTCAACCTTATTGCACACTAAACCAGTTTACAAAGATCTAAAATTTTTGGGCTAAAAATTTCTTTTTTTAGCAGCAGCTTTCTCTTAAAATGCAGCTTTGTTGGGAAAAATTTTTATGTCTTACCCCAGTCTCTTATTTGATTTTACTGTAAGCGTAATAATAAATAGTGTAACAAGACTTATAAATTAAACGAGGTTCTGGCATTAAAAGTTCTGTAAAAAGCTAACTACTTGTGCAAATGGTTGATAATAATGCTGTAATTTTTATAAATCATACATAAATCATATTTATTCTAGGCAAGAAAATATGTTTTTAAAATCTGAATTTTAACAAAATAATTGCAAAAACTAAAGGTGTTGGAAAAAATTGCATCTTATCAAACTTAAAAACAATGGAAAGAAAATAATAATACTTGTACCCTAAAAGTATGCTCTAATTTTGCAAATATACTTAAATATAATTCTGTACATGTCTTTTTAGTTTATTTAATAAGTTTTCTATTCAATATCCATTTGTTGGTATATAACAATCATGAACCTCAATCGAGGTTATGAACTCTTACTGAAATGGCTAATAAAGACTTGCCAAAAATGCTTGTGCCATTCAGAAAAAATTGTGAAAAAGGTCACTTATGGTAATGCATAGAATTTCAGCAGACATGGGTTTTAAAAAACAACAACAAATGAAAGCCTTGTGAAAAAAATACAATTGTAAATATTTTTAAAATGTTATAAAAAAAAACTCTGAAAAAAATGTTTTGCACAACTTTGGAATGTTTTTTTTTTTTTTTCAAAGCCAGAAATTATAACTTTAGTTGAACATACTACAAGCTTACGTATATAGTATTATATACGTGCAAAAAAAGTATAGACACACACAGAGACACAAAACAATAAGTGTCTATTGTATGTAGTGTATGCGTATGTGGATTTCTTTTTTTTTTTTCTCTACTGGCTTTAAAAAAAATATATATAAAACTGACATAAAAACATACAAAAGTTGGCTTTTTTCGAAGGCCAAATTATACCGGAAGAAAAGTTCACTCCATAGTTCAGTGAATATGATAACAAATGCAAGCAAATAATGATATAAAAAATGTACTTTATGACTCACATAAATTTACTGTTGCATATAAATACATACAATGTATACAATAAGTATATAAAGTCCATTGTTTTTACCAACTGTATTATCATATGAGAATGTGTTATGTGTTATTTATCAGTATATTTACAAATATTGGCCTTGTTAGACCAAAAAGGCCAAATTGTAAATTATTTTCTAATAAATTTTTGGACTTTAAAGTTTTTCAAGTTCATTTCTTACTTTGCGTTTTTTACGTTTATGCTTTAAAACGAAAAGATAATTTTAAAATTAATATTTTTGCACCTGTTCCAGAAACTTTTGTAAATTTCAGCTTATAATTTTCTTGTGCATAAACATTTCCAATTCATAAATATTCATAAACTTTAACTTTTGAAGAGAAATCCAATGCATTAGTTATTTATAAGACGACACCATGTAGTTTTCACAATTCATAAAATTATTCGAAAATGTATTCGTATTTGCATAAAAATAGCTGAACTGTGTATACGACTTTCTAAAAGCATTTTCAAATGCTAAATATTCTTATTTTAATTTTTTGTTTAAAATTTTACTTTAAAATAGGGAATTCTCATGTTTTCAGAATTTCGTAAACTTATGTATCCACTGTTACGTATGAGTAATATTGCTTAAAAAATATTCATCATACACTTCTTTGTAGAAATTTGTACAGTCGAACTTCTCTATAACGCAGCAGTTGGGGACCATCAAATTTATACGTTATAGAGAAAATTCGTTATAGAGAAACTACAGAAAATTTTCACTACATTTTTTTTATGTAGAAAATATATTTATCAAGACAAAAAAAAATTGTTTTTACATGAACACATTAATTTTTTTTTTATTAATACAACATACATGTATGTGACTAAATTGATGCAAAAAATCGATTGCTAAAAACTTCGCAATAGAGAGATTATTTAGTGTGAAAAATTCTATTTAGGTCTTAAAAAATTGTACGTTACAGAGAGAACTTCGCTATAGGGAAGTTCGTTATAGGGAGATCAAAATGTATGAAAATACTCACAAAAATGTTGTGTTCATGAATTTTATTTGTTATAGAGACGATTTCGTTATAGAGAAGTGCGCGATATAGAGAAGTTCGACTGTATTCGACAGTATTATGATGGGCTTTATACAATTCTATTCTTAAAGTGTAAAGTCCTGCGTCGTGGCGATAACACGATGGATGGTAAGTCTGCACGTTGACTACAAACCGAAAAACAGACCTGGATTCAACCCGAGTTTCAAACTAAAATTATAAATAAAAATAGAAACATGTCGAATTTTTCTGATGTGCATTAGTGTGGCTTTGTGTGTCAGTTGTTGTCGGAAGGAAGGTTTTAGTCGCGAAGGCATAGTCACTGGTCACTGAACAATCCGGCTTCAGCTGATTGCAATCCACAATCGCATCAGAATGCCCTCCTTCGTCGGTATTGCGTAGCACCGGCGAAGTAAAATAATAATAAAATTGGCTACAAAACTGAAGCTTCAGCACACTGCTACGAGTATAAACAAAGAACGTGCAAAAAGCAGAGCTGCAAAATAATTAATTAAGCTTCACCTCCTTTCGTATCCCTTTCCTATAGTTCCAGCACAATGCTTCGCATGTGTAGAAGTCATCTCCTGAGTGCTGGTCCCAGATAAAAAAAAAATCTGTTAGAAAAAATCGTTATCTTTTAATTCGGGCACCTCCGTAGCCTAGTGCGTCGACATTTCTCTGTAAATATGGAGGATGTGATTTCAATTCCGCCTATCACATTGACATCCGCCAAGCCATTGTGACAAAAATATGCATTCTTGTTAGAAATGCGTGTAGTAGTAGTAGTAAAAAATAATATCTGTGGCATCCTCGATCTATTGTATTGTTTATATTTGAATTTGCCATGGATTCAGCAGCTTTTCTATATCATTAAGGGGGACATATAGCATTAAACATTTATAAGGAAGTGCTGGGGTTAAAATAAGTTTTCGGTATAAATTTATTTATACATTAAAATTAATTAACACCTACTGCACGGCATCTGATTTTAAGAAAAAGGACACATTTTTTTTTTTCGAATTTTATACGAAAAAAAACCCTCAACAATGAATAAACGAACAATTGCAAGAATTTGTAAACTTTTATTAATTTAAGTTTTATGAACTTTGTTATTATTACACAAAATTATCTAAACATTTTTCAAATGAGAAAAATATCTTAGGAAAATTAATTTTCTATCTTTTTTTTTGTTGTCAAGAATGTTTTCCACAATGGCATTCATTTAAACAAATTGACTGAACTGTATGAAAGACGTTTATAATAAACACAAATATGTATATTTAAATAAATTTATCAAGTTTATAGATTAACCTTTTTCCACTAGCTGCAAATTGAGAAATGTTGCCAACAAAGTAACAGCATGTTTAAAATTCAGGTTAGTCTTCACAGTAAATTACATGCGACCTTATTTGAAACCAACACTTTGGCAATGATAAAAAGTATATTTGTATTGGGAAAATGGCTATAAAAGCATTTTGCTGGTATAAAAAAAAAAAAAAAAAAAAAACATTGTAGAATTGAAAGGAGTAGTTTCAAATGCCAATTAGGGAATAGAAGCACAAAGAGAATGATGAATAATCCAAAAAATAAATAAGTAAATGACTTAAATAATAAATTGATTTTGGCAAAAAATCTCGAAAGGAATTTCAAGCGAACTGAGGAATTTCACAATTAAGAGTTTTGCTTTTTTCCTAGAAAAATAGCAAATACCATAACTGATGATCAATTGCTAGATTAGAGCATTATTCGTTTAATGTTTCAAGCCGAATGCTATCAGAAGTCTTCCCATCAGGTCTACGAAAGTTGTTTCCACATAACAAGAAAAGTGTTGCAGAGGAGAGCGAATAGATTCTGAAAAATCTGCCATGAATAGAATAAAATAGGAATATAGAATATGAGGGTGATTTGTGTGATTTGAACAACGTTGCGTACACGTAATATAGGAATAGTATTTGATAATTCATTACTCATATGAGCCGAAACAGTAAACGAACCCTAAATTTATGATATTAATCGAATTTAAGTTTTTTAATGCATTATTAGTCCAGACAGGTATTTATTTTTATAAATTTAAATAGAGATATACATTCTGATGATCATTAATAGAGGAATTAGTCTCAAATGCTAAGCAATTTCAGATTTACATAAGAAATTAAATTTTTGTAGTTTTTAAAATTATTACAAATGAATGAAAGAAAATTTAGTTGTTTTTAAGTTCATATTTTAATAAGGAAAAACAACTAAAAGCTTGCAAAATATTTAAGCATAAAACTTAAGTATAAAGTTTGGATGGTGAATTTTTGGCTCAACTTAAAGTTTGTTCATTTAAATTTAACTACAAAATTAAACTTTAACTTTCACAGAAATAAAAATTAATTATTATAATACTTCGAGTCTGCCTTCTTTTCGATACATTTGTAAGTGTATGTGTGACTTTGAATTCTTTACATAAAAATAAAATCCAATGCAATGCATAAAACCGACAACATCCCACAAACTTTAGGTTTTTTTATACTTCAAAAAAAAAAAAAAAAAAAAAGAGAACAACTATGCGGGTTTTAAAAAGAGAGTGAAAATGTGAGAGCGCAATAATGATAGAAAGCAGTTACTTACAAAAAAAAAAAAGAAGCCAACAACAATAAACTGGATTTTGTAACGATGGCAATAACTGGCTGCAGCAGCTCAAACTACAACAGCACCACCAACAACATCAACAAGGACGACAAACAAAGTCACAGGAAATGAGCTGATAAGTTAAAAAGTGTTCAAGTGAATAGTTAGATGGGTAGCATGTATATAGATTTTCATATATTGATAGACATAATGGCTGTACGTTTACGATTAGTTGTTGCAAGTGCAGCAGCTGTCACTAATGGCAGGTTTGTATGACTACGGGGACTTTTGCAGGGCAAGTTGTGTGTGTGTGTGTGTGGTTAGTATTCGCTTTATTTAAGTGTGCTATTGTAGGTTTTTGCATATGTAAAGGTGCACGTATTAGTATATCAAAGCAGGAAACGGAAGTGGTTGTTCCACATCTATTATTCCGGCATGTGCATTTCGTATGTTCATTCATACATTTAGTAAAACTAGTTACGTTTTAATTTAAAGGGTTATTGAAATTGCATACTCAGTGTCTTTAGCATATTTAAGCGTATATTATGCATACATGTGTACAACGTTTAGCATGTGTATGCAACAAAAAACCTTAAATGCATATATTAAATTAAGGGCGGATTTTGTACTCTAGTAACAATATAATCTGCCACAATAAAGCTTATTATTATATAATGCCATCGAAAGCATACAAAATAAATATGCTGACATGAGCATTAATGCAGAGCAAAACTGTCAGCAGTATCATATTAACCATTGACCTTGTGTGTAATTTGACTTGTCTTTTCGTTGTCTCTTTTTTGGTGTGTGTGTTCATTTAATAAAAGCTTCTTAAAGGTATATTTGCCATATAATATATTAACTTGTTTTAGCACATAATTGCACGTAAGTTAACCGTCGCAGTTAAGTCTCAATTGCTTATGAAGTAGAGAATGTGGCAATTGTTGTATGGAAAAGCGGATGACAGATAATGCAAAAAACTATGGGTTTAATTTTGAGCTCAAAAATATTAATAAAAGAGTGGGATATGTATAAAAAGGATTTACTTAACTATTTAACTATTTTAGTGATAAATAAAAAATAATAAGAATAAAATTAATATTTCAACCTTGTAGTGTCGCATTGGAATAAAGTTTCCACAGCAGTTAGTAGTTGTAGAATTTCAGCTGTATTTTATAAAATGGAAAGGCATTGTGAACAGTTTACTGCAAATTGTAGTGGACGGGATTTGTGCCACATTTTCTGCATTGGTCTGCCAACTTGGTTATTTACACACTGTTTATTGCTCATTATTCAATTTTTTTTTTATTGTATTATTATATTATTTGTAATTTATCTTCAATATTTTGTTAATAGTTTGTTAACATCATCAGGAAATAAATGATATGAAATTTAAAATATTTTCAATATATAAAAAAAAAATATATTTTTTTGTTACAAAATTTTTTTTAAAATTTGTCTTTCCTCAATTGACTGACTCTTTATAATTGCATTTTGTCACTGATACGTTGCAGAATTTTAACCGATTTCCTGTTTGATGGCAGATAGTAATTTTAGCGGTAATCGGGTAAAAAAATTATTTTGCCAAAAAGCGGCTGTCTTTCATTTGTAAAAGAAATTGACTATGTCAGATCAAAGAGCTAAATTATTTCGCATATTTTCTGCTGTGAAAATTTTAGTACATTTTGTAAATTTATATATTTGTGACCACTAACTATGCCCTCTGTTCTGTAAACCGAAACTAGTGATTTCTCAATACCTAAGTATGTGTATGTATGATTCGGTTTACAAAACATACCCGTATATCGTCACAAAAAAATGCAAGAAGCCCTATGTAACGTTTTAGAAATTTGACAGGAGCAGCAAAAAAAACTTCTTTAACTAAAAAATATATATAGAAAATTACTACAAAATTTTATAATACAGCAAGGCTGATGAAAGCCGCTACCAAAAGAAAACTCGAGAATTTTTTTTCTATCTAAGAAATCTAGAATTTTTTGTTTGTTTTAGAGGTTAGATTTACTAAAAATGAAAATGTGTGGAATTGCTGAGACGGTTATGGCGGAATTATGCAGAAAATTTTCTAGCAGGCTCATTTCAAGAAATTCAACATGACTAAACTCCACTAAACTGCATATATTGTGGGGTTTTTGTCGACAGGAAATGTACAAATCGGAAGCGATAAATTTGGATGAAGGAGGAAAAAAATCAACAAAAGCTGCAATTCCAGCTGGAATTTTGGGGCAGTAAAGAACAACTTTTTGCTAAGATGCCGCACCTACATCAATTAGTAGGGCGGTCATATTTAAATTCAATTGTATTTATTTTTAGCAAATTGATGGTGCTGATGGCGAGTAGTCAGCGTGTTGGCTCTGCAACCAGAAAGACCCAGGTTCGATTCTCAGCCGGGTCAAATCAGAAAAAAAATTTTTATGAGTTTTCTGTGCTACAGCACCCTCCTTCGTTGGTATTTGAGCAATAAAACGTCGGCGAACTAAAATAATAAATAAAATGGCTCCATTAGCTTAAAAATAATGCGTCAAAAAACATCAGAGACGCCGCAACTTTGCTTTATAATTTACACGCAACTGCAGAGTTGTGCAAGAATTAAGCACTATCTTCCTACCACTTTCACCACCTGTCTATTCTCTACCCTATCCCTCTCTCTAGTTCCAGTGCAATGCATTGCATATGTAGGGGATATCCCTTGAGCACTGGTCCAAGATAAAAAAAAAAAAAAAAAAATTTAAAAAGGTTGAACAAATTCGATGCATTATAAAAAGAGTCATTCCAGTTATTCATAATGTAGCAAAATTCGTCAATCACATAAGTGAAAAACGAGTAACAAAATTATCCCCCCTGTTCAGTAAACCGAGTCGATTTAAAAACGAGTGATTTCTTAAAAACGGAATTAATGCTAATTTTTTAGAACACTAAATATCACACGATTTCCAGCATTCAAACTTCCTTTCGAGTAAGATTCTTTAATCGTCAATAAAGCTACTGAAATTTTGTTGAAAATAATGTTTATTTTTATTTAAAAGAGATTTTTTATGATATACTTATGAATTTTACGAAAATGTGCTTTTATTCATCCATCTACTTTATCTGCATACTTTAACAAGAACATGCAGAAATATTGGAGTAATTTTCAAATTGATTATTTTGTATTAAAATCCATTACAGAGTATTAAATTTGGCTTATTTTTTAATAAAAGAAATACTTCAAGTAAAAATTGGTAATTGAGTTTTTATGTTTCATCAGTTATTTATTAGGAAGATAGTACAATCGATTTAATTTCGATAAGACTAATCTTAAACCGAGTAAAATTATGCGAATTCGGTTTACAGCACAGCTAAGTATGTGCATTCGTTTTAAAAACGAAAAATTTTTTGGCGGATTCGGTTTACAGAACATGCCCGTATATCTGAAAAAAATTTAAATTTTTGAAGTGGCTTATTTGGACTTAATAGGTCAGAACTAATAATTCCATTTCCAATTTTTAAGATATTACATAGAACTTCTTGCATTTGCTGTGACGATATCGATTATATTTTAATTGTTTGTCACATGTAATTTGTTATTAACATTTAATTTTTATATCTAAAATCATAGTAACGTTATAAAAAGACACAAAAAACACAATTGATTAAGATAAATTGAATATGACAATGGGCCCAAGTTCTGGCCAAAGTGTGGCCATATTTTCCAATAAAAATATGAAACCGGCCAATGAGTAGGTTTTGTACTTAATTTCATTTTAATAAAAATATATATGAAATATCGTTCCTAAACATTGTTTACCACTAGAACGCCCGCGGGCATTGTTTATGGGTTAGTGTCTCATACGTGTGAGCTGAAGTGAGAAAGAGCAGTATTACAAGTGTTGCCAGTGAAGAATTTCGCACCACTGGCTTCCAAACTCCCTGATATTCAGCTGCCATATTTTCGTAAAAACGTTTTTTTAATGTCATGAAGATTTCATTTCTTTTATCACTTTTAACACCTTTTTCGTAGTCCTTATGGATACTTCTAAAATAACTCTCAATATTTATTTTTTCATGGTAACTACACGCCCACATATTAGACATTCCGATTTTCCACAAATATTTTCTGCAAAAAAATATTTTTTTTTTGCCATTCAATATTAAACATTTTATATATTTATTAGGCAACACATTAAATAAAAAGTTAATTTCACTGTTTTTATTATTTGACAAGTTTTGTTTTATTCTTTAGCACTTCTATCTCGGCATATATTGACTAACAATTCAATCGATAATAATTAAGTTACAACTTCAATATTAATAAAAGGACAAAGTAATACACAAAAAGTAATACAACAAATACCGTTAGCAATTTAATAAGAAGTTTTAAAAAGAGCTAGTGTTGTACATATAGGGTTACGATTACAGTTTTAGTAATCGGCAGCACTAAATATATGAACTTTATGCTATAAACACAACTGGGACGAACGACGAATTTTTCGTAACGAATATTCGTCATTGTAAATAAAACACATTTGTGTAAATGAAAATACACACAATATGTACGTTGGACGAAATACGTCGTGCACAACGAACTTTCCGATAGGTTTATTTCTATTTCTTACGCCGACGAATGACGAATAAATTGGTGCAGAGTGGCCGTTTTCCTTTTACATTTTTTAGTGTATAGTAAATAAATTAACTTTTTGCTTTAAGAATTGTTTTCTTTTTTATTTACAGGACATAAATTCAATAACCACTTTTTTAATTATATACAGTATTGTTTTAATTCGTTTTTGTCATTATTTTATCTTCTCATATCAATGTTTTTTTTTTTTTGTTGAAATATGGTCACACTGTCACCTGCTAAATGTAAACAACAATGTATTAGAAAATTCATTAATTAATGAAAATTGGTGGAATTTCATTGAAATAAAAGTTTCTACCATCATGAACATGATGTTTATAATTTTAATGAGGCGCTCAAAACGTAAAATGTTTTTGTTCATGTTTTAAGAATTTTTATTTATTTATGTATCTAAATAACATATAATTTTAAATGACATTAACAGCTGTTATTTTCGCTCTAATTGTGTCTTATTCGACGAATTTACGCAACGAATTCGTGATGATAAGTTCGTCGTGCTGTGCGAAGTTCGTCATTCGTCACAATTGTGTTTATACCATTATTCAGTCATAAACAAGCAGTTGCCAAAGGAGGGTGTACCCCGCTTGTTTCTTTAATTTTATAAAAAAAGAGAATAAGAAAATGCCTATGTATGTATGTGTTTGGTAAACACTGCTCATAAACAAAAAAGTATCAAGAGTCTACTAGAAAGTGGTATTAAAAATGTTTGTTCACTAATCAAATCTAGAATCCAGCCAGCAATATAGTTTTACGCTTTCAACCGAACTTTTATGGTTTTACACAAACAAAGTGCCTGTAGTTTTACTTCTATAACTATAATTTAAACACATACCATGCATTTTAAGTAGAAATTTCGATATTCACAAACACCTACACACACACATATAGATATGTGAGATTTGGTTTATTCAAACGTATACGAGACTTTAGTTGTCATCATTTTGCCACTTGAAAATAAATTAAAGATAACAAATGTATCCCTGGAGGGGCTTTAAATCAAAATGCCAAACAAGCACAACAAATTTTAAAGTATCAATAAAATTTTAAATTAATTCGCCTTTAAATTTGCTATGAAAATTTTAAATATTTCTTTATATTTTTTATTCGTTTTACTTATTTGCTGAGAATCATTGACATAAAAAAAAAAAAATAAGAAAGATATGCCATTTTATTATTTGGGTCCTTTTTTCACATTTCGTTTTATGTGTGCGTATGTGAGAAAAATGTAAATTAAATGGATATTTATTTGAAATAAAACCGCAGAAGTGTGTCTTTTTTATATCTTCATAACAAATATAAATATTTGAGTTTCACTAGGCGAATAAAAAGATGAGATGCAGCAGTATTGCTCAACCCAAAAAACCAATTTTAATATATAGAATTTTACATTCCAAAGAAAATATATAATGCATATGTATGTATATATTTCCTATACGCATACACATTCTTCCACAAAAATATACGTATTATATCAAAAATATTTCATATGTAAAAAATTTACAAATGCCTAAAAGGAAACAAAAATGTTATAATTTTATTATCGATTAAAAAATAAATTTAAAATTTTTTCCATACTCTCGTGTACATATACAAATAACGTTTATTTTAATATAGAAAAGCTCTAACTCACAATTTGTTTTTAAATTGAGTTTTTTGTGAGAATTGATTTAAAAAAAATATTTGTTATCTTTCAACTGAGAATCGATTAAGAAATTTTATAAAAAAAAATATCTCAAAAAATTGCGACTACAAAATTCAAATTGTTATGAAAATTTTTCTTTTTTTTTTTAAATCGTTAGTTAGGGCCTTGCCATATTAAGGTAACAAACTACTGAAACATTGCAGTTAAAATTATATTTTTTTCTTAATACAAAATAATTTTGCTTGAATAACTGCTCAGCGTAGAGAACTTCTTTTGCCAAGCAAGACCTACAACGATATTTTAGAGGTTTCTTTTGATAAACTGTATTATAAAAACTAATAGTTTAGTAACGGGTATTCTTTTAGCTGCATAAGAATTATCGATATCCATAACTACGGTTTAAGAGCTGAGAATGCCAAACTGTGTTGACATTTCTGTTCACTAGGGTTTAGAAATTGGAAATTTACTTTGTCAAAACTGAATCTGTTCATTTAGTTCATAGAGCATTTTGTCAGCCATAAATGTGGTTGAATTTCGTTGATGTAGCGTTTAATCTTAACGCACGGGTTGTTGTGGGCTTGTTGACATACGCTTGTGATTTCAAATAATCCCATAAAAAGAAATCTAATGGTGATAAATGACACCATCTAGCGACACAATTCTGATCACCGCAACAACACAATACACGACCTAAAAATGTCTCATGCAGTAATTAAAGTGTTTCACGGGCTGTACGGCATATGACACCGTGTTGTCCGACCCACATCTTGGCCACAACAATATCATCCAATTTCGGAAGAAAGCAGTAACAGTCACTGCTTGACCACCAATTATGCCTCCAGCCCAAAATCCATAATGTATGCGCTCTTAATGATGAACGCATTGTGCGCGCGTGAATGACCGGGTTCCGGGCAGAAGTTCCCTGATTTCATCAGAACACATCCGATTATAGTAACGATAGAACAACGAAACGATAAAATACCCGCCCAAAAAATTTATTATTAATAACTTCACCATTTGTGAACTAATTTTCAAAATTATTTTTCCATATGGAAAAGTTCCACTATTTTTTTTTTTTTTTGGAAATGGGTGGTAATGCAAATTGCCCGCCCCCCAAAAATAGATTATCAAATAACTTCGCCATTTCTGGAACAATTTTCAAAATTATTTTTCATTTGGAAAAGGATAAAAAACAGTTTCTCACGGAAATTGAAGGGGGCAAAGGCAAATTACCCACCCCAAAAGTTAATTCTCACATAACTTCGCCTTTTGTGGAGCAATTTTAAAATTTATTTTTGCATATGGAATAAGTGCAATTTTGTTGAAATAAGAGAGGGGTGGAGGGTAATTGCACGACTTTGAAAAGTAAATATCAAATAACTTCGTCGTTTGTGAACCAATTTCTTTTTTGAAATGGTAAAATTGTGGTAATGATGCTTAGTTCTGACTATATACAAATAAATTAAAGGGATTTTTGAAGGGAGCATAAAATATAATGATATTTCAATAGAGTTGGCAGTTTCTTTGCTGTTTCCTGTACACCGTCGAGTAACTTCAAAATAGTCTTTGAAGCATCCGCCCATGCAAGAGAGTTGTATTTCATTTTCGTGAAGATATAGACGGTATAAATAGTGAGGAGATCAGATGGGTCTTAAACAAACGAGGCACTGAATGCTTCCTTTGAGGTATGAAAAATGTGGTCAGTCCATCGAACAGCACACTGAACTTCAAGAGCTTCTGATTCCTTGATGTTTATACCGCCCATAATTACATAATGAGGCAGCGTAATCTAACATCCATCGATGCGTAACTAAACAACATTGGGTCTTTTGAAATTTGAAATTTTGGGTGCCTCCGTAGTCTACTGCATGAGCTTTAGTCTTATCAATATGGAGGTGCGGGTTCGATTCCCGCCTAGACCCCGGGTATTTCTACAGACAAGCTATAAGAGCTTCGTAGAGTTTGTTTGGTAAGAAAAAAAAAATCGACCTGTTCGCGTGACGCTATTCCGATATTCTTGTCAGGTCACTCACCATTTAGCGAATTATTCATATTCTGCGTTGTTGAGGCATTTGTTTTTCCACAATCATATGTGGGTTCTCAAAACCTCCAAAAGCAGATATTTTGGCAATTAACAAAGCCATCAAGGTGAAAATGTGCTTCATCGCTCAGGATGATTTTGCTCCCCCAGGTTTCAATATTTTGAAATATTGTTCAATAATTAAGATACGTTGTTCTATCGTGTAACGCCACATTTTTACTAACCCTAAAATGTCAGCTGCACAAATAGCGACAAATTCAAATCTTGCATTAATTTTGAGACACCCTTTAGTATATCAATGATTTTATTAAATTATTTTCACTGCAATTTTCTATATATGCATGTATACATGTACTTATTAAAGTTTGTTCGATTTCAATTGTTTATAGTTTTTTTTCGTAGTTGTGTTATTTCTCAGTTTTAATACTTTTGCTTCGTTACAAATAATTACAAATACAATGAAATACTTTTCATATGCATATATATGCGTATGAGTGTGTTAGTTTGTTAAAGTGCCCTTTTAGAAGTTGTTTCTTAATTGTAGTTGTTATTTTTAGTTGAGTTTGTTGTACTGCAAGTAATAAACAATAAATGAAATTAACATTTGAACATTTAACATGCAGTAAATGGATTTGTGTGCTTGTGTGTGTGTGTGTGGTAGTTGGTTGTGGTTTTATTTTTTTTTTTTTGGATATTTTCTGATATTTCGTTCATACTTTGGCTTAAGCATAAAAAAATAAATCCAATAAATTCCATAATAAATGCAGAATGTGAAGTAGCACTTGGTTGATTGAAAGTGTTATGCCACAATATTGGGAAAATGTTATTTTAAATATAAATTTATTTTTAAAAACTTTACGCATTGTACTGTAAAATTAAGTTTCTTATTTAATTTGAAAAAAGTATTTAATTTTAACAAAAATTTTTAAAGAAAAATTGACGGACTATTTTTTCATTTATACATTTTGCCTTTTATATGCAATCAGTGTCAACTACAGTTTGACTAATAGAAAAAAGGTTTGGCAAAACTGTATAGATTTAATTGAAATAATAAAATGTTTATTGTATAAAGAAAGTTTTTAAAGAAGCTATTTGGTTTTTTGTTTGTATATATTTCGTAATTCTCGAATATTTTTTGGGAGTTCTTTTATAAACATAAGAAATTTCTTAGCCTTTTTCGATTTTGGTATTGGCACCAAATAAAATGTACATAGAGACCAGCTAAACCATACAACAAACATAGCGCCCTGTTCTGTAAACGGAGTCGATTTAAAAACGAATAAATGCGAATAAATGGGTGGCACGATGGATGGTAGTCTGCACGTTGACTACGAATCCAAAAACAGACCTGGGTTCAACACCAGTTTCAGACTAAAATTTTAAAATAAAAATAAATATCTCGCATTTTTCTGATGTGCATTAGTGTGTCTTTGTGTGTCAGTTGTTGTCGGAAGGTTTCAGTGGCGAAGGCATAGTCACTGGTCACTGAACAATACCGGCTTCAATAATGAAAATGGCTACTGAACCGAAGCTTCAGCACTGCTACGAGTATAAACGAAGAACGTGCGAAAGCTGAGGTGCAAAAATAATTAATTAAGCTTCACCTCCTGTCGTTTCTCCTACTATCCCTTTCCTATAGTTCCAGCACAATGCTTTGCATGTGTAGGAGTCATCTCCTGAGTGCTGGTCCCAGATTAAAAAAAAAAAAAAAAAAAAAAAACAAGAACATGGAGAAATATTGGAGTGTTTTTCAAATTGATTATTTTGTATTAAAATCTATTACAGAGCACAGAAGAAAATATACTAAAATTTTTTTCAGAGAACTGTGTTGTTAAATATGGCACAAAAAGTCAGCAACAGTCAGTATTTGATTCAAAGACAATGTTTATCAAAATTGCAACTTAAAAAGGGCAGAACATAGAATTCATTCCTCGTTGAATCAACAAAAGTTTTGATTGATTTCCACACAAATTTTAATTAAAAATATTTACAAAAGAACAAAAATCGTCGTAGGAAATAAAATTTAAATCAACAATTTTTTCTTTTGGTTTAAAATATTTCTTTATTGAATTAAAACGGCCCTACAATTTTGTTTATCAAATATGCCAGAAAATTCCAGAAAATTTTTTATTGAATCAATGATTTTCGTATTTAAATATCAAAAACATTTTTTTCTGTCAGTATATAATTTGACTTAATTTCATAAAATGAAGACTTCCAGTAAAAGTGGGTAATTGTTTTTTTTTTATATTTCAATGAAGACTTCAAGTAAAAGTTGGTAATTGTTTTTTTTTTTATATTTCATGGGTTATTTATTAGGAAGATAGTGCATTCGATTTAATATCCACCGGACTTATCTGCTCTATTTTACCCTGAGTAAAATTATGCGAATTCGGTTTACATAACATAGTCGATAATTAAATTAAAATACAAATCAAGTAATTTAAATCTATGTTTCTACAACTTGACACTTGTCAACTTAAAAACTGCCATCTTCTAGCCACAGCTTTTGCAAAATATTATGACGGTAGAAAAACTACTTTAAATAAAAATTTTCTTCTAAAAGATGTCTTAGGAAACACACTTAAAGCTTTAAATTAATATCCAAATAAAAGCAAATACATTATTTTGTTTATTAGAAAATATTATCAAAAATATATTTAAAAAAATTATTATTATAGGTTTCTTCTATTTACCTATAACAAACAAACAATAAAAATAAAATAAATTGTTAAAAAATACAAAATGAGAAAAAAAAAACAGGAGAAAATTTCCTTAAAATTACAAGAAGCAGTGTTGCCAACGTCAATAATGCTTTATCAGCAGAACAGTACAAGAAAGAAAATCATAAAAAATGGAAGAACCGAGCAAAAATAGACATGCAAAATTAATAGTTACTGCATGGATTCCATTGCAAATGAACAGGTTTTACTTCGCTGAAGAACGTATGATTTCAATACAGTGGTGTCATTGGCGAGCATGTGTTCACATTTAACAAAACAAATCCTCATTTAAAAAGAGTGCTTTGAACCCACTAATGTTCCGTGATTCCGTGTTCCGGAATCCTTGTATTTATGTTGTCTTGAATGTATTATTAATGAGTTTCCTTTTAAAAATTTATTTTAAGTAAACAATACAAAGTAAAAAAAAATTAAATTATTACTGGGCAGTTGCTCATATGAATTAATCTGCAGTGTTGAATGCGTTTTCCATGAGTTCAAAAGTGATAATCTTTTGAACATTTAAGATGGCTTTACAAAAGAATTCAGATAAAGCAGTGCTTAAGAAGTCATGAAAATACTAATTCGTAGAGAACGCATTAACTTTTCTTTATGATGGCTGGCTGCCAGCAAACTTTCCAAAGAACATTAACAGAAATTGGAAAAATAATAAGAAAAGAAAATTGTAAAAAGTGATGACAAATTATTATACTTGTTTTTTATGGATGTGTATGTTACTCATAGTCCAAAATCATAAAAACTCGTTTAAAATGTTTTGACAAGAAGCTGGGTAGTAAGACCGCCTTGCCTATACCCAATCAATATGCTTTCAGCAGACTATACCTCTACATTTTGGAAATACAATATTCTGGCAGAGGGCACGGTGTCCTCAGTCGCTCTTTTTTTTGGTGATAAATTATAACTTATTGCCAAAATGAGCTACATTCTTCAAATTTCTTTGATCTTTTTGACTGGTGAATTACAGATTATTGAAATGAGCTTGAGATCTTATATTATTTTTTTTATATCGAATTTAACAAAATTTATTTTATTTTCAAAATTTTTCTTTCTCTTCAAAAAGGATAATTTCTTCAGGAAAATTTTATTTTCTTTTTAATTCACAAGGAAAAACAAATTTTCATAAAAACGCTGTAAATCAAAAATTTTTATTGAATTAAATTTTTCATAGCCAATTTATTGCCCCTTTCAATCTATCAATCGATTTATATATTTTTTTATATTTCGATTTGACTTTACAATTTACGATCTTTGCAGGTATTTAATTAATTTGAACTAGTCAAGTAAATGACTATTTTAAACTTCTTTGTAGAAAGTTTAGTCGTTCAAACAGAGTTTTAAAAATAAAACTTAGAATAAAATTTTTTATATTTATGCAGAGAACATAAAATTCATATTCAATTACTAAATTCACAAATATTTTTCTTTTTATTGAAATAAGTCCACAGAATTGATCAAATTAAATTCTACGATTCGTAAATGTTTAATTGGAAAAAAAACATTTTTTATTGAAATAGTATCCTATAGATGAATTATAGAAATACATATTTAGAATTAGTGATGTTTATTTCAGCTACAATTAATACAAATCGAGCCTTTGGTGCAATACCGTCGTAATTCAAAAAATCGTGAACTGAGAAAAATGCATTTGAAGTTTTGAGCCATCTTTTTGATAGTATATTCGTTTACTAAAGTTAATTTTTTACAAGTTTTTAAATAAGGAGGCATGTTTTGTAATGTTTTCTGTTTGTAAATTTCTTGTCATAAAGGAAATATTTCATTATTGCAAATAAATATTGTTGGAAATAGCTGGAGGCAATAAAGAGATTTGTAGCTGTAGCATCTGAACAGTTAGAGATTGAAACATAATCTTTTTTCCTTTAGATATATATTTTCCCAAAGATCATTTGTACATACCCAGCTTAAAAGATTAAAATTTTGAGTTACTGCGGTATTGCACCAAAGGCTCGATATGTATGAAAGAAAATTTGAATGAGAAAAGATATGTAAAAGTTGTAAATGCTAATTTCGTTCTCACCTCTACTAGAAATAGAACTTTGAGCTTTTAGGAATAATTTTTTTTTTTTACCAACAGTCGGGTCTCGATTATCCGTGATCCGGTTAACCGGTAACCCCGATTAACCGTGATGGCCAAAGATCAGTCTATTGTTTTTTGTTTGCAATGTTTTCATATTGTTTGCTTCGATAAACCGTGATTACCTCTATTATCCGTGATGGCAGAATTTTTTTTTTATTAACTTCAAATTCATACATACAATATTATGAAGATGAAAACGGGGAATTCCCTTGTTTGCATACGATGAGTCAGAAGCATTTACAAGTGATTAGTTTAATTTTAATTTAATTTTCGAGGTGCGGGTGGTTAGATCTAAATATATTTAGTATCACATCGTTACCAGTGGTAAAAAAACAAAGAAACGTTTTAAATATTGAAGATTGTAATAAACGCTCTTAATAAAATACCGTTTATTTTTTATTAAGATTTTATTATAATGTTCCTTAATTTACGTGATTCGTCTTCGCTAAATTCATTTGATGAGTGACGTGTTTTTCTTAAAGTAAAATGATCTAAAGCTAAATTGTGGAAGTACTATAGCGGTATATATGTACATTCCCACAAAAAAAAAAAATGGCTACTAAACCGAAGCTCTTCAGCACTGCTACGAGTATAAAAAACTAAAGAACGTGCGAAAGCAGAGCTGCAAAATAATTAATTAAGCTTCACCTCCTGTCCTATCCCTTTCCTATAGTTCCCAGCACAATGCTTTGCATGTGTAGGAGTCATCTCCTACTGGTCCTAGATAAAAAAAAAAAAACATTCCAATAGGTCAGTATTTACCAAAAAATGCAATCACTAATTACTGCCTGAACTTTAAATGAATGCAATCAAGATGCAATAGCACTACTTTAAAAGAATGCAATCAACACTACAATACCCCCTTCATAAATATTATCCTCCACATATTATAATTTTTTTTTTTTTATATGTGTGAAAAGAAAATATTTATTATAATGATAAAGTTGAAATAATTAACGAGCATTAAAAAAATAATGTGAGTATTAAAATGCTAGCTCAAAAATACAAAGTTGGGATACAGACCGTTTGTGACATATTAAAAAAAACAAAGGCAAGTTTTTAAAGTTTTGCGCAGAGAGTGATTCGGTTGTTGGATTTCGTAACTGAAAAACTTTAAAGGCAGCTGAAGAGCCATAAGTAGATTTGGCACTTTACGAATGGTTCAGACAAGAGCGTTTTAAGGCACTCCAATGACAGGACTGATGATACGAGAAAAGTATAAAATATACTACACAAAACTAAACATTCATTCTGAGTGTGAATACTCCAACGGGTGGTTGCAAAATTTTAAGAATAGCCCTGGAATTACAGAGCAGAATAAAATTCAAGTTTATTGCGTCGAAGAAAAACTTATAAAAGAAAATTATAAGTTGAAAAATATTAGACAAACACCATTACACGACTTTTTTTAATAAATTGTATTCCTTTTTTGCTTAATGTTCTTTTTTTGCCTCATGTTTTCAGTAGAAAATTTAATGTAAACATAACTTATTTAATTTCTTTTATTGTAAATTTTTTTTTAATGTAAATATGTATGTGTACAACAACATTCACTTGTTAAATAATAAAAATATTAAAAAAACTGTATAATCGAAATTATTAATCGATTAACCGTGAAAATCGATTATCCGTAATGCTTCTGGTCCCGATCATCACGGATAATCAAGGCCCGACTGTATATAAAAATGTTTATTTTATTCTATAATTAAAGGGCGTAGCAAAGCACACCGGGTTAACCCAGTTGGATATAAAATCAAAAAATGGGAAATCAATCTGCAATACAGGTTAAACTTATGCCTTTTTATATTTATTTAACGCGAGTCGGAGTGAATTATGATTATTTATTTATACAAATACAAAAATTAATAACATTAATTTATTTATCAACATATCGCCACAAATATAAAATTAAAAAATTCCTTTCAGTTATTGCTAGAACCTAACAAAAAATAATTATTGAAACATTTAAAAAAAAAACAACAATCAATTGGTTGAAAATATTTAAATAAAAATATTTTCCGTGCAATGACAAAAAGGAAAACAATATCCATCTCGACATTGAAGAGTTTTGCTTAAAAATAACTGAAACGGCAACACTATTAAGAATATAACAGCTTTCAACGGAGTTGCTATTGAAAACACGTACATATACCTTGTGCTAGTGCGAGTAGTTAATCTAAAGAACCAGCGATTTCGTTCCCGTAACACGGCCCATCATTATTTTAACTTTTTGCACAAGACATTTTAAGCTTTTTTTTTTTTTTTCATAAAATAAAATTTGGGTTCATTGTCTACATTGTTATTGAACAAAAACCATGTTTTGGTACAAAAAAAAAAAGGTAAATTGTGCATAAATTTAATATATTTTTCTATATAATCGAGTTTAGAGAAAAAGATAAAATGGAATTAGGATAGGAAAATAGTTAAACCGAATTGAAGCAGCAACTTGAATGTCTTATCCCTGTTTTATCTATTTATTTATTTTGTATATTCTTCTGTGTTTCCTTAGAATTTCATTTTCTATGGTGGTATTTTCATTATTATTAAAATGGAAAAAAATATACACAGTTCTTTTTGTTAAAATAATATTAATATTCCATATAAATACAGATAAAAAGATAATATTTAGTAAATGGAAGGGCAAAGCAATAAGTTAGTGTGTTTTGTATATTCAAGGAAATTAAATTATTTTCGGTATAGAACATAAAGCAAAATTTAGGTCACAGAGCAATGACTTGTTAAAAGTCTGCATACCAATAAAGTTAAGCAATAGACAGTGAAATTAGTTTTCATAAGTCACCAAATAAATAATAATATAATAAATAATGAAAGTCACAAACTGTGCATCATATTGATTTTTTATACAGGGTGGCACAAAAGGCGCTTTATGCTTTAAATGGTTTCTAACTTTTTTATTTATGCGATTATTATAATTTTTTATTTTTTTTTTTTTGAATACAGTATATTATTGGGGAATTTTTTTTGCAAATTAGCTTTGAAAAATGATATCCTGTAAGTGATGTTCATTTTCTGCTATTTTCCATAACTTTTCCCAAAATTTCGGCTGTAATGACCATGATTTCATTTCGATTGTTTCATAATTAATTCTCCAAGTCTTCTTTACAAAATGCTGGAAAAAATGCATAGAAAAAATAATTATTAAAAAATATGATTCTAATTGTGCTTTTTCCCTTATAAACTATATGTGAAATTTATTATTACATACCCTATGATATTCTCATACAGTATGAAAAATATCATAAAGCATTTTATTACAAAAGTAACTCAAAAAAAAAAAAAAAAAAAAAAAAAAAAAAACAATTCTCATTTGATTAATTGAATTTTAAACATATAGATCTTGGGTTTATATTCAGACGTTGGGAAAATCCACTGATGAGCTAAGTAAGCGTTAGCGAAATAGTACTATATGGATATGCTTTCCTCCTCAATTATTGAGTTACTTTTGTAATAAAATGCTTTATGATATTTTTCATACTGTATGAGAATATCATAAAGTATGTAATAATAAATTTCACATATAGTTTATAAGGGAAAAAGCACAATTAGAATCATATGTATAAATGAATATTCCCAAAATAAATTCAGTTAATATAAATTATTAAAAAAGTTATAAAGCATTCAA
This sequence comes from Dexiosoma caninum, assembly GCA_963924685.1. NCBI lineage: Eukaryota > Metazoa > Arthropoda > Insecta > Diptera > Tachinidae > Dexiosoma > Dexiosoma caninum. Next base: position 15,026,448 of record OZ004727.1, read on the forward strand.
ACCGTATAGCTCCTTTTGTGCCACCCTGTATAAGGTGGAGCAAAAGTAATCATTATATTGGGAAACATTTTGCAAATAACGCCAAATTTCAATTCGGTTTTGACATTTGTGAAGAAAACAAATACAGAATACGAATCGATAAGCCATGAAATGGTTTCCTTCATACGAATGCGGAATGATTGTTTCCATCTCTTGACGATATCAAGAATTACTGGCGGGGTTACTAATAATGCCGAACTTTGTATTTTATAGAGATAGGGATATATACAGGGTGGGCCAACTTGGACTGACTGATTTGAAATGCTTAATGGCAGAATTGCCATTGTGGCTCTTGCGGTATGAGCTGTAGCACCATCTTGCTGGAACCATATGTTACGATTATTGAGAACTATTATCGGACGTAAAAAATGTTCCAACATGGTGCGGTATACGACCCCAGAGACGGTTTCTGGCTCATTAATTTCATTTTCGAAGAAATATGAACCAATAACTTTATCAGCCATGATTCCACACCAAACAGTGTGCCAGGGTGTAATTGTCGCTGATGCAATGCTCTCGGATTCTCTGTACCTCAAATTTGGCAGTTCTGCTTATTCACATATCCATTTAAATGAAAATGTGCTTCATCGCTCATAATCAGATTATTCAAACAATTGGCATTTTCTGTCGCTAGCAAAACCAATCCACTGAGTATGATGACATTATAAAATTTTATAAAATTCTGTATTATCTGCAAAAAAAATCGAAAGATACAAAAATTATAAGCATTTCAAATCAGTCAGTCCAAGTTGGCCCATCCTGTATATTAAATACTAATAAGAAATTCAGTCTTTTACGAGCATCTTATTAAATAAAATCAATAAACTTCTTATATTTCGAAAGTTGAAGAATATAACAGCATCGTATCAGTTTCCAACTGCCTTCGAGTCTAATCGATAACAGAAAGTATTTTTTTTAACTTGTACCAGCACTCAGAAGATAACCTCTACACATGGGAAAGGGGTAGCTAGAGAAATGACAGGAGCTGAAGCTTCAGTATTTTACAACTTTGCTTTTGCACGTTTTTTATTTATAGCAGCGTTGGAGTGGCTCTTGACATATTTAATTTTAAAGCTTTATTTTGGTAGCCATTTTTTGTAGCCATTTTTAGTAGTTATTTTACTTCGCTGGTGCTATACAATACCGACGCAACAGAACGCTCTGATGTATCTATCGGTGCTTTGGTAGCCGAAACTGTTCCGTAACCTAGAAGCCTACAGCAGACCCTAAAGACTTCATTATATTCACCGTTTGATGTGTTTCAAATTTTGATATTTTCTTATTTTTATTTCTTCGAAAATAAAGAACATTCCATTGACAGTTGTTACGGTCAATGGAACTATGTGCTGCGATTTTTTGCTTGCAAATATTGCTGATCCAGGAGATTAATCCAGAAGAGATGTGATCCATGAGATGCAGCGACCGCAACCATTCGCCTATTGAAATCAAAATGTTACAATAAGTTGATTTTGATCAATGTCCCTATCAATTGGGGTTCAAGTTTTTAGAAGTTAGAAACTCTTGATAAATTTCTTCGGGGCCATGTGAAGTCACTGATTTGCTGATAAAAGACCAACAATTTAAGCCTTTGTGGTCAACTTTGTTCGTAATATTCCAGACTTACGTGCAGCAATATTTCCAATGGATCGACATTTGACGTTTGTAATAAACCGCGGTAACCATATGCCCGACATTATATTCTTATGTTAATGCCATGAGGATGGCCATGAACGAAGTAGTCTGCACATTGATTACAAAACGAAAAATTTTTCCTGGGTTCAACCCCTAGTTGCAGACTTATAAAAACAACTCGCATTTTGTCTTTATGTTAATTGTTGTCGCAAGGTTTCAGTGGCGAAGGCATAGTCACTGCTCACTGAACATTGACGGCTTCAGCTGTAACCAATTCACAAGCACATCAGAACGCCCTCCTTCGTCGGTATTGTGTAGCATCGACGAAGTAAAATAATTACTAAAAATGGCTACTAAAAATGAAGCTTCAAAATATAATACGTCTTCTTGGCATCATTGGCGCTACGACACTGCTGTAAAAAAAAAATTTACGTGTGAAAAGCAGTGTTGTAATATAGTGAAGCTTCACCTTCCATAATATCTCCTACAATCCCTTTTATGTAGTTCCAACACAATGTTCTTCTCCTAAGTGCTGGTTCAAGATAAAAAAAAGGTATTTCCAATACGAAAAGAAACATTTTTTTAATATTTTGCGTTTTAATAAATACCATGTAGAGGCTGTCATAGTGTTAATCGCTTCAAGGAAAGCAAACCTTTTGACGAACCAGGACGGACCCCAGCTGAGAATAAAAACTGCGTTACAATTTTATCATGAATAATTTAAACCACGGAATGACAACGTGAATTTACAACTTCTGACTAAAGAATTAATTATAAAAAACCACACAAATACCCAAAAAATATATATTTCAAAACACAATATTTGCTGCTCCATACATTTAGTCTACATTTACCCTCAACAAAAAAAAAAAAAAAAATGAAACCCTGTATTTAAATTGCTAAACCCTTCTCTTTGGAGCTGTCCAAACTTTTCATGATATTTTTAATTTGCCTTGGAGATAAGAATAAAACTTTGGATTCATTTAAATTAAAATTATATAATTGTCACAAGTACCGAAATATTATAAATGTACCTTAAAAATTTTAATAAAACAAAACTTGCCTCAGCGTAAATATTTCAAATGGACAATTTTATTTTAATATAAAATTTTTTTTCCATAGAAAACAAAAAAAAAAAACAAACAGCAAAAGTTTTAGTATGAAATATCTTTAATATGCTAAAAAAAAAACAAAAAAAAAGTTTTTTAGGATATTTTGGGAAACTGCCAAACTGGAGTATTAGAAACTTTTGTAGCTGTGAGCATAACAATTTTGTAAAAAAAAAATATGTATTTGGTATGACAAATTTATTATGAAATTAATAAAACTTGGAATTTTTCTAACATACTCGTATTCCCTAACGATTATTAATATATAAATATTTAATTGGAGAAAGCATAGCTTCCCTTTGTTTTCCACCCTGTCCACCTTTAGTTTTCATTGGTTTCAATTTCTGCCAGCTACTCACCAAAAAAAAAAAACAACTGCCAGATAAGTACACCTTTCTTTTCGAAATACTAAAAATAATTAAATAAACGCAAACAGTTTGTGGGAAAAGCACATTTTCTTTGCTGCCTAAAAGTTACGCAGAACAATAAATACAGCACAAAAAATCGTATTATTTTAAGAAATTCTTTTTTAAGCTACACAATTTTCTGAAACTGTTACAAAATTATAGTTCATTCTGAGAATTATACTTGATACCATTCGCACCATTTCAATACTCCAAACACGAACAACGCTCCAGCAAGCACCGATAAACCCCTTTGGAGACAGTTGATTTGAGTCACGAACTTTAGCTTCATTAATTCTAGTCTAGTGCAGGAAAAATTTCACAAGCTTTAAAACATGCCTGGCATTACATTTCCTATTAACATAACCGATCCTGCGGGAGGAAATAATTAAATACATCATGTCTGCAGAAAAACGATATTTCCGCGCTCCCTATAAAAAATATTTCCTAACAAGCCGAGCAGTAAAAATGTACCCCAAATACTTATTATCTTTACTCTCTTAATCACCTTGGAATTATTTAATCTTTTAGGCTATTTGCAATATAAATTATTTGACGCAAACAAGCTTTTGGTGATTTTCCTTCGACTTGACAACGAAATTATAACGTAAACCCCAAAAGAAAAATTTAATGTGACTACTAACTGCTGAACGAAAATCAAATTAAGAAGAAAAAAAAACAATGTATTTTCCAGCTCAGTGTGTGTCTCTGTATGTCTACGGTTGATATTTGAAATTAAAAATATAAAAATCCCCCGACGTATTCCTTACAAGAAATTTGAAAGGAAAAAAAAATCAAGAGAGTGACAAATGGATTTAAATGCAAATAAATGCGCCAAAAGAAATAAGCAGATTTTCCTACCTTCAACATGGTAAAAAATGATGTTGAAACTTTGTTTTAAATTTAAAAATTTTTTTGTTTTAACTAGAACATTGCAGACACAGTTATGTCAATTTAATTAAAATTAAATATTCGGGTGCAAAAATGGGGACATTTGGTAACAACGTGAAATTAAGTCTTAGAGGAAATGACTTGTATCTCATCTCTTGTGAGGTAGCGTGTTTAAAACATTTAAAAATATGCTTGTTATAAGAATATATATACTAAAAGAGAGGTTTAGCAAGTCATTAGCTCAACGAAGCCAACCCAGCCACTCACACAAAATAGACCCAATACGATTTAATCTGAAATACCCTGAAGTATGGCAAGTATTCAAGGAGTATTTCTGCTTCAAATATACTTTGAGTCACTTTACACTATTTTATTTATACATATATTATATAGATTTAATTATCAAAATAGAAAATAAATGAAAAAGCATAAAGTCAAATATTGTTGGGATACAAACTAAGATTTGCCGCAGCAACGGCTTCGCGAATGAAAGTCCCGAACACTTTTCAGGTGTTCTGTGACATGAGACTTTGAAAAAATATAAATTAATGTTCGAAGAAACTTTTATTTCATTCTACCTATTCCGTTACAATAATAAATATTTTTATTTTATTTGGGCCCAAATTCACAGTCATTAGTTAATTGTTAGTAAACTAAATTGATAACTATTATTTAACTAATACTTCATATTCACAGTATTATGTATTGTTTAACAAACATTCCCAGTATAACCAAAGAATTGTAACCCTAAAAATCTTTTAGTTTTCAATATTGGCAGCACTGCTTTTTGTTTACATTTGTTATATTCAGTGTTTACCAAACACATCCAAAGGCATTTTCTTATTCTCTTTTTTTATAAAATTAAAATATAAAAAAGAAACAAGCGGCGTACACCCTCCTTTTGCAACTGCTTGTTTATGTCTGAATAAAACAAGAAAAGTTGAGATATTCAGTGCTGCCGATTACTAAAACTGTAATCGTAACCCTATATGTACATCACTAGCTCTTTTTAAAACTTCTTATTAAATTGCTAACGGTATTTGTTGTATTACTTTTTGTGTATTACTTTGTCCTTTTATTAATATTGAAGTTGTAACTTAATTATTATCGATTGAATTGTTAGTCAATATATGCCGATATAGAAGTGCTAAAGAATAAAACAAAACTTTGCAAATAATAAAAACAGTGAAATTAACTTTTTATTTAATGTGTTGCCTAATAAATATATAAAATGTTTAATATTGAATGGGAAAAAAAATATTTTTTTGCAGAAAATATTTCTGGAAAATCGGAATGTCTAATATATGGGCGTGCAGTTACCATGAAAAAATATAATATTGAGAGTTATTGTAGAAGTATTCTTAAGGACTACGAAAAAGGTGTTAAAAGTGATAAAGGAAATGAAATCCTCATGACATTAAAAAAAAACGTTTTTACGAAAATATGGCAGCTGAATATCAGGGAGTTTGGAAGCCAGTGGTGCGAAATTCTTCACTGGCAACACTTGTAATATTGCTCTTTCTCACTTCAGCTCTACACACGTATGATACACTAACACATATACAATGCCCGCGGGCGTTCAAGTGGTAAACACTGGTTATATTATTTCTTAAAAATGTTTAAAACAAGCGCGCGCTCATCGAAATTTACCGCGCAAGATAATGAATTTGCTGCTGAAATTGGTTCGGGAAAACCAAAATATTATCGAAAATAAAAAAACTGATAGTGTTATACAGGGTGGCGCAGAATTAGCTATATGGTTGAAATGGTTTATAACTTTTTTATTTATGCGATTATTATATTATTTTTTTTTTAAATACCGTATATTATTGGGAAATTTTTTGCAAACATCTTTGAAAAATGATATCCTGTAAGTGATGTCAATTTTCTGCTTCGCACATACGTGCTCTTTTTAGCATATATTCCATTTACATTTTTCCTTTTCGCAAAATTTCGGGTCATGATTTCATTTCGAATGTTGGTTTTTAGTTGGAGTATGGTTCTTGGTTTGTTAACGTACACTCTTTCTGTTTTCAAATATCCCCAAAGAAAACTGTCAGGTTCTGTTAAATGTGGTGTGGGTTGCAATGCGCCTATTAAAATGACGACAATATGCACGCTGTGTCAACACAATAGACTGTTGGTTTGAAAAATAAAATTGTATTATTTTTGTACGTTGTTCGTTCGTGTAATGATTCATAATTAATTCCTTAAGCCTTCTTCACAAAATGCTGAAAAAAAAAATAATGAAAACATAATAACTTAAAAAAGTTATAAAGAATTTAAACCATATAGCTCATTCTGCGCCACCCTGTATATATATATATATATATATTATATTATGATAGATGATATCAAAACAAAAATGCTAATAATAATTTACTAATCAGCTGTTGTGGAACTATTTGTTCACCAATGACATTTGGCGGTTTACTATTAGTTAAAGCAAAAGTTAAGTTAAATAGTTAAGCAAAAAGCTGTGAATCAAATATTGTTGGTTAAACTATTGCTATTATTTTTTTTTTTGGAATTTATAAAAAAAACGGCCCAAAACCAAAATGGAAGAGACACAAAAATCGCTGGTACACAATATTCAGCACTGGCAAATATATTGAATAAAGGCAAGCGCGAAAAAGTTTTTAACAAGCGGTCCATAGAGTAAAAGTTGTTAGGAAGTCCTGCTACACATAATATGAAGGTGAGTCAACAAGTGGCGAAGGCTGCAATAGTCTGCACGTTGAAAAATTGTGGGTTCGAACCAAGTTTCAGACTAACTCAAAAAATATCTCGGATTTGTAACAATTGTTGTCGAAATGGTGAAGGCATAGTCAGTGGCCACTAAACAGTTTTGGCTTCAGCTTTAACCAATCCCACAGGCACATCAGAGCACCCTTCTTCATCGCTATTGCATACAAAAGTAAAATAATTACTGAAAATAGTTACTAAAAACGAAGCTTTCAAATTTAATTTAATAATTGAAGCGGAGGCGCTAAAACCGTGCCATAAGCAAAGAAAGTGCAAAAGCAGATTTATAGAATAGTAAAACTTCACCTCCTGTCATTTCTCTAGTTCAATGCATCGCATGTGTACTAGTCAACTACTGAGTGCAGGATGAAAAAAAAAATTAAAAATTAAAAAATTACATACAAACCATTTTTTCTAACTTTGTTTAACAGACTTAGAAACGTAATATCCAAAGACGGCCATTTCGAACTATTTTAATTCTTTAACCCTAATCCAATTAACATGTTTCACTTTGAAGTGTTCTAACTTCTTTAAATTCAAGTCATGGTTCTTGGTGCTTCTTGAATTCGTACTTGGAATTATTTTATTTCTTTAAAAAAAAAATGAGCTCTTCTTTAAGTTCTATTTATTTATTTATTTGTGTAAAACCACAAATATACTTAATCTTGTCATAATGTGCCTATCAGGCACATACGACAACATTATGAACCAACAAATTAAATTACGGGGAATTCCCATTCAATTTTTATCATTCATTGTAAACTCACACAGTTTATACAATTGTTAGCTAATTTTCAAAGAGAAAGTTGTAAAAACGCAACTTTTTCCCACAATATAAAATATATTTATATGTAGAAATCGAGACAATTATTGAAGACATTGATTTTGAAGAAACTATAAACCAAGATTAAGATTACGACAGTAAATTTTCGAAGCATGCGAATTTTATTCTACAATACAAGTACTGCTTTGAAAGAAAAAAATGCAAATAAGAGATATAAATTCCCAAATATAATATGCAATGGGTTTATATGTGCCTCTGCAGCACATTTTGATTGGATTCGTTACAAAGTTTATCTGACTGGATTAGGGTTAAAAATAAATTATGATCCTTGAATTGAAAATGCTAAATTATTTTTAGTATTTTAAGACCATTATCTTTTAATAGTTCTCTAATAAATGACTAATGAGTATGAGTAATATTTAATTAAATCTAATGAAATGTTATTCATACGTATTGGAGATGTAAAAAACTTACTAATGAACTGATTTCAATATAAAACCTTGTCAAAATTGCAATCTTTTGTGATTGGAATTAAAAATTATGAGAGTGAGTTTTGTTTGTAGAAGAAGGAATTTCGTTTGAAACGAACGAAAATTTTTATTCTATTTTATTTTTGATTTTTGATCCAATTACTGGATTTGATTGCTTATGAGACAATTAATATATAAATTTAATTTAAAAAAAAAAATTTATACAATAATTTTTATCGTATTGATGACATTATTTAAAAATAAAAATGCTTGGCGCGAAATGAAATTGATAATGAAAGCGATTACAATCTTTTACAGCTCTGATATGTTTGCTTTAAAATGTTTAAATAAGTCATCAGTAGTGAGATTTTTTAAACTACGAATGAAAGGGTTACATTTGTTTGTTTGTTTGTTGTTTTTATTACAAATTGTTGTCGTGTTTCCAAAGGTTACTGATCATGTGATATTTTCAACTCGACTTTTACTTTTACTTTGGCACAATTTTATCTTTAGGTACGCCCTTATCTTGTTATTCAAGTCTCTATTTGACAATTGTAATTCTTGCTTTCTTTTAAAATCCTTTTCCGTTCCAAGTAAAATCGAAACTTTTTTTATTTGTATTTTTGCAGTCGGTTTTTTAGACACTTTCTTACCTTGATGACTTCTTTCTTAACGAATAAAACCATAGCTAATATTACGTGCTGACTTTTATACATTTACATATTTAAGACATTTAATAAAATTCTTGACGCCATTAAGCGAAGGTGTTTTTGCTTCATTTTCTCAGGGTTTAAACTAGGCACGAAAAATGTTGAGTTGGCGAGGAATGTGAAAAAATTAAGGGTATGCAAATCAAATTGAGATTTAAATATATGATTAAATCGTTGCTTGTTTTATACATTAACTTTTGCTCTATTTATATAAAATCTGAAAAAACAAACTGTTCTAGGAATCTCATTTTGTGCTATTAAGGCCAAATGCAAATATTTCGCACAAAGACTAGTCAATTTTTGGGAGCCTTTAATATGAAGTTTGTGGGATTTTATCTGCTACATTATTTAGCAAGGACCTCTGTGGAATTTTTATTTTAACACTTGTGAAAGGTGAAATATTTTTCAAAATAACAACACACAAAGAAAAAAGAAGATGTCTAAAGTATGTAAATGAATATGGGCATTGGTTTCCTTTTGAAAATAATCAGTAGCAGCATAGGCATAAACAAAATAACTTTCTCTATACACAAAAATATATGAATTTTTCAACTGCTGCATAGAAATCGGCACATATGTTTACTTTTATTGTACATACACAGCCAATTTCAGTTCTTTAAACTTACTATTCAAAGCTACAACTTGGTAAGTTGTACTGTATTTTTATTAACTTTAAAAGGTTATTCGAAATTTTGAAAAGCAAATACAAATTATGTAAATCAACTAAAGAATTAAGGGATTTAATGGGATTAACATAAGTTTTAGTTAAAAGAATTTGGTTTAAATAGTGGCCAAGTACGTATGGAAAATTTTATATGAAATTCCTCCATATTGACGTTTTTTTTTATTGCCATTTCGTTTATTTATAGTCGTTTGTTGAAAATGTTTCAGACTTCAAAGAACTTTTAAAAACTTGCAATTTTTTTCCAGTTTTATAAAAGCATAGCATTTTTACTACACAAGTAGCGAAATGAGCCATGGATTAATATGGGAGAAATGCATGCTCCTGAGATATTGCAGAACACAAATCAACGATCTTGTGGCTGTAATAATGGAATAATATTCTTTTTGGACTTCTGATATAAAGCAAGGGTGCGCCAATATCTGACATTAATTTTGAGGCACTATTTTTTTTTAAGGGGATTATTTCCTATAATATTTCACTTCGAATGAATGTGCTGTGGCGCAGAAAACTCAGAAAAAAAATTTTTTTTTTTATTTGAGCTGGCTGAGAAACGAACAATGGTCGTTGTGGTTTCATAGCCAACAAGCTAATTATTACTTTCCAGCAGCACGCTACCTTTTTGATTTTACAATATTTTTTATTTTTTTTTTTTTTATTTGCCATCTTTCTACTGCAAGACAATAAGAAAATGCGATAACTTGAGATTTTACAAAATAAATTTATTACAATTGGGGAGTACAAATTCAATTTACAAAAAAAAATCTTTGCTATAGTTGAGTACTATTGCTATTTTTATTTACTAATCAATCACAATGTTTGGTTTTTTTTAAGCAAATTTGCATTACTTTGCCAACAATAAATGGTGATGGAAGGAAAACATTTCGAAAAGTTTCTCTTCTTGTTTACTTTCTAATTTACACCTTAAAAAATTTAAAAAAAAATCCCTAAGCAAATAATGCCACAAGCTTTGTGTTTCTATACCCACTACCATTTGTGGTCGACTTATATTTTCACACTCTAACGCCAATACACCGTACTGAAGGGTGAGAGGGTATAAAGGAAAGTAATAACAAGACAAACATAAAATAGTACGCCAATAATATAAAAAAAAAGCTTGGCAAAAAATAAAAAATAAAAAAATAAAAGTATAGAAATAAAAATAGAAACTTGAAAACACACAAAACTGCAAAAGTCATGAATATTTATGAATTACAAAATATTTGTTTGTACAAAAAAGGCTGCTTCAAAAATCAAAACAGTTTTGCTCAATATGTGAAAAACAAGAATTTTTGCCACATAAAATACGTCAACAGAATTGTACAGAAAGTAAATTTGCTGAATGTTGCTAAAAAAAAAACAAATTTTTAGAATTAAAATGTTTAGTTTTTTCTCCCTACGGTTTCTAAATTAAAACTTAGGAAAAAGTTCAAAAAAAAATTTCCTAAATTTTGCATTTGTATGAACATACATAAATACGTAATACATGGTACAGTTCGAAACTTTAATATGTGCCATATGCAATGTACACATTGTTCATTTACTCCAATGGCGATGGCCGAAGTAGTCTGCACGTTGACTACAAAACGAAAAATTTTCCTGAGTTCAACCTCAGTTTCAGACTCATAAAAACATCTCGCATTTTTTCTGATGTGCATTTGTGTGCTTTGTGTCAGTTGTTGTCGCAAGGTTTCAGTGGCGAAGGCATAGTCACTGCCCACCGAAGAGTAACGGCTTCAGCTGTATGCAATTTACAGGCACATCAGAGCGCCGTCCTTCGTCGATATTGTGTAGCACCGGCAAAGTAAAATAATTATTAAAAAAAATGGCTACTAAAAACCAAGCTTTAAAATTTAATACCTCTCCTTGATATCAGAGGTTCTACACTACACTGCCATAAAACAAATAAGATGCAAAAAACTACATATCAGTTTTTCTAAATATGTATTAGTTTTTTTTTTTGCACCGTAAACGCCTGTATTATCGTACTTCAGCCGTTGCAAAATTATACGGACATTGCGATTTTAATTTCTATTAATATTTTCAATACTGAACAAGATGGTGGCGATGGAAAAAGTTTCCTGGGTTCAGCCCCAGTTGCAGTTTCATAAAAACATCTCGCCTTTTTTCTGAAGTGCATTTGTGTGACTTTGTGTCAGTTGTTGTGGCTAAATAACTAAAAATGGCTACTAAAAACGAAGCTTTAAAATTTTATACGTCTCCTTGACATCAGAGACGCTACAACACTGCTGTAAAAACAAGTGACATGCAAAAAAGCAGTATTGTATTTCCTCTAGTTCCAGCACAATGTACCGCATGGGTAGGAGTCATCTCCTGAGTGCTGGTCCCAGATAAAGAAGAAAAAAACCACATAACTAACATTTTTCGTTTTTTACAGAAGGAAGAAAATACTTTTTAATATCGTACACGTATTTATAGTTAGATTAAATAGGCAGGTCGCCGGTGAAAATAAAGAGCCCAGCCCACTTGTATTGTTGAGCATCATCGGCGAAGTAAAATAATTAATAAAATGTCTATCAAATCCGGTTTCAAAAATTAAATGCGTTTCCTTGATATCAGAGGCGCTGCAACACTGCTATAAAACAAGACACATGCAAAGGCGGTATAATAAAAATAATAAAGCCTTCTTTTATCTATCAAACATCACCGGTAATCTCTATCATTATTGCTTTCCTAGAAGTTAGTGTGAGGGTTTTTAGTTTATATATGAATGTGTCTAACAAAGTACACGAGACAAAAGACGAACTTTTATATAAGACGTTTATTGAACTAATGAATATATAAAATGTAATGCTTAAGATTTACTTATTGCTAACAGCAGTGACACTTATATGTACTTTTATATATGTAAGTATGAAATAATGTGACTGGATTGTATAGGCTATGAATGTTGGTTTGGACGTAAGCCATCTATATTTCATTTACGCACATTTCACTGCTTAGCCATAGCATTGGACAAAAAACCTGGGGCCAAATCGTTACTTACGTGAACGTACAACTCGTCATGTAAAAACATATTTTTGGCATTATAACATACGTGAACGGATAAATGAACGTACGATATTTACGAAATGTCATCCGTTAATAAAATTGAATGCGTATACATACACAGTTTTGTTTAAATTTAAATGCAGTAGGACCACCAGTTAGAGATGTGAAGATGTGGAAGAAGGTAAAAATATTGAATATCATTAAAAAAAAAAATTAGTTGTTGATGTCTCTGTGATTTAGGCTTACGCTGACCATAAATATCAGGCAAAGACGAAACTCTCTTTTAATAAGTTTTCTAAAAAGCGGACCAGTAGCGGACCTTTTGAGGAAAAATTTATAACGCTCAACGAAGAACTGTTAATTGCTGCAGCTGGGCTGGAAGCGACTGTTGAAGGCAACAAATCGGTGCCAACATTTGGCAATGTGGACATCTTAAATTTTTATTTTTTCAGTGATAGCAATATGAACAGTGATGAACCGACATGCTGTAAAAATGCCTTCGATAAAAATGTTGAAAAACCAAAAATAAAAAGTAAAAACGGTGCCGACCAAAAATTACTGTTGCTGGAAAATAATACATATAAAAGTTGCAACAGATTTCCAAGCAAATCTATATGCCAAACTGGGTCGTTTGCTTGAAATTCCAGAACGCCTACTTCAAATGAAAATAGAAAAACATGAGAAATATATGGCAATAGCAAACCTAGATTAACAATTAAAACATCTGCAACATAAAAACCTCCAAAATAATGTGTAAATAATTATTATTTTAATAACACTAATTATTTTAAGCCTAAGGTCTTTTTATATATTTTATATTTATTTCAATATTTCGCTACTCCTTTGTGTAGCTCTTCTTCAGGAAAATTGGTTTTTTTTTTTTTGTTTTTTTGTATATATTTTTTTATAAATTAATATATTATTTAAATCAAATGTAGAAAACCACAAACTGAATTAAATTTTTAATTTAAACATTTATGATTTTAGCCTTTTATGCAATAACAACTTACTTATTACGTTTAAAATTTGAATCACTATGACTGATGTACTGTAATATGCCATTCACAGTGTTGTGGAAGTTAAAACATATTGTGAATCTTGAGTGAAATTATGATACGTTTACAATCGTATGTCATAATCCCACTCCGTTCATACTATTGACGTATCACGTAATTATCTTTCGTACGATTGTCGTTACGTTCACGGATGTAACGATCTGGCCCCTGGTCTATGCCAAAAGCTAAGAAATGTACGTTTGTTGGTTACTCACAAAACACCAAAGGCTAGCGTTTATACGATAACGAGAGTAAGTCTATTTTTTTGACGCATAGTGTTATTTTCTTTGAAGATAAAAAGAGCCCAACAGTAGATGTAAGTAAAAAGGTAATTGGGCATAATGTCGGTCAAAATAATAATGATTGGTTTGTATAGGTTAATCACAGGGTGATACCAACAGTTAGCACGTCTTTATAATAAAAAAAAAAAAAAATTTAAACCGAAGAAACCGACGGTCTGGTGAATGCGACTGCTTCCGATACATAATTTTTATTACAAAAATATAAAAATTTGTAAAGACATTCTTTTTTCTGATACATATGTATCATAATCAATTTCGAAATCTTTGTCAGTTACGTGGTTTTGCTTTGCATTTGGACTAACGATATATTCTTATATATTCATATACAACATACATACACACAAATATTTAAAATTGCTTTTTAAATATGGAATTTATTTGGCACCATTAAAAGATTGTATGGAAATCTTCCTTAATTTTCAAGTCATTGCCCTGAAAATACATTTTTATGTGCTGATCATAAATCTCAAAAAGTGCGCGCAGTATGACAGTGCGTTTGACAGTTAACCCGTTTAATGTTTATTTTTATGTATTCCTGATAACAAAACATTTCATTTTAAGTAGTTTGTTTGTCAGAGAAACAAGTTTACATTTATATTTTAGCATAATATTTGTATGCTCAAGTATTTACTTTTGAACATGTGCATGTTAATTTGTTATAAAGAAAACTTTAAGAGAATAAGCATACCATTAGTTAAGAATAAACAAAGGAATGAATAAAATTGTTGTAGTGACAGACACACATACACGCACTCATTATCAAAAGCATTGCACTATGTGTCCAATTACAATTTTTGACGGTAAAAATTCAAATTTTCTATATTCGCTTTTTGGGAAAAAGAAAATCCAAACACTTTGACGACATAATTTGTGTCAGTTGCCAAAAATTAGTTTAAATATAAAGAGCTGTAACTGTTTTAGATATTCGATTACATTAGGTAATCAAAAATGAAAAGGAGAAGAACCGCTTTTTAATATTAATGATAAAAAAATTATTATTTTTAACAAATAAAAATCTATTTTTATTAAAAAAAAAATTGCTGCAAATAATAATATTAAAGATGCTAATGCTTGAGTTAAAAAATATTTTAATGAAGATTCAGTAGATATTAATTTATTAGCTTTTATTCCCTTAATCCAATTCAAGCACTTAATCAAGAATTAGCTGAAATAGAAACTATAGTCCCTAATATTATAATTAAAAAAAAAATAATTTTTAAAAAATTTTTAAAAATTAAAAAGAAACGGAATAAACCTTTATAAATGAGGTATGAACCCAATAGCTTAATTAGCTTATCTTTTTATTTATAAAATATATATGTATACATTCATAATGAATGTAAATTATTACATTATATATCCTATGAAGATATCTATGCTATTAAATATATATGTTTTGATATTTTTAAATTAAGTTTTCAAACTGTTGGGTGGTGAAAAATTGCAATAAGGAAAACGTGATTTTTTTTCAAAAAATTTAATTATAATTAATATGCATTACATTACTGAAGGTCTGCACATTGAACCGGCACTCAGGAGGTGACCGCTCTACATGCTATGCATTGTGCTGGAACTAGAGGAAAGGGCTAGTGAGCGAGATGACAGTAGATGAAGCTTCCCAATCTTACAGTTGAAAGTTTTCTGTTTATAGTAGTTGTTGAAAGAGGTAATTGCCTCGCTAATGCATTTCATTTGGATTTTGAATAAAGAAAACACTAGCGCTGAATTCACTTCAAGTTTATTAGCTAATGTTTCTTATATTAAAATTCCTATAAATTTATAATTAATGTTACAATTTCATATAAAAATTCATTCACAAATTATTTACTTTTTGGCATGAAAACCACTAGAAAATTAAAATTATATAGATTTCAAGGAAATACCATGCTAGTTAACCTAAGAAATTTTTCTTGTCCACTATAAAAATGGAGTTATTGTACATATGTACTTATGTAGAATTGCCGTAAAATTAACTTTTAGTATATAATAATATTAACATTAACGGCCATTTTCACAATGTCTAATTATTTTACTTTTAACAGAAAATTAACTAACTGGCGGTTTGCTTAACAGGCACTATTTAATCGACGGTTAACAAAAGAATTCTATAAAAAGTATGGCAATATTGTTTGTGTTTGTTAACGAAAAATACTATAATGACAGAAAATAGAAAAAAATCGCAATGTTTGTGAAAAAAAAAAACATTGAAGTATACTGAAAGGAAATGGCGGAATTTGCATCAGTAACAAAGAAGTGAAAGAAAAGAACAAGTAAGATAGTAAAATATTGGTCTATAAAAATATTAAGATACTCGTGTACACATGTTAAAAAGTTTTTCGTACAGCCTCTAATTTTACAGTAAAGATTTCCTTTTTTTTTTTGTTTCTAATTTTTAAAATTATAAACATTGAAAAATGATAAGCGTTGCTCTCCATGTGTACATCCAAATGTGTACATTTTTCCTATTTACCATTTACAATTATGTATGCATAAGTGTCGATTATATTGTTAACCGTCACATTTTGTTCGGTTAAATTTAACAGACACTTTTTTTGTTTAATGGTGTCAGTTAAAAGTTAATCATTTATTGTGAAATATATTTTTAGTTAACCGACTGTTAAAGTTCCAATTAAGTTTTAATCAGACATTGTGAAAATGGCCGTAAATGTTATAGATTATACTAAGTTTTCAATATAAAACAGTGTGGTTCTTTAGCTGTTTTTGTCAGTGGCGACACTACTGTTGCTACAGCTCTTCTGACATTAATGAGATATATACAATTTTAAAGCTTCGGTTTAGTAGTCTTTTCTAGTAATTATTTTACTTAGCTGGTGCTACATACTGCCGACGAAAGAGGGCCCTCTGATGTGTTTGTGCAGTGCTATCAGCTGAAGTCGGTAGTGTTCAGTGACCCTTGACTGTGCCTTTGCCACTGAAACCTTCCGACAACCACCGGTGACACAAAGCCACACGAATGCACATCAGAAAAAATGCCAAATGTTTTTATGATTTAGTGTGAAACTTTGCTCGAACCAAATAGGGTTTTTTTGTTTTTGCAGTTAAAGTGCAGATTACTTCAGCCTTTAGATAAAAATATTTAAATTTTGGTATTAATTAATTGATAAATTAATTATATTAATTTAATTAATTAATTAATTAATATAATTAATAAATAATAAATAATTAAATTAATTAATTAATTATATTAATTTAATTAATTAATTTAATTAATTAATAAAAAATTAATAATTAATTAATATTTTAGTCTCACTTCTATTTTTATTTTGACCTTTATTAAATTTTGTTTTTTTTTAATTATATTTATTTTTGAGCCATGGTCTTTTTTATGAAAAGTTTTTAACATTTATTTAAAAATAATAAAAATAATAAAAAAATAAATAATTGTTAAAAACTTTTCATAAAAAAGACCATCACTCAAAAATAAATATAATTAAAAAATTTATTGATATTTATATGCCAAATTTCGTGTTTTTATTAGTTCAGGTTTTTTTTCTTTTTTGTTTATTCTTTTAAATACTATCAGTATTACAATTTTAAAACTTAAATATTCACAGCTTTTGAGATAATTACTAAAAAAAAGTATTGCAACAAATAAATAAAACTTACTTTAATAGAATATTTACAAAAAACCTTGTAAAGAATGTTACTAAACTTGTTTGAATTAATACTCCGAAGTTGAAGAAACTATTAATATTACAAAAAACTCTTATTAAATCAAAATTTTAAAATCTGTTGCGATTTTCAAATCTTTGCGTAATATTAATAATTAGTGATGTAAACAAATTAGTTCATGTTTTTTTGTGAAAATGCAAACAAGTTTTTTGTCAGCTGTAGTATAGAAGTTACGTTGTTTTCATTTGCTTAATAGTTTATATATCTGTAGTAATTTGTGCAAAACTCAGGCCTCATACGGAAATTTTCGGCGTCCACTTGCAAGTAGCAAAAAATTTGCTTTTTCTAGAACCATTAAAGATTAATTGCGAAAATTACCATTTTCAAAGCCATACAAAATTGTTTACCCAAAGTTTTCTAATAGCGGAGGCACCAAGAAAACGTAGCGAGTGATCTATTAATCGTTTGCTGAAATGCATTTTGTGGAAAGTGACATTAGAACAAAAATTCAAAACATTTTGAAAAATATGGGATGAGTGAGTGGGAGGGGTTTTACAAAAAAACTTAGAGCTATAGAGCATTTTGTGTTTCAAATTCTCAGTTTAGCCTGTGCAGCAAATTTTATTATTTCTTTACTTTAAAAAAAAAATGTTGGCCGCAATTTCGGCTTTTGGGCACACAGTGCATTGACAGAAAAAGCATCAACTGTTACTCTAAACAACTCTCGTTTCACCAGCTAGAAAAAATACTTCAAACGAAGAAAACTAAATATTCATACATAAATACAAGGTGGGCCAAAAAAAAATCACCCTATTGGAAGATGGTTTTATTTTTGCAAATGGCGGCCAATGTCAAATCTGTTTTGACATTTGTGAACTAGACAGATGTAGAATACAAGTGAACAAGCGCGTAACCTACGACCAAGCCATGCGAAATGGACGATTTTTCGACCAAAATCATAATGAGCGATGAGGCTCATTTCCACCTCAGCGGGTACGTGAACAAGCAAAACCATCGCTTCTGGGGCACCGAAAATCCACGAGTGATGCATGAGGAGCCATTACACCCGCTCAAAGTGACTGCATGGTGCGCTGTTCACGCTGGACGAGGACGCCGCTGGTTGGCGCTATAGGACCATATTAAGCGATTTTTTTTTCTGCCGCAATTTAACGAATTAGGACTGGACGACATGTGGTTCCAACAGGACGGAGCAACGGCACACACTGCGCGAGCCACAACTGGTATTCTGAAGGCGGCGTTCCCGGGTCGCTGCATCTCTCGTTTTGGCGATTTGCACTGGCCCGCAAGATCGCCCGATTTAACCGTTCCAGACTTTTTCTTGTGGGGATTTTTAAAGTCCCGTGTTTACGTGAACAAACCCGAGACCCTGGAAGCCCTCCTGGACAACATTCGACATGAGTGCGATAATATGTCGCCCGAAGTTCTCGCCGAAGTGATGAAAAATGCCATAAAACGAGCCCGTATAGTAATCTATTGTGACGGCGCCCATTTCGCCGATATCATCTTCTCGACTTGACCAATAAAATTCTACAGGTTCAGATAAACATAATCAGAAAACAGAATCAAAGTTTTTCATTTTGGAAAAAAATGAGATCCAAACAACATCGGATGACTTCTTTTGGACCACCTTGTATATGTGTGTAAGTACTATGTATGTGTATAACTGAGTGTATGCAATTGTATTTATATAACTAAAGACTTGTATGCGTATTTATGTTTTTTTCATGCTGCTAACAAAAATACACACTTGCAATGTATTCATGTTTATTTAACCTACAATTCATAATACACACACACACAAATACATGTGTATGTGTGAGTGAGTTTTATGCTGGCACTTAGTGTGCTAGTGTACAATGAATGGGGTTGTCCTTAACTTATTTTCTTACTAAATATGAATGGATCTATGGATGTGTGTGTGTGTGTGTGTGTGTGCGCGCTTATTTGTGAGCGTTTTTTTAATAACTAAATGCTTTAGTTATTAAAGGTGCTACACTTAATATTAAAATAACAAATATAAAATATTGTACGCATAAAAAAGAAAATATTATTAAAATGAAGGGGGAGAACAAAAGAAATAAACTGAACTAAAGAAGGTGTGTCAAAAGTAATTTTTCTTATATTTTACAGTCACAACAATTTACACTAATAAACAAAATGAAACATACGCAGCTAAACATACTGCGTTGTTTTTGTCGCATTATTTGATTTTAACAGTTGGTGGCAAAAGCAATGATTCTACCCAGCAAAAATTAGTACATGCCTGGAGGAATTTTTCTAAGGGAGGCAACATAATGGCACCTCTAGCAATTGCGCGATTATAACAGTCTCAATGTATTTAAATATATTTATACACAGAAAAAAATAAAACTAAATTTTAACTAAAAACTGCTGATGGCGAGTAGTCAGCGTGTTCGCTCTGCAACCAGAAAGACCCAGGTTCGATTCCCAGCCATGTCGAATGAGAAAAAAGGTTTTTCCTGAGTTTTCTGTGCTACAGCGCCCTCCTTCGTCTTTACTTGAGCAATAAAACGTCGGCGAACTAAAATAATAAATAAAATGGCTTCATTGGCTTAAAAAATATTAATGCGTAAAAAAAAAACATCAGAGACGCCGCAACTTTGCTTTATAATTAACTATCCTCCTTCCCATAACCTAATTTCCCAGTACCAGCACAATGCATCGCATGTGTAGGGGTCATCCCCTGACTGCCGGTCCAAGAAAAAAAAAAACACGCAACTGCAGAGTTGTGCAAGAATTAAGCTCTATCTTCCTACCACTTTCACCGTCTGTCACTACCCTATCCCTCTCTGTAGTTCCAGTGCCATGCATTGCATATGTAGGGGATAGGCCCTGAGCACTGGTCCATGATAAAACAAAAAAAAACCGATTTTCAACTGTAGAGCAATTAATAGTATTAATTAAATTATTATTGTTGACCTAATTGAATTAATTTTCAATTAAATTTTTTATAATAATAAATAAAAATTTAATTAAAAATTTTGAAAATTTCACAAAAGAATTTAATGGCCAAAAATAATATTTGAATTCAATTACGAATGCTTATTGGATATTAATTTCGATTTGTCTAAAAAATGTTGCATATATGAAATAAAGCCGCAAAATAAACCATTTAAATAAAAATAAGCCGCCATTTTATATATTTCATAGGAAAAATTTAAATTATTTATTTAAATAAGTATTGAGCACAAAAATTAATCTCAACTTTAAATGAATTGATTAAACCTTTACTGGGAAAAATGAGTTATTCTATTTAAAGTTGTTAATTAAAAATTATAATAATTAATATATAATTAATATAATTTTTATATATATAATTTTGAAAAGAACTATGTTAATATCATCAGGCATTCAAAAGAAATTGATTTAGGAAAATAACAAAATTACTAAATAAACAGCAGTAATATTTTGTGTAATTTATATTTGCACAGAATTTAATTGCCTGATGTAAGTATACGCTCTCCATATGCAAATGAAATTAGTAAAACAACAATTCACTATATATTTTAGGGTTCAGCGTTGTAGTACAAAGCATGCCACAGATGATCGCTTGGTATAATTTTAAGAGGTTGTACAAGATTTTGCAACGGTTGTGGAATCGTTGGTGTTACCCGCCGACAAGACGATCAATTCAAACAATGCATTTAGATGTGGCGAATACATACATACATACATACATACATAATAACTTAAAGCATACAAAAAATACTAATAAATTGCAAGAATTTAACCCCATTTGCATTAATAAATTCAATATTTCCTTAAAAATTTTTTCTGAATTCAACTTCATTAAAATTTTTTTGGTTTTTACGGAAAAAAAATTAAAGAAAATGAGAAAACAGTTTGATTCTGAGTTATTGTTTCAGCTCTGATATTGCTAAAACTTCTTATTTATTGAAATTAAGATTTAATATAATCTCTTTAGTTGTTCTAAGAATAATTTGTGTAGAGGTTCCCTGAAGCAACAGTGAAATACGCATATGAACTAGTTAACCCCTCCTAAAGCAATTTCAATGTATTTTCTTTTAGTAAATATTTTGGAGAAAAAGCAGTGCGTAAAATTACTAAAAAAATTAATTTCATTTGAATCTGACAGCTTATGTAAGAGATGCTTAGCAATATATTTTATCAAGTAGAGTTTATATTCAACATATATTTGTGCTGTCCACCCGTTAATATCTTGTGTTAGCAATAAAATTTGACAGTTGGCATGTGTGTCGGCGTTATGCCAACGTAACATATGAAGTGAAATAATCTGGCAGGCATTTAAATAACAATAAGCCCTAATTTTGTATATTTCATAGCGAAATAATTAATTATTTTTTTATTTAAGTCTTAAGTCCAACATTTAATTGAATTGATAAATTAATTCGAAAAATAAATTATTATAAATAATTTATTATAATAAAAAAATAAAAAAATCTTAAGAACTGAGGAAAACAAATTGAAGTTACAAATACATGAAGTCAATCAAATAGTTAAACATGAACAATTTGCTTGCAATTATAAAAGTGATGAAAAAGATTATATCAATACATATTGTAATTTGAGTTCTACTTTTAAAACAAACTGATATTAAATTTGATTTATATGTTATTTTTGTTAATCAAATATATATATTTTTCAAATAATTCAGTCAATTTTGACAACATAAATTGTTAAAAATTTTATTATAATTATTATTAAATAAAAATTATTTTATAGATTCTGAAGATGGTTCGAAATATATACATAGATCAACGTAACATAAAGTATTTTATTTCAATGAATCGTATAGAGGCAATACAATATTAACATTAGTAATTAAAGTTGTTAATTAAAAAAAGTTATATTTTTTCTGTGTTAATAGTCATATTTTTAATTTTGAAAACATCTGAAAAACTGTGTTAATATCACCAGGCGTTCAAAAGAAAATACATAATTATTTAGAAAAATAACAAAATTACAAAACAAACAGCAGTAACCTACAACAGATTTGATCTAAATCAGCTTAGGGCATAACTTGGACTATCGATAATTTGAAGCTTAAACTCTACAATTTACACTGTTTCCCAGGTTTCTGCAAAAACGTTCATAGAATTCATAAAAATTCATCTTGCTGCCCTGGGTAATTTGATACCATTTAGGTCTGAACCCACGAAGTTTGGGCAGTAGACTTAATACGCTGATGTATTTAGACTACAGCACCAGCAGTCACAAGGACTGACGATTTCTTGATCATTATTATATTTTATTTTAATTTCGCTTATAATTTTCCAACAAATATTTTGTAGTTAATTTTGATGTACATCTACTTTCTACGAATATATAAACTAGCCGGAGTTGGTGGCAGCTACAATGGCGGCCGTATAGTCACGTAGCATTGTTGTCGCCAAAATATCTATTTTCATATTATATGAATGTGTATTTTAAACTTAGGAGTTTGTAGTCGATAGCTTGCCCTGCTTTACATGTTTAATGCTTTAAAATTTAGAAAATGTAAATTACTCCATCCGTTCCATATCCTCACATGTCTCAAATAACACAGAAATATTAAGACATTTTTTGCCACCAACTGTACAAATACGACGAAAGTATTTTGTACGTAAAATGTTTGAATTGACTAAAAATATGTTTGCTGCTGCTAACACTTTTTGTTTATTAAAATTTATGCCCGACAACAAGTACAAAAACACCAATAATATTTGCAGTATTTGCTGATGAAAACTACAACAACAACAACAGCAACTGTAAGCGAAAATAATGGGGAGGGGAAGGCAACAACAAAATCTAACATTTTTTATGTTTTTTAATACTCTGAAGTTATGGGTGTCAAAAAGTCTTAACATTGTTTCGTTGTTATAGAAAGTATTTACAAAATTTGACGATTTTTCTTGCTAAGCGAAGTAAGTCGGGAAGAGGAAAATACTGTAAAGCTGGTTATGAAGACTTTTGAAATGCCCTACTGTAATTTCGATATGATTGCTTGGGCGATTTACTCACTAAATATTTCAAATATCACAGTATCTGATTCCTTTGAGGAAAACTGTATGTTATATTTTCATTATTAAATTAGACGATTTAGTGAAAATGAGAAGAAAAAATGCTCGAGGAACTCTACTAATCTGGTATAAAACATTTTTTTAAGAGAACTAAGAAATAATTTTTCTTTATTTTTATTTTTTATTTTGAATTCTCATTGACAAGAACTTTTCCTATATTGTGAATTTTAAAAAAATATTTTTTCATTATAAACAAAAACCAATTTTCCTGAAAAAGTTACACAAAGGAGTAGCGAAATATCGAATCAGAATAATTATTAAATATATTAAAAAGACCTTAAGCTTAAATAATTAGTGTTATTAGAACTAAGAAATAATTATCTAATACTAGGTACTACTTTCTGTAGGGAAGGAATAGTAATAGAAACGATAGTTGGTGAGGGGATGGGCCGAGGAATTTAGTCTGCTTTTTCTTCTTTTTTTTAGTTTATAGCAGTGCTACACCGCCTCTGAAGTCAATGAGACGTAATGAATTTTGGAGCTGTATTTATTAGCCATTTTTATTAATTATTTAACTTCTCCGCTGATGCTATACAATACAGAAAAAGCAAGATGCTCTAATGTTATATGTGTATTAGTATCAGCTGTGGACGGTACTGTTCACCACCAATGACTATGCGCCGCAACTGACCCCTTCCGACAACGACTGACACAAAGCCACACAACTGCACATCAGAAAAATGCTTAATATTTTCAGGATTTAGTAGAACACTTGGCTCGAACACATAACCTTGAATATTGTAGTCAACATGCAAACTACTTCAGTCGTCGCCATAATAGAAATTTTGCACGAATGTTCCTTGGAAAAGACTGAAGTTACATTACAGCGTTCCATATAATTGAAAAATTTATTAAAATTCCATAATTTTCTTATAGGCTTATTATCTGGCTTGGCGAAAGTCTAGCTTTCAATGACGAATACA
Organism: Dexiosoma caninum; assembly: GCA_963924685.1. Lineage (NCBI taxonomy): Eukaryota > Metazoa > Arthropoda > Insecta > Diptera > Tachinidae > Dexiosoma > Dexiosoma caninum. The sequence continues at coordinate 15,050,922 of OZ004727.1, forward strand.
AAAGATTTTAAGTACGTTCATTTATTATGAATGACATAATTTGCCTTCGCGTTTACGCCTCAATACTTTGAGAGTAATAGAAGTAACCCGCATTTCTATTGTCTCAGACCAATTACAATCATGCCAAATCGAAGTATATAGTCCACAAAGCAAAAGTCCCTGACATATTTGAAATTGAGCTGAATCTGGAAGGCGGAGTAATTAAAAATTAAATTTTTCGCTTTTACGTTGAAACGCGTTTATAAAATTGTCCGCGCCAAATTAAAGAAAAAATTAAAATGTTAAAATACTTTATTTTATGTTGATCTATATATTTCGAACCATAAATAATGTAAAAGAAAGTATTTTATTTCAATGAATCGTATAGAGGCAATACAATATTAACATTAATAAAGAAAAAATATTCATTTATTAAGACTTGAATACCTTGCGTCACTACCTTCTTTTATCTTGGACAAGCACTCAGAAGGTGACCCCTACACATGCGTGCTGGAACTAGAGAAAAGGAATAGTTAGAAAAAGGGCAAGAGCTAAAGCTGCTTTCCACGTTTTTATTTATATCAGTGCTGCCTGCAGCGCCTCTGATATCAAGGAGACGTATTTAATTTTTAAGTTTTATTTTTAGTAGCCACTTTTATAGTAATTATTTTATTTCGCTTGTTCTGCAAAATACCAATGAAGAATGGCGCTCTGATGTGCCTGTGTATTGGTTACAGTTGAAGCCGGTACTGTTGAGTGACCACTGAAACCTTCCGCCAACGACTGACACAAAGTCATACACAAAATCACACATCACAAAAAATGCGAGATGGTTTAATATGATTCAGTTTGAAACTGGGGTCGAACACAAGAACTTTTTTTTTAATTTTGTAGTCAACATACAGACTAAGTCAGCCTCAGTGAAAACTAGTGCTTGCCTAGGAAAACTACTGCTTTTAAGGGACACAACATAAAAGAATCACTTGCAATTTAGCTTATATAATGCATGAGCGAAGAGCCGCTTAAGGCCCGTTCAGACTTTTATACAAGTATTAAGACTTTCATCACATTTTACGATACAGAAATCTAAATACATTTGTTGCGACTGTCAAAAAATCTAACGTAAACTGACATTTTGTATTCACACCATCACACTTGAAATAGAGATTAAAATTTTAAAAATGTTAAGCCTTTATATGAAGAAAAAAATAACAAAAAATGGACGGCACGCCACCCACCGGCGGCGGAACAGTTGGCTTGTGAATTTTAATCAGATGAAAAGTATTATCGTTTAGAAAGTTTTCAAAAAATGAGAATGTATTATGGGATGTCAATTTTTTATCGTAATACTTGTGGTTTTCATAAAATTTTGCGTTCACACTATTACACTTGCACGTATTATTCGAATTTTTGACAAGTATTATTGCAAAGCATAATAGTCTGAACGGGCCTTTAGAAGCATTACCTTGTGTATCAAAACAGACAAACTCACAAGAATGCATTTTTGAAGCATTTATACTGCTATAAACAGTGTCTTTACTGACTTTCGGCAGCATGTTTGTAAGCATTAGCTCCTCTATATATGTATAATGTATTGCTTCCGACAGCCGTGTTTATGTGTTTCCAAATTTCCATAATTTATTTCTGGGTATTCTTAAGTTTTCTTCATGTTTTTTCGTGTTTGCCAAACATTTTGTTCCCAAGAGAAGTCAATAATAATTAAAACATGTCAATTAAGCATTTTTTTTTTTTGGCATTTGCAAGCAGTGTGACAAGAAAAAAATAAAATAAAATAAAATGTTTTTAATTAGTGTTAGTTATTCCTTAAAAAAGCACCGTATTTTATTTGCCACTTCGACTTGCAGTAGCTTCAGTTTGGAAAATATTTCATAAACTGTTTAATTTATGACGACTGTTTCGGCTGAAAGAAAATTAGAAAGTTATTTAAAACATTTCTTGTTTCCAGTTCCTCTTAAGTTTGTTCAACTCTTGCGTGCTTCTATAAGAAAATTTTTACAAAATGTTTGTAGATTTTTACATAAAAAATTCAGAAGCAACAAATCGGCAAGTTATTTATTTGACATTAATTGTGTTTTTTTTTTCTTCTTTCTGTTATTAATGAGGTATTTAAAAATAGATTTATTATTTTGCAAAACTCTTTTAAAAAATATTTAACACAGCTTTTGTTAAGCACTCAAATAAATTTAATTCTAAATTTATGGGCCGCTATAAAAACGGAAACGGTTTTCGCAATTACAGAAAATTTTTCAATTTTAAAAAATAGGCTGATAATCGATACCATAGAGGCAATCAAAATTACATGTGATTGTTACATACTAAAATAATAATGAAAATAAAAATCAAGAAGTACCCCATGATAATTGTAAGTTATAGATGATAAATTTAGAGCTTCATTAGTAAAACGATCAAATAACGAAGAATAATTTGTCGTATTCTATTAATAAAAAATAAAAAGCTAATAAATTACTTCCACTTATAACCATAGCCGCTGAACAAAACACGAACAACGCTGAAGATGACGGTTTAGCAACCTTCGAAAACAGCATGATGCTCCGATCTACTAGTGCCTGTCAGTGTGATATACATTTTTTTTCTTTGACTCAGTTAGTTTCTTAGTAACTATGTAACATGTAATTTTGACTGCCTGTAATGTTTTAATTGTTAAAGACATTTCTGCAGGACATCCATCTCCGGCCTGTGCTGGTATACCTCTTATCTCCATTGTATTGTACATTAGGGAGAAAGTATGGACTGGGTATAATTTTAATGCGTACGGAGTACAATGCAATTGCTTTCTGACAGCGAGTCTGACTTCTGGTGCTGACAGATCTTCCCTGAGGGAGCGAGACTTACCTGAGCCAAGTTAGATCGAAGGCCCAACAGTCAACTCATTAGGCTTGAGCCTATTGGGTCTATGCTCACGGGTCTTTGCATCATGGGTAGGCATGCCGAGAGGCAGCGCTTACCTGCGAATTATTTCTGTCGGCCCTGTAGATTCCAAGCGGAAGAGAAGAATATCGTTCACTTTAAGTGCCAGTGTCCGTCACTGGCTCAAAGTAGTGTAACTTCTTCTCTATTTTTTAACGGAGCTATCGTTCCTTGGCGTCGGGGCTATAGCAGGATTCATTAGGAGTTCCGGCTGCTGATTTTCGCCTTCAATTAGGGGAGCGCTGTTATCGGACGAAACCTTCCTATTAGTTGTCGGTACCGGGCTCGAGCTGGACGGTCAGTTCTGAGGCTACGTATTGCATGGTATCACAACAGGACGCTATATGTGGTCAAATATGCTTCGACTCTACGAAGTTAAATTTTTTTTCATTGTTATCAGAGACATACGCAACACTGCTACAATAAGAAATAAATGTTTTTTTCAACTTGCAAGAGTAGAGTTGTAAGGATAATAAAGCTTTGCTTTGTTTATCCCTTCACCACCTCTTATCACTATCACTATCACTTTCCTATATAACAGCTGATAGTGGACAGTCATTACCTCTTTAAAAAAAGTAAGCAAGACGGAGGCGGCAGCTTCCATTAAATATTTATATATGTGGGAATGGGGGAAACACGGACAACTCGAAGCGGCAACACCTACTGACAATACAACACTGATATGGACGAGTAACTAATGACGGTTGAAGTTGAGACGTTGGACAGAAGAGTTATAGTTGAGACATTGAACGAGATATTAAAATACATTTTTATACCTATGGCCGCCATACATTAGTTATTATAATTTAATTAATTTAATTGGTGTTTTAAGTGCATAGTTTGAGGCATGCCTAAGAATTTAATTACACATAAACAAAATCAGTGCAGTGTGTCGTCTAAATAAGTAAGTCAGTCGTTCTAAATAGTTTGAGAAATCTAGATGTATTAGGAAGTATTAAAGATTTAATTGCAATAATGATTTTCGTTTCTGAAACTGGCATATATTTGTCACTGCCGCGACGTTATAAACGTGATGATTGTACGTGAAAATACAAAAAATACCACAGCAGACACCAATCACTCCTGCCTCATTTAAAGTGCGTTCTATTTTCAAATTTTTGACGGTCGACATTATTAAAATATAAAAATTTTGCTAATGCTTTCAAAGCCGACTTTTTATTTACAAAATCAGCTGGAACACACAGAATGGATGATTTGGGTTCTTCAAAACACGAAAAAAAATCAAAAGTCAAAAACAAGAAAATTACTGCAGATATTCTTAAAAAAGAAGGTTTTACTCCATACAAACTAATTCCCTAATGTTTTTTCTTTTACTGTACAAAAATATTTCCATTAACTTCTAGTAGCAATTAAATTAATTATCTTAGATTATAGAATGTTAAAACACGGAAAACACGTAAGTGTATTTAACATAAGTGCTTTAAAACTACCATCATTAAAATTTCAAAAATTTCTCTCGACGAAATTAATGAAAGAAAGAAACTAACATGACATATAATCATGTAATTAAGTGTATCATTAAAGCATAATAGACATGCATGAAATATAATCTTATGCGAGTCTTTTTCTAAAAGATTTTTTGTTTTGTTTTTGTTATAAATACGTAAAGGAAGTTGTAAAGGAAAGGGTGCGGCTGAATATGACATTAACTGGCCATCAATTGAAGCCAGTTGGAGAAGGACAAAATGCTCTAACAAATTTCTAGCACAAAATTCTTTAACCAAAATACGTGTGAATGGAAGAACTTTGCAAGTCTGAAAGCAAAAAGTATGTTTTTCTTACAAAAAAAAATGATTAGGTGGAAATTATACGGAGTTGCTGAAGAAAGGTGGGAGAATGACTGGAGGCTTGACTGGTGGTAGCTGAGGGTGGTTAAAGCTGAAGTAGTCTCTACGTTGACTACAAAACCAAAAATACCTGGGTTCGACCGCAGTCATAAAAACTTTTCCCTTTTTTTCTGATGTGCAGTTTTGTCAGTTGTTGTAGGAAGGTTTCAGTGGCGAAGTCATAGCCACTGGTCACTGAAAAGTGCAGGCTTCGGCTGATACCAATCCGCATGCACATCAGAGTACCCCCTCATCAGTATACCGAAGTAAAATAATTACTAAAAATAACTAATAAATCAAAGTTTCAAGAATGAATTGAAGTCTGCTCCTGGACATCAGAGGCGCTAAATTCCACCATAAAGACAAAGAACGTGCCAAAGCAGAGTTAGAATATAATGAAGGTTCGCCTCCTGTTATTTCCCTAAATATCCCCCTAGTTTCAGCACAATGCATCGCATGTGAAGGGATCGTCCCCTGAGTGCTGGTCCAAGTTCAAAAAAATAAATAAAAATGCAGCTTTTCAGAGTTGGATATCAACTTATCTTACGAAGAGAGTTCAGTGCGTATTATTTTGAAAATATAAAGTACAAATATATTTCTGATCCATCTGGAGTTCCTCAAGGTAGCCACCTAGGTACGCTTTTATTTCTACTATTAATCAATGATTTACCATCTTGTATCAAATATTCTAAATTATTAATGTACGCCGACGATGTAAAACTTTTTCTAAGTTTGAATAATCCTCAGCTGTGTTCATTACTGCAATCCGACCTAAATAATTTCAGTCATTGGTGTGATTTCAATTTAATGGAATTTAACTTAAAAAAATTTAAATTTATGCTGTTCTATAGAGGAAACCAGCCATCTGTCCTATAATTATTATATTAATGATTATACTCTTGAGGAAGTTGAAACATTCCTTGATCTTGGTGTTTTACTCCGCAGAAAATTAAGTTTTAATTTACACATTTCCCAATCAGTGAATAAAGCCAAAAGAGTTTTGGGATTCATAAAACGTTGGGGTAAGGAATTTAATGATCCCTACGTTATGAAGCTTTTGTTGACGTCGCTGGTGAGACCCATTCTTGAATATGCCTGTATTATTTGGGATCCGCAGTATGATATCCACATAATGAAAACTGAATCAGTTCAAAAACAATTTCTTTTATTTTGTCTGCGAGGACTTCCTTGAAATCGTGATCTTAATCTCCCATCATATGAAAGTCGCCTGGCACTTATTAAGCTTCCTACTTTGAAAAGTAGAAGAATATACAGGAATGTATCATTCGTAATGAATCTAATAAATGGCGTTATTGACTCAGCGTTCTTACTCCGTCACATTGAATTTACTTACAATACCAAATCGTCCAACAAGATATTATGTTTCTATAAAACTTCAATATTTCCGCTCCAACTATGCCAATTTTGATTTATTCCTTGGAAAGTGCGCTGAATTTAATGATCGATATTCTTCCATTGATTTCTCGATTGATTCTAATACTCTAAAAAACAATATTTTAAAACACTTAAATGCATTTTTATTAATAATTGCATACGTTTTAATAACATTTTAATGTTATATTTTTATATTTATATTTATTATTTAATATTATTATTATTGTTATGTTTAGTATTAATATTTTGGAATTTAATTTATGCTTAACCCTACTCGGACTGAACAGGTACAATTGCACCTTTTTCGTTTTTAAATTTTAATAACTTTTTTTTTCATAAACAACAGAAACCTGGGATTTTGTGACATCTTAAAATATTAAATTAAATTTAAAGTTTTAAATTTTCAGAGAAAAATCTTGAATTTTTGCCCATGATTTAGGCATTTTACTATCTTATACCCTTAAGAGACTGAATAGGTACAATTGTACTTTCATATATAATTTGTGAAGAAAGACTAAGATGGAAATAGAAAATACTTTTTTATTATAATTATTTTATTATAAAACTTTACTCAATTATGTGACATGAAATGCGTGTTGTATTCTGTAGCGAGTGTTCATCACAAACGGGTTTAACGCATGATTTTCTGGTCTTACGTTGTTTTCGTTTTTCCGGGGTGCATACATAGCACAGTTTTCTCGTCAGTTGTTTTGTCTTTGGTTGTCTTTGGCCATCTTTTGGCTTTCCAGTATAAATTTGACCATGCAATGGGTAGGAATTGACTGAATCACAAGCCCAGAAAATTTTTATCCCATACTTAGCTGGCTTAGTAGGTATGCACTGTGTAAACCTGGTATGGCCTCTAAATGGAAATAATTGCTCGTCGATAGTGATACATTCATATGGCTTGTATGCTTTTTCTAAATTGCTGTTCATCATAGTCCAGATGTCATGAATTGGTGCAGCCTTATCTGATTCCAAACGCAGTGCACGTGTATTTTCGTTGTCAAAGCGAATATATCTGAGCTTCATCTTGAAGCGATCTCGGGACATTGCAGCCCGTATAAGAGGCAGTGCATCAGCCTTCCATAAATCAGTCAAATTATTTTTGTTATCTCTATGAACGCCAGCTGAGATAAGAATACCCAAAAATGCATCGAGTTCAGTTGCAGTGAAGGGCTGAAACTTTTTCTGAGATGGCTGTTCAGAGGAATTATGAATTACTTGTCCCAACTTATTACTGAAATTATCAAAAATTCTTTAAGCTTTCCGATTGCTCTCTCTCACTATAATATCACACATTTCCGGAGTTATAATAGATCCTTTTCAGTCAGTAAGGAACTACTCGATATAGGCCCACCTCTTTGCCGCAAAACGTGTGATGTGAATTTACTTTGGTAACCCTATATACTTAAATTTAACGTATATTCGTTTGAAGTTGAATTTGAAATTTGCAGTTAAATATTGTTACAATGTAAAAACCACTCATTTTAATAATGAGTATTTTTATTTGTGATTCTAGGCGTACTTTTAATATAAATTATATAATACCTTCACTAACAAATGTCATATTTCTCTTGATAAATATATGAAGGTACAATTGTACCTGTTCCGTCTTTTAACGGTGTAATATTCTTCCGTTCGACCAGGGTTAAGCCTGTAAGAAATTAGTTCATAGGCTAAAAATTTAATAAAGACAATAAACAAACTGTGATATGTATTACGAGAGACTTTGGCTTTCAAGATGGGTTTAACAGGCAAAGACTATTGTACCAGGTTTAATAATCTGTAGGGGGTGTATACTGTTCTGTCAGATGTTCACTAGCGAAACTTTTGCTTCTATACCTTCTATACCGCTGTTGGCTGAACTGTCTGGCCATGCTATTACGATTATATAATAAAAACTGAATGTACACAGGCGGCTAAAAATATTTCTGCTAAACTGTAAGGCAAATCTAAAGGAAGTAGTCATTTAAATATTTAAATTAATTTATTAATTAAATATGAATTAAAATGTTGGAAACTTCTAATACCATCCTCGTTATACTACACTCAATCTACTAGATTAAAAAATAAGAGGAGTAGGTAAATATTTTATACCACAAAGTAATTAATTCCTACTACTCCTTCACACGATTGTCGGTTGTAATGAAAATGAGAAGAAACAAAAAAAAAAAAAAACAAACAAATGTAATTATCATAGTTTACTTTATCATCACGTAAATAATATACTGGCAGACAAACACATACATTAACAAAATATAACAACAATAAATGAATTTCTACATTCTTCATATCGTTACCGTAATAGGGAAGGGTCCTAACTAAAGATTTACTTTACGTTATAAGAAGAAAGAGTGATAAGAATTTAAGTTGTGTGGCCGTGATTACCTTTTTTTTTTTTAATGTACTACACCAATTTTTTTCCACATAAATTTTCTTTAAAGGTTTAGCTAACAAATTATGCTAAAAAAAAACCACATTTAAAAACGAAATTAGTTATGAACTTTGCAAGATGCTGGTAACGTTATGCAATGAGTACTGTTTTTATGTTCAAAGAGAAGAAAAAAAAAAAAAATTTTTAATTTCCACACATATTTAATGCTGATGTTGCTAATGATTTCAAAGTTTTACGCAACAACTTTAGAAAAGAACATTTATTTAAGACTGGTATATTAGGGAGTTCCACTTTCGAGTTCATGATTTTCTTAAATTTTTTTTTTGCCTGCCCATATTCTGAATAAATGAGAATTTCTTCGGTTGGGAAGAAACTTTAGAATGCCTAATTTTATTCGGCAAAATAGAAACTCTTAACAACTAACAAATAGTAACATATCCACAACGATTTGAGATATTGGAGACTTAACTGCAAATTTCATTGTAGCGTTTTAATTTCCATATATTTTCCTTAGATTTGGAGGATGGATGCAACGACGTTCCTTTCACACATAAATAGTGTAAATTGGAAATATAACAAGACATGCAATAATTTGCTAATATTTTATGTATTCAATTATTTGCACTTGAACTAACTGAAAAGTGATAGTGTAGAGCAGAGACAGGCAGGCAGGGATGCAGCTCAAATTTCGCATTTGTGAATTTTATAAAAAAAATATACACTTTGTCCTAGTGGTTATATTGGCGCATTAATTTTTATTAATTATTTTACTAACGCTAAGTTTTCGTAGCACTTTTTGCAATCCAACAAGAAAATGTACGAATTTGAATTTGCAACTTCATTGCATTTTTACAACACTGAAATGGTAAAACTTTTTTCGCCATGTGTTTTCGTTTTCATAACCCACACTCGCTCTCTCTCCTACGGTTTTATTTGTGAACAAAAGAAATTATTTAATAAAAAAAAATTCACAACCAGAGGGTGGCGATGGCTGAAGTGGTCTGCACTCAATCATCAATCTGCTCAAATCATAGAGACATCTCGCATTTTGTCTGTGTGTCAGTTTTCGCGGGAAGGTTTCAGTGGCGAAGCACGTGTGGCGATGGCACGATGGATGGTAGTCTGCACGTTGACTACAAAACCAAAACAAAACAGACCTGGGTTCAACTCCAGTTTCAGACTGAAATTATAAAAAAAATCACTTCTATTTTTATTTTGACCTTTATTAAAATTTTTTAATTATATTTAATTTTGAGCGATGGTCTTTTTTATGAAAAGTCTTTCATTTATTATTTATTTCTCAATATTTCGCTATCAAATAGGTAGCATTGTCAGGAAATAGTAATAATAATACAAATAAGCGAAATATTGAGAAATAAATAATAATTGAAAAACTTTTCATAAAAAAGACCATCGCTCAAAAATAAATATAATTAAAAAATTATAAAAAAAAAATCTCGCATTTTTTCTGATGTGTCGTAGTGTGTCTTTGTGTGTGTCAGTTGTTGTCGGAAGGTTTCAATATAAATTTGATAATAGCGCTCAGTATCAGTGACAAAACAGTTGCATAACCATTGAATTGCCTTTTTTTTTTTTTTTTGCTCTTCAATAAGAAATATTTTTGTTCTCATTGGAGCAAATCGTAAATTTACAATTTTTTAAAGCTGTAAAGCGTTGCTGGCCCTAAGCAAACATTATTGTTGTATTACCACACGATTTATTTATTTAAAATAAAAAAAAGCAAAAAAAATAAATATACAGGGTGGCTGATGAAAGCCGATACCAAAAAAAAAAACTTGGTAACTTTTTTCTATCTAAGTAATGTGGAGTTTTTTGATTTGGTTTTTGTAGATTAATCCTTAGATTTAATGCAAATGAAAAGTGGGACACTGGAAAAAGAATGCCACTATCACGCATTGGAGTCTGTAGTTTTGGTTCAACTAACTAACAGATTCATTTCAAGAAAATCAACCTTCCGTTGTGCCCCTAGATCGCCTGACCTAACTCCACCGGACTTTTTCTTGTATGGTTATTGTAAACAGGAAGTGTAGAAATCGCAACATATAAATTTGGAGGAACTAAGACAATCAATTCGAGCGACAATAGCTACAGTTCCAGCGTTAACTTTGCGGGCAGTAATGAACAATTTTTTGCCAAGATGCCGCACCTGCATCCATGAGCAGGGCTGGCATTTAAATTCGATTGTCTTTAAGACTAATTCGATGTGCTTTCAAATGAAAAGAAATTGAAAATATTCCAGGCATTACAAAAGAAGTCGTTCCAGTTTCTTAATGTAGCAAAATTCTTCAGCCACCCTGTATGCATATGTCATTGGTGGTGCAATATGAAAATTGAATTTTGACAACCCCCTCTGCCCCCAGACCGAAAATCAAAAATCAGCCTTCACAGTGTCACCCGCTTGAATATTCTGAAGATTCCCTGAAAATTTCATCAAAATCGGCCCAGCCGTTTTGGAGTCCATACGTTACATACATACACACATCCTGTTTTATATATATAGAAGATATATAATATATAATACCGTTAACATACACCGTTTTTCTTTTGTAATTATTTCCTTAAGTAAAAGGCTTTTTTTGTTTTTTATTTATGTTATTTTTTATAATTTTTGTTTTACAAAGTTGAGATACTCCCGGTAGGTAATTGCCTCACTGGATTAAGTAGTAGCAAACTAACTAATGAAGAACTCACTATATAAATGTAATTTAATCCTTAAATACATAAATTAAAAATTTCTCTTATATAGCGGCGAATCATTCATATGGCGCAATCTTTAGTTTTATCATTCTTGCTAATGCACAATACAAACAGCACCCTCAAATTCAATAAATTTAAGGTTTCGTTGATTTCTATAAATTCAAAATATCATATCACTATCCTATGATACTCTGTGCCCATATTTTTTTTTTTGAAAAGAATTACAACATGTTGTTATCACGTGAAGTCATTACAAATTAAACTAGAATAGGCATGTTTTTGTAAACGCCTTCTTTGCGTAATTATTAAACGTAATAAACGTAGACAGAACCAATCGAACCAACCCTCCTGAAATTCAAAAACCACACATTAATTTGTTATTGTGACTGGGCATAATTTGAATGAAATTTTATTGACAATGACACGTAAAATGTCATACTTTCGATGAAACGTTGAAAAATTTACAGTTGAAGAGGAATTTTGTAAATAACAGACAATAAGCCGTAACAGCAATTATTGTCAGCAATGACAATGCATAATTTCAACAAATTCTTCAACAAAAGACATGATGTTACGCTTCCTGTAAATTGGGCAAATGTATGAATAAAATTTACAAAATACTACCAGTGCTATTATCTCTTGAAGACAATTCACACAAGGTAAACGGGGACTTAATTTAATTTGTCCTTAAGGGGCAACAAGCAACAATCATTGCAGAGATAAATATAACGCAAGCGTGACTAGAGACAGGGAAAAAAAAGCTTTAATTACTATATACATATCTATATATATATAATAAAGATAATTGTTAGCAAGCCAATTAATATTCTCGAAAAAATAGTCAAGAGATGGAATATTGTATTTAATTGACAAAAGCCAAATTAAGGGTTGTGTGGTTTAATGTTAAACATTAAAATGACATTCGTGCACTCGCATGTACCTCAAGGCCTCAATTTACAGGGAAGAGAAGAATCTTATCGCTAGAAGATATGGAAGATCTTTAAAACAATGTTAAGTAATACACAAGCCAGTACAGTATCAAAACAGGAACACTCAGTTCGGGCGGAAAAGATTAGATTAGAGTGTTCAAAGATATGCTACACATTTTTTTAAAGAAAATATAACCACTTTTCGTGTTTTTTTTTTTAGCAGAATAGCTGAAAATGGTAGTGAATCAAGGCAACAAAATGTTTTTTGCAAGAACAGATGTGTTCTACGCATAGCATCTTATTCCACGGTGCTCTCAGCACTGAGTGAAATTAAGACGATCACTACCGCGCCCATGGCACTCGGAGTTACAAAATCCTGTACCACTACCAGTGCACACGGGTGGCAAATCAAATCGTAGTTATCCCTGGTCTATATATTGCACCTTGCTTAGGTATTTTGAGCTGTCCAAACTCTGTGTCACATCAGAATGTATTTGAGTCAAGAACTCTTAATCCAGTAATACTGTTTATTCAAGGCACACTCCGGTAACTACTGTTGAATGGCAGCAGCAACTAGTTAAGTAAACGTCGTATTAGAATATATGTGCCTTCCTCACATAATACCGAACAGACCGAAAAACTTAACTTCCAGCGTGACTTTTGGTGGTAACCACAGCCATTGCGAATCCTTTCCCAAACCAGCAGACAATTCCAACTTTTCGGGCTGGATACGACGTACTCACTCAAGAGTACATCAGTCATTAAACCCTTACTGAGCGCTAGAGCAGTGGGGCTTCGCTGGCCCCGTAGCACTAGATTAGATTTGAACTGTACAGTCACACAGAAATGCAAGCATTACCTCCTCAATCTCTAGTAAGATTTCGAAGAGTCGCCTCTTCAGTCATTTTCAAACTCCAAGAAAGTTTAAGGTAATGCTGGCCCTTTAGGTAGGTACCGCGGGATTGCTAAACACCCGTAGGTTTGAAGCTTGTCTCAAAACCACCTGCAGGGTTTTGCAAGAACAAAAGGTAAATTAAAAACCCTTAACCCTTTTACTACAATAAGCATCATGCACTTACCATGGGACATTCACATTTAACACAAGAACTTGCCATTTAAAAGAGTGCCTTAAACCAAGAAATATGCCGTATTTAACATTCCCCCGAACAGGTTGTAACATCTTTTAATTGCTGTGCCGTCCAGACAACTCCATCAATCTATATAGAGCAAAAATTTATAAATACCTTCGCCAATCTTCCGACGGTCATGAATTCTTAATTTTTATCAGGCTGCAAGATCTGCTGAAGGTACGAATCAACAATAAGCAAAACTAAAGCATCCCAATATCAAATTTCGATGGCTACTAAAACGAAGCTTTAAAATTGAACACATCTCCTTAATGTCAGAAGAGCTGTAGCACTGCTATAAACAAAAAACCTTCCACAGCCGAGTTGTAAGATTGGGAAGCTTCATCTATTGTCATCTCTCTCACTAGCCCTTTCCTCTAGTTCCAGCACAATGCATAGCATGTAGAGGGATCATCTTCTGAGTGCTGGTCCAATGTGCAAACCTCCAGCGCATTGTAATGCTTTTTAATTATAATTAAATTTTTTGAAAAAAAAACCACGTTTTCCTTATAGCAATTTTTCACCACTCAACAGTTTGAAAACTTAATTTAAAAAAAAATATCTAAACATTCACAGCTCTTTATATTTAAACTAATTTTGGCTACTGATACAAATTATTGGCATTTAGTGTCGATGGTCGAACTAGTCTGCACGTTGATTACAAAACGAAAAATGTTGCTGGGTTAAAATCTCTCATATCGCATTTTTTCTGATGTGCATGAGTGTGTCTACGTGCCAGTTGTTGTCGCAAGGTTTCAGTGGCGAAGGCATAGTCACTGGTCACTGAACAGTAACGGCTTCAACGGCACATCAGAATCCCCTGCTTCGTTGGTATTTCTGATGTGCATGAGTATGTCTACGTGCCAGTTGTTGTCGCAAGGTTTCAGTGGCGAAGGCATAGTCACTGGTCACTGAACAGTAACGGCTTCAACGGCACATCAGAATCCCCTGCTTCGTTGGTATTGTGTAACAGCGGCGAAGTAAAATTAAAAATTTAATACGTCTTCTTGACATCAGAGGGGCTACAACACTGCCATAAAACAAAGAACGTGCAAAAGCAGAGTTGTAAGATATGACATTCCTCCTACTATCCCTTTCCTGTAGTTCCTGCGCAATGCATCGCATGTGTAAGAATCATCTGCTGAGTGTTAGTCCGTCAAATATGTGTCATGAGTAGGTTAATGGGTGCCTATAACGCATTTTAAAATTTCTTTAAATTGTATTTACATCTGTGCACTTGTTCATATGCATTAATCGACAGAATTGAATGTGTTTAGCATGAGTTCAAACGTTATAAGCTTGTTACCATTTAAGGTGGCATTCAAAATGAATTCAGATAAAGAAGTGCTTAAGATGTCATGAAAACACCAATTCATAATGAATGAATTCACGTATGACAGCTTAAGAGAAGCAAAACATAAAACGATATGAATTGACGATATTTCACTTTCTTAAATGTTCTGTGACATACTTGATTGCACGTCTTGTGCAATTTTAAAACAAAGTTGCAATACCGTATTAATTCACTTGGCCTAAATAACATCATTGTATTAAAATGTAGAAATTTTCAGTTTTCCTATTAAGAAACAAACAACAAGAAAATACGTTTAAAAAAAATAATTGCAAATGACAACTGGGCTGTCTTCAAACAGCATGCATTTGCATACAACTATTTTATTTAGAAAGAATATTTTTAAATATATAAGCAAACATATATACAGTCAATTTATGTAAAAGAGAACACTTGACATATGTACAAATTTCCAAACAATAATCCTAATGCTAGAAAGTTGGATTTAAGGTCATTCCACTAAAGTGGGTCACAGTTGTCTATGGTTTCCAACAACAATTAAGCTTAACTAATTGAAAGTTAATTGCTAGCAATTTCTTACTAAAACTGTTGACGACAAAACCAAGAAGACATAAGTTTTATATGGGGGTTTTACGCCATTTATTAAGTGCCCTTTATTATTTTAAACGCTTAATGATTCAAGTTGTTAAAGTGGCGTCTCACAACGTCAACATGCGGTTTAATATTCAAATAAAATTGTCATGAAATTTTAGGGCTAAAAAACATGTATTAACATTCAAACTGTATTTAAGTTCATTCTGCCTTGTTCTAGTTTAATTTGTTTTTTTTTTTTTTTTTTTTTTTTTTTTTTAATAAGTCTAGTTAATGTGAGGTGTTTATGTACTCACTTATTTACATACATACGAGTATATATTTATTGTTTTATTTTTTTCTCTTTCTTTTTTGTGGCTTACAAGACTGGCAACTTGTTATTTTATTTGTTGCCTTTAAGAATTGTTATAAATAAATGCCATTAAGTGCTATTAAGTTTATAAGGAAAAAGTTCAAGTTGTTCTTTCTAATTTAAAAAAAAATTTTCTTAAGCCCCTTTGGATTTTGTGAAAACGAAACCAAGTATAAAATAAAACTTAAATTAACTATTGAAGAATATTGGTAGTGGTATTAAAAATAAATGGAAATTAAATACATTGCAGTTGTTAGTTGGACTTAATGTTTCTTAAAAAAAATATATATTTTAAGGAGGTCTAATAAATATTAAAAAAAAGAATAATTGCTGCTTTAGCATTTTTAAACGCACATGTTCAGAAAAAATAATAAGACAAAAAAAAAAAAATTATAAAACTTATATAAAGAAATATCGACATATATGTATATAAAAAAATAAAAAAACCTTTGAGCTTAAATATATAGATTGTTCTTATAAGAAAAAAGGTTAAAAAACAAAGGTGGCGATGGCACGATGGATGGTAGTCTGCACGTTGACTACTAAACCAAAAACAGACGTCTGTTCTACCCCAGTTTCAGACTAAAATTTTAAAATAAAAACAAACATCTCGCATTTTTCTGAAGTGCATTAGTGTGTCTTTGTATGTGTCAGTTGTTATCGGAAGGTTTCAGTGGCGAAGGCATAGTCACTGGTCACTGAACGCTACCAGCTTCAGCTGATAGCAATACACAATCGCATCCAAACGCCCTCCTTCGTCGGTATTGTGTAGCGCCGGCGAAGTACAACAATAATAAAATTGGCTACTGAACCAAAGCTTCAGCACTGCTACGAGTCTAAACAAAGAACGTGCGAAAGCAGAGCTGCAAAAATAAATAATTAAGCTTCACCAACTGTCATTTCTCCTACTAGCCCTTTTCTATAGTTCCAGCACAATGCTTCACATGTGTAGGAGTCATCTCCTGAGTGCTGGTCCCAGATAAAAAAAAAACAAAATACACTGCAAACTTTTAAAAATATTTGCATGCAGCAGCTAAAATAATGAAAAATGAAATCAACTTAACGTTTCACACAGTTGACTTAAATGTCAGTTGTTTTCGAAGCAATAAAAGTCAGTCTAAATTCAAATTTTTTCTATTACTGCACACTCATGCCGTAACCTTTTCGTAATGGTTTTTTTGCCCTTTTTCTATAATATCAGTTAAATATGCAAATTATAGCAATTTGAAATGAGACCAGACCATTTTAGCCACATGAAAGCTAATGTTTTTAACCAACGCTTGTACTTTCTGCCATATAATTCACTCTTTCAATTTCTTTTGTTTTTCTGTCTGTGTTATAAATATCTTTCGAGTTTTTCTTTTGTTAGCCAAAAACCATTTAATATACTGGCCAAAAAACATGGTTTATAAAGTAGTAAAACAAAAAAAAATGTATAAAACGTATAACCCGAAGAATTTTGTCTTGTTTTCCTAGACTGTCCAGTAGTAAACAGAAATTATATTTCTACAACAGTTGTATTGTCTTGTGCTTCAAATTCATGCAACACAAAAGAAATTATTATTGTTGCAAGTAGTAGTTGTTGTTGTTGTTGTTGCTATTCTTGTTGTTAAGACTTCCCCAGTCACAAATGGGTTAGATGCAATTTTAATTTTTCTTTTTCCTGTTACTCCGTTACTTGCACAAAAGTCGAAACAATAAAACATCAGCAAATTCAAATATGCTTACAGTGCAAAGAAGTGAGAAATGACTGGTGTTTAAGACCAAATTGTTGTTATTGTTACCATTAACAATGAAAACAGGAGCAACACAGCAACAGCAACGGCAACAACAAAAACAATGGGGTCATTATTAGTTGCAACTTTTTTATTCTCTGCACATGAAGTCTTTTTTGTTTGTTTGTTTTTCTGCAATAAATGACTTACAAAAAATTCCTATTTACTGCCATGTCTATTTATACGCTTTTTTGAAAGTAAAATATTGTTGTTTTCTATTTTCCTAAATAATTTTAGAAGAGCCAAAGAAAAAAGCTTAAAAACATGCCTAATAAATTAAAAGTGTTTTTCTATACGAACAGAAAACTGTCAACTCATTTAAATTACTGTATTTCTTTTAAGAAAGTGAAGCTTAGTTTATCAATTTAGTTTTAATTAATGAATCAGTTTTTTTAATTTTTCTTCATTTTCTCTAGAGAAGTAATTAAGACAATGTTTCCTTGGCTTTTTGCTAACATGCCAAAAACTTTTTATTAACAAAGAACAACATATTAAGTGAATTTTGTGTTTTTGGGAATATCTCTTTTATATGTAACAATACATTTCATATATTTTTTACTGAAAAGGAGAGAAGTCGGTTGCTCATCTCATATGCCAGTGCCCAGCTCTTGCTATGAAACGGCAGAACTTCTTCGCTATCCATTTCCAGTCATCATTGACTAAACTCTCCCGGGTTGGGATTTCTGCGGGATTTCTCGTGGAATCGTGCTGGTTTAGTGTGGTGAATATCTGATCACTGGGTTGTGTTATCACAATGAACTTAACCTCTGGCCTAAGTGAGGCGTTCTCCTACGTGAAGGGTCCTCAACCTAACTTAATCTATCTCACAAGTATCTTTCGTGTTATGTAGTTTAAAAATGGATACGAAGAATGCTGCATGAATACAAATTCAGGACATCTGTTTTTTGTATATAAGAATATGCTAGCCTGTTTTTAGGCAAAAAAATTAAATATATTATTTTTTTTTTAATTATATTATTAATTGAATTTTTTTATTATATTTTTTTAAATATATTTATTAAGCTTGATGTCTTTTTTTTTTTTTTATTATTCGATATTTCTTTAACAGCTTGTTAACATCATCACACACCGTTTATTACTATTTGAAATAATCGTATTTAAAAATATAAATTTGCCACCAGACACCAGTTGTTTCTTCTGTTTGACAATTAAAAATAGGATTTTGAAATAATTTGAGGGTGGCGATGGCACGATGGATGGTAGTCTGCACGTTGACTACTAAACCAAAAACAGACATGGGTTCAACCCCAGTTTCAGACTAAAAATTTTTTAAATAAAAATAAACATCTCGCATTTTTGTGATGTGCATTAGTGTGTCTTTGTGTGTCAGTTGTTGTCGGAAGGTTTCAGTGGCGAAGGCATAGTCACTGGTCACTGAACAATAACGGCTTCAGCTGATAGCAATCCACAATCGCATCAGAACGCCCTCCTTCGTCGGTATTGTGTAGCACCGGCGAAGTAAAACAATAATAAAAATGGCTACTGAACCGAAGCTTCAACACTGCTAAAAGAATAAACAAAGAACGTGCGAAAGCAGAGCTGTAAAATAATTAATTAAGCTTCATCTTCTGTCGTTTCTCCTACTATCCCTTTCCTATAGTTCCGGCACAATGCTTCGCATGTATAGGAGTCATCTCCTGAGTGCTGGTCCCAGATAAAAAAAAAAAAATCAAACAAATTTTATGACAAGAATTTTGTGGCATATTTCAAAAATATTTTTATATTTCAAACAATTCTAATTTCCAATTATTCCTGATGATGTTAACAAGCTGTTAACGAAATATGGAAAGACCTCAAGCTTAATAAATATATTTCAAAAAATATTTTTTTTTTCTTGCTAAACAAAAAAATACACATATAAGTCCATGAAGCAAAATATATTAATTTTATATAGTCTCTACCTCTAAAAAAATTCATTTGAACATTATCAAGATTTTCAGAAGTTCAATTAAAATTAACAACTTAAAGAAAGTGCAAATTGTGCGGAATCGTGTATACAATGACATCTTTCATTGTATTAATGAGGTGTAACAATTTATTCTAAGGAAGTTGAAATTCTCCTATAAATGTGGACCTGACGATATTCCAAGTTCCCTGGAAGTGAAAAGTGCTGGAGCTTTTACAGGTCCCCTGACTGTATTGTTTAATCTTTGAATTAAAGCTGGTTATTTCCCGACAATGTGGAAGGAATCATTCATTATTCCATTATTTAAATCTGGCTGTAAGAACAACATCTCTAATTACAGGGGCATTGCGAAACTTTTTGAGAAAATAATTACTGATCATCTCTGCCATCAAGTTTCAACACTTTTATCGCCGATTCAGCATGGCTTCCGGACTGGTTGCTCAACTGTTACAAATCTTTTGCATTTAACAACGTTAGTCAATAGAGGATTTGTTCAACATAAACAAACTGATGTAATTTACACCGATTTTAGCCAGGCCTTTGATAAGGTGAACCATAAACTTCTTATAAAAAAAACTTGATATGATGGGATTTACTCAGAATTGCTTAAGATGGATATTTTCTTATTTGACTGATAGAAGGCAAAAAGTTCTTTTCAAAAAATCAAACAGTCTTGTATCTGGTGTGCCGCAAGGAATTCACCTTGGTCCTCTACTTTTTTCTCTGTTTATTAATGACCTGCCAAAAGTTATTAAATACTCAAAAGTTATTTTGTATGCCGATGGCGTCAAAATATTGTTAACTTTAAATCATCACGCTGATCACATTCTTTTGCAATATGACCGTAATGCTTTTAATGCTTGGTGTAGTCTTAATCCCATGGAATTAAACTTTAAAAAAAATGTAATCACATGTGTTTCTATCGTAGATGTCAGTCACATTAATGTAAACTACGTTTTAAATGGTCATATGCTCAACAAAGTGAATGTTATCTCCGATCTTGGAGTTTTGCTGGATTCCAAAATAAAAATTTCATACAACATATTTCTTTTAACTGCAAATAAAGCTCGAGCCGTCTTAGGATTTGTAAAATGCTGGGCTAAGCAATTTATGGGCCCGTATATAACTAAGCAGCTTTATACTGCCCTTTTAAGACCAATTTTGGAATACGGCTCAATAATTTGGGACCCATCCTACAATGTTCATATCAATACGTTTAAATCTGTACAGAAACAGTTGTTGTTGTTTTGTCTTCGTAGCTTGGATTGGAATATGTAAAATCTGCCATCTTATACTAGTCGACTGCCGCTAATTAAGTTACCAACACTTAAGAGTCGTAGAAAAATGTTGAATGTTACGTTTGTGCTTAATTTAATTAAAGGAAATGTATGTTTGTTCTGAATTTTTGATAAGTAACATATCTTTTAATGTTCCATCACGCCGTACACGTAATTTTTATCCGCTGTACATTAGATTATTTAGAACTAACTCAATGCCAACTTTGACCCCCGTTAACAAGAATTTCTGCTGATTATAACATTGCGCATTTTGCGATAAATTTTTATATTATAAAACGTAATATTATTTGTAATTTAAATAATTAAATGTTATAGTATGTATTGTATGTTTTATGGTCTGTAAGGGTCACGTATCCATAGACTAAAATAAATAAATAAATAAAAAGAAATGGAAAGTTCCAAAAAATATCTGAACGGATCATTAATTGAAAAATTTTGATAATATTTTGATATGGCACAGAATGAAAATAACAAATTTATTGTGGCGGATATATACAGATCTCCTAGCAGTGTGTCGCATATGAATTTATAGAAGCTTTTGCAGATATACTAGAAGGCATGGACAAACTACAAAGCAATTCGAAACATTTACAAAGTAGGAAAATCCAAAAAGAAAAGATTTAATATATGAATGTATTTCATTGCCCGAATGCATGATTTTTCTAACAGTGCTCCGATGTACATATATGTTTAATACAAACACAATTTGCCACCACTGTGGAAAAATTTTTATTAAAAAGAAAATTTATGAAATCATTTTGTTTTTATTTTCTATAATGAACAACTAAATGGGAGTGCAAAATATTACTTGGCATATTGCTAAAATGCTTATTATAGAAAATTTAATTTGAGAGAAAATTTGCAATTCAATTTTCTGGAAAGTTTTTTAAACACTGAGTCAACTACCAGCAGCCACATAGAACTCAAACATGCGATATTATCTCGCAGGAATAGGACGAAGTCGTTAATAGTTGCACACAATTTTTACTCTTGTCCAAACAAATAAATGAAATTTTACATTATCCAGTTTTATTGTTATTTACTGCAGATGTCACATGAGGGTATGCAGTAATAGAAAACTAAATGCAGCACCACAATTGGGGTTACAACAAAACCAGCAATACTAACTTGATTTTATGTAATAATGACTGCTATATTACAACCTCGTAAACACAATAATATTATTATCTTGGAAGAGCAAAAAATGTTCATATTGTAGTGCTTGCTATAAAATGAATAAAAATGAAAGAATATGAATATTAATTCATAATCCTGGAACAGGGAAAACAATTGTCACGCAGCATTACACTAATACCATTTACTATCATATATTATTAGCACCTTAACAATATGGAAGAGAAAAATAATTTAAATCCATTGGCATATAATTGAATAGTTCTAACAGAAGAAGATGATATTCAACACTATGGTTGCCACAGCAACAAAATTTATGAAAAGAAAAAATGTCAGTAAACAATTTTTTAATGCGAAAAGTTTCTTTTGTATATAAAATTGGGCCTCACTGGTGTAAAAACAACATAATGGCAACGTATTTTGCTCATAATTATTTCACACCTTAAAACATAAATTTTTGTTATTCTGTTGATCCTCTTTGTTTCCATGACACAATTACTGCTTCTAAAGACCTATTAAAAATGATATGTTTATCAATAATGAAAACATATAATGAAATAAGGAAAGAAAGAAAAAAAAAAAAAAGAAAAACTCAAGAATTTAACGAATTATTTTATTTATTTTTTCTTCAGGCTGCTTGAAAATTATTTTTCCTTTTACAAAAAGTATAGCATACTTATTAGGGCTTTGTTGCTATGCCATCTTTTACATTCTGTTCATTTTCTATTATAAACAAAAAAGTTTTAAGTCTTTCCAAAATCCCCTTGACTTCAAATTTTAAATATAATTTTCTTTATTTTCGACAGATCACATAAGTTGTCTGAAATATTGTTCTAGCAGCACAAGCACGATTTCTAAACATTTATGTTTCTTTCATTTTATTTTGTCAAAACGCCAAAAATATTCGGCAATAAAACAAATAAGAAAATAACAATAATAAATAAATGGGAAAGCAAAAAAAAAAACTAGATGTGAGATACACAAACATATTGGTTGTTTAACACCTACTGAAATATAATTTAGTACTTAAAAAAAAACGAGTGCGTTTTACGCGTATGTTAGGTAAAGCATACAATTAATTGGGTTTATCATTTAGTTAGTTAATTCTTAGATTTTAATAATTGATTTTTTGTTCTAATTGGGGTAATAATGTGTGAGCCATTTCGAGGTTTCCTACTTTTTTTAAGAAAAAAACACAGAAAATTCAAATTTAATGGAGAATGTTTATTATCATTTGAAAGAACATTCTTTGGCATTTATTTTTTGAAGATTATGTATTGGCCGTTGCTACGTCGTAGATGGTCCATCCGTTGAGTTCAATTTTCGACAACTCGTTCGAGCATTTCGACTGGTAACTGGCGAATGACACGCGTGATGTTTTCCTCCAGGGCCTCAATCGAAGTGGGTTTGTCCGCGTAAACTTTAGACTTTACATATCCCCACAGGTGTGATATAACATGATCTTGCTGGCCAATCGACCGGCCCAAAACGTGAAATTATGTGCTCACCGAAATGTTCACTCAATAAATCCATTGATTGATGCGATGTGTGGGAACTGGCGCCATCTTGCTGCAACCAAAAGTCGCCGAGATCATGAGCTTTAATTTCAGGCATCAAATAGTCGGTTATCATGGCACGATTACGGTCGACATTGACGGTTACGTTCACACCGGCATCATTTTTAAAGAAATATGGACCGATGATTCCACCGGCCCACAAACCACACCAAACCGGTCGAACATTATTCAATAATGAATGCTGGGTCCCAAAATGGGTGATGGTGTTGCAAATAGCACGTTCAGTAGGCCGATTATGTTGACCATAAGTTGAGCGAAGTGCACGAAACACATTCCTCACAGAACGTGAATTTTCGTGATAAAGTTGAACGATTTGTAAACGTTGTCTTGCCATTATGAAATGCCAAACAATACTAAACAAAAATAACATGACAGCATGACACGATTCACACGTGATCTGTCAAAAAAAGGCTATTGAAAAAAGTATCTCTACTTGAATCACCCATTATTTGTTAAATAAACGTTGAAAAAAAAAAAAAAAAAAAAAAAAAAAAAATTTTATCAAAAAATCAAAACTGAAATAAGAGAATTTCTGGCAGTAAAACTATTAGATCTCTTGATCAATTCATTCACCAGGTTTCTATCTCTCATAATTTTTAAAACTTTGGTAAAAATTCAACAATTTGTAATCCCGTAAGAGCCAGTTGTGTATGAAAAATTTTAAATTTAGCAGCGATTGGGTGAACGTAAAGATAACTTCTGGACGAACTTATGTAGAATGTAGCAACAAGGCATTATTAACCCTTATCCTGTATTTCGACAATGAAACTCCTATGACATTAATGGGTCAATTTTACACAATATAAAGCATAATTTGATATTTATTTATTATTTAGTTTTTTCGCACGCATGACATGTAATATGGGTCTCGTCTTTCGTTTCTATCAGGCTTCTTATCAAATCGTATCACTCGCGATATATTTTGAAATCTTCTCAAGCTCATTGTTGATTTGAATAACGGCCGTCGTCTATGATCGTCCCATAAAGATTCCAGAGCTTCATCATGCGAACGATATATACCGGCGAATAGAAGAAGTCCAAAGTATGCTGCGATAGTTATTTCATCTACGGGAATCCAATTAGTTACGAAAACCGATTGACCTAAAAGCAATGTTTGATAAATAAAATTCCCATAATAACTTGCAACAAATGTTAATTACCCTCTAAATTAGTCCTATCTATAACTATTTTCATAATTTCTTGCGGAAAAAAATAACATAAACGCTGATTTTACACTGTCTGCTCTAGAAATAGCAAAACGTGTAGGACCAGGTGCAAGGTTCATAATGTTTTCTCTTGTCCACCTACCAATAGTCTTTATTGCGGATGTTTCCGATCACATATATTTTCCATTTTTGGAAGCATATGCTGCTGATTCTGCTTCACTGTCATCAATATTTCCGTAGCTTTCTTCATCTGATTCTGATGAAGAATTGGAATCATGTATAGATTCAGCTTCAGAAACGAAATCTTCCTCTTCTTCACTCGATGTATCGGTATTGGTATTTCATCTTCCAAATCAGATTGCATAAGCAGCACTCCAATCTCTTCTGCTTTCATAATTGTATAAATGTATGAATATTCACGGTCAAAGCACAAGTTTAAAGTCGAAAAATCATTCACGAATAGTAAAATAGTAACAAAATATGCTAAACACAGAAAAACCTTGTGCATAGACAAATATTTTCATTCGTTTTACATATCCACCCCTGTGCGCCAAATTATCGTATGTTACAAAAACTAAATTTCACAGGAGAAGGTTTTTATTCGTTTTTTTTTATTTGCCTGACAGCAGTAACTGTTACATACGATAAAATATACATAGTGTTATCTCCATAACTATAACAATTATCGCTATAATACTTTATCTGCAGATGAATTAATGGATTTAGAACCATTTTGCATAAAAAAGTCGATTTCGAAAAAAGTGTAACATACGTTAATTTCGCGCACAGGGGTCGATATATTGTTGTTATTTTTTTAACGGGACATTAAAATGAAATTCTGTTACTACAATGTGTTATTTGTATTGGGCAAATTTGACCCACATATATCACATGCGTGATTTTTTTTACACAGGTAAAACGAAAAGAGCTAGAAGTTTTTTACTTTGAATTTAAATATTATACGCAAAATAAATAATTGTACAAAAGTTAAAAAAAAAATTCATTGAGCGGTTGCAAAAACAAGAGCCTTCAAAAACAGTTTGGGCAATTTCGACCCACAAATATAGGATAAGGGTTAAAAGAATAAGCAAAAAATTGTATAAATAAATATTCTCTTTTATCTACTAGAAATAAATTTGCTTGAAAATAATATATTTTATCTTAAAATTAAATAGAAAAAAATGTATATGTATACTAAAACCTACTTATAAATGATTTAATCCTCAAATCCTTGTTTAAATTCTTGAAAAGAATTTTAAAACATTTCCTTCTTAAAACGCCTGAAAGAAGGAAAACAAAGAAATTCAAGTTTTCCTACTAAATATTTAATACAAAAGAATTTTGTTTTAAAATGACAAGAAAAAACTGAAACTAAAAACTGAGAAAAGCAACAAATAACAAAAAGTACGCTTAAGATATAATACATTTGTGCCTTAAGGAACCGTCGTACTGTGGAAGTCATGCGGGAAAACGGCGAACACGTAAAATAAGAATAATGTGCTAAAATTGCTTAAATTCATTAGTTGAGTTGGGTAGACAGATTAAAAGAAATGCGTGTTAGAGTCTGTGCTGCTGCTCTATATGTAACACTGCAACAACATGCCCACTTAAAATTGTTAGACTCACTTAAACAACTAAAATCTATGTTACGTACACGTGCATACACACAGCTAAATGCGAAATGCAACAAAGCTTTATCGAGTTAAACATCACCATTACACACGACTGCATGAACACACATACCACTAAAGCTGAAAGCGCAGAGAAATGTAGTCATATATAGGGGAGTTTAAAAGAAAAATTCAAGTTGATAAAATGCGATTTTTTTTTTAAATTTATGAAGAATGAAGAAGTTTATTTATTTTTTTTTTATTTTGTTTTTCATTTTTTTTTTTTTTCAACATCACAGAAGGCAGTTAAGAGCAGCTGTGTATGAAGTGGCAGATGTTCTCCGCTTTGTTTTTTGGTTGTTGTAAAAATGAAAGCAAAAGAACAGAAGCAGCATTAAGGAATGCATGTATCTGAGCAAAACAAACAACAAATACCAGCACAAAAAAATGGGAAGTATCCAGGGCCAAAAATAAGTAAAACTAATAGAAATTAATTATTGTATTTCAATAATGAAGGTGTAACCAGAAAAATTTTGCCTCCTGTCTGCAACTGGAAAAATAATATCCCCAAATATTGTTCACTTTAATGGGAAAATCCCCAATTTTGTAATCAAAAGATATATTTATGTTAAGCACTGTTAATCAATAATAATAAGAAATATTTCACTTTTTTTTTTGCGTACTTTATTATTTGAAAATAATTTTGTGAACTTTTCATAAGAAGAAATGAAGTTGGCTTACAAAAATTTCTTCTATTTTTCATCATAAAACTAAATTTTCATTGCACTTTAATTTTTCTGAGATGCATTAATTGTCTGTCGTTGTGTGAATTGTTTGGCGGAATGTTTCACTGGCGAAGGCATAATTTTGTCGATCATTTGTACCTCAATATTTCAGTAAATTCTGGCTTTAAAATATTTAAATACAGCTTTAAGTGCTCATATTCGAAGTGTTATCGCCTATAAATAAGAGAATGGGATTCAAAAATATCAAATATACTTTAATTAAATACTTAGTTCAAGACAGAATACCACATACAAGTATTTATAATTATTATATTTCGATGTCTTACGAAATTCCTGCGCTATTCTTCATTGAAATTTATTTGAAATTTCGATTCGAATTGAATAGCGTAATTTGGCCTTTAAATGGCTCACTGCTTAATAAAACTTTAGCTGAAAATATTTACGTTTGTCGAAATCAATTATATAGCAGGCCTATTGTTAGGCCTTGTTATTATTCACTCTTTCCTTATTTTTGAGAATATTAACGCCAGCATACATACAGTGGCCAAAAAAACTATTCGACATTGCAATTATTTTCTTAAAATTCATTGAAAATGCTAGTATCCTTTTGTTTTTTATATGTATAAACGTGAGATCACATTGTATTATATGTATTTAATAATTTATGGTCCTAAAAATAATAAAAATTGCACATTTTTTAACTCATCTATCTGTTTGCAAAGCAAAAAAAGTATTCGACTGGCATTGTTTTTCCCTTATTCTGATTGTGTATTTCTTATTACTTCATGTCATTGTTGGTAAAAATATCGCTATGTTTCTTGTTTATCATTTACAAGAACTTTTTTCTTATTTCTGTGCAAGTGATCGCGATGATGGGACGTAAAGGGAAAGAAACTTCTGTTGATGTAAGAAATTTAATAATACATCATTTTAAATTAGGAAAAACGGAAAAGATTATATTACAAATCGTTTAAAAGTCAAGAACTGCTGTATATTACATTATAAAAAAGTACAAATCAAGTAAAACTGTGATAAACAAGGTAAGGATTGGGCGACCTTGCAAACTTACAGATTCAGATGAACGGCGAATCGTGCGTGAAGTAAGAAAAAATCTAAAAATTAATGCTAACACTTTAGCTAAAAACACTGAGGAACACTTAAGTATATCCGTTACACCTCAAACAATAAGAAACGTCTTAAAAAAGCACGATTTCCATGCACGATCAGCCAGGAAGAAGTCACACATTACTAAGAAAAATAGAAAGTTGAGATTAGATTTTGCGAAAGAGCATGTAAAAAAGCCTATGGAGTTCTGGATGGATTTTATTTTTGCTGACGAAAGTAAATATAACCTTTTTCGATGTGATGGAAAAGTTCTGGTACATCGCAAGCCTAACACAGAATTGGATGAAGCGAATATGGTACCAACTGTTAAACATGGTGGCGGTGGTGTTATGGTATGGGGATGTATGGCGGCATCAGGCGTGGGAAATATTGGGTTTATTGATGGGATTATGGATCACCGAAAGTACATTGACCTCCTAAAGCAAAATTTGAGGTCAAGTGCTGAAAAATTGGGTCTGGCAAATAGATTTCAGTTTTATCAAGATAATGATCCCAAACATTGTGCCACTAATACAAAGCTTTGGCTTTTATATAATTGTCCAAAATTAATAAAAAAAAACGCCTCCACAGTCCTCAGACCTTAACCCTATTGAACATCTTTGGGGTCACTTGGAAAAAAAAATCAGAAAACGTGAATTTACGAACAAACACCAGATGAAAGTTATCCTGCAGGAGGAATGGAGCCAAATTGATCCAGAATACACCAAAACTTTGGTAAAATCTATGCCAGATCGTTTAAAAGAGATTATACGTAGGCAAGGAAAAGCAACTCGCTACTGAAGTAGAAATAAGCTTGTATCCCAATTCATGTATTTTAAAAATGTTACCAATGTCGAATACTTTTTTTGCTTGTTTTTTGTTATTAATATTTTAATTCAAGTGTTTTTTGCTTTTTGTACTTTGAGATTTAATTTTTTTTACTGAATATAACTTTGTGTAAAGACTTTTATAAGTATATTTTGTTAAAAACAACATTCCATATTTTTTTCTTGATAAATATATAAAGTTGACGGCCTATATCGGTCGAATAGTTTTTTTGGCCACTGTATATTAATCTCTACGTATAGTTACTATAATAAAGTATTATTGTGCACATGCGAAAGGAAAGTTTTTCACTTCAGAGCTGGGAAACTATTAAAAATATATTTGAAATTAATTTCAAAGAGGAAGAAAATTGGTTCGACATAAAACAAGATGGAAAGTGAAATGTTTTTTTTTTTTGATATAATTTTAAATGCTCAAAGAGAATCACCAATTAATTTAGATTATTATTAGACTGGGAAAACTTTGCTGGCCACACCACAATTTACCAGCAAAGAAATCATTCCATTTCCGACTTCTTAAACTGAAGAAAATTGAACGGCGAAATCTTTAATTCCACAAGTTTTATTAAATAGCATACACATACCCCAGATGTATTGGAGCTTTCAACTATATTTCTGCAGATCTGGGGATTATTTAAACAAATTTTAAGTAGCTTAAAACAAAAATTATGAGAGATAAAGAGGGAGTTTTTGTCGTAAAATTATTTATTTTAACGTCGTAGAAATCTACACAAATAAAAAAAAGAAATTACGTCATTCGATTCGAATCGAATTACCAAAAGAAAATTCCATTAAAATGTCTAGGAATTTCAATCGATATCGAATGTCTTGAATACGGCCCTGGTCTTTGTCTTTTCAACTGTTCGCTTACTTTTACATATACCATCGTGTGCTCTAGTTAGCACTACTCAGCAACGCTTTAAAGTTGCTGTGCATGCATATATATATGTGGGTGTATGTCTTTATATAAGTACTGTTGCTTTCATGTTTCTGGCTACCAACTCATTTTCAACCATGTTTCATCTTAATTTTTTATTTTTTTTTTTACTGGCAACGAACTATGGAATGTTTTCTTTTTTTTTTTTTTTTTGCTTCTGCATTAATGAAAAACAAACAAAGGATAAAATTTTAAACAAAAGATGACACAGAAAAAAAAACATTGTCTTCTATATTTTTATTTTTTTTTTAGTGAATTTTTCAAAGTTTTAGTTCTCAGTTGCTTTTTTGTTGTCTTAAAGACTGGTACACTGGCAGCTTTTGTTCTTTTGTATGTCCTTCAAGAATGGCGACAAGCTTTTTGCTGTTGAGTTTTTTTTCTATTATATTTTTTACGCAGAGAGCATACACTCCTAGAAACGATAAACGGGGCGAAAAATCGTTGCAAAAAAAAATGGGTTATTTAAGGAAGAAGATAACAGCAGTCAGAAAACGAGTATTTTTAAGTGTTCAACACACAAAAGAGTTTTAAAGCAATTTTCTTGTTCAACAATTCGCACATTCATTTTCATTTTCACAAAGAATATCATGTGCTACTTGACCAGGTTGTTTTTTTTTTTTTTTTTAGAATAAAGAGAAAGGCATTAAATTAGTGCTTCTAATATTTTATGAAATAATAATGAAATTTTGGGAAATTATTTGCAGTTTATTTATGGAAATTTTAAATTTTGAAAAATAAATTTTTGCTGCGATAATTTAGTTCTTAAAATTTATAATTATTTTCTCCTCCAGACACCAGTGTGCACTATTAAATCCCCATATGGGATCCGTAGAAACCTCAAAAGAAAAGAAAGTTGTAGGAAAAAATTATTTATTAAAAAATAAAAAAATTGATGTGTATACGTTGCAATTTGTTATCCAAAGACATCATGTGTAAGAAAATGTATTTTAAAGGTGCTGTCTGTGCCATCAAAGCATTCTAGTGTATTTTTGAGCACTTTGTGCTGGATCAAAAGTAGACAAATAACAGCAGAACTGCAAATAGGAAACTGACAAAACTATAAAATCTCAGATGGTTCAGCAATGTAAGGGTTAATAAGAACAACTGCCATCTTGGGAATTCAGTCTCTGATTGATGTAAACACTCTTCTGGAAGAAGTACAAAGTACGGCAACTAAAGAAGCACGTGAACCCCAGAAACTGTACAAATTCCAAAGTGAGACTCCGAAAAAACACATCTTGGGTTACTGAACAAGTTTTTGTCGGTTAGAGAAACCATCATATTCCGTAACCAATGAGATTCCACTCCGAAACTACACATGCAATATGAAAACAAAATTCCCTATAGAGGTGATTACGACAACACAGCAAAAAATTAGACAATTCCATGCAAAGTAATTGCCATATAATTTTTTTTATATTTGTGACTGGCAAATTTAATTACTCGCTTATTAAATACTCATACATTACACAAAATTATAAAAATTAGAAGTATTAATTGAAGTGTATTAGAATGCCTGAAAACATTTTCAAATATTGTTATTTGGAAAAAAGTATATAAATTTAATTATTTTGAACCAAAAAAGAAGTTGTTACTTCTTGGAGAAATAAAATCAATATGTATATAACCAGTTCCAAAAAAATACATATTCCCCTGTTTAGTAAACCGAGTCGATTTTTTTTTTTTTTAAGACAAAACAAACTCTACCAAGCTTGTCTGTAGAAACAGCCAGGGTCTAAGCGGGAATCGAACCCGCACCTCTATAAGACTAATGCTCATGCACTAGACTACGGAGGCATCCGTGCAACGAGGGATTTCTCAAAACCGAATACATGGTAATTTGGTGTTCTAAAAATCACACGATTTCCAACATTCGAATTTGCTTTCGCTACTGAAAATTTTTTCAAAATAATTTTTATTCCCATTTAAAAGTGATTTTTAATGATATATCTAATGAATTTATTGAAAATGTGCTTTTACTCATCCATTTACTTTATCTGCATACTGTAACAAGAACATGGAGAAATATTGGAGTGTTTTCTAAATTGATTACTTTGTATTAAAAACGTTTTTAAACGCCTTTTATATTTTACGATTCTGGAAAATTTATCGTTATTACTTAACAATGTAAATAAATTAAAAAATAAAGTTTTTATTTTTTTAAATAATTTATAGCGTATAATTATTATTTAAGCAGAATTTAATTGCCTGATATTAAGTATACGCCATTTGAGGATGATTGAAATTACTATAAACATTAATAAATAGTTGCAGATTTTTGGGGATTTCTTTGAGATTTGGCAATGTTAAATTCAAAAATAAAGTATACGGCCAAAATGTAGCATGGAATCAGTGTTGCCAGTAGATTGTTTGTAAAATACTTAACCATACAAAAAAAAATTTTCGCCCTGTTCTGTAAACCGATTCGATTTAAAAACGAGTGATTTCTCAAAACCGAATAAATGGTAATTTGGTATTCTAAAAATCACACGATTTCCAATATTCCAACTTGCTTTCGAATAAGATTTTTTAGATGTCAACACGTCAATAAAGCTACTGAATTTTTGTTCAAAATTATGTTTATTCTTATTTAAAAGTGATTTTTTAATGATATATCTAATGAATTTAGTGAAAATGTGCTTCTATTCATCCATCTACTTTATCTGATTTACAGATTTATTTAACAAGAACATTGAAATATATTGGAGTGTTTTTTAATTTCATTATTTTGTATTAAAATCTATTACAGAGTATATAATTTGGCTTAATTTAATAAAAGAAAGACTTCAAGTAAAAATTAGTAATTGTTTTTTTATGTTTCTTCAATTATTTATTAGAAAAATAGTACATTCGATTTAATTTCTAAGCCGAGTAAAATTATGCGAATTCAATTTACAGAACACCAAAATTGTTTTTTAAAAATTCATAATTTATGCGGATTCGATATACAGAACATAGCCGATTATTTTATTTCAATTTAACTTTGTAGCGTGCCGTTATGAGAACTTTCTACATAAAAAAAATAATCATTATACATGAAAAAAAAAGTAATAACTTCTCAAGAATCGATTATTTTAGTCTCACGCCTTGTTAAACTTATTAAATTGGTAATCCAGTTGAGAAGTGATGCTACCCAGAATTCTTAATTCCAAACTCAAATAACATTTTGAAAGCAATTAGTTAAAATTTTACAATCCATTCCATACAGGCAATGAAAATTACATGTGATAATTACTAAAAAAACAAACTAAATCAAACATAAAATTATTAATCATACTGACAAAAAATAATAGAAGGGAACAACGCTGTTTTCGAATGTTACTACACTTTCATCTGCAGCGTTTCTTGCATGTTGTTGACTGTTTGTGGTTGTTATTTGAAGTAAATTATGTGCTTTATCTATTTATTACTTTCTATAAATAGAATACGAGAAATAATTCCCCGTTATTTTTTTTTCTCTTCAAAATGCAGCTCTAAATTTACCATCTCTAACTTAAAATAGTATTTGGTATTACTTAATTTTTTGTTTCCATTATTAAAGGATGCCTCCATAGTCTAGTACATGAGCATTAGTCTTAACAATATGGAAGGTGCGGGTTCGATTCCCGCTTAGAACCTGTATGTTTCTACAGAAAAGCTTAAGAGTTTGTACTGTCTTAAAAAAAAAAACAAAAACATTCGCTGGGAAGCGATGCGCAGTGTTTATACACCGATGACTCCAAACCAGCATACAAAAATCGGTGCGAAAAGTGTAGGCCTGCACTGCATCTATTTTCGACCATACAAATATTGAACAACCTTCGATGCAGAATTGTTCTTCACATTGTCTTTAAATCTGCCCAATTGTTTCAAAGATATTGTTGAATTTTTGAATTAATAATATTGAAAAATGTTTGTTTTTAAAAATTCATAAAAAATTAAAAAGCAGCACAAATCAGATTCTTGGTGTACCAGCATATAGATGAATATACTTCAAATGAAATGAGCTTCATTTCTTTGAAATTTGTGCACAAGTTTTGGTTTTATTCACATTTTGGCAAATTATTGCTGGTCTCTCACACGAGAAAGAGATTCTCCATTGAACAGACGTAAGAGGGTTACTAATAATTTTTAGTAAATTTTGCAAATATAAACCGATCTTAACAAGTAATATCTCTTTTTTTTTTTTTTATATGAATGTCTGAAAACACTATGCCGAAAAAATAATTTTTCAAAAAAAAAAAAATTAAAAAAATATTAGTCTCACTTCTATTTTTATATTAAAATATTGAAAATAAATAATTAAAAAACTTTTTATAAAAAAAGACCATCGCATCGAAAAAAAAAGAATTATAATTATATATTTATTTTATTTGTTGAATTTGACTAATTATTTCAAAAAAAAAAGCGAAATTTTTGATAAAAACTTAACTAATTTCTTGTATTTGGCCTTATCTTTCCAAAACAGTTTAAAATTTCAAAATCGGTCTAAAAATGTGTGAGTTAGAGGTATTAAAGTACTGCGACCAACCGAAAGAATTTTTTTCAAAATAACTAAATATTTTGAGGGTGTTTAAAAATCTATGTTCTTACATCCACTATGTCGCTTATCAAGTTCTGACAAAAATTGTTTTCTTTGGATCACTGTGTATTTAAAATAGGAAAATATTCACCTGCTACAAGTAGTGGGAAACACTATTTTTCTTAATAACTGTTTGCAAGAGTATGGCAGGAACCTGATTAAGAAGCTGTAGAAACTTTCAACATTGTTATATTATCTCAGCGATATAATAAGGGTCGTCATGGAGACGCTTAAAATTGCAATTTGCGCAATTGTGAATATTTGCGAGACTTGTATTATGAAGCGCCATTTTCAACTTGCCAGAAAAGCATTAAAACATACAGTAATTTAGCTTAGGTAAAGCAGGATTGATCTGCATTACATGCATTACCATATTTAGCAAACGTCATTATAAAAATAAATTTAAAAAAATACGAAAAATAAAAATTAGTGTCTAAAAGTTGTAATTTACTTTTAAAAGTGCTTTAAGATACGCGATAGATAATTTAAAACCAAAAATTTTTATTAAATGCACAATTGAACAGCGCAACTTTACGTGTCTAATTGGGCAAGTTTATGAAATGTTGACAGATTATTTGCGAGAGTGTAAAAATGCTCAGCTTAAAAGCCTTTTAAGCGTTTTCCTCAGAACCCCTAATATTTTCATACTATAAATTCTTATTTTATTTTTTATTTGTGTCTTTTACTACACGGCTGTTTATTAAGTTTTTTTTTTGTTATTTTTTTTCTTATTGTTGTTTATTACAACTAAAATATTTGTCTCCTTTTCATACCCCGTTATATATCGTTGCATTTCTGTGATCATCCCAAGGGGAGTAACAAATGACACAGTTTTTCTCCTACACCATATTGCCGTCTTTCATCAGGGTGTTTTTCTCTAGAATAAACTTCTTACTTTTACTTCTAATGCCACACCACTACGGGCTTTGTGCCTGTTCTCAACTATAATCTGCTTCAACGACAGGCTACAGTGACAAAGCTCTGTGCAAAAAGAAAAAAATTATTTAACAAGTCCAAAAGAGAAACAAACTACAAAAGGAAAACAGAAGGGAAAATTTTTAAAGGTACAAGACGTTAAGAGATGAAAAAACTTTTCTACTTCATATTAAATTTTTCATTATTGCCGGTGTGTTTAAGATACAAAACTTTTATTTAAGTTCTTATCTCAAGCAGCTGAACTTAATTTTTTTTTTTCATATTGTTTAGGTGGAAGAAAAGGTGAAAAGTAAAACAAAAGGTAAATACTCAGTTTATATAATCAGAAAAAATAAATAAAAATACGAAACTGAAATTTATATTCATTTATAGTTTAGTGATAGTTTTTATTTTATTTCCGTTTCCTCTTCTTCTACTTCTCTCTCGCTCTATCTGGCTTTGTACAAGTTTTCCATTTAAAACGAGTAATTGCCTGTAATATATGAATGGGATGATAATAAATACAATAAATATACTTGTATATATATATACACACATACGCTTACACGTACACATACATACATATATACGTTTATGCAAACAAAAGTAGGAAACTTGAATATCTTTTAAATTCAAGTTTTTTTAACAACGTTTTTAATGCACTTTTTATTAAAGGGGTCACTTTTGTGTACTTTTTGTGTGTATTTGTGTGCGAAAAAGAAGCAAAAATTTTAGATATTTAATTAGAAGTACAAGAAAGTTTCAAAAAGAGATGAAGAGAACTTTTCAAACAAAAGAAATTGCGTTAACAAAAATGCAATTAAAAAGTTGTTTGGCCAAGAGTTGCGATAAAAGTTAAATAAAACAAAAAAAACTGAAATCATTTAAAATCCACAAGTACTTTAAATTTTTCAGTCCACAACAAAAATATATTCAATTGTAATAATTTGTGAATCGAATGGCATTTATTGGCCGCATTTATAAATTTAACACTCTTTCAAATGATGTTGTGGATTTTCTTTTTACAAGTGTAAAGAAATAAGCGCAAACATTTTTTTTTTTAAATTCTGCCCACAAAGCAAAAATAATACTGTGGAGTTCGGTTATAATGAACTCTGCCGGGGCGGTTAATTTTTTTTTTCGTTATAACCGGAGTAAATAATTTTTTATTTGTTGTCTTCACATTCAGATATGTGATGAAAATCGTTTTCGGCGTTAAAACGTTTTGAAATCGACAAATAGTGTGATAAATTTATATGTGACGATTTGTTGTGACGATTTCATATTCCGTCGTGTTTCATTGTAAAAAAAGACGTTTTTAACACATGAAGCATTTCGATAATGCCCGCTTAAATTTGTTTTCAAATTGTTTAATTTTACTTGAACAAAATGTTTAGGAAATATACAAAAAAAGGAAAAAAATAAATAAAAAATGGTTATAAATCCGTTCTTATTTAAACGAAAATATTCAAGAAATCTATTGAAATAAATACTAGTTAATATAGAAGTGAAATTTAAACATTTAAATACCCATATTTCATCTGGAAAATTTATCTCTTAAACGTTTTCTTAGAATATTTTCGCTATTCATTCTAATATATTCTTCCAAGAGAATTAGCGAAACCGCAGCAAAAATTGGCATTTTATAAATAAAAATGATAAAATATGTTGATACAAATTTTATTTTGTTTAAATATTTTACAAACGTCGCTCACATACACACATGTGTTTACATATTTTATAGTTGTATTATTAGA
Source organism: Dexiosoma caninum (assembly GCA_963924685.1). Taxonomy (NCBI): domain Eukaryota; kingdom Metazoa; phylum Arthropoda; class Insecta; order Diptera; family Tachinidae; genus Dexiosoma; species Dexiosoma caninum. The sequence continues at coordinate 15,087,871 of OZ004727.1, forward strand.
TTTTATACAGTTGTATTTAGAGAAGATATGTGGCAATGAAAGAAATATGGAATATGAAATCGATCGAAATTCATCACACTACTGTCGATTTCAAAAGACGATTTACTTTTCAAATTGATCGATTTCCATCACATACCTGATTATTTTTTTTTTCAATATTTTCTTTCGGGTTTTTTTAATTTTTTTTTAAATTGTTGTGTCATTTGATAAAGTTGCCTGTTTCCCTCCTATGCGTATAAGTTATATGAAAATCGTATCAATTCCGTATCAAGTATACAATTGTAGGATTAAAGTGGTGTCACCTACAGGTAGGCAGGCGGTTTGCCAGATCCCAAAAGCCTAAAAACTGGAAAACGTTAAATTTTCGCCTGGATTTTAGAAAAAAAAACTGGACCATTTTTAAAATGCACTCGAAATTACTAGTGTTGGACTAAAATATACAATTAGCAAAAAATTACAGTGATGATACTTAATAAATTGTCAGTTATGTACAAGAAATGGTACTGATTTGAGTTAGGAAAAGATATAATCTAAACACTTGCAAATATAGTTGTAATTTTATTGTGTTTAGAGTGCAATTATTCTGTACAAAATATTAATTTCGTTATGAAAGAATATAAAATATGAAATAACCGGGCGGGAAACTGGACCAGACATAAAAAACTGAAAAATCCAGGCGAATCCAGGCCATCTGGCAAAACCTACCTGTAGTTGACACTGAGCATAATTTATTATTAAAATTTATATAAACAATAAAAAAAACAATAGTACCATAAATAATGGTTAAATTACATTTCTAAAAAAAAAATTTAAAGAATTTATTTGTGCAATTTGTACCAACATTTTAGTTGCAGTTCAATGTTGCATTTAGACACACACATTTTTCTTGTGCCTTCGTGTAAAAGACTGCAGCGACGTTCAGAGCAGTTCTTCTCGATGTGGTCTGCTGAAAAACCTCTTATGGCATTTATTACAACTAAGCAATAAAGTTACTGATAGCTAAAATTAACTTTAGGTAAAATGAATAATAAAGTGACGTTTAACTTGTTTTCATTATTACAACTGTTCGATAAAATAAAATTAATATTTTTAAAAATATGGCAGTACCAGAGTAAATACCGACTACTTTTGACAAAACAAAAAAAAAGCTACTGGCAACGACAAGGTTGTATTTTATTCTTTATTTAAAAATTAATTGTATACATTTATACTTTCCATGTTGCCATATTTAAAGTGCATAATATTATGGCAGCTTCAAATGCTTTAGTCCACTTTAAAAGTTACAGGTAAGATGAACTTTCCGTTAGCTTATCGGTCACATTAGGTTAAAGTCAACTTTGTAATAACGAAAAACTAATTATTTGTCCGATAGCATCCCAACTTTAGCTATCGGCAAGTTATAATAATGGGCCTTAGTGTAGTTTCATCTGAAACTCTCGATATAACGCGAACACCACAATTGTTATTTTTAGTTGGCTGTATCCCGTAAGTACGATATAACGTTTCATTTCTGTCAACAGATCTGGTATGTAATTCAATTTCTGAACGTAGGTGAGAAAAGTTGGCTTCATTTTCGTCTACACTGTCTTCATCCGTCACATCGTCATTCTCAGGAGGGAATAATATGATGACACCAGGATCGTCTCCAGCCTCTTGTATTGCTACAATTTCATTCAAGTCCAATCAAATAAAAACAATATAACAAAATAACGAAGCAATAATCCAAATTTGATATTTACAATCAATCTGCCATAACTACGAGACCAGAACAAATGTAGAAAGAAGATTCCATGTTCAAAGACATAGAAACGAATACGGACGAGTAGCGTTCTCAGTGGCAATTGCTTCGGCTATGAATGCCCAACGGCCAGGGCCCAGTCGATTCGAAAACACTGAACTGTTTGAAAGCAGTTTACGTGAAAATCCGCGACTTTCATTACGGAAAAGAGCAGCCTCACTGGGATTTCCAAGAGCAATTATTTATGAAATTTTAAAAAGAATGTGAAGGATCTGGATGACGTACTCTTTAAAAAATAAAATCCGCATTTACATTCTGCTGTTCAATGCTCTTAATAAAACTTTGTCTCATTTATTACGTTTTTTATTTAAGTTTTAAAATATAAATATGAAAATAAATGTTTCAATGATGATAATATGCGTGTTCAATTATATCGCTAACCTTTGTCACTTATGGCTGGCACTGCGAATTGAAGAGTTAATTAGAATTTTTACGCATTTTAATAAAATCGTTCGACGCATCTCACTTTTTAAAAGCTAATATCGATTTCCATTTTCAAATTGAAATCATTTTGCACATTCTTCATTTATTTTTTGCTGGCATTTATTTTTCTTTTAAACAAGAACTAACTTTTTTCCTAGAAATTTTACTGCTGCAACACTATACTGTATCTCTTAGCGACGCTAACGAGCAAAAAATAAAAATCAACATTCACTTACGAGCTTTAGACTTCTTAGTTTCTTACAAAAATATAATAAACTACAGCATTGTAAAGCAAAACAAATAAAAATGTATTTGTTAAGTTACTTTCCATTTACTGTTCCACATTAAGCAAAACTCAAAACTCAAAACGCAAAAACCAACAAGTTGCAAAAAGATACATCAAATCTAAAGTCAAATTAAATTTCAGCACATGATAACAAAGTGGAAAAAATCCGTGTTAGAATGCCAAATTTAACGTACTGCTGGACTACCAGAAATATTGAGAGAACCAAAAAAAAAAAAAAATTACAAAATTCTCTTTACAAAAGAACTAACAAAAACAAAAACTAAAAGAAGAAAAGAAACAGAGTTAAAAAAAAATTTGTGTAAATTAAACAATCCAGCAGTCTTCTAAAAGCTGCCTGTTGTTCGTACTTGGTAACCAGTAGTGATGTTGCTTGTAAAGCATAAAAGATTTTTAACAACAATTTCACACTAGAATTTGCATACGTTTTTATGAGTTTTATCGTACTGCCAGTGCAACAGCGACTTGGTACCAATTTTTTTTTGTTATTTTTATACACAGTTTTGTGCAGATAATATTTGAAAACCAACCGCAAATAGAAACTAACAGCTGAACACTGTTAAAAATCTTAAATATTTTTAGCTCCAAAAAAACAAAAGAAATCCAAATAAGTTAGAAAGAATATGAAAAAAGAAACCATTTTAAATAACGAAACAGCATAAAAACCAACAAATGAAGGAATTTAAGTACTTCAGAGTAGAAGCTGTAATTGAAGTGCCACATAAAGGCAAGTGAATTAATTTGAGGATTTACTTTAACTGTTTGATTAAAATAAATTGACTAGAAAGCTTTCTTTATTTTAATTAGACTATCTGCTGTTGTGCTATGAAGTTAAAAGTGAAATTAGGATGGAAAATTACCCTTAAAGATTTTTTGATTTGAAGCAAAAAGTTTGTGCTTAAATTTTAGTTCCATTAAGGAAAATACTTGACACAAGAGTTAATTTTTTTATTGCATATGATATGCGTTCTCTCTATTGCTTATGATAGGTGAGCCTATTTGTTCGCTAGTGAGGATTCTGGGACCTTTGAGAGGAGTACGAGAAGAGGTGTCTCCAGCTGTACTGGAAAACCATCGCCTTTATTATCTGTGCAGCTGGTATCTCAGTAGAATTTCAGAACTAACTGCGCTGGACCATAGAGACATACTGTATTTCCTTAGGGAAAGCCAATGACAATTGTATTGGGCTCAAGAATTCCTGTATTCTTCTGCTTTCTTCTATGCATATTTTTATCGTTTTTCTTTCTTTTCATTTGTCTGTTCTTCTCTTGTATCTATCCCTAATGATAAATGCTCCCTCTCTCTAGCTGCTATCAATAATAAAATTGTAGTAATTTTAATTAAAAGTATATATAGGGCGGGCCAAAATTCACACCTGCGTGTAAAAATAAGATGTTCGATGAATAAAATCTAAAAAAAAATAATTAACAAAAAAGTTATTCAAATTTTAACACGCAAGCGTGTCTTTTGACCCACCCTATATAATCATATAGGTATATAAAGAGATATTCTTCAAATAAATTCAGTTAATATATTTTTATTTTTATTTATATTATTTAATCAACGTGAGTTAAAATTATTCAATATAATTCTTTTAATTTGTTTTCTAAAATTTTTTTTTACTTTCCAGATACCAATGAAAACCGCCCTAATGTTCCATATTCTTGCAGTATTCTGGATATCACCAGTATGTAGATTCACTTTGGTAAGTACTAAGGAGTTGTAAAACATAAAGAACTTTAATACAAAAAAAAAGAAATACAAATGCAATTGGAAAATGATGTGATGGTCTCCACAACATATTTTACCAGTGTTCATGTGTATTGCACGATACAGGAAATCATGTTTATTTTACCGTTACGTTACAGGGAAACCCATCACAAAATAATATAATTTTTATTAATTATTTCAACTCTTCATTTTTAAATTCCGCCCTCAAAGGCAATACTTTCTTAAAAGCCAGCACTGTCTTAAGTAATCACATTTAAAGTTATTTTTGTAGCCACGTTTCTTTACTTTTTTTTTTTTATTTTTTTCTCTTGTTATTATGCATCTTCAAGTCAAACGTAAAGTTTTAAAATGATTTGAAAAAGACGTGTAGCTGCAAGAGAAAAACTAAAACTTGAAACATGAAACTTACCGTGTGCATCTTTAGAGGATAATGAACCACCCATACCGGAACTGCTGCCAATGTTGCCGCCAACAATGCCGCCCACACCATTCGAGCCCAAGCCATGTAACGATATTGCGGAGGCATGGAGACGGGCCAATGCATTTGGCGCTGGCAACATCAGAAACAAAAGTAACATTAAAATTCGTAGCAGGTTTGTGCTGGCTGTAGTAGGTGTTAATGTTAATGTTCTTGTTTCTGTTTCTGTTTTTGTTCTTGTTTCTGTTTTTGTACATCTTGATGGAGTTGCTGTTTTTGTTATTGCTGCCTTTAAACAGCTACAGCAACAATAATGCCGAGTTGTTGGCATTAAGATATGACATTTATAGCACTTCATTTTATTGTTTTTTAACAATATGCTTTTCTCAGCTGCTTCAGCTCTGTCTACTTAAGTTTTATTGTTGTAAGAAACAATTGGAATTTCTATTTCTTTTTTTTTTTTTAATAACTGCAAGACACACTTTTCATTAAATCAATGTACAGCTTTCTTGTTTCCTCCTTGCTCTTTAATATCATGTTTTTTCTCTTTTTCATTCTGATATTTCTGGTTTAAATTTTATTATTTTGTTTACTGGAAGATTTCTGTTTTTTCTCCTCTTTTTGTTTTTTTTGTTCTTTTTTTTTTGTGTTGAAAAAAGAAGATTTTTTTCAATTATTTCTGGCAAATGAAAATGATATGGTTATGGCCTGGTAACTGCAAAGAGAATGAGAAAAATATTAAAATTATTATTTGCCGAAAGACGTTATCTTAATGATAGTAATCCCTGTGTGTAAATTGAAATGATTTCTGTTATTACATTTCCATTTCTTATATGTTAAGACTACTAGTCACAGCAATTGTGTTGCAAAACAATAAAAATCCATAATAATTTTTTGTTTTTCAATCAGAGAGAAAACAAATAGAATTGAATGTTCATATTATGATTAGTTTATTTTAAAATCTTTTCTAAGAAAAATTAACAAAATTAATTTTTAAATGATCATTCGCCTATTCATATGGCATTCATGCCAAGGAAGCCACGTTTCGAGAAAAATCCTTTTGAACGATTGCAAAGCAATTTTCACATTGCCAAGTGCTCTTTTATGACCGTTCTTTTTAATAGTTAAGTTGGATAATTTCTGCTCATTTATTTTTTCTTTTAGACAACATAGCGATGGTCATAAGTTGACACTTCGAAACTCAACAAAAAAATTTAAAATAATTTTTTCTACCTGCATCTGAATATGCATAATTTATATTAGTCTCACTTCTGTTTTTATTTTGACTTTTATTAAATTTTTTAATTATATTAATTTTTTGAGCGATGGTCTTTTTTATGAAAAGTTTTTAACAATTATTTATTTTCAATATTTCGTCATCGTCAGGAAATAATAATTTGTATGCAAATACAAATAGTTAAAAAAGAACTTTTCAGAACTTAAAGAATAAATACAATTAAAAAAATGCATAATTTATATTTAAAAATAAAATTCTCTTGCAAATCGCAAACAAGATTGAAGAAATTTGTTCAGTTTGATTTATTGCAAATATAATGCCGTCTTAGCAGTGAAGCATGGCAGTATTAGATTTGAGAAGGAAAAGTCATATCCATATGTAACAGCCATTAGAACCTGAACACAATGTTTGCGGTGCGGTGCGATTTCTCGTTGCGGAAGAGAAAAATAAACATAATACAACGGAAGACGGCGACGGTAATACTTGTCATTGTTTATTTACATTTTTATTAATTTATTTGTGCATACATTTTTATAAAATTTTCTAAAAAAAATTACTGTTTGTGTTAAATATTTTGCAATGGCAGTGAATAAAAAAAGTTGAAGCTATTAAAAAAATTGTTAATTTGGTAGAAGCAACGTTTGATTTATGTGTGGAATTAGAAACCACGACACATACTAAGACCCGTTAATGTATTAAGGGATTCGGATGGATTTTTGAAAACATGCTTGCAGCAGATTGAAAAGCATATTTTTTGTTTACAATAATGTCGTCAACATCGCCAATTATTCAAAAACTATGGCAACATCAGAAAGGGAAAGAGTATAAAAATTTGACAGAATAAGAAAGCCCGCAATGAAAATAAAATAGATTTTAATTTTAATTATATTATTAATTGACCTTCAAAAAATATAATAAAAAAAAAATATTTATATAGGTTTCAATTCGTTATATTTATAATCCCCTATATTACTACTACACATTTTTGACTTATCAAACAAATTTTATAACAAAAAAAATTTTGTGACATGTTTCAAAAATATTTTTATATTTCAAAAAAATTATAATTTCCTATTATTCCTGATGATGTTAACAAGCTGTTAACGAAATATCGAATAATAAAACCAAATAAAATAAAAAAATACCTCAAGCTTAATAAATATATTTCAAAAAATAGATTTTAATTTTATGCCGTTCCGCACTGCGGTTTTTTACTTCAAAAACGTATGACAAACCGCATCGCAATAAATTATCCTCACTTTGTGTTCGGACTCTTAAGCTAATTTTTTTTTTTTTAACTATACGATTTTCCCATAACTTTTCGCAAAATTTCGGGTGTAATGGCCATGATTTCATTTCGAATGTTTCATAATTAATTCGCCAAGTTTTCTTCACAAAATGCTTGAAAAAAAAACAAAGAAAAAATAGTAATTAAAAAAGTTATAGCGATTTCAAACCATTTGGCTCCTTTTGTGCCACCCTGTACAGACGTAAAATGTTTATCTGTTTGTCAGACCATTTACGATAAACAGTAATGTTTCAAATAGTTTAAAAAATTAATTAAAATTACTTAAATATATATTTATCTTTGAGGAAAATTTCACTTCTGGTATTTCAACGATGTTTCCAAAATGAAACAAAAAAATTTAATATTCCCAGACCTGCGGGCTCAATACAAATATTTGAAAAGCGTGAAAATGCTTTACAACAATAACAAAAAAAAACAAAACTATATAATAAAACGATTGCACAATGCATACGACGTTAAGAGGAGCTTGTGAATTGAACAATTATGTTCGCGCCACGTAAGAAAAGAATTAGTAATCTAGCACACTAATTGTCATGCCCGCGATATCGAAACAATTGTTTCATTCATTCGACTACATTGAAAACAAAATAAATATTTTAGAAATTATTTTTATTTTAAACTATCTGACCCGACCACGCGTTGCTGTAACTATTGTAATAGTTTTATTTACAAAAAAAAAAAATATATGTCTTACGTGTCTTTTATTAAAATCGGTTAATTAGTTTCGCAGACTCGGAAGTTGCTCCCTACCACCGGTCGTGGTCTTATCTTTCGAAAAATATATAGTCTATGGGACCTAGATGTCTAAATGCAGCGCAATCTATGTTTTACCTTCCGAGTGCCTACCCGTATACCCAATTTCAGATCATTCACTCTATGAAGACTTCTCACCCCCCTACATCAAATGAGAGTGCGGCATTTAAAAAGTGGACTAGGCTGCCCTTTGATAAAAATTTCCAATTTTCATATTTTTCCCATCAATTACTCTCCCGTGTACCGAATTTCAGCGCTGTAACTGAAAGTACCCGAAGAAAAACAATAAACTATCGAGTAATTCAGTGCAAAATGAGAAAATTTAGCTTTAACATTTCTCAAGATATAAAAAAATCATTTATTTACTTTGTATGGGATGTACTACGCCCACTTGTCCAATTCTGCCCACTTTTTGATAGATAATTTGTACTGATCATGAAGTTACGCAAACCAAATAAATAGATGACGTGAGCGCAGTGTCATAGAAAATATGTTTATAAGTGTTCTACTCAACTGTTGTTGGAGATTAATTGTTCTTTTTTTCTTTATTCTTGAAGGTGGTGATGGCACGATGGATGGTAGTATGCACGTTGACTACAAAACCAAAAACAGACATGGGTTCAACTACAGTTTCAGACTAAAATTATAAAATAAAAAAAAACATCTCGCATTTTTCTGATGTGCATTAGTGTGTCTTTGTGTGTCAGTTGTTGTCGGAAGGTTTCAGTGGCGAAGGCATAGTCACTGGTCACTGAACAATACCGGTTTCAGCTGATAGCAACCCACAATCACATCAGAACACCCTCCTTCGTCGATATTGCGTAGCACCGGCGAAGTAAATTAATAATAAAAATGGCTACTAAAACCGAAGCTTCAGCACTGCTACGAGTATAAACAAAGAACGTGCTAAAGCCTCTGCTTTAAGCTTCACCTCCTGTCGTTTTTCCTACTATCCCTTTTCTATAATGCTTCGCATGTGTAGAACTCATCTACTGAGTGCTGGTCCCAGATAAAAAAAAAATAAAATAAAAAATAAAAAGCAATTTTTATTATTATTCTCATAAATTAACTATGAACTTAAAGACAACAAAATTTTCTATTAATCATTTTTAATAATTGTAGTTCAAATAAATTTCACTAAATCAAAATATTTCCTTTTTTCTTCAGGGAATTTACTTTTGACTTTGCCCACTGTGCATTATCAATTAAGTCCTGAGTATCAAATTCAAATATTACAAATTAATGTTTTTTGTTTTAGTTATTTTTTTTTTCTTTAAATCGTATTTATATGAAATCTATTGACACGTGCAGCTATAATTTATTTGTTTATGGCTTTTTAGGTCACACATTCATCTCTCGCCACAATTGTGAATTTTATACACTCACATTTATTTACACAACCCATATTTCATTTATTTATTTTGTTTTCTAAATGTGCGTTTTTTTTATTCTTCCACCATGTTGCATTAATTATTTTATTCGATTATACTCACCCTTCATAAATAGCTATTTGTTTATTCTAATATTATTAATACCCAGCAAAATATTTTAAAATAGGTAATCGAGTTTGGAATTAAGTATTTTGGATGGCATCACTTCCCAACGGGATTACCAACTAAATAAATTTAACAAGACATGCAACTAAAATAATCGATATTCTTGAGAAGTTATGATTTTTTTTTTATTTTTATTTAAAATTCTTCTAGTTTTTTGACCTTTTTTTTATATTAATTAAACTAACTATTTAAGCTGCAGGTACTTTTTTTATATATAATATTTATTTTTTTTTAATTATATTTATTATTATATAAAATAAAATATATTTTTTTTTATTTTATTTAAAAAAAAAAAAATATTTTTGTTAATACAAATTAATATTTCTTGACGATGATACCTATTTGGTAGCGAAACATTGAAAAATAAATAATTGTTAAAAACTTTTCATAAAAAAACCATCGTTCAAAAAATAAATATAATTAAAAAACTTTAATAAAAGTCAAAATAAAATTAGAAGTGAGACTAATATAATATTTATTTGTATTTCGATACTCCTTTGTGTAGTTTCTTCCGGAAAATTGCTTTTTCTTTATAAAGAAAAAAAATGTTTTTTTTTAAATACACAATAAAGAAAAAGTTTTTGTCAATGAAAATTCAAACATATTCTACAATTTCAAAATAAAAATGTTAACAGTCATATGCATAAAAATATCTTTTGGATTTGGAAGAAAAATTCGATTTTGTATTGAAATTTGTTCATGAACCAAATCCAAAATACCTTTTTAGGAATATGTTACAACATAATGAAATATTTTCAAAAACAATAAATACAATAATAATAATAATAATACGAATAATATTAAAATTTTTTTCCTATTTTTTTTTTAAATTTCCTGAAGAAGCTACACAAAGGAGTAGCGAAATAACGAAATAAAAATAAATATTATTTATATAAAAAGGACATGCAGCTTAAATAATTAGTTTAATTGAATTTCTTTTTATCTATTTCGCGTTAAAAAAGTTCCGGTATTTAAGTATTCTCAACCAAATTCGAATTGCAGACATAATGTTCAAGCTGTAAACGAGATAGTTTAATTTTATGTGTAAAAATCAAACAAATTTTGAATATAAATATTTATATATTTTTAAATACAGGATATCTGTTGGCAAATTTATATTTTTAAATACGATTATTTCAAAAAGTAATAAATGGTGGGGAGGGAGGGTGTCTCCGTTGGAATTATCGATTGTGCGGATTTGTCAGTCACGATGTCGCAGTGGTCGACTGAGCATCGCGCGTTCGCTGTGGAGACATTTTTTTGAAGAGTAATGATTCGTACGTAATTGCTCGTGGACAATTTTGTTCAAAGTTCGGTATTCGGCGAATAAGTGATGGACCGAGTGTAAATTTAATGCGTTCTTGGGTGCAGAGATTCCGCGTAACTGCTTCGGCTATGAATGACCCACGGCCATGTTCCAGTCGATCTTCAAGGCTTGCCGAAAACATTGAACTGACTGAAAGCAGTTTACGTGAAAATCTGCGACTTTCAATACGGAAAAGAGCAGCATCACTGGGACTTCCAAGATCGATTATTCATGATTATTATTAACCTCGACGGAAGACATCTGGATGACATTCTCCTTAAAAAATTAAATCCGCATTTCCATTCTATCGTTCAGTGCTCTTAATAAAACTTGTGAATTATTCATGAAATTTTAATAAATGATCTGAAGTTCCATCTTATTAAAAAATTAAAAAAAAATAAAAATCGCATTTCCATTCTATCGTTCGTTCAATGGTTTTAATAAAACTTTATGTCAATATTAAAGAAATTTTTTCGTGTTCAAGTTCACAACTAATTTATCACAATATTGTGAAGAAATTACATTCTTGATTTGAATTACGTTGTTTGTTTAAGTTTGAAAATATAAATCCGCTACCAGACCACCCTCTACTAGTAAATATTTCACTTAATTCAATAAAATGATATTATGATAATAAAATAATGATATATGATGGTATTAATTTAATTCGAATGAATATTATTTAAAATTAGAAATTCCAATAGTTCTTAAATTAGTTACTGCAAGGAATATTACTTTTTGGTAATTGGTAAAGTAGTTTAGTTTTTCAGCTGAAATATGAGTCAGTCCGTCCAGGTTCGTATCAAATTTTCATTGAAATAAAATATGTGTATCTTCACGTGGTAAGATATATGAAACCAGTTTTTATTCCACGAAACTTATAACTACTTAAGGGTGCTTTACATTGTCCCACAAGTCGTACGACATGCCAAATTTTTGTGTAGAAGAGCACAAGTCGGATCGTCTAAACGTAATATGTAATGAAACTATAAGATTTTGAGAGAAAATACGGATGAAAATTTGACAGTCGTATGACTGTCTTGATTTTTTAAAATTTTTCAAAAACCAACGCACCAACCATTAGATCAGGGATGCATTTTTATGTAAACAAATGTGAGAAAGCCAGGGAGGGAAAACTGGTTCCATAAATTTATACCAATTATAAAATATAAATGTACATTTTAGACCACGACAGCACTTTTGACCACGAAAATAACATATTCGAAAGTTATAAAAATATTTTTCAAGGTTATTAAAAAAAAATTCAATTGCCCAAGAACTCCATCCCTGGGGAAAACAAGCAAACAGCTGTAGTTAAATTAAATGAGAATGTTTTCATCTTACTTGATTTCCATACCAATGCTGTAAACGCCAGAAAACAAACATTAGATTTTTACTCTCTTTTTTTGACATACGGATGGAATTTCATTTTATTTTCTCTCACATTTTACGTACGACAAATCTTATCGTTTAAAGCGGCCTTTAGGGATAACTTAAATTTACGCTGTTAGTAATCAGCTGCCAATGTGATAACAAACCGGTAATGCTGCGGCAAGGTATTGAGCTGGTATGCTGTCGGTTTTGTAAATGTAACTGGTAAAGACAAAATCTAATTCGAGTGAATCTCGTATTGATCGGTATATCTTTTACTCGGTAAAATTACTCTTAATACGAGTGTAAGATGAATTCGGGAGCTCTTAAAATCGGCAAAAAGTACTTTTAAATACGGTTACTATGAGTGTAAAATGTATTCGGAAGCTCTTAGAATCGACAAAATATACATTAAAACTGGTAATTTCTACGCTCTAATTGTCTAGCTACAGGAAAAGGAATCGCTAAAGCACTTTGATGATATCTGTAAATGTTACCTTTTTATATGCAAAACTCGATGACTTTTTCAATATAAAAAATGAAGTTCATGCAAATTATAGTTGGGGCTGTACATGTTAATTATTTATATGGGTTTGCATGTGTCGTTTTATTTGATTAGTTAAGGAAATTTGTAACGGCACGTTATTATTTAAATTAAAATAAGATAATATATATTTTTTGGGACTGGTTATTTACATATTTATTTTATTTCTCCAAAAAATAACTACAACTTTTTCGGTTTAAAATAATTAAATTTATTCTAAATAACAAAATATTTTGAAAATGTTTTCAGACATTCTAATACAAATAGAAGAACCAGTTTGCATCAGAACGCCCTCCTTCGTCGGTATTGTATAGCACCGGCAAAGAACGTGCAAAAGCATACCTGCAAAATAATTAATTAAGTTTCACCTCTTGTCGTTTCTCCTACTATCCCTTTCCTATAGTTCCAGCACAATGCTTTGCATGTGTAGGAGTCATCTCCTGAGTGCTGGTCCCAGATAAAAAAAAAAAAAAAAAAAAAAAAAAAATACCTTTGATTTTTATAATTTTGTGTAATGTACGACTATTTAGTAATCGAACAATTTATTTTGGCAATCACAAAAGTAAGTCATTATGTGCAAAGTATTTTTTATGGTAATATCTAATTTTTTGCTGGGTACAGACATTCACTATTCGCTATTTCATTTATATTTTATTGCAATTAAATAGATTTAAATAGTGTACCGAAGTATAAATACAAAAACAAACTGTTATTTGTCTTCAACTTGTAAATAAACACTTTCATATACATATTCGTATTTATTTAATATTATTGTTGGTTGGCTAAATAATGTAAAAGCAGGAGTCATGGGACGAGTGAGAATAAGAGCCAGATTAAGATTGAGAGTGCGAGTGCGAGTGCTAGTACGAGTACGGGAATAACTGCTTATGTATTTATGTGTGTATGCATGTTTGTATTTATGTACGTATTGTAGCTGTGCTAACTTCATGGCCTACACATCCGGTATTTAAGCTTTTTTGAAATGCAAAGCACTGAACGAGCCATTCAATACAAATAAAATAAAAAAAAAATAAATAAAAAATAGCACAATGGAAAAAACGGAAACGTGGCCTGTTTCCGTTTAATTTTTACATACACATGAGACGGGTATTAAAATATATGTACTTATAAAAAAAAAACTACTCGTGCAGTACCAACAATATTAAGTATTCGCCACAGTAGCAAAGTGTATAATAAAGATACAGCAAATATGACATTGCATGTTTTATTACGAAACACTGGCTGAGTTGTATTCGTATAACAAACATTTTATCGTTTGTTGAAAAAAAAAATATTATGTTGCTGTTATCAGCAATATTTGTTTGTGTTACAATGTCTGATTATTTTACTTTTAACAGAAAATGAACTAACTGGCGATTTGCTTAACAGGCACTATTTAACCGACGATTAATGAATTCAGTTTCACCATCCTTCAGTTACTTAACAAAAGAATTCGCTAAAAAGTATGGCAATATTGTTTGTGTTTGTTTACGGAAAAGTACTATAATGACAGAAAATAGAAAAAAATCTTAATGTTTGTGAAAAAAAAAACATTGAAGTATACTGAAAGGAAATGGCGGAATATTCATAAGCAACAAATTTCATTAAAAAAAACAAGTGAGACAACTAAAATATTGGTTTATAAAAATATTAAGATATACATAAGAGATATATAAAAAGCTTTTTGTAGAGCCTCTAATATCGCAGCAAGATTACTTTTTTTTGTTTCAAAGTTTTAAAATTATAAACATTGAAAAAATATATGTAAGTGTTGCTTTCCCATTTTTTACATGTGTACATTTTTTCTATTTATCAATTAAAATTAGCTATGCCTAGGTGTCGTTTATATTGTTAACCGCCACATTTTGTTCGGTTAAATTTAACTGACACTTTTCCGTTAAATGGTGTCAGTTAAAAGTTAAGCATACATTGTGAAATATATTTTTCGTTAACCGACTGTTAAAGTTCCAATTAAGTGTCAACCAGTTCAATGGTTTCGGTTCGACTGGGTCGTGGCCGTGGGTCATTCATAGCCGAAGCAGTTACGCGGAATCTCTGCACCCACTCGGTCCATCACTTATTCGCCGAATACCGAACTTTGAACAAAATTGTCGAGGAGCAATTTTGTAAGAATCATTACTCTTAAGAAATGTCTCCACAGCAAACGCGCGATGTTCACTCGACCACTGCGACATCGTGACTGACAAATCCGCACAATCGATAATTCCAACGGCGCCACCCTCGCTCCGCACCGTTTATTACTTTTTGAAATAATTGTATTTAAAATTATAAAGTTGCCGCCAAACTTCCTGTATTTAAAGATATATAAATATTTATATTCAAAATTTGTTTGATTTTTACACATAAAATTAAACCATCTCGTTTACAGCTTGAACATTATGTCTGCAATTCGAATTTGGTTTGCCCTCCCTCCGCACCGTTTATTACTTTTTGAAATAATCATTTTTAAATATATAAATTTGCCACCAGATACCGCCTGTATCATAGAATATTTCACATATTTTTTCGGGAAAGAACACAATTTTAAAATTAGAATCTTATATAGAGGGTGGGCCAAATCGCACGCCTCCGTGTTAAAATTTAAATAACATTTTGGTTTATTATTATTTTTTATTATTTCTTTTAAATTTTATACATCGAACATGATATTTTTACACGCAGGCGTGACTTTTGGCCCACCCTATATATAGAGATATTCTGAAAGTAAACTCATTTAATATACGTATTATTATTATATATCGTAATCATGATCTATAAATTATTGTGATATGTTCAGAGGTTTTAAAATATTTCGTTTTGAGTGCACAAGTCAAACTAAGCCGCTGTTTCATGCCACCAATATATTCATACACAGCAGCTATTTTATACAAATATATTTATGTGTTCAAAGAAACAGAACCTTTGGAATTGACAACATTTATATTCATGTATATTTATGGCCAAAAAAAAATTTAACTGACAACGGCAAACGGTAGCTGCCCCAATATTATTATGTTTGGGCAGTCATGTATGAAATGATTTCATCTATTCGGTGTGGGATATATTGCAGTGACTGAAATATCAAATATGTATAGTGGGAATAAACTGAAACAGTTTCACTTTCAATGGCAAATGTTATTTTTTCTTTTTTTTACTTATTTTCAATCAATGATTATAAATGAGTTGACGATTTGTTATCGATTTTCAACAAAAGAAAAAGAAAAAAACCAACCCAATTGCTTCGCTTATTTACTTTGCGTTTTTGCCAGCTATTATTATTGCTATTTAGGTTTATTACTCCCTCTGCTATAATTTTTAGTACTTATCTATTTAACTATTTTATTTTCATGCTTCAACAATAACAGCCTTCTTCCTGAGTCAATTTATTTAAAGAGAAAAAATCAACAACATCAACAATGGCTAAAATAAGTCCTTATTATTATACGAGTAGTATGTCTTAACTACAAGCAGCTACACACACTTATACACTGCAATACAGGTTGATGTATGTATGTATGTATGTATGTGTATAAACGTATGCATGTCAGTAAGTGTCGTCTGTGTGTGTGTGTGTGTAGTTTAAAAACATCATTTGTCTCAACATCCCCACTTGTCGAAGTGGCACTTAAACACAATCACACACATTTATCTGATGTGGCAAAAGACAAAGTCATGTTTGTCTTTTTTTTTTTTTTTTGTTATTGTATATTTTTTTTTCAATTTCTTTTCCTTTTTGCTCTCTACTCTATTTAATGTCTGTGGATTTTACTTTTTTTTTTAGTCTTTTTCCTATACCTGTTCTAGATGGGGGAGGGGGGCGACTTATTTTTGTGCTGTGTTGATGATAATGATGACGATGATAATGGCGGTCATTGAAGCGATCATTCGAAACTTATTTAAACAAAGATACAAATCGTAGCAGTACTTACTAGTACAAAAGAATTCCATACTGTGTGTAGTATTAAAAGTAGTTCAATATTATTGCCACATAAAAAAGTACTTCCTTTGTCCTTTGTTCCTGCCATCAATATTAAAATATTTTAAGTTTTGTAGTGGCAAAAAAAGGATACATTCAATTGATTTTGTGTATTCTAAAAATGTTTGCATGAATAGAGTTTCAGTTTATAATTCAATAACATTAATTATGGATTGAAAAGGATAATTCTGTTGGCTTATAGCGGTTTTGCGCCTAACAAAACATACATTTTCTACAGAACATAAACAGGTATGTGATGGAAATCGATCGATTTGAAAAGTAAATCGTCTTTTGAAATCGACTGTTGTGTGATGAATTTCGATCGATTTCATATTCCATATTTGTTTCATTGCCATATATCTTCTCTAAATACAACTGTATAAAATCTAATAATACAACTGTAAAATATGTAAACATATGTGTGTATGTGAGTGACGTTTGTAAAATATTTAAACAAAATAACAAAATAAAATTTGTATCAATATATTTTATAATTTTTCTTTATAAAATGCGTCTTTTTTTGCTGCGGTTTCGCTAATTCTCTTAGAAGAATTTAATAGAATGAATAGCGAAAATATATATTCTAAGGAAACGTTTAAGAGATATATCGGATCCCTTAAATTTGCCAGACGAAATTTGGGTATTTAAATTTTTAAATTTCACTTCTATATTAACTAGTATTTATTTCAATAGATTTCTTGAATATTTTCGTTTAAATAAGGACGGATTTATAATCATTTTTTTGTATATTTCCTAAACATTTCGTTCAAGTAAAATTAAACGATTTGAAAACGAATTTAAACTGGCATTATCGAAATGCGTCTCATTGGTAAAAACGTCTTTCTTTCAATGAAACAAGATGGAATATGAAATCGTCACATACAAATTCATCACACTATTTGTCGATTTCAAAACGTTTTAACGCCGAAAACGATTTTCATTACATACCTGATTAGAAGGGAATTGTTAACAGAATTGATATACGCTTTAATGTATTGTTGTAGGAAATAAATTTTAAATATTTGTTATATATTGAAATGACATAAGAGTATTTATTGTGTATGATTTGCACCATTAACTTATTCACCCCGATTGTGAATACTTTTTCACTTGAAATATTTCCCCTTTCCACAAATTCGCAATCGTGAAGAAATTTTCCGTGAATAATTTTACGTCAAAATAAAATTTCCCCTATTGTGAAAATTTATTTTTTCACGCGAGTTTTTTAATTTTTCACTTTAATTTATTCACTTGGTTTTTGCTGGGGAATTGCATACAAAATGTAAGTAGATTCTTCCTTTATTTATATATTTTGATAAATATAATTTATTTTTTTATATCAAGACCAGCTTTTATAGTGCAAACAGACATAAATTATAACTAAAAAGCAAACCCACAGAACAATTGAGTGTGTTTTGTCAGAATATAAAAAGATATCGAAGGCCATTTTTGATTAACTTAAACTGTCACTACATCATAGTTCCAAGTCTAAACATTTTATTTATATTGTTGCAGTACTCTATTTTTATTTATTTTATTTTTAAATTCTTTAATTTTCACACTTTTGTCAATTCAGCTAATTTTATTGTTCAATTGCTTTTATTTTTTTTTTTATTTATCTGGGACCAGCACTCAGGAGATGACTCCTACACATGCGAAGCATTGTGCTGGAACTATAGGAAAGGGATAGTATTTTGCAGCTCTGCTTTTGCACGTTTTTAGTTTTTATACTCGTAGCAGTGCTGAAGCTTCCGTTTAGTAGCTATTATTTTTTATTATTATTTTACTGCGCCGATGCTACACAATACCGACGAAGGAGGGCGTTCGGATGCGTTTGTGGATTGCTATCAGCTGAAGCCGGTATTGTTCAGTGACCAGTGACTATGCCTTCGCCACTGAAACCTTCCGACAACAACTGACACACACAAAGACACACTAATGCACATCACAAAAATGCGAGATGTTTATTTTTATTTTAAAATTTTTAGTCTGAAACTGGGGTTGAACCCAGGTCTGTTTTTGGATTCGTCGTAAACGTGCAGACTACCGTCCATTGTGCCATCGCCCGCATTTTTATGCTGGCCCCTGAATATTTAAAAACACAACTTAACACATAAACGGACAAATTTTTATGTCTGTTTTCAATTTAAATTGCTTTGCTTTTCAATTAGTTTGTAGGTTTTTCAAATATTTCTCCCTTTTCTACATTCACTGAGTATGATAGCGCGATAAAATGTCCACTTTAAATTCATGATACGAATTTCCACGCCGAGGGGAATGAAAATTTCACTTCTTATTCGCTATATTTGTGGTTATAGTTTGCAGGATGGTTTTTTTAACATGGTTTCACTGTAAGTTAGGTTAGGTAAGGAGATCGCCGGTAAAAATAAAGATTTCAGCCCACTTGGGTCCAGCACATCATCGGCCCGTTCTGATATCTGTAGGGTGGGGAAAGTAAGAAATGAGGGTGATAGAATAGACTACATTTAATTTAAAGAAGAAATGTATCGTTAGACGTAGTAGAAACTCCAGTAAAAATGTGGAGACCGATGGTCTAACGAAGGCGACTGTGCTAACACAACAACTAGCCGCTGTTCCCAAAATATTCGCTTAGCTCTCTGATTTCCATCTCCGAAAGCTTCGATAGGCTGCCGAACGACGTAGCGCCCAACACGCAGAGATGCAGGTTGTCGCATGCGGGCCACTTGTAAAGAAATTGAGCGATACTCGCATTCTTCTCTCATCATTGTACACAGAACAAAAATCGTTAAACGCTACACCCATGCTCCTGGATAAGTCCCAATGAGAATATGTCCCGTCATCGTGGTGCTGACACTCAGTAGGCGGAGTCGCGGAAACTACAGTGGCTGAATAGATTTCCTGACTTCGGACCACCGTAACCTTGCGTTCGTGCAAGACCTGTCATTGAGGCAGCGCTCCAACCCTCCCCCTGAAAGCGCTCATGTTAGCGTTTCAATCCATGTTAGGTTAGGTCAGCAGGATGTAAAGGTAAAGATATGTTCCACCACACTTTGGAAAAAATTATTATGGTTTTGATTGTGATGTTGTGAAAGAATTTTTACATGTTGCAGTCATACAGACCACAGTGTCTGCAAGGAATCGAACCTCCCAACTGATAATTTAGAGTACTACTCAAAAGATTGCCGGAGCACCCCGCGTTAAACTCTAACATATAATGAAATATATGCTAAACATCGTTTAGCACTGTAATTCTATACTTTTTCTTTTGGGTGCCTCGGTAGCATACTGCTTGAGCCTATGAGTCTATCAATATGGAGGTTGCGGACTGTGTGTTGCTTGAAAATATAATTTTATTTTAGGCACTTGGCCAATTAATATTGAATTTTTTAAAAATCTTCGAAATAACTATAAATTGTCATAGTGAGATTATTTTATTTAATTAAGAGATTTTTCGTAAATAAAATTTAGGGTACGTCTCAGAAAAGAAGATAAGTATGCCTCCTCACACAACTGCCCGTCCCAGAAAATAAGCAAAAAATATACCTCCTCCTAGAACGGGTTTTCACACTATACGCGACTTTTTAGGGGGTGCTGATGGCGAGTAGTCAGCGTGTTGGCTCTGCAACCAGAAAGACCCAGGTTCAATTCCCAGCCGGGTCAAATCAGAAAAAAAAATGTTTTTCTGAGTTTTCTGTGCTACAGCACCCTCCTTCGTCGGTATTTGAGCAATAAAACGTCAGCGAAGTAAAATAATAAATAAAATGGCTCCATTAGCTTAAAAAAAAAATAATGCGTCAAAAAACATCAGAGACGCCGCAACTTTGCTTTATAATTTACACGCAACTGCAGAGTTGTGCAAGAATTCAGCTCTATCTTCTTCCTACCACTTTCACCACCTGTATATTTCTTCCCTATCCTTCTCTCTATTTCCAGTGCAATGCATTGCATATGTAGGGGATAGACCGTGAGCACTGGTCCAAGATAAAAAAAAAAAAAAAAAAAAAAAAAAAACAAAAACATACTACCACATTGTAGGAGGCTTACTGTGTATTACCAAAAATAATATTTCACGATATTCTAATATGTTTGATTGTTTTATTAATTATTTCTCCTTTTAGATTTGTAAAAAATCTAAAAAATTCTTTTAAACTGAAGTTGTGTAACCGAAGCATCTAAATTTTCTTATATAGTCAGCCTATTGGCAGCACAGTCTTTCTACAACAAAAATATTTTCGTCATCTAAGTAAAAGAGTACATATTCCCTCACATTCCCATACAGTTTAACTGCTGTTTACATAAAAAAAATATTTTATGAATAAAAGGTTTATTAGACATATTTCTAAAGAAAATTCTATCAATATACCTTCTCTAAATCCGAAAACAAATTTCATGAATACCACACATAGACTTTAAAATATATAAGGATGCAAATTAGAATATACTTTGTGGAAAGAAATTCCCATACATTTTATTAGAATTTTGTTTGAAATTTAGCATAAGTTCTGTTGCAGCAAATCTAATCGTAAATTAAATTTATTAAATTTTCAAAACTTTAAATTTTAAATTGGGAATTTTTTTTTCAATTTCAATTATGAATTGTTAATTGTAAAATGTTTGGTGGCGAGCTTCAAAAGAAATAGGACAATGCAAATACAAATACAAACCATTTATAGAACATGGCCTATCTTTTCTTTCCGGTGGCATTAATTGCTATTCCAGCCGTAAAATGACATACAATCAAAATAAATAGGAGAAATATTTTCGAAAGACGCACACACAAACAAACACAAAATGAGTTGGAAATACAGCACAACGAGTAGAAAAATATTTTCGTGTAACCAGGGTATAAGGCTTATCAGATTCTGCAGAATTAACATCTATTGATAACGAAATTAAACGATGGAAAACGACGCAGACAGGTCCATAGGCATTTTACGACGCACACACACACACATGCACATATATATTGCTGCTGCCATACCCAAGTGATTATATTTATCAATTTAACTGCTTTCCCTAACTGCCTGTCTCCCTCTCACGCCTCTATTTCCCAACCACTTTTCACAAAAACAAAAAAAAAAAAAAGGTAAATAATCATTTAACGCCTGCTGCAGGGAAAGATGAGTATGGAATTAAATCAAAAACTGTGCCTTAATAGCATTTCAAATATCAATCTCTAAATTTTGGCCAATGAACCATCCATCAAGGACTCAACCACGAGGTATTGCAAACTGATAACAGAAATCAAAAACCGGAAAAAAAAACGAAATTCCCCTCTCTCAGTATGATGGTGCAATATTATGCTATTAAATTGATAGCAATCAAAATGAAACATTCAAACTCGAACGTAAAAAAAAAAACAAAAAAAAACTAGGAAAGGAATAATAAATTTCAATTTCAATATAATATTGCTGCCACAAATAGCAAGAACCGAAAAAAGAAAGAAATATTGCCAACAACAGCAACATTTAATGTAATAAAAAAAGCACAAGTCATTTATATTTATAAATTCTAACTGAAAGCAAAAAAAAAAAACAAATAATAATAAAAAATATATAAACAAGCAAAACTGAAAATAAAACAATAATAAAAGCAAGAGGAAGAGGAAGAAGGAACTCGAATACAAATATTAAAAAAAAACAAATATCTACGAATGTTTATTCCATCACTTGGACGATCAAATGCTTTATTTTTAGCTGCGAAAATACGGACATGTTTACAATAATAAAAGAAAGGAAATCTGCAGTATATTTTTTTTTCTACTTCACACTGCACAATGGGACATAATAATTTTATTTTGGAAATGAAACATTTTGCATTTGCATTGAGGGTGGCGATGGCACGATGGATGGTAGTCTGCACGTTGACTACAAAACCAAAAACAGGGCTCAACTCCAGTTTCAGCCTTAAATTATAAAAAAAAAAAAAAAAAGTGTGTATGAATGTCAGATCTCTTATAACACAGTCTGACACCCCATATCAGCACAGTTGTCTTAAAGTTCTCATTGTTCTGCTCAAGAACGCCCTTTCAGTAAGGCAGGAGTGATTTGTGACTGGTGTTGATTTTTTTTTTATTTACACGTACAATCGCCACATCCCAGCAGAAAATATTTAAAATTTTGAAGCTTTTTTTTTTTATCAGGGACCAGCACTCAATTGATGACTCCTACACATGCGAAGCATTGTGCTGGAACTATAGGAAAGGGATAGTAGGAGAAACGACATGTGATTTACAGTGGGCACATATGTATTGCCTTAACAGAAGCAATAATGTATATCAGAAAATACATATTTGTTAATGGCTTCGTTAACAATAAGAAGAAAAAAAAAACAAATAATTTAGTGTTCACTACGTTCTCTTATTTTAGTGCATACTAAGCAGCGCCCTTGTAAGGCAATGATCTCAATTTTACGAAGTGCAACGAACATATTGAATCGACTGAACGAATTCGGGTGAATGCTTTTAGAATCCATGATTTCACCAAATATTACATGCACTGAAAAAAGTATTTAAAAGGAAATTATCCAAATTAAAACATTGCAAACAAATATCACACCATACGTAAATAGGTTTGTAAGCGCATGCTACCTCAATATTTCTTAATAAATATATTTACTGCGATGTAGGATATTTATTTTTCTGGGATTTAAATCAAATGACGTTTACGGCTTGCATCTCAGCAGCTGTTAATACGATGACAATTTTACTCCACCATTTTGTTTCGGCTGAGAGTGTTTAACAATAAAATTAGCAGCGATTACTCAACAGTGATCTATATATCAGTTACAGAAGTAAACTCTTGTTCCAAGTAGATCTTGTATACTTCGCAATGTCACTAGAGGCATAGATCTGGTCATTTCGCAAACCCAAACGCAAACATGGCGGGTGGCGATGGTCGAAGTAGTAGTAGTAGTGAACCCCAGTTTCAAACATATAAAAACATCTCGCATTTTTTCTGATGTGCATTTGTGTCAGTTGTTGTCGCAAGATTTCAGTGACGAAGGCATAGTCACTAGTCACTGAACAGTAACGGCTTCAGCTGTAACCAATCCACAGGCACATCAGAACGTCCTCCTTCGTCGGTATTGTGTAGCACCGGCGAAATAAAATAATTGCTAAATGTGGCTACTAAAAACGATGCTTAAAAATTAAATACGTCTCCTTGACATGAGAGACACTGCTATAAAAACAAATAACGTGCAAAAGCAGAGTTATAAGCTAGTCAATCATAACCTCCTATCATTTCTCCTACTATCCTTTTCCTCTAGTTCCAGCACCGCATGTATAAGGGTCATCTGCTAAGTGCTGCTCCCAGAAAATAAAAATATGTTTCCTTTAATTTGTTGTTAATGTTAATGATGCAAACACGTGGCAACGCAGGAGCGCAAAATTTAATTTTGTATTATCTGCTTTCTAGGCTGAATTTTAAAAATATCAACGACTTTTTTCGAGGTATATTGTTTGATTTAGGTTAATGCGAAATGGTCTGAGACAATAGAAATACGCGTTACTTCTATTATGCGGTGTTCAGTCAGGCACCTTTATTGAAATTTTTGCAATAAATGCCTATATTGAGCTCAGTATTCCATAAAAAAGGTAATTAAAATTATTGCTCAATAAGTACGAAATTGTCATAAATATTGAATAAAACTCGAAATACAACCCTTCTCAGAAGTATGTTTACTGTGAAGTATGTTTAGTGAAAATAAAAAATTCTGTACAATGGCAAGCCGAATGACCAAAGAGTAAATAACAAAGAGATGGCAAATTATACTTCATAACCATGTTTCTTCTAGCTTTTCACAGCTAGTAATTGACTAAATTAAATATATGTAAACACTAAATTTAAATGATTCAATTATCTCAATTAAGAAAGCATGTCTGAAGATAGTATTACTCCCGAAGTTATAAGGCGTAACTGTGCTGCAAAATTAAATCATTTATAACGTAATGTACCCTCTTAAATTCTATTGTATTAGTCATTGGAGACTAGGCTTTGTCCAAGTCACATAGTAATAGACCAACTTATGCAAATTATGCAATTTTAATAAATTTTTAAATTATACGGAATGCCGTAATGTGATCACAGGCTTTTCCGAGAAATTTATTTCTATTATCAGGTTCACTCATCATACTTTTGTCATCATACTTTTAATATGGCGGTGACTAAAGTAGTTAGCACGTTGACTACAAAACGTCATGAATTCGAGACCTGTGTCCACCTAAAGCCTGATTATATTTTTCTAATATGCATTAGTGTGGCTTTGTGTCAGTTGTTGTCGAAAAGTTTCAGTGGCAACGCATAGCCATTGTTCGCCAAACTGTAGTGTCCACAGCTGATACTGATACATATTTAAAGTCAGAGCGCCTTCCGTCATCGACATTGTGTAACGTCATCGGCGTAGTAAAATAATTACCAAAATGGCTAATAGAGCTTCAAAATTTATTAATTCTCATTGAGTTCAGAGGCGGTGTAGCACTGCTATAAATAAAAAAGGTGCAAAAGCAAACAAAGTTCCTCTGTCCCATCACCTACTATCACTTCTTTAACTATTCCTCACCTACAGAAGGTAATACCTAGTAGTAGACAATCACTGCTTAGTTCTCTTAAAAATTCTTTTATCCCAGATTAGTAGAGTTTTCACAGTAGTTGAATTATACACACCTTATCTTTTTCAAAAATTATCTAATTTATTACTGAGACTATAAGATAAATTTTCTCTCCAAGCAATTAGATTCTTTGATATTTAAAATCTTTATTAAGTAAAACCTCCAAGTAATCCTATCGAAATTGCTGTAGGGCTTTACTAAGTCATAATAACCAGCTTTACAGTAATTTTCCCCTTCCACTTTTCTTAGCTTGTCAAGGAAAATCGTCAAATTTTGTAAATACTTTCAATAACAGCCAAACAATGTTAAGACTTTTTGACACCCAGAACTTCGAAGTATTAAAAACCAAAAAAAATTGTAGATTTTGTTGTTTTGTTGCTTAAATTTGTGCTTGCCCCTCCCTATTATTTTCGCTAACAGTTGCTGTTGTTGTTGTAGTTTTGATCAGCAAATACTGCTAATATTATTGGTGTTTTTGTACTTGTTGTCGGGCATAAATTTTAATAAACAAAAAGTGTTAGCAGCAGCAAAACATATTTTTAGTCAATTCAAACATTTTATCATCGTCGTATTTGTACAGTTGGTGGCAAAAAATGCCATAATATTTCTGTGTTATTTGAGACATGTGAGGATATGGAACGGATGGAATAATTACATTTTCTAAATTTTAAAGCATTAAACATATAAAACAGGGCAGGCTATCGACTACAATCTCCTAAAATTATTATACACATTCTTATATGAAAATAATTATTTAGGGGACAACACAGCTACGTGACTATACGGCCGTCATTGTAGCTGCCACCAACTCCATCTGGTTTATATTTTCGTTGAAAGTAGACGTACACCAAGATTAACTACAAAATTTTTGCTGAAAAATTATAAAAAAAAAAAAAAAAAAATAATATTGCAAACAACAAATAGCGAATCTTTATGTGCTGAAGCTGTTGTCCGAACTTCGTGGGTTAACACTGAAATGATTTCATATGACCCAGGGCAGCAAGATGAATTTTTATCAATTCTATGAACGTTTTTGCAGAAACCTGGGAAACAGTGCAAATTGTAGAGTTTATTTAACCAGTTTCAAATTATCGATAGTCCAAGGTATGCCCTAAGCTGATTTAGATCAAATCTGTTGTAGGTTACTGCTATTTATTTAGTAATTTTGTTATTTTTCTAAATAATTATGTATTTTCTTTTGAACGCCTGGTGATATTAACAGAGTTTTTCAGATGTTTTCAAAATTAAAAATATGACTATTAACACAGAAAATTACTAATGTTAATATTGTATTGCCTCTATACGATTCATTGAAATAAAATACTTTATTTTACGTTGATCTATGTATATTAATGAATTGAATTAATGAATTGAAAAAAAAATATATATTTCGAACCATCTTCAGGATCTATAAAATAATTTTTATTTAATAATAATTATAATAAAATTTTTAACAATTTATGTTATCAAAATTGACTGAATTATTTGAAAAATATATATATTTGATTAACAAAAATAACATATAAATCAAATTTAATATCAGTTTGTTTTAAAAGTAGAAATCAAATTACAATATGTATTGATATAATCTTTTTTATCACTTTTATAATTTCAAGCAAATTGTTCATGTTTAACTATTTGATTGACTTCATGTATTTGTAACTTCAATTTGTTTTCCTCAGTTCTTAAGATTTTTTTATTTTTTTATTATAATAAATTATTTATAATAATTTATTTTTCGAATTAATTTATCAATTCAATTAAATGTTGGACTTAAGACTTAAATAAAAAAATAATTAATTATTTCGCTATGAAATATACAAAATTAGGGCTTATTGTTATTTAAATGCCTGCCAGATTATTTCACTTCATATGTTACGTTGGCATAACGCCGACACACATGCCAACTGTCAAATTTTATTGCTAACACAAGATATTAACGGGTGGACAGCACAAATATATGTTGAATATAATCTCTACTTGATAAAATATATTGCTAAGCATCTCTAACACAAGCTGTCAGATTCAAATGAAATTAATTTTTTTAGTAATTTTACGCACTGCTTTTTCTCCAAAATATTTACTAAAAGAAAATACATTGAAATTGCTTTAGGAGGGGTTAACTAGTTCATATGCGCACATTTCACTGTTGCTTCAGGGAACCTCTACACAAATTTTTCTTAGAACAAGATATTATACTAAACCTTCATTTCAATAAATAAGAAGTTTTAGCAATATCAGAGCTGAAACAATAACTCTAGAATCAAACTGTTTTCTCATTTTCTTTAATTTTTTTTCGCACAAAATTAAAAAATTTTAATGAAGTTTAATTCAGAAAAAATTTTTAAGGAAATGTTAAATTTATTAATGCGAATGGGGTTAAATTCCTGCAATTTATTAGTATTTTTTGTATGTTTTAAGTTATTATGTATGTATGTATGTATGTATATATTCGCCACATCTAAATACATTGTTTGAATTGCTCGTCTTGTCGGCGAGTAACAGCAACGATCCCACAACCGTTGCAAAATCTTGTACAACCTCTTAAAATTATACCAAGCGATCATCTGTGGCATGCTTTGTACTTCAAAGCTGAAACCTAAAATATACAGTGAATTGTCGTTTGCATAATTTCATTTGCATATGGAGAGCGTATGCTTACATCAGGCAATTAAATTCTGTGCAAATATAAATTAAACAAAATATTTTTTTAAATGTGGACTTTATTATCTGAAAAAATCAATATTTTAATTTATTTTTGTGGTGTTTAACAGTAAAAAAAAAATTCAGTATTGCAAGAACGAACGTCACATGAACTCTTTTTCATCTATTTTCAATCTTTCCAGTCTCTTTGTCAGTTTCAGTCACTGGTCACTGAGCGTTAACGACTTGAGCTATAACGAAACCCACATGCACATGAGAGCGGACTCCTTATTTGGTATTGTGTAGGACTAGCGAATTAAAATAATTACTGAGAAAAAGGTTACTAAAAACGAAGCTTCAGTTGTAAGTTAGTAAAGCCTCACCTCTTTCCATTTCTCTACCTATTCCTTTCCTGTAGTTCCAGCATAATGCATTGCACGTGTAGGGGTCATCTCTTCAGTGGTGGTCCGAGATAAAATAATTAAAAACATTTGTTAAATTGTTTTTCTTTTAAAAATAAAATTTCTGTATTGGCCGTGAAGATGAAAAGTTTTTTTCCCAAAGATTGTTTTTTTGTAATTGAATATTTTTGTAATTAATAAAGAAAAGTTATTGTTGCATAAATCTTCTCTAACTACTTTATTGCGGCATTATTTTTCAAATTGCATGTAA
This sequence comes from Dexiosoma caninum, assembly GCA_963924685.1. Taxonomy (NCBI): domain Eukaryota; kingdom Metazoa; phylum Arthropoda; class Insecta; order Diptera; family Tachinidae; genus Dexiosoma; species Dexiosoma caninum. The sequence goes on from OZ004727.1 coordinate 15,116,505, forward strand.
TTATAGTTGATTTTTGTTGCTACTGCAATTACAAGTTATTGTAATTGAAAAGTACTTGTAATTGATATATTTTCCACCATGAATGGTACTCCTGCAATGCAAAAAAAAATATATAGACATAATTTTCATAATTTGATTCTGTCAAAAACATCATTAGAATGGCTATAAATCGTCATATTATTTTTTTGCTTGAAGCAGTGCTTAAAAGATGTCCCCTACATAGGCCATGCATTGAAACGGAACTAATTGGAGAGGAATAGAAGAAACCACCACCTGAGACCACAATCCTGAACACATCATTGAGATTTTAATTATTTCATAACTCTGCAGTTAAGCGTTTTTTGCGAATTTGTAATGCAGCATTGCTGCGTCTTTATCGTTGTGTTGATGCATTCCGTGACTTTCACCACCGCCCTTATCGGCAAAAGCAGGCATGTAGTGACACGTTAGTTGCAATCCTCATCATAGTTATCACTGCCTATGATAAACATCGTGCTAAAGTTTTTTTGGGTTGTCTAAACGCTTGTCACATCAGAGGATTTAGCGCCGCTGTCCTCAATTCTTTTCATTTTTATTTGCAAAAAAATGTAATTGTAATTGAAAAATTTTAATTAAAAGAACAAAAATTTTAAAATTTCCATTTTGTGATAAATTACAAAATGTAATCATTACTGCCCAAGTCAGCGGAATACATACTTATGCAGTCCACAAACATTAATATATTGTGTTTGCTAAACTAATTCCTCGTGTGTTCTCTATATATAAATGAACTCGTTGAACAATACAGCCCGAAAGAAGAACTGTTATGGACGAATGCGTTCCAGCTAAGTAGCAAATTTTTAAACAGTAAATTGTATTGAAAATTTATTACATGCCAGTGTGCATTGGTTAAGGGAATACAATAATGCAAATAGAAAGAAAAGCAATATAAATTTATACATTTAAATTAAAAATATAAATCGCAGAACATAAACATGATGATGTACATACATTGTGTTATGGCTCTCTTGGATTTTTCAAATATCTTAAGGGAGTTGTTTAAAATCAAAGGGATCTGGCAATATTTATATGTATCTTGTATATCTTTTCGGGAGACACTACAAGCCTGAGAGTACTGTTGGCTGAATAGTTAGCGCTTTCACTCTACAGCCCGTAGGTCAGGGCATTGGGGTCTATGCTAACCGACCCGTTATTTGAGAAATGAAAACATCGGCGAAGAAAAATAATAATAAAAAAATGGCTTTTTTTTAGCTTCAAATCTTTTTTAATGAAGGCCAGCACAATAAACAAACAAAATGACTGCTGTATAAATAATGCAAGAAAATAGAAATAATTTATACAGAAAAAAAAATCTGAAATACATTAAAGAAAATACAAACCAGCACAAAATGTAAGCAGAAATAGCTTAGATATTGGTATTTGCACAAAATAATACAAAAAAAAAAAAAAGGTTTAAGATCCATCAAAACGTCTCTGCGCTTTAAAAAATAATTAGGGAAAAATGTTAAAAGAAACTGAAATGAAAAGAATGAAAGTTGTAAAAAAAAACATCTAAAAGAATGGGCCTAGTTTTACGCAACTACGCACATAAAGTGAAAAGTGGGTCAAACAAGTACGCACACGTCATTGAATTCAGTTTAAATAACAATAATATTATCTTACAATTTGCAAAGATTTACGTGGGCTATTAAATAAATTAGGCACCAGTCTTCTGTTATAAATATGTTTGACCTTTTTTTCAAAAACACTCAGTTATAGTTTTGTTCGTTCCTAAACAAAAAGGATTCAAAGAAAATAATAGCAGCATTCAATCCGTCTTAAAGGGTAAAGACCAGTTAGAGAAAAATGATAAAAATATTATTTCTTTTGTAAATTGGGTTATTTAGGCAGCATTTAGCAAATGGAAGCAGCAAGTAAAAGAATAATATCAGGTAATTTTTTGCAAGTCTTTTGCAAGCTGTATTGATTGCTTCCCAGCAGAAGCAAAGGGGTTATTTTAAGCAGATTAAATTCAGCCAATGCTTTTGGATGGCATCCCTTAATACTGCCAAACAAAGAGTGTTAATTATTCTGCAAAAGCTAATCATAAATATTGAGCAACTTATATCGTAGAGGTAAGCAAAACTGTTACAAGACTAGTCATGTCATCAGCAAAAAATTCCCCAATAATATACTGTATTTAAAAAAAAAAATAAAAAAATTATAATAATCGCTTAAATAAAAAAGTTATAAATCATTTAAACCATATAGCTCATTCTGTGCCCCCCCGTAGTATCAGCTGAAGCCGGTACTGTTCAGTGATAAATGAATTTGCCTTCGCCAACGAAACTTTCCTGCTACAACTGACACAAATATAGCAAGATTAAATTTTTCTCAAATTTAAAACGTTTTTAGGTGACTTTTATTTTTGCAATTCTGATCTTTTTATATTTTCGTCTACTAAAGTTATTTTTTTACAAGTTTTTAAATAAAGAGGCTTGTTTTGTAATGTTTTCTGTTTGTAAATTTCTTGTCATAAAGGAAATATTTCATTATTGCAAATAAATATTGTTGGAAAAAGCTGAAGGCAATAAAGACATTTATTTGTAGCTGTAGAATCTGAACCGTTAGAGATAGAACCATAATCTTTTTTCCTTTAGATATATATTTTCCCAAAGATCATTTCTGCATACCCAGCTCAAAAAATTCAAATTATGAGTTACTGCGGTATTGCACGGTTAATAAAAACAAAAGAAATTAAAATATCAGCGGAACTCACTCTTTGGTGCATACGTACAAAAAATGCAAATATGTTACAGTTTTTTGTAACGAAGCGTGAGTGTCTGTTTTATAAGCATATCAAATTTTTGATAACAGCTGACTGCTTGCATTTTTAACAAAAAGTAAATAAAGAAATTGTAAAAATTAAGAAATCCAAAATCTTTTTCAATTCATCGTCCGTCCACTTTTTGTTATTTGGTTTTTGCCGTATTTGTTTTATTTTCTTTTTTGGTTCTTCAATATTTATATTTTTATTAAATTTTATTTTTTGTGTTGTCTAATTACTATAATTGTATTGCACAAACTATGCTAAAATTTTTAACGCCGGCAAAAAGTTAGCCGCTTTCAATATCATAACGCCGTTGCTCAATCTACAGCGAATGAAAGGGAAAAAATCTGGTTTATGAAAGCACTTCCAAATAAAATAAAATGTAAATTAAGTTGTAGGAAATTGAATTCTTAGATGATAAGAAGTTTTTCATATCTCTTGCAATTTCCTTCATAACATTTTGATTCCGTGCACAAGAAAGATATCCAAAATTTAACTTTTTATGCTTGAGATAACATTTTTTTTGGCATCTAATACGCATCTTGACAAGCTTTTCAATGATATCAATATGTGCAGATATATTACGCAGAATCACCGTTTTCTATTAAGTTTAGTTTACTTTAAGTTTTATACCCTTCACGTTAGGTGGCAAAAAAATCCTCAAAGCTCAAGAACACTGCCAAAACGCGGGAAAATTGCCAAATCGCAAAAAGTTGCCAAAATAAATAAAAACGCCAAAGCGCACGAAAATCGGCAAAACGTAAAATGCTCATATGGTGAAGGGTATATAAGATTCGGCACAGTCGAATATATCCCTCTTACTTGTCTTATAATTAAATTTCCTGTCAATTAATACAAATAATTATCAGATTTCATTTTAATAATTTTATGAAAATTTTGATTAATTATTAAGATTTTACTTGAAACTCTGATGTTTACTTTTCGACCAACCGTAAATGAAAATTAAAAGTTCTGCGGCAAATTGTGTGACGGCGCCACCGTTATAAAAATTTACGAACTCAGTTATCTAATTGTTTATTTTTATTTATGTAGTCAGCTGTTTTGGTTTAGCATATTTTGGCCTAGCATATTTTTGTGTTTCTTGCAATGAATTTTTTTGGTGGAAATTGGATGAAGAGGTGCAAATCGCGGTTACACGTATTTGTTTTTGTGGTATTGCATTTTATGTTAGATTTGCACTGTTTGCAATGATTGCAAATGATTTGCACCAAAGAGTGAGTTCCGCTATCGATTTTTTTCAGATAAAAAAAGTCTGCGTTTTTAAAAGAATTTATTGCGTATAATTTATAGTTAAACAGAATTTAAATTGTCTGATATTAAATATACGCTCTCCATGTGGAAATGAAATAAATTAAAAACAATTCATTGCATACTTTTGGGAACAACTTTGTGATAGAGCTTTATTATTATATTTCAAAATAAAGTATACGCCCCATGTGTATCAGAGTAAAGATATCACAATGGATTTTTTGTACGTGCTAAAAAAATCAAACCTGTGTTTCACGCGCCAATGACATGACATAAAAAAAGTTTTCTAAATATTTTATTTTATTAAGGAACGCTATGATTATTCAGGTATAAGCAGATCCACATAGGTTTGAATATTCTTTCTCTCCGCGCTGTCAAAAGTTGTTTACATTTTGCCCACACTATTTTGTTTTTTGTTTTCTTATAATTTTGTAGATTTTGTAACTGAAAAGTTTTACTTATATTCTTTAATTGAAAAATGCCTGTACATGTTTAAAATTAAAATTTTATAATTTTGAGATTGTGCTTTGTCCCGAAAAAAATATACACATGTGACACGGAAAGTTAAAAAGGAAAATAAATTTTGGAGAAAACAACTTTCAAGTTAACAAGTTGATTTTTATGCACCTGAATGCTTTTATGGCTTGAAACTCATTACACGGAGTGTTTTTGGTGTCTTTGATTACAAATCCAAAATGGCGGATTCGATAAGGCGAATGAGTTTTTTTTTTAATTTATCGCAATAATTTGAAAATTCTTAACTAAAACTAATTCTGCTTCTTAAATATTATTTTCTTTGATTCCACTTTTGATTCCGAACTAGCATCACTTCGTTACATCTGCCAATTTCCCATTTTTTTTTTTACTAAAATTTGTTTTCTTTGTGATGCTCAATTGTCGGCTTTTTGGATGTCAGAAACTAAGCCTAGAATATTTTTAAACATATACTACTGTCTTTCCAAACATAAACCCTGTGGAGTGATAATGTACGGCATTAAAACATTTAAATAGTGTAATACTTATTCAAATCTATTTGTTTCATCGCTGTCTGCAAACTGTTTGGCTTCTATATCTTCCCAGCAAATTACGACTTTAGATTCATAATTAGCGATCCCAAAAACCCCTGCGTGATGAGTTTCAAGGAAATTAGATCTATTTCAGAAAAGTTTATCACTTCGGATTCCTTTTTACTTTTTTTTTATCAAAAGTCTATTTTTTTAAGCAAATTTAGGACAAAATTAATGCAGTCAGAAAGCTGCGGTTTGTTGCATAAGAAACAGCGTGTTGTTTCTTATAAAAACTACCAAAAAGTTAAAATCGATTTTTTCCTTTTTACTTCTCCCCGTCACACATATGAAATTTATTCTGAAATTCAATAATCAATTTTATTAAGATTTTATTTTTCAAAAAAATACATTTGATATATATTTTTTTTTTCGGGCAAAATCACATAAAATAAGAATCATATGAAGATATTCCCAAAGTAAACTCATTTCTTTATAATTTTAGTTTGTTTCGCTCAGAAAGAAAAGACTTTTCTGCTTTTGTTTTCTCTTTGTTTTTTTTGTAGGCAGCCGCTTTTGACAGTTCGGAGATATTAGTACACAAGCAAAATACACGACATATTTTGTTGTTGTAGAGCTGCATATACTTGAATAAATATAGTTGGGAAACACCATCAGCATAAAAGAGTGTAAATACCCTAACAATCAGTCAGTTTTAGGCAAATGTACTAATTTGCTTGGGCATTTTCACGTAATATAACTTTATTTTGATTATGTGGCACCACTGTGTTATGTATTCGATAATAAATATATATCATTCTTTAGCTGGTTACGCTGAAGCTGGCAATTATATATAAATATCGCCTACATGGCGAAAAATGCAGCCAACAACTTTTGCAGCAGTTGTGTAGCTGTGTAGCCTACTGTGGCTTATGTGTTTAATGCTTAAGTGATGATATATTATCGCTGCATTTCGTGCTGCTATAAAGCGTAAATATAATCATAAAACAACAGGAAATAATATCAGTTAAATGCAAAAAGAGTAAAATGATACAAAAGGAAATTGATGTTAAGTAAACATTAGAAGAAATAAAGTTAAAATGAATGAACACGCGTACTCGTGCATACGTATGTGTCTGTGGAACAATACAACGAATGATCATAGAATAATAATATATTTAAACGTTTCATATTGTTCATTTATTTTTGTTGCTATTTTATTTTATTTTCCTTTTTAATAAATGTGACTGAGTAGAATTTATTGTACATTTTATTGCTGCATAAAGTTTTAGAAGTTGATTAGTTGATATAAAAATGCCGTTGAGGTGTGTTACAGGGTTTTAACTTAAAATAATATTTTATTTGTTTTACAGACTGGGTTAGTTATTTATTATATTTTTTATTTGGTTTTTTTTCTTAAGCAGAATTTGTTAATTATTTTTTTTTTTGTTTTTTTGTTTTTTTTGTTTGGTTCAAAAACAAAAATTTCAATACAAAATCGAATATTTATACCTATTTAAAATCCAGAATATATTTTTATGAATATGACTTTTAATATTTTTATGAATATGGCTGTTAATATTTTTATTTTGAATTTTCATTGACACGAACTTTTCCTATATTGTGAATTTTTTAAAAAAATTTTTTTATTATAAACAAAAACCAATTTTCCTGAAGAAGCTACACAAAGGAGTAGCGAAATATTGAAATAAATATAAAATATATAAAAAGACCTTAGGCTTAAAATAATTAGTGTTATTTATATAATAAATAATTAATATTAATATAAAAAAAGAGGTGAACAAATTAGAAAGAATTTTTTTTCAGAAGAATAATTTTAGTCGCTGATTTTAATTGTGACCTTTATTTCTTGTCCACCAGCTCCCATTTTTAAATAATAAATACCAATGTTATTTTGGAATACGAAATACTGGAAGTACATATTATTCTGGGGAAAAACTACAGAAGGCTAAGAATAAGAATACTCTCGGACAGTCAGTCGGTCTTGAAGGCTTTGAAAGTGGAATCATTTTGGAGTAGCATAGGGCACACAATGATCTGGCATCCACCAACAGTGTTACACTTATGTGTATACCAGGCGGTGATGGTTATGATGGCAATGAAGCGGCTAACTCGCAATCGAAGAGACTAGCGGGACAAGGATTCATTGTACCTGGCCCCATGTTCAGCTTCAACAAAAAGTATCCGAAACGAGATATAAAGCACGGGGATATGTCGATATTGTTACAACATTGTCGGTTAAAGACATTCCAGCAAATGTCTGGATTTTATGGGAAATAGAGCTGAAATGACTCTCAAACTGGCTAAAAGGGGGAATACGTATATTCACTGGAGGTCCTACAGATCATTCATACAGATTATCCATTTAAAAAAAAAACCCCCGTTTCAATTTATTTTACATGAAATTGTTCTTAATACTCAGTACTCTACTTGCTATAGGGTTCTGAAGTAATTCAAGTTTGAAATTGTCGAAACTGAACAGGTTCACATTTGCTTTATATGACCAATACGATGAATAGATAATTCTCGTATTCTATTTACATTGAAATAGTTCGTATAAAAAGTTTTCTTTAACTGGACTAAACACAAGAACTGTGATAATGACGATGTATCAAATTTTAAATCAGAAAATTGTTCCGTTCTTCTAGTATGAAACTATAAGTGTGTCAAGTTCATATTGATCACTGTTACGAGTAGAAAAGAAATGCAATTTCATACAGGGTTACCAATTTTGTGAGTACAAAACGCCGGTCTGTTAAGGCTGTCAGCTGTTATATATCTGTCTTTCATAGTGTCATTTATTCAGTGAATAAATCTCAACATGAATCAATTAACAAGGCAAAGAACGTTTAAAAATTGTGAAAACTTTGCCTACAAATGTGATGATTGTGGAAACTTTTCAAGCATTACGGGATAATTATTCGGGATATTAATCGTCTCAATCGATCTGCTAGTCAAGGAATTGTTATTAGATTATAAAGAAATTTGAAAAGACTAGAAGCTTTACAAATGTACGCAGATTTGTCTAGCATTAAAATGTGCACACTGCCATAAATATGGCGTCTGTTAGTGAAAGTGTTGCGTTTAATCCAAAGTTGCCAATTCCATGGCTTTCACAGCTATGGCCGTATAATAACCCACTCTTTTGGCCTGCAATTAAAGATTATGAACTGAAAGATATGTGATTGCAATAAGACGGTGCCAAGGGATACAGAACACAATCGATTTTGGCTTGAGAAAATCCCAGAATGCACAATTTCACGTTTTAGCGGCTTCGATAAAAAGCGGTTTTTTTAAGCTAATTCAAAGACCGTGTATAGGCGAAGAATCACTAGACTATTTTAAAATCCAAATTCGTCTATTTATCGCAGAGATGCAGCTCGAAATCTGCATAAAAATGTTCCAAAAAAATACCCGAAACGGATGAAATGCTGCAACCAATTTAAGGACGGTCACTTAAATGACATTGTATTTCGTACCAAAAATGTCAACATCCAAACATTATAATCAAATAAAAGTTTCATCGAAATCATAGTTTTACTTTTGAAAGCAAAAAATTAATAACCATTTCTGATGCCCTTTCCCATGGAGCCAGAAATGTTCAAACTCGATGAAAATTATTTTAGTTTTACTCTTTGAAATATGTACGTGGCGCAACTTGCTGCAACAGAAGAATTTTTAATTGAAACCACTGATATGTAGCTAATGAAATTCATAGCTTGGCTGAGATAATTTTATGCATAAAACAAAGTTCACATTAACCCTGCAATAAAGCAACATATAAGTTATCCTAACGCTCATACAATTTAACTAGAATATATGATTTGTGGAGAAAATTCCCTCAAAGAAAACAAGCAATTTGTATTCAAAAAGTCTACTGAATACATAGACGTCATTAAAAGAATTTCAGATACAATATAAAGCATAATTTTTTTCTCTTCTCTAACTTCGCCATACGTGTTGGAAAATGTGCGCACACAAGGAATTGAGCCACATACATGTATGTACTTACATGTATGGATTTATAAATCTGCTAAGATTAAAGTGCATTTCAGGATACACATTATGGAAATGAATAAAAAGGGATTTGACGGGAGAGAGAGACAGAGAGAGAGAGAGATAGAGAAAAGGAAGATAAAAGACAGCCCAGCTAAGCAGAACATAAATTCAATTATATTTGAGAAAATCCTTTAAGCCAACTGATTTCTTTAATACAGAAGTAAAGTTCTTTCTAAATAAGCAATTTTGAAAAAATCCTTATATGAATATATAAAATGCTAATATTGCATTGGCTTACAGTGTTTTCCATTGATTAATTTTAAATTAGAGTTCATATTAAGAAGAAAATGCTTTCATGCTTTGCTGGAATTCTTTGTGTTTTGAAATTTTTTTGTTTGTGAGATTTTAATTTTTAACTGGCGGTTTTTAATCGAACTTAAATTGTTAGTCTGTTTCGAAATTGTGGTAGTACCGGCCTAAATAAAAATATAAAAAATATAAGGGGAAAAGTAATGGGGTAAAAACTTCTCGTATTCTCTTTATAGAAAACAATAAATGTATAAATCTAATAATTTACATCTACTGATAAACACACACGCTGGATAAAACTTGAAGAGCGGTTAAGATATGGCTGCCTTTGAAAACAACATGTTGTTCCGTTCTGCTAGTATTTTCCTTGCAATTTTTGTCTTTGACTCAGTTTGTTTCTTAGTAATTATCACATGTGAAATAATCTTATTTCTAAGATTATAGGTTTTTTTATTCATTTAATGAATAACAATAAAAAAAACACAAGTTCTGTTTTAAGTTGTACTACTTTATTCTATATCCCAAAAAAGAAATTAATACCGGACAAAGATGTTTATCGTTTGAAGACACGAAGCAAAGTGAATTTATTTAAACAAGTCGTGCTGCTTATATACTAGTATGAGAGTGAAATGTTGCAACGTTGGCAGTAACAATAAAGTAAAATGTGGCAACAAGGTCAGACAAATATCCGTTAATTCAAATGACAGTGTGTTCAGTCGAACTTCTCTATAGCAAATTTCTCTATAACGAAATCTTCTCTATAACAAATAAAATTCTTGAACACAACATTTTTGTGAGTATTTTCATACATTTTGATCTCCCTATAACGAACTTCCCTATAGCGAAGTTCTCTCTGTAACGTACAAATAGAATTTTTCACACTAAATAATCGCTCTATTGCCAAGTTTTTAGCAATCGATTTTTTGCATCAATTTAGTCACATATGTATGTATTAATAAAAAAAAAAATTAATGTGTTCATGTAAAAACAATTTTTTTTTGTCTTAATAAATATATTTTCTACATAAAAAAAATTTAGTCAAAATTTTCTGCAGTTTCTCTATAACGAATTTTTTCTATAACGTAGCAATTTGACGGTCCCCAACTGCTACGTTATAGAGAAGTTCGACTGTACTTATAAAAAGGTATGCATGGTTGTATTTAAACCGAGTTCGTTAAGTTTCAATAATAATTATAAATAAATAATGTAATAAATAGTGAACTGCTTCACATGTAATTTTTGTTTTCGATGATTAACCCATTTTAATTAATTACATATGTAAAAATGACGTTTGAAGTAAGATAGTATTTAACGAAAATATAAGTATTTTGTACTTGTAACAAATTTTCTACGTTGCTAAAAACTCTTTCATAATCACGTAGGAAGGTTAGGTTAGGTTAGAAGGCAGCCGACCAAGACGGGTCGACTCAAGTGGTATCGTAGGTGCCGTTTTGTTACCCAGAGGACGTCACAGCAGCACATGGCGAACCAGTCATACCCAGTCCCGCCAGCGCATCAGTCATCTCTTTACCCCTGACTTTCCTATGTTCCGGAACCCACACAAGAGAAATGGCACAAAAATCCCTGAGGACAGCCAGCTCCGCCTACACTTACTTACTTACTTACAACAACTACCTCTACGCCGCCTGACTATCGGAAAGAATAGCCACAGTATGCTCCACGCGCCGCACAGTGGGGTTTTTTATACCAAAAGTGGTAATTAATTCGAGGTAATTTTCCCTGTTTCTAATTTTAACTTTTTTCAGTCAAATTCACTTTAAGAAGTAAAACTAATCAATTTTTTAATATTATTTAGTGCAGATTTTATTTATTTTCCATTAGTTTATTTTTTAAAACATACCTCTAATACTGCTAAAAATTGCAATATTTCCAAAAAAATAAAATGAACAATATTTATTCACACATATCTATTCCTTATCCGCTTCTCTATCATCATCATCATCATCATCATCAATTATTATTATCATCATTATCACTATAATTAGTATCATAGGTATTATTATCATCATTATTGGCATGTTCTTCACCATCGAGATTTGATTCAAATATTAAAAAATTAATTGCTTCCATAGGAAAATTATGGGTTTTTTTTTTGTTTCAATTCTCTCATATTTGATATTACTGGATCTGAAGTAACTAATAGTCTTTAAAAATATATCTTCATTTGATTTTTCTGTAGAACATTTTCACGAAAAATGCTCCTTAACATTTTTGAAATCTTTCAGGTATGTGATGGAAATCGATCGATTTAAAAAGTAAATCGGCTTTTGCAATCGACAGTAGTGTGATGAATTTCGATCGATTTCATATTCCATATTTGTTTCATTGCCACATATCTTCTCTAAACATAACTGTATAAAATCTAATAATACAACTGTAAAATATGTAAACACATGTGTGTATGTGAGTGATGTTTGTAAAATATTTAAACAAAATAAAATAAAATTTGTATCAACATATTTTATCATTTTTGTTTATAAAATGCATTTTTTTGCTGCGGTTTCACTAATTCTCTTGGATGAAAATAATAGGTTGAATAGCGAAAATATTCTAAGAAAACGTTTAAGAGATAAATTTTCCAGATGAAATATGGGTATTTAAATTTTTCAATTTCACTTCTATATTAACTAGTATTTATTTAAATAGATTTCTTGAATATTTTCGTTTAAATAAGAACGGATTTAAATTAATTTTTTATTTATTTTTTTTCATTTTTTTTTTTTGTATATTTCCTTACATTTCAAGTAAAATTAAACGATTTGAAAACGAATTTAAACTGGCATTATCGAAATTCGGCTTTTTGTTAAAAAGGTTTTTTTTTTTCAATGAAACAAGATGGAATATGAAATCGCCACAACAAATCGTCACATTAAATTCATTACACTATTTGTCGATTTCAAAACGTTTTAATGCCGAAAACGAATTTCATCAGATACTTGCTTGTTTCGAGCGTCTTGTGCTTCTTCCGTCAACTGTCTTATCTACTCTAATTTAATAATTAAATGCCAGCTCTCATGAATCCAAAAGCAATAATAACACTCATGTTTGTATTGCTTTTTATAAAAAGTTTATTTTTTATATGTAATATTGGTAATGAAACTAATAATGTTTAAAAAAAATTAATAAATTCCTGCTTGTAAACGTTCAGGTTGATAATCTCATCCTAAAATTAAAAATAAAGTTGGAATTAATCTTCTTGCAAAAAATATATAAAATATAAATAAAATTATTTTTAATAAATATTATTTCATTATTAATTTTATTAATTTTTACTTTTATAACAATATATTTAAAATTTATTTGAAAATGTGCAAAAAAGTGCAGACAAATTTTTCATAAATATTTTCGAAAGCGTTTATATTTAAAAAAAAAAAAAACAAAGGTTAATTTGGCTTTATTCACAACTATTTATCGACATATTTCCCGAAATCCACTAATTTATACCCTTACGCATGAAAATTAATTAAAAATAATAACACAAATTACACATAAAAACAAAAAAATATAAATTAATCTTGCTAACCTGAGGTTAAAGGTTCCATTAAAATATTTTTAATTATCACTTTAGAAAACACTCAAAAGTAATTTTTAAGACAGCAAAAGTTGAAATTTACATTGCAGGCGAGGAAAACGTCAAATAACTCAAACGTTAAAACTGTATAGTGACATAACGGTAGTTGTCAAAAACTAAATTTTTGCACTAGTTTGTGAAATGTTGTGTACTTTTACCGACTACAAAAATTTATTCGGTTCTCCTAAATTTAATTTTGCAATTAATTCCCATTTTTGGTATCAAAAACCCAGGCAAGCCCGCCAGATAGCGAAAACCTCCGCCTGGAAGTCACTGGCGGTATCTGGAAGCCTGTAGGAAACAGAAACCCCCAGATCATCGGAGAAAACTAATAGTAAATATCAGATGAATTGACTTGTTATAGAAAACGTTTAACGATCGTGTTCAATTTTCAATCAGTGATAACTTTTTGAATTATAATTTAAACTAAAAATGATTTCGACTCAGCAACTAATTCTAATTTAATGAAAAATATTAAAACATTTAAACAAAACATAAATTGTTGGGGTAAATGCAAAATTTTGGTGTAAAATGTATGCAATATCCCACCCGGGTGGGTTTCGGGTCAATCCGTGCATAAAGAAGTTTGGCAGTGCGAAGGTTAAGTAATAGAATTTCTTCTCAACAGGGATCACTTAGCTTCAATATGTCATTACATCGCCAGTCATTTCATGTAATGTAGCTTGTGAAAATTTTAATAATGAAATACTTTGCAGAAAAGATTTGCATTTTTTTTTCTTGTTTCTATAAAAAGTTAATTTAGCATTGTTTTTTGCATTAAATTTCTGGCCTTTTTCTTCCAATAAATTTTGCACTTTACTTTTCAATAGATACGAAATTTGCTTTTTAGCATTTTAAAGGCAAAAAACATTTTATAGTTTTCTTTCGAAAAAAGAAATGGTTGCTTAGTACGTCCAATATTTGCTTTAAGTACCTTAAAACTGAAGACTATAAGAACTCTATTAAAATTGTGCATGAAACAAAGTTGCTGAAAGTCTTCTCACCAACACACACACACACCTACTTACTTAATTCTAACTTAATTCTGCCTGAAACTAAAGCACAAGTTTAGTTTCCTATAAAAAGTCGATAGAATGCAGAGTTTAAACTTCATGCACACATACATACGTACATATGCTACTACTGCATAATTTTATAAACAGAGTTAAGTACATACACATGCACAAACAGTCTGACCGTTATTTGAAACTATAACCAACCATAGAGTTCGATTACAACAATGTACTCGGGCTTACATACACTCACACACCCACACATATATGCACATGTATTTGTGTGGTTATTGAACTTGTCTTAAATTGTATTTAAATAGTTGCCCAGTTTTTAGTTTTTTTTTTCATTGTATTTTATTTATTTTTTACCATTTGACATGTTTTTAAACGACAGTGGGCAACTTTTGTTTTTATCATTTAAAACTTTATACTTTTAAAGACTAAAAGAGAGACGAGAATTTCAAAATAAAATATCCCACATACTCACTCGTCGATACAAACATACGTTGTTCCTTTACATGACGAAAAACACTTTTGGCAAAAGTTGGAAAAAAAATTTTTTTTTGCATTTGAAAAAAACTTTCAGAACACCAGCATATATGTATAGGGAATTTCATTGAGCGCTTCCTTTATTTAAATTTAAATAAAACAAAGTGTGTTTGAGATATCATGGATATTTTTTGTATGTATGAAAGACCTATTGATTGATCCATTATGTGTGGAATATAACATTATTTTTATGTTCACCACCGCTTCCATGGCTGGAGAGCAACTGATGTGCAATTCTCCATAACTCTGGCGCATAAATCAGGCCGAATTTGTCCGATGGCATAAGTTATGTTGCTCTCAAATCGCTCGTTTTGAATAGCCAAAGTGGCATGAGCTGTGCGGCACGTAGTGCCATCCTCTTGAAATCACATGTCGTTGGTGTCCAGCTCATCCAATTCAGATGAAAAGAAATTGGTAATCATCGAACTATAGAGCTCTTTCTTAAAGAAATATGAAGCGATAATGGCGCCAGCCTAAAATCCATACCAAACAGAGACATTTGTCACTGTGGATTAGTATGGTTCCCAATAAGTCTCAACGGAGAAGAAAATATTTCGCGCGCAACGTTAAATGAACAGAACACCCATTTTGATAAGAACAAATTTATTATTTGCAGGTATTGTTGAACGCTGTATCCGTCCATGGTGATTTGGCAAAACACATTGAATAAACGGCAACTAATTCAGCAGATAGAGCTTCAACAAGATGGTCATTATCAGCTGTATAAGTTCAGTTGTCCCTGCTGGCAGACCCTATGCAAACACATATGTCATTTTGTAGTTATTTATTGATTTTAAAGTTGTACGAGTTTAAAAAGAAAGAAAAAATATTGCCAACAACCATTAAACTTTCCGTTTATTTTCTACTCTGTATATCTGTGAAAAACTATTTCGTTTATGGAAATTTTTCGAGGTCAGCTGAAGTAGCAAGTTTGATTTTAGGAGTGTTAAGAATATCAATAAAAAAATCATAGAAAAACAAATGGGTTTTATAGTTTCTGTAACAGCAGCAAAATTTTATCAATATTGAGAGTAAAAGAAACTGAAATGAACTTTATTAATTATTTTTGTTATTGTTCTTTTATTATTATTATTAAATTGTAAAGTTATAGCAATGAATATCACGTTTCACTAAGAAAGAATTCAACCAAAAATTTGCTAAAGTTTTCTAAAAAGAAACTAATAAAAATTTAAAATAATACAAGTGTGTTGGAAAAGGCAGAAATACCAGCAAATCTAATTAACATATATTTTTTATTCTTTTAGTTTCTTTACCAATTCAATAATTATTTAAACTTATAGTGGATACACCTACGAAAAGCATTACTAAACATTTTGAACTGAATTAAATTTTAATACATAATTTTTAAAATTGATATATTGCATTTTTCATTTTTTTTCCAAATGCAAATTAATCTAAAGTTCCGATTTATGGCTGGGTTTTTTTTTTATTTTTTTTTATTGTATTAGATTTATTTTTCTTTTTTTCTTGGCATTAAAATTACTGATACATTATTTTAAATATCACAGTGTATAACACTGCCATTCATGGCTCTGATTTCAAAATATATTCATAATGCTAGATTTTTTTCGCCTACAGATTATTTTGTGGTTATGAATATTTTTTGCCATTTGATTTTCGCTTGAGGGTTTTATTTTATAAAGTCTTATCCTAGATGTTAAAATATTTCATGGAAATTTATTTCATGTAAAATTTCTTCAAGTTGTTTGAAGCAACACTCTAAAATATAAAATAAATATATGCAAATTTAATTGTACATTCAATTTGCATGCATATCAATTTTTATTACCATAATCAAATATATTAAAAGTGGAAAGCATACCACCTTTTCGCAAATATTCTTTGCTAAAAATGTCACGAATATCATAACTTTAGGTGTTGTAAAAAATTTATAAAACTTTTAAAAAAAAAATAAAAATTATCGGAGGTCTACATTTCGCAAATGCTTTCGAAGGTATTTCGTAATTGTTTAAATATAACTTTTATACCCATTACCATTTAATCGTGCCTCCCAGCAAAATATTTTGTATAACGCAGGTCTTTAAACGAGAGGTGGGTACAAACAATTGGATGTTTGCAATAGACTCGGCATTATTCCGTGAAACTGTTTCCTACAAGAATATTTTCTCATTTTAATTTCTTCACTATAAATAATGGCGACTATATTTTTTAGGCCAGAAATAAACATATCTTTTCACATGATCCATTCTGCACTCCACAATCGAATTTTAGGAATAAAGAAAACATTTTAGAAATAAAGATTGCGAGATCAGGCAAATATAATAAATCTGTTTTGCGCATGCAGGAACTCTGACGTCACACAATGTGTGTTCTCATAAACTGATAATGTTTTGGTCTCAAATTATTTATATGCAGGGCATTTCGAAACCAGTTATATGCGCGAGAACAACAAATACAGCAATACAATAACAACATGCATTTTTTTGTGGAAATATCGCAGTGTTTGTTAAAAAAAAATATACATAAAGGGTGGTCCTACTAGGAAAGGGATAATAGGAGAAACGACAGGAGGTGAACCTTTGCTTTCGCACGTTCTTTGTTTCGTTTATACTCGTAGCAGTGCTGAAGCTTCGGTTTAGTAGCCATTTTTATTATTATTTTACTTCACTGGTGCTACACAATACCGACGAAGGAGGGCGTTCTGATGTGCCTATTGGACTGGATACAGCTGAAGCCGTTATTGTTCTGTGACCAGTGACTATGCTTTCGACACTGAAACTTTCCGACAACAACTGACACACAAAGACACACTAATGCACATCAGAAAAATTCGAGATGTTTTCTTTGCTTTTTACAAGTTTTAGTCTGAAACTGGAGTTGAACCCAGGTCTGTTTTTGGTTTTGTAGTCAACGTGCAGACTATCATCCATCGTGCCATCGCTACCCTCAATTGTTATTTTGTGAAGAATGAAATATTTCTGCTGAACTCTGATAAAACCGTGTGATTACCTCTGAAAAATTGTTTCGAAAATTTTTCCTTTCCATTAGATAAATAAATAAACCTATTTTGCTTATTCCTAAATAATTTCTTTATTTTAACAATCTATTTTTTTAAGCTTTAAGGTTTTTTTTCTCTTTTTATTTATTATTTTTATATTTATTTTCGATATTTCGTTAACCTTCGGTTAACATCTTCAGGAAGTTTTTTTTTTTTTTTTTTTTTTTTTTTTTTTTTTAAATAATTTCTTTATTCAGAAAATAATAATTTCACACGAAAAAAAAATTTAATAGACTAAAAAATTTAAATAAAATTTAAATAAATTTAATAATAAAAAAAAATTTAAATAAATTTTTTTTTTTTTTTTTTTTTTTTTTTTAAATAATTTCTTTATTCATAAAATAATAATTTCGCACGAAAAAAAAATTTAATAGACTAAAAAATTTAAATAAAATTTAAATAAATTTAAATTTTAAATTTAAATAAATTTAAATTTTAAATTTAAATAAATTTATTTTTTTTTAAATATTTTTTTTTTTTTTTTTTTTTTTTTTTTTAAATAATTTCTTTATTCATAAAATAATAATTTCACACGAAAAAAAAATTTAATAGACTAAAAAATTTAAATAAAATGTAAATTATAAAAAGAAATCTGACTCGATACTCGATGGTTGGTATACAAATCGACACACGTTCTGGGCAATTCTAAAGTAAAACATTCGTCAAAAGTTTTGCTGGGTTATTTTGTAAAAATAAATGCTGCTGTGTTCGTTCATCTCTGGTCAATTATAATCGTAAATACAAATGACCGTTCCATCGTAACATTATAAATGCTTTTCGTAAACTGCAAACACAAAACATTTTCTCAATTTAAGTTAAAATAAATATGTACACACTGAATATGTATGTGTATGTGTGCGTAAATACGTGTCTATGTTTGTATTTGATTATGTCTGTTTATGGCTGGGAATGTAAATGTTTATTTGTGATTATTTTGTGGGGGGGGAGGATTTTTTTATAAAATGTAGTCATGTTTAGACAATTGTTTTCGTATCCCCATTGTTACATGTTGAATAAATTGTCATGTTTTCCAACACATGAATGTACATTTTTACTCAAATATTTTCAATAAATGTCAATAAATAAATATGATTTTGTAACAATTGGTGTGATGTAATACTTGCTTTGACGCGTTTTATTATATGTAAATGTGAAAATATTTGACTGATTGTTTGGGGAAAAGTCATACGCAATTTGCAGTTAAGTTTTTGTTTCACGTTGTTTTGTGTTAAACATAAAAACAGCCAGAGTTAATGCCAACACGAATGATTTTGTAATTTAAAAAAATTTATATATTAATTATATTATTAATTGACCTTTTTTATTATATTTTTTGATATATATTTATTAAGCCTGAGGTAATTTTTTTTTTTTTTTTATTGTTCGATATTTCGTTAACAGCTTGTTAACATCATCAGGAATAATAGGAAATTATAATTCTTTGAAATATAAAAAAATATAATATATATAATAAAAATATATAATAAAAAAACAAAATAAGATAAAAAAAGACCTCAGGCTTAATAAATATATATCAAAAAATTTATATATTCTTATAAATTGTTTGTTTAATTAGTTTCTTGGAATAGTGCTCAGAAAATGGGCCCTACGTATGCAATGCATGTACCAGAACTACTCGTAATTCGAAAGGGTTGGTGTAGAAAAGAGACAGGTAGTGAAGAGATAGAAGCTTAATTTTTGCACAACTCTGCAGTTGCTTAGTTTTTGGAGTCTCTTTAAAGCAGGCAATGATTGCCTACCAGGTTTTAACTTCTAGGAAACGAATAGTGATAGAGATTACAGGTGGTGAAGGGATAGATAACCTAATTTCCTAGTTCCAGCATAATGCATCGCATGTGAAGGGGTCATCCCCTTAGTGCCGGTCCAAGAAAAAAAAAAATAGAAGAAGGCTTCATTATTTTTACAATACGGCTTTTGCACGTTTCTTGTTTAATAGCGATGTTGCAGCGCCTCTGATATTAAGGAAACGCATTACATTTTTGAAGCTGTATTTGTTAGACATTTTATTAATTATTTTACTTCTGATGGCTCTCTGAGGGCTCTCTGATGTTACTTGTGAATTAGTGTCAGCTGAAGTTGTTCGTTCTCAGATGATATGTCGATGCATTAATTTTTAAGCAGAGAAAGAGAGAGAGAGGTATTTAGTTTCTTATTTTATTTCGCTGCCGTCTTATTAATCAAATGGCGCAATAAAAAAATTTTATTCTGATCGGGGATCTGAATTGCGAATCGCTGAGTTGTAGAGTCAACACGATAACTAATTAGTCAACATCAGCAACTATTAAAATGTAAAGGTCAGGTAGGCAGTGTAGACAACGGCCCCATTATGATATTTTTAGTGAAAAGAAAAGAAAAGAATGGAAAGGAAATGATAGAGAAAAATAACACTGGTCAACAAGAATTTATTTGCCTGAATTTTCAATAGTCAATTTGAATACATATGGTACTCCGATTCAATGCCTACATTTACTATTTTGGGATTGACTCTTGTTCTCGAGATTGGCCTTTATATTGAAAAAAGCAGAGGTTTGCACCACATAATTTGCAATAACTCGAGAACTAGCTCTTCGATAGAACTAAAAAAAAAAACGGAAGGATCAGGGATAAAATAAACTTTAAATTATGTTATTCTGCTCGTACATTTCTTTCAAATCTTTATAGTTTAGGAGATATTCAGAATGTTTTGAGAAAAAAACTTTATTTTTCAAGAAAATTTGTAATTTATCAGATTAGAAAGGAGGGACTTGACTACAAAATCGAAAAGTATTGTGTTTTCAGTATTCCAGTTTCAGCCTAAATCAGAAAGACATTTCGCATTTCTTCTGATGTGCATTAATGTGTCGTTGTCTCAGTTGTTGTCGGAAGGTTTCAGTGGCAAAGGCATAGTCACTGGTCACTGAACTACTAAATATGGCTACTAAAAGAAAGCATCAAAATGGAATACATAAGAATGACAGCAAAGGCGCTGCAACACTGCTATAAAAAAACAAAGAATGTGCAAAAGCAGTGTTGTAGTATAGTGAAGCTTCACCATTTGTCATTTCTCCAACTATCCCTTTTCTCTAGTTCCAGCACAATGCGTCGCATGTGTAGGGATTATCGCCGGAGTGCTCGTCCAAAAAAAAAGAAAATAAGTGAGAAGAATGAAATGGTAGCAGCAATAACGCGACACCCATCCACTGCTGCTGATATACATGACCAAATCCCTGAGTCCCACCTCAGATACTTCGAATAAGCCTTTGGAGGCCATAGTCCCATTATTCGAAAATGTAGGTAGTGAAGTGTCAGATCTTAGACACACTGTACTCCTATTGCTCGTCCTTGCAATAGCTGTAAAAATTGTTGTACGGCAGACCCATGCGTCTGGCATGATCCCCAATGCCCCAGTACCCCGTAAACGCAATTACAGTCTCGGAAATTCCAATTACTGCCTATTTTTCCCGACCGAACTGTGCTCTAGTTGGCTCTTTAATCCATCCACTTCCTTAATCCCTCCCTGGGAAGAACTCATCATGTTCGTCATTAATTTAAATAAAAAAATATAAGACAAATTTCCCTCTTAAACAAGAAACTACTTTTTATAAAGAAAACAAATTTTTACACACAATTTATTTTGTCTTTTTTAATCGTATTATTTATTTTTTTTCAGCTGTGAAGAATCTAAATACAAAGACATTCGGCAGCAGTAAGTAAAATTAATTTTCTTTTATACAGTTCATATATAATTTTCTAAATTGCAAAATTGTTGAATATTTTGTTCAGTGCAAGTTTCAAAGCACAAATACTTTTCACCTAAAATTCTGCAGTGTAAAGTGTAAACTTAGAATTTTGTAAATCTTTTTCGAAAAAAGAAACTCAAGGGTTTTGCAAACAACAATCAAACTTAACACAGAAAATTCAATTGTTCAATATTCAAATTTTAAATAAAAACGAACACACATACACACACACACACACACATATATATATTTAAACACACAAATTAAACAAAACTCGAATATTTTAGTGCACGAGAATATAAAAGAAGAAATAATAAATACAGCACAAATACAGATAGAAAGACCAGCCAAAAAAAAAAAAAAATAAAAAATAATCGACCGAGGAAACGACTCACAATCAGCAGCAGCAGCAGCACCACCACACTGCATAGAAATATTTACGGAAAAGCACTTTCATACACACAAACCGACACCCGCACTCTCACTACGGCACATTCAACAGTTTGTTTAAATGGGGTCGTGTTAACAAATTACAACAAGGACAACAATAAAACTCAAAAGGAAAAAAAGGAGTAGATTACGTTACTTTACAGTGATTGAAAGAAAAACCTACAACTGAATAAAAAAAAAAATCATTAAAAGAAATTCTTTTTATATTTTCGATATGAAATAGACAGAAATTTTGTCAAACAAAGGGAGGTTGAACATTGATTGAATATTGAATGATTTAAATAAAGAATCGTTTGAATGAATGGTTGAGCAGCAGCAAAAAAAAAATGCCAGTTAAAGCCAGACACAGGCACTGACGGTGACGATGATTTCTTAGCTTCTTTGCATGCCTTCCTTCTTCGCTAATGGTGTCACACAAACAAATCCGTCAACTCGTATATGCAAGTCTGCTTATTGTGGTAGAAGTGGTTTTTGCATTTGAAAGAACAGAGTGAAGGATGGCAAAGTAGGAAGAATAAACTTAACGAGCACCAACAACGGCATACATAAAATAAGAAAAACTCGGTTAAGGTTGAATAGTGTTTGTTGTTGCTGCTGCTGCTGCTGCTGATGTGGTGTAACAATAAAAAAAAAATAATGTTATGAGAATGAGAAATATAGATTTTCGTCATGTTGTTTGACAGATTTATGAGAGATTTATGTGTACTTGATTAATTTTTTCTCTCTCTATGAATTTTAAATTTTTTATTTGAAATAAAATTTAAAAAAATTGTTGGAGAATTTAAATTTACGATTTTCCGGTCTGTGATCGACAAGTAGGCAAACTTTGGCTATTGTGGACTATGCAAGGTGCATTAGTTGCACAGAAAGCTTTGAACATGTTCTTTGTGATTGTTCTGCACTCGGTAGACAGAGGTTTTTGGGTGGCATTGGTGTGCCACAAGTTGCGGAACACCAGACCACAAATGGTGCTTGGATTCCTTAGGAGACTTACGACGAGCTGTGATCGGCTTTCCTAGGCCCCAATAATAATAATAAAAATAATAAGAGCTTTACAGATAGTATTGATAGCATTGCTGATATACATATTTCTCTTTTCGAATTTAAAGTTGCCCAGAACTTTTAAAAATTGTTTACTAATTTAACCCTTAAGGGGTATAGTGGGGCAAATCTTTTTATCTTGAACGCTACTCAGAGGATGAGCACTACACAACCAAATCATAAAACTAGGAAATAATGAGGTGCTGATGACGAGTATTGGCTCTGCAACCAGATAGACCCGAGTTCTATTCCCAATCCGGTCAACTTAGAAAAACTTTTTTCTGCGTTTTCTCTGCTACAGCACGCTCCTTCGTCGGTATTTGAGCAATAAAACGTCTAAAATTAATGCCCCAAAATTAACATTAGAGACACCGAAAATTTGCTTTATAATTAACATGCAACTATGGAGTTGTCCAAGAATTAAGCTCCATTTTAATAGCACTTTCACTACCTGTATCTAGTTCCAGAGCAAAGCATTGCATATATAGGGGATTCCCCTTGGCCAAGATAAAAAAAAAGGTTTTTCGAAAGGTGTGGGGGGAGATATATGACTTAGTGTTTATGAATATTCGATTTGAATCTTCCCACGTTAAAAGTGGCAGAAAAAACCTCTGCCGCTAGTCTATTTCACATACGTGCTGTTCCGCTAAAAAAATCAGTTTCCTCTAAAATGCGTAGTGCGATTCGCTACCAAATCGATTACAAATGCATGAGCGAAGAAGTTCTCTGATTTCATTAGAACAAATGTAATATGGTAACAAATTAACTAAAATAAATTCCCCTCTTTTCTAACCTGCATGTAGTTGGACAATGTCTGGTACTGCAATTAGTTCTAATGAAAGTTATATTGACTAGTTAGCAGGAAAAATGTTTGTCCTGACGGCGGATTGAACCCGCACTAACTATCTTTCCATCTACGGTAGGTTAACAGACTGCCAATTCGCATTGTGTTGCCTGAGCGGGGCCGAGCATCGTTCCATCTTAGTCGCTGCCAAAGCACACAGAATCCCAAACAAACAAACAAACAAACCTAGATAGAACAACGAAACATACCCAACAGAGACGATGGTGGAAACCACACGAACCCACCAGATTAACAATCTTGGCCAGCTCTTTGGGTCAAGTACTCCCCTGTGTATCGCCTGCGTACATAAGAATATTTAATATATTTTATATACAAACAGAGACAACTGTAATGATCCAAGTTGACGTCCTTGCGTTACTTCAGATTTTACATAGATTGTTTTAGACAGTCATTGCCTGTTTATTAAATTAATATGCATTTAAATTTACGACTTTCTTTTGCCTTTGAACTAACCACATACATAAGTTATTTCAGTTATTTGGCTTTGAAATATTTTCCATAAACTTATTATATTTCAATTAATTTCAAAGTAATTTTTGTTTCAAAAATTTTCTAATATGTTGCCGTAATTAGTGCTTTCAAAACTATTTGTAATTAATTTTACTTTTGGTTTTCTTTTGTCATAAAAGCCATATATTAAAACTAATTATTGTACATGATGAACAATTATAAGAACAATTAATACTTAATTAATAATGATTGTTTTTTTCTTACATGAAGATAAACGGTCAATAGTATTGAAGACCAATTAAGAAGTCAGCTATTGAAAAGAAGTAGAATATGAAAAATAAATTCAATGTACTTGATAATTATGAAAATTTCAAGAAAATAATTTAGTTATTTATAGTGTATGAAAATTTAATTGTTTTGACAGTAACATTAATCAAACAAACAAGTTTCAATGGGGAATGATAGAGAAAAATACAAAACGAGTTATATTTAGGCAATTAGTTAAAATTTTTTAATTTAAAATAGACAGATTATCGATAACAAACATGTAGTGAAAATTACATGTTATAGTTACTAATAAACAAACTAAATCAAAGACAGAAATTATAAATAGCACTGACATACAGTAGAAGAACAAAACAACATGCTGTTTTCGAAGGCTGCTATACCTTCATCTTCAGCGTTCTACCTGTTAAACTACTCTTGGTTTTTCCGTGGTCCCTTTTGCCTATTAATGAATCCATTCAATTGGCAATGGGCTTCGTCGCTCATAATTAAATAATGAAGAAAATCATGATTTTATCACGTTGTTCAATTGTGTACTGTTCCATTTTAAATTCCACCAAGTCTTCTTTAAAAAATACTGCAAACAAAAAATTTATAATAAAAAAGTTATAAGGAATTCAAACACATTCGCTGCTTTTGGGACACTCTGTATAATCGACACCTATGCATAGATAATTTTAAATGATAAATACAAAAAGTGGAAAAGCGACATTTATATTTTTTCTATTTTTATAATTTTGAAACAGAAAAAATAAATCTTGCTGTGAAATTAGAGGCTCTACTAACGACCAGTGTTTTACCCGCCTCGCTCATTTTTGGAATTTGCAAGCTGGAACAATTTGTAGCTGCTGATAATTCCCCTATTTTCTTTCAGTATACCTTCAATGTTTTTTTCCACAAACATTAAGATTTCATTCTATTTTTTTGCCATTCTAATATTTTTCGGAAACAAACAAAAAGAATATTGCCATACTTTTTCGCCCAATTCTTTTCTTAAGTAACTGAACGATGGTGAAAGTTAAATTATTAACCTTCGATTAAATAGTGCCTGTTAAGCAAATCGCTAGTTAGTTTATTTTCTGTTAAAAATAATATAATCAGCCCTTGTGAAAGTGGCTGTAAATATTTTCATTCATTAATTTTTCCAAAACAAAATTAATTTTTTTTATAAATTATTTTCTAAACGAATTTCAAAAACTAAATACCGCAATTTTGTTATATATGTGACGGGCAAAATAGAAAGGGACCTAAGGGTAACAACCGGTTTTGTTCAGGAGAGCCATTTTAAAGATTTAAATACGTGTATCTTTGGTGTACCATCACTTTCATAAAACGCGCATATCTCTGGGAGGGAACACTTTTGGGGCATGGGATCGGTCTCATTCGATGCTCAGATGTTGTCCACATCAAAAAAAAAAAAGTGAAAATTGCTTTTTTACCCTTAGGTCCCTTTCTCTATGCGCTGTCACATATAGTCTTTTTTTTCAATTCATTATATTTATATGCGCCTATATTACTACTGCACAGTTTTAACTTTTCAAACAAATTTTATGACAAAAATTTTGTGACCTATTTCAAAAATATTTTTATATTTCAAACAATTATAATTTCCTATTATTCCTGATGATGTTAACAAACAAGCTGTTAACGAAATATCGAATAATAAAAGAAAATAAAATAAAAAAAGACCTCAAGCTGAATAACTACATATATTTCAAAAAAATATATATAGTCTATTTAAATTTCTAATTAAAAATCGATTTACGAATAAACACATCTGTAAAGGCAGACTCTTATTTCTATAAATTTTTGAATTCGTAACCGTTTAACTAAATTGCTGCTGTCACAGCAACTCAGCATAATAATTATGGCCTTTGGTTTATTCCACAGAGCCAGCATTGCATTTATTTTATTAACAATGAAGTAGAACTAGAAATAATAATACGCGTAAAAAGTAGAAAGTGTGCAATTATTTCATTTATCAAGATCAAACATGAAAAGTTATTATATTTTTTTTTTTTTTTCAAAACACAAACTTGTTACTTTAGAAATTCATAAATTTATAGTATCATATTTCCACATTGGTTATTTGATATTAAATTTATTATTTCTAAGTTGTATGATTATTCGTTACATGTACGTTTTATGGTAACAAAACAGCAACAACAATAAATTACGGTGTTAAATTACAAAACGGAAAACTCTTCTTCACCACCATTATTTTGTATATCACTGTGTATGCAACCCAACATAAAGCGTTTATGTGTAAGAATATACACACATACTCGAACATACATAAATACATGTGAACTTTAATATTCTTGTTCATACAAATATTGTTATCATTTAAATTGTATCAAATAATGAGAAGAGCAAACGGTTGAGTGAGGGTGCTCTCTGCATGTTTTTGTTTCATTGTTGTTGTATGCTCTCAACAGTGAGTGTCAACACTAAGGAAAACAAAACAAATACCAAACGCAAACAAAATACTACAACCAACCGAATATAAAAATCAACCAACACTAACTACCTACAATTTGAAACCACCAGATACAAAGCCAAGGCAACAGCATGCAATAACATGTTAATGCTACCATACACTACCAGACAATTAAATAAAGCAACACACATATACTCCCATCAATGTTAATTTATTTGCTTCAATTTTTTTTTACAAAACTAAAAAATATTTCTCTGAGTCTTTGGGGATTTCTGATTTTTTGCGATGCACTGTTCATCGATATTCGAACCTGACATACTTACTGCAACTAGTACACACACTGCTGGAGGATTTCTACCAATTGTTTCCTAAGCACTTGTTCCGTGATCAGTGAAAAACAAATTAATGCATAGACTGTTGAACCGTTACTAGCGAAAACAGGACGTATCACGTGACTGGTGTCAAAACTTTTTTTTCGGAAAATCCACATTTTTTATACGTTCATAAAAGAGAATAAAATTTAAATATATACATATGTATACTGTCATACGATCGTTTGGTATTATTGCTACCACTGGTGCTTTTGCCATCGGTACTGTATTAGTTATTCCGGACTACATCTAAAATGGTTAATAAGTACTTTAGTGCGACAGGTTCCCTAGAACCTGTTGTGGAATAATTCTTCAATCATGGTTTTATATACAAAATCACAGTACGCTAAGTCTTTAGGTTTGTTCCACAACACATCACATTAAGTTTAAAAAGTAACAATTAGTCACTTACTACTACTTCTCGTGCTAAGATCAAATATGTGAGTAAATGATTAATTTAATTAAATTTTGTTAATATCTTTAAAGCTTCAATTATTAGATGTATCTTTAAACAACATACAGTCTGCTAAGCTCGATACAAAACTTGTTCTTAGTTGTTACATTTGTTCAATTCAATTTTTAGATTTTTTTGGGTGATATAAATTCAATGGAATTTAATTAAGATAATAAAGGAAGCCACGATTATTGTATTAATGAGAAAGTTGAAACATTTCTTGATTTTGGCGTATTACTCGACAGACAATTAAGTTTCAAATTAAATTCTTTGTTTATTGGTACCTTATTGATCCGTACGTCACTGGTCAGAGCTATGCTGAAATATGCCTGAGTTATCTGTGATCCACAATATAACATCCAGATAAAGAAAATTTGATCAGTGCAAAAAGGAATCAGTTTCTTTGCTAATGATTTTTCGGCAGACTCCAACACTTAAAAAAAAGAATATTTTAAGCTTCTTAAATGAATGAATAATTGCATATGTTTTATATTCATGAAATATTTACTTAAGATTTTATAATTTATCGCTGGAAGCTCCTACTCTGGAGCAGCACTGGACGTCTATACCGACGGCTCCAGAATACTGAATATATTAAGGGTCCTAACATTACGCTTTCGTATATTATTTCAAGGCAATTTTTACTATTTAACATCTGAGTGGGCCTATGTTCATATGCGAATGAAAAATAAGTGCAGCATTTTAAAACGGGTACGTATTAGTAACGTATGAGTATATATTTGCAAGTTATTCATACGCACCATGTCACAATATCAGTAGTTTTATTTCAACCAATTGAAAAAGTTCATGACTTTTTTTTTTATACACTGTCATACGAGTATAAATGGTTTATTTTTGAAACGAAATTACGTTACTGAGTAACACAATTTGTGTGAATTTAATTTATTGAACTGGAGTGTAGGTAATAATAATATGACAACAATTTTAACGGGAATGTTCATTTGCCAGTATATTTCTATAGTGACGCTCAAAACATTCGGAGCTAAAATTATTATTTATAAGAGCAATTTGTGTTGCAAGAAGTATTAATTTTAAATTTTATAATAGAAGCAGGAACGAAGAACGAAACGAGTGTTAGATTTATGCTTATGTTTATTTATTCAATAGCTATTTTGCGTTACAGTTATGCATTACAATTTTTAAAAAATTTTAAACTCCATTATATAAACCCAGGCTCAGCGAAAAGTTATCTTGCGGTTTAAAAATTTAATAACTTTTTCGATTATATGTATATATATATTTTATTATTTTTCTGACTATGTAAATAACAATGAATAATGAAGAGATTCACAACCGAACAAAGCATCAGAATAATAGATTTTATTATTTAAATTAGATGTAAATTTTTTAAAAATCCGTTTGTGCATGATGAAGCTCATTTTCATTTGAATGGACTTGTTAATGAGCAGAACTGTAAGCGTTGGGGTTCTGATATTCCAAGAGCCATTCATCAAGGCCAATTGCAGTCCAGTATGGTGTATCATTACATTTTGAAAATATTATTGCGCCTTACTTCTTTGAAAATGAAGATGTAAGTGCTGTAACCGTAAATGGTGAGCGGTATCGGTTTATAATAGAACATTTTTTACCTTCTGCTTGAGATATCGTTGCAACAGGATAGAGCTCAAGTAGTACGTTGAGTCACAATAGCACTTTTATGTCAAATTTTTGGAGAGCTAATAATTTCCAGAAATTTGGAAATTAATAATTGGTCAGCGCGTTCGCCACGTTTGTCAGCAGCCGACTATTTTCTTCGGGCTTCTCTGTAGGAGTAATTATAAGTGAACAAAGTCGAGACAATCCTTGAACTCTAGACCAATATTGTTGCAGAAATTCGAGCTTTACACACACACAGTTTGAAAGATGTTATGTAAAATGCTCTAAAACCAGCCCATAATTTCAAAGCAGAAAACGGCATTTAAGTGACATATATTTGTATATTTCTATTTTATATATTTTACAATCACGAAAAGAAAAAAATTACAAAATATTTAAACAAAAAATTTCTAAATTTGAAAATCCATGAAGATTTTTTGGCCACTCTGTATATGATTTTACGGATGATTTTTACATGCACTTATATACATATATTGATTATAGTTAAGATTGAGTACAAGAAAACTGATGTGTCGTCGAAAGAAATACTAAAAGTACTAAAGTGAAAATTATAAATTTAAAATTTTATATATAACTCTTCTAGTTTTTTGACCCTTTTTTATATTAATAGCACTAATTATTAAAGCTGCAGGTTCTTTTCATATATATAATATTTATTTTGTTCTTCAGAAAAATTGGTTTTTGTTTATAACGAAAAAAAAATTTTTTTTTTTTCAGAAAATTGGTTTTTGTTTATAACGAAAAAAATATATTTTTTTAATTATTTTATTTAATTGGTTTTTGTTTGAAATGCAAAAAAAATATATATTTTTTTTTAGTGTAATTAATTTCGAAATATATTTTGCTGGTAAAGTCGCCCAACAGAAAAAAAAATTGAATTGGTATTTTCATGACTTTTTAAGCACTTCTCTATCTGAATTAATTTTTAATGCCATCTTAAAAGTTAAAAAAAATTATCACTTTTACACTCATGAGAAATGTTTTCAAGTCTGCCGATTAATCAATAAGAAGAACTGCGCACTTGTAATTTAATGCTTGTACTTTGGGTTGTATTCATGACGAGGTATTTTGTAAAAACGTAACCAAATCATGGAACATTCATTGCGTTCATTTAAGTGACGAGTTTTTAATTTGTTAAATGTGAACACATGCCCGCCAATGACACCCCTGTGTTAAAATCGTGCGTTCTTCAGAGAACGTGAATCAGTTAATTTGCAATAAAACCCACGCATTAACTATCTGGACGAATGCGGATTTTATTTTTAATTTTCCAGGAACCTAGGCGGTTTCAAGTTTTATTATTGTTTCTTTCTTTAAATGATATTTGTGAACAGATATTGGCCTGAAATATACTAAATTATTTTTCATTTTGTTTTTTTTATTTATATTAATAATATTTTTACTATTATTATTATCATTATTACTATTATTTTAGTATAAGTAATCATCAATAAAAACAAATGAAAAATATCATAAATTTTTTACAGTTTTGGCAAACGTTATTTCACTTATTGGACTTATTGGGGGCCTCCGTAGTCTAGTACATGAGCATTAGTCTTATCAATATGGAGGTGCAGGTACGATTCCCCCTTAGACCCTGGGTGTTTCTATAGACAAACTTAAAAGCGTCGTAGAGTTTGTATTGTCTTAAAAAAAATTTAGTTTCTTACGAAGATAATATAATGGGCGAATGTCTTTTAAACACATTTATTTTCTGAATTTTTTTTTTCTTGCAAAATGCTCCATTAAAACATTTCAACACCACAGTAGCTTTTCATGTATTTGCAAATTCATTTACATTTATTTGTATGAGTATGTCACTTAAAATGAAAGCTAACATTATTATTTTGTATTCATATGAATCCGTATCTCTGGTAATAGTTATGTTGTTGTATGTGTCCTTATACATACTAACCAAACCAAGCACACATCTACATATACATATGTGTAGATTTAGCAAAGGGAAAAAATTCGTATGTAAACAAGTTCAAATAAAATAAACAGTTTTATGCAAGAAATACATATTGAGAAAAAAAAAGTATATAACAGGGATTTTTACGAGGTTCAACTGAAAAGTGACTGGCAATTTTATGATAAAGTGAAAATGTTTTCTCTAATAGTTTTTTTAAAATTCCAAGAAAATAAATATACCCGAGATTAGGATATTTACTATAAATATTTATTTTAGCTATAATATGATGGCGAAACGATCTGTTGTAAAAAAAAATTTACTAATTAAATCGTTTTAAGATATATGCTTCTGCTTCTTATCCACTCAGTTGAGCACGCCTATTGCAAACCTTTTTGGAACCTACTAGAATGCCTCCAGATGAGCCCAATATAGCACTATTGGTTCATGAGAATATTAATGGATTGTGAATTTATTACAATGCTTTACCATTTATGCTTTACTATGCCAAAAGTACATACCCAAAAAATTTTCGCACAACATGTTTTTGTCTACGAAATGTTTTTCACAGCTGCTGAAGATCGATTCTCGTTCTGGAAAAAATTTGAAATGAAAAAAAACTTTTCATTTTCGTATTCATAAGAACTTTTCACAATTACCCCAGATTACTATTGCCCTTTATATGCTGTTCAGACAAATGCACCTTTATTGAGATTTTCGCAAAAAATGCCATAATTGAGCCCAATATTCCCTAAAAATTGTAAATTAATTTATGGCGCAATAAGTACGAAATTGTCATAATTATTGAGTAATGCAACCCTTCTTACAAGTATGTTTACTGGGAAGTCTGTTCAGTGAAGAGAAAAAATTATGTACAAAGGCAATCCAAATAATAAAACAGTAAATAAACAATAGACAAAAGGTAAAGGAGATGACCATCGAATTATACCTCAAAACGTTGTTTTTTTCCAGCTGTGATATGTTAATTAAGTAAGCTAAATTGACTGAAAATATTGCTAAATTAAAAATTTAATAACCTCAATTAAGAATGCATGTCTAAACATAGTATTAATTAGTCATTGTACTTGTAGCCGTGAACTTTAATTAGCAAAATAAAATGAAATAGAAAAATAAATACAGAATGTCCGATGGCAAATTTATATTTTTAAAAATGATTATTTCAAAAAGTAATAAACTATACGGAGGGAGGGTGGCGCCGTTGGAATTATCGATTATGTGATTTTTCAGTCGCGATGTCGCAGTGGTCGAGTGAGCATCGCGCATTCGCGATGGATGGTTGAAAGTAGTTTACGTGAAAATCCGCGTCTTTCAATGCGGAGAAGAGCAGCCTCACTGGGACTTCCAAGAGCAATTATTCATGAAATTTTAAAACAGGATCTGAAGGATCTGGCTGACATACTCTTTAAAAAATATAATCCGCATTTCCATTCTACGCTTCTACCGCTTCAGAAGTTGTTATTATTCTGAAGGCCATAATGGGTCATTCCGCTTGTTTTGTTCATGTGCGAACATTTAAATTTTTTTTTCTTTTCTTGGCTGATCGCCAATCACTACGAAAATATGCAAAAAAGGTTTTCTTTTCATATTCTCACAGAACGAGAATCGACCACTTGAAATATTAAACATGATACTGTCCTTCGCAGGCTGTAGAATTGGTACCAAAATATATTGCTTTCCCATTAGTCTCTACATGGAAAAGTTTTAAAATAATCTGCTCCATTTCAATGTCACTGTTGGGCACAGCCAGCAAACAAAGAACTTCTAAAAAAGTCAAGAAGATCTTAATATTGCGATCCGTATGTAGTGCAAATGTGCAAAATGTCCAATGAATTTCATACAGTCTTGTTCTTGTTTGTTTTCTTCTTTGGCCCCGATTCGGTGAATCGAAAGCAGTGTTCAATATATCAAAAAATGTGTGTCTGAGAAAGTTTTTTTTAGTGAGTTGCGTTGCTTTAGTAAAGGCATGAAAATATATATTAAAATATGTTTTCTTAATTTTTAATTAAAGTTAGTCACCGTAAATTTTTTATTTCATTTTTCCTTTCTCTTTGTTCTAGTGTAACACAAAGTTCTTTTTTCAACACGATTTAAACTGAAACCTTAATTCTTCTTTAAAAGAAATAGATTTAAATAGATAGCTTATCCTTTCTCCGTTTAGCCTCAGAATTTATTAATATGGATGGCAAGCAGTGCAAATTATAACGATTCTTTGGAAGCTATGAAATATGTCATTCTCTGAGAATAACTTTAATTTTAATTTTTTTTCTTTTTTTAACATTTTGTTAATGGAAAGATCCGATGGAAAATTAAGAAATTGAACTTTTCTGTCTGCCCTACATTTAGCTACATTTATAACACACACACACACACACTCACACATACACACACACACACACACACACACACACTCACACATACAATATTAATTGCAGGAAAGCTTATTATTTTGCTCTTTCATTTTGTTGCTGTTGATGTTATTATTTTTGCTGTTACTGATGTTATTACATTTGTTGTTGTTTTTATTGTTGTTGTGTTGTCGCCCATATTATAGTTCAAGTTTGCATTAACGTGTGGTTGCTCATATTTTGCTATTTTTAAGAACATCATTTTTCTTCTTGTTCTTCTTCTTTTCCATTCTATTTTCCACACACACACACACAAAAAATGGGTTCTTTTAAAGGAAATTTTAATTTGAAAATTCTTTTACATGTTACTTTTTAACTACGTGCATTATAATTTCAACATCTTTGTATTGTGCTGTCTTAAAATAATTATTTAAAATTAAATTTTTAATACAATGAAAGTTTAATATGCAGATAAACAAGAAATATTTAAACTTCCTTTCGGGAATTGTTCGTTTGGAAATAGAAAACACACAATGACCTACTTCCGTGAAAGAATTGGGGGGTAAAAATATGAAACGCAAAATTATAACGGGCGACTCTTGATAATTTGAAACTCGTTGATTTGAATCTTGAATTTGAAGAAAAAAAATCCATCCATGTAATTTGGTTCCCTCGGTAGTTGCTGTTGGATAACGTGCCTTAATTTAAAATGTTTGGCTCTGCGCTGTGTAATTAAAATTATTTTAATATGCTGTGTTTTATGCAAAATATAAAAGAAAGAAATACCAAATAATCTTCTATTTTAATTTATATGCGTTGCTCTATATATAGAAATTTCCAATCGCTCGCGTACGTTTTATAATTTGAAGTTTTTCTACACTCTATAATTTGTATTGGTAATATGATTGAATATGTGATTCTGAACAAATTGAAAATAAAAACAACACAAAAAAGCAAATAATTTACCAAAAATACAGTCTAGGGAAACACCCGATTATACTAAAAACAAAACATTGGTCAAATAAAGAAAACAAACTAACATATGAAAATAAAAATGTTTGCTTTACTTTCAGAATGATTTTAAGAAAACTCTCGATTAAATGAACTTTTTCTCTGAATTTCCTTGAATTTCAAAATATCGAGAGTCTACTGTAATAAACTTTATTGGAATATGAAAATGTTCTAAATAATGGCTGGATTAAATTGAAATAATTTTAATACCATAAACAAATCTAGACATAATACAAGTTTTTTGTAGCATACGATAGATTTAGAAATTTGTAAAGAATTGTCTATTTAAAGAGTTTGAATTCATTCGACAGTAATAATTTACAGTGGAATTTTAAACGTTTCTAACAGTTTTCAGTATATATATTATTTTCGAATTAAATTCAAAATAAATTCCAAAATAGTTGAGATTTTAAAGCCTGGTACTCTCTGCAATATTCTATGCAAGGCGAATTCATGCCAGGTAAACTTACTAGTACAACAACAACCAAAAATCTTTGTATACCGTCAAAACAATTCATAGAATTTCACATCAATTAGTGACAAATAGTCGGCCAGCTCGTTTAGCAAGTTCCTCTTGATTGATTCCCTGCGAAATGCTGTCAAATTTTATATGGAAAAAAATTTCTTTAAGAAATATTTGTGAAATAACAATTTTTAATAATTATTTTACTTCGCCGGTGCTACACAATACCGACGAAAGAGGGCGTTCTGATGCGATTGTGGATTGCTATCAGCTGAAGCCGGTATTGTCAGTGACCAGTGACTACGCCTTCGCCACTGAAACCTTCCGACAACAACTGACACCAAGAAACACAACTGCACATCAAAAACTTGCGAGATGTTTTTATGAGTCTGAAACTGTGGTTGAACCCAGGAAATTTTTTCGTTTTGTAGTCAACGTGCAGACTACTTCGACCATCGCCTCCGTTACCAGTGTTTAAAAAACATAGTTCGAAGTAGCAAAAGTCATAAAATTTTTGCTTTTTACTGCTTTTTATTTTTTAAACTGTTTATAGCCCCAACCAATGACTTCTTGTGCTTTTGGGGGAAAAAAAAACTACAGTCGCAGTTGAAGCCGCAGCAGTCTTATAATTTTAAAAATTTTTTTCCAAATCTCACGAATATATTCGTTTTGAAACGTGTTCTTTTGACTTGCTTCTGCTTTCGCACAATAACAACAAGACAAGCAAATGACATCTCTAAGCTTTTACAAGCAGTCGTAACAGCAGAAATTATTGATTGTGTCTACTATTTTCTGTTCAAAAAAGCATTTTTCTGGATACATACATAATTATGTACCTGCATGTGATAATTCTCGGATTAGTATCTGCCAATGACCCGTCATCTAATTGAGAGAGATATGCCTATTCCTGAACCTCTTCGAGATCATGGACTATTTTTGCAGATTCGTGAGACTGTACAGTCGACGAACCGCACTGCTCTAACAATAAGTAAGAGTTTAATGATTGATGTGCTCCTTATGAGTGCTTAGTTGTTGTACTACTTGGAGTACTTCGAGTCAATTCTGAAACGTAGGAGTTAGAGTGCAGGCATGGGTTGGGATTTGTGGTGGCTGTGGTTAAGACCTAAAGTTACGATGGGAGAGTAGTTATTGATCTTTTTGGAAAATATAGTATTTAATTACAATACCGCAGTAACTCAAAATTTGAATTTTTTGAGCTGGGTATGCAGAAATGATCTTTGGGGAAATATATATATATAGGAAAAAAGATTATGGTCTCTAACGGTTCAGATTCTACAGCTACAAATGTCTTTATTGCCTCCAGCTATTTCGAACAATATTTATTTGCCATAATGAAATATTTCCTTTATGACAAGAAATTTACCACAAGAAAACACTACAAAACATGCCACTTGTAAAACAATAACTTCAATAAACGAAAATACTATCAAAAAGATGGCTCAAAACTTCAAATGAATTTTTCTCAATTCACGATTTTTTGAATTACGACGGTGTTGCACCAAAGGTTCGATATTTTTACGATGACTTTTACTAATCTAGCTGCTGTTGTCATTCAACAGTAGTAACCGAATGCTGTCTTCGTGTGCAGGTGTGCTTTATTTGATGGAGATCAGGTGAATGGAAACCCGTATGATTTGACAATACGGTTAGACAGCCCAAGACAACCTCAGCAAAGTGTAATAGCAAAGACAAAAGAAAACTATGATGGACGTTTGAATTCATTCGGTGTTAAGCACACCGTCGGGTTAAGACTTCGGGCCGGTGCCGACGTAAAACTTTAATAAATTTGTACATGCATGTGTATGTATAAATAGAAGGGTGTCTAGTAGTAGATTTATATTTTCAAACTTCAATAAAAAACGTAATAATTGACACAAAAATTCATTAAGAGCATTGAACGATAGAATGGAAATGCGTATTTCATGTTTTAAAATTTTTTAAAAGGATGGAACTTCAGATCCTTAGGAGAAACGACAGGAGGTGAAGCTTAATTAATTATTTTGCAGCTCTGCTTTTGCACGTTCCTTGTTTATACACTCGTAGCAGTGCTGAAGCTTCGGTTTAGTAGCCATTTTTAGTATTATTTTACTTCGCCGGCGCTACACAATACCGACGAAGGAGGGCGTTCTGATGCGATTGTGGATTGCTATCAGCTGAAGCCGGTATTGTTCAGTGACGAGTGACTATGCCTTCGCCACTGAAACCTTCCGACAACAACTGACACACAAAGACACACAATAATGCACATCAGAAAAATGCGAGATGTTTATTTTTATTTTAAAATTTTAGTCTGAAACTGTGTTTGAACCCAGGTCTGTTTTTGGATTTGTAGTCAACGTGCAGGCTACCATCCATCCATCCATCGTGCCATCGCCACCCGTGAAGTAAAATAATTACTGAAATGGCTATTAAAACTAAGCTTGAAAAAAATTTAATACGTCTCTTTGACATCAAATGCTCCTCAACACAGTTATAAACAGTTGTAAGATAGTGAAGCTTCACCTCCTATCTATTCTCCTACTATTCTCCTCTAGTTCCAGCACAATGCACCGCATGTGTAGGCGTCATCTCCTGAGTGCTGGTCGAAGATAAAAAAAATATTGTTTTGGTGAATTTATTGATTATAAATAAGCTCGAAATATATGGATTATAAAAAACCATTGCAATATGTTTCTTTTAATTAAAAGATTGAAAATAAGCAATACAAAATTGGTAATTAATAGTATTATAAATGACCTCAAGGTCCTTATTTTCCGCATTTATGGTGAAGTTTTTATAATCTGAAGTAATTCAAATCTTCGACCTTTAGACTTAAAATTCAAAATCTATATTTAAAAACCATTTTTTAGTTGTAAAATTTTTCATATGAATTAAATAATATTGCTTGAAATTTTTCACAACTTCGAACAGAGCATCGGGCTTTACAAGTAAATATTTTTTGATTAATTTTTGAGATTCAATAAGTAGCCGGTGTGCATATTTAATAAATCCAAAAAGAGATTGAATGAGTTAAATGAATATTTTGATGTTATTTTTATTCCAGGACTAATCATGGAAGAAGTAAAAAAAAACTACATACAAAAATACATTCTTGCTTCACCATGAAAAGTTTTAAATTTAGGTTTTCACATCGTTTTTATTTAATGTTGTTTGCAGTTTTGTGTTCTGTTTTTATTATGTCTAGTGCTTGTTCACTTGAATTATTCAATATGATGCATTCTCA
Organism: Dexiosoma caninum; assembly: GCA_963924685.1. Classification (NCBI taxonomy): domain Eukaryota; kingdom Metazoa; phylum Arthropoda; class Insecta; order Diptera; family Tachinidae; genus Dexiosoma; species Dexiosoma caninum. The sequence goes on from OZ004727.1 coordinate 15,154,837, forward strand.
ATGTAACTAAATATTATCTGTTGATTTAATATTGTTCATATGTATACTCGTATATATTTACGTAGAGCAACTATCCACGATTAAATAAGAAGAGGTGACAAATATATATTTGTGCACTATTGAAGCGAGTTATTTGAGGCCACTAGTACTTTTACCTTTAAACATCAGTTTTTCTAATGCAATTTGCAGTCGTCTTTTAAAATATATACCGAAACTTTATAGACACTGGTTCTTTTGAGGGATAAAAATTTTAATAAATTATAAAATTGGAAACCATCACAGCTAAAAATTATTAATGTAGTTTAGAAGCAATAAATGCTTACAAAAATGCTGCCGAAAGGCACTAACATAAGTGAATATACTTTTTACACCAGTATACAATTAAAAAGAAAACAATTTTGTATGAAAAAATTTTTTTTTTTTGAATTTAATTTTTTTTTAATAAAATTTTTTTTTTTTTTTTAATTAATTTTTTTTTAATAAAATTTTTTTTTTTTTATTTAATTTTTTTTTAATTTAATTTTTTTGAATTTAATTTTTCTGATTCTGATTCTTAGATAATAAAGAATTGTTTTTGAAGTTCAAAAGGACTTGTTAAAAATATTTCTTTTTTTTTTTGCTTTATTTATTATCGACTAATTATTTACAATAATTTAAATTATTGGGCAAAGTTTACAAACTAAATTAAAAGTTTTTAGAAATTGAATTTTGCAAACTGTATTTTAGTGTCTTCGGAAACAAATCACTTTTCTCTGCCATAACAAATTTCATGAATGTCTATTTCTTTTCTTTGCTGTTTCTTTTCATCAATTTACAGTTTCAACACGAATAATTTAATTTCAAAAATTTGTCGTAACAAGTAATTAAGTATTAATACTTAACGCATTATAGAAAAGAAGGCGATTTGAAGAAATTCAAAAATTTTTGCTGAGAGAAATATTTCCTTGTGAAATAATTTTTCAATAATTTACTTCTTTAATTTATATGAAATTATTCACTACAGCTGCACAATATATTCACTTCAAAATACAAACTTTTATAAACGCATGATTTTGTGGTAAAAAGTTTTGCGATGTCAATACTTAATTGCAACACATTTTACATATAAGTTGCAAGCAAAAAGTGTAGGACAATAATCAATATTAATTCATCAAAATTCACTTGAAAACTTATTATTCATTAGAAAGAAAGAAAAAAAAGAACATGCGAACAGTCATATGCACAGACGGCTAGACTAGATAATTAATTACAATTTTACGTGACATTGGAAAAAATGACGTCTACTCTCAATAATCTTGTAATTCATTAATCATTAAATAGCTCAAAGTTTCTTAAATTAGAAATGTACAGACAATCTCATGTTGTTGAAAATATAATTTGATGAAAATAATAATATGTGGAGGGAGCAAGTTGAGCTGTTATATCTCCCAACCATAACTACAGGCCCAGGAATATTTCGAGGTAGATTTACAACGAATTTCGTAAATACATTGCGAAGAGTTTGATCAAATTTGGTATGCGGAATGTCTGTTCAGCTAAAAATTTTATAAATTCAGCAGCATTAAAATCTGTCGGAAGCATTTGATTGCATATTTAGGAACAAATGCTTACTAGAGTGCTTCTGAAATGCACTAACGTAAGAGAATACACTTTTAATAGCAGTATAAATGCTTAAAAAACTGCCTTCTTGTGCGTTTGTCTTTTTTGTATACATAAAGTAATGTTTCTAAGCGGCTCATCGCAAACAAAAATCTTGCATTACAAAAGCGCAATGGCAAGTGATTTCACTATATTTATCTCCCTGACAAATCTGTTTTTAGGCGGCTACTAATTTTTGCTGACAAGTAGTTTATAGCCGCTCTATTTCATCGATATTTGGATAAGAAAAAAAATAAGTTCTTGTTTTGTATAACACAAGTAAAAAATTACTCAAAATTTTTGAAAGCTTTTCGTTGAAGAATGTTTTGACAAGTCGTGGTCCAGGCATTTAAGTGCTCCACGTGGTCTACGTGCCGTAAATGGAATTTAAGTAAATCGATATTGAATTGAATTTTAACATCAGCTTTTCAAAAAAACCACTCGCTTAGATTTTGGATAAGATCATTTTGGTCTGTGCTTCCCAAATCTAATGAAACTGTTTCTTTAGTTTAACGACACATGTTTATACATAAAATGTAAATGTTTCTTTGTTATAATGATTTTATTACATAATAGAAACGAAATGAATTCATAAACTTTATGAAAACTTTCATAGATTAAATAATATTGTTGTTGTTTATATATGCAATGAAAGTATGTGATCAAAACAATGAAATATATTCTTCATATAAAATAATAAATTTGCTTACATTTGTGTGTAATATCATTAAGCTGGACTATATGTCGAGCCTTTGGTGCAGTACCGTAGTAACTCAAAATATGAATTTTTTGAGCTGGGTATGCAGAAATAATCTTTGGGGAAATATATATCTAAAGGGAAAAAAAGATCTCTAACTGTTCAGATTCTACAGCTACAAATGTCTTTATTGCGTCCAGCTATTTCCAACAATATTTATTTGCAATAATGAAATATATTTATGTTATGACAAGGAATTTACACACAGAAAACATTACAAAACATGCCTCCTTATTTAACAACTTGTAAAAAAATAACTTTAGTAAAGGAAAATACTATCAAAAAGATGGCTCAAAACTTCAAATGCATTTTTCTCAGTTCACGATTGTGTTGTATAGTCTAGATATGTACATTTCGCTTTTACTTAGTTATTTCTGTTTGTATAAACAATTATCAAAGACTTTGTGGGAGTTTTTATATAAACATGTGAGATTTTTTAGTTTTTTCTAGTATTTTTCCTTGGAGGTCTACTGATGAATTGGCATAAACATCAACGAAATACACACATATAGTCTAGCTTAACCATTAAACATACATACACACACACACACAATGTAGGTAAATTTATTATTTTATATGAAGAATATTTCATTGTTTGGATGAAATACTTTTTATTTTTTTTTTTTTTATCTAGGACTAGCACTCAGGAGATGACTCCTACATATGCAAAGCATATAACAGCAAGTTTTCTTTCACATATAAAAGTATTCATCAAGTACGAGCATATGAATGAATTTCGTTTATGTTATGTGCCACCATCGTTAAGCTAAAGAAATAGTTTCATTACATTTATGAAACATGCTCTCAAATGATGTTCAGAAATGTAATGAAACGTTTGTCATTGAAACCAATGAAGGGCATCTTTGGGTGACTTTTAATGAAAAATTTCTTTGTATAAAAATAATGACGATTTTTTTTTGTCACTATACCCAGCAAAAAATTTCTCATTACTATAAAAAGTGCTTGCCAAATAACGACTTACACTTGGGATTGCCAAATTTAACCACTAGCTTCTTAAATACATTACACAGAATTATAAAAATCAGAAGTATGAATTGAATTGGTTATTTTATTTGTATTGGAATGTCTGAAAACATTTTCAGAATATATAATTGCTCATATTTAGAGAAAAGTGTATAAATTTCTAAAATACTTTCTTAATTATTTTAAACCAAAAAAGAAGTAGTTAATGAGAACTTTCATTATTATAATGAAGTACAGTTAATGAAATTATTTCATTATATAAAAGAAGAATTTTTTTTTCAGTGTATATTTTATATATTATGTGTCTCATGTGTTGAAAATGACCTTGAAAATATAGAAAATATATCAGTTGCAAGATATAGACCTGTAGAATGTTACCAACTGCATATGTAATTGTTTTTACGGTCTGTTTTATCGAAATTAATATTTTGTTTTTTTTTTTTTATTAAAAATGATCAGCCTTTCGCACCTAAACTTTAAGAGAAATTTCCATTTCTTTATTTCTCATTTAAATAAATCTTTAACTTAATTGCTTTCTTATTTACTAATTTTTTTTATAAATTTTTTATCATAAGATTATCTAAAATCTCTTATTTCAATTACGAAAGTGTGTTAAAAGGAAATTTCAGCAGCATTCTATGAAACAAGTCTTCATAGAACGTTCAGCTGTTGTGCTAATTCCAAATTAATGAAAAACTTAATGCCACAATCGTTCAGCCTAAAAATAGACTCTTAATCTTAAGCAGTGTGTAAGATAAACATTTAAATTATTTATGCAGGAAATTGTATCTTAAAAATATTGATTGTATGCTGTCTTATTCGTGTGTTTTAATTGATTTTTTGAAAATTTTAATTGAAAATGTAACTTTTTGGGGCATAATATTTTGTCTCAATACTCACTTTGTTTTTGTTTTACTATTCTGATTATTCCTTAATTTTAATCGCGTAAAATTTGTGTTGCTTTAATATGCATTATCAATTATTGCTATAAATTTGTTTTAATTTAGCACTTAATCAAATACTGAATTATATTTATAACATTTAAAAGTATTTAAGCCAATTAAAATATTTGTAAATATTTTTTTACACTAAATAAATGATATTTTTTTTCAAGATATGCAAAGAATTTTTTTATTTTCCCTTAATCACTTCAGCTGTATTTATTTTCAGTATTTTTATACATTTTAAACTTTTTCATATGTTGTATTTAATTTGGACATTATTTTATTTCGCTGCACTTTTCGCTTTGGCCTGAGGTAAAAAATAAAAATTCGTATGTTTAATTATGACATTTAGTCGCTGTGGTGTTATACAATAGTTGGGTTTATATGGGGCAGTATGTTTGCTAGTTCATTTCTGTTGCTGTTGCTGTGTATTGTTATGAGTTAAATATCCTTAAGTAATCCTTGATGTATAGCAATAATCAAGAAGAGGCTTAAAGCACATTACAACAACAACTACAGCAGTTTTTCTGTTGAAGTCAAAAGAAAAATTATAAAGACTAAATCATAACAACAGTTCTTTGGCTTAAAAAACAGTAGAAACACACCCACTAGCACGTCGGCAAAGATAAGATTCGAAATTTATTTTTATTATTATTATTTTTTTTTTTTTGGAAAAACAAATGTACATCCGGCACATTATACACGAAACTGTATTGAAGAAAATCACACACACACAGATGAACGAAAAGACTGTGAGCGCTTACATATTCATAAAGACAAGAATAACAATCGCATTTAAGGAACACGACAAAAAACAATACAACTTTCTCACGAGTGTTAACGAAATGCTTCAGAATTTCTTTCATTTAATTCCTGCTATAATCTAATTTTCAAAGTATTTTATACCTTTTATAGCCATTATTATTATTATTATTATTTTCTTTTATTTAAGACAATTTGCAGTTGTTAAGGTTTTATTTTCTTTAGACTTCACGTTTCTTGCAAATATTTATATTATTTTCCATTTTCTTTTTCCTTTACTGTAAACAACAACATGGCAACACTGCTGCGCACGTCAACGAATACACCGTCAATATTTCATATACATAACACTCCGACGGATGAGCTAAAACTAAATTTTTAGGTAAAAGTTTCACTAACGCAAAGGACATCGTGTGTATTTTTACACACATAAACTGAACAAATGTACACACACACACACACACACACACACATACGCATTATGAAAAATTCAACTCACCTTCGCAGTTACATTGCAAAATAAACAACTCGAAATGAAACTCAACACAACTCTCCACAAGAGCACTTAATACAGCCCAACAACACATACGATTTGCAAAAGCTTCAGCTCTTTGCAATGTGAACGATGTAGAGACTATTATTGCACATTCATTTTAAAACACAAAACTGCTCTCATTTATTTTCTTAGTAGATTTCAATACGCAAACACACAACTAATGGCTGAATAAGTATCTTAATTGAGCTTTAGATGATTTCGTTCAAGTTCGTAAGAGACTTTCTGTCGTTTTGTAACCTTTTTGCTGTCGCTTTGTTTATGTAAAGTAACTTTTCATGAACTTAAGAAAGTTAAAAAGCATGGAAATAAATTTTATCATGTTACAATGCATGATCATGAACAGGACAGATTTGCTGCTGCCCAGCACCTACTATATTGTTATGGGTCCCATTTGGTAATGGACATCTGGACATAAATAAATTTTTTTTTTTTTTTTTAATAATTTTACTTATTCATTGAATCTTCAATTTAATAAATTGAACTAACAATAAGTATTCAAATGTTAATACTAAAAGAAATAATTATTTATTTTACCTAGCCAGTGCTAGACAAAAAACTTGATTGCACGTTTGATTAATAAGTTGGCTTAAGTTAGTCGCACTCGACTGAAGGCAGGGGTATCCCTCCGTCTCAGTCGAATGTGGCCGAATTAAGGATGCTGCATGCTAAAATAAAACGCAAGCAATAAAATGATATTTGTCATTAACAATTAACTGTAAAAGTAATGTGAACAAAAACATGAGGTATTAAATTTTAATAATGTTCTTGGTGGACCGCGGGAGCCATTGATTTAAGTTAGGTAACACTCGGGCGGGGAGGTTCGGTCCACACTAAAAAAATCCTGCTTCGTAGTCTTCCAAGTTTTTAATTTAATTAATTGAAAAAAAAGAAATTAAATATTTAAATGAAATTATAAATAACATTAAAATATTTGTAATGATGCTTTTAATTAACAAATAATTCTCTTATTCACTTGAAAGCTCGTGTGCTTGATGCTCTTTGATAAGTTCAACTTTTGCAAAAAAAGCTCAGTTTCTCTTTAAGCAAAAAAAAAAACAAAAAGACAATAAAAATAGAAGAGAAACTTCTTATTTTTCAGATTTTACTTCAACCTTAGCTTTTTGTAATTTGAATATGCTGTTCTTGACGTGTTTGCTTATCACAAGGATGTTGCTTTGATGCTAAGAAAAAAATCTTTTTGTTGCAAAAAAGAAGGAAACCAAATGTATGTGATTTAACTATAAGTGGATATCCCAGAGGGTGTTTTCTTTTTTCAAAATAACCCAAAGACATTTATTATGTTCATAAGACAAAGTGATTTTTAACAAATGCTTTCTTTTGTTTGCCTTTATTTTTTTTAATCTACAAATTATTTCTTTTTATTTATTATTTTTTTTCTTCTTTTTCCTTTATGCATGAAAATTGATTTTACGGCCCTTTGGATTTTCTTTATCATGCAATGGTTTTTTTGTTTTCAATTATATTTCATATGGGCAATGACAGAATTTATTATATCCTTTTATATGTAAATTGTTGTATTATTAAAAAATTTGGTACTTTAACATTAGAACAAATGCACTTGCATGTGTTTAAGCTTTTAAGAGCTTTTAATGCTACATATTTCAACAAAATCTTTTATATTTTTAAATGAGGAATGTAACATACAATTCAAATTCATGTAACACTAATGGGTTCGTTTTAGCAAACACTACTTTTTAAAATGTTTGAAAAATCAAATCAAATATCAAAAAAGCAGTCACAATCTTTTTCAGCAGACGAATGTGCAACCTTTTATGTAAACACGTTCCAAAATCAGGTCATTAATAATTACACAACATCCGTTACTACTTATAATTTCTAGCATATAATATTTTTTATTGAAAACAAATATTTTAATGTGTACTTGATATATACATTACGAATGCAAAAATAATACGTATACGACACTAGTGCAGTCATAATTTACAGCCCCCTAAGATATGCTACAGGAAAACTATTGAAGCATGCATACATATTTATTTAATAAGAAATGCAGTAATACAACCATACTGTAGTGCATAAATACGAATTTTCGTTTTAAATATTCGCTAAAATGTAGGAAATTGTTAAAAATACGAACATTCGCAAAAACGAACTATTAGCGATGATTTCTCGGAAATAGACATTCGCTAAATTGACAAAAAAATTTCAAATGTGGAGGTTACATAACGAAGAATTATTAATGTTTTTTTTTTACTTCTATGAAAGTGCCTCCGAACTAGAGTTGTGTCGTTCAGCTCTGAGCTAGCTCAACTGAACGATTTAGTAAACTGAGCGAAGTGAGCGCTCACTTTTTTTGATGATTCTAGTTCATTGAAGAGCGCTCGCCATGTTTTCCTTCGTTCATTTCATTGGTTCATCAGTGCTACCAGAACCAAAAAATTTTCGTAAATAAAATTTGTATGATGCCAGATGGGAATATTTCACGTCATTGGCGATTTAGTGCAAACAATATTTCTTAGATAAATTTCTGTCTTGTAGTTTGTATTTATTTGATTTAAGTTTCGATACTTGAATAATAATAATGTAAATTTTATTAAAATTTTTTTTTCACAAATTTCCCTAAAATAACAAATTTTAGCACCAGAAACATATTTTTTCTCTTTCTACTACTGATTAAAGCTGCCTTGCTGCTGTATTTGATTTAATCAAATGAGCAAAAAAATCAGTTCAGAAACAAAATCAACTGAGCGACAAATTGAACTGAGCATCAAAATCAAATGATCTAAAATGATCAACTGATACTACTGAGCTACTGAACGAACTAAACGAACGAGCTCACCAAAAAGAGCTGAACTGACAAGAGCGCTCACTTCAAAGAGCTCATGAACACAACTCTACTCCGAACTTCAATATGATTTTATAATAACCTGAAGACTTAATATTTTTGCTATTCAAACAACTGAGGGAATATGTCCGTACTGTGGATTCAAATTGAAATTTATGTTGAATTACCATCACAAATCATGATGATTGGAGTAACGTGAAATATATATTGAATGATTATTATTCGAATTTTTATTTTCATTTAAAATTAAAATAACGACAATATCAAAACAATTTTGACTCACTCTGGTTATAATATAGTGGTTTTATAAATTGTTTTGAAATTAAAAATGCAGTTAAGTTGAATTAACGTGTCATGATCATCAGTAGACATTCAATCGAATTTTTTAAAAACCACTAAGAAATTAATAAAACAAATATTTGAGATGAAGGTTTTTTGTATGCAAATATTATTTAATTATTTAGTTTAACTTCAATATTTCTCTACTTTTTTGTGTAGCTTCTTCAAGAAAATTGCTTTTTCTATAAAATTAAAAAATATTTTTTAAAAAATTCACCATAAAGAAAAACTTTTTGTCAATGAATATGCGTTGAATCGTTGAATAAAATAAATCAAATTGCATATCTGTGAGTATCTGTTTGGAGGGCATAATCTCACGAGAATCTTAAAACCCAGCACAATTATGTTTGAACTAAAAGTCACATTGCTTACTTCCCATCAATAGAAAAAAAAACTTTTAATGAATCATGGCAATAAAAAGAAAGACTTTCAATAACATTTTAAACATCACCAGCAATAATTTTCCTCAAAAAAATTCCTAGTAAATTCATTTGTTTTTAAATTTAAAATAAAAATGTTATGAAGCAAATAAAAACTACAAACGAATTGAATAAAAACTCATGTGTTTTGTTCAACTTCAGTTAATAATATTGAAACAAAACATGTAGCAATTGTTTTAAAAGAATTCAAATATCAGTATAAATGAAAGAAAATAAAATAAAATAACTTAATGTGTGCGTCCCATGAGAAAATTTTCTCTCAGTATGTGACTATTTTAAGTCTGTATGAAAAAATAAAATCCTATTGAAACAATTGAGTGGAATGTTTATATTTTACTTTCGTAACAATTGGTAAAAATTACAAACAAACAAACAAACAGAATAATAGAAAAAAGCAATGACAAAGTGCACCCACCATTTTTAATAATAAAAAAAACAAAGTTTTAAAAACAAAAAACTTTTTAAAACAATGCAAAATAAGAGACATTTTTTTTTTTTTTTTTGCAAAATGCAATCAAAGAAATATGAAAATAAACGATAGAAGCAACGAAACGAGCACGGAAACAGTACGTACAATGGCCAAACAATAACGACAAAAAATATAAATTCAATTGAAATAAATATAGGAATACTTTTTTTTTAACAAAAAAAGAAAAAATAGAAAAATATATGGAGACTTGGTTTGTTTTATCTTATACAAAGCAAAAAAAACAACAAAAAATTTTAAACAAAAATACATATAAGTAGAATATACACAATGTAGTAAACAATTTATAATAGAAACTTTGGTAAACTTTTTAATTTAAGACTTAAAAAAACATTAAAAATAAAGACAGAGTTTTACTCCCAGAAAAACTTTGTTACTTCAATTGTAATTCCAAGTTTAAAGTCAATCATATTTAAATTATACAATGTGTGTATTAGTAGTAATTTTTTTAAACACCCAGCCCATTGTGCAAAGCGAGAAAATACTCTAATGCAGAGTTATGTTGCCAATGCTGCTAGTTGTGTCAGCCATTTGAACTGCTGTTACTTATTTCATGTTTTCTTAGACTTTAAATTCTTCATGACACCAGCTCCCCTATTCTGTAATTCGTTTAGCTAAAACTAAATCTCGATCGCTAAAATGATAATAAAAAAAAATTAAGAAAAATATTTTCGCAGTGTCGCTGTTTAAAAGTGGAGACAGATCTAACATATTAAATTATAGAGATATAGCTAAATTAAGCTTTTTGAAAAGATAGTAATCGAATTCTTATGGTATCAACTATCCTCGTAATTAAGCCTTTTCAGCATGGATTTAGAAAAGGTCGTTCAACTACAACAAATTTTTTGGAATTTACATTCTGTATAACTAAATCTTTTTGTTCTGGTATGCAGACACACACAATTTTTACTGATTTCAGTAAGGCCTTTGATAAAGTAAATCAAAAACTACTCCCATACAAGCTGGACAAAATTGAATTTTCTGCAGCTTTTCAGAGTTGGATATCTACTTATCTTACGAACAGAGTTCAGTGCCTATTATTTTGAAAATATGAAGTCCAAATATATTTCTGTTCCATCTGGAGTTCCTCAATGTAGCCACCTAGGTCCGCTTTTATTTCTACTATTCATTAATGATTTACCATCTTGTATCAAATATTCTAAATTATTAATGTACGCCGACGATGTAAAATTTTTTCTAAGTTTGAATAATCCTCAGCTGTGTTCATTACTGCAATCCGACCTAAATAATTTCAGTCATTGGTGTGATTTGAATTTAATGGGCCTCAACTTAAAAAAATGTAAATTTATGCTGTTCTATAGAGGAAGCCAGCCATCTGTCCAATAATTATTATATTAATGATTATACTCTTGAGGAAGTCGAAACATTCCTTGATCTTGGTGTCCTTACTCGGCAGAAAATTAAGTTTTAATTTACATATTTCCCAATCAGTGAATAAAGCCAAAGGAGTTTTGGGATTCATAAAATGTTGGGGTAAGGAATTTAATGATCCCTACGTTATAAAGGTTTTGTTGACGTCGCTGGTGAGACCCATTCTTGAATACGCTTGTATTATTTGGGATCCGCAGTACGATATCCACATAAAAAAAATTAAATCAGTTCAAAAACAATTTCTTTTATTTTGTCTGCGAGGACTTCCTTGGAATCGTGATCTTAATCTTCCATCATATGAAAGTCGCCTGGCACTTATTAAGCTTCCTACTTTGAAAAGTAGGAGAATATACATGAATGTATCATTTGTAATGAATCTAATGAATGGCGTTATTGACTCAGCGTTCTTACTCCGTCACATTGAATTTACTTACAATACCAAATCGTCCAACAAGATATTATGTTCCTATAAAATTTCAATATTTCCGCTCCAACTATGCCAATTTTGATGCATTCCTTGGAAAGTGCGCTGAATTTAATTATCTATATTCTTCCATTGATTTTTCGATTGATTCTAATACTCTAAAAAAACAATATTTTTAGGCACTTGAATGCATTTTATTAATAATTGCATACGTATCTTTTATTTTAATGTTATATTTTTTATTTATATTTATAATTTAATATTATTACTATTGTTATATTTATTATTAATATTTTAGAATTTAATTGATGCTTAAGCCTGTACGAAATTAGTTCATAGGCTAAAAATTTTATAAAGAAATAAAAAAAAAAAAAAAACTGTATACTGTCAGTTCAATTGCTTACCGACTTGCAATTTTCATTTGCACCTTTCAGATGGCCATCAGATAGTCGCCTTTGGTTTTTCGCTCTAAAATCACCAACAAGCTTTTATAAGGACAACAATTAATAATAATTTTCAAAAAATTTTGAAAAAGATTTTCATCTCAATATATAATAAAATGAACATAAAAAATAATTTTTTTATAAATAATAAATTATTTATTAGATTTGTAATTTTTTCTATTTGTGTTAAAATATCCCAAGAATTTCTTTGTTGGGTACTGTTGCGGACAAGAGCTTTTTCTTGCCCTTTGATGACACCAAATTCCAAAATTGAATTCTATGGAAACTTAAATCACTTATCGTTAAATAATTATTCCTTCACAAATTGTTCAGAACTTATTTATTCAAAGGTTTTAAATGGACTGTACTTAATGATAACAAAAATTTATTTCAACGCTTAATATATTTTAAGTATTGTGGGGTACTCAGTTTTACGTTTTTTATGCATAGTTTTTCAATTATTGTCTTATTAAGCGGTTAATATTGATAACTGTAAAGTTTTGGTCGAAAATTCTTAATTTTTTCTACATTGATTTACAATGAATGTCTCGAGTAGCAGTAACTTGCTTTATATTTATGTATTTGTTGTTATTATTTTAATGCACGAAACTAGTGCATTGACCACTGCATAAGAATTTGACTAATTGAGACAAGTAATAAAAAGTATACCCAGTTGGCAATTCAACAGGTACCATTTGGGAAAAACTGATGATAGAGCAGTAACTTTATCATTGGACTTTACCAATAAACTCCCAGATCTTTGGTACGATAAACCTGTTGGCTTTGCCACAACCATTCCCAAATTGTTCCCAATATGCGGATTGGAAGAATTTCTAATTGGGTTTGCTAAAATGTACTATTTTCGCCGCAGCTAATATGCTACTGTAGACTATTTATTTCCTTCTGCTTTAATCAACAAACCTTCAAAATTAAGTACGTCTTCTTGGCATCAGAGACGCTACAACACTGCTATAAAAGCAAATAACGTGCAAAAGCAGTGTTGTAAGATAAGCGAAGCTTCACCTCCTATTACTTCTACTACTATCAACCTCCTCTAGTTCCAGCACAATGCACCGCATGTGTTGGGGTCAACTCCTGAGTGCTGGTCCAAGATAAAAAAAAATGAATAAATTACTTCTATAAATAAAAAAGATAATCAAAATGTTCTTAGATTTTTGTCGATTTCATATAGTGCACCGGAAAGAGTTAAAAATGTGCCCATAACTGGTTTTATAAAAAATTATTTAGCATTTCCGTGACTTTCAATACGGAAAAGATCAGCCTCACTGGGACTTCCAAGAGCGATTATTAATAAAATTTTAAAAAAGGATCTGAAGTTCCATCCTTTTAAAATTCAAATCGTTCATGAACTAAAACAAAATTAATTTGATTTACGCAAAAATTATTGTGAAATGAAGTTTCCGCACTGTAAATCCCATTTTTTGGAGCGACCAAGCTCATTTTCACTTAAACGGCCACGTCAACAAACAAAAACTGCTTCAGGAAAATTTCCCCCAAAAACTGATCAGTCGCTTTGGGGACATCCCATGGCCACCGAGGTCGCCTGATCTAACGTCCATGGATTTTTTTTATGGGGCTACCTCAAAGAGAGGGTTTCAAATGCCAATCCCCAATCTCTTGTGGCTTTAAAGGAAAATATTCGTCGAGAAATCAGCTCAATTGAACCAAGTTTACTGCAGCCTGTGGCGCAGAACACAAGGCTCCGTTTGGAACAGTATGTTCAACTCGACGGAAGACAGCTGGATGACATAATCTCTAAAAATAAAATCCGCATTTCCATTCTCTCGTTCAATGCTCCTAATAAAACTTTGTGTCAATTATTACGTTTTTTATTTAAGTTTGAAAATATAAATCTGCTACCAGACGAGAATTGTTCATGCGAGAAACAAGTTTGAGTGTTCATAGTGGATGCGAGAATCAGCGCTGATATTTTATATATTATTTGTGTTTTATGTACATATATTTGTATGCATTTGCGTTTGTTGTTATTTTTTTCTTTAATTTTTATTTTATTTTTTAATTTTTATTTTCTTTTTAATTTTTTTTATGTTTTCCAAACAAGTTGAAATCATAACAACATAACATAAACAATGTTATCGGCGCTGAAATACGCTTTAAAACTCTTTTCTCGCATTCAATCAGATTTGCGCTCTGACCAGCTCGGCGCCCACTATGACCGCTTCGCGCTTGTTTGTACTAGAACCATTGGTTCTCGCAATAAGCGTCAACCAGCTCGGCTCGGCAACAAGCTGCCACTCTGTACATACCCTAAGCCATTCTCAAATTTAGCAATGCACGTTACCAGCGTTACCATTTTTCAAGTTTTCACTTATTTTTCAAGGTTTTTGAAATGCTAAAAAGTTTTTAAGTTTTTAGCTTCAAAAATAAGTTTTTATGAAATTCATGCAAATTTTTAAGTTTTTTATTTCTTAATTTTTAATTTACAGTATATATTATGAAAATATTATTTTATGCGACCATGGAGTGTAAATGATCTTATAATTTTTCACTCCTTTCTACTGCAACAGTGTTAACTGTGTCTATTCTCTCTTTAATACTTTAGGGGTGCCTCCGTAGTCTAGTGCATGAGCATTAGTCTTATCAATATGGAGGTGCGGGTTCGATTCCCGCTTAGACCCTGGGTGTTTCTACAGACAAGCTTAAGAGCTTTGTAGAGTTTGTATTGTCTTTTAAAAAAAAAATATTATAGTTTTTCATGCCTGTGTTTTTTTTTTTTTTAATTTTCTATTTCATAAATATGGATAAATATTTAAAAAAAAAAAAGAGTAAGGATAGTGGAATATTTTTAGTTTTAAATAATTCTTTAAGTTATTCTCACTTCTACTTTTATTTTGACCTTTATTTAATTTTTTAATTATATTTATATTTTGAGCGATGGTCGTTTTTATGAAAAAAAAAAAATTTTTTTTTGAAAGGAAATGAAAATTTTGTTTTATTTAAGTATAATAAGTTGTAAGCAGTAATGCAAGTGGAGAAGATGTTGTAGAATATACTGCAAAAATATCGGAGGCTTCAACAAAAGCTAAATAAAATAGTGAACTACTCAAAAGCGGGTGCGGAATAAGAATAATTTTGTTCTTGCTTTTTAACTTTTTTTTTTTTTTCATTTGTTTATCTTATTTTCAATAAAAATGAATTCAAAATATAAATGTTTGTGCTATTTCTCATTATTAGGACACTTTTGTGGAAAAGTTTGTTGTTGAAAAATTAAAAAGTTTTTCTTAATAAATATATGGTAACGCTGCGCGTTACACAATTCTACTTGTTGCCGAAAATCGCTAAATCGACTATTTTGTATTATTGAGACTTTAAATAAAAGAAAACCATCTACTTCTACATTAACTTCTCTTTGCCCCTGTACGTATGCAAAACTTTGTACGTTCTTACTTAAAATAATATCATACACACACACACACACCCATTCTTTACTGCACGTTTCATTTCTATCAATCAAACAATTCTTTAAATAAGGAAAATAAAACAAATCATATCCTTTTTATCTCGTTAAGCAATTCTTAAATGATTTTCCAATTTTCTCCAATCACATTCTCTCATCGCAATCATTTCATTCAATTCAGAGGTATTCATTTTCATATTTATAAATTCAATCGTTGTTTTATTTAAGTAAATTGATGTTGTTGTAAATAGTTTTTATTCGTTGGCATTTCGTACTCTTTTGTGTGTGTGTATGTGTGTGTATATTTTTGCTACAAGCACTCACTCACTCACTCACTCATTGATTTATTTTCATAAATTCTTTTCCTTTTTTGCTCCCCATTAGATTTTCTTATTTCGTTTGTATGTTTTGTTGTTGCGCTACGTGCTATCAATTTGCATCGATCAATATCAAACTAAAAAGATTTCAATTTAATAGCAGCACAACAATAACAAGCCAACAACGACAACTTAAACTGAAAACAATCACATAAAAGAAAGCAGAAATATGGAAAAAGCAAAGAAACTCTACCGATGAAACTAAATAAACGAAAATGGATGAGATTCCTGTAAACAATGCAATCGAAGGACGAGTAAATGTTTATTGGTGCTACAGCAATCAGATTAATTTACACTTAAACAAAACTATATTTAAACAAAACTAATGGAAATGCCAGAAACTTGGAAAATTGATTGGGAAGTATATTTTGCATGGTCACATGAGAGCGAGCTGGAAGGAGGAGTCTAAGATGCTGCTGACATGGCCAGTATGAAAATACATTTAATATATATTCCCAAGGAAGCAAGAGGGGAATTAATTCGAAGCACTCTTTACCAAGAGCCAGAAATACTTAATAAAATTTTAGCAAATTTTGCCGTGAATTCCAATCCTTGTAATCCTGTTATATGTAAAAAATTATTACCTAGAGGATGTGCCCTGCTTATGAAATACATTGCACCGGAACTAAGAAAAATGTTGTTAACAGTGTTTGTGCAGAGTTCTTCTTAGGATTCCTTCCGCATAATCTGTCTGCTATTATTGTTATAAATGAAAAAGAAAATTCCATATGAATACACTCCTTTACTTTCTGTTGTTATTAGATTTTTGTTTGCGGTATAATTTTCTTTCTTGTATTCCAACACATTTACAAAATATGCTTAACGGACAAGTAAAGTTACTTTATTTTTCTGCATTTATCCACTTTGCAATATTTTATCAAGATTTGTTTAGTTTAGTTTTTTTTTTTTGTTTGTTTTTGTACAACTGAATTCTTTTACTCCGACTCAAATATTTCTTACAATTTTCTATTCCATGTTTCTTTTTGTAGCTTTTGATTTGATTGTATTTTATTTTTATTACTTTATGGAAAAGAATAGAATTTATGTTGTCACATAAACTGGAGGATACATCATCGGCAGCAACAACAATTTCTTCAAACGAAAACAATATGCCAAAAGCAACAACTATTGCAGCAAACAACCTACAACTGGCAATGATACTCGTACGTTTTTGTAAAATTCCTACATGTAGTCGTACATCATGTTGATGTAGTGACATGCGGCAGCGGCAACTTTCGTAACAGCAACAGCATGCAGCTGTTTCATGCTGATGTGCTTGCAACTGAGCATTGAGCTCGCATTGTTGCAACTCACAATACTTACTTATTGCATATTTTCTTCTCTATTTTGTTAGCTTTTAAGATTTATTGGTATTTATTTATTTAATAAAATAAACTGCTGAAAATAAAACAGTGATGAATGTTCATGTTACTAGTCGTCAAATTGCAATAAATTTTTATTTATTCCTTTGCAATAAATACACAAATTAATAAATATCTATTTACTTTATTGTGTCAACGCATTTAAAAGATAAATAAAAATAAGGAAAAAAAGCATTAGCAAATAAATTTTTCTTCTCAGAGGACAATTGAGTATCCCAAATAAAGGGTGGTGAGGTGTAATGATTTTGTTGCACTTTCAAACCAATTGCATAGTTTTTTTTTTCACTCCCAAAATGTCACAGTTGAAAATGCAACTTATTGACTAGTACAGGGTGGCCCAAAATTACCGAAAAGGTTTGAGTTCATAAAGCCATTGTATCCCTCGCAGTGTGAGCTGTTGGTTCATCCTGTTGGAACAATAACTGCGGAAAGTTTTCCAGGGCTGCCCTTAAAAAATTTTCCAACACCAGTGATGGAAACCGTGTTCATTTACAAAAAAATATGGGCCAATTATCCTTTCCGATGAAACACCGCACCAAACGGTACAATTAAGCGGTTGTAATTCTCGCTGTTGAACTACTTTTAGATTTTCCGTAGCCCTATTTACCTATTAACGCACCCATTCAATTGAAAATTACCTTCGCCGCTCGTAATTAAATTGTGCATAATATCAAGATTTTCTTCTGAAATAAAGTTCAACAATTTTGGCACGTTGTTCAATTGTGTAGTGTTCCATTTTAAATTCCCCCAAGTCTTCTTTACAAAATACTGAAAACAATAACAAAAAATTATAATAAGTAAGTTACAAGGAATTCAAACACCTTCGCTGCTTTTGGGCCACCCTATATCAGCCAACCATTTTGAGAAAGCATTTAGTAATTTAATATCTGGTAACAGAGACACAGATACTGATTTGTTACGCAAAAACGCCACATCTTTTTTATCTTGGACTCAGCACTCAGGAGATGACAATACACATGCGATGCATTGAGTGGTTCTTGCAACATATTTTTAGAAAGCTTGAGTACATTTCAATAATTGTATAGCGAACATTTAAAATTTTATATATTGCAGTAATTTATATACCGTGGGCGTATACGTTATATGCAACTGTATTTTTAAATTCAACGTAACTTATACGCTCTGATATGTTACAATAAAAATATTTCCGCAAAGTTTGCCTTTTCTTAGAATTGGATTTATGTGTTTAATAACTTCCCTGTCTAATGAGTCACGAGAGCGTATTTGAACTCTATGGAACTTAGAGTGTCTTTTATTTTAAAAACGCGGCTTTATATATTTGGAAAGATACGTGCACGTAAAGGAAGAAAACTACTGCTGTATTTATAAATTTTTTTTTTTCATTTATAAAAGGTCTATTACACAATCCATATAAATTTCGATCAAATTAATCTATAAATCCGAAAATTTTTTAAAAATACGGCAGCTAACTTTTAAGGGAATTTAAAGAAATTTCGGAATTTTTTCCTTGAATGTTGCTTTTTGTAGTAAAAATCAAATACGGAAGATAATGTCTAAAAGTTTTACAAATTTTACTCTCTTTTTAACATTCACCGAGAACTGATAACCGAAGAACATTTTACATAAACTTAAATATACCAGCTTTCCGATCGAGGGAAATGAAAATATCAACGGGACAAAAATGCATTTGGTAGTTACGAAAGGGGTTCTTTATATTGTACAATACATATATATATATAGGTTATGTTAGGTTTGGCCAGAGCTTAGGACCATTGTTATACCACAAGCCGTGATAAGTCTTTCGGCACACGAAACTTCCCCTATTCCAAGCTAAACGCTATTACGGAATTCTCACCCGGGAGAGTTCAGTCAATGATGACATGAAATATGAGGCAAAGCAAGAACTTCTGCCGTTTCATGGTAAAACCTGGCCACTGGCACATGAGGTGAGCAACCGTCTCCTCGTCCTCCACAGCCCCACAGCTCCTGCAAAAATTCTGAAAGTGAACGCCAAGTCTAATGGCTTGCCTTGCAATGAGACCATGACACGGGAGAATCGCGACAGTGCGATTGATGACCATATGAAGGAAACAAGACACTTGTCCTCTTCTTATCCAAGTTGGTCCAGCATCATGTTTCCATGATAGCCAGTTTAACCGAGGCAATCGAAGTAGCTATGCTCGTCAATAGTTTGAAAATTTTGAGCCCCGTGCCCACGTTGAACAAGCCATCAGCAACGCAATTACCGACGATATACCTGTAAACTGGAATTCATATAAGATGGTCCGAGATTTGCCTGAAAAACCCCCGGCATTCATGGATGAGCACCGACGTCGAAGAGATGACCGCGAACGCCCTGATTGCAGCCTGACTGTCACAGATAATCCAAAGATTTTGAAGAAAAATTCGGCCATCAAACATTACACAATTTTCTGTATGACCATGACGTCTGCCTGAAATGCAGGCAGGCAGCCTAATGATAGGACCCCTAACATATATCAAATCTCACTCTGTCCAGCAACTCGGAGCCGTCGGTGTACACTTCAAGGGCATTGTTAGGAAGCGCCGGATCACCAGACCAGGAATCCTTTGTCGGAATCTCGAAGCTAAATATCCTATTATATATATATATACAAATACCCAGGAAAAAAAGACATGTAAAAGAAACAGTTAATGCATGGGTTGTATTGCAATTTAGCTGAAGAACGCATGATTTTTACACAGCCGTGTCATTGGACAGCACGTGTGTTCATATTTAAGAAAACAGCTGGTCTTTTAAATGAGTTCCGAGAACTGTAACAAATTTAAAAATTTTATTGATCATATTATGAATTAAACGGCAGAGTTGAATGTGTTTTCTATGACTTAAAAAGTGATAATCTTTTTAACATTTAAGATGTTATTAAAATTTTTTTTTAAACTCTTTTTTTGCTGGGTTTTAAATTTTTTAAAGGTTTCAAAAATAATAAAAAAAATTTTTTCTCTCCAACCTTCAGCATTTTGAAGTTCGTTTAAACTTGGTCTTTTGCGATTTTTAATTGTACCTCAAGTTCTATATATGCAGCCCTTCATAATTTCATAAATTAACCCGCCAATGGTGACGCAAATTTGACTTTGATTAATAGTGACGCCGGTCTCATGCACCGGGGTTTTCAACTGAAGATTTTTCGAAACGTGTTGCTAATAGTTCATGTTTTTTTTTATTTACGCACTTTGACAATAAAACGAAGATATTTAATCATTTTAAGCTCTTTTATTTCAATATTACAATTCATAAATGCATGTTTTAGCAAAACATTTTTTAAAATTAAGAAAAATATAAAAAAATCACATATTCATTAAGGAAAATAATGTTTCCATACACGGTGACTCACGGTCTCACACACCATGTTAGACAAAAAAATACAGAAGTTGTGCTCACTAAGCAGTTTCGTCATTAACTGATGGTGGGGGATGTGCAATGCTGCAGCTACTCGAAATCGCAACAAAAAACAATAACGGAGAATAAAGTTATACGAATTTTTTAACACAACCGATCTCACAGACCAGTACGTCACCATTGGCGGGTTAACTTCAAATTATAAATAAATATAACATTTGTATGCAAACAATTTTTCACCTACGTTATTAACAACTCCTCAAACATCTTTATTCTACTGTTGTCTGTTTTATGTTGACGAAAAATTGTAAACGAATTATTTCCAAATAAAAAGAAATTGTTTTGTTTCAATTTGTATTTTTTTTATATATTTAAGTATTTTTTTCAGCTTAAAAATTAGTTTTTACACAATTAGAATTTCGTTGAAGTTTTCATATTCGTTACAATAATTACGCTCTCATAGAAACTTGCTCATCTTAAGATTAAAAGTTTAGGATATTTCAAATAAAATAAAAAATGATAAATAAATTATACAATTGATAAACTTAACACAATATTTAAAAAGTTGTGAAATAAATAATTTTGTTAAAATTACTAGCAAAGTAAAAGCCAATTTTTTTTTTGATTTAATTATATTTAAATAATTTAAAGATATATAAAAAATTACACTATGCAACAAATGGAAAAAAAAATTCTGAAAAAATGCTATAAAGTGTAACAAATTCCTGACATATTATACATACATTCAAACACACGTATTGGTTTTCTTATAATATTTTTTCATATGAACTCTTGTTGCCAATTTCGACAATGACAGAAAAAAAGTCGTTGTTTGGTGAAAACTATGTACTTTCACTTTATCGGGAATAAAATGGGTATTTACTCAACGATTTTTAACAATTATAATTTAGTTTATTTCTATTATATGCAGCTTTATGAAAAAGTAATAAGAGTGGTAATTATTTGTGGATTTCTATTTTTTGTGAATTTTTTGAAAACAAAAATTTCATAGTTTCTTAAATAAAAAAAATTTTATTTTTCTCTTGTTCCTCAATAATTTAAAAAAGAAAAAAAAAGGCTTTACAATACCTCAAATCTGGCATGATTTATAAATTTTTCATATATTGCGTAGCAAAATGGAAGACAACATTTCAAAGTTATGATAAGATGTGTGAAGCAACCTGTTCAAAAATCTCTTATTTAAAAAAAAAAATTACTAAAAAAAATTTACCAATATATATTACCAAAATATGAGGTACTAATGACTTTTGCAGTTGTAGTGTTTTCACACTGACTGGCTTTAAAGTAAAAGTTTGTTTTACCTTAAAATTAACTATTAAAACCTGGTTTTCCCACATAAAAAAACATTTTCTTAAAACCATGTTAAATTGATTTTATGTTGATTTAATGAAATACAACCTTGATTTTTCATGTACTAAAGGCAGTGCTACCAAGTTTAAAAATTGAAAACTGCTGGTAATTTAAATGGCGCTCAATGAAATAAAAAAAAATAAAGTAAAATTAAGTAAATAAAGGCACTACAATATTTTAAAATAATGTGCGCAGCAACAACAACAACAAAAAAGTGCAAAGAAAAAGAAGCTATTGGATAGAGTATAATGAAAATGCTTTCATCGAGTTGTGGGAGGAGAAAATAAAAGAAATTTTATTATATAAACTGTGCACTTAAAATCTGATTTAATTAAAGTAATAATGAGAACGCGAAATCAGCTGTTTGTGGTTTTAACTTTTGGTGTGAAAACACAATTAGGCGACCATAGCGCATCAAAAAACTATGGTGGTTATCCAAAGGTTCTTGTTTCTTGTTGCATAGTGTTATTTAAGGGATTCTTTTTGGAATGTTCTTAATAAACTTGGTCTTGCAGCATTATAATTGGATAAATTGTTAAAGCTTTGAGCAACCTGGTGTATCAAACGATCATTCCAAACACGCCCTGATATAAATTTATTATTAAGAAAAGAAAGAATTGAGGGGCTTATTCGTGCTTAGTGAACATTTTTAAATGACTTACAAAGCAAAATTTCATTTTATAAAATTCTCTTAGTATATATTTTAAACGTTTGTGGTTTGGTCTTGCGAATAAGGCCGCAGTAATTACAAAGTTGTGATGTGCATTAAAAAAAAAATTTTAAATTAACAAATATTTTTTTTTCAAAGACCGAACACTATCAATTTTTCATTAAATTTATTGCATGCGACATTTTTATTTGCTAACGTGATGGTTACACGATCCAGTTTTGACTTTCAAATTGTAATCCACTCACACTTTTTTACTAACAAATTCGTAGTTTCAAAAATTTATGCGAATTTGCTTTAAAATTTTCTTTCCAATTGTGTGTTTTAAAGCTGACTGCTGTTCCTTAGAACAGTTTTGTTGTTGGTTTCTTGACGTTGCGTTTCAAGAAATAAAATTGTCCTTCAATTGATTAAAATTTGCGCGTAGGCTACGTCACAGCCGTCAATTTAAATGATTTTCGACAAACAGTAATTGTTAACAATTTTAAAGGAAAATTTTATCATGTAACCTGAACGTAATAGAAAACGCATTGAAATGCTTTCAGCACCCAACAGCAAAGCAAATAAAAAAGTAACATGCCACTAATTTATTTTACAAAATGTTTAATATAAATCCAGTCTGAATTTAAGTAAATTTAAGGCCTCTACTTATAAGAAAAATACAAAAAAAAAACATTTCAATAATTTATTATTATTATTTCTAACAAGTTTTATTTTTTTTTTTTAATTTATTTTGCTTTAGGGATTATCACAATGAAATCATCACTTATCTAGTTTTTAATCTTTTATTATGATTTTGTTAAACATAAAATATTATTATTATTATTATTATTTATAAATCGTATAAAAATAGTGCTTTTCTAGCTGTTAAATGGCTGTTGTTGTACTTAAAATTTAAATTTCAATCGATAAAATTAAAGTTCAACTAATTCGCTCGTCAGAACACGTTTTGCTGTCTTGTTTTGTTTTTGTTATTTTTCTTTACTGTCCATATTATTAGAAGGTCAATTGTTTCTTAATAAAAATAATAATAATTTATCACAAATAAGTTACGTCCATATAATCGTTAAATTTTACAATAAAAATTAAAAATATTTTCAAAGCGAAAACAAAGAAACGTTTTATAAAAACATAATTTCGTTTTAAACTTTTTCTAATCTAAACCAGGAGTTTTTCGTTTTTGTTTTGTTTGTCAGTAGATCATTATTACCAGTGATCGATGTCTCTTACTCGGTTAATAGGAGGATTTCTGAAAAAACAATATAAAAAAACTTTAAATATTTAAGCCATTTTGTGAACAAATTTAAATTATTGTTTCATAAATAAATAAGATTTCACAACACTTCTTCTATATACAATCTTTAGGTAACGTGAAAGGAAAATCATTGAAAAAGTTTATAATAAAACTATATACAGTGGGACCTCGATTATTCGTGCAAATAACAGTGATTACATCTATTATTCAGGATTAAAAAGATTATGTTTTTCTGTTGAATACTTTTGCACAATCACCAAAGAATGGGAACAAACGAAATAAGGGAATCCCTTATTTAGGCAGATACACATATTCTATTTTGAAATTGCACCACGAGCACTTACGAAAAACAATTTCTTAATGCCATTACCAATAATTCATTGCAGTAAGTAATTATTTTGAAAGGCATTAGTTAAACATTACCGGTAATGACTCAATAACGCTTATATCATATACCTTTGTTTGACATGTATACTCAAAAAACAACAACAAAAAGCAATATTATTTTTGCAAAAGTTTTAATTGTAATAATATTTAAAAATAAATAACTAATATTTTTGACATAATCATATTACAGTGAACTCGCGATAATATGACCTAATGAAGACAAACCCAGTTCACTTTTGCGAGATTGTTCTTATTTGGGAATGGCAACTATTTTACCTTTAAAAACGTTTTTTCCATAAAAAAAAAATAAGTTTCTTATGTTAATTTTTTTATTTATTGTTTATTGCATTAACAAAACAGCAATTCAAAATTCTGTGATTCACCTTTTGGTGAATGAATGAAACTTTTATGGACAGTTGAAGATAAGTTAAAAACAAATTGCTAAGGAAATTCCCAAATTATTATGCAGTTGAATCGGAATTAAGTTCGATTTCAAAACTGTCTAGATAAAATCCGTTAAAAAAAACTACCAAAATAAGCTGTTCATATTTTAGAGGTTCGCACAATTTCATATTTTAGAGTAGTTGATGGAAGGAAAAGAGTGTTCATATTTTGGGGTGTTCATATTTTGTGATATTCATATTATCGCGAGTGCACTGTATTTCACAAAACCTTTTTAAGCGACTTAAAAAAATGAACAGGTCCTCAATTTGACTTTATTTGTTTTCATGTTATTCATTGCTATATCAAAACTTTTTATTGGGTGGGCCGATTTTAATCATTATTTTCTCATAAGAAAACTCGTACCAACAGTGTTTTGCAATGAAACACTAAAAACTGCAAAATAAAAATTTTCTAAATAAAAATTTAGCAGACTTCAACAAAATTAAGTTGGTTTTAATTTTTGCAACCATTCCAATTTTCATAACAATTTTTATTTGTATAAATTAAGTAATAAAATTAGCATTTGAAAAGAAAAGTTTGAACATACACCAGTTTGAGAAATCAGCACGAGCTCAGTGGCTTTAGAATACGCCATATTTAGTTCAGACCGGCTAAGCCATTCCTATTTCACGATTACAACTCTCAAACATTTTCAAAATATTTAATTCAATTAAGTCAGCAATAATAATTTAATTGATACCTACTATTAATTTTTTTGCAGTTTGAAATCTAATTAACTTTTTAATTAATAATAAAAAATTTTTCATTAAAATATTGTTTTATTTTTTTCTGTGTACGCATTATTATCATCATTTATTAATTAATAAAAAAAACGATACTCAAAAATATTACTCAATTGACTGAAAATATTTATTATCGAGAATGCAACCATTTAATCGAGGACTCTCTGTGTTTCTGCATAAAAATGTGTCGAATATTTTTTGAATAATTGGCAAAACGGAGGTTTCAGATCCCTTTCAGCTGAAAGTTGACAAACCACTGTTATTCGTTATTATATTATATATTATGTTAAACTATACCAAGTTTAGGCACCTGAATGAAAGAATGAATTAAATAAATTTAAAAAAAAAACTTACGGCAACATTCTCGACAAGGCATGTTTGTGTAACGGTGATATTTGTATGGCTGCCGAACCCATAGATGAACTAGAATCTTGTGACAAAGTCCTTTGCATATGCATGGGATGTGACTGTATCTGCTGAGCCCTGCGAAACGGATAACGCCAGGGGCTCTTGGGCACATCACTTTGAAATGCCTTGTTTTCAACACCGGCATTCATGTGCGGGTGTGAATGAACATGAGCAGACATATGAACTGGCATATTGCTACCCGTACTGCTACGGTGATGTTGTGTATGCGAGTTATCGCGAGCCTTGGACGAAAGACGCCGTAAAATGCGAGATCCCAAGCCAGGCGGATCTTCGAAACTACGGCTAGTGCGTTTACGATAACGTACATCACTTGATTCCTCTAATATAACATGACGATCATAGGGTGTGCCATAGTACACTTCTAGAACGGTGGAAAATGTATGTGGCCATACCAAATCAATAATGGATATTAAAACACCAGCTATGAAACATAAAATGCCTAAATGAGGATTTAAAAAAAAATTATAAATTAATATTAAAAAATAGCAGTCTTGTATTATTAAACTCAAAATTAATTAAGACTTTCATGCTACTACTCACCTGCCACTAGCAACAGCCAATAACACCAACCCAAATGAAATTCCAAACGACCACCCTCCATGTAAATTGTTAACGGCCGTTTCGGCAATTGACAATAGTAGCCCACATTCGTGCCAATCAACAGTGCACCAGTTAATGCCTTCATATATGCACCATACCGTGGCACAGCGATAAGCAACAAATTCATTAGCAGCCAAGAGGCCAACGAAGCCCACAGCATTATGCTGGCAAAATAGCCAGCAGCACGATATTGACCACCCCACGAAAATCCTTCACGGCCAAGACTAAAATACTCAGCTACTGTTAAAATGGGGAATGGCAAACCACGCTTCAATGCATCACGATAATTGCTGCTCATATCGGTGGCACCCTCCCAAGTAAAACGTTCGTTGTAATCGACGTCGGGTGGCGTCCAATTGCCAATGGGTATGGCTGAAATATAAAAAAGGAAAATGGAATTAAAATCGAAGAAAAAATACTGCTACGAAGTGAGTAATTTTACTTGATTTAAGCCTATAAAGATGTATTCAAGTTGCAATAACAAAACCAACAAATAAATTATACACTTCAGACATCTGAAAATGCTGTAGAGCATAAATGCTGAGTTTTTTTTTTTCTTTACTTCATCTTCTTCTTTCGTTAAAATTGTTTGCTTGTCCATTAAGAAGAAGCGAATTGCTTTTTGTTTCCTTTTTATTTAAATGAAATATTGGTTTCTCTGAACTCGTACACAGAAAAAAAAGTTTATTTTTTATTTCCAATTAAAATTTTTAATAAGAATAAAATATTTTTTTCAATTAAAAATTTAATTTAACTTTTAATTGAATTCAATTAAATTTTTATCTATTTTTTTTTTGTTATGAAATACACAAAAAGGCGGCTTATTTTTATTAAAATGCTTATCAGATAGTTGTATATAAAAAAAAAATTATATTAGAAATAAATAACGAAAAATAATACGGGTTCGTTGCCAGTTTCAGACTACACAGAAAAGTTATTGCTTGTTTTTTTATTAATTGAGACCATTAATTAATTTGTGTTTTTATATCAATTAAATATTTTATTTGATACAAAAAACATTTTAATCACTTAAAAACATCAATAATATAAATGCGATTTTTTGGAAACAGCTCGCTGAGAGCTAGAAACAGAATCGATTTTAATTCGCTCAATTAAAACAATTAATTAAGAGTTTTGCATCTTTTTAGTTCAGTAGTTAATAAATATAATTAAAAATATGTATTAAAAAAAAATACGATAACAACCTATTGAATTTTATTGCAATTAACATTTAATCAAATATAATTTCAAATAATTTAAGTATAAAAATTTAAATGGTTTTACTAATTTGTATACACAATTAAATTTTAAAGAATTTTTTAGTTGACATCGCAAATTTATTAATTAAAATTAATTTTAATTTTCTGTGAAAGTCATAAAAACGTTTTGCATTTTTCTGATGTGTATTAATGTGTTGTTGTGTCAGTTGTTGTCAGAAGGTTTCAGTGGTGAAGGCATAGTCACTGGTCACTGAACAGTATCGGCTGTAGCTCTAACCATTCTACATACACATCAGAACGCTCTCATTCGTCGGTACTGTATAGCGCCAGCGAAATAAAATAATTAATAAAAAGGCCACTAAAAACACAGCTCATAAATTTAATACATCTCCTTGACATCAGAGGCGCTGCAGCACTGCTATAAAAACAAACAAAAAAAAACCGCAAAAGTATAGTTGGTGAAGCTTCATTGCCTGTGATCTCTCCGCTAATTCCATTACAATGCATCGCATGTGTAGGGCTCATTCCCTGAGTACTAGTCCAAGATAAAAAAAATTATAAAAAAATTCTCAATAATCATTTGAATTGAACTCAAACCTAAAAAAAAGTAAAATTAATTTGAATAAAAAAATTTCCGACATCAATTAAAAAATTGTTTAAAATTTTACCAGTAAAGGAATTATAAATATCAATTAACTTTTTATAATTAAATTAATTGAAATAATAGGTGATTAAATGTTAATTGCAACAATTAAAACTTGAATAGGTTGTTATTGTACTCTTTAATTAATTTTTTAATTACATTTATTAACTACTGAAGTAAAAAAATTAAAAACTTTTAATTAATTTTTTAATTTAGCGAATTAAAATGGATTCTCTTTTTAAATCTAAGGGAGTTGCTTTCAAAATTATAGATGTTTTTTAAGTGATTAAAAATTTAATTGAATCAAATTCTCTATTTAATTGAAATAAAAATAAAATTAACTAAGGGTCTTAATTAATTAATAAAAAAAAAACAATACTATTTTCTGTGAATGTTTTTTTTTTAAATTTTTAAAATATTTAATGCAATATTTAATTATTATTACTAAAATTTTCATTGAAAATTAATTAATAAATAAATAATTGATTTTTTTGCCATAAAATACACAAAATTACTTTTTTTTTTAAATACTTGTCATATTATTTTATTTCATATCTGCGGCCCTCTTTATGCAAAGAGAAATTCATTTTAATTGAATTCTGTTCTACAATCTTTTGTTAATTTTCAAATTATTTAATTAAATTGTTAATTATTATTATTAAAATTTAATTGTAAAACAATTCAAATAAGTCAACAATAATAATTTAATCGATACTATTAATTTATTTATAGGTCAAAATATAATTTGTTTTTTTATTGATATTTTAAAATTTTTTGATATATATTTATTAAGCCTGAGGTCTTTTTTTTATCTTATTTTGTTTTTATTATTATTCGATATTTCGTTAACAGCTTGTTAACATCATCAGGAATAATAGGAAATTATAATTTTTTTTTTTTTTTTTTTTTTTTTTATAAATTAAATATCGAATAATAATAAAAACAAAATAAGATAAAAAAAAGACCTCAGGCTTAATAAATATATATCAAAAAATATAATAAAAAAGGTCAATTAATAATATAATTAAGATATTTTAAAATTTTAATTAAAAGTTTTTTATTTTTTTCTGTGTACTCGAAATATTACATTTCATTTCAATAAATAATCTTTAAAAAAAATTAAGTGATGAAGAATTTGTTTAAGAATTTCTGTGTAAAGTGGAAAAATGAATTAAGAATTTAATTTTTTTTTTTTATAAAATAATAAGATAATCTTTACCAAAAAAAAAAAAGAAAAGAAATAAATAAAAAAATAATAACTAAGCTGCTTTAAGCACATTTGAACAGTATAAAAATATTTCTGCCTTGTCTGTCTACTATCCAACACCAACGAACCCACTATAACTTTTAGTTTTATTTCGCAACACAACTATAACAACAATTTATTAAATTCCTTAGCGTACATGTGTTTCTTATATTCACATTATTTCATAAATCTACATTTTGTTTTGTTCAATTAGTTTAACAAATAGATTTCAATTAACCTTATGTCACATACAAACGGGGTATAAGCACAGGCATAACCATAATCATGAACACACAAACACACACACACACACCCATCAAGCACATACAATGCTTCAACACACCGCATACAACTTGCAATTTACTTGTTCGAACCAATTGTTAAATAACAACAATGAATAAAGTCAGCGATAAAGATCCAAAAATCCGCCATGCAACAAGAAACAAGAACAAATGACTTCTAACCACTGCTATTGAAATGACTACAACAAAGAAAACCAACAACAACAACAACAAGAACAAGAGCGTTACTAAATTAAAACTACGAATATGGAAAATTTAAATCATGCGTAAATCAAGTATCATTTTGGTAATTTCCGTAAGACAATGTAAAAAATCTGAAGACATTTAGCTAAACGGCCAGACTCAACTCAGTGGCCAACCGGTCAACCGAAAGACTATTTTAACACGTTTATGAATGAGACAATTACAACAAAAAAAGGCGACCAACAACAGCAGTAACAGCAAATGTTACAGTAACCGTAGAAACATTGAAAATGTGGTGGCAATTACTCGTATAGCAATAAGAGGGTTGCAATAATAAAAGAACGACAACATCTGACCATTTCATTTAATGTTTTATACCCGTTCATGCATGTGAAAGAAAATTGAAATGAATAGTGTCGAGTACAGGTAACAATTGCATTGTGTATGTTTCATTGTTGAAATTTAATTGAAGTTAAATTTTTTGTAGTGTGATTCAGCAGCCACTGCAAAGCTTACAATCGCACATTGTGGCGTCTTATCCATTTTATTTCTAATTTGAATTCATCAACGTTCTATATTGCCCAAATGCTGGCAAAGAAGTGAACAGTAAGCATAGTAGACACATTAGAAAAATGTTTGCTCTGATGGTGAATTGACTGCACGAGCTTCTAGTTGTAGATCCAACGTGCTAAATATTCAACCAATAGCGCACAAAATTGCAAAAATTACTCTTGATCGCAAACCGAAAATATTCCAAAACTTCGGCACAAATAACGGGTTCTCAATTTTTCAGTTTCAAAAGTAAAGTGAAATGAAGCATGATTTCTTTGAAACTTTTTGAAACGTTCTGGAAACTTCTCCCAGCAATAAAACCAAAATCGGTTGAGTGGTGTCGCTCGTGGCACTGTCTACTTCATAATCTTCAATTGTGCTCCAAAATAAGTCAGTTATCATACGGCGTTATGAAATGACGATAGCGATTGCGCCATACTTTCACTAACAGAAGCGATATTTTCGGCAGTGTGCACTTTGAAAAGATGCACAGGCGTGACCACATCTGTAACGCTTAAAGGCTCTTCAAATGTTTCTATTATCTTGCAAGTTTTTTGTACAGTACAGTGTCTATGACGACCATAATCACCGTGTAATACTCGAAAAGCAGCCACGTTTGAACCACCACATTTGTATAGGAAGGCTGTTAACGCTTCATATCCGTCAATGGTAAATCTTCCACTAAATAAATGGCGCGGATTTAACGTTCAAAAAATTTGTTTCTGCGGAAGCTCCCTTTAGTGAGTTTCGTTGAAAATAGTAAAATGAGTTTTATTAATTTTATAAAAAAAAAAACTTAGTTTTATATCTTGTTCAGAGGCCTATAACACGAAATCATAGGGTGACTGCAAAATGTAGTTTTAAAGTTTTCATTTTTCTTCTTTTACAATTTTTTTGGGTTCTTTTTGAAACTCGATTTAAGCGAAAGCTTTAACTCTTCTTTGAAATTCATAGATTATTAATCCTTTCACCGTTAAGCACCAGAATTTTATGATAAGTATCTTAAGCAGTGCTGAATATTCACACTTGGATACTTTAGGAGCTACAAAATATGTCAATCACTAAAATTGACTTGAATTTTTTACCAGTGATATTTTAAATAATTAATACTTTTAAGTCTCTGCTTCAGTAATTCAATGACATTGTTTTTACTACTGCACCTTATTGATTTACAAAGAGCAAAAATAATCTAAAAACAACATCTTTGGGCCAGCCAGTGGGAAACAAATAATAAAAGAAAGACAACATGGCAACTACCACAAGCACTTACGGTTCTACTTCCAAACGCCATTATTAACCTCTTAACCGAAGTACGAGCAATTGAGGCTGTCGTTATGGCAAATCTTTTATATTGAAACATTTCAGTCGTTATACTTGTACTAGGATTGTTAAGCTGGAAAAAATTTATTTAAAAAAAAAAAAACAAACCACAATTCAAAAACCAGTCAAAGAAACCTAAAACACTGGAAAATTTCCAGCAGATTCTTAAAGCAGATGAAGTTCTAAAAATTATTAAAAGCACAAAAGGAACGGGATCTGCTTGCGACACAAACAAAATTTAAAGGAAGACAAAGAAAATATTTCTTTTTTTTTTAAAAAATAAATTTTTATCGTTAACGAAAACAACTAAAGGGTGGGCCTAAAGTCACCATGGGATATTTTGTGCGAGTATAAAATTAATAAATTGGAAAGTAAGAAACATAATGTCATTTGAATTTTTTTTTTTTTTTGTCTTTGACCAGCACTCAGGAGATGACTCCTACAAATGCGATGCATTGTGCTGGAACTAGAGGAAAGGGATAGTAGGAGATATGAAAGCAGATGAAGCTGCACTATCTTACAACACTGCTTTTTATTGCACGTTATTTGTTTTTATAGTAGTGTTGTAGCGTCTCTGATGTCAAGGAGACGTATTAAATTTTCGCAATTATGAGCTCGTTTTAAATCATTTTCCATAACATCTTTCAAAAATTGTTGCTCGAATTTCTGCAACAATGGTGGCCTTGAGTGGAAGCATTGTTTGGGGCCTGTTCATATATACTCGCTCCATCAAATAGGGTGAAGTGAGGAAGGGTTGTACTGCGTCTCGGTAATATCTGCACCCGGAGACCCATAGGGTCCATTGTGAATTCCCTCGAGGAAAGAAAAAGAAGTAGAGAGTAGTAAAGACAAAGAAAGAACAGAAAACAGAAGAAAATAAGCGAAGAGGAAATAAGATCCCGCCATAGTCAACCTATAGCCGCTTATAGCCAGCCTATTCCTGCAATTAAGGCCCTGATATTGCCGATATTACGCCCCGCGATATCCCCAATCCCATCAGGAATCTGCTGCCCAGCCATCTCAGCCTGCCTCATTGCAAACCGGGCCAGTGACAGAAGATGTGTTCCATTGTCTCCTCCTGTTCCTCGCATAGCCTGCAAAGATCGTAGGCCCCCCTTGTCCATCTGCTGATCATAACGCTGATAGAGCAGTGCCCAATTACAGCTATTATCAGAACCCTTAAGTCCCTTCTCGTCATTCACAGTAACCGTGTGGTCATTGCAATATTCAAACCAGGCCATACGGCCATCGATACCCTGCAATTGTCCACATTCTTCCAAGAATGAGCCTTCAAATAACCACTAAGAAAATAGTCGGGTGCTGACAAATCTTGCGAATGCGCTGGGCATTTCTGTAAATTAATAGTTGTTCAAAAATTGTTGATTGCAAAATTGGTTTTTTTTTTTTTAAATTGGACATGAAGTTATGCAGGCGTTGCACATACAATCGTCCGTATTGTGTAGCATCATCGGCATAGTAAAAAAATTTAAAAAATGGCTACCAAATACAGCTTCAAAATCGAATGTGTCTCTTGGACATCGCAAGCGCTGCAACACTAATATAAACAAAAAACGTTGTAAGATAGTGAAGCTCTCCTCTCTCTGTCACTTCATTATCTGTACTCTCTACCATTACCACTGTCCTAGAAAGTAACACCAAGTAGTAGGCAATCATTGCCTGAGTGTTACTTGTATTTAAAAATAAAAATAAAAATTAAAATTATGTTGTCATTTGCCTTTTGTAACCTGAAGTGGGCTGCAAGCGCCTATTTGAAATTTAGTTTGTGTTTTGAAAGAAAACTTTAAGTTTAATAATTTGAAAATTACTTCAAATCGCGTTTCTCGTTAATTAAATATTTAAATTTCTTAACGTTAACGTTTTTTTTTTTTTGCTTTTCTCTCAAAACAAGTTTTCCTTTGAAACCAACTTGTGCTGGTTCTCATTATCTAAACGGAAATTGTAATTTTAATGAGCGCAAAATAAATAACTCTGCCATTTCCTTTTTCATTTTAATAACACCTTCGCAAATACAAACCAAAATAGTTAAGTATTAGAAAAAGCAAAAAGAAGAAACCATTTTTATATATTTGTTTAAATAATAACTCGTATCAAGATCTTGTTGATTTTGCAATTTCCCTGCCGCCGCTAACAGCCATGATGTTGCATTCACCAAAATAAATTCACTGGCAAAATGTTACTTCCATTTCCATTTCTATTTTTTTGTTTTTTTTTCTAAATAACATTCGAAGAAAAAAACACCATCCGGAAGTATTTGAAGAAGAAAAAAAATTTAAAAAAAAAGTTACCAAAACCGCATACAAACACAAATGCATGCCATCGACATTCCAATTTACATTTCTAATAAATGCAAATTAAATATTATGCGCCAAGTTTTGTAAACTTGTTAAATGGGAAAAATCAATCGTCAAAACATTTTTCAAGTGCGAATAGTACAACAAATCAACGTCAACTAAACATAGGCAAACGCAACGAGCCAAGTTAGCTGGTTGTATATGGGCACGTAAATAGTATATGTATGCATCTATGTATGTGTATGTATTCCCTGTAAGATAGAAAGCAATATTTTAGCTCACAAGTGAGTGGATGGCAGTGAGTGTGGGGAAGTCTTAATAGTCGTTCACAACATTAAATGGAGGCCGGTATGGTTACGCCTTTTAGTGCCACTGTCACAGTCAATTGCTTTGCTTTTCATAGCTTTACCTTTTACACCTGCTTGCTTGACTGACTGAACGCTTGAATGAATGACTATTTTGGTGACGTTTACGCTGGCATCTATAGTTTAGATATCCGCTACATATACAGTTGTTTTGTTCGTCTGCCCGCCCGCCCGCCTGCTTGCTTGCTTGACTTTAAGGTTCAATTGCGGAGTCAAATATTTTTTTTTTGTCAAATAAATGCCGCAGCTTATTCAACGTTGATAACGAATATGCGGCTGATTAATCAAGTTGGCGTATGTATGTATGTTGGACTTGTAACATTTTGTCGTTTATCGAAAAAGTAACAAACAACATTATTATGAGAGCAGCCACTTAAAAGAGTAAATACTTAATTTCATGGTGTGTAAAACTGCATATTTCACTGTTAACCCTCGTCGACTTGAAGAATTTTACAACGCTAAATGACGGAGTAGGTACAGTTGTACATTCATACATTTATTACTACATACATATATGTATGTATATATTCTTCATTTCAAAATTATTGAAATTAGCTTTTATTTAAATATTTATAACAAATTATAGGTAAACGAAAAGCAAGAATTGTGTTTCAACTTAAATTTAAAAATTTTAAAGGTACACCCAAATATTAAAATTAACCTATAGCGAATATATTTACATTATTATTACCTGTGTGGATGCCGAAATGATTTTTAGATGAGTATCTAACACTCTGTTAAAAATATATGTCAATGTAATTTTGACAGGTTGTTGCTTAACAAACATCTATTCTACGCATCTTTGACGTCTTTGAAGGTTTGAAGGTACCTTTAGAGTATTTAAAGGGTGTAAAATATTTTAGTCTGCTAATGAAGGGAAAGGAATTGAGTTTTTGCTTTGAAATTTCAAAAATATAGCTACAATTAAAAGTTTTAAGATGTCAGAAAATTTCAAGTATGCGTTGTATATTAAAAGAAAGTTATAGCAATTTCAAAATGAAAAAGTTACAATTGTACCTTATCAGTTC
Organism: Dexiosoma caninum; assembly: GCA_963924685.1. Taxonomy (NCBI): domain Eukaryota; kingdom Metazoa; phylum Arthropoda; class Insecta; order Diptera; family Tachinidae; genus Dexiosoma; species Dexiosoma caninum. The sequence goes on from OZ004727.1 coordinate 15,190,456, forward strand.
GACGAGGGTTAAAAGCAAATTTTATCTCTCTTTCTTTTTGTTACATATTTTGATGTTTATTTCAATTTTTATAAGGCATTTTATTAAATCTACAAGAAACTATGCGGGATGTAAAAGGTGTTTCAGTAAAAATTCACTTTTTAAATTTCGTGTTATTTTGTTTTATAAAAGTGGGAACTCTGAAATTTGGCAGCTGTCACAATGTTTGTCAATAAGTTTGTATGCAAAGAATGCGAAGATATGTGAAAATTTCGTTGTTATTTTTTAATTTGGTTTTTTCGTGATTATATATTTATGTTAAAGAAAACTAATACAGAGCAACATTGTTCATCAGATATAGCCCTAGAATATTTGTGAATAAGGTTTTTCTCTAAAATAAATATTACTGAAGTTATGAACAATTAAGGCGAGTCATAGTGAGAAAAATAGCATTTTTAGCAAACTTTGTGAGCTCAAGGCACGTCCAATAATTATGCAAACGAACTAAAATTTTTTATATATTTTTTTTTTCTAATTTGGAACCAATCTAAGGGGTTTGCCAAGTGAAAATCCGAAAAAAAAAATTATCCATATAGCTTGCGGTCACACTACTGTCACATGTGTTTATTTCGATTAGTGAAAATGCATTATAAAACGTTATTACCAGAATTTAGAAAGTTATGCCGAATCGCTCTCAAACTTCGAAGAATTTTCTGTCGAGAAAGTGCAACTAATGGGTCAAACATTCGAAAAAACATTAAGAAACTCCTGTGCGTCAGCGTACTGGTCGGTCTCTTGAAAACATTGCGCTCTCGTTTACAGAGTGTCGCCGAAAGGCCAACATGGGAACGGCATTCGTTACAGGAACAGAATTCCTGTGTCCCAACTGGACGGCATATGGTTTCAGCAACACAGCATAAACCGCCACACCCCGCATGAAATAATCGATTTATTATTATTTTGAAATAAAGAATTAATTCCTTCAAGTATCTGTTTAAATTCTCTTTATTTTTTTATTATATTTTATTAAACACGAAAATCAGTACCAATAATCAAGTTTTGACTTTTTTATTTGTTTCTGTTTTGCAACTGCTTTTAGTTTGAAATTGTAAATTTGTACTCAGTTGGAAGCCAACACAAACACACGCACTTACATATTTAAGTATTTAAGTGGCGTGCCTGAATCAGTAATGGAGTATTTTTCTGTTGTTGTTGCTTTTGGTTTTTTTTTTGCTCCAATGCAGTTTAAATAGCAATTGCTTGTTATACATTAAATTAACGAATATTTCATTGAGGCTCTTATTTATGAAACGAGGGAAGTGAAAACGAATGCAGTTATTAGATGCTAAACTATGAATAGAATATGTGTGTGTGTGTGTGTGTGTCTGTATGTAGCTCCACAATGTAGGCTTAACAACACCAACAACAAATCAAGTGAATGTAACTGAAGTGCTTTCGTGAAAAGCGTTTTCTGCGATTCCAATATGACGACTGACAAGTTATTGAATGTGTAATTATTGCTTTGATTTTTGAAGTATAATTATTTCAATAACTGAATTTGTTCAGACGCATTAATACTTGATTTCGTTTTCCTTGTTTAGATTTATTTGTTTTAGTAATATTTATTTTGTTATTTTTTTCTCTCTATTTATTTATTATGTTTTTAATTTGATCGAGTGTAAGGTTGCAGCATTGACAATGAATATGAGTTTCTGTTTTTTTTTTTTTTCTTTTTTTGTAATTTCATGGCATTGCGTTTTGTAGGAATTACATAATGCGTGTTGGTGTGTATGTGTGTGTGTGTGTTTAAGAGTGGCTTTGTGCATGCGTAACTTTTGTTAAATTATATTTTCCGGTACAAGTTGAAGTGTAATAAAATTGTGCATTTAAGTGGCAGAAATTATTTTGTTTTTGTTTTTCCTTTATTGAATTTGTAATTGATGTATTTTAAGATACTTTTAAAAAAAAATTGATAAATTGTCTGATAATTTTAAAGTTTTTTTTTTTTTTAATTTTTTAGGAAATTATTATGCAATCAAAAATGAAAACAATTTACATCAGTTATTGAAATTTAAATGAATGCCATTCAATCCAATTGGGATTTGTAACGTTTTCGTAAATTTAATCGATTTTGATTTAATAATTTTACTGACCTATAAGTTTGATAAAACAAAATTTGTATCACACAGTCTGATTAAAAGAATTTTATTATTTTTTTATTTGAATTTCAAAAGTTTTTCCAAGGCTTCGTAAGGAATTTTAAGTATGTCTGTTAGGAGTGGCTTTTAACTCCAATTCAAAAAAACTTGTAACAAAACGGTCTTGCGTATCGGCATATGAAACCACAAAATAAAGCCACAAGTTACATTGGGAAAAATGTAAAGGGAGAAGCGTTGCTTTTAATTGTAAGAGTAAACAATTTTTGAATACTCTCGCCTTTTGCTACCGCGTTTCATAGTCCAAAGTGGATTTTTAAGATTATTTTGTAACTTATACAGAGTGTTTTTTAGCGTTACACAAATTTATATCATAATAACAAAAAAATAAATATATTTTTAATATCAATGAGACGGGCTTTATTAGATAGAAATGTTTATGACATTAAAGTTTAAATAAGATAGCAGCAGTTATTGAACACTAAAGCGATTTTGTTTCAATCACGACCACTACGTATATTTTGATAACGCAAGCAAATTTTCAGGGTACATACCAAGTTCGTACAAACACTTTCGACTTGGAGTACAGTACAGTTGAATCAAATTGCAATTTAGAATTATTTAGAATTACCATCACAAACCATGAAGATTCAATGTCATTTCAAGTTGAAATAACGTGAAATTTAAAATAAATGAAATTATTCGAATTTTCATTCAACATGAAATTGATTTAAAATTAAAACAACGATTAAGTTAAAACAATTCTGATTCACTGTGATATAATGATGTTCTCGACTAGAAGCTCTTTCAATACACATATTGGGAATAATTTGGGAATGTTTGTGGCAAACCTAAGACAAATCTGCTTGGGAGTTTATTTTTTTTTTATCTTTGACCAGGAGATGACCCCTACGAATACGGTGCATTGTGCTGGAACTAGAGGAAAGGGGTAGTAGGAAAAATTATAGAAGGTGAAGCTTCACTATCTTACAACACTGCATTTTGCACGTTCATTGTTTCTGTAGCAGTGTTGTAGCGTCTCAGATGTCAAGCAGACGTATTAAATTTTGAAGCTTCGTTTTAGTAGCCATTTTCTAGCAATTATTTTACTTGCTACACAATACCAACGAAGGAGGGCGTTCTGATGTGCCTGCGGATTGGAGACAGCTGAAGCGCTTACTGTTCAGTGGCCAGCGACTATGCTTTCGCCACTGAAACCTTCCGACAACAACTGACACAAAGACACACAAATGCGGAACAGAAAAATGCGAGATGTTTTTATGAGTCTAAAACTGGGGTTGAACCCAGGAAAATGTTTTGTTTTGTAGTCAACGTGCATACTACTTCGACCATCGCCACCAACGAAAAAGTTACTGCTCTATCATCAGTTTTTCCCAAGTGGGGCCCAATAAAGAAATTCTTCGTATATTTTAAGCCAAATAGAAAAAATGTAAAATTTAGTAAATAATTTTTATTATTTATATTTATGAAAAATTTATTTATTATCTTGGTTTTATTATAAATTTAGTTGAAAATGTTTTTCGATTTTCATAAATAAAACGAGATTTTTCAATGGGATTTTTCATGTAGAGATTTTACTCCGAAAAAACAGAGACGACTATCTGATTGCCACCTTAAAGGTATAACACGGTTGGGAATTATAACAGTATTGCTTCGTTCCCAACTTACTTTTTGCGTTACATCCCATGAAGCAGACCCAATTGGGCAACCGAATAGGGTACCCTTCAGGTGGAAATAAAAATTTCTAGTCTATAAATTATTTTAAAATTACAATTGTAGTTAAGTTGAACTAACGTGTATTATTCAGTATAGAATTTTTACTCTACTAGAAACATAAAAAACAACAAAGCTGGCAACCTTTGTTAATAGTCTGTAGACAGTAACGATTATTCTCGTTTGACGGGTTAAATAGATGATATTAATGACTTTACAACTACCTCCTTGTTGACACAAAGAGTACTGATGACTTGTGTAGTGGCATAAAAAAATACATATTATATTCAACTAGTGTTGGAGATGAATTGTTCTTTTTTCCCTTATTGTAATCCAAAATGGGTGGCGATGGTCGAAGTAGTCTGCACGTTGGGTACAAAACGAAAAATTTTCCTGGGTTAAATCCCAGTTTCAGACTGAAAAAACATCTGGCATTTTTTCTGATGTGCATTTGCGTGGCTTTGTGTCAGATGTTGTCGCAAGGTTTCAGTGGCGAAGGCATAGTCACTGGTCACTGAACAGTAACGGCTTCAGCTATATCCAATCCACAGGCACATCAGAACGCCCTCCTTCGTCGGTATTGTGTAGCAAGTAAAATAAGTACTACAAAAATTGGCTACAAAAAAAAAACGAAGCTTCAAAATTGAATACGTCTCCTTGACATCAGAGACGATACAACACTGCTATAAAAACAAATATCGTGCAAAAAGCAGTGTTGTAAGTTATTGAAGCTTCACCTCTTATTATTTCTCCTACTATCCCTTTCCTATAGTTCCAGCACAATGCATCGCATGTGTAGGGGTCATCTCCTGAGAGCTGGTCGAAGATGAAAAAAAAAATTTAATTTCTTCACAATATTGTGATAACACGACAGGAAATTTTCATTAATTTGTAACATGTAATATTCATAAGTAGACATTAAACCGAATTCTTTAAAAAGCTAAGAAATCTCACATGTTGAAATAAAAACTCTCAAAAACTCATTGAGAATTCTAAGTATACAAACTTTTTAAAGTAGTTACAAAATGATTTAAGTTTGATTTAAAATTTTTTTATTAAACATTTTTCTATGTTCATTTTACCTCATTCAATGTTAATTTTACATTAGTCGATCGATTTGTGCGAAAGTCTTGAATATTACTGTATTGATTTAGTATATTAAAATGTTACTGTAACGTAATGGAACTTTAGTTTTAATATAGAATGTGATTTTATGTATTTAACATTGCTCTACGATATTTTTATTACGAAAAATATTGAATCTATTTGTTTTAAGGTAATTTTGAAATTTTTTTCGTTTCAAATCAATGTGTATCAGTTTAAATTAAGTCATTAATTTTGCATAAATTTAACATGATTCTGATAATCAATATTTAGTCATGTTAATTTACATTAAAAGTTCTTTTTCTATATTACAAGAAACATTATCAATATTTGCCAGAAATGTAAGAAACCTCAGAAGAACTTTAACTTTGACTTGTGTGCTAGACCAACAGCAGCCTGTATTTATGACATCGTTGTTGAAAATTGGCTGAAGAGATTTTTCTAGTCATGCCTAAAAAACAAAAAAAATGGCACAAAAAGTGTAGAAAATTCGGCGTCACACATTTCAATACAGATACGCCTACAAGCAAAAATTACCCGGAAGGAAATGATTTCCTTGTCATACGTAAAACCACAACAACCATTTAGTTTTCCTTCACGACCATAAATCATTTAAAATATTTACATTTACTGTTAATGCCGAACACGTTTCCTTGTTGAAAACAGCAATCACATAATAAATTACGGTGGACACTTTTCAAAATTTTGATGACAGGCAGCAACCGCAATCACTTGCAACTACTGAACACAGCCAGTGTTAATAAAAAATGGTATTTGCTTACTTTACGTCGACCTGGCGTACGCTTTTAATCGTTTTTTTTTTTTTTTGTTGTTGTTATTATTACTTTTTATTACTGTTGTATCTATTTCTACGCACTTGTTAACAGTGTGACAACGAACGGCCTTCAGTTAAAGGCAAGGTTACCAATATTGTACTCATATATATACATATATATTTTATTTTTCTAGTTGTTGTTGTTGTTGTTGGCGATATTTCCACCGCTATTATCCATATTTATGTTGTACAATCAAGTGAATAACGCAGGCAGACAGTGAGATTTGTGCATTTTTATAGTGGTGGTCAACCGGCATTTTAAATTGATGTAGACGCGCCAGGTTTATATCGATATAAATGCAGGCATTCCACAGCCAACACGACTACTAGTTGCAACAGCGGCACTACTGCCACCAGTACTTTTATTCACCTGCCATAAACACACATTTTAATTCACTTGTTTTTTTTAGAGTTTTATTGAAAGACAGCCAAAAAAAACAATCGAAAAAAAAACTGTTTTATGCGTAAAGTGTTCAATGTGAATTTTTTTCGCATATTTCACAGATAAAAACAGCAACAGCAACCAGAGTCATTAAACTGTATACTCCCTGCAATAATTTGCAGTAAATATGCTGTGTTTCACAGTATGTCAAGTAAGTGTTTTCAAATACATTTACACCTGATCTAAATCTAGTAATTTTTTCTTATTTTGGACCAGTACTCTGGGGATCACCCCTGCACATGTGATACATTGTGCTGGAAGTAGAGGAAAGTTTCACTATCTTACAAATTTTTTGTTTATAGCAGTGTTGCAGCGCCTCTGATGTCCAGAAGACGTATTCTATTGGGAAGATTTGTTTTAGAAGCCATTTTTTAGTAGCCAGTGAAAAATATTAGAAGTCATTCCTTAGGAACTACTTTTGATCTACTTCTGAAATATCAATAACTGTATATTTTCGACTTCTCAGGAAGTTATTAAGAACAACATCCAGTAAATTAGTATGAAAATGATTTTATTCCACAAAATTCGTTTATGTTTATTTATTTATATATTTGTATAAACTTATGTACTTTATTATTTATTTATGAAGTAATAATTAATTAATAATTAATAATAATTAATTAATTAGTTAATTAATAATTTATGAAGTAATAAAAACTATTGCATTTCGAAAAAATAAATTAAATAAGATTAGTTCCAATGATATGATTAATGGCGAGGTTTTTTTTTCAATCAAAAAATGCATTTAATTTTTTGCATGATTTTGCCCTTTTCATTCAAAACAGTTGCACTTTATTGTTGAATGTTGGAGCCATTTTGAAGCACTTTAAAAGAGAACTAAAGTACAAGTATTTCTAATAAATGCACTTTTTGAGAAACGAAATCATTCTATAAGAAACATTAAAAAACTAGATTTACTTCACATCGGTAGCATTATTTCGAATTCAATGAATCGGCATCAAAAAAGAGAACTTCCGGCAATGACAACGCTATGTAAAAAGAAATAGAACTAATCCGATTTTGCACTACTTCCAGATCACAAGTTCAGGATCTTATTGACTTCTTTGGAAGCACTTTTTTCACTGGTTAGTTATTTTACTTCGCTGGTACTACACAATACCGACCAGTGTTCAAAGGAAATCCTCTACACATGCAATGTATTACAGCTAGAGAGAGAGAGAGAGAGAGAGAGAGTATAGTGTAGAGAATAGACAGTTGGTGAAAACGGTAAGAATTTAAAGCTTAATTCTTGCACAACTTTGCAGTTGCGTGTTATGTAATTTTTGACTCATTATTTTTAAGCTACTAGGAACCATTTTATTTATTGTTTTATTTCACCGATGTTTTATACCGAAATACCGACGCTTCTAGTTTATTTTGCAAAATTATAAAAAAAATTTCTTTTAAACTTATGCTTCATTACACAAGCAAAGTTTACTTTCAGAAACATTGTGTTCTTTTACGGTACAATACTGCAGTTTAATACAGCTTCACAAATAATGTGTGTCCCAGTAAGAATGCATTTTTGCATGGTATTGCTTTCCATGGTCTGCTGGTCTGAGCTGCTGAGTAGGCTGATTTTGTCAAATCTTCTGTCAAACTTTGCTGCGTAGTGCTTCGTAAAATTTAAAGTCGTTGACAGCGATGCCGAATTTATGTTTTAGCATTTGAGGCGACACTCTCGTTTGCAGCAGCAATTATTTTAAAAGACCGACCACATACTTTTTTTTTTTTTTTATCTGGGACCAGCACTCAGGAGATGACTCCTACACATGCGAAGCATTGTGCTGGAAGTATAGGAATGGGATAGTAGGAGAAACGACAGGAGGTGAAGTTTAATTAATTATTTTGCTGCTCTGCTTTTGCACGTTCTTTGTTTAGTAGCCATTTTTGATTATTATTTTACTTCGCCGGTGCTACACAATACCGACCAAAGAGGGCGTTCTGATGCGATTGTGGATTGCTATCAGCTGAAGCCGGATTGTTCAGTGACCAGTGACTATGCCTTCGCCACTGAAACCTTCCGACAACAACTGACAAACAAATACACACTAATGCACATCAGAAAAATGCGAGATGCTTATTTTTATTTTAAAATTTTAGTCTGAAACTGAGGTTGAACCCACGTCTGTTTTTGGTTTAGTAGTCAACGTGCAGACTACCATCCATCGTGCCATCGCCACCCACTATATTAACAAATGTCCAAAGCTTTGTTCTTTCTTTCCCAAAAGCTCAACAAGCTCTGTTTTTAGTACAGGTTAGAACGGTATTTAGTTTTATAACTTTTCACTGTCTTTCCTTATTCAAATTTTTGGTTTATCAGCCCTCCAGCGGATGTCATTTAAAAACCACTTGATACTTATAGTGATGGTTGCCTCATCATTTTCGCCGTACACATGCGTTTTGGAATATTTAGAATTAGTGATAATTATTTTCATGTTACAATATTAAAATATATTTCTACATCAAAAGTTTTCAGTTTTTAGCTGGCTACAATGTAGCTGCCGTCTTCAATTTAATTAAGTAGCAGGCTGACTACACGGTGAAGAATGCAGCCAACACAACGTTATTTGTCGTGTAGTCTTGTAGCCGTGTATGTGTTTTATGCTTGTAGCGCAAATGAAATCAGGGAATTAATATGTTAATAATGAAAACAAAAATTAAGAAATACCAAGAACAATTGTAAGTTATACATAGATTGTAAATTTAGAGCTCCATTAGGAGAGAAAAATGACGGAAAAAAAAATTTCTCGCATTCTATTAATAAAAAATAATAAAAATATAATTATTCTTTCAATTATTCAACGTTATTTAAGTTTGGGAGTTCTTGTATAAAAATGTAAAATTATTTAGCCTTTTTCAAGAATTTAGTTAAAGATCTAATGAAGATTTTGATATTAGTACCAAATGAAATGCTGGATAGAGACTATAGCTAAACCCTATAACAAACATAGATAAACAATAATAAATATATAAAGCTAATAGTTTACATCTACTGACAATTACACACACAGTGGAGAAAGCACGAAGAGCGCTGAAAATGAAGGTGTAGCAGCCTTCGAAAACAGCATGTTGCTCCATTTTTATTGTTTCAAATGCATACATATGTATGCGAAAACTTCAGTTAATGTACATAATTATTTTTCCATAGGTTGATACTGAAAATTGATGCCTTTCCAGGCAATGAGAATTACATACAATACTATATACCGTTCTGCTAGTGCCTGTCAGTGTAATTTACAATTTTGGCTTTGATTTAGTTTGCTTTTTAGTAACTATCACATAATAGTTTGACTGCCTGTACGTTATCGAGCACTAGCCTATTAAAAATTTAAAAATTTTAACTAACGCATAAACAAGGTTTCGAAATAAAGCGCTATATATGTAGATGTGTATGTATTAGCAATTAACATTCTTGTCATATTTTTAAACACATTTGGTTATTGTCATTGTTGGGGAAACTTTTTCTACAAACTGTATGCCTGTATAAGCAACAATTTTTAAAAATGTACTAGTAATTAAGTTTGTATGTAGTTGCAGTGGTTTTGCGTCATTACTCAAACATAAATAACTTATTTATGCACTTAAAATTTTATATACTAACGAAGGCAGGTATGGAAATGTATAACATACATACATACATATGTGTATCACGAGCGCCCTCTAGATCGTGGGGTGACTATAAAGGGAAATACCAACTTATTTCGAACTGAAAAACGCGGGATTATCAGAACGCTTTATCTTCAAAGCCTACACATAGAACATAGTAATTTGGAATAATATTCTGAACAGTTAAATCAGTGCCATAAAAAAATTCTCAGCAGAAAATTTCTAATGCCCGTTCTTGGTAGCCATTATCGTTTTACTCGGACTAAAGTTATTTGACTATCATAATCCCCATCCAAGTTTTAAAAATTCTGCTTTGAAGTTGCATTAGTGTTCACATTATCATTATCTAGTTTTGCAATTTGTATATTTTTTTAAGCTGAATAGTAAGCATTGCCAAGCAAAATTGCACTGCAGTGCACATGAAACCGCCTCTGTGAAATAACTCCCTGGTGAAATATGTTCCAGTGCAGTTACTCGCAATGAAATAAATCCCAAAATTAATTAAGCTAGTTCCACACTGAAGAAATCAAGTAAAATGAAATAGTACCCAAACCGAAAATGAAATGGGAGAAAATCTTATAAATTAAATTTTTTGGGGGTTATTTAATTATGAAATGGCTTCGAAAGCAATTAATGAAATAGCTCCCAAAATCTGAGTGCGTAACAGAAATGAAATATGAAGTTTATTCATCGAAACACCAGCTTCGCTAACAAAAGCTTTTCTGTATAGACGGCCTTCGGGCGGGCTCAATAATTTTCTCCTCTATGGTACAACGAGCACCGGCTTCGCTAAATAACTCTTTTCTGGGAAAGATTTTCTCCTCTATGCTCCAATGTACTCGTATAATGAACAACGGCAAAAAAAATTTCATGATTCCCAAAATAATTAAATAAATCGCAATCATGATGAAATAACTCCCACGTTTGTGTCAGCATTTTTTTTTTTTCCCTGGGAGTTATTAAACGCTGCCCAATGAAACCGTGTACCCCTCCCCAATCTTCTCACCACTCTCGAAAACAAAATCAGGAATTGCTCCACAGAAATTGCAAGTGGGGACGTGAACATGAATTAAGCCACAGAAAATGTTTTTTTTTTTGTTCCAAATTCAAAAATGTTCTGTGAATGATTGTTTATTCTAGTCTGCATTTTAAAAACATTCTTTTTCGACTAATAAATTTTAAAAATTTCCTCAATGAAACTTGAAATTTTTCGCGTCTTACGAACTGTAGGGTACGATCGAAATGTGCATTTCTGCGTAATATTTATGCATATTTGTGCGAATACGTGTATTTCGCATTGCGGACGTAAATAGTTTTTAGATTGTTGTTTTTTTTTTTATGGTATTTATATATTTATTTATTTATTTCCACTTAAACGTATTTTTTACACTACATTTTGCTTCATGAAAGCAGTTATGGCGGTGTTTTTGTTTTCCTCTATTCACATTGATAAATTGGCAAGTTCAACCGCTATTTTTGTTATTTAGTTTTTTTGTTAATGATTCATACAATTTAAATTTGTTTATCATTTTATTGTCTATTTTTTGTTTTTTTGGTTTTTTTTTAAGACTAATCAATCCTTCCTCTTACGTAAAGGAAAAGAAAACGCAAGTTATACGGCGCAGATATTTGCAAATTATACTGACGTGATATAAAAGAAAACTTTATACAGGAATTGAACTCACTGCGTACATATTAATCGAATATCACCCTATTAAGGTATCTACTGGCATGAAATGCAATTAAAACATATTCAAATAAGGATATAATTAAAATGAACGAAATGTTTCATGGAAAAAAACTTACTGCCTGTTCATAGAAGCCGAGTAGAAATAATAGTTCGGCCTTTTATATTGAAAGGGAAAAGAATATGAGTTTTTAATTGTTGTTTTCAATATAGATGGCCGAAGGAGTATTTGAACTCGTCTTCTATAAACAAGCAGTTATAGAATGCCTTAAGATAGATTCCATTTTAGAAACAACAAAAATTTATTTAAACTTTTTCAAATACAATGCCCCAACCTGAAGTCATATTTTTGTAAGAAAATACTCGTATGTTCATGGTGTCTTTCCAAACACAGATCTATCGATGTTGTGAACTTTCGGTTTCGGCTGGATAGTTTGGGAGAGTTATTGATAGTATATTCCCTTATGGAAAAGAAACGAGGTAAAAACAATAAAAGAGGCAACAGTGCCTCACTAAAAACTAGGGCTCTAACATTTTCGCTAGTGGGCGATGAAGCCTCCAACATCACCGCAGTAGAGGAAGATAGACTCCTCACCGCTCCTCTTCATGTCTCAGGAACTGAGGTCGAAAAGGTTTGACTCAGTAGAGCCGAGTGCGTAAGCGACAACCTGTGGGACAACAGACAGACCCCAAATAGTGCTTAGAATCATTAGAACGGAGTGTCTAATATGATGGGCTTTGCATAATAGATCTTCATGGTCGTCGTGCTTACTGGCCCCTAAGATAATAATAATAAGATTCCAAATTTTTTGAGAAATAAAGCACCAGGAAATAAAAGACCTCAAAACACTAAAGTTCGAGCTATTTTCCAATATAACAGAAAAACTTTGATTAATATTTTTCATAATTTGAATCTTTTTTCATATAGAAAATAATTATTTTGACCACAATAAAATTTTGTGTAGTTAAATATATATCGCAGTGCTTAAAATATTTCCAAATGCATATTTTCAATAAAAGAAAATAAATTAATGAAATACCACCCCAAAATAATGAAAAACTATGCCAAAACTTAAGTGAAATATGGCCCCAAATTTGGGTACTTATTTCATTCACAGACCAAAATAAAAATAAATTTTAATTAAAAATATTTTAATATCAACTACAAAATTAATTCGATTTTGATTTTTTTGATTTTGCGTGTCCGTTATAAACTGCGTTTCATTGGTCTGTTACGTACATGTGACATTAACTTGTAACAGTTCACAACAATATACTGATGGCAATTTATATGCTGATTTATATTTCTGTTCACTTCTAATTGTATTTAATTTAATTAAAAATTAAGTTTTTTTTTAGGGCAATATGCATAATTAAATAGATTTTCCGAGCCACAAAGAGAATTCACTTGCAAAACAGCTGATGTCATAGTGTTTTCACACTGACTGGTTTTAAAGCAAAAATTGGTTTTCCGTTGAAACCAACTATTAAAACCGCCCGTTACCGTATAAAAATATTATCTTAAAAAAATCTTAAAACAGTTTTTGAATTGGTCTTAAGTGGATTTTCTAAAATACAACCTTGATTTTCATGTACTAAAGGCAGTGCTACCAAGTTTAAAAATACAAAAAAGCTGGCAATTTAAATGGCACTCAATGAAATAAAAAACAAATGAAGAAAAATTTGGTAAATAAAGGCACTACAATAATTTAAAACAATGGACAATGGATCTATTGTGTAGAGCATAATGAAAATGCTTTCATCGAGTTGTCAGAGCAACAAATAACTGAAATTTTATTACACAAACTGTGCGTTAGAACCTCATTTAATTAAACTTATAGTGAGAAGGAAAATCAGCTGTTTGTAGTTTGAACGTAAAAATCCGGTTTTAACTTTTGGTGTGAAAACACTATCAGATGGTTTTTCACTTGAAAAGAGAACACGCTCTAAATCAAAAGTGTCGTACAGGGTGGCTGATGAAAGCCGATACCAAAAGAAAACTTGGTAACTTTTTTCTATCTAAGTAATCTGGAGTTTTTATTTTTGGTTTATGTAGATTGATCCTTAGATTTAATGAAAATGGAAAGTGGGACACTGGAAAAAGAATGCCATTATCAAGCATTGGAGTCTGTAGTTTTGGTTCAACTAACTAACAGGCTCATTTCAAGAAACTCAACCTTCCGTTGTCCCCCAGATCGCCTGACCTAACTCCACCGGACTTTTTCTTGTATGGTTATTGTAAACAGGAAGTGTAGAAATCGCAACAGATACATTTGGAGGAACTAAGACAATCAATTCGAGCGACAATAGCTACAGTTCCAGCGTTAACTTTGCGGGCAGTAATAAATAATTATTTGCCAAGATGACGCACCTGCATCGATGAGCAGGTCGGGCATTTTAATTCGATTATCTTTAAGACTAATTCAATGTGTTTTCAAATGAAAAGAGTTTGAAAATATTCCGTGCATTACAAAAGAAATTGTTCCAGTTCTTAATGTAGCAAAATTCATCAGCCACCCTGGATATACTGCACATAGAGAGATAACACATGCTATTGTTGAAAGGTGTTGTTCAGACTGTATGTTCAAATTTACCATATTAAAAAGTGTCATTCTATATCACAAATACATATATTTATGAATGTAGCTTTAAGCCCTAAGCTGTTTCAATATTGTTATCGAATCCATTTCACGTGTTTCTTCTTATGCTGCCAATCATTAATAACTTGAAAAAAAATCTTTTTAAATTAATTCTATTATTTTTACTACCCCTCATTATCTATCGGTAAGAATAACAATAACTCGCACAAGTGAAGATTAAGGAATATCAACAGACATACAAAAATACAACATAAGAATCATTATTTGACATACAATATCTTAAGTGGATATTGGAAAAATTTTATTATAAATTAAAGTGATGATTAAGCTAAAATCGTATTCAGAGAATTTCTACTAGGCTGCTGCCAAAATCTATTCATCTTCGTCATCTTCGAAGCAGAGAAACAAAAATCACAATGAAATTAAAGAAATAATAGGAAAAGGCTTGTTTTCAAAAGATAAGTGAAGTGAATTGACTGAATATTAAAGTGCACACGAGTAGATACTCGTACAGCATTTCTTATACGAATAATTTCATTAAATAGTCTTAATGAAACAAGCAAAAAATTGTTGAAATAAAAATAGCAATGGCATTATTGATATAATGATTGCTAATGGCACACGACATACTGCACACTGGCTTTAAGTAGCAAAAAATGTTGATAAACATCTCATTGTCAGTGTTACTGTAGTAAAAAAAAGAAAGAAATAATTTTTATGCGTATTCACAAAAACTCATGGTTGATAAAAAAAATGTTAAAGAATAAAAATTCCTGCAGTATGTCAGAAAAACTTTGATTCATACTTTTCGTAAGTTTTCTTTTTTTTCATATAAAAAATAATTATTTTAACCACGATAAAATTTTGTGTAGTTAATAATAAGTGTCAGTGGTAAAAAAAATTCTTAAATGCTTATTTTTGGTAGAAGATAACATGGATCTTGTTGCAGGCATTTTCCTTGGCTCCTGCACGAAATTATGCCTGCAAGGTACTCGAGATTATGTTTATCATTAATTAATTGCGAGGGCTGTTTGATAACTCTGCGACTATTTGAATTAAAAAATTTCTGTAAATAAGTGTTTTATTTTTCATTACAATCTCCTTTTGGATCAATACATTTGGTACAGTCTGCTGTATTTTTGGCGATTCTATACTTTGAAAAAATATGTGGCAAACGTTGATCTTCGATGACCTCCTTGGAAGATTCATATACTAAATGAACAAAACGTTATGTATTTTTTTTTTCAAGACATGGTTAAGCTGTCAAATTAATTAAGTTTAGCAAAGAAAAATATAAAAATTAAGTTATTCTCCCTGTATTAGGCTGGTAATTCGATTACAGTGAACTCGCGATAATACGAACTAATTGAAACTAAGCCACTTCACTTTTGCGAGATTGTTCATATTTCCGAATTAGAAATTCCTTTTCAAATCATTTTTCCCACATCGTTCTTTTGATTTTAAAAAAAGAGAACAATATTTAAAAAAAAAAATTAAATTTTTTCAAATAAAAAAATACTAGCATTTTAGGGCTTTTGCTCAAATTCATATTTTCACATGTTCAGTGTTCATATTTTGGGGCGTTCATATTATCGCGAGTGCACTGTATTTCATTTGAACACTGAAATGCTTCCAGCTGGTCTTGTTTATAGAAACATGGAGGCTCTGTCAGTGCAATTGATCATATCAATACATGAGTCTATCTAGAAGTTACTAACTGCTACATGATGATTTTAAATTTGTGCGGCAAATGTTATATGAAAATGTATGGTTTCCAAACCAAACAGTTTTCTTAAAATTTAGAGAAAATAAAACTTTCAAACGTGTTAAATATATTTTTTTTTATACCAAAACTTTAATGCACAATTATACTTTTAGGTTCTTGCATATAACCAACGGCCCACTGTGTCACATTGTATTAGCTAAACAATGAACTCTAAACGCAATTGTCATAATCCTCTACAAAGTCATCGTCAACGAGCAACAATATTGTTTGTACTTGCACAAATGATGATACGAGTACTCAGCGTATAACGCAATTTAATTTAATTCAAGATAAACAGATAGACATACATATGCATGCATTTGAGTAGATTAATATGTCAACTAAATGAATAATAACATTTTTTATTGTGAAATCAGCTCGAAAAAAATCTTTTATAGTATTTCAGGTATGCGTGTAATGCATACGAGTATATACGACAAATTGTGTTTGTAAGGTTGTCTGATTTAATTTGAATTGCTATAATTATTTGTGGAAAATTAAATGAATGGCGTAGAGGTTGCTACAGGATTACCACACCGTCGCTAAGTTTTTTTTTTTTTCTTTTATTTCAATTAGTATTATATTTTTTATGACTCGGGAACAGAATAGTACAATTGCAACAATTCAGCAAACTTCAAGCAATTTTTTTTATAAAAAAAAATAATCAATTAAATTTGAGATATAAAATTGTGAAAAATTCGGTTGCCAGGGTTTACATATAACTTTAAGTGTCGTTTGTGCTATTCTGAAATGACTCGGTCACTGTCGTAATGGATGTCAACCAGTGATAAATAGTTGATACGATCAACGAGGGTGGCGATGGCACGATGGATGGTAGTCTGCACGTTGACTGCAAATCCAAAAACAGACCTTGGTTGAAACCCAGTTTCAGACTAAAATTTTAAAATAAAAATAAACATCTCGCATTTTTCTGATGTGCATTAGTGTGTCTTTGTGTGTCAGTTGTTGTCGTAAGGTTTCAGTGGCGAAGGCACAGTTACTGGTCACTGAACAATCCGGCTTCAGCTGATAGCAATCCACAATCACATCAGAACGCCCTCCTTCGTCGGTATTGTGTAACACCGGCGAAGTAAAATAATAATAATAATGGCTACTAAACCGAAGCTTCAGCACTGCTACGAGTGTAAAAACAGAGAACGTGCGAAAACAGAGCTGTAAAATATTTAATTAAGCTTCACCTCCTGTTGTTTCTCCTACTATTCTTTTCCTATAGTTCCAGCACAATGCTTCGCATGTGTAGCAGTCAACTCCTGAGGTTTAGAAGGTTACTGTAGCACAGAAAAATTAGACCGAGCCGGAAATCGAACTCGGGTTCTTCTGCTTGCAGATTCGACCAAAATATTATCGAAAATAAAAAAACTGATAGTATTATATATACAGAATAAACTAAACTGAACTTTCTCTTTATTAAATATTTCATTTGCCAACAAAAAATTCAAGTGCTAAACGTTACTTTATTTTAGATATATATATTATATATATATCTGGTGGCAAATTTATATTTTTAAATACGATTATTTCAAAAAGTAATAAACGATGTGGAGGGAGCGTGGCGCCGTTAGAATAATCGATTGTGCGGATTTGTCAGTCACGTTGTCGCAGTGGTCGAGTGAACATCGTGCGTTCGCTGTGGAGACATTTTTTAAGAGTAATGATTCTTACGTAATTGCTCGTGGACAATTTTGTTCCAAGATCGGTATTCCGCGAATAAGTGATGGGCCGAGTTGAAATTTAATTCGTTCGTGGATGCAGAGATTCCACGAGTTAACGTTTGTTAAAAGAAACTCTTTGATTGCTAGTTGATTAATAAAGAATATTTTTATTGGCTTTTTCTTTTTATACACCAAGCTACTTAAAATTATCAACCGATTTTTATTAATTCTTGCTAATGAGCATATATTGCATTTTGAAAAGCAAATACATTTTATGCAATTCTTAAGAAGTGATCTGATTGCATTTTAATAAACATTTTAATTAATTATTGTGAATAAGCATATATATTGCATTTAAATGAAAGTGATGACAAGGAAATACATTTTTATATTATTCTCAAGAAATATCCAATTGCATTTTAATAAAATAAATTATTTGGTTGGTAGCTGTTGGTAATTTGTTGTTGTTAAAAATGTAGGTGCTGAGAATGGCTGTTGTTAAGTTGATGAAGTTATATGGTTGTTGTTGTTGTTATACCTGGTGACCAACGGTAACTCACGCAACTGCTTAGGCTATGAATTCCCCACGGCCAGTGCCCAGTCGATCCGAAAACATTGAACTGTTTGAAAGCAGTTTACGTGAAAATCCTCGACTTTCAATAAGGAAAAGATCAACCTCACTCCAAGACCGATTATTCATGAAATTTTAACAAACGATCTGAAGGTTCTGAATGACATACTGTTTAAAAAATAAAATCCGCATTCCATTCAATCGTTTAATACTCTTAATAAACCTTTGTGTCAATTATTACGTTTTTTATTTAAGTTTGAAAAGATAAATCTGCTACCAGACACCCTGTATATATTATATTATGGTAGCTGATATCAAAACAAAAATACTAATAATAATTTACAAATCAGCTGTTATCTAACTATTTGTTAACCAATGACATTTGGCGGTTTAACTAATAGTAAACAAAAAGCTGGTTAAACTATTGCTATTAGCTAACAAATGACTGTGAATTTGGGCCTAAAGGACAATTAATTTGACAAATGTTGCTTCAACAAGATAGCCGTTATCAAATGTCAAAGTTTGGAAGTCTCTGTTGGAAGACCCTTTACATGTATGAGCAATTCCCATATTTATTTACCTATTTATGTTTTTTAGTACGTGGAAGCAATACAATTCTTAGACAGTTCAATATCTTTAAATTTTTGCTCTACGCTATAACGCCTGATTAGGATGGATGGAAAATAAATTTTTTATTCTTTTATGTTTTTTTTGTGAATAAAAATAATATAATAATAAATTTGCGTTCTTAATCTTGGATTCGAAAAAATGCTCACAAAACTATTTTTTTTGTATAACAACTATTTTTATACAAACTGAATACTTCTTTTTCATCACTGATGTGAACAAACTGTATGTAAAAGTGCTCATGAATGTTAACTGCACTTCACAATTAGCAAATTAACTTATTGGTAGTATTTCTATTTTAATTTTACCCCTTCTATTAATATTAAGCTTTTCAGTGTTATTTCTTACAAAAATATATTATTTTCGTAAAGGAAAAAAAATTACAAATATTTTTTACAATTTACTTCCAGCAGTTCAACTATCAAATTGAAAAACATATTTATTATTAATTTTTTATTGCAAAATGAAATGAATAAAAAGCAATGAAAAACCATTAAATAAAAAAATTAAATTAAGAATTAATTTTATTCACCATTTAGTGGAATATTGCTCAATTAATCTTTTATTAAGAACGTGTTTGAAAAAAGCCACAACTTGACATAGAAACGTAGATTTAAAAATATCAAGCCATAGCTGCGCAAACGGCATAACAGCCAAAAACTTCATTTCGCAATAGAAAGCTTATAAATGTTAATTTTGTGGCCAATCGTATTTTTGTTATAAATTTGTAATAACAATTTGGGCATTATTGATGAAAAATTATTGACGGTCGTGGGAAAATAGAAAGGAAAAACAGCATGGCAATTGCGTCATGTTGGTCAATAAAGGTTCAATGTAAAAAAAAAAACATTAAGACATTTCCATAATAAGATTATTGGTGTTATTTTCAATATTCAATAATTTGAGAAGATTACAAATAGTTTTCTATACGTATTTTAATGAGAACCAAACTTTAAGGAATAGTGAGAAAAAGAAGAAGCAGTAGAAAGTGGCGCAAAAGTAATGACAATTTGTAATAGATGAAAAAGGAGCTCTGTTTTTCATAAGAAGTCTGTATGAAATTATATCGCAGAATTAGCCTTCCATCACCCGAGTTGACGCGTAATTGTGATCGTTTTGCGACATTTAAATTGTAGGGTTAAGTTGTAAACAAGGAAGAAGTCTGGTGCTCTGACGATCTCGCCTCGACCTGAAAATTGGTGTCTCAAAACCTCCATCATTGCCCCATCTCTCTAAGCAGTTAATCCGTTCTGTTAAAATCAAATTCTTAAGAACTGCGTAAATATATTGTATATATATAGAATATATACAGTACGAGCTCGGTATGCGCAACCGAAAGGAAATCGGGGTTGTTGCTTTTACCGAAAAGTTGCAATAACCGACCACTAAAAATTTAATATAAAAACACACCATTATTTAACTTAAATTCATTCATTTTTATTACTTTAACATAAATTAAGCATAAAATTAATGTTTTATACATAAGTACATACTTAAATAAAAAGCAAAACAAAAAATAAAAATGAACTTCTTATTTTATACGTTTATATATGAATGTATGTGAGTTCTATTATAAATAGAACTTAGTTTGAGAAAAAGAATGTTGAAATTTTGGTTTGAGTTTTAGACTTTTTAACCTTTTGGGAAATCGCAGCTTCCTTAATTTCTTGAAGAGCAATTAATTTTTCATAAGGAATATCATTTTCTGTTGCCCACTCCATACAAATGTCAAGGGCTTTAATGGCATCATCTAATTTAACTTTTTGTGTTTTTTCAATTTGTACATTCTCTGCAATTTCTTCGTCTGAAAGATCTATAGCTTCGGGCTCATCTGTATAGTCTTCTCTGATCCATTCACCGATTTCACCATCTGTCAAGTTCATATCCGGTAAAATATCCTGTAACAAATTCGAAATACATGGTGTAATTGAAGTCAGTTCGTATCGCAAGTTCATTTTTTTTGATTCTGCTGACTGTGGACTTGTTAACTTTGTAATCAATACAAATCTTTTTAACAGATTCACCATTTTGCAATTTGCTCAAAATTTCTAATTTTTGTTTAATTGTTAGCTTAATCACTTTTTTTTACTACTCCCATATTTTTTAAATGATGTGTACTTAGCAATGATCTTCACTTAACTCATGTAAAACTTTAAACGTGCAACGCATTGCAAAGATTGAGATTATGAAAACTGTTTAAGCGCCGCTCCTGCGTGAGCACAAAAAAGTAAAGAGCATAAAATAAATAAAAAAAAAGTACCACCACTGACATGTGGAAAACATTTTTAAGAAGGGTTCTTTGCTGATATCTTAAGTACTTGTTAAAACTACGTTTCTGAAGAAATAAATTCAGAGAGAAAAACGCTTAAAATTTAATAAAACAGAAAAAGTTGCACTTATCGAGACTGTTTTTTGAAAAAAGTTGCACTTATAAAGACTGTAATGTAAAAAAATTGCCTGTTGCGCTAATCGGGGTGTTGCGATAATCGGTGGTTGCACAAATCGAGCTCGCACTGTATATATTTTACAGACTGCAAAGGGTTCAACTATATTAAGAGACATATGAAAACATCAAATCTTTCACTAGTGCTATCGTTAAAAAATTAATGGCCTTCAAACAAATTTCTTAAATTTTCTACTTAAAATTGACGTTTGCAACTTAAAATATTTAATATGTTGCCCACCTAGCGGATTATGTAATAATTCTGCGCTTTTCCTAAATGGTTGGAGTATTTGGTATATTTTGGAAAGAATAACATAGTTGCATTTTTTAGTACTAATAGATTAGCTGTGATTTCGTACTAGTATATTGATAAAGTACATTTCGTTTTGTATGGGAAATCTATTCAAAATAAACTAAATTTGACTAGAAATCTCATAACTACTAGATTGGGACTTAATGTAAATGCATATAAAAAGAGAAAAGAAACAAAACAAGAAATTGCATTAAATTTTACCTAGTATAAACTTTACAAATCTTTATTGATTTAATAAATTAATAGATATTAAATAAAATAAAAAAAGAAGTTCCCAAGGAACTTAAAAAACCAAAAATCTTTGTGAGCCTCAATAAATCTCTTATAGATTTTGTTTTCTTTCCTGTCTGGTGTAAAAGTCACAACGACAATTATTTTTTTCAAATATTCTAAAGTACCAGCAGTGTGTTCCATAAAATAACTTGATTAGTGGCAAATAATGTTTGAACTACAACGATTAACCTTTTTTTACTTACTCGTTTCGCCTTATTGCATTTTTGCTTTAACGACAACTAGCAGTAGCATTAGAAGATCTAATAAAAATTTAAAAGAAAAAAAAACAACGACATTATTGTGACGTTTCTTTGGCTTTAAACGATGTCATGACATGGCAGCGATAGCAAAGTATACTACCAAAGAATATCAGAGTTGCAAAAGTATGAAATCGTTTTTTTTTTGTGTTTGTTATATCGACTTTTTTCAGGGATCGTATTAGACGAGTTGTTATCCAATAGATAAAATATATCAATCAAAATAAATCAAACAAATTTAGAATAAATTTAGAGCTACTGCAAGGCTCCGCACTGTATGTCTCTCTCTATCTCTCTCTCTCTCTCTCTCTCTCTCTCTCTCTCTCACTATAGTTTTATTTTTTTTATCTCTGTCAAACTGCCAACCAAAGTTCGATTGCGAATGCTAGCAACTTCTGGCCTTAATTGCGATGCTGATGGCTTTACCAAGGCGAGCACAGGGCTCGCCATTTTCGAACTATTGACGGGAACAGGGGTTCCGTTTGCCTTGATTAAACTGGGTATCCCTCGGTCGCTATATGCGGAGTCCCAGTTTCGTTGGCAGCTTGAGGGGACGTGCAGTATTGCTAGACTCTGCTGTTCCAACCGGAATGAGAAAAAGACCAAGTGTCTTTCTTCCTTGAATCGTATGGCCATCAATGGTACTGTCGCGTTTCTCACGGGTAATTGTCTCTTTGGAAGGCATGCCGATATACTCAGATTTTTGCAGGAACGGTGGATCTGTGGAAGGAGGTGACGGTTGCTCACCTCCTGTGCAAGTGCCCCGACCTTAGAAAGACACGGCGTGTGTTCTGCGCCTCACATTTCCTGCCATCATTGATTGAACTCTTTCGGGTGAGAATTTCCGCAACAGCGGGATTTGTCTTCGAATGTCTGAGATCGCCGGCTGGGAACGGCTTTTGGTATTACAATGATTCTAAGCTCTAACTAAATAGGGCGTTTTACTATCGGGAAGGATCCGCCACCTAACCTAACATAACCTAGCTAACCGTGCTGGTGAAGTTTGATGTATGCAAACGTATGGAAATGGTTGCTGGCCGAAATATCACGTAACTGTAACATCGCCAATCTGTAGACAATGGAATATTATAACAACGCAAAGAGAAGAGAAGACGGTGACATTGCTATTGACTTCGAGAACTTTTTTTGGCGATTTTTTCGAAATTGTTCTACATTATAATTCTTTTACACTGCTGCCTTTTCTGACAGACTGCGCTCGCTATAATCATAAGTACACTTTAACATTTAAGAAAATAAAGCGTCTTTATTAAATCCTTAATATGAATGTGGCAGATATTTATTTAGTTCGATGCGACAGTAGAATATCATAATCCAAGGGCAGATAAAATGGTTTATTGAAAGACTTTAAAAAATAGAGATTTAAACAAACGTGGAATAGATATATCTTAAAACGTAATACATAAATAAACAGTGAAAGAAGATGTTAAAAAAAATATAAAAAAATCAAATTAAATGTAATTCATAAAAAATAAAAAGGTTTCTTTGTGCAGGTCATGGCGTTATTTATAACCAAATACGAGTAGATATCAGTACTTTTCCTCTGTCATTGTAGAATCACTTTGGAGCCACAAATTTACAGGGTGGCCCAAAATGACCAAAGGGGTTTGAGTTCATTATAACTTCTTATTTAAAACATTATTATTAAATTTTTTTTAATTTTAAATACAGTATATTAATGGAGAATATTATATTAATTTAATTATGAAAAATTATATCTCACATATAAAAATATTTTCCACAACCTTTCGCAATACTTCAGGTGTTATGTTATTGCTTTCGTTGCGTATATTAATTTTTAATTACTGTATGATTATTAATATAGACTTTTCCTTTCAAATTACCCCCAAAGGAAACAGTCTGGAGCGCTTAAATCCGGTGAACGCGGAGGCCAATTAAAATCGCTTGTACGGGAACTAATTCGTTTACCAAAGATGTCGCCTAAAAGAGACATTGTGTGAATTTTGTTTAGAAACATTCCTATTTTATGCAAAACTCTCTGCAACGAATCTGCGTTTGCCGTGGGCCTTGTGCCACCTTAACGATAAATTGTTACAAAAAGTTTCTTCCTTTTGCTTTAGCAAAGTCAAATCTTATTTTCAAGCCTTATTTAAATCAATTGCACTGATAATGAAATTGTAAACAACGTCAGTTTTTCTTTTTTTCTTCTTTCACTATATTTCGCACTGCCTGAATGAAAATGAAATAAATCAGAAACCGAAGAAACCCCAAACTAAAAATAAAAAAAGAACACTTAATTCAAAATTCTTTTCTTAACATTTTTTATCAAGAAAATACACGACAATCCATGGCCAACGTTATCGAAAGCGTATGCAAAATTTATGTTTATGGAAAAAGTCATTTATTTGAGGTTAAGTTGGAATTACACGTTTTCTTAGTAAAATCAATAACGTCCACCAACATATTTTGGTTTCTTTTAATTACTTAATACACCCTCTCTTCTCTATATTATGGCCAATTTTCTTCTTTTTGTTTAATAATTAATAAAAAAAAAAACATTTTAATTTATAATTATATTATTAATTGATCTTTTTTATTTTATTTTTTGAAATATATTTATTAAGCTTGAATTTTTTTTTTATTTTATTTTGTTTTATTATTCGATATTTCGTTAGCAGCTTTTTAATTTATAATAAAATTACACTTCTTAGGCTACACTGTGCACGTTGTCAACTGTCAACTTCGACTGGCCATAAATCAGCTGATATTTGATTCTAGCAAAAAACAAATATGCAATGATTTGCTTTGCTATATTCTAAATCGAACATCATTAATAAAATATTATTATTATTGTTAGTGCCAAAAATTAGTTTTAGCCAAGATTTCGGGTCAAAATACCTACAGTGCACCGCGGGCAGCACTTACATGAAATAATGTTTAGAAAGTAAATAACAGCCATTTATTTATGAGCACAAATAAAAATTTCTTTTATTTTTGCAAATTTTTCCCTTTTTTTAAATTTTCAAAGCTCAAACGATTAAAAAATCACCCTTTATGTACTTGTTGTTGATTGTTATATCCGTCCACACTTATGTGACATATGAGACTGAATAAATGACAAGTAATTGAACAGATGTTGCTTCAACAAGATGGCCGTTAACAATTGTCAAAGTTAGTAAGTCCCTGTTGGAAGACCCTTTTTTTATCTAGGACCAGCACTCACGACTCCTACACATGCGAAGCATTGTGCTGGGAACTATAGGAAAGGGATAATAGGAGAAACGACAGAAGGTGAAGCTTAATTCATTATTTTGCAGCTCTGCTGTCGCACGTCTTTTCTGATTTTATACTCGTAGCAGTGCTTAAGCTTCGGTTTAGTAGCCAATTTTATTATTATTTTTACTTCGCCGGTGCTACACAATACCGACGAAGGAGGGCGTTCTGATGTGATTGTGGATTGCTATCAGCTGAAGCCGGTATTATTCAGTGACCAGTGACTATGCCTTCGCCACTGAAACCTTCCGACAACAACTGACACACAAAGACACACTAATGCACATCAGAAAAATGCGAGATGTTTATTTTTATTTTAAAATTTTCAGTCCGAAACTGGGGTTGAACCCAGGTCTGTTTTTGGTTGTGTAGTCAAAGTGCAGACTACCATCCATCGTGCCATCGCCACCCTTTATGTAGATTAAACTACAAATATCGACTGTTTTGCAAGATATCAATGGCTATTGCAGCAAAACATTGGTCTTCTCGAAAGAAAAATTATTGCTACATCATTCTTTAAGATCCGACGGCAAATGCCAAAGATGTAGAGAAAAGTTTTAATAGGCAGCCCCTCCTTTCGGCTAAAAAAAATTAAAATTTTTTCCAACTTGTATTGTAAAAATACTTTATAAGGTGGTACACTCTCCTGTACATATTCCCATTCAATTAATCGCAATTACAAGCTCTATCTCTTGGATCCATTGTAATCCACTGCACAGTCGTATAGTTACATACATGCCTGTCAACTTATTTCATGTAAAATTTTATTTGTTAAAACACTGCTGCTCGAGAGAATAAGCTGTCGATTTATTAAAATTTCACTACCAAATCTGTTATTTTTTTTTAATATTTAAGAGCCAAGCAGGCAATAGAAGCGGGCTACACACAAAATATCGTCCCATTTTTATGCGCATCGTAAAATTCTTGAAAAAATACTAACAACGTAGTTCATGTCTGCCTTTATGTCACTTTTTCAAGTAAACAACAGTGCATGAGGTTTGTCTGAATGTTAATGCTGTCACATTAAAAAGGTTAATCCATGCTGAGTAAAAGGTAAATGAAATAGTCTTCATCACCATATTCTTATATACTGCACTTTGAAAATTATATTAAAAAAAAAAGATTAACCACGATGCAGTCATAAAATTTAATACATCCGTACGACTTCAGTGGGTCTGCTGACAGTCATACGGAGAATGTCATGCAACTGGATAATCGTTGCCAGTCTTGAAGATCTTTTTTTTTTTCTTTGCTTTTTTATTCTTCTAAAAAGATTGACAGACACACCTATTGAATGAAAATAATGGCATACATAAAATGAGTAAAACAAAAAAAAAGAACAACAATGCACTTTAGTAGTCGATATTAAACACATGCATGCCGATGCACATGCACATGCATGAGTGTTTGTGCCAAAATCAATATAGAGGATTTTAAAGTTTAAATGGCTTAGAACACACATACATACAAAAACATCCATTGTTTATCATAGAGATTACTAATTTGAATTCAATTGTAGATATGGATATTATAATGTTGGAATGTTATTTTCATGAAAACGATTAAAATTTTAAATTGTAACTAAAAAGATCTTTCAATGTTGGCATATCTTTCAAATGTACTGAAATGCAGTGATTATTGAAGTGTTATTTCCACTAAAACGTTTGCTATTCGCTTCCAAATGAATTCGAATTTATTTCGCTTGAAGCGCTTTATTTATACACACACACACACACGCACACACAAAGATATATACCTTACTATTTTAAAGGAATAAGTTCAATAAAATGTACCTCAACATATCAAGAATATTCCACTTTAATTAAGAGCGCATGATACTGCATAGTAAGTAAATATACAGGGTGTCTGGTGGCAAATTTATATTTTTAAATACGATTATTTCAAAAAGTAATAAACGGTGCGGAGGTAGGGTAGCGCCGTTGGAATTATCGATTGTGCGGATTAGTCAGCCACGCTGTCGCAGTGGTCGGTGGAGCATTGCGCGTTCGCTGTGGAGACATTTTTTAGAGTAACGATTCGTACGTAATTGCTCGTCGACAATTTTTCGTCGGTATTCGGCGAATAAGCGATGGACCGAGTGTAAATTTAATTCGTTCGTGGGTGCAGAGATTTCGCGCAACTGCTTTGGCGATGAATGGCCCACGGCCAGGGCCCAGGCGATTCGAAAACATAGAACTGTTTGAAAGCAGTTTACTTGAAATTCAGCGACTTTCAATACGGAAAAGAGCAGCCTCACTGGGACTTCCAAGAGCGATTATTCATGAAATTTTAAAATAGAAACTGAAGGATCTGAATGCCATACTGTTTAAAAAATAAAATCCGCATTTCCATTCTATTGTTCAGAGCTCTTAATAAAACTTTGTCTCAATTATTACGTTTTTTATTTAAGTTTGAAAACATAAATCTGCTATCAGACACCCTGTATATCTGTAGGATATACGGAATTGTTGGTATGTTTGCATATATGTATGATTAGAGAGCTCCTTTATATTTTAAAGAATATTTTATACATTCACTACAGCCTAATGTTTAGAACTTAGAAAGCTGTTAAGATAAATAATATTTAGTTTCTTTGACCCAGTAAAGCGACAGCTATCAAATCGAACTTTGAGACTTCAGAGAAGTAAATATCCATTTTTGCGTTATGTCTTTACATGATTGGGCTGTTAAGAAGCTTTGAATAAAAATCCTTTTTTATTTATTGCGAACATTTTTCTGGTTATTAGTTAATATTTACTTTATTACTAAATCCAAATCAGTGAAGTGCTTAGTCAGAAAGAATTAGACTTGAGAGAGCATTCCAAGAGAACAAGGGAATCATAATGTCAATACCAACTTACACAAGCTAAACGCAACACGTTTTCAGAAGTTGCCAAACTTCCATCGCCTTTGTGGTCTTTGTGTATTTTATGCAATTCACCTTTGTCATGTAGTTTAGTTTGGAAATAAATTTGAAACTATATATACAAAATTTTTTTTGAGATCAAGCGTAAATTATGGCTGCAATTTCTGAAAAAGGCAGAATGTAGTTGGATGCGTATGAATACGTGTTCCCGCGCTGTGGCAGTTGGTCCTGTACATATTTGTTTAAAAATTTGTGTCGCACCATGTGCAAATCTGTATACCTAAAAAGCAGTAGAGAAAGCCTCTCTTATGTATGCTGTTCCTAACAGCTGCATCAGAATTTATTAAGGGGAAGACATAACACACTAGTCTGCCAAGTATCTACTAGGTGGCACGTAAATACTACGACCAGTCCGTTCTACGACCAGTAGTTTGCTACGAGCATTTATTGTAGCATCGTGCCAACATATCTTTTGCTACCCTACTAGTGCCCAGCATATTATACATGCCTGCTGCATTTTGAAGGTAGTGTTCCAGAATGTTGTTTTTCATGGAGTAAATTGAAGTAGATCCGATCATAGCAGATACCGCACCAGCCAGTTCGTGCGCCCGCTTATTGCCGGAACGCACACAACGGTAACCTTTGTCATTGTTTAACGAGATGGAAAGAGTAGTTCGAGACTTTAATCCGCTTAACCACTTCGGTACACTTCTCCATTCGATTTACATGGAACTGGTGAAAAGTTCTCCAT
Source organism: Dexiosoma caninum (assembly GCA_963924685.1). NCBI lineage: Eukaryota > Metazoa > Arthropoda > Insecta > Diptera > Tachinidae > Dexiosoma > Dexiosoma caninum. Next base: position 15,219,393 of record OZ004727.1, read on the forward strand.
CATGGCGGGGGAATGGTACTAGAACCGATCCGGCCTACAAAAATACTTCTGTGAATTCTTTCTAATCTACGTAGTTTCAGTAGAACCAGTTTCAAAAAGTTAGATAGAATCGTGCAATCATACCACCTGAATATATCGTCACCTAAAATGTAAAAGGGGCTGTCATAATTTTTAAAAATTTCAGAGGAGAGACAAAAAACTTAATAAAATGAAAAGTGTTGTGGTTACAAATATCATTTTATATGGATGATATTGCGAAAAAATCATGAGTTAATTTTTCTACACAAAAAATAAGGCCAACATTTTAGAAAAATATTTTCTTTATCATTTTTGGTACATTTTTTAATTATGAGAATCATTTCTTGTTATGACTTTTTCAATTTCAATAATAAAGTCGTTATTTTTAAAAATAGAAAGGTAAAATTTTGTGAAGACATCGGCCTTAATGTGCTGTACCAATATCCACTGAAAACTCAATTTTGAGTTGTTTGGTTGTTACGCCCTTTTGTATTTCAGGTGACGATATCTATGTACAGAGGGAAAAGTATAGCTTTAATTAGAAAAAACTATTTTTTTTTTACTTAAGAGTTTAATTAATTCAATTAAATTTTTAATTAATTTTTTTTATCAATTTTTATTTATTATTTTACACAAAATGAAGTCTTATTTCTATTTAAAAGCTTATCTGATTGTTTTATGTTATACATATACTAAAGACTCTTGATACAAATTGAAATCAATGCCAAATAAGCGATCGAATTGAATTCAAAAAAAATTTTTTTTTCAATTAAAAATTTTCAAAATATCTAATGAAATTTTAATTAGTATAATTAAAAATTTAATCTAAAGTAAATTAAATTAAGTCAGCAGTAATAATTTAATTGATACTATTTATTTACAGATGAAAATCTAATTAATTTTTTAATTCATATTATAAAATTTTTAATTAAAATTCGGTTTAATTTTTTATTTGATATTACAAAATTTTTACTTCAAAATCGGTTTAATTTTTTAATTAATTTGTTAATTGATATTACAAAATTTTTAATTAAAATTCGGTTTAATTTTTTAATCATTTTTCTTAATTGATATTACAAAATTTTTTATTAAAATTCGGTTTAATTTTTTAATTAATTTGTTAATTGATATTACAAAAATTTTTAATTAAAATTCGGTTTAATTTTTTAATCATATTTCTTAATTGATATTATAAAATTTTTAATTAAAATACGGTTTAATTTTTTTTTCTATATGCATAAGTCAAAAGGCCTGTTAGTATCGTTTAGGCTTAAGAACATTTCTACCACAAACTAAATAAAATGAAGATACAAATTTAGTCATACTAAAATTGTTCTAAAATTGTTGAATAGATTAACCCTAAAAAGGGAGCCCGCCTAATGTTTGTATTCAATCAAACAGCTTCACTTCACAGAACAATAGATAAGGTGATTTATTAAACAACTTCTTCTACAGGCCCTTGTAAGACACCAACAAGTTATTGTCACAATCAATGATTTGAAAGACAACTGCTCATTGTTGCTAACAAAAGAGTACAAAATCAAGATTTTGTAACGAATATTCAATAATGCTCGCATGCTTTAAGAATATTGCACGCTACAGACGAAAAAAAAAAAAAGAAAACAACAAGAAGGAAATCTGACACTAGTCACTATCAATATCGGCAACTTATCTTTCATCTTTGCTACATAAGTATATGTATCGCAATTCATCTGTAAACGCTATTGAAATTTGTTGAAAAGTATTGTTTAAATCATATAGAAGCTGCACAAGTCAATATTAAAGTTGGTTTAAGGTTTCGCTTTCGGTTTTGTTTCTGTTGCCAAATAATTTTTGAAAACTAAAGCCCCTTTGACGTACAACTTTTTATGCATGTATGCATACATGTATGTATGTATGTATGTATGTATGTAAAATAAATGACAGCAAGACAGCCAGAGTATCATAATAAATAACAAAAGACAAAACTCATAAAGACGTTTGCCAAAATTGAGACAAAAAATGCTAAAATAAAGACCGCTTGCTGTCTCTGTAATGCCAAAACATTTTTCTATTTTACAACTTCCAAAGAAGTGATTGCAAGATTTTATGAAAACGATATGCTAAAGAGGAAAAGTCAATGATAAAAAATTGAAAAACAAAGACCTTCAAAACACAAAGCACAGTAGGACCAATCACATAATTAATATGCCGCTTGTAAACTCCATTTAAATATGGACTTTTGGCTGAGAATATACTATTCTATTTAAAGGAAAATATCCAGCAGAAACCACTTGATTCCACCGTAAAATTCTTTTGAACAATTTTAATACCAAGCCGGTGTCTATATATAACAAATCTAAAAAGGAATTAAATTACTTATATTCCAGGAAAACAAGAAAAAATTCGAGCCTTTGTCAATATAGCATAAGGATAATAATGGACATTTCTTGCATTCATTTCTTATATTTTGTCTTGTGAAATATATGATATTACCTAGTGGCAACCTTTGTAAGGGCTGCTCTAAGAATAATGTCATAAACTTTTTTAAATCCAGTACTCATGCTTGCTTGTATTCTCAGGAAGGTCTTATGTAAGGCCTACCTACTCCCTTCTCCATGTATGTTTACATGCATACATTTTCGACCCCAGTTTCAGACTCATAAAAACATTTCGCATTTCTTCTAAGGTGCATTTGTGTCAGTTGTTGTTGATATGCATTGTTGTGAGTGCCGGCTTCAGCTGTAACCAATCCACAGTCATGTTAGAGCGCCCTCTTTCGGCGGCATTATGTAGCACCAGCCAAGTAAAATAATTACTAAAAAATGGCTACGAAAACAAAGCTTAAAAAATAAGTCTCATTGACATCAGAGGCGCTTCAACACGGCTATCACTAAAGAACGTGCAAAAGCAGAGTTGTAAGATGGTGAAGCTTCACCTTCTGTCATTTGTCTCACTATTCCTTTCCTGTTGTTCCAGCACAATGCATTGCATATGCTAATGCAAGATAAAAACAAAATGGTTTAATAATATCAATTAAAAATGCATGTCTGAACGAAGTATTAGGGCATCAGGAAGAATTGGAATCTTGATTTTATTTGCGATGAGATTTTACCCTCAGAAGTGAGGTTAAGGCAGAATTTGACGAAATTAAAAACATTTGGCAACACATGTTCACAGAAATTACGGTTTTTTGGAAGGATGTCCACTCTCGTCATTTAGTTGTATTGAACAGTTTCTGTGGTCCCTTGAATTTCAAGTTATCGAGAGTCAACTGTATCTACATAAAACTACAATCAACGAAAATTTACTATTGAACGTCTAGACACTCGTATATTAATTGGGGAAATATGTCGATCAGGATGAATATATTAATAACTATTGCTTTATTTTTCCTTTTTTTATAAATCACTTAATTTTAAAATCGACTGCCAATAGCAGAAATTTGTTACTTTTTCATTATATATAAGCCTATTCTGCAAAGGTCAAAGTGATTGAAATCACTGAAATGGTGTTCTGCACACAAAATTTTAATAATCTCGTCATTTGAAATCGTCAGCTAAATGGCTGACGATTTGAAATCACTTGCTTATTTTGTCTATGCATTTCGTTTAGAATTTAATAAACAAGCTATAATATTTTTCATGTGATTTGTTTTCTATTTATTTTTGTAATAAAATTGGGTTTGCTACATATAAAAAACATAAATATGCGCAAATTTGTAAGAACACTGCTTTTTTTTGTAAATAATTGTTTTGCTTTGTTTGGCAATGTCGTGGTTGACATTTTCTTTTTAGCAGTCGGCTGGTTAATTTCTTCGAACATGTTCTTGAGGTTGCCAAAGTAACACAGTCTTTATAAGTCATGTAAATAAATATAGATATTTTACCAGCATGTTCTTTATTTAAGACAAACTTTATATATTGTTGTACAAACAAAAAAAAGTAATGGTCAATAATTAAATTATTTCTGTGCAAATTTATAAATAAGTAAATGCAAAATTTAAGTAAATTTCGTTAATGAAAACACTGGCAACTTCGCAATTCGATATACATATGTATGCAGGCATTTTGTTCTGCTAATAAAAAATTTATGGTTTGTAAAGCTTTACGCTCTTTATTTAAATGATGTTTTCTTAAAGCAATTATTGACAATAAAGTAGCTTCTGGCATTTCTATATTATTTCATTTAATATTTTAATTTACAAAGTAAAGATATAAAAAAATATAAAACATCAGCTGTTTTCTCGTGAAAACAGTGAAAAATGTAAAATCGCGTGATTTACAGAATAGCTTCAAATCGTCGGCGTGGTTTGAAAACGGTACGTGATTTAAAATCACGTGGTTTGCAGAACAGGCCTGATAGTTACCAATCAGTTTCGATTTCATTGTTGTCACATTCAATTTGAATCTACTCAGGTCAAAGTGACAGGAAATAACTCTGCAGGAAAATTAATTAATTTTCTCTGTAATGCGTAGTACGATTTGCTGTCAAATCGATTACAATTGGATGCGATCTATATGATGAATACGTTGTGCGTAGGAATGAGCGAGTTTCTGGAACAAGTTCATAGATTTCTTTAGAGCACACCCCGTTATAGTGACGTTGGAACAACGAAACACAGCCCACATAGCGACGCTGCTCAAGAAATTCCATAAAATTGGCTAGCCCGCCGTCCCCAAACAGTTGGGCAGCCCTCTGCCATGAACCTCTACCACCAGTTTACAATTTTAATATGTATTCACATTTATTTTACGGCCTGACCCACAGTGCAATATTTTATATATGTAACTCCTAATAAGGAACAAAACTGTTTGGAAATGACAACATCAGTGATTACAATGACGTAAAAAAAAAACTAAAAAAAAATATGAAATTTAAATAAAACAAAATATAAATTCAATGAATAGCATTAAAATGCATAATTAAATTTAAACGGAAGCTAAATTATTTTATAAACAATTAATTAGTTACTCACATAGATACTCGTTTAACCAAAAATAATCTCATGCACACATGCACAGATGTTCAGTAAATACAACGATTTGTATGAATGAAAGCCCTTATAAGGCGCCAGTGTGTTCATACAATGAAAGCATAAGAGGATTATATTTAGTATCTTATTAATGTATCGATTTTAGTATCGTATTAACGTCGTATGTATTATGTAGTCATTTTTTATTATATTCTTGTTGTTGGTAATTTTCATAGAAAATTCTGATTGATTTTTATATGTTTTTTAATTGCGAAGTGTTGTCTTGGAACCAGATCTGGGAATATTCCATTCTTACTACTTTTGTAAAAATCTTTCAAATATGTTATAACTAATACCAAAAATTGAATTCGTGATAAGTATATATTTATTTCATTTTAATTAAATTATCAAATGATTTGAATGAAAATTGGTTATCCTGAAAAACTTAAAAACTAATTGGTATTAAATTGAAATTTCCATAACTGGTCTAATTTCATGCAACAAAATCAAATGAATGTAAAATTTGTTTTAAATAAGAAAATATAATTAAAAATTAAAAATGCGTATAAAGAATGTGCCTGTTGCCAAACACCAAAAACGTCCTGGGTTCGACCCCAGTTTCAGACTAAATCTTGTAAACATTCGAATTTTTTCTGATCTGCATTAGTGAGTCTTTGTCATCTCCTGACTGCTGTTCCAAGTTAAAAAAAAAAATAAACATAAAAAATATCGTCCATAAACCGTCTGGCTGAGCTTGTAATTCAAAAGCTCATATGAAGTTAAATGAAATATATTTTTTTTCTTTGTATTTTTATAAATAAATAGACTTCTTTTACGTTTTTTATTAACAAAAATTATTAATAAAAAGTACCATATTCAATACATAAAAATATTCTTTGAATTGAAATTTAGTACCATATCAAAATTTAAAAATGTCCATCACTGGTTGTTATTATGCACTAAAACCATGAATTCGAAAACCTCAACAATTCGAAATAAACGACTGGTCCCTTGAGAAAAACTCTTTAATTCGTAAAAATTCCATACATTTTGTCTTCCCCTTTAATTCGTATTTATTTTTTTTGCAGTTCAAAGTCTAAGGAAATCCTTATAAATCGTACTTAATTGTTAAAAACCTCTTATAAGTCGTAAGAAAATCCAATGTTTAAAAAAAATAAAATTACAGAAGCAATGTTTTTCAACAGTTTTTTAAGCATTTACCGGAATTTTTAAAGATTTCTTTAGATCAGTTTCTTGGCACTTTTACTGAAGAGTATGACGCAGTAATGCTAAGAAAAAACACGCCTATAACATTGCCATTGTAATTTTACAACAAGATTTTAGCAAGTGATAATAGAGAAAAAAAATGTTGTTGCTAAAAAATCGCTTTCATCAATTTTAGAAAATTTTAGAATTCACAATTGAAACTTCTGTAAATAGTAAATTAAACGCCAAAAGGAAGCTGAATAACCAGAACTATAGAAACGTCTTAAGGTACGGTGACATATGGCAAATATTTGCCCAAAAATACGTAAACACAGTTTTCGGCAACTAATTAGTTTTGTTTTTATCTGGGACCAGCATTCAGGAGATGACTCCTACACATGCGAAGCATTGTGCTGGAACCATAGGAAAAGGATAGTAGTAGAAGCTTAATTAATTATTTTACAGCTCTGCTTTCGCACGTTCTTTGTTTTAGAGCAGTGCTGAAGCTTCGGTTTAGTGGCCATTTTTATTATTATTTTACTTCGCCGGTGCGTTCTGATGTGATTGTGGATTGCTATCAGCTAAAGCCGGTATTGTTCAGTGACCAGTGACTATGCCTTCGCCACCGAAACCTTGCGACAACAACTGACACACTAATGCACTGACACAAAAATGCGAAATGTTTTTTTTTTATAATTTTTTAATCTGAAACTGGACTTGAACCCAGATCTATTTTTTGTTTTGTAGTCAACGTGCAGACTACCATCCATAGTGCCATCGCCACCCTCTTTGCAAACGATTGCAGAAACTTTACAAAATCATTGATAATTGCAAATAACGCCATTTTAGAATTAGGTCATTAAAGCATAGAATTATATAAAAATTAAGTGAAAATGTAAAACAAATTTGAGTTTAATTTTAACTTCAATAAAGTGCGTTCATGCTGACCGAGTAGAAGGAAAAAGTTGTGTGTTTGTGTTATCTTTTCAATTAAGGAAAAGATTAACTTGCATAAGCATGTCCGTTAAATTTATAAACACCATATTGGCAATTATAGTTTTAATAAAATGCACAATAGGATTTCAAGTTGTATGCATTGAAGACGATGAAGAAATGTTGGTGATAACCCCTGATGTAATGAGAAGAATAAGGCCTGTAACAAGACCAGAGATGTATTTCATCGAGGCAAAAGCTATATTTCATGGGATATAAAAGTTAAAATTGATTGAAATAATAATTTATTGAAAACCGATGGTATTTTATTGAAGACAAAGACCTGTTTCAAATCAAAAGTATTTTTAAATAATAAAAAAAAAGTGTATAGAATTTAGTGGTTACGTTTTTTTTTGGCAAATATTTGCCATATGTGACCGTACCTTTATTTTATGGTTTGCGCAGTGTTGAGAGTCCAACCCCCTTATATCGTTGTTTTTTTTTTTTAATTTTAACCTCTTTCAATTGAAATCCCTTTATTTCGAAAACTGCTGTAAAAAATAGCTGGTCCCTTCGATTACGCATTAATGGAATTCTATTTCAGTATTGAATTTTATATGTGCTTGAATTGCGCAGTGTTGTATTGAGGGCAAGTCTGGGAATATTTCATTTCTTGATTAATTTTGCAAAAATTTTTCGAATCTGTATAACAAATAATATCAGAAATTAAATTCTTCTTAAGGATGAACAAGGAAACCACAAATATGCAATTGCATGTTTTTATTCTCCTGGAACCTATTAAGTCAGGTATAGGATATTTATCCGTTTCATGAATTGTTCCATCTTTATTGCATATTTTTGCATATATTGCTCTTAAGAGCATATTTGTGCATGTTTTAGTTTTAAGATAATATTTTCGAAATATTTTCATATTTACAGATACAGATTGTGGAATACAATTGCACAACTTTTAGACAATTCAATAAAGATATGGAATATTAATTTAAATAAAATCTTGATTTTGCTATTTTGTTACAGCTGCTAAAAACATAAAAACAATCCAGTACATTTCAATAAAATTTTATTAAAAAATTTCAGTTTGAATCGAATGACACATTTTGGAGCCTGACCTTGAGAATGAAGAATGTAAAGAACTTATGGCAGTTGTGAATAAACATGAGCGTTGTTTACAAGCCAATATTATAAATCTTCTGTGGAATGATAGTTTTGACAGATATTTAATTACCCCCCCCGACGACTGATTTCCTAACAACCGAATAAATGCTAATTTGGTGTTCTAAAAATCACAAGATCTCCAACATTCAAAGTTGCTTTCGAATAAGGTTTTTTAAACGACAATAAAGCTGCTGAAAATTTGTTCAAAATAATGTTTATTCTTATTTAAAACTAATTTTTTTTAATGATATATCTAATGAATTTAGTGAAAATGTGCTTCTATTCTTCCATCTACTTTATTTGCATACTTTAACAAGAACATGGAGAAATATTGGAGTGTTTTTTAATTTTATTATTTTGTATTGAAACCTATTACAGACTATAATGTATTTGACTTAATTTAATAAAAGCAAGACTTCAAGTAAAAATTGGTAATTGTTTTTTTATGTTTCATCAGTTATTTATTAGGAAGATAGTACATTCGATTTAATTTCCACCGGATTTATCTACTCGATTTTAAACCAGTGATGTTCGCCACACAACATTTCAACATTTGTTGAAAAATTTACACAGCCAGTTGTTATTCTCTTTTAAAAACTTTCATTCAGTCGTCGTTGAGTAAGCGATGAATACACATGCGGATGGTTATTGTAATTTTTTTCAGAAATTTATTAAGCATTGTTGTTGTTTCTTATTGGACGAAGCACAATAAACACACGCGATTCAATTAGAATTGAATACGAAAAAAATTAAAATATAATAAAAGTTCACGAAATGAAATGTGAAAAGTATTTTATGGTAAACGATGCTTTTTAAAACATTCAAATGCCTCTTATGTTACAAAACATTAAAAGCGGGTAATGAAGACGTTTCAATCAGAGCTAATAATATCTAGATCTGAGGTAAAAGATTTCGATAAAATTAGAACTCTAGAGTTTTGGAAAAATTTAGATGTTGCGATATGTCGCCAGCTCAAAAAAATGTATTTTTCCACTACTTACTTATGCGAACAAATATTTTCAGACATGTTCCAAGCAGCGAAATAAAATGACCTCGTTGAATTTAAAAAATATTTTACTAATTCGCAATTGCCATGCAAGTATTAACATGGAATGTTTAATTTAAAATTTTTAAAGCAATTTTAAAAATTGGAATGAGGAATGACAGATGGTTAAACTTTTTAGTCTAATATTTAAGCCCAAAAAAAATGTTTTATATGAATTTATTTTTGTTTCTTTTCCCCCCAAATAAGTGTTCTAAAATTATTTATTAAAATTGATAACTGCTATTTATGGTCCCTGATGCTCTTATCTTTTTCTTAAAATTTAAATTACAATCATTTAATAAGTTGTATATAGCTGGCATTTTCTTTCTTATTTGAAACGTTTGACGTTATGTTTGCTGGGCAAATTCTCTCACCAATACATCTTCATTTTATTTGTGAACATCACTGTTTTAAACCGAGTAAAATTATGCGAATTCGGTTTATAGAACATCTAAGTATATGTATTCGTTTCAAAAATTCAAAATTTTTTGCGGATTCGGTTTATACGAGTGATAACGTTCACAAGTCAGATGTAAAAAACATGTCTGCTGTTAGAGGCTGCCTACAAAATTCTTTATTACCACTTTAGAATTTTTTTATTTATCTCGCGTAAATTTATAATTGCAGGAATTTTTACTCGAGTTTAGCGCAATTTTATATCAAAGTTTATATGAGCAAACGATAATTCCGATTAGAGCTAGAGCGATAAGAGCAATTGCACAAAAGGTGAACCGGTGGTATAGTGAGTAACGTGCTACTTTATCAGTTGGGGGTTCTAAGTTCGCGAGACTCTGGCCTGTATCACTACAACACGAGAAAGTTTTTTTCATAACAGGCATCACAATGGGACCATAATAAATTGGACCGAAGTGGACTGGGACCTTTCTTTACCTTTACATCCAGCGATATGCCGACCTAACCCAACCTATGTGAGCAAAAATTTAATTCCCCTCAGCAGACCCAAATAATATTTAAAAAATTTTCACTATTTTTCTACTAAATTGTCTATAATTTTTTGGCACACTCCTTATACACTATTAATACATGAACATAAAAAAAAAATATATATAATGAAAAGTAATTTTAAAAATACATTTTTTTTTTCTGTTTAAAGTTAAAAAATTAAATAAAAACTTACCCGTCAATGTAACATTGACATGCATTAAACCAATATGGGTTCCTATGCGAGCTGGTAATTTCTCACGCGAGAATGCTTTGTATGGTGCTATAATTGTTGTATGTGCAACATGCCATGCTGAACCGAGTCTTGTGACTACAGAAAATTAAATATATAGAAAAAAAAAAATAAATGTTAAATTATGGAAGAACTAAATATGTGTGTACATATGTGCATATGTATGTATGGGATTAGTAATGCATACTCGTACATATACAGCTAAGAAAGGGGCAAACTTAAAATCAGAGTTGGTATGAAAATATGTAATTTACATAACCAATTGTGTGTTATTAGTTAGAAAAATATTTACAAATTGTACACTGAAGCCCCAAACAACGGCGTTTTAGTTTCTCTTGGCCGAAATAAAGGGCGGTCCGAGCATAAAACACGATGTTAATTATAAATAAAATTAAAAATTTTCAGAGAATTATTTTAATATTTTTAATTAGGATAGAAGCATCTATGACAATTATGTGTGAAACAAAATATCGGCTAAATGCTCGCCTCGCCTTCGATAGTCGATATTTTCAATTACTCTAAAACAAAGTTGAGATCCAATGACGTTAAGGTGGCGCATTATCTCATCCTTCAGCTCTTGAATTGTTCTTGGCGTACAGTTTTTCTTTTAAATATCGCCAAAGAAAGAAGTCCCACGGTGTCAAATCACTTTTTTTTTTTTTAAAGAAGCTCTTAAGATTGTCTGTAGAAACACCCAGGATCTAAGCGGGAATCGATCCCGCACCTACATATTGATAAGTCTAATGCTCATGCACTAGACTACGGATGCACTCAAGGCAAATGATCGTATCTCTTATATATAGTTCCAGCACAATGATTCGCATGTGTAGGAGTCATCTCCTGAGTGCTGGTCCAAAAAAAAAAAAAAAACCACCAATTAACACCGCCACGACCTGAGATAACACTGCCATAGAATTTCTCGCGCAAAAGAGCCATAGTTTCGTTGGCTGTGTGACAAGTGGCACCATCCTGTTAGAACCACATATTGTCCAGGTCGATATCCTCAATTTCTGGCCACAAGAAGTCCATTATGAACTCGCGATAGCGAACACCATTCACGGTAACTTCTTGGCCGGCCACATTTTCGATGACGCCGCCAGTCCATAAACCGCACGAAACAGTCGCTCTTTGCGGCTGCATCGGCTTTTCAACAATCACTCCTGGATTTTCATTTGCCCAAATGCGGGAACTATGCTTGTTGACGCATCCACTGCGGTGAAAGTGTGCCTCGCTGCTGAAGATGATTTTCTTTGTAAAGTCATCTTTCACTTCTGTCTGTTCAACCAACCATTAGGCGTATTGACGACGCTTAAAATGATCAGTAGGCTTCAACTCTTGAGTTAATTGAACCTTGTAAGCGTGTAAATTCAAATCTTTATACAAAATTCGCATCAGTAATGTTTGTGAGATGTTCAATTGTTGTAGACGACGACGAGTCTCGGTTTTCGCGAACAACAGTAATGTCTTACGCAGAACGAACTGGGCGAGCATGCGCAGGTGTTCTCACATTTCCTACAAACCCGCTTTGCAGGCGATTTCTACACAATTCTCCTGATTGCGGACACATTTGGTCGATTATGCTGACCGAAAAAAATCACGAAGTGCTCGAAATGCATTTCGAATTGAACGCCGATTTTCGAAAAACGCCCTGCTCAATTGTCCAACTCCCCTTTGTTGAATTTGTCAAACACTGACACAAACGAATGTCAAATTAAGTTGGGCAAAAAACTTGCCGTTAAGGTGTGACTCACACTTAACATCGTGCATTGTGGTTGGACCATTCGTTATATGCTACAATGCGCTTGAACATTTCACAGTGCAATCCACCTGCCTTAACAGATTTTTGTAGTTAAAATTTCTATTGTTAGTTAATTTATATTTAATTATTATATATACAAATTATTAAGATATAAAATAAATTTTAAAAAAATTTTATTGTCAAAAAAAAATTGCATTTCAATGCGTTCTGTAAGTCATGAGTGTACGTACCTCTTTCCTAATCTATACAATTATTGTTTCTCAAATTAAACACTTTTTTATAGCTAATAATATAACATAATTTATAATATTAAAAATTTTATGATTGAAATTCTTTTTTTTTTTTTTATAAAAATCTATTTTCTATTCAAATTTATAACGATTTCTACTCACTTAAAATGACTAGTCCCACGAAAAGACTTAATGTGACGGTGGAGAATGTTGTGAATTTCTGTAATAAAAACAAAGAATAAAAAAAATGCAATAATACATGAGTATTCGTAGAAGAGTTAAAATTAAAATAAATTTACAATTTAAAAATATTTTTCAGTTTTCAGAAACATATTTTAAATGAAATATTCAAGTTTAAATGGGTATTGATTTATGAATAAATATTAAACAAGCCGGAACTGAATGTCTGTACGTAGTATAAGGGAGTCGCCCTAAATATTTACAGTAGAATCCCGTTAATTCGTAATCGAAGGGATCAGTTAGTTTTTATTTTTTTTACTTTTTTTATTTTTTATTTCGATTAAACGAGGTTAAAATAGAGAAAAACGATTTACAGGGGTTTGGACAGACAACTCTGCGTAAACCACAAGATAACTTGCTTCGAAAGTTCTAGTTAACTAGCGTCTTCTTGTCCTGACTGACTTTTACTGACTAAAGATGTTCCCACTAAGAATTCTCTTTCTTCCAAAATTTATGAAAGCGTTGAAGGAACGATACCATATCTTTAAGAAATTTAAATTTTCTTTTCTTCATTATCAATTGCTAAATTATTTTTTTTTAATAAAAAATTTTTATTTATTAAAAAAAAAGCTGTTGGAAAACATTGCTTTTGTAATTTTTTTTTTTTTTTCATTTCATTTTATTACGAATTGTAAAAGTTTTTTTGAAGAATTAAGTACGATTTATGTGGATTTCCTTAGACTTTGAATTGTTAAAAAAAATATACGAATTAACGAGTAGACCAAAATGTATGGAATTTTTACGAAATAAAAAGTTTTTCCCAAAAGACCAGCCGTTTAATGCGAATTCTTGAGGTTTTCGAATTAACAGAGTACGAATTATCGCGCTCTGACTGTATATTAGTTGAGAAATATAATATGTGAATTTTAGCACAAAATATTTAGGAATGAATGGCTTATGCAAATGTTCGCACATGAACAGATGAATCTGAATGAAAATTAATGAAATTTTTTTTTTACAATCAAAGAAAAAAAGTAGAGAATTATTTATAATTTTAGAACTGAATTTAATTTACCAAACCCTAATGGTTTCTAAACATTTATATTGATAATTAATAAATCTCAAAGTGATCCAGCAAACATTAAAAAAACAATGTATGACGCACACTGGATAGTTTTGTATGGAGGTGAAGAAAAAAAAATTTTTTTTTCAAAAAATGCGGTGATTTCATCGCATATTTAGTTTTATTTATAAATGAAAATACATGAAGTAATTGAAAAAAAGAAGAACGTTAGTAAAATATATATATCGTCACCTACAATGTAAAAATCCATAACTAACAAAAAACAGTTTGTAATGATTTTTTTGAATAATTTCGTGTTTTCCTTAGGAAACATGCTGCAATTAATAAAAAGTCGATATTGGTATTTTTCGTATTCAGAGCATTTTGCGTTTTAAGCAACGACATCTGTGGTAAAGACAATGCATACGGTGTTAATTAATCGGGAAAATTTTGTTGTTGTTCAAGGTCCAAGTCCATCAGGATCTGGTGTATTGAATGATGTCCAAAAGTCTAAAAGTGGCGCTCTATCATCTTCCGTTCATGATGGAGCTGAATTTAAAGAAATGTAAATGCATGCGCTTTTCCAGAAGTAACCCAATTGCAGCTAACAACTCTTTGGAAGATCATCAGTTGGAGTTAGTTGATTCATTTCTTGATCTAAATTTTTCTTCTCATATTACCTTGGCTGTAAATAAAGCTAGAGGTGTGCTTGCCCTTATAAAGCGCTGGGCTAAAGAGTTTTCTGACCCTTACATTACGAAACAGCTGTATGTGTCGCTAGTTAGACCTATTTTAGAATACGGATCAATCATATGGGATCCTCACTACAACTTTCATAATATTCGTATTGAATCTGTGCAAAAACAATTCTTGTTATTCTGTTTACGTGGCCCGCGATGGAGCTCCTCAACAAATTTGCCTTCCTATACGAGTAGATTAGCATTAATAAAACTACCTACTCTCAAAAGTCGTCGTACAATGTTAAATGTGTCTTTTATGGTAAACCTTATCAATGGTAATATTTGCTCCGAATTTCTGTTAAATTCTGTTAAATTTAGTGTACTTTGTCGTAGTATTCGTCATTATAATCCTCTTGTTATTAACTTTTGTAGATCTAATTATGCTATGGCTGATCCTTTTACGAGGTTATGCCGACAGTTTAATAATTTTTTTATTTTTTTATTTATTTCAGAATTTTGTAATAATAAAAGCCCTCATCTGGCCAAAAGAATATTACAATAGATTTAAAACATAGATTCTTAAAACATTAAAAGTAACCCTAAATTTATAACTAGATAACAATCGTTTTAATATCAGCATAGAATTTAAAAGGTAAAGATCATAATACGGCATCAATTTGTTAAAAGTATAATAATTTATCAAAAAAAAAGGTAAGCGAAAAATTGTAAGCCCGATAGCTGCGATATCACACCAACTTCCTGAGAGTCGCATAAAAACAAACTATGTCATATTGCCAACAAAATTAAAATGAGCAATGAGTAATCTTCGGTAGGTCTTGGGGGGGAACTGAAAAGATCTTAAAACAGCTGGCAAGCGATTCCATACACGAGCTGTACTTACGAGGAAAGACTTATCCAGGAGGGAAGTGTGTATTCTGGGAATGAAAATTTGTCTGAATTTGTTGATTTTTCTTTAAATAATAATGTTATAAAGCATAAAATCATTGTTTTTCTGAATTCATAAATTCAATATAGTCATAAGTACTTTGTTATTAGTCTGTAAGGATTATTTCCATTGACTAAATATAAATAAATAAAATAAATAAATATATAAAAATAAGTGAACACTTTGATGTCACCACTAACTGCGGAAACGGGACGACCGATTTTAATAAAAATTTCAGTGTATATTGGGGATGGTCTGTAGATGGTTTGCAGGAAATCGGCCCAGCGCACAGTGGTTCAAGTTTCTAAAGAAGGCGGTCATACGTAGTTTACTCAGCTATAGTCATCAAAATTAATATGAATATTTATGTTTACGGTATTTTTGGGCCAATTAGGGTGAAATAAGATAAAAAAAAGTCTTTAAATATAATATTATAATAATTTATTTACCAAAAATGTTAGTTATTAATTAAAGAAATAATAATAAATTTTATAACGGCAATTTAATACAACATTTGTACATTATTTTCAAAAACTTAACATACGTAAAGGGGCGTGGGTTTTTCCATATAATTTGGCCGGATCGGAAGTATTTTATTTACATATTAAACGAAGTGGACTATATGAAGTAACAAATAAGGTATTATCTTGTATACTGGAATCTGAAAATGCCTGTTTATATTAACTGTGCCCCGTACTTCCGTCAAAGCCCCATTTACCAATCAAAACAAACTCTTTACTGAGTGGTATCGGAGATATGCCATATAGATTTTCCTATGTATTCCCATACAAATATCACCAAATTCCTACCTTTCTCCATATTATGATTTTTTATTGCCACTTGAGAAGTTTTAAAAACCATGTATCGTAATGTCTTATGTACGATGACATTCGGTCTTTCTAATTGGAATGTTGAGCTGAATCTTTTCAGTCGTTGTTTCGATAGTATATAGTATGTAGTATAGTATATAAAATCGTTTGTGTGTGTGTTAGTAACGCATGATCTCCGAAGATGTAAGAGCTATCGAGCTGAGGTGCGGGTCAATTCATATTGGACATCAGGTTTGCCATATGTGGGCATATGTGGATACAAATTGGATCCCGTATCTAGATATACAAAAATTTTTTGAGTAAGTGCAGTATTGCCAGGTGCGGGAAATTTTTTTAAATGATAGTTTTGATTATCAAACCGATAAAATTTAAAAGGTGGTATATCACAGTCTAAAACAACACGTAGGCAATACATATTTTACGAAATAGTACCATGAGGGGACTTATGGGATAATATCTGCCTCTCGCAAGCTACCTCAACGACTTTTATGAAATTTAAAACATTCATGCAGGATATACATATAAAAATAGGACCAGAAGACGACGTAGAGGAAAATATATTACTCACCGAAACTATACAACTAACTAAATAATTAAAACATAAATGATGTTCGTTGTTAAGCGCATCACGGCATAACTGCTGGATCGATTTCCATAATTTTTTCTGGATATTGTTTGAAATATATTGAGGAAGGGGAAGAAAAGTTGGGCGTAAGCGAAGCCGCGTGTAAATGCTAGTATGTTATAAATACTACTTAACTTGTACGAAAATATATCTAGTGTATTATTAATATTATTATTCTATAAAAGAGTCTTAACTTCGTCGCTTATATCACTACGCTTTTTCTGGCTAATCGAAGGAGTCAAATGAGAGATCATGGGATCTGATGTTACCATCATTCGAAGGCTTCGACACTAATTGCACACTAAATTAAAAAAAAAAAGAAGTTCTCGCATTTGTTTCAGACGTGCTTTAGTGTGTCTTTGTGTCAGTTGTTTTCGCAAGTTTTCAGTGGCGAAGGCATAGTCACAAGTACATAGTCTACAAGCACATCAGAACGCCCTCCTTCGTCGGTATTGTATAGCACCGGCGAAGTAAAATAATTACTAAAAATGGCTACTAAAACGAAGCTTCAACATTTATTACGCGTCCTTGACATCAGAGGCGTTTCAACACTGCTATAAATAAAAGAAAGTACAAGAACAGAGTGGAAAGGAAGCTTCTCTTTCAGTCATTTATCTAACTATCTCTTTCCTCTAGTTCTAGCATCGCATCGCATATGCTGGGATTATCTCCCGAGAGCTGGCGCAAAATACAAAAAAAATTATGCAATATAATTTTTGTGGGAATAACGAAATTCCCTAGCATGTATACGCATGGTTACTAGCTGTGGCCAGCAATAATTAGGAAATATTTTTTCCGAATTCTGCGCAATGGTGATTCGTGGTGGAATATTTCAATTAAACAAAGAAGATCTAAATTTAAAAACAAGGAATTTAATGCTAAATCAAATGAAGTTCTAAAAGTAAGTGCAGAAAAGAGCCAAATTATTAAATGTTAGTTTTGCAAACTAATTGCGTTGTACTAATGTACGTTGGGTTAAAAGGCAATTTCATTTAATGAACAATATGTAGTCTGTTACACATTTCAGTTATAACTTTTTCTCACAAATGAGTCATATATGTATGTACAGTAACAGAGATAATAGTACGTACTCCCTCTAAAATTGGAGTTTAAGAATAACCCTGGAATTATGATCGATATTTTTGCAAACTGTCAAAAACAAACTATGTTTAAGTATTTTTTTTTTTTGGGGTTAGAAATCTAAAGAGGCATATATCCAGGGAAATTAGAATATATGTATGTATGTCTAGGGAAGAAATTGTTTAAGAGTGTCCAAGTTAAGGGAATAGATGATTCTCATTAATCCTTTGAAGCGGTTCAAATAAAGCCATTATTAATAAAGATATAACAATCTTCCAACATACATGTATTTCATTTGCAATATTTATTTAATTTTATTTGAATTTTATTTTATTTCATTATTTATTTCCCCCTTTTTTGGTTGGCTACGTGAATTAGGGCTCACGCTCGAAAAAAAAAGTAACAATTTTATAATAATAAAAACGGAACTCAACTCCAAACAAAAAAGAAACCCCAATTAAACATCGCTACATTTTCTTCAAGAATTCAGGGTTGGGAATATATCCCTTATACAGGGTGTCTGGTGGCAAATTTATATTTTTAAATACGAATATTTCGAAAAGTAATAAAAGGTGCGGAGGGAGGGTGGGACATCAGTCATGATATCGCAGTGGTCGAGTGAGCATAGCGCGTTTGCTGTGGAGACATTTTTTAAGAGTAATGATTCTTACGTAATTGCTCGTCGACAATTTTGTTCAAAGTTCGGTATTCGGCGAATAAATGATGGACCGAGTGTATATTTAATGCGTTCGTGGGTGCAGAGATTCCGCGCAACTGTTTCAGCTATGAATGACCCACGTCCAAGGCCCAGTCGATCTTCAAGGACCACCGAAAACATTGAACTGGTTGAAAGCTGTTTACGTGGAAATCCGTGACTTTCTATACGGAAAAAAGCAGCCTCACTGGTACTTCCAAGAGCGATTATTCGTGAAATTTTAAAAAACGATCTAAAGGATCTGAATGACATACTGTTTAAAAAATAAAATCCGCATTTCCATTCTATCGTTCAATGCTCTTAATAAAACTTTGTGTGAATTGTTACGTTTTTTATAAGTTTGAAAATATAAATCTGCTACCAGACACCCTGTTCTTCAAATACTTAATTTCATAATTTAAATTCAAATAGAAATTTCATTAAATTTGATAATTCAAATATTATCATACCTTACAAAAAGTCCGGTTAATTTTCCACTTAAAAGTTAATCTGGTAGCACAGGTAGCGGTGCTTTTTAAAGTTAAGTAGATGTAAAGAAAAAATAATATACGGGAAGTTTAAAAAAGGTTAATTTGTAACCAAATTAGTAAAGACTGCAGTAATTTTAGAGAAAAATTTTGTGAAAAAAGCTTAAGAAAACTAAGAAAATTTTTATCGAAATGCGTGAACATTTTTTTAAATTTTGGAAAGATGGGAATTCCTGGAGGTTAGTTGCTAAAATTGTTGGACGTGCCACGTCTGTAAGTGCAGACTGTAATAACAAATTCTGCTGAGTCTCAATCCCTAGTAAGAAAAACAAAAATTGTACGTTCACCCATAATTTCCTACGAGTTGAGCGATTTATAAAAAGTGGAAAAGCCGTGGAAAATCGAAACACTTTGGTATATTACCACAATATTAATGTTCTTCAGAAACAGTGCGAAGTGTTTGGCGACAAAGCGCATTCCATAACGGCGTACCAAGCAAAAAATCATTAATAAACAGAAAAAAGCGACTCGACTTTGCACTTAAGTATTAAATTATTTAATTTTAAATTTAATTTTAAATTTAAATAATAAAATAAATATTTGTGTTCATTTAAAAATTCCTGCTTTATTTACTTTTTTTAAATATCGCCAATTTTTGGAAAATTAAAGAATTTTTAAGGGGTACGTACTATTATCGGTGGAACTGTATGTACTCGTGCATAAATATGTATTTATACAAATAAAAATGCAATTGTAACAACGTATTAAATTGAATAGAACACTACAAACAAAGCATTAAACTAGCTAAAACGACTAAATACAAAATTACAATGTGAACGAAATAGATTAAAATTAGCGATGTCTGTATGTGTATGTGTATGTATGTGCATACGTATGCAGTTTAAATGTGTATGCTGTCTAAATGTGTCTGCAAATGTATACAAATCGACTGAATGACTCTCTAAATATGCAAAAATGATTAGAAAATTTGCATTAATTGAATAAAGGCACTTTTAGTTATTGTTGTTGCTGTTGTTGTTTTTTTTTTTTGTTCATTTATTTGTGTGTTGATTTTTTTTGTTTGATTTTCGATTAAAATACATTTTATTACAACATGCAAAAAATTTATAAAAAATAACACACACATATATTGTGTCCATGGATAATCTAATATCCATAAACACACAAACATGTATTTTTTTCTATGCATAAATTGCCCCAAAACAACTGGCAAAAAATAATTGTTTATATTGTAAAAATTGCCATGTGTGGTGGTACCTGAACTGCTTGCTGGTCGTTTGAAATTACTATAACTAAAGATAAATGGAGCGACCAAATGGAAAATATAACAAAAAAAATAATACAAAAATAGCAACAACACAAAAGCAAAGATTGCCTAATATACCAATCAAAAGAAAAACAAAAACAAAAACTTGGTTCTCATACATGTCACAAATGCAAAATCAATTTTAATGTCACATAAAGTTAATGAATAAATACTTTTATAAAATGGTCAATTTAAACTGTTAACGAGAAATATTAGGTGTTGAAAAAAGACGCACCGATTGCCGATGCTGATTATTAAAGTGGAAGTTTTTTTTTCTTGGAACGGAAATACATTAGACGGGGATAGTATAGAGAAGTCACAGGTGGTGAAGTGATTAGTGTTGCCACTTTGTTCTGATCATACCAAAATTGGAAGAATCTCGTATACCACGGACAGCAATATTCGTGGTTCGCTCTCTTATTCGTAGTTCTTACCCCAACCATGATTGAATTATTTAGTTTGCCATACAAAATTTTGAGAGCAAACCCTGTTGGATCATTCTGATCGGAACTAACTAAAAAAACAAAATAGAAATAAACAAAAAATAATAATTTTTCTTAATACTTGTTTTTTTAACCTTATTTATTATTTGAACAATCTATTTAATTCAGCTTTAAGGTTTTTTATTTCTTATTTTTATATAATCTCGATATTTCGTTAACCTTCGGTTAACATCTTCAGGAAATTTTTATTTTTAAAATTTATAAAATATTAAATTCAAAAAGAAAAAAAAAGTTTTAAAAATAAAAATTTCCGGAAGATGTTAACCGAAGGTTAACGAAATATCGAGATTATATAAAAATTAAAAATAAAAAACCTTAAAGATTGTTCAAAAAATAATAAATAATATACATATTGTATAAAATACATAATTTTGTAATCCTTATTTTTTAACATTATTTCGTTTAATAACAATTTGTATATTATCTTTTAAGCTTAAAGGTTTGTTTTTATTTATTATTTTTCTACTGCGATATTTGGTCAACCATCGGTTAACATTTAATAAAATAAAATTTATAATATAAATAAAACATAAAATCCGAGAGGTTGCGGAAATTTACATCAACAACCACATGGAAACAAAAATTACGTAACGAAAAGGAGTATTGTAAGTTTAAGATGATAAATGCATAACTCCATATAGAAGAGAAAATAATAAATATATTAAGCTAATAATTTACATCTACTGACAACTACACATAGTGGACAAACAGACGAACAATGCTGCTGATGAAAATGTAGCAACTTTCGAAAATGGCATGCTGTTCCATTCTGCTAGTGTATGTCAGTGTTATTTATAATTTTGTTCTTAGGATTTAGTTTGTTTCTTATTATATAACTATCGCATGTATTTCTCATTGCCTGTAAACATTTTCAATTTGTATATACTACAAGTATACTATTTCGACCCCTTGATAAAAAGTCAACAAATATTGACGAAACGTCAGGAAAGGAATGAAATAAAATATTAGTCCTTATTAGCTTATTTTTACCATATAAAAAAATTTAAAATAAAATTTCATAAAAAACATGAAATTTCCTGAAAATGGTTCCGATGGTTGACGAAATATCGAAATAGAAAAATAATAAATAAAAACAAACCTTTAAGCTTAAAAGATAATATAGAAATTGTTCTTAAAATACATAATTATAAAAATCAAAAAAAAAAAAAAATGAAAATTGAGAAAACGAATTAAGTAACTAAACGAAGAACAGTCGTGTGAACACCATGGTTGCCACTCGTGGTTCATACAGCGAACCAAGTGGTTCATATTGTCGTATAAACATGGTATTACCGTTTGAAGAATTTTGTTGTTTGCCTTTAGATTGAGCAATTTTTCTTGAAGTAATTTGCTTAAATTATCTTTAAAAATTGCCGGACACAGATCTGCAACGGCAATTTAAAAAAAAATTAAATGGATACAACAAGAACTCAAAGAATGAGAAACAAATAACTAAAGAGAATTGACGTAACTTTTCGATACAAAGCAATTCTGCACCCCTCAACTTTCTTCTTTACCCGCTCACCAACAAACGCAGACTTGTTTCTAGAAATATTACCCCATGTAAAACCAGTCTTAGTTTGTTAAATTTTTTCAGGTATTTGGTAAGAAATTGTGATTTAAAAATTTTAAAATATTAAAAGGATTTGTTTACATTTCTCCGTTTGATTTCTCTGTTTTCATTTGATTTCTTAACTTTTTACCTACAAATAAAAGGTTTTTCATGTGCAACAAAACTAAGTTTTTAATTGTTTTAAATGTATGCATATGTATGCGAAAACTTCAGTTAATGTACATAATCATTAAATTTAAATAAGCTGAAACTGATAATTGATACCTTTACAGGCAATGAAAATTACATGTAAAAATTACATACTAAACACAGTTAATAATGGAAACAATAATTAAGTAATGAAAAGGACTATTGTAAGTTAGAGATGATAGATTTAAAGCTTCATTTAGAAAGGAAAAAAATAAGAAGGAATTATTTCTCGTATTCTATTTATAGAAAATATTAAATATATAAAGCTAATAATTTACATGTACTGATAACGACACAAGGTGGACAAAACAAGAAGAACACTGATGATGAAAGTGTAGTGATGATCGATAGATCTGCTATTTAAATATTTTTGTGTTTGAAGCATACATTTTCATACCGTTGCCAAGCTTTTTGATATTTTTTTTGCACTTTTTCTTCCCGGTTTTTTTTTCAATAAATCCAATACAATAAGTTCTTCTATCGGTAAATTATCGGCAGGTGACTTAACAATGTTTAAAAATAATAAATGTGTGATGCGGAACGAGTTTTTCCGCTTATGGAAATTTTTTACCACACCAATGGAGAAGTTTTAATCCGGAAAATTAAAAAATTAATTTAGTGGTGCATTAGGAGAAGGCACAGGAAGACACTTCAGTTGCGAAGGCACTCAACAGTACTAATGATACTAATCCACAAGTAACATCAGAGCAACCTCTTTCGTTGGTATTGTGTAGCATCATCGGCGAAGTAATTTAATAATGAAGAAATTTAATGCGTCTCCTTGATACCAGAGGCGCTGCAACACATCTTTAAAAAAAAATGAGAAACGTGCAAAAAGCGGAGCTTTTTTTTCTGCCTATCCCCTGTAATCTCTACAATTATTCCTTTCCTCTAGTTCCACCAAAATGCATCACATGTGTAGGGGTCATCCCCTTAGTGCTGGCTCATGATTAAAAAAAATCATTTAATTTCAAAATTAGATTTTTGAAATGAAATTTATTAAATTTCTTTTATTTTTTTAATGAATAAGAAAAATTAACGTTGAATTAACAAATTTATCGTGCTTATTTCAAGGGTTTTTCATTCATATTTAAGTGCTTAAAACAGTTTTATTTGTAACTTAAATTTCTGGTCTCCCCTAAATTAGAGCGGGCTTGCGGCACCGTCTTAACACCAACTGATAGACATGGAAACTTTAAAGGGGCATTTTGTTATCAGTTTTCAACGAACTAATGGAAGGAAATAAAAACAAACGACACAAAAAACTATGCATATACTTGTAGATAAGGGCAGCTTATTATACCTGTATATGTATGTACATAAATAAAAAAACTAATAATAAAAATTAGCATTTGCTCACCTGTTTTCTTACACCTGGAAATATAACTAAAAAAGCAACATAGAATGTTGCAAATAATACAGATACGGCAACAATAGAGACATCACCCGTCACGGGGGTACGATTTGAAAATGAATACAATGTGGGTCCACCATCGTCTCGAAATGCATCAAACCAACCCTTCATGCTTTGCAAACGTTATAATGCTAAATGGGGAGAGATAGAGAGGGGGAGAGACAAGCACAATTAAAACAGATGTTAATTAATAAACAATAAAAAAAAGAGTTTGTAAAAATTAGCATTTTATGAAATTAAGTGATTATATTTTCTTTTTTTTTTATACTGTTGCCCTCTGACTATAAAGTAGTCAGTTTTTAATAATTATTATTATTAAAACTAGTCTGTTGTATATTTTTAATTATAGAGATTAAAAGTAAATTCCATTTTGAAACCATGTTTACATGTTGCAAAATATAAAAAAATTAAATTTATCTGGATATAGAATTATTCAACGTGTATGAATGTCTATTTAATTCAATTAATTGATAAATATCAGTTATAGGAATATTTATTGGATTGTATTTTTTTTACTTGATTTTTTTTTCTGTCTGTGCAGTTATTAATGGGATTATACTCTTTTTTTTATTAAAGCACCACAGTTTACAAAATACAGGGTGGCTCAAAATGACCGAAGGGGTATGAGTTCAAAGAGCCGCTGTGTTCCCCGCAGTGTGCGCTGTGGCTGCATCTTGTTGGCACCATACTTGCGGATGGTGTTCCATTGCTGGCCTTAGAAAATTTTCCAACATTCTGCGATATCTAACAGCAGAGATGGAAACGCCAACAGTGTGTTAATTTAAAAAAAATATGGCCCAATTATCCTTTCCGACGAAACACCGCATTAAATGGTACACTTAAGTGGGTGTAATTCTCGCTGTTGAGCTACTCTTGGATTTTCCCTAGACTTTTTCCCATTTTCGAACTCATTCAATTAGAAAAGGGCTTCGTCGCTCATAATCATATTATGAATGAAATCATGATTTTCTATATGATTCTAATTGTGCTTTTTCCCTTAAAAAATATATGTGAATATATATATACCGTTTATACAGACCAAATTTTTCAGTCCGAAATCTTTATATGTATATGTATGTATGTACATTAGACCATGACTCACGTCGCAATAAGATTGATTAAAATTTCTAAAATTTTTTATACCTTAGTTTTTTTAATTCTTTTTGTATAAATAAATTTTGAATTATTGAATTACTTCCTTTGTAAAACTATATAGATTTATTGTGAGCTTCAATTTATTGACATTCTGCGCTTATTGAAGTTGACGGATAATCGGTCATTGAAAATGTAAAACCAGTCTTTGATGGTATATCGTGACCAAGAAAAATTAATTATTGACACCTTGCGCTATCATAGCCAGTCTTTGAAATATTTGAAAATCTTATTTTATTTTACTCCAATACTGATAACACACTGGTGTAACGTTTTTGCATTATTTCGACAGCTGGAATCCTTGAAATAACATGGTTGGATCGGTATTATTTAATTTTCATTAATTAATATAAAATTTTTAGAAAGAATCAGCAAAAGCCAGAAAGACACAAAAATAAAATAATATTTACATTTTTTTATGTGCTGTCTCCTTATTTTCATGTAACAAAAACGCCAAAGAAAAATATACGGTCAAAAAAAACTAAGCTCAAAATGGCAGACATTGTGCATAAATCGCTAAGTTGTCAACATATAAAAGATTTTAAGCTCGAAACGTCAATTTTAAGTTGAAACTTTTTACATCTTTTTTGACAGTTACTCGTTTTTTATCAGTAACACTAGTGGACGATTTGACGGTTTGGCATTTACCTTAATATGGTTGTACACTTTGCACCTAATTAATTTTCCCATTACCATATATTCGCGCACTTCTAAATTTTAACAATGCAGAAAAATTTAAATGTCGTAAGCGGTTTGGGGTGGATAAATACTAGAACGGTAGACTTGAGGTCAAGGGCCATTAAAGCAGAACATTGGGATTATCGAGACAAAAACATTTAATATCCGACTGCAAATGTCGAAGATATAGATAGAAGTTTCAAAAGGTGACCTCTACCTTTAGCAAAAAAAAAATTTAATTTTTTGCAAATTGCCGTCCAAAAATACTTTATATTAGGGGCGTACGGCCCACTTTTTTTTTGGGCTGTAAGGGGCTACGTTCATATATATTTAATTGAACAAATGTACTAAATTTCATTGAAATCGGTTAAGCCCTTTTAAAAATAATATATTTAGCCCATAAATTGCCGCCAGCGGCGACAGCTTTAGCGGGTGCGAATGGTATTTAAAGTCAGCAGTCCACCTAGTTACATCACCATACCCCATCCAGACATTTCGAAGTTTTTGTACTAAAAATTCAAGTAAAAAAGTCGTGCTTCCACGGCTGTAGCTCAGAAACTATTGAACATATGCGGCTGAATTGAATAGCAACCGATTCAGGTCTACTACTGACCGATTGACACCAAAACGAATTCTGTGCGATGTTTACTTTGGATGGATGGACAAACAGACATGGCTCCATAAACTACGCTATTCTTCACAGTTCTGAAAATATATACATTTCTTTTTCTTAAATGAATATCAAAGAAATTACACACGGAATGACAAACGTATATTAAAGTGAAGGGCATAATAAACGATTAGTTAATATTTGTATTTAATAACAGTAGTTAGAAATTATAATTCATTAACGTATGTAGGTTTTTCCTTTCTGCGGGAAAAGCAATTAAAAAAAAACTACTGTAAATGAGTTGTTAACCATTTTTTTTCACAACATTTGAGTTTATATCATTTTTTTATGTAAATTTAATTTAAAATTAATGCATTAAGTTTAATTGACATCTTTGATTAATATGGCAATAAAATAATAATAAAAATAATTGGGGTATTCACAAGGTAGTCATAAAGTGATATGTTTTCAAATAATAAGAAAGCCATCATAATTTAGTTTGCTATTTCAAAAAGCTGTTATTTCATTAAGCTGTTATGGAAAAAACATTTATTAATGTTTGATATCAAAATGCTACAAACACGTGGAGAAACTAAAATAATTCGACTTTTTAATGGAGTAAAAATAACTTAGTGTATAAGTCTTGTAATAGTTTAATTTTTAATTTAAATTATAAAATTGTTCTTTTGGCACACAAAACTATAGAAACAAATATAATCGAAAACAGCTGTTGCCAGTGATAAGAGCTGAATAATATATTTGAACGGCGGCTAGTGGACAGCTGAGTTATACAAACAAAATTTGCTAAGATTTTTAATGAAATTTAAAAAAATTAGCTAGGGGTTGAATATGACATTTGACATTAAAACAAAAATCTTAGATACCCTTCACTACACCTCATCCCATATTCGTCTGAATTTCCCCTGTTCGTTTAGTTGTGCCGGATTTTTACCTTATTTTTGGATTTAGTGATTTGGACCAGCACTTCAGATCACTGTACAACTTGAAATAATTAACCCAATGTGTAAACAAAATTTCACCGTTCATCTGTTCAACTGTTGAGGTGAACCGGATTTTAATCTATTCTTGAGCGTAGCACTCTAGACCAACATTTTTTTCTCGCACATATTTGTCTGCATGCCTATCTGAACAATTTTACCAAATTTCATCGAATCAGTTCAACATTTAGGTGTACCGAAATTCGCCTTATTTTTAGGCCAAATTTTACTGTCTGAAATGCTTATATGTATATGTTTAATTGAACAAACGTAGTAAATTTCATTGAAATCGGTAAAGCTCTTTTGAAAATAATACTTAGCTTATAAAATTACCGAAGCGCCACCTAGCGTATCAAAGTGGTATTTAGACCAACCGCTTTGAAGTTATGGAAGTCTTTTGTACTAAAATTTCAAGTAAAACAATGACTTGGTCGTGTTTCTTTGGCTGCAGGTGGGAAATTATTGAACTGATTCGGCTAAATTTAAATAGCAACCGATTAAGGTCTACTACTGACCGATTAACAGTACAATGAATTCTGTCTAAAGTTTAGCTTGGCCGGAAAGTTGATTTCAAGGGACACACAAAGAGATGGACAGACGGACATATCTTAAAAAAATTTCTCTATTCATCACATTACTGAAAATATATACATATATAACTACATATATACATATATAAATTATATATACCCGTTACACTTAAAGTGAAGGGTATAATAAGATAAATTTACAGCCAAAGAACTAATACGGCCAAACTGTTTCCAAGAACTCTCGGCATAATACAAGATTAATGTCACTAGTAGTGACAAGTATAACAAGTCTTGTGTGAACTATTCGAACATTAATAAATATCCTTTATAGACTGGATAATGTCTACTTCTGTCACGACTTGGTATACATAATTAATGTTAATAATTTAAATTTTACGAAATTACAAAATTACAAATAACAGCTTTTGAAAATAAACAAAATGCTATTGAAATCATTTCTCTTCAAAAACAATCAAAATGATTTTGGTATTAACCTATTTAACACTAATAAAAATTTTATAAAATATTTTTTTTTTATTTGCTGTTATTATTAGCCCACACACTAACGTGTCTCTCTATATCAAATAAAATTTCCCAATAATTAAAAAAAAATTTACAAAATCCGCTAAAACACAATTTAATTTTTATTGAAAAAAAAAATTGTCTTTAAATACAAAACCCACAACTTGTACATACATGGAATATAATATTTTATGAAGCAGATATATAGAGAGGGGAGAAGAAAAAAATTGAAAATCAAACAATACTTAACAGAAATACAAAAGAACAATGAGAATCATTTTCGAAACAAAAAACAAACAAAAATCAGAAAAAAAGAAGAATAAATAATTTTATTGCGGAAAGAATTGTACACGATACTTCAAATAAAAATAAAATTAACACTCTCCGATACGGTACTTTTTTAACAACAATCAGTTCATATATTGCATAGTAGAAATTCGTTTAGAGACTGCTGAAGGGTTAGAAAATTTTCAAAATTCCGTGTGAAATTCTGACAAATGTCATAGAAAAGAAAATGTTTTTGAAACGAAAAACATAGCGGGCAACTTTTGCGCCACCTTGTAGCAAAATATTTTTAAAGAAAGTGTTGTCTTCATTTTTACAACATTTGACGGAGAATACTGAATAAATTATGTACCAGTATTTAATGTCAAAAGAGATTACAAACTTAAAAATGGCATAAATAAATTCATTGTACATCAAATACTAGAAAGAAATAATGAATATTTAGTAGTTAAAGGGTTAATTATAAAATATTTAACAAACAGGGGGGAGGGAGAGGAAGAGGGAGAAAAAATACTGTTTTGTTTGAATGATGACGATTATTTCATGTTGGTATTTTTGAAGTTAATCAACTTCAACAGCAACAGCAACAACTACAAATACATCTACTAAGAAAACAATAATAACGATGATGCTGCTGTGGTACTTGGATTAAAAGTTTAGAGACTACAAGAAGACTATCAAGCCAAACAAAATCCGGTTGAAATATTGTTTTTGTTTAATTACTTATTTCAAAAAATAAAAAATAAAAATTAAATAGCTATTCAAGTTTGAAACACACTTTTACAACAAAACAAAAAAAGCAGTTTCCAGCATTATACTTATTTCGATTCTTAATGTCGAAATCATTTTTAAAATTATTAATTAATGTTTTATGCACAATATTGAAGTTTCAATTCAAACAAACTTTGAGTTAAATTTGGCAAAGTGCAGTCAGTGAATAATTGAAAATTTCGTAAAAGAAATAAGTCACTTGACACAACATGACTTAAGTAAATAACAATAACTAAAGGCCCTGATGTGGTATCCTACACAATCGTACGATGCATTCATAAGGGAATGATAGTGACGTCTGACTGCTTCAAAATGGCTTTGCAAGTACCACACTATTATACAAATAATTAAATAGACAATAAATAATTATTTTTATTACCTGTCTACATTTTTATGATTTATTTCGTTTAGTGCCAATAAAATTCTCATCAAAATTATAATTTTATGACATAGGGGATTTGCAATGAGCACTGGCCCAAGATAAAAAAATTACAAAAATAGTATGATTCATAATAAATATTACAATTGAGGATATAGATGGCAAAATTTCACGGCAGAAGCGTCTTCGTGAGAAATCTCAATTTGAAATGAAAATGAGGCGGCGTGTAATAAGTTCCAAGGAAAAAATTAAATAAATCCCAAAAAATTTTCATACAAATATGGGAGTTATTTCATTACTACATTTTTTTGGGGAATTATTTAATTTTTTTGTGTGGGATTTATTTCATAATGAAATATAAGTCCCAAAAGAATTTCATAAGGAAGTTATTTAATTTTATTTTGTTCTTAGGTTTTATCTCATTACTTTTGGGAGTTATTTCATTTTCAATTATTGGAAATTTTTTAAATTTTTTCGCTTAAATCTAGTTTATGAGCACTTCAGCAAATCGGAGGAAAAATCGATAGGACGCCAGAAGCATGTGTTAGCGAAACCGGTGTCCGTTATACCATAGAGGAGGAAATCTTTGAGCGTGACCGAAAACCTTTTGTTACCCAGTCTACTTTTGTACCATTTTGATTAAATTTTTTATTGTGTGTTCTTTCTTTCTTTTTGGGCCTTCTTTCATTTCTGTTTAGTGCTTCAATTTTGGGAGTTATTTCAATAATTCCATTGGAAGTTTTTTTTTAATGAAATAACTCAAAAAAAATTGGATTTGTTTCATTTTTGGTTTCGGTACTATTTCATTTTGTTTGGGATTTACTGTATTTCTTCAGTGTGGGTTTAAATTCATTTATTTTGAAATTTATTTCCCCTGCGAGTTATTTCACAGAGAACAAATTGAACTTTAGCCACTCACAATTTGTAGCTGAAAATCATGTCATATTTTCTGAATTGTAAATCTGCTACAAGCCATGATTTCTGGTATTGTTATCAATTGGATTTCTCAACTTTTTATACCAGTATTTATTTTATTTTTGCTCAATCAATTTAGATTTCTTATTACCACGATTTTTTTAGTTTTCTCATTATGAATCCCTATTTTCTCAATTTCAACGGAAAAACGTATTGCAAAGAATTTGTATTTTTCTGTTTATCAATATTTCTATATTCCTATTTCAAAATTGTGCTTTTTCCCCAAAAAAAAATATATTAAATGTATTATAATATAATACATACTTTATGATATTCTCATAAAGTATTTTTTGTAAAAGCCAACTCCATAATTGCGCAGGAAAGCATATCCATATGGTACCATTAAAAATGCACAATTTTGAAATTAGAATCATATATATAATAAGATATTTCCAAAAGAAATTCAGTTAATATATAAATACTAGATGACCGCACGGAATCTGCTTACTAATGAGTAAGAAATAAGTTTTGTTGTTTTTAGCTGACCCGGGAAACGTTGTTTTCCCATGTATATTATTTCTAGGAAACATTTTTTTAGTTCAATAAAAATAACTATCTACTATAAATGTGCGGGGATTTACTTATAATCGAAAGCGTTGTAGACAATGAAAGTATGCTTTATTTGGGTTAATAAATTAATCTTTATCAAAGTAACAAATATATTTTAAATTACAATTCTCGATAGCTATCTAAACATTAAAAATAATTACTAATATTTTTACTATCAACTGTATAGTGAGTAAGACAGGAGACCGGCTTCGTTGTCATCCCTTTAGGGTCAGTCGCCATATTGGACTTAGGTTGATGATAAACTTTTTAAAATCTGCTCATCATATCCTTTCATTTGATACCCATATTGCAAAAAAGGAAAAAGTAGGTAAAAAATAGTGGTAGTAAAGTGGGCGTGATTAATTTTAGGGGGATGAAAAATAGATGTTGTCCGATTCTCAGACCTACCCAATATGCACACGCATATTCTCGCGACACGAGCATTTTATATATTAGATTTATTATAACAACCTTTTATATTCCATATATATATATATACATATATACAATATATTTTATATATCATATATGCGATATACAATAGTTTACCGTGCAAGGATCATCAAAGAGATGCTTCATATACAATTAAAAAAAAACCGAAATTATATGGGAATTCACGAACGAGCCTAATAAAACTTTATGTATGTATGTATGTATTTGTAACTATGTATGTAAGTATGTCGATTAATCAAACTTTCTAATTAATCCATAAAGCGATTAATCAAATAATCAATTGATCAAGAATTTTGATAAACTAAAAGGCTAATTAATCAATATTTTGTACGAAAATTTATAAAAAAAAAAAAAAAGTATTTTAAAGGCAATTCCATTAAACCACAAAATTAATAAAAATGTAAAAGAAAAATTAGATTGTTGTGCAAAAATAAATAAATTATTCCAAATTCCGATCAAATAATTAATTACAAATTCGTAGAATGAATATATTCAATTAGTCATGAACAGTTAATGATTATGGCTAAGGAGACAACTGGTTTCAACTAAAAACGTTATTACCTGAAAATCTATTTTGCAAACGGTGTGTTTTTCTAATGGTGACTTTTTGTCGTCTGTTAGTAAATGTGTAGCGATTTTCGGCACATTTCATGTAATGATAGTGTGAACGTACGTATAAGTTTTCAGCACGCAAAGACGACAGCCGAAATCGTACTGACTATGGCCGATCAACGTTATGATAGAGAAAATGCTTTGCAAGGTGGGTCTAATGAATTAAAACCGCTAAATTTTATTCACTCATACTGATTTCGATTCTCGTAAAGTACATTGCACTTTCCATTCTACTTATTAAAAATATTTGCACTTTATATGTTCCCTTTTAAAGTGATGTCAAATGGCATTATAGCGGCTGTAGCATAGATTGCAAATTTTAAAAAATTGGTACTACATACAACGCACTTGCATTGCATTGCGATACATGAGAATTTAATTAAAAATCGATATATCCCGATATGTTTCCGGCTGATGTGGTTACAGAAATATCGGTATTAAAAGTATTTCTGTATTTAAAAACAAACAGCAGAGAGTTTTTGTACAATCAAAAATACTTCTGTATCGAGTGATAATAAAGTCACTACATAACTGCTTCTAAGTAATTTAGACACTATGTAGTATATGGTTGAAAAGTATACAGGCTTGGTAGCTGTAACACTTTCTCTAGTTTTTGGTGGTAATTTCCTCGGGTTAGCAGGCCGCCAAAGAATCAGCTCATTTGGGACTTGCTGGGTTCTGTTATGTTACCTGGAAGGAATCGATAGAAATAACTAATACCTCAAGGAAAAGGTTTGTAGTTCCTTTGGAATTAAAACGCGATGTATTCAGTAGAACTATTACTCTGTTATTTTATTTAATTAAGTATGATCCCAAAATATAATTATTTAATTTATGGTTGAATCGAACTATCTACAGCTGTAGCAGCAAAAACTACACGAGAAATTATTTTCTGTTTTGTTCTATCTTGTTTCTTTGAGCGAGCTGCCAGATTTTATGCCTTCACCATTTGACAAGTTAGGGGCTGCCACAAGTTCTTTTTAAATAAGCGAAGCGGCATATTTTCTACGTAAGCATTTTCTCTACCACGGTATTTCCCGAAACGGCGTCTGCCTACTAAATTTTTTTTACGCAAGATTTTTTAGCAGACAGCACCGTTTCGGGAAATGTTATGGGAAAAGGCCGATTATGCAGTATGTCATGTCATATTAATTCACAACCAGAAATATCACGATATTCTTTTACATTATGCGTTATTGGATTTTATGCCACTTTTTGTAGTATCGCAACGACCGTGGACAATGTGATATATTTTCTTTGTCATAAGGTCCAGTGGACATGCCACAGCGATAAACTACCTTAAGATATAAGTACCTCACGATACCATGTCTAATTAAAAGGCTCTTACATTCAGATTGCAGTATTATTTGCAGAACTAAGCACAAGCACTAAATATTGCACATTTTGAAATTTAAAGACGCTACTCTCCAGAAAAGGCAATAAACCTTCAAAGACTATTTTGAAGTTACTCGAACGTGTACAGGAGAGAGCGAAGAAACTCATTGGGTACAGTGGGGTAGCCAACTTCTTTGAGCATCGTCGCTATGTGGGGTGTGTTTCGTTGTTTCATCGCTACTACAATGGAATGTGCTCCAGTGAAATCAGGGAACTAATTCCCGAAACCCGTTCATTCCAGTGTACAACGCGTTCATTGATTTGGCGGCAAATTGCTCCACGCATTACAGAGAAAATTCATTTTTGGCCGAACAGCGCGTATGTGGAATAA
The DNA here is from genome assembly GCA_963924685.1 of Dexiosoma caninum. Classification (NCBI taxonomy): domain Eukaryota; kingdom Metazoa; phylum Arthropoda; class Insecta; order Diptera; family Tachinidae; genus Dexiosoma; species Dexiosoma caninum. Next base: position 15,253,741 of record OZ004727.1, read on the forward strand.
ACTCCCTGCGGAAGTCTTCCTTGTCACTTTGACGTGGGAAAATTCAAATCAAATGTCCATAAACACTACTCCCTCTATTCTCTTTCCCATATCTTAATTTCCTAGTTCCAGTACAATGTGTACGAATGTGTAGGGATCATTCCCTGAGTGCTGCTCCAAGACAAAAAAAAAATATTTCATTATATCACTTTAGTTTATTTCATAAGTGTAATAAACAATTAAACAACTCTTAAGTGGTAAAACATATTTACTCATATAGATAATTGGCCAATTTAGTGTTACTTAAAGACAAACATACATACATACGCAGATACATATACATATATACAATACATACAATGCATGGCTAGAATGCAAATGTTTGCAGTCAGTGAAGCAGTTCCTTAATTAACACCAATTTTTTTTTGTTTCTTTCAAGATAAAATATATTGGTGAAAAACTAAAAAAATAGAAATAAAATTTTACAGCTAATTATTACTAACTATTAAATTACTACTACACACATAAGTACATATATTTACTAACATATGTATGTGTATGCACATCCATGGACTCTGCCACCGAACAAACAAACAAAAAACTGCGTACACACATTGTAAAACATGAAATTAATATTTTCACAAATTATTAAAATAAATAACACACATGTTATTAAAAATTTAACACATTTTATAGAAATAATAATGATAACAACAACAAATAATAATAAATAAATTTTAATAAATATTGACACAATAATAATTACATTTAATTTTATTTGCATTTTTTTATTATTTTTTTACGGTTTTATTTCAGTTTCTTTTTTTTTAATTTTAATTTTTGTTTTTTTTTTACTCCACTTGACATAAACGACATTTTGTTTTATGTACAAACACGTTTTTATGTACGAAAATAACTTTTATTTATGATTTTTCACAGATTTTTCCATTACATGTGTACATACCCATACATACGTATGTACATGTACATACATATGTATAATATAATAATTTATATAATATAAATACACACAAAGTATGTATTTTAAAAAGAATAATTTGTTAGTAAAAATTATTGGAAAATTCTTTAGAAAAATATATATTTTACATGAATAAAAAAAAAATTGCTTTGCATACATAATAAAGAAAAACAGCAACAGCAGTGAAACAAAAGAACTATTAAATGCAGTTAAACCGAATCTCATGCACACTTCCAGCAAAATGGGAAATAAGCATATAGTTAAAATTTTATAAGTTCAGTTTTCCGTTATGTAGTGAATTCCAATTGGCTGATGGTGAAATTCGTTTGCGTAAACACATTTGTAAATAAAAGTTCTGATCCAAAGAACAGCATTATGGCCACTAAAGCATCTATTGCGAGCGGTATTACTCAAGCCTATGCCTATACAAGCAGTACAAAGCGCAACTAATAAACTTTCCACGTTCAATCGTAAAGCAGCTGTGTGCTAAAGAACAGCTTTCGCGTCGGCGTAACTCAAATCTTTAAACGAGTAATTATTATTTAGAATTATTGGGCCAAGAAGCACCGCTACCAAGAAGATCTATTTTGTGCAAAGTCCCTCTTATTAGACCCCCATCTTAAGGCTTCTAAGGAATCCAAGCACTATTTGGGGTCTGGTACTCCACAGCTTCTGAAAGATGGTGCTGGACAGTCCCAAAGAACGCGTTCAGAATTCCCAGTGTCCTTTTCTCAAAATCGACAGACATCGAAAGACATTCGCTCTATTCAGCGAAAGCAGGATTGAGGTTGCCCTATTCGGGATGAGGAAACGTTATGCTTAACGCTGGCCGGCACTATTATGTCAGTGAACGGCGAATTCCCTATCTTACCAGTTTCAAAAAATTTAATTTCTGTGGCTTATTGTAAATCCACAAAATGGCTCGGGTTCAATTATGGGTAAATTTGCCTCTCATTTTGCCAGATAGGCCGGCATTTCATTGCCCTCATACCCCGTACGTCTAGAAACCCAGCCCAATGCTACGGCGTACAGTTCCTCAATTTGTAATTATGTTCTCGAAAACGGTTCTAACGATTACGATGAAATTCATCAACTAGAAATTTTTCGGGATGAGAAATCAATTCCTGGAAATTCCTTTTTCGCTAAGCTTTCACTAATTTTTAGGCATTTTAGCTGTGCATGATATGGCTATCAAACGAAAGGATTCTTTAACAAAATGGCTTACAAAAAAATTTTAATTTTCTAAAATAGGACCACGAGGAGAGGTAGGAGACAATTTCTGCCTCTGCGAAACTATTTATACTATATATTTATATTATATAAACTATACAGATTTTAATGAAAGATCTATTTAATTAAGATCTTTTTTGTCCTGCGACGTCTGTTTACTTTTACTTGAAGAACTTTTTGTTTGCTTTTGTTTTCCTTTTAACTTATACTATATATATATATATACATATATATATATATATAAACAGAATTTTTGTTTCATAAATAATTTTATTTTGTTATTGATTCAATATTTTAATTTAGATCACCCAAAAATATATTCATACATATAGAATAAATGAATAAATAAATACTATTTAAGCTAAGAAAAATATCGAAATAATTGCAATTTACTGTTAAAAAATTATAAAAAAAATTAGGTTAAAATTTCCGTCTTTAGCTCTTTTTAGCTCTATTTATAGGTGATTTAGCTTAAAATTTTATCTAAACATTATAATTAAATTATGAATGAAATCATGATTTTCTTCTGAAATAAAGTTCAAAGATTTTGGCACGTTGTTCAATTGTGTACTGTTACATTTTAAATTCTCCAAGTCTTCTTTACAAAATAGTGAAAACAAAAACAAAAAGTCATAGTAAATAAGTTATAAGGAATTCAAACACCTTCGCTACTTTTGAGCCACCCTGTGTAAGTTCGTCATTCGGAGTGTAATATTTTTAAAATTCATTTCTGAGAAAAATTTATATATTTTCTGAAATGTGATGAAAGGATAAGTGTATTGAGTCAGTTATTTACGTAAGAGAACTCTAGGCGCAACTGAGTTATAACCCAGCTGTAAACCCGGAATAACCGGAACTTTCTAGCAACACAACACAAAAATGCAATCATTTATGAAATCAAACTATAAATTAAAAAGCCTATTCGACCAACGTTTGAGTGTACTGTTCGTATGACTTTATGTTATTGATATTCAAATATAATAATTATTAATATTATCTTAAATATATTTTTTTTCTTTCATGTTATTTTAAAAATATCCAATAACTTACCAAACTTGTCAGCACATAAAAAATCCAGTATTTAAAAACAAAGTCCAAACGAGTATGAGATTCAGTCAAGTAGTCAACAGAAGTTATATATATACGAATAGAGAATAGAGGGGTTGGATAGGTGGTTTAGTTGGAATCGCTGTTTTAAAGTTTAATCCTGCACTTGGCAAAATTTGGAGGTTATGGTTTGAAGTTTAATATTTTTAACATTTAAAGTTTTTTTCCCTCCAACTTAAATGTTGTTTTGAGCCAAAATTTAAAAATTGTTGTCAATTTGTCAATTAATAATAATGATGTTTGTTTTTTTGGCGTTTTAAATTTATTTAGATATTTAAAGTTTTTTCCATTTTTATATTGTATGAATGTATGTACATATTTTATTTCATTTCTTTTTATTGTAAATTAGTTGTAAAACTGACACATACTTTGTTGTAGTTTTTGAATGAACATTTTGCGAAAATGCTACAAATAAATAGAGAAAAAAATTCAATAAGTTTAATTAGAATATGTAATTTTTTGGTAAATAATAATTCATTTGATTTTATTTAAAATATTGCTTTAACATAAAAATGTATCCATTTGGTTGAATGCGTTTAAATTTATTATAAATTTATCATATTTCTTTTTTCTCGGACTAGTGCCTCGCGCATTTTTTATTAATTCGTAAAGCAGAGTTCCTGCGTCTCTGATGTTAAGCTAAAGGACAGCCATTTTATTTATGTTTTTACCTCGCCGACGTTTTATGGCCCGAATACCGAGGCTACTGTTAGCATAGACACATCAGAAAACATTTTTTAGCCGATGGGGGATTGAACCCACAATATTTTGCATATACATTCAGTCTGCAAACTATTCAGGCAGTTTTTTCTAGAACTAGAAATCGAAATAATTGGAGTTGGTAATACAATATCTCTATATGAAAATTATGGTTCACAGCACCAAAATAAAATTAATTTTGTCAAGGGGAACAACGGTCACTATACAAGAGTGCTATCAAATATTAATTACAAAATTTATTATAAAAAGTTGTGCTATTATTTTCAACGCTACTGTATAGTGTATGTACATATTTATGCTAAAATTTTATCATATTTTTGTGTTAAAAATTTCAATGTTCTTTTTTTTTTTGTTACTTTGACTACTAGTTTTTATAATTAAATTTTTTATTTTTTTTTATTGTATGATTAAATAATTTATACATTCAGTTCATTAATTTAAATTATTCATTTGTATTTATTTCGTGCTTTAATTAAATTTTTAGAGTTTATTTTTGCCTAATTTATGAAATAGAAAATTAAAAAAGAAAAACGTTAAATTGTCGTATAATGTGGAAAACGTTAGTTTGTGAAAAAAGAAATTAAAATGCTTAAAATTTTATGTATATTTTGGACGTGCCTCTTTCTTTTGAGCGAAACAACTTACAGGTATTCAAAATTAAACTATTGCACGGAATACTCGATAATAACACTGTGATACAAAAGTTGAGAAAAAAATTATGCAGGGGTTCTCATGTACCAATTCTGTTCAATTAAAAATTTTTTTTCTTGTAAAATCGTGCACGTTGCTCATTACTCATCTGTCCTAAATTTGCTTTTTATTGTGTTTGCGTTCATAATATACTTTGTACCTTCTTTTAATTTTCCGCCTGTTATTCGTGGAAAAAAATGGTAGATATCGGTTGGGAAACAAAGAAGTTATGAGTCTTTCAATTTGAAACTCTAAAAAAAATACGTTTTTCAATACATTTCGAAGTGACCTAAAAAACTAAAGATATTTTCGTTCTCTATGGACTCCAACAAAACAGAATTGGTACATGAGAATACCTGCATAATTATGCTGTAGCACAGTGTAATACTCGACTTGGTTGGAAAAGCACCACCGTATAGCGACAATCTTGCACGATTTACCTTCGTCGGCATTTGAGAGCAATAGAACATGGGCGAAATAAAATAATCAATAAAATGGCTGTCCTCAAGGCGAATTCATACAACGTTCTCTCGTCCCTACAACAACAGCATTTTTTGTTTACAAATACAACAACGTTACCAAGCAAAACTGCAGGACTTGGTGAAGTGAGAATGCAAGCGTAGTTCATCAGCGATAGTTGCACCCATTTAAATGTTCTGTAATAATTAGCCCATATTTTTATTATACAATCTCTGTCAGCAGAGCTGAATACCCAAATTTGTGATTTGAGCCAGATGGATGCATAGCACGTAATGCACGTGCCTCAATCGCTTCCTGACAGTTGTCTTTGGGAACATTTGAAAAAAGGATGTCAACAATGTTTCAACTAAAGCCCAACATTCAACAGCCGATATTTTGCAAAAAGTTATGGAAAAAAAGCCGAGTGCCTCCGCGGCCTAGTGCATGAGCATTAGTGCTATCATTAGTGTTTCTTGTGGTGTCCCAATGGGTCTAAGCTTTGGCCTAAGTGGGGCGTTCTCATTCCTTCTAGTGTAACCTATGGAAAAAAAAATGTTAAAAAGAGCAATAATGTAGGAAGCAGCAAATGGCCACCACTTAGACCCAAATTGACACTCATTAGTTAGCTAATAGCAATAGTTTAACCAATAATATTTGATTCACAGCTTTTTGTTTACTATTAGTTAAATTAGTTAAAATTAAAAGACTGTTAATGTAGCCATTCTTTGGTTATACTGAGAATATAACTTAACAATACACTGTGAATATGAATATTAGTTAAACAATAGTTATCATTTTAGTTTACTAATAATTAACTAATGACTGTGAATTTGGGCCTATGCCAGCAAAAAAATTAGAAGCACTAAAAGCTGTCGGAAGCAATACATTGCATATTTAGAAACAAATGCTGTCAAAATGCACTAAAGTCAGTGAATGCACTGTTCATAGCAGTATAAATGCTTAACAAATGCATTCTTCAGCCTCTGTATTTTTTAATACATAAAGTAATGCTTCTAAGCGGTTCCTCGCGCACAAAAATCATGCATTATAAAAGTGCAATTGCAAGTGATTCTCCCTTATAAAAATGCTTCCAGGCAAGCACTACAAGTAATTTTTGCTGCGTACAAAACACCATTTTTTTAAAGTTAATCAAGAAAAATTTCCCAAAATGTTTTTATAATAAAAGCATAAATAAAACAAACAGTTCTAAGGAATTCAAACCATATAGTTTACTCTGCGCGACCCTGTACATATCGTCACATGAAATCCAAAAAGCCCGAAATTACACTCAACAAACTTTACAGCAGAAGCATAAAACTTTCTAACTTTCACTAGGCTATAGCACTAAGACCTATTTTTTTGTTTTTTAAAAAGACAATGCAAACTCTACGAAGCTCTTAAGCTTGTCTGTAGAAACACCCAGAGTCTAAGCGGGAATCGAACCCGCACCTCCGTATTGATAAGCTCATGCACTAGACTACGGAGGCACCCTAGAACTTTGTTGCTTACAACCTTGACCCGAATTGTAGAAGAGTACAATTTCACGGGAATTTGTGCTGTGAAAGAGTGTGTAAGCATCAATAAAAAAAAACTATATAAAAATTTGTATTAGCCCTGAGGGCTTATTTGATTTCATATGATGATATGCAGTTGTGTTAAACTAAGCAGACAATAAAATAAAAATAGTAATTTGTATTTAGTTATTACTATTATTATTATTTTCTAGTTTTTTATCATCAGCAATTCCTTGACACCTTTTAGAAATTCTGAACAAAGCGAAAAATGCACATAAAAATCCGACCTTTAAACTTCAATTATTTATACAGAAATAAATTTTAAATCATTTTTATATCTTTTTTTTTCTTGTAAAGTTTTCAAAATACTAAAATTTCAATTCAAATTTCAATTTGTTGTGCAATTTTTTTTAACGCCACAAAAAATGTTATAAAATATAAATTTAACAATACTGAGGTGGTGAACATACAAACATAAAAACGCATGTACATACACACAAACTACATAGTGCATAGTTTTTTTTTTATAATTTCAATTTTGTTAACAATTTTTTATTCATTATTTATTTAATTAAATGTTCTTTCAACTTTTGACACTTTATCCAAAATAATACCGGCAACGAGGTGATAAATAAATGCAACGAAACTGAATACAAAGGAAAACATTCAATTTATTTGAAAAACAAAGTTGGCTAACTGTTCGCAAGCGGTATGTAACATTTATTATAATCACGAGGGTGGCGCCATAATTTACTAACCTCTTAAAGAAAATAACGAATTTTCATATTTTCCAAATACAGTGAACTCGCAGAAACGTGAACTAATTTTTACCGAGGGTGTTCACGTTTTCGATTTTGTTCACGTTTTAGATTGCTTTTTTTCTAAAACGTATTTTATTCTCTTTTATCTTCTATTTAATTTCAAATAAATTATGTACGTTATTTTGCACCTATGAAACATGTTTTGATTCTACTTTTTGTAAGTTCCTGCCATATTTTAATATACTACATAGATACTATTGTTTGCAAAAGGGTTTCTAAGATACTAATTTCTAAATTATGTTATTGAGTTCATCAAAAATAGACAATTATAATTTTTTTTATTGAAAAAGAGCAACAACAAAAAAACATTCTTTGATACAAAGGCAAATAAATAATTTTTTAAAAATAGTTCATTCAAAGGTTTTATATAACATATTAAAAATGATTTTAATGGATGGATATTCATTGGACGAGCTAAACATAAAAAGTCAGTGATCTCTTGTTAACGTTGTTTTTGCTTGAGCATTTGTCAGGCTTTTTTTTGAAATTTCTTAATACTCTGTTTGTTATTGAACAAATCGTCGATTTGGCGACATTATACTTTTTCGACAAACCAGTTACAGAAGATGTTTTCTGTAAAAGCATCTGACTTTTCTTGAAGATTTAACACGTTTGGTTTTTTATTCGACATATTTTCAATAAAAATATTTTTATATTATTTATATATGTACCTATATGTATAGTCAGCACGGAGAGAGATCTACTGGAAGCATCTGCCGCGTTAATACTAAACTTACTTATCATGCAACAAAAGTTGTTTACAACAAATAAACTACGAAATTCTTCTGGGGGGGATTCCCAAAATTTTTAAATAAGCTACAAAATTTAATTAACGTTCGATAAAAAGTTCACATTTTAGAGCCTTCAGCCTTTGTTCACGTTTTAGGGTATTCAATGTAAAAAAAAAATTTTCATGTTTTTGTGTAGTTCATGTTTTTAGATGTTCACGTTTCTGCGAGTTCACTGTAATTTAAAAGGTTTTCAAATTTAAAAATGTTGGCAAATTTTCTCAACAACAAACGTTTAAATACGCAACGCAGTGCAGTGATGTTATCCGTACGGTAAATGCCGTATTACGGTACTGTACGGTAATTTAGACCGCCGAATGGTAGAATGGTAGTGGTAAATTCAGCAAGTTTACTCTTCACATGAGACACATATTTCTCATAAAAACAAATCATAAAAAGTATGGTTTCATTACAACTATGCAAAGTACGCCAATTGTAGTTAAATTCTATTCGGTTCCTGCACAAATGGATAACTAACGCGTTATCGTTTATGCGATTTGAATAAAAAAAAATATAGGTAATTAACAAGTACAAATTCTAATTCTACGTTATTTTATTATTACTATGTACTTGTTTTTTTGAATAAATTTATTGAATAGAATATACCTGTTTTAATAAAAAAAATATTATTTTTTTTAATATAATTTTTACATGAATACGGTAATTTTTTATAGTGCTGTACGGAAATCCAAATAAAAAGTTAACATCACTGACACTGTGTGACAAAAATGAATGAAGTAGAAATACCTGGGATTTGATACTATTTTTCTTAAAAAAGAAGAAAAAAGGAGCTACACAAAGGAGTAGCGAAATATCGAATAACAATAAATATTACATATATCAAAAGAACCTGCAGCTTAAATAATTAATGTAATTAATTTAAATATTTAATTTAAAAATTTAAAAAAAAATATTTATTTCAATAAAAAAAATATTTTCAATAGAAAAATAAGATTTTTTTTGGTCGTAATGAATATTTAAAAAAAAAATTTGGCAACACTGATCAACAGTGGCAGTAATTTTTGCCGGTTATTTGACTGTCATTGTTCCTGTAGGGAACGTAAAAACGTCGAAATATGAAAAATTTAATTTTCGAAAATTGGGGCAAAATCAGTAACTTCATACAGTGGGAAGTTAAAAATATTCATTCGAAAGGCCATGACAGTCAGAATAATTGGCACATTGTAATTTAAAGATTTCGATACCTCATATTATTGGAATATAAATAAATAAATTTTCCAATTACGAATTTGAAGGCAAAATTTAAGTTCTTAACAAAAACTTTCCGATCAATGTTATTATGGCAAACACTGCATATGCATGTATGTATGTATGTGTGTGAGCGCTTGCAATTTTTTTTCTTACTACATCTGATTATTCATTAACCGTTATATGTACATACGTAATACGTACGTACATATGTTAATGTTACATTGAGTGTCTGTGTCTGGTGTTTATTTTTTTCAGAAGCCGGTTAAACCTTCTTTTTTCGTCCTCTGTCGTTGTTATTGCCTTGTTTTTATTATTGTACACATATTATTACAACACTATGCACTATTGAATGTACCAGATACGGAACACACCTTAGCGCCAACAACAACAACTAAAGATACCACATAAAAATTTAGTTTTTTACCTCTACCTCCTTCAAATTTACATCACAAAAAGTACACACAAAAACAAAGAAATTAAAATTAAGAAACAATTGAAAATGTATGTTGATTATCAGCAATACAGCAATAATAACAAGAAATGTTTGGTCTTATGGCAGTTGCATGTTTCAAGGAAACACAAAAAAAAATTAAAATAATAAAACACAAGTTAATACTTGCTACATCAATATAAGTTTTAAAACTGTGTTTCGACGACAGATCAAACGGAATGCACATTCGTGCATAATCCAATCGCTCTTTCAATAAGTTCGACTTCACATTTCTCTCGCTTCTTATACTGCATTCATATTATTATTATTATTAGGGGGTTTTCCAATAACGGTGACGCCGGTGTGTAAACACTTTATAACAACTGCAAATGGTTAAATCACGTTTTAACTCCTCTTTCAGTTTCAGTCTCTTACTTGTTTTAACATAAACCACAATTCCCCCATACAGTAAATTTGTATTTCCGTCTTTACTTGTTTTAGTTGTTGTTTTTTTTTTTTTTTTTTTATAAACTCTCGCGTAATCACAAAATAATTTCACTTTCTTTTGGTCTTGAAATACTTAAAAAACAGCACAAGAGAAACACAAAAACAAAACATGCTAACAAAAAGGTGATCTTTAAAGTTTGTGTAGCGATCGGTGATGGTATTGTGAGTAAAATTTTGATACACTTATGCTATATTTCCATTTCTTTATGTTTAAAAATTGTTCCAATTGTTTTGGAGAAGTTTCAAAACTCATATTTCAAATATTCAAGAAATTAATATAACGTTTTACTTTTACCCACTCTCACTTCACGTGCAATCATGTATATTACAGGCCATAGCTTGTAGAGATAAAGACGTATTTGTTAAAAATAATAACTCAGTTTGCAATTTTTTTGCTACAATTTTTAAAAATGATGCCTTGAAATTGTATTAGTGTTCACATTACGAAATTCTAGTTTTGCAATTTTTCTTATGAAAATACACCTACATGACATTTCAAGTTGAATAGTGAGAATTTATAGAGCAAAAAAGGATTGCAAAACACATGAAACCATGTGCCCCTCGCCAATCTTCTCACCTCTCTCGCCGACAAATTGAATATTTGCTGCAACAAAAATTGCCAGTGTGGCCGAGGACTTTATAGAATGACTACAACAAAAACAATTTTTGTAGCAAAATCGAGTTTAGTGGTTGTATTATTCTGTTGCACATTTTGCTTTGACAGGGACTTAACGTATTCGATACCGATATTTAAAAAAAATATCACTAATTTATGCAACAGAAATTTAGGTCTTAAAAAATAAAAAATTACTTCAGAATACGATGAGAAAAATATAGGGATTTCGGTTCGCTTCCTAAAATACTATTTCAACACTATTTAAAAAAAAGAATCAGAACTTTCCATCTCTGCCAATTGCAATGGATGTAGCTTATCAGATTATTCAAATGACTATATTTTGACTGACAATTTTGATACTTCAATTTCTCTAAGTTTAATATTTTGTTAAACAATTACAAATTTAATTATTACTAAAAAAGAAAAAATGTAAATGTGTTTCATTTCTCATAACGAAAGTTCGCAACGAAAAAGTCGCCGTTCGCCCAAATTGTGTTGCCAGCATTAAACAGAAATGCAGAAGAGGGTTTCGTCAACAACATTGAAAGAAAGATATTTAATACTGAAAGCGAGTTATTTTTGCAAAAAGTCTTTTACTCGGAAGAGACAGTCCATGTTGTTGACAAAAAGGCAGCCTTTTTACTCATTTTACTCGCCGAAAGAAATGCTGTACCTTAGAAAAATTAGAAAAAATTTTTGACTTGACAGGTGCGGGAATCGAAAAAAAAACATTGGCAACCATAGCGCATAAAAGTGTGTGTAGGAGTCATCCCCTGAGTGCCGGTCCAAGAAAAAAAAAATTATAAGTGAATTTTATTTGTAGTCGGCTACCAATTTGCCGGCAGGGTAGTTACAGGTAGTATATGTACAAACACATATACAAAACTGCATAATTGTCGTATAAACGTAATAAAAACGAGAAAGAATATATGCATTTGAAATCTCACTACCAACGAGTTTCGTGATTTGCATTAATTATTGACAATCGTGCTTTGAAGGTGGAAATTCCTGTGCACCGCTGCATAAATGCATTAGGATCTATAAGTAAGCACATGAAATTAAAAACTTTATATTCTTAATTTAATAATATGTATAACTTTATTAACGTAGAATTTATATACTGAAGACTGTAGCGTACATCAATTCGATGGCATTGGTATTAGCAAAACTCTCACTTGTTTTTTAAGTAATTGTTACTGGTTTTAATTTTTTCTTTTCTTAGAGTTTTCTGGTTGTACGACTGGAATTACATTCAGTTTGTCTTTCCATTGTGGTTGACTTTTACGTTATTGACTTTCGCATATGACTGTTAATAAATATTTGTAATGTTTCTTTCTTTTTTTTTTTGCTTTCGTAAGAGATGTGTGCGTGATTTAATTAGCGATTCACGCAGGTGACTGATACAATTAATTTGGCTACAGATATAACAGTGGCCGTGTAGTTGTGATGGCTGCAGAAAAAAAGAAGAAACGACAGAATTTTCTAGTGAAGTTTTACGATTATTAGTATCTTGTCGTCTTGATGCATTAAAACGGTTCGAAAACTCCAATGCAATTATAAAGTCAATGGCCTACTGTTCGAATGTGTAGAATATTCATGAGTAGAATAGCGGGACCGATTATGACCTATTAGACTAGGTATTTTTGATAAGAAATAATAAATGTAATGAAATGAATTAAAACTTTCGATTATTTAAATTTTACTGTGGCATCTTCAATTTAAAATTATCGAGCGTGAACTGTATTGGGTATGACTGTCCTCTGCTGTGTTGTGGTGTGCTGTTTATATACGTATTTCTCTTATGCATCACGTTATTATTTCTATTGTTGTTGTTATTTTATATTACGTTGTATAACGTAATACTAACCATGTAATATTCAAGTTGCTTTTTTTTAAACACATTTTCTTACTTGATATTGGCCGAATGATTATTAAACAAAAACAAACAAAAAAAAAATCATTTTTTATTGTTAATTTTTCTGGTTTTATTATTTCTGTTGCCTACTTGTTTTTAGCATGAATAAATATGAGTGCGACTGTGAATAGTATTGCTTGGTGTTGTTGTGTTGCATGGCATTTTTGTTACTTCCAGCCACTTGTGTTGTGTTGTTTTTTCGTTTCGGCTGTTGCTGAAGCTGCTGCGGATTTTTGTTATTGCTGTTCCTATGGCAGTCAGTGCTGTTGCATTGAATTTCTGAATTGCTTTGTTATTATGCCAAGTCCAACGATCAATGTAGAGATAATATTACATTCAAGCGACATTTGTGGTATCTTTGTTAAGTTTTCTGTTATTTGGGGGCGAATTAATGCACATGCACATACGGTTTTCTGTGTAAATAAATACTAATTCTTATGTTATGTATGTGTGAGTACATTTATTTACGTGCAAGTGTAATACATATGTATGCAGATGTAACTATGTATATATGTATATGAATTTTAACCGACGTAAACAAAAATGTATACATACGAGAATTAAGAACACTACATTTCTGTGAAATCTTATACTTCATAAACATACCTTTGGCCTTCTATCAGTACAAGAAATAATTTCTCATAAGATCTAAATATGTTACACCTTGTCTACTACACTGAAACGTCGCATAACGGACAACTCCCATAACCGGACACCATTCCAAAGACGGATGAAATTTTTTAGCTCCAACCTGTGCATCAGTTTTTTCTTGTAAAATTCATTCCCACAACATACAGCACAAAAACCGGACGCGTACAATAAATAAATAATAAAAAAAAAGTTTAAAATATATTTAATAAACGGACAGATGCCTTGAAATGCACCAACAAAATTTATATTTAATAAGCACAGTCGAGTTCGGTTATAGCGAACTCCGGTTACAGCAAATTTTCGTTTATAACGAACTGTTTCTTAAATCCCATGAGGAAAAATGCATGGAATTTTATACGTTTACAACGAATAAAAAAAAAATGTCGGAAATATTTGTCCGTTATATTTTAAAATTTTAAATTTTGTCACACTTTGGTAACACTATGAGTTGTTCTCTTAATTAAAAAATTAATAATAAATTTAAATTTAATTTAAATTCACAGCAACTAAAAATGTCAAAGATAAAAAATTTTAAAAAAATTATCTAAATATAACTAAATATAAATAAAAATAAAACAAACAGTGAAATATAGGTAATTCATAAGTCTACATTGTCAACAATTTAAAAAAAATTAATAAAATATTGCAAAAAATATTGCAAAGACTATAATTAAAAAATTATCCACTCCGGTTATAACGAACTTCCCCTATAGCGGACAAAATTCCACGGTCCCGCGGAGTTTGTTATAACCGAACTCCACTGTAGTTCTTCTTTTTTTCAACTCTGTTTCCCCTGTTGACACATATGTATGTAGTATTTTTCTTCAATCAGTGCAAGGGGTATACCCTACGTATGCAATGCATAGTACCGGAACTACAGTGCAGTCGCGGTAATATGAACGGTCCTGATTTAACTGCATACTAATTTGGGAATTTTCTATTTAAATTGCCATCAGTTGTCAACAAAAAATTTCTTACATGCACACAAAAGAAACAGCAAAAGAAAATCACTGAATTTGAAAGAATTTAAGTTCTTTTGTTCTTTTTAAAAAATTAATTGCGCTTTTTTTAAATCCAATAAACAATAAATAAAGAGAAAAAAAAAACCTAAGAAACTTTTGGTTTAGGTGGCGGCCCCTCCGCGAAGGAGAACCCCCCACATAGAGCAGGGCTTAGGACTATTGTGATTCTTTTACTTTTATGGGAAAAAGTTTTCAAACGGAAATTGGACACCATTCAAAAATATGAATAATCTCGCAAAAGTAAACTGCCATGGGTTTAAATAGTTCATATTATCGCGAGTTCACTGTATTGGGAAAAGCTTAGTATAATGAAGAGACAGGCGGTGGTGAGGTGATAGAAGGATAGAGTGCTTAATTCTTGCACAACTCTGGGGTAGCGGGTTTTTTAAAAATTGCTGCGTCTGTGGTCTTATGTCAACGCATTCATTTTTAATCTAGAGCAATACCATTTTATTTATTATTTTACTTCGCCTACGTTTCACTGCTCATATTCACAATGTCTTCTTTTACTTTCAGTAAATACACAATCAAGTAATTAACTAAATTAATTAATATTTTAATTAAATATCAATTAAGAATTAATTAATTAATTAAAATTCAATTCAAAAGTTAATTGGAAAATTTTTTTTTAATTTTTTGTTCAATTAAGAAAGTATTTCAATTAATTAACAACATAATTGAATTTCAATACTATGTATATGAAACATCAGCTTTATATATATATAATTGTTATTATTTTCTTTAATTGAAAAGGCGCAAAAATTTTAAACTTTAAAATAACCTAAATTTTAACCCAACTCTAATACTGACCTTAATCTTTTTACTTTCTTTTATCTTTTTTATACCTCGTGCAATACAAACATGCGGCTAGTGAAAAGCAGAAGTAAAAATTATATTAAAAAATATTTAAAATATGAAATGTGTGATTGTCCGTAGCACTCATTTTACCAGAAAAAATGGCCAGGATGTATGCAAATCCACTTGTATTCATTTCTGCAGAAGTTGCGGCTAAGTTTCAGTTACTAAATTTAATTGAATATTGTTACGCCCACTTGGTTAGGTTCAATATTAGATATATGGAATACAATAAAAAAAAATATTTCAGGGGTAAGAAAAATTCAAATTAATTCATAAAAATGAATTTGTTTAATTTGGAAAAAATGTCAATTTTAAAATTTTAATATTCGACTTTTATTGTTTGTATAAAAAATGTTTACTTTTCTACTCAACTATGGCACATACATACATACATGTATGTCTGTACAGTAAAACACGGTTATAACGAACTCCATGGAAAAAATTCCTAATAAGACTAGTGACATGCATAATGAAAACATTTTTTATATATTTATGCACCAGTACTTTTCTTATCACTAGTCCAGGGTCTTTCATTAAGGGCTTCTTATCTCTAAATTTGAATAAAACTAAGTATGTGAGATATGTTTGAAATTTCTTTACTAGTTTTAAAGACCTATTAATGCCAGTATGTGTGGAATATAACATCGTTCAAATGGCCGCCACGGCTTCTCTTCATGGAGCGCATCCAAAATGTTTAATTATCCATGACTCTGGCGCATAAATCAAGTTGAATTTTACCGATGGCTTGAGTTTTGTTGTCTTTAAATATCGCTGTGGTTTGTTGCTTATTCGTATAAACTTTTTGACTTAAGAAAACCCCACAAGAAAAAATATAACATCACCTCCAAATAAGATAACCATGGCCTCAAAGCGGTCGTGCAGTATGTGGTACGTCCCGTAGAAACTACATGTCTTTGGTGTACCCAGATCATCCGTTTCAGGCGAAAAGAAGTTAGTTCTCATCGACATATAGCGCTCACCGGTCACAAGATGGCCTGGGCAACGTTGTTCTCAATGAAATATAGACCAATGAAGCAGCCAGCCCAAAATCTACACCAAATAGTACCTTTTTCGGGATATATTGGACTCTTTTGGATTTCATGTGGATCGTTATCGTCCCAAATTGGACAATTTTGTTTATTCACGTACCCATACATCCAGAAACGACCCTCATCGCTCAAGATGATTTTTTGCGCGGCACGTTGAACGAACAGAAGTCCCATAAAAACTATTTTTTTCAGCTGATTAAAAATATTAAGATCCACAATTGATGTATAAATTTCTTTAAATATTTTTAAAAGCGGAAAATTTTATAAAATTTGCTTTGTGGGATCGTAAAAAGTAGTTCGGTATAACAAACGATTTTTGTAAGAAAAGGGCATCCAACCTGCGGACATTGGAATTATTTCGTTACAGCCGAGAATTCGTTATAGCTTTATAAGCGAGTTTCACTGTATATGGTACTGCTTTTGTCAGGTTATCTGATACTCTCAAATAAACCTTTCCGGATGACAAAGTAGATGCACAAATATTGTTAAATATGAATTCAAAACATGGTAAAGATGAGTTAAAATTCATGCTTTTCAGCACAAATATTCATTTGTATTAATTACATATGTAGATAAAAAAAAAAGAGTTCTCATGCTAAAAACATGTTTTGCATTTAGTTTATTAATTGTTTGTATATCTTAATCAATTAATTTGTTATAGAAAAAAAATTGTATTTTATGCACAATCGTAAAACATAAAACAGTCAAACACTTTAAAAAACAAATTTTTTTGATTTGCATAATTTTTTTAGACACCAAACCGCTTTACTGAATCTCACCGGTAACACAATAGGTGTGTTTTTTTTTTACTGAAAATTGGGCAGTCGCGGGATTTCAATCTTACCAGAAAACGTTTCCGTAATCAAAAATTGGGTAAATAAGAGAGGTTTTGCGAGATTAATGTATTGGTGTGTGTATATGGCCATATACATTGCCGTTGCCATTTTGTGTTTAAGTCTGTCTTCCCGTACTCTCTCTTGTCTCTTCTGGAGATAAATTATAGTTTACTCTCATTTTACCGAACTTTACCCAAAAAGTAAAAAAAACACACTTGATTTCTTATGCTTCACAGTTTAAAAAAAAAAAATAAATAAACGAAATTTAAAAAAGTCTTACTTTATATAAATTTTTCCAAACTCTAAAGTGAAAATCAAATCAGTATTTTATATGTACTGAAGTAAAATAATTACTAAAAATGGCCACTAACACAAAGCGTCAAAAATTAAATACGTCTCCTTGACATCACAGGCGCTTCTACACTGCTATAAAGATCGAGCAAAAGCGGAGTTGTAAGATAGTGCAACTTAACCTCCTGTTGTTTCTCTAAGTATCCGTTTCCTCTAGTTACAGCACAATGCATCGCATGGCTAGGAGTCATCTCCTGAGTGCTGGTCCAATATAAAAAAAAACAACAATAGCAAAAACACAATGAAAATGTCAATAACAGATGACTACAATAACAAAAAAAACAAAAATTTTGTTGACCAATAAATTAATTGTTTTTGCTCTGTTCTCTCGAAAGTAAACAGACAGCAGCTACAATAGCAGAAAAAACATAAATTTCTTTTCTGTATGCCTTAATTGCTTTTGCAACTCTCTCTCTCGAAATACAAAAATTAGTAAAAATGTTATTTGCTCACTCTCTCAAAGTAACAAATGGGTAAAAATGATATTGGCGCGCATAAAATGTAAACAAATTTTGACATTCACGTTATGTAAAACATAAACGAGCAAAAGAAGTCCCCTGAAGAGTTGATTTCACTTGATAAATACACTATGGTCTCTACATACTCTTTATAAAAGGCCATCCAACATCAATAAAACCGCGCGAGCAGATATGAATTTCAGAAATTCATTCGCGCTATTGAAATTTGTAATTTATGATTTCTGCTCAAAAGCCATTTATTTCAAGCTTAATTTAATTTCATAGTTTTAACATAAAAATGTAGGTGTGTTTAAAAATTAGTCTTTGAGCAACCCCAACATACATATACTTAAATGAAAGATAAGGAAAGTACAGTAAATTATCAATGAAATATTTACTTTTGTATGTGTATGTATATATGTATGTTTCGTATATATGTATGTATATGAATCAGTTAAAAAAAAATTATTTTTTTAGTCCATGTCGCAGTATGCGCAAGATCTTCGACGTGCCAAAATATATACAAACATTTTCATTAACTAAAACTAACATAAATTATTAATGATAATAAATTTGTTTAAATGATTATAAAATGCGGTATTAACATTGTTAGCAACAAAAAAGGGATAGCTGCAAAACCACTCACTGGTAGCATTAACACCATTAACTTCAGTATTGCCAATACAAATTTGTATGTGTTTTACCACGAAGCTACATATAAGAGAATTCATGATAGAGGAATAAACAGGGAGTGTGACATTTATGTAGTTCGTGAATTGAGAGATACCCAGTAAAAACTAGAGAATGTGTTACAGCTACTTTTCAATCATATACTACCCACCGTCTGCATTACTCAGAAGCAGCCATGTAGTGACTTGATTATCACTTGATATAGCAGTATTTCTTATGGAAAAAAACTCTCTACTGTTTCTAAATGAATAATCACTTTGAATACCGATATTTCCGCAACCAAATCAGCCTTGGGCATCGGGACTTGACGATTTTTATGTAGAACAGGTATATAGCTATTTTCTTTGCCACTACACACGATATCAGTACTCTTTGTGTTAACGGAGAGGTATAAGTAAAGTCATTAATAACATCTATTTAACCCGACAGAGTGTCTAGTGGCATAGAAAATAGATATACTCGTATACGTGTTCTACTTACTGGTATTGGAGGTTAATAGTTCTGTTTTCGTTTATACTAAATCAATAGTAAGATTCACATTATTGTGGTAAATTAACTATGAACTTAAACACAACTAAATATTTATTTATTCATTTGTAATAAAATTTATTATCAAAATTCGTATGCATAAAAAAAATTAAAATCAAATTAAGTCTGCTAAATTTTTATTTAAAAAATGTTATTTTATACCTTTTAGTGTTTCATTACAACACACTATGAGATAAAAATCATCAAATCAGTAGAAAGTTCACATAAAACAATGATATAATAATAATTAAGATCATTTTTCAGGTACTAAAAAATTTACCACTTTTAAGAAATATCCTACGAAAATTGGTTTTAATTATTATATATAATGAAAATAAATATTTGTTAAACGTAACTATTATATCCAATTAATATATTTTTACATTGGCTCATAACTATTACTAAAGATTTTTATTGTTTTTATTTACGATAATAATTATTTTTAATATTTACTTGATATTAATTGTTTTATTTTTACATTATGACTTACAAACTTACATATGTACCCGGTGCTGAATATTATTTTCCAAAAAAATTATAACATTCCAAGTATATTTATCAAGTAAAATCAACTCATCAGGTGACTTTTTTTGCTTGTTTATGTTTTACACGCCGTATATGTCAAAATTTGTTTAAATTTATGCGCTAAAATATCATTATTATTCATTTCTTTATTTTGAGAGAGGGTTGCAAAAACAATTAAAGCACACATAAATGAAATTAATGTTTGTCTTGCTATAGTAGCTTCTGTCTGTTTACTTTAGAGAGAGCAATGAAAAAACAAATTTGACATCTTCAGAAGCAAAATGTATGTAGTTTTTTGGTATTATTGTTTTGTTGTAGAGATGCGGGTATTTGATATATATACTTTAAGAACATCACAGAATGTGACATAGAATATCGACTCTAGCGGTTTAAAATATGAAATAAATTATAGGGAATGGCATTAAGAACTTGTTATTCGTAAGCGAAAGTGGTAAGTACTTGCCTCCTCCAACGACATCGCCATGTTAAAGTAATTGGTTAAAAAGCCAAATATGGAAGTAGTGAAGCGATTAGTAGTATTTTAACTCACTACTTTGCCAGCAAAGTTTTTGCTGGGTAGTTTTTGTTTTTATATTTTAAATGTAGGTTGATCAATGAAATACACGTAGAAAACAGACTTAATCATTAAACAACACTACACAATGATAAATACTAAAAATAAAATAAAAACTGAAAAAGAATAACACAAAAAATCAAATGGAACAACAGTTAGGTAAATGACAATAACAACATTTGTAAAAAAAAAATATAAATTAAATAAAGAAGCATTCAAATACTTAAAAACAAGTACACGGAAAACAAAAACAAGGGCTCCAAAAACAATAACTACATGACATGTAAATTTTTACAAAAAACAACTGAGAGCAACTCTTTCCATATAAATAAGCTTTGTTTTTGTTCACTTTTTATTTTCACGTTGGTAACAACTCGTACAAAAAAAATTCAAATGATGCTTTCGTCACCATAGTTCACCCCACATTTTGGCGCGTACGTACGTACACACATGAAAAAAGTGGGAATTTTTAACACATTCATATACAGAGTTTCGAAATATTGGTTTTATTTTTTAGCGAAACTCACAAAAAAAAATTATATTGTAATTTTTATTTGCCTGTACTTCATATTAGCATTTTTTTTGTTTTTATTTTTAGAATTGCATCCGGCAATAATACATGTTTGTGCATGAGTAATTAATTCGAATATGGAAAGAGAATTGGTTTAAGGTTTTATTAGTTGTCTAAACATAAATGCATGCATATGTGCATACATAAGTACATTTGTATAAATACAGTGCAGATAAAAACAATAGCACCTTGGCAGTGACCTGTTTTTTTCGTACTAAAGTCTCACATTTTTAATTTTTATGACACTGCACTGGTTTCGCCAAAAAAATATTTCCAAGTGAGTCGCTGTTGCTAAACTAAACTTTGACAATAACGCTGTCCACCTCCCATTTTTTAGTAAACGTCTTCCCTAACTTATCCAATATTATCGAAAATGTTTCAAATTTTTTTTTTCATGGCACTTTCCACAAAACAGCATTTCTGCAAACGATGTATAGATCACTGCCCAAGTTTTCTTGGGGTCTCCACTATTAGAAAATTTTGTGTAAGCAATTTCGTATGTCTTTGAAACTCGCAACTTCATAAAAACGACAGGAACAAATAAAAACACAAAATTTCATATATAATACCAAAATTTTAGTGAAATATTTTCACACATCTCCGCATTATAATCCATTTTCGTAAACTTTTAATTATAACAAATTTTTTTAAAAAAATCACTTTTTCCTTCACAGAAAAAGTGTCTAATAAATATCTAATAAAATAGAACAAAATTAAAAAAGTATCTCTATTGTTTTTTTTTATTCGAGAAGGAGTTCTATTATTTTTGTAGGGAATACCTTTTTTAAAAATTCAAGAAGGAAACTTCTGGCTTTTATTAGATATTCTTCTTGGTTTTGTCAAATTTTATATATATAAACTAACAAGCAAGCTAATATAATCAAGAAGATATTCTTATTAAAAATATTAAGATGATGATTTACATATGATCATATAGGAACCTAATGCAATCAATAAAGAATAACTGTTTGAAAAAACCAATTAGGAATCCTAATGAAATCAATACGAAAAATCTCTTTTTTATGGAATTCAAAAAAAAATCTAATAGAATCAAATAAATATGTTATGCTGCTGTTATGCACAAAGAGAAGAATTGCCTTATAAAGACTAACTGGATCACATGCCACCTTTTCTTATTTATTTAATTAAAACTTTCAGTAAGCTTAATTTAATAATAAGGTAGTCATTCGTAAAAGTGATCTTTTGACAGGTCATATCAGGAATGTGGACGTGAAGACAAAGTACAATGTTTAAAAAGAAAATTTCGTATATTTTTTAGCACAACTGTAACAGTTTAAAGATACGTATGTATGTACTTATGTATGTATAAATTCGATGTATTAATAAGTAATGTCATAAAATAGAAAATATTTGAAAAGTTTGAACAATGAATATATCAAAATAAAACAAATGCAGTTAATATTCTAGTAGCAGACATCTCCTATTCATCTGTCATAGGCTGACAAAACTTCTCACATTTCAAAATTCTTATAGCAAATTACTTTATTTCGCTCTTTTTAGCGGACATCTCAAACTAACGGACAAAAATTCCATCAACATCAAGGGTGGGTGGCCAAAAGAAGAAAGCTAAATTAATATTAGAGCTCAAAACCAAACGTTAATCAATTAACTGCTTAAGCGATATTGCGGGCAGTGCGCACATTATGATGATGCCACAGCAATGGTACAGCCGTACTACTGCGACGATTTTGAAAAGATATATGTATGTAACATATATGGTTTTTTTTATCTTGGACCAGCATTGTAGCGTCTCTGATCTCAAGGAGACGTATTAAATTATTAAAGACTTTTCAGCAAAGATGTGCACAATCTTAATTTAAAAAAAAAATTATTTTTCCTGATGAGGGTTAGCGAAATATCGAAAAAAAAACTTTTTAATAAATAAATTAAAAATTTTATAAAAATATGACCTGCAGTGCTAAATAATTTATTGCATACAATAAAAATAGAGGGTGGAATAAAAAGAAGAATTAATTTATAAATAATCTTTCTTAAGGAATTTTTGAGGGCATCGAAGCGCCCTAATTTAATCTAGTATTCAGTAATGGCAAACATTTCACGAAATAAATGACAGTTGAGATGACAGATATTTAACAGCTGATAGCCTTGGCAGACGGGGTTAACACCGTTTTTTTTTAATAATCTTAAGATATCGATCAGTTGCCACATCTCATAAAATATTATAGCTGTGAAATAAGCCATTACGACTTTACAGCGAAAGCAATTTAGTCGTAGGTATGTACAATGCTGAATCAACGATTAGAAGGTTAACATTCCCTTTTAAATTTGCTTTTAGTGTTTATTAACAGTTGTCGGTTCGATGAACTTCGCGATAGTTAGGTTAGGTTGTGTTAGCTATCACCATAGCGTAAACTACCCGTTGCCATCATTGCCGTTGTCAAACAACCTTTTATACTCCTAATGTCGCACTCTGACAACTCCCTCTCCGTGGACTGGGCCGTACAATGATAGAGGAGGTCTTCCAATGTACCCTCCTCATTCCAACAACTACCACAGAATTCATTGAACGATATATTCAATCTCCTGGCGTGTACATCTATGCAGCACGGGCTCCACATCACAGCCACCAAGCTGCTCAGGCGTCCGCTAGGCATCTGCACCGCAAAACCGCCATAAAATAATTAGAAACTTTCTTGAAATTGCATAATAATTATTCACTGTTTCGTTAGGGTTTTTCAATTTCTACAATATGATAATAAAAATTTAAATCAATTCCTATGTGCAGATTGATTTAAGATACGGCGTCTTTGTAAGAGTTATACTGAAAACGGTGTCGATTTCAGTCTTGCAAATACAAAATACCAAAACCATATTAGCAAGCAATAAAATCTTAAAAAATTCAACAAATTCACTTTTACCACTTTTTTGGGAATTTTGAATTAAAAAAAATAAATTAATTTTATGTAACTTTTAAT
The DNA here is from genome assembly GCA_963924685.1 of Dexiosoma caninum. NCBI lineage: Eukaryota > Metazoa > Arthropoda > Insecta > Diptera > Tachinidae > Dexiosoma > Dexiosoma caninum. Next base: position 15,277,778 of record OZ004727.1, read on the forward strand.
ACAATCATATTTCTCAAGATTTTAATTAGACATATTTTTTGCGAGACGGCACTCAAGCATAAACAGATTTAACAAAAAAAAAAAAAACACAAAAAAATATTTATGTTTTTTTATTTCTGGAAAATTAAAATAATTTTAATGACTAATTTTAGTAATAAGATTTACAGCAAAAGAAAACACCCACATTTTGTTTTAAAAAAATTATTGCTGCTAAATATATAACTATTTTGAATTTTTAATTAATCACACGAATTTTGGTTTCACATTTTTCTTATCGCCACTTTTATTTATTTTTTACGTTTTGTGCACATTTTTTTCCTTATTTTTTATTACAATTTAATACCTTCTCTTCTCTTTAATTGAATTTTAAATTTTTGTTTTTTTGTGACATGATTTTGACTTTTGCCAGTTTCTTTGTTTAATTGAATTTTTTTTATTAAATCTTTTTACTGCCAACTGAAATTAAATTCTCATGGCTTAGAAAGAAACACGAAAAAAAAATATAAATAAATGAATAAATAAATTTTCCACTTTGGCACAGTCATTACCATTTGAAAGATTTAGAGATGTTTTAAAAGTAATCCAGCAGATAAAACGATTAATACGATCATTTTTATAGCAAACGTAACAAAAATTGTTTTACGTTCCACAATTTCCTGTAACTACTGTAATTTTACACGGTTTAGAAATAAATAAACCAACCGAAATACTGTAATGAAATTTTATTTCGAAGTCGTGCATTTGACGAAGCACCGCTTATTTTAACCGAAACACGTCTATCGTTTACAATTGTCATGAGTTAACTAAATTATAGGATCTCTTTGCACTCTACTCGTCGTTTAGTTCGATATTGTCATAATCTTTATAAAAATAATAACAACAACGACAACATTTGTGTTCAATTATAAAACAACGATATGAAAAGAAAAAAAAATTATTAACTCAACAAAAAGTGAGCGTGCGCAAATGTTTAAAATTTATTTAATTTTTGTTTTCTTATTTAAACAAATATTGAATCATTGTGTTTATGATTTCTAGCTTTTCTGCTCTCTTCTGAAATGAGCTTTTGGATTGTTTCGTTTACGAAACAACTATAAGCTTTTACGATATACAACTCTCTTCCTTGTATTTTATCACAATTGATCGTAAACTTTGTTTAAGGCTTTTTTCAAGCTACCCCAAATTTTGTTTGTATTTGTTGGAGTTTTCTTTCATTACTTTCTTCTTAAGTGGATGCTACACGAGTCCATATTCAATGTTAGTATAAATATTGAAGACTCTGAGACACTACGTCAATATTTCTAATCAATGTTATTTTTTTGGGTTTTTTCAAGTGTAAACCTATAGAAGTTACCGTCTCTTTGTTTCTTTATTTATTGTAAAAAGGTACGGATAATATTTTTTATATTTTTGTCACTATATTTTTTGCTTTGCACGTCTTCTAAGGCCATCAATGAGTGATATACATATGTACTTTAATTAATTCGATTACAAACATTTTTCACTCTATTTGTAATGCGTCACAACTACGATGTGCACTCAAAGAAATAAAATGAATTTAAATTAACACTGCTCCAGTACGTTAAACTGCTTTAATATTTTGATGAATATCAAAATCATTTATGCATAATACAAATTTACACACATACATACATAAAAATTTGTCTTCTATATGTCAATTGAAGAAAACAAAATAATGAAATCATGAAATAAAAAAAAATGAAATAAAATATACTATTATTTGTTCATTGCAAGTTTTTATACGTTGTATAAATTTCCAAAATTTTTCGCCGTTGGGAATCATTCATTTTTACTTCATTATTGTTTATTTATGAAACAGCTGATTGCTTGTTCTTCTTAGCCAAACTATCCCGCAGAAAAAGAAAAACAAGAAAATTACTCTCTCAAAACGTCTCTCATTTATCCAATTTTTGTGTAAGAAAACGCTTTCTGGTCAGATTGGTTTCCCGCGGGTGCCCAATTTATAGAAAAAAAAACAGACCTATTATTTTTTAAAGCACTCTGTACGATATTGAATTAGATGTGTGTGCGAAAATAAATTCAAAGGAAACGTATAATAATTTAAAGTATATATATATATATATTTTATGTAATAATCGGTCTTGTGGACGAACTAAAAAATAATTTATTTCTACAAAAATAATAACAAAATCAGCTGTTAATATGGTGCTGCATTTACGCCCTTTTAACTAAAATGAGTGTAGGTTTAAACTAATTTTTTTAAGGGGAACATCATGAGAAAAGAACGCGTTACACCTTTGAAATTATACACATTTCTCAGAAAAGAACATAAAGAAATATAAAAGGTAGAATAAATACAGAATATTTTTTAGAAAAGAAAATGTCATTAGTTTTTTTCACATGTTTTTGTTTTGTAATTCTCAAACCTTTTTTTGCAATGTTTTATATATAAACATGTAAGCTTTTTAATCTTTTTCAAAAAATTTAGGTGATTTTCGATTGACGAGTTGGCATAAGCACTAACAAAATTTACATATAGATCTTGAATAAGATTCGCAAAAACATCATTCGAATAAGTAAAATACGATTATGGTTAAACAATGATATTTTAATGGTCGTCAGATTGCTTAAACGGCGATGGCGGAGTAACATAAGAAAATTCGTAGAACAATCATGAAAATTACTCGCAAAAATATTATATTAATGAGTCGAATATGATTGTTAATAATCTTCTAACAATTGCCAAGTTGTTTACATAGCTGCAGAAAAAAATAAAATTTTTAGAACAATCGTGAGCGATTATCATTCGGCGTTGGTATTATTCAACTTCTTGCTAATAAGTCATTTCTTTTAATTAAACCACATTATTAAGAACATTCACTTATCAATCACCATTATTTATCCAAATAATTTAAGAACATTAAAAAAAACGAGTTCGGGCACAATTCTTCATATGCCCATTGTAATTTCAATTTATAATGTACCAACAGCAAAATAAAATTCAAAATTAAGAACTACAGCTTGAGTTTAAAAATAAAATTTTTTTATTAAAAAAAATATAGCTGCGATTAAAAAGCAAATTCACTGTTTACCAACAACTTATTTTATTTCTCCTTTTTTTATTAATTTGTTTGTTACGAGTAAATAGTCAAATAATAGTTACATTTCAAACTGCCATATAAATGGTCGTACTTTTATGGCTGTTCGTCATGTAATCTTTATTTGTTGCTTGCTATTGACACTTGTAGCGTTTGGCATTCCAAACAAATAATATTGCAGCCAACCTAAAAGCCATTAGACCGCCACCATTACTACCAACAACATATCACCACCACCACCACCACGATTAAAACCATCTTGCCAATCAACTGCTATTTGTCTATAGCCACTCCACCACAGAATTGCATTGTCAAGTGCAGCTAAAAAATTATCTTTACAGAGGCGAATACAAAATTAGCAAAACTTTTGCATATTAAACGACTAAACTAAGGAAATGAAAGAGAATGTTTATGCTTTTCTAGAATTTTGTTTCAATATTGAACTCACCATATGCAAGATTATGAGTTCAATTCCCACCAAATGTTAGCTTGCGTGTAATTCGCACTGCGCACTACTCATTTTTCAGCTATACAGCAGGTATGTGGAAAAAACTACCTGCAGAGGTCTTTCCTGTCACTTTTAACGCGGTAAGATTCAAATCGAATGTGCAGGAATACTACTACATCTATACAGCTCACACCAGAAAAGCTCATTTCCTAACTTCAGCACAATGCATTGCATGGGTAGAGGTCATTCCCTGAGTGCCGATCCAAGAGGGGAGGGTGCTGATGGCGAGTAGTCAGCGTGTTGGCTCTGCAACCAGAAAGACCCAGGTTCAATTCCCAGCCGGGTCAAATCAGAAAAAAAGTTTTTTCTGAGTTTTCTGTACTACAGCACCCTCCTTCGTCGGTATTTGAGCAATAAAACGTCGGCGAAGTAAAAATAAGAAATAAAATGGCTCCATTAGCTTAAAAATAATGCGTCAAAAAACATCAGAGACGCCGCAACTTTGCTCTATAATTTACACGCAACTGCAGAGTTGTGCAAGAATTAAGCTCTATCTTCCTACCACATTCACCACCTGTCTATTTCTTCCCTATCCTTCTCTCTAGTTCCAGTGCAATGCATTGCATATGTAGGGGATAGCCCCTGAGCACTGGTCCAAGATAAAAAAAAAAAAAAAAGCAATTTGATACAGCAGAATTCCGATCCAAGAAAAACAATTTTATACAGCAGAATTACACATAGAGTGAGTGGTTTTTTTTTCAATTAAAACTGATGTTTGGTATAAAATTTAATTAATGCTGTTAATTAATGCAATTACTTGTTTAATTGAACAAAAAATTAAAAAAGTGATTTTTTTCCTATTAACTTTTTAATTAATTTTTAGTTAAAATTTAATGCACGATAAAATATGAAATACTGCTACATTTTTCATCTCCACTGCCAGAGTGCTTTAAAAATTCTTAATTTGCTTATAAATTTGCTAATTGAATTATACAAATGTATGAATTTAAAATTGTTAAGCTTATAATTACTATTTAATTAACCAATACACTGAACGTACATGGTGCATTTAGCAACATGTTTGGCTGCAACATTTTAGTGATGCCTATACAAGCAAACGTACAGTCAAAGTATCAATAACTATGGCAGGGCTGGCCAGCTATACTAACTTCGGCAGCTACGTTTACGAATTATAATTTCATTTATTTATTTTTTATTTTTGAAAACAATTTTCAACGAAATTTCAAAGTGAATCAGTTTCAATTTAAAATGAAAACAGTTTTTTTTTCGTAAATTAGTACGCTTCGATTTTTTGTTTCTGAAATTTATCTGTTAATCTAATTCCGAAGTGAATTACTTTAAAGCAGTGGTGGCCACAAATAGAAATGAGAATGTATTCGCGATTTAAAATAACAACATGAATGTATTCGAGGCCCTCAGCTGTATTCAAAACATTTAAAGGAAACAAAAACTTATTTTCCCACTCCATATTCCAGTTTATTTTTAAATTATTAATAAGTTTATGAAAGAAACAATATATATAAGATCCTACAAAAAATGTTTAACAAGATTTTTTTTTCCTGATACAATGAAATCTTTTTCTTATAGGATTCAATATTCTTCAAGAGCCGCATGCCGCTCGCGAACTACGTTATGAACAGCTCTGCTCTTTATGTTAGTTGCCACTTATATTGCCACTGTAACTGTCAATTGTTTTTCTCCGTCGTCGTCATCTTCTTTTTCTTTTTTCTGTTTTGTTGTTGTCGTTATTGTTGTTGCTGTTGCTTTTGTTCACTTAAATTTATTAGCTGATATTTCTATTTACAAATGCAAATTGCAGCATCATTATGAATTTGCCAAATTCGTTACAACTAAATTTAGCGCTTAAGAGCGAAGAAAAACAAAAACAAACACATAAGTGCATTAACAGCTGTAACAAGCGTGTGTTGAAAATAATGGCATAAAATACAAATGTACACGCGTACATACTTTTGAAGAACGTGCGATTATTTTAGGCATTTTCATATTTATATGATTAATTTACATGTATTTGCAGCTTAGTTGAACAGACTGCATAGATATGTTAATATGTAGTTGAATTTGTTTTTTGCATAGAATTTTTTATTCATCTGTTGGCATTCACAAAGCATTTACGAAGTAACAAATAAAAAAGCTGGGGCCTTACAAAACAGTCTCTAGAAGTAAAAGGAAAAAAACCAATATAAGACAAAACTGACTGCCTAGAATGGCCTTCTAGAGGGTGGTAAAAAAGTCACCATGAGTTTCAAAATTTCAATAACTTTTTCTTTTATATATATTTTTTATTATTTAATTATAAAAATGGAAACGCTAAGTATCAAAAATAATGTATCTTAAATGACAGCCGTTTTCAGCTGCGCAATTACAGGCTTGTCTTAGAGAATTTTACATAACATCTTTCAAAATTTGTGGCTGTAGCGCTGCAATTTCTGTAGCAGTGTTGGACTTGAGTTCAAGGATTGTATCGGGCTTATTCACATATACTGACTCTTTCAAATAACCTAAAAGAAAATAGTCGGTTGCTGACAAATCCGGCGAAAGCGCAGGCAAATTAATACTTTCGCAATCTCTGGAAATTATTCGCTCTCCAAAACCAGTGTAGCCAGTGCCTCCATACTGCTGAAACCATTTACGGTTACAGCACTTTCATATTAATTTTCGAAGAAGTAAAGCCCAATGATACTTTCAGTTGTAATGCCACACCATACTGTGCACCTTATGGGCTGCAATCGGTGTTGATGAATGGATCTGGAATTTTTAGAACCCCCGAACCTACAGTTCTGCTATTAACATAGTCTTTCATATCAAAATGTGCTTTATCACTCATTATCAGACTTTAAGGTAATTGATCCCTGATTTAAATAATAAAATTCTATTATTCTGGTTCTTTATTCATTTGTGAATCTCTCCATTATTTACGCTCCAGGTGTTATTTATATAATATGAAAAACAATAAATAAATATATATAAAAGTTATTAAAGTTTTGAAAATCATGGTGACTTTTGGCCCATCCTGAGCAAGTTATTTTTACTTTCTTTGAAATTGTGTCATAAATTGTTTGCTAATTGCTTTGAAAGATAAGAAATAAGAGCCCAAGAATGACGAAATTAGGAATTCTCTCGCTAAAATTAACAATCTTGAAATTGTAATCTCCCCTGTCGCAAATGTTGTGGGAATAAACGAATACTTCCAATCCCAATAATAAGTCATCACCATTATATTGTCAAGAAAAATTGCTATTGTGATATATTTGTCGAAGCTTTTTAAATAATTTATGTGCTTGTAAATCAAAAATATACTGTTTTCCTGAAAGTGAATATCGTTTATATACCTTTTTTGTTGCTGGAAGAGAAGAAGCAATTTATAGTTGAATACCAATACCTGTTGAACGTGTTGGTGGAAAACTGGCTTTCTAGCGGTATTATATTCGCTGTGTGTGAAAATGACGTGCACTTAGAGATTTTTTACGGAAGGCAGCTACCAACGCCGTTTTCCCCTCCGCTATAGATTTAGTAGACGAACCACGACAGTCAACGTTGTGTTTAGCTCATTCCAAAATTCTATTACACTATCGGATATAAATATATATGTAGGATTCGTGCACATCTCTTCCACCAGACAATTGGTTTGCTCTTTTTTAGCACTTGCGCTCCTTCCCACAGGCACTTCTAAATTTATTTTGTAAAATAACTACTGGAAGTAAACATTGGTGACGGCATATATTTTTATTATTTAAATTTATTTCAAATTATTTAAAGTATTCACAATAGAAAACCTTTAAATTTTAGAGTTTTTTAAGGGAATTGTTATTTGCGATAAAGGTGATTATGATAAGATTATGCTTCAGAAATGCTCCAGTTGCATATAACAATTCTAATTGTTAAATAAATTTTGTTGAGCTAGTATATTTACAGAATTAAGGCCTTTTTGGTAGGCATACTACATACTCTATTTGGCTTTTAGCACGAGGATGAATCTGTTGTGTGGAAAAATTGAATGGTTTTAAGTAAAATCTACATGGATTCTGATTTGCATACACATATTTTTTATTTCTTTTTCTCCTAATCAATAAATATATGTTTGTTAATATGCATTATTAGAATGGTCAATGTTTGTTTATTTACCGAACTATTTAATATTTATAATATTTACTTGCTAAATTCTTTGCTTGTTTAAAAAAAAAAAACAATTAATTGTGATTTCTTTTTAACAAACTTTTTTAGAATATTTAATAGTAATTTCGATTCTGTAAAAGTGCATTACACTTTTCACTTTATTTATTAATTTGCACTTTACTGTTCTACTTTAAAGTGCAGTAAAATAGCTTTATAAGGGAACAATAAAGTGCAAATTAATAAACGGTAACGTACCTATTCTCATTACGAGGAATAATTTAACTAAAGTATCTTTATATACCTATGTATATATGTATGTATGTATGAATGTTTGTATGGCTACTCATAATTTGTTCGTTTTTGCGTATGCAATTGAACTTTTTTTTATTACTGTGTACCGCCTGTTTTGTGTCTTTACCTTGAGATGGGTTTCTTTTAATCTTAGAATGACCATCCATTAACTACAAGTTAACAGTGATGCCAGTTTAGCCTTTTTTACCTTTTTTTTAGCCTCCTTTTATCTTCTTTATTTTAAATTGAACCTCAAAAAGGCATTATATTTCTTAACAAATTCTACATTCACAAGAGAAACTTAAATACATTAACAGATTAATGGCACTTTCGTAATTACCAACATTAGAATGCAGTTTAATAATGTGCAGAAATGTTTTTCGCCATAGTTCAAATGAAAAATTATTGCCTATGTTTCCATTTTTTTTTTATCTGGGACCAGCACTCAGGATATGACTCCTGAAGGGAAAGGGATAGTAAGAGAAACGACAAGAGGTGAAGCTTAATTAATTATTTTACAGCTCTGCTTTTGCACGTTCTTTGTTTATATTCGTAGCATTTTTATTACTATTTTACTTCGCCGGTGCTACACAATACCGACAAAGTAGGGCGTTGATTTATACATTGAAAGTAAAGTGTACCATCCTGAATAATGGGTTTATTTATGAAAGTGATAGTACTCGTAATTGTCAACGCACGAGTACACGTGGCTACTCGCAACTTTTATTTAGATTTGTTTTCTTTTTTTTTATTTATGTACTTGGCGTGCCTTTTTGTATAATAATTTTTAACATATTAGTATCACTTCTATTTTTATTTGACCTTTATTAAAATTTTTTAATTATAAACGACGTTTTTTGTTGGAAATGTTACAGATAATTAAAATACCTGCGGACAATAGATTAAACTATAAATCAGATGTAGATAATTTAGCACAAAATTATAGATATTTAGTTAATACAATTTAGATTTAGATTATGTATTATATATATATTTTTATGCAAAAAATATAGTTAATAATAGATAGTCATAAATCATTTATTAAATTATTTTTAATAATTTTGTTATATTCTAATAGATATATGTTATTATTACATTGTAGAAATATGTTATTTTACATACATATATATACATATCTACAAAAGAAAATAATTTTGAAAACTTGTTTATTTATGTATACATGTACACACATTTATACATGTGTATAAAGAATATTTTTAATATTAATGACAAAAAATTTTCATTTCCTTTCAGAAATATTTTCTTTTCCTTAATTTAAAAAAATATTTTTGTTAATACAAATTATTATTTCCTGACGATGCTACCTATTTGGTAGCGAAATATTGAGAAATAAATAATAATTTAAAAAGCTTTTCATAAAAAAGACCATCGCTCAAAAATAAATATAATTAAAAAATTTTTAACATATTTTATGCATTTTTTATTAATTGTAAATAAAACGTTGAATTATGAGTAGAAAATGTTTAGCTTTTTATTTAGCTTTTTTTAGCTTTTTTGGCTATTTAATTTATTCGAACCTTTTAAAAAGTCGATTTAGTTTTATGTTTCCAGCTTCTGGCAACACTGCCAGTTAAATAACTAATTAAACAGAATACTTGGTTAGAATTACTGTTTATAATTTTGGCAATGGCAAATCGTTACAACATAGTCCGTATTTACACCTTGCAATAAATGTGCCATTTTTTTCTCTATTTTCTTTTAAAGTTGTTTCGAAACTCTTGTCGTTTGTATATTTCAAAAAATCTAATAATAGAATGGAATATAAATAATAAGGCAGTGTTGCCTACTAAGCGTATTCTATCGTCATTAGGCGATTAAAAGTTTTTTTAAATAAAAGAATGCAGTTCGAGCATTATACTTTTTCAATGTTTTCTACTGTAATATATAGCTTTTGCATCAAAAAGTAAATATAAGAATCAGTTTTCTCTTTTTACAACATTAGATAACATATTGAGAAAAAAAAATGACAAAAGTTTCTTTTAAAATTATCAAAACGCTATTTAATTTTTACTTTTATCTAGAGCTATTACGTTACCGAATTTATCCGTCTTTACTTTTCGACCGTCGGCAAAATTCCGAAAATCTTTTAATGGGATCTCTAGATTAAGAGCTGTAGCAAATTCCCTAGTTAAACTTTTTGGCTTCTGTGGTTGGGAGTAGGCGTTGATATGTTCGTCAAGCACTTAATAATTTTACCTTCTTACTAGAACACATACATAGATTTTAATTAATCTTTAATTAAATTCTTATTTAATTATGAATCACAAAAGTTCCATACAAAAATTTCCTTAAAAAAGAAACGTTTTCTTTCTTGAGTAAAAAATACGACAACACTTTGAATTTAAAAAAGAAAGTAAAAGAAAAAATTGCTTCGTCAGGCGTTCTTATGCAACTTTTTCACCCCGATTTCTTCTCTATACCGCACACTATCAACCAAAAAGTTGCATGCAAAAGTTGCCCCGTTTATTACAAGGTGTAAATATGGTCATACATAAATCAATAATAACATTTATAGAGGCGTAAATTTCACATACAAAATTCTTTCATGTTTTCATTTTAATTAAATCAAATGATTTTTACAATTGCTTTACAATTTTCGCTTTTAAGTAATAAATTCCCCAAGATTTAATAGTTATTGATTTATAATGTTTTTTTTTACTAAAACTATGTTTACAGTGATACAATGTCAAATTAATTAACTTCATTGACAGATGGAATATTATTCATTAATTAATACGATTTGTTTCCTTGCAACATACATATAAAAAAGTTGAAAGTCATATTTTAAAGTTACGAAGAACTTTGCTTTTTTCAAGTTTGTTTGTTTCTGCTATTTTTAGTACCAGCCTAAAAAAATCGAAAAAATTGTGTATACTTTTGAAATGGCCGAGTGTAAATTATTGAGCGACTTGAGTAAATTATTTTGGTAATATTAATAATTCGATTACAGTCCCAAAATCGAGAGTTATGAATAAAGTACAACTTTCACTAAGTTATTTTTGCACCGATTTTGAAGGTATAAACCAGTTTAACGAAATATTATCGAAAAAAAATTTAATTTCACAATTTTTTAAAGTTTTTTTGTCAACAATTTTTTAGAAATCCTATCTCAAGATCCAATTATTAATTAGGCAGTGCGGCTGTACAGCAATACCCAAAACAACAGGCCTTAGCAAATTGCGCACTTGTCAAAAACATTTGCCTACAAAATAAAGAGAAATGTCGTTTGTTTCAGTTGTTTGTCGAAAAAATAAAAATCATTTGTAAAAAGAAAATTCTTAAATTTTACTATTCATAAAATATAATCCATATATCGTATATATTTTGAAAAATTTAGTGCGGGAAAATGAAGGCGGGAATTAATGCACAAGCTTTGCCTTGGAAATACTTTATACGAATTTCTTCAAACTTATTTTTTTCAACTTTAGGCAAATCAATAGAATGGAAAATACAACAGAAAGGAAAATAAACAATTTTTGACAAGTGCCCAATTTCTGACGTTAAAAACATCACCCAAAAAAAAATCATCAGGAGAATCGCTCTGACCTGTTTGGATTATATCATGTTCTATCTCTGTTTTAATTTTTTTAAATGTCATTTTTGATAGCGAGTAAAATAAAACCATGAAATCCGAGTCATTTGCCGAATCTTTTTTGTCGAGCCGTCGATTATATTTACAAGCCTATAAAAATAAAAAAATTGTTTTAAAATCATTCTGACATCATTTATGCCTTTATATTAAAATAAATATATATTATAACATAAAAGTAAGTAAGAAAGAAAAACTGGCAGCATCTAACAATCTGTCACTTTTCCGACTGGTAATGTTTAGCTGCTAGCCGCCGTCCAAAAAAAAATATATTCAGCTTCTATCACGGTTTTCGATTATATTTACTTCAACAATTTTTTATGCCAAAATAACAAGTTTATAATTTTAATTCAAAATGGGCTTTGACTTTAACTGATAAAATAAACTTATAACATTAACAGGTAATTTCTTATGTACTAAAGGGTGGTTAAATTTCAAGGGCCGATGTTGATTTTGAATAAAACACAAACTATTTAGGAAATTATTGTAATTTTATTTTATTATGATATATTGGTATTACTCAATTATGTATGGAACAAAATATCGGCCAAATGGGCGCCGCGACCACGGCGGCACACCTCCATCCGATGGTCCAAATTTTCGATGACCCTGAGGCAGAATGGAGGTTCTATGCCGTTAATGTGCCGAATTATCTCATCCTTTGGCTTTCAGCCTTGTTGCTGGCTTATCGACGTACACCTTTTCTTTCAAATAACCCCAAAGAAAAAAGTCCAACGGTGTCAAATCACATGATCTTGGCGGCCAATTGACATCGCCATTACGTGAGATAACACGGCCATTGAATTTGTTGCGCAAAAGAGCCATTGTTTCGTTAGCTGTGTGGCAAGTGGCACCGTCCTGCTGAAACCACATATCGTCCACATCCATATCTTCCAATTCGGGCCATAAAAAGTTCGTTATCATCTCACGATAGCGAACACCATTCACAGTAACTGCCTGACCGGCCTCATTTTGGAAAAAATACGGCCCGATGATGCCGCCAGCCCATAAACCGCACCAAACAGTCACTCTTTGTGGGTGCATTGTTTTTTCGACAATCACTCTTGGATTCTCATTCGCCCAAATGCGGCAATTCTGTTTATTGACGAATCCACTGAGGTGAAAATGTGCCTCATCACTGAAGATGATTTTCTTCGAAAATTGATCATCCACTGTTGCCGTGGTCGCGGCGCCCATTTGGCCGATATTTTGTTCCATACATAATTGAGTAATAGCAATATATCATAATAAAATAAAATTACAATAATTTCCTAAATAGTTTGTGTATTATTCAAAATCAACATCGGCCCTTGAAATTTAACCACCCTTTATATTAAAAGTTTGAATTATTTTCGTTTTTCCAGTTCTTTTTAACATTTTGATATCAAATGTTTATAAATGACTTTTTCTTATTAGCTGAATGAATTTTTGAAATAGAACATTAATTTAAGACACGTTGTTCATAGCAGTCATATTTTTTCGAATTAATAATTTCTTAACAATATTAAAAAATAGGCAGTAAATATTACAAGCAAAGTATATTTACCAAGTTGATCTACTAATTAGGTGACCTTTTTTGTTCGTTTATATTGCACACATCGTAAATGTCATAATTTGTTTTTCCGTTTTATGCGCGCCGATATAATTTCTACTCATTTGTTTAATTTGAGAGAGCGCACAATTAAATTGAAAAGAGTTTTAATCATTTCTTTATTCAGAGAGTGGGTTGTATAAGCAATTAAGGCAGACATGAATGATAATAATGTTTTTGTATAAGTTTACTTTTGAGAGAGCAGTGAAAAAACAATTAACCATACGTAAACAAAATTATTGTTTTTTTTTTGCTATTGTAGTCAACTGTTATTGATATCCTCAATGAGTTTTATAAAAACAAAATGACTGTTGTTTTCTTGTAGACAAATATAATAAAAATTATGATAAATATACTTTAATTACAAGTTAGAATGACCACAGAAAAAAAAGATTTGAGACACATGCGTGATCTGTTAAAACCCAGTTCTAAAACTTAGGACTTAGGAAATGAACGTGAAAAAAATGGCTCCATTTTGTTTGTGTTACATTTTTAAGAAACTTAAATAATGTACCCATTATTTTTCATTTATTCTACGAGAGTCAAAATTAATTACGATTATTTTATATAGTGTTAAGCTGTGAATTGGTTTAGCTGGTCTATATATACATTTCAAAAGTTTTAGAAAAATTAAAGAAATTTAAAGCGAATAACAAAATGCTTGTTGTACAGGGTGGTGCAAAATCAATCCTCCGGGCACAAGTAATCAGCCGATGTTTATTTGCTGTAATTTGCTTTTAAAATGAAAAGCTTTTGTTCGGCTTGTGATAACGGCCATTAAAGAAAATTACAGCAAAAGAACATCGGCTGATTACTTTTGCCCCGGATGATCTATTTTGCACCACCCTGCATAAAGAAAATTTTTTAAGAAGGTAATTAGTTTATTTTGTTTGTATATTTCGTAATTCTCAAAGAATTTTTTGCCAGTTCTTGTATAAACATATGACATTTCTTCGCTTTTTTAAAGAATTTGGTTAAACTGACGATAAATAATATTAAAAGATAAATGAAATTTAATAATTTTTTTATATAGTTATATAATTTTTTTTTTGTGCACATATAGATAATCACTAAATTTATTATTTTAAATAGAATTTGATTTATAAAAACAATTAATTCTTAAATAGGCCTTCATAGTTAATTAAATTAATTTCAATCGAATTAAAAATGATTTCTATCATTAAAAATAACCAAAAGCATTGAAAATCTATGAATAGGCCTGACTAGTATCGAAATTGGAACAAAATAAACATAAAAACCGCAAGTTTTATAAATAAAGAAAAAAAAAAAACACCGACAAAAACAAAGTAATTTGACCGATTTTTTAAGAGGCCATAATAAATTCAAAATTTTTGTTTTTTTTTCTTTTTTTGTACTAAACAAGTCTGTGATTAAAATTCGCATATAAAATAAACAGCAAGCCTTTTAAAAATTAACCGCCTCAACTAAATAAATACACAAATACATATTTATACAAGAGGAATTAACAACTTTAAAATTTCCGAGGACGGTCAATCAACTATGTTTAGTATTTGCTAAAAAAAACAAAAAAAAAACTAAATTTTTAAATCAAAAAAATAGCGACCACAAAATTGCAAAAATATTATTCATTTTAAACTGAAAAGAACACGCACATAAGTATTTGCCAATATAGACTTCCTTCCAAAAAACACTGCAGCTCATATACATACATACATGACAAAAGTTTAAAACGCCACTAATATGAACCGGCAATTTAATCTAAAACAGAAAGAAAACATAAAAATAAAACTTGCAAGTGGAAGCTTTAAGCAACATTGTTAAAGCCTCATCTATATAAATAAAATTTGAGCACACATATTTTAAAACAAAAGCTTTGCATATGCCGCTGCAATCATCAAGATTAAATAACAGAAGGAACGAAATCCCTTAGCAAACTTAAATATATGTACACTGTCACGTAGATTACGTTACTTTACTATAAGTGCCTACGCAATGTTTACTTCTACACATCACGAAAACAATAAACACGAAATGTTGCCGGCGACATTCCATTGTTATTGTTAATATCAGTACCAGTATACACAACAGAATGGTCGACTTCTCGTTCGCTTGAAAAATTAGTTCCTATAAGTAGACAAGACAAAACCGATTTCTTAAACCGAAAAATATCCCCTAAGTACTACTGTGGAAAGTTACAGTGGGGCTGTGAAAGTTTTAAGAGTCGATTGATTTCTCCGTACTATAACATCCGATTCTAAAAATATTGAGGGTGACGACTCGACCTCAGTTTTAGACCGCGTTATAAAAACATCTCGCATCTTTTCTAATGTGCAAGAGTGTGTCTTACAGGGATTGTCGGAAGGTTACAGTGGCAAAGGCGAAGTAAAAGAATTACTAAAAATGCCTACTAAAACGAAATTCATGAAATTTATTACGTTGGTTCTGCACATTTTGCTAACAATACCAAACACCAGCTTTGGGTGGAATCCGGCCACGTTTCATGTCTTTTTGAGTGGATATCCAGCTGGTACATACACATTTCGTATACTCTCGTAGATAAAAAAAATTATTTGTCTCATTGGCTAAATGCATTGTTCAACTAAACGAGTGCGAATAAATTTTTATTTAATAAACATATCGCCAAATTATTTTTTAACAAAAGATTAAATAAATTAACAACACAAATATATTTAGGTTATTTTTCTACTTCCCGCCTCGAAACGAACAGAACAAAATACTTAAAAATGTTAAATATACAATACTTTTCAGCGACTTTTTCCAACATTTCAAATAGTTTAAATTGATATTGACAACACTGTTCCGATTCGATTGAAAATTTTTGTGCGCTGAGTTTTTAATTTATAAATTAATTAAATCTATCTGATTTTATTGAAGTTATTGTGCATTATAATTTCAAATTTAATTATTCAATTGTGTGATAAAATACATTTTGGCTGCTTAAAGATTTAGTCATTTTTTACTCACTAAATCTATTTTTAACAACAACAACTGAATTTTCTTTGCATATTATGCATAGTGCTCTGCAATTGGAATTCCTTACAAAGAATTTACACAAACAATAACTTTAAATTAACTGTTAAATTACTTTAAACAGTGTACATACTTTTTGGTTGAAACAACAACATTATCTTTGGTGCAATAAATAATCTTTAAATAACAAAAGCAATATAAGCAATTTATTACATATTTGTGCTGTTTAACAAAGTGTCTACATACATATACTTTGGTAATTTTAAATTAATTTAACTTTTTACATCGCTTCTAATATATTAATTATGGCCTGTTCTAAGCCGAAGTGTCGCAATAAGTCCGATGATGTTATGGTTGCCTGTTGGCTTTGCGAATCGGTTTATCATGCAAAATGCGTTGACTTATCTGCACGCACTGTGGATAATTTGCATGAGAACAAGGGACTCCGCTGGTGTTGTAAAAACTGTATTTTGTTTGATGTGGAATTTTATAAATTTTTTAAATCCACTAAAAGTACATTGGATGAATTGGGTAATGATTTGAAAAATTTAAACACTAAATTTTTGAATTACAGGAACCTGTTTGATAAGGCACCGTGCTCACCCAAAGGAAAGAAGAAAACATTAACAAGTTCACTGGTATCTAAACCTAATTCTATTGAAATAAGCGATATTTCTGGAGCATCTCTTGTAACCACTCCAGTATTAACTCCATCATATGATTTTGTTGAATCAGTTCCTTCCGTATGTGGCACCGCGAGCTCAACTAAAACTCGTGAAATATCTTCGGGAACAATTTTAGTTTCACCACAACCATTGCAAAACAGCTGTATTCCTACTAATTTAAACCCATCAGTTCCTGCTTATAATACCTCTACTGCTCCAACTTTAAAGGTTATTCCACCAAAAAGGATTATTTTTGCCGCTCGTTTTGATTCTAATACAAGTACCGATGCTGTTAAACGTTATATTTGTTTCAAAATTGGTAATGATATTGACTTATCCGTCTACAAATTTAAGTACTCTAATCAGAGACGTAAATCCTCTTTCAAAATTATTGTTAATGAAGAAAATTTTGATTCAGTTGTTAATCCAGATTTTTGGCCGAAGAACGCACTTATACGTGAATACGTGTATAGTGAAAACGTCCCTTCTGATATAGTCCACCTACCACAAATTAATGCTCCATCGTCTAATCTGACAATTTCAAAAAACTAAATATTTTACCTGATAAATTGTCTATAGTTTACCAAAATGTTCGTGGTTTAAATACAAAATTACCTTCAATTTACAACCAAAGCTTTGATTTTTTATATGATGTTATTATTTTTACTGAAACCTGGCTTGTCGATAATGTACTCAATACTGAAATTTTCTGCGGAAATTATCAAATTTATAGACGCGATCGTGGTAATCTTATCAAAGGTGGCGGTGTTCTGATTGCAGTTTCTAATCGTCTATCTTCTGATGTTCTTTATAGTGAAGGTCTGTATGACATCGAGTTTATTGGTGTTGCAGTTAAGTTAAAACATATGAAAATGTTTATTACCTGTTCATATATTCCTCCAATTTCACCTGAAGTGGTTTACATGAAACATGTAACAGCTATTGGGAATGTTGTTAAGGCCGCAAATCAATACGATTACGTTATTGCTCTTGGCGATTTTAATATGCCTTTATTATCATGGGACTTCTCTTCTGAAGTTAATTATTTCATTCCGAGAATGGTTGGAGGTAATGCTTACCATATGGATTTTGTTAATTCTCTTCTAGACTTGAATCTTTGCCAATTAAATGGCTTATACAACGCAAATTCGAGACTACTTGATTTAATATTCCTAAATGTACTGAGTGACATCTCCATTGATCGCTGTTACCCGATCTCTTTGCCTGAGGACTTACATCATCCTACAATTGGAATTGAAATTTCTGTTGCATCTAGTCGTGTTTCTGTGTCATCATTTCAAACAGAGAGAAGAGAATCGTTTTGCTTCAAGAAAACAAACTATAATAGGCTTGATGAGCTTCTGTCTAATACAAACTGGTTGAACCTTTTTACGAATGCTGCTTTAAATACTAATTCAATACATATTAACAAAATGGTTGACACGTTTTACAAAAGAATGTATCTGTACATGAATCAATGTATTCCTAAATGTTTTGATTCTAATCGTTCTGGCCCGCCATGGAATTCCAAAGTTCTTTCTGCTATAAAAAATAAAAAGAATAAGTTCTACAAGAAATATAAATCCTCTGGACTTTTTGCTGATTACGCCAAGTATTCTGTAGCTCGTGCTCAATACATCTCAGCTAATCGCTCCTGCTATTACAGTTATTTAATTAAAGTCAAACAAAATTTAAAATGTGATCCTAAAACATTCTATAAATTCGTAAATTCCAAAAGAAGATCGAGTTCGTTTCCTTCTGTGATGAATTACCATGATATTGAATCCGATAATGATGTTGCAATCTGTGATTTGTTTGCGGATTTCTTCTCGTCCACATATTCTGATGTCAAGATTGCTGATTCAGATTCTCATCCACTATCTGAATTACCATATCCACCTGTTTCAATACCACTTCTTGATGAACTTACCGTAGTTAATACCTTAAAAAAACTGAAATTTTCATTTAACTGTGGTCCTGACAGAATACCGAGTTGTCTGTTAGTTAGATGTGCTGAAGCTTTATCGACCCCACTAACTCTTATTTTCAATGAATCAATAAGGACTGGATGTTTTCCGCAGGTTTGGAAAACCTCTTTCATAATTCCATTATACAAAAATGGTAGTAAAAATAATATCGAAAACTACAGAGGCATTGCTAAACTGAGCACTCTACCGAAGCTTTTTGAAAAAATTAGTACTGACATTCTTTCTCATCAAGTATCATCTGTATTGTCTCCTTTCCAACATGGGTTTCGTAAAGGTTGTTCAACTGTTACAAATCTTATGCAGTTAACATCACTTGTTCATCGTGGCTTTAGACAACAAGAGCAAACTGATGTTATTTATACCGACTTTAGCAAGGCGTTCGATAAGGTTAATCACGAAATACTTTTGAAAAAGCTTGACTCAATGGGATTTACATTAAACTGTCTTAAGTGGATAAAATCGTACTTGACTGATAGAACTCAAAATGTTCATTTTAAAAACTGTTATTCTAAGCCGATTGCTGTATTGTCTGGTGTGCCGCAGGGTAGCCATTTAGGGCCGCTCTTGTTTTCTTTATTTATAAATGATCTACCGAAAATATTGAAGTTTTGTCATGTCTTAATGTATGCTGACGACGTCAAAATTTTCTTAAGCTATAGAAAATATGCTGATCATCACTACCTACAGGAGGACTTAGATGCATTTAGCTCTTGGTGTAATCGTAATTTGATGGAATTAAATCATAAAAAGTGTAAATGTATGAGCTTCTTCCGTGGACGTAACTTAAGCGTAAAATATATTTTAAATGGTTACTCGCTAGACAATTTAAATATTATTTCCGACCTTGGCATTCTACTTGATTCCAAGTTAAATTTTATACAACATATCTCTTCTACTGTTGCTAAAGCACGCGGTCTTCTTGGATTTATAAAACGATGGGCAAAGGAGTTCTCCGACCCGTACATTACAAAGCAATTGTACACATCTCTGGTAAGACCTGTTCTTGAATACGGCTCAATAATTTGGGATCCAACGTATATGGTTCATATCAATAGTATTGAATCCGTTCAAAAGCAGTTTCTTTTATTTGGTCTACGTGGGCTTCGCTGGAATCCGTTGGATCTCCCACCTTATACTAGCAGACTTGCCTTGATAAAGCTGCCGACCCTTAAGAGTCGCAGGACTATGCTTAATGTTACTTTTGTTTTAAATTTGCTAAAAGGAAATGTTTGTTCTGAATTTTTGATTAGCAATATCTTTATTAATGTTCCTTCACGATTTACACGTCATTACTATCCGCTTGCAGTTAAAGTTTTCAGAGTAAATTATGCTAATTCGGAACCATTGTTAAGAATTTGTAAGCAATTTAATAAATTGTATAACCATATTGATTATTCGCTTAATGTTGATAGTGTCAAATCTAGTTTAATTGTATTTTTAAACTCTTAATTATGTACTGTATATCATTATATCATTTGTAAGGATCATGAATCCATAGATGTATGTAAATAAATAAAAAATAAAAAAAAAAAGAGAAGTAGAATTATTTATTCCATTTCCTTCACAAGTTGAAAGCAAACAAAAGACTTAAGAAACAAACTCGATTTCACACACCTGACAAATTGTGACAAATATTGTATTTTTGAATAAAATATATTTATTGATATTAATATTTCTATTTAATAACAACAAATTGTTATCATAAAAGTTTAAATATCAAGGATATTTTATGAAATTCTAACTGGTGTATGCTTGAAAGCAATGTTTATGCTTCACAGAGTTATGCTTTTTAACAACTCTAATGGTGTTCTCTTTTCTGAATAATATTCTGCATTTATTCTGCTATTTATATTTTTTATATTATTTTCTGCAGAATATGTGTTACTTAGAAAGCGTAACGCGTTCCTCCTCATGATGTTCCCCTATAAAGGGCATAAAAATGTTACGTTTACAGCACTCATTTTAATTAAAGGGGCATGAGTGCGCCCATTAACAACTATTGTTAGTGTTTCTAAAGAAATTAATTATTTTTTAGTTCGCTGCTCGTGATAATTACAGTGAAACCTCTCTTAACGGACACCTGCTATAACCGGACAAATTTTTTCAGTAAAAAATGTATTCTCATATTTTAAAAAATTTTGCACAAAAAGCCCCTCATAAGCGGACAGAAGCTTTAATTTTAATTAATTCGCCTGGATTAAAACTCACTAACACTAGTAGTATTTGTTCATTTTTCTACTCTGTTTCAAATTTGTGTACATGCCACTGAGTTTTCTGATTCGCGTGTTAAAACGAATGAACATACTCATGTATTGGTGATTGCAGTTGATTTGAAGAAATTGTTTGCTTAGCTCCTGTTGTCACCTTGAGAGTCACACAATATCACAGAAAAAATATATTTCATCAATTAAAGAAAAAATGGAAATTACATGTACTTGATTCCTTAAATACTTGAGCTGAAGCATTAAACGGTGTTACCAGTTTGAATTATTTTACTAAAAACGAATTCGTCGCATTTACAAACATTTAAAATCATTGTGAAACTCAAAGGCTCAAATTGAACCGATCTAAGTTAAAGTAATCTATTTTGAATAAATTTTTTCAACCACGAATCACTAGTCTAGCATTATGACATTATGACAGGAAATATTTATAATAAGCGGACACCTCAAATAACCGGACAAAAATACTGCGACAGTGAGTGTCCGGTTTTGAGAGGTTTCACTGTATATACTTTTACCATTTTATATTTATTGTTATGGAATAATTACACTTTATATTTTATACCGAAACATGTGTTCTTTTGTAAACGTAAAATATGCAACACTTTTTCAAAATTATGTGAATATTTAAAAATGTTGACAAATTACATGCAACACTTATGATACATAATTTTTTCCGTCTAGATGTGAGTATCCTTCAGGAATAATAGTGTTTTCACACTAATATTGCGTTCTTTTGTTTTAACATACAGTGTAAAGCACAGGAAGAGTAAGAAAAAAGTAAGATTATTCATGTTTTCTGTAACTTTATTTATATATATATTTTTACATAAATTATCCTACGAAACAAACAACCAATACGGAAGTTATAGCATCTCTGTAAACAATGTTGAACTACGTGGTCCATTTTAGCTGAAATGGACTGGTTACAAGCATGCTCTTATGTAATACAGCGGTGAACCATGTCATGGAATACAACAGCTTATTGTTATATGACAAGCGGTCGTACTTTTCTTCCGATTTACTTTACTTACACCCTGTGGTGCTGCATGGAGTAGGTTTTGCATTAGTCCGATGGATTGTATGGTTCACCCCTAGGACATCATAATATTAAATAGACCATGTTTTCTCCATATATTTGGACTAGTCCTAGTCCTCTGTGGACTACACTATATACATGCATGTGTATACTAGTCACATTACTTGCAGGGATACACATCCTATTTTTAGTAGAAAAAGTGCTGTGAAAACTATTAAATAACATTTTTTAAAAAAAGTTTTTCATTTCCAATTCTGAATACTGTGGCGAAAAAAACAGAAAAAAATTTTAATAGTGGAAAGAAGACTTCTTAGACAGAAATTGCGCCCGATGAGAAGTAAGTTATAAATTTAAATTCATATCTTCCCAGTAATTAATTTTGTTACGTTTTTAAGATTTCAAAGTCATTTTCGAAGAAGTTGAAATAGGTTCAAATTCTCACGTTTATTTGATTTTAACAATTTTTTAAACTTTTTTTTTGTTGTAATGGAAATTTTCACTAATCGACGTTTATTTTTGTGGCTGCATTATTTTTTGTTGTTGTTTTAATTGAGCGCCACCCAACATAATCAGTTTTACTCATTATTTTTAACTCGGTAGCACTGGGTTTAGTACAGTCACTGCCACTGATTGCATGCCACTAGCAAATTCATCTTATCATCGAAAAATTTGTGAAATTCTCTGGTGTCTTGTCACCATGTTCACACATGCCACTTTTTGAAAATGTCGCCGTTGTGTAAACTTCAATAAAATTTGTAACTTCTGAAATTAAAACAAGAGATGGCGAGCGAGCATTGTAATTTTTAACGTTGTTTTTTAGTTTCTCCTGAGAAACATGATCCCAATCAGCGTTACCATTTCTCAAGTTTTCCGTTATTTTTCAAAGTTTTTGATATGCCAAAAAATTTTTTAAGTTTTTAACTTTAAAAATAAGTTTTATTGAAATTCATTAAAATTTTCAAGTTTTGTTATAAACGATTTTATAATTTTTCATTCCATATTACTGCACTGTTGCAGTAGTAAGGAGTGTTAAATGCGTCTATTCCCTATTTAATACAACTATGCCGTATTAATAATACTATTGTTTTTTATGCCTGTTTCTTTTCTAAAAAGTTTTTTTTTCCGAAAAAGCTTGGGTAAATATTTAAAGAGAAACGGTAAGAATAGTAGAATATTTTTAGTTTTCGGTGTTATTAGCTTGAAGCAAGTGGAGAAAATAGCTTAGAATACGCCAGAAACACATCGAAGGTTCCAACAAAAGCTAAAAAAAATGAGGATTTGCTCAAAATTATGGGAAGAATAAGTTTTTTGTTTAACTTTTATTGTGTGTTTTGTTTAGCTCATTTTGAATAAAAATATATATATTTTGGTGCTTATTTTTCCTTATTTGGACACTTTGGTGGAAAATGTATTTTTGTTGAGAAATTAGGTTTTTTTTTTAATAAAAAGTTTTTCTAAAAAAATATATGGTAACGCAGATCCCAATGGTAGCGGTGAAATGTTTCATCATTCCCATACAGATTTCACTTTTAAATCTTTTTCTATTTTCTGATTGTATAATTTAATTATTCATTAAAAAGAATTGCATTCATTTATTTAAAATTTTGCAATAACAATAAATATTTTTTTATGACCGTTTAGTTTGATATACATCGATATACTTTCAGTGAATTGCTACTACATGGCCTTTGTTTCCATTTTGCTGAACATTTAAAGGCTTGTTTATTCAATACGAAAACAAAAAGTTCTTTAAATTGAAATTTTTTTTTTGAAGTCTAAATTGCAAATATTTCGACAGCATGCCAAAAAAAAAAAAACATAAAGATTGTTAAAGTTCAGAATTATATTACCAAAAATTCAAACAACACTGCAACTGAATTGACTCGCCTTTACACAAAATTATTATGTATTGTTGTTTTTTTTTTCTTCATTAATGATATAAAACTCATTATACAAAATAAGTATGGCTTTGTTCTTTTTAGTAAACAAATTTGTTGTTGTTGGTTTGTTGTTATTATATTTCTTTTTATAAGTTAAAATATTGTTATTAAAATTACATTTTTTTTTTGCTTATTACTTTAATATGTATGTTCTTTAAAGCCCATTCGTAGCTTCTGAATATTTTATTTCATTTCTTTTAGTTTATTTTAATTATACTGATATTAGAAAAACTGCCTTTAATTAGAATGTATATTTTTTTCATTTATTCTTCTTTTTTTCGTCAGTAATTTTGACCCGAATCTGTAGTGGCTAGTTAAATTCAAATAATATAATGTATGTTAACTAAACAGCATAGTTTTACTGTGACGTGTTTACTTCGTATATAGGAAGCATATAATTATTCTTGCAAGAACAGTGTTCATTAGTTAATTGTTAACAGAATTTAAAATTTATACTTTGATGTTCACTGCAAAAGGTCATTTTAAATTAAATATTTAAAACAGGTAATATTGAATTATAAATCAAGAAAGCTGTACACAATCTATATGTGTTGGTTAAGAGTTAACACTCACTAACAGTGGCCGTGATTGGATTTGTTGAAGTTTCCCTGTTGTAGCACATAATAACTTGTATAAGCCGTGGAAGTTAGCAGCCTTGTTTATTAAAATTTTTTTCTAATTTTAATGCCCTTGTTGTGAAAAACGCAAAGTTTTCATAGCGGTTGTGAAAACCGTGCGATTTTCCGAAAACATATGCTTTATCGTAATCAAACTTAATGGTACAAGTTAATTTTAAAATAAAATCTACAGAGTTGGCTTTAAAAGAGCTTTAATCGACAGAAGTGCTAAGCTGTTTTTATAAATCGCCAGTTCAGAAGTAAGGTAAGCTGAAAGCAAATTTTTCAATTCTATATTTATTTTTATTTAAAAATGTACCATAAAAATTAAAAAAATTTATGTGCAGTTTATAAATGAAATACATCAGGGCATTCGATATGGAACGAAGTTCTTATTTATTTTAATGAAATAAAAAAAAATTATAATAAATTTCTAAATGAGTGGCATATACACTAAAAAGCTAAAAAAATTTGGAAGTGAAAATGGTCATATTAAAATTGTTTTTTTATGACTTTAGATACAATTTGGGTATTCACAATGTCTGTTATTAAGTCATATTGTCATAATGTCTTAATAACTCTTTCTATATTCTCTTTAAAGCTTAAAAGTTTGTTTATATTTTTTTAAGATTTTGTCAACCATCGGCTAACATCTTTAGGAAATTTTTATTATTTTTTATAAAATTTTTTTTTTTACAAAAATTTTATAAAAAATAATAGAAATTTTTTTTATAAAAATTTTATTTAAATTATTTTTCTAATTTTTTGACCTATTTTTATATTAATAACACTAATTATTTAAGCTTAAGGTCTTTTCAATATATTTAATATTTATTTCGATTCGATATTTCGCTACTCCTTTGTGTAGCTTCTGCAGGAAAATTGGTTTTTGTTTATAATGAAAAAATATTTTTTTAAAAATTCACAATATAGGAAAAGTTTGTGTCAATGAAAATTCAAAATAAAAATATTAACAGCCATATTCATAAAAATATTAAAAGTCATATTAATAAAAATATATTCTGGATTTTAAATAGGTATAAATATTCGATTTTGTATTGAAATTTGTTTTTGAACCAAATTTTTATTATTTTATATAAAAATAATAAAATATTCCTGAAGATGTTAACCGATGGTTGACAAAATATCGAAAAAATATAAACAAACCTTTAAGCTTTAAAAAAAAAAAATTTTTTATAAAAAATAATATTGACATAATATCGAAAATATAAACAAAAAAAAATTTTTTTAATATAAACAAGCATCTAAGCTTGAAAGAGAATATAGAAATATTTATTGAAAGGAATAAGGTTAAAAATAAGGATTAATGATAAAATAATATCTTAACATTTTAATAGTTATATTATTAATTGACCTTTTTTATTATATTTTTTGAAATATATTTATTAAGCTTGAGGTCTTTTTTATTTTATTTGGTTTTATTATTCGATATTTCGTTAACAGCTTGTTAACATCATCAGGAATAATAAAAAATAAAATAATTGTTAACATCATCAGGAATAATAAAAAATAAAATAAAATAAAAAATAAAATAAAACCAAATAAAATAAAAAAGACCTCAAGCTTAATAAATATATTTCAAAAAACATTTTATAATAGTTTAAACAAATAGTTGTTGCGCTTCAAACAAAAAACACGGAAAATAATCTGAGTCGTACGCTAAAACTCTAGAGTCGAGCCGGCGATGATATGTACAAGTACGTTTAAATGATATAAGAATAAAAACATTTTTAAAGATTGTTCACGTTTTTATACAATACCTTTACATTAAATAACATTTTTATAAGTAAAAAAAGAGAAACAGCAACATCTAAAGTTATACAAGTGAGAAAATTTTATTTGTGTAACTTATCTCGCTGGCAGCCACTTAACGTTCATCCACTAGGCGCCGTCCAAAAAATTATTCAGCTCGTATTACTGGCTCTTTTCGATTGCATTTGCTTCAACAATTTTGTGTGCCAAAAGAACAATTTCATAATTTTAATTAAAAATGGAATTACATATGTTTGTATATATAAATAAAGTACGTTCTTATTTACTACATATATTAAAACATCGCATTATTTTAGTTTCTTCACTTGTTTTTAGCATTCTCATATTTCTTTCTTATCAATTGTATAAACTTTGTGATATAGCACACAAAATTGTGACGGGTTGTTCATAGCAGTGTCATATTTGTTCGTGTTATTATTTTAAAACATATGACTTTATGACTACCTTGTGAATACCCCAAATATGAGACAAATATACTGCAACGCCGTTCTTACGAAAATTTTTTTTGTATGACTCAATTTCCCCCGCAAAAAATTTTTGAGAAGTGCGTGAGGATAACTTTGGGGCGACGATATGTATTTGGAGAGAAAAAGTATCCACCATGATTCAATTATTAGGTCAGTGTGGCTCTACAACAATCCAACAATACCACAAACAACAGGCCTTAGCAAATTGCGCACTTGTCAAAAACATTTCTCTATAAAATAAAGAGATGTGTCATCTGTTTCAGTAGATTGTAGAAAAGATAAAAATAAATTGTAAAAAGAATATTCTAAAATTTTATTATTCATAAAATATAATCCATATATTTTGAAAAATTTTGTGCAATTATTAAGGAGGAGATTGATGCAAAAGTTTTGCATTGAAAATACTTTATACGAATTTCTTGAACGCTGTTTTTTATCAGCCAAAGCCAAATCAATAGAATGGGAAATGCAACAGAAAGGAAAGTAGACAATTTTTGACAAGTGTACAATTTCTGACGTTAAAAACACCACCCTACAAAAAATCATCAGGAGAATCGCTCTGACCTGTTTAGTGGATCATGGCATTCACCATAAGGGTGCATTTTGTTTTCAAAACAAAAGTAAAGGAAATATTTTCTTCAAAAAGGGAATTAATTAAACAAATTTATTTCATATTTAACGCTTTGGCGTGATATTATTTTATGGTTTTTTTCCTTTTTTTTTTTTGTTACGCTTCGTTGACGTCACGTTCAGTTTGAGTGGTCAACCTTCAAGAATTTCGTGTATTCATAGTTTGTATTGCTGATGATAATGATGATGATAATAAAAATAAAACTTTAACTACAAACAAATAATTGCTCACATAGTATAATCGTCGGTATACGAATAATTGTGTTACGTTTGGTATGCATTAAAGCAAATTAAATGTTTCTTTTTTTTCATATTAATTAACTTCTGGTATTTGTGGTGTTGTGTTCAAGAAAATTTTTCAGCCAATACTTTGTATTTACTTATTTTTTGTTTATGGTTTTGCCAATTCATACAATTTAAGCTGCCAGTGACGCATTTCGTTTATTCTTCTGCAAAAAAAAAAAGAAAAAATCTATTACATAAAACATTCTTAAAGAAGATTTGCTCATCGTTTTAATATGCTACGAGTAGTTTTTGCTGGTTTTATTTATTCAGCTTAATATCAATTGTTTAACATAATTTAACTTAAAAATTTATTTATGGTTTTAAAGTGGACACACGAAATTGTGTGTCCAAAATTAAAAAACCAATTCACCTTTAGAGTTCATTAAACTTTGTATATTATTAAATTGATTTGACATACAATAAATTTAAAAAATTAAAAAAAAAAAAAAACAATTTTATGTTTGATTTTGGAACCAAAATTCTCAAAATTTCGGCCAAATAAGAAAAACATTACGGTAATTAACGTCTTAAATACGATAATAAAAAATATTCATCTGTGGGTGTTGGAATACCCAGTTTTTTTAATAATACAAGAGGGAACGGTTATAACGAATTTTGTGTTAAATTTAATGTAAATCATTATAAAAGAAAATCGTTCAGTTTTTCTATTTAAATATATATACATATGTGAAATAATAGATAATTTAAGAACAATAAAAACTTTCATATTATAGTGCACTAAAATCTCGATTGTTCGTAATTATGGGAATGGGCACGAAAATAAATTTCCCCAATTAATTGAGTCTTAGAGTTTTCACACTGAAAATTTGATTTTACATTAAAACCAACTATTAAAACGTGGTTTTAACATTTAAAAATATTTTCTTAAAATCACATTAAAACCTTTTTTGAATTGGTTTTAAGTTGATTTAATGAAATGCAACATTGATTTTCATGTACTAAAGGCAGTGCTACCAAGTTGAAAAATTAAAAACAGCTGGCAATTTCAAAGGCGCTCAATGATATAAAAAAAATATAGGAAAATTTGGTAAATAAGGTCACTACAATAATTTAAATCCTTTGTTTCAGCAGCAACAACAATAAAAAAGTGCAAAGGAAAAATAAGCTATTAGGTAGACCATAACGAAAATGCTTTCATAGAGTTGTGGGAGCAGAAAATAAATGAAATTTTAATACACAAGATGTGCGTTTCACCGTGATTAAATTAAACTTATAGTGAGAACGTGTAATCAGCTGTTTGTGATTTTAACGTTAAAATCAGGTTTTAACTTTTGGTGTGAAGGCACTATAACAATTATAAATCGTTTTTTTAATAAATGCATATTTGTATAATAACAAAATTATTGAAGGATTTTATGAATGTACTTATATGATTATGTATAAAGAGAAAATAATAATAGAGGCAGAGAAAAATGGTTTTTCTATAAGGGTTTACGTCACATCCCAAGTAATATTCAGAATTTGCAATAACCCCTGTTCGTTTTAAACGTACTGCTCTGTAGTTAAATTGAAGTTTGTAAAATCTATTAACAATTAGTTTAGTAGAGTAAATATGTCTACTTGCATAGCAACAACACGTTACTAGTTTAGATTTAATCAGTAGCTTATCAAAGTGAACAGTAAAGAGGAGAACCGATTTGTAAACATGTTTAAATGTAAAATTTAATTTATAAATAACTTGTCATGTCGGACATATTTCTTGGTTTTTTTTTTATTATTAAATAAGTATTTTTATTAATATAAAAATAATTACTTTTGGTCTTTGCATAATAAAAGGAGAGGCGAAACTTTTTTTTTATCTCGGAGCAGCACTCAGGAGATGGCTCCTACACATGCGATGTATTGTGCTGGAACTAGAGGAAACGGATAGTAATAGAAATTACAGGAGGTGAAGCTTCACTATCTTCGCTATCTGCTTTTGCACGTTCTTTGTTTTTATAGCAGTGTTGAAGCGCCCCTGAACTTGTCAAGGAGACGTAATTAAATTTCTGAAGCTTCGCTTGAGTAGCCATTTTTATTCGTTATTTTACTTCGCCGGTTCTACCGAATACCGATGAAGGAAGGCGTTCTGATGTGCCTGTAGATTGGTTACAGCGTAAGCCGGTATTGTTCATTGACCAGTGACTATTCCTTCGCCAATCTGAAACCTTCCGACAACAACTGACACAAAGACCCACTAATGCACATCAGAAAAATGCTTTTATCGTTTAGTCTGAAACTGGGGTTGAACCCAGGAAAATTGTTGCTTTAGTAGTCAACGAGCAGACTACTTCAGCCTTCGCCACTTTACTTTACTGAAATGTTTAAGTGCTTTAAAAATGCTGCGAAGAACCAAAAATATGCTTTTAAAAATTGGAAAATATATTCTGCAAAATAGATAATAAAAAAATAATAGTTTTGAAGAAAAGTAGTTTTTCAAATCCAAGAATTTATTTTGTTAATTTTGTTAATAAACACATGGTGGCCAGTGGGCAATGTCAAAGTTGACTCGTCGTGACAAGCCCTGGCAATGTTGAATCACAGATATAAATAATTTCCTTATTGTCATATATGAGTTTTTAAAGTAAATGCCCGAATTTTTATAGTAGATGAGAGAAATTTCGTTTGCATCCCAGGCGTCCGAAGTATTAGAAAGACCCTACAGACATCATAACTGCCGAAGGACTGTGAATCGCCTGCAACATTGTTGTGTATAATTTACTTTCTTAGCCACTCTTTGACTGTCTTGGAAAGATAACGCCCCGCTTAGGCCAGAACTTAAGCCCATTGTGATGTCACAAGATACACCCAGGGTCTAGGCGGTAATCGAACCGGCACCTCCAGATTTAGTCTGCAGATCCAGCATTAGTCTGCTCATGTACTAGGCTACGTAGGTACCCCTAGTTTTGACGTAACCTTAATGTCATTGCGTAATTTTTTTCCCCTGTAAAAATAAATTAAATATTTAAAAATATTCATGATAGAGGTGACAATCAAACAGACTTGAATTTGACTTGACTTTACTCCTGCTATCGTAACATCAATTTAAAACACGGTTTTTGTTGTTGTTGTTCTTAAATTTTTTTTTCTTGTGCTTGTCTTGTTACAGTTTTAAAAAAGGTGAAGTATCGTGCATTTTATTTGGCACAAAAAATGAATTTGCGTGCGGCAGCACACAATAACTTCGCTTTTGAAGTACATACACACATCCACACATATTCGAACATGCGAATTGAGGAATTGAATGAAATTTTTTGTTGCGTTTGAGAAACAAATAATAGAGATGGCCATCATTTACGTGATTAAGATGAAACATGGTAGTCAAGCGTGAACGTTCATAACTGCTTCGATCATGTGAGCATGCATGAGCATGATTATAGGGAAATATCATGCTCACTCGCTCATAAGTAGTATTTTTCCATAACAGTGATATTTTAATTTGTATTCTCTTAAATTAATTTTTATTTTAGTATAAAGCGGCAGTGAGTTTTTTCATGACAATGATTACGATTCTCTTTCATAATCACGTAGGTGCTCATAAACGAGAACTAAAAGTTTCTGCATCATTGCTTCTAGCTCATTCTTATATGGACCAATCGGTGAATAGATATTTACTCATACTTCCATCTCCAAATCATACATACATATGCGTATAATAACAGCAACAACAACTAGTAAAAACAACATGAAAATTTCCATGTAGATTTATTAATTTGGTTCGTAGTCTATTGTTTATTTGCAACTGTTGTTGCTTTCGTTATCGTGAAAAAAAATTTTTGGCATGACTTTTTTATTCGCCAATATTTCAATCAGGTTTATTTTGGTTTTTGACAATTTTCGCTTATTTTATTTCTTTCAAATGCCCATGGCAAGGCTGACACTGTTTTATGGAATATTTATTTCAATACTTTAATTAATAATCCGAGAAAAGAGTGCATACTGTAGTGATAGATGAGTACCCACTTCAGTAAGTGCTTTAATTTTAATGAACGAAAAAAAAACCAGATGCGGAAGAGAAAAAAAAAATTTAAATTGATTGAAGTTTAATGGATTACGCTGATATAAATATATGATTTTTATGAAATATTTTTAATACAATCAAATATGTTGAAGTTATTGAAAATCGATTTATTTACTGATCCATAAGTGGTACATTTAAATTGAGTTGATAATTAAATTTATACAATTATTGT
Organism: Dexiosoma caninum; assembly: GCA_963924685.1. Lineage (NCBI taxonomy): Eukaryota > Metazoa > Arthropoda > Insecta > Diptera > Tachinidae > Dexiosoma > Dexiosoma caninum. The sequence continues at coordinate 15,309,766 of OZ004727.1, forward strand.
AAAATAATGACAATAATATTTATCGATATAATTAAGGTGGCGATAAATTGAGAAAGATATTAAGTCAAAGGTATTTCGTTTTGAATTGGAGTTGATGACCGAAAATTTAAAGGTCTTTACGCACACACACACACACACTTTCCTAGAAAGTTGTTAACTTTATTTATTTAACAAATCCTTAAAACGGCCTAGACATTATCAAAATGGTTGTCAATCACTATGGTTGTATTAGTGAAAATAAGGCTGTATGTGTGGCTCCGACGACGCTTTAAGAAAAATCGTCACTGTCAACGGCGAGCGATGATTACCAACTTATTTGGGCCTGAATTGCATGATATGGTTACCAACGACATGTGGTTTGGTTATTCCTTTACCTACGATTTGAGGGCAGGCATCTTACGTGGAGGTGATGTACGCACAGAGAACGTTCGATTTGACCCCGTCAGGCTTTTTATTGTGTGGTTTTCTTAAGTCATCGGTTAAATTTAGCCTGATTTATGCGACATAATCATGGAAAATTTGACATTTGGGATGCGCTCCACACAGAGTAAACGCGCCCTGACATTTGAACGATGTTTTATTCCACACATAATGGCATCAATGGGTCTTTCCAACGAATAAAACAATTTGATTATACCCCCCACACACTTTCTTTTATTTCAATTTAAAGATAGGAAGCGCTTAATGAAAGAATATAAGTGCGGTTGTAATTAAAAATAAAATAATATGTAGCGTGAGATTTCCATACAACTCTTTTTTAATTTTACCTCTTTTCGTTACAATTTGAAAATTATTTAAAAAAAAAAATATATAACATTTGCATATAATTATTCAACCGTTTTCGCAATGCATTGATGCCACACCTCTTAGCCCCACTACACTAAAAGATAGTAAAATGTACTCTGTCTTGCAATAATTCTCTATAGACTTTATAATATTTCATTTTAAATTATCGAAAGAGAACAATAAGCAACATTAGAATGAAATGAAATTATGCAATTATAATTACCAGCATTCAATTAGAATTTTCAAAGTCTTTAATTTACACTTAGTATCGGTGTGCTTAGCCAACCGTGTATTGAAGTTAAAACTTTATAACAGCAACAATTTTCAAATCAAACTATCAGCAAAAAAAAATGTCTGTTACAAAGTTAAGAAACAACAATAACAACAACAGAGGATTAAAACTATAGTTTAAAGAATATATTGTTTTAAAAATAATTTTTAAGAAAAAATTTTTAACAAAAAAAATAAATAAATGCTCGTGACTGACAAGAAAAATCCCAAAGCCAAATGTTAAAAGTGAAATCTATAGCAACAACACGACCAACGTACTGCTCGTTTGTCCGTTTGTCTGTCCCAACAGCTTGGTAGCATTATATGTACTTTTTGGTTTTTATTTTTAATAAAAAAAAAGATGATTTAGTATAAATTTGAAAACACTTAAATTAAAAATTAGCACCTAAACTTATGAAATTTAACAATTAAAATTAAAAAAAAAAATTAACATTTAACAATAGCAGAGCTACCAAAACTTGAAAACAATTTGCAATTTGAAGTTGTGCCTAATAGACACGAAGTGCTGTTAAATACTCCCAAGCAACAGAGTTACTCGCACCGGCATTCATTCTATAGAAACTCAAACTCGCATTGCAAAACAAAATAAAAAATAATAAAAAAAAACAACCGAAGAGAAAAAATTGCAAACATCAGCAAAGTTCATGGTCGAAGTATGACAGACCTCATTATGTTGAACCCTGCTGAAGATGATGATAAAGCTCATTGAAATAACGTTAAAGTGAATTTATGTCGTGTATGCATGCATCATACACATACATATTTACGTGTACGTATAAAACTTAATTTATATTTATCTATTAGTTTGTTAGATAAATACAAACTTCATTCAGTAAACAGCCGGCAAAACTTTTTTGTGCTGCTTCCAACAGTGTTAGTATGTCATAATTTAAAGTCGGCGTTTATAATCATGGCTAAAATTTTGTCGGTTCTAGGCGACAGATAATAAATAATGGTAAGTTTATAATAAAGTTAAGTACATATGATTTTCAGATATTATTTAAGTCGTAGGACTTGTATTCTAGTTTGAACGCCCCTTACTACCCTGTAAAACGGCTCTGTGAAATATCTCCCAGGAGAACTAAGTCCCACTGCAAAAACTCCTAATGAAATAAATCTCGAAATAAATGAAGCCAGTCTCACGCTGAAGAAATGAAGTAAATCACAAAGAAAATGAAACAGTTAGGTTAGATTATGTTAGAGGGTAGTCGGGCAAGACGGGGCGACACAAGTAGCACAGTACAGACACACTGGAATCCAAGGAATCTCAGCATCGATCTAACCAAACCGGCGCACTCACAGAAAAAGTTCACAAAAGTTTCCCGCTCCGAATCTTCCTCACAGCCCCTACCCCTACGGAATGCCTATTCTCTCAGCATGCGTGCCGATGGACCAGTGGCCCGTTCAGACGGCCGTGAGGCTACTAATGGACAATCGTGAAAAGCTTAGGAGTTGCCGAGTTGTACGTAAATCATACTGCGGCCACAGAGCTCTTGCTATGCCGCAGGCGGAGGTAGAGCCCCACCTCTCCTAAGTCTTCCCCTGAAAAACTTTTCTATCCGTTCCTTTGCAACAGAAAAAAAAGGACCCTTATGTTAGAAATAATTACAGCAGATGGCAAACCGGCCGAACCCAGTGCCGCCAGCTTATCAGCCATTTTTTTACCCGTAATGTTCTTTTGCCCCGGAACCCACTCAAGGCACATAAATTCTGCAGGACGCCCATCTTCTCCCTCACTCACTGACAACACGAGAGCAGACGCCCGGTGGCATCAATGCCCTCAACGTCGCCTGACTATCGGAAACAACAGTACCCTCCACGCGCCACCTTCTCAGCATCAGGCAAACCTGGCAGATAGCAAAAACCCCCGCCTGGAAGACACTGGAGGTATCTGGAAGCCTGTAGGAAACAGAAACCCCCAGATCATTGGATAAAACACCCGCCCCCACTTCTGATTCCGTCTTAGGACCATCGGTGAAGAAATTGTACCCAAACCGATAAAGAAATAAATTCAATTTTTTGGGAGTTATTTCATTATGAAATAACTTGCAATGAAATTAATGAATACAACTCCCAAAATCGGAGCACTGAACAGAAATGAAATAAGGGCCAAGAAGAATGAAAAAAACTGCAATAAGAAATTAAATCAAAATGTTACCAAAGTGCACTATGTAAAAAAATGTTTTCAGCATAGCCGGCCTTCTTCCGAGCTCAAATATTTCCTGCTCTATGGTATAAGCGACAGCGGCTTCGCTAACTAAAGCATTCCTGCATAGCCGGCCTAAGGATTTTCTCCTCTATTGTATAACCATCACTGGATTCGCTAACGAAGGCTGCTCGGCTGGGGTTAAGGATTTCCTCGTCTATGGTATAACGCTCACCGCCTTCGGTAACAAACGCCTCTGACGTCCTGTCCAAATTTCTTCCAATTTGGTGAAGCGCCCATAAACTAGAATTAAGAGAAATATTCTAAGAAATTGCAAATAATTGAAAATGAAATAACTCCCACAGCAAATGAAAGAAAATCTAAAAACAAATTAAAATGAAATAACTCCCATATGCAATAGTTTTGGGACTTGTTTCATTATGAAATAAATCACAGGCAAAAAAATTAAATAATTCCCACAAAAATGAAATGGGAATTATTGCATAATGAAATAACTTCCACATGTGGGTGAAAATTTTTTGGCACTTATTTCATATTTTCCTTAGGACTTTTACACCAGGGAGTTATTGCACGCCGCTTTTTTCCAATACTCAAAGCGCTTCTCGTGAGCACTTTTTGGTATAGCTAAGGTCATCGAGCAATGCAGTTTTTATTTTATTGTAAATCTCCGTCCGTTTAAGTTTTGGGAACAGGCAATAGTTGCAGGGAGCCAAATCCAGTGAATATGCTGGCTGACGTACGATTGTCGTGTTGCTGCTTTTGGCAAAAAAAAACTTTCGATGAATCTCTCGATAATCCGCTGCATTATCGTGAAGCAAAATTCAGAGTGATAATCGAATGTACGTTGTCAGCGAAATTTGAAAGGTCACCTTAATTTTTGAACACACCACGAATATATTTATTGTGAACTATGAATTTATTATACTCGTAAAATATGCACTTATTATGAAATAGACATATATTTATTACGAAACAAGTATTCATTAGAATATGCATTAGAGAGCTGGTGCAGAAATCATTCTTAAACTTAATGCAGGCTTAAAGTACGAACTAGTAAATCGGTTTTAATATATACTTTAACTTTAGTCATCGTTTTTGCATAAGATCGTTAGAAAATTTATACACATTTATTCATATTCATATCTTTAAATATTCCTCTATTGCAAAATATTTGTTTATTTAAAAATATGCTTTTATTAAATCATACTGCGGCCACAGAGCTCTTGCTATGCCGCAGGCGGAGGTAGAGCCCCACCTCTCCTAAGTCTTCCCCTGAAAAACTTTTCTATCCGTTCCTTTGCAACAGAAAAAAAAGGACCCTTATGTTAGAAATAATTACAGCAGATGGCAAACCGGCCGAACCCAGTGCCGCCAGCTTATCAGCCATTTTTTTACCCGTAATGTTCTTTTGCCCCGGAACCCACTCAAGGCACATAAATTCTGCAGGACGCCCATCTTCTCCCTCACTCACTGACAACACGAGAGCAGACGCCCGGTGGCATCAATGCCCTCAACGTCGCCTGACTATCGGAAACAACAGTACCCTCCACGCGCCACCTTCTCAGCATCAGGCAAACCTGGCAGATAGCAAAAACCCCCGCCTGGAAGACACTGGAGGTATCTGGAAGCCTGTAGGAAACAGAAACCCCCAGATCATTGGATAAAACACCCGCCCCCACTTCTGATTCCGTCTTAGGACCATCGGTGAAGAAATTGTACCCAAACCGATAAAGAAATAAATTCAATTTTTTGGGAGTTATTTCATTATGAAATAACTTGCAATGAAATTAATGAATACAACTCCCAAAATCGGAGCACTGAACAGAAATGAAATAAGGGCCAAGAAGAATGAAAAAAACTGCAATAAGAAATTAAATCAAAATGTTACCAAAGTGCACTATGTAAAAAAATGTTTTCAGCATAGCCGGCCTTCTTCCGAGCTCAAATATTTCCTGCTCTATGGTATAAGCGACAGCGGCTTCGCTAACTAAAGCATTCCTGCATAGCCGGCCTAAGGATTTTCTCCTCTATTGTATAACCATCACTGGATTCGCTAACGAAGGCTGCTCGGCTGGGGTTAAGGATTTCCTCGTCTATGGTATAACGCTCACCGCCTTCGGTAACAAACGCCTCTGACGTCCTGTCCAAATTTCTTCCAATTTGGTGAAGCGCCCATAAACTAGAATTAAGAGAAATATTCTAAGAAATTGCAAATAATTGAAAATGAAATAACTCCCACAGCAAATGAAAGAAAATCTAAAAACAAATTAAAATGAAATAACTCCCATATGCAATAGTTTTGGGACTTGTTTCATTATGAAATAAATCACAGGCAAAAAAATTAAATAATTCCCACAAAAATGAAATGGGAATTATTGCATAATGAAATAACTTCCACATGTGGGTGAAAATTTTTTGGCACTTATTTCATATTTTCCTTAGGACTTTTACACCAGGGAGTTATTGCACGCCGCTTTTTTCCAATACTCAAAGCGCTTCTCGTGAGCACTTTTTGGTATAGCTAAGGTCATCGAGCAATGCAGTTTTTATTTTATTGTAAATCTCCGTCCGTTTAAGTTTTGGGAACAGGCAATAGTTGCAGGGAGCCAAATCCAGTGAATATGCTGGCTGACGTACGATTGTCGTGTTGCTGCTTTTGGCAAAAAAAAACTTTCGATGAATCTCTCGATAATCCGCTGCATTATCGTGAAGCAAAATTCAGAGTGATAATCGAATGTACGTTGTCAGCGAAATTTGAAAGGTCACCTTAATTTTTGAACACACCACGAATATATTTATTGTGAACTATGAATTTATTATACTCGTAAAATATGCACTTATTATGAAATAGACATATATTTATTACGAAACAAGTATTCATTAGAATATGCATTAGAGAGCTGGTGCAGAAATCATTCTTAAACTTAATGCAGGCTTAAAGTACGAACTAGTAAATCGGTTTTAATATATACTTTAACTTTAGTCATCGTTTTTGCATAAGATCGTTAGAAAATTTATACACATTTATTCATATTCATATCTTTAAATATTCCTCTATTGCAAAATATTTGTTTATTTAAAGATATGCTTTTATTAGAAAATATGAATATTAGAGATAAAAAAAATTGTTGCGAAATACATATGATTAATGCGCTGTTTACAAACTTTCATAGACTCTTTAAACTTTTTAATTTGTAATGAAATAAGGTTGGCGTTGGGTGCCCCGGTAGTCTAGTGAGTAGTGTTTAGTTCGATTCCTAGCAGAGACTCTGGTCTGTATCACTGCAACACATGAAATTTTTTTCACAACAGGTATCACAATGGGACCATAATAAATTGGAACCAAGTGGGCTGGGACGTTTCTTTACCTTCACATCCAGCAAACTGCCGACCGAACCAAACATAATGTGAGCGATAGCTGACCAAAAAACCAAAAATTTCCTGGTTCAAATCAGAGGCGCTACAACACTACTATAGACCAAAGAACGTGCAAAAGCAGAGTTGTGAGATAGTGAAGCTTCTGCCTCCTGTCTTAACTCTCTCTGACTATCTCTTTCTTCTAGTTCCAGTGCAATGCATTGCATGTGTAAGGATCACCTCCTGGTCCAAGATAAAAAAAAAATTTGTCAAAAACTGACTAAAAGCCATCACTTCAGTTTGGCATACATGCCCCAGTAAATAATATGCTGTTAACAGCAAAAAAAAACACCTGTACTTAATACAAAATTATTACATCATTTATATACTTACATACATATTTACTTCTATTTAATTTTAGTTAAAATAAATAAATAAAAAATATATACAATTTAAGTAACAGCCAAAACCAAATGGCCAAATAGTTAGTCATAGTAAGAAACTTAATTTGAAATATGTATAAAAAGTGGTCATTACATGTACAAATTGTTAACTAAATATAGACAATAAATAATTATGTATGCCAAAACAATAATAATAACATTGAACACTAAATTTTCTTTCATAATGTTTGACGTTCAACACACACTCGCATAAGATCATCACGTTCTTACTTGTGGTTCAAATAGAATTTTTTTCAATATTTATTATTATATTTTTTTTTTCGTTTGTTTCTTTTTCATTTAGTATTCTACATATAAGTTATAGGTTAAATTTACAGTCAAATAAACATGGTTTAGCGTGTCGCTCGGTTAACGTGCACAGTGGACCTTTTACTGTTAAAAAATATACAACTTGAAAACATCTGATTACTCTGAGGAGATATTTGCAATGCTAAGGTGATTTTATTATTAACCACAGCCTGGCCCACATCGCAAGACTGCGTTATTTTCGCAAGAGTACTAGGAATTCTGCGTATAAGTTATATGGGAAATGCCATTATTAAATATGACGTATACAAACAATTTTCTATTGTACTTTTTAATATATTATAGACCAGCGGTCACCCACCAACTACTTTCATTTGGGGTCCCATTTTTAAAAAATCACGATCATCGCGCTCCGGAAGGTAATAAACTGAACTATTTAAATAATCAGGTATGTGATGAAAATCGTTTTCGGCGTTAAAACGTTTTGAAATCGACAAAGGAGTGTGATGAATTGGTATGTGACGATTTGTTGTGACGATTTCATATTCCATCTTGTTTCATTGAAAAAAAAGACGTTTTTAACATGTGACGCATTTCGATAATGCCAGTTTAAATTCGTTTTCAAATCATTTAAATATACAAAAAAAGTAAAAAAAAAAAAAAAAAAAAATGGTTATAAATCCGTTCTTATTTAAACGAAAATATGCAACAAATCTATTTAAATAAATACTAGTCAATATAGAAGTGAAATTTTAAAATTTAAATACCCATATTTCACCTGGCAAATTTAAGGGATCCGATTTATCTCTTAAACGTTTTCTTAGAATATTTTCGCTTTTCAACTTATTATTTTCTTCCAAGAGAATTAGCGAAACCGCAGCAATAAAGGCATTTTTTAAACAAAAATTATAAAATATGTTGATACAAATTTTATTTTCTTTTGTTTAAATATTTTACAAACGTCACTCACATACACACATATGTTTACATATTTTACAGTTGTATTATTAGATTTTATACAGTTGTATTTAGAGAAGATATGTGGAAATGAAAGAAATATGGAATATGAAATCGATCGAAATTCATCACACTACTGTCGATTTCAAAAGACGATTTACTTTTTAAATCGATCCATTTCCATCACATACCTGAATATGTTTAGATACTGTATCAATGGACAAATAAAACGAATGGGTTTCGGTGCATTATTTTATTAAGTAATAAACAAATGCTTTGAATAAAAAGAAGTAAGTAGTACTAAGGGTTTTTACAACATTAAAGAGAAAAATTAAATTTTTTGTCTTGGACTATCCGTCTGAAGTTTGAAGTAAAGCTTATGCTGGCTATTCTCATTAAATCTTGGAGATGTTCATCGGCAACTCTGTTGCGGAATTTATTTTTAATGAAGTTCATCTTTGAAAATGCTGCTTCACAAACATATGCTGACCCAAACAGGCTGTGTTGATAGTTTTGAATGATTTGATGAGCCTGGCTGTGTATGTGTGAGATTTTGTTGCACCTCGCTGATGACGACAATATTACTAATGAAATTGTTTTGTGTATCGCTCCCAAATTATCTTTTTTTTTTGCATAGGTTTCCCTATTACTTGTTAGCTAACGGATCATCAACAAAGGATGATGTCGAGACGAAAATATTTCTCATGAATTTGTTGCTACATAATGTAAAATATTTTGTATTGTTAACACAAGGTCCGCATAAAATGGGTCTACGGTCCGCCAGTTGGTGACCCCTGTTATAGACAGTTTAAATATGCATAAAAATGTTTGAAATATGTATGCAAATATTTCCAAAAAATAAAAAATATGCACCCGAAAGAACACAAACTATTAATTTTGAATTAGTTTTATTTGAGCAAATGTTTATTGCAACATATAATCATATGTTTTTTTTTTTTAATTTTCATATTGAAATTATGTTCTATTATCGCTCAAAACCGTATAGTATATTGAAAATATACGTTCAATATAAGTCAATGTTACTGGCACATACTTAAAGACTATTAATTCACATGGATATACTGTTTCAATATATGTATTCATCGATCTCGTTTTGATGAAATCCAGCAACCTGTCGACATAACCTAATTATATCTTTAAAAACAAATAAAGGTATTCGATCAAAAGTAATACCAACAGAAGGTATATTAATAACAGTTTTTCATTAAAAATTTAATCGAAAATTAATGCAATAAGTTAAAAATAATAATTCAATTGATGCTATCAATTTTTTTACAGGTGAAAATCCAAGAAATTTTTTAATTGATATCACAAACTTTTTAATTCAATTTACGTTTTATTTTTTCTGTGTACTATTGAACCAAACATGTATCATTTTACATTTAAATAATCATATTCAAATTAATTAGAAATAATTCAGTGCGAGTATATGTTTCTGTGTATGTACACCGAAAGAAAAAGCTCGTACTAAATTTAAGTTTTTCTACTTAATATTAGTACGAGTCGTACTTAAAATTTCGCATACGAATAGTAATCATATATACTTAAAACAATTAAAAATTAGATTACTGGAGAGATCCAAACGAGTACAAAATTCTTGAGCACAGAATTCTTATATCAAGAAAAAATCTTAAATTAAATACAGATTTCTATTTTGCATTTTCGTTATTCTCAAACATTGTTTGGGAGTTTTTGTACAAACAAATCAAATTAAAAACTGCTTCCAACCGACTAATGTTATACATTCTGTTATAATTTTTTCATTTTCACTTCCCTGTTAGTTTGCAACTCACAAACAACTACATTACATTACATTATACAATGGTTAATTTATGTTTAATTATGTTTTCGCGTTTCTATAGATATTGCTTGAAGGGTGTTTAACATTCGCTGCTGTCATTCATATTTTTCTACATACATTAAGTACATGTAAGCATTATTTCATTCAACATAAATAAAATTTCATTTTGATTTTGCCATTAATAAATACATAAATAATTTTCCTCGTGTTTGTTTGGTTGTTTTTTTTTTTATAAATTATATTCAAGTACAAAAGATCAAGATAAGTTAAGTTGTTGTATGGCATACTGTGTGTTGACTTGTATTAAATGGAAATTGACTGCTTGAAAGTGTTGTTAAGAATCAATAACAATTTATGATTGGACAATTTGTCACATTCGTTTAGATTACGCATTCTAAGTGTTTAAACTGATGGCCAAAAATTTGTCTCCTAGTCCTTTAAAGCAATAAATTAAAATGTTTATAAATATTAACACTAACTTAATGCGAATCAATTAAGTTAGTTAGTAATTTAACTTTTAAAGAATTTTGTTGAACGAAGATTTTCTATTTTTTAATAAAATAAATTACTGTTGGTGCAGCTGTTAGAACGTTGAGCACTTCTTATATCATTCGAATGAACTTTGAGATAGACAATTGGCAACCATGGGCTTTAATATTTGATGAACTTTCTAAAGTTAACGGTGAACTGAAATGCAAGGCATGCTCGGCTTTATTGTGAAAATACATTGTTACGACGGCAACATTAGTACACTGAAAAAAATCCTTCATTAATATAACGAAACGGTTTTATTAAATGTTCTTCATTATAATAATGAAAGTTTTCATTAGAACAGTGAACAATTACATTAAATACATGAAATCTTGCAACCTCTTGTCTTCTTAAGTTTTTCATAGTTCATTATGTCAATGAATATATTTTCATAATCTAAACGAATTTTATTTTTAATAATTTTATGATGAAAAAGCTTCATCATTTTGTTCTACTTAATGTATACGATTTGCTAAAGTTAATGAAATTAGCAGTTATTTTGATTAAAAACGTTTTATATATGCCATTTCGTAATACTTCAAAAATAAAAATTAAAGTGTGTCATAAGTACAATTAAAATATTTCTTCAATACAATGAAATATTCTTCATATAAAAATAATAAATTTACTTACGTAAATATGTGTATGTTGCATCATTCAGCTAGTTTTTACTTAGTTTTGTCTGTTTGTATATGCGATAATTCTCAAAGACTTTTCAGGAGCTTTTCTATAAACATGAAAGATTTTTTAGCTTCTTCACAAATTTAGTTGAAAGTCTTCTGCTGAGTTGGCATAAGCACCAACGAAATGTACATATAGACTAACTTAACTATACAACAAACATACATACAGACATTTGTCAGTAAATTTATTATTTTATATGAAGAATATTTAATTGTATTGATGAAAAACTTTTATTACATTTATGACAACAATATTATTTCATATATAAAAGTTTTGATCAAGTTTATGGATTAATTTCGTTTATGTTATGTAATGACATCATTATATCAATGAAATATTTACATTTTATACAATATATGAAAATGTTTTGTTAAACTAAAGAAATAGTTTCATTAAATTTATGAAACATACGTCTAAACGATGTTCATAAATGGAAAGAAATATTTTTCATTGATACAATGAAGGTCATGTTTGGGCGACTTTTAATGACAAATGGCATAGTATTAACGTAAAAATTAATTGTATGAGAGATGACTTTTTTCAGTGTAGTTCAGTGATGAGCAAAGGGATAGTCAGCAGCTCCTTTATACTACTACGAAATTCTGAAATTTAAGAAAATTATTGTGCGTAAAATGCAATCAGTATCAAAAACCTAAAAATTACTATAAAAAGACTAAAACGAAATAAATATGTAATTATTCTTTCAATTATTCAACGTCAGTCAAAATTCAGCACGATTATTTATCTATATCTGTTATATGGTTTAACTGGTCTATATGCAGCATTTCATTCATTTCATAATGAAATTTGAATAACTTTGAATAATTGAAATAATAATTGCCTTCGCCACTGAAACCTTCCTTTTAAATAAAATCATTGTCAACCACAATGTTGACTAATTGTAAGAAAGGCTTAGAATAATAAAATAGATTTAAAATCAAATAATAAAATGTTTGTTGTATAAGGAAAATTTTTAAAAAAGCTATTTGGTTTGTTTTGTTTGTATTTATATTCCGTAATTCTCAAATATTTTTTGAGAGATCTTGTCTGACCATGTGAAATTTCTTAGCTTTTTTCAGCTAAACCATATACCAAACATAGATAAATAATCTAAATAAATATGTTTACATTAGAAGCTCGCAAAAGTTGACACACGAAAAAGTTAAGAATACGGAATAGTTAAGCAGCTTGCAGTCACCAGACAGCACTCTAGAAAGTTAAGTGCTTCTTAACTTTATTCAGTAATTTTTGTTTTTGTTTTTTTTTTCCTTTTCTAACGCCATTTTGGCACCATATATGACGATTCGCAGCTGGCATTTGGAAAATTGTTTGACGAGCGCTTTGATTTCACGACTCTTTTTTTTAATCGTGCAGACGATTGTTGCACGAGAGAATCGTCGATTACGTACTTTGGCGAGCATTGGCAGATTATTAGTTGTCAACTATTGTATTTGGTTCTTCGAAATTATATTTTTGCGAGTCATTTTGATGATTTTTCTCACAGTTCTAGTTGAGGCAGCAACGTGAACGAACCAAGCAACCAACTAAATACATTTTCGACCAAGAATCAAGAAGAGCCACTGAGTAAAAAAATTTCATTTTTAATCATACAAACGCCAATATTCATATGAAATATTATAGCTTCGGGTTAATTAATATGACTACAAATAGCCACTGTATTTCCAATTATAATCGCAACCAATACATTACAATACAAAAGCTGGTTATTACTCTATAAATGCTATTGAAAAATACAATATATCCAATTGTGAACAATTTCAATGGAATTACAAAGTAGCCCTTCTGGGCTTATAAAACTTTATGAAACAGTTTTGAAATGCCCCGAACGTAGAACATTTTTTTGTTGTTGTGATAGTCACTGTAATTAAAGATCTTTTTCTAACTATAATATTTATAAATTACGTTTAGTTTAGTTTAGCAAAACTACTAATTAAAATATAGCAAATAATGAACGCAAATTGAAGCGTAGAATGACAAGTAAACTGACCGAAATATAAACAAAAATGTAATCCAATTAACCCACATTTAACAATAAGTGTATTTGTTAACAATATTGTTTTTTGATTTTAGTTTTCCTTTGTTAATTGTTACTTTCAGTTTCATTACAAACATGTCAACTATTAAATATTAACAACAACAACAACAACCAAGTCAGATTCTTTGTTATAATTTGCGATTTTAAGCAACTTTAAGTGGTTTATTGGGTTGCTTAACATGCCCTGTAAAAATATGTAAGTAATCATTTCAACTTATTTCTGTGCAGATATTAAGCCATTTAGAATGATATAAGTAGGCACATAATGGGTTAGGCGCAAGTGTTTCTTAAAATTCTCAGAATCTGATACAAGCGATATGCTGTAGCCGTTAAATGGAATTTTTTTCGCACACGTACACATGCGGCGCATGCTTTTATATTTTTATTTCAGCAAAATTTACTCAGCAAACATTTCAAATTGATGATGATATGGGAAAAATATTTCCCAAACGGTACACTTATGTGGGTGTGATTTTTGTTGTAGAACTACTCTTGGATTTTCGGTAGCCTTTTTTTGCCTATTAACAAACCCATTCATTTGGAAATGGGCTTCGTCGCTCATAATTAAATTATGAATAAAATCATGATTTTCTTGTGTACTGTTCCATTTTAAATTCCCCAAGTCTGCTTTCCAAAATACTGAAAACAAAAAAAAAAAATTAATAAAACACTTATAAGGAATTCAAACACTTTCGTCCCTTTGGCCCATTTTGTAAGTTTATGATCTTTTAAAAATACAAATTACTAATGTCATAAATGCAATGAAAGTATTTCTTCAATACAATAAAAAATATTCTTCATATAAAATAAAATTTGCTTATGCAAATATATGTGATGGGAATTTTTTTAGTGGTAACACCACTCGACGCAGATGACGACTGTCTCTGTAAGTGCGAAGGCATTTTCAACCCTCGCTCATACGCCAAAAAAAAATCGTTCATGTACACTATATTTGCATTTCGCTTTTTCTGGTTTTTTTCTGTTTGTATGGATATGCAGGAATTCTCAAAGGCTTCTTGGAAGCTTTTATATAAACATGTGCAATTTTTAGCCTCTTCAAGTAATTTCCTTGCAGGTTTACTGATGAGTTGGCATAAGCACCAATGGAATGCACATATAGTCCAGCTTAACGATACAACATATATACACACACACACACACACAATGTATGTAAATTTATTATTTTATAAGAAGAATATTTCATTGTATTGATGAAGTACTTTTATAGCATTTATAACAGCAAGTTTTCTTTCATATATGAAAGTATTCATCAAGCACGAGTATATGAATGAATATCGTTTATGTTATGGGCCACCATCGTTAAACTAAACAAATAGTTTCATTGCATTTATGAAACATGCTCTCAAATGATGTTCAGAAATGTAATGAAACGTTTGTCATTGATCCAATGAAGGGCATCTTTGGATGACTTTTAATGAAAAATTTCATTGTATAAAAAAATGAAGAGTTTTTTTTCACTATACCCAGCAAAAAATTTCACATTACCATAAAGAGTGGTTGCCACATAACGACTTACAATTGTGATTGCCAAATTTAACTACTCGCTTTTTAAATACATTATACAGAATTATAAAAGTCAGAAGTATGAATTGAATTAGTTATATTATATTAACTGAATTTATTTTGGGAATATCTCTTTATATATGATTCTAATTTTAAAATTGTGCCTTTTCCCTTAAAAATATATGTCAAATTTATTATTACATTTTTTATGATATTCTCATAAAGTATTTTTTACAAAAGTAAACTCAATAACTGATAAAAAGAAAAATCTAAAAATAGAAATATGTGTGTGTTATAAAAAAGTTGTTGTTTTTGTTTATAAATTTTTGGTTTTTGTGTTTGGTATTCAACTTTAATTCTCAATTGATTAGTTGAATTTTAAACATATAGATCTTGGGTTTGTATTCAAAAATTAGGAAAAATCCACTGATGAGCTAAGTAAGCATTAGCGAAATAGTACTATATGGATATGCTTTCCTCCTCAGTTATTGAGTTTACTTTTGCAAAAAAATACTTTATGAGAATATCATAAAGTATGTAATAATAAATTTTACATATATATTTAAGTGAAAAAGCACAATTTTAAAATTAGAATCTTATATTAGTTATTTTATTTGTATTGGAATGTCTGAAAACATTTTCAAAATATTAATTATATTATTAATTGACCTTTTTTATTATATTTTTTGATATATATTTATTAAGCCTGAGGTCTTTTTTTTTCTTTTTTTTTTTTTTTTTAAATAAATAAAATAAAATATAAGAATTATAATTTCCTATTATTCCTGATGATGTTAACAAGCTGTTAACGAAATATCGAATAATAAAAACAAAATAAAATAAAAAAAAGAAAAAAAAAAAAAAAAAAAAAAAGACCTCAGGCTTAATAAATATATATCAAAAAAAAACATTTTCAATATATATAATTACTCATATTTAGAGAAAAGTATATAAATTTCTAAAATACATTCTTAATTATTTTAAACCAAAGAAGAAGTAGTTACTGGAGAAACAAAATAAATTTATAACCAGTTCCTAAAAGGACATATTATTTCATATTAATTTAAGTTGACAAAATATATTATTCGGTAGAGTAAATATTTTAAGAACTATTGGAATCTTTAATTTAATATTCATTCGAAATACGCTAATAACATAATTTTGTTGAATTAAGTGAAATATTTACTAGTATTTGAAAACAACTAAATATTTATATTAAACATTTGTTTTATTTATACACATAAAATTGAGCTATCTCGATGGGTCAGAAAAGCGGAAGAAAAAAGTAAATTTAGTAAAAAAAAATTACCACTTCTCAGAATACAAAAGTAGCAGTTGAGAAGTGATTCCGCCAAAAATGCCAAAGCCGATTACCTTTTTTAAAGGCAAAGAAAGACAAACGTTTTGAAAAGGGAACCATTTATGTTGCAAAAATAAAAGAATGGCTTCTGGCAGTGGATAAAAATAAAACAAAGTTAAAAAATAAAAAATATTTGTTAGTTTACAGTTTCTATAATGGTTTTTTCCTTCTAGTGTAAAGTTAAAATTTTTTTAGGTTGGGGTTTTCTACATGAGACGAACGATATGTGTATAATTTTATTGTGTAATAAATCAGTTATCAGTCAGTATTATCAGTTTCGTTTCTAACGATATAATAATGTCGTTGTTCGTTTCTCTTCAAAGTTTTTTATTTACAAAAACCGCAGCACACCTTCTCTGTAGTCAAAGGACTTACATATGTATTTAAACAATTTAAAAAACATTTGTTTTATTAGAAAGCCAAAAAAATATTACATAACATAAGGAACTATAGCGGCACATAATATTTGAAATGCTTGACGCTGTGTAGCTTTCTCGCCAATACAATTCTATTTTCAGTTTTGGCTACCTATGAATTAGGCCCACCCAGATTGTGTCAACTTTCAAATTGTATTATTTTAGCCCAACTCACAAATGGTCTTGCATTATTGTGTAGTAAATTTTGACTCTACACTAATAAAATAAACATGCATTTGTTACACTAGTGTCAATAAAGTACAATGGAAATCATAGTTTTTATTTACTATACGTTTGCAACGCTTATTTGCAAAGTGAGAGCAAATAATAGCAGAAGATAAAATAAAATGTGGAACATCAAAAAATTAAAAAAAGAAGAAAAAACCCAACAAAGAACGTACCGAGAAGGATATAACAAATGTATTGAACTATCACCAAGAAACAATGGAAACAAAAGGAAGATAAATCATTCAGAGTTTCTCAGCAAAAATCAGTAGCGGAAATCACTCTGCGTAGCATATTTACAATATGTGAGTGCTTAAGTTTAAGAGCTTGCGTACATGCACCTGAAGAGGTATCGTACTGCATGATGCCAGAGCTGGATTTTGAATAGACTTTTGGAATCCTCTAGCCGTCTATAGGACGATGGAGAAGGGCGAGATAGGGAACGATTTAGATACCAGGATGTACACTGACGGACCGAGAATGATTTGTGGAGTTGGATCTGGAATCTGCCGGATGGAGCGGGTATGATTCATGACGAAATACTGGTGGCACTACGCGTGGAAGGATCGGCATATTTTTGTCGATATGCTGACGAGACTTCTCGCGCTGGGGTAACACTTCCTCGGTGTTGGTAAGACACTGAAAGAATATGCTCCCATGGATGTACTTTACGATAATGCTTTCTTCCTTTTGATGTTTTGAAAAATTAAAAATTTAATTAATGACATTTCGGTGTGTTTGAGTTCATAATTTATTACAATATTATGAAAAATTAGCGAAAAAGAACAATTAATCTCCAACACCAGTTGAGTGGAACAAGTATATTTTCCATGCCACTGAGGACGTCATCCATACTCTTTGTAATAACAGGAAGGCCCGTCAGAGTTGAAGAAAATGTATACGAGAAATGCGTATTATTATCCACATACTATATTAACAAAAAGCTCAAAGTTGAGTTCTTTCTGTTTTAGTATAGGTCAAAATGCACATATTGCCAAAAGCTCCAGGTACAGGTAAGAACGAAATAAGCATTTTCCAATTTTTAACTGTCTTTCCTCATACAAATTTTTGCTTTCTCAACTCTCCAATAGATGACATTGAAAAACCACTTGAAGGTTTTTTTGCTCCTTCGTTGAAAAGCCATGATTTTCCATCATTAACCATCATTTTCGCCGTACACATGCGTTTTGAATATTTAGAATTATTGACATTTATTTGAAAAATTCTCTAATATTAATATGTGTAATGTCATGTTAGGTCTGCCTTCCTACAATTCACATTCATAACAGCTTTCTTGCACATACTGGCATATTTATGGATGTATTTAAGTATGTATGCCAATATTGTAAATATATTTATGTGTACATACATTCTGTTGCCTACAAAGTTCAATATTTAAAAAGTTATTTAAGTGGAATATTTTCAAACTCAACCATGAATTGCCAATGGCCACGAAGGTAAAATAGAAATATTACATTCAGCTGTAATTGCAATTGCAATTGCACTCTTTCACTCATACCCTGGCACATGCAGTTACTTAGCAAACAAACAATACAAAATAGTCCACCAACCACCACCAACAACAACAAGAATAACAACGACAAGAGCAACAGCAACAGCAACAAAAGCACTTGCCGCCACTTAAAAATCTGACTGACTAATACCGCCGCCACCGCTTGTTATAAGTTGCTTTTCCTGAGTGTTGTTGTTGTTGTTGTTTGTTTTATTATCGTTTATTATTGTGTAGTTGCGGTATTAGGGATTTTGCAGTTGTTGCTTTATTGGCTGCACTTTTGCTTTCAGTTGCATTCATTTGAATGAATATGAGTTGTGTTTATTTGGTCCTTAAGCGAATGTGAGACATTTGAGTTGCAAGTGTTTATATGATTGTCAACCAGCAATATGTTGCTCCCTTATATTCTGCAATACCACCACCATACGGCCTTAGTAAGTTGTAAGTTGTAAGCAATCATAAACAAGACCACAAATCTTAGAGAAGGCTATGATTTTGGATGTAGTATGTCAGAGATTTTTTTACACAGATTTGGAGTAAATAGTGCAGCTGTTTGAAGTCTATTATTTTGAAATAACGTTGTAAAATGTGTCTTTATAGAAAATTCGTTGTTGTTCTTAAATGACTTTGTATTGGGTGTTCAAATTTAAGATTATTACGTGAATTGTAGCAGATTGTAAGAATTATATACGCTAAACTCGACTCATTCCTACATTGAATTCATATAGGACTAAGAAAATCAACAAACAATCCTTCAAAAATTATTATGTCGCATTTTTTTTTATATTGGATCAGCACTCTGGGTACTGTTTGGTGACCAGTGACTATGCCTTTGCCACTGAAACCTTCCGACAACAACTGATACAAAGGCGAACTAATGAACATCAGAAGAAAGTGTTTTAATGAATTTCTCCGAAACTGGAATTGAACCCAGTACGTTCAGCCATTACCACACTAATAAAAGCAACCGTAGTCTAATATCCAACTATAAACAGTAATTTTTCACCATTTGGCTTTTGAAAATTTAAAAATAAAACAGAAAATTTGCAAAAAGTGAAAGAAATATTTATTTGTGCCGATAAATGAATCCGTGCCATTTACTTGGCCCATACATCGTCAATATGTTCCTCGGTATGCACTCTACGCATACGGGTTGGTGAATTGATTTCAAAAAGTTTATGGTTGCCATCGTCGTATGGCGCGTATTACCATCCAGTTAAAACCACATCACACTCGGATCTCTGTCATCGATAAATTCAAACAGAAAGTCATCATCATGGTCAGGTAAAGAACTTCATGATCCGTAACTCGTGCTCCGACTTCATTTCTGACGAATTAAGGTGCAATGAGTCCATCAGCGCGTAAACCGAACCTCTCATCACTGCAGACGGTAACACCTAGTAATAAGCGATCGTAAAATAATGGCTGAACTATAAAGCATCACGTATTTCTTTTACAATCTTTCGTGATGAGAATGGACGTGCATCTATATATCTATCTATCTAGGCATGAGTAAAGTTTTCTATGAGTAATTCAGAAATTTTAATTTTCAATTAAGAGGTTAAAGGATTAATTTTTGCAAATAACACAATATAAGGATTGCCTGCTGAAAGTGCCTTATTTCCTTACAACAATTATCGGTTGTAACCAGCTTTACCGTGACACCGGGGCACTCTCACGCCTCGACCAATCCCGACCCCTTACTTTCCTTATAAAAAGGAAAACGAAGTAAAAGCTATAAAAGAAGCAGCAGTGCCTCACGAAAAACAACATCCTCGTAAGTGGCCTGCGAACCAGCGGTAATGGAGATTGCCGGAAGCCTCCAACATCACCACAGCACAGGAAGATAAACTACTCACCTCTCTTGTCCATGGCTCAGGAAACGAGGACGTGAAGGTTCGACTCAGTACAGCCGCTAAAAAGTTGCTAAAATACTTTCTGTGCAAGCGACATGAGATTGAGGAAGCAAGGTAGCTTGCTCAACAGTAAGCTGATAGCAGCAAAACTCCGAATCATACGAGACCAAGGTCTGTCGATTTTGCGAAAGCGAAACAGAGGTTTCTCCACCTGGGTGGAACTGTGCTGCCTTCACACAATCTGGGGAACACCACACCCCAATAGT
Source organism: Dexiosoma caninum (assembly GCA_963924685.1). Classification (NCBI taxonomy): domain Eukaryota; kingdom Metazoa; phylum Arthropoda; class Insecta; order Diptera; family Tachinidae; genus Dexiosoma; species Dexiosoma caninum. The sequence goes on from OZ004727.1 coordinate 15,330,287, forward strand.
GGATTTCTTAGAAGCCTTAGGATGGGGGGTCTACTATGAAGGGCCTTGCGCAATAGATCTTTAATAAATACATATAAGAGACCCCATGACTGCTTTCAGATTAGGCAATTTTTCTTGAAGCAAGTTTTTTCAATTCTATTTTAAAACTGCCGGAGTGTTTGGACACAAAAAATTACAAGAAAACAACAACAACTTAAAGATTGAGAATGAACGAATTGAAAACAAAAGAGAATTGAAGTAACAAGCAATTCTGTGCCCCTCTTCTTTTTTATATCGCTGCTCTCCAACAAAGTCAGGCACGATAGAAGGTAGTCTGCACGTTGACTACAAAACCAAAAACAGACCTGGGTTTCAGACTAAAATTTTAAAATAAAAATAAACATCTCGCATTTTTCTGATGTGTATTAGTGTGTATTTGTGTGTCAGTTGTTGTCGGAAGGTTTCAGTGGCGAAGGCATAGTCACTGGTCACTGAACAATACCGGCTTCAGCTGATAGCAATCCATAATCGCATCAGAACGCCCTCCTTCGTCGGTATTTACGTCGGCGAAGTAAAATAATAATAAAAAAAAATGGCTACTAAACCGAAGCTTCAGCACTGCTACGAGTATAAACAAAGAACGTGCAAAAAGCAGAGCTGCAAAATAATTACTTAAGCTTCACTTCCTGTCGTTTCTTCTACTATCTCATTCCTATAGTTCCAGCACAATGCTTCGAATTTCTAGGGGTCATCTCCTGAGTGCTGGTCCCAGATAAAAAAGAAAAAAGTCAGAGTTATTTCAACAAAAATTGCCCCATGTAAAAGCAGTCAATGCCAAGTAATCGTCTCGCCCAAAACACTTTCTTTTTGTATAATTATAACTTATTAAAGCTTGTTTCGTAATGAAAAAATTAGTATACTTTGTTTCAGTCGCCGTGATTACTTAAGCAGAACAAGACTAATGAAACTTGTATTGACATTCAAATTCAATAATATCACACTTTGAGAACGATGAATCGGCAGTCAAAGTTATTTTTCAATCGTTTTAATGCGACTAATATACAAACTATAATTTATAACTTGTTTCCTATTACAATTCGAAACACCAATAAATTAAAATTATGAACAAGAAACATTTTCAATGTCAGCACACTTTCAGTTCAACCCTATAAATAAAGCTTTAAGCGGAAGTTTTCATTGTACCAGTAGCTAGAACTGTTTTCGAATAGAATGAGAAAAAAGCGCAAACTACAAATACAGTAGCACGTACATACGAATAATGTCATATTTTAATTGATATTGTACAAACAAATTCAATGTCAGTGTTAACCACAAATTAAAGCGACATATCAGTACAACTCTCGTACGCACTCTTGCAGTTGTAAAATGTACATTCAATTCGTTGTTTTTTTTTTCTTTTCTTAATTGAATAAAAAAGTGTGTAGCAGCAGCTACAGTGGTAGTAATCATGATCGTAGCTACAAAAAAAAATCGGTAGCACTAGTAGACAAAAAAAGGCAAATATGCTCAAGCGCATTGAAGCGTACGAGCAACTGGATTTCATAGCACGTGCTTGACAAGTCAAAATAAACCTTAAATCGAATAATAAAAATCATTGACCCCTTGACTTCAGCTGGAGATAGTTTTTTGAACAGTTAATTGAGTATGTTGATTGACAAACAGCAATAAATAAATCAAATAGAACTTCCATTTCAATTTATCTAAAAAATACTAATGAAAAACAACCACTAAAGAAGTCGCAGCTAAAGGAAAATGTCAATTTAATTTTATTATAATTTTTGGTTTTTTAAGAATTTTTCACGCCATAGGATTTTTATTTTGAATTTTCAGTAATCTATATACAGTGAAACCTCTCCTAACGGACACATCTAATAGCCGGAAGAGCGATTTTCAACAGTTTTTTCGTACAAAAAGTATTCCCATAACCGGACGCAGACACTAAATTTTACAAAATTGTACTCAGAATGTCTCTCATACGCGGACAGAAACTTTAATTTTATAAATTAATTCACCGTGATTTAAACTCATCAACAATAATTATATTTCTTGCCTTTTCAATTCCGATTCATATTTGTGTTAAGAGCAAAATAGACTACATATGCGGTTTGACAAACATTAATTTTTCCATTTGCACACAGTCTAAACAACACTAATTTGTGCAACCATAGAGTTTTCATTATTTTCTTATTGTTTTTTATTATTTCCCACAAAGGCCATACTCTAAATGAAAATTTTGTTATAAATGAAAGAAATTGACAATACACGTAACCAGGGACTTGTTACAAATCCGATGGTAGAAGTAGTCTGCACGTTGACTATAAAACGAAAAATTTTCCTGGGGTCAACCCCAGTTTCAGACTCATAAAAACATGTCGCATTTTTTCTGATGTGCATTTGTGTATGACTTTGTGCCAGTTGTTGTCGGAAGGTTTCAGTGACGAAGGCATAGTCACTGCTCACAGAACAATAACGGCATCAGCTGTATCCAATACAACAGGCACATCGGAAAGCCCTCATTCGTCGGTATTGTGTAGCACCGGCGAAGTAAAATAATTACTAAAGCGAAGTTTCAAAATTTAATACGTTTCCTTGATATCAGAGACGCTGCAACACTGCTATAAAAATTAAGAACTAAAAATTAAATAAAAATTAAGAATTAAGAAGAAGTGAAGCTTCACCTCTAATCGTTCTCCTACTATCCCTTTCCAATAGTTCCAGCACAATGCAACGCATGAATATAGGTCAACTCCTGAGTGCTGGTCCAAGATGCCGACAAAGGAAGGCGTTCTAAAGTGGTGCTACACTATCAATATTCAGCTTCAATATTTGTCTTTGTGTTCGAAAAATAGTCACACATATACGCTCTGCGCCATATTGACGAATATCAAAATGGTTTTGATATTCATCTAAATATTGAAGCAGTTTGATATAGTGTGTCAGTGTTATTGTCAAAATTAATTTTATTTGTGGTAACTTTGAGTGCACAACATAATTGCGACGCATTACAAATAGAGTAATCAAATTAATTGAAATATATCGCTCACTAATGGCTTTTAGGGACGTGCAAATAAAAATAAAAATAAAAATATAGTGACAAAAACAGCAAAAAAAATTACACAGAAAAACCAAATAAAACTTCATTTTTGTTGCATAAAGTTTTTCTACTGTTGTTTACTAATTTGGGTGCGCTGATTTCAAATATACCCTCAGATTTTTTGTAGCAGCTCTAGTTAGTGAGATACAGGTATCCTCTTAAATTTACATAAGTAGTCGATAGTTTCTATCAATAGCGGTGTAACTTAACTAGTTCCTTTATAAATTTCAGTATGTCTTCCTCAAGAAGGACGTGTTTAAATAATCCTGATTGTTTTTGTGTTATTTGTAGAGAATATATGTTCCAAAAATTTCGTTTAAATGTGTCGGACTTTGTGAAAAAAGCATACTTGGACTACTTTGGGTATGTAAAACATGTGTTGAATCTTTGCGACTGTGGGCAAACAAAAAGAGACCCACTTTTATGTACAAAGCTCCTATGATTTGGCGTGAACCATCCAACCATCATGACGACTGTTATTTCTGTGTAACGAAAATCATAGGAATAAACCATAAAAATTGTTCTAAGTGGATATATCCAAACTTAAAATCTGCCATAAGACTAGTCTTGAGTATTAGTGACACATCAACACCACAGCACCCATGTACATCTTCGCAAAAAGCAGACCAGTGCAGCGGACAAACCGAAAACGACGACAGTGGTAGTGACAGTGATTTTGATTGCTACGGTAGTCCCCGACCACTAAATCAAGATGTTGATAGCTGATAAAATTTTCATCAACCATATGACAGCTGTCGAGAAATGTGCATGGGAAGAGTTTGTTTGGGTAGTGAGGAATTTTTGGGCAATAGGAAATGTGACGGCTACATTCAGCACGTTGAACAGTTGCTGATACACTCCCAGCGGCTTGGATGCAACATGAGTATTAAGCTTCACTGCCTTCACAGCCCTCTAGACTATTTTCCTGAAAATCTCGGTAACCTAAGCGAGGAACAAGGAGAGCGCTTTCACCAGGATATTCGCACTGTGCAGGAGGGAATCAGGGGCACTGGAATGAACATATGATGGCTGATTATTATTGGAGCATTCAAAATAGTACTCATATAACATCTCACTCTAGAAAATCCAAAAAAAGGAAATTTTATTCAGAATAAATATATTTAATAAATTTTAATTATATTATTAATTGACCTTTTTTATTATATTTTTTGCAATATATTTATTAAGCTTGAGGTCTTTTTCTTTTATTTTATTTGGTTTTATTATTCGATATTTCGTTAACAGCTTGTTAACATCATCAGCAAAAAATATTTAATAAATTTTTTAAACTTAAACTATGTGCATTTTCAATGAAAAATCATGTCACTTCATAACTCCAAAACTAGAGCTGCTACATGAAAACGGCATATATATTTGAAATCAGCGTGGAAAAGCTATTCAGATTCATGTAAAAAATCTCATGCAACAGACATGCTGTTTTCCATTGTTATCAGTGTTTTTTTTTTAATAAATAAAGAAATAAATAGATATGTATATTGCCGATGGTAAGTTCAAAAAATGCACAAAGCAACATAAATGCACATCACAAAAAATGCGAGATGTTTTTATGATTTAGTCTGAAACTGTTACTAACATGCGATTTAAAACATCTAGTTAATATAAAAATTTTACATCTGGCATACTTATATAGGCGGTAGGGGTGTTGGTTTTGCGGTTTTTTTTTAATTTAATTTCTCTTAATTAAAATATTTTGCAATAGTCTAACAAATTTCAAAACTCTGTGACAACTCCTTCTAGTTTTGTTACATTGTAATATGGTATCAAGGCACTGTGCGTCACCTCGTAAAATTTTAATTTTTTCCAGAAATAAATTTGTTGTTCCTTTTTTACTTATATTTCCAATATAATTGTCAATATACTTTTTATTTAAAGGAGGTTTTTGCTTCTCTTGTAAAATTTTTAAAGTGTCCGATAGGGCTTCTTGCAATTTCTGTGACGATTTCTCCTAAATTTACGCAATATTTTTTTCACAACAACAACTGAAACTTTTCAATATTACAACTCGAACTTAAAATCATAAAACAATGACAATTGAAAATGTGTCGCAAAATTTAACACTCTAAAAAATTATACATTTTTAAACTTGACCTTCGATCAAATACTTGAATCAAAATCTAAAAAATAAAAAATTTAAATACATAGAAATAGCGAATGTTCATGTGTACGACCAGCAATTTGTATGGCAACACCATTAATGCGTGTTTGACATTTTTTCGTTCAAGTCATGCGTAATTTACTACAACAACAACTATTCCATTGGTAAACTGGTTGCTTTGTATTTCATTGTCAAGGTGAGTTATTAAGTGAAATTGTTTTTTATTATTACGAAATTAATTTAGTTGGATTTATAGAAATTGTAGCAATATTTGTAGTCAGTAAAGAAAATATTGTGACAAGTCGTCTAATGTGAACAAGTACGATTGCGAGTGGCTGTAGAATAATGAGCTTAGAACATAAATTGAAAACAAGGTTAAAATAATGTTGATTCCTGAAACCTTGCCATCATGGTTAACAAGATAAGCAGATTATTGATGCATGTGTAACATATGAGGGCGGTCAATCGCCAATCGCTGATTCCATGAACTGTCTGTTCACATAATTCTCAATTGACTGCTTTTGCTTAAATTTTAAATTGATTCATTTGACTGGATTTGAAACTTTCTGTAGTACATAAACAGATATCTACACCTATAGTTTAGTGTTTAATAATAGCTCCACTCATTTACACCAAAATTTGTGCAAATTTGCACTTGATTCTACTGAAAATCAATAATTTACACAAAAATTTACAAAATCGAGCACATATGTGAGAGAGTAAAATAACGGTTCTTTTCTGGGAGTCTGTAAATTTTCACTGAACGAATTTTTACCAGTAGAATAAAGAATTATATTTTATTATAATGTGGTAATTTTTACGCTAACGGTTCTATATAACCAATTTTCTTTTCAATTGAATCAAGCTTGTCCAATGGAATTAAAAAAATTTTTATTGAGCAAAAAGAAATATTTTGATGTAAATTGCATTCAAGGATTTAATCTTCACTTTAAAAAAATATTGCTAAAAGTAGTACGCAGAAACACACATGTCGTCACTTGAAATACAAAGGAGCGTAATAACAGAAGAAGCTCTAAATTTAGACAAGAATTTCTGAATGATATAATATCAGTACAATTTTCAGTTAAAGAAAATTTGAATGCCAAAGTGTGTACAACTGAATGCAAAATCTATTATTTCTGAATAAATTAAAATATTTTTCGCAAACTTTCTTTAATATTTCAAGCTTCTTGCTTAAGTCTTACGTTTTGCTTACATTACACGACGAGATCAATATTTGTTAAATTCACAAGCTCGCTTTAAAGTCGTATGTGTTGTGTAATCGTTTTATTATGCAGTGTTGTATTTTTATTGCTATTAATTTTCATACCAAAATGTGTTCTAATTATATGAAATGAAATCTACAAATTTTTAAAATACAGTACTATTCTGATAATTCATACACGCGATTTTTCGAACACATCTATAATCCGGACACTGCTACAACCCGGACAGTACCTTTCTTTTTTCTATAATTCATTTCTTCAATCATGTGATGCTCTTTGTATAATAACAGGACTTTTGAACGTAGTATTCGTCTACATTTGGAATTTTTTTAATTTTTGCTGTATTTAATTCAATGTATTTCTTGGCATAATATGTTTGAAAAATATTTGCTACTTACTACAGTTTAAGCTATATATTTATAAATTTATTGATATTATTCAATTGTAGAACAATGAGAAGTACAAGCTATAGATCACATAAGACATTAAAAAAGAAATGTGTACTATTGGATGAACTTGACACAGGCAAATCAATAAGATGTGTTGCACGCATATTTTGTATTCATATTTTTTTTAAGTTACAATTGAATATATAAAAATAATGCACATATAAATGAAAAATATATTGAACTATTGTTTTTAATAAAAAACAAAAAAAAACTTACTGCCGTATTCATAAAAATTGTTTTTATTTATGACTGGTTTATTAGACAAATTTCCATACGAAATTCAATCAATAGACCTTCCATAAATCCAAAAAAATTTTATGAATACGGCATTAACTATAAATAAATGTAAAATTGATTCAATTTCTATTTTTAACAAACAACTGATTAAAACATATATTTATAATAAAAAAAAAACAAAGCAAAAATTAACAGCTGTTATCAAGACACTGTAGTAATACGGGCATGTTCAGTATTTATGGTGCCCGTATTATCGAGATAGTACTGTAGTTATATTGAGGTCAAGTGTGGGCATATTATATTTGTTAGATTCTATATATTATATTTAATTCATTTTAATTCAATTTTCAAAATATTGGAATCAAAATTGCTTATCGTGAAAAACTTGAGAACTCTTTTGTATTAAATTAAATTTAAATTCATGGCTTGAAATGAAAATAAGCTTTTGTTGAGGAAGCAAATATAAATAAAAATACGATAAAATAACGATACTACAAATTTGATTGCTCGCAAACATAATACTATGATCAGTGATGCTTTCTTAATTGAGATAATGTAAGCAGTTTAGTTTGGTGTTCACAAATATTTAATTTGGTTATTTTATGTTACTTCATTAGCATTTCATAGCTTTTGAGGTATAATTCGCTGGTCATCTCTTTTTTTTAGTTTTCTCTGCTCTGAGATTTGGCTTGCCATAATATAATGATACAGATTTTTTTTTCATTTCACTGAACAGACTTCCCAGAAAAAACACTAGTGAGAAGGGTTGCATTTGAAGTTTTGCTCAATATTTATAACAATTGCGTATAATTGCTCAATAACTGAATTTTCATTTTGTATGGAATATTGAGCTCAATAATGGCATTTATTGCAAAAATCTAAATAAATTTGCATGCCTGAATACCGTATAATTAAATACTTAAAAAAATTACTAATAGCATAGTTAGATTGTTATAATAATATTTAATAATACACGCCCATAGAAAAGCGGCTAATAAATTAAATGTGAATTTACATATTTTGGAAGTAAACTAATAGAGAATAGATGTGTCTTATTTACAACTATATGATGTTAATTATATATAGTGTATATTAATTATTATATTCTTTTATGCAGATGACCTTTAGAGTTGTATATGGCTACAATAACAAACAGCCTTACAAACAACTAAAGATTAGCTAACGCAAAACCAAAGAAAAAATAAACTAATTAGTATTATTAAAAGCGTGGCATTTTTCAGTGCAACAACATTAACACATTTTTCTTTTGGTTTTTTTTTGTTAAGTTCATCAAACATCGCTCAAAGGCCCTGCAGTTTGTTCACGAATTGTTTTAATAAACTTAAAAACATTTAATTAATTAGCAATTCATTATTCATATTTAAAGTTAAAGTTCTATGCGCTTGATTTGTTAGAGAACATTGGCTATCTATCAGCTTGAAAACAATAACAATATGAATGTAAATTCTTTCAAGTTAAAATACGAGTAAGTTCTAACTTATATACCAAAATAAAAAAAATATGTAATTTGAACTCTTAAGATATTTATAAGCTTCAGAAAACCACAGAATTCCAATGGCCAACATATTTATTGGCATTTAATGTCTGAAGTTTTTTGTGCCCGTCATGCATATTACATGTAAATGTAACTTAATCTGCTTAACTAACATAAATTCTTTTTTTCTTTTAAAACTACGTCACTACGATTACTTATTTATATTTGTTGTTTGGTTAAGCTTGGTGCTAGTGCAATTCAGTAGACTTTTAACCAAATTTTTGAGAAAGCTACAACATTTCACATGTTAAAATACACAATATACACAATAAGGTTAGGTTGGATAGGCAGGTTGCTGGCTGGAAAGGGAAAGGTCCCAGCCAACTTGCTTCCAATCACTTATAGAGCAATTCTGATATCTGTAGTCAAAAAAAACCTTGGCTAGTGAACCTCCAAACTGATAAACTCGGGGACTACTCACGAAACTACCGGAGTACCCCTATGTACAACAAGCATTTTATTTGATTTTAAATCTATTTAATTTGTGTAAATAATTTTACAAATAGGTTACTGTATAGCTAAAGCAAAGAACAAATATAAACAAAAAAAAAAACGTTTAAGAATATTGAAATCAATCTATATTTGTATTGCTGAATCTTGATATTTATATATTTTAGTTTTGTTTACCTTCTTCTGATTCAAAAGTATAAATTATAAATAATAAAGTCAAATGTGTACAAATTTATACTCGTAAATAAGCAAACATAAAGGAATTTTGTAGTTTAAAATCACTTTCATATTAATTTTCTGCATATCCATTTCGCTAATGCTTAGTTAGCTCATCAGTGGAGTTATCCTAATTTCTCACTACAAATCTCAGATTCTTATGTTCAAAATTCAACTAATCAATCGAGAATTAAAATTGAATACCGAACACTAAACCAAAAATTTATAAACAAAAAGATAACAATCCATGAGTTTATTTTTTTATTACACATACATATTTATATGTTTAAATTCATCTACTCATCTATTCTTCCTCATCAATTATTGAGTTTCCTTTTATAAAAGATACTTTATGAGAATATCATAAAGTATATAATAATACATTTCATATATATTTTTCGGGAAAAGGCACAATTTTATTAGAATCATATATAAATTTTTTTTGATATAAGCAAATGTTTTCATGGAATACAATATACATATTTAAAGATGAGCGTAGAAATTCGTCAGTTCCCATTACCGGTTAAAATTATTCTGTATATTAAATAAATAATCGTAATTTATTTTAAATCGCCTTCAATAAATAAAAAGGACTATAATTCTTATTGCATTGTCATATAGTATTTAATAATACATTTCATAAATTTTTTTCGACAAATTTAACAATTTTAAAATAAGAACCACATATAAAAGTATTCCCAAAGTATATTCATTTAATAAAAAAGACTATATGTGAATATTAAATACTATGAAAATATTATGCTATATTCATATATGTATCACTTTTTATCAAAGTGGCAGTAGCCGCACTGCCATCAACAAATGCAACACGTTTGTGCAACGCATGACAGTGCAGCAACTTTGTATATTTATACTATATAAATTTATACTATATAAAATATTAATATTTATCAAATGGCAAACTTACTCATGCATTAAGGTGCACAACAACAAAAAGAAACAACATTATTACCTCAATACTAGTAATAAAAGTCCTTGATTTTAATATTATTTTACTACAAAGTGAACGAAACAGCCGAGTATATCACAGCATATACATACATACACGCCACTACAACATGATGTACTTTGGAAGTTTATATTTGAAAGAATAAAAACAAAGCAAAATTCTTAAATTTTGACCTACAATTTGCCACAAACAATTAAGTACGTATAAAAATAACAGCCATAAATGTGATTCATAATAAACAGACATTTAAGGACAAACAAATTCTAGAAGAAACTGTCATTGATTTAAATCAGTGATAACGTGTGAAACTGTATCGACGTATCAAAAGACTTGTTGTTTTCGATTTTTTACTATACAATATTAAACTTATTTCTCTATATTGAAAGTGAAATAGCATATTTTTCACAATATAATTTCGCGAACGGGATGTGTCCTACGTTTTATAAAAACAAGCACGAAGCGAAGATTGTGTTTTCATTAATAATTTAACTAAAAACGGAAATTTGTCGCACGCCTACTGCTTTGAACAAGAATATTTCTGAAAGAATAAAGAATGCTTAAAAGAAACATACCATTTTTAGACCCGTTCCTCACTTCAATAAGTGATGATTGAATGATTTATTTTATAGTGCGTTTTCATTATAACCAACACAATATGTGTATCGAATACTTTGAAAATGGCCACAGGAAATGTTGATATGTTTAGTTTATTTCTTGGTTCACTATTTCAAAATTTTATTTAATTTTAATTTTGTTTTAACTTGTAGACATATATTTTTGATGCAATATGGATGTTTGTGATTACTTTTGAGCGGGAATAATCTGAACGAAATGTCAACGTAAAGTGAAAGTTAAAATGGAGGGATTTTTTGCACACTACGTGGCATCATTGTTAAAATTACGTTTTGTGAATAATGCCGAAATCCAAATAATTATATAGATATAACTGCTGAAATAATTAATTACATAGGCAGTATAAAGCAGAAGAATGTATAGCTTTTTTCTATAGAAAAATAAATTTCTTTAAATAATTATTGTGATTTATATTTTCTGATAAACTTTAAATATGGCAATTCTTTTAAATATAAAAGTACTATTGCTAATTGTTACATTGATTAATCATTAGCAGCTGACGTAGGGAAATAAACAAATATATTCTTCAGTTGTTTTATAATCTTCTATTAATTATAAATATTGAAAGAGTTCTGCATAGTTATGGAAATAGCAAATACTTATTATAGTAAAGACGAATATGTTGAAACTGTAAGATTTTCATTTAATTCTCTATTCATTTCTTTTTGGAATATTATTACCTCATTTTGTTATGAATTTTTAAGGCGTCCGGCAATAAGGTGAGTCGCCAGACAATTTTATGTGGTTCACAGAATATTGTGTTAAACGGAAAAGTTATAGTTCAAAGTGGTTCAATAATTAGAGGTGATTTGGCAAACGTGCGCACAGGCCGTTACTGTGTTATTAGTAAAAATGCAGTAATTCGGCCACCTTATAAACAATTTAGTAAAGGGATTGCTTTTTTTCCCATGCACATTGGTGATCACGTATATATAGGAGAAAGCGCAGTGGTATGTGCAGGTATTATTGGATCATTTGTTTATATAGGAAAGAATGTTATAATTGTAAGTAAGAAGATATTTATTTTAATGTTATAGTTCCATGTTAAAATGCATTTTAAACTATAGATATGAAGATGCCAAACTAGACATGTCTCATTATTTTCTTACATTTTTAGGGTAGACGATGTACTTTGAAGGATTGTTGTATTATTGAAGATGGCGCTGTTTTGCCTCCAGAAACTACAGTGGCTAGTTATATGCGATACACTGCTAAAGGAACAATTGAAGGGGGTCAAGGAAATCCCAATTTTGTGCCAGCTGCTATGCAAGACCAAATGGTTGACTTCACAAAATCTTTTTATGAACATTTTATGCGATTGCCTCAAGCATGTTAATTTATTTTATTTTTTCTAATTATCTACATATTTTCAAATAAATTTTAATTTTAATATTTAATCAATTAATCCAGTTTCAATATCATATGCACTATGGCCCATTTCAAATATAGGGGCCGACAAACCAGTTCGCAGCGCTATTTCGCAGGCGGTCTCTTCCGAGTTATTCAAAGAATTGGCTTTGATATTTCGATTCATTAGTAAAATTACAGCCGTATTTCGACAATTTGATACGGTAGCAGTAATATGTAGCGGTGTTTGCTGTCCATCCGATTGAGCATTAACGTCTGCTCCATGTTGAAGTAACAACAGAGCACATTGCCCATTACTCCACTTGCATGCTGAATGCAGTGGAGTCCAACCCATATTTGTTTTAGCATTTGGATTAGCTTTATATTGTAATAAAAGTTTTGCTATATCTTCAAAGTTATTATAACACGCTCTATGTAGCGGGGTATAACCATCATTGTCGATAGCTTCCACTGCTGTGGGATCTAAACATAAGATATCTCTTACTTCACCGATTTTATTTTCATTAACTGCCCACAAAATCATACGTTCAATGCTAGCTATGTATATACAAATCGAATTAATATCTATAAGAAAAAATATATTTTGTTATATTTTGCCTTGTGGATTGCGGTCTTCTTCAATAAGTTCATCTGCGTCATCGTCCCAACCACTGACGTGCATACCACTTGGAATATTGGCATAACGTAATTTCTCAAGCTGGGATTTTTCATCGTCCGAATCGTAGTCAGTCATATTAGCTCTAGGATTTACCATCAATATTCCTCGGTTAAAAATTTGTTGGACTTGATAATTACCAGAAAGTATATTTGTTTACGTTAGTAATTATTCACAATGGTACTGTCACACAATTTAAATTGTTTAACATTGATACCGATTTATTGCAGGCTATAGACGATGTAAATTTTGACATATTTGGTGTATATTTTTTTTCATCTACTTATTGAACAGTACCTTAGAAAACGCCAAATTAGCCAAAAAAAATTATTACACACATTATTGTTTAAATCCTAAGTTAGAAAAATTGTTTAGTAAGAATGGTTATTAAAAAGCAGTGACCTCTCATACCAACTCTACACACACTTAAATAATAAAAGTCTAGAATATTAAGCTCATAAAAATCCGGGAATATATTTGACACAAACAGTGCAATCATGTTCGTTATTTAAAGAAGAATACTTACATAAAGTATTTTTGTTAATTAAGTAACAAGAAATTTTTTATCGAAATATAAAGATTTGTTATAAAACGTTGCAAATAGTGTATTAAACTTATGTTACCGACCATAAATATTGTCATTAACTTCGTGAAGTATAATGCTTTAATTGTGAATGAAAAGTGATTGCAATGCTTCACTTTCACAGCTGTTCATACTGAATATCAAATAATTTTTTGTGAGTCTGTAGAAATTACGAAAATATTTTCCTTTATAACAGATAAACTCTCAATAAAACAGGAAATTCGTATTTTTGGGCAAGATGAGTTCTGATAATTACACAGCAGATCGTAAATTACAAAATATTTTTTCCGATGGATGGGAAATCTATGATTTTCTTGATGAAACTAGCATGGACACAAATAGCATTGAATTTCAAGTGAGATAGTTTTTTTTGCAATTAAATTTTATATATTTTGAACAAATATTTTGTTTCACATATAGCGCAAAGTAAAGCTAAGTATGGAACAGTTTGAACGGGCTACTACATTTGTCAGTCAAATTGGCATGTTTAGCTCCAACGAACAGATTGACGAAGTTCCAACCGAATCATTGCAATACTTGTTGCTTCCATATTTTTTAGGAAAGTTATCGTTGCAACGTAGAGAACAGGATCGTGCAGATGCCTTGCGTATAGCGGATATATATTTCCGGTAACAAAATATACTTACACAAAAATATTTATGCATCTTTTTACAATTTCTATATAAATGGACTGGTAAAGTTGTAGTTGAAAAGTTCTTTTCTAGAAGAAAAAGTTTCAAAATTATGATTTCCAAAATCCGATCAATAGACCTACATATAGCTTGAATAATTTGTAAAGTTAATTTGTTGAAATTGTATAGTAAATATTATACATGTTCTAATACTTCAAGAGATTTTCTTCAACGATGTCATGAATATGAACTTTGTGAAGCTCCTAAAACTAAAACTAGCGGTGAAATCACCGACAAAGATAATGGATGTATAGATACACCTCAACAGCTAATCGCATCAGCAGTATTACGTAATAATAAAATTGATCAGTATAACCGAAAAAGGGAGCTAGAAGACCAAATCAAACAAATGAAAATTGCCGTTAAAAGTAGCACTGTGGATGATGAAGTAAAAAGAGACTTTTTTATAAAATACATAAAGAAAAGTATTATTGACGCTAATGAAGAATTACCAAATGTTGAACTAGAAAAGGGCATTGTGGAAATGAGGAACCAACGAATGGCGGAGTTTGGTACTACAAAAATGGATGATCTTGCTTTTCCCTCGGGAAATCCTGTAGAATCTGATGTTAGTGTTGACCACCCGCACACCCATAGTCATGCTCACTCACATTCACACGGTACAAGACATATGCGTATGCCTCCAAAACCTAAGCCGATGCAGCCATTTATTATTACTAAAGACGCTACACAAAAAGCTGTATTTGGTCTTGGTTATCCCAGTCTTCCAGTAATGACTGTCGATGAATTCTATCAGCAACGTGTTGAACAGGGTATTTTTCCAAATGCCGAAAAAATGGCCCACATAAATGAACAAAAAGCAATTGCAGCGGCTCAGGATCCAGAAATTGGAGAGGAAGAAGAAAAAGCTGCTCTAGAACATCAAATTGAAAATGATGACCCTGAGTATATCGAACGAATGAGACGCATGGATGAATATAAAGATGTAGTGAGACGTGGAGACGGCAATAGACACAACCGCAGCTAAAGCAAGAGCGACATCCTTAAATCTCTATTTTATGTATTTGATACACACAGTTTTGAAATAACAAACCACTAAATTTTATTTAAAAGAAATAAATATTAATTTTTAAATGTATTCTTTTTATTTATTAAAAGCGTGTCGGAATGATTTACGATTATATATATGTACATATATATGTAAATTTCCTTGGTGCTTATACCAAATATGTATATTTATTTATTTCATATTGCAATACAAAAGCCCACAGGTCATAAAACGTTTACATAGCATATACATATCGAGCCTTTGGTGCAATACCGCAGTAACTCAAAATTTTAATTTTTTGAGCTGGGTATGCAGAAATGACCTTTGGGGAAATATATATCTAAAGGAAAAAAGATTATGTTCTATCTCTAACTGTTCAGATTCTACAGCTACAAATGTCTTTATTGCGTCCAGCTATTTCCAACAATATTTATTTGCAATAATGAAATATTTCCTTTATGACAAGAAATTTACAAACAGAAAACATTACAAAGCATGCCTCTTTTTTTAAAAACTTGTAAAAAAATAACTGTAGTTAACGAAAATACTATCAAAAAGATGGCTCAAAACTTCAAAAGCATTTTTCTCAGTTCACGATTTTTTGAATTACGACGGTATTGCACCAAAGGCTCGATATGTATATATAACGAGTAATTATAAAGTAAGAAAATAATAAATAAAATACATTGAAAAATACAATGTAAATCAAAACTATAAATTATCTTATCACATATTGTATTTGGCTCCCCAGAGAAGAATAAAACTATAAAGGCCCTGTTAAAAGTGGAATTTTTTTTATTTGAAACAATAACAAAAAATTTCCACCTCTAGAATTTTCTAGTGTTCTCATCCAAATGGATGGACTAAATAGTCTCCATAACTTTCGATACAAAAATTAAGTGCATATCCTTAGGAGCCAATCCTACAAATATGTTTTTGTTAAATATGGCATCATTAATGTTTTGCTTATTTTATAAAACGCAACTCTGCACTAATGTGACATGTCGATAACGTTCAACAAATTTCGTGCTGTGAACAAGAAAAATTTATCACAATCGGATTTAATTGTTGGGAAAAGTGGAAATATTTTTACTGAACGGTTATAATTTATTGTAAAGCCAATTCGCAAAACGAATTTAAAAAATGCCATTGAAATTAGATATTAAACGACGCTTAACGTCTCGTTCAGATCGCGTAAAATGTGTTGACATACATCCAACCGAACCTTGGATGTTGTGTGCCCTTTACAATGGCCACGTACACATCATGAATTATGAAAACCAACAAATGGTAAAAGATTTCGAGGTCTGTGATGTGCCAGTGCGTTCTGGCCGTTTCGTAGCACGTAAAAATTGGCTTGTCACAGGATCTGACGATATGCAAATACGTATTTTTAACTATAACACATTGGAAAAAGTTCATTCATATGAGGCACATTCAGATTACATACGTTGTATTGCAGTACACCAAACACAGCCTCTGATATTAACCAGTAGCGGTAAGTAAGAATGGAAAAATGATAATCAAACTGTTAAATTGTAAAAAGAGACTTGAGACCACTTGTCAGTGATAAAAACAACAGATTATTGGCATCATAGTCGCAAAAGCATTTGTTTTTTGGAGATGTTAATATGACAAAGTATGCTGTATAGTACATCAAGTGTAAAGTAGCACAATTTTTTTTTTTATCTGGGACCAGCACTCAGGAGATAACTCCTCCACATGCAAAGCATTGTGCTGGAACTATAAGAAAGGGATAGTAGGAGAAACGACAGGTGGTGAAGCTTAATTAATTATTTTGCAGCTCTGCTTTCGCACGTTCTTTGTTTTTATTCGTAGTAGTGCTGAAGCTTCGGTTTAGTAGCCATTTTTATTATTATTTTACTACGTCGGTGCTACACAATACCGACGAAGGAGGGCGTTCTGATTTGATTGTGGATTGCTATCAGCTGAAGCCGGTATTGTTCAGTGACTAGTGACTATGCCTTCGCCACTGAAACCTTCCGATAACAACTGACACAATAATGCACATCAGAAAAATGCGAGATGTTTGTTATTATTTTAAAGTTTTAGTCTGAAACTGGAGTTGAACACAGGTCTGTTTTTGGTTTTGTAGTCAACGTGCGGACTACCATCCATCGTGCCATCGCCACCCTCATGTATGTTTTGCTTAAAATTGTATTCTAAATTTAAATTGTAAGTTTGCGTTATTGTTTGCTATTAAAACTACTTATATATTATTGGATTCTGTTGTGATACTCAACCAGTGCATCTGCATCAATCTCAACTGAGGCACTGAAAATTTATGGGCTAAAATACACTATAACATTTTCATGAGTCTATATACTAGAGTTCAAAATTTTCGAACAGGAGAGCTTAAGAATGCCGGCAAAAATAATTTTTTTAATTTATACTTCCGCAGATGACATGCTTATCAAACTTTGGAATTGGGAGAAAATGTGGGCTTGCCAACGCGTTTTTGAGGGTCACACACATTATGTTATGCAAATCGTATTTAATCCCAAAGATAACAATACATTTGCTTCAGCATCATTGGATCGCACTGTTAAAGTTTGGCAGTTGGGATCTAACTTCGCAAACTTTACCTTAGAGGGCCACGAAAAAGGTGTAAATTGTGTCGATTATTATCATGCTGGTGACAAGCCTTATCTAATCTCGGGTGCTGACGATCGTTTGGTTAAAATTTGGGATTATCAAAACAAAACATGCGTACAAACATTAGAGGGTCATGCACAAAATATATCTGCAGTTTGTTTCCATCCAGAATTACCAATAGTATTGACGGGCTCAGAAGACGGAACTGTACGTATATGGCATTCTGGCACTTACCGTCTAGAAACATGTCTAAATTACGGATATGAGCGTGTTTGGACAATTGCTTGCATGCGTGGTACGAATAACGTTGCTCTTGGCTATGATGAAGGTTCAATTATTATTAAAGTTGGTCGAGAAGAGCCAGCCATGTCAATGGATGTTATTGGCAGCAAAATAGTATGGGCCAAGCATTCGGAAATGCAACAAGTGAATAATACATTTTAATGTTAAAAACTTAAAATCGAAATATAACCATTTACATTTTAGGTTAATTTAAAAGCTTTAGCCGACGGTACCGAAATAAAAGATGGGGAACGTTTGCCTGTCGCTGTAAAAGATATGGGAGCCTGTGAAATTTATCCCCAGACAATCGCTCATAATCCAAATGGCCGCTTTGTCGTTGTTTGTGGCGATGGCGAATACATAATTTACACCTCAATGGCTTTGCGAAACAAAGCATTTGGCTCGGCCCAAGAATTCGTATGGGCTCTAGAAAGTAACGAATACGCAATTCGTGAAAACAACGGCACCGTACGCTTGTTCCGCAATTTTAAAGAACGTAAAAGTTGTACACCAGATTTGGGGGCAGAGAGTATTTACGGCGGCTATTTATTTGGTGTAAGAACATCATCGAGCTTAGTATTTTACGATTGGGAAACTTTAACATTAGTAAGACGTATTGAAGTGCAACCGCGTCATGTATTTTGGAATGAGTCTGGTTCATTAGTTTGTCTTGCCACGGAAGAATCCTTTTTCATTTTATCCGTAGATACCGCCGCCATTACAATTCCATTGGAAAAAAAACAAGACGTAGAATATGATGGCATCGAAAGTGCCTTCGATGTATTGGGTAAGTAAAAAGTAAAAACCAAAGCGCAGTAATAATGCAAATGGCAACGTTTTCGAATTTTGGTATTTATTTATATCTCCAGGTGAAATCAATGAAGTAGTTAAAACTGGCCTTTGGGTAGGTGATTGTTTTATTTACACCAATTCCGTGAATCGCATTAATTACTATGTGGGTGGAGAAATTGTTACCATTTCACATTTGGACCGAACGATGTATTTGTTGGGCTATGTGCCAAAAGACAATCGCCTTTATTTGGGGGACAAGGAGCTTAATGTTATATCATTTTCTTTACAATTATCGGTATTAGAATACCAAACCGCTGTTATGCGTCGTGATTTCGAAAGAGCCGATTTGGTTTTACCAACTATACCAAAAGAGCATCGCACGCGAGTTGCGCATTTTTTGGAGAAACAAAGTTTTAAGTCTCAAGCTTTACAAGTATCCACCGATCCCGACCATAAATTTGATTTGGCACTACAAATTGGTGAACTAGATGTCGCTGTCAAATTAGCTAGAGAAGCGGAAAATCCCCAAAAATGGTCGCAATTAGCTGATGTAGCTTCGCGTAAAAATAATATGGTGTTAGTTAAGGAATGCATGGAGAAAGCAAACGATTTTAGCGGACTTTTACTGTTGGCAACTGCTTCTTGTGATTCTGCAATGTTAAAGAATTTAGGTGAAAATGGATCTGCCCAGGGACGTCACAATATAGCATTTCTTTCGTCATTTATACGTTCGGACGTCGAACGTTGCTTGGAAATTTTGATAGAGACCAATCGCTTGCCTGAAGCTGCATTTTTTGCCCGAACGTACATTCCCAGTCAAATGTCGCGCGTAGTTGAGCTATGGCGTGAAGAATTATCCAAATTTAACGAAAAAGCCGGCCAATCGTTAGCAGACCCTGCTAAATATGAAAATCTCTTTCCTGGCCTAGGAGATGCTTTGCAAGTTGAAGAATTCCTCAAGCAAAAAGATAACCAGCAATTACCAGCTTGTTCTGCTGCCTCATTGCCTCTGAATATCGACCGTAATCCAATAGAAGAAATGCAGATGGCCCAACAAAAAGGCATATTCGAAAGTAATGCTAAAGTAGATGTGCAAGACTATAAGAAAAGTGACGATTTTGCTGGTGTTGCAACTTCTGTAGGGGTTCAGCCCTTTACAGCATCATCAAGCTCTAAAGCATTAATGACAGTGCCCTCTTCTACGAAAGACGAAGATGATGATGATGATGATGATTTGGATTTGGAGATTGAAGGCATGACATTGGATGATAATATTGATACAACAGATGTTAATTTAGATGATGATTTTCTTAGCGATGATTAAGTATAGATATTTAAACGGATACATTTCCTACATTTATAAGTTTCTTCAGTTTTATCTTCCCAAAGGATCGTTTATATAGGACTGCGACCATTAATAATAAGATTTATGTTTCAACATCTGGACTTTTATTGTCCTCGTCTGAAAATATCAAATGACGTTAAAAATTTTAAGTAACGTCACATGATTCAATACTATTCAGAAATTTTTAGACCATAAATAATGAAAATTTAAGTATTTATGCCTATTTTATTATAATAATAAAAATAAAGTTAAAAAGTAATCGCTTTTTTGCTGAATTCATCTATTTATTCGGAGAAAAATACTTATTATTATTGAAAATAAAACTAAAAAGTGGATACCATGAAAGAAAGAGCTTTGTTGAAGCCGTATACAGTAAGATTAGATTTGATTGGAATATAGAGATGTACAAATGTTTTGTGGTATCTAATTCTACTTCTTTTCTTCACCCTGGGCAAAAATTTTTGGAAGAATATCAGAAATTTATGACGTGCTATCAACGCCCTTTAATAAGACAAGAATTAACAATTACGAAATAAATACGTACAGGGTGTCTGGTGGGAAATTTATATTTTTAAATACGCTTATTTCAAAAAGTAATAAACGGTGCGGAGGGAGGGTGGCGCCGTTGGAATCATCGATTGTGCGGATTTGTCAGTCGCAGTGGTCGAGTGTGCATCGCGCGTTCGCTGTGGAGACATTTTTTAGGAGTAATGATTCTTACGTAATTGCTCGTCGACAATTTTCTTAAAAGTTCGGTATTCAGCGAATAAGTGATGGACCGAGTGGAAATTTAATTCGTTCGTGGGTGCAGAGATTCCGCGTAACTGCTTCGGCTATGAATGCCCCACGGTCAGGGCAGTCGATCCGAAAACAT
Organism: Dexiosoma caninum; assembly: GCA_963924685.1. Lineage (NCBI taxonomy): Eukaryota > Metazoa > Arthropoda > Insecta > Diptera > Tachinidae > Dexiosoma > Dexiosoma caninum. Next base: position 15,351,449 of record OZ004727.1, read on the forward strand.
TGAACCGGTTGATAGCAGTTTATGTGAAAATCCGCGACTTTCAATACGGAAAAGAGCAGCCTCACTGGGACTTCCCAGAGCGATTATTGATGAAATTTCAAAAAAGGATCTGGATGACACACTATAAAAAATAAAATCCGCATTTCCATTCTATCGTTCAATGCTCTTAATAAAACTGTGTCAATTATTACGTTTTTTATTTAAGTTTGAAAATATAAACCTGCTACCAGACACCCTTTATAGGAAACGTGGTATTTTGTCCTTGGCTGACGCATTTAATTCTTTCATTTAAACCATAAACTAATTCTGTATATTCTGTGATTGAAACTGTTTAATAAACATGGCTGAATAAATATCATGTTAAAACCATAGGCTAATGGAAATCTGTGGTTAAAACGATTGTTGTTAAATACTGATTTATTTTACTAAAATCGCCAAATTGCCAGCATTAGGAAATGTCAACTTACTCCAGGTATGGAAAATTTGGTAATATTGTAATTTATTGCCAGCAGTCGAGAAATAAATTTGTTTATATATCAAGAAATTTATAATTTCATGTACTACTACACTATAAAAGAATTACTGTGAAAGACTACACTCCTTTTAAAAAAAATTAGTGAACGATGGAAAAGTGTATACACATACGTCAATAAGACGTTTTTACTTGCGGGTTACACGTTCAAATTTTAAAATTCTCTCACTTTTTTACTAATATTTTTAAAATTTTATGAGAATTTGATATCAAAATCTCTGGGAAAGTTTTGTTTGTTTTGTTATGTAAAAAATAAAATTTGCTCGTGTGGATGCAGTGTTAATTAAAAGCTAATATAATTTGCGTAACTCTGTTTTCCACACCTGATTTACATGGAAAATATTTCATTTATTTCTGGCATTTCTCTAGCTGAAGAGGCTGAATTTACTGCTCTTTATTTGAAAATAAATTTTGTATAAATTGAAATTTATTTTTAAATAAAAAACAGTGTAAATCTATAAATAAAGGTAATTAAAAAGCTAATAATAATTCGATTTGATCAGTTCCAATAAGAAAATAAATATATTCTTGCCAAGGCTAATAGAGAGATTTCAGACCACGGCGACTGCGAAAAATTTTATTGATTTTTCTGGGCATTAATTTTCATGTGTATCCATAGATGTACATACATATGTATTTTTCTTTCTATCTTCAGACAAAATTATATACATATATTGCAGAGGTTTTTTAGTCAACCAAAAAAATGGATGCTATTCCAAAACATGATGTTCAACAAACTGGATTTGCACCACGCCGGCAATTTGACCAGACTTCGTTAAATCCCATTCCAGCAGCAGAAGCTAATATGCCAAACGGCCAAGGACAAGTCCCAGTTGTCCCTACCAAAATTTTGCAGAGACCGGCTAAACACAAGAAGGAACAAATTTCCGAATTAATTGCAACTACAAGTAAACTGGCAATTGAGGAATCTTTAAAATTGGTGAGAGACTGAAATAATTGCTTACATTTTAAAAGAAGTATGTACTCTTAAGTTTGAATCTAAATGCAGAGATGTTTTGCGTAATTTTGTATATTTTGCTTTTTAAAATATGCTATTATTTACCTACGGCTCCGCTCACGTTATTATCTTCATTGGTTGATTAATAAGCGAATGCTACACGATCAATGTTTATTCATATTTAAAAAAAAATTTTACATACATATTTATATAGTCCGAGTGTCTTTCTCAAATTTAAATGCAGGCGTAGATACATACATACATATGTATGTTTTAAATTTCATTAAAATCGGTTAAGCATTGACGACAGGTGTTCCCATTTAAAAAACAACTCGTCATTTAAATGAGTTCCATGATTTGGTTACGATATAGCATATGTTCGAGGAATTCAGTTATTTATTTCATGTTTAATTTTTAAAATAAATAATTTAAGTTAAATATGCCGTGAAACCTCTCCAAACAAACACATCCAATAACCGGGCAAACTTTGTAGAACCGAGATTTTTATCAGTTTTTCAGTACAAAATGTATTCTCATAACCGGACGCGGACACTAAATTTTGAAAAATTGTGCGCAAAAAGTCTCTCATAAGCACATAAGCGTTAATTTGAATTAATTCGCGTTGATTGAAACTGCAACTCTAGCAATATTTCTTCATTTTTCAACTCTGATTCATATTTGTGATTCCCGTGTTAACACGAATCTACGTACTCATGTGTTGTGGATTGCAGAAATTAATCTTTAGTTGAAGAAATTGTATGTTTAGCTCCTGTTGTCGAAACTGAAAACTTCATTTCATATATAATTTTCACTGTTAATTTAAAATTAATCGCAATCGACCGCCTTCATCAACTATTGAAGAAAAACTAAAAATAAATAGCTGCTGTAAAATGATTCATCATTATAAAACAGCTGTTAACGTTTATTTCGGCATCCTACGGTATGATGCAAAATGATAATATTTACTGTAACCACTTAAAAATAATTATGTCATTGTAATGAAATAAGAATAGGAATTATACAACCGATTATCGAAAAACAACCAGTTTTTCAGTTGTTCCCCTTTATGTGAAATTTTTTAGTTTAATTTCAAAAATATAGAAACAAAACGAAATATAAAAGCATAATAAACTTACTTTTTAAAACCAATGCGATATGTAAATGTTTTTTACTGACATTTCTCGCCAATAAAAAAAATTGTATCGGGTGATATACACAAGTGAGCTGATTCCCTTGAGACTTGGCACCCTGCTAACCTATACACATATTTTACCGGTCCAAAAACAAAGCCCAAGAAGACTGATTTGTTGTTTTAAACTCTTAAAACAATGTTTTTATTTTATTTGTTTTGCTGTGCCAAAAACTTATAACTGAACAAAGAACAATTTTGAAAGCAACCCAAAATCCATATTAGTAGGTTTTTTTTTACTTTTCTGGTAAAGTTCGGTCAAATGAGAGTAAATTAAAATTTATCTCAATAAGAGAGAAAAATGTAAAAGTAAGAAAACGAAAAAAAAACACAAATTTTACAACAAAATGGAGACGCCAATGTATATGACCATGTACTTATAATACAAATCTAAACACATGCATATGCAAATCAAATGTACACACATACATACAGACATATATAAAAACACAATAATTTGGCTTGTATATGTCAATTACAGAAAACAAAAATAATGTTTAACTAAATCATGAAATCATGAAAAAGTACGGGCTATTTTGTGCAAGAAGAACAAGAAAATTACTCTCTCTTAACCTCTCATTTACCTAATTTTTGTGTAAGAAAACGCTTTTTTTTAAGATGGGATGGCGCGGCTGCAAAAATTAGAGTAAAAGAACAGACCTAATATGTGTACTTAGTTTTTTTAATGAATTTCAGAATCAGTTAAAAATAAAATTGATTATTAGGAACAAATAAAGTTTAATGCGCCCTCCCGGACTCAAGAAAAAAAAATATGCTACCGTATCGAAAATTGTAAAATAAGAACAAATAAAATAAGGTGAGCGGAAACCCTTTCCGAATAATGGGCCTCTGAAGTGCCATTATAAACTTGTGAATTAATAAATGGTGTATATTCCATCGAATATGAGAAATATGGGTAACATTTTGAAGCTGTTGAATATTTCTGAATTTAATGAAAATTTTAATAAATTCATAAATTATTTATAAAAATAAATGAAATATGGCGGGAAAACTGTACCATACAAAATAATGAAATTGAACATTTTATTACAATGGCGCGGGGGGAAGATTTAGAAAGTGATTCGGAATCTGAATAAAAAATTTAAATCAATTCTTTTTATTTCACTTTATATCGAATAAATATTTTTCTTGTTACTAAAGATATTCTGTGTAACTGGTTTTCGGCCGGGCTAAACGATTTCCTCCACCATGATATATAACAAAACGGCGACTCTAGTAAAGATATTCTGCATAACCGGGCTTCGACCGGGCTTAAAAGTTTCCTCCACCATGGTCATATATTACAAAACGGCGATGCCTAATAAACATGCACTGCATAACACGCCTTCTGCCGGGCTTAAAGATTAAGAAAGCATGGAAATACAAATTCAAAGCGAACGCATAACTTTTATTTTGATGGGTAGTTAAAGTTTTCATACACCTTAATGGGCAAATGAAAAATATTCTTAAGTCACGAGGTGAGTGTTGAAGTCATTTGAAGGAATTTTTTACACAAGATAGAAACCGATATGAAGAATTATTCTGCATTATTAACTCAACAATCTTCGCTACAATGGCTGCTTTGGTCATAAATATAATTCCGTATGACATTTCGTCGGCGCAGTTTCTTCCTTCTTTTCAACCTAACTTAACTCAATAATAGTGTTTTTTGAAGTATTACGTTATTGCTTAATATAATATATATTTGCAATCTGTAAATAATTTCATAAACATAGAAATTATACACATTTATTAATTTAACTAAATATTTAAGCTTAAGGTTATTTGCTTTTATAATATATAAATAACATTTATTTTTATTTTAATAGTTCGCTACTTCCTTTGAGTAGCTTCTTCAGAAAAATTGGTTTTTGTTTATTAAGAAAAATATTTTTATTTTACACATGATTGTGATCAATTAATTATGAACTTAAAGACAACGAAATTTTTATGCATTTCATTTCATAGTACGAATAAATAACATAATAATAAAATATAATAATAGAGAAAATACATATGATTCTAATTGTGCTTTTTCCCTTATAAACTATATGTGAAATTTATTATTACATACTTTATGATATTCTCATACAGTATGAAAAATATCATAAAGCATTTTATTACAAAAGCAACTCAATTTCAGTTAATATATAATAGAGAAAATTATATTAAAATTTCACAGCTGAAGCATTGGCCATTCTCACTGCAGTACAATACGCGAAAAAGCAAACTGCGAAGTATGTAATCTGCTCCTATAGTCTCTCATCTATTCTTGCCATCAAAAACTCACATTACGAATCGCCAATAATTAATCAAATAAGAAACTTCTGTAACCAAAATTTAAACAATATCAAACTTATGTGGGTACCCTCTCATGTTGGCATTATAGGTAATGAATACGCGGACTCAGCTGCAGAAGAAGCGAAACGGCGACCCCTGAAAAAATATTCGACATGGGAAGCTCGTGATATCCTCAATATTATTGATATCTCTCTCACGTCCACAAAAATCCAAAAATGGTCCGATTACCAGCACAGTTACAAACGCATCAACCCAATGGGAGACGCACCATTATACCCAATAAACTGTTCCAGGAGTGAAATTAATATACTTGTTCGCCTTAGAATCGGCCACTGCAAACTAACTCATCAACATCTTCTTGATAGAACTCACGCACCTGTTTGTCCCACCTGTACCACTCACCTCAATGTAGCTCATATACTTGATGAGTGCCCTAATTACAATTCATCTAGAACACGCATTTTCGGATGCAATACGCCAAGTGATCTCCTTATACACATGTGTGATAAAAATATTAAATTAATATACAAATTCATAACTGCAAATTGTTTACAAAACTTAATTTAAATGTATATACCAACCATAGAGTCGAAAGCCTCAGATGCTAGTACTCTTTTTTTTGTTATTAGTTATTATAATTCAATTATAATTATTAATATTAAATAAATAAAAAATATTTAAATTAAAAGATTATATATTATATTGGAAAATTTTTTTGTTGATGGTATTGACTTTATTTCAGACGGATGCAAACGGCGTTGTAATAAAAACTCCTGTATCGTTACTTCAAGAACTTCTTAGTCGACGTGGTATAACTCCAAGTTATGATTTGGTGCAAGTAGAGGGAGCCATACATGAACCTACCTTCCGCTATAGGGTTTCATTCAATGATAAGGAAATACCATTTACATCTATGGGAGCTGGTCGCTCTAAAAAAGAAGCAAAACATGCAGCTGCTAGAGCTTTGATTGACAAATTAACAGGTGTTCAATTACCTGAAGTTCACGCTTCTGCACCGGTTACTTCAAATGTAGCGACCGTTAATGTTAATGCACCTGGTACTGGTGGAGAGTAAGTAAACCAAAAGTATATACATGCACATATAAAACGAATAATTTGTATTATTCTTTGCAGTGGAGCTGATAAAATTGTCGGCAATCCTATAGGATGGCTGCAAGAAATGTGCATGTCTCGCCGTTGGCCTCCACCAAATTATGAAACTGAAACTGAAGTTGGTTTACCACATGAGCGACTTTTTACGATTGCTTGTACTATACTTAGTTTCCGTGAAGTTGGTAAGGGTAAAAGCAAGAAAATCGCCAAACGGATGTCAGCGCATAAAATGTGGACTCGCTTGCAGGACACACAAATAGATTACAGCCAATTAGTTGAAGCTGTAGGCACTGAACTGGGTGGCGATGTAAGTACTATTATTGACACTGTGATTAATATCATAATTGATTGTAGTAAAGGTTATTGTTATAATTATAATTTTTATTAATATAACATTTAGGATGACTTCCTATTATCATGCAAGTAAGTCGTGAGAAATTTCATTGCATACATAAGTATGTACATATATAATTTTACTCTTGCACATAATTTCAAATTGAGTTCGTGTTAATGTTTCTTACTACATGCATTTTTATGAACACACAATTGTTTCCCAAGTGCATGCGCTGTCAGTTATAAAGAAATAAATATGCATATGTACCATACATGTGTGCCTACTATGGGATGTCCTCTCGAAAGAAATTTACCATGTTCTATTCGAACTTCTTTTAATTCAGAATTATTTATTTTATTTATTTATTTATTGTAAGTTATATAAAAAGCCTTATTAGGCCACTTAAAGGTATAATTAAGGGAAATTAAAACTAATAAAGTAATATTGATTTGGACAAAATTTTCATGAGAACAAATAGGTGAGAGTGAAATAGAAATAAAGCAATATAGGCATTATGGAATATTATAGAACTCTGCCAGAAGCATATATTTTAGAGAGCATTTGAATGTTGAGGTGAGAGATGAAGGCATATCATTTATGATTGTAGCGATATATAGGTCTCCTAGTAGTTCTAAGGCGGAATTTTGTGGAATGCTAAAGGAAATTTTGGAGGTGTGTGAGGGAAACTGGGGATTTTAATTTACATAGATTCGAAGTATGATTTTAACAGGACTAGAATTGAGAGCACACTAAATAATAACGGACTTTTGCAAATTAAGGATGAATTTACTAGAATAACACAATATTCAAGAACTCTGATAGACTAAGTGGCTCACCAATGGGGTTCCGCTTTATGTAGCTTTCGTTGTTCGTAAAAGGTTTTCAAAGAAAGATATTTTTCAGAAGTTTGTTTTTCTTATACCATTACTGCATTAATATATTTTTTATATGTATTGTATTTTAACCCCGCGTCGCATAATTTAATTACAATCACGCGCAACATTAAAATATAAAAGGTTTTGCTTTTCGTTTGTAGTATTTATGGACGAAATTTCAAATCACCTTATAGTTGGTATTATTAAATATTAATGTTATCTTTCTATTACGATTCATATTAAAAAAAAAAAAACGTTCGACAAAAGTTAATTTTTTTTTGTTTTTTTTTTTTTGCAGAAATCCAATTATTATGGTGATTTGAAAGATGTCACGGTACAAACACTTACTAGTCTCCATAGTAATAAAGTTTCACAATTCCATAAGACTCTTAAGAATTCTACTGGTAAAAAACTAATTAAATTACAGGTGAGAATTATTGAAAATACTTTACTTTTTTTCCTTATCTTAGAATATTAGGTTTTAATAATGTTTCTTGACTGTTTTTAATAAAAATTTAATATACGTTCTGATATCAACTAACGTCATTCAAATATATTTGAGGGTGGCGATGACTGAAGTAGTCTGTACGTTGACTACAATACCAAAAACTTCCTGGGTTCAACCCCAGTTTCAGACTCATAAAAACATCTGGCATTTTTTTTATGTGCATTTGTGTATCTTTTTGTCAATTGTTGTCGGATGGTTTCAGTGGCGAGGCATAGTCACTGATCACTGAACAGTAACGGCTTCAGCTGTAACCAATCCATATGCACCACAGAACGCCCTCCTTCGTCGGTATTGTGTAGCGCCGGCGAAGTAAAATAATTACTAAAAATGAAGCTTCAAAATTTAATACGTCGCCTTGACATCAGACCCGCTACACACTGCTATAAAAACAAAGAACGTACAAAAAGCAGAGTTGTAAGACAGTGAAGCTTCCCTTCCAGTCATTTCTCCATACTATCCCTTTTCTCTAGTTCCAACACAATGCATCGCATGTGTAGGGGTCATCTCCTGGTCCAAGATAAAAAAACAATTTCATTCATTTCTCAAAAAAAAATATTTAGCAGTTGTAATTAGAATTTAAAAACTACAACATTTTATCTTGTAATATTAATAATAAATTAAAAATTTTAGTTGTAATAAAAAATTTATTGAAGTGTGATCAGAAGTATAGATTATACTGCAATACAGGGAGAATACAATTATCTACAATGGATAGAATCGCGAGCATTCATTAAATAGAATAACACTTTTGAGTAGTTTTTTTTTAAATAAATGAATATTATTGCGTACACAAATCACAACAAAAATCACTATTTTTTTCTTGATTTCATCATACATAAAAATGTTTGCTCATATTTAATCATGCAAGAAAAATAAACGTTGGATAAAATAAACATCATAGTAGTTAATGAACGTTCGATTTATATAAATGCGAGTTCAATGTTCTAAGATGTTTTATTAATACCATACCATGCAATAAAACTCAATGTTGAATAAAATCACAATCACACAATCAATGTAAAAAATCAAATCAAACATATTTGCTGCGGCTTTTAAATAATTCCAATCATTCGGTTGTTGTTGGCTCTGATTTTAATCATGTGTCGTATCATTCCAGTCATTTGGGCTGTTGTGTACAGTGTAAATACAAAATTTAATTTTAAACTAGGAAATAGAGCTACATTTTTTTTTTCTTGGACCGGTACTCAGGGGAAGACCCCTACACATGCGATGAATTGTGCTGGAACTAGGAAATTGGTTTATGAGGAGGAGGATAGTGGGAGTAGTGTTTATTGACATTTGATTTAAATGTTTGCGGGTAGTCCATTCCACATACGTGCTGTTCGGCCAAAAAACAAATTCTCTCTGTAATGCGTAGTGCGGTTCGCTACCAAGTTGACCACAAATGGATGAACCCGTCGTGCGCGTGAATGACCGGATTTCGGGAACAAGTTCCTTGATTTCATCAGAACATATCCCATTATAGTAACAAGAAAACAACGAAACGCACCCCACGTTGCGACGATGCTCAAGAGAGTCAATAGAGTTGGCTACCCTACTGTCTTCTATGAATTTCTTCGCTCTTTCCTGTACACGGTCGAGTAGCTTCAAAATAGTATTTGAAGCACCGGCACATACATGAGAGTTGTATTCCATTTTCGGTCGGATGTAACCGGTATAAATAGTGAGGAGATCAGATGGGGTGAAGTATGTCTTATACCGTCTTAAAAAACCGAGTCACTTGAATGCTTCCTTTGAGACCTAAAAAATGAGCTCATTCCATCGAACTTCGCACTGAATTTTCATGCCGAGAACATCAAGGGCTTCTGATTCCTGGATATTTATACCGCCCATAATTACAAATGAGGCAGCGCAGTCGGGCATGCGTCGATGCATAAGCATGCAACAATGGGTCTTTTGAGCATTGAAATCGACCCTGTACGCGTGACCCCATTCCGATATTCTTGTTAGGTCACTATTTAGCGAATTATTCATATTCTGCCTCGTCGCCGCGTTCATATTCGATTAAATGAATATAAATTGCAGATACTGCTGTCATCTGCGAAAGATTGGATAGGGTTTGAAGTTTGGCATAGAAGGTCATTAAGAAAATTAAGAAATAGAGTAGGAGAAAGAATGGAGCCTTATGGTACCACTGAATTAATCTTGAACTCGTTAGATGAGATCCCGTCTATAACAACTCTTATAGCGCGATCCCTGAGAAAGCTCGATATAAATCGAGAGAAGATATCACCGACACCAAAAGCAATAAGTTTGGACAAGAATGCTCCATGCCACACTCTGTCAAATGCTTTTGAAATATCTAGAGCAACTACCTTACTTTCGCCGAAATGGTGGATGGATCGACACCATTTTTTCGAGAGGAAAGCTAATAATTCTCCCATGGAACGTCCTCCACGGAATCCATATTGCCGGTCGTTAAGTAAGCTTTTGGACTCCAGATACTTCATAAGATGGATATTTAGCATACTCTCCATTACTTTCGAAATGGTAGAGGATATTGCGATTGGGAGATAATTTTCAGGGTTGCTTGCCTCCTTTCTTGGGCATCGGCGTAACATTTGCAACTTTCCAGCACGACGGAAATTCGCCTGCATGGTATAGGGTGCTGAAAGGATTGTCAGAGGACGCGATAACGGCGAAGAGCATTGCTTCAAGACCAGTGCCGGAATTCCATCCGGGCCAGGAGATTAATTAAAGTTACGGTCTGCTAAAACCGTTTTAACTGCACGAGCCCGAAAGTATAACTTTGGCATAGTTACGAATACACGCTCGGTTGCGGGCAGTGGTTGATTGCTTTTCGGCAGGTGAGAATTACCTGCAAACATTTCAGCTAGGAGGTTAGCATTTTCAACCGGGTCAGTGAATATTTGATCATCTTTTAAAAGAGGCGGAATAGAAGAACTAGCTTCTTATAGCTTATTCTTTTAACGAATGACCAAAAGCTTTTACTTCCCCGTGGGGCAGTAAGAACTTTAGCTTTAAGTCGCTGCTTGTACAAAGCTTTTGCACGTCTTATCACTTTGGCGCACGAAGATCTCACCCTATTGCTCATCATATCAGTATCTGCGTTTTTATCATTCCGCCAGATACTAAATGCTTCCTCTCTGGATCTGACTGCAAGTCTGCACGTCTGATTAAACCAAGCCTTCGGTATAGGCCTAATCGAAATTTGCTTCGGTGTTTTGAACGTTTTCATACCAAGCAATATTATATTTTGGACCATTTCAGCCATGGCATTGACATCATTGTCAAGGCAGCAGAGCCTCCAATTGAAATGCCGAAAGAAATCGTTGAGCTCAGCCCAACGTGGCTTTTCGTAAATATATTTCAAACGTTTCGTAGCTGGCGGTGAAACGTCTCGAAGTTCCACAAACGAAAAGGAGGCCGAAATGGTGCAATGATCCGAATTACCGAGAGGTGCGCTAATGTCCATTTCATACTTGTCAGGGTGTGAAGTGAGAAAAACGTCGAGGGTGTTGTGTTGGTGCCCGTCAACACATGAAATATGTGTTGGTTCATTCACTAATTGCGCAAGGTGATTGTGCGCTGCGAATAGCGCATCGATTTTTAGTATATAAAATATATAAACAAACTAACATTTACCCGCGGCTTCATTCACGCACAACTTTTCTTTCCCATCCTCAAAATATTTCAAACAATATCCAGATAAAATTATAGAAATCGATCCAGCGCTTAGCAACGAAAATCATTTAATTTTTAATTATTTAGTTAGTTGTATAGTTTCGGTGAGTAATATATTTCCCCCTACGTCTTCTTCTGGTCCTATTTTTTATGTATATTCTATGAGTTATTTTCGACTCAGATATATCCATGTTTTAAATTTCATAAAAGTCGTGGTACTATTTCGTAAAAAAAATGTATTACCGACGTGTTGTTTTAGACTCTGATCTTCCTACGTTTTAAATTTTATGCAAATCGAATTATGCAGAAGAAAGTGCACACAACTATGTAAAACTAAACTCTATCCTCAATTGTAAAATTCACGTTATATTCACATTATGTTGTTATTGTTCTAATGTAATGAATAATAGAAGTATCACGGTTAATCGATGGAAAAAATTAAAATCAAAATCAAGTTTTTCTTTCCCGGATAATTGATGCTGATCGAATGACAGATCGAGTACACACTGTACAGTGTATCTGGTAGCAGAGTTATATTTTCAAACTTAAATAAAAAACGTAATAATTGACACAAAGTTTTATTAAGAGCATTGAACGATAGAATGGAAATGCGGATTTTATTTTTTATAGAGTATGTCATCCAGATCCTTTTTTAAAATTTCATGAATAATTGCTCATGGATTCCCAGTGAGGCTGCTCTTTTCCGTATTAAAAGTCGCGGATTTTCACGTGAACTGCGACATCGTGACTGACAAATCCGCACAATCGATAATTCCAACGGCGCCACCGTCCCTCCACACCGTTTATTACTTTTTTAAATAATCGTATTTAAAAATATAAATTTGCCACCAGACACCCTGTATATCTAAAAAAAAAAAAAGTAACGTTTAGCACTTAAATTTTTTGTTGGCAAATGAAATATTTAATAAAGAGAAAGTTCAGTTTAGTTTATCCAAATATGTAAATTATAACGCCCAAATTATTCATACTATCATTGAATTGGTCAAATATATTCATTTTTGGTAACAACGGACATGTCCGCACTGAAAACACATCGAATTGAAATTGTCTTGTTAGTAAATTTGTTTGAATTCGTTTTTTAAATAATATTTTTTAACGTTTCCGTGTATGTAATTTTAAGTATTCATTGTAAATCTCTTTAATACTTTACTAACGTTGATATCATATTTTATTTTATTACCAGAAAACTTGCTTAAAAGATCAGACAATTGACTATATAAAACTTTTGGCAGAAATAGCACACGAAAATCAATTTGAGGTAACCTATGTTGATATTGAAGAGAAGACTTTCAGCGATAAATATCAGTGTTTGGTACAATTATCCACTCTACCGGTAGGTGTGTGCCATGGTTCTGGCGACACACCAGCTGAAGCTCAAAAAATGGCAGCTCAAAATGCTTTGGAATATTTAAAAATAATGACCAAGAAGTGAATCAAAGCCAAATGTGTAAAATCACTTTAATTGTTTTACACTGTATTGCAGCTGTTTTAAGGAAATACAACATTTATCAAACTTCAAAATTATTTAAGGAGCTTTCAGATGTGGGTTTGCTTATTTCGTTTTCACATTTTAGTATATATTTTATTTATTGATTTTTTCTATTTTTGATATTTCTCCGTGCCCCTCAGCTAAGCTGGGTTGTATTTTATTATTTGGATATCTATTTAAAATTTGATAAAACCGTGATTATACTGAATTAGAATTATTTTAGTTTATAGATTTTGTTGACAACTTTAAAAAAAGAAAAGAAAAGTTAAGAAGCATTTGTCCTATATAAAAAAAAATTGTAACTACTGTTCGAAATTTTATTCTAAACAAATATTGAAAAACTAAATTATTGGAAACTAGTTGGCTTGAAGACAATCATTTTACTTTTCAAATAAAGTATATTATTGTGAATTTTATTTTGAATATGAATCCTTTTTTATACAATTTTATTTACAAAATTTTTAAGGTTATGTATTTTAAATACAATTTTGTTATTTTTACCCTTAAAGGAGCTGAAATACGTTAAAACCCCAGTGAAAACTTATAACATTATTTAACTAAATACATAAATAACTAATATATAAAATATGCATTTGCAACTATCGAGTAAAAACACGAAAAAAAATTTCATTCTGATATTAGAAAACAAAATGCTTATAAAATTAATTAAAAAGCCCAATTTAAATATTAAACTTAAGAGAAACTAAACTTAAATATCTATTATTATTTTTTTTTTCTTTTTACAAATATATGGGAAATTTATATTTTAAGTTATAGTTATTTATGTAACTAGTTCAATCATACAGAAAGGATTAGAGTTAGTGTAACTCTAGAGATAAACAAAAGGAAATACGCAAATTCCTCTCTGCAACCAACAAAAGAACACAAAAAAACAAGTTAAATGTTCTTAAACTCATGCAAATCATATGTTTAAACATTATAGTTGCTGCAAACTATATGAAATTTAAACGCCTACAAGCTATACTTTGCATGGACCTAATGATAAATTTTCCACACTTAAAATTTACTGATACAGAAAATAGTTCATTAAGAATGTGTCTATCAAAAAACATAACATCATATAAAACATTTATTATTTATATTATATTTGAGTTTTTTTGAACAATTTTTAAATTTAAATAAAGTAACAAGTAATTTGGAAAATTATTACATTATTTTAGTGCAAAGTGTAGAGGTTGTAATTTCAATAAAAAATTAAAAAAAATATATTTAAAATTCTGAGCTTTTCAAACGAAATTTTTTAAATAGAAATAATTTGCTCTCAACACAAATTGTTAAGTTTTAACCTTTGGTTATTCACTGGGTCTCGAGCAAAATATTGTTGCAAAAATATTCATTCATTATTAAAAATAATTTTTGAAAACTCGCGACCACTATTTAGAATACTTAAAGATATAACGAAATTAGTCAGGAATTTTCCGTAATAAGAAGAGAGTATTAAAAGAAGACGCCTCGTACATTTGTTCATATAATTTATTTATTTTTATAAACATTATACTTTATATTAATATTTGTTTTCAAATCATAATTCATTGGAAAACAAAGAATATTATAATAGTCTAATTAATCTGAAAAATCTTTTAAATACAATGTAAAACAAGTTAAGAATATTCATAAAATAAATAAAAATATATGTGTAATAAAATTAAATTTTTATTACTTATGGGACATTCTATGGATAACAAAATGGTAATATATTTTTTTTACTTATTTGCTTTGTAAATCAAAATTGCGTATAAACGCAGTCGGGCCATTTACATTTAGGAATGTATACAATGCTTTGCACCGTAACTAGTTGGCGTTGAAGTGATAGGAACCAATACGTAACAGAGCCTTTAATCTATAATTTCTTCAAATACAAAAGATGTCGACCATTTATATTTTCATTCATAAATTTATTTACTTATTAAAAAGAAAATAGTTCTTTCTGAGTAAAATTCACTGGTTAAAAAAAATACATGTAAATATACGATGTCATTTTTACATTCATTATCTGATGTAATCAATTTTCAAATTACCATTTTTACAAGCTGTGATAAATTTCCATGATTTTTGCAAATTACTTCCAAATTAAATTATTTTCATTTCAAATGCAAAATTTTATTATGTTCTCCCACACAATTTTTTTCCGCCACACCTGATAATTTGAAACAATATTATCAATAAACCTTGCCAAGGTTTATTGAACTCGGATGTTCACGTTTTTGAATTAATGAACATTGTGGACCAGGCAGTAAATGTGTACATTTTTTCACTTCTAAAAGAACGGAAATAATATTGATTCTGCAATTCCTAACAACTGAATGAAAATTGTTAAAAATAAATAAAGGGAATAATAAATTAAAAATACAACTCAATGACCTTCAATGAATATATTTTTAGAAGTGCTAGACGTTCTTCATATTTTAGAGTACTCAATGTAAAAATAAGTGTTCACGTTCGCGTTTTTTTCCAGTTCACTGTAAGTATGCAGAAACGACCGACTGATTTTGACAATGTAAAGACACATTTCTTAGAGCGAATTGTGACGAGTCTACCTGGTATAAACCTATCTTGATTATTCGAGTTTACCTGGTAATGAATTTGCCTTGAAATCGTCTTTAAATTTAATTAACTGTGGCAATACTATTCCACCATTGCCAGTAATACCAGAAACTACAACTAGTATTCTTGCTAATACTCTTTTTTTGCAAAGCTGTGCCGGTATTTAGTAAAAAAACAGCCCAAACATAAAATTGTAAATTTATAAAGTGAAGAAATAGTAATTTAAAGAATGATTCCCTTGGCTTATGGTACTATTTATGAAACACCAGTTCACCATAAACCGCCAGAAGAATCTAATTTAGCTGATAATACGCATTATCCGAATTTAAATTCACGTGATTATGCTAAGCGGCCTCTTAACCGCAACATGCGGATGCACGATGCCTGGGAATGCATTAGTATAAGCACAAAAAATACCGAGGAAAATGGTAATGTGGCTATAGCAACAAATAAGTTAAACGGCCGAAGCTGGTTTGGTACCTTATGGGCTTTTGAAAAACGTGATATTAGAAATAATAAGGGGGCAATAAATATGCCAACATGCTGCTACAAGTTGGAATGTCCAGCCATTATAAATTGTATGGAATTTGTTGAACCAAATATTGTGAGTAATCAATCAATGGATTGAGAAAAAAATTAGTTTCTCTTTCGCTGTAGATACTTTTAGCATATAATTCAGGAAAACTTCAAGTGTGGTCTATGCAGTCGGAAGTTCGTTGTCCGAAAAATCCTTATTGTCCTTTTTTGATCGGCGAAAAATGCGAACATATAAAACCAATAACATGTTTGACCGGGTGTAAGACAAACGAATATAAAGCTGCAACTGGTAGTAAAGATGGTGCTTTAAAGGTAATTTTTCTTTACGTTCACTTATTTTCTTTATAAATTAATTTGCATGATCGAAAATTATAGATTTGGGATATGGGAAAAGCTGATTTATTTTCAACGCAAAGTTACCGTTATGCTCATCTGGATGTAGTTACTGGTTTAGCATCCTGTCTAACAAATGATGCAATATTTGCTACTTCTTCGTTGGACAAAACATGTCTATTATGGGATATACGTGAAACTAGACCAGCGATAGGTAAAATTAAATAAAATTTAAAAATAAAAAATTTAAAATATTTTCAAAATTTAAAAAGCCCTATATAGTGAACATGATGTGCGCTTTAAAACTGTGTGCTGGTCTCAAGATTCTGCTGAGAATTCTATTTATTTGGGCGATGAGTCTGGTTATGTGATAACAACTGATACCAGACAACCAAAAGTAATTTTAAACAAATTTAAATACTTTGACCGCCCTTTAAGGAAAATAGCACCAAATGGGTAAGAACGTTAAGATTATTTTTATGTGATATGCATTATGACATACAAGATATATATGAATGTATGTATGTATGTCCAACAAAACAACAAATATGACATAAAAGAAAATGTTCGAATTTCTTATTCTTTTTTTTTATTTTGAAAAAAGATATTTCATTGAATTTTTCAAATAATTTTTAACTTCCCGCTACACGAATTTACTGATTTGACCCCAACTTTTAAAAATACAGTTTTCATGATATTTCGACGTTTTTAGGAGTTGTCAGGCGATTCTGCCCATTTTCGCGATGTATATACATATATATATATGTGTGCATGGAATTCAGACTAGAAATAACTTGTAAAATTATAATACAAGTTAAACAAGAAGAGAAGAAACTATATACAAAGTTAAACATTAACAATTACTTAAAAATAATAATAATATTTTTTGATATATATTTATTAAGCCTGAGGTCTTTTTTTTTTTTTTTTTTTTTTTTTTAAGACCTCAGGCTTAATAAATATATGTACATATATCAAAAAATATAAAAAAAAAAAAAATATAATAAAAAAGGTCAATTAATAATATAATTAAAATAATAATAATTTTATTACATTATAAAGCATGAGTTTGAACGATTACACGCATAATTAGTACGATGAAAAGGAATATCAAACAACTTTGCAATCCTAAAATATCTATGAAGTATATAAAACGCCATAGAGTATACCAGTGCCCGAGAATTAATATTAGAATTGATAACGTCATATACAATCAGGGCTAATTGAACTTTTCTACGCAGCTCCAAAGTTTGAAGGCCAATAGAGAAACATTCAGATTTATAGGGAACAAGATAAATAAGGAAGCGAGCGTGGATGATTTGTGATCAAGAACCCGATATTTAATTTCTGCGGTAACTGAAAAAGAATGTTCACTACCTGGCTCAACTTTCGAATAGCAAAAGGATGCAAAAGCTAATATACTACATCATCAGAAGACTTCATTTACCATGTAAACGCACTGTGGGTGGAATATCCGACGCTTGCCTTTAGTTAAGATGAATTGATTATAAAGAAATTTATTTAAGAAATTAAATTCTTTACGGTATTGTAGAAATTTATCCTCATATTCAGAATCACCAAAGTCAATAAACTTATGATATTTGTTACGTAAATTCATCAGTTCTTTAGACCACTAGTGTACCAAGAACGGGTCAGTGGATCGCGACGAAATATGACCCATTTGTAAAGATATTTAGCTCACTAGATGCCGATAGATTTGGAAAAATTTTATTTTTTCAAATAAGTTTTAAACTGCTAACTAAGCTGATCAAGTTCAAAACCTCAAACCTCAGCTCTTAACCTCAAAAAGTAACGTCGACTGCTGTAATTTTTTCTAAAATCGGGTATTTAGTTCAAGAGATATCAGTTACAAATGTATTCGGAAAATTTATATATCATAACTTCAGAGCGGGCTAATTGATTGGAACTAAATTTGTCGCGTTACTGAATTTGAAGTTATTCTTTTTATTTGTTAAGAAAGCTAAATAATTGCATAGTAATGTACCCAGAAAAAAAGGCTATACAAAAGAAATAGTTATTCATGGGTTCTATTTCAGATGAAGTGGTTCCATTTAGGTGAAAAGCGCATGATTTTATGACATTGGTGTCATTGGGAAACATGTGTTCACATTTAATAAAACAGCTTGTCGTTTAAATGAGAGCTTACTACCCCTGAATGTTCATTTATTTGGTTACATTTAGCATGGGTTCACGGAGTTCAAAAGTCAAAATTTCGTTAACATTTAAGATGTCATTAAAAATGAATTCAGATAAAGAAGTGTTTAAGAATTCATGAAAATACCAATTCATAGTGAAAGCATTATTTTTTTAAAATTAAATTACCGCAATATACATATTTTATTTTCTTATTTACTTTCCTTCTTGTTACTATTCCCGCTATGGCTGAAAAAACAGGTTTGAAGAAATTCTTTTAAAGTATTTCCAATGCAAAGCAATTTGATAACGCCTGTTGTATTTGGTATTGTTAGATTGTTGTAGAGCCGCACTGGCCCTATAATTGAATCATATGTATATGACCATTTACGCAACTTAATAAAAAAGCCTTAAAAATGAACTGTGAGATTGGGTTCGGTTGTTATTAACCTTAAAAAGAAATTTGGATTGCTGCCCATTTTACTACGAGCGAGTGATTCGTTCCAGACAAAAAATTGCGACAAAATTATTTTTTTTTAATAACTCCAAAAGTTACTGAATTTTATAGACTTGAAAAATTTATCAGATGCCACAAATGGCAAAATCGGTAAAATGGTGAGGGAGCTATCAATGTCAAAAATTCGAGAGAAAAGTGTTCGTTATGTACTCCGTAATTTCTCGTCAACTCGATTTTCGATACGCTTTAAATTTTTTTGACTTAAAAACTAGGGTGGTTGAGTGGGTTACATTTAGCGGGAAGTTTTAGGCGCGGGCTACAAAGTCACCTGATTCAATTTTTTTTTCTGTGAAATTATAGAATTCGCTAATTGTATTCTTCGGTATGTTTGCTCCAACTCATCGGCTACTATTTTCTTTAATATTTTTTTTATTGCTTTCAGGGAGAACTTAGCCGTTATTGCCGATTCAAATGTCGTAAAAATTTCTAAAGCTTCTACACATCAAATATTTTATGAAAATAATGATAGCCAGGACTTTATAAGAGACTGCGCTTGGCTAACGTCTACTGATTTACTAACTACTGGATTTGAAAGTAAACTGCGAAGCCATAATATAATATAAAACGAATCTTACCTCTTACATATCGATAATTCAATACATAGTAGTTATGTCAGTCCAAGGCGTCTTTAACAAGGTGGTGTTGAATGGTGTTGTACTACCACTCAAGTTGTTTGTTCGAGATATTTCAAAAACAACTAATGCAAATATTATAAAAAACAATGTGTTTTTGACGTTTATACGTATGTACAGTAAAAAAATGTCGCCTGTTTTAACAACCCCTCCTTGTTTGATACGCCTTGTGTCAGCCCTTCCATATAAAGCGAATTCTACACGATCAATATTCAGCTTCAATATTTGCCATTGTGTACGTCATTTTATAAAAAATAGTCACACATATACGTATAAGTGTGACTATTTTTTAGAAACTAACGCATACAATGACAAATATTGATGCTGAAAACTGATGCGTGTATCATGCGTTTAAAACTATAATGCTAAGTACACAATTTGCAACACGTTATCATAAAATTTTTATATTTTGGTACATACAAAGCAACCAACAATTAATAACGCATCATCAGTTCTGTATTTTATATTCGCATTGAACATCGACGGAGAAACACAGTTAAAAAAATGGGCGCCGAGCTAGTGTTTGTTTTTTTTTTATTTTAATTCATGCATAAAGTAATAAAATTTACCAAATGCTTTTTTTCAATCGCTATTTTCTTTTGTCTTCAGCTCATTTAATTTTTTCATTAATCATCAAAATCGTACTCTTGAAAGCTTGATTGTTTTCAATGAACTAAACCAGTAAAAAGTAAACAACGGTACAGACTATGCAAGCAACATCAATATAATCAGAAAATATTTAAATATTTTTGAAACGTGGAATGAAACACGAAATGAAACCATAAGACCGACTAATGACTATGCAACCAACAGCGAAACTTGCGTGGTTGCATAAACATGTTGCAAAGTGTGTACTAACATAAGAAATAAAAGAAAAAAAGGCAAATCAAACAAAAATTCTCAATATATTGTAAAAATATTATAATTTTGTAGATATGTATGTACTTGTTTATTCATGCATAAATTGTATTCTTTATTTCCTCCTTTCCTGCTGTATATTGCTAAAGCTACATATTGAGAAAAATTATTTCAAATCGGTTCAGAATTTCAAATTTGTAGCGTGTTGTCTAGAATAACGGTAAAAATACAAATAGTTTTACGAATTAGTATACATAAATAATAAATAACTAAAATAAATTTGTCAAATAACAGGATATATTTTATATCTGACAAAATTACTTTTTTTAAGAACTAATGAGAATGCAGAGTTCACACAATTACATTAATATTTGCCCAAAACAGAGACAGGATTTGTTTTATTTATTTTTGCTTCTGCAATAAATTTATAAAAATAAATTATTAGCAAAACTTTTTAGCTAAGATAGTAAAGAACGACCTTTTGTATTTCGGGGTTATATCTTGTAAAGAAATGTATCGTGAATTAAAATCAAAAACTCGTAAGTTACAAAAATTCAAAATTAATTTTTTCTTTGATTATGGTGATTCATATGTAACTCCACGTGCCTGCAAAACTTTACACTGCCACAATTACAACTTTCTTATCAATAATATTCTATGATCCTTGTCAGCTAGCGCAAAAGTTAATTATGTTGCTTACTTCTCCTTCTTTTATGACGAAACTGATATATAACTAAATAAATATAATTTTTGCAATATAACTTAGTGCTACTTGGTTACATATAAGGATATACCATAGCGGAATTCACAGTTTGTAGTAACTTACTATTGTAGAACTAAAAGCTTTTTATTACGAACCGTGAATGCCTCTTATATATTAGTAAACAAATTAAAACCCGAAGTACTTATATACATATACACTTATATGTACATACATTTTTTTAATATATTAAAGTTAATTATTTTTTAATGCTTACGCAGAAATAAAAAATAGGTTAATAAATATTAAGAAAATGTTTTTATATTGTAAACTTAAAAATACACCAATGAATTAGATTTAGTTCCAATTGAACTTGTTCCTTTGAACTTGAAAATGTTTTGAAAATTTAAACTATTTTAGAAATTCTTGTATTGTAAATTATATATTAGGACAAGATAATAAAAATACAGTAGGATAAATATTTTAGCAAAAACGTTTTGTAAGAGAAATCAGTGCACCGCTGAGCGCCAGTCGAATAATTCGAATGTACACATATACATATATGGAAGAAATAATAAATACACGAGTATGTTTATTTTTCTCAAACTCACTGAAACTATGTAAACTTCATTCTTTAACAGATATTCTGAAATCTGTTCGTAACTAAAACGGCGTGTTTGACGTATTAGCCTGTCAAAAATAGCAAGAATAGTCGGTAAGTTTTTGTTACCGCCAGTATAAAAAAAAAATAAGCAATCAATTAAAATCGATGCAAATAAATCGTAAATATGAATTGAAAACTTAATTTGCATATTTTGTTGGTATTTTTCCTTTGGTAACCTGAAAAGATCTTTTATGTTTTTAGTTCGCAAGTAATTATTTTTATATCTGATATCTGTGAAAGAATAAATCATGTTTCAATGAGTTGAAGAAAAAGAATTTATTTATTCTAAGAAGTGAAACATACTCGTGTACTTATTATATTGGCCATATGTGTATAAACTATTGGAAAATAGTTGATTTCTCGATTAAATTCTTTTTGATTTTATTACATAAATAAATAGTATAATATTAATTAATAAAAACATAAAAACTTGTTTTCTTTCAAGTTTTTGTGTAATTATAAAGTTATATAAGCTGACTGTATGTAATGCATTTTTATGTTAGAAAACAAATGAATTTCGATTAGAGAAATGAAGATACATAAATTAAAAATCTTAAAGGTATTTTGATCACTAACTTTCTTATTGATATTAAAAATGGGTTTCAATATAAATTCTCATGTTTTTACACATAGATACACATACTTAGGTATTGATAATTCACTCGTTTTTAAATCGACTAATAATTATTTCAGGAATTCAAACAAAAACTTTTGATTATATTTTATTTTCAATCCAAGTTTATATTTCAATTTTTTCCAACTTTTTATACATATTTAGAAAACGATTAATAAAAATAATAAACTATATTATTTTTATATAATAAATAATATCTTTTATATAAGTACTAACAGAAACAAATTAATTCAATGTTAATACGAGCATATGGAATTTTTTATTTATGTAACCAAAAAATACAGAGCATT
The DNA here is from genome assembly GCA_963924685.1 of Dexiosoma caninum. NCBI lineage: Eukaryota > Metazoa > Arthropoda > Insecta > Diptera > Tachinidae > Dexiosoma > Dexiosoma caninum. Next base: position 15,374,319 of record OZ004727.1, read on the forward strand.
GCCTTGACATGACTCAAACATCTCTCAAATTTCAAAAATATTTCAAGTGAACTTTACTTTCATATGTTCGATATGTGCCAAATTATTTCATTTGAAATGATAATATTTTGAGATCGTACTTCTGTTTTTATTAGTTAAATAGGTATTTATGTGTATAGCATGTATCTGTGAATATCAAGCCATAACCGCCGAAAAGGAAAATCGATAACATGGCGCCTACATCTTTTTGGCGGTTATGGCTCGATATAATAAATGTTTAGCTGACTACTGTCAAAATACATTGAACGATACTATCGGGTACACTTAAAGGCTCGTCACATAGTTCTCCAGTATTTTTGTCTACCATATAAATTTCATTTAAAACTTTGTCAGGATCATCAGGATCTAAAGTGGAAACTAAGACCAATCTGCCTTCAGCTAATTCTGTGAGAATAGATTGTATATCGCTCTCACTTAGTTCAGGTTCGCTTATCACAGACGAGCAGGTATCGTTATTTATATAAATGTCAGAATTTGCTGAATTGTCCTCACTTTCATTTCCAATTGAATATATTACTGATTGTGTGGGTGACGCTGGAGATTGAGATCGACTAGTATTTGTAGGTGATGCAGGTGACGCAATAAAAATAATATCATCTTTTATATTATTAACGACATTGACAGTTTCGTCATTGAAATTAAGAAATGTGCTGTGTTGGTACTCATCAGTGTCTTTTTCGCCTTTTTGAGAATATTGCTGAGGAATATTTTCTACTACGATATCTGGCGTTGTATTAAATTGTTCGATTTGAGAAGTATCGTCAAACACATTTGCGCTTAATGTTTCGTAAGGTGCGTTTCCAGATTGCATATCCACTGCATCTGGTTCTAATAATTCATCAATTTCTGTTTGTAACTCGTTGGCATCTTGAAATTCAGCTGAATCTGATGTTTGGATAGGTTCCGATTTATTTTCAATTTTAATGCTACCATCATCAATAAGATCATCATTTTGCAGGTTACTGGAAGTCCGTCTTCGCTCTTGATTATCAAAAGTATCTTCTTCCTTTGAGTGTACATTGGAAATGTTATCGTCCGTATTAGTGATGGCAATTATTTGATCTTTATTTAGTATCTTATTTCCTTTTTTTATTTTCTTCTGTTTAACCTTAATTTTACTTTTATTTTGTGTAAGTTCTTGGCTTAACACTATTTCTGATGAATCATGAGGTGTTACCAAGTCTCCTTCCCCATTTTGAACATTTTCATCATTTGATTTAACATTAGTTCTGCAAACCTTTTTAGGATCTGATTCTATTTCATTATCATAAATGTCCCCGTATATCAAAACACGATCTGCTTTACTTTTCGCATTATAATCTTTTCTCTAAAAAAAAATATATATGTATAAACATGTATATACTTCATATAGATAGAATTATTGTTTTTATTAAAATAAATTGATAAGTGAAACGGACTAACCTTTCTCTTTGGTTTCTTCTTAACCTCTTCAGCCTGCTCGTTTTTAAGCTGTTCTTCTTCTTTTAATTGCTGCTTCAATGCTTCAATATCAAATAGTTTCGGATGCACTAAAGCCTTACTGATCAGTAGATTATTTTTACGCTCTTCTTTCTTAAATTTTAATTTCAAATCACGTCGGGTACGATTAGGGAACAAGGAAACCATTAGTGAAAAATCTGTGCCAATGCTTTGTAGACAACGATAAAACTTTATTGTCTCTGCAGGTACCCATTGACGTGTTCGTCTTCGCCGCGAATAAAACCCACTCATTCCTGTATATTCATCAAGGTAAATAAGCGAAGTATTTGCTAAAACTTTACGTGCTTCCTGTTCTGCTGTGGTTTCAATAACTAAGGACTTATCGTCGAGAATAAGTTCTCCCTTAGCATTCAGCTTTAACTGTGGTACAAGTACATCTTCACTATCGTTTGATGTAACTTCGTTCTTTTTAACCTCTTCACTAAGTTGTTTAGTATCTTCGGACGATATTTCCGCTGGTTCTGATATTTGACTTGGATGTGGTTTTTGTTCCATAGGATTTGTGGCTGGGTTATAATATATTAAATCTGACATTTTAATTGCATCCTTTCCTGGCACTCCATTGTAAAAGCGAGCTTCGAAATCTTTACGATGGTTCTGTTTGTGGTCGTCACTTTTGCGCACTTTTTGAGTGGAAACATTGCTGTCGGAAAAAACGGAGCAACCAGATTCCGTACGTATGCGTCCCATGTTACTACTTGTTATACCTGCTGGTAAATATTTATGTGTATTGTGATGATGTGAATAAACAGAAGATGGAGAGTTGCCTGTAAATGAGGCTGAATAATGTCTTTCCCGTTTTGCCTGAGTAGTTGGGGACAAAACGTTGATCACATTGTTAGTTATAGCATGATTATCATCATTTCCTAATGGCTGTGTGGAGGGCGAAGAACCTACGAAACTATTACGTCTTTGACCAAAATGAGGTGTTGGTCGTATTCGTTGCCTAGCCAAGTTTTTAGAGGGAGACGACGTAGTACAAGTATTAGAAGGCGACTTTTCAGAATCCATTTGTAAAGCATTTTGTTCTATATCTGTATAAAAAACATCATCTATTCCACTGTTTGACGTATGGCTAATTGTTCGTTGAACTACTACCTTAGGGGGGCATTTAAAAGCAATTGAATCTTCCGCCACCTTAGCAACGTTTTTCAGGTTTTGTTCTTCTTCTACCTGTTCTACTTCCATTGCAGCAGTTTTCTTCACATTTTCAATATTTTCTACCTTTGCATTTTCCTCAAATGCCTGGCAATCAACTCCTGACGCATCATTTTTACTTCTTTCATTGCTATTTGCATTTTGGTTATTTCCTTTTGCTGTCGTGTCAATATAAATCTCCGCTACAACCTCTGCAGAAATATTAATATTATCGGAAATCTTGGTTTCTTTTTGACTGGGAAGGCTATTTAAAACATCACCTTCCGACCTTACAACATTTACATCCCTTTCACCATCTTTTACATCATTCGCTGGTTTCGCCTTACGTTTAGAATTCGACAGTATGTTTGCCAATGGTTTTATACGCGGTCTCCTCATTGCCATCCTGGTAATCCTCTTTTGTTATTTATCTATTGATTTCATTAATAAAACTAACTTGTGTTTTATGATACTTGAGAAGATATTAACCAAAATAAAAAACCAAATAGCCACGAGTAGTGGTGACAATTGAGCGATTTTTCTGAATTATATCGTTTTGCCGGCTCAAAACTATTTGGCTATTTTGGCTATTCGGGGACTAAGCGACCGATCGAGAACGTTTGACAAGCAGTTAAATAAATTTTCTCTTTTTTGTTTGTTTCGCATATGCATACACTAGTGAATTTCATTACACCGTTTAAATAAAAGTTATTGGAAACCTTTTCATATTGCACAACGAGAAAGCATAGTAAGATTAAAATATTTTTATCTAAATTGTCTAAATAATACTATAATAAATGAATGTGCATCTGGTACAATTTTGCGAAAAGTGTTTGAAACAAGTTTCATGGTTAGAAAATAAAAAAGTTCGAAGTCCCCGGCCATACTGTGAAGCATATGCTGCAAAACTTTTGAGTTTGTCGATGAGAAGGGGAAGAGCAGTGGAAGTATGTACGCTGTTTCATTTACATGCAGTTTTTGTTGAATTTCTTATTTGCATCTTTTGACATGAGGTGTATTTGACGTTTCATTTTATTTCTTTTCGTTTGGTATACTGTTAACATCTATCATAATAACAGCTACTCTGTTTTATTGTTAATTTTTTGTGAAATATAATCAAAAATTTAAAAAAAAAATATAAAATTATATAAAAATTATATAATTTTTGTTCTTAGCGTCCATTTTGCTTTAAATTATACCTTGTGCTTCAAATGTCTATCCAAAAAAAATATTCACACCTCTCACAGGGTAGTTATTTTATATTTATATTAAAAAAAGAAGATAGAAGGGAGGAATAAAAATACTAAACATGAAGCAAAAGATTCATGTATGGACACTGCTGCAGTTTCAAAAGAGAATTCAAAAAACTTTTGCAGCAAAAACTCAACAGTATGGACGGGGACTAAAGGAATATGATTACTCTTTGGAAAACATTAAAAACACAAAATATACCACACGTTTCTAATGTCAATTTGAGACAAACAACAAGATGTTAAGGTTAACAAATTCGTATTCCTCAAATTTTAAAATAAGAGAAAATTTATTATCACAACTATTTTATAAATAAAATTTGTTTAATAACTGATCCCTCTTATCGACGTTTCTGTTGTTAATAAAGAAGATTGTTTGTTGACTAGCATTGGATGAGGGTTGATCATAGATGATATTTAGACGAGAACACGTTTTTGTTCTTTCCAAACACGAGATTAATTCATCTGGCATAAAATTTATCCGGTAACAGAGTTTTGTGTGTTAGTATTCTATGGCACGACGATGGGGAACTAAAAATTGCGGTATTCACAAGGCAGTCAATAAATAATAACACGAAAAAATATAACTGTTATCCAGAACCCGTAAAGCGAATGCTACACGATCAATGTTCAGCTTCAATATTTGTCATTCTGTGCCTTATTTTACAAAAAATAGTCGGACTTATACGTTTATGACTTTTTTTGAAGCACAACAACAATTTGTTTAACCTATTTTAAAATATTAAGACAATATGACTTAATAACAGACATTGTGAATCCCTAAATAATGTTTCCTAGTAATGATTTTTTTAATTTCTCGAACGTTAAAAATATTTAATTTTATAAAATATAACGTGGAATCTGAAACACAAGTAAATAGTGTGGCATCTCGAAATATAGTTTCATATATTAGGTCCGTTCGTTTATCCCAAATTGGGCGCCCGCGGGCTCCCAATTGAAATGAAACACTATTTATTTCAATTCTTTACGTTGATTTTATTTCAATATTCTTATATGTACATATGTATATAAAAAAAGAAATGTAATATAATATAAAATAGAACTATCCATCAGAACCTTGGAGTGGGCCATCATCTGTGAATTTGTTCTTAATATAATTGCCCACAATTATTTAAAATATACAAATATTAAACCAAACTATTCAGGGATTCGCATAATAATTAATTCTATCCATCAGCAAAGGCAACATATGTCGTTGTTAAAACGTGTCGCCGAATACCGAACACAAAAACGATGCTCTCTTCCACACCCGTAACATGCTACCAAACTAAATATTTTCTCGTCTAAACTCAGTCGTACGGAGCTTCAAAAACTATGGTCCGAATTATAAGTTTACAAACGAGTAAAATTATCCTTTCTGTAATATGCATGAATTTGCGAAAATTCAAGAATACTTTTGTAATGAACTGCATTAATTTTTAATTATTCAACAACACGTTGGTTGTCGCTCAACGAGGTGCTCTCTCGAGTAATAGCAACTCCTTCAGTATTACTTTAATTTGATTGATTTCGAAACAAATTCTCAATATTCAAGAATTCATTTTATTTTATCTTTCTTTTACTAATAGTTAATAATAGTAAAACTTAACACAACTTTTATGTTTTTAGTACATTTGGGGTCAAAAAAGTACAATTTTAAAATTGTCAAATATCATCTCCGATATAAACAGAGCTGTAAAAAATTTACATTTCTTTTTTTGTCCCAGTCCATATTGTGAAACATTTGCTGCAAAACTTTTTTGAATTCTCTTTTGAAGCTTCAGCAGTGTCCATACATGAAACTTTTGCTTCATGTTTAGTATTTTTTATTCCTCCCTTCTATCTTCTTTCTTTAATTTTTTTTGACATTTCTCAATACCGAATGTAAATATAAAATAACTACCCTGTGATAGAAGGTGTGAATATTTTTTTTTGGATACACATTTGAAGCACAAGGTATAATTTGAAGCAAAATGGACGCTAAGAAGAAAAATTATATAATAATTTTTATATAATTTTATATTTTTTTTTTAAATTTTTGATTATATTTCACAAAAAATTAACAATAAAACAGGGTAGCTATTATTATGATAGAAGTTAACAGTATACCAAACGAAAAGAAATAAAATGAAACGTCAAATACACCTCATCTCAAAAGATGCAAATAAGAAATTCAACAAAAGCTGCATGTACAAGAAACAGCGTACATACTTCCACTCCTCCTACCCTTCTCGTCTACAAACTCAAAAGTTTTGGAGCAAATGTTTCACAATATGGACGGGGACTTTCTGGTAAATTTTATGGTTTTTCGTTTCTTACTTTTGTACATTTTGCTCTCTTATTGAGAGTAATTATAGCTTACTCTCATTTTACCGAACTTCACCAGAAAGTAAACGTACAGACCTATTTTAAACTTTTTGACAAATGCAGAACACATGTATAACACAATTTCTTATCGACGAAGATTCTTATTCCAATTTTAAAATTATTATTTAACATATTTATTAAGCTTAAATTTCAAAGCAAATTAAGAAAATAATACTATTAAAAAACTAGCATTCTGTTCATTGAAGACAAACAAAATATTGGAAATAATTGAAGCCGGTTGAAACAAAGAGTTATGCAAGAGAATAATCAAATTTTAAAAAAATTTATAAAAATTTAGAATAATTATATATATAAAAAATATAAGTAAAAGACAATATGGTATTCAGACGTATGCTTATTAATATAAAACATTCGTCTAATGCTACACTAAAATCTTGGTGTTATCAGTGCGAATCAATATTGGCTCAGAGATCCAGACGTCTGCAGCAATTATTTACATTTTATCATAGAGTATATGGTCCTCAAGGATTAAAGCTACTCATTAGATCTTATCATCGACAATTGCCACAATTTAAAGGAAAAAATTTAGTTTTAAGCGCTGTTGGTGTGGTGGGTTGTGTAACGGGAAACGGAGGAAGATCGATTTTCGATTGGAACTCTGAACGTTTAAGTTTATCTAATTTCGATTTTTGTCAAAATGATTTGGAATTTATTAACACCATATGTAGAAATAAATTGTGTGAACGATGCAAAGAATACAAAATGAAATATTGTTATTGCTTGATTGGGAATAGAGAAAATGCCTCCTCCGGTACGGACAATATGTTATTTGGGAATTGCACATCTCCATTGTGTTTGGAGAAAGATAGAGGTAATGGGATAGCTAGTAAGGGTAGCGCAATGATAGAAAATAATAGAAGTAATAAATGGGAACCATACTTTTGTACCAATGAGTTTGACATATGGAAACGAGAGGAACGTTCTGCTATATACTCCTATAAAGTTTATGCACGCTTTAATGATATATCAGCATCTGATTTATTGCATGTGCAAATTGACTTGGACTATCGCAAGCAATGGGACGAAACTGCTGTATCTTTACATTTAATTGAAGAAGATCCTTTGCCACACACCAATTCTCATCTCATCTATTGGGAAATGCAATGGCCAAAGTTTTTTAATAATCGAGATTACGTCTACTGTAGGCGCTTTATTTGTGATGACAAGCGTAAAGTTATGATGGTGGCCAACAGAGGTACTCAACATCCACAATATCCGCAGGCTAATGGAAAAGTACGTGTAAGTGATTACTGGAGTTTTGTGGTTATCAAACCCTTTCGAAGTTTTCAAGAGCCTGGTGTTCATTATATACTTACTTATTACGATGATCCGGGATTGCCAATACCACAAAGCATTAAATCTTGGGTAGCTCAAAAACAAATGCCTGATATTTTACAGAAAATGTATTTTGCTACAAAAAATTATTCCTACAAAAAAGCTTTGGCTATGAAGGACGTCTTTAACAGTTTTAGTGTGAGAACCGACGAATATGAAGCAAATAAATCAAGAGATAGTTGGCTACAAAAATTATTGCGCCAACGTAGCAGTGAAAGTATAGAAAAAGACAAATAAAAGAAATTCAAGCTGAATAGTTATTTGGGCCCGGTAATTGTTTTCAAACAGAAACCTAGAAACCAATAAATATTAAAAGTTGAAACATTTTATGGTGCCTTCTTTCTTATCTGCAATGTAAACGTCAATACGCAGAAACTTTATTAAAAATAGTTTTATTGCACCCGGAAGAATCTTCAATTAAAAAAAAAGAGTTTTCGGTTTAAAACAATTAATGTAAACTAAAAAAGATTGCTTTTAATTGGACAAGTTTTTTTACCGCACGCCATACTGCGGAGGATAGAACAATTGCATCAGGGATACAGTTTCTTTGCATATGTCGTGTTATTTAACAAAATTAAACTTGCGCCAGAAAACTTGACCAATATAAACACAATATAATAAGCTATGCCAAAGCAAATAAAAACAGCAGAAAAGAAAAACAACAGATTTATAAAAAAATTAAGATATACATTTATGTGATGTAATCGTTTCCGGATAATAAAAATACTTTTTTGCTAATAAACACTTGCTCTAAATATTGTCCGAATTATATCATCGGGTCTAAAGTTTGCAAGATAAATATATAGAATGTCTTCAAAGAGATCAAATGTTACGACCAAAATCATTCGATTTTAACACAACTTACATAACTTATTTTTTTCTATTACAAACCATTTAAGAGGTTAATGATAAAATTTATTGAATAGGAAAAATCATCTTCTATATACATAAAAATGTATCTATAAATACTTTTTTCCCATTTTCGTCTTTTTAATTTTAATATTATTGTCATATTATATGTATATGAAATTAAAATGTGATTTTGTTATTACAAGACCTAAAAATATATCATGCAATTAATATTTTTTTAATAACCTTTTTTCTAAGTTTTTTAAGCTTTCTTACAAGCGTTGCTATTTGTATTTCAATACTTACATATAAATAACGCAATATAATTAAAAATGCATTACTTCCACTGCGTATAAAATACATATAACATCAATTACAAAGCGCATTAAAAAGTTCAAATATCTTATACACCAGCTGCATATACTTATTTTCTTCTCTCCGTCTTCCTTTACTACTGTGTCTTAAAGTACAAAATAATTAAAAACGTGTATATCATGTACAAAAATATTTAAATAGCCGGCATTTTCCACAAAAACAAATAATTCTTAGTTTTCCTGTTCAGAAAAAAATCTTAACTGTAGCTTTGTGGATTTGCTGCTCCATCGAGTCGTGTTTAAAAGTTATATGGAACCTCGAAAATAATTTACTGTTTGTTTAATTAATCATTTATTATAATGTACCTATTTTTCAATTTTTCAACGCTATTCGTAATGAATTGCGATTATTTATCTATGTTTGTTATAAGGTTTAGTTAAGCCTACAAACAGATAAATAATTGTAATTTATTATTATATTAAAAAAAGAAATAATAATGTTTTCATAATGTATAATATCAATTTTTCAGTTTTAAATTGCTGGTTTTCTGTAACAATTTCCATCACATACCTGCTCGTATAATTATAATTTCTCATTTTAATTCTTTTCTAATAAATTGTTTTTTTTTAATCAATTGGGTAAAGCAAAGTCTAAATTAAATTTTGTTTTCGATCCCAATAAAAATTATGTACTATAGAGAAATTGAAATTTCTTTTTCTGGGAAAAAATTTATTTCAAAAGATTAAATGTCACAGTCTACATCATACAGACTGAATTATGCAATATGGAAAATGTAATAGAATAGTTTAGTTACGAAATAAAAAATAATGTAATAGAATAATAATAGTCGATTATGAAATAAAAACTGAAATAATAAAATAGTTTCTTTCTTTTATTACATTGTATCTTATTTTATCAGAAATGGATGAAGAAATTGCAGCTTTGTATGGCTTAAAGTCAGAATATATTCTCAGAATTAATGAACAAAAGCAAATATAAAATAAAGTTTTTCTGCATAAATAAATAAAGTGTTCTGCATCATCATCCGTAATACCACAGTAAATGCAGTCGGGACCATCTGCCCTGCCCATCCGGTACAGGTACTTTCGGAAGTATCCGTGGCCCGAGAGGAATTGTGTCAGGAAGTAGTTAACTTCCCCAAATTTCCTCCGAATCCATACTTTCACGCAGGGAATGAGCCTCGCCGTCCACCTGCCGACCGTGGCCGCGGTCCATATGTCCTGCCATCGCCGGACAGTTTGGGGTCTCAAACCAATAGCACCAACACCAGGGCCCTCCACCCTCGAGTTCCAAGCCTCCCACCTCGCCCCTCTAATAAAGTTGACTTCCCCACTATTATATATTAATATATCTATTTATAAGAATCTACAAATTTTGATTTATCGGCAAATCTACTAAAATTTGTTTCCAAAGAAACTCTAATTGCAATTGAAATAAATTGTAAATCATTTTTTATTTACGAAATGCCATATGTGAATTTAGTTTCTATATAAAAGCGTTAAATTTACGCTCAGTGATAAATATATCGTAAAAAGACTTTCGATTTATGAAGGGGTCGAATTACGGCATTGCATTAGAAATGAAATTTAAAACAAAATTCTATTTGATCGATATCGAATGCCATCATTTTGGGCGCATATTTAAGCTGTTAACTTTCACTAATTCAACATTTGTAACAGTAGTAAGAGATTTTTTTCTGTAAAACTAAAGTATATTAAAAAGTTAATATTAAAATTACATTATAAAAAATATTATACAACTTTAATATCTAAAACATAGTAAAAAACAAAATTATTTCTTTTTTCGATCTTGTGTACATTTTGGGCAAAACCATTTTCCTTTCGGTTTAGTCGTAAGTCCAACACAAGCAAAGTGAAACCATTCAATAGGACACTAAATGAGAATAATAGAAATAACAAATAATAATAATAAATGAGATAAAAGCGTGAAGAAAAAAATACACTTACGTCTGGATTATCACATCCAATCATTTCACCATAAGATACTTGATGACATAAGCAATACGTAGGCTCATTTGGATCAACAGGCATGTCTAAAACATCACTTGGATGAGTAGCTGAAGTGAGGCATGATTCTTTCTCGGAATCGTCTAACTCCACGTTCTTCTGCTGTATGAGAGTAGGTAGATCAGAATAGTTTAAATTCATAATAGCTTTAATCACTAAAGTGACTAGTAATGGAAGCATGAGTGAAGTGAAAGAAACAAATTATGGAAGGATTAACATGCAATAGAATTACTGTGAATATCATTCCTTTACATAAAATATTATAAAAGTACAAAAGCAACGGAGCTTAAAATGTAATTTTTAAATTTCAAGTAAAAACATTTATGTTACGAATTTGAGGTTTGCATATTTCTTACATGAATGAAAGAATCTTAAATGTAATTTGAGCTAATGTTTTTTCTTGTTCACTCTCATTTTGTTAGTAATATTCACTGAAACCAAAAATTTTTAAATTTTATACAAACACTACTTTAATTTGCCTTCATTTTATTTAAATACTTTTCTTAATTTTATAAATATGACGATTTTTCGTTTTTTAATCCAGGAGGGTTAGTTATTCAGTAATTCGAAATGAAACTAAATTTATACGAATGAACCACACCAGAGTCTATGTTAGTAATCGAACCGAGAACCCCAAACTGACGCCCTACTCACTAGACTACTTTCACCTCAGTTTCAAGTTTTAGCATATAAAGATAGCAATCAAAATTAAAAATATTCTATTTAAGATGTTAATCTACGACTACGAATTAGACTATACTACAAATCAAATAATTTCCATTATAAAATAAAGCAAAATTTAGGTAAATGGAATAATGAGATGATTACCTTTTGACCCCCCTTGCGAGTTTCTTTTTCTTGATTTACCTTCAGCTTTTTCTTTTTACCACCTTGACCACTTGCCGTCACAGATGTAATTATAGCACTATTGTTAACTTCATCATCTGAAGATGTGTTACGCTTCTTTTTACCTGTAGCCTTGCCCGAATCTTTCGTCTTTTTACGGCCCTCTAAAAAATAAATTGCATTTCAACAGTGGCTTTTATACTAAATTTGGATACATACTTTTAACTTGTGCTTCCTCTGATTTACCTCTGGTGGATGAAGCTTTTTCTTGTATCTCTCCTTCAAAACGCGCTAGATCATTGTCTAAACGTCTAATTTGCTTGTCAACCAGTTCGTAGGTCTGTATAGCCAACTGCACTTTATCATCACTATACTCCTTTGCTTTGCCAAATAGCTGTTGGATATCAGTCAGTCGTTCTCTCCTTTCTTCGTCTGTCATTGTGTTACTACTGTCGGCCAATTTGCGCATATACTCCTTGCCATGACTGTCTATACTTTTCATGGCGGTTTGTGCTCTGTCGTCTAATTTACGCATAAGTTTAAAATTCCTTTCTAACTCAGTGGGTAAGGACTCTAATCCTATATTGGATAAGACTTTAGTAGTAGAACGTTGTGTATATTTTTTGTCGGTACATTATTTATTTTGTATAATTTAATGTATAGTGGATATATGGAAGTTTTTGTTTGGGAGAGTAAAAAAAATTGAGTATGCATCGAATGGAAAGGATTTTAAAGATTGTACGTATTTTAAAATTAATTAAAGATTATTCTATATTTACCATCCAAATAGTTTTCCAAATATATTGCTGAAGTCATTTTTATATCTATTTAACGCTTTTACTAACTTGATGAAATAGCTTACATAGAAAATCTAAATAAATCAAATAAAATATCTCCTGATTAATACAGGGTAACCGCTACTCATCAGCTGTTAAGGTTTTCTCTTTTCAAAGGCAAATTCATTACCAGGTAAACTCACTAGCAAATTCGCCCGTCAGCTGTTTTTTGTAACGTATTTTTTTAGCCGAACGTCAAAGTTTTTTTGAACTGAATAAACTACATGCCAAGGCGTCTTCAACTAGGTGGCATTGTTACGCGAGGTGACTTTTTTACTCGTATCAATGAGGTAATTTACACAACTTGGTAAATTCGGTGAAGGGAATAGTTTTTGGTTGGCATATTTCAACCAGCTACAACCCCGCACAAGGCAAATTCAACAAAAACAAAAGTAGGTTTTGACACTCAACAAACAACAAATAACAAAACATAACTAAACATTGATACGAGCAAAAAAGAGGCACCTGGCGTAACGATGCCACAAAGTTGAAGACGCCTTTTCAAATCATTGATACCTATATATCGTGTTATATAGCTACTTTATTACTGTTAGATTATTTAATTTATACAAAAACTACAATAAAACTATAATAAAATTATGGTACAATTCTCGTTGAGAGTGTACAATTTTCTGAGCTTTTTGTACGAATAAATTTCATCATTTATTACCATGGACCATGATCTAAATATATAAGGTCTGCTTGATATTGAATGACAGCTGCCATTTTTTTTTAATTTGACGTCATCGTCGGGAAATGTTTTGTTGTGGTTAAATGGAAATTTAAAAGCTAGTGATTAAAATTATTATTATTACATATTTATTAAGAAAATTAAAGGATTATTTTATTGACAATTAATTAAAAATAAATGTGAACTGAGTTAGAGCAAAAAAAAAAGAGTTTTTAATAAACAATTTGTGTAGAAAGTGATAAAATTTATTTGGACAATGAAATACTATGTGGCAAAAGATTGTAATAGCTCGAAGCAGGATGATAAAAATCTAAAATATTTTACGTTTCCAAAAGATCCAGCAATAAAGAAAGTGTGGATCAATGCATGCGGTAAAAAAAAATGTTAATTGGAAATCTGGAACAATTTGTTCTAGACATTTTACGAATAATGATTGGCGTTTAAAGGATATATTATTGAACACGCCAATAAGAAAAAGATTGTTAGATGCGAAGGCTGTCCCATCTTTAAATATCCATGTAAACAGCATTTTACCAGTCGAAAGATCGAAACGACACGTAAAAAGAGCAAACAAACAAATTGTAAAGGAAGCAATTGGTGAATTTGATTTAAAGTAAATACAATTTTTTTAAAATCCACTTTTTTTAATGAAATAATATTTACAATTATTTATAGTCTGCAGAAATTACAAGAAGAAAGTATTGAAAATATTGAAAATGAAAATCCAAATAAGTCAGTTGCAGTTCAAACAGAGGGCTCTATAAACCCTGCCAAGAATTTATGGGAAACATTAAAACTAGAAAATATATTTAAGGAAATTAATAATAATACTTTAAGTCTTCGAAATAATTATTTAAAATACCATAACATTAAATGTGATAACATAGATGTGCCTGAAAATGTAAAATCGTTATTTTTTAAAAGTCGTTTATATTTTAGAATAAGAAATTTAAACAAAATATTAATACAAGAAAAAAATGAAAAAAGAAAATTAAAAAAGACTATAACATAACAATTTAATTTGTTTTAATTATTTTACCTTTAAAATTGCAAAATATTTAAAAAAAAAAAACAAACCCCATACATATTAAAAACAAATCTCGACGGTGACGTCACAGTAAAAATAATTTAAACTGTCAAGCAGACCTTATATATTTAGATCATGACCATGGACTAAATAAACAGAGAGTTCTTTCCAAAATTATACATACAAACATACTCATTTTTACTTCCATTAGCATAGACGTAGATGACAGCAAGTTAAAAATATAGTTCAAACAAAGAAAATACTATAAAGCTATTAGATTTCCCTGCATTTATTAAATATAACTTAAAATATTAAAAATAGCGTTATTATACTAACAATTTTTATTCAGGATTAATTAAAAAGAAATTTGTAAATATTCCAGTACTCTTTGTTTACAGTGTTCTCTCAATTATTTCCTTTGTTCTGCTGACACAGTTGCCAGATTTTACGATTTTGGGTTCCAAAAAGGGCATTTTGACGACTGGGCGATTTCTGCTTAAAATTGGCTATTTTTAAACGAATACTAGATGAAACCATTTGTTAGTATTTTTTTTGTTATCTGGGACCAGCACTCAGGAGATGACTCTTAAACATGCTAAGCATTGTGCTGGACCTATAGGAAAGGGATAGTAGGAGAAACGGCAGGAGGGTAAGCTTAATACATTATTTATAAACCAAGTTTAAACTTTTTTTAGTTTAGTCAAGCTTCTTAAAAATTTGTGTACGTAGACATATTGAAAGCACTCCAAAAATTGTAAGAAGTACAAACGATAGTAAAAATATTAAAAATTTATTATCAATGCTCGAATATTGACAGAAAAGCGGGTAGTTTTTTTGAAATGTCTTAATAATTCTACAAGATTTGTGAAATTAAATGGTTTTTAAATAAAAGTTTTACAGCACAGTTTTCCTTGATATTTGCAATTCTATATTAAAAATTATCTATTAACTTATTTTAACAGCACAAAAAGAAAAAAAGAATAAAAAAAATTTGTTGCATCACTTTTACAATTGTGCTTTTGCACGTTTTTCGCTTTTATAGCAATTTTGCATCGCCTCAGCAGTCAAGAAGAGTAAATCAATTTTTGAAGATGTATTTGGTAGCCATTTTATTACTTATTTTACTTCGCCGATGATGCTACACAATACCAACGAAGGAGAACGCTCTGATGTTACTTGTGGATTAGCTTCAACTGTTCGCTGGTTATTCGCCACTGAAACTTTCCGACAACAACCGAAAAAAGGGATACTAATGCATATCAGAAAAATGCGAAGTGTTTTTATGATTTAATCGGATACTGGAATTGAAACCAGGACTTTTGCTTTTGTAGCGAACGTGCTAATTAAATCAGCCATCAGGACAGAAAAACAGTACCATATAGTGTTTTGAAACATTTGAAATGTAGATTAAAAGCTTTCATCTGAAAAATTTAACTTAATAATAATAATAAAAAAAAATCCAGAGGTTCCGATTTCAGAGCGTTTAATCGTTCAATACATTATCATTGCAAGTTTTAATTTCTGGACAGTTTTGATTCTAAGATAGTTTTAATTTGTGAGGTTCTACTGTATTTTAAAAAAGATGACCTCCTTAGTGGTAAGAATTTAGTTTATTTTATGTAAGAAATGAATTTGTTTATGTTTTTCTTAAACAACATAAGTATTTACTTAAAAAGTTTTTTTTTTATTTTTGACGACTTCTAATGATTATTTTGACGATTTCATTCCTATTTCATCTGGCAACTATGTCTGTTTTGTTTTTGCTAAAGTTTTTAGTTCGTTCCATAGTTGTCAGGTAATTGTTTTTTCTTCCCCCAAAAATGCATTCTTTTTCCACCAAAAGTAGAAGTTAAAATAATCCAAAAAAATAAAACCAAAAACCACAAGCATTTTGTTTGTGTAAAATATTACTGAGGTTGTCAACAACAGCAGACTACAATAGCAAAAAAGAAATTTATTTATTTATTTTATGTATTAATCGTTTTTGCACTGCTGTTTCAAAAATAAAAATATGAGTAAACATATTTTGACAACCAGGACATGTTAACATTAGATCAGCACAAGTAAATTTTTATTTACGTACTAATATCATTTCCTAATTAAACCAAAAAAAAACCCCATAAATTTATACTAACTTGGCAACTGCGGTCTGTTCTTTCGTACTCTAAAATAACAAAAATTGAGTATGAAACCATTAACCCTACGATTCATAACCGGGTACCCGTGTACCTTTTTGACTTTAAAAGTGCTGCTGTGCCTATAATTTTTGAGATATGGACATAAAACTCCGAATCATGAGAGATTTAGGCTAAACTAAGATTTAAATACGAAAAAATTCAAAATATTTTCAATATTTTCTTTAAAAAATGATTTTAAATGTTTACCCCCATAAACACACAACCGGGTCCCCGGGTACCCTAATGCAATTCCTATGTAAATGCCTGACATGTCAATGAAAAAACGTTTTTTTGTGTTGTTTTTATTGGAAATAAATGTCTTTTTTATTTATTTTATCATATTTTATATATATTATATTATAATTCATCCGAATCACTATCGTTGTTATTGTGGCAATTGTAGCATTTAGTAATTGTTATGGCGTGCTCATCGCATGTCGGCGTGCTACATATGCTGCAATTTTTTCTAGTTTTTCTTCTGTGCTTATTTGGAAGAAGGTTGCACATGTAGCACACGCCCGTATGTACTTTTCTGCCCCTTTGTCGTGCTGACGGAGATGTTGACGGACCTGCAGCACAAAGCACACTCTGCAACGGCCTTCCGATGATGCTTTCAATTGCATTTTTTGTTGAAAATTGGCGCACGCTTTGCACATTTGAAATTCTATTTTCTATAACAGGAATGCACAGGTTTTCTGCCAGTTGACGCAGGAAATTCTTCCTGCGCGTCGTGGTGTATCGTGCAGTTGGATTATTTCCATAATATATGATGTGTGATGCAAATGCGCTCACATCAATGATGTTATAGAAAAATGCCATCGGCCATCTTCTTGTTTGTCGCTGGGTCGTGTATTCTTGGAGCGTTTGGTCCATTACGTCCACCCCACCTTTTGTTTGGTTATACAAATTTATAATTTCTGGTTTCCCATTCTCGTCAATTTGTGCATCATCATGCATACTAGAAAGAAGGATGACCGAGTTGGACTTCCGCTGCTTATATGAGAGCAGTGTTACGTTGTCGTAGAAGCCAAATAAACTTGAACCAACGCCTTTTTTTTTGTCTTCTTTCATCTCCGCAGGGATGTAAGCTTTGTTGCGGCGGAGTGTACCCACAATGCTGAGCTTTTCTACTTTTAGTTGCCTAGCCAACGGCAGCGTCGTAAAAAAATTATCCATTGTTATATTTCGTCCGCTACCGTAGTATGGCCCAACTAAATCTCTCACCACTCTTTCGCCAACACCAACTTCACGACCAGTTTCTTGTTTGCCAGTATATATTTGGCCATGAAGTGGATATGAGTTTTTGGCATCGCAAATCCACCATACTTTTATGCCATATTTTGCTGGCTTCGAGGGTATATATTGGGTGAATTTGGTTCTACCACGGTATGGATATAATTGTTCATCAATGGTCAAATATTCTGATGGCACATAATATCTGGCAAGATTTGCATTGAGCATTATCCAAATATCGCGAATTGGCGCCGCTTTGTCTTGACGCTGCCGCTCTACCCGTGTTCTGGGGTCGTCAAACCGCATAAAACGCAGCAAATCGAAAAACCTGTTTATTCCCATGGTGGCGCGGAATATTGGGTGAGCCTGTGACGTCCACAAATCTCTTGCGTTTTCGTCATTAGAATGATTTGTGCCAGCCATCAAAACCATTCCAATGAACGCATAAATTTCGTTGATTGTCGTGTCTTTCCACTTCAACTGACGTCTATTGGGATTCTCTTCATTGTACGCATTATATGTGGCATGCGCTTTTCTATTTGTGTGGCGCACTATTATATCCACCATTTCCACTGTGAGGTATGATTTGAAACACTGCAAAGGCGTCATATTTTCAGTAATCCGCGCTGGACCACAGCGGTCTCTGAATATATTGTGGCTTCTCACTTGTTGGCAACTACGTGGTGTTCGCTGCCATTGTGTGCCGTCACGTGCAGTCATGTAGTCTGCTGGGTTTGTTGTTGGTGCATCTTCTTGCATATCATCATCTTCACTTTCATCATCAAAGAAAATTTCCTCTGGTGCGTCAATAGCAGCTGCAATTTCGTTTGCGTTGTCAACATTCAAATCTTCATTCTCTGATTCCGAAACTTCGCCAGTATAGGACACATTTCCTTCATTTTGGTCTTCCACAGGGTCCACTTCAAGGTCCTCATCTTGAGTCACTTCCTCAAATAAACGTTGAATATATGTGGTTCTTGCTTCATCACTCAAATTCCAGTATTCCCTTGTAGACAAATATCGGTCGTTGCGGCTCATTTTTCACCAACTTCACTGTTCAAATATTCAACACAGACTGGCGAAGCAAATGAAATATTTCAATTTTACGACACAAATGAACATCTGCTATCTAATTCAAAAGCAATTAAGCAAGTAGGTACCGAAAATAAGCAAAATAAGCAAATAAACAACCCTTACATAAAACCAGTTTCTGCCTACTTGTGTCGCTTTAGGTACTTATATACGAACAGAAACCAGTTTTTTTCCAAATATCAAATTTGTACAGTTGAGAACGCAAAATATAATCAACAACAAAAATATTTACAGGAAAATATTATTTTATTTCAATAAACGCAAAACAACCTACTTCGGGTACCCGGGTACCTGGTTATGAAATTGAAGGAGTTTTGCTGGTTATGAATCGTACGGTTAAAAAAGACATCACTACATAAAAATACAAAAACAGCCTTTAGTTTAAGGTAAATTTTCAATTAAAGTGGTTGTTGGGTGTGTAGAGTGCGTGTACGTCGAAAAGGGTAGTAAATGTTATTTAGTATATGCAATTTCTAATTATAAATAAGAATTATTTTTGCAAAATTGTATTACATACAAAAATATATAAAGTGATATTATTCATATCAAATTTTATAATTATCACAGCAATTTATGTAATAACCACATAAAAAAAATTGGATTTAAAGAGTGCAAAAAAGAGGGGACGAAAAAGAAACAACGACCACAAAAAGAAAAATAACAAATTGAACTGCAGAAATACCCCAAAGTTTGTTGGCAGATACTAAATATAATAAATACGCACAATTTTGATTGACATTTTATTTAGTACATAGGTATTATATTATGTGCGTGTGTGCATTGTTGGGCAATCAAAGATATTAATTTTATAGTGAACAACTTTGCTCTTCCTTGATTGATAACTTAAAATCGAAACAATAGGTTCTCAATTAGATTTGTATACAATGGCCTGGGAGCATTTGCGACCAGGAAGCTCACCCGTTGACTGGTGCGAAGGAAACTACTTAATATCTGCAAATATTGCTGAATTTGTTAACACGGTAAGAGTTAGTTATATTCAAATGTAATATAAAAGCACAAACTAAATAAGTATGTATCTATGTACAATTGTAAGTTTTCGTAGTGGATAATGCAAAAAATGTTCCTCAATGGCATATCTTTTCATTTAAAACTTGAAAAACTTATTTGGAATTATTTTATTTTTATTTTCGATCTTTTTTATTTAAATGTGTTGAAATAATGAGCTTGAGGTCAGTTATAAAAATTCTTCCTTTGTCGGTATTTCGATATCCTCTGGATATCTTTGTCAAGACAGAATATATAGTATTATAAATTAATATTAATAACAGTATATGCAAATAACAAAATTTGCCTCCCCTGATGATCCCCTCTACAAATGGTAGAGTTATTTTTTAATAATCAATTATTGGGGGGAGCAATTTGAGCCAACTTATGTTCTGCAATAATCCCTTTCATAATAATTTTTTCTATAATATCAATTGCCAATTCAACTAGATAATGAAACGATATAAAATGATATTAAAGTTTCATTATTATCTAATATAATATCTTGTATCTTTTTAAAATTATAAATAGAATTTTTAGTCATATTCTCAAAACTTTAGTAATATAAATACTTTCTAAGTTCATAAGGAGAGTTCATAAATAAACGTCGTGACTAGACTTTATGTTACTAACACAATTTTAAAATTGTTTTTGTGACTGACTTAAAACGACGTATGCATGTCTTCGCATGGGAAGTAGCAATGTGGTTAATAACTATAATTCCACAAAAAACTGTAACACGATACAGTTCTTTGTGGCAAATCACTTAACCAATTCGGGCGAAACGCTTAACTCTCGAAGGCCAAACAACAAACGCAAACCTGACCCTACTTTTAAAATAATTACGATGACACGTGAGCTGTTCTTCGTACTAAATATAAGTAAAATAAATTTCTTCCATTGCATTTTTTTCTCCAATTTTTCTTGTATTATTACAGATTTGTGAAAGATAATAAGTGCGAATATTTTTAATAAATAAAGTGAAAAGGGAATATGTTCGCTTTTAGAGAATCGAAATCATTGTTAGTAAAAAAGACTTCCTTGTAAATTCAGTGAACTCGAGAAGAAGTGAATACCCGGAAACATTAACGACTCGCAAACGTGAACACTTTTATTTTTACTTTTACTACTCCATAATGTAAAAAAAATTTTCGGATTGTTTTCGTTTTATTTTTTGCATTATTTTCTAATTTGCAATATCACCATAAGAGTTCTATATGATGAAACTAAAAACATTCCAAATTTCTCTGCGAAAAATTATTTGGTGAAAAAATCCATCCTTTGCAGAGAATTGAGTTTATTTTTTACTTTGTAGAATTAATTCGTTCTATTTTTACGATTATTTATCTATGTTTCTTATATGGTTTACCTTGTCTATATGCACATTTTATTTGGTGCTAATACAAAAATCTTCAGTAGGCCTATAGCCAAATTCTTGAAAAAAGCTAAGAAATTTCACATGTTTAGGCAAGAACTCCCAAAAAATATTTGAGAATACGAAATATACAAACAAAAAAACGAAATAGCTTTTTTAAAAATGTTCCTTATTCAGCAAACATTTTATCATTCGATTTAAATCTGTTTAAAAAATTTATTTAAGAAAATTAAATTCTTTCAACATTAGCTGCTCCTGTTGAGATTGGTAATACTGCATAAACTATGGGGTGCCCCGGTAGTCTAGTGAGTAGTGTGCTAGTTTATCAGTTGGGGGTTCTAGGTTCGATTCCTAGCAGATACTCTGGTCTGTATTACTACACACGTGAACATTTTTTTACAAGTATCACAATGGGACCATAATAAATTGGACCAAAGTGGGCTGGGAGTTTTCTTTACCTTTACATCCAGCAACCTGCCGACCTAACCTAACCTATTCAATATGTGAATTTCGCTAACTGAGATATGCTTTTATCAGCAGTTTTAATGAACAGGAACTTCAATTAATAGTTAACAGTATAAATATCATATTTCTAAAAATCTTTTTTAAGCTAAAAAATCTTTTAATCTATATTATTTCTCAAAAAACTTTGAGAATAAGATAAATCTTGACATATGGTAACTTTGGCCACAAGTCACAAATAATAGGTGTGTTTTTTTTTACTTTTCTCGCATAGTTCGGTAAAATGAGAGTAAACTATAATTTATCACAATACGAGACAAAAATGTACAAAATTATGAAAACGCAAAAAACCACAAATTGGAAACGCCAATGGCTATGACCATATACGTATAATACAAATCTACACTCATGCATATACTAATGCAAATCTATACACATACGAGTACATACATAAAAACACCAATAATTTGGCTTATACATTTCAATTAAAGAAAACCCAAATAATTTTTAACTAAATCATGAAATAAAATTAAATATTTGTTCATTTCAAGTTTTTATATCTTGTATAAAGTTCCATAATTTTTTATTGTTGGGAAACATTTTTCTTAACTTCATTATTGTTTATTTATGAAACAGCTAATTGCTTGTTCTCCTTGCCAAACTAGCCCGCAGAAAAAGTACGGCCTGTTTCGTGCAAGGTGGCGATGGCACGATGGATGGTAGTCTGCACGTTGACTACACCAAAAAACAGACCTGGGTTCAAATTTTTAAAATAAAAAAAAACATCGCATTTTTCTGATGTGCATTAGTGTGTCTTTGTGTGTTAGTTGTTGTCGGAAGGTTTCAGTGGCGAAGGCATAGTCACTGGTCACTGAACAATACCGACTTCAGCTGATAGCAATCCACAATCACATCAGAACGCCCTCCTTCGTCGGTATTGTGTAGCACCGGCGAAGTAAAATAATAATAAAAATGGCTACTAAACCAAAGCTTCAGCACTGCTACGAGTATAAAAAACTAAAGAACGTGCGAAAGCAGAGCTGCAAAATAATTAATTAAGCTTCACCTCCAGTCGTTTCTCCTACTATCCCTTTCCTATAGTTCCAGCACAATGCTTCGCATGTGTAGGAGTCATCTCCTGAGTGCTGGTCCTAGATAAAAAAAAAAGAAGAACAAGATCATTACGCTCTCAAAACCTCTCTCATTTACCCAATTTTTGTATAAGAAAACAATTTCTGGTAAGATTGGGATGCCACTGGTGCCCAATTTAGAGTAAAATAGACCTAATGGTCCGTTGTTACTTTTTTTATTCAATGCTCAATATCAGTTATTAAACATAAACAAGTGCGTTTATGTATTTCCAAATTTTATTTAAAAAATTTTTTAAAATCTTCCCTTTAATGGTGTATTCTTATTTTAGTGACTAAGTGTATACTCGTATACATTTTTCATTTTCATTTCATTCGTCGTACAAGAAAAATGTGCAATTATTACACAGATGTCTTTCGACAAATTTTTGAATTACATATTTAATTCACTTTGAAATTTAAAGTTACTACATATATTTACATGTATGTACATATGTATGTACATATATCAGTGCATGGAGCAATTTGTTTTCCTTAATTGTTGCTTATATTCACAGTTCTCCACACCACTCAACAATTATCAAATTAGTGTTATGATTATTTAATATGTATGCATGTGTGTATGTACTTTTTAA
Source organism: Dexiosoma caninum (assembly GCA_963924685.1). Taxonomy (NCBI): domain Eukaryota; kingdom Metazoa; phylum Arthropoda; class Insecta; order Diptera; family Tachinidae; genus Dexiosoma; species Dexiosoma caninum. The sequence continues at coordinate 15,397,647 of OZ004727.1, forward strand.
TTTTATTACATTTTAAATTGAACAAATTAACACCGAACTGAAGGATAAAATGTGTGACGGACTTTAGTTTATCTTTATTTTTACAAATTAGTTAGTTAGTAAATAAGTAGTTTACTATTGTATAATATTAATGCATAATTGGCTTAAAATTTATATTTTCTAATTTCGAAAAAGAATCTATAACACGCAAAGTAATTAAGTTTAAAAAAATTAAAATAACTCTACAATGAAGTCGCGATAACGTGAATATCCAAAAACAAATTGGAAACTTGAACACTTTCTAAAACCTCTAAAATATTCAATAGTTTTGTTGGAATATGTGCGTGGTATTGGCTGATTAGTTAGCGCATCGTTAACATTGTTTCTTCATTTTTCATTCTACTTGTGGCAAGTGTCGACAATTAAATAGCAACAAAACTCCCTTGCACCAGAAGCTGAAATATCTAGGATGTGATAGTGTTCTTCTGGTAGGTGCTGGTTCAACAAAACAACAATCTGGCTTTGAAATTTTCTAAAATCCTTAGTTATGGGTAAAAAGTCGGTCCCGAATGCACTTACCAGCCCATAACTTATTCGAATATCAATCGATTTAAAATTTATAAAAAAGATATATGTATGTCCGTATTTTTTCACCGAATATACTTTTTTGGGTTTCTTTACAATTTTTTCGTACAATTTCTTGTATTCTATTAATAAGATATAATAAATATATACAGCTAATCATTTACATATACTGACAATCACACACACAGTGTACAAAACACCAAGAACGCCGAAGATTAAGGTGTAATTACCTTCGAAAACACCATGTTGGTCCGTCCTGCTAGTGTTTGACAGGGTAATTTATAATTTTGACTTTGATTTAGTTTGTTGCTTAGAAACTATCACATGCAATTTTTGGCTGCCTGTATGTTATAGATCACCAGCCTATTTAAAATAGAAAAATTTTAACTAACGAAAATAAGTATGTTTGTAAAATCGCTTTAATACACTATCGTAAAGCATCTTGTTAAATAAAAATATGTAATTTTGCCAGAAAAAAAAGTGAATTGTGTCAATTGCAACAAAGTGATTCCTTAAAAGTGCGAAATGAATAATTTTTGCTATCAACGCTATTTGGCAATATTACGAGCATCCTTTAGTGAAGAAAAGTCTTCTATAAATGCATATTTAATACATGGAGCAAATAACAAGTACTATAATCTTTAAAGCGAATAATTAAACAAATTAACAAAAAATTTGAAATAGAATCTCGCGCGTGTACCAATCAACCAACCATCTTTATATGCTTACAATGGGCTTTAGAAAATGCCAAGTGTAAGAATTAGATATAATTTGTTTCAATCACATTTTAGGTGCGGTTTTCGAGCAAATTCAGTTTCCGCGACAACCGAGCGTGCACTGTACGAAATATTCATAAATGTCTGAAATAACAATAAAAAACATTGTTCTAAAGTACATATGTAAATTAATTTTCAACTTGTCATTTTAATTAATTTTACATGTACTAAATTTGAATGCATTAAAAAAACACATACATACATATGTATGCATGTATGTATGTATGTATGTAGTAATTAGAAAAGCTCAAAAATTTGTTTGCTGGTGTCTTTAATTTTTATCATTACCAAAAAAGAAATAAGTAAGAATAAAAAGCTTGAAATTAAAAAAAAAAACTTTTTATAATTTAATCTATTGAAGACCACAATTACTAATTTTTTTTAACAAAATGCCACGGCGGAATTAGCTCCCACTGAAGTATCGGCATAACGACAGTAAACACTTGAAACTTAAAATGCAGAGTTACGATTCGAGTTACAATCCCCCCCGTTCTGTAAACCGTGTCGATTTAAAAATTAGTGATTTCTAAACACCTTAGTATGTGTATTCGTTTTAAAAACGAAAAATTTTTGCGGTTTCGGTTTGCAGAACATCCCGAATGTATCGTGTGAATATGATTAATACTGATAGTCGTTATAAAGTAGTCAAAGTAATAAAGAAAGTATAGTTCGAAGAAAGCCTGCTATTTTTGCACAGTGCAGTGCTAGTGGCAATGCGTTCATTGGAGTACTATAAAAGTTAAATAGTTATTGCACAAATATTTGAGCCTAAATAAATATTTTTGTGTGTCCCGGTTCATATTATGAAAGTTTTCTTTCAGAAATTCAGAGTGTGAGTGATAGGAAATTATAGATATTCTCTTCTATTTCCCCATTCGTAATTGGCAACCACATATATGTACGTTGGCTGCTCTTTTATTGAACTTATTTGGTTAACGCAATTCAGTTTTTGCCATGGAAATGTAAGAAAAAATAAAATAATGTTAAAGTAAACAAGTGAAAAAATATAACATTTATTAAAAAGTTTCGGCAATGAACGTTTAAGAGAGAACTAAAGAAAATTTAGAAAAGAAACAGTTCTGAATGTAAACCGAGACTATATGTAAAAATTTGTTAAACGAAAATTTTTTCTTTATGAAATACTTCTATATACATATGTTTGTACATATGTATAAGCATACCTATGCATGTATGTATGTACATACGTACATTTTACAGATTTAAAATTTTTTAATGCGATTAAAATGTCAAATGTCAATAGTATTTATTATTGATGATAATATTAAATACATACAAATATTTGTTTTGTATTTCTTAGTACGAACTTCGATGACATGCATAAATAAAATAAAATGAAAATAGGTTCGTTTGCTTATTTTTCCAATAAAGTCCTCTTGGTGGTTTTAATGAGTAACCTTTTGTCAAAAAAGTAATTAAAAATTTAAACAGTTTAATAAGATGTTCGTGTTTTCCTACTCAATTGGTTCTCCATTTATTACCCTTTTTTTATAATAAATCACATATTTTAATTATGGTTAATTAAACTCGCAAGTTTTGCAGCAACAGTTTCATAGTCTGGACTAAATTTTTAAATTAGTAAGAGTTGAAGTAGTACGAATTGTGCTCCATCTATGCAATGGTGAAAAAACCACTCAAATTAGCTTCAGGTATTGATGAGTTACAGTGCTAAAAAAAAAATTTCTAAAACTGTTTGGTGACTGATTATGATAATTGACTATATAGATAAAACTCCATTAGCAAATATTGGAACATCGGAAAGCTTATGTTTAGTTAAAGAGTTTTTAGTTTTATCCAGTCCAGTGTAGACCAGAAAATGCAAAAAGAGCAGCTAAAAATATAAAAGAAATAAGCAAAAGCATAACAACAGTAAGGAAATCTTATTATCATATTTTAACAAGAAATTATAGATAATGGAGATTCGGCGTAAATAAACTTAAAAAATAAATAAAAAATAGTATAAAAACGTTAAATAATGCAAAATAAGCGTTAAAAATCACAAAGTTGTAATATCAGAAAAATCGCTTGAAAATGTTCGCCGTATCATCACATGACAAATTAAACGAGCTACAAATAGAAGGTCAAATTAAAATGATCATTCATCACTTTTTATTTTTATTATAGCATACTTCCCGTATTTGCAAAACTACTCATATTTTGTCGTTTCTTTTTTAATTTTTACTTTAATACATACTTATAAGTATTTTATTATTAGTATAACTATAATTTATAAGCAAAAATTTGCCAAGTAAAAATTCCAAATACTCAGTCAACAACCTTTCATTTAAGTCTCTTAATTTTTTTTAATAATTTACTGAGATTTTATTTAAACAAACACAATCCAGTAAATTCCGATTTTTTAACTTTTGAATTTCGAATGCATTTGATATGCCTCTAACTATTAGAAAATCTTATAGCGTTTTATTTTCAACCAAAAGTGCATTGCATTTCGTGCCCATTTTTGCCATATTCATTTACAACATTTACACTTGTTGTTTCGCTATAAAGCCCTGTTACAGAACTTTAAACGAGAACAATAAAGTGCAAATATTTCTAATAAATAAAGTGAAACGTGCAAAGGACTTTTCGACAATCGAAATCGCTATTATACACTTCTTTTCATAGTTGTGGTTTATATCTGTATTGTAATACCTTTTTTAAATTTTTCTCTTTTTTTTAGATAAGTAATGTTCTGTTTTTGTTACTACCGCCGTTATTAATGCATTTGTTCAAAGAATATGGGCGATTTGTTACACCAGGCATTCATGTACTTTGGCTCCTACTTATAATTGTTGGCCTTAGTTCCATGTATTTTCACGCTACTTTAAGTCTCATCGGTCAATTGTTGGATGAATTAGCCATATTATGGGTTTTTATGGCGGCATATTCTCTATTTTGCCCTAGCAAGTATTTTCCAAGATTTTGTAAACATAACAGGTAAGTAAAATTTCTTGTTTATAAAATTGGATATGAAACATTTCTTCAATACATATTATGCATGCAATTACATTGTATATCACATTGTAAACGTCCTATAAAAATGAAATTACATTCCATGAAAATATTTTCATTTTGACCATTGAATATTAAACTCGAAACTCATTAGGTTAGGCTAGGTCGGCATTTTGCTGGATGTAAAGGTAAAGAAATGTCTCGGCCCACTTGGGTCCAATTTATTATGGTATCATGGTGATACCTGTTGTGATAAAACTTTCACGTGTTGTAGTGATACAAACAATCGTCTCTGCTAGGAATCGAACCTAGAACCGCCTACTGAGACTCTAGCACACTATTCACTAAACTACCGGGGCACTCTAGAAACTCATTATGAGGGCTTTGAATCAGGCATAGTTTTTGTTTAATCAGTTAACCTTTTCTGGAAGCGAATTCTTTCAAAATTACGTCCAATACAATTTTAAAAATTGTCATATCTCTCCAAACAACACACACACGAATTGAAATCAAAAATCTTTGGCCAGTTTTATCAAGAACTATAATTATAAAATTAATCACAACAATCAATTAGAAAACTCTGAAAAAATCTGAATCTCAAGTTGCAAACCACGTTCACCTGATGAAACCTATTCATGGTTTTAATGCAATTTCAATAAAAAAATTTAGGATATGGTAACGTTGAACACACATACATTCATACATACATATCTATATGTAAATGAGTAATATAATAAAAGTGCTTAATAATATTGCGAAATCGTCAGAAATTTACTACCGTTTCTTTAACAAGTTGCGATTTTTAATGCATAAAAGAGGGCGGCATGAACTAAGTCGCCACAACAAAAATGAGCTAAGGCCCCAAATTTTAAAATGAATTATGATCCCAAAAATTTTACTAAAAGTAAAAATAAGCCCATAAAAATCTTTGCTGCTGCTCCCTGTATAAAAATTTGGTAACTTTCTATTTATGGGACTTAGTTCATGAGACATAGAAAAGACAATAATATTAATCACAGGTAACACAGGGTGGCGATGGCTGAAGTCATAAAAACATTACACATTTTTTCTGATGTGCATTAATGTGGATTTGTGTCAGTTGTTGTCGGCAGGTTTCAGTGGCGAAGGCATAAGTCATTGCGCACTCAACAGTAGCGGATTCAGCTGTAACCAATCCACCGGCACATCAGAACGCACTCGTATTTTGTAGTCGCTATTTTGTAGCACTGGCGAAGTAAAATAATTACTAAAACCGGCTACTAAAACCGAAGCTTCAAAAATTTATTATGTCTCCTTGACATCTGAGGCGCTACAACACTGCTATAAAGCAAAGTACTTGCAAAAGCAGAGTTGTAAAAAATTGTGAAGCTTCACCTCCTACTATCCTTTTCCTCTAGTTCGAGCACAATGCATCGCAGTGTAGGGGTGCTGGTCCAAGATAAAAAACAGGCTACCTCCATTTATTAACAATAGAAAGCTGCTTTTATTCGCAAACTCTTTCTGCGCAGCTAAAGATTTTCAGCATTGCTGTCCAGCACTTTTTTTTTTTTTTTTTGAGTATCGCAGTGAAAGCGACCTTTTTAATCGCGTCTTTTCATATTATTAAAGTTTACAATTTGTTTTGTTTATTAAAATACATCTTCTGTCGTCACAGTTAAGCACACATGAAACCGAACTTCATCGTATAGACAAGCGTATTAGTCACAAGTCTAACGTTAAACCTAATTTCATTAACATAGTTCGAATTATTCAGATTCCCCCAACTTAAAATTTATCATAAATACTACGCCATAATATATGCGTGAGCCATTAGAAAGATGGTTTATAAATAAAAAGCTACTTACTTATTTCCTCCACCCTTGTTTCAGATATACGAGGTGTGTTCAGAAAATTACGGAATTTTTTAAAATTGCGGGTTTTGAGAGTCCGATTGTCAATTTTCTTGGTATACTATCTGAAGTATGACAAAAATTTTCAGCTGAATTAATTTTTTACTTTGCCTGTGGGAGCTGCTAATGTTACACGGGTTTTTATGAGCGCGGCGACTTCCGTTTGGATCACAGAATTTGTTTAAAATATTGCGTAAAAAATTCAATAAAGTATAACAAAGTGTATAAAATATTAACAAAAGCGTGCTACCATTAAAACAAGAGTTATATCTGTCGCAGCGTATCAAAAGTCGATGAAGGCGTGGAAATAATTAAAGAAATAGTTATGAACTATCGCCGAAAGACAATCAGAGAATGATCCCATGAAATGTTTTCGGTATTCAAATCGTCAGGAGACACTAAATTAATTCAAAGACTATACAAAAGTAGCAAAACCTGTTATAACACATGAGTTTACGCATATTGAAATAATGCTCAATCGTCCCAGTGGTGGCATTCTGTTAACAAATGAAAATCACAATTAAGGCGAACGACGAATGTCGCCGCTGAAAGTTTGTTGCAGAACGTCGCAGTATGGCGCACAATTAAGACGAAAAAATTACAGCTGTCATAATCCCATATTTCAGTATTTCTTTCAATATTTTTGTAATCTTTCGATGCCAGATTTTATTGGCTTTCACATTTCTTCACTTTTTCTGTTCTTCAAATATTAATTCACTTCTGTGCATATTATTTAATTTGTTATGCAACTGATAGTGTTATCGTATAAAAAATATTACTTGAATAAATTAAACATTAACAATAAACAATTGAAAAACAATTTTGTATATACATATTTAACTTAAAAGATTTTTTTTAAATTTATTAAAATAAAAGTAAACTTTATTTAATAATATATTTGATAACTAAAATGAAATACGCTAACTCTATTAATTTATCGTTCCTCGAAATATATATCTCGGAGAGTTTGACACGCACAACGAGTTTCGTTCAACGTTGTGTGTTGTGTCAATTTGCAGATGCAATAATTTGTTTTATTTCTGATCACGAAAGTTTGCAACGAAAAATTCGTCTCTTTTGTGTTATCAGCATAAGCTTCGCGGCAGCTAAATACAAAGGAAACAAAGAATATATAGCCGAATTTTTATCATACTTTAAGGTAAATATGCATATACCAACATAAGAAACAATTTTTATTATCGCACTGTCCATACCCTAGAAATTAAAAATTCTCTTTAGTTTATGAACAATTCTCGTAGAAATTTCAAAACAAAATTATTCAAAAATGTTTTTGTAAAAATGTTAACTACTCGTACGTATTCACAAGAAATACGCCTAGTTTAAAAATTTCTGAGCCCTAAGTCCAGCGTCATTTAATACAATTACGATATGTTATACATTTATCAAGAAGAAAAAGACTTCTAATTTTGAGGATATCAATTATGAAACATCAAAAACAAGAATATGACGGTTAATACCAACTGGCGGTGTTAGCAATACTAATGTAAACAAAATCATAAAATTTTTACATATACGTATTTAAGTGCGTAGACTATACATATGTAGATATCTACATAGTCATTTAAAATACAAACATTTTTAATTTTTGTTAGTTAATTTATTGAACTTGAAAGTAGTAATTACAGGGATAAACACTAGCAGAACAGAACAATATGCTGTTTTCAAAGGCCGTTACACCTTCAATAACAACTTTCTTTGATTTAATTTGTTTCTTAGTAATCATGCCATGTAATTTGGATTTCTATATATAATGTTCTAACTTTAGCCTAATTATAAATAATTAGGCAAAACATTTTTAATTTAATAATATGGAAAAACCATGGGCGTAAAACAGTTCTTTGGTATAGTTTTAAAACTCTACATACGATTTAAAATTTTTCATTATTTTGCGTCTTGTCCCGCTAAATGCGAACAAAAATTTATTGTGAGTATATTGAAAACCATTACGGCGGACGGAATCAAATATGTTGGCGTTCGTATTTTTTAATTGAGAATTCTACTGCTTCCTTAATCACGTCTTGCACAGTACCAAACAATCTGCATTCACTTTGGGGAGAGTGTCTCAGTAACATAATTTAACTTATTTTAGTTTTTCAAGAAAAAAGAAGTTTATAGGCTAAATCTGATCAAATACTGACCAAAGAAGGCTATATCATCCGATTTTTCTCACGCCATAATGTCATACATCAATCGACTACCAGTTGTCAATAGTCAACAGCGTGTGGCGATAGCTGAAGCAGTCTGCACGTTGACTACAAAACCAAAACAAACCTGGGTTCAACTCCAGTTTCAGACTAAAATCACAAAAAAAAACATCTCGCATTTTTCTGATGTGCATTAGTGTGGCTTTGTGTGTCAGTTGTTGTCGGAAGGTTTCAGTGGCGCGATGGCATATTCACTGGTCACTGAACAATACCGGCTTCAGCTGATAGCAATCCACAATCACATCAGAACGCCCTGTATTGTGTAGCACCGGCGAAGTAAAATAATATAAAAAATGGGTACTAAACCGAAGCTTCAACACTGCTATAAACAGAGAACGTGCAAAAAACAGAACTGTAAAATAATTAATTAAGCTTCACCTCCTGTCGTTTCTCTAACTATCCCTTCCCTATAGTTCCAGCACAATGCTTCGCATGTGTAGGCGTCATCTCCTGGGTGCTGGTCCCAGATAAAAAAAAATGCTAAGATTGGCACAGATCTCACTTGTTGGATGAACCTGCAATCCTTGGGATACGAGTGTGTCGAAAAGAAACCCGATTTGGTGGTGGCCTGCTTCGATGTCTCCCACACTGGAAAAAATAACATACCTTGGACTCGGGATAGTTTAATTATACTCTATAATTTGCACTATTGTCTATGTTCGTAACATTCAAAGATCTACAGATCTACTTTCTACAAATATAAAAATTGTTCTAAGTTGGCTGGAGCTACAACTGCTTTTCTTTTTGAACATTTCCATATAACGTTTATTAAAATTTTCTATTTTATAGCATATATATATAATTATTGAAAAACTTTTCATAAAAAAGGCCATCGCTCAAAAATAAATATAATTAAAATAATGGAATAGTATATAGATATTCTTAAATTAATAGTGGTACAGGTATATTAAATTATAGGAGGAGAGTAACTAAAATAATCCTTTTAACTGGCAATTAATCTTAGCCAATACGATATTGCAAAAATGTTTTAATTCGAAACGCCATTATAAAGTGCGTATAAAATAGGTTGAAAACTTCTTAGGCTAATGGGTAAATCGTTGAAGAGCCTACACGCTCTTACCAAAAATTACCTCTCAAAAATTGCGTTGTTAATCTGAGGGATAATTAACTCAATTCAATGCGGAAGTATTCTGAGATACTTTTTTTTAGTATTTTGCTTACACAATCCATTAATCAGCATAGGCCGTATTCATGAAAATTTCAAATCCGATTTAAGAATTACCTTTTTTAAACTGAATGTAAATAACAAAATTTTGAAATTGGTTGTACCAATGTTTAAACATATTTTAAAATAACATTGTAAATATTCTGCTTCGTTTATTTACAATTTGTATGTACTACATATGTACATATAATAATATGTACAATGGAACGTATCTATAACGTAGTAACTGGGGACCGAAAAACTTCTACGTTGTAGAGAAAATTTGTTATAGAGAAACTGTCGTCTTTAAAGATGTACATTGTATTCCGTGTAAATATTTGCCTTTTATTTCAATTAAGTGTTGTTTACATTCCAAACATATTTATATAAATTTATAAAATGATGCATTTAAGTCACATTTTAAAAGAAAGTAGTTATTTCTGTTTGCTTTAGACTTTTAAATTTAACTTTATCCACAAAAACTCCACATCTATTGAGGAATTCGTTATAGGGATATTATTTAGCATAGGGATATGTGTCTCAAGAAAAGGTTCTTTATATCCGAAATAGAGGAATTCGATATAGGGAGATACAGATGTAGAAAAACCCTTAGTAAAATACAGTTTTCTTAAAAATAATTGTTTATGGAAAAAATTTCATTATAATGAAGTTCGTTGTAGGGAAGTTCGACTGTATGTATATTTAAATAAACTGTTTCTTAATAAAATTTTTTTCCCAATTTTTGCGCGTAAATAAATTATCAAATTAATGATAAATGTACAAAATCTATTAGTGATGTATAAACACCAACCACGTATGCCAACCTAACCCTTTTAGGACTAGATTTACCCCGTTTTTAGTCACTCAAAACGCGAACTTTTTTTGCCTTTATTCGCGCAAAACCTACTTACGAATTAATAGCGCAATATTGAGAAAACTGACAAGTTTTGAATCGATGTTCATATTTATAAAAATACCATTGACAAAAATCCATTCCTTAAAGTGTTTAGTTTTTACTATAAACATACTATAGGCGACGGGTAGCTAGACAATATGCGCAAAAAAAGTAAAATGGAAAGAAAATGTCTGTAAAAATTTTAATCGTTCAAGTATAGATAAGAATTGAGTATTGTTATATAAGAAGATAAAGGTCCTAAACAATTTGGATGCCATGTTGTGGTAGACAGCATCATATTCTTGTTATATTCTTAACCCCTAGTGCAGTCAAGAATGTCTTGAAGAGCTGTATCAAGTTCTGTATTTTGACAATCCGTGAGAGTATGTGAAACAGTGAGTGTCACATTGCAGAAGGCACACACAGCCGGGTCAGTTTTTTTTTTTTTATCTGGGCCCAGCACTCAGGAGATGACTCCTACACATGCGAAGCATTGTGCTGGAACTATAGGAAAAGGATAGGAGGAGAAACGACAGGAGGTGAAGCTTAATTATTTATTTTACAGGTCTGCTTTCGCACGTTCTTTGTTTTTATACTCGTAGCAGTGCTGAAGCTTCGGTTTAGTAGCCATTTTTATTATTATTTTACTTCGCCGAGGGCGTTCTTATGCGATTGTGGATTGCTATCAGCTGAAGCAGGTATTGTTCAGTGACTATGCCTTCGCCACTGAAACCTTCCGACAACAACTGACACACAAAGACACACTAATGCACATCAGAAAAATGCGAGCATGATGCACTGTGGTGGGCGAGTAAGATTTTTGTGGTGTGAACAAGATATTTCTCGTGCTTGCCTATCCTTTTTTGCGGCTTTGTCGGCTGCCTCATTGCCAGAAATCAATAAAGTAATCATTTCATATTCATTGATCTATCATCTTGTTTGCCGACGTTTTATTATTAAAAGTTAGATTTTTCTACACTTTACTTTCGTAATAAAAGCTTCAATCTCATATTTACTCGTATGTAAGTATGTACATTAGAACGTATCCCCTCACAGGGAAAGAAAAAAGGGCGCCCGCACTCCCTAATATTTTTGCACGGCAATTTTGAAAATACAAAATTTTTTTTTTTAAACAAAGATGTGTGATGTAGAACGGGATACGCGAAAGTTAATCGTCAATTGTGCAAAACGTTGGTCTTCTCGAGACAAAAACATTGACATATAATTTTTTAAGATCCGACTACAAATACCACAGATATAGAGAAAAATTTGCAAAGGCGACCGACCACTTGTATTGCAAAAATTTATCATATTAAAGCGTGGACGGTGATTTTTTAGGTACGGTGTAATGTACATATTTATGTAACAGTATTATTATTCAAAAATTAAACCCTGTTAGTCACACTTAATTCATTTAATATTTTTCAATATACATACATATGTATGTATATATATCGTATAACTCCATAATTGTAACAATGGTGTTTTCTATATATTAACAGACGCCTGTTTAGTGTACTAATGCTTGTGTTCGCACTAGTAGCAACAGGACTTTCTATATGGAGGCCCATAGTAAATGCTTTTGTATTAATGGCAATGGGCGTACCTACTATGGTCATGCTATATAAAGAATTAAGGAGGTAAGTATTCCTTTCCTAAATGTAAATAACAGCCACTTAATTATTAATAACGATATAGATTACAATTTACAACCAACGCCCAAAAAAATATTGCAAAAATTTGGTATGGGAAAAGGGTTGTCAATCCATACAACATTTAGCCGAAAATAAGAAGATATTTTTCGATATTTTCTATGAGTATGACATGGAGCACTTCTGTCAAAACTTGTTGTCGTTGGTGTTTGTGTTGAGTTTTCTGTATTTATATCGGATTTTCTCAGAGATCGTACTATTCTATGTATAAAAAACAGACTTAGATGAGGTCACATAAAACGATTTTTAAAATAAAATTAGAGCTAGCCGAAGGTTCCGCACTTTCTCCTACTCTATTTTTTCTTAACGACCTACTTTATCAAACATCCAACCCAATATACATATGTACATGTATATATTTTTATTGCGTGTAAGGTAGAGTTAAAAATGCCTTCGCACTTACAGAGACCGTCGTCATCTGTTGTTACCACTAAAACATTCCCTCCTGCTCTTCTGGGTAGATTCGTTCCCGGAAGCGCCTTCCGCATTACTTCGGGAGTATATATGTATGTATATATAAGTATATATATTCTGTATGTACATACATATGAATGTGCATTTTTTTATCTTGCACCAGCACTCAGGAGATGACCCCTACACATCCGATGTATTGTGCTGGAACTAGAGAAAAGCGATAGTAGGAGAAATGACAGGAGGTGAAGCTTCACTATCTTACAACTCTGCTTTTGCACGTTCTTTGTTTTATTATAGCAGTGTTGTAGCGCCTCTGATGTCAAGGAGATGTATTAAATTTTTTTAAGCTTCGTTTCAATAGCAATTTTTAGTAATTAATTTACTTCGCCGGTGCTACACAATACCGACGAAGGAGGGCGTTCTGATGTGGCTGCGGATTGGTTACAGCTGAAGCCGTTACTGTTACGGTAACCAGTGGCAATGCCTTCGCCACTGAAAGCTTCCGACAACTACTGACACCAAGAAATACAAATGCACATCAGAAAAAATATGAGATGTTTTTATGAGTCTGAAACGGGTTGAACCCAGGAAATTTTTTGTTTTGTAGTCAACTTGCAGACTACTTCAGCCATATATCATTCACTATTTTCCATAGATATTCTTTCGATAGCGAACCTAATATAAAATATAGTAAATTTTAACTTTTGTATGACGCAATGTTGGGGTCAAATTATGGCCTTCGATTCGAATCTAAATTTCAAACAAAATTCTATTAAAATTGTGGGGGAATTGCGTTCGATAACGAGTGCCGTATTTTAGGCCTGTATCCTTTCGCATAACTGCATGAGCGATAATGCTGCATTATTTGTAATTATGGATGGATACAGATTGTTAACAAATCAGAAGCTCTTAACGTTCTTGATATGAAAATTCGCTAGACTGACCATATTTTTTTTTCTCAAAAATAGCATTCAAGTGCCTTGACTTTCTAATACGGCGTAACAGAAATCAAAATCTATTTTGAAGCTCCCGACCGCGTACTACTCAACTGCACTAGAATATTCAACAAATCTTTGGAGCTCGCGCCTATCTTCGGGGAATAATGGGATATGGATATCAAGAATTTGGTCACATTACGTTAAACAGATAGCCGTAATATATTGATATATTGTTGCCGGCTCGACTTAGAGCCCTGCATGATCCACAGTTTTAAATCACGGTGACGAAATTGAAATACAAAATTAATAAACATTTCAGATTCATTTTGCGAATATAGAACATTAGCAGGAGATTAATTGTTAAAAACAGACATTGTTTTAATTTTTTTTGTGGCAAATAGTGTAGCAGCAAAACACACATTTTATTGTGATATTTTTTTGACGATGAAATTCTAGTAGATGTTATTGTAAATGTTTATTCATAGTTAATTTTTAATATGCATACATTTGCTCCGTGAAGAGGAAAAACTTAGCTCCGATTTCAATTACGAATTCAATTATTTCTATAGTTTCGCCTATGACGAAAATTCAGCTACGAAAAGACAAATTTTCGATTACTATAAAAATAATATTTTAAACATTTCGAGAAATTTTGGGTAATTTTCATAATTGTTAATTATTACGAACTAACTGAAATTCTTCTGCTGTACGCAGTATATAAACGAATACGAATCAAAACGAAAAGCAATAAAATTTAAAAATTACTGAAAACAATTATCTGAACTTTTAAATTCGCCTTGGATAATTTAATTTTTGATACTGAATATATGTACATATAAAGGGTGTCCCAACAAGAACGCAAGATTTAAATTTGGCGCCATTCGAAGTGTCATTGTTTGACATGTGAAGAATTGTTATTGTTTGCTAGTAGAAGGTACGAGGTTAGTAAAAATGGAGCGCTACACGAATGAACAACGCATTCTCATTGTGAAATTGTTTTACCAAAATAGTGAAAGTTTTGCGGCTACAGTTCGGGTCACAATAATGCTCCAAAAGAGTCAACTGTAAAGAGATTAATGGATAAATTTGCCGAAACTGGGCCAGTTAGTGATGTAAAGACAACAACGCGCCTTCGACCAGGTTGATCGACCGAAAATGTCGCAGCTGTACGTGATGATGTCGCTCAAACTCATCCACCTCAATTCGACACCGAGCTCAGCAAATTGGTGTCTCCAAATCCACTATGCAGCGAATTTTGACGAAAGATTTGCATCTTCATGCATACAAAGTTCAATTGACTCAGGAACTGAAGCCAGCTAACCATGGACAGCGAAGGGAGTTCGTTAATTGGGTATTGGAGAGACAACATGAAAATGCTGATTTTGCCGATAAAATCATCTTCAGTGACGAGGCCCATTTCCATCTTGATGGCTTCGTCAATAGGCAGACTTGTCGCATTTGGGGTGAGGAAAATCCTCGAGTGATGCACGAGAAGCAAATGCATTCTCAACGTGTCACTGTGTGGTGTGGATTTTGCGCTGGAGGAATCATTGGACCTTTTTTTATGAAAATGAGGCAGGTCAAGCGCAAACAGTCAATGGTGTTCGGTATCGTAAAATGATAACCAGTTTTTTCGTGCCTAGAATTGAAGAAATGAATGTGGAGGGCATGTGGTTTCAACAAGACGGCGCCACATGTCATACAGCCAGAGAAATAATTAAATTGCTGCATCAGTCATTTAAATCTTGCGTTCTTGTTGGGACACCCGTTATTTTTAAGTAATATTTTTCTCTGTGCATGTTTATGTGTAAACTATTTTAGCCTAAACAATTCGAGTAAATATTTATGATGGAATATCTACAGAAGAGACATTGAAATTGTATATATTTATCGTTATTATCAATGCACGTAGTTTATAATAAAATATATACACTTAATTCTGTTTTAACTTGAAGATACGTTCGTCGAAAACTAAAGTAAAAAATAGATCATCCATATAAAATGAGGGAGTTGATGCCACGTATTAAATATCAGGTAACATAAGATAAATATGTAATACAAATTCATTGGGCTTAATGCAGATATTTTATTTTAACAAAAAACAATAAAGGAAACAGAGAAACAGTTTACTTAGAAGAGTAAATCACAAAAATCATTAAACTTCAAACATATCGAGCCTTTGGTGCAATATCGCAGTAACTCAAAATTTGAATTTTTTGAGCCGGGTATGCAGAAATTATCTTTGGGGAAATATATATCTAAAGGATAAAAGATTATGGTTCTATCTCTAACTGTTCAGATTCTACAGCTACAAATAAATGTCTTTATTGCCTCCAGCTTTTTCCAACAATATTTATTTGCAATAATGAAATATTTCCTTTATGACAAGAAATTTACAAACAGAAAACATTACAAAACAAGCCTCTTTATTTAAAAACTTGTAAAAAAATAACTTTAGTAAACGAAAATACTATCAAAAAGATGGCTCAAAACTTCAAATGCATGTTTCTCAGTTCACGAATTTTTGAATTACGACGGTATTGCACCAAAGGCTCGATATATAAAAAAGGAAACAGTAGAAAAAATAATTAAGTTAAAAAAAGAAATAAGTAAGTGGCATGTTATAAATAAATGCAGACAAAAATTTATAAATTAATGTTTATTAAATTCAGAAATATTTATATGCAAAGATGGTCTTAAATTTTCGATTTTTTTATATTTAAATTTCACTTGAACTCATTGAAATAAATAATCCTGTTTTGATTATGCTGAGTATTTCGTACCGCACGAATTGCACGATTTTAATTATTTTTTTGAAATCGCGTTAAATCTAATAAGAATTACTTGTATATATTATCTATACTTCGGATTACATGTACTATTTTGCAGGATTTTACTTTTAAACATTTTATTCTAGCTCATGCAAACAGTGTGTATATTATAAAAAACCATTCGGCCTGTTTTTGGCTCTCGTAACTTTGGTTTCTTAAGAAATTTGAAATATAAGATCTCTCCACAAAGCTTAAAGCTTCAATTTTGCCTACAAATAGGTATTAGTGAGCAAGTAGTGAGAAAAATAGGAAAACGGGGCATTTTCTCATAGGAGACTGGATTTCCCCTTTATTTGTATGGGGAGCTTATATTATGTCTAGAGAGCTGAAATTTAATTTACAGATAGATCTTGGTGAAGAAAAGAGAATAGCATATTTAAAGCGGCACATTTTAAAATAGGTGAACTAGATTCCCCCTTATTTTTCAGGAGCCCCAGCTCCTAATAATCAAATTTAGCTGAAATTTGGAATGCAGATAGATTTTCATGACAAATAATAGAAAATGTCTGAAAAGCAAACATTTGCATATAAGTACATCTAGTAGAATGTTTTAAAACACTCTCATTGTTTTCTATACACTTATACTTTTTAAGACTTGATGCGAACTTGCTTTAAAATTCTCTAGCCAGTTTTGTTTCAATTTTTGGGCAAGAAAACAGCTGATTACAACACTTACGAACAGTATAATTAATTCAATGCCATGTAAATATTTTTAATTTCGAGCTAAACGAGTTTCTAATGTAAATCGCGGTATAAGTGTAGTGGCAGTTATAAAAAAGTAGTAATATACATACATACATATGTATGTATGTACATAATTGAAGTGAAATTGCGCACAGCTATTATGTTACACATTTTATTACGATGTACTTAACGAAGCACATATTAGTTCTCTATTTTGCATTTTCAATAAATATATGCTTCATAGACTTAGAATGTTAATTTTAGCCAGCTAATTGAACTTTTTCTCTGTTCTTCACATTATGAAAATAAAAGTATTCATTAAATTATAATGAACTAAAATAAAAACGTTGGACTTTGACAAAAATAATAAATATCAAAATGCCATGGTCTAGATTATCTACCTGTTTTTAGAAAATGAAAGTAAAATATCGTACGTGTACTTATGTATATTGATAACAGCAATAAAATTAAAAATATAGTTTTTCTTCTCAATGTAAATATACAAACGAATTTTTTCTTTCGTTTTCTAAAAACAAATAGTAAATAACACACACAAAATTAAGCTAAAATTACTCTTTACTCTCATGTAATAAAGTTTAATCTACAATCTCTTGATAAAGGGCAATAATAAGCGAAATGCTAAAACAAAGAACTTGAAAAATAATGCGTATGTTCAAATTATTTTTAACACAATTAAGTTAGCCATACACGATACAACTGTTGGTACAATTAAGCTAATAACCAAGTTGTATGCTACAAGCTGTAAAATTCAATCAAATTACGCATTTCAGCGTTCTCAATTTTGTCCCATCCGCAAATAATGGGCACAACAGCCACACAAACGTTACAACGGTATTGGACAACACGCTAAAAAATAAAAATAAATTAATAAAAAGGAAACTCTTGTTCTTTTAATCGAATTTCATTACTTCACGAAATCCATTGAACGCACTGTTACAACGTGTAAATAATTGCAACTGATTTTGTTGAGAAAATATTTTTTTTTAAAACAGATTTGCCGTTTCTATTATTCAATTTTATATTCTTTTCAAAACGTTTTTTCAAAAGGTTTTATTAATCGTTTTTTTTTTTCAATTTCGGTGATATAAAGCAAAATGTATCTTACGCACACGCTACGAAATTTACTTTTTGAAAAGTAAATGTCATTTTTTATCTAAAATTTCAGCAAATATACTGCAGATAAAATTTTTATATCTTTTTACATTATATTAGAAGTTTTCGTATATTATATAAATTAATATGTTATCTGAAAAAAAATATATATAAAACTTTTAACATCGTCACGCACTTGTTACATTTATCACGCACAATTACACCGACCTTTTATAATACATACTCGTTGCCTGTTCCGAGAATGCTAAATAATAAAATGCAATAACAAAAAATTAAACTTTTACCATTTTAATATATATTGCTTATTACTAAAATCAAATTATGCTAAAGTTCATGGCGATTTTAGTCAGAAATAATTAGACATGAGGCAGCATTCCAAAGGAACAAAGGAATAGTCAAAGTCAATCAGTACCAACCTATACAGGCTAAACTTATTTCTGATTTCAAATTGTATTTCTCTTATTGGAAACAGAAAAATATAATTCGAGAAACTTTAAAACTTTATTATCCCTTTCCTGTAGTACCAGCACAATGCATCGCATGTGTAGGGGTCATCTCCTGAGTGCTGTTTCCAGATAAAAAAAAACTTTGCCGATAGATTGCAAGGTGATTAATAGGAAATGAAATTTTCATTATTTTTATAATCAAAAAATCGTTATTTAGACAAATTCACTTTGGAAAATTTTGTTGTAAATCCAGAGATTATATTTTACATAAGTTCACTTCTCTCTAAAATTTGTTTTTTTAACCATATGGATGACTTTTCTGTGGAATTCGTGACTTATTTCTCTAATTAAAGCTTTAATGTATGTATGTACATATGCGATGAATTTTGTTCAGTGCAATACCACAAATTCATCTGCATAAACAATACAAGAGCACTGACGTACGTGCATATAGATGTGTGGTGCAAACAAAAACTTTAATACAAATTGCAATTTTGCCAACATTATCAATAGCGGAACTCACTCTTTGTAGAAGATTTGCAAATTTGTCACGATTTTCTGTTAGAAAGTGTGAGTGTTTAGTGAGTTTCAATTCGATTTCAAATTGAAATTTCTCGCGAACATTCTGCCGTCATCATATGTTGCCGAATTAGCTCTTCAGTTGTTTTGATTTTATATAAAAAAAAAAAAACAGAAAACACTGCTGTTTTGCATTTCAAACATTTGCAATCATTATTTAGCAATGGTCTATGTGTTGCAAATTTGCATAAGTGTAGGAAATCTCAATTGAATATATTTTGTTCTGTTCCGGTAATGCAGTAATGTAGCGATATTGCAATATTTGCTACATCTCCAATGTTTGTCAAAAGGAAAAATTCTAATTTGTCGCACCTTGTTATCGAAGTCTATTCGAATGTGTATTTTTTTTTAATTTTACGACATGTAA
Source organism: Dexiosoma caninum (assembly GCA_963924685.1). NCBI lineage: Eukaryota > Metazoa > Arthropoda > Insecta > Diptera > Tachinidae > Dexiosoma > Dexiosoma caninum. The sequence goes on from OZ004727.1 coordinate 15,417,236, forward strand.
AATGAATATATTTTTCTAATTAATTCTTTACAGGGTTCGAGATCAGCGCGTCTATCGTTTGGGTCTTCGATCAACCGCTGTTTGGTTAATAGCGGTAGTTTGCTGGATTAATGATCGTATGTTCTGTGACGTTTGGTCCTCAATAAGCTTCCCATATTTACATGGTTTTTGGCATGTTTTCATCTTTATAGCTGCATACACAGTTCTTGTTGTATACGCATACTTCTATGTGGAAAACGAACTGCCACAAAGAAGGCCACTACTAAAGTATTGGCCAGTGAATGAATTCGAATTGGGTATACCATTTATAAGCATACGAAATCCTGGTAAGGAGTTCAACAACAATATATAAAGCCAAAAAAAAATCATTTTTAAATTAGAAATGATACAAGTGATACAAACATTCAGGAATTCTAAAGCTTTGATTCATAAGAAATGTGACGGTCCTATTTGTTAAATTAGTTATTAATTATTTATGGTAAAAAGCAGCGAAAGACTGTTATTATTTTAAATGTTTAACCGGTGAACGAAAGAAACAAACAGACCAAAAAGTTTGGGTCCTGCCATAGCAATTAAGGTTCTGTTCAGTCTTGTCATAACCATTAAACAATTTTTTTTTTCGTTCTGCTGGAAGTCTTTAATATTATGGAACATTCTTTTGTGATCGAACGACTGAAAAACAAAAATATTAAATATATTTTATTTGTATATGATTCTAATTTCAAATTTGTGCTTCTTCCTGAAAAAGTATATGAAATGTTTTATTACATACATACCTTATGATATTCTCATAGTTTTTTTTTAAGAAATAAACTCAATAAAATTAATTATCCACAAAATTGAAAAATTCACTGATGAGCTAGGATTTTTTCCTAATTTCTGACTACAAACTTCAACTTCTTATATTAAAAATTCAACTAATCAATCGAGAATTACAATTGAGTACCAAACACAAAACCGAAAATATTTAAACAAAAACATAAAAATCCATTAGTTTGCTTTTTACACACGCATACGTATTTTTATATTTTTCTTCTCATCTACATATACATATAGTATATATTTTTTTTTGACAAAAAGCACAATTTTGAAATTAGAATCATATACATCATATATGAATATATAAAGATATTACCAAAGTAAATTCATTTAATATATATGTATATTTCATTTGTTGTAGAAAAATATTTTTTAATTCTTACAAGGGCACGAAGTCTAAGGTCTAATTTTTTAAGTCTTAAATAATATTTAGTGATATTTTGAAAAATTGGTTATAAAAGTTATGTTCTTGTGCGAAAGTGATACAAGCCATGTTGCACACATATTATTTTTATTATTATTATTGTTATTAAACTTAAGGAAACAGTAGTACGTATAGTATTTAATTATAGTCAGATATGTGATGCAAATCGATTGATTTTAAAAGAAACATTTTCACTGGTTGTGATAAATATTCTTAAGGCCAATCTGAAATTGTTGTCTCTTGAAATGTAGAAAACATTATAGAATAATAAAAATATATATAATTATATATTATATTTATTTCCTGACGATGCTACCTATTTGGTAGCGAAATTTGAAAAATAAATAATTATTAAAAAAGTTTTCATAAAAAAGACCATCGCTCAAAAATAAATATAATTAAAAAATTTTAATAAAGGTCAAAATAAAAGTAGAAGTGAGACTAATATAAAAATATATAAATAATATAAAATATATGTACTTGTCTAAAGAATTTTATGGAAATAGCTTTTCATATAAATTTTTTTGTATGAAAAATTGCACAAAAGGTAAGTTTTGAATACAGACGAAATGAACATAATGTGCTGTTTGAAAAATTTTTTTTTTGTTCAAAATCGGTTTCCATCGCATACCTGATTACATAGCTTTAGTTTACAATATCATCTATAGATTATAGATTAGCAATATAAGGAATTTTTGCCTGACAAAGACATATTTTAAAATAGATTAAGATAAAAATTGTCATTTTGAAAAGACAAAAAATAAATGTTTTAGAAACATTATTATTATTAGTATGGTTATTATAGTTAATATTATTATTAATATAATTGCTATTATTATTATTAAATTAATTCTAAGATTATATAAAATTATATGGTAAAGCATAGCTACATATGTACATATGTTTGCCATTAATAGGTCGTCTTCGCTAAATAAATAGAAAAGTGTTAACATGTTTAATCAATTTAATAAAAAAATTAGATGCTCAGGCTTTATTTTAGAAATAAATACGATTAAATGATAAGTATTTGAAATAAATTTTAATCTAATTTATTCGCTATTTAAATATTTAGTGCAATCATAACTTTAACTCTAGATAATTTAGATTAGATAGATTGATTGAATTGTATTTTATGGGTATGATAACTCTATTTTTTTTAATTTTAGATTATATCAAATTAAAGCGCACGTAGTCTTTCATTATATTTCACAATTAACTATGTATAATGATTTTCAAATGTTCCTTTGAGTTGAGACAAATATACTTCTTGATTTTTTAACTGTTCTGCTATCATGGTACTTCATGAGCTGACAATGTACAAAATAAATAAACTAGAAAACTTCTAAAATCTTCTTTAATATTTTAAAAAGAATTAAAAACAATAATTAAATACGTAATAAACCAAATTAAATGTTGTTATACAATTTTTATATTCGTTTTGATTTTTAATAAAACCAAAAATTGTTTCAAATTTTGTTTCAAACAAATATATTTTTTAATAATATAGATTGGACTAACCGTTGCCGAGAAAACGCAATAAAATTAAAGTTCTGTAAATTTTAATAGTATTGGCACAAACTCATGAAGCGTAAATGTGTGTATCTTTGCTGAGGTGTTCTTTCAATGTAAATTTTTTTTTATAGATTTGTTCATTTCATCGGAAACGGATGGGATGATTTCGATTCATTTTGGGAACGCTGACGATCCTAACAGAACGCAACCAATGCGAAAATTATAATTATTTAAAAACAATAGTTTTTTGCGCAATATTTATGAATTTTCTCACCCTGACAACACAGAGAAATAAATGTGTGTGCTAAATTGTAAATTATTTTTAATACACATATTTATGGGTTTATTAATTTTTGAATATGCTCAAAAAAAACAATATTTCACAATGATAATGATAAAGCGCACTTCTCATAAGATACTTTGAAAAATATACTTTTTTAAAATGAATGATTCTTTTTCAAAGTTAATTTTTTAAATGATGCTTTTTAGTTGGTATTTTTAATCGTACTTTTCGAACAGGTTATTTTTTTAAGAATAGAACCAAAATATATATAGATTTCCTCAAGAAGCTGCACAAAGTTGGAGCGAAATATCGAGAAATTTATAAAGAAAAATAGAAGAAAATATAACAGACCTAAGGCTTAAATAATTTTGTAAATAAAAACAGTTATAATAAAATAAAAAAAGGTCGAATAATTTATATTAATAAATTTAACCACTATAGTAAAATTTTGAAAGTTATAACATTATGCGGAACTTCTGCTTTAAAAATTTTCAATTTCTACAAATTCTACATGGTGGAGAAATTATAAAAGGTATTAAAGAGAAACTAATAACTTTGTTTATATTTTAATATTAATTAATATGCAAATAATTCTTATTTTTTAATCCGAATCTGAGCAAATAACATTGCAACTGGTATATTGTGGCCTATACTTAAAATGTTCCTCATTATATATTGGTCCACGGTAAGCAACTGAATTTTTATCAGTCTCATAAATTTTGATTTCAAACAGTAGACCATCGCGATTCAAGATAGAGTGAATTCCGTCCCATATAAAAACCGCTAAGTTCTCTGTAGTGCTAGGCTGTAAGATTTTATTTTAACACTTTATTATATTTCTTTCAGTTTTAACTTACCACATTTTGAAAATAAACAACATCTTTGTCTAAATTTTTATGATCCAGCTGTTCAAAAATAACCTTATCCATGGCTAATTTTAAATCAGTAATATTCATTACCATACCGGTGCGAATATCAATTGGACCTCGTACGGTTACTTCAACTGTAACAAAGAAAATTTTAGTTTTCAAATTAGAACCATATACATATGTATGTATGTATGTATGTAAACTAGTATTGACATTAGAGTTAAGTTTAAAAAAAGGTAAAAAATTCTTTTACAATAAAGGGTTGATATGTACATACACATATATGTGTCAAAAACACATGTATAATCATTATAAAAATTTATTGTATCTGAAGTATAAAAAATTTAATTTTTTTTAGTTTCATTATTATTATAATATTTTTTGTAGGTATAACATACGAATTGTTAAAACTTTTCGTTAATAAAATTAATTAAATACAATGTAATAGGTACTAACAATTTCTTTTAATAAAAAAAACCTGTCACCTGTTTATTTTGAATTTGCAAAACCAGTTGTTTTTAAATATACAACAGTTCGAATATGTTGATATTTGATCACCCTAATAGTAACATAAAAAATAATTTTATTATTTTGTTCACTCACCCGTATAGTTATGACCATGACCATTTGGATTATTGCATTTACCGTAAATCTTCACATTGTCCTCATCGCTTAGTTTTTTGCTACAAACATAAAAACCAAAAGTACAGTAAAGTAATGTTGAAAGTGAAAGGGAATTAGAAAAATATGATTAAAAACCTACCTACTGTTCTGTTCATATATAGTATATAACAAAAATTCATACACATTTAGTTTTATGTACATAAATAGAAATATTACCTGTGTAAGCGATGGCAAGCGCTGAAAGTCTCCTTACGCGTTAATAAAGCAACAGGTTGTTTATACATTTTCAGTCAAATTACTTTTTTATCCCAATATTGAAAATGCAGGAACAATATCCATATGTATGTATACCTTTCTCCAGATTAAGAGCTGTTCTATTGTAAGTCTGAAATTTATACACTAGTATAACTCGCTGACTAACAGACGAGAATATATGTATGTATGAGATACATACATATGTAATTATATGTACCAAACAATGCTTTATGAATACTTATTGATATATACTATGTACATAAGTATATGCATGAATACATATTGTTTTGTATCCACGAATAAGTAAAACCATTCATATAAATTTATACTAAACACAATTACATTTTTTAATCCGTTCCTTGGCACTGCTCTGTAACTAAATAAATAGCTAACAAAAGTTGTAATAAACTCTTACCGCTTTTAATAACAGTAATAATGTTTTACTTGACTTCCCTGTTGAAAATAAATTTTACAGTTTACTTTTTAGTGAAGTACTTCATATTCTCTTTTTCGTGCTTTTATTTATTTTGTTGACATTCTTCTCTTTTGTTTTCGATAAATGTTGCCATATTTATCTCTTCTCCTTTATGTGCCTGAGTATTTATTGAAGAGTCTAACTATCTTTTGAATTAATTATTACCTCAGACTAATATTTTGTTCTTAAATTTTGTGGTTGAAATTACACATTGGAAGTTCTTTGCTGGAAATAGAAATAAAAACAAATGAGTTTTCTGGCAATCTGTACCAGAAACGGAAAAGTAAGTATTGTGGTTAGCGTTGCCGTTTTTTGTTATTTCCAACAAAAATTCATCTTTTTTGTACGTAATCGGTCTGGGTTGATTTAAATTGAAATGGTGTAGTACATAATTTTTTTATCTAAACTTTTTTTCATAAAATCTGTAGCGAGTCCAGAAAAAATTTAATAACTATTATTAGAAAGAAAAACATAATTTTATTTTATTCAATAACACTTTGGTTGTAGAAATTATTTGGGCGTGGCAAGACTGACTGGTTCTTTGTTGTATAAAACTATCATGATTATATTCAAAGTATATTTATCAAGTAGTCGTAACTCTACAACAAAAAAACTGCCATACTGTTTGTGTAAAACACAATGAAATTATCAATAACAGATGAACTCTATTGCAAAAATAAAAATTTTGTTTACGTATGGAATAATTGTTTTGCGCTGCTCTCTCTAAAGTAAAAACACACAGGCTACAATAGCAAGAAAAACATAAATATCATTTATGTATGCCAAGTCGTATCATACAATGTGGAGTTGTTAATACATATGCAGTACTTACGTTTGTACATTAAACGTCAAAAACACATTGTGTATGTAATATTTGCATTAGTTGTTTTTAACATATTTCGAACAAACAGCGTGTGCTCAACACCATCTTCACAAAATACCACAAAAAAAAACGAAATTTACTTGCTACCAGCTTCTGTTGACCTGGTGTTTAACAAAAAAAACGGTTTTTATTTTTCAGATTTAGAAATTTTTCAGTCAAAAAATGCTTTTGGCGTTTGCTTAATAACTCGCATGTTTTTTAAGATAATTGCATCAAACTTGGCAGGCCGATCGGCGACATCTTCGGGAATAAGCTGAAATTAAAATTTTGCCACGCCCACCTTTCATTTGACCAAATGAATGCGTATGAATGCTTTCACTTATAATTGGATCAAAGTATATTTATCAAGTAGCCGCAACTTTACAACAAAACACCAATAACAAAAATAACAGACATTTTGTTTGTGTAAAACTCATTGAGGATGTCAATAACAGATGACAGCAATAGCAAAAAAAAAAAAAAATTATGTGTACGTATGGATTAATTGATTTTTCAACACCATCTCAAAAGTAAACGCACGCCGGCTACAATATCAAGAAAAACATAAATTTAATTTATGTATGCCTTAATTGCTTTTGCAACCCTCTTTCAAAATAAAGAAATGTGTAAAGGGCAAGGCACATAGAATCCATCATCCGACATACATTGTCTTTTTAAACTGACAAGTAAGTTAAATACACGTTTTCTTATGAGCTTTATCACATTCAGTGCGTCTCCGTCAAAGCAAAGTAGGAAAGTTGGACAACTTTTAACGTACTTTGACAACTATGTACAGCGTTTCCGTTGTAGGTTATTTTCAACTAAAATTGGTTGCTTTTTTTAGTGTGGACATATGAATAGTTTTTGCTTTTCGTTTACTTTTTCCAGCTTAAGTAATACTATATACGTAAATTTCACTTGTAAAGTTTTAAAATCAGGTTTTATATTGCGAAACGTTGTTAACACCCTTTTGTTTTATTAAAAATCGTTTCTGTTGCAACAAAGAATTCAAGACTGCTGCAGCAGAAACAAAAATAAAAGAACGAAGTATTTAAATTCAAAATAGATAGGAAATTTGTTGCATGGGTTTGTTTGTTTAAAATTGAAATAGTGTATGTTCATAACGTTTTTCTATAGAAATTTTTTTATATTTGTGACTTATTTTTATAAAATAAAACTTATTCTAGTATTTCTTAACTTTTTAACATGGTAACGCTGGCTATTAGTTGATATCCGTCAGCAAAGTACTCATTGCCAATCGCATCCGTCGGTACGTTAATGTCATTTGAAAAAGTCAAAATATGACGGATTCCATGTGCTGCGGCCTTAAAACTGTTAATTGCGTTCTCTCTCAAATTAAACATATGAGTAAAAATGATTTTGGCGCGCTTAAAATGTAAACAACTTTTGACATTTACGTTGTTTGAGACATAAACGAGCAAAAAAGTCACCTGGTAGTTAATTCTACTTGAAAATATACTTTGGAGTGGATTAAGAATGACAAGTTGCGATGCCGACTGGTAAACAAAAGTTTACAATTGCGAGAAAACAATAATGGAAATACTATTGGGAATTTATAAGAAATTCATTTTATAAAATTATTTATTTATTATTTATAACAAAAAACATTTCATTAAAAGGATAATAATAACATAAAAAAACATATACATACATATATGTTGTTGGTGACTTATTGATGAAAATGTCAACGAATGGTCTATAACGATGGTTTCAAGCTCAAATAGGAGTGAGTTCGTTAAATTTCGAACAAAAAATCGTCAAAATAATCATCAGAAGTCAAGCATTTCAAAAAAAATTTTTTTAACTAAGTAAAATAATGTATATAATAAAAATAATATCTCATATATACAAATGACATGTTTGTATATATGTTTATGCATTATAGATATCGGCTAAACCGAAGGAACTTAGGGTATATAAATTTCAAAAATTCCAAATGAGCGTTGCCACGCCCTTACAAATTAAATATTTATTTAACGGTTAAAGTTAACGTTTCTACATTTGGTCTAAGTAACTTAATCGTCAGTATAAATCATCAGTAAAAAATGGGCGGAATTGGACAAGTGGGTGTGCTGATGGCGAGTAGTCAGCGTGTTGTCTCTGCAACCAGAGAGACCCAGGTTCGATTCCCAGCCAGGTCAAATTAGAAAAAGTTTTTTTGAGTTTTTTTTGAGTACTACAGCACCCTCCTTCGCCGGTATTTGAGCAATAAAACGTCGGCGAAGTAAAATAATAAATAAAATGGCTCCATTAGCTTAAAAATAAATTGTAAAAAAAAAACGTCAGAGACGCCGCAACTTTGCTTTATAATTAACACCCAACTGCAGAGTTGTGCAAGAATGAAGCTCTATCTTCCTACCTCTTTCACCACCTGTTTATTCTCTACCCTATCCCTCTCTCTAGTTCCAGTGCAATGAATTGCATATGTAGGGGATATTCCCTGAGCACTGGTCCAAGATACAAAAAAAAAAAAAGTTGGCGTGGTCGTTCCCATAGAAAATAAATATTAATTTCATATCTTGAGAACGGTTAAAGTTCCTACATTTGGTCTGACTAACTTAATGGTCAGTACAAATCATTAGCAAAAAAGGGGTCGAATTGATCAAGTGAGCGTGGTCCCTCCCAATTGGCCGGCCTGAAAATTGACTACCAAATAACTTCGCCATTTTTGGAGCAATTTTCAATATTATTTTTGCATATATAAAAGGTTCACAAAAATGTTTGTTTTAGATGGTGAAAGGGGGGCACGAAATATTACCCAGCCCAAAAAATGATAATAAAATAACTTCAACACTTGTGAACCAATTTTCAAAATTACTTTTGCATATGGAAAAGGTCCGTTATTGTCGAAATTTGGGAGGGGTGGGGCCTAAGTGCCAGACTTTAAAAATTGTATACCAAGTAACTTCGTCGGTTTTGAACCAATTTTCAAAATTCTTTTTTCAGATGGAAAAATTCCATCAAAATTTATTTAAATTGGGGGTAAAGGCAAAGTGCACACGCACCGATTTTCATCGGCTGAAATTCGAAATTCACTTTCCATGTTTAGATTCACTAACAAGGGATTTTTGGATATTAGAATGTGAAGGGTGTAAAAGGGGGTAAAAACGGGTAAAATCGATAATATAATATCTCAGAGGGTGGCGATGGTCGAAGTAGTCTGCACGTCGACTACAAAACGAAAAATTTTTCCTGGGTGCAACCCAAGTTTCAGACTCATAAAAACATCTCGCATTTTTCTGATGTGCATTAGTGTGTCTTTGTGTGTCAGTTGTTGTAGGAAGGTTTCAGTGGCGAAGGCATAGTCACTGGTCACTGAACACTACCGGCTTCAGCTGATAGCAATCCTCAATCACATCACAACGCCTTCCTTCGTCGGTATTGTGTAGCACCGGCGAAGTAAAATAATAATAAAAATGGCTACTAAACCAAAGCTTCAGCACTGCTACGAGTATAAACAAAGAACGTGCAAAAGCAGAGCTATAAAATAATTAATTAAGCTTCACCTGTCGTTTCTCATACAATCACTTTCCTCTAGTTCCAGCACAATGCACCGCATGTGTAGGGGTCATCTCCTGAGTGCTGGTCCAAGATAAAAAAATATCAGAAACTAATACAAATAGAATAAAAATTATAAAAAGCATATACAAAATGTTGCTATAAAATAAGCGAACATGTGCTTCGTACTCTTGCCGTATATGTGGGAAAAACTAAAAAAAAACTATTTTGATATTTCTCTTTGCAACCATATATCTCCCAATGTATTGAGCATAGAACAAAGGTTTTTTCCGTAATCTTTTCTTCAAAAAAAAATTTCGAGTGTGCGATCTTAATTTCTCGAAATTCGAAAATATATTGAGCGAAATTCTACCTTTTTACTTTTATCCCAATTAAATAGTGCTTAAGATGCCCATTGCTATCTTTGAAAACCTCTATGATATGGGTAGCTAATTAAAGGGATTTTTGAAGGGAGCATAAAATACAGGGTGTCTGGTGGGAAATTTATATTTTTAAATACGATTATTTCAGAAAGGAATAAACGGTGCGGAGGGAGTTTAGCGCCGTTAGAATTATCGATTGTGCGGATTTGTCAGTCACGATGTCGCAGAGGTCGAGTGAGCATCGCTCGTTCGCTGTGGAGACATTTTTTAAGGCTAATGATTCTTACGTAATTACTCTTCGACAATTTTGTTCAGAGTTCAGTATTCGCCGAATAAGTGATGGGCCGAGTGTAAATTTAATTCGTTTGTGGGTACAGAGATTCCGTGCAATTGCTTCGACTATGAATGCCCCACAGCCAGGACACAGTCGATCTTCAAGGACTCCCGAAAACATTTAACTGGTTGAAAGCAGTTTACGTGAAAATCCGCGGCTTTCAATACGGAAAAAAGCAGCCTCACTGGGACTTCCAAGAGTGATTATTCATGAAATTTTAAAAAAGATTGAAGGATCTGGATGACCTACTCTTTAAAAAATAAAATCCGCGTTTCCATTCGTTCGCTCAATGCTCTCACTAAAACTTTGTGTCAGTTATTACGTTTTCTATTTCAGTTTGAAAATATAAATCTGCTACCAGACACCCTGTATAATGATATCTCTGAAAACACAATATGGCGGACGACTATTTTTTACTCACTTCAATGATATGGGTACCGAATGATAAAAATGGTTGAGAATAAAACCTGAAATAAAGTAAAATGGGTACTTTTCAGCAAAACTGCGTTTTGTACCTTTCTATTTTTTGACTGACATAACAATAAAAGTATTCACATTTGATGCAGATGGCTTACCGTGACAATATCTATACAAAAGTGGGTGAGATTAGGTAAGTTTGTATGGGGTAGTGAAGCACACCGGTTGTAGCTAGTAGTATATAAAGCGCATGCTACACGCAACAGTATTCAGCTTCACTATTTGTTTTTGAGTTAGTATAAATATTGAAGCATCTAACACACTACGTCAACATTTCTCATCAATATTCATATTTTGGGGTTTTTTCAAGTGTAAACATATAGAAGTTACCGTAGGCAAAACTATTCTTTTCTATTACCGTCGGCAAAATACATATCTATTTATTTCTTTATTTATTAAAAAAAAAAGCACTGAAGAGATTTTTTTTTTGTTTTCGTCACTATATTTTTCAATTTGCACCTCCCAAAAAGCCATTAATGAGCGATATACTTAAAAAAAAATTTTTTACTCTTTTTGTAATGCGTCAAAACTATGATCTGCACCCAAAGTTACCAGAAATAAAATTAATATTGACGATAACGATGCCACACTACGTCAAACTGCTTCAATATTGTCATGCATATCAAAACCATTTTGATATTCGTCAATATTGCACAGCGCGTATATGTGTGACTATTTTTCTCATACAATGACAAATATTGAAACTCAACATTGATCGTGTAGCATGCGCATAAAAATAAAATAATATAAATATAGTTTTTACATAAAATACTCTAAATTCACAAATAATTTTCAGGTCAATTTTGACCGAAATGTGAACCATCTGGTCCGTCTATACTCCAGAAACCAAATTTTTGTGCCCAATTTATTTTTACCACCAACCTATCTGAAAATAAACGCGGAGCTGAAAAACTAACACTTTTGGACCATCCCATAAAAAAATTCTTAATTAATGCACATATTGTTATTATTATTATTATTGTTATTATAAACTGCCATTTACTTGAACGATTTAAAAACTAACGGAATATGTATAGCTTTTAATATTAAGTGAGAAGTGGATATATAAAAGCTACGAAAAGTAAGTACTATAGTTTGCAAAAGCTCATTACGTCTCATGCAAACTCCAAACCGAAACGCACAAATTTCACAACAACAACAACCCAAAACCTCACTCCTACTTCAAAAGGAAGTGTCATTGTAACCATCGTCGGTAGTCAAGTGGTTGCTCAACAACTTATAGTATCGGCAGTAGTAGTATTTATGGAGCCGCAGGGAAAGGACATAGTTTTAATGAATTTAAATTTTTGGATCACGTGCGTCTATATAAGTTTTATATATGAATGTGTACATACTATGTGCTTATGTGTTTTTCAGCACATGCTTACATATTAATGTATATTTTGTGTGCCGTTATAGTTAAACTTACGTGAATTATTATAGTATGGAAACGGCTATGTGTGTGTGATGTGCCGTTAGAAGCCTGTATCCTACCAACAAAACTGGTTGACTGGGGCATAAAGTTAGCAAAAGTCCAAAAAATAAGTGAAACAAAGTTTAAATTAAACAATGAAAAATATTAATAATAATAAGAAATTGCCTAAGTTATAATGCGAACGAACATTAATCAATTCTCTACAAAAATAATTTTTATTTAATTAATCCCTTAAGAATCTACTATATTTCTGTTTAGCTGGAAATAAATTTAGTCGGACGTCAGCAGCGAATTTTTATTTAAACTAGATTGTTGATTGTATTGTAAGAAGTGTGTTTGATAAAGAGCTTTGTAGCCAGCTAAGAAAATAGTAAAACGTGGAAAATACAAACAACTGAACTCAGGGTAACGTGTTTGAGGTGAGTGAGTCAATTTCCTATTACACTGTAACTTCCTTTATAATTCTTTCATTTTAAGAAGTTTTAATTTTTCTAAAAAATAAATATGGAACTATATATACATACATACATACATACATACATACATACATACATATATTATAATACTCACTTTCTTGCTTTAATCAGCTGCTTTTCTTCCACACAATTTGATATTCGTTCATCTATAAACTTCGCTGCAAATCAGTGAAAGTCTTAAAATAAGAAAAACCAAGAACGACATACCATTTCATATAGAATAGATATTCCTAAATATCTTACTTAATTTCTAATTAAATGAAATAACATTAAATAAAAATTGAAAATGTTCAATATACTAGATATAATTAAAATGAGGAGAAAACAACTCCTATAAACACTAACAAAATCTGTACCGGTTACTTACATGACAATAGAAAATCGTTGAAACCATATTGACGACAGCAAATGGCGACGTTGACATTGCAAATGGCCAAGAAATTCATACACGACCGTACAAGAGACAATTGTCTGCAACTTGTCGTCGACGATTACAGAAACGAAACACTCCTCATATATAATTTTCCGTACAAACTATGAAACATGTGCTGCGAAACTTTCGAGTTGGAAGACGAGAGTGTGAAGATGAATCTAATGGTACAATATTTCATGTAGATGAAACTAACTTATATTTAAAGAGGAAGAAGAAATAAGTAATGCATAAAAACTACATAACTGTGAAACTATTAAAGTTTCATAGTAAGGACACGAATGCAGTTTCAAAAGAGAATGCTAGAAGGTTTCGTAGTCTGGACGGGACTAACCAATAATTGAGCGATTACATTAAAACATTGGCGAATAGATTTCGGTAAATGGACTCAATGAACTTTAGTAAATGTGTAATCGAATCTTTGGTAGACTTTGTCTTAAACATTATCGTTAAAGAGACCACATATAACACATTGTTGTTCACCATGTCAATTGGTTTTGCTCGTAGTTAGTATGGAAGACGCTGTCTCTCATATTGTCGTATACGGCGACAAATCGTAAAAAAATAAGTAGTCTCTATAATGAATAGTGCGATTCTCTGCAAAATCGAGCACAGTTGGACGAGGAGCGCAGTGTGCATAGATATGAACGGGTTCTGGAAATAAGTTCCTTCATTTCATTAGAGTTCTTCCCATTATAGTTACGATACAACAACGAAACATAACGCATATTGCGACCATGCTCAACAGTGTCATTACAGTTGGTCACCTACTCTACATAATGAGTTTCGTCGTCCTCTTTGTAAAAGGTCGAGTACCTTCAAAATAGACTTCCAAGCAGCCATTGTGCCATTGTGTTGCCCGAGCAAGATCCGTCCTCATACCGTTCCATCGGTCTCAAACCACACCGACTCCCGGATAAACAAGCTTATCCCCCTTATATCGCGCTCCTATACCGCCGCAAGGTCCCGCAAGAAGGGAACCCCTTCGCAGACACAAGCCCAACGGCGAGGACGGAACAGTGACACAGCAAGTGCTCAAACGCTTCCTCCTCATCACGACAGCTCCTGCAGAAGTCGTTATACGGCAGACCCAATCTGCTGGCGTGCAGACCAACGTTACAATGGTCTGCCAGCACCGCCACCGTCATTAGGAGTCGGTCCTTCGGCAGTTCGGTAAGTCCGGCGGTCCGACCGGAGTCGTACCGAGGCAAAGTCATCCTGGAATTCGAGCAGGTGGTCGCGTTCGGCCACCCAGTTTGCGCAGCCCGTATAGATCCCGCTCCAACTGCATCTCCAATGGAATCCCGACATATCCATCAATGTGCCCGTCAGGCAAACGATCCCCCTCATTGGCCAGGAAATCCACCACCTTGTTCCCAAGTACACCTCCCTGTTTCGGTACCCAGATTAGCTCAAGGTTTGAAATTATCGCCTTCTCGTCCAGAGACGCCCGGCATTCACCTACCAAAACCGATTTCATATATATACCCGACAGCGATCTCATCGCAGCCCTACTATCGGTACACAACCGAATATACTCCGCAACCAAACCAGTGCGCCATACATCAGTATAGGGCCAATAACCGTGTCGAAAACCCAGGCAGCAACCCTTGGGCCTATGTCCCAGGTCCTCCCTATGGCCCTCCTACACGTAAATAACGCAATAAACGCCTTCCTAGCCCTGTCCCGGACAGTCACGTGCCAGGACAATTTCTAGTCAAGGTGAATGCCCAGGTACCTCACGCTGTCTTCGAGATCCGTCTTCAGCGGGTTCACCACCAGCCCGCAGCACTCATACCATCTGCTGATGATCCCCAGCGACGCCTGCAGCCTCTGCGCCACAGTGCCCAAGTGTCCACCCGACAATGCTACCGCGATATCATCGGCGTACACCAACCTCTTGTTCATCGCGACGTCCAACCCCGTCAGTAAAGAGTTCAGGGACAGATTCACAGCAGAGGAGATAGGACTCCCCCTATGGCGTCCTCCTATTCGCAAATCTCACCTCCGTAGCCTACCCCAAGCTGGACATGATGACCCTGTTGGTCTAGAGGAAAGGGATAGTTAGAGAATTGACAGGGGGTGAAGTTTCACTATCTTCCAACTCTGGTTTTGCACGTTATTAGTTTTATAGCAGTGTTGAAGGGTTCTGATGTCAAGGAGACGTATTGGATTTTTTTAAGCTTCGTTTTTGGCAGCCGGTTTTAGTAATTATTTTACTTCACCGGTGCTACATAATACGGACGAAGGAGGGTGTTCTGATGTGATTGTTGATTGGATACAACTGAAGCCGTTACTGTTCAGTGACCAGTGACTATGCTTTCGCCACTGAAACATTCCGACAACAACTGACACAGAGCCACACTAATCCACATCAGAAAAAATGTAAGATGTCTTTATGATTTAGTCCAAAACTGGGGTCGAACCCAGGACTTTTTTGGTTTTGTAGTCAACGTGCAGACTACTTCAGCCATCGCCATCCTCAATACTTTTTGATGTCTATCCGATCAGTGAATATTAACTTTAACCACGAAAAAATTACGTATTCCGAAAAGCTCTCATGGCCTTTTGGGAATTCTATGCGATCTTATGGAAAACGGCACATCATTTGCTGACGAATGTTATGCGAAAATATAATGTTTTATACACCCTGACTTATTCCTGACCAATTCCTCTTCAAACATAATATCAAATAATAATAAATAAATAAAACTAGCAAATAAATATTATAATGGAAACCATATCAATCGCAATTATTTATGCCAAACAATTAAGCAACAAAAATAGCAGAAGAAAAAAAAAAACAATACAAGAAATCACTGACTATAATCAATGCAAATAGTCAATCTTGTCTAGACCACGTTGCTAGTGTAAACCAATAATAAATAAAAACAGTAACATTTCTCATTGTTGCACTTATACCTGTCCGCCTTTCTGAGAGTTTTAAAGTCATTTAGGCTATTATTTATTCCAAATGATGTTAGAAATAGCCGTCAGTTATGTATGCATTTGTGAGTGGCTGCGTGTTTGTGTATACCGATTGCTCTTTTATCCTTAATCCAATACCGTTTAAAAGAAACTTGTGGAAAGTTTGTTGTCGTAGCCGCATTCGCGTCGCCAAAAACCAACCGCTCCCTTTTGATGGCATACAAATTTTACCCGCAAAAATCAATGGTGCATGCACTCGTACACACCTGAGTTCTTCAATTTACATGAACATGTTAATGGCGGGAACCGCGTGGCGAAATAAAAGTACGAACTTTTGAATTTAAATAATTTTTGTTTGTTCAACAATTAAATACGATTACAAAAACGTGAAAGATTTGTTGCAGTTTGGCACAAAAATTGATTTTTAGAATTTAAATTACGACAGTCACGTAACAATCTAAAATAAATGTTAAACAGTTTAAAGGGATGGAAGTAGTAAAAGAAATTGTTGCTTTTAACGTGCTGTTGCGCAGATTAAATCATTGATGGGATTTTGTTTTAGTGCCGAGTTTGCATAGAAAACTTGCCAAAATCGCTTAAATAGACCCAAAAATTTAATTAACTCATAACAAAGTTGTGAGTTTCATATTTACCGAATTCATCTTTTAAATTACACTTGAAATTTATTATAATATGTACCTAAAAAGAAGTATAATGCGACGAGATAAATGCTTCGGACCGCAGTCGACGTGCAATCAAAATAAAATCCGATTAGATAAATAATTCGGACTTCGATCCGGTAACTACGGTACAATAAATATATATGATATACTACGACACCACATACAACTACAAGAGGAAAGAATCGTATTCCAATTCGTTCCCGCCTTTCGCCGCAAAAACTCTGATCTCTTATGCCAAATGAAATATCAACAAGATGAGAATTTCATGTTATCACTAACAACTTGTTTACCTTATACACGTACATATGTATGTACTTGTTGTTATCGTATGTTAGAAGTGCTTATCTGTAATTCTCCCATACATTTATCGAAGTAACGGCATTTGATAATTATATACGATTATGATATGTATGTATAGCATTAAATAGCTTTTTATTCCAATGTACTTTTTCTTTAAAAATATTTTTTTTTGCAAGTAAGCACCTTAGTATGTATGTTTTATTTTCGTCCCTGTTATATGCAAACATTGCTATATGACCCAACATTGTAGTCCCATCATATTTGGTTAAAAATATGGAAGAAAAAGATATCGACTAAAGAGTTTCAACGTACGACTCAACTTTCTATTGTTATTTTATGACAAAACAATAAACAAACCTCAAAAAGTCATATTATTTTATAACTTTTTTTGATTTGAAGCACAAAAACAATTTCTTAAAACTATTATAAAATATTATAGCATTATGATAATATGACTTAATGACATACCGTGTGAATCCCGCAATTGTGTTTTTCAATCATGACTTATTTGTCATGATTCCATGTAAAAAGAATGAAACACTTATTCGTTTACGCAGCAAATAGTATAAATGGATTGAATATATAATAATTATAATACGAATTTAAAGGAAAGAGTACATATAAAAGGATTTAATTTTTGCAGTACTCGTATGTATGTATGTATATTTATTTGCTGGTAGAGCTGGACGATTGCACACTCGCACGCACATTTGTTGAGATTGGGTCACATGTATACTACATGCACGCTTATAGAATTATCGTTTCATTCTATTATGAGGGCGTGCATTAAAGTTTTTTCAACAAAAAAATTTCTTGTTGTAATTATTTATTTATGTTTGTTGCATGAAGCGGAATAACTAAAACCTGAAAACTTCTTAATTGAACATGCAAAACTTATTTTTAAATTTCTATACGGTGAATTTTTGTTTTAAATTGAAAAAAATATTTTTTTGTTTATAACTAAAGAACTGAAGAGTTACCGTGCGACAGATACGGCAAAACAACAATTGCTGTTTCGTTGATGTCTCGTTCTATGCTCGAGCTAAGATCTCTGTGTTTTGTGATCGGAATGCCACTATTATTGGTGCAAAGATGGCATTTTTTTAATTACAACTGAACTATCGAGTGTCGCTCAAATTCAGATTTAATATTCGTATTCGGCGAATATTTGTGCAGATATTCATATTCGCGAATATTAAAATTTCGTATTCGTCTTATAACTGATACTTACAAGATATTTAATACTCTCATATAAAATGAGATTTACCGTCATATTCATATTTACATGCTCGTATTTACAAAATCGTTTCAACACTTTACCGATGATATTTCAGAATTAAAATGTAACCAATATTCTGCCTCCATACCATGGATAGGTTCGAAAACAGACATATGCATTCCCAATTAATTATCCCACATAAATAAATGTTTTATTAATACACAGTTTATTGATTTTTAGAAATAGACTTATTAAATAATTTACGCACTTTCTCGTTTTAACACATTTACAACTATTTTCTAGTACTCGCACGTTCTTCAAAATGCCATAGAAACGCAATGGCAAAAACGGTCTGGTGGTACGCAAAAGAAGTCACGAGGCTTTTTACAGAAAGTATTTTATTTTTCTTGCAAAAAAAATTGGGTGTGTCAGTGCGTTGGATATTAACAGAAGTTTTACTATTTGGTCAACATCATATTTGCATGTGAATAAAATGTAGTGCGAACATTTAAATATTTAACTTCTAAATTTTGTAGAAAATGAGATGTAGCAAATTGTTTAATTATTATAAGTGTATCATAGAATTCAATGTCATAGAAAGCTTTCATATTTTGTACAAATTATTAGTTTTAAAGCGAATGTTTTTGTTGTATAGTAACCATAGATGTAGCCTTGCTTTAATAATGCTCTTGTGATTGTTGGTAATAGGAATATTTGTATGTATGTATGTATATATGTGTATATAAGTTTTCATTCCAATGTCAAACTTTCCTGGCTTAAGGCCCTTTCACACTATAATTAAAGTTATGCGACTTTCATAATACTTTGTGAGAGAGAAATCTGAAGTAATATTGCATTTTGCTTTCACACCATCACACGTGAAATAAAATGAAAAGTATAAGTATTAAGAACAAAACCGGTCTAAACCAAAATTACTTAATATTTTTTTTTGTTATTTTCTCCCTAATCGCTGATAAAATGAAAATTTTACAAAAATGGTGAGAGTCATACTGTCAAATTCCCATCCGTAATTTCGTCAGATTCATAACATATAGTTTTTACACTATAATACTTTCCCATTTGATTTAATTATTTGACATGTCGTATTACTCAGTATTACAATGTAATAGGGCCTTTTGGAAAACCTACTTTTTAGAATAATATTAAAGTCAAAAGATGATATTAGAGGTTTATTTAATTTTTTTTGTATTAATTTTTAATGGAAGCGAGACTGAGTAGTTTGCGCGGAAACCCTGCAATTTGCTCAGGCCAAATATTAAAAAAACCGCAAAGTTGAACAATAATGAATCTCTATATTCACTTTACCAGCTCTCTTCTATACAATATCTTCATTTTACACGCTATCCCCTACCAACTAGTGCCGATGTAATACATTGCATCGCCTGAGCACTAGTAAAAAAAAATAAATAATAGTAATTATACTCTCGCGCAACATAATTCTACACCTTTTTAAGTTTAAATTGAGAAAATCGAAATTGTTCTTGAGGAAATACAAATTGATACTGAGAAAATAGAAATTGATATTGATTGAAAGTGGTAAACAAATAATTTGGATTGACGAAACAAATTTTCATTTGTTCTGCAGAAGAACAAGTGGCTGATCCAGAAGAGGCACAAGAGCCATAAGAGCCACAGTACAAATGCCATCTTCCAGAGATTCAAACATACATCTAATCGGTGGAATATCGTCCTCTGCTATTATCCTTATGGCACGAAAACGAAGATCATTCAAAAAGCAAGGTGTCAAAGAGTGGGTAAATAGCTTTATGATTCGATAGGAGGAATTAAGAAATCTTTTACAAGATTTATGCAGTAGTTGTGTGCGATAACGCATACTGTCATAGTCAATGACAAATAAGTTTTGAAAACTCACCCGCTATCTTTCTTCGATTGGCTCTATATAGCCCGCCCAATGTTGAATCCAATTGAGTGCATATGGTCTACATAAAATTAAAACTCAGTTTACCACAACAAATGTGTCGTCTCCAGGTATATGCGAGCAACGCCTTGTGTATTTGGAAAATATTATCGACCAAGCTAAAAGCACAATAACAGCAGTTGATTGTGCAATAGCTGTACAATATTCTGCAACATTTTACTAAAGGGCAATAGAATTGGAGAATATGACAGTTGGTGAATAGCGTACTAAGCAACTTTTTTGAAATATATTTCAAGGTGTATGATTCTAATTTTAAAATTGTGCTTTTTTCCCGAAAAAATATGTGAAATGTATTATTATATACTTTATGATATTCTAATAAAGTATTTTTTATAAAAGTAAACTCAATAACTGAGGAGGAAAGCATATCAATATAATACTATTTTGTTTTTTTTTTTTTTATCTGGGACCAGCACTCAGGAGATGACTCCTACACATGCGAGGCATTGTGCTGGAACTATAGGAAAGGGATAGTAGGAGAAACGACAGTAGGTGAAGCTTAATTAATTATTTTACAGCTCTGCTTTCGCACGTTCTTTGTTTATACTCGTAGCAGTGCTGAAGCTTCGGTTCAGTAGCCATTTTTATTATTATTTTACTTCGCCGGTGCTACACAATACCGACGAAGGAGGGCGTTCTGATGTGATTGTGGATTGCTATCAGCTGAAGCGGGTATTGTTCAGTGACGAGTGACTATGCCTTCGCCACTGAAACCTTCCGACAACACTGACACACAAAGACACACTAATTCACTTACAAATGCTTACAAAAAAAAAACACAATTTTTAAATTAGAATCATATATAAAGAGATATTCCCAAAATAAATTCAGTTAAAATATTTCAAGGTGGTTTTATTTAATATTAAAACTATATCTCATATTAATTTGTTTTTTTAATATGAATAATATTAATATTGTCTCAATATAAATGTCCATTTTCTCAATATAATTTTTGCATTTCTCAATGCCAATTTGTATTTTCTCAATTTAAACTTAAAAAGGAGTAGTTTGTTCTTTAACCGTCTAAGAATGAACAATTCTTTTAGTGTAGTTCCAACTTAGGGGAATATGTGCTGTTGTAACTCCTTTTAAGATCTTTTCAGACAAGAGAATTTCCACATCTGCAGAATAAATTTGATTATAATTATGTTGTATGTAAATTGAGTGAGGATGGAATTTGTATGTTCTTAAAGACCATGTGTCGAAGAAACTGCAAAATGTGTTCAGAAAGAATGACAGTGTAAACTTAGAGTTCATATAATATTAGATTTTTGGATTTGATTGATAGTCCGATTTTCTTTTAAAAGAATTCGTAAACAAATATCAGAGTTACAATCGAAATAAAAATAGATCAATAAATAGTCTAACATCAATTTTTCTCTTAACGTTGTAAATATAGGAAAATAATAAATGTGATCGCTTCACAAGATAAAGAAGCTCCAATAGATAATAATAATAATAATAATAATTTCTCCAAATAACTCAAATACCGAATGAAGTTCTAGTACATAATCAATCTGCTTATAATCCACTACGAGCTATTCCACCCAGCAAATCTCGGTTGGCAAGTGGCACTTCATCGGATGATATACACGGTGGGCTTAAAGTAATCACCCGGAGCATAAGTAATCACCCGATGTATTTTTGCTGTAATTTTATTTAATAAAAACCTTTGGATCTGCATGTATGGTCATCAACTCTGGCGGCGGTCACTTAGCCCATATCATAAGCAGCCATGCCAAAACTTCTCTTAAAAAAATACAGCAAAAGAACATCGGGTGATTACTTTTGGCCCACCCTGCAGATTACTACATAAAATCTAAAGTTGGTAAAAATGCTGAAAGTTTGATTCATCAGTTTCAATTTCATAGTCACTGTCAATAACATCTCTCAAGAACACTTTTTCTGCCGCACTTTTTCACTATATTGTAGATTTAAACTTCTCACACATGTGATGTGCTAGAACTAGTGGAAAGCGATAGTGAGAGAGATGACAGGTGGTGAAGATTCACTATTTTACAATTCTGGTTTTGCACGTTTTTTGTTTTTTATAGCAGTGTTGCAGGGCCTCTGATGACAAGGAGCCGTAATAAATTTTTAACCTTTGTTTTAGTAGGAATTTTTAGTAATTCTTTTACTTCGCTGGTGCTACACAATACCGACGAAGGAGGGCACTTTGATGTGCCTGTGAATTGGTATCAGCTCAAATCGGTACTGTTCAGTGTCCAGTGACTATGCCTTCGCCACTGAAACTTTCAGATAACAACTGGCACAAAGCCACACAAATGCACAACAGAGAAATGCCAGAGTCTTAGGTTAGGTTAGTTTGAAAGGCAGTCGACCAGGATGCGTTTAATCAAGTAGCACCGCAGGTGCCGTTTTGTTCCCTTAACGCCGTAGAAACCAAAATACGTCACATAACACTGCTGCATAAGCCTGAACTTGGCTTTGTCATTGATCTTGCACCGACATACATTCATGGCGACAAATAAATGCTTTATGAATGGTAGCAGTAAGATATTACCAATTCTTATCTTCTAGCGTTAGCTTTTTTAAATGCCTCTTCGTACGGTATTAAGATGCATACTAATATAAATTTCAAGCTTCTAGCTTAGACCATTAGATCGGTTTTTGAAGCAAATTACTCAATAACTTTAGATTCTAATTGGTCGACTTTAATTAGTATGTCCGATTAGCGATGTCCGGATTACCGAATAATCTGGATGGGCGATGTGTGGTTTATCAATGTTTTATTGTATATCCATATGAATCTTTACTTTTTTGTGGATGTTTACTGTATCGTTGTATAATATTTCTGTACTCGCTGTGTGTAAGTGTATATTTGTAACAAAATACATTGTTACAACCAGACATATGTACATACTTCCACGTAATTTATAAAGGCATTTCGTCATTTTAGACAAATAAATTTCTTTTCAACACGTGGCTGATACTTCTAACAACATGTGTTATCGGTACCGAAAATTCTCATGCCAACATTTTCTTTGTCGTCAAAACAATTAAAAGAAAAAATAAATAAAATAAAATCTTAAATCCCATACTACGCAGTTCAAGTTGTTAAAATGCACATCGTATCTACTTTCACTGTAGACTTAAGTAAGATTTATTGGTTTGTTTGTTTCATTTCAATTGCAAATAACAGAAGATGTCCTTAAAAAGTGATCAGGAGATTTTGGAAAATTCAATGCACGAAGATGACCCAAATGGCAATTCCGCACTGGAACAAACTTTTACAGAAAAAGCGTCGCCAAGATGGGGCCCACAACATAAAGGAGCTCAGGAATTAGCAAAATTGTATAGTCCAGGTAATTTATAATGCTTTTGTTTAATATTTATTTACCACGTTAAAATTACAATAGCGAAAGGGTGATGGAAAAAAAAATATTTGCGCGCGTTGTGACTTCGAAGAAACTAACCTGGAGAAACTGAAATAAAAATATTCCGCCAAAAAGAATCATCAGATTCGGTCCTCCTCCTTTTTTTAAGGAGGTTAAGCAGAGTAACTTTGTTAAACTAATTAAGCAACGAGTCAGTTGCCAAGAACACATTGCCCAAATACTCAAATGTATTTACATCGGCATAGACAATAACATGGCCGGTATTGAATTTATATAGAATAAAGAGTTATCGCAGATTATTCTAAATGGCATTGTTAATACACAACATTGATGATTGATATTAAATGGAATGTGTTAAAATCGAATTTTCTTTATTTTTTTTTTAGCACTTTTCAACCTGAAGGTTAAAAATTTCCTTTGATAAATATCTTTGTATTAAGTTTTTCTAAAAATTAACAAATTATGTAACTATTTTTTCATTTATTCAACGTGAATCAAACATAATTACGACTACCTATTTATATTTGTTTTATGGTCTAGCTAGTCCACATGTACATCACATTTGGTGCTAAAACCAAAATCGGGTGTAGATCTTCAATAAAATTTTTGAAAAAGCTAGAAAAAATATTTTTTTTTTTTTTTTTTTTTGCAATATATTTATTAAGCTTGAGGTCTTTTTCTTTTATTTTATTTGGTTTTATTATTCGATATTTCGTTAACAGCTTGTTAACATCATCAGGAATAATAGGAAATTATAATTTTTAATAAATATATTGCAAAAAAAAAAAAAAAAAAAAAAAATATAATAAAAAAGGTCAATTAATAATATAATTAAAAGCTAGAAAAAAGCTAAAAGCTAGTTTATGCTAGAACTCTGAAGATTTAATTTAATTTTTTTATACATTTCGTAATTCTTAAAGATTTCTTGGGAGATCTTGTATAAACATATGGAATTTCTTTGCTTTTTTCAAAAATTTGGTTTCGTTTCACCAGCAATAATCGTTCTCGAATGTTTTAACCGAAAACGTTTGTTAATTGTTTGATGGAGATATTACCTTCGTTTGATGTGGTCATGCGGACTTGTCATTAAAATAATCTCTCTCATACAACCGTGTGCATTTTATTTTTAATATTTTGAACTCGGTAGACAGCTTTCTTGAATGTGTTTCATGCGTTATGAATAAAAGATCCTTCTTTTATCAACTATGGGAAGAAGAACAAATTCGGCGGGAATAAAGAAGGTATTGTGAAGACATAGAGTTGGTGTTGAAGCCATCAACGTTTTGAAGATACACTTTCTTGGACAATGTAGAGTTGACATTTGCAATAGGAAGAAGTAGCACAAAGAAGTTTTATCTATCGTATCTAATCGTATCTTTACGTATCGTATCTTTATTATTAAACTATTACACATGTGAATTTTGATATGTATGTATATTTTCAGGAAAACGTGCTCAGGAATTACTCTGTGTTTACACATGTATTGCTCTAATGATAATTGATTTCATTTTAATATTAAAACATTTTCATTTCGATCGAATAATTGTTGCTTGCATATCGGCCATATTTGGCATAATTACTGCTGATTTTGGATCTGGTCTTGTGCATTGGGCAGCCGATACATGGGGATCAGTTGAACTACCCATTATAGGAAAGGTATGCATTTTAACAAATATATAAATTAATTAATTCGAGTAAATTTTCAAAAATATGAATTCTTTTAAGCGTAGAATTTCTTACGGCCATTTCGAGAACATCATTTGGATCCAACGTCTATAACACGTCACGATTTTATCGAAACAAATGGTGATAACTTTATGGTTAGTATACCGATATTAGGTTTTTTGGCTTATATTTTTAACACAAAATCGCACAATGACATACAACAAGCTTTTGGTTGGATTGCGTATTTATTTTTATGCTCAATTTTTGTCGCTATGACCAATCAGGTGAGTGTGTGTTTTAAAGTTCATCGCTAATTGTGCTTCACTTTCTTCTTTCTAAAATTTCAGATTCACAAATGGTCTCATACCTATTGGGGTCTGCCGAAATGGGTATTATTTTTGCAAAATTATCACATAGTATTGCCTCGCAAACATCATCGCATCCATCATGTGGCTCCGCATGAAACTTATTTTTGCATAACAACCGGTTGGCTAAATTGGCCATTAGAAAAATTAAGGTACGTAATTAAATTTTACCATTTTCTTATTGTCTGTTTTCTACGTCGCAATTAAGGTTTTTGCCGTCCCGGGATCTCCCGGGAAAATCGCTTATTTTCGTTTCCCGTAAAGTCTATTTATATACGTAAGAAGTGATTATTTTTTTTAAATTAATATCGTTCTGCATTGAATATTATACGAGTAAATGTAAAGGAAGGGTCTACTTCGAAATAAAAAAGTCCGGGAAATAGAAAACCCTACTCGCAATGGAAGAAGTGGTAGTAAATACAAAACTTCAAACACTTTTCAGGAGATCCAATTTTAAACTACTCTCTCATAGATTAGACAGAATTTAAGTAATGCTCTGGGTCAAAGTTGTGACTTATTAACATAGACCTGCAACATCATGGTTTAGCTGTGTGTGACGTGATGTACATCTACTAGAATCATATAAATGATGCATCGGCATATTTTAACTTTATGGTTTTAACGTTCTGCTCAATGTGGCAATAGGTGTGTTTTTTTACTTTTCTGGTAAAGTTCGGTAAATTGAGAGTAAACTATAATTTATCTCAATATGAGACAAAAATTAACAAAAGTAAGAAAACGCAAAAAACCATAAAAGTTATCACAAAATAGGTCTTTGGTATTTCCATAAAGTATTTTTTTATGTAAAAGCAAATTCAAAAATTGAGAAGAAAAGCATATCCATATAGTACTATTTCGCTAATGCTTACTTAGCTCAGCAATGTACTTTTCCCCAAATTCAAGATTTTTATGTTCAAAATTCAACTAATCAATCGAGAATTGAAGTTGAATACGAACAAAAAACCAAAAATTTATGAACAAAAACATAACAATCCATTAGTTTACTTTTTTTATTACACATACATATTTCTATTTTTAGATTTTTCTCCTCATCTATATATATATATATATATATATATATATATATGAGTTATTGAGTTTGCTTTTATAAAAAAATACTTTATGAGAATATCATAAAGTATGTAATAATACATTTCACATATTTTTTTTTCGGGAAAAAGCACAATTTTAAAATTAGAATCATATATAAAGAGATATTCTATTATATTTATTTATAAGAATAACCAACCGAGCCCATAGGGCCTAAATTTAATAAACAATTATTAACAATTTTTGTACAATTTTGAATTAAAATTAGAGAGTAAAATTTTTAATTTTCTGTACAAAGTTGCACGAACTTTTTCTTTGGGTAAGTTCAGTCTAGAATTAAATTATAGGCTGTTTTTTATTTATATATGATACTAAAAAATTAATCAGATAATTTGCAAAGAAACGACAAAAGTTTTTAATTTAAAAAAGAAGATTTTTTAAATAAATTTCAATTTGTGCATATTTGTCACTTTATTTAATAAAAAATGGCTTTTACTTTTTTTTCAATTTATTTTTGTCCACATTTTACAGCCGTTGCCAACGATGCAAATATTTTTGTTATGCACGTGGAACAGACCTATTTTGTGGTAAATTTTATTGTTTTTTTGCGTTTTCTTACTTTTGTACATTTTGGTCTCTTATTGAGATAAATTATAGCTTACTCTCTTACCGCGGGCGCCCAATTTAGAATAAACGAACACACCTAAAATAATAATAAACTACAAATTTGAATCAGTTCGTCTAAAGTACATGACTGTCACGGGCTGTACTTATTTAAATAAATTTATTTATATCTTTAGTTTATACGTTGTACACAAAGGCTTTCAAGCGTAGAAAGGGAGGTATCACACCTGCAAGCAATCGAAAAAACATATTTTCTTCAGAAAATTTTGCTTCAGTATTGAAAAATTTTAAAGAGAAATATTTCATAAAATGTTATTACAAATTTAATAGCGAATTACGATGGTATGAAAAAAATATGAACAAAGTAAAGAGTGGATAATGGTGAAATAACATGCAACACTTATGTATACGAATTGGTCCAAACTTTTAAATACTTCGAGGTAAATAATTATTTTGTCTATAAAAAATTTGCAATGCAATGCTCGTTGAAATTCTTTAACTATTATGCCACTTTTGTTCTTTATACTTTTATTCCTGAATATCGATTGCAATTATATCCCATTTCCAAATTTGTATGTGATGCTTGGAGCGAAGTCTGGCTTTGTGCACATACATACTTTCAACAAGAAAAAATTATTTCGCTATTTTTGAGTCATTGGATCAAAACACCATATTCAGGATGTTCTGCGGAGTAACATTTTGCCATTGGACACGTTAATGAGACGTAAGTGTTGAGCTCAACTGCTACCAAATTGTTGGCAAGTGTTGAACTCAACAGTGACGTCAAAATAAAAGCCATAGACAATGTACATATATTCTGTGATAAAAAAAATGTTTTTAATTTTTATTCGATCAGCTATTTAGGCTGGGACACCCGCGGGATCCCAATCTTACCAGAAAGCGTTTTCTTACAAAAAATTGGGTAAATGAGAGACGTTTTGCGAGAGTAAAATTCTTGTTCTTTTTGCACAAAACAGCCCGTACTTTTTCTGCGTGCTAGTTTGGGCAAGAAGAACAAGCAATCAGCTGGTGAACAATAATGAAATGTTTCCAAACACTACAATAAACAAATAATAGTTAATTTTATATTATGATTTAGTTAAAAATTATTTGAGGTTTCTTTAATTAACATATATAAGCCAAATTAATAGGGCTCGCGGTGCCCAATTTAGAGTAAAAAACCACACCTATTATGAACGCGCCCATTGCGTAAATCATCACATACTTTAAATTTATAATTTATTTCATATAACAAGTCAAACATTTGTATTTGAAAATGAAAATATTTAAAAAAAATTCCGACTTTTTTTTAGAAATCGCGTTTGGTGCGGAACATTTTTGATCCAAAATGAACTAAAAATGTGAAATTCATTACTTGTACAATATTTGGCACCACGTAGTGGTATGCCAATTGTTCGTAAAAATTATACATACTACGGAATTTATATTACATACTACGGAATTATATTATCATATTTTCAGATTTTGGTCTCTGCTGGAGAGTCTAATTGAACATGTTACTGGTCTTAAACCGCGTGATGATGACCTAAAATGGGCCAAAAAGGTCACATAACTATTTATAGAACACATTAAATGGACCAATAAAATTTAATTAACGCAAATTTCATACTACGACATCTAACACAATTGGTTAAATGTGAAAATTTAAATATCGTAAATAAATACTATTTTAAAACAGAATTCAACTAATTATCTCGCTGAATGTACAAATTAAAAAAAGAAAATTACCAAAAATACGGATAAATTTTACAATTTTTGCTACACACTAAACAGAAAAATATACTAACAATAATAATTAAATTTTCCTTAATACTTTTTTTAAACTTTTTTATTATTTTAACAGTCTATTTTTTTATGCTTTAAGGTTTTTTCTCTTTTTATTTATTATTTTTATATTTATTTTCGATATTTCGTTAACCTTCGGTAGACATCTTCGGGAAGTTTATAAAAATAAGATGTTTTTAAAAATAAGATGTTAACCGAAGGTTAACGAAATATCGAAAATAATAAATAAAAAGAGGAAAAACCTTAAAGCTTAAAAAAGTAGATTGTTAAAATAATAATTAAATTAATGAAGAGGGTCATGGTTTAATTCATTGAGAAAATTTACTTGGGCATATGCTATTATATATTCACTCCCTAAAGTATGATATACAGGGTGGGCCAAAATTAATCACCCGGGGCATAAGTAATCACCCGATGTACTTTTGCTGTAATTTTTTTTTAAAACAAATTTTGGGACTGCTTATGATATGGCCTAAGTGACAGCCGCCAGAGTTGATGACCATACATGCAGATCCAAAGGTTTTTATTAAATAAAATTACAGCAAAAATGCATCGGCTGATTACTTTTGGCCCACCGTATACTAAATATTATTATTACCTCAAAGAAAACAATGAAATTGTCTATAATGACTCTCTCTCCTTTTTTTACATTGCATTACTTAATTTTACAAATTTTTATATTGTTTAAAAAATTTATATTAAAGAAGAAACTAATTTTTTTATTGCACATTCAATATAAAATTGTGACCATTTTTAAAGTCATTTAATAAGAAATTCAATTTGGCAACAAAAAAGAAATTTTTAACCTTAAGATTAACAACGTCAAAGACGATCATTTTATTTAGTACTTTATTTTTTTATATTACAAATAATTTAAGCAATATTAAATTAATTAAAAAAAAAAACAAAGCAAATAAATAAAATGACATACAGATTTATTTACATAGATTAAGATCAAAGAGGAGCAAATTGTTAATTTTAGGCCTAACGATCTTGTAATTTTTATATGAAAATGCATTAACACAAAAAATATTAAAAAAAAAAAATATAAATTAGAAACAAATCCGCCGCCATTGCTAAATGAAGAGAAACGAAATTTATATTGACAATTATTGTGAAGATATCTTTTCGTCGTTTCCATTTCGGAAGTTAAAATTTCAAAATGTTTAAAATTTTTTATCTTTATTTGTATTTTCCAAAAGTCGAACAAATGGTTGAGTGTCGTTACTAACTTCATTTCAAAATGGGGAATACCGACACATCTTCGATAAACCGCCTAACGCCAACGGTGATACCAAAACATCATCTTTTACATTGCATTACTTAATTTTACAAATTTTTATATTGTTTAAAAAATTTATATTAAAGAAGAAACTAATTTTTTTATTGCACATTCAATATAAAATTGTGACCATTTTTAAAGTCATTTAATAAGAAATTCAATTTGGCAACAAAAAAGAAATTTTTAACCTTAAGATTAACAACGTCAAAGACGATCATTTTATTTAGTACTTTATTTTTTTATATTACAAATAATTTAAGCAATATTAAATTAATTAAAAAAAAAAACAAAGCAAATAAATAAAATGACATACAGATTTATTTACATAGATTAAGATCAAAGAGGAGCAAATTGTTAATTTTAGGCCTAACGATCTTGTAATTTTTATATGAAAATGCATTAACACAAAAAATATTAAAAAAAAAAAATATAAATTAGAAACAAATCCGCCGCCATTGCTAAATGAAGAGAAACGAAATTTATATTGACAATTATTGTGAAGATATCTTTTCGTCGTTTCCATTTCGGAAGTTAAAATTTCAAAATGTTTAAAATTTTTTATCTTTATTTGTATTTTCCAAAAGTCGAACAAATGGTTGAGTGTCGTTACTAACTTCATTTCAAAATGGGGAATACCGACACATCTTCGATAAACCGCCTAACGCCAACGGTGATACCAAAACATCATC
Source organism: Dexiosoma caninum (assembly GCA_963924685.1). NCBI lineage: Eukaryota > Metazoa > Arthropoda > Insecta > Diptera > Tachinidae > Dexiosoma > Dexiosoma caninum. The sequence goes on from OZ004727.1 coordinate 15,448,343, forward strand.
TTTTACATTGCATTACTTAATTTTACAAATTTTTATATTGTTTAAAAAATTTATATTAAAGAAGAAACTAATTTTTTTATTGCACATTCAATATAAAATTGTGACCATTTTTAAAGTCATTTAATAAGAAATTCAATTTGGCAACAAAAAAGAAATTTTTAACCTTAAGATTAACAACGTCAAAGACGATCATTTTATTTAGTACTTTATTTTTTTATATTACAAATAATTTAAGCAATATTAAATTAATTAAAAAAAAAAACAAAGCAAATAAATAAAATGACATACAGATTTATTTACATAGATTAAGATCAAAGAGGAGCAAATTGTTAATTTTAGGCCTAACGATCTTGTAATTTTTATATGAAAATGCATTAACACAAAAAATATTAAAAAAAAAAAATATAAATTAGAAACAAATCCGCCGCCATTGCTAAATGAAGAGAAACGAAATTTATATTGACAATTATTGTGAAGATATCTTTTCGTCGTTTCCATTTCGGAAGTTAAAATTTCAAAATGTTTAAAATTTTTTATCTTTATTTGTATTTTCCAAAAGTCGAACAAATGGTTGAGTGTCGTTACTAACTTCATTTCAAAATGGGGAATACCGACACATCTTCGATAAACCGCCTAACGCCAACGGTGATACCAAAACATCATATTTTTTTTATTTTAAAACTGTAACGCCAACGGTAATAGGCGGTTAGATATATTTATATTGATATATTTTAATTAATATGAATTAAGAGTAATAAATCTAACTGAAATTGAGTTTTCTGTGAACACCGTCTGCAGTGCTTGTTGTGCTAGTTGGTAAGGAGAAAAGATTTTCGTTGTAACGTACTTGTACATTATGGCCCATTGTTATTAAAGGAAAGTAATGAACTATGTATGACTTTCAGCTAAAAATTCGTAGAGAAGTGTGCATTTCTACTGAAAACCAACATATCGGTCGTTCTTCTTGCAACCAAGAGCCAACTCTGTTGGAAAGAAAACAATATATTCTGTAGCGAGCTTGAGATGCGATATAATAAATAATTTTCTTAAAAATGCAACAATCATTTATGTTTTTAAAAAGCAAAAAAACTGATTTAAATACCAAATTGATGGGTAATCCATTTTATGTTACTTTGAAGTCTTTTCTTCTGACTTAATTTAACAAACAGCTTCGTGTTTTCAAATCTAAATGCATACAAACAAAAAACAAAATAATTTATATTTGGTTATCAGTTGTTAAAGGGCTAAATAAGCACATCACTACTAAACATTCGCTCACTTGGAACACTCGTTATTCCCTTTATTAACTTTCCACCATGTCAGTGGGTCGACGTCATTTGTCTTCCTCTAAATATTCCTGTGGGATTACTCTGTAATTCGAAACGAAAACTACTCGTATTTACATGTTATTTACATTGGTATACGATAACATTTCCTTTCTATTCGAATTACAAAGTAAACTTCCTGGTATAGGTTTTTGAATTAAAATATGAGTAGAAACTTAAACACTAAGCTGCGAAATCTTGAGTAGAGGCATTCAGGTGCAAGTTGATAGTCTCAAAGTCTGACATCGGGAGATTTATTCAATTAAATTTTAAATATCGAGGGGTGCTAAAATTCATAACGAATATTCGTATTCGCCGAATAATGGCTTATATATTTGTATTCGTAACATCACTAGTAGAAACACTGATTTTGAGAAGTCTAAGATTCCACTTGGATAACAATTTTTATTGTATCGCATGAGTCAGACAACTTTTTCTGCTACTATTACTTTTACTTATTTTTATTAAACCGAATCCGCTTTGGTTTGTTCTGAAAATTAGCCACTAAGAATTAAATAGCCTTAAATTAATAAAGCTTTTCGTTTCTCCTGCAAAATAAAATGTGTACTTACCATTTGACTTTCAGATGACATCATGTATTAAATATGTAGTGGCCGGATAAATGTTACGCATTTTATATAGTAACTTAGCAACTCCCTTTCTTATTTTGTAATGACACATGCAAATGATATCAATTTATTGTTTGTAAAACTTTTTGTGTTAGCGGACAAAATTGAAAGTCTCAAATCTTAGAATAAAAACAAGAAAGTTTTTCAGTAAGAAGTGTTGCTCGACATTTGATATATACGTTTGTGTATTTAAAGGCTTCGGGCGACTAACAAAAAAAAATATGAATGCAAAGGCAGACACTTACGACATTAATGTTTCAGAACCGGATTCACAACCTCAAAAAAGTTGGCTGAAGAAAATTAGCTCAAAAACTGTGCGTAGAAGTGTTATTTCTGCTGAATTAAAACCCAGACACACCCAAACGCGAATTTTTTGAGCCTTTTCCAGTACAATTCTGCACCATAACAAAGGCCAAAGATTGTAAGCAACTTTTTTTTATTAACGTATGGAATATGGAAAATTAATTCTTTCATCCTTTACTTATGTGATGCAATATTTGGGGAAGAGAGGCATTAGTTCATAAAAGTAGTCCAGAAATTGCATGGTCAAATCCAAAAGTGAATTATATTTCGTTTCGGTTTGAATAAAAATAATTTAGTTGTTAAAATTAAATTATTGCTTAAATTATCTAAAAATGTAATTGGTAATCTTTATCTGGCCAAATTAGGGCATTCAATATCGAACAAAATTTCAATATAAGTCAATAGAAAAGGTTTTTACTCGAAATTCGTACAGAATAGAATAATAATATTTAAGCAGTGGTTGTGGATAATCAAATGCTTTATAAAATTTGCCTTAATATTTTTCTAATAAGCGATACGATAAGGATTTTATTATTATAAAATTATATAATATATATTTTTTTTACAAATTAGCAACACATCATAAATAAATTAGCTTTATACATTTTATTGATACACACGATTGTTATAAAAAATAAAAAAGAATTAAAGAATTTTTGTTTTTCTTTTTTTTGTTGGAAAAAGAATTTAGTTTAGAGAGCCAACCGACTGTGCAAAAACGTAAGTATTTTTTTTTTTTAATTTTTAATAGAGTGCAAATGAACGAATTGTTTGAGGATTGCAAAACTGATAAAAAAAAAGAATAATTTACTAATTTCATAAAAATACATATTTTCTGCTTACAAAAATTTAAAATTTTAATTTTGATTATTTATATACTGTTGTCTGTTTACGCTAGTCGAAAAGTATATTTCGTTAGTTCTTATACCAACTTATCAGTAGGGGTTCTACCAAATTTTTGAAAAAGAAAAAAGCACGTTTAGATAAAAACTCGCTAAAAAATTCTAACTGGCGTATTTGGCGTTTTTCTCCATTCAGAATTTCAGGCATAAGCGCCAAACCAGTAATGAGCTGACGATATAGTTTCCTACATTCATAGATCTAGGTACACACATACATATCAAGCTTTAGTTGTAAATGTCCCACAATTCAACATTAAAATTTTTCAGTTTATTCGTTTTGAAATTTTCTTTAAAAATTTAATTTTTTTGTTTTACTTTCAAAGTTAAATTTTATTAAATGCAAAGATGAGAAATATTTACCCATGCTTAACATATAATTTACATAATTGGTATTTTTGGTCGAGATAAACAAATCGGAAAAGATTCGAATGGCTGGTTTTTTCATGGAAAAAAAACTGGGCTGATCACCCTGGTATATAGCGACCGTTTTTATTTGTTTGATTTTATATTTTTTAAACAAGGAAAGTAATTTTTTTTTTATTTTAAGAATTGTTTTCCTTTTTTTATTTACGCAATTTAAATTAAACAATCACTTTTTTTTATATATATAAATCGTTTTTGATCGTTGTTTTAAATCGTTTGTTGTTAATATTACATAATTTTTCTATTTACATTTTTTTTAGATGGTCATACTATAACCTGCTAAACGAAAATATAAATTTGTTTAATTTTCATTTTTTCCATAATGTGGAAGACAGTGCCATTTCTAGCCATGTTCACAGGCCGTACTTCTGTTGTCGCCAGGGTCCCATTAACCATAGGGCTAGTAGGCTGCAGCCCAGGGGGCCAAAAACCCAAAATGATACTATTTTGACAGCTTTTTTTTGGCGGCGTCGGTCGCAAATGATTTTTTGCATTTTACAATAGCATATTGGTTTTATGTTTTGTTATTTCATAAATACAAGCAAAATTACATTTTAAGTTTGAGTAAAGCACATTATCTCAACATTTTTCGAGGTAAACAAACATTATTTAATATATGTAATTAAAGTTAAGTTATTTACACATGTTTATCAAACGTTTTGAAGAATTTTGTTTTGTGTAAATACATATTTCAGTTTTGAATTAAAGAATATTTAAAAAAAGAAAATTATATTTTTATAAAACTATGTATACAAGGGCGAAACATTTAATTTAGCCCAAGGCGCTAACACTTGTTAATGCGGCCCTGTCTGTTGCACAAAAATTAAGTCCCTTGCCATGCTGAACATGATGTTTATAATTTTTATAAACTGCAGACGGTTCGAAGTTTGTTCATATTTTTCCAATATGTATTTTTTTATGTATAGGTATGTATATTATTTTCGCACTAATTGTGTCTAATTCGACAAATTTCCGCAACAAATTCTTGTTGATAAGTTCGTCCTGATTTGCGAAATTCGCCGTTCGGTCGAATTGTGTTTATTCCATTTTGGGGTCTTAAAGTGTTGCCGTTTTTGAAATTATGTTTTTATTTATTATTGTTTGGAACTAGAAAAAATTAAACTTACAAAATTTTATAAGTGATTCTTATAGGAAATCGCTTGATAAAATTAAATGTGGAAAAATTTTTTTTTTATGTACAAGGCGGGAAACGGCCAATTGAAATTAAAATTTTTCAAACTTTGAAATGCCTGTTTTAAATTAATTTTTTTTACTCAAATTAGCATAGAATGTATTTTACGTGTCACAAGTTTGATAAAGGGATCTCCATAAGTTTAAAAGTTATGCACATTTCTTTACAAGCGGGAGGCACTTCAAGTGATCATTTTGAATTCCAATTTTTCTAACTTTGTCCCAATTTAATTTAATATTTCAAATTCTATATAAACGTTGTAGTGGGATATACATTTGTTTAAAAGATAGGTAAATAACTGTGCATTTTGAATTTATTTAATTTAGCTAACTTTGCCCCAATTTTTTTTTCCAGCATCCTGTTCTATAATGACGCCGTTTAGTGATAAATGTTTTCATCCTTTTCGCTTATTGAATCATCGATAGAATAAAACAACTAGGAAACTTCCTTATATTCAACGCAAAAATTACAAAATAAATTTAAAAGATGCAGGCATATTAAATATTTTAGAATTTTTTAGTTTTTTCATTAGCTTAAGTTACAATTTAGGCACATGTTTCAATTTCAATAATAATTACATATATACTTATGAATACATATTTTTTTCTAATTATTGTACATAAAAATACGAAATGAACAATTTGTAAAGAAAACAAACGCAAATATTTGAAAAATTTTGTTTGCTAGAAAAGAACAAATAAACGAATAACTCAAAATCTTAATAAAATAAACTGTCTTTACCAAACATTTATTGAGCTTCTTTTGTGAAGAGAAACACAATTTGTGCTGGAACTAGAGGAAAGGGATGTGTGTTCAAGATTAACGTGGACACCTACGCATAGCGTCTTATTCCACGGTGCTCTCAACACCGAGTGCAATTAAGACGATCACTAACGCCCCTTGGCACTAGGAGATACAAAATCTTGCATCACCATTAGAGCATGAGTGGCAAATCAATCATAGTTTTCCCTGGTCTACAAATTGCATCTTGCTGAGGTGTTCAAGCTGTCTAAGCTCTGTGTCACATCAGAATGTTTTTCAGTCAAGAACTATTAAACAGTAATACTGTCAGTTCGAGACACACTCCGGTGATTACTGTTGAATGGCAACAGCACCTAGTTAAGTAGAAACAAGTTTCCAAACTCCCTGCGGGGAGGAAAGCGATAGTAAGAGAAATGATAGGAGGTGAAGCTTCTCTATCTTAAAACACTGCTTTTTGGACGTTATTTGTTTTTATAAAAGTGTTGTAGCGCCTCTGATGTCAAGGATACGTATTAAATATTGAAATTGAATAAGTCTCCTTGACATCAGAGGCGCTGCATCACTGCTAAAAAACTAAAAACGTGCAAAAACAGAGTGCGAAGATTGTGAAGTTCTCCTCTGTCTACCTCTTCACCACCTGTCATCTCTCTCTCTCTCTCTCTCTATCCATTTTCTTTAGTTCCGGTACAATGTAGGGGTCATACGCCGAGTGCTGGTCCAAGATAAAAAAAACAAAAGAAAAATAGAGTGTTCTCAGAAATAATACGTTATAGTGAAGTTCGTTATAGAGAAGTTCGACTGTATATATTGTACAATTGAGCAGATTTTCTAAAGAACAGTTTTTAACAGAAAGTAAAGATTTTTGTCACTCTTCGAAACTACATAGAAGTTATGTAGAGAAAAATACAATATTAGTATTGCATTGTACAGGTATATAAAGAAAATAAATATGTACATATAATTTTGTTTTATTTATGTTCCATGTAAATTCGGATGTTGCCCACTTGTATTGTTAACTGCTCTAGTGATTTCTTCTTTTAGCGTTGATGGTGGATCGGATAAAATATCTGTCTTCATTGATAAGTATTTTAATTTATTTGAAACAGCTGTTGAAAATATTAAAAAAAAATATTATATTTGAATATAGTACACAGCTTTATGGCATGGAAATATATAGTACCTGGTCTCAAGTCAATTAACGAACAGTGCTGATCCACCCACAAAAAGGATGTGCGTCTTAATTCATCTAAACTAGCACTAGACACAGTAGAGGTATATGACGTTAAAAGTGGCTCCAGAATAAGACCCAGCTATAGGAGATAAATTCGTTGCAATATATTAGTGGCCAAGCAATTACGAAATAATTAAAAAATACCGAATAATTTTTGTCGTCAGTTTTTTCTAAATTAACTTTTTAAACATTTTCGAGATTACAATATTCTTAAAATATTTCTTTTTTAATAACACTAATTATTTTAAGCCAAAGGTCTTTTTATATATTTTATATTTATTTCAATATTTCGCTACTCCTTTGTAGAAGCTACACAAAGGAAATAAATATAAAATATATAAAAAGACCTTAGGCTATAAATAATTAGTGTTATTAATATAAAAAAAAGGTCAAAAAACAAGAAAAATTATATTTCTTTTTTTATAAAGAGTAGATAACAATACTTTAGGTAATAACAAAAATTAATTCATTTAAATAATTGAAAATTGGGGTCTAACCACCGCATTCGATAACGCGTACACTATCGTATAGTATAATATTTCGATACGTATCGAGTGAGCAAATCGTCTCAGTGATATGTATGGAACAAACAATTCACCCTATTACCATTGTTTAATCGACTCTACAGTTTGTCGAGTTTCTTTAATCTGTAACAAGTTGTTGAGTCGATTTAACAACCGCAATAACACCGAATATTGTGGCGATGGCACGATGGATGGTAGTCTGCACGTTGACTACACAACCAAAAAACAGACCTGGGTTCAACCCCAGTTTCAGACTAAAATTTTAAAATAAAAATAAACATCTCGCATTTTTCTGATGTGCATTAGTGTGTCTTTGTGTGTCAGTTGTTGTCGGAAGGTTTCAGTGGCGAAGGCGTAGTCACTGGTCACTGACAATACTTCTAACGGTATTTCAAGTTCCCTTCTCAACTGTGTGTAAAGAAAACGTACGGAAGTTTTCATATGAAACTTTCTGTTGGCCACTACCCGTAGTTTTTCTTTGGGCTATTTTGACCAAGGAAACATGCAATCAGCTGTTTCATAAATAAACAATAACGATGTAAAATAAATGTTTTCCAACATTGAAAAAAGTTGGACATTTTTATTATAAAAGATTTAAAAACTTGCGATGAACTAATATTAGTTAATTTATTCATTTACTACTACTAAACTATTTCGATTTTCTTTAATTAACATGTATGAGCCACATTTGTTCTTTTATGAATATATATGGGCAGTTTATTTTGAAATAAATCACTTTTTCAAATATATCTTTTTTAAGAAATTTGCAATCAAATGTTAAGCAGCACTGAGATTTTGATTGCAAATTTCTTTAAAAATCAATGGTAACATTAACTTGATATTTTAGAAAAAGTGACTTATGCCAATTTCATTAAAAATAAACAGTTCATATATGCATAAGTGCATGCCAAATACACATATATGTATTTTCATATGTATATGGTCATTTAGATTTAAAGACTGTCTAGTAAAACCCGTTAAACAGAAATAAACTGTTTTTATTTCCAAGGGTTGGGGCAGTTCATATGAAAGAAAAAAAATGTAATATTTTGCGGTAGGTGTTCATATTATTGCGAGTGAACTGTAATATAATAATGAAATAGTAAATACTGTATTTTTGTATGTAAACGATTACAAATGTAAATCGAACTGCTGCAAGTGCAAATTAATTAATTTGATCTTCTTTCAAAGAAGTCCAGATATGCATAATATTTAAAGCTTTTCGCATAATATATCTTCTGTTAACACTTTTGTAGATTTCTCATTCCTTGCTATTAATGTTAAAAAATTTACGTTTTGCCATTTGCAAACTTTTTGTAAAAAATTTTACAATATACGATTCTTCTTTTATGCAAAAAATTTTACGGGTTTATACAAAATTTATAAAATTTGTCTGAAAATTTCGAGCAGATCAGATTTGTGACTATTCGCATTTTTAAGAGTTTACTGTGTAATAAAATTTTGCAGAAAAAGTTTTAAAAAATTGTTTCTACTACTTTAACTAGATAAAGCTGCACTAAGTTTTTTTATATTTGTGATTATACTTACTATCCAAAACTTCCAATTATCCTGCGTTCTACAACGAACATATTGCTCAAACAGTTGTCGCACATGTTCGGTACCCTGGCGAGTTATTGGCGCTCCATTGGCTGGTAAAATAGAATGAAGATGCCTAAAAATATTAAAAATACCATTTTTTAAATATGTAGCATATATTATATTTGAATTTTAGTCGACTTCTTTTTTATTAATTATATTAAGATAATCAAGCTTAAGGTCAGTTTCTTTAAAGAAAATAAAAATATCACTAATTGGCTTTTTCAGTAAATTAAATTAAATTAAATTAAATTAAAGAAAGAAAAAAATTTTAATTTCCTGAAGAAGCCAATGATATTGACGAAATATTGATATAACAAAGAATAAAGATTTACATTTTCTTTAAAAAAAACTGAACTTAAGCTTGATTATCTTAATATAATTATGTAGCATAGACTTATATGACAACCAAATACATACGTCAGTGAATTATTTAACGCATCACGTTCCATGCGCAAAGCATCCATGCGTTCTTTCAATACGGTACGCTCATTTCGCAAATGTTTGATATGTTCAGCACCTTTTTGAAGCATTGCAGCTTTACTCAACTGGAAGGATAAAATGAAATTAAAGCAAAATATTAACCAAAAGAGAAGGAATCAAATCGACCTTGGCATTGTTTTGCTGCAATTGTGGTATTAAATCGTGTAATTGATCAAAACCATTCTTAATGTTGTAACGCCTCTTTTGTTCTGCATGTATATGCCCGGCACGACGTTGGTTATCACGTGGATACTTCAAACTATGTGTTGGCGAAAGTGGCGAATCTTGATCATGAAATGATTCCGGTGATAGGCAAAGATGTGCTGAACAAGCTGCTTGTGAACTTGCAGTTAAGGGATAGCTCAACATCTGTAACAGACACGACCATAAAAAATAGATTAATAAGTACAAGAAAAATTTTAAGGGACTTACTTTGCTAGCTGGTGGATTACTCAACATAGAAGGGGCTACCGGTGCCGGCAAGGATGTTGATTTCTTTGGTGATTTATGAGGTTGTTGCTGCTGTGTATGGAGTTGTTGGGTTTGCAAGTGTTTTTGTTGTTGCAGCTGCTGTTGTTGCTGTTGACTTTGATCAAACTGTGCTTGATGTTGTTGTTGTTGTATGTTGATGGGCGATGCTGCATTTAGCAATGTTGGAGATGAAGGCGATGACAATGACTGTTGCTGCTGATAAGGCGATTGTTGATGTTGTGCCGTTGTTCCCAACATATTTCCAGTTCGTGCCGTTATAGTCGATGCTTTGTCTTGTGCGTTAAATTGCTGCGACTGTATATGCAGCGTTGATATGGCTGCATTTGTTGAAGTTGCGATGTTACTTGTTGATACGCTTTGTTGCTTATCTGAAGTTGATACGTGGAAGACAAATATTATAAATCAGATCATTGTAATTTTTAAGTTAAATTTTGCTAGAGCGATTATAAAGTAAACAAGGTGAAGGCAGTGCTGAATTTCTTTCGATTAAATAAGAATTTGGCAAATCTTAAAAAAAAATTTATTTGCTTATTTATTTTAAGAAACCGCCATCACACGATAATTCCTGATATTCGAAATCGAACTTAAGGTTTCGAAATTTCGATCGATATTGAATTGAATAATTTAATTTGGCCACACAATTCTACTAGACTTTCGATTTACAAATCACTCATTTACTCAAACGATGTAATAACTCATAAAATTTGTTTTTATATAAAAAAATCTTTAAAATTTGCAATTTACATACAAATCAATGGATGAATATGACCATAATTATGAAAGTGGACTAAGTCAAAATAAGAAGAAAAAATGGTCAAGTGAAAAATTTTTTTAAATCAAGTTTATTACTTATTAAAAATTTGTCGATGACAATATCGGCATTCTACCAAATGATCGTAATTTTTGGTTGATAGAAATGAAAATAAAAAAAGAATTACATTATTATTATATGTTGAATGAACGAAAAGTGCAGGAAAATAAATACTATTTCGTACAACGAATATCGCAGTAGGTCTTTATTTCAACGAAACCATTAGAAGAGTCAAAAACAATAAGAGTAAAAACTACCGCTGGTGAATATGTGTCTTGGCTCCAAATCAAATGGTTTAAATGATTCTGAATTCCACATTGAAGTATTTCCACTATATACGACCACTTGATCAATACCGAAAGAAAAATATAAATATATTCTGGGTATTCACAAAGTCTCGTATTTAGTCGTATTGTCGTAATATTGTAATATTTTACATAAGTTTAAAAACATTGTTGTTGATCCTCACACAAAAATTTCGTAAAATAATAACACTTTTTAAAGTATGTATACTGATGTGTTGTAAGTAGTAGTAGAAACCGGCGCCGAAATGTTAAATCGCCTTAGTCAAGCATCTGATAAAAATTGTAAAACTTCGAAATTCGACAATAAAATTATCTTTACGACATGCGAACAGTGTTTTTAGATTTGCTCAGTAGTTATAGAATTATCATAAAAGTTTAAACCAAAAAAAAATTAAGTTTTACAAAATAAAAATAAAAATAAAATCAATTTTTTTTTGTCCGCGATATGTCAAAAACAACTAACGCGAATATTTCAAAGAAAATGTGTTTTTCTTATGAACGAAAAGTGTATGTAAGATTTTTAATTTTTTAAAAGCATTTGATTTTAAATACAAAGTTTGTTCTTTTAGATAAAAATCAAATTTCGGCAACTTTAGAAAGACTTACTTGTTGTTAAAAGTTGAGCTAATGTACTATTGAGCATTGGGTCACTGATTGCAGCCTGTAATTGAGGATTTATATTTAGACTAACGACTCCTGAAATACTATTGCCAGCAGCACCAGTACCACTGTTCAGAAGCATTGCTTTCGTAGATGATGATGATGAGGAGGAGGGCGATGAGTGTATCATATGCTGATGTATGGAATTGCTGCGGGAACGTGTTTTACTACTTTTACCCACATGATATTTTATTGGCACAGCGAAATTGTTATCGTTTTGCGTTAAGCGCGTATCGATTTTTTGAAGCGAAACATTCAATGGCAAACTATTCGAACGTATTATTTCTTTTGGTACCAAATTACTTGTTGATATTGATGGTTGCGAAATTTTATGTTGCGCTTGCTGCTGAAGCTGATGCTGCTGTTGCTGTTGCGGGTTTAACATAGTTTGTATATGCTGTGCCTGATGGAGGGATTGCTGAGTGGTTTGCTCTTGAATGGGTTGTGGAGGTAAATTAAGTTGCTGCCCTATGATACGTTGCTGACTAGTATGTAGTATATTTGGTGGTGATAATTGTGGGGGTCGTGATTGCAAAGCATTTGTTAGGCCAGGCATTTGTATGCCCAACGAAAGCGGTAATGATTGTGTATGCATTGCACCAACTCCTGCTCCAGGAGGTGCTGACCGATCGTGTTGTTGTTGTTGTATGTACAGCTGATTGTTTGATGAATTACCTCTTATATTTATATACGTACCAGTAGAGGCAGATTTTTTAAAGTTACCAGCAGGACCATATGGTTTATAGCTCGAATAGCCGCCCTCCGTTGATCCCTGAGACAAATTAAACATTGTTAGAACATCTGGAGAGGGCATTTCAATTTTTATATTTTGTAAAGGATTATTGGTCTGCTGATTGCTTGCATTTAATTGTGGTGCGGCTTGCGAATGTGTTAAAATACCATAACCAGCAGCTGTATTATTGCTGTTGATATTTTGACCCTGAACTTGATTGGCTAATTGACCACTCACCATATTTGCAATATTTTCCACTGAGTTCCCGTATGTCGCCGTATTATTTAACAAATTTGTATTATACTGTTGAGGTGATTGTGTAAAGGTATGATTAATAGTTCGCTGTTGTTGTTGTTGTTGTGGCTGTTGTGAGGATTGATAAACAGTGGTCTGGTGTTGCAAATTATTGCTTGATAGAGTGGGCTGTAGTAAATGTTGCGAATGCTGGTGCATTTGTTGATTCTTTTGCTGTTCAGCTAACATTTGCTGGTAGATAGTGGTCTGATGCAATGTCGGCTGGGCCTTGTCGTAATTGTGCGGTTCTCGCCTAAACAATAAAGTAATTTTCGATTTTTGGTTTGCCCAAGATTTCTAAACATGTTACAATAAAAATTCTATAAATTACCTAAAAGGTCTCTGAGAGTTCTTTGAAATACGTCCTTTCTTCACAGGAAAATCATTACTACTTTGTCGTCCCATATTGCTGCCCGATGAGCTATTGCTGATGCTGTTGCTACTGCTATCAGCGGCAACAGTACCTCCGCCGCCTACGATGACAAAACTTTTTACTTCCTGCCGATTAACTTGCTGCATAAGATTATTGTTGGTCGGATTTTCAGGATCGTTCATTATGGCATCATCGCTTGTCAAGGACTGTACCTGATTGGTTGGTACATTTGTTCGCGTTACAGATGGAAGCATTTGTCCACTACCACTTCGGGTAGCAAACTGTTGTTCGATATCAGAAAACTCTAGAGTATTAAGAGGTGTGTGCAGTTCCAACATGTTTGTATCATCATTGGTATTTGGCATTGGAGGACCAACCGATGTTGATGAGACATCCATCATATTACTGGAGTCCAGTTGTTCGCTTCCTTAAAAGTAAAAGTAAAAAAATTGTTGCGCATTTAAAAATAAATAAATATATATATACATGTATATATTTATATGTATCCCTTACCCATAATAGAAGGAAATCCATAATCAACATTTTTAATCATTTCATCGGCACCTTCTTCTGGCACAGGGGCTAAGCGAGAATTCTGTAACAATTCTGATAGAAGAGGGACAGCGACAAATTGTTCGAATTTTTCCCTTTCTTTCCAAGATATATTTTACTTACCTGCAAATGTAAAATCAATATCATCTAAATTGGGTTGTAAAGGTCCTAAACTGGGTTGTATAAAATCAGCGATACCAGCTCCCCGTGCTACAAATAAAATTTGCGTATTTCGTTTTAAATTATAAAATTAATTATAAAATTTTTACTATATTACCAATTTCCCTCGAATCAGGAAACGGAAAAGGGCCATTAATAGCTGAAAACAATGTATCACTAGTCCAATCGTCTGCAATCATTAAATTGTCATTCAATGGTGACCATTCCAAGAAATCGAATTCACTTTTCTGTAATAGCAAAAAAAATTTTTTTTTAATTTTTTTAATTAATGTACCGAATATTATTTAAAATGTTAACATTTTTATCGTGTCGCTTGTACATTCGTCGTGATCGTGATTAAATGTGAATCAATTACCCTGAGAGGTTAAATAATTTTTTTTTAATAATGTTCATTCAGCATTTACATAAATTCTTACTATTCTTCCCGATTGACCTGGAATTTTTTTATAGTCGTTTCTTACCAATTGGCATCAATTTGACAGGTGCGAGTAAGAAAAGTCAGTAACAAATTTTCCTTCATACAATTAAGGTCCTCCCTAATGTACATATACATATAAAAATCTTGTGTCACGATGTATGTATGTTCGTGCTAATTGCTGAAACTGCTGGATTGATTTTAATGAAATTTCGCACTGATATGTAACTTTGTACAACTTAAGATATATTATTTCGAAACTTGCTCCACGAGGGGAGTAGTTATCGTGTTGGCTCTGGAAACAGAACGACCCGGATTCGAATTCCAGCTACTGTACTACAGCACCCTCCTTCGTCGGTATTTCAGCAATAAAACGTCGGCAAAGTAGAATAATAAATAAAATAGCTCATAATAATAATAATAATAATGCGTTGAAATTAACATCAGACGCCGCAACTTTGCTTTATAATTAACACGCAACTGCAGAGTTGAGCTCTATCTCCCTACCACTTTCACCAGCTGCCTATTCTCTACACATCCCTCCAATGCAATGCCTTGCATATGTAGGGGATTTCCCCTGAGCACTGCTCAAAACAAAAAAGTAAGAATAGAATTGTGAAAGTTTTTTTTTAACATGCGACGACACCCACATCAATAAATCCAAAAATAAAAACGATTGATTTATATCGATTAACTAACCGATTGGATAGCTGACCCGACCACGCGTTGCTGTGGTTATTATAATAGTTTTAAAAAATATTACGATAAAATTTGATTTTTAAAGAAATAATAAATGGATGAAAAAAAAAATTAAATAGGTTTTTGATTTCACATTTTACAAAGCGGACACATGCACGTTTCACTGTGTAAAATAAAAAAAAATTACACAAAACGATTTAAACGATACACATTTTATGATTTTACTCGCGGATTTGCTCTTGTTATTATATCCATCGGTTAGATGGTTTCAGAGAGGCATATATTACCCCCACCTCGCGTCCCGCTCCTATTTCTTTAATGTCCCAGCAAAAAAAAAGTGAACACGTTCACAATGAATTCGTAGTTATGACTTGTTAAGCATTTCTTTATCTGAATTCATTTTAATGCCATCTTAAATGTTAACAAGAACTCATTAATCCATGCTAAAACGTAACTAAATCATGAACCATTCATTGGTTCGAAGAATTCCTTTAAATGACGAGCACACATGCTCGCCAATGACACTCCTGTCTCAAAATCATGCGTTCTTCAGCTAAGTTGAACCAATTCATTTTCAATAGAACCCATGCATTAACTATTTCTTTTGTACGTCTTTTTGTGCTGGGGTGTAGCATATGTGTCTTTTTAGATTCCTACATATGTATGAATGTTTCAAATTTCTTCATCAAAGTCGGTTGAATAGTTTTGGTGACACCACTATAACCCCCTACGTCTCTCGTGCTCTTATGAAAAATAAAAATATATAGTCTATGTATCCTCCTAGGCACATACTTGTCTGTGTTTTAAATTTTAGTAAAATCAGTTAGTTAGTTTCAAAGACGCGGAAATTGCCCCAGATTTGGTATGTCTTTTACTTTACTTTAAATTTGTCATTAATGGGTTCAAAATTCAAAGAAATTTGTTCAACTAATTTGCGTACATAATTCTAAATGTGTTAAATATGCAACTCAAACTAGGAATCAACTTACCGTATCATATATCAAGCATCCTGATACTTTTGACTTATAATTTCTTCTCCATTTTCTATACTCGGCTTTTATTACTGCCAACTGACGTTTCCAATACTTTCCTTCAAGTACAACACTCTGCAAATAAAAACCGAAGAAAATTGTATAATTAATAAACAATACCCATAGAAAAATAAAATAGACTTATTAAAAGGGTAACCAAAAAATGCTACATTTCCATTGGCCTTAAGAATATAATGTGCGCAACATGTTCGTAAATGTTTTAGCGGACCTAAACATAACAAAGTCTCCTAGGTCGGATGGAATTCCGGCACTGGTCTTGAAGCCGTGTTCTTCGCCGTTCTTCGAATTTTTTTATTCATGTTTGCTTATTTTTCGAAATTTTTAATTTTAAGTATAAAAATTACATTTCTTGCATTCGTATTTGGACTTTTTTCCGGAAAATCTAAGTGCCGTAAGTGACCAGCATGGTGAACGATTTCATCAACAACTTAAGACCATGGAGCAGCGTTATCAGGGACTATGGAATGAAAATATGATGGGAGATTCATTTGGTTCTTTATTAGAGAATCGAATTATCAAAATCACAAGAGAGACTCAACAAAAGTCGAAATTATCTTTAGATTATGCTTTGTCCATCTTTTTGATTAAAATATAACTAGTTGTTAACTTTGTTTATTAAAAAATGTCTATTAAATGCTAAAAAAAAATGAACTGTTCTTTAAATTTATGATAGTGGTATTTAGTAAAAATATCGCTTTTCTGTCAAAAGTACGTCCTTTCACTTAATCGGCTATAAAACACGCAATTATCCATGGATTTTCATAAAATGAAGTTTATTTTATTTCTATTACATTCACCTTTACAATCACCCTTTCAGTAATAAAACTGGTAACTGTTTTGTGCTTTCTATTTTTTATAAATTTTTTGAATTCAACAATTTGGAAATTTTTCCAAAAAAATTTTTTTGTTTGCTTTTTTCATCAATAACTCGAAAACTAATGGCTAAATACAAAAATACAAACTTCTAGCTGGCGTAATTTACAATTTTTTTGACGTATTGGATAACAAGATGGAATAAGTTTTGCCAAAGTTACGACAAGAGGTAGGAAGCAGCCTCTTGAAGAAATCCCAATTTTAGAAAAAAAAATTTTTTTTTACAAAAACCTTACCATAGAATTTGAAATAATGATGATTTTTGTAGTTAGGTGACAACAGCGGATTAAAACAAAATAGTGGTTATCAAAGAAAAAAATATTTTTTCTAATTTGTTGCATAGTGTTATCAATTTAAATCAAAATACATAATGAAGTAAATCATTCTGTTGACAGTATCTCTTTGAATAATAAGTTTTCAAAATAATCGTTTACATTTTTGTTCAATCTACGGTTTGATGTTGTTATTTCCGTTTAAATTTAATAACAATTCATACCTTCGCACCCAACAATTAATACCAAAATCACCATCACGTGAGCTCCGAAAATAACATACAAATAAAAAGCAAAAGCTAATAAATGGATGAAAATTATTATTAGAACACGACCGCGCTTATCAGTAGACCAAAACATTATACTACTCTAAAGGCAAAGAAGAAAAATAACCAAATAACTTTGAAGGTAGAATTTCAGCACATTTATGTCGCCTCACATATGTATTCCATTGTACACGTGCATAAATTTCGGACGAATTTTGTTTAACAAACGTGCACAGTGGGAAAAATGATAACATGAAGAATCATAATATGTAAAAAATATAAATAACATTGTTTTATAGAAATCATCTTTTTGCACAGCAATTATGTATATGAATAAATCTTAATTGTTTTTCGAATTAAAAATATCGGAAACTTTAATTTAATTTAATTCATTTTCAGTTCTTTAAAATGTTAATATTTCACTTCCCATATTTTGTAAACTGCGATAGTTTTTCATTTATTTTCGTTAACAAAAAATAATCTATAAAGAAAATTTAAAATTACTTGTATTGACGATCCTTTAAAATTGTTAACGAACACTTCCCGCTCAAATTGCTACTTCCACCAATCATGTTGAACTAGGTTAGGTTAAGTTCAGAGAATGGCAACTTCGTAGAGTTGAAGCACACAGAACGGCTCGTTATGATACCACGCGATACGAAGTCGCAGAACTGGCCATGTCCGGTGAGGACAACCAATTGAGAAGGCTTTTCTGAAAGCACAGCCCTTCAAATCAAGTCGGAAACTAGCCCCACTTCCTAATAAAGCTGGCAATGGTCCCGACATCAAGGAACGATAGGTCCGTTAAACTATCGAAAAAGGGTGACCCTAACGTGAGAGGGTTTACGTCGAGCCAACGACGGACAGTGGCACATAAAGAGGACGACACAATGAGTTGATTGGTGTTGAACTACTTTTGATTGAAAAAAAGAAGGGCTTGAAGAAAATGATAACAACTTGCAATGATGAGAATAAATGTGTATTTAATATATATTATATACCATGCCATAAAACAAAATTTTAAAAATGCACAAAACGCTTAAGAGCGATTTTTCAAAAACGGTACCTTTTTTAGAATTTAGAATTAGAATTTAATTTTCGACAGATTCAGGAACTTATACAAGATCCTATAGGAGAAAAAATTTATTTTTAACGCTGTTTTTGTGTGCCGTTAACCTTCATAAACTTTATAAGACTAAAACGTCAGAAACAAAAAAAATTTTTTTTTTCTTAAATTTCTGAAATAAATTTTTTTTTTAAACACCACAAACTCTACGAAGCGCTTGTAGCTTGTCTGTAGAAAGACGAAGGGTCTAGGCGGGAATCGAACCCGCACTTCCATAGTGATAACACTAATGTTCATGCACGGAGGCTACGGAGGCATGTAGATACGGCGAATGCAAAGCATCTTTGTTTATTTTTTTAAATTAAAAAAAGAGTAGTACGGACACCTGAAAACTATTAAGTGAGGAAATAACATCACCAATGACAGTCATTATAGAATTGCTATAACACAATATCAAACAAATTAAAAAAAATAATGCAATGACATCTGTAGCTATCGTGCATTGTATAGATGATCGTGTATTCTGACAGGTTAGTCAAGCTTTTAATCTTCTGAAAACTGGAATCCCCCCACTCTGCTAACAAAAGAATGGTAAACATCAAAATACTTACTTGTGGATTGCTATGAATATCAACATCCAAAGGTGAGGCAAATTGACAGACTGGTGTCCTACGCTTGAGTATAACTGTAAATATATAATATACATAAATCCAATCAAAAATTAATAAAATAAGTTGGATTTAAAAAGTTATTAATATTACTTTTATTACATATAATTTTTATTACATTAATTATAATAATTTTTTCAAATACCGACGAAGGAGGACACTGCAATATATTTACAGTAGACCGTACCACCGTACAGGCAAAAAAAGTGCTCCGTACACCCCCTAATATAACGTATTTTTGGACAATAATTTCATCGCATTTTTAAACTTTGGCATTCGCAGTCGGATCTTAAAGAATGATATACCAATGCTTTTGTCTTGAAAAGCCCAATATTATGCATCAGTGGCCAGAAATGTCGCAAAAAACCAATACACTTTGCAAAGAGAGTAATTCGATAATTTCTGCAGAACAGTGGACGTTTGTTGTCTGATCTACAACTAATTATGTCGTAACGAAATCGAGTCTATTTGTATATATCTATTGTATATATGTATATATATATCTATCCCGTTCGTTTCCAGACAAATACAAATGCTATTTAATTTACATACACTTTAAAGCAAAAACTAAAAATTGTTATTTCATGATTTTTTGGCGGAAAATACAACACATTTGCAAAGTCTTGCAAGAGACTATAAGATTATGTTGTATTTAAAGGGTAGTATTATACATGGCTAGCATATGTAAGCGGAAATTAATCGGCGTGGCAGTACTGCTTTAGTGGATTTTTAATAATAGAGAGAACAAAACCGGGAACTTTGAACTTTGAGTGAAACAAGGCAATGTGTTAATAAAATGAAACAAATGAACATATTGGTCGAATGGATTTTACAAGTTTTGTTTCATAAACAAAACATTCAATGTTCCCACTGAATGAGATGTCTCACGCAACCTTCAAATATGAATGTATGTACACTCCTCGCCACATAAATAGGACTTCCCTTTTGCTATTAATTTATGCCTTAATAACTTATACACTAAAAAAGATAGAACCTTATTTTTTTAATTATTGAAAGCACATTTCATACTCTGTAAAATGTATCAATCATAATTTTTTTCTTGCCTCGTACCGAGCCAGAAAATTTTTTTTTTCTTTTTTTTTATTCTCTTGAACCAGCACTCAGGAGATGACCCCTACACATGCGATGCATTGTGCTGCAACTATAGGAAAGGGATAGTAGGAGAAATGATAAGAGGTAAAGTTTCACTATCTTACAACACTGCCAAAAATTGTTTTTGTTATTGAATATGAAGAAAAAGTTCTTAAGATTTTGCGCCGCTAGAAAAAAAAACTTTTTCACAATGTTGAACAAATTTAAATATTTTTATTTACATTTTATTAAATTCTAAATATTCTAAAGCTATACTAATAATGTGTTGAGCCACCTTTCTTAATGATTACTTCGTAAATACGATTTGCAATGTAGTCATATACGGATTCCAAATAATCGAGGAAAATTGAAGACCAAGCAGCTTTGATCGCTTCAATAAGTTCCTCCTTGGTATCGTACTGCTTACCGGAAGCGTAAACCTTTCGAGCGAGCCAACCCCAAACATTTAATATTCAGGTCTCGGGAGTATGTCAAGCGTTCTTACATTCTGGTCACAAATCCATGACTTCACTGCTCTGGCGGTGTGAATGGGAGCATTGTCATGTTAAAACGTTCACTGCAGGTTTCCAAAAAGCACGCTGAAGAATGGAAAAGCCCGCTGGAGCACACCCTTGTAACAATTCGCATTCATTTTAGTGGTCAAAAATTGCAACTCACAGCTGCCTTAAGAGATACTGCCCCAGACCATAACACACCCCTTCCCGACTATGTAGGCGATTCAAATTATTTTCTTCTTTTCGCAAGTCGTGAAAATATTAATTAAATCCATCTGGACCCTACAGGTTAAATTTTTTTTCGTCAGAAAAGACGACACGTTACCACTCATTACTCCATGTCATATGACTGCGACAGTATGATAAGCGTATTTCCTTGCGGACCCCTGTTTGTGGTGGTTTTTTCTTTAATTTTAGTCGCTTCAAATGTCTAGCTTTGGAAATAATACGCTGTACAGTTCTCACACTGGCGGAAACACCCGATTTAGCTCTTATTTGGGATACAGTATCGTGGGGAGTAGAGGCTAATCTAAGAATTGCTCGCTTATCAGTAGGTGAAAGCACGCTTTTGGTACGGCCTTTCATATTTTTTCCGTAGTTTTCCTTATTTTTTTATAAAGTTTTACACGACATGGCGACTTCTACCAATTTCTTTGGCGATTTGATTAACAGATTTCCCGGAATCATTAAAAATTTGTATTTTTATTTTTTCCACTTCGGTCAGACACTTTCCTCTATCCATTTTTAATTTTTTTTTACTTTAAAAATCTTAAATTGTATAAAGAACAAAAAATTTTGTAACCACAACAAGTGAACTCTTAAATACCTCGTATCAACTGAGACTGTTCTATTCATGTGGCGCGAAAAATTGCAACAATTTCGATCATCTATAAAATAAAACCTAAAAAAGCAACGGTACTTTAAAAAAAACTTGAAAAAAGGCTCTCAGAGAGAACAAGTGTAATTTACCGAATGAGAGAACAAAAGAAACTTAGAAAAAATTACACGCTTTTATTCTTAAGGAAAACTATTAGGGGTGTCCTATTCAAGTAGCGAGGGCTGTTTAAAAGAAAAGTTGAATTTTGTTTTCTTCGATTACAATGGCGCGGTGCATCATGAGTTCTTGCCAACAGGTCGTACGTATAATACAAGGAAGTTATGCAACGTTTGCGTGAAGCAATACCGCTCAAAATTTCTGAATTGTGGAAAAAAATCATGGATTCTGCATCACAATAATGCACCAGCTAACACATCAATGCTTGTTCGTCATTTTTTGGCCAAAAATAACACTCTCATCATGCCTCAACCACGTTATTTACCAGATTTGGCTCCCTGTGACTTTTTCCTATTTTCAAAACTCAAAAGACTAATGAAAGGAAATCGTTTTGCCACAATTGATAAGATAAAGTCAAAACCGAAGAACGAGCTGATGGCCTTACCGAAAAGCGCATTTCAGAAGTGCTTCGAGGATTGGAAGAAGCGAAGAATGGATATTGATGAATAAATAAATACTTAAAAAAAAAATTCAAAAGTTCACCTTTTCTTTTGAACAGACCTCGTATGTATATAATAAGATTTATTTTGGCGGATAGGCCCACAATAAAACCATTCACGTTATTTATGCTACGCTGAATAATAAAATAATAAATTTATTGAAAATGATATTTACCTTAACTAACTGTTGCTATGTTGTCAATAATTTAATATAGTTTTGAAACGACTTCGTCTCACAATACACAATATATTGTGCCAACGGCGGTAAATATTTAACATTTTTCTTATAACAATTATTTTGCCAGAGATAAAAATTGTGCACAAATACACAAAAAGTTTTTGTGTCAAACAAAAATAAAAAATATTAGAAAAACGAAAAAAAAGCAAACTAGCACTGTTAAAATTTAGTGTAGAGCGTAGAGACAATAAACGAAACAAAGAGAAAACACTTCAAGACATCAAAATTTCAAATTAGTTCTCTTTTGCAGATATTTTCACATTGATTTTGCTTCTGCCTTTGCTACATCACTTTTTACACTTTTTATTTCTAGTTATATTATATTGTTTTTTATTTGATTTCGAATATTCTTAATTTATAGAAATTTAAAGAACGTATGGCTGGAAATTAATTTCACGGCTTCTATGACGACTGGGCCGATCGACTCGTTTACAGAGCAACGTTTTTGTCACTGTTCAATGACCTACTGTCAACACACATCCGAAAAAACTAATTATATTTATGTATAATTTCATGTCTGTATGTTTGTTGTACAATTTACAAACAATTCAAACGATCACTCTGACGTATGAGTTTTATATGAATCGAGTATACGCCTCAAGTGCTATCAACAGACTTACGGAGATAAGTTGACTATTTTATATTACCTTTATAAGTGTAGCAGGGATGCCAAACGGGAAACCTGGAATCCCGAAATCCCGGTTATTTTTCGGGATTAATAGATGTCGTATAGTGAACGTCTCTGTTAAGGCAAATTGCAAAAACTGCCGCACTAGTCTTCACCAAATTTCTTTATTGAACAGAATAACACAAAAAAATATAACCCAAAGATGCTTTGCTTTTTTTGTCCAGTTATAATTCGGTTTCCATTATTTCTTCAGAACAATATATATGTATATATCATGAAATTCATTTAACGCACTGTTACAGCGTGCGAATAATTTTAACTGATAGTGGTGAGAAAATATTTTTGAGTTTTCTTTGTTTGCAATCTTGGACCAGCAATCAGGAGATGACCCCTACACAAGAGGCGCATTGTGCTGGAACTAAAGGAAAGGGATAGCAAGAGAAATGACAGGAGGTGAAGCTTCACAATCCTACAAACTCTGCTTTTGAACGTTCTTTTGTTTTATAGCAGTGTTGTTGTGCCTCTGATGTCAAGGAGACGTATTAAATTTTGAAGCTGCGTTTGAGTAGCCATTTTTAGTAATTATTTTACTTCGCCGTTGCTACACAATACCGAAGAAAAAAGTCGCTCTAATGTGGCTGTGGATTGTTTTCAACTGAATCCGGTACTGTTCAGTGACCATTGACTATGCCTTCGCCTCTGCAACCTTCCGACAACAACTGACACAAAGATACTAGACACTAGACTAATGCTCATCGGAAAGAATTCGAGATGTTTTTATGACTTGGTCTGAGACTGAGGTCGAGGTTGAACCCAGGACTTTTTTTTGATTTTGTAGTCAACGTATAAAATACTTCAGCCATCGCCAAACAAATTTGCTACGAAAATCACCTATTGAAAATTAGATATCAATTTATGTATATCTAAAATTTCAACGAATTTACATCAGATAGAGTTCTCACAGCTATTATAATCTGTTGTAGATTGTATAAATAGTTATGTTATCTGAAACAATGAGCACGTAACATGACGCAGTTGTTACTTTTGTCACGCACAATTACACAGTACTTTCATAATACATACTCGTTTGTTTCGAGCATGATAAATATCTAATAAAATTTAATACAAAATGATTAAACTTTTATCATTTTAGTTATTATTGAATCCAAATTACGCTAATGTACCTAGCGTTTTTAGTCAGAAAGAATTAGAGATCAGACAATGCTGTCCAAGGGAACAAAGGGAAAGTCAAAGTCAATTAATACCAATCTACACAGGCTAAACTTATTTTTTTGTTTTAATGGTATTTCTCTTATTGGAAACGAAAATAGAAATAACTCAAGAAACTTCAAAACTTAATTAAAACTTTTGCGGTACTACATCAGATTTGCAAGATGATTGTAAGGAAATGAAATTTTCATTAAAAAATTTTACTACTACTATTACCCAAACAACCGTTATTTTTACAAATTCCCTTTGAAAAATGTTGTTGCAAATCGAGTAATTATATTTTACATAATCTCGCTGCTCTCTAAAATTTAATTTTATAACCAAACGTTCCAAACTACAATTAATTGAGATTGAAATCATCGTTATTTCAGCCAAACTGATTCTTTAGTATCTGATTTAATTTTTTTATTTTGTAATGATTTCAGATTTGAAAATTACGAAAAAACAGTTACTTACGTCGTACGTTATTTGAACACTACTAGTGTCTTCATTGCTGTCAGTCTATCAAAAGCGAGTATTTTTGATGCATTTGCTTCTTACGCCATTCTTGCGTCATCAAATCTTACGCCTTTTTATACTGTACGTATTTCATGACTTGCAATTTAAAACCGCACATTAGGTTTTAACACATCTTACTTAGATTTTATGGACGAAGAAAATTCTTCAGATAGTTTTTTACTAAATAAAAGACACATTTAGGTGCCTTATGGTTACAGCCACATATTTATAGCTAACTAGCTAAAATCTGCAAACGTGAAGCTAAAGACACAGAACGGTTCAATAATACTTAACATACACTTCTAAACAAAAAAAAACTAATTTGCCACACTGGTAATTTTTTTTAATATACGTCGGCAGCGAACTCGTTAAAATTTTTAAATTTAAATAAATAGTTCGATAACAAACAGGCAGTCAAATCAAAGACAAAAATTTTAAATCACACTGACAGACACTAGCAGAACGGATAAAAGAAAAATCTATTTTTAAAATAATATTCGCATGATGTATTGTTTTCGAGTAATCATCATTGTTTTCTAATGTCAGACAAGTTAATGGCTCTGGTGAACATTTCATGTTTTAAGACCTAAAACATTTACGTTTTCCCACAGTGATATGTACTGGGTGGCGCAAAATTAATCACCCTATCGGAAGATGTAATAGCTTTTGCAAATGACGTTTAACGTGAATCATATTTGACATTTGTGAAATAGACAACTGCAGAAAGCAAACATAACAGACTGGAACCACAACAGATCTTTCAGGGCGTCGCCGCCACCGGACTGGTCGTTCTATCGAGAATATCGCGGCTGTGGCTACTGATGTTGCTGAGAACAAAGAAACATCAACAAGACTACGTGCCACGCAATTGAACGTCAGCAGCGGGAACATACAGGAGAATTTTAGTGAACGACTTACACATGTTCCCATATAAAGTGCCAACAGTGCATCCATCAGTTACTGCCTGCTGGCCGTCAGTCGCGTGTGAATTACTGTATAGATATCCTCAATCTCAACAAAGAAGAGGACGATTTTGAGTCGAAAATCATCATGAGCGACGAGTCGCATTTTCATCGAAGCCGTTACGTCAATAAACTAAATCTTCGTTTCTGGCGTGTGATGCCGTTACACCCACTCAAGATTACTGTGTCGTGCGGTGTTCACGCGGGAGGAGTGATTGGACCGTATTTCTTTGAGCACGCCACCGGCAATACAGTTACTGTTACTGGCGCACGCTACAGAGCCATGATAAGCGACTTCTTAATGCCGGAATTGAATGAGCGGCCTTGGCCAGCAAGATCGCACGATTTAACCATCCCAAACTTTTTTTTTTGGGGCTACTGGAAGTAGCGAGTTTATGCCAACAAGCCCCAGACAATCGCAGCCCTTAAGGAGAATATTCGACAGGAATGCAAACAGGTATCACCAGAAATATTGCAGAAAGTTATAGAAAATGCGATAAAACGGGCGCAAATGTGTATCAACACTATCAAAAACAAAATGATTCATTTTGCACTCCCTTGTACCTTCAATATTTCATTAAATTAACTCGTTTCATCTTGTGTAAGTTGTTGCAGTATTTGACAGGTGATAGTTTACTGTTATTTAAACAAATAGTCCGTATTTGTTTTTCAAAAACAATAATTGTTGTGTATTTTTAAATTTTTATAAATAAGATAATTAGTTGTTTAACATGTTTATTATATTATAAAAAATTAAGAACACACACTAGATACCGAAAAATTTGATAATACCAAAAGTATCTGTGTCAGGATTGGGATTGTCAAATATAAATAACGATTGGCATCCTTAAGTAGTACTGTGTATCAGAAGCCTGCAATGCACAAGTAAGTAATTTTTTTTATTGTTTTCTTTGCAAACATGGTGAAAGCAATTGCATTGTTAAACAGACCGAAGCGAAATATCGTATATTCGTTTTCTGTGTTAATACACAATGTTTATTAATTATTAATTTTCTATAAAGTAACTCCATTTTTTCGATCACAGCCGTAAAATTTAACTGAGTGATTCTCCATAAATATGAGGCAAAAGTTGTAAAAAAAAAAATTGCTCGAAACACTTTCTATATCACAATTATTTTGACGGTAGTCTGGTTTTCTATTTTATATCTATTGAACTCACTCCAGAGCGATTATTGCAAATCGTTGAAAGTTTTATCGAATTATAATAATGCAGCTTTCAGAAATATCCAAATCAAACCGGCGTCAGTTTGTGCAGTTGGAGCTGTTGTAAAGTATAAATCCTAGTTATACCATCTAATAAAATTAATTAATAATAAAATAATCACATAAACTATGTTTGGGCTTATTAGCAGAAGATTTAACAATAAAAAAATCGAAAATTCATTTTATTGATATCAAAAACATATTTCTTTGTTCTCAGTCTTTTTTACTCTTATATGCGACTCGAAATCTACACAAAAGCTCCGGAATTTTTTGCGATATTTAGTGAGCTGACTCGATTACACTCCTTGCAGCTCCCTGGTATACCTACGTATATATAAATATCAACCTACATATCGTAGGTCACATGTAGAAAGGCCCTAACTAGCATAATTGTAACTTTACAAGAGGAAGAAAAAACATAATACAAATGTAATTGCTTATTTTGGAGACTATTATATTAAATTTTCGTGATAAGGTGTATTTGTGAGCAATTATTTATTTATTATTATGTAACTATTTTTTTATTTATTCATATATGGTTTAGCAGGCTTATATCTACATTTTATTTGGTGCTAATATCAAAATCGTCAGTAGACCTTTAACCAAATTCTTGAATAAAGCGAAGAAATTCCATATGTTTATACAAGAACTAAGAATTATGAATTTATGTACGTACAAAAAAATTCAACTGAATATATATTCTTCAAAAATTTTCCTTATACAACAAATATTTTATTATTCGAAAATATGAGTGAACAAGTACTCTGGAAAAGATCATATGCTTGCATTTTTTTACATTAAGTTCCTTTAAATTATAGTCGCACCACGAGCAGAAGTTATCCGAATTATTCTGAAGATTCTGTTTCAAACTAAGAAATATTTTAACATCGTTGGCATTGATGTGCAATAGGAAAAAAATTGGACCAAAGTGACTGCCCTGAGGGACTCCGGAACTAACAGGAAATTTTTTTTTGAAGTAGCTGACTTAAATTTAACCCATTTTATCCAATGAATAGCAAGCACTTAAAAAGACAATTTAGAAAAAAGGCCAGTTAGGGCTTTCTAAATGATACCAACGATATGTACTTATGTATCTTTTCATTATCGTACATGTATGCATATAATATAAATCAACAAGATTAAGTATACGATATTTGCCAGTGGATAATAAATTATTCTTGGAACGTGTTTGTAAGCTGGTGAAATTGCTTCAAACGTTTTCCTATTACCATTATTGAGACATGAGCTCTGAAATAACCTGCTACTGATGATTACATGCAACAACTTTAACGCATCATCTTATAATTTACTTTATTTGTAACTAAATAGTAGTGGAGAGAAATTGTATAATGACTCAAAATCTTCGACATGCGAGATAAATGTGAAAGTTTCACTCACTTTTAGTTTTTGAATGCGTGTTTTCTTATATGAAAATCTTTAACAGTTGCTTAAGTACACATTAAAGTACGTCATACAATTAAGATATTGGCAACAGTGAAATATTAAAGTAACAGAAACCACATTCAAACACGTATGTACGTAAAATTCTATTGCCGTAACATTGTTTGCACATTTATTTTCTCCTCTGTTATTAACACCTAGTGGGCCGTCGTCTATGTCTTTGGAAAATCGCATAAAACTGCGCTTTTGCTCAAGTAGGAGGCCTGAGTTCAAAATGTGCACAATTAATCAATATTTCATTTACATTAGTGTCTGACATTTGAGTAACGAACAGTAAGGAATTTGAGTGTCAACAGAAGTCGAGAAGCGCTTCTTGCTGGTAAACTCAAAGCATAAGGCTATTACTAATGCGTACATAACTTCATTTGTTCAACCTTTAAAATCAATTTTTTTTTGCATTCATTCCCAATATAAACAATTCCCATTGATAAACAAGTGAAAACAAAAGCACTTCCACAAACAGTTTGTATTACAAATTTAAGCAAAACATTTTAATAATCTGATTCTAATTTTAAAATTGTGTTTTCTCCCGAAAAATATAATAAAAAAAAATCACATGAACTTTTTTAAAATTACTTGATTTAATTACACAGTTATTTAACTTTTTTTACTGTTTGTTTGGTTTTATGTCACAATGTTCAATTTCATCGCGTCGCTACAAACCGCTTCCTATTTGAAATTTATTTTGTGCCTAATGATGTAGAATTTTATGCACTTTAAGCATGTCCATCCCTTTGTAAAAGTGCAATATCGCCCCATAAAATTTGAAATTTCTAAAGTAAAGTAAAAACTATATTCAGAATGGGTCTGAAGAGCTCAATTTATAAAAAAAAGTTTTTTCTTCGCATTTATAAAGTTCAGGGATCGAATCACCACATTCGTATAATATTTCCATATGTATCGAGTGAGCAAATTGTTTCATGCGATATGTATTGAATCGTAATTTTTTTTAGCAAATTGTAATAGATTGCCAAACAATTCAGCGTGAACAACCGAATATTATCAACCTCCAAAAGAGAAAGTATTGTTATACTTATTAGAAAACCAACAGAAACTAGTTCCAACACAATGCAACGCATGTGCAGGGGTCATCCCCTGAGTGCCGGTCCAAGAAAAAAAAATAATAATAATAATATATAAAAGATATGCATTGTGATTGCCGACATACCTACATATTTGAAAGTAATAAAATTTTTTTTGCTTCTTTGCTAAATATTTGTTGTTTTTTAAGTTTTGCTAAATATAAAATATTTAAATAGAGTGCATAGCAAATGGTGTGATGTTTTGTTAATAGATATCGAATACTATTATCTCAATTTACGATACATTTTATTCGATATCGAATGCCATGATGCCAAGCTAAGAAATTTCGATTAATTATGTTCGATATCGTATGCGGTGATTAGACCGCAATTTTAGAAAAGAAAACGCATTCGACAATAATTTTGATTTCAGAAAGTTTGCTCCACAAGTATAAACAGCCGGTTAAACAGTTCAATCACGTAATTCCTCTAGGCGTCAATGTCAATTGGTCCCTTTGTTCGAGTAATTTAACACTCCCCAGAAGTATTTAGAAAAAATGGTTTTACTTATATAAATTTCAAAGACCTATTCAAAGGTAGGTCTTAGCAAAAGTTCTTCGTAAAAAAATTTGTAGATAGAAAGCACGTTTGCTCGTCAGCGTTTTAAATTATTAATTCGGTATTGGTCGAAAAAAAAATTTTAATAACTTTGTTGGAAAATATTTTCGCTTTAATTTATTTCTCTATCTTATTAGCGTGCGGATTATAAATTTGTGCCATCGCAACTAATTTTTAGTGTTTAATCTTTAATTTAACTGTATCAAATGTAAAACCATTTGATCTATTCCAAATTTGTATTAAAAGGGAGTGGTTATATGAAATTAAAGGAATTAAGTCAAAAGATAACTCAAATAGCTGATAAGAAATAGTAAAAAGAGCAATAAAATGGCAAAAAAAACTATTTTGAAAGAAAAAAAAAATTAAATTACGAAAAGCGTACTATAAAAACTATGACAGACGATAAAGTAATAAATAAAAATTCCATATAATAATGAAGAAGCTAACAATTTCATTTTGTTAAAATAGCAATATAATACTAGTTTTTAATTTCTCTTAAATTCTGTTACTTTACATTTAATTGTAAATTTTATTTTTTTATTGTTATAACATGGCGATGGTCGAAGTAGTCTGCACGTTGACTAGACGAAACGAAAAATTTTCCTGGGTTCAAACCCAGTTTCAGACTCATAAAAACATATCGCATTTTTTCTGATCTGCATTTGTGTGCCTTTGTGTCAGTTGTTGTCGGAAGGTTTCAGTGGCGAAGGCATAGTCACTGTTCACTGAACAGTAACGGCTTCAGCTGTATCCAATCCACAGGCACATCAGAACGCCTTCCTTCGTCGGTATTGTGTAGCACCGGCGAAGTAAAATTGCTACTAAAAACGAAGCTTCAAAATTTTAATATGTCTCCATGACATCAGAGGCACAACAACACTGCTATAAAAAAAAAAACGTCCAAAAGCAGAGTTTGTAAGATAGTGAAGCTTCACCTTCTGTAATTTCTCCTACTATCCCTTTCCTTTAGTTCCAGCACAATGCACCGCATATGTAGGGATTATCTCCTGAGTGGTGGTCGGAGATAAAAAAAAAACAAAAACAGTAAATATCCTTTTGATTGCACTTGATACACATTTGTATATTTTTTTCTCTTCATTTATACTGTTAAATTCTGTTCACTGCAGTTTAATACTTAATATTTATATTTGAGTTTTTTTACATTTAATTGTGATATCTGTTTCTGATGTTTATATTATATTGATTGGAATTGATTATTGATATTATGAAAGCCATACACAGAAGCAGGGCTGTCCGCTCTTTTTTTTTCCCAAAAATCGTACAATTCTTTAAATAAAATCGACAAAATAGTTAGGATTTAAAAAAAAAATGATTTATATATTTCATGATAATTGAAATAAAAACTTTAAACACAAAATAATAGAAAAGTAACAATATCTTTTTTGCCAATTCAAGTCAATACATATCGGCGTATTGCGATGTTTTAAATAATTTGATATTTTGAACAGGTTATATGTCGGAACAATTTCAAATTTAATATTTTCTAAAATATGAAAATTATTAATTTATATTTGTTGTTCGGTTAACCTACTCCACATGATGCTTTTCGTTGGTGCTAATACCAACTTTTGACCTTGAACGAATTAAAAGAAAACTAAGGAATTTCATACGTTTATACAAAAGTTCTCAAAAATTATTTGAGAATTGGTTACTGGTCACTGAACAGTACCGGCTGATAGTAATCCTCCACGGTCACACCAGGGCGCCCTCCTTCGTCAGAATTGTGTAGAATCGGCGAAGTAAAATAATTAATAAAAATGGCTAATAAAGCACAGCTTCAAAGTGCAAAAGCTATCCTTTTCTTAAATAAGGTGTTACCTTTTTCTTCTTCTAGGTGTTTAGTAGTAGGCAATCATTTCGCGAGTGCTACTTTTGTTTAAAAAACTTAAATAACGAAACTCTAAATCGAGGTCTATTTATTAGGTCTGTGCAACTCGTCAAGTGTTTTACAAGTATACTCTTTATACTCGACTGTCAAAATTTGTTTACATTTTACTCATTTGTTTAATGTGAGAGAGCGCACAATCAAGAATTTTAATCATTTCTTTTTTTTTTTTTGAGAGAGGGTTGCTAAAGCAATTAGACATACATAAATAAAATTAATGTTTTTCTTGCTACTGTAGCCAGCGTGTGTTTACTTTTGAGAGAGTAGTAGTCTCTTTTTATGACATCGCAAAGTTAATTTACACAAACAAAATTCCGGTTGTTTTTTGTGTTGTTCATTGTTGTAGAGTTGCATAGACCTAATAAATAGACCTAAATCATTAATGTTTCTTTTAAAATATCGTTCCTTCTTTTCATTTGTTCGAGCACCTTCTAATCTTTATAATTAACTGACTATTTAACGAAGACGAGTGAGAATTATCGTTCGGGCTTTTATATTAAACACAACATTTCACATATTATTTCATGTCAAAATTTCCGTTTATATAAGCTCAATAACACTGGTCAACAAGAATTTGTTGGCCTGAGTTTTCTTAGTCAATATAAATATATATGGGAACTCCGATTCAATGCCTATAAATTACTTGTAGTTGAGTCTTAATGAATTTGCTTGCAGTAGATAAGAAAATTGTTTTACGTGGGATTTTCTACTGTATGTTCCGTGTTTTTCTTAGTTCTATGAAAGACTTAGTTCTCGAGTTATTGCAAATTAAGTGGTGCAACCTCCACTTTTTTCTATATAACGTTAAATCTCGATAACCAGATTAAATTCAAAACAAAGTAATTTATAGGCGTTGAATCAGAGTACCATATGTATTTAAATTGGCTAAGAAAACTCAGGCCACACAAAAAAAATTTGATTTTATTGCCCTGTGTAATTTTTATGGCCAGAAGTTGGTACGTTTCTTACAATTGATATAACCAATTTTGTTGTTGTCAGGAAGGACAACAAGCCTAAAACAGAAAAATAATTTTAATTTTAATTTCTACTTGAAGTGGAAGTTTCTACTTGTGTGGAAGTTTAATTTTAAAATAAAAATGGGAAACAACGTGAACGATAAAATAGTTGCATGCACCAGTATGGCCATTGCATCTTACATTACTAGTGCCTAATATTGTTACAATGACTAAAATGTATCACACAAATTTACTTACATTGCATGTGCCAACATCTCCAAATGACATTGTTCAAACGAATTTTATCTTTCCACCGCAAGCGTACACCCTTGAAGTGATTCCATTTGGGTGATGTTAATTTTTGGCTGAAATATGTGATTGAAAATTTAACTTTACTATTTGTAAGGCATAAAATATAACTTTTAAATATATACTAGTCGTCATATAAATACTCAAAATTAATATATTTATCTTAAATATCTTCGGAATGCGTGTATGTTGACAGCACGCCAAATAATACAAAATTTGCAATGGTACGCAGATCGTTTTTACATGCTGTACGAGTACATACATTAAGCATATATCCTTCTAGTTTTTTTCAGCTCTTTTTGTAATATTAATCTAACCAATTACACAGGTCAACAAAATCAAATCTTTTTTGAGTGGTTTGAGGTTTCATAGTTAATTTGAATACATATGGTACTCCGCTTCAATGCCTATAAATTACTTTGTCTTGGATTGACTCTGGGTTTCGAGATTTAACGTTATATAGAAAAAGGTGGAGGTTGCACCACGTAATTTGCAAAAACTCGAGAACTAGGTCTTCGATAGAATAGATAGATAGAAATAAACACGGAAGGATCGAGAATAAAAAAACCTTTAAATTATGTTATTATACATTTTTTACAAATCCATATAGTTTAGGAGATATTCAGCATGTTTTGAGAAAAAAAACTTTTTCAAGAAAATTTCAAAAAAAAATTTCTTTTAAAAAGTTTATTAAGAATGTAAAATAAACAAAATCTGAAATGTTGTTGTTAATTTTGGTACTCGCATATGTTACAAAAAAAATAAGCCATATTTCATTAAAATCTATTCATAAATTCGGATTTTATTCACATCAAGAATAACTATGATATCGCGAGAGCCAAGCAATCGCATGGATGACTGTTATTTTTATACTATCAAAGTAAAGGGCATGAACCGACTTCAAAAAAAATTCTTCTGTTTATCCAAACTTGGGGTGGCGATCGAAGTTGTCTGCACGTTGACTTTAAAACGAAAAATTTTCCTGGGTTCAGCCCCAGTTTCAAAAAAACATTTTGCATTTTCTCTGATGCGCATTTGTGTGACTTTGTGACAGTTGTTGTCGCAAAGTTTCACTGGCCAAGGCATTTTTACTGCTCACTGAACAGTAACGGCTTCAGCTGTATCCAATTCACAACCACATCACAACGCCCTCCTTCGGCGGTATTGCGTAGCACCGGCGAAGTAAAATAATTACTAAAAATGGCTACTAAAAAACGAAGCTTCAAAATTTAATACGTCTCCTTGACACGCTACAACACTGCTATAAAAACAATTGACGTGCAAAAAACAGTGTTGTAAGATAGTGAAGCTTCATCTCCTAACATTTCTTCTACTATCCCTTTCATCGAGTTCCAGGGGTCATCTGCTGAGTGATGGTCCAAGTTAAAAAAAAAAAAACTTACCTCCCCTAAGACAGCTAATACTGTTCAATTTAATTGAATTCAATCAATTTAAAATAACAAAAAAAATTAAACCACAAAATTGTTCTGTAAAATAGGTGCTACCAGTTAATTGTAAATAAAATCAGAACTTATGAATGGATCTTAATAAAATATGGCTGAGTTTATTAATAACATACGCGACTACAAAAATTATTAACAACGTTTAAATTTTTTTTTTATTTTCCATTTTTAATAAATTTTTTAAAAGAAATTTTTTTTAAATTTTCTCGAAAAAGGTTTTTTCTCAAAACATGCTGAATAACTCCTAAACTATATGGATTTGCAAAAAATGTAAAAAAATTCTGGAGTTATTGCAAATTACGTGGTGCAACCTCCGCTTTTTTCTATATTACGGTAAATGTTGAGAACCAGAGCCAATCCAAAAAAATTAATTTATAAGCATTGAAGCGGAGTACCATATGTATTAAAATTGACTATGAAAACTCAGGTCAATAAATTCTTGTCGACCCGTGTTATTTAATCTTAAGGCCTTTTGTATATGACAAAAGTTTTTCTTTATTGTGAATTTTTTAAAAATATTTTTTTATTATAAACAAAAACCAATTTTCCTGCAGGAAATATTTGCAAATAGGAAAAATTGCACCAAACGCAATTACTTTTTTATGAGAACTGTTTTCAATAAAACCCCAAAAATTTATTATAAAATAACTTTGCCATTTGTGGACCAATTTTTAAAATCCTTTTTGCATATGAAAGAGGTCCACTAAAAATTTTTTGAAAGCGGTGCGGGGTGGCACTGAAATGTGACCGCCATAACATAGGTTACCAAATAACTTTGTCGTTTGTGGACCAATTTTCAAAATTACTTTTGCAAATGTTAAAGATCCACTAATTTTTTTTTTAATTGGCGGCAAAGGCAAAGTGTCCGCCCACCCGTCATTATCGGTTGAAATTTGGTATGGTATGGTATAACAAACAAGAAAACCTTTGTACTTTTATCCCATTTAAATAGTGCTTATAAAGCACATTTTTTATTGTTTTTAAACACGGCCATAATATGGGTATCAAAATCAAGGGATTTTTGAAGGGAGCATAAAATATAATGAGATCTCTCCATAC
Organism: Dexiosoma caninum; assembly: GCA_963924685.1. Lineage (NCBI taxonomy): Eukaryota > Metazoa > Arthropoda > Insecta > Diptera > Tachinidae > Dexiosoma > Dexiosoma caninum. The sequence continues at coordinate 15,484,099 of OZ004727.1, forward strand.
ACAATATGGCGAACGACTATTTTTTATCTACTTCAATGATATGGGTATCAATTGAAAAAAATTGTTGAGAAGAATACTAAAAAAAAGTGAAATGTGTACTTTTCAGCAAAATGGCGTTTTGTATTTTTTTGAAAAAGTACTGTTGATATAACAATAAAAGTATCGAAATTTGTTGCAGATCGCTTAACATAGCAATATCCATACAGAAGTGGGTGCGATTAAATAAATTGGTGTGGGGTAGCGAAGCACACCGGCTGTAGCTAGTATTCCATAAAATTTTATTACAAAAAATTTGCGGGTTTTACTGTTGGTAATAAAGAACTTTTTTTTTTATCTGGGACCAGCACTATGGAGATGACTCCAACACATGCGAAGCATTGTGCTGGAACTATAGAAAAGGGATAGTATGAGAAACGACAGGAAGTGAAGCTTAATTAATTATTTTACAGCTCTGCTTTCGAACGTTCTTTGCTTTGTTTATACTCGTATCAGTGCTGAAGCTTCGGTTTAGTAGCCATTTTTATTATTATTTTACTTCGCCGGTGCTACACAATATCAACGAAGGAGGGCGTTCTGATGTGACTGTGGATTGCTATCAGCTGAAGCCGGTATTGTTCAATGATCTTGTAGATCTTGTAGCTGTAATGCGACTATAACCACAACAAAATGTATTGATTTACTAAAGCTACAAGATCTAAAATAGTAATTTAATACGAACCGTGAATTCCTTGCATTAAATGGCGAAATAACATGTGTATGAATTGGTCCATGAATGAATTATTTTGCTCCATAAAATTTAAAGCAATACCAGCACTCAGTAATACACGTTGGAATTCTAAAGCTATTCGCCACTTATGTATTTCATACTTATTCCAGAATATCGATTGCAAATATATATCCCATTTGTAAATTTTAATGTGATGCTTGAACCGAAGTCTGGTTATCAAAAATAATTTCGCCACACTATAAAAATCATTGTCCGGCTTTACAGAAGCAAATGCATGTTTTCTCAGACATTGGGTACGATGTTGTAAGCGAAATCCACAGTATTTAATAATTTTATTGGATATTGCGTTAAACGTACCTTTTTCTAAATTTAGCCCTTTTAGCCATTTAAAAAAAATATGTGGTTTTTTTTCTTTATCTTGGATCAGCACTCAGGAGATGACCCCTACACATTCGATGCATTATGCTGGAACTAGAGGAAGGGGAGTGTAGGAGAAATGACAGGGGGTGAAGCTTCACTATCTTACAACTCTGCTTTTGCACGTATTTTGTTTTATGGCAGTGTTGTAGCGCCTCTGATGTCAAGGAGACGTATTAAATTTTTTGGAGCTTCGTTTTTAGTAGCCATTTCTAGCAGTTATTTTACTTCGCCGCTGCTACACAATACCGACGAAGGAGGGCGTTCTGATGTGTCTGTGGATTGGTTACAGTTGAAGCCGTTACTGTTCAGTAACCAATGACTTTGACGTTTGAATTCATGGATTTCGTTATTACCGTATATTAACAATAAATTGCAGGGTTAAGATTTTCAACGCTGAAAGAAACGGCTAATAGCCTTTTAACATTTGCGCACATCTTTAATAGTTCATCAATTTGCCAAGATGTTAACTTCTTCCTATATAAAATGGAAAAAGATGTTCCTGTCTCATTTTGTTCCATCCAACGTCTTTCGATTATTTTAGTGTTATCACTAGAAAAATTACATTTCATTACAACAAAAAAAAATGCTATACTCGTACATACAACAGCAAAAAACATAACCTGTGATACATACATAAATGCGTATGTATTGACTAATGAGCGATACAAATCTTAATTAAATTTTAATTAATATTTTTCTAAAATAAAGAATTATTTTGTTTTTAAATTTCATAAATAGAAGAAAAGTCGCTTATACGTGTCATATAGGCTGCCAATGTACGAGTAGAAATCATTTTGGTAGAATTTGGAGAAATAAGGGGTTTTCATTCCCATATCTATGCAATTTTACAGCAAATAATTCAACATATTGTATTAGTAATCGTTGGTCAACTTATAGAATAACAATTATTTCAATTATTAGTGATTTATTTTATTTACATGTAGTATATATGTACATAGAAATGTGCTAATAGGTACACACTGTAAAAAAATATGAAAGATGATGAATGACGGATGTTAAATTTAAAATTTTTAACATCTTTCATCCGTTCTTCTAAGATGTATGGAAGTGTAAACAGACTATAAAGCCTGTTTTAAAAAAAGTACATATTTCTATGATTTATTTCCTTTCCCTTTTCTTAGCGTTGCACATTTGTACGATTGCCGAAACTGGCTGGACAAAAGTCATCAAAGTTAACGTTTCAAAAAACAACAAATGTGGATTTCAGGTTTATTGTATCGTACCAATAAAAATAGAGTATATTCGACCACTCTTGTAAGGCAATGATACATTAATCAATTTTACGAAGTGCAAGGAACCTAATGAAGCGAGCGAACGAATTCGAACGAATACTTTTAGAGTCCATGATTTTACCACATATTCTCTACGCAGAAAAAAGCCTTTAAAAGGAAATGCTCCCAAGTGGGACATTGCGAAAAAATATCACGCCTTACGAAAGTAGGTTTACAAGCAAATGCTACCTCAATATTCCCTTATAAACCTGCTTACTGCGATGCAGTAGTTTTTGCTGGGATGATATTTTTTCAGGTAAAACCCATTACATTCTTCTCTATATGGAAGATGACAAATGATCAAATGAATGAATGATGAAATTCAAATGAAAACTTAAAAAGGAAATTGTTTTAAAAATCATTCGTAAAACACCAAATTTTTTGCTGTTTAGCTCAGTTGTTATAAAGAATATTAAATAAGAAACAATTAAAGTTTTAATTCAATTGTAAACATTTGTGTTATTAACAGATCTTAAAAAAGCAATTGTGCATTAGAAATTTGATTAGATTATTTTTGTTTGTTTATAAAAATGATTCCTTTGTTATGAAAAAAGATAACTTTTAAATGTTTTTGTTCCCTTTAAAGGTCTTTTTGGTTAATACACATTGATTAATAAATAAAACTAAAACATTCATTTTTACAATGGGTTTAGACAAGTATGTATTCTATTGTAAAATAGAATATATGAAAAAAATAAATAAAAAGTTAAAAACAAGTCTTGATTAATATCAGTGACCTAAAATATATTTTTTTCTATGGATAGTATAATGCTAATTCAGTATATTGCCCAGTTCATTTTTAGAAGATCATACAAAGTTTTTTTAAATGAAAAAACATTTGTTGTAAATATAGACAGTGAACAGCGAGTAGTGGACCATATTTTGAGAATTACCAGTGAACAGCGGGAGCCAAATAAATAATAGCTCTATTTAAACTATAACACAGCAAACAGAGTGATCCAAAAGGGACTTTCTCAGTATAACTATAACTCTTTTAGATTTGTTTTGCTTCTTTTGATATTGAATAAAAAGAAGCAAACCAAAACTTAATAATTTAAATAAATAGATTCAGAAATACAAATAGAGATTGATTTCAATCTTTATAATATAACTTTTTTTGTTTTAAGAGATTTTAATATCTCCAACTTTGTCACTTTCAGAAAATATTTAAGTTAAAAAATTGTTAATAGGTTTTACCTGTAAATTTCACTGAAAAAATAATATATTATACATGAACAAAACACTAGGTGTTCTGTGGATGGTATGGGTAAGCTGTAAAAAACAATTACGTTTAGCAAAATAAAGTATCAAATGAAGTTATTTCCCTATTTTCCTGGTAATTCGATTATTTCGTTTGAACACTGCAATGCTTCCAGGTGGTCTTGTGTATAGAACTGCACCATGGAGGCTATGTAAATTCGAATGTGGTGGAATTGATCATATCAATGTAAGAGTTACTCTCGAAGTTTATAAAATTACCACATTGTGGACCGAGCATTTGACGAATGCATCGTGTTGCTTCATTGCGGGCGGATAAAATCTTCGTAAAGCCTGTTGGGTGCTGTTGAGCGTCTTTCGGTAATAGACGAATCCATGATATGTATTGACAAACGTGGTGACTTCGGTGAATTACCAGTTTTTGGCAATTGATTTTAGAGTGATCATTAGAGCTCACTTTAGTATCAAGCCATTCACATGAATGTTTGACGTAATTGTAAATAGCATTTGTATTTGTTTGGAAGCGAACGGGATAGAGAAGTAAGAGGCGTACACAAATAACCATGATTTCGTTACATCATACTTAGGTGTAGATTAGACTACAAATATCGACTGTTCTGCAAGAATTATCGAATTACTTCCTTAGCAAAACTCGATTGTTTTTTTGCGAGCTTTAATTTTCAGACATTAGGGTACTATATTAGGATGGCAGAAACAGAGATCTGGTGGATAAAACGGATACTAAAACGGAATATATGAAGTCAATGGCCATTGAAACAGAATATTTGGCTTCTCGAGGCAGAAACATTGATATATCATCCGACTGCAAATGCCAAAGATATAAAGAAAAGTTTAAAAAGGCGATCCCTACCTTCGTCGAAAAAAATAATATATATGCGTGCTAAAATCCAAATAAAAACGCAAATGTATTTTAAAGCTTCCATAAATTTTTTTGTCATCAGTCGACTTTTACGTGTAACCAAAATGCCAAGCCAATCAAAAGTTATGGGTTTTTGACCGCCTTCCCGAAAATTATTCCACTGTGCAGCGGCTCATTCCTGCTGAACTACCAGCAGGGTCAATGCTATCGCCTATACTATATTCGATTTATATCTCATTTATATGACGAGTTGTTTTGTTAATGCGCTCTTAAGCTAAGTGCAACCAGTTCATTTGCAATAGAACCCTTGCATTAATCAACAAATTTCCATGTTTTTTTTTTCTGGGTAGTGAATATGCGCTTTACTTCGTAAAAGAAGTACTTACGAAAATACTTTTTAAATTTTATAAAAAGTAATTCTGTAAATTTCTCTGAAGAGATAACGTTTTGAAAATGTACTTTTCTCAGAAGGAACTTTTTGGGAAGCCACTTTTTAAACAAAAAATTATCATATTGGTAGACATTGAAAAAACGCAGACATTATTTTAATATTTTTGGTATTGGTACGTCTTTTAGTCGCAACAAAAAAGCAGGAAATATACTGGCATTCGAATTTCAATGTGTTATTCAAAACATTGAAAAAAAAATTGTAAAAAAAAGATAATGTATTTTTCATATACATGCATACATAAGGTGTGTTCGTTTACTTTTCTGGTAAAGTTCGGTAAAAAGAGAGTAAGCTATAATTTATCTCAATAAGAGACCAAAATGTACAAAAGTAAGAAAATGCAAAAAACCATAAAATATACCACAAAATAACAAAGACATTTGCATCGTTGGCAACGGCTGTAAAATTTGGACAAAAATAAATTGAAAAAAAAAGTAAAAGCCATTTTTTATTTTTGTCGTTTCTTTGCAAATTTTCTGATTAATTTCTTAGTACATATCATATATAAATTAAAAACAGCCTATAATTTAATTCTAGACCGAACTTACCCAAAGAAAAAGTTCGTGCAACTTTGTACAGAAAATTAAAAATTTTACTCTCTAATTTTATTTCAAAATGTTACAAAAATTGTTAATAATTGCTTGCACGCTTTTGGGTAAATTTAGAGGATTCTATTTTACACGTAGTCCACTTGTTGATAAGCATTTCTCGCAATTGAACTGATCTAGATCTCAATATATGTATATAGTCAAATTCATGTGCAATATAACTTCCAATTTATATAGTAGCGCTCTAATAATATTATAACTATTATTTTTTCATAAACATTATTTCTAGCTTATTTGTTGCCTACATATGTATTCAATAATTCTTATGTTACATTTGTAGTCCACCAACTATATATGACCCTATGGGCTCGGGTGGTTATTGTTATAAATAAATAACATAGAATATCTCTTTTTATATGATTCTAATTTTTAAATTGTGCTTCTCCCGAGAAAAATATGTGAAATGTATGTTTACATTCTCTATGATATTCTCATAAACTATTTTTTTCTAAAAGCAAACTCAACAACTGAGGAGGAAAGCATATATATATATATATATGCGTATATATAGATGAGAAGAAAAAACTAAAAATTTAAATATGTATTTGTTATAAAAAAAAGTAAACTAATGGATTGTTATGTTTTTGTTTATAAATTTTTGGTTTTTTGTTCGGTATTTAACTTCAATTCTCGATTGATTAGTTGAATTTTTAACATAAGAATCTTGAATTTGTAGTCAACAGTCCACTGCTGAGCTAAGTAAGCATTAGCGAAATAGTACTATATGGATATGCTTTCCTCCTCAATTTTTTGCTTTTATATAAAAAAATACTTTATGAGAATACCATTTTTTCGGGTAAAAACACAATTTTAAAATTAGAATCATATATAAATAAAATAAATTTGTGCGAGTTCGGGCAATTTTGTTATGCACCTGGAACAGACCTAATATATATGACCATGTACAATTACAAATCTACACACATGCATACATCCATAAAAAAACAATAATTTGGCTTATACATGTTATTTAGAGAAACCCCAAATAAACGAACACACCTATTGTTTTACAACAGAAAAATATTTTTCGAGGATGACAGTTTCAGATATTCAAAATATGTATGTACATATATGGAAATAAGAATTGCACAGCCATCAATTTTTTTAATGTATTTAGTTACTTTGAACCGTTTAAAGTACAAACTTTTTGCAGTGTTATGCACATAAACAAATGCATATTTGTCAACAAATATAACAACAAACTTTACTCATATTTATGAAAACATATTGCTGATGTGGGTAAAATAGTTAACAGAAATACAAGTCATAACAAAATAAAATTAAAAAAAATTAAAGGGTAATCACGCTTAAAGCATGTGGTTTTTGATAGAAAATAACTAATAAGAAAATTTCATAACTATGTTATAAACTTACCTGTAGGCTAAATTCATACATTTGAAGAGTTTCGTCAATGATGTTTCAATTTCCAAATGGGAGGTAATCAAACCAGGCGATTCATTAGTACCATATTTATTGTGTTGTGATATTTTGCGAGGCACGTATAGTTGTACCTCCATGCAAGTATTGCCTCCATCGTCCACTTTCAATAGACTAGGATCTTCTGGATCCAACATTTTAATTTCACTGTCATCGAGATCATCTTGTGCCTCTTCCGCCTCAAATGTTGACACCATAAATTGCCCTGAATGTATGGATTCTCTTTCCGTTTTACCAGAATTTGAAATGACCGAAGAATTTGAATCATTTGAAAAGTTGCTGGGTGACTTTAGCTTAAAACCTCCCGAAGAAGGACCTGCAGAGGAAGTTGTAGCTACAGCTCCAGCTACCATACTATTATTCGTACTCATGTTGATAACATTTTTGGCAAAGGCACCAGGAAAGTTATTAAATTTGTTAGACATATTTATCATCATAATAGTTTGGCTAAATTCTTTGTATTTCGTATTTCAGTATTTACACTTTGCTTCACCGTCTTTTAGTTTAATACGAATGCAAGATATATTTTATCTTAAAATTTTTTATGGGACGCATTAATCACCAACACTTAATCATTATCACCATTACTGCAATATATTATTCTGATTGTAAAACATTTAAATGTGATAACAAGTGTAATTAATACCCTAATCACACTATTGTAATTAATATATTTTTTTTTATTAGTTAGAGATTTAGTTAGTGTACAATTTAGAACAACTGTACACGAAAAAGATAATTTTTATAATCTTTAATAAAATTACAGTTTATAATTTTAAATTGCAGATACAGCGATGTCACCAGCGACAAGAAGAGAACTTTTGACAATTACTCGTATTTTTAAGTTTTATCATTGGATTGGTTATTACTGTTATAATTTCGGTTCTAATTGATGTCGATTGTAGTGATATCTTTTCCATTTCACAATGAGCACTAAACAATAACGTTTTCAACAAGTAGCACTTACTTTTTTCCTCCCTTCTGCTACTTAGGATTTTTAATTTCCCAATGTTCCATATTTTTTACAATACAAAACATTTTCTTTTTAGCTTTTTAGCGCTCTCTTATATTCTTTGTTCTTATTATTTCACTGTAAATATAAGGAGCTGCCAGATATATTATGGGTTAAAATCGTCAAAGACATAAGGCAGTTTATTATAACAACTATTATATTTTTAAGAATTAACACAGGAGCAAGGTTGCGTGTTAGCTTTTGTAGAAAGGGGTTAATGTAAAGGAGGAACATGAAGTATGGCAATCAGAGGTTCAGAGGTTCGAACCGAACCGAAAACCGGAATTTATAACCCAATCGTAACCGTAACCAAAAAAGTTCCTTAAACAAGAAAAAAAATTTTAAAAATTTTAATTTTTATATGGTTTAGCTGGTGTATGTGTACATTTCATTAGGTGCTAATATCAAAATCGTCAGTAGACATTTAACCCTTCGCTGCATGATTTCATTTTCTTAAAAAAAAATTTTTTTTGATAGAAAATTTCAGGCTTTAATTTAAATGTGATCAAAATATATTTTTAATTTTTTTGGAAAAATCCTTTTTAAATATAAAATATCGTATTGAGGAATGTGAAATACTATTCTGAATGCAATTTTGAAATAATTTCTAGATTTTTTTTAGTATAAACTAGTATCACTTTTACCGAAAGTATATCCAGTGCAGCCTCGCAGGTTGCACTAATTTCAATATATAGTATATATAAATAATAAATAAATGTCTAAAGTAAAGTTGTATCGTCTATGGTGTTGAGTATACGCATTCCTTTTTAAGCAATGCAAGAAAGTACGATTTTTATTATTCATTTTCACACAAAACTTATTAGCCCAAATCACAATCTTGGGCATTTGAGATTGCAAATTGTGCTATTGGAAATATTTTATTTTCAATTGAGAAAGGATTTTTCGGTTAATTTTGCAATAATTGTTGAAAGGCAGATGTTCTTATTCACAGATATTGCATTTTCTCTTTCGTTTTTCCGTACACTTTTTGAACCGTCTAATATCTATATTTTAGTTATTTATTTTATGATTTTGTTATAAATATGTTTTATATTTTGTTTGTTTTTGGAAGCATAAAGCGGAGTTAATAACTAACAGTCAGCGGTCTTTCAAACTCGCTGAAATTTGTCACTTTTATTCTTAGATATAAAATTTTAAACTTTGTGTAACAGAAACTATTGTTAAAATATTGTTAATTTGTTCACTATAAAACAAAAGAATAAAGAGTCAAAAGGAGAGGTAAATTGGTTACGTTATCTTGAAACAGATTCGTTACAAAATTATATGTCACAGCATGGATTTTTTATGCTCTCTGCTGTACATATGTATATAAGTGTTGTTCAGACTCTCAATTCCTATAGGACTAGTGCTCACTTATTCGAACAATATTTCGGCACGCACTCGGTTGTTGTTTTGGTCTCATTTTAATAAAGAACATCGAATTCTGAAGTGTACTTAGTACTTCTCCACGCTTGTCTTTTGAATAAAAAGTAAGAAGTTCATCAATAAGGATTGCATTGTCTGAACACAGACGAAGTAGAACAACCATTTTGTTTATTATTTCATTTCGCCGGCGTTTCCTTACTTTTGCACCGATAAAGGAAGGAATGATATGTATGTATGTATGTATGTACACATGTACTGTATATCTGAAAAAAAAAATTATAACTCACATAGAGCTTTAGACTCAACACGCTATCTGCTTCAGTAAACATAACAATTCAATTAATTCACAGAATTTAATTACATATTCATTAACGAATTTTAATAGTGAAAGGACATATCGCATGTACATATACTTCAATAGTGACACAACTCAAAAAACACAATTTCTGAGTTAATAATGGAGAATACATCTTCATATCGGCCTTTATCTTGTGTAAAAAATTTATGCAAATAGCTTCAGAACTCTCCTCGTGACAGAAGAATATTTTTTCATTTCCCCATTAAAGGCCATTTCACACTATAATACAAGTCTTACGACTTTCATAAACATTGTGAGAGGGAAATCTAGTGAGATTTGGTGGGACTGACAAAAAATTTAAAGTAATATTACATTTTGTTTTCACACTATCCCCATTTTTAGTAATTATTCTACTTCGCCGCTGCTATACAATACCGACGTAGGAGGGCGTTCTGATGTGCCTGTGGATTGGATACAGCTGAAACCGGCAGACTACTTCGACCATCGCCACCCTCCTAGTTTTTTTGAGTTGAAGTAAATGAGCGATATGACAAAATGCTATTGTTGGGGTCTGAAATCGTCAAATGACAATAAATCTTCAAATCTGGCAGCTATGAATATAACAAATGGCACTCTCTCTCACTCCCCGCCCACTTTATCGAATTACAACGGTTAGCTTTTGTGTGCTGTGATGTTAACTTTTATTTTCTAAAACTTTACGCACCTTAAACGACTGCATTTTGGACAAAATTGTTGCACAGCAAATTTTCGTGAACAAGGCTGATACTAAAAAGTGTGGCGATAGCACGATGGATGGTAGTCTGCACGTTGACTACAAAACCAAACACAGACTTGGGTTCAACTCCAGTTTCAGACTAAAATTATAAAAAAAACATCTCGCATTTTTCTGATGTGCATTAGTATGTCTTTGTGTGTCAGTTGTTGTCGGAAGGTTTCAGTGTCGAAGGCATAGTCACTGGTCACTGAACAATACCGGCTTCAGCTGATAGCAATCCACAATCACATCAGAACGCATTCCTTCGTCGGTATTGTGTAGCACCGACGAGGTAAAATAATAATAAAAATGGCTACTACGGGTGTCTCCGTAGTCTAGTGCATGAGCATTAGTCTTATCAATATGGAGATGCGGGTTCGATTCCCGCTTAGACCCTGGGTGTTTCTACAGACAAGCTTAAGAGCTTCGTAGAGTTTGTATATTGTAAAAAAAAACCATTTTGATATTCGTCAATATTATATTATGTATAATATACAGAGCGTATATGTGGGACTATTTTTTGCACACAATGACAAATATTGCAGCTGAACATTGATCGAATATCATCCGCTTTACAGAACCACAGGCAACCATACCATACGATGTTATTTTGTGTACGGTTAACATCACTGATTGCGTTTGTATTGTTTAAATACAATTTGGATTTGTTATCAGTTTCTTTTTATTTTTCTCTCAGTGTGTTTGAGTTCATTTGAGAAATGAGCCAATAAATTCTATGCTTCACCTAAACGATTGATTTCAGAAAACATGTACTTTCATATATGTATATACATACATCCATACATATGTAAGTAAATAAAAGCTGCACAATTACAATAATAAACAATTGAATTAATCAGTTATAATTTCGAAATATAAATACAAAAAGAAATATATAAATACATGCATATTTATTACTGTACATTGTTTTACAATTTAGAAAATTTTCTAAATACTGACTGCCTTAACCATGCACATATGTACATACATACATACATATGTATGTAAAATACATATCAGAGAAATAGTTAGTGTAAAGGTTAGAATATTTAAATTTGTTATATTTATACTGCATGTTTCAACCTATATTTATGTTTATACTTAAGGCTCGTATCTGTACTGTTTTTCGCAGTATTATACTGTTTTTCGACATCAAAAACTGCGTACTGCTTTCTCCCTCAAAATACTGTTTTTCGGCAATGTTTCGATTGTAGATCAGTGGGTAGAGGTATTTATTCATCTCAATAACGCCGATTGCGAATTCAAAGAAATGGCCACGATCGTTGAATATATTTTATGTTTGCCAGGAAGTTCAGCATCAGTGGAACAAACTTGCAGTGAACAAAACTTGGACGTCAGACAAAACCCGCTTAGATGTGCAAACATTGAAGGCGATTCAGATGATGGAAATGATTGTTGATTTTTTTTTTATATATTGAATAAAATGTATACTGCGAAAAGTACTGTTTTTCTAAATCGATTTACTGCTTTTTTAAAAAATTTCAGTGAAATGTACTGTTTTAGGTCCAAAAAAATATACGAGCGTTATTTATACTACATGTATAGATCCAGTCCCACAGGGGAGTTTCAGGACAGAGTCCCTTACCCTACAGAACATTCCGCGTTACCTAGCTAATTATTAAAGAATTTCTCTATTGTTCTTTAACTTCTTTAAATAATGTACATACGTTAAGGTCTTAGGATAATTTCATACCATATGAGACTTGGACCACAAAAACTAGTGGGGAAGGTGATGCACCGTTTTGAGTTTTTCCAGAACTTGAAGATGACAGAAGAGACGAAACGAAATATCTGACTTGGATTGTTTTACGATCTTTGGCTGCTTAACAGCAGGCCTAGTCTTGTATGGATTCACGGGAAATCGTTTTACCACATGTCTTCTGCAAAGTATGGGTTTAATGACTGATGTACCACCACTGCGCTTGCTTGAGCTTAGTGGACCTGGTCTTCATGGCTACGCCACGGACTTTATAGCCTGATGACCATATGGCTGATTCTTCTAGTTGAAAACTTTGGTGGAGCGTACTCTGTGTCCACCCCGAAGAGTTTGGAGTTGTGGTACGGTTTATTGCGATTAGGCTTCCTGGTGGCTGTGGTTGTAACATAAAGTTACGCGAAGAGAGTAGTTATTGGTCTGCTCGAGACATATTGTCATCTTTATGACATATGCCCTGACACGATTTTTACTAATCTAAGTGCTGTTGCCATTCAACATTAGTCACCGGAGGTAGTCTTGGACTAGAAGGTGCTCTATCTTATGATAGCAGTGTATGCAAGCCTGGATTAACGGCCAAAACATAAACCCTCTGATGTGGCACAGGGCTTAGACAGCCCAAAACACCTCAGCGAGGTTTTATATCACATACTGGAAAACTATGATTATGGCTTACATCCTTTATGTTTAAATCAATAGTTGCCAACCGTGCGCATGGGGGCAGTGATGGACGTCAAAATCCACCCGGTGTTAAGAGCACCGTAGGGTCAGGCTATACGCGCAGGTACCCACATTAATTGTGAGCATAACTGTGTAGATACAGTAGGAAAGAATTTTTACAAATTTATATTTATATAAAATAGTGCTCATTACATTACACAGGGCGACAAACCAAAATTTTCCAGACTTTTGTCCATTGTTTTTCGTTAAATTGAGAGAGCTGACTTCGATGGCATCATTAGTTTTTTTATACCAGCTATAGTTTCAGAGCTATATACAGATGAGGCAGTGTGATCGTGCATACGGCGATGGGTAAGCATGCAGCATTGTTTTTTTTGGGCTTTGAAATCGGCCCTGTTCGCGTGACCCCATTCCGATATACTCGTGAGGTCACCTTTTAGCGAATCATTCATATTCTGCCTCGTATGTTTTTGAAATCTTCTTCACTTTTCTATTATTCCTGAGAATGGTTGCGTGAAAAATATTCCCCGTAAAATTCATGATTCCAATTTTCCCCGAAGGGAAATGAAAATTTTACGTGAACAAAAATTTCACTCCTTATTCGCGATAGGGGCGATTATATTAGCAGAGAAAATAATAATCACCTGGAGTAGTGATGCCACCTAGTTTAATTACATCATGGTAAGAGATTCGAATATAGTATATAATTTTTCGATGATAATGAGCATTGACTGTCATTGCGTAGTCGTATTGTGGCACATTGTTGCCACATTTTACTGTTTTTCTCAGGATAACGACCCCCATAAAAGGCCCAATATCTGTGGACTTTTTACAAAAGATTATGTGTTGACATAAAAAAAAATTTTTTTTTAAGGTAAGGGAACCTTAAGACGATTTGTGTAACTTATCAGCGCCTTTCTATGAGTTTTGTTATTGATATGTCACACAAAAACTAATAAACTCGTCTGTTGTTTGATTTAATTTGTAAGTTTAAACTTAATAGTGATTGTAATAGAAAGTAGAAATTGCAGTAGTTAGCTTAGATAAACTAAATTTATACATTTTTTAAAAGACAAACAATAACATGAAAAAACAAAACAAAAACGTCGAAGAAAGGGTTTTTTGCTCTCCTGAAAAATGTTTCACTTCAGATGTTTTTTTTTGTCAAAAGTTCTCGTATATGTATGTATATCATAGTAGCATATGTAAAGGCTGGGCAACTTTGTTAAAAAATAATATTCTTACTCGAACATATAATCTGGCAACTATAAAAACAATAACAATAATCAGCTGTCGTCTTAAATAACTTAATATAAACAAAGGCGAAGGAATACAAGTGGTAAATAGATGAAAAGAGAATAAAATGAGATAAATTATGATAAAAACTGGTATGACATCGAAAAGAACAGCATAACAAAATGTTCGTATATATGTAAATTACACACATTTCATTTATATGTTTTAAAATCACACAAAGTGGGCTCGTCGACTGATTTCTTTGTACATGTTTAGTCATTTAGTAAACATTCTTTGAGTGATTGATATTGTTTTGTTACGTATTACTGAGATACAAAATAACATATTGTTATATTATTAAAAAACACGTTTCTACAAAACCAGACAAAAATAATTTAATCCGGATATTTTCAACACATTTCATAATTGTTAAATGATAAGAAATAATCTATAAATTCAATTCTTTTTATCTCCACACTAATTTTATACTTCTCTCAAGATTATCAGCACAATATACGAGATTGCTTAGATTATTTTATTCCACTACAACTCCCAAAAGCTTTATATTTATAAAAATTAATCTGAAAGCATTATTATCCTTTTATTATGCCAATTTTTAAATTAATTGTTTGAATTCTTTGTTGGTATTTTAAATATTACATATAGCAACACAATCATTATCTTGACACTTCGCTTTTTGATGTTGGCCTTTGACCATTCTTTTTTTATAATTTTAAATTTTGTTTTTATTCTATTCTTTTTTAACTTTTGTAACAAATTCTTGGACCATTTTTTGTAACGTAATTCTTAATTTATTACTTAGATCTGTTCTGATCAACTTATTTACACTTTTCTATTATTTTATTTGAATTTGGTGAGAACTTCTTCCGTCTCAAACATTTTCACCATTATTTTACCAGCAAAAGTAGAAATAAACGTAAAAAGTAAAACATTCAGAATTCTACAAATGCGATGTTTTGTAGCTTATGTGACAGTTTAATACTGCCAAGTTATTGTTTTTTGTTTGAACTTACCAGAACGATGTGCCTTTTTGGTATGGAAGTAGTTACCACCTTACCATACAAATTTTTAGTAACACTGCAGCCACACGGTCAACCTTTGCTTTAAAATTTTTTACACATACAGCTCAGTCTCAAAATTCATATGTATTGATAGCTATGACGTACTCTACGCGCAAGTTTTGAGCTATTTAAAAACAAATTAATTTATCAAGATGGCTTAGCTGTTTATAAGAATAGGTATCAGCTCTTTTCTTGCCCGTAATTTGAAACGAAACTTACACAGTGAATTTGAAAGCAAATTCTCTTCAAATTTTAAAAGTATGAGTGTTTAGTAACAAAATTAAAGAATTTTAAAATTTGCTGACCAAATTATATCGTTTATATATTATTATAAGTAATCCATACCAGCAGCTGGCAAATAAAATTCTGCAAAATCGTCAAAATCCCGATACAAAGAAAAAAATCGTCATTTCAGCTTTGAAAAATGGTCAAAAAAATCGGACAATGAAAATGAATATTTTATTATTTTTATTTTTTATATTTATTAAGAAGCAATCAATAAATAACATAAGAATTCATATCCATCCATACGTCTATTAATAACGCGGAATAATATATACAGAGAATTTGTGATAACATATCGTACTTGTGCAATAATAAAACATTAATTCTAATTTTAAAAGTTTTTAATATAAAAAAAAAAAACATTCTCGTTTTAAATTGGAGCTATATATGTATATGAAAGGATTATTTGAATAAAAAACTTTATTAATAAAGACTTGGCAGAACTACGGCAAATTTTTACAATGTGTAGATAAGAATACTGATTATACATATTATATTGTTTCACGAGTGCTATATACATACATATATAGCAAAATTTCTATGTATATACATATGTATGTGTGTGTATATATACATTTTTAATGTAGCTGTAAACTCTACAAAAAAGTTTCAAGTCGTACAGGCAATATTAAATACTTTATATCGTCATAAAAAACGCTCGCAAAGTGCATTTGTAGTTAAATTGCTTTCGCACTTATTGATTAGAGTTCACTCATTTAGTAAATACTAATTTTTTTTGATTTTGTCGACATAAACAGAAATGCGGCTTATTCCGAAAAAATCGTCAATTTTCCGTTTTCGGGGAAAAAAATCTTCAAATGGCGGTAAATTGTCAAATCTGGCATCTATGCACAGAGGTGTAATTCTATGAATGAATTCACAAGTTGTTTAGTACAATTTCTCCAATGAAACGTAAGAAGTGTGAATATTCATCTCGTGTTTTTCTTGCATTTTTTATAAATAAAAATGGATATATAATCGGATTTGCCCCCTAAGCAAACTAAAGCACCCAACGTGCACAGAAAAGTTTTTAAAATTTTACGAAAATGTTTATAAATTTATCGTAAGTACAACTTTTTTTGTTGGAAATAATCTTCACGAAAATATCTTGTCGCGCTCAAAAAATAGTTTTGCGTTGTGGTGAATGTGTGTTAGGATTTGTGTGCGGACACGTTGTTTGGTTAGATAAATATGAAATTGCTTTGAAAATGAATTCATTCTTAAGAGTGAAGGGGTTGTAAATTCTGGTGAAATTTTTTATACGGCAAATGGAATGTTAGCATGTTTATATGAATGTTTTCTAATGTTGCTTTTTATGTCTTTTTTTTAAAATGTTACAAAAAGCACGGAATTGTTTTTATTTAAGATTTTGTCAACAAATCGTATTTGTTAAAGAAGTTCAAAGACCAACTTGTACCACTTAACACGAGTTTTATTATTTGTCGTTTTATTTCTAAAAGGTTCTCTTTCTATTGGAGTAATTTTTGTTTATTTTTTTTCTTTGCCTATTAAATTTCTTGTTTTTACTATACAAGTTTCCTTAACAGTTGTTACATGCATGTATACATTAAATTGCCAAATCACTAAAAGTTTCCCAGCAACCAAGTATTTTATTTGAAAATCACTAACAGTCGCCGCCCTTCTCTTAAAAACATTAGCCCCCGCACACGCGAGCAATACATACTTTGCGGTTAGTCTGTGTTCACATGATTCATGTCTTATTGACAAGATTCTTACTTTTTCTTCTTCGAACTTTCATTGATGTTCACACAATTCATGTCTTGTTGACGACATATACATATAGTTTGTGTGTATCTTCAAATTACTCTCGCCTATAACTAGCAATCATGTCAATAAAATATGAATCGTGTAAACACAGCCTAACCGCACAAATATGTGTTGGAATATACTATATTTTGCAATAATTGCTAGAAAATATTGCTGAGCAATAATCATGAACACAAGCCGGCAAATTTAAATTAAATTATATTTTTTTTTCCAAAAACCAACAAATTTAGACTATGTCCAATTTAGTAAAGCAGCTTCAAAAAATAGACTATGTGAAGGAAAATTAAAAAATAAAAGTGCCACCCTCCCTCCGCATCGTTTATTACTTTTTGAAATAATCGTATTTAAAAATATAAACTGTACATTCATACTTCCGTAGTGCACTTTGAAAACATTTCGTTGTAAAGTTACGAAAAAAAATCATTACTATTTAGGTTGGTCGGCAGGTTGCTAGATGTAAAGTTAAAGAAAGGTCCCACCCCAGTTGGGTCCAATTTATTATGGTCCCATTGTGTTATCTGTTGTGAAAACACTTTCGCTTGCTGTAGTGATCAGAGTTAAAAGAGCTAAAATATTATATGTCAAAATATTTATGATATCCATTAAATTTTGCACACACTGCAAATTTAATTTAAGAAGTTATGATTTTATGTTTTTTTAATAAGTAAATAAATACTACTTTTATTTGGAAAAAATTTGGAATTTTTTATTATTTGGAAATCTAAAAAAAATTCAAAATGGTAAAATTTTTCACGTGTCAAAACAAATATGCCGACCACTGTATATCTATTTTTTTTAAAATGTTTTTTTTTTCTTAAAATTTCTACAAAAAACAATAGTGAAGTTCATTACTAAAGGCTTTTTTCTTATCTCTTTCTACCAAACGGTCTTCGTTATCAGCAATTTTAGAAATTGTAATTGTTATGCTTTAATTTTTTGTGTTCTCTTTGGCACCTATTTCTGACATAACACGTTTGAGTAAAATGACTGTAAATGTTGTCTCTAAACCTCTCCTGTGGGAAAGAAAAAAATTTATATTATAAAAGGCGCCAAAAACGAAGTACATATATAACGGGTCTTTCATTAAGCGCTTCCTATCTTTAAATTTAAATAAAACAAAGTGAAAGATGCCATTATGTGTGGAATATAACATCGTTCAAATATCCGCCACGGCTTCTCTGCATTGATCGTATCCGAAATGTAAAATTTTCCTTGAATGTGGTGCATAAATCAAGCTGAACTGAACTGATGGCATGGGGTATGTTGTCTTTGAGATAACTGTGGTTTGTGGCTGATTCATATATGTATATCTGTGACTTAAGAAAACTCCAAAAAAAAAGTTTAATAGTGTCCAATTCACATCACCTCCACGAGAGATGTGACCATGCCCTCACATCGCTTGTGCAGAATATACAATGTGGCATGAGCTGTGTGGCACTTAGCTTCGTCCTGTTGAAACTACATGTAGTTGTTGTCGACATCATCCAATTCAGGGCAAAAGAAGTGAGTTTTTCGGTATGCATGATGATTTGGTCTCATGTGGATTGGTATCGTCCCAAATTCGATAATATTGCTTCTTAACGTACACATTCAGCCAGAAATAGGCCTCATCGCTGAAGATGATTTTTCGCCCTGCACGTTGAACGAACAGAACACCCATTTCGATAAAATAATTTAATTATTTGCACGTGTTGTTGAATGGTATATCCGTTAATTGTGACTTGAGAACACATACTGAATAAATGATAACTAATTTGATAGATGGCCGTTTTCAACTGTTAAAGTTCGGATATCCTTGTTGAAAGACCCTTTACATGTACGTATGAGCGCAATTAAATTTTATTGGATTTTTTTTTTGCTTATTTTTCATTAATAAATTTTATATTATAATATTTTATAATGGTTTTTGTCTGCATTTCAGTATGCACTTTAAAATTATGTTTATTTAGAGATTTAGCCGATAATGCATGGTGTAGGAAAAACAACTACACAAAATTATTAAAAAGTTCAATGCACAAATATGCAAAAAAAGAGAAATTAAATACGTACATACATACTTACATACACATGTATAAAATCACAACAAGTTCAGTAAGAAATCTAATGAATGTCTTTTAATTTTTTCCCACAATCGAAAATCAATTTGAATTACTGGCTGTTGCGCTAAAGAGGAACGAAAATTAATGTAGCAGCAGCAGCCCTCGAAAATAGCATGTTGTTCAATTCTACTAGTCAGTGTGATTTATAATTTTTGCCTTTAATTTATATCGTATCTTAGTAATTCTGAATGCCTGTAAGTCATCGATAATGAGGAAGCTACAGTTGAGCGTTTCTCTGTCATTGTCCTGCTCCCGCTGCGTTGTTTGATTTCAAATTATATGAATTATTTTGCAACGATCAATGATTTTTGGTTGTTGTACTAGTAAGTTTACCTGGTATCAATTCGCCTTGCTCACAGCTTAATTGATACAGTGCGTCGAAAAACCCTCTGAGTATGCGGTATCGGTTTAATATTAAATTTCTTTGGCGTAAGAAATTTTTTACAATCATTTTCTGCAAATGGGGAACGAACATCTCTTTCAAAGAGGGAAGACAACTTGCAGAAATTGTGGCACTTACTGCCTCACTGTCCAAGACATCATCCAAAGGTTTTTCCATAAAAATATAATTGAAAATAAACGTAGATCTGCACCAAATGAAATATTTTGAAAATTCCCATTTGAACGCCCCAAAGTTGACGATTGAAACTGAAATTTACTTCGGTAAGGCCTGCAATCCTGTAACTCTGTGAAGAGTCTTGCGCGAATAAAATTTTCATGGAAACACAGCCGATACAAGCCATAGATAAATGCCTTAATAAAATAGAGTTTCTAACAACACTGAAACAAAGATTGCATGAATGAAGGGCAGTATTTGGTCTAATTTTCTGAATAAGATAAATTTCTTTGCATTTGGAAAAAAATTACTTCCACAACGAAATATATTATGTATTATGTTTCATTGATAACTCTGCCATTGAGAAAGTTTTTTTATTTTGTTCTTCTTCAGGACATACATATATGTATGTATCTTTACATGTATTATACAATTTTTTTTGTAAAAAGTCAAAGGTTATCAAATTATTATTTTCTAAAAAAAATTAACCGCATCAAATAAGCTGTGAGCCACACTGTACATGTTTGTAATATTTAATACAATTGAAAGAGTTTTTATTAACAATTTTTTTTTTAATTTATTCAACGCAAGTCAAAATTCATTACGATTATTTATCTATGTTTGTTATATGGTTTAGCTGGTCTATATGTACATTTTATTTGGTGCTAATACCAAATTGGTCAGTAGACCTCTAGAAAAAAGCTAGAAAGGAATTTCAAATGTTTATACAAGAACCCCCAAAAAATCTTTGAGAATTACGAAATATACAAGCAAAATAAACTAAACAGCTTCTTGAAAAAAATTTCTTATACAACATGCATATTATTATTCGATTTAAATCTATTTAATTTTTCTGAAGCTTTTTACAATTAGTCAACCTTCGGTTGATTATGATTGTATCATTGCGAAATTTAAATTTTTAATACAATTATGTAAATATTTTTTTTTTAATTTTTTCAACGTGATTCGAAATTCATTATTATTATTCATTAATGAATTGTACATATAGACCAGCTAAACCAAATAACAAACATAGATAAAAATTGTATGTGACATCGTGGTCCAGGCAGTAAATTTTTAACTACTAAGCCGATCAACTTCAAAGTCTATTCAGATCTTAACCTAAAATCTGGTGATTCTTATGAAAGATTCGTTGGCGAAAAATTTCGAAAAATATGTTTGCTAATTACTCCAGAAGTCTTCGTCAAATCGATTTTATTTATTCACCGATTTCTATAGTTTTAAAAAATGTATCGGATGCCGCACGTTTGACAAAAATCTGTAAAGTATCGCAAAAGATACTGATTTTGAAAATTTGCGGTGAAATTGTGTTTTTATTATTCTGTTACATTTATCAAAGTGCATAACATCATGGCATAATGTTGAATTCCTATTGCATTTTTAAATTACAAATTAAACTATTAAAGTTTTCAATATCGGAACTTAAAGTAGTAAATACTTTAGTTTTTTGTTCAGGAAGTATTGTTCACTAAAGGAAGTATTGTTCACAAATTATTTGCGCATAAAGTGCCAATGTTGATTGGTTGTTATACAAAAATTTCTGATTTGCTTCTGCGCCTACTAGAGCTGCAAAACACGAAAGAGCAGTTTTTGGAGAAGTGAAGACGGTCAAACACGGTCGGTTCTTACAAAAAAATGGGTAACCGATTTCGGTAGTGTTTAGTGCATTGATCATTGCAATTTTTTGCAACTGCAACAGTTCTGTCATTATAATTGAGCGATATTTTTGAACAACAGTACCCAACCACATACATATACAAATTTTATTACTAAAATAATTTGTGAACAAAACTTATAACAATTCATATTTCTCAAGTAATAAAAATAATATTTTGGAATATGTATGGTAGTAAACAAGCTTTTTTTGCCTTCTCTTACAGAGCCGCCATGGCTTCCTCAACTTCGGAAAGCGTTTATTCAGGACAAGACTCCTCACAAACACAACTTTTGTTACAACCAATAACAACTTTAACTTTTATTGACACTATTAATGGACATCATCAAGGACATGAACAACTCAACAATGAAGTCACTAGCATTACCGGACGACTTGTATTGGGACATGAAATTGGAACCCAATTCTCCACCCAACAATCAGCTATTTTCCATCTTTGAAGATCTTCATGGAAATACGCTGGATTGTGAAGACTTTGCAAATGGTATTGTTTTTATCCCTAAATTCAGTATTTTATTATTATAATTTTTTTTTATTTTTAATCCTTGAAAAATATACAGAAGATATACTATTAATATACAGCGAAGAACTTGAATTAAAACACGATGATATGGATTTTACGCAAGAATTAATTGGAGAAGAATTTGATGTAGAATTGTACGATTTGAAAGAAGGTAAGTTTATATAAAATTTAAGTATGTAAATTTTCTTTCAATTATTCAACGTTAGTTAAAAGTCATTACGATTATTTATCTATGTTTTTTATATGGTCTAGCTGGTCCAATAATTGGCTTAAAGGTCTATTGAAGATTTCGGTATTAGCACCAAATGAAATGCCGCATATAGATCAGCTAAACCATATAACAAACATAGACAAATAAAATTAAAGTAAATAAAATCCAAGATATTGATATACTCGTATACTTGTTGTATGGTTAAATTGGTCTATATGTATAGTTCGTATGTGGTTATTCCTTTCAGACGTGGCTTAATCGATTGTTAGGTCTGCTTTAATGTACCTTAAATTATATGAAGAAATTATTTTTCATCAATGAACCTGGAAACAATGATTGTGCGATGTTTGATTTTAGGAAAACGAAACTTTGAAAATAAAAAAAAATAAGTTTGACTGTGTCATACAATACGTTTTGTAATTGCTTATTCCGGAATAAATATAAAAAAAAAACAATAAATTGAGCTTGTATCGAATATTAATTTTTCATTGCCATTTATATACAATTATTGTCAATAATACCGTCGTATTGACTAATTGAAAAAAGGTTTAGACGAATTAGTAGATGTAAATCGAATAAAAAAACATTAGTTGTATGAAATAATTTTTGCAAGCCCTACTTAGTTTATTTTGTTTGTAATGTAGTAATTCTCAAAGATTTTATGAGAGTTTGTATATAAACATCTGAGACTTTCTTTAGTCTTTTGAAAGAGTACGTCTTATAGTTTAATATTTGCAATCCGTGAAAAGTAATAGTACGTAAGGAATTTAATTTTAAGTGTTTATAATTATTATTTTAGTTTATGTTTTGTAACTATTTGGAAAAAATCAATTAAATTAAGCTTTTTTAATGATTTGATTGAGTTGGAATAAGCAAAAACGAAATGTACATATAGACTAGGTTAACCATAAAACAAGTACAGTGAATCAAAGTAATATTGGGACAAAGCTAAAATGATTTATGTGGAGATAATTAAGCACTATGTTAACTGATTTTAATGCAAAATTTTCATGCTTTTGTGTAGCTAACACTGTGCTAATTGCCATCTCAAAAGATTATGATTCTTAAGTTTGTCAAAATTAATTTATAAATAATTATTCACAATAAGTTAAAAATGCAGTACAAAGTAATAATGGGACAGCTGCCATCACTATATAATCTAGGCTTTATAACGGAACATTTTGCAAAAATTTTTTGTTTAAAAGTTGCTAGAGTGTATTACAGATTAATTTTTGATAAGTTTTTAAAGAAAATTAAAATATGGCGCCACGGGGTTCACAAACATCGCCTCAAATCAGAAAACTTATATTAGAACATTCGAAATCCGGAAAAACCGTGAGAAATATTGCGGAAATAGTAAATAAACCAAAATCTACAGTGTTTAACATCATAAAGCGATATGGAGGTACAGAAACTTTTCAAAATGTAGCAAAACCAAGCAAAAGAAAAATATTTTCCGACGCGGATGAACGATGGCTTATGCGACAAATCAAACAAAAACCCTACTTAAGCGCTCCCAGACTTGCTGCTGAAGCGGAAATACATCTAGCAAAGAAAGCTAATCCCGAAACGGTAAGAAATGTGTTAAGGAAACACAATTATAATGGCCGGGTAGCTAGGAGAAAACCTTTTATTAATAAGGTTAATAAGCTTAAACGAGTGCGCTTTGCTAAAGACCACAGAAACAATGATTTATCATTCTGGAATAAGGTAATATTCACTGACGAAAGCAAATATAACATATTCAGATCGGATGGAAGGTCATTCGTTTGGAGAAGACCAAATGAAGAACTGTCAGAAAAAAATTTGAGACCTACTGTTAAACATGGCTTGGGGTCAGTTATGGTGTGGGGTGCAATATCAGCAGCTGGTCCCGGTAACCTTCACATTATTGAAGGAATTATGGATCATAAATATTATATCAACATCCTGCGTGCTAATCTTGCAGAAACAGCAGAGAAATTGGGACTGGCGAATGATTATTACTTCTATCAAGACAATGACCCCAAGCATAAGGCTCACAATGTAAGGTGTTGGTTGCTTTACAATTGCCCACATGTGCTCGAAACGCCTCCGCAATCACCCGATCTCAATCCGATAGAGCACGTATGGGCCTATTTAGAAGAAAGATTAAGAAATTACCAAATAAGTTGCAGTATCTATTGAAGGCTGTAATAGAGAAAAAAGGCCTTCCAACTAAATATTAAACATTATATATTTAATACTTAACTTGTTACTTTATTACATTGTCCCATTATTACTTTGACAGGATTTTCTGTGTTGTTTTAGTTTTTTTGTTTTTATATCCAAGTGACGGTAGTCAATGTATTTTTTATTTATGTTCTTAATAAATAATAAAAATAAAAGTATAAATATAATTTTATTTTCTTCTTAAACCAATAAATTCAAAAAAATAATTCGAAAGTTATTGGATAAACAGCTTGTCCCATTATAACATTGAGTCACTGTATATACAAATAATCCTCATTCTTTCTGAATCGCGTCGCAAGTATAAAAAAATCTAAATATTTGTCACACGAAAAACAAATAAATGGAATGGTACGCATCTAAATATTACTATTAAATAGGGTTGTGGAAATGTAATGATCTGGTTTTGCGTGTTTAAACATTTTTTTTATTATTTATTTATTTATTTAGTACTATTATTTACAATTTTAAAGTTCTTTGAATTTCCATACATTAATAAAATTTTTTACATACAATTGGGGTATTCACAAGGTAGTCATAAAGTTGTATGTTGTAAAATAATAACACGAAAAAACATTACAGTTGTGAGCAACACATCATAACTTAACATGTTATTTCAAAAACATAAACAGCTGCTGTTATAGATCTCTGCCACCATATTTTGGAACGCCGGCTACTTACAAAAATTTAGCGGCGGCTTGAGTTCGGCAATTCGGGAAAAAGTAACAAAAATAATGTTATTTTTTTTAATTACTTATAATTGAATTTAAGCAATACAAATTTCAGAATTTGATATTCCTAAGAATGATGTACATATCGTCATATGAAATGAAAAACTCCTAAAATGAAAAAAAACCCTGTAATAATTTGTATCAAGGTATGTGAAAAATTAACGTACGTAAGTGAGGTAGTATGAATGCAATGACGAATAATCTTATACATATATATATTTTTTTTTACATGTTTAGATATGTATGTATGTATGTATGCATGTGTGTATGTTTGTTACTTATAGACAGCTTAATGGCTGAACCGATTTTCTTGAAATTTTTACAGTATCTCTCAGTATATCTGGAAGGAACTATAGGCTATATAAATTTAAAAAATTCCAACTAGGCGTTGCCACGCCCATACAAAGTAAATATTTATTTTTGTATATCTTGAGAACGGTTGAAGTAAAAGTTTCTGTATTTGGTCTGAACGACTTGATAGTAAATTTTTTTCTTCCGGCACTTTCCTTATAGCTACAGAGCTGAAATTCGGTATACGGCAGAGTAGATAAATAATTTGAAAAATATGATAACTGGGAATTTTTATCAGGGCGATAGGCTGATCCTTTTTTGCATGTGCCACTCCCATTTGATGTACGGGTGCGCACTCTTCACATAGCCATAGAGCTGAAAATTGGGTATACGGGTGGGGAGGGGAAGTAAAACATTTTTTGACAGTCGTATCAAATATCAGTAGATTTCTTTCTCAAAAAGTATTATAAAAATTATAAAACTTGTATTATTGTCTGTAGCCCTTTTTCATCTGGGACCAGCACTCAGGAGATGACCCCTACACATCCGAAGCATTGTGCTATAGCAAAGGGATAGTTAGAGAAATGGCATGATGTGAAGCTTAATTAATTATTTTACAGCTCTGCTTTTTGCACGTTCTCTGTTTATAGCAGTGTTGAAGCTTCGGTTTAGTAGCCATTTCTATTATTATTTTACTTCGCTGGTGCTACACAATACCGACGAAGAAGGGCGTTCTGATGTGATTGTGGATTACTATCAGCTGAAGCCGGTATTGTTCAGTGACCAGTGACTATGCTTTCGCCACTGCAACTTTCAGACAACAACTGACACACAAAGACACACTAATGCACATCAGAAAAATGCGAATGTATTTTTTTAGGATTTTAGTCTTAAACTGGTGTTGAACCCAGGTTTGTTTTGGTGTTGTAGTCAACGTGCAGACTGTTTCTGCCATCCCCACCCTCGCCCTTAAGTTACATTCAACAAATTTACAAGAAGCAACAATTTTTAATATTCTGTAACTAAAACCTTTTTGAATTGCATTTGACGATATGTATGCATTAGAATATATCTTTAATACTCAAATATATATTAAATTTAAATGTGCGCTTTTTAGTTTCATATCCCATTTAAGATCATTTTTCCTGACGTTAATGACGGCGTCTTACAATTATTATCAGCCGCTTGACTAAGGCGACTCAACATTTCGGCGCCGGTTTCTATTACTACTTACAACACATCAGTATACATACTTTAAAAAGTGTTATTATTTTACATTTTTTTGTGTGAGGACCAACAACAATGTTTTAAAACTATTGTAAAATATTACAATATTACTACAATATGACTAAATACGAGACTTTGTGAATACCCCAAATATTAATTGAATTTTAAAAGTTCAGTCTAAAATTTCTGATATTTCTTAGAGTAGTTTGCGCCACGTAAGTTAGTCGTGTTTCCAAGTATTTCGCTATCATGAAATTTTTAATTTTAAATATAAATAAAGTTGTTTGTTTCACGTGAAGATTTCCAACACAACAGTTGAACAATATTCAATCAGGGCTGTCATAGAATCCAAGTCGGTTTTGCAAACCGATATTTGTTTTATTTTGTGTCATGAAAACGTGTCGGCTTTGTTATCTTCAAATGCAAATAAACCCGATATTCAAATCAGCTGTTTTATGGTTTTGTTCCTTTGTTTAATACTTTTAATGCAATTTTTGTTTGAATTTGGTTGTGAAAATACATACGCGAAACGAATTTATCGAAAATAAAAAATTGCTGTTTAAAATTAAATTTATAACATTAAAAATTTTTTTATTTTTATATTGTCCCCTATTGAGGATATAAAAATGGAGATAAACACTTTTTACAAATTTATCAACTAAAATTTAATTACATTTTCGCAAAAAAATTAACTTGAAAAACAAAATGATAAATGTAGTGTTTAATTACTTTAAGTAAATAAATGTACAAGATTTTAACAAAATATCTGATGGAGTTAATAAAACTAAATGATTGCAAATGAAAACCGACAGCAGTCGCCTGCTTGGTTTATTTCCAATAAAAATCCCATAACATTGGTTCCTGTGACACCTAAAACCGACATTATTTCTAGTTGGAACTTAAAACCGATAACATTGGATTTCATGACACCAAAGTATTTTTTTATCGGTTTAAAATCCAATTCCGATAAGATTGGTTTCTATGACACCCCTGAATATGAGGTTTAATTGTAGTGTTAAATTTAAGTTAGTTGTCGGACACTCCTTGAAGGAGAACGCCCCACTTAGACCCATTGTCTAGGCGGGAATCGAACCCACACCTCCAGATTAATAAGACTAATGATCATGCACTAGGCTACGGAAGGAACCCTGTGTAAGTTTTGCTGCATTGTTTTGTATTCTTTTGAGTAAATCAATCCTTTTAGAAATCTTCTTGTAAATGCAGCCATAGTGCTGATCAAACTTCTACCTTATATCAATCATGATACCAGATATTCCCATCCTTCATCGATGTATTCGCTATCGATATCAACTCTCGTTCTCTCTGTGGTTGTTCTATTTATAACCATGACTCTTGTCTTGTTCAATTTAAGTTTTTTAATTTTTACAAATTTACGGATGCCTTTCAAATCATTATTAAGTTTTACCACACCCTCCGCTGCTGAGTTTCCACTTGCATCGGGTTATACGTTCAATTTTTGCCTTTCAGATTTTAAGATTCTGTAATTTTTTTTACCAACCGCTCATACTTTTAAAATTTGATGAACATTTGCTTTCAAAATTTCTGGGCAACTTTTGTTTGAAATTATGGGCAAGAAAACAAAATGTATTTTTAAATCATATGAGGATATAGCCACAAAATTAATGTTCAAAAAATCTGGGAAAAAAATCATTTGAAGTGTAAATAGATTTTGTAAATTAAGCAGGAAATTTAATTTAGCAATATTTCTCGAATAATTAATAAAATAAAAAATTATATGTTCCATGTATCTATTTTATTCAAAATCAAATGGTCTTCAAATACATCTGAAGTGTGAGAGTTAGTCGTTTGAAAAACAAGCAAAATATTACTTGTTTTTATTTTACATTTATTTTATAAAATTATTGAATCTAAAGCGATGTAAAGTTCATATTTAATTCTTTTGATAAGTATATTCAAAGAATTTGCGTTTCTTTAAGGTCGATTTCTTAGGAGTGGCTACGGGATAAAAAGGTGAAGAAAAGTGTTATTAATTGCGTTTCAAATTAGAAAAAGTAAACCTACCATGTAAAGAATAAACAGCGTCAAGGTTTTGACGTGGCGTACCCTCCGAGTCGACTTTGGTATTTTTATTTCTGTCTTCTAAAGTTACGAATTGTGACCAATGTTCAAATGGTAGTTTTAATAAATGTAACATTACTTCACATTGTGTAAAAACTTCGGTAAATATAGCATGTTGATTTGGGTCATGTGATGAATAACCGACTATAGTTGGACCAAATATTCGTGCAATATTATCAAACGGCATACGGACTTTAGGGTATTCAGCAATGCGTTGAAAATGAAGTATAAGAAAAGCCAAAGTGTCGCGATTAGCCTGAGGTAAAGCTTCAATGGCTTTATACAAATCAGTTTTAATATTTTCCGCAGAAGGATTCCGTACAGCATTACAAAAGTCTTTCCAGAGATTCGTTGGTATAAGTGGTTCAAGTAGAGAACGTAAAAAATCTTTAATACATCCGCAAAGAACATTAATATCTTTATCACCTAAATGAGGAGGCGATTTGCCACGTAAAAAACGTTCTTTTAGAGCCTTGACTTCGCGTTCCGATCCGGGTACGCGATAAATGCCTTCCTCATTGAAACCTCTGGACTCTATTTCGTTTACACAATGTACGATTAACGCTGGTATAAATGGAGCTATAGAAGGGGCGTAATCAGTTATATAACCCACACGACCTTTAAAGACAGGTGTACCCGTCGAAGGAACACACATCACTGTAAGCAAGGTGCGACAATCTGTGTGGCAACGCACGGTGCAGTCGCGACAATATAAACCAACTGTTCCAAAACGTATCCTAAAAATTAAATTTAACAAAACATTATATCAAATAGAAAAATTGTGAATCTAGTAATAACTAACTTCTTTTGGCATTGCATACAAGTCTCGTGTTTAAGAAATGTCTTGTTGTCAAAATTGTGTGCACGTTTTAATGTTCCCATCGATTTTAATCTCTGTTGGCCCATAGGCGAGTCAAAATGACTGTTAGTTGGAGTCATTTGTGGAGCAGTGGCTTGTTTAAATGGCGTTTTGTGTTGAATTGGACCAGGAGCCCCACCTACAGGATTTAAATCATCTGGTATATCTTCTTGATGAACTACAATCGGAACAGTTTCTATAATCGATTCAGTGCGTATGACACCCTGACCGTTTTGCGGTATGGTTACCTTTGTAGTAGCACTAATACGATCTGATCCCGTATTTGCATCAACGTTATGATGCTGAATACCCACATTGCTGCGTCTTGGCGAACGTCTGGCAGTGGGAGCTCCTAGTGGCGTATTAGATTGGCTCAAGCGACTTCTTTTGCTGCTTGCTACTGGTGTGTTGTTGGTAACAGAAGGTCGATGCTTATACCAAGCTCTACGCGGACATATATCTAAGAAGTCATCTTCCGATTGAGTAAGTGAGAAATCGGACAAAAAACTCCCTGTAGAATTAATATCATTACCATACACTTCTTCCAAACGACGGCTTAGCGTATTTCTTCTTTTAGGCAAAGTACTTAGAAACGCTAGTTTATTTTTCGTTTCATTTTTCAAATTGTTTTCGTGTTGTAATATGTCTGCCACAGCTACAATTTTCTTTTCTAATTGATCTCTTTCATTTTCGGCCGCTTTGCGCGCCTTACTTTCCATTTCAAGTAAACGCCGAGCATGGAATAATTTAGTTTCCAAATCAGATATTGATTGCAATGACGCATCTAACTCACGTTGTATGCGCTCAGCTTCACGTGTTTTAGCAATACTCGCCAATTGCATTTGTTCTTGCACTTGTAATATTTGCAGAAATTTTTCTTCTGCATCGCCGTCTACTAAAACCTGCACACAGCGTCTCAAGTCATCAAACGTGGCCAATGTAGATAATATAGTGGACATGTCTATCTATATACTTATTTTTTTTCTTTGTAGTTACTGTACTCTGTATTTGCAAACAGAGAAATATTCTTTAAAATCTTTTTAACTTATTTCAATCCCGCTAGAATGCATAAAAATTATTTAAAGTCCACTAAACCGCGTTGTTAATATTTTCAAACAGTACAGTACAGTGTTGTATTAAATGACAGCGTTGTATTTTTAAAGTTCTTCGCAAAGATGTACTTTTAGTACTCAGATTATATTTTGTTATTAACAGCGTTGCCGTCTTGGTTTTTACCCCAATAAACATTTGCATAGTTTGTTATTCTACGAACTATATTTAACGGGGTAAATAGTTAAATATTTATTCATGATACAATCAACAAGGCAATTGCAGTAAAGATACGCATTTTGTTGGTAGAAATATACATAGCGATGTCAAATTCATTTGTCCATGAATGTAAAAATATTCATATTATTTATATACACTAAAGCCCCGATTTGCGTCGCAAAACGAAATCTTTAACAATTCAGCAAACCTTAGACAGTTTTGTTAACAAAACAGTGAGACCACCTAACCAAATGGAAACAACTGTTGTTAATTTAGATTTATCTGCTGAATAACATTTATAACGCTATTTTTTACTTTAATGTTTATGTAAATCGTATATACGTATGTATTTATGTATATGAGAAAATGAATTTTAATAATTTAATTTATTATAATTTTTTATTTCTAACTTTAAAAACGTTTATTGAATGAAATTAAACAAATAAAAACGTATTCATATGACTTTTTTTTATCTAAATATGTATATATTTTTTTCGAAATTTTTTAGTTTTTCACCCAATTAATTCGAAATCAGAACATTTGTATAGAAACAAATAATTCGATTTGCGTCGTTTCAATTTGCGTCGCATTCCTCCCTCCCCATTAACGACGCAAATCGGGGCTTTAGTGTACACAATAAAAATTTTTGGGAATATGTAGCACATAAACAGACGTATTTTCATTACCCAAATATAATATTTTGACACAAAATACATTTTGTCGACAAAATAAACGACACAAAAATTATTGTCGCAAACTTAACGATACAATAACGAATATCGTTAAAGAAAAAGTTACTGAATGGCACTACAGATCTACTCATTCTTTACCTTCTCTTTTGAAATATCTTTCATCCTTTCTTTGGTACGAGCATCTTCTAAGCTTATTAGTTAAGTGTTTTTTATTTAAAAAATTTTGCCGCTTACGGTTTTAACGCTTTAACTGGTTTCTTCTTAGATTTATGTTTTTTGATTTAAAATTACATTTTGTATATATGTATTTGTTTTGTATATTTGCTTCCTCTTCAGTATTTTTTTATGAAATGAAAAATAAACCTTTTACTTGACATTTAATTTTTTTAAACAGAAAAACAATACCATATTTTATTTTCTGTAAAAAATTCTTATTAGTATAATAAATGTCTAAATCTATACGCACATAAAACACTAGTATTAAATTTATTATTCTATATATAAATATTAATTCGTTTACATGTAGAGTCTATATTGAGAAAAAGTAGTAATGTAAAATCGTTAAAGTATAAACGGTACTAAGGAAAAAATTCTCAATCACCATAGTAATTTTGGGGAAATCGCTTTTATAAAATCGTCACGTATGGCACCACTGCATGTCACATTTTTTTAATTTGTGTGTTGGATTTTGGGATATGGTACTTTTGATTTGTTGTTACACATAAGACAAAGCATAATTTTAGGCTGTCTTAATTAAATGCAGTAATTTTGAATTCTTCTGACGAATTCTTCATTGCCAAGCACCAGTGGCAATACTGGATGATACTTTCCTTTTTTTTTTTGGTGATTTCTTTTAAAATATCTTGTGAGCTGTAATAATGCTATTTGTTACAGTATGTTTACAGCTGACAATGCTGTTATGAAAATAACAAAAACAATTGCCTGAATATGCTTTAAAAATTTTTCATGAATGTAAATAACACACGCAGGGTAGCGTTGGCTGAAGTAGTTTGCACTTTGACTACAAAACAAAGAAAGTCCTAGGTTCGACCCCAGTTTCAGACGAAATCATAAAAACATTTCGCATTTTGTCTGATGTGCATTAGTTGTTGTTAGAAGGTTTAAATGGTGAAGGCATAGTCACTGAACAGTACCGGCTAGTAATCCAACAATCAACAATCAGAACGCCTTCCTTTGTCGTAAAATAAGCGTTGTAAATTTTTAAATTTCAAAACGCACCAGTTGCGAGAGAAAACACATTTTTTCGGAAAATAAGCACTAAATTTATGTATAGTAAGTACATATTCAGTTTTATTTAAAATTTATAGGAAATTTATTTTTAATGTTCTTATCATAATATTTAAAAGAAAGATAGTAAAACTGATTACTATTATTCAAATTTTAAAATTGTGCTTTTTCCCGACAAAAATATATCATTATGATATTCTCATAATGTATTTTTTTTTTTGAAAATAAACCCAATAATTGAGGAGGAAAGCATATCTATTTAATACCATTGCACTAATGCTAACTTCGCCGATGTTTTATTAAGAGGGATAGACACATTCAACCATGTAGCAGTAATAAGGAATGAAAAATTATAAAAATTTTCCACATGAAATAATATTTTTATCATATATACTCTAAATTTAAAATTAATAAATAAAATTTAAAAATTTGCATGAATTTCTTAAAAACTTATTTTTGAAGGTAAAAACTTTTTGAAATTTTAAAAAAAACTTGAAAAAATGGAAAACTTGACAAATGGTAACCGGTGACTGTAGCACAGAAAACTCAGAAATAACTCTTTTCGGCTTAACCGGGCTGGAAATCGAACCAGAGTCCTTTTGGTTGCAGAGGCAACATCCTAACTACTCAGCCATCAGCTGTATACTAAAACTTTGTGTTTTCATTCTTTGATTTCATAATGAAATCTTGTTAAAAATGCAATCTTTTGTAATTGCAATCATTTTGACAATAATAGCGGAACTCACTCTTTGGTGCATACTTACAAAAAATGCAAATATGGTACGGTTTTTTGCAACGAAGCGTGAGTTTCTGTTTTATAAGCATATCAAATTTTTGATAACAGCTGACTGCTTGCATTTTTAACAAAAAGTAAATAAAGAAATTGTAACAATTAAGAAATCCAAAATCTTTTTCAATTCATCGTCCGTCCACTTTTTGTTATTTGGTTTTTGCCGTATTTGTTGTTTTTTCTTTTTTGGTTCTTCAATATTCATATTTTTATTAAATTTAATTTTTTGTGTTGTCTAATTACTATAATTTTATTGCACAAAGATACTAAAATTTTTAACGCCGGCAAAAAGTTAGCCGCTTTCAATATCATAACGCCGTTGCTCAATCTACAGCGAATGAAAGGGAACAAATCTGGTTTATGAAAGCAGTTTGTCCGCTTCGAAGTTTTTGAATCACAGTCATGGCTTCCGCTTCTGAAACTAAAAATTTACACATTATATTATGCGAAACATCGAAGAACATTTTCAACGTTCATAAGCTTACCAGTGCATTGTCGTTTACATTTCTATCTTCTTCTTTTGCATGTAGTATATTCTTGGTGTGTCTTTTTAAATTATACATCTTAGAATACATTTTGGCTCTCTTTCTAGTGTTGTAATATTCCTATCTTATAATATTAACAACAAAACATAATTAGAATATTGTATTAGTGCAAAAAACTATAATATTACCAGTTCCTCAGTTGGAAAAAGTTCGGAAATCTCGTCTTTCATTTCGGATCAATCTGAAACCGAGCAAGAAATTTCCTTTGCCTCTATATAAGAAGCAATTGCTTTTATTAATAACTGTCGCTGCTCATCATGAAGAATTTTCTTTCCTCGTAATATTTTAATACTGATCTTTCATTAAAAGTTTCTGTCAGCATGGTCATCACAGAGGTTTCTATTTTTTACTTCAACTATTGTTACTGGATCAATCTTGAAAACTATTGCTGACGTTGCAGAAATACCGTAATTTTTCCAGTCTTCAAAATGCTTTTCAAAGAGAGCATAATCGCCAACAGGAATCCCATTAAAAAGAGCATCAACGTGCTTATTTCTCAAACATTTTAAAATGTCAATGGTAATTTTAAATTTATTGTTTCATTATTTTATTTGTTTAAATAAATTTGACACACAAATTAAGTTTAGGCGACCACACGCCACTAGTCACAAAATCTTAATGTGAAGTGAAGTTAACATTGTGAACCAAACAAAAGTATAGAAAATATGTAATGATTTTTTTTCGCTTCAAATCAGAGATGGTATCCTTAATAAAATATACTCGAACACATAATTTAGACGACGCCTTTTACTATACATATGTATGTCTTTTCTAATTATCTTTTAAAGTTGCTTCAAAAAATCTTTTGCGTTTATAGGATGATTTATTTTTTTGTCACCATGATTGCACTTTTTTCATGTATAATCGGTTAATGTTCTTTAATTTCTCATTCATATCTTTCCACGCGCATATCTCTCAGCCATATATACATACATATATATATATATATATATATATATATATATATATAAATATATCTTCACTTTTGTTATAAATATATACAAATGCGTACACATCTGCATATACGAGTAGGTATCAAAAAAATAATTCCATATTTAAAAAAATTAAATTCCCCCAAAAAAATTAAATTTTCACGCCTAACAAATAAAAGTTTACATCTCTGCGTTGTACCGATAAGATGGAATGTCCAAGAATACCAAAGGAATTGATAGGTGATAGGAAACAAAACTAAGGGGATATGATGTCGCATTCATACTCAACAAACATTTGTGCTTTATAGGAAATTGAAAATGAATAGAAATCCAAATAGGTATTTTAATTCACACAACGCAAAATGAGAAACATAATTTTCATAACAAATAGCTGGGAAGTCTATTCTTAAGAAGAAACATATGTTTACTACTTTGTTTTCAAATATTACTGATTATTCCTAATTAGTACAAGTTTTAAAAGAAAATAGTTCAACAAAAAATTTTCAATATTATTTCTAATTAAAAAAAAGCAGTTCATAAAATTTTAATAGCAAAATGGACATTAGCCGAAAGTGAAATTCCAGCCATTGTGTTTGTTGGGTAGTCTTATATGTATGTATAACGCATGTGCAGGAAAGAATTCTATGTTCTGCCTTTTGTAAGTTGCAATTTTGATAAACATTCGGCCTGTTGCACAATAGGCGAACGATATCGTTCGTTCGCTTATTACATGGCATACAAAACCAACATTTAAAATCTTCGCACGGCCTAAAGTATATTTTGTTGTCGAATTTCGGTTTTTTTTTAGAATAGGGAAAAAGCTTCCCAAGTTATGCTACTATATGTTGTGAAAGTGCCTATATTTTTTACAACGCCCGATATCGCGAATACTAGAGAAATAACTTTATTTCTAGCGAACATACTAAGAAGCAAACTAAATCAAAGACAAAATTGGAAATCCCACTGACAAACACTAGCAGAACGGAACAACATACTGTTTCCGAAAGCTGTTACCCTTCCATCTTCAGCGTTCTTCGTGGTTTCTCCACCGTGTGTGGTTATCAGTTTGCAATTAAAAATTATCAGAGTCAATTTTATTTTTAGAAGCAGGAGTTTCATTTGTAGAGTAGCAATTACTGGATTTCATTGCAATCAGATTTCAAATGCAAATTCTCAAATTACAATTTTTTAATGCAGTCAAAAAATTGCCAATGATTACAACGAAATCAAATAAATCGATTGCAATCTTTTACAGCTCTGCCCTAGTGTAATATGTTTGATTTCTACAGTGGATACTGTCCAAATAGTATAGGCATCATTTGACAAGTTTAGTGCTTGTCATGCGAATTTTTTAGGCCGTGAAAAATGTATTGAAAATGAAAGCAAAATCTATTTTTTGTATTTTATTTCTATTTTCTAAGTATACGTATATTGAAACACGCATTGAATAGCTGTATAGTGGGGACCATAATTTTATTTTATTATTTTATGATAAGCTAACAGGTTGCTTTGCTATCTTTCATGCAAACCCAACCCATTCTAGCATCCCAAAATATTAAATTATTCGGGTACGAAATGAAGCAAAATGAATTATGACGTACTTGAACCGTTGAGCATTTTTAAAAAAGTGTCATCAAAAATGGTATTTAAAAAAGTGTATACTCTGCCAAAATAAAATTAATATATTACAATTTTTGTCTTTGAGTTACATAGTTTGGATCTTAGTAACTATTACATGTAATTTTGACTGCCTGTATGTAATCGATCACTAATCAACTAATTGTATGAACAGAGTTTCAAAATAAGGCACCACATATATGTATGTATATATGTAAAGGGTGGTTAAATTTCAAGGGCCGATGTTGATTTTGAATAAAACACAAACTATTTAGGAAATTATTGTAATTTTATTTTATTATGATATATTGGTATTACTCAATTATGTATGGAACAAAATATCGGCCAAATGGGCGCCGCGACCACGGCGGCACACCTCCATCCGATGGTCCAAATTTTCGATGACCCTGAGGCATAATGGAGGTTCTATGCCGTTAATATGCCGAATTATCTCATCCTTTAGCTCTTGAATTGTTGCTGGCTTATCGACGTACACCTTTTCTTTCAAATAACCCCAAAGAAAAAAGTCCAACGGTGTCAAATCACATGATCTTGGCGGCCAATTGACATCGCCATTACGTGAGATAACACGGCCATTGAATTTGTTGCGCAAAAGAGCCATTGTTTCGTTAGCTGTGTGGCAAGTGGCACCGTCCTGCTGAAACCACATATCGTCCACATCCATATCTTCCAATTCGGGCCATAAAAAGTTCGTTATCATCTCACGATAGCGAACACCATTCACAGTAACTGCCTGACCGGCCTCATTTTGGAAAAAATACGGCCCGATGATGCCGCCAGCCCATAAACCGCACCAAACAGTCACTCTTTGTGGGTGCATTGGTTTTTCGACAATCACTCTTGGATTCTCATTCGCCCAAATGCGGCAATTCTGTTTATTGACGAATCCACTGAGGTGAAAATGTGCCTCATCACTGAAGATGATTTTCTTCGAAAATTTATCATCCACTGTTGCCGTGGTCGCGGCGCCCATTTGGCCGATATTTTGTTCCATACATAATTGAGTAATACCAATATATCATAATAAAATAAAATTACAATAATTTCCTAAATAGTTTGTGTTTTATTCAAAATCAACATCGGCCCTTGAAATTTAACCACCCTTTATATATTTTTTTTTTTTTTTTTTTTTTATCTGGGACCAGCACATATATACATATGTATTTAACAACTATTATGGAATTGCTGTTTTTCAATATATTTTTTATTTTATTTTAACAATGAACAAAAATAATTATAATAGTTTGAAGTCATAAACTGTATTGTATACACGGTTAAGAAGTTTATCTTTGACAAGTCATAAAAATCAATAAAATTAAAAAAATCAATGTCTTTAATAATTTTGTTCAAGTTTGTTAACGATAAACAATTTATGACTTTTTTATGTAGTTAATGTAATGTATTCTATAAATAACATTTCATTTGGAAATTTTTTAAATAATTCAACTCTGTTAAATTGTAATTGAAACAACTCAACTCTTTGTTGGTATTACGAATTACAACTAATGCTAGGAACACAATTGTGAAGAACGACGAATTCGTCGGTAGAAGTTCATTGCGTAAATTCGCAGTGTAGCAAATAATAACGACGAAAAAATTGCAGCCGTCATTATGAGCAAAGTTGTTTGCTGTCTGTGTTTTTTTTTTTTTTTTTTTTTTTTTTTGTCTTGGACCGGCACTCAGGGGATGACCCCTACACATGCGATGCATTGTGCTGGAACTAGGAAATTTGGTTATGGGAAGGAGGATAGAGGGAGTAGTGTTTATTGACATTTGATTCAAATCTTCCCAAGCTAAAAGTGACTTAACATGTTCAATTGCATCAATTGCATAGGTTCAATTGCATCAGTCTTAATTCTGATTAGTGCAAACACTAACTTATATCTAACTTATGAGTGCTGTATAATATATACAGAAGGCTACAGCGAAACTTCTCCATAAGTTCTCTATTGTATTCAGTATTAAATTCTCCACTGTCTTAGATCTATCTAACTTTTAGGAGCTGCTGTTTCATTAATAAGCCTACAGCAGTTATCACAAAAGTGTTACTATCATAGTATGCTTTGACTTTTTCCAACACATTGATTGGAAACTTCCTTAAAATTAGAACTTAAATCTAGTGAAGCAGGGATTGGATGGTGCATGTGCAAGGAGGATGGAAGACTGACGCTAGGCTATTATTATTCGATAGAATAGTTTTTGAATTAACTTCAGAGAAAAGATTTGTGAGAAATAATGGATGGTTCATTGTAAATATTAGCCTTGGTTATATATATATGTTACCGTATAAAAAAAATTAAACGTTAACAGAAAACAATTAGAAAGCAACTTTATGGTAAATAATTGTGTATATTTAACTTAAATTATATATTTTAAAAATTAAACAACTATTAAAATAAAATTAACCTTATTTACTAAAACTAAAATGAAAAAGGGTAACTATGTACTAATTAGATCGTCATTCGTCGCCGTATGAAATAGAAATAAATCTATTGGAGAGTTCGTCACGCACGACGATTTTCGTCGACGGCGTTATTCTGTTCATTTTCATATGCACAAATGTGTTTCATTTCTGAGGAGGAAAGTTCACAACGAATAGTTCGTCGTTCGCCCCAATTTTGTTTCTAGCATAATTCCAGTTTAAATAATATTGCCAACCTAAAAAGAGTAGATTTGACATTTGATGTTTAAAAAGCTGGTGTTATTGTGTGAAAAATGTAAAACAATAAATTTTATTTAATGTTATTTACCTTACAAACTTCTTCAAATCTTTAACCCCACCAAAAAAAAACCCAACTTTTTCAGGTGATTTACCATTATAATCTGTTAAAAATTTTTTTTATCTCATATACGAACGTAGTACACGTTTCCAAATGTATTGCCGCACTTGTGGAGTGAAAGCCTTCCAATTATACACAAAGTAAGCGATATAGTGAAGTGTTCATCCAATGAACATATCGGCTCGGTACTGCCCGGCATACTTTATAAGTTGATAGTATATAGTTAGAATACAATTTCGAATACAAAAGATGAACAAATTCATTTTGTAAATTCCTTCCACTACCGTCGTACACTTTGTATGCTGCCATACATAGAACACAAAAATGTAATATGGTATGGAATGTTCTCCGCTGGGTAGTTTACTTCGCCGACGAATTATTGCTCGAAAAGCACAATTTTAAAATTAGAATCATATATAAATAAAATAAATTTGTGCGAGTTCGGGCAATTTTGTTATGCACCTGGAACAGACCTAATATATATGACCATGTACAATTACAAATCTACACACATGCATATACATCCATAAAAACACAATAATTTGGCTTATACATGTTATTTAAAGAAACCCCAAATAATTTTTAACTAAATAATGAAATAAAATTAACTATTATTTGTTCATTGCATTTTTGGGAAACTTTTAATTTTGCTTTGTTATTTTCAATGTTTATTATAAACCAGCTGTTTGCTTGTTCTTCACGCCCAAACTAGCCCGAAGAAAAAGTACGGGCGTTCTCGTGCGTGAAGAACAAGAATATTACCCTCTCAAAACCTTGTATTTGCGCCCTTTAAAACTGTATTAGTAAAATCGCAATTTTCGGACATGTAAGTACAATTTTAAGGACAGATGTATTTTCGTTAATTGCACCATAATCTACGGCCTTTTAGATTTTAGGTGACCTTCCCCTTTCTCTTCAAAATTAATAAACTACCATTATTGTATAACATATAAAGTTTTTATTTAACATTTATAAACGTAGACTTAATAAAACAAACTCGTTAAACATAAATTATTATTTATGAAAAAAATTAAATTAAAAATTCAAGAATTGCACTTTCCAAATTTATTTTGGTTCAATTTATTTGGGTATTTGGATGCATTTACTTTTATTTTTGATAAATTTCAGCACTTACACACAAATGACTATATAATTGACTTTCTTATCATTAGCCTTCCCTTCACGATAAATAGGCCACTAAAAGTACACTCTTCAAGATAACTGGTTTTACGACGTTTTGCAACAATGCTTATTTTGATTTTAATGAAACAAATACAGCATCATATTTTTCAACAAATTCCTTGTGGACACATAAATGTTAATAACCTTTGAAAATTTTGGCA
This sequence comes from Dexiosoma caninum, assembly GCA_963924685.1. NCBI lineage: Eukaryota > Metazoa > Arthropoda > Insecta > Diptera > Tachinidae > Dexiosoma > Dexiosoma caninum. The sequence continues at coordinate 15,525,145 of OZ004727.1, forward strand.
CTTAAAATCTCACACTAGAGAATTAAATGAATAAATAACCATTCTTTCAGACACATGTATGTTTATGAAAATATTTCCTCATTTCTTTTAATACATAAATTTTGTTTTATTGCTTGATTCCTAGAAATTAAAATTTGTTTATTGATCTGAAAAGAAAGCAACCGCAAATTTGTGGTTGCCAGAAAACGCTAAAACGCACTGAAATTTTGGCAACTGGAGTTAATGCAGTTTCGATCTGCAATACTATTTTTAGCAACTGGCAACTGAACAACAGTTCGGTAGCAATCCATAATCGAGGCATACGACAATTAAAATCAATTTTGTTCAGGGTCACATGAAAGGTCACGGAGACTTTGCAAGTCCACCTTTCGCTTCATTAACATATTGCGCAACAGATGCAATGACATGTTAAAGGTACCCCCTTTGGCTTATATTTAGTACCCTTGCGAACAACGAAAGTTAACAGATACAGTTTTTAAACAAAACCATCTTTACTGATGAACTTTGTTATCATTTAAGCCCTTATGTAAACAAGCATAATTGTCGCATATAAGGTTTCTTTGAAGAATTTTGTACTCAGGCAAAATCAACCGTATGAGGGCAGCTGTAATCACTAGCGCAAAAGCTTAATATTGATATTCCATAAAAGTGTTAAAGTTTGTTTAGAAACTGAATGAGTCAGCGTGTGTAGGGGTTTCATATCTCTACCCAGTAGGAAGGCTGAAGCCAAGTGTCTCCAAGTCGTCTCTTTTGTCGACTACTTTGGTGTCTTTTTGATGACATTGCCAACAAATTGTCTCTACTTTTTATTTTGCCTTTTGATGGGTAGGGATGTTTTTGACAGCTGCAAAGCGATTCTTTTTTTGCCTCATTTGGTTGTGTTGAAATAGATGCTGCAACATGTATTACTAGTGTGGAAATCTGGTGAAATGTTTCAGGTGTTCACTAAAATTACTAAAATGTATTATTTGAATTCCTTCCCCCACCACTACTTTAAAAAAATTTTTCCATATGAAAAATTAATTTGAGAAATTGGTTCACAAACGACGAATTTGTTTCATATTTTTAAAGGCGGGCACTTGGCAAGCACTAAAAAAAATGAAATTAATTTTAGTGGACCTTTTCATATGCAAGATCCATATTGATAATTTGCCCACAAATGACAAAAATATTTGATAAGCAATTTTTAGGTTGCGCACTTTGCAGTGGGTAATATCGACCCCTGTGCGCAAAATTACCGTATGTTACACTTTTTTCGAAATCGACTTTTTTATCCAATAATTCATCTGCTGATAAAGTATTATAGTGATAATTGTTATAGTTATGAAGATAACACGTATGTGACAGCTAATATTGTCAGACAAATAAAAAAAGGAATAAAAACGTTCTCCTGTAAAATTTAGTTTCTGTAACATACGATAATTTCGCGCACAGAGGTCGATATGGTCCCACAAATACTACTTATACTACTATTGACTAAATAGGACCAACGTCAGTAGTAGATTTTCAATGACAATCCATAATCTTTGATAATTTTATCAATGTCTGTAGTAAATTATATTGTCTGGGGTATATTAAGTCTATAGAGGACTAGGACTAATCCACGACAAACCCAAATGTATGGAGAGAACATGTTTCATTTAAAGCATTACGATGTCCTAGGGGTGGACCATATAATCCACCTTTGCATTATATCGGACTAACCCAAGAACTACCCCGCGTAACTACTCGATGGAGGACCTCAGAGAGTAATTGTAATGCGACGGAGTAAATGTAAATTCGAAAAAATCACGAACCTTGTCTCATAATTATAAACTGTTCTCTACATAAGACCATGATTGTTACCAGTACATTTCACGACCACGTAGTCAAATATTATCTGCAGAGTTCTAAGTAAAATAGCAAATTGAGTGTGAACTGTAGTCAGTCACAAAAACAATTACAAATTGTCTGTTAATACATCATATACATAACATCTTGGTTTTATTTTAGAAATTTGTTTTGTAATAAATATTATTTTTATTTCAAATGTTTTTATTCCTTATTTGACTTTGTGGAACTACAATTTTATTATTTTTACTTAAATTCAGTGTTGCCACAGAAGAATTCGAAATTACACATGACTGTGTTCAAATTACACATTTGAAGAAAAACTACACATGCTATTTTTTAAATTTATTTGATCACTAGCTGACTCGGCCACGTGTTGCTGTAGCTGTTATAATAGTTTTATTTAAAAACATATATACATAAAACATATATATATATGCCTTATGTGTCCTTTATTAAAATCGGTTAATTTGTTTCGGAGACGCGGAAGTTGCCACTTACCACCCGTCGTGGTCTTATCTTTTTGAAAAATATATAGTCTATATAGCAAAGTGTATCGTTTACAGCTTTTGTGGAATTTTTTCCAATACCTTATCTTTATTAAATTTGCTTTGGAAATTCATTTGTTAATGATTCCATGATTTGTTTATAAATAAATATCTTTTAAAAATTAAAAAAAAATATGCTTGCAAATAAAGTAATGAAAAAAGCGGGGACGTTAAACAGAACTGAAAAAAATATTAAAGAAGGCATGTGGTAGGCCTCTGCGTCCTCTTAGAACTATTTTTTTTATAATGGCACAAGTCATCGACAGCAGTTATTTTAATTTTGTTTTTTATACATCCTGTGTTTACTGTTGAATGAGCATTATTCGATTAAAAATGTGGTCTTGCAAAATTGCATTGTTATACTCGTATGTACTTTAAAAAGTTCTTTTTGGTTAAAATGTTGAAATTAGTACACCTCAGTAAATCAATGAAATAAAATACTTTTAATATACCATTTTTATAAAGTAGATCAGTAGTCTCAAATTTCCTTACACAGCAATTTTACATGTATAACATTACAAACATTTCTTTAAAGCTTTATAAAAATCCATCGATTAAGTAAAGGGTCTTGCTGTCCGTTTGCAAATTGAAGATATTTATCAATTAATTCAACCAGCCTTTCGATCTTGTTCTTTAACCAATTTTTCTGCGGTTGTACTTGTGGATTTATTAAATTAAACTCATCTGTGCGGAGTGCATATGTTACAAGCGAATTATAAAAATTAATACTTCTCCTCAGAATGTTTTAACTCCTTCACTAAACTTTTTAATATTGCAACAATGCAACAATCTGCTATTATATTCTAAAGATTAACCAGATATTCATTGACCCTGTTGATAAAGACAACTTTCTAGCTGGGCTAGTTGCAAGTAATTCTCACTTGCCAGGCAGCAACAACCACTGCTCATATTATCTGTCCCTATGGCACAGAAAATCTTTCTTTTATGTTAATTGCAATGAAAAAGCCTTAAAGCTTCGGAAAATGTACAAACTGAATTTTTACACTCTCGCAAATGAACTGCCAAAAATTGTATGAAAATTCATTTAAACAAATTTATGGTGGTATCTTTCCTAAAAAAGTGTTTACATGTGATTTGGCAACATTGTTAAATATTCACCTGATTTTTAAGAAGTGTTGCATATTTTATGTTTTCAAAAGAACGGTAGAAAACAATAAAGTCCAACTATTACGTAACAATAAATTTTACATACAAAAACTATATAATTATCATTAGAGACGAACTAGAAAATAATTTATTTTTACAGAAACAAAATAATAAAACCAGCTTTTAGTATAGTGCTGCCTCTTTAATTAAAATGAGTGTTGAGTATGTAGCATTTTTTTAAGGCGAACATCATCAGAAAAGAACGCGTTGCACTTTTAAAATAACACATGTTTTTCACAAAAGAACTTAAATAAATCTAAAAGGCAGAATAAATGCAGAAATTTATTCCTCAAAAAAGTAAATTTGCCCGACAATTTTGAAAGGTAAACTTACACGGTTCAAACGTGCATTTAATAAAAACATTTTGTAATTTTGCAAAAAAAGTCTCGTGTTAAACAACTTCTTCAAATATCTGAGCAAATTTATGAGTATTTTTTTTTGGCTTAAAGCATTTTTAAAAATAATTTCACTTTTTATTTTTGTATTGACTTTCTTGGCAACCTAACAATAATTGTTAAATATTGCGCAACAGTTGAAAAAGTGCGCAAATATCAATTTTAAGCGTGTTCATGAGTACCTTTATTTTATTTAGAAATACTAAAACAAATATTAATATACATGAACATATCTACATACATACAAATGTATGTATAACAAAACTTGTAAGCAATTTAAGTTTTATAAATCGCGACTGCGACATCTACAGAAACGTTAATCGTTCTTCTTAATATTCTTAGAAACTTTAAACGTTCTTCCAAATAATGTATTGCAAAAGCCTTCTGTTTCAATTTGATTTTATACGTTTCCGGCATCGTTTCACTTGTGTGACCCCTCACAACATCTTCATTTCAACATTCTTAACCCTTTCAACCCCGATTTTTTTTTTTGGGAGGGGAAAAAATTTTTTTTTAAGAGTGCACATGCTTAAATATGAAATAAAAAAAATTTTGAAGTTCTACCTATCCTGGTAAAGGATATACATAAGTATATATATAGGCAACATTATAGAAAAAATATTCTACGCAAAAGGTTTCAACATTTCTTTTCACTTTTATGATTTTATATTATTAACTCACCTGTTCTAAAACTGAATTGTACTTTTTTTTTTGAAAAAAAAAAAATTCTTTTTAATGAAATTTTTTGTTTTTTTTTATTTCACTTTTTGTAACTTACATATTTTCACAGCGTGAGTACACTTAATACTTAACAAACTGAAAGCAACTAAATATTATCCAAGCTTAGTGTTTCAAATTACGCGTGTACGTTGCTACCAAGGCAAATTCATTACCAGGAAAACTCACTAGCAAATTCGCTCGTCAGCTGATACAAGAAATTGTAACGTATTTTTTGAGCCGAACGTCAAAGTTTGTTTACTTTTGTGAGAAAGTTAAGAAAACTGGTTGTAAATAATTTAATAATTATAATAATATGATACTATAATAATAAGAATGCAAAATATATTACTTTTTGTAATAATTAATTTAATTTGAACTCATATTACACTAATTTAACACGTTCTTTTTAGGTTATGTTATATTTAACAAAACACGTGTATACAAAAAATTTGACGTTTGGACAAAAAGCGAATTGACGAATTCGCCTTGCGACAACTTTGTATTAATAAACCTTGGTTGTTACGGTGTTTATTTGTCTGGCAAAGAAAACCGTTATAAAATAAAATAAGATTTGCGGCAGTTATAAGCACATGTTTGCAATGTTGCCTATAGGTGATCAAATTTAACATTCTGCAATCATTCAAAATACCTGGAATCTTATTGAAAACTGGATTAGAGTCGTCTTCCAAAAGTTCACGCTCCCATTCTTTTAAAATTATGGGCTTGTTGCCAGTAGCGCGTACATCACTTATTTCCTTCACATCGTTTTTCATATTTTGTATTTTTTTCCTAATTTGGACACTAGTGATCTCTTGCCCAAGCTTGCTCATGTAATCATCCCGCAAGGAACAATGCAGGAGGGATGACGTGGTCTGATGGTGAAGGCTATTCACTGTTCACTGAACAGTACCGGCTTCAGCTGATATCAATCCACAGGTACATCGGAGCGCCCTCTTTCGTCAGTATTGTGTGTAGCACCAGCGAAGTAAAATAATTACTAAAAATGGCTACTAAAACAAAGCTTCAATATTGTATACGTATCCTTGAGATCAGAGGCACTGCAGCACTGCTTTAAACAAAAAAAAAAACGTGCAAAAGTAGAGTTGTAAGAAAGTGAAGCTGTCATCTCTCTCGCTATCACTTTCTTCTAGATCCAGCACAATGCATCGCATGTGTAGTGGTCATCTCCTGAGTGCTCGTCCAAGATAAAAAAACTACCAATAATATTTTGAACAAACAAATGGAACAATGTCTGACGGATCCGTGACTTTCCGGTTGCAAATGCTTCGCACATTAAGACTACCATCCATTCTTCGCCCTGCGTCAACACTTGGGTGGCAGAAATGAGCGGAGTTTGTGCGTCACACATTTGCAGGTTTTTAATTATTTCCCTATGGCACGTTGACTACAAAACCAAAAACAGACCTGGGTTCAACCCCAGTTTCAGACGAAAATTATAAAAAAAACATCTCGCATTTTTCTGATGTGCATTAGAGTGTCTTTGTGTGTTAGTTGTTGTCGGAAGGTTTCTATGGCAAAGGCATAGTCAATGGTCACTGAACAATACCGGCATCAGCTGATATCAATCCACAATCACATCAGAACGCCCTCCTTCGTCGGTATTTTGTAGCACCGGCGAAGTAAAATAATAATAAAAATTGCTACTATCCCTTTCCTATAGTTCCAGCACAATGCTTCGTGTGTAGGAGTCATCTCCTGAGTGCTGGTCCCAGATAAGAAAAAAGAAAAAAAACACCAGTTTATTAGAACACGTACATACTCGTATATATGTACATATTTTCTATGTCACTACACACATCATCAGTGTCACCAGGGAGGTAGTTGTAAAGTCATTAATATCGCTTATTTAAGCCGACAGAGTGTAAGAAATGAATATTATTAACCACATGCTATATTCACAAAAGCTTTGTTCTTTCTGTTTTAGTATAGGACAGAATCCACATATTTCCAAAACTCAAAGCTCTGTTTTTAGTACAGATGAAAACGAAATTAGCTTTGTACAATTTTTAATTGTCTTTGCCTATTAAAGTTTTTGGTTTATTAACCATCCACTTTATTTTAATCAAAACTAATTTTCACATTATGATGAATTATATAAAATTTACATCTAATTATTATGATACCTATTTAAGGCAGTAAAAAAAAATAGTAGCGCAATATATATACATAAAAATTTTTTCACATCTCTCTGAAGGAAGGCCATGCCCGCTGAGAAACTCTCCATAGTTAAATTTTATTCTTGGGTTTTTCTTTAGCAACTCTTCTTAACATAGGTCTACACATTTTTAATGGTGTTCATACCTGAAGACTATTCAGGCCACTTCATAACTTTTACCTCATGAGCATTGAATCATTTCTTTGTCGACTTTCTGGTATAATAAGGATCGCGATCTTATTGGAAGACCCAAATTAAAAGTATTTCTACCTCAGCATACGGCAACATTGTTGCATTTATAATTTCGACATACCAAAATTGGTCAAGAATTTCCTATACCCAGCAATGACATAAAAGAGAAGCCGCCCCTCTTCATTATGCTCATTTCGACGTGTTTAATAGTTTGATAAATATTCCATGTTTGTTGGCGAGAAAATTTAACACCAAACATAACTATTTACGGTTCGTGCGATCATAAAATAAATAGAAGAAAATGTCGACCACTGCTATTATATTGACCGCAAGTGTATATGATGCATTTCGTTGGTTCGATTTAACCAAATAGAAATGTTTGTTGTATAAAATTTTTCTATGGCTGTAGAGTTAACACACTAACTAGTCATTATTAGAAAATATTTTTTATCAACTGTTAATCCAGATGTACACAAAGTGTATTTTTAAATGCAAGTGTGCTATTCCAATGACGTTAAAAAACACACTTAGTCAATAAAAAAACCCAGCGATACATTTTTAGCATAAAGTGTGTCAAAATTAACGCAGGACTTAAATATTTAGATATTTTTATTCTTTAGATTATTATATCTTTTTTTTTAGAGTTTGGGCACATAGTCTCCACTGGTATGTTGGCACACATGTATGTAGTTGTTTAAGAGATAAACAGGTTAGAAACAACTAAATTTTGAATGTGTAGTGGACTTGCTCAACGAAGGTCGGAAATGAGGGAAGTTATCTTACCGCCAGAACGCCATGACCCCACTATGATGAAGGCGCGGAAAATTCGTGGTTTACTGGGTTTTGTAAAGGTCGGATTCGATCCTGGTGACAGTGCTAACGCAGCACTGGTCTTTAGGGACTCATGCTTTAGGCAGTTGTATTGATTATTGCAGAAGATTTGATGATATTCAGGAGGGGGAGAAGACTGTATTTCACCTCCTTTGCTAATGTCAGGCACTGCTCGATGCTCGCAGGATGAACTTCGGGTTCTATACCTTCGATGTGTAGGGTGAAATGTCAGAGTTGGTGCTGAACAGACTGCTAAGATTTCTAAGGGAATCTGGATGGTTTAGTGATTATCGCGGAGACTGCGCAATGATTCTGGCCCGGTCTTGGTTTATATGTATTTCTATATAAATAGAGGTTTATTTTATAGTGCTAAACCTTCATGCTATACTTTGGCAAAGGCTTGAAATGGAAGCATTATATTCCGCAGTATATCCAAATAATCTAAATCGGTAATTTTGCGTTGTATCTAGAAAATTGGACCAACGCGAAAATCATCCCCAAATCATCAAACACGCAGCACTGTGTTTGGCGGTGTCTTTTGTGTCAAATTCAGATGGATAGACTTTTGTACGTCGCCCTTTTAATAGTGAGTTCGACTCTTCTGCTTCCATTTGTTGGTAGGAATTTATGCAATATACAAAACACTACTTCCGAGGTGTGAAATCGTGGTTTGAGCCCAATCAAGTAGGCATCGCAATCACATGATCAGAATCCCACAGACGACTTCTGCGGAGTTATAAAAAATAAGATTGGAATAAATTAATCTGCAACTAAGCACATAATGGGGCACTCTATTTCCTGTGATATCTTCATCAATCTTGCTTTTTTATCTTGGACCGATGAAGGAGGACGTTCTGATGTTCCTATGGATTGGTTACAGCTAAAGCAGTTACTGTTCAGTGACCAGTGAGTATGCCTTCGTCACTGAAACCCTCCTTCAACAATTGACGCAAAGACTCACTAAAGCACATCAGAAAAAATGCAAGCTGGTTTAAAGATTTTCTTTGAAACTGGGGTTGAACCCAGGAAATATTAGGTTTTGTAGTCAACGTGCAGACTACTTCAGCCATCGCCAGCATCTTGTGCATTGAATGAAGCCACGATACCAGGAAGTAATTAAAATTAAAGAAAGGTACTACCAACTATTCACTCAGATTGTGTAAGGCGTTGACGTATGAAAAACGTGAAGTTTTATGCTATAGGTAGTGTTTGTGTCGATAACGTCAAAAAGACAACTCTGTATATAAATATACTACAATTTTTCATAGCGTATGTGGCGTAATCGCCATTGAACTTTGCAAAAACTATCGTTAGCATTTTTCATCACGACAAAACAAAAATTTAAGAAATGGAAAAGTAGAAGTACGGCCTAAATTTTTGATGTGGGCGCCATCAATACATCATATAGCCCCGAGAAAATCGTTTTATTTCATCTATTTCCATGGAAATCCAATTTGGACAAATCTCTTAGTACATGAAATCTATAAAGAAAAATTTTGCTTACTGATGTATGACACAAATTAACATTAAAATACCCTTCTGGTAACTTACCTCTTTAAAGAACGCAAGTCAGTTTTGGATCTATTGTCACGGACGTACTTAAAAGCCTTCTTATTAAGCCTAAAATAACTAATAAATCTATAGAAAATTTACAAAACGTTTATGCAAATTCATTTGTATGTTTGTCATTAATGCTCATTGCCCTGCTATTTGCGAGAGAAAAATATTTGACTGTTTCCTTAGTTGTCTTCGTTTAAAAGCTAATTCTCTGATGTTGTACCTCTCCTTATCTTCGGATCATGAAAACAAAGATTCACTTAACATTTTGATTTGACGTATTTATTTGTATTTTTTCCAAAAAGTAAATTTAAATTTATTACCAGGTCAAACAGCTGTATTTTTTTTTTTAAATTTTAACAGAGTGTTGTATAATTTTTAATATATTTGAAATACTCTGTGATAATTGAGCTATTACAAAAATATACTCGGTCCGCGAAAATATAAAAACGTCATCGAGTATTAAATGTTCCTATTATCACTTCCGGGCATATTTTTGTTAATTTCTAGAATTTTTCGAATACAGCAGAACTGTAATTTTTTATCTGTATTTTTATATAGACAAATTGAATACCTTTAATTTAATTTATGTAAGTAAAAATAAAAACATTTTGAAAATTGCCTGTGTTTCTATTATTTCGTTCAACACTGTATGCACATATGCATGCATATGTAGTGCAAAATTGTTGTATACTTGTATGATGTCGCCGAAGACTTGATGATAAGGTTATCAATTATTGCATACAGACTCAATCACTCAATCACTTTACCAGCCTGCACGTGTGGCTGTGTGTGCGACCAAACCCGACTTTCAACTTTTTCCTGCTTTCATCCAGTTGTTTTGTTATTGTTTTCATTTAAATGCTATTTGTGTGTTATAAATTTGTATGTTGAGGTTGGCAACAATGAAATGTTTGGCTTATTAATAAAAATAATTTCTCAGATTGATATTATTTGTACTGCAGTTTAATTGAAATGCTCTTTATATGTACATAAGTATATATTTTCTGTTTTTTAGTTAGAAAAACTTGTGATAGAAAAGGTTTTTTTAAAACGAAATGATTGATGTAGTGGGCTAAACCAAGTTTTACGTTAAACAGTTAAATCATAAATTTAAAACGAGTTTGAAATGTATTATGTTTAAAAAATTTTATATGTACAAAATTTTTTTAAAATAAAATTTATTAAATCATTAATAAATGTTGTAGACACCATTAGTTTCGACGTTGCCTTATGTTATTTCTTTTAATCTCTCATATTCTCATATTCTCATATTTTTTAATGAAATTTTTTTGAAATATTTTGTTTTTTTTTTTTTTTTGTATATTTAGTTATTCTCAAAGATTTTTTGGGAGCTCTTGTATAAACATGTAAAATTTCTTAGCTTTTTTAAAGAATTTCGTTAAAGGTGTCCTGAAAATTTTGATATTAGCAACAAATGAAGTGCCGCATATAGACCAGCTAAACCATATAACAAACAAAGATAAATAATTGCTATTATTTAGTTAAAATAAAAATGCATGGAATATTTTCATAAAAAATGTATTATTTTAAGTTGAGCCTTTATTTAACTTAAAAATAATTAGATTCTTCTATTTGAATTTGATTGTTTTTTGAATTTATTCTGTTTTGTTGATAAAATATGTTTTATTTTATGATTTTAATTCGAAATCTGACTCTTTACGCAAAATTTTAAATTTTTTTTTCGTTGTGACCCTTTTCATGAAATAATTTAATCCATCTTTAGTTATGACCATTTTGATGATATGATATTAATAATAAATCTACTTTAACATAAATACTTGCTGATAATGAAATCGATTGGTCATTGTATTAATAATGAAAATACTTAAATTAAAAGTTTAGTCGATATACATACTGATACTATATATCAATAATAGTTATAGTTCTGCAGATTCATTCCGCTATGATTCGAATGACAATTTCAATCCGTCGTTATTAAGTCGAAGCAGTTCTTCGGACACAGAAATGCAGAAAGTGGTTGATGGAAGAAAAAAACGTACTAATTATAAAACATAATCAAGAAACATTAGCGTCAACAAAATTGCGAAACTCAGGATATTCATATACTTCGCTATCTGATCCTACAGGAAAAATAAAAGAAAAGTGCTTGCGAACTGCTTGTGGAAAAACTGCCGTTTTATGTACAACAAAAAAAAAACAACCATTTTGGACCATAGAACTTTCAGCAAAAATTAAAATAAATTTCCAAAAATACTGAAAAATTTTTAATGTAGTTCATTTAATAAGTGATTTTGGGTAGTGTGGAATACTTTACCGCAAACGTGGTCTGTTCAAAAGAAAAGGTGAAATTTGTTTTCTTCGATTACAATGGTATGGTGCATCATGAGTTCTTGCCAACAGGAATATATAAGGAAGAAGGAATACTACAAGGAAGTTATGCAGCGTTTGCGTGAAGCAATACGGCTTATACGATCGGAATTGTGGAAAAAAATTATGGATTCTGCATCACGATAATGCACCAGCTCACACATCAATGCTTGTTCGTCAATCTTTTTAGCCAAAAACAACACCCTAATCATAGCTCAACTACTTTATTCACCAGATTTGGCTCTCTGCAACTTTTTCCTATTCCCAAAACTGAAGAAACTAATGGAAGGAAAACGTTTTGCCACAATTGATGAGACAAAGTCAAAAATCAGAATCGAAGACCGAACTGATGGCCGTACCAAAAAGCGCATTTCAGAAGTGCTTTGAGGATTGGAATAAGCGCTGGCATAAGTGCATTATATCTGAGGGGGATTACTTTGAAGGGGACAAAATTAATAAATAAATAATTTAAAAAAAAAGTGTATACTTGTATACATTGCCGGGCAATTGTTCAATGATATTATTTTTTCTCTTGCATCTCATATGGAACAAGTACGTTGAAAACGACGAGGTCAAGTTCCCTGCATTGTGATTACCTGCGATTTTGTTATTCGTTATTTCGATTTGGAAACAAAAATTAAGGTAATGTGTGCATTGAGTCGAGATACTCAGATCATCCTTCCATTTGCCTTATGAGTGATTCTTTTTTAAAGAACTTCCTCATTAACCCTTATGTGCGCGGCAAAAAAAACCTTATAAAGCGCAGCAAGTTACCAGGGTACCTAAATGTATGGAAGTTCCGTAGAAAATTAACTTTTGAAGTTGTTAGATGTTGTTAAAAACTTCATATATATATATATTAATTTTACATAAGATTACTTTTTAGTTTAACGGTTTCTTCCCAGTATGTACATATATAAAAGCTAAAGTTCTTCAATCAATATAAAGCTGGTAATTCCACAACAAATACAAATCTGTATCAAATGTTGTTCATATTATTTTTATTTCGATTTGTCTTCTGAGCGGTGAAGTCAACTTTTTTCTATGTACAAACGAAATGAATTCAAGCGCAAAATTTTGTTCTAGAAGATTTCGAAATTCAACTGACATAAATAATATATTAAATGAAATAGAAAGTGATGAAGAAGATGTTATATACTCTGATGGCGAAGATGAATATGTTCCACCACTAAACGAAATAACATTAGAAGTTTCAGACACTGAAGTGGCAGGTATTATAGAAGGCAATGAAGTTATGTTTGACTCGGAAGAGAGCGATGATTCTGTGAATGATGAAGTTCAGACAGGAAGTGAACTTTGTGGTAAAGGCGGAACTTGCTAACAACTAAACCCATTTCCAGAATCCCAGACTGTAAAAAAAATATTTTACGAGAACGTGCGGGTGCAGCCCAAAAAATTTAAGTTGTTATCAGGCAATGAAATATTCAAAAGTATTATGTCAAGTTAAATTTCTGACATAATTCTTAGAGGAACAAATCGTAAGGCACAACAAATTACTACAGAGTATAATAAAAAATACGGAACAAAAACAAAAAAAAATATTCGTGACATTTAGAGAAGAAGAACTCAATGCCTTTTTTGGTATTTTGATTTAATGTTGTGTTCAGAAATCAAACAGAGAACATGTGTCTGAATTATGGAAACCCACTAATTTACCATTGGTATCGGATAGCATTGTCATACAACAGGTTTAGAAAGCTTTTACGCTTTATACGTTTTGATAATAATATAACTCGGGATATACATATGTTTAAATTTATATTATATATATGGAATTTAAGACCAACAGTCTACTGATCGTCGCAGAACATTTTTAAAACATTTAAGCATTGATCTGTGTCAGGAAAACATAGAAGAACGTGCTGAAGATACAAAAATAACTTCTCAGTCTTCAACGGCATCCCCAATACAAATTTTTATAAACAAGACGTCGTCCATATCCAGTTTACAAACAAAGGACAAAAGCGGTCGTATTCCAGTAGCAGGAAGTTATCACATGTACGCACAGCTACGTATAAAGCAGAGAAAAACTCGTAAAGCCTGTTCTGCAATGAACATTCGATCAGTCGACCAATGTGTATAAACTGCTCGAAAGATCTGAACTAAAATTTTACATCTTTTTTTTTTTTTACTATTTATTAAATTTTTTTATGTTTCTGTTTTTTTTTCATGAAATAAATTCTTTACGTATATATTTTAAATAGTCTTTTATTTTATGCTGACCTGCTAACAACTTCAAAAAATATATTTGCTAAAGCCGCCTTCCCATATGAAATACGTCAGGTACCCGGGTAGCCTGATGTTAAGAGTAAATTGGTCTCTCACGCTAATTTAAAAAACATAATTATCTCTACGACTGCAAAAAAAAATCAAGATTTGTGAAAGTTATGAGTTCTCAGGAAGTTACAGATATTCATATTATCAATTTGGTTGGAAATGCCAAAGGTACCCGCGTACCTACAGTATATAATCATCGTACTACTGCGCCAATTTTGAAGAGATATATATGGGTTTAAAGATTTTTCGGCACAAATGCGTACAATCTTTATTTTATTGAGATCGGTTCAGTACTTTAGTAGTAATATGACTTTAAATTATTACTCACACCATTAAACAAAACAAAAGCAAATATATCTTTGTTTTACGTGTACGTGATTTGCAGAAACTAAACGAAAGGAAAAATTGAGTGAATCAAATATAGCGGTATGTTCTGTAAACCGAATCCGCAAAAATGTTTCGTTTTTACACATACCTACATATACTTTGGTATTGAGAAATCACTCGTTTTTAAATCGATTCGGTTTACAGAACAGGGGGGGGGGGGATAAAGAGTTTTTTCTCCCTCTTTAAGTAAATAAAAAAATGAAGCCATTGTACCTACTTTCATATGTAAGTACGAATTATATTAATTTTTTTGCGGGAGTGAGTTTTAAAAGTGTTAAACAATTTGTAGTAAAATTAAAATAATTTTTGAGGGCAGCGAAGCGACTAATTTAATGAAGTATTTATTTGTTTTGCAAGTGTGAAAAATTTGTGTTTTCCATATAACATTCGATTAATTTTAATTAATTTTTGGAAGGTATTGTATGTATGGCCCAATTTAAATGGTGAATTTTTATTAATGAAGTTTTTCTATATTGCTTTGGAAATAACTTCCAAAAACTTCTTGCATTTATACCGTGAATTTATGAACATTTTTATTTAAGTATAATTTTCTTAACATATGTATGTACTATTGCTTAATATTTTTTATTTTCTCAAATATACAAATGAGTACAAAGAGAAATATGAAAAGAACTAAGTTAGATTGCCATCCTAAAAACTGGCCCTAAGTGATTTAGTATTTATGAAAGACGTTTTCATTGCTGAAAGACAGACTATTTGCCGAACGTAGCACCAGAAACAATTAGCAATTTAACAGTTTTGAAAGACAATTTTATTGCTTTTATTTTCTTCAACAATTGGTAACACTGCTCAGAGTTGGCCAAACTATTGATATGAGCTAACAAATGAGATTTGTCAACCAAGATTTTTTATAGTATTTAAGTAAATAACCGCAGTTTTTGTGATCGTTATATTAAGTCGTATTGTGGTTGTATGCGTTACTTTCGTTCATAATCGAAGACAGCATTCCGACACTAGTTCAGTTTCAATCTTACGATCGTTCGTGCTGTTTGCTAAAAAAACTCATTCAAAAAACACGCTTGTTTTTAATACAAAAATTCAATTTGGAAAGTTTTTTTTCTCTACTGACTGAAAATTAAATTAAAAAACAATAAAAATTGCAAAACCTACAAAACGAATTAAAAAAATAGTTAATGAATGACTATCAACAAAACAAAAAAAAGTTCGAGATTTGAATCTCAGAGTTGACATTCATATACATTTTTTAAATATAAAATGAAAAGCAGTAAAATAATTAAACCAGAAAATTCAACTCAAAATAAATATTCTATTATTGTTTTGGCACTGATATAATTTCTCGCAATATGGTGTTGAGTGATGACAAACAAATACATGCCAAAGAAAAAAGCTAAAAGTAAAAACAAAACATTGTAAACAAAATAATAAAATAAAAAAAAAACATTTTAAGTTAACTGGTGATACGTACATATATTGTTGTAAATATAACAGAAACTACTATCTAAAAATACTAAATGTAATTAAAAATAAAATTTAACCCGTTTATTTTGGAAAAATTAGTTAAAACTTAAAAAAAATAAACAAATAGATTCACGTTAAGCTGAAGTTGTGTCAGGATTTAAATCTTTTAACTGTTAAGAGCAACTATCACAACGACGCCGACAAAGTATTCACTATTACCAAAGTCACCGTGAGCATGATACCTCACTGTGGATACCGTTATACTTGGAACCGCGAAATTGTGTTCAACTCGCAGAAGCTGGTGAAGCGGCGTTAAATTATTGCAGCAGCGGTAGCAGGAAATCAAATCTTTACAACCAATAAAAGACACAAAATATAAATTGCCTTTATTTTAAACGGTTTCTAACGGTTACGGTTTATTCTAAACGGTTAAACACATTCCTGTCCATTTCTTGCTACATTACAATTTTTTAAAGTTAACTTCAGCGATTAAAAGAGACAATAATACTTTAATTAATTTCTGTGTAATTTTTTTTCTTTTTTCCTTCATTTTACCATTATCATATTTTTAAAATAATAAAATATTCTTTCTTTAACTTTAATTTCTTTGAACTTAGTTTAATTTTTTGTTTGTTTCTTATCTTAATAATTTAAATCATAAGACTTAGCAAACGTAATTATTTAAATCTGAAATTGTGCCGTAATAACTTTTTTTTTCTTAATTTTTTATCTAAAAAATAAGTTTGGTAATTAAGTTAAGATTTAATAGCACGAAAACAAGCAACAATAACTATTAAAAAAAAAAACAAAAAAAAAAGATATTCTGTGATTGTATTTAAAATTATAATTTTTTAAGCGTATTTTATTTTACTTTTTGGAAATCAAAAAGAGCTTGTGTAAATATAAAAATAATTATTTTTTCTTTTTTCCATCTTAATTTTAATACGTATACATATTTCTTTTAATATCTTTTATTTTAACCTCAATATTTTTTTTGTTCGTTCCGTTTCCTTTCCTCTCGTACCGTTTCGTTTTTATTTGTATATTTAAATCGTATTGGGTGCCGCTGCTGCAAATATGAACATGTTTATGACACCTTATGCCTATGGTTAGTATAAATATGTATGCCATTTTTGGACAACCATAAAAGTTTCACTCCCTTGTCCACAGTTTTACATTTTTTTTTTTACAGATTTTCTTAAAATTATTGTTATAAATGTACTGAATTTATAATTAAACAATATTTTATGTAAATTGTTTCTTTGTGCGCCAGATACATACTTTGTATTTTTATTTTATATATTGAACCCAAATGCAGCTGTTGATTGCTACAAATCTGCAGTTGTTGTTTAATTGTTGAATTTAATCTGGTTTTTTTTCAGTTATTATTATTTAAAACAAAAGTTAAACAAAGAATTGTTTTTATTTTAATACCACTAATAAATATCTCCGACATTATCTTAAAAACAGTATTTAAACTGAATTTTATGCACAAATATTTGAATCGTCTGGTTGCTATATGTTTTTAACTTTAAGTTGTAGTGAAATAATATCATTAAGGTCTGTATATCGTCACAAAAAATGCAAGAAGCCCTATGTAACATTTTAGAATGTTAGTAGATGGATATTGGCTACTATTTTTTAAAAAATTTGTATCTTAAAAAGTAGGCTTTTTTTCGTCGCTACGGCTACTCTGAAAGTACAAACGCTAACTTTATGCAGTTTAAGGATAGAACCAGCACCTCCAAATTGATAGACTGATGATCATGCACTAGGGCACGGGCTGAAGCAATAAATTATATATTAGAGCGTTTTAGTACGTTTCTTACTATTTTGCGTGATAGCTTTTACCTTCCTAAATTATTCTTTTAATGATTTCTCTTCTCCTCACTGCAATCCTTTACAGTCCTAATGACTTTGGTTGACAAAAACAAAATTTTAATACAAATCAACATGGTTTTTAATTTTATTCGCTATTCTTCAGACACAAAAATATTTCTAGCTTATAAAGGCTTTATAAAAAGCTTTTTATCTCGAAATTATTTTTATAACCCTTTTATTCTTATGAATAAGACTATTAGTTTTTATCCTGTCTCTATTTTCAATCTTTATTCCAATTTTAAGTAAGACGTCGACGTACAAAATATTCGATTCGCAGGAAAACAGGCGACAAATCACTAATTTTTATTTATTCGATATTGCTTTTTTAATTGTTATACAATTTCATTTTGAATCATGTGAGAAATTGATTCGAGAGAAATCACTCACAAGTGTAGTTCTTGTCACATACATTTTATGGATAAGTTTTTATTGTGGAAACCACACATTAATTAAATTGAAAGCCATCTTAAATTTTATTGTGGTATTTTTAAGTAAATTTTTTTTTAGCATACATAAATATGTTGAAATTGGGGATGCCAATCGGGATAGATTTTTTAAATTTTCGGGATTCAGGACCTAGGAATTTTTCGGGATTTCAGAATCAATGCGTTTCTTTAATATGCAACTTCTGCTTAAGTAAACAACACTTATTTATTGCTTTATTTATGAATTTTTAAAACGTGTTATTGTATATATATTTACGTAATATATATAATTATGTTGTTCTCTGCTCCTTAATTCACGCCTTTTATCACATATATTTTTAAAAAAGACAACATAACAAAAGAATTCATTTCATACAAAAATAATAATTAATTAACAAAGCATGAAAATTTCATTCATATCATGTTAAAATTGGTTAATCATATTTGTGTTTAAATTTTTTTAATGCAGACTTCCTTTTTCATTACATATTTCAATCAAATTAGAATTATTTAACATAAACTTAAATATCAATATGTCGGATATATGCTGCTACCTTTAGTTGTGACGCCATTAGTACACAGTAAAATATACCCTCGCATTGATCTCGATGGGCTGAGTTGAAAACACTATGTTGACATAGTGCAGTATACCACCGAGGTACATACATATTATACGCGATGTTCATTAAAAAAAAATTGTTTATGCACGTTTTAAATATATTTGAAAACAATATTTTCAAATTCTAAATTTCTCGAGATTCATAAACATAAATCCCGGTATTGGAGATTTTTTAATACCGAAAAATCCCGTGATTTAAGGATTGAGTATTTCATGATAGAAACTAATTGTTTGCAAAGAAATTAAGAAAAAAGTCTTCTGTAAATTAATTCAAATAATACGTATCACTTCTAAAAGCATTTACCATGTGGTCAGACTTACCACAAAACTAATTTCAAATTAAATTTGGTCACATGCATATCTGTAAATAATATTGCCGTGAAGAGTTTTGGCGGTCGATTCAGATTTCTACTGCTATTATATGACAAAACAATAAACATATATAGCTCAAAAAGCTTAATTATTTTATAACTTTTTTTTAAAACTACATATTGTAAAATATTAAGTCATTATAACAAAATGACTTAATAGCACACCGTGTGAAACCCTAAAATTTATGTTGTATAAGCAATAAAATACCTGATTGAATTGTGCTAAAAGAATTAGTTATTCAAACAAAACATATCAAAAGTCCAAATATTGTATAGATAGGGTCAAGGCGTGGGGTTGTTAAAACAGGTGGCAATTTTTTGATGTACCTACGTTTGTGCTTCAGACGTCAAAAACTTGTGTATTTACAAGTGCGTTAAATTAAAAATTCTGTTTTTGGTGAGAACAAACTTTTTGTTTAAAATCAAATGATTTTAAAAAATTAAAAATTGTTACACGCAGTTTATGTTCATACGTAAAACACATTTTCATTTTTGTTTGCATCAGTTGTTTTCGACATATCGCGGACAAAAAAACTGGATTGTTGTACAACAACTCCATTCACCAACACCTAGTTAAAGACGCCTTAGATGGGGTATTATCGACTGATGTAACTTATAGAAATGGAATATGTACATACAGATGTACTAGAAGGTTGCACAAGACATCGTAATGATTTAAATAATTTCACATCCTTTCACATTTCAAAACAAACACTTCAATGGCGAAATGCTTTATGCATATAAAAGAATACTGTATTATAATATTACAGAAGAAAATAAAAGTAGAACCAACTGAAATAGAATGAAATTGAAGTAGTGGTTCTACTTCAATCTTGTTTACAAAGTTTGTTGTGTTAATTTATTTTGTTCTTTGTTTCGATTGAGTATGAGTGCTGCATACGCAGTATGAGCATATATAATATTTTGGCGTTTTATGAAAACGGTAAAAATAATTCGTTTGTGTATTTACATTACACACAAAATCTATTTTTTTAATTTTATTGCTGTTATCAATATAAATCATAGACGAATTTTTCCTTTCGTTTTCTAAAAACATGCAGGTAATATTGTAATGTAACCATTTTATGGATATTTAATAATCCACGACTGATTCGTACTTGTGATTTGTTCGCGTACATCAGACAGAAAAATTGAACTGTGAAGGGGATAATACAAATGCTCTTTAGATAATTTATTTTTGCACACAACAAAAAAAATAATTGTTTTGCCAAATGGAATTTTCTCTTATTAAAATTTCAATAAACAAAAATTATTTACTTTCGACCAAAAACAAAAAAACGTTTCCTATGTTTCGTTCGAAAGATATTGATACTAATGTGTAAATGTGTTAAATAAATACAGCAATTTAGCAAAAGGGCAGTAAAACACTATACTAAGTCAAAAATTTATATAAATTTATAATATATATGTATCTACTACACTGACAGTAAAAGGTTCGTACTCCCTTTAAAATTTCTGCGATGCTTTTGATCCTGAGTCGCCATAACATAATTCAAATCTTGATTCATCGCTGAAAATAATTGAATCCCACTGCCATAATTGTCGCTCTTTCGCCCATAATAATCGTTTTCGTTTCTGCGGTTTTTGCCTTAAACAATCATTTTTTAAATAACGATACGTGAAGGAATTTAACTTACTTATTTTATTTACCTTGTAAAAACTATAATTTAACTTTTTCAAATATTTTCTTGCAGTTTCACGTCCTATAGTCCTTCCAATAGCTAGTGACCACTCTGCTGCTAAATTCCTAACTGTGTTGTGTTTGTTATGTTTGATTAAATTTTCTAATGACCGCAAATTGCGTGGCGTAACCTTAGATACTCTACCACATTTTGCAAAATTTGGCGAAATCGAATCATTTTTTTTTTATAACATTGTACAATATGTTGTACAGTTGATTTGGCTAAATGTAGTTCGAATGAAATTTCCGAATAACTTCTACCATTTTTAAATTTTTGGATGATAAGTTCTCGAACTTCGTTAGAAATAGCTTTACCGCGCGGCATCATAAATTTCGCAAAATTTCGGGTGTAATCGCAAAATTTCGAGTTTAATGGCCATGATTTCATTTCGAATGTTGGTTTTTAGTTGGAGTATGGTTCCTGGTTTGTTAACGTACACTATTTCTTTCAAATATCCCCAAAGAAAACTGTCAGGAGCTGTTAAAACTGGTGAGCGTGGAGGTCAGTTAAAATCGCTTGTGCGCGAAATAATGCGTTCGCCGAATATGTCTCTTAACAAAGCTATTGACGCACCTGCAGTATGTGTTGTGTTCGATCGTGTAATGATTCATACTTAATTCCCCAAGTCTTCTTCACAAAATGCGGAAAAAAACAAAGAAAAATTAATAATTAAAAAAGTTAAAAGAATTCAAACCATATAGCTCATTCTGCGCCAGCCTGTATAAACAAAGAAAGTTGTTGATAGTGAAGCTTATCTCTCACTATCCCTTTCCTCTAGTTCCAGAACAATGCATTGCTTGTGTAGGAGTCATCTCATGCTGGTCCAGTATAAAATTAAAGTTTGAATTATAATAGTCTATCAGGTTCATGAAACTTTTTTGTCCAAATATTATTATTATTATTTCTGTATCTTTTTCGAAAATAATAATATCTTTTTATATTTGTATTTATCAGCAGAGATGTATTTGTTAGTAACTTAATGATATAATTTATTAATTATAAATATTTCTTGCCGACCTCGATTTGAAATTTACCTTGAATTCGTTTCTACATTTTCTTGCTACTTTTGCTGCTGTATTTAATAGAGTACTTTTTGATTTAAGTGTAATTTTTATACAAATACTAATAAATACTAGTTAATTCGCAAATTATTAAGTATTTGCCATGTGTATGCATATTTTTTAATAAACTTTATTAATAGCAACAACAACTTGATATTAAATTCCATGGCAAGCACGAACACAAACATAGTTACAGTTAAATAATATTTAAATATATTTGCTCAAAAATTACTTTCATACCGAAGTGGAAATTAATTGCAAATATTTCATAAAAAATATTTGTAAAATTATAGAAGTATGGTAACCACAACAATGTCTTTTATTATTGTCTAATAATATACGTTTTAAAAAAAACGAACGGTCTACCAACTTCAAAAAGACAAAATTTATTATCAACCATAAGAAAGTATTATCACTTCTACACAAAATGTATGTAGATATATGTGTATGTATATGTATGTGTATGTATGTATATATGTATATATGTATATTAATATATATCTACATATTTATATAATATATACATATATACACTTAGTGACAAAACTCTACATACGATATCGAAATTTTATTAAATCTGGTCATTATTTCATACATATGTAAAATAATGTATTAGCAATATGCGCCCATTTCCCACTGATAATTATTTTCAAGAAGAAATCGGAAATATTAACTTAAAAATAACAAAAAAAATCTAATTTCTTCGATGCCTAAGACTTTTTAAATATGTTTGCGATGCAAAAGGAGATTGCCTCCTCTAATTAAATTAAATATTTTCTAAATTCAACTAAAGTTTTAACAATACATACATACGATACAGAACCGTATCCTTAACCAGAACAGCAATAATTTAACCAATAATATTTGATTCACAGCTTTTTGTTTACTATTAGTTAAACCGCCAAATGTCATTGGTTAACAAATAGTTAGACAACAGATGATTAGTAAATTGTTATATTTATTATTATACTAAATGGCAAAGTTTTGAAATTTTTCCCTAGTTAACATTAAAATTAAAAAGTGAATTGAAACTTTTGCAATTGGAAAAATACAATTTTTTCGTTCTTCAAACACTAATTTCGTATCTTACATTATTTCATATCATACATACTTACCTTATATTGTTTTTGTTTATTTTATTTCGCAGTTCTGTGAACCCACTGTACTTGTGTGTTAAAATTGCTTTTGTTTTTAATAGCTCTTTTTCTCATTGTGCTCGAAGTGATTGTTGCTTTTATTGAACTTGTTGGTATTGTTATTGCCATAACTACTTTTCAAAACTAATACAAAATAAAATATTATGGAAATATGTATTTGCCTTTTTTATGCATTGATTTCATTAATTTTAATTTATTGTCTATAGTCTCTCCTATTTGTTTTGGTTTGCTCGTGCTGTTGTTGTTATTTAGTTTATAACGTTCAATGAAAGCGGCAAAATTAGCCTTTTGTTATTGTTATTACAGCTTGTTGTAAACATCAGTGTTGCCAGAGGTAGACTGAAAATGTTCCTGGGTGATATTATTAATTTCGCACGGAAAGTAAATTTCTACGGAATCGATACACAATTCGCAATTATTCATTCCAGTGGTATAAGCTCTCAGCGAAGTAGATTTAACATCCGTGTTTTAAGTAATTATGAGTTGGCAAAAACATACTTTAACCTTGGTTATACATACAATAATCATAGTCTGACATGCGATAAAGATAATAATGTATGAAATTGACCCATGATTTTAATTCGCCATGCTACCTTATTTTATTTATTTATTTCGAATAAACTAATCTCGAGTACCTTTTAGATGTATAAATGGAAACAACAGAATAAAGATATGTATGTATATTACAAAAAAAGAAGAAACAAAAACAAAATAATATCATCGGTAATTAACAAAACTTAATTCTAACTTATGTAACTATTCTTTCAATTATTCAACGTTAGTCAAAATTAATTACGATTTTTTACCCATGTTTGTTATATGGTTAACTGGTCTATATGCGCATTTCATTTGATGCTAATACCAAAATATTCAGTAGACCTTTAACCGAAATCTAGAAAAAAGCTAAGAAATTTCACATGTTTATACAAGAACTCTGAAAAAATATATAAATAATAAATATATTTCGTAATTCTCAAATATTTTTTGGGAGTTCTTGTAAAAATATGCTAGAGATATGCTTTTTTTTAAGGGCCACAGAAGACTCAAAAGAACCGAAACGTTTGATCTGATTAGATGAAAATTCTAATGTGTGACTATTAAGTTGAGATTGCAACGGCAATGGAAACTAATTTTTTTATTTATATATTTTATAAATATTTTTAAAATAAAATTGGAAAACATTTTGTAAATTTCATAACAAAAGATTCAAAATTAAAAATATTTGAAGAAAAAAAACTTATCACAGCGGCGTGTTTGACTCGTGAAAGGTCTACGCAACGGCTCAGATGTCTGAAGTACATAGCGACGTACTCATGCTAGTTTGAAAAGAATATTGATTCTTTTAAAGTGCATCCCTAAAGTTTACACAGATTATATTTTGAAGCTAATATGAGTAAAGAAATCTAAACGTGCAAAATATACTATTAAAATATGGTTACAATAGCTTTTTTTGAGAATAGTACACACAGAAAAAAATCAATATTTTTCGGTGGTGATTTTGTTTCATACGATTTTCATGTCAGTTCAACATGATTTTATAATAACTTGAAAACATAATTTTTTGCTGTTGCAACAACTTTAATTCTTTCTGAATTAATAAATCATGATGATTCAAGGTGATTTCAGGTTGGAATAACGTGAAATATATGTTGAATCAATATTATTCTAAATTTTATTGCAAATGAAATTAATTTTAAATTAAAATAACGATTATGTTAAAAAAATTTTGATTCACTATGATTATAATGTTGTTTTACTATAAATTGTTTTAAAATTACAATTGCAGTTAAGTTGAAGTAACGTGTAATGTTCATCAGCAGTCATTCAACCGAATTCCTGAAAAAGCTAAGATTTCTCACATGTTTATATAACAAACAGAAAAAACATTTTAAGGTAGTTTCAAGACGATTTTAGTTTGATTTAAAATTTGTCATTTGTTTTTTAACATTGCTCAATGTTCATTTTACCTGATTCAATGTTAATTTTACATTAGTCAGTATTGATATATCACATTGGAACGTTGATTTGAAGTGATAAAACTTTAATTTTAATACGAAATGTATTTTATTGTGCAATGGTATTTTTATTACGAAAAATTGTTAATTGTTAAGATTTGTTTTAAGCAAGAATAGTATATATGGCCGAAGCTCGGTATAATGAATGATATAAGTTCAGGCACTTTCGTTAAACTGCGCTATTCGTTATACGGAATAAATTTGTTTTAGATAAAAACTAGAAGAATTTTTTAAATTTTAAATTACAATCTTTATGTCTATTTAACAGCCAAATTTAATTTTTTTTGGAAATTTTTATACACCCAAAACGAACGGCACATGGTGTGTGAATATGCGTTATAAGAAGCAAAAATTAGATCACACAGAAAAATGACGTTTTAATGTCATAATATTTACATGTAGTGTGATTACTTTGCACAAGCATGTTGTATAGACATGCTTCGGGAAATTACCTAATTAAATAACATACACATAAACAGACACAATTTGAGTTATTCAGAAGACTAAAAAAGAAATTAAGAATAGTTTAACGTTTTTGCTTTTCTTTTTTTCGGTAGAATTTATTAAACAGGGGTGTGATATAAGTTGCCCATTCGTAATATAATGTAACTATATCATTATATCGGATTTTCGTTAAAGAGCTTGTTTGTTGTACCGGACGTCGTCGACTGTGTTTAAATTTCAGCTCTACTGATGGAATACTCTTCATTGCAATTAGTTTCTCTATAGTCTTACATTTTTGAATTGCATCTCATTGTTCATATGCTTATTTAAAGTCATATGTTTATTTAGATTTACCAGTGCTACATCAACACTCACTTTACATACAATAGTTCCATATGTAAAATCAATTTTGAAAAACTCCACTGAAACCCTTGTGTTTTAAGCCCTAGTATTATTTCTAACTTCGATCAAGAAAACCATGCTTCATTCAGACTTAGAAAAACTTAAGTACCAAACCAACAAAATGCAGATTAATATTTGCCAATTTGACATTAAAACAATAAAAAAAAGTGTTCCGAATGAGAATTGCTTAGAGAATTTAACAAAAAACTGAGAGAAATACTAGCGACTGCAAAATTTAAAATGTATGATTTTTTTTCTTCTAGTGTTTCCTCTCAATGTCATTTTATTCTCGTATTTTTCTATAATCCTATTTTATCTATTGATTTTAAAATCGTTGTCTTTAGTTTGCTTAAAAATAAATAAGAACAATTTTCAAATTAATTATGCAGATGTTCTTATAAATAATTTTTAAAATGTTGACTTATTAATGCTTTCGACAAAATAGTTCTTTTAAAGTGCCTTCCATAATTTCGCATTGGCCTTATCAATGCCACGAAAAATATTTGTTTAGAAACAACACTTCCACAACTTTCCGTAGAGTAGATACTAAAACGTGTGCTATAGATTATTAATTCTCAGACATAGTGCTAGAAATACCAGCAATACATACATACATCAGGTGCTTTATTGCGCAAATTAAACCATATCTTCGCCTCTAAAAAAATAAAAGATAGATGGGTTTTAATTTTAGAAAAAAATTTTATATATATGTAGATATCGAGCCTTTGGTGCAATACCGTAGTAATTCAAAAAATCGTAAACTGAGAAAAATACATTTGAAGTTTTGAGCCATCTTTTTGATAGTATTTTCGTTTACTAAAGTTATTTTTTTTAGTTTTTTTGTTTTTAAATAAAGAGGCATGTTTTGTAATGTTTTCTGTTTGTAAATTTCTTGTCATAAAGAAAATATTTCATTATTGCAAATAAATATTGTTGGAAATAGCTGGAGGCAATAAAGACATTTGTAGCTGTAGAATCTGAACAGTTAGAGATAGAACCATAATCTTTTTACCTTTAGATACATATATATTTCCCCAAAGATCATTTCTCCATACTCAGCTCAAAAAATTCAAATTTTGAATTACTACGGTATTGCACCAAAGGTTCGATATGTATATGTATACAGTATATACACATGTACAGGGTGGCGCAGAATGAGCTATATGGTTTAAATGGTTTATAACTTTTTTATTTATGCGATTATTATAATTTTTTTTTTTAAATACAGTATATTATTGGGGAATTTCTTGCAATTAGCTTTGAAAAATGATATCCTGTAAGTGATGTCCATTTTCTGCTTTGCACATACGTGCTCTTTTTAGCATATTTTCCATTCCCATTTTTTTCTTTTCGCAAAATTTCGGGTGTAATGGCCATGATTTGATTTCGAATGTTGGTTTTTAGTTGGAGTATGGTTCTTGGTTTGTGAACGTACACTCTTTCTTCCAAATATACCCAAAGAAAACTGTCAGGAGCTGTTAAATCTGGCGTGGGTGCAATGCGCACATTAGAATGACGACGATATGCACGATATGTGTTTACAATAGACTGTTGGTTTGAAAAGTAAAAGTTCGATCGTGTAATGATTCATAATTAATTCTCCACAAAATGCTGCAAAAAGAAGAAAGAAAAAATAATAATTAAAAAAAAATATAAAGAATTCAAACCATATAGCTCATTCTGCGCCACCCTGTAGTAGCATTCAAATATGTGTTTTGTCTATTATTTATTTTCTGGTTATAGCGAAAACTTGCTCTTTTTTATACTTACTTTGTGCCTTTTTTTAAATTATATCTTCTTTTTGTTTTGTATAGAGATGATTTGAAATCGCGGATGGAAAATTCGGCGGTATTGTATTTTCTCTGGTATTTCCTATCGGAACAAAAGTTTGCCAATACCTTTAAAAAGTGATACATTTTTTTATTATCACAATGGTACAAAATATTTGAGACTTAGGATTTCACTGTTTCTACGGTTTTAAGTATAATAATTGTTTTTTTTTTTGTAAATCTCTCCCTTGAGTACATAAAATCTCAAGAATAAAACTACTTATATGTATAAAAAGGTATTAATCAACGATGTAGAAGGTCAAATTTGTGGCATATTTTACGAGTTATTGGGGCAACATATTCATAAAGAAATGTGATCTGTTTTTAGAATGTTACATATTTTTTTGCAATTGAACACGAATAGTAACGCAATGTTGCATATATGTTAAACTTTTGTTATAAAGTAAACGCCATAATTTCTATTGTTCAACTGTACAAAGAAAAAAAGTTCGTTTCATGAAAATGAAAAAAAATACGTGAATGATATACATACATATATTGGATTCAATTAAGTTAGAAAACAGAATTGGAGATACTATTGGGTCACATTATCGCATTTGCAAAAATTATTTGCTTTAATGCAATGAGACGGACGCATACGTAACCGGCGCGACCCTAAAGTGCAATTTTTTTTATTTTACACAATGGGTGTGTTCGACAGGGTCTTCCGAATTCGGCAGGTTTGCGTTGCCCTCTCCACCAAGGCCGTCTGTGCCACTACTGTTCACCGTAGGTCTATACATTTATCTCGAGGGGGGTAGCCCATGGCGTCAGTGAAAGCAGTCACTGCCGTATCCTCAATAGTCGGAGGTACCGACAGCAGATCCCCAAGGGTGTTCACCTGGCGATCCCAAACCGTCCTCCTGTTTAACTCGAATGTCACTACCCACGCCGGAATACCCATGTGGAACTCAATATAAAGACTCACTTATTCACGTCACAGCTTCCTCAGACCAAATGGTGGGCGTTCGCGTCCGCCCCGGTTATAATCGGCCCGCCATGTCCACCAGTTCGCAAGTGGTTCGCACACAGTATAGTACATCACCGTGTCTTCATCACTGTAATCAGATAGAATGAATATATTCAGTTTTCTGCTAGCAACTATACATGATCTGATCTTACCTGATTCAGTCGTGCGGAATAGTCTGTAACCGTTCTTCCCTCCCTCCAGACCCTGTCACTGTGTTCTCAGAGTTCCTTGACCAGAATGAGCTCCTCTCCTCTCTCCACTATCCAGAAGAGCAACGATGCTGCTATGGAATGGATGAAGGTTAATCTGAGTGACCTTCATCATCTCCATGTTTGCTACTGGTCTCGACGATTGTGACGTTGGCGTCCTCTGATTCCAAGAGGCCATACTCGTTCACTGTGTCATAAGCCCCCTTGAAGAATTCCTCCACTAACGCAGAGTTAGAGAAGACGCTCCGCAAGGAGGCCATACAAGCAGTGTCGTCGACCAATATCGTTTCGGAATCTAGTGGTTGTACTCCTTTCTCCGCCGACATGTTGTCGGACTCCAGATCTCCTTCCCTCTGTGTCAGTTCTCCCTTGTCGTCTCCACGGTAGATTCTGAGCAAGATGACTGCGAAACCGTAGTACATCTCTCCTTCCTGTCCCGGATAAACGGAAGGAATTTTCGATTCAGCAGGCCTGAAATCTGTCTGGAGCCTTCCGATGGTTCCGCGACCCGAGTTACCTGCCAATCGCTGGCAAGCTGAAGCCACATGCCTTTTTTGGGTCTGTGTAGCTGGAGTATTGTTAAGGAACCCGAAAAAATATACATCAAAATTTGTCCTCTCAGTAAAAAGTTCTGCGGTAACAACCATAAAAAATAAAATAAAAAATACAGCGAATTGAGAACCTTTCTTTTTGAAGTCGGTTAAAAAAGATCAGACTTGTGCTAAAAAAAAATTATTTGCGATGAATTTCGAAAGGTCTTGAAAGATTCCAGGATTGAATTACAAAAACTCGTCTTACAGACTAACCACGCACGCATGTTTTACAAAATAAGAATCCAAATTTTAAAAATTTAATTTCTTTTAATAGGAAAGTTCTGCTTCAATTTTAAAATGCACTTAAACTGTCTTCAGTCGACAACACTGGCGCTGTTCAGTCGCAGCTGCTGCATCATTATCAGTAAAATATTCAAGAAAATATATATATATTTTTCGCCCATATATATTTAAAGTGATCTACATACATAAGTACATATGTATGTATATATAAGTGTGTTAAAATATTTGTAGTTAATGACTCCAATGTTGTTGAACTGGTATTTAAATGTCCATATTTTGCGGTGGTAACCCACCCTAACTAATCAGAATGTCACTCTCATGTAATTACAATTTGTTAATCTTTTTTTTTATAATTTAGAATAAAGCAATCCAAAACTAGTTGTTAAAGCAGTAATTCTACTCTTAAAGAAACAGGTGGTACCCGCCAGTAGGTTTTATGTACTTGTTGAAATACATGGCTTTATGTGAATGTTTAAGTAAATAAATTATAAAATTAAAACACCCAGGTTTTCTTTTGGTCACGTTGGTCTTATAGTTATTGTAAAATATTGTAAATGCCGTAGTATTACATTAAAAATTATGCGAAGTTCTATGTACGCACGCACCTACAAATGTACTGTTATGGACATCCATACAGGCATACATATATTGTATGTACACATCAACGAACACCGCACACTATGTTCACTTATAAAGCACAGAAATTGACGTAGGGAAATGAAGAATGATCGAGTTGAACATTAAAAGCTGCTGCGCCGGCGGACATTATACTCTTTCTTTCATAAATATACCGTCGGTAGTTCACAATAGTATCACAAGTATTTCTACTTCATTCATTTTTGTAGCACAGTGTTATTAACAAATGCATCAAATATGGAAGCTGATCAATTTAAAATCTAGTTTGTGCGTCCTCGATGTGATTGTTTGCATTGCTTTTTTCTACAATTAATTAGAACATATTCTTTCGGACTTTAAACTATACAAACTCCATTTTGTACTAAATATAATTAATTGCAATATAAATGCGTAGATTATTAAAAAAATAAATAACTTAACTTTTGAATTTATGCATGTCCTTGTACGATTTAGATTTAAATAAACATTTGCTAGTATTAGTTATAAATGGCTTGTTTCTTCTCTCTCATTTTTTTTTCTATTTCTGTGTGAGTTTCATAAACGCAAATGAATACACGCACCCATACTACATATGCACGTACATATATGCATATGGACGCGTCTTTAAGTAAATTTTAATAACAGTCTGACGCAAATAACAATTTCGTTTTTAAAACACAGTTCTACAAAGCTTATAGTGGATGGCCAAATAATTATAATCGTACAATTCAATTTTCATTTTATATGAAGTACTCGGAACGTAGCACTTTTCGGGCTAGATTTGTTCTTCTTCTTTAGGGGGATCTCCCCTACGCATTGCAGTGTAACAACATAGTTGGAAAGGGACAGTTTTTGAGTAAAGCGAAGTGATTTAGTGATAGGAATCTTTTATTCTTTAGAGCTAATTCACACATATCAAGTTTACCCGATCAGTTTTTGTTAAATTTTCTTTTGAACCTGCAATTGCGTTCATACACGAAAACATTTTTGCATCAAATTTGGCTTGTTTTACAATACTACTGTTAAGAAAAGAAACAAACAACATACATATGTATGTTGTTTATTTTTTCGCCTCACTGATTGTTTTAATTTTTTTTTTATATTCCATATATCTTGTACTGTGTAGATCTCCTCCTCATAAATACTGCAGAAAATTAGAAGAAGGGGCATTTTATTTAAATTTAAAAACAAATAGTTATTAAAATAATGTAATTTTTCTTTCAATTATTCAACGTTAATCAAAATTCATTACGATTATTTATTAAATGCTGCATATAGACCAGCTAAACCATATAACAAACATAGATAAATACTTTTTAAAATATTGAAGATATTTAGAATTAGAGAAGTGTTTATGTTTTATTACTCTAAAAGATGTTTTTAATGAGTAAAGTTTGGAAAAGTTGTATTTCCTCGGTCTTGGTGGCACAATGCAAGCATATGCTATCCGGTACATAGAAACTTATTTGGCGACGAGCGGGCAGGAATGAACGACCTATCAGAATAGTCGCATGTGGATATATGTGACTTTATGCGATAACCCAACGTAAAGGCGTGTATTTATTACAGCTCTTCAGTGAATCCAGCGGTGGACCCCTTACATAGGTCGGGATTCGTATGAGTGAGTGGTATCTTCGAAACGGAATCTTGCAATTCTACTAGAGTTCCTGCACGTAGGCGGCCACATGAACCAACCATGTACTTCCAAATCATTTCAACTAAGTCAAAATTCTATGGTATACCTGATCTTACGATTCTTTCACAAAAAGTCAGGTACAATTATCTTCCACCAAAAAAAACGCAAGAAAATAGAACGAATCAAAAACATGTTTTTTGGAGTCTATCTTACGATGTAAAAGGCATTTGACAGGCATTGATCTATATATTTCTTTCAGATGGTGGTCAAAATATGTAGACAAAATGTGATAGTGAAGCAAAACTTTTCAAAGCATATTTTGCTAATTATTATAAATTTTTGTTCACACCCTGTACTTCTTTAATGTATATTTGTGTTCGTTATCATCTTTTCGTCACGCTAAATATGATTAGCACTTCCTCTCTTCAATTCATTTTGTCTATCATTTTGTACCAATACGCACTTTGAATTTATAACTGGGTCACTGCATTTATTGTGACTGAAGATGATAAGTCTTTGTTTTCATTGTAGACTTTTTTTAAAAGTCAAATATTTAATTGAAATTAAATTGCAGCATAACGTTCGCTAAATCTGAAAAAAACTTAAATATTTATTTTATGGAGAGACACAAAACTACTAATTGAACTCTATTTAAAAATTGATTTAAATAAGCAATATTGCAAAATTTGTTTAGTATTAAAATCAATAATAAAATGTAAGCAAAAAAAGCGTGGTACAAGAAGGAATATGTTAGGTTGAAGATTGAAGAGACGGGGAAACTACGTCGTCCCAATCCCATACGGGATTGCCCAAAGCAGGCATGTTGTGCTCTATGGAAAGAATGAAAAGGCGTTATACAATGCCTTTATTTAGTAGGCACAATCACTGCTGGTCCCATTGCATACTAATTTATCCACTATCCATACATTAGGCGTTGTTGACTGCAGTTATTATTAAAAGTTAGTTAAAAAAAATTATCTGACGTTGTAGGATTATCAAGTTATCGACAGTGAGCAAAAACGTCCTCTTTAACTGCATATTCATAGACACGAGCAGTTTTGTACGAATACGTTTGAAAACGGATAGTTAAAATAAAGTTGCAACAGGAGTTTTTTAATGCGAGTAATAAGGACAGTTCTTGAACACACAATTTTTAATCCATAATAAATTTATTAAAATGTTAAATTAATTTTTATTTAGGATAATCTTGAAACATTTAAATTGTTTCGATTCATGATTAGTTAAAATTCAAATATTATCCTATACATCTCTGATATTCAAGAGTATTAGTTAATTATTAGGTTAGACGAAAAGATATTCAAAAGGCATTTGCCTTAATTATTATCTTAATTATAAATCTTAATTAAAAATTTTTTTGAAAATGATTTTTTGAAAATTAGCTACATTAAAAAGTATCCTCTTTTTAAAAGTACCCTTTTGCGAAATAGTGAAAAGGTATGATAAAATAGCCTTTAAAAACTGCCTCTTGCATATTAGTATTAAGCGCATGACACACACATCAGTATTCAGCTTCAATATTTGTCTTTGTGTTAGTATTGCTTATTGCAGCCTCTGACACACTACGTCAAAATTTCTCCTCAATATTAATTTTTTCGGGGTTTTTCAAGTGCAAACATATAGACGTTATCGCCGGCAAAACATTTTTTGAAGTTACCGTCGGTAAAATACATATCTATTTATTCCTTTATTTATTAAAAAAAAAGCACTGATGATATCTTTTTTTGGTTTTTGTCACTATATTTTTTAATTTGCATGTCCCAAACAGCCATTAATGAGCGATAAAAAAATTGTTTACTCTATTTGTAATGCGTCCCAACTACGATGTGCACTCAAAGTTACCAGAAATAAAATGAATATTGACGATAACGATGCCACACTACGTCAAATTGCTTCAATTTTGTGATGAATATCAAAACCATTTTGATATTCGTAAATATTACACAGAGCGTATATGTGTGACTATTTTTCGCACACAATGACAAATATTGAAGCTGAAGATTGATCGTCTGCCAGCCACTTTAAAGTAGAGTTTTGATAACGTACATGCGTTTTAAAAAAGTATATTTTTAAGGAATTACATACTTAAATAAATAAAATTCATTATAAATTTTTAACCGATTTTTTTATAGGTGTTGTTACCTTCTATAGGAAAGGGATAGTGATAGTGACGAAATGTGGTAAAGGAATATACAGAGGAAAGCTTCATTATTTTTACAACTCTGTTTTGGCGCCTTTTTTGTTTTTATATTATTGTGGTAGCTCTTCTGACATTAAAGGAGGCGTATTCAATTTTGAACCTGTTATAGTAGTAACTTTTATTAATTATTTTACTTCGCCGATGGTTCTGCTCGCACTAAATACACATTTAGTTAATTGCCATTTAGATTTAAATTGTATTTAAATACGGTTCCTTTTTCTCAGTCATAAAGCTTTGTTCTCATCATAAACACGATGAAAGTATGGTAGCACTATGAAATTGTAGGTAATGACATCATGTGCTATCAAATATCATAAAAAGCATCAATGAAAAATATAATTTCGTATTTAAATACCACTTAAATATAATTACGATTTAAATACGATGCCAAAAATTGCCCTTTAATATATTGAATTAAGTTTGAAACAACGTGACACATACTGTTGAATCAAACTTGTATAAAAGTAAAACAAAATGATTTTAATATTGAATCAATATGATTTTATTGTTAATATAACACCAATTTAATATTAATGTTAAATTTATCGCGAGTCACAATTAGTTACGATTATTTGTTTATGTTTGTTGTATGGTTTAGGTAGTCTATATGTATATTTCGTTGATGCAAATGTCAACTCAGGAGTACACAGCCATTCAACTAATTTCTTGAAAAAGTTAAGAAATCTCACACGTTTATAAAAACTCCCAAAATATCTTTGAAAATTATTAGTATACAAACTGAAAAAAACTTTTTAAAGTAGTATCAAGATGATTTAAGTTTGATTTAAAATTAATTATATTAAGATAATCAAGCTTAAGGTCAGTTTTTATAAAGAAAGTTTAAATTTTATATTAATAACACTAATTATTTTAAGCCTAAGGTCTTTTTATATATTTTATATTTATTTCAATATTTCGCTACTCCTTTGTGTAGCTTCTTCAGGAAAATTGGTTTTTTTTTTTTTTTTTTTTTTTTTTTTTTTTTTTAAAAGCAATTTTTTTTTTGCTTTAGAAAATTGCTTTTAGAAAATCGTATATTGAAAATAACATTGTGTTTAAAAATTTACATTTATAATGGAATCTGAATCTTTCAGAAAACTTTTATTCACCACCCGCACTTTTGGAAAATTCTCTTGCAAGTGCCATCACTAATCCAGCGCAGGTGATAAAAGTGCAAACGCCAATAGATGTTAATAATTTTGGTTTTGCGAATAATGGAGCACCAGTTTTTACTTCATTAACACCACCCAGTTCACCACTACAAATCGTTGCTTCACCCATACCGCAGCCACTAGAAATATCAGCACCTACAGTAGCAGCCATCACTAATTTGCCAATAACTGTAAGTTAAATTTAAGCAACCGATCAAACGAAAATTAAAAGCACATTTTCATTTTTATTTTGCACTAGATCCATGATGTTTTACCAAATCATACAGCATCAGAGTCGACTTCTCCAACTCAAAACCAATTTGTCTTTTCCAATTGGAACAACCATCATAGTACAACTGACACAGCCTCTTCAAGTGCTGCTTCGTCGCCGAGTAGCCTCCCAAATTATGATATTGTCTTAAACACTCAAATAATCGATGACATTCTCAAGACGGCAGCCAATGAGTTCTTCGAAGAAAGTGAATCGCAATCTTCCGTTTCGACTCCTTCTACGGAAGACTACACCAGCACAGATGACGAATGGACGCCTTCATCGGGCAGTTGCTCCCCTTCACAAATTGTTTCTCCGTTAGCGTTGAGTGATTCTGCTGGAAATTCTGCTATCAAAAAACGAGCTCGTCCATATGGTCGTGGTGTTGAAGATCGCAAGAAACGCAAAAAAGAGCAAAATAAAAATGCCGCCACTCGTTATCGTCAGAAAAAGAAGCTGGAAATGGAAATAATTCAAATGGAAGAACAAGAACTCAATCAACGTCATGAAGTGCTTAAGCGTCAGTTGTCCGAACACAAGCGTGAAGCGAAATATTTGAGACGTCTCATACGCGAATTCTACTCTAAAAAGTAATAGTTTTATTCTTGCGAAAAATTAAAAAAAATTCATACTGTCTTCAGGTACCATTTATGTGTTTTAATTAATTCTTTATGTTATTCTCTTTTTCACAGTTTTATAATAACTTTTAATTAATATTTGTATTTTTTTTATATTTACATTTTATATATATTTTTTTTTAATTCCAATTTGTAATGGTATGTCTTCAACTTAAAGTTATATCGTCCGTAATGCTTAAAGTTGCGTTTTTCTACAACTTTTCAAACATAAAAAATATTTTAACTAGTGCATAATTTCAAGAGCATTTATTTATTTGTTAAATTCGGACACTTATGACATGGCTTAGTTTCTCAAAACGGTCATCGAATCCTTTTTGTCAATTTAACTAAATAAACTTGACCAATAACACCTTGATCATATAGATTAAATAATAGTAGAAAAACCCTTGTTAAGAATCTATAATTAATGCTGCAAAACACTAGTAAATACTTTAAGAAATTACACAAATATTTTTATTTCAAATTTAACATAATAAAGGGTTTTACAAACAAAGTCCATTATTTGTTTTTATTTGCATACATGCATACATGTAGTGAAATTATAAAAAAAAAATAATTCCGATAAACTGTTTTTATTTTAATGTACTGTAGTATAAAACTTTTTTTGTTTTCGATTTTCGAGATCGGATTATCCGTCTAAATATACAAAACCGATGGTTTACCAATATACTACATACAACTGTCCATGTGATAAAATTGAAATCTTTAAATTCACTAGTAACAACGATTGCCTTTGCGCGTTATTAATAGTAGTCGCAAACGCAACGCGAACCGGATACTGAAGGTGTTTAAATTCAAACGGTATAGCAAATGGAATCTGTGAGATTTCAAATACATTTTGATTTTTATGAATATGGGCCGTAATATACATACATATATCAGGGCTGGTCAGCTATACTAATTTCGGGAGTCACGGGGATTTTGTTCTTAATTTATCAGTTAATCTAATTTTGAAGTGAATCAGTTTAAAGCAATGCACTACAGTGGTGCATACAAAGAGTAATGAGAATATGTTGGTGTTCTAAAATAAAAATTAAAATGAATTGGAGCAAATTGCACTGCAAGAAAACGCTTTTTTTTTAATTTCTGATTGCATTAAACGCAGTCAGCATAATTAAAAAAATAATGACACAAGATTATTAAATATTGTGCATAAGAGCTAATCCAAATGACTTCAAGAGCCGCGTTATGGACACTTCTGGTATATATAATACATAGTTAGGAATTGTAAATTGAAACCTGAACTAAATTAATAAATTAATTTTTTTTATTCTCATCATTTAGAGATGAAAATTAATCATAAAGGGGCTATCCCCTACATATGCAATGCATTGCACTGGAACTAGAGAGAATGATAGGGAAGAAATAGACAGGTGGTGAAAGTGGTAGGAAGATAGACCTTAATTCTTGCACAACTCTGCAGTTGCGTGTAAATTGTAAAGCAAAGTTGCGGCGTCTTTGATGTTTTTTGACGCATTATTTTTAAGTTAATGGAGCCATTTTATTTATTATTTTACTTCGCCGACGTTTTATTGCTCAAATACCAACGAAGGAGGTGCTGTAGCACAGAAAACTCAGAAAAAACTATTTTCTGATTTGACCCGGCTGGGAATCGAACCTGGGTCTTTCTGGTTGCAGAGCCAACACGCTGACTACTCGCCATCAGCACCCCCATGCCCATGTTCGTAATTTTTTGGCCAAAAACAACACCCTAATCATGCCTCAACCACCTTATTCACCAGATTTAGCTCCCTGCGACTTTTTCGTATTCCCAAAACTGAAGAGACTAATGGAAGGAAAGTGTTTTACCACAATTGATGAGATAAAGTCAAAATCGAACAACGATCTGATGGCCATACTTAAAAACTCATTTCAGAAGTGCTTAGAGGATTGGAATAAGCGCTAGCATAAAAGCATTATATCTGAGGGGGATTACTTTGAAGGTGACAAACTGGATATTGAGGAATAAATAAATACTTTTCAAAATTCACCTTTTCCCTTGCACAGACCTCGTACATATAGACACGATTTCGTTACATCATACTTAGTTGTAGATCAGACTACAAATATCGACAGATCTGCAAGAAGCATCGAACTAATTTTTTTTTCTTTTTGAAATTACTGTTCAAAAATACGTTCTATTAAGGGTTGTACACAGCACTTTTTTTGACCTGTATGGTGGTACATGCTTAGGCAGCTTACGTTTGAAAAATCCGTTTTAATCCTTTTCTCTATTTCTTTCACATATTAATTTATTTTAGTTTATTTTCACTAATAATTAATTTTTTCTTCTGCATTGAACAAAAAGAAAAAATACAATTAAGATGTTGCCGACTTGTAGTATATTTTTGTACACAACTTCCTGATGGGAAAATTCGTGCACTACAGCAATAAAGTTGTTTATACATATATATATGCGTGTGTGTGTGTGTGTGTGTGTGTGTGTGTGTGTGTAGGAAGAAGATGGAACTTTTGCATTTTGCTCCATAATCCGATTAGCGCGATACAAACATTTATACACACATAATCGATTTAATTCGATTTGCATTGAATTTAGTGTTTTTCATTAGACTGAAAATAGTATTAGGAAACTCATTAAACGTGTCATAAACAAATAATGAAAATAAGAACATTAAAATGCTTTCATGGGAAACTGGGAAAATGTACTGAAAAAATTTTAAATTGTCACTTCATATAGACTGTTATAAAAAGAACATTCAAAAATGCAAATTAGGAAAATAATAAAGGACATGCAAAAATATCACATTAAAAATACACCGCTACCCAAATTATTGTGACGTTTTCCAATTGCCAAAACTGAAGAGACTAATGAAAAGAAAACGATATGCCGCAATTGATGAGATAAAGTTAAAATCGAAGGATAAGCTGAAGCAGAAGTGATTCGAGGATTGGAAGAAGTGCTGGTCCAAGATAGAAAAAAAATAAGTGCAGGGGGATTACTTTGCAGGGGACAAAATGGATTTTCATGAATAAACAAATACTATTTAAAAAAATTCAAAATTCTTCTTTTCTTTTGAACATACATAAGTAAGTCAATATAAACATTAAGGGGGCTGAAATTTTTTTGGTCAACAGGCGTATAGCCCGCAGTACAATACAGCATGTAAAAAGTCATATGCGCATTTGGCATTGAAATTATTTTTATGTCATTTCAAACCTACATTGACTAAGTGCCATGTACTTTCACTTTTTGAGACATTCACATGCAGTAAATATTCACTTGTAGTCAATAGCAGCGTTGCCAATGTTTTCTGTAAAAATTTTTTAATTTCATTTCATTTATTAATTCTTTTCAAAAAGACTTAGCCTAATAGGCCATAATCGGTCCCACTATTCTACATTTTCTATTCTATTCTCATTTTTCGTTTAATAAGATGGCAGGCTAAATTAAAAAATTATTTAGAATAGAATTTAAAACAAAACGTTAAAAAATTTGTGAATGTTAAAAATAATTATTTTAAAACTTGTGAAAAATTGTGTAATGTGTTTCGTGCCTTATAGACAGCTAAACGGCTGAAGCAATTTTTCTGAAATTTTCACATTACCTCTCTGTATATCTGAAATTTTTACAAAATCTCAACTGGACGTTGCCACGCCCATACAAAGGAAATATTAATTTTTGTATATCTTGAGAACGATTGAAATGAAAGTTTCTAAATATGGTCCAAATTAAGAATGCTAGAAATGCAGATTACGCCATACGCATGATTTCCCGTTAGATGACGTAGTTTAACGCAGGCAAGGGTTGCCTATTCTTTATATTTCAAAATCATTTATGGCTGTGTTTGTATTGAAAACTGTTATTTCAATGGATACTATTAAGAAGATGAATATGAAAGAATTAATCTGTAGTGTGTTCAATTTTAAAAAACTCTGTATGTATGTGGAAATGGCTAAAATGAATATAATAATATTTAATTATAAGAATATTTAATTTCTTTCACCAGACATAAAATTGATAATGTAGTTACGAAACCCAGAAACTTTTTGTCGGACTCCCTTAGCTTAGAAGCTTACGAACTCCAATATAAAAATGCAAATATATTCCTTTGTATATAATAAATTTAAACGAAATCATAACATATGAAAGGGCACAAAACCATAAAAAACATTAAACGATCAATGGAAACGGATTTTTTTAACTTCAGGAAAAAGACAAAATTCCTGTTCACATAACAAACAACCAAGACAATGAGATTCTTGAAAGTCTTACACACCACAGGAAACAGGTAGCTGGCCGACACACGCAACAAGCATAGAATACAGTAGGTACCTTTATCAAAGAAACCTCCATTATTCTAGAAGAAAGAGTTAACTCAATAAATATTGATGAAAATAGATCAATAATAGCAAAGACACTAAAGATAACACACATCGCTGTAAGCGGGATGCTTTCAATAATAAAATTTGACGACGATTGACGGCAACTCAGTTAATATTAAAACTCCAATATACCCTGTCGGAAGGCAAGAAGAAAATTTCGATAGAATATATTATATATCTTCTATTTTATTTCACCTTTTTTATAACTTATTATATTATTTAATTATTAAGGTCGAGGCCGTTATTCTTTTAGAATTATATTGATTGTAATTTATTTTCGATATTTCGTTAACAGTTTGTTAAGATCATCAGAAAATAAATAATATTAAATTTCAAATATTTTCAACATACAAAAATGGATTTTCGAAAAATATAAAAAAAATTTGTCAAGAAATTTTGGTTCTTGAAAAGAAAGAAACATGAATAGAATAATTTTAGTAGTAGATATTGTAGGTGTAAACATAAGTATGACAAATTTAATACATACATAAATATTTACATATGTATGTAAATTATTATTATAAGAATATATTGAAATATCTAATAATAATAATAATAATAATAATAATGATAATAATAATAATATTTAATAATATGAAAAATTTTTTTAATTTCACTTATAATAAAAACTTAAATAAATAATAAAAATACTCATAATAAATAATCACTACTCGTGACAGCTAAATATAATTAATTAGTTTATGAATAATAACAACGATAATAACAATAACCTCAAGCTTAATAATTAAATAATAAGATATACAATATATTCTACATTAATTTGTAATTTTTGTGAAATTTGGTGTATTTAAATGTTTTAAGTGCAAAAAAAAAAATTACTTTCAAATTTGAATAAATTGTAAACATGAAGTGAGCAGTGGCCAACCGATGAAAAAAAGGCAAATGAGAAATTGTGCTAAAAATTTATTTTGTGCTTGTTTTTAATAAATTATATTTTAGTTGTGTGCTGTTACACTTTTCCAAAAAACAATGAGCAACAAAGAGAGCTTTGGATAAAATTTTGCAATTGGTCAGACACCATTGGAGAGAATTTGCTCTTTACATTTTAACGAGGACGATTTTGATAGAAATTTAAAATATGAAATGGGTAAGTGAAAAGTATTTCGGTTTGTGCAGTTCTTTATATAATAATTACTGATAGGATTTAGTAATAGTGC
The DNA here is from genome assembly GCA_963924685.1 of Dexiosoma caninum. NCBI lineage: Eukaryota > Metazoa > Arthropoda > Insecta > Diptera > Tachinidae > Dexiosoma > Dexiosoma caninum. The sequence continues at coordinate 15,567,011 of OZ004727.1, forward strand.
AACTCTAAAATTTAAACCGGCAGGAGAGAGGTCAGTGCTATCGCAACTGAAACGAAAACACCACCATATGAAGAGCAAAGAAAAAAAAGGCCAACAGTGACACAAAGGAAGACAGTTACAAATTTACAAGTCGAAATGTGTATCGCATTTGATCAATAAGAGGGTGATGATTTGAAATTCCAAATACATCGTATTAAGCAAATTTAGTTTGGAAATATATTTACAGTGTTTTTTGAGAGAACGTGCCCTCTTGTTGAGCGATATATCAGTAAATTTGTGAAACGTTCACAAAATTTAATTATAATTGTTTTTCGAGATACACTGTGCCAGTAGAACGAAATGTTAAAAATGCAAAAAAGCCAATCAGAGACTACTAATAAACATTTGACTCAAATAGTTAAGAGGTTGAATTTTGCAAACGTAAATCTGAAGAAGGGACTAAGACGTTTGTTCACTGAAGGACAAATAAGAAAAAATAAAAACGTTAACAAAAGGCAAAACTTTACAGAAACAGATATTGCCCACTCAATCACTTTTACTTTTACAAGTAAGCCTATATTGGATTTTAATGCTTAATAGTTTTTGTATGATCACACAAAAATAATCGTGTTCAGTGATATCTTAAATGATATAAATACGTATTTTAAATATTACACAAAATTAAATATTTTCTCATGAAAGGAAATGGATAAGAAATTGCCCCACTATTATGTTTACACAACTTTGAAATGTCAGACTGCTTCGTGACTTCACTTGACTAGCATGCGCTAGGGTGAAATTAACTGTGTGAATTAAATATTTTCCAAGCAGTGTACTTATCAGGCTTTAATTCAAGTTGTAGATTTCTCTTCATAAAGATTTTTAATTCAGATACATCCTTGACGTTGATGTCGGCTCTAAGTTTTTTCAAATTTCTCGATTTCAAATATTGTAAAGGATTGCTTGTCAATTTTGGATTTCCAAACGTTGAGAGGTATCTAAGACTCTTGCACTTCTCTAGAATCGGAGTTAACAATTCCTCAGTTAAATGGCAAAAACATAAATCAAGAGATTGCAGTTGTGGTGCCACCATTAATATACATTGCTGAAAATTTAAATCAAAAACAACATGGTTTACGGTGACGCTTTGAAGTTTTGTCTTCCGGCAAAAAATAGGTTGCAGATAGTTAAGCGTCAAAGTTGGATACAAGTAACAAAAAGAGGTTATGTATATACTCGATAAATTACTGGCTATAATAGCTAATATATCCGCCGTAAAGACGAGTGGATCGCTGATGATGAGTGTTAAATATCTCACCGATTTAAGTCTCTGGTAAATTATTCCGTCTAATCTACGGCACCTGCAACCCAATAAAGAAATGGATTTATGAATGCTTACATATTTCAATACTTCTATTAAACAATCATCATTTAAATCTAAGAATTGTGTTTTGTTCTCCCCGTCATCAGCTGCTGATGCCATCTAAAAAGAGAAAGGAATTGGGTTGTCAAATATAAAGGATTACAGTTGCAGTGCATATTTTTATTATAGAACTAGTTAGCTACGTTAAGCTAGGTAAAGTTAGAAGTTCCAGTAAGTTGAAGCTAACAGAAGCTGCGACTTTCAGGGGCACAGTGGAAGTATGGGAGACGGTGAAGAACTCAGAAAGACAATCAACTATGGGTTTAATAGATGATTCTTTCTAAGGCTGTTCTTAATTCGAAGGTTTTGTTTGATGTGATGCTGTAGACATCGTTCTATTGCCGACGTGCTGTTATATAACATAAAACCTCAGCAAGACGCAATAAACAGGCTTGCAAGACTAATTAATGACATTGCTACTTGTCTGCTTGCAAACATAAATGTACTCGTTTTTGGTAACCACAATATATTTCAAATGTGTTAATTTCTAATCAAATAATGATTATTTTTTTTATAAAAAATCGTTATATTTCCTTATTGAAGGGGAACAAAACAATACTTCACACCAATTTGCAGAAAACATTGTACAGGGAATAGCCGAGATATGGCCAAAAATTCTCATTTTTTTTTTGGACCGGCGCTCGGGCGATGTCCCCTATACATGATTTAAATTTTCCCACGTCAAAAGTGACAGGAAAGACCTCTGCGGGTAGTCCTTTCCACATACGTGCTGTTCGGCCAAAAAACGAATTTTCTCTGTAATGCGTAACGCGGTCCGCTGCCAAGTCGACTACAAATGGATGCACTCTGAATGATGAACGCGTCGTGCGCGTTAAAGATCGGGTTTCGGGAACACATCCAATTATAGCAACATTGGAACAACGAAACGTACCCCACGTTGCGACGATGCTCAAGAGAGTCAATAGAGTTGGCTACCCTACGGTCTCCTATGACTTTCTTCGCTCTTTCCTGTACACGCGATCCCTGAGAAAGCTCGAGAAGATATCACCAACATTTCGAAAAGGATTAACCCGGTCCGCCTCGCTACCCCACACCAATTTATCTAATCTCGCCCACTTCTGTATAGATATTGCAAATGACAGACCAAATAGTTGGTTCCTCAACCTCTATTGCGCATGCTACACGCTGGTATAAATATTGAAACCTCTGACACACTACGTCAATATCATTTTGTCAATTTTGCACTTTTTTTTTGGTTTTTCCAAGTGTGAGCATATAGAAGTTACCGTCGGCAAAATATTTTTTGAAGTTACCGTCGGCAAAATACATATCTGTTTATTTCTTTATTTATTAAAAAAAAAGCACTGTTGATATTTGTGTTTTTATCACTATATTTTTTGCTTTGCATGTCCCAAAAAGCTTGATGGCTTTATGGATGGAGCGATATATTTCAATTAATTCGATTACAAAATTTTTTAACCCTATTTGTAATTCGTCACAACTACGATATGCACTTATGCCATACTACGTCAAACTGCTGCAATATTTTGATGAATATCAGAAGCATTTTGATATTCGTCAATATTATACAGAGCGTATATGTGTGACTATTTTTTGCAAACAATCGCACACAAAGCCAAATATAGAAGCTGAATATTGTGCGGTTTTAATATTACGCCAGTGGGAAAACCCTCAATAGGATAACAAAATATGCTGGCCAAGGCGAATTCATACCAGGTGGCTGCATTAGCTAATATTCTCATAAATTATTTTCTGTTCAACTCGAAGCATGTAATACATAAACTGTTTTGACAACTTGAATAAAATTGTTGTATTTGTAAACAAAAAATGCTATTGTTGTAGGGACAAGATCACCTGGTATGAATTCGCCTTGATGCTGACGCAGTAACTACATACTAACACCGTCTGGGAAAAATTTGACTTTTTATTTGGCCATCATAAGCATCACAAGAAAGTTCTTTGCAGACAATTCTATGAATATTCGGGAGTGGCTTTCATAAAATTCATACCGGAATTCTCTTGAATGTCTGTGGTGTAATAGGAAGAAACTAAGAATTACTTAATCGAAAAGTTGAATAGTACCAGTAGCCGGATGCCACAGCGATTTGCATAAAACATTAGACACAAATTAAACCGCATTACACATTTATTTTTCACATTGTAAACGAAATAAATTAATTGAAAAATAACTAATGAATTGCGAAGATTATTTTAATCTTTGCCAATAGTTCAATATGTTTAAACTAAATGATGAGAATGATGAAAAACTAAAAGAAAAATTATAAAACATTTTTATAGTTTCGAGCCGTTTCTAAGTCCTTAACCACTGCTGTATAAGTAATTACGAATACGTACGTATATATGTATGTACATATGTAATTTACTTTCTCTGCCAGATGGCAAATAAGTTGCATGAGAAAAGAAATAATTAATTTCATATTGTAGCCGAATTGGAATTTCTTTGTGATATTCAACCGCAGCAAACAAGCTCTACCGTTTTGGATTTTCTTTTAGATGTATAATTTCATCCATATAAGAGACCCATTAAGAAGGTTACTAGTCAAAAACATTAATAATTTCTTCTTTTTAATATTTGCTTACCTTTTTCAAATAATTTTTTTTCTGTTCTTTTATAATCTAATTTTAGGTAATATATTTCTTAATAAACTTTAAGAAACATAAATGCATATAACAATTTTATAGAATTTCTTAAAATTTTTCACAATGAACAAAACAGTAAATTAAAACAAAAATGCAGTATGCTTTATAGGATAGTCAGAGAGGAATTAATTTCAGAAAATGTACGTGCCGCGGCGATAACTATTACAGCAGCAGTAATAAAGTACAGGCGACTCTCGCTAACTTGAAATTCTAGCGAGCAAAGTTCAAGTAAACAAGAGTTTCATTGAAGGTAAGAAAGCTGCGAAAGTAAATCAAGTGCACAGAGGCAATCAAATTATCAGTTAAAATTATTGAGTGAGGAGAAGAAAGTGTTCTCGATTTCTGTGTAATCATTCAACAATTAGACAAAAAAAAATTTTTTTTGGATAATTTTTTGAGCAAAAATATTTGTGCAATTGCCGTGTAATTTCGCCTTAAAATGATTTCGTATAATAAATTTGCCATCTAACGATTTTTAGAAACAAACATTTTGAGCGTGTCCATGCGGAGCATAAACAAACAAATCGTTGGGTTTTCCAACGTTGGAGTGTGCAACATTAAGCTGTCGGTGGGAGAAACATGGATTTGACAAATTTAAGCCACAAACTTGCAGGGATTGACCGTGAGCTTTATTAATTGAACAGGAAACTGCAATCTTTTGAAATTAAATGGCAAATCTGTTGGTATCATGGGAATGCGTGGCAACAGCACATTTGTTCTTTTATATTTGCCCGTTATAATAGTCCCTTCAATTAAATTATTTCGCATTTTTTTTACTGCAAGTCGAGTGCCATTACAAAGTCGTGGTGGATCGCCGTTTCACAGTAAAATAATGGGAACTCCAGTTTTAAGTTGCAGCAAATAATTATTATTATTGATGTAAGAATAATTTATTGAAATAAGTGTGAAGTAACATTTAAAAAATATGCACAGTTTGGTTATTAAAGAACAAAATTCATATAAGTACTTAGATATATATAAACATTGACTCAATTCTTTTTGGTAATGCTCTTTACTCAGAAACAAAATTCTTCATCTTTCTCTTCATACCTCTGTCACAGCGAATCGAAACTATTGTACTTGTATTAATACACCAAAACGTTAATTTTTTATGATAAATTTGATAGATCCAACGATGCAATTTAATTATCCATCAGTCTGTTTCTGCTATGACCCAAATAGCCAATAGCAAAGATTGTTAGTGTTACTTCTGGATAGTCCTTCACAAACTTTTGTATTTCACTTTTACAATTTGAGTTCTGTTCCACTTTTAGTTCTTTAAAATGTTTCGATTTCAAATATCTTAATGATTCGCATCTCAAATTATAATTTCCAAATATTGAAAGGCATCTGAGATTGTTACACTTTTTAAGTATGGGACTTAATAATTCGTCGGATAACTGGCAATAACACAAATCAAGAAAATGCAGTTGTGGCGATACATTTATGAGATACTTTTGAAAGTTTTCATCAAACTGAACGTAGTGTAAAGTCAGGCTGTAGAGGGTAGTCTTCTGACAACATATGGGTTTCAGATAATTAAGCGTTAAAGTTGAAGATAAAGAGTAACCAGCGGTTATGTATAGACTTTTTAAATTACGGCTTATAATCATTAATTGTTGGTCACTAAAGACGGGTGGATCACGAAGATTGATGTCTAAATGTCGGACCATTGCCACTCGTTCGTAAATTATTCCATCTATTCTTTTGCAAATGCAGCCAAATAAGGAAAATGTTTCATGAATGTTTAAATATTTGAATATTTCTATCAGACAATCATCATTTAAATCCAAAAAATTTGTTTTATTCTCGTTATCATTTCCTGCTGATGCCATCTAAAATTGTAAAGAAAGAGAGAAACTAAATCTTGAAAAAAATTATTTCTATATTAAAGAATTTTATATTATTATTAATATAATATTCAAATATGCATATATGTATAATATTATAGAATTTATATATTATTTTAAGTAATGAAATTGTAGAAATTTAATAGCCCAACTCACAATCTTGTGCAAATTGTCTTGCATCGTTGCATTTGCAAAGATATTTAGTACATTTTCACTCTACACTAACAAAATCTATAGAAATGCATTTGCTACACTAGTGTAAATAAACTACAGTGAAAATCATAAACGGTACTCACTCTTCGTTACAAACTGGGGTTGTAAACATTGTAAATGTAATTCTTAAAATTTGAATTAATGAATTAATATGAATTATTGCACAAGTGTGATCAAAAATTTTGTGTATATATTGATCTCCGCGTGAATTATTACACTATGTATGTAGGTACGTTTTTGTTATGAATAATGCATTCTTGTTAATTGTTTATTGCTTCTTAATGACTATAAAAAGTCTGATTTTTCATAGCTGAAATGACGTTTTTTTCATATTTTATTAGAATTTTGACGATTTTAGGAGAATTATATCTGGCAGCCCAGCACTACGTAGTGTCGAAAGCACAGCTGATTTTTTCTTTCTTTTTGTTTAGCTGCGGGTGTTTTACCGCCAAACACTTGATTTGTTTACAATTTTTTTTTAAATCGTACAGGCACACACACACAGCACCTTTATTTTCTCGTGTAGCATGAAAATAATACAGTACCTTACATTGCGTCGTTATGATTTCCAATTACGTCGATTTATTTTGTTTGGATTTACATCTTATATTTTCAATTGCTACTAACGGCGCAGATCGGCATCTATCAATATTGTTTTATTGAAGTCAAAATTTTTATCAATCCCTACGATAAATAATTATCCCTTGCAATTTTGCTTTTTGGACAAGAGAGAAAGGGGAAATTCTTGGGAGATAAGAAACTGAAAACAGTTGAAATTTGTTTTGCTCTTTCAATCGCATAAGCTAAAAACGCACAGTTCATTAATGAAATAACTTCAAATCAGCATTATCAAATTATAAGTACGTACTTTACGTATAGATGAGTGTATGTTGGCTTTTCTTAATTTTATTAATTTTTTATTATTAATTTTTTATTATTAATTTTGTTGAAGGCACTATACTAAGCTTTTAAAATCTGCAGAAATGTGTTTAAATTTACTCACTAAAATCAAAGCAATAAAATGAACTGATAAACAACAAAATTTGCCTTGCAGGCAGGGCTACCAGATGAAGTTCTTAGAAAAACGTCAAAATCCAGATAAAATATAAAAAAATTGTCATTTTAGTTGGGAAAAATCGCCAAAAAAACTGAAGACTGTAAATGTAATTTGTTAGGACAGTGTAACCTTGGTTAACGCGCCAATAGAAATTTTGAGCAGTTGTGAGTCAGAAATATCCATTCCTGTTTTTCGATTAAAGTATATTTAAAAAAACAAATGTCAGCTTTTAAAAAAAATGCATTTATTTAATTCAAATAAAGAATAAAACCAAAAAAAGACCGGAAATATATTTAGAATAATAAAAAAAATACACATTCTATGTAAATTTGTACTGATGGTTGTTATCAAGTTTACGATTCCTGTTTTTAACGAAAAAAAAGAGTGCAATTTTTGACTGTGTTTTTTAGATGACATAAAATAAATTTAAAAATAAAACTTAACTTGTTTTGCAAAGTTGCTTTAATTGATGTTGTGTTTTTAAAAAGTTGCATTAACAGAGTCACCAATGTTAAGAATTTAGCTGTTGCGATTATCGAGGAGTTGCGCTTATCAGACGCTGCGTTAACCGAGGTTGTATGGTATGTATATTTTTATGATATTTATTGAGAAACAATCAAACAATAACTCATCAATTCATGTTGGTACACAGTACATTAATACACACCAAGATATTCTCACATATCGCACTTAAGCAACAATATTAACTCAAACTCAATATAAACGTATAATTGCCCTAAAAGCATTAGGAAGCAGCAAACCAATAGTAAGCTGACGGAATGTCGATATTTCGTTACAAAAATTAAAGTACATATTTGGGCATTTCCATAGAAAAAGTTTACCCTCAACAAAATTTTAAAGTTTACAGAAAACAATTTTTTTGGTATTAATTTTCTAAAAAGTTGTAAAATTTTATTATACTGCAAATTCCAAAGGCTTATCGTGGCTTATGCCATGATGACACTGCAAAATTGTATTCATAATGCAGACACCTTTTAAATTATTAAACCTACTACTTTCTCGTACACACACATATATTTAATAATTCTCTTTTTTATTTGATTTTCTATTCTTATCGTATGTAATAAATTATTCCGCTATGCAGGTATTATTTTATTTTTTAAAATATTTTATAAAAAATTAAAAATTTTATAAAAATAAGACTTGCATTCCTGAATAATTTATTCCATACATATATACATATTTACTTTTAAAAAACAATTATACCAGAGCACTGTTGGTGGAAAGTATTAGTTTCTTTAGTATTAAATTAATTGTAAAATAAGTTTAACGAAATTTTATCGAATTGGCATTTAAACAAATTTGGAATGCGGCAAGAATTTACGTTTATTTTGTCGATAAAATGTATGTGGTGTTTTTTTTATATTTTTTTTATCAGGAGATGACTCCTACACATGCGAAGCATTGTGCTGGAACTAAAGGAAAGGGATAGTAGTAGAAACGACAGGAGGTGAAGCTAAATTAATTATTTTTTTTGCAGCCCTGCTTTCGCACGTTCTTTGTTTATACTCGTAGCAGTGCTGAAGCTTCGGTTCAGTAGCCATTTTTATTATTATTTTACTTCGCCGGTGCTACACAATACCGACGAAGGAGGGCGTTCTGATGCGATTGTGGATTGCTATCAGCTGAAGCCGGTAGTGTTCAGTGACCAGTGACTATGCCTTCGCCGCCGAAACCTTCCGACAACAACTGACACACAAAGACACACTAATGCACATCAGAAAAATGCGAGATGTTTATTTTTATTTTAAAATTTTAGTCTGAAACTGGAGCTGGAGTCAGGTCTGTTTTTGGATTCGTAGTCAACGTGCAGGCTTTAAAATATTGTTGTTAGAATATTTCGGTTCTGTAGGACTCGGCATCTCCTGAGCTTTTCCCGATTATCCATTAGTCCGTCTGCACGGAACACAGATCCATCGGTACGCATGCTGAGAGAATGTGCATTCCGTTAAATTCTCAGTGTAGGGGCTGTAATGAGGATTTGGAGAGGGAGACTGTTGTGCACTTTCTTTGTGAGTGCCCCGGTCTGGCCAGGTCGAGGATGATTTCCCTTGGGGCGATTTTCTTTAACAACTTGGGTCTGTACTCTCGTTTTGGATCTGACGGGCTAAGTGAGGTACGTGGACGGCACAGAGTGGCTGAGACGTCCTCTGCTTTCTACGGGGCTAGGGTCACAAAACGGTACCTACGGTGCTTCTAACCTAACCTAACCTAACCTAACCTAACACAGACAGCAAACGATTTGGCTGATTATGACACCTGCAATTTCTTCATCGTAATTGTGCACCAAACTGCGAATTTACGCAACGTAAGTTTTCCGACTAATTCGTTGTACTAGACGAAATTCGTTGTTCGCCCAATTGTGTTCCCAGCGTAATGAACGAAAGCAGCTCATTCCGTAATTGTTAACAGCGAAACAGATGATGGTAAAAGCGTCGTCATGACGTTGGATTTTGTTGCTTGTTACTATGATCGGCTGATGAATTCGAAGTAATTGCTGGTCGCGATGATTACCTCATTTACTTTGAATTCTGGGTATTCATACCGTACTTGCAGAGCAACAAAATTAAACAATATAAAAGAGAAATAAATTGAAAGAACAATAAACTTTTGAAATAAAATAACTTAAGTCGAAATAGAAAAAGTCGTAAAATTTTTGTGTTTACTGCTTTATTTTTTTTCAACTCTTTGAAAATGAACCAATGGGCCTGCTTGTATTTATTAAAAAAACTGAAGTTGCAGTCGAAGCAGAATGCAAGTTTTCAATAATTTTAAAGCGCTTAAAAGAATGCTCGGTTTGAATTGATTTATTTTGATTTGTTTCTGCTTTCGAACCGTAACAAAAACGCAAGCAGAAACAATCTCTTTGCATTTACAAGTTCTCAGTAGCCGCAGTCGAAGAGGCAGAAATTCTTAATGGTGTTTACTGTTTCACTACTGAATAAATATATGTACCTCGTGTTGCTCGTTATAAATTATACATAAAACTTTTTCCAAATTTATTTTATAGTTTTCCAGATTAGTTGCAACATGCGTATACGTTACATAGATTTATGCCAGGGTTTGTATGAAGTATACGGAGCAGATGAAGAATGCACACACTTTAAAAAGTAGATTTTCAGCAAAAAAACTTTGGAATTAGTGTTTGCTCGGGTAATAAGGCAAATTTAGCAATTAATCTGTTTTGTGACCATATTGTGTACTACAATATATCAAATGGAAAGGACTCGCATGTGAGCAAAAAAAATTAATTAAAAAGGTGTGGAAAAATGTTTAATTTAAAATTTCGTTGAATGCGTACATATGTATGTATGTATGTATATTAGAGGGTTTTGTGAGACATTTCATTCGGTGGTAACTTGGAATTTTTTGTTTATGAAATAAAATAAGCAAGATCCATTCGACCAATGAGTTCATTCATTTCATTTCATTTACACATGATCTCGTTACAATCAAAGCAAATTATTTTCAAAGTTCCTGTTTTCTTCTCTCTATTAAAATCACACAAAAGCAGTGCTGCCACGCCGTATAATTTTCGCTTGCGTTTGCTAGCATTGTGTAATTTAAAATTATCATATTTACGCAATTGTACATATTTGTAATATAGTTCTATTATTTATTTTTTTTTTATATTAATACTACATTTTAAATACAACAATATGTTATAAGCTCTTACAATGCTTTGCAACATATCTATATACATATATTATTGTTCCCATAATTAGTAAAATGACAATTTTTAGTTTTTTTTTTTTTAAATGTGTGTTAATTAAAATCTTGAAAACCATTTTATGAACTCTTTCGGTCTAAAATAAATTAAATATATTACAACAGTATTTGCATGGTAGAGTGTACATTTTTATTATTAGCAAAAAATTGGTCTTACTACGCAATTCTTTCCTTTAATTTTTCCATAAATAAAAATCAAAAGTAATGTAAAAAATTTGTCTCTACTGCTCCTTCCATTTTAACTTCATTTTGATTTTATGCACCAATTTTCCTTTCATTTCGTTTTCGAATTATATTAATTGAAAGGATATCTATATTCTAATTTATCATAGTAATTTATTTATAGTAAGTAATCTTATTTTAATTATTGTAGTTTAAGTAAACCACTAAAATTTTAGTTTACTATCATTAACTACAACATAAACTTCAATTTGAAATTTGTTACAAATAATACAATTCTGTTTTAGTAAATACACTTTATTTTTATCTTGGACTAGCACTCAGGATATGACCCCAACACAGGCGGTGCTTTGTGCTGGAACTAGAGGAAAGGGATAGTAGGAGAAATGATAGAAGGTGAAGCTTTACTATCTTCCAACTCAGCTTTTGCACACTCTTTGTTTTCATAGCAGTGTTGTAGTGCCTCTGATGTCAAGGAGACGTATTAAATTTTGAAATTTCGTCTTAGTAGCCATTCTTAGTAATTATTTTACTTCGCTGTTACCAAAAGTTTCAGACGGGATTTACTTGATTTCAGTTGTATCGCTTAGCAGTTAATGGAACAAAGCAAGCATAAAAATAATACGAGAGTCCCAATATGTTAATTTTTCTGTCCCACGCAATGCTCTAATGTACATTCTAAAGATGTGCACAGTTCTAAAGATGTGCATGAGAAAAGGAGTAACAATTTTTTAGAGTAACAATATATTTAGATTCTGGTTCATTTGGAGGCTATAGATATATGCAATTATCGATTTGCTTTAACATTCAATAGTTTTTTAAACAAGGAGTTCCCACAACTTTTTGGTTCCGTGAAAAAAATTTTTCCCGCTCACTCTCATTAATTTTTAAGTAATTGTTCTGTAGGATTATCAGTGTTGAATATAGAATACCATTAATATACATATATTCTTTATAATTTCAGATGTTAGATACCTTTTTTTTTAATCCAAAGCCAGTTAAATATAAAAAATTATAAATCGGTCAAGTACCACCACAAATAAACGAAAATATATGTACCTTCATTATTTTATTATATCGCTTTTTTTATTTTATTGCATGTATCTCACGAAATATTGAAGAAGTATTTACCGCCAGTAGTGGGCACTGTCAATACACCAAACATTTGCCGTATCTGGCATTAAGAAACATTTTGCCAAATTGAAAACAAAAGCAGCATACTTTTACATCAAATAATTCCAACTTAATCTTTCAACATCATTTATCACCATGTCATATCACACATCCTCATACGATTGCATGATCCGATTATAGAAAAGCGCCTCAAAATTTACTTTTTTCATCTTAATGTGTTATCAAAATAAACTAAAACAAATGCTCCAGATTTTCTTTTCATGTACGACTAGTATATTTAAATTAATTGCAAAAGTACTAAATTCAAATCCCTAAATAAAATAAACCAACGCAATAGAATCGGCCATGCAAACAAGAGAAAAGAAACAGGAAATAATTCTATTTGTTGCAATTTGATTATATTCGTATATTTGCTTATGTATCTTTAAAATGCACACGCACACTAATACACAACAGCATACAAACATACGTAAACATATCCCACGTGACCTTGTTATTTAATAACAATATTACCTTCACCTGTTTCTCATACGAGTGTACATATATCCGGCAGAAATCTTACAGACGAAGGAAGGCGTTCTGATGCGATTGTGGATTGCTATCAGCTGAAGCCGGTATTGTTCAGTGACCAGTGACTATGACTTCACCACTGAAACCTTCCGACAACAACTGACACACAAAGACACACTAATGCACAGCAGAAAAATGCGAGATGTTTTTTTTTTTTTTTAAATAATTTTAGTCTGAAACTGAAATGAAATATTTCCATTAAAATTTTGAAATACTTTTTTAAAAAGAATGAAATAATTTCGTTCAAAAATAAAAAAAATAATTAAAATTATTTTAACGCTATTTGTTTCATTCATTCAACGAAATGCCACGTCTTTCAGGGTCGATCTGCTTGCATTCTGCACAGGAATATGCGGAAGTAAAAAATATAAAAATTTTAATAAACAAACAGGCTTAAATTCTTCCTGACTTAATGTAACAAAGTTTACAACACTATATTACGAGTATTAGTAAAAATGTGTATTAAACACATTGTGTTGTTTAAGTTCATCTTTGTATATTCAGTTATTAAAATCTAATTCTTAATTGTTCAAATTTTTAAAATATTTAATAATTTCTACTTTCTAATACTTGATTTATTTATTCAGCTACGAAATTAATGGAAAGCAAGTCAGTTTTAAAAAAAAGTTTTTATTAAAATTTTGAGGATTAATTTTGTCTCTGTATTTTCTCTGATTTAATTTGTTTTAATAAAACGATTTACACAACTTCCAAAATAAATATCTCTCTACATATATTTTAGCCATTATGAAATACTTTTTAAATATTTATTTTATAATTTAATGACAATAATTTACTTGAACATTTTTGTTTTGTCAGAAGAATTAGAACGTGAACTTTTCGTTTTATTACAATAGATCTTACAAATGTTGTTACTGTATTACTTTATATGTGTATGCAGATACTACATACCAATTGAAAAATATTAGAAGTCATTCCTTTTAATCAATAAATATATATTTTCGACTTCTCAGAAAGTTATTAAGAACAACACCCACATTAAAACAAAATTAATAAACCAAAAGTTGGTGTGTCTCAGCAGAGAATTGCTTAGAGAATTTTGTATTAAACTGACTTAACTTGATAGTGTTTTTACACCAAAAGTTAAAACTACAAATAGCTGATTTTGCGTTCTGATTATAAGTTTAATTAAATAAAATTTCTGTAATAGTTTCTTTTTCTTTTGCACATTTTTACTGTTGCGTCCATTGTTTTAAAGTATTGCAGTGATTTTATTTACCACATTTTCCTTTATTCTTTATTTCATTGAGCGCCATTTAAATTGCCAGCTGTTTTCAATTTTTAAACTTGGTAGCACTGCCTTTAGTACATGAAAATCAAGGTTGTATTTTATTAAATCAACTTGAAACCAATTCAAAAAAAGATGGTTAAAATGGTTTTAAGAAAATATTTTTATAGAGTAAAACCAAGTTTTAATAGTTGGTTTTAACGTAAGAACTGTAAACTGTTGCTGTGAAACCAGTCAGTGTGAAAACTCTATAACTGAGTACTCAATTTTTAATGAAACCTTTTCCTTTTCCTGTATGCAACTCTTGCCATTCTAGAGAAAGAGGTTAAACATTTATTTTTCTTTAGTATGTGAGATTATTGGCCATTAAAGTATTTCTTAGTCCACATTGGAAATTTTTTTATTTTTTCTTAATGGCTTCTCACTTTTTACTTTTTCGTCAATTTTCCAGAAAAGATTCTATATGACTAGTGTGTTTTTTTAACTCTTAAGGATTTATTAATTTTATTTCTACATTTCTTTATTGTATAACTTTAGTTATTAATTTTTGATGAAGTGGGTTATTAAATAGAAAAATTAATGTCAGAAAAATTCACACAGAAAGAGCATAATCAGTTTTCATCAAAAGCTTTACGCATTTCAAATGAAAGATATTGGATATACGTGTGGGTGTTTTCTTATATTTGTCCACCATGGCCGCATAAATCAGGTATGGCAGACTTTAATTCCTGCTGGTATCAGTTTTAGGAAAACTTGTTAATGAGATAATAAGCAAAAATAAAATTGCAAGTTGTTAGAGGAAATATTCCAACTCAAATTTAGAGTTCGTGGCAGCAGGTCTTAGAAGCGATTTAGTCCAGGAATTTAAGGAATGAAATTCTCTTTAAATAATGCTCTGTAGTACCATATGACACATTTAGAAATCTACATGCATACATACATATGTGCGAGTTTTTAATGTACCTTATGACGATAGTTATCATTTTTAAAATTGCATGAAATAAATAAATAATAATGATGAGAATAAAAAAACTAAAAATAGAAATGTGTGTGTGTGTGTTATAAAAGTAAACTCATGGATTGTTATGTTTTTGTTTATAGATTTTTTGGTTTTTATGTTTGATATTCAATTTAAATTCTCGATTGATTAGTTGAATTTTAAACATATAGATCTTGGGTTTGTATTTAAAAATTAGGAAAAATCCAGTTGTGAGTTGCTTTTGTAATAAAATACTTTATGATATTCTCATACTTTATAAGAATATCATAAGGTATGTAATAATAAATTTCACATATAATTTTTAAGGGGAAAAAGCACAATTAGAATCATATATATAAAGAGATATTCCCAAAATAAATTCAGTTAATATATTTCATATATATATTATAAATTGAATTTTTTGTCAGAGTTGTTTGTTGAAGTGTATGTACGGTAACGCTGATGGGTTATTTATTCGCACGGCAGGAAAATTTTTGACAATTATTTGGACACTACTCTCTAAACTAAAAGGCGTTATTTAACTAACAGAACGGGCAACTGCAGCGTTGAATGAAGGAATGAAGCTGAACTTATTTCCTATCATTACACCACCTGACTTTTATCTAAAACTATACTTTTCTTACTAGTTCAAGTAAAATGCATCCTTTCTCTGAGCACTGCTCCCGAAGATCTTAAAAACAACAGTAGTGTAAGGTCGTTGACGATTTGTCAAAATTATTTTATGGCGTGCCATTGGTTCTCCAGGGCTGGCTGGCACACATGAACTAAAGTGAACAAAAAATGGTCCCCAAGTAGAGCGAATATACAGTAGAAGAAGATGCATCACGAAAGTGTCAACATTTTTACTACTAAACTGAATTTTCCACATCGTTAATTTATATTAATACGATTCTATCGTATTTTTTTCAGTATTCTTCACTTTCTCACTTCAAACTCACCCTCATTTTGAAGTTTGTTTTTTCAGCGAAAAGGAAAAAAACCCAAAGCGTCATTCATTGTCAAAGCCAATATTTTTAACTTTTTATTTTCACTTTTTGCTTGTTTTGGATATCGCCCCAATAAGTATATAATTTATGTACTATATTTGCTACATAATTACATATGTACTTACTTAACCAACATGTGCATATGTACTCGTAAGTACGTTTTCTATTTTATTAAATAAAACTGTGTCTAATCGCAATACTGAATTTCGAATTCAGGCGCTTTTGACAAAAGAGTTTGAAAGTAGCTTACCAGAGCAATTCCTTGGCTTGCACAGTTGGCCTGAAGCTTTAAAATGGGAAACAAATTTTACATTTAAAAAAAAAAGAACGACATAAAAGTGAATTCACGATACGAAGAAATTCACATATTTTTTTTTAATTTTTATGAATTAACTACATTTTTATTATTATATTCATCTGATAGATAACTTAATTTTATTTAATGTTCTTTATTGTTTTTCACAAATAAATTTATCTTAATACGGCATATGCACTCGTCGAATCTTACCTGAAGCATTCAAGTGCCTACGCTTCTTAAGGTGCTGTTCGAAATACTTCACTTCATGTGATCTCTTTACTATCGCCTATGTCCGACCGGAAATGGAATAAAACTCTCTTATATGGGATGTAGCATTAAAGTTTATTTTGAAGCTTCTCGAAGGCATACAGGAGAGAGCGAAGAGACTTATTGGTAATAGTAGATGTTAAGCGTGAAACACAGTCGCCACAGCAGGCTGCCATCTTCAAGATGTCAAAAATGAAATTCAGACTTTTATATGAGAATCATTATTTTGACGGCAACAAGGTAATACGGCTGCATGTTGTTTTCCATGCTAATTTTGTCGTTGTATTCAAATTAAACTAATTTACATATGTAATCCAAATGAGCTAATGATCGAAAATATATAGGCAGTCAAAATTACATGTGACAATTACTAAGAAAAAAACTAAATCAAAGACAAAAATTGTTAGTCACACTGACAAACACTAGCTACTGATAATTATTATTAAAAAGAGGTAAAGCAACTAGAAATATTACTAAATTATTTATTATATTAAACTAAAATACCTTTTCTAAATAGACTCTGTTTTTATATGAAAACCTCTTTTTAATCGTTATGCACTGTGCAATTTTTATAATAAACCAAGTAAATTAATAACATTTTTAACATTACAGAATTTGCAATGGTAAAATAAAAATGTCTTTACAACTAAAATTAAATACAGCATGTTGTTTCGTTGTGCAAGTGTTTGTCAGTGTGACATACAATTTTTTTCTTTGATTTAGTTTGTTTCGTAGTGATTATCACATGTAATTTAGAGCGTATCTATTTTTAGTCGGTTTTCCAGCGAATTACACTACGGATTACAGACGAAATTTGTTTTTACGCCCAAATGTTCGATTGTGGAATAAACTCCCTGCAGAAGTCTTCACCATCATTGCAATGTTGGAGAGGTACACAATCAATACTTCTTCTATTCTTCCATCCGAAGGACTCACATTGCGAGTTCAAAAAAAAAACAAAAACAAAATTTTATTACAGCCTGTTGAGTTAAAGCAGGAATCGCATCAATATCAATTTTTTAAACTACTGGTTTCTTTAGAAACTTCCTGCTTGAAATAAAAAACCAGGGGACAAATCGCCGCATTCGTGATCGAATGAGCTTGCGTATCGAGTAACATTTCGTGACGTATCGAATAGCCAGATCGAGGCATTCGATAGTGTTCGAATCGAAATTTGTTTTAAAATATAAAAGTTTTGTGTGCGTTGTCATAGAATAAAAACATATGGTTTACAATCTTTATATATGAAAATGACATGTTTGTATGTATGTGCGTGTGTTTCTTGAAATTTTCACAGTATCCCTGGTATGTGGAATGAACTATATAAAATTAAGAAATTCCAACTGAGCGTTGCAACGGCCATAAAAAGTAAATATTTATTTTTGTATATCTTGCGAACGGTTGGAGTCTAAGTTTCTGAATATGGTCCAAATGACTTTGTACTAAAACAACAAATCATCAGTAAAAAACTGGGAGTTATTGGACAAGTAGGCATGGTACCTCCTATACAAACGAAAAATTCAAAATCGACTTTTTGATTGTTTATGACATATTTTGGCTAATTTTTCTTGATAAAAATTTTTGATGTTAGTAAATTTTTTTTTTTTTATTTATATATGTAATGTTTAATAAAAAAAATATAACTGAACAATAAAATAAAATTTTTCTTTCTTAAATAGCAAACAAAAAAATAGTTTACGACAGCTTTTAGTCTATCGAATGACATTTCGAGAGAATATACTCGTTCGACTGCTCGTTATCGAATGCCAGGATCTGAAATTTCGAAACGTCTTATTCGATAACGAATATGACGATCTCAAAAAGTAACATTTCGATCAAATTCATTCGATCACGCGAATGCGACGATTTGGGCAAGTTGTTTACAACACGAAATGCAGGATTTATTTCAAATATTTTACTTGTCAATTTTATTTTCCTAAAACGACATGTGCTTACATATGAACTTGTTCGATCTTCCTGTAACCACACGGAGTTAAATAAAATTTACTGTTTGAGGAGCATTAAACATTTTCTTAATATCACACTGCAGTCATTTTATTTCAAAACGTACATACCGACAATGCAACAATGTGACTTGAACTGTAGATCCAGCTCGTTTGTACTTTTCTTTATTTAAAATACCTTTTTTTGTTTGAAGTTACATAATCGCAAGTTAGCCAGAGTTAGTTAGAAGGAGAATTTTGGTTTTTTAACCATATTTTCGTTAACAATTCGTTGGAATTTCCTATTATTATAAGAGTTCATCACATGCACAACAGCCGAATACAAATTGTGTAATTAAGAAATATTCAACTGATATATCTATCAAAATTTCATTTGGTGCTAAAATCTTCTATAGACCTTTAACCAAATTCTTGAAAAAAAGCTAAGAAATTTCGCATGTTTATACAAGAATTCCCAAAAGGTATTTGAGAATGACGAAATATACAAACAAAACAGACGAAAAAAAAATATTTTATTATTTAATTTTAAATCTATTTAATTTTTCTAAACCTTTCTTACAATTAGTAAACAATTTGTTTGACAATGATTGTATTTAAAAGGCAAAATGAAAAATTAAATCTTACAATGCAATTACGCAACTATTCTTTCAATTATTCAACGTTAGTCAAAACCCATTACGATTATTTATCAATGTTTGTTATATGGGTTTATACGGAACATGGACTAGCTAAACCGTATAACAAACATGGATAAATAATCGTAATGGGTTTTGACTAACGTTGAATAATTGCAGGAATAGTTACATAATTCTTATGAATTGTTTATTTTTGTGGTCACCTTTCATTGAATTTTTATATATTCTAGTAATATTGTTATACTTTCTGTTTCTGTGCGAAATTTCCTTACTCGTTAAACGAAATTGTAAATAAGTTTTGTTGTTTACAAGAATCAAATGTTAATTTAAGCTGAATTCACCCACTGTTTCGGAACGAAATTTTTGTTCTGAAACATTTTTACTCTTATGAGAGATTGTTCTGAAGTGATTCACCCACTTCGAACAATTGTTCTGGAACAACGAAGCTGCCATATGAAATATTTTTGCAAACGAGGCGTGTTAGTTTAACAATTAGGCAACACAGAGCAGATAATTGCAATTTGCTTGTTTTTTTTTTTGGCATCACATTCATATTTTTAACCAAACACCTTGTTTTAGGTGATTGTTTTTGTAATTTTTGTTGCCCATGTCGTACAAGAACTCTCTACCCGGCTTCTTCATTTCCGAAATGAGATTCAGTGCGACCGTTTCATTAAAATCCATTGGAAAATTAATTTAATTTTATTTGTTAAATTATTTATTAATTTTTTTAATTTGCTTTTTTTTAAATTCTCCACTTTTTTGCGAGCCGAATTTAGTTTCTTTTTTTTAACAATAACCGTTAGTTATTACTTGTTGTTATTTGTTTGTTTTTTGTTTTGCTTTGTATTTTATTATAAATGCATACTATGTAGATTTAATAAGATATGGCAGCTCAGTTCAACTTTGCATAAGAAATTTAAGAAGCTGGCAGCACAGTTCAAATGTTTCAGAACAAAAATTAAAATTAAACCAATTCAGGTTCTGAAACATGTTAACTCTCTTTCGCTCTCTCTCTCTCAAAAAGATAAACGTCAAACTACATATAAAAAAAAATGTTTCAGAACAAAAATTCCGTTCCGAAACAGTGGGTGAATTCAGCTTTACTTTATATATTTTTATTGACAAGCGTCGTAACTGCCTCCTTCAATCACTGAATGATTTGCTTCTGATTGAGCTTTATTGAATACTTTTCACTGAATGATTAATGTTCTCCTGTTATTCGACTTTGTATAGTGGCTGCTTCTATATTTTTAGTAGCTGTGTCGCTATCACATTCGGCTATGTTTGAACCGATTGCGGTATTGACCAGTATGTTTGACTACTGGCTACATGTTTGAGCACATTGCAATTGGGATATACGGAACAGGAAATTACATGTGTAAATAATATTTTGCTTAAATTGTATGTTGCTGAAATACAAAATGTCAAGGTCAACGCTTCGTCATTAAAATGCATACATAATTATTTACAAACGAATAGACAGCGTGCAAATGTTATCCAAATGTTCCACTGTGAAATACTTTTGTTCTTGATTTTTTTAATGAACATTTGTTCCTTTTGTTGCCATCATTTGGGTGGACGGGTGTTACAGTACATTTATTTTTGTACGTGGTTTGTAAGCTTCATAGACGTCACATTCTGGCTTAACTGTGGCGCGACCTATGGCGACGCAAAGTTTATCTAAATTGTTATTTTTTCACACTCACGCAGTTCAATGAGTGCGTAAAAATTACGTTCAGGATTCTGTATTTTATTTGTGTGTTTGTATGGGTGTGTGCTTGGGTTTGTGTGATGTGTTATAAACACGTCCATACAAACCTTGTAGGTGTCATATAAAAATATTGTTCTGCTACAAAATTAGGAAGGCCCTTAGATTTTGCTGTTTCTTATGGAGATCTGATTTAAAATTCGGAAATTGCTTTTGTTAGCCATTCGAAAAAAGTTATAATACTCCTCGGAGCATCCTTTGAAAGAAGTCCTTTTTTTTTTTTTACTTGGACCAGTGCTCATGGGTTATCCCCTACATATGCAATGCATTGCACTGGAACTAGAGAGAAGGATAGGGTAGAGAATAGACAGGTGGTGAAAGTGGTAGGAAGATAGAGCTTAATCCTTCACAACTCTGCAGTTGCGTGTAAATTATAAAGCAAAGGAGCGGCGTCTCTGATGTTTTTTCACGCATTATTTTAAAGCTAATGGAGCCTTTTTATTTATTATTTTACTTCGCCGACGTTTTATTGCTCAAATACCGACGAAGGAGGGTGATGTAGCACAGAAAACTCAGAAAAAACTTTTTTCTGATTTGACCCGGCTGGGAATCGAACCTGGGTCTTTCTGGTTGCAGAGCCAACACGGTGACTACTTGCCATCAGCACCCCCTGAAATAAACACTTAATACGACAAGAAGCACACACTTGAGAGTGTTGGTTTAGAACACATTTTTTTTTGTTAATTTTTTTATATTGGAACAACACTCAGCGCATGGCCCGCACACATGCGATGGAACTAGAGGAAAGGGGTAGTTGAAGGTTTCGCCACTGAAACCTTCCGAGAACAACTGACACAAAGGCTTATTAATAAACATCAGAAAAGGTTAGGTTAGGTTTGGGAGGCAGGTCGCCGGTAGGAATAAAGAGCACAGCCAACTACGGTCCAATTTACCATGTCCCGTTGTGATACCTATATCAGTAAAATATATGTATGTAAGTGCTCACATCCGGAGATGTCCCCTACGTATGTAAAGCATTACACCGCAACTAGGTGTAACTAGGAAGAGTGTAGAGAAGATACAGATGGTAAAGTGATAAGGAAGTTAGAGAGCTTTATTCTTCCAAAACTCCTCAGTTGAGAATTTTTTGGCAATTTGTAAAGTTGAGCTGTTGCGTCGCTAATGTTATGTGGATGAATTAATTTTTAAGCAACAGCTTTCCTTCAATTCCTTCGCAACTTTGGCAAATATACTTCAGAAACAATTTTTTTTAAAGGGCGATCTTCTAATTACTCTGCCATTAGCTAATATTTCGGAAGAATTTTGATAGAAGAAGTTGCGAAAAAAATGAGACTTGCTGCATTATAAAGGGAAATATCAATGAGAAAAATAGTAAATTATTGGGAATTAATTTTTCCTAGAGAATATTTTAAAGAAATTGTTGCCAGAAGGGTGTTGCACAAAGTCTACCAACATCATAGTTTCCATTAAAATCATAACAATACATATTTATTTATTAAGAGAAATGCAGTTGAAGTTTAATTTCAAGATTAAATAAAAATTAAATTTGATTTTCGATTAAGCTTAAGCTCTTAGCAGCATCAATAGTAGAAAATATAGCAGGCAGAGAACAGAAGCAGCATCTAACACGCCCCTTAATAAAATTGCAAAAACTAATAGAGACTTAAGGAGAAGATTAGCTATATTAAATTTACATTTGAGACAACATCATACCACACAAACAGGTAGTGAAGTCATAGAAGAGGCTACAATTCAAAAACAGTTCTGTTGTTGGGTGTTTTTTTTTCTAATTTGTAAAACACAGTTGCCTTGTCTCTGGTGTTAAGTACTCGTGCACCTATTAACTTTAAACCCTAAAGAGGCTCACTTTTGTTAATTTTCAATTCATGTTCGAAGCGGTATTTTTTTTAAATTAATTTTAATTTCCAATTAGGATTTAATTCGAAAAATCACTAAAGGCAAAATACATGTGATAATTACTAAGGAACAAATTACATCAAAGAGAGTTATGAATTACACTGCCAAACACTAGCAAAAGACAGCACGACCATGTTGTTTATTACTTCCACATCGCCAACGTTTTCCGTTGCTCAAATACCGGTGAAAGAAGGCATTATGAGGTACATTAGCATAGACACTAGTGAAAATTAAAAAAGCTTATGGCAAGGGGAGGGCTGGAATCTACGATTATCAGACGGTATAGTCTACGCACTAACTACAGAAGCTGTACGTAGTACTCATTTTTGCATTTCTAATGTTGGCATTAACATTCTTTTCAGTAACTGTATGTCTGGAGTTCTGAATTGAATCCTTTTATTGGGAGATACGTGGGAAAATTTTTCTTAATTTATGTTCTTTTTTTTTGTTTAACTTGGACGAGGACTCAGGAGATGACCCCTACACATGCGGTGCATTGTGCTGGAAGTAGATGAAAGGGATTGTTAGAGAAATGACAGGAGGTGAGGCTTCACTACTTCAACTCTGCTTTGGCACGTTCTTTGTTTTTATGGCAGTGCTGAAGCGCCTCTGATGTCAGGGAAAATATTTTTTAAGTTTCGTTTTTAGTAATTATTTTACTTCGCCGGTGCTCCCCAATACCGCAATATAAGAGGCCACTCTGATATGATTGTGGGTTGTTATCAGCTGAAGGCGTTACTGTTCAGTGACCAGTGACTATGCCTTCGCCACTGAAACATTCCGACAATAACTGACACAAAGCCGCACTAATGAACATCAGGAAACATTCGAGATATTTTTATGATATATTCTGAAACTGGGGTCGAACCCAAGACTTTGTTTTTTGGTTTTGTACCAATATCTCCATATTATTTAGTTGAATAGCCTTTGGAACTGTACTGCCCTGCCCGATAAATCTTAAATTTTGTATCTCACCGATGCACAGTGTGGTAGATCGCAAACTTCTCACTTATGAATTAAATAAAAAATTAGTTCAAATATATGTATGTATAAAAGATTATAAAAAATCTTTTTTAATATTTATTTATAATATATATAAAAGACAAACATGTTAGTTACATCATTTATAACTCGAGAACGGCTGGAGCGATTTGAGTCAGATAACTTAGCTGGTTTTTGTGACGCAGACTGGGTAGGTAATACTGATGATATACGGTCGACAACCGGTTATATATTTACGTTACAAGGTGGCGCAATTTCTTGGAGTGCAAGACGACAACGCTGGCAACGAGAAGCTGGCCATGGTATCAGCTATACAAGAGTGTATATGGCTACAACGTTTGCAGCGAGAACTTACGCAAGGAACCAATGATTTTACATTGCGATAACAAAAGTGCAATTCTCATAGCGCAAAATAACTCATCTCAAATAGAACTAAGCATGTTGACTTGAAGGTCAAATTCATTAGAGAAAAACTGGAGAATAAAGAAGTCGTGCTAAAATATGTGGACACTGGTAACATGGTGGCAGATTTTCTTACTAAAGCCATTAGTGCCGACAAGCTTAATGCATTTTGCACCAAAAGTGGTTTGGTGTAACATTCATACTCATATATATATATATATTTTATTTGTATATATATCTCATCCAGGTGGAATACTCATCTATTTTACAACAATCTCATGTAAAAATAAAACATTTACTCTCTTTTGCTACTTTAAACGCAACAATTGGCAATTGTGCAACTCTGGGAAGGTTGTTATAAGGTATTACTTTTTTTAAAACTAAGACCACGAGGCAACTTGCACGCCAACGAGACCATCTAACCGATTTTAATGAAATATAAATGTATTTATGTTTTTGCGTCTAGAAGGACACATATGCCACATACATATAAATTTTTAGCTAGAACCGGGGGGACGTAGGAGTAAGATATGCTTTTCCGAAACCGATGGAGATAATAAAGGGAGCGAAGACGCGTGTAAAAGCTTGTTTTTAATAAATATTTGATAATAATTGTTTTCTTTACTTGTTTTTGCTTTATTGCATTAATAATACGGACAACAACACATAGACAATTTAATTTATTCACTATCATATGCATCGTTAAGAGATTCTTTCTCCTCAAAAGCATCAACAGATAATAATGAAAGCACTTCTTTTGTTATCAAACCTCGAACTCGAAAGGAAGTGTGACGCAAACTTGCGATAAAAGGATCTGAAGAAACTAAGAGTCGATTGAAAATGATCTTGTGTCTATTCTTGATGTTTTTCTCGTAAACTATTCGCTATATTTCCTCGTGTCCTTATTTCTTGCTTCTTGAGCTTCTTCTGACAGCTGTCCTATAGGAAGAATGCAAGACATTATTATGTCTTTTCCATGAAAAAGGATTTTATGGATGTCTTTCACTTTTTATCCATTTTTAAGACAAATAATATTTATATTTGCTTTAAGATTTGTTTTCACGTCTTCTGATATACATATGTATCTTGAAGACGATATCTAACCATTATTAATGTCAATAAGGCGTCTTTGCGATGTATTTTGGGAGTTTTTATCCATTCTTCAAAAATTTCCTTTCGCGAAAGAGTGGAGCTCATACTTGAAAAGTGAAAAAAAAATGTATGGCGGTAGCAAAAATGCGCAAGAAGTTTTTCTTTTACCTTAAACTGAACACTTGAGAGCTTAACCCAAATATAGTTTTACATCGGAACTATTCGGAATAAACAACTTTAACGCTGCTTGAAAAAAAGAAATATTTTATTTTTTGCACTTTCTGAGCTTCTCACAAAAATATTATTTTTTTAATACTTACAATGGAAATAATTAAATGAAAATTGTAATATATTTCCTTGAAATAGAGCTTAATAATAATAAAAAAAACTATGACAATAAAATCACCGTTAGCCAAAGTCACACAAAAAATTCACTTCTCTTTGAAATTTAAATGCACTTATTGACAACAACTGACTTTAAAGCTCATTTTTCCTAATCAGAGCTAAAAACAAAAAAAAAAAATAAATATTACAGTTACCTATTGTATTGAGAAGCTCATTAAACGATCAGAAGAAATATTGCCAGACATTTTTTTTTAATTTTGTTCAGTTAGATTTGCGATCTACCACACAGTGCGATGTTGTTCTGCTCTCAACAGAAACCATTGAATAATGTCCTTAAAAAAATTATCCTAGTTCACCGACTGACGACATTTGCCTCTTGTGTTGTTTTGCTTTTGTGGAAATTCGTTTTCTTGACATAATTTCCATAATTCACCATACATATATAATTTTGTTTTAATATTATTTTTGCGCGTAGCAGTCTTTAATGGCAATAATTAACAACGCCCGCTACATAATTGTTGACATCGTTAACAGCATCATCATCAAATACTTGCAGTGGAGTCTATTTAAAAGGCAATGACAAAGACATTTCTTTAATTTTATTACATAACAACAACACCAATAATAACAAGAGTAACAAATAAATAGAAAAACATAGCCAACTTGTTGTCCATAAACATTGCCATTATCTTGAATTTAATTATATGGTTACATATTAGAACAGAATGCTTTCCTCCGCCAGCCTGTAGAAGAAGGAGCTACATTTTTAGAGAATGTGTTTATAGTTTGTCTCATAATTAAGTTTCCTACATGGCGATGCAAGTGGCTGAAAAATTTATACACGTCCCTCGACTTGCACAATTCTCAAGTAGAACCATTTTATAAATTCTTTTTATTAACAAATTATGAATATTTTCAGTAGAAATATATTTCTAAGAGATTTTTGTAGTTTCGTCTGCACGTATGCAGTCTGAAAAGACTATTTTCCTACAGAAAACTTTGTAAAGAGAAAGAAAGTCAATAAATTTTTGCAAGGTTTTTCAGATCATTTGTCCAAAGCAAAACAATTAAATCCGCATTTGTAAAAATATTTTTCCTTTAGGAAAGGTCTATACTTAAATTTAATGGTTGTTTCTTAAGCCTTTTTTTGTTTTTTTTCGTTTTTTGGCGTGTGAGGTAGGGTTGAAAATGCCTTCGCACTTAGAGAGACCGTGGTCATCTGCGTCGAGTGGTGTTAACACCTAAAAAGTTTCCTCCTCCTCCTCTGGGCAGATTCCTTCCCGGGATCGTTTTCCGCATTACGTCGGCAATGTCCAGAGCAACGTCTCAATCAGGACCGCCCTTACTCACCCACGTCTAGGTCCGCCAAGTCTGTAGCCGGCAACACGTCACCGGCCCGTATTTTCTGGTTCTCGTCAGAGGGGTATCGCTCTGCAGCAACTCATCGAGGTCCCTCTTCTTTCTCCGTAGAACGTACCCTACGTATTGCACCAATTGTCCTCGCAATCGAGCATCCTCTCTATCACGTTGGCAGAAGTGAACCCGCCAACTCGCTGCGCCATTGCTTTCCTTTCAGTATGCCATCTGATGAAGTCGAAGAAAGTGTGTTCTGCATCATAATCCATCATACCGCAGAAAATGCAGTCGGGATCATCTGCCCTGGCCATGCGGTACAGGTACTTTCGGAAGTATCCGTGCCCCGAGAGGAATTGTGTCAGGAAGTAGTTAACCTCCCCAAATTTCTTCCGAATGCATGTGTTTCGAAATTAGTTTCGATGTTACTGTATTCTTGATTGCATCTGTCTCTCTTGGTTGGTTTAACTCATTTCGATGAAGATTTAATTATTATTGATTAGAGCCTATCGGAGTAAGGTTATATCAACCACTGTGCACGAAATTATCGTATGTAAAAATTTTTCCGAAATCGACTGTTTCATGCAAAATGGTTCTAAATCCATTAATTCATCTGCAGATAAAGTATTATAGCGATAATTGTTATAGTTATGGAGATAACACTATGTACATTTTATCGTATGTGACAGTTACTGCTGTCAGGCAAATAAAAAAAAGACGAATAAAAACGCTCTCCTGTGAATTTTAGTTTTTGTAACATACGATAATTTCGCGCACAGGGGTCGATATGCACATATATACGAGTATATCGTAATATTATTATTACCATTTTTAAAGTTTGCAAAGTAAATGTTTAAAGAAATTTTTATTCTTATATCATTTATAAGTCGGCGGCTTTTATATATTATCGCCGGCTCGGAGTTCAACTATTAATTTGTGGCAAAACAATAAACATAGACCGAAAAGTTTCATAACTTTTTTATTAGAAGCAAAAGAACAATTTCTCTAAACTGACTTAATAACAGACATTGTGAATCCTCCAATTGCGTTTGAAAAATTACGGCGAAGTTACGACATACGACTTTTTTTTGCTTTTCTAGTAAAAATCTCATAGCTGTGTTTGTCGGAGAAACGAGGGTATGTACATACATATGTATAAGTCTGAAGCAGGTTCTGAATACCAGAGCTCCATATTTTTGGTTTCTGTTATGAGTGAAATCTCGCAACACAAGTCCAGGTGTGAGTTTCTACCAGGCAGCAAATATATGTACGTATGTACTTGTCTTACTTTAGTTTACGCTAATTCGGCTTCCACTTAAATCTTAAAAATTCGACGGGCCTGCAAATAATATTGGACTGCGCGGTCCATTTTAGCTGAAATGGACTGGTCCTATGTAATACCGGCATGGACCATGTTATTGAAAGCAACAGCAACATATTGTTATACGACAAGTGTTCATGCTTTTTTTCGTATTTAAGATTACTACGTCTCATTAAAATTAATCTCTGAGGTACTCCATGGAGTGGTTACATGAAGTAGTTTTTGAGTTAGTCCGATGGGTTATATGATCCACCCCTAGGATATCGTAATGTTAAATAAACCATGTTTTCTCCATACATTTGGGTTAGTGTTGGACTAGTCCTAATTCTCTGTGGACTACACTATACATGGATGTATAGACTAGTCATATTATTTGCAGGGACATATCAAAGCATTTACAAAGATAATTAACATAAAGTCTAGGCTCCACTATGTTATTCGAAGATGATATAATGTTTACACGAGACCTAGTCAATGTTTCAATTGAAAAATGTGCGGATGTAGTAGCGAAATGCTTCATTGGCGCTTTGGACCATGCCGAAAAGTGCGAGTATCGGCCTCAGGAGTGTTAATAAAATTAATATTAAATAACATTTCGTTTTAAAAACTACAAATTAAGGCTGTATGAGTACAATAATACTTCAGTATTGTTCTGTACAAATCCATCTGTTACCAAAATTTATAGAACAATAGATGGGGCGTATCAAATTTATGTAAAAGAAAATTAATAAAATACAGTGCCAGCTCGCTAATCCGAATTAATGATTGCAGACCGTGATTCGGATTAACGAGATATTCGGATTACTGGATGTGCTGTTATTATGTAATATAATTCACTATATTCGCAAATACAAGACAAGCCAGGATTTCAAAACAAATTTATTTTATTTTTATTAAACAAGAATGAAAAAATTAAAGCTTTTTTTAAATATTATGATTTTTTAACATAATTTGTGATGTAGTTTTGCCGCTCTTTCATTGCAATTCCTCCAGCAGCAATATGTAATCTGTTTGAATACTTCGTTCCTTTGCCTAATCTATTGAAGTATTTAAGGCCTGCACAGCTGTACGATTTTTAACGTGTTTCATAATTATAGGCTCTGATTCTACATTTTCTGTGTCTGATTCTGAACTACTATACGAAGTATTGTCAGAGTTAATAATCCAGCTAAGAATTTCATCTTCAGAAATTCGCACGTCATTAGTGCGGTGAAATAAATTGGTTATTGTTCGAAATTCTGCTGTTTCTTCAACACAATCATTCTCAGGCAATTCTTCTTGTAACAATGATAGTGGGATGTTATCCTCTGAAGCCCACCTCTGAGAATGCATATCCGTCTAATACCATTCAATAACTAAACTATTTGCAAGAAAACATAAAACATACTTATGTACTTATAAATATTATATATGTATGTATGTGCAATATCAATCATAGAAGGCGCTGCTGCATCTCAATGATGTCCTGTTAGTTGTAAAAAACATACACAATAATAAAAAACAAGAGAATAAAAAAAACATAAAAATTTGATTTAGCAAGATTGCAACCAATGCGGACTATAGAGTATGTAATACGTCATAAATTCAATTCGGATTACTGGATAATTCAGATTACACACCTTCGGATTAGCGAGCTTGCACTGTATAAAAAAAAATCAGAATTTTTGGTCGGTTATGATCAATAGATAATTAGTTAAAGCTTCAATGTGATATGCAATCGATAATACGTATTAAGATACCGCTAAGCACTAGATATTAATTTATGGTGTCTTAGGTTTCGTTGTTGCTTAAAAAAAAGGTCGAAAAAGGAAATATTTAAACAGAAGCTGTACAACATGACCACATACAATTAGATTATAATACAATTTAATTATGAGATAAAAAATATTGTAATTACGTACACACACTCAAAATACAGGCAAAGTACACGCACATACGTCAGCACTATTGATGTTACGAATATTCGTCTATACCAAGATGTTCGTGTTCGTCTTCGCATTCGACAAATTCAAGCGAATATTTTGCGAATACCTACAGGAACGAAATACAAGAACTATTAAAATTGTTATTTTTCTTGCATTTGATGTATTTTTTATTAAAAAAAAACATTTCTTAGAGTAAAGTAAAAATATATGTATTTAGGAACTGGATTTATAATAGTAAAGCCTGTTTCGTTGATATCATGTTCTATTAATAATGAAATCTCACTAGAGGAATGTTTTGGATACTTTTCTCTTTAAAGCCTATTGCGATGCGGTTTCTAACTCTTTAACCACTAACACAGTCTACAGAAGGTCATCAAAATGCTCTGTGTTCCGCACATAAGTAGTCTAGTTCTTTCTTATTTAACACAAAATTTCTTAACAAAGTGTCTACTTGAACGCCGACTCTGCGTTAGTTTAAGAGAAATAATCATTTCCAATAAGATTTTGGTGTAACAAAAATTTTGTGTAATTTTAGTGAATTTCTATTTTCTATAGTAGAAGACAGTCTCTTCATTGCCTGGTAAGGGGAGCATAGGAAGAGACTTCAGATTCTCAGTGGATCAGAAGTGTCTCGAGAAACTGAGAGTGAGGGGTGGGCTTGTCAAGTTCGGTTTGGGGACGGCAAGGTTCACGTATCTTAAACCTTGGTTCCCCAAAGAGTTTGCAGGTGGTGCAGATGTTGTATTGATTGATGTGAGTCTTCTTTGCTTTACAACGGTAATAGCTGCGCACTGTTTGGCGTATTACGAGCGGCACATTATCATTAAGAGTAGATGCAATTTGGCAACGAAATATATGCTCTGATTGATTATGATTACGAACGAACTGTACGAACAGAACCATTACTTTGATTTCAACAGTTTCGGTGCATGCATTGCACGCGCAGGAGGACATCTCCTGACCACTAGTCTCAGAAAACAAAAAGAAAATTAAATGCAAACAAAATAAATTGGTTGTTAAACAGACAGCAGCGCTAAAATTTCAATCAATTCATTTATCGAAGGAATGATTTCAATCTATCAAACCATTTAAAATGTAATAACTAAACCAAGTTCTTAGAAAAGTATTTTTATTGAACTGATTTCTACAAAAGGTAAAACATTATTGTTTCTGCAATAACATGATGTTAAGCTGGATGCTAAATTTAAATTAAAAGAATAAAACTCTTTCAGTAGATCTCTCGAACGCGAACAAAATTAATATAAAAAGTTTCCTTGTTTCAATGTGAAATATCGAAGTTATGGTGACGACCAATCTCACGGAGAAATTCACCTTGAAAATATTAAACGCTCCAAAATATTGATATACAGTAGCAACACGATAATTGCTCCCAATAGAAACCGTGATCGGTTTTGAGGTTGTTGCAATTACGAAACCTTTTCATACAACTAAATTAAAAGGCGTTATTTTGTTTCATAACTTCGTTCAGTACACTTGTAAAGTTTTAAGTATTAAAATTCTATAGCATTCTCCGATGTAATTATTTTCAAATTCAAACATCAGTTTTTTCTTTTCTTATAATGCAGGCTACAAGTTTATGGAACACTTTTATCAATCATGTTGCATATTTTGAGACAAACAATGCAACCAACAAGCAAACCATTAACAGAACATCAGTTCTGAATTGAATATAGCTGGAGAAATACGGTTAAAAATGTACAACTTTACAGCTGGTTTGTTGCCACTGAAACGAATCAGTAAAAACACTAACAATAATTCACACTATTCAAAATGAAAATATCAAAATATTTTGATGACTTTGAAACCTCGAGTGCAACACGAATTGAGACCATAAACATGACTACGAATTATGCAAACAAAAAAGAAACTTGCCTGGTTGCATACACTTCTTGCAACGTCTGTAGCCACCAGAAGCTCTTTAAGATTCTTCTTTGCCACTCTCTTTAATAGAATTGTACCTATGAAAAAGTTCAGTACTTGGAACGACCTCGATGTCGGTTTTCATTAATAGCAAAAATAGAGTTTCTACTGTATATATTTTTCATTTTTAGAAAATGTTATTTCCAATTGAAAGAGTATGCAAATGTTCAACCTTGAAAGTAAATTTTCTTCTATATATTTTCTTTTTCTGTACATACACATATGTACATATACATACGCACATACATATTTAAATTTGATACGTTGTCTTATCTAATCAACAAGTACAATTATTTCGATTTTTCATGCTTATCTATTTAACAACTTAACACACAATATCATCGTAACCCCATTCGTTTATATTTTATGTGTGAAAATGCAACCCTCGGTCCAACACCAAAAACACCCTTTAAAAGCAAATCAAAATATCAATAAAATTTAACACATTCAAAGTGTAAAAGCGGTTTTTTCCATATCGGCCGTTTTATATTCATACACACACACATACACACACTAATTTTTTATTTTTATTGCACATTCACACTCGTAACACATTTTCCTGTTTTGTTTGTTTCATTGTTGGTGCTGATAACTTTTTATATCATAAAACCTAAATAAGTTGAAAACAAATATGTACATACTACATACATATAAATTGAATCGATACAAGCCGAAGAAGAGCTAAATAATTGAATGGAATTTATAAAAATGCGGGAGTTTTAAGTCAATTTCGATTAATTTGAAAGTACCTGATTAAATAAAAAAAAAATATTTTCAAATTCAGCACGCCGTCTAATAATATGCGATGTTCAAATTGTAACCCATTGTGTTTATTGAGGCTTCAAGTCAATTGAAATGCGCAAATTGCCAACCACTCGAGATTGATTAAAATAAAATGTTCTTTTTTATTTGTCTGCAGTAGTCGAAGAATTTTAGATTTAAAATTTATTTATGTGTGAAACGCAAATAGGAACGTCACGAAAGTGGCCAATAATATTATTAACTATTTTATTATATCTATATACAGTCGAACTTCTCTATAGCGAACTTCTCTATAACGAAATCTTCTCTATAACAAATAAAATTCGTGAACACAACATTTTTGTGAATGAAAATCATTTTGATCTCCCTATAACGAACTTCCATATAGCGAAGTTCTATCTGTAACGTACAATTGTTTAAGACCTAAATAGAATTTTTCACACTAAATAATCTCTCTATTGCGAAGTTTTTAGCAATCGATTTTTTGCATCAATTTAGTCACATACATATGTATGTATTAATAAAAAAAAAATTTATGTGTTCATGTAAAAACAATTTTTTTTGTCTTAATAAATATATATTTTTTTTATTTTATTTTATTTTATTTATATAGATATATATATGTATATGGGTATGTGGGATTATAAGTTTATATAAAAAGATATTTTAAATGTATATTTAAATGTAAATATTGTAAAATATTTTTGAATTTTATACATTTTGTTAATATTAAAAATTAATATTAAAAAATTTAAAATATTTTGAATCATATTCTTTTCACAATTTTTATGAGACATGTTAAAATTCAAAAAGAAAAAAAAATTTTAAAAATAAAAAATTCCTGAAGATGTGAAGGTTAACGAAATATCGAGATTATATAAAAATAATAAGTAAAAAAAACCTTAAAGCTTAATAAAATAGATTGTTCAAATAATAAAAAAGGTTAAAAAACCAAGTATTAAGTAAAAAAAATGTAGTAAAAATTTTCTGCAGTTTCTCTATAACGAATTTTCTCTATAATTTTCTCGTAGTCCCCAACTGCTACGTTATAGAGAAGTTCGACTGTATATATATTTTTAGACTATTTAATAAATGTTGCATTTTGCATCATGAAAAGTACTCGTAAATACGAGTATAGTATGGACACTTCTACACGTTCAATATTAACGCATGATCGAGCTTATTTCGAGCATATCAGCTCGCAATACCTAAACAAAACAAAACAAGAAATGGAAAGAAAAGAAGTAAAATAAATATAGTATAAGCTGTGGAAAAAATTAAATACTTAAACAACTAAAACATTTTAATCATGAGTCAATTATTAGGTCAGTGCGGCTCTACAACAATCCAACAAAACCAAAAACAACAGGCGTTCGCAAATTGCGCACTTGTCAAAAACATTTGTCTATAAAATAAAGAGAAATGTAGTTTATTTCAGTTTGTAGAAAAAATAAAAATTATGGTACTATTCCTTCAATGATTCGACGTTAATACAAATTCATTACGATTATTTATCTTTGTTATATGGTTTAGCTGATCTAAATGCGGCATTTCATGCGCTGCTAATACCACAATCTTCAGTAGACCTTTGATCAAATTCTTGAAAAAAGCTAAGGAATTTAACATTTTTATACAAATGAAATGCCGCAAATACGAGTAGATCAGCTATACCATATAACAAACATAGATTAATAAAAATGAAAATTATTTGTAAAAATAAAATTCATATAATTTTTCTAGTTTTTATTTTTTTTTTTTTTTTTTTTTTTTTTATATTAATAACACTAATTATTTTAAGCCTAAGGTGTTTTTATATATTTTATATTTATTTCA
This sequence comes from Dexiosoma caninum, assembly GCA_963924685.1. NCBI lineage: Eukaryota > Metazoa > Arthropoda > Insecta > Diptera > Tachinidae > Dexiosoma > Dexiosoma caninum. The sequence goes on from OZ004727.1 coordinate 15,601,834, forward strand.
ATATTTCGCTACTCCTTTGTGTAGCTTCTTCAGGAAAATTGGTTTTTGTTTATAATAAACAAATTTTTTTAAAAAATAAAATTCATATATTTTGTCAAAATGGGAGCAATTATGAAGGAAGGGATTAACGCAAAAGGTTTGCATTGGAAATACTTTATAGCATTTTTTCTTAAAATAAAAAGTAAAAAATAACAAAAAGGAAAGTAAACAATTTCTGCGGTTAAAAATACCACCCTACAAAAAATCATCAGAAGGAGCGTTCTAATCTGTTTATTGGATCATGATTTTACTGAATGTAAAAAATGTATAGTAGTTCGGTTGTCTGTAATTTCTGACATCAATATATCGCGACCAATTTCTAAACATCAAAATACTTTGCAGCGCTGCGTTAGTGCTACCGTATCAAAACAGAGCAAACAAAAGTTTTGTAGACTTCGTCACAATAAATTTTGCACATTGTTTGACGTTTAGCTATAATTAGTTGTTTTCAAAATGGCAAACATCAAAGCGAAATTTTTTTTAAATTTGATGAAATTATTGACAAAAAAAATCTCAAAGAATTTTGAAGCATGTCAACATTAATTATGTGTCATCAAATTAAACCTGTGCACAGTTTGCCAATTGCATGCGCACCGGTTACTTTTTTTCACATATTTTGGGATAGATCATAGTGTAAAAATCTGCACAGTTGCTTCTTAGGGTATGTACAGAGTGGCAGCTTGTTGCCGAGCCGAGCTGGTTGACGCTTATTGCGAGAATTGTTCATGCGAGAAACAAGTTTGAGTGTTCATAGTGGATGCGAGAAATTAGCTTTTCAAAGAATCTGTGCTGCTGCTGTTGATGATTGTGTTTATAACTTTTCTTAGAAAATAGTACAGAGAAAAAAAAACTGACATTGAATTTTAAAATTTTACTTATTATTATTTATTTGAATTTTTATTTTTTTGTTTAATTTTTATTTTATTTTTCAATTTTTATTTTCTTTTTAATTTTTATTACTTTTTAAAATTTTTTGATTGCATGTTTTATTTACTTTTTCTTAAATTTTTGTTTTTAATTTTTTTATCTTTTCCAAACAAGTTGAAATCATAACAACATAACATAAACATTGTTATCGGCGCTGAAATACGCTTTGAAACTGTTTTCTCGCATTCAATCAGCTTTGCGCTCGTACCAGCTCGGCGCCCACTATGACCGCTTCGCGCTTGTTTCTACTAATTTGTATAGAACCAGTTTTCTAGCATTGGTTCTCGCAATAAGCGTCAACCTGCTCGGCTCGGCAACAAGCTGCCACTCAGTACATACCCTTAGAATGTGATACTTTGTAAACATGTTTTGCAAATTACGTTTTGAAAGCCAAAAGCAAAATAAAAGCATGTTCGCAAGGCTGCCGACATGTTATTCTAGATTGGCTGTCTCAAATCAAACTTCTTCTGTACGATTGTCAATATTATTGTACAAAACATTAAGCAGAAGAAGATTAAAGCAGGTTACATAACCTTCTTTGAAAAACATTGGAAATCAGTTGCATTGAAACCGCAAATTGAAAATAAAAAAAATAAAACCTATAAATACTTTTATAGCAGGCTCTTAGCTATCCTGAAATCCGCTTGTTTTGTTTTTCTGAAACGATAACATTTATGACTTTTGTTATGCCAGGAACAAGAGTTTTCTGCACGCAGATTAATTAAAAAAAAAAATCAAAGTCAAAAGTTTGTCGCCAAATGTGGCATCACTATTTCTTATAAAAACAACGTTGGTTTTAAAATTTTTAGTTATTTTGCTGTATTCCAACTGTACTCTTTAAGAACAGCTCTAAAAGAGAGATCGCGTGAACAGTCGGTTTTTGCAATGTGAAAAAGTGGAAAATTAAGTGCATCTTTAAATTGATTGAAACGCAAGCAAAAAAAATTTGTGATAAAATAAAGCTAAATGAATATCGAATTCAAAGGTATTAACTAAATTCAAAAATAATTACAATGTGTTTGGCTTGTTGTGGATTTGTTGCAAAATTAATATGTTTCCAGTGTCATTGTTAATGTTCGTTCGTCCACATAAAATTTAAATTTCAAGTAGAGTTTTAGTTGTGTTCCCCTCCGAAATCTCCAATGGGATTGTTTCAGTTTATGAGTTAATATTACAAGATTCTAAAATTCGTAATATCAGCTGAACACTTTTGCCCATTTTTGCGTTATCTCCAACAGAACAAAACGACCGATTTTGTCATTTAAAAAAAACCATCCCACAATTGCGTGCCAACACGGACAATACTAGTTCTTTGAGTTATAAACTTTTAAAAATATAACGATATTGCTAATACCAAGGTTGCTTTTTAATAAGAACTCCTCTTAACTTTTTTTTACATTTTTTATTACATATTATTTCATATTTAATTAGTCAAATTTTTAGGTAGGGTACAGTGTGTTCAAGATTTACGTCAGCACCTGCCCATAGGGCCTTATCTGACGGTGGTCTTAACACCGAGTGAATTTTGAAACGATTCACTAGCGTCCCCAGAGCACTGATAAGCAAATGAGCCCGTAGGCCACCTACTTCCAGAGTTGGGTAGCAAATCATATATAGTTATCCCTGTTCCATAATGCACCTTGTTGAGGTGTGCGAGACGCCTTAACTCTGTGTCACATCAGAATGTTTTTACGTCAAGACCCATTTAACAGTAGTACTGTTGGTTCGAGACACATTCCGGCGACTACTGTTGAATGGCAACAGCACCTAGTAGAGTAAAAGTCATATCATTAATATGTGTGTTACGACTGCACATATTTTCGATTAGACCAAAAACTCCACTCCCTGCGTACTTTTAGTTATTAAACCACAGCCACTACGAGTCCTTACCCATACCAGCACACACTATCCAACTCTTCGGGGTAGACACGAAGTACTCACAAGGAGTACGATGTACTCACAAGGAATACATCAGTCTTTAAACCCGTACTTATCGTTGGGAGTGTGGGGCCAAGCTGGTCCCGTAGTGCTAGATTCGAATCTAACTGGTATTAAGCAGTCGTTCATCAATCTCTAGTCAGATTTCGAAGAGTCACCTCTTCTGTCATTTTCGATCTCAGGGAGACCAAGGCAATGCTGCGCCTTAAGCTAGGTACCGCGGGGTCGCTCAGACGCCCGTAGGTTCAGAAATCAAGTTTCTAAACCCACTTGCGGGAAGGTAGGGTACTGGTTGGGTCGACCACTCCCATGTTACCATTAAATAGTTCCGACATACTTGTAAAGCTGTCACCGAAGAGTCAAGTATTTTTGGCCGCCGACTTCATACAGATCCGACCACTGTGCATTGTGGTGCAATTTAGTATACGGGATGAAACGATTGAAACTGGTTTCAAAGCAATAATTTAAAAAGGGGTTCGTTGCAGTTGCGTTCCGGGCCTGAAACTACCATGTGAGACTAAAAATTTTTCGTGTTGTGGTTCCATCTCTGTGAAAAATATTGTATGCTGTGATTTTAAAATTAGATAAAAAGAGAGCAAAGACATTAATTGAAATTAATATAAATTAATTGAATTTGAATTTCAAAATCGAACGAAATTATTGAAAATATTAAAATAATCTGCGAAATGTTTTAAACCCCAAATTCTTAGAAATACAACATCAATTTTTAAATAAAAAAGTTTTAGTTTTTGAAAAATGGTCAGCGGTAAGAAATTTTAATTCGCATTGGCTTCAAATAACTGTTTAAACGTAATTTTTGCTTGCAGATATTTTCTACTTCCTTCTTCAGCTTAAGAAGGCTTTAAGAGAATCGGCAAAGGATCGCATACTTACTACGAGTATAATAAAAAAAGAAGCAACAAAAAGGTATAAAAATGTTTTGTTTCTACAATATTTTATGTGATAACTGACAAAATGTGATTGTTGCGTAACAACAATGCATAAATTTGCCACGAATGCAATTTGTGGCAACATGTGAAAGGCAAATAAAACATAAAATTAAATACGAACAACATCCTTCAATTAGCGGGTTTTCTTATGGCAACAACGTCCTTAATCTTCCTTCGATTTTGTACTCGTACTTTCATTTCAAAAATGTGAATATGAATATGATGCGCTGAATGCTGTAACAAGTGGTACGTGACATTTCCTAAATCACTTCTAGTTGTTTAAAATCTCATGCATGTCTTGTTTTTACATGTTGTTGTTCTATTCAATAAAAATTTATTAAAGGGCAATTTGTTGCTGTTGTAATTTAAATTTAAAAATGCAATTGCTGCATCATCGTGCATTTTGTTGCAACACAATACAAATTGCATTCTGTGCACAAATGTGCATTTTGTTAGCCTCAAGCAAACAAATTTGCTTTCATTTGCTGCAAATAAAACAAGGAAGGGAGTTTATGCATTTCGGTGTAGTCAAAAATATGAAGCACTCAGTTCGTACAATTGTTGTTGGGAAAAGAAAATCTTTAATCCAGAGCATAATTGCTGTAAATCTTTTTCAAATGTGAAAAAGCTGCTTACTACAATGTTAAACATTTTAGAGATTTAACAGCGTGTATGCCTAAACATTCGCTTGTCAGGGATGACCACTGGTATCTTCTCCGCCAAATAGACCGCAAATAGATGCGCACTTAATGATGATCGCGTCGTGCGCGTGAATGTCCGAGTTTCGGGAACAAGTTCCCTGATTTCATTAGAACACATCCCATTATAGTAACGATAGAACAACGAAACGCACCCCATGTTGCGACGATGCTCAATAGAGTCAATAGAGTTGGCTACCCTACTGTCTCCTATGAGTTTCTTCCTTTGAGACCTGAAAAATGTGCTCAGTCCATCGAACATCGCACTGGATTTTCATGCCAAGAACATCAAGAGCTTCTGATTCGTCAATGTTTATGCCGCCCATAATTACAGATGAGACAGCTTGATCGTTGCGGCTACTTGATAAATATACTTTGATCCAGCCCTAAGTAAAATCATTCATACGCACGGGTACTTGTTGCTTTAGGAATATATGTATGTATGTATGTATGTATGTTAAGGCGGGTGAATGTTTTGTTTAATTCTAAAAGTATTAAAACATAACTGATGCAAAATCGATATTTACATAATCCGTACCCGAAGTTATTCAGTGGCAGGCAATTCAGCAGGAGCGTGCGTGTTTATTAATTAATTAATATTTGATTGGGGGTACCCGTCTTCCCACAAGATTTCGTTGGAACTTTTCGTTTATTTTAAGAGTTACCCACATCAAATGTAGCGAGCCTCACTATTGGAGTGCCGCAGATATAGGAAAATTAATAGTTACACCTATTCTTCCAAGATTTCGTTGGAATTTTCCGTTTATTTTGCGAACTACTCACAATGTTTAGTGAAACTCACTATTGCAGTTGTGGAGATATAAATTAATCCGCAAAAGGGGCTTTTGGCCCCACTATGCGTCGCCGCCGACAAAATTGTTCGGCTCAGGCCACTGAGCCAGAGACCATGGAATTATAGCGAAGGGAGAGAAGAACCCTAAATTTTGGAAAATAATTATTGTTTGTTCATGAAGTCGTGAAAAGTTTTCATAACCGAAAATATATTCTTAAGAACATTTAAAAAGAATTTTTTTTATAAATAAATCATTAAAGAGTTCTGAACTAATATTTTGAAAATGCAATTAATTCCACACATCCTGAATATTTATTCGATGAATATTCTTGAATATCTGGTGAAGTATCGCAGTGCCTCCCATGTAAAGGCAGTAGATATGTACAAGCGGCATGCGGCGGTAATTGCTAATTGTCTAGAGACCGACCATTGTGATTATTTGCCACTGTTGAACGAGGTGCCGCTGCTTTCGACTGAAAATAGCGGATTTAGAGAGGAAAACTAACTATGTTAGTGTGTCTTATAATGATGACTTATGGTTGTAATCAGCCTTACCATGACACCGGGGCACTGTAGTGCCTGGACCAACCCCGTTCTCCTACTTCCCTTATGGAAAGGAAATCGAAGTAAAAACAATAAAAGAGGCAGTAGTGCCTCACCAAAAACAACGTCCTCGCAAGTGGCCTGCGAACCAACGAAATGGAAATTGCTGGGGACCTACTGCCCGATGAAGCCTCTAACATCACCGCCTCCACACAACCTATTAAACGTCATTCGTCAGAAATATTGCTTGGAGTCCTTAGAAGCCTTAAAGAGCTTTTGCACAATAGATCTTTTTGGTCGTGGTGCTTCGGACCCAATAATAATAATCCTGAGATAGCTTTAATTTTTCCATGAGTACATTTTGAGTTTTATTTCTTTATTAATTGCTTTTAGAGGATCTCTAATACAATCACTGTAAAACCATTGCAATGAATGGTCTTTTCGAATAAGCTTTTAATGGGAGACCGAAAATACTTTGAACTTATAATAGAAAGTTAGAATAACATTAAGATATAATAAAAAGTTATTAAGAAAAGGGTGAATAAAATTGCTAAGCTGCATGAAGCGCATTGATAACACCCCGGCTGCAATTTAACTTCTTTAGATTTTTGTTTACGAGGAGCCATTAAAGATAAATGTTACGTGAATCATCCAAATCTCAAACACGAAATCAGTAGCGTCAGCGATCAAATACAGTTCTATACAATCGTCAATGCCCTGAAACGCTTTGTACTTCTTATCACCTACTGTAAGGTCAGTCATTTAATAGTGTCCCATAATTAAAACTCCAATCACAAAGAAGAACGCAGAGATAAAAATTTTAAATACGCATTAAATAACTTTTAGTGAAAGAAAAAAAAAAAACAAATACAGACCTGGTTCACAATAACGCCAGTGCTGGATTTTGGCATGGAGATAATTATCACATCCCTAAGCTGGAACTTCGCAGTATGTTTTTATTCTCTTCTAAAACTTATTTATACTCAACGTTACTTTATCCGCTTTTAATATGGAGATTGCTCAGCTCACTCTGTTATGCTAATTTTATTGTCTGTAAATTTCTATTGTGGTTTTTTTTTGCCACCTTGGTTTGAGTCGTTGTCTCATTTCAGGACCCAAACCTAAGGTCTCCGCAATTCTGTTGGTTCACTGTAGTACATAGCAACTAAAATAATTCAGGGTTTTTCTGCATTCGTAGGTCTACTAAGAGAAATATGTAACACGCGCACTATGAATGCCAACAAAATAATCTCTATGAAAACAATTGGAAAAAGTGATAAGAAGGACTGTTATTGCGCGCTTGATTATTTATTCAAGAGTGTTGCAGTAACACTGGTGTTAAGCAGTCATCAAATATGGACGATGAACGTTATCGATCAGGGATCATTCATCGTTCTGTGTAACGGTCAAATAAAAAGTTATTCACGTTTTCGCAATACTTTTAATTCTCGTTCACTATAAATTTCAAAATATTTTCGTATAAGAAAAAGGTAAACGCAACAAATTTTCCAATGTTATAAACTACTGGCAATTCTTGTTTTGTGAAGCACTGCAATAATTTTCATATGAAAAAACATGGAGTAGCTAGAAGAATGCAGCAATCAAAAATTATATTTAATAAATTTTCTTCAAAAATAATGTTGACGTTTTTTTTAAACATTTTCCATTGTCTTAATTGATTCATCGGAAAGGAAGTATTAAAAAGTGTTTTTCAGAGTAAATAGATTGCATTACATTGCTATGCAATGCATAAAAATGAGAAAATGACAATGACAGTAAGAACATGGCATGAAAAGGAATCATGTAACTGCTTGCAGTGCTACCATTTTGGTCTTAACAGTACTTCTGTATGTATTTTTACCATCTGTATAATAATTTTGTTGGCAACTTGTTCTCTCCCATGCAATCAGTTCGCATTCTCCTTTAACCCCTTTGTTTTTGTTTGCTGTTGTTGTTGTTGTTGTTGTTGGTCTAATGTTATTTGAATATTAATTTAATGTTAAATCGGTTAAATGTTTTGTGAAATATTTTAATCATTATTACGTCGCTGTGTCGTCTTTGGCTTCTGTATCCTGAATACACATCTACACACACAGGCATCTACGCACAGATACACACAGTGAGATAATAACAATGAACATTAAGGATTCATTGCCGTCCTGTTGGCGTCAATTGTCAACAGGGTTAAAATTATTCATTTGGCCTGGTTGTTAGTTAATGTTACTGCTGTTACCACTGGTGTGCACCCGAATCCTACGGTGGGAATAAACAACGACTTATTAAAATGTGAAAATATCCAACCACTGGTGCTAATTCGTTATGCAATTGAGAGCACAGATTTATTTCATAAAAATCTAGTTTTTCATTATAGGATTAAACAAAATGAGATGTGTAAAGCGAAATTTGAGAAATATCCATGTGATTTAAAGGCAGTGGCGAGGACAGTGAATTGAAGTGCATTTGACTTGATGTATACGAGTGTTTTTGTTTTGTTCAATGTTTTGGAAAATATTTTGAAATATATTTCAAAGAAAAAATCTTAGAGAATTTCAACAACAAAAATATCCACAACTTAAGATGCAACTCATGGAATGCTGTTCACCGCTTACAAATGGTTTCCTTTTAGAACTCCATTAAGTATTTCGCGCTGTTACTACTCAATTAAACCTTTCATTTCGACGCGCCCTCAGACATTTCAACACTCGCATTCTATCTAAGTCGGAATTGCGTAGTTCTGTAGAGATTGAGACGATGCCGCGAAATCTCTTAAAAAAAAAAATTACACACCGAATACTTATAATTTTGTAGCCGCCTTGCTTCACTTAATAACTAATGGTGATTTCCTTTCTGAGCAAAAATGTTGTCCTTTCGATGGAAAACATTTTCTACAGTTTGCCCATACCTTTAAAAAGTGATACATTTTTTACTGCCACAATGGTACAAAATATTTGAGATTTAACATTAATGTATACTTAGCGTTTCTCTGTTTCTACGGTTTTTAGCACCATTTTATCAATAAAAATCGTCAGCAACATTGTTTTCTAATCAGCTGCTATTATAAATTTTTCAAAAAAGTTTCCATTAAAATAAATAATAAATAATTTTTCTAGTTTTTTGACCTCTCTTTATGTTAATAACACTAATTATTTAAGCTTAAGGTCTTTTTAATATATTTAATATTTATTCCGATTCGATATTTCGCTACTCCTTTGTGTAGCTTCTTCAGGAAAATTGGTTTTTTCGCTACACAAAGGAGTAGCGAAATATCGAATTGGAATTAATATTAAATACTATATTAAAAAGACCTTAAGCTTAAATAATTAGTGTTATTAATAAATAATAAATTAAACAGAATTTTCCTCTAACAAAAGTTTGGCGGACTCTAGTCAAAGTGAAAAGTATATTGATTTTCATAATTCTTATTTGTATAAAAAAGTACTTAACAAAGATGTAAAAAAGGTTACTATATCACCCCGACTTGACAGTAGAGAGTCAAATATGTTGCATATTTTGCCAAGTTATTTGTGCAACATATTTAGAAACGAACGAAATATATTTTTTTAATGTTACATATTTTTTAGAATGGAACAGAAATAGTAACGAAATGTAGCATATATGTAACATTTTTGTCAGCAAAGAAAACACCATAAAATTCAATTACTAAAGTGCTCAGAGGTCAGAGGATTAAAAAAGATTTCTAATCCAGAACAAAATCACACAAAGTTCAATACTCTTCTGTATCGTAATACTTTGATACTGTATGTCATGCGAGCGTAATAGAAAAAATAAAACAGCATAGAAGACTTTTTAGTAGGCTGCAGTCAACTTGTAGCCGATATTCACCAAGCTGGGATATTGGCAAATGTACCCTGTTCAATGGAATAAACCAGCGACGTAACAGTTATAGGAGAACTGACGAAAAGGTTATATTTAACCTTTAAAAATGACGATTTCTAATACAAATTATTTTTAAACATTATCGTAAGCAATATTTCATTTTGGTTACCGTAACCGTTACCGTAACGAGAAAAAAAATTTCTTGGTTATAAATTTATTATAAAATTTTTTGGGAATAACTATTTTAGAAACCTTTTCGACGGTTAAAAACCGGAAAATGTTAGTACTTTTGGTACTTTTTCTCTTTTTGATAAAAATAATACCAACGTTTTATAAATTTAAATTATAAAATTTATGCTGGTGAAAATTTAGTTCTTGTTTAAATATTTTTAAAAAGTCATTTATATGTTTACACCGTTTAGAGTTGTATTATACGATTTTATAGAGTTATATTTGTAGTGGCATTTAGAAAAGATTTAGAAATCTGTCACAGGAGTGTCGATTTTACAAAGCGATTTACTTTTCAAATCAATCCATTTCCATCAGTTATCTGACAATATTGAACAAAACATACCGAATAAATGACAGTCAATTATTCCACAAATGGAGCTGCAACAATATGTACCCTGTGCACTGTTCAACTTCGGCAGTACCTATTGGAAGACCCGTTTTGAGCACAAACGTCTGTACATGTACTACAGAATATGAAAGTATGTAAGATTATGTGTTTATTTGTAGTAGCCACCAGTGGCAGCTGGATTTTTTGTTCATTTTATTGCGTACTCCATTTGTATTATGATTTACAATAATATTGGTCATTTGATGCTTAATTAAATTTAACGACGACTTACACTTGATTCTAGTTCAAGTGAATGTGAATGTGAAAGAGGGTGGCGACAGACTTTTTAAACATGAGGTTTTTTAACTAGTTGTACAGGGATTTCAACTCATAAATACTTATGTATGTACAGACATACAACAACGTACATAGTGTGAGCATCAATAAACCATACATCGTGAAATATTTGTGAATTAGTTTTGATTTCAGTCTTTTACAAAACGATTGAATTTAATATTTCATGAGTTTTCGAAACAATATTTAGTTGTACAAGGGCGCATCGTCTTGTTGAAGAATCAATATACATATCTGAAATACCAATTGTTAAATAATAGTTAACGAATTATTTGTTTTTATATAAGAAGTCTATAAAAACTGAATGCTCATCACCGCATGCCAAGCATATTCGTACGATAATTGTCCATTTGTACCAACATCTTGAACGCTAAATTTCTAAAAGAAGGATTCGTAACAAAGATAAGCTGAAGTCGATTACAACAGAAGTTGAAATAGAAACAAGTATTCAAATTTTAATCAAAATATTAGTGAATTTATATTTTAATGTAATTTTCGTAGTAAATTTTATGCGGTACTCAAGACAACAATACGAAATGTTACTAGCAATGAGATTTACATGGTTTGGCAGCTTTCTTCATATATGTACGTCTAACCATATTGAATTTTTTTGCACACATTTAGCAAGACGGTATGGAATATACCAGGACACGTTCAATGTTTGTCTACTAAATCTTCATTATAGCAAGAGGCAGCATTAGCAATGATGATGTGGAGTATTGACGAGGATCAGCTTGATATAATCTTGACATACGAACCAGTCGCGATTGGCCATCTATATATTATTAGCACGTAATATTAGCTGGGGACGGAGCAGGAAAAACAAAAAAAAAATCTTCTGTTGGACCTGTGTGTAGAAGAGGAATCTGACAGTTTTGGGGGAGCGAAATGTTGAAATCCCTGAAGGACGGGACACCTTTCATTGTTACAGGAGTGACACAGCTTCAAAATCAAGAAACGAATATTAGGAGAGGAGTTGCAGAGGACATTGCGTTGTTTATAAGCGGAGTGCGTAGAGGGAATACTGCTACAGTTCGGGGGATATATTTGGTGTCGTTAGCCTATAGAGTATGATATACGGGGATTCTGTTTCAATAGATTTAACACTAATGTCAGTAAAAACTGAGGACAACTGCCAGACACACCGTTTTGAGTATGCTTTGGATGCGGTAACTCAGCCTAAGGCAAATGTTAGTAGATTATTAAGGACTACTTAGGAATAAATGATAAAACAAAGGGCGGATAATTTTTTATTTTTTTTTGTCTTGGTACCGGCACTCAGAGGATGACCCCTACACATGCGATGCATTGTGCTGGAACTAGGAAATTAGGTTATGGGAAGGAGGATAGAGGGAATAGTGTTTATTGACATTTGATTTAAATCTTCCCATGCTAAAAGTGACAGGAAACACCTCTGCGGGTAGTCTATTCCACATACGTGCCGTTCGGCCAAAAAACGAATTTTCCCTGTAATGCGTAGTGCAAGTCGCCCTCAAATCGACCACAAATGGATGCGCTCTTAATGATGATCGCGTCGTGCACGCGAATAACCGGGTTTCGGGAACAAGTTCCCTGATTTCATTAGAACACATCCCATTATAGTAACGATAGAACAACGCAACGCACCCCACGTTTACCAGTCATCTTCCCGAAATGACTAAAGTCTAGAGCAAAAGCTGGTGAAAGCGCATATTCATGACGGATCTGGGATCTTTGTACGAATATGTATGGAATTTCCTATTGTGATGTTGTTTGAATAATATTAAAATATTTTTCGAAACCACTACCAGTCTCAATATGCGATATAGACTGTCACTCTATGGAGTAGAGTACATACAGTCCGTTGTACGACAAATATATCGATTCTGGCATTGAAAATGAAATTATCTTCGAATGCGAGACAACAATATTGATATATCATTATTTAAAAATATAGCGAAAAGTATAAAAAGGCGACCCTTACTTTCGCCAAAAAAAAAAAAATTTTTTTTTTAAATTACCTTGTAAAAATATTTCATGTTAGAGGGTGTACGGTGCACTTTTTTTTTACCTGTAAGGTGGTGCGTTCTAATGTACATACATACATATGCGGACATTCAAATGTAATATTTCCTAGAAGTTTGAATATTTTTAAAGTTAATACTTTCTATGAGAACTAGTAAATATATTTCAGAATGTAGAACATTTTAAAGCGTGCAAAAGTTTATGCTAAATATGGACATACATACATATGTACATATTTATTATAGGAATAGTAGAACATGTATAAAATGTGAAGAGCAAATGAACTTTAAATTCGATCTCATCTGTTTGTGGCAAATAAAATTGCAAGAGAATGAAAAAAGATTTTATTATCAAATGATTATCGAGGAAATTGGCATGTAATTGGATTCTTATTGCTGCTATTGGTTGAATTTTTTGTTAAGATTTTTATTTAATTTAATTTTATTTCATTTTATTTTATTGAATTTATAATACATGCAAAAATGTAAACAAATTCTTTAAATTTCACAACAAATTCTTTAGATATACATACATGCATGCATACATATGTATGTGTATGTACCCTGAACGAAGCCCGAGTTGAAGTATCTCATAATCACCATTTTTGTGTCATAAATTAGTGACATTGTCGCCAAAACGTCTACACTTTTTCCATTGCCATTTGTGTAGAGAAACTATTGACAGCTGAAAACTTACGCTTTTTTTAATTGTTTCGTTTTGTTGACAATAAATGTAGTAGTCGCAAAATTCGAGTTTTTTTTTATTAAAAAACGTCATTTTCTATAGAAATAGAATAAGCGAGAATGAAGAAATAAAGTTCAGTGAACGTTAAAACTTTAGAGATTTAGTGCAGTCGTTCGAAGGTTTTGTCTTCTAAAAAATTAACTTTAAGGAAAGAATTTTAAAAATGGTACTTTTGAAATTTTTTTAGCGAAACTGCTGGCTATATTGGCGCGTTGGTGCGGAGGTACCGCTTTCAGCAACAGTTTTTTTGAGCAAAAAGCAACAAGTTTCATTTAGAAAAGTTTTCCCTGGGAATTATTGCTACATACTACTGCTAAGAAGCGTAGCAGAAATTTAAAAAAAATATGAGGAAATTAAATTGGGTATAAACGTCGACGGAATCCCAATATTTAAAAGTTGGGGAATCTAAAAATTCAGAATATATTTTCCGCAGGAGTTTTAAATATTAAATAGTACTAGTGAATATCCGGTTGAAATATCTACATATGTCTCCAAGTGCAGTACTTACTCAGTAGTACTTATACAGGGTGGCTCAAAATGACCGAAAGGGCTAGAGTTCAAAGCTCCTTTGTGTCCCTCACAGTGTGCTCTGCGGCTCCAACCATACTTGCGGATGGTTTTCCACCGCTGGCCTTAAAAATTTTTCCAACATTGTCCGATATCTAACACCAGTGATAGAAACGGTGACAACGTATTCATTTTCGAAAAAAAATTTGGTCCTTTCCGACGAAACACTGCACCGCACGGTGCACTTAAGTGAGTGTAATTGTCGCTGTTGAATCACTCTTGGATTTTCCGTAGCCCTTTTTGCCTATTAACGAAACCATTCAATTAGAAAAGGGCTTCGTCGCTCATAATTAAATTATGAATAAAATCATGATTTTCTAGTGAAATAAAGTTCAACGATTTTGGGACGTTGTTCAATTGTGTATTGTTGTCTTCTTTACAAAATACCGAAAACAAAAAAAGAAATTATAATGAAAAAGTTTTAAGGAATTCAAACACCTCCGCTCCTTTTGGGCCACCCTGTAGTACCAGTCCTTTCTCAAAGACAAGAAAATTACATTGCCTGCGGTACAGTAAGTCAGCAGTACTGGTAGCAATGCCAGTAGTGAATCAGTATTATTGACATTTCCTACTGGCTACATACTTATAAACTAATGAATACACTGGCTCGGCGTTCGAAATACACTCAGGTCTTTTCTTATGCGGTTTTTTTTTATGCGAATTTGAATTTATGCGTTTTTTTAATATTAAAATTTTTTTTGCGTTTTGCGAATTTTTTAAATATTAAAATTTTTTTAAATATTAAAATATTTATTGTGGTGGTATTTTACACAGATTCTTGAATTTTAATTATCGAAGGTGTTGAAATTTCGTTCCATAAAATTTTCGGATTCGATTTTTAAGATCGTGATATGGACAAAAAAATAAGAAAAAACAATATACGATTTCTTAAGAGACCAAAATCGAAATTTGGTTCATTTTTAATACTTTGATTTAAATTTATGCGATTTTTTTAAATTCCGGAACGTAACCCTAGCTTTTGTATGGAGCTAGAGTCTTTTTTTATGGGTTTTTTTTTTATGCGATTTTCTACGGAACGCATCTACCGCATAAAAAAAGACCTGAGTGTATTATAAACTTGACACAACCAAACGGCTCGTCACTAGTCTTCATTTTGCAGATTTTGTAAAATACGACAAGAGATATTAATAACAAAATATTTTCCAAATTCTATAAAATTGTATCTTTAATAGACGATTGATTAAAAATTATGAAATCTATTTGTATTGCTGAATCACCGCCAAAGCGGTTCTATATTCCCGAAAATACATTGCACCCTTCATTTTATTTATGAAAAATATTTGCAATTCTTTGTTCACTTTTAGAGTGCTGCCAAATGGCTTCATAGCAGAACAATGAATCACAAATGTTTTAAAAGAGTAGAGCAAAATTCGCCAAGAAATGCAATCAAATGTTGGTTGAAAAGAAATCATCACTACACTTTGCATCCAGGGCATCCGTTGAATTAGCAAAAATAAAACCATACAAAGCTTTTGATTGTACTTTTCGTTAACAGTAAATTTTCAACTTATCGGCATTTAATATTATAACAGAGTTGTAACCCTTTTTTGTTCTGTTTGGTAATTTTAAAAGGGTGATGTATGTATATAAAGATGCCATGTTAGATACAAATTTCACGTCCTCTGCTGTCCTCCGATATTGCCACCTGACTTTTACAGTTGAGAGTACTGTTGCCTGAGTAGTTAACGTGTTGACTCTGCAGCCTGAAGAGCCTAAGTTCGAATCCCCTATCAGGCCAAACAATTTTCCAATGTGTCTGCGCTAACAGCACCCTCCTTCGTCCGTATTTGAGCAATAAAATGACGGAGAAGTAAAATAATAAATAAAACAGCTCTCTTTCAGCTTAAAATAATTAATGCGTCAACATTAGACGTGAAACGCAGCAACTCTGCTTTACTAAATCGCCATAAACACGTAACTGCAGCATTGTGCAAGATATAAGCTTTAATATTTAATGCTTTCGCATAGCATTTACGAATTTTTTTATCTTGACATTTGTTTGTATTGTTTTGTACAGATAAACGTTGATATGTAAATACTTACTCATATCATTAGCATTAATTTTTTTATATGGTTTCGTTACAAATAACTTTTTCTTTTCAATTTCTTATTTGATGTACATTGGAATCCGTAAAACAACGATATAATTAAAATATTAATTTATTCTTCGTTGTTTTTTAAAACAACAAGAAAAAGATGGCAGGCAAGTAGAACATGTCTGTAGACTAGATCACAATTTTCTGCTCCCATTCTATTACACATCCATACATATATACTTCCATGTGCATAAGTATACATATTTATAGTATACATGCCCTGCAGGAAATGACAATAGTAAAACTGTACTGATTTGCTACTGACTTCGTCATCAGTACTAGTGGCTTGTTATATACCAAGCAATGTAATTTACTATGGATATTTAACATGTGCGTATCATTGAAAATATACTTCTGACGTTGGTCCTACATAGGCAATAGTGTAGCAAAACAAAACGACGAAGGAGGGCGTGTTCTGATGCGATTGTGGATTGCTATCAGCTGAAGCCGGTATTGTTCAGTGACCAGTGACTGTGCCTTCGCCATTGAAACCTTCCGACAACAACTGACACACAAAAACACGCTAATGCACATCAGTAAAATGCAAGATGTTTATTTTTATTTTAAAATTTTAGTCTGAAACTGGGATTGAACCCAGGTCTGTTTTTGGTTTTGTAGTCAACGTGCAGAGTACCATCCATCGTGCCATCACCACCCTCAATAAATTTAGAACATAGGCAAAAAATGTTAATTAAAAAAGCTCAGCTTAATAAAACAATCTTATAGGAAATCCTTTATTTTGGATCACATCACCATACAATACTCCTTAGGAAAGCCATACGAAACCTTTTGGATTTTTTCCCAAATCTCAAAGAAAACATGGTTCTCAACATCATTGCACAAATTCTAATTGGATTGAGGTCCGGGGATTGAGCTGGCCACTTCAAAACAGTGATATTGTTTTCCTCTAAGCAACTCTCCACTAGGCGTGAAGTGGTCTTCTTATTGTCATGGAGGATTATATTAATAACGATGAAATCTAATTATTAATTTTACTTGAGCTCTTGAACGGATCTTTAAGAGCTGCTGTATAAATTAAGCACGATATTAATTGTGAGTCACACTTTAAAGTCAGGTTTTTTTTCCCAACTTAATTTAACATTTCTTTGTTTCAGTGTTTTTTCTTTATCTTGAACCAGCACTAAGGAGATGACCTCATGCGATACATTGTGCTTGAAGCTTCACTATCTTACACCTCTGCTTTTGAAAGTTCTTAGTTTTATAGCAGTGTTGTGGCGTCTCTGAAGTCAAGGAGACTTATTAAATTTCGAAGTTCCGTTTCGGTAGCCATTTTTAGTAATTATTTTCCTTCGCCGGTGCCACAAAATCCGATGAAGGAGGGCGTTCTGATGTACCTATGGATTGAATACACCTGAAGCCGTTACTGTTCAGTGACCACTGACTATGCCTTGGCCACTGAAACTTCCGACAACAACTGACACAAAGACACACAAATGTACATCAGAAAAAATGAGAGATTCTTTTAGGGACCTGAAACGGGGGTTGAACCCAGGAAATTTTTGGTTTCGTAGTCAACGTGCAGACTACTTCAGCCATCAAGCATGGAGAGGTACACAATTGAGCAGCGCGTTAAGATTGGTTCATTTGATTTCCTTTAGCAAAAATTAGCGTTCAAATCAAAATGCATTTTGGGCACTTCGTGATTTTTTTGGTCAGCTTAATCAACCAAATTTGTCTACTATCGAGGGAATTGTGCTCAAATTTCAACAAACCGGATTTGTAGGAAATTCAAAATACCTGTGCTGACTCGCCCAGTTCTTTCTGCGGAAAACATTGCTGTTGTTCGCGGTGCTGTGGCAGAATAGCCATCAACCTCGATAACGAGTCAAAGCGAGAAGATAACGGACTTCTTGAGGCCAGAAAATTAAATAATGGGACTGTTGGCCGTGTTGTCTCACGTCGTGGCGATGTTAATTGGCCGTCCCGATTATGTGTCTTGACACCGTTGGACTTCTTTGCTTGGGAATATTTAAAAGAAAAAGTTTACGTCAATAAGCCAAGAGCAATTTAATAGCTAAAGGATGAAAGAAGTCGGCACATTAACGACATAAAACCTCAATTATATCACGGAGTCATTGAAAATATCGACCATCGGGTAAAGGTATGCCACCAAAGCAGTGGCGAGCATTTCGCCAATATTTTCATCCACACATAATTCGCATAGATCCTTCTATCATAATAAAAAATATTAAGATAATTCTCTGAAAACTTTTTATTTTATTTACAATTAACATCGTGTGTTTTTGTTGGACCACTCCATATTAGCGTTACTTACTAAATCGATGTTTTTTACATCACATGATGGTATTGGTACAGTTTAATTCCATGTTTAATATCTCGACAACGACATTAAATTGGACTTATTGGAATATACCCACTGATAGATGTTCTCTTTCTGTTTCCAATGGAATAAAAAAAACGTATTTTGGAAAAATGTGAGTTGGTGTAGTTTACCTCCCAACTACAATTAAGATGCCTACCAACAACAAAACAGAATTATTTATTATTGATTTACATCCACCCCCCACAGTGTGAAAGTTCAGAAAATTATAATTAATAATTTTGTATATGAAACAACTCAAAAACTTCATGATTTTATTGCCCTTAATTTTTTCATATTAGATGTCTTTGCATATTTTTCTAACAAATTTTCCTACCACAAGTCTATTAACAATTTCGTGGCAAAGGAAATGCTTAACAAATTCAAATCTCATGTAAAAAAAGAATTCTCATTATGGCGCCACAGTGCCATGCCGCCAATGTTTAATCAAAAACCATCCATTTATTTATATTTACACCAACCAAATTTAGCAAAACTCTAAATCAACGAAGAACCACGTGATTGTGTATGTAAATTTGGGAGTGGTTGGTGAGGAATCAATAACACTTTGATGGAGGAAGAAGACTAGCAGTTGACAGCTGAGGTATTAAAATTGATTTAACAAATACCGACGTCACTGAATTGTTCTCTGTGCAAGTACAGTTCATTTAGTTTTGTCGTTTTATTAAATGCGCTATAAACAATTAAATATGGTGCACAATGGGAGAGAAAGAATTTTATTTACTTACTTGCTGACCTAGCCCCGCGTTGCTGTAGCTGTTATAATAGAATTATTTAAAAAAATATATGCCTTATATGTCGTTTATTAAAATCGGAGACGCGGAAGTTGCCGACTACCACGCCTCGTAGTACTACTACGACTACAATCCAGTCACTCAGACCAAAATGAGAAATTTTAGCTTGAACCGTTCTCAAGATATATCATTATTTTCTTTGCATGGGAGGTACCACGCCTACTTGTCCACTCCCGCCAGATTTTGACTGATGATTTTATTTAATTACAAAGTAATTTCTACCAAATTAAGTAGATTTTAATTCAACAGTTTTCAAGATATACAGAAATCAATGTTTCGTTTGTATGGGAGGTACAACGCAAACTTGTCCAATTCCGCCCAATTTTTGACGGATGATTTGTACTGACCAGTAAGTTGCTCAGGCCAAATGCAGAAACTTTAACTTTCAGCGTTCTCCAAATACAGAAAAATAAATATTTACTCTGTATGGCAGTAGTAACGGCCAGTTGCAATTTCTGAAATTTATATAGTTTATATATCTTTAGCTGAGCACAGGCACAAACACAGCCACATACATACATACATATATACATACAAAGCTGTCATTTCTATAAATATAAGATTTAATTTTACTAATTTTGCTGATGTCTGAGTTACAGTTAAAAAAATAAAATTAGTGGTATTTAACAGATAATTTTAGAAATGTCTCTTTTCAATCTTCGCAATTTTCATGTTGTTGCTTCATACAATTTTTCGCACATCAATGTTTAAATTTATGTTAACAATCAAAATGTTTGAAGACGAAAATGCAGGTGGAAGAAATAGCTTCGTCTTGCTAATGTCCAAAATGAAAAATCTTCAAAGCGGATTAGACACTCTCCAAGTGCTAATGGAGTCGGCGACCAAAAATATTTCCATCGTGAAACTTCGGCCACGGCTTTATAAGTATGTCAGAACTATTAAATGTTAAAATGGGTGTGGTTAATGGCTGACAGCCCACAGCACTATATTATCTGAAATTAGGACATTTTGTTTCAGCTTTCATTGGGGATCTTATTTATTGTTCAGAACATGCCAAAAGGCCGCCTATATTGTGCGATATCAAGTCCCAATATTTTCTTCTTCATATATGAGGTTACGTGAAGCTAAAAGTCTTTGCCGACAATCCATCGCTGACTTGAGAGACGCAGGCCAACATTCTGCTGGAAGGAATGATGGAAAATTGTATCTTACAAATGAAACAACAGAGGAGTGGTCTTTTGAATACGCTGTTGGCTGAGTAGTTAGCACGTTACTTCTAATATCTACAACAGCACCTTCCTTCGTCTATATTTCAACAGTGAAAAACGTCGTCTATAACTTCACATCATTTCTAATCTCAACAGTGTCCTTTTAAAATAAAGGTACTCCTAATTTGACAATTTTTTGTAGGCATCTTAATTACCTGAGCGTTACTGCCCTTAAAAAAGTAAAAAAATAAAAACCTTTAAAATCCGATTCTCATTTCAAAATATTCCTAAATATTCAAAATCATTTACTACAAATTTATTCTCCTCTATATTTGAATTATATTTTTCGGTTAATTATTTTGTTGAAATGTTAGTCAAGAAATTCTCAACATAACTTTTCTTTTTTGATTCAAATCGCATTGCGAGGAGGTGGAAATGTCGTATTATTCATTTAAGTTCCATAGAGAAAACCTCTCTAAAAACTTGATTATAAAGTTGACATCTATTACGTTTTTGTTGTACGAGTATTTGCATATAAATGATAAAACTTAATCCTTATCTATAATTTGTTACCAATAAAACCAATAGACCATAATTAAACGTGTTCATCATACAATTCGCCATTGAAGGTAAAAGACTCTGTGTGCTGATGAGCAAACGAAGTGCTGTAAATGTATTCAAATTTATTTTTTTTTCTATTTTCCTATTGCGTGTATGAAAGATACGGGGAATCGATCGTTTTTTTTTTTTGGTTGTGTTTTGTTTGACAAATCTTTATCGGCATGAGAACACGCGTGTGACATATTTTCAATATTTTTCTTTTGAGCTTAAAGCAATGAAACGATAAATTTATATAATTAATATGGAGAAAAGCAAAGAAATTTTCTTTTCAATCGAAAAAGGCAACCAGGCCAAACTTGCCTATTAAAATGGTTTGAAAAAATTTGCATATACGATTACAGGATGTGCCATCCTTTTAATAACTTCGAAATATAATCGATTTCCTCATGTTGGATGTTTTTGGTGCCCTTTTACACTTCAGAAATTAAAAGTCAGGTAAAAGAAGTTTGCTGGCGAGAGGAACGAAGACGTAAAGTGTGTAGTACATGACAGTCTGTAAAGGACATGATACTGTTTCTCTATTTTCATTTTCCCAATTCTCATCTTGTTGCTTCGTATTTTTTTCCTCTAGTTCGCTACCTTCATTCGGTGTGATATTGACGCATTAAATTTTAACCTAAAGATGAGACATTTTAATTATTATTTTACTTCGCCAATGCGTCGACGAAGGAGGCCCCGCTGTTAGACAAACATATTAGGAAATTTCGGATTGTACAGACAACACACTAACTACTGAAATAAGACCGGATTATCTATTTCAAAAATGTAAAGGGGTCTTTATGACTTGTGTGGTCTTTACAATTCGTTTGGAGTACCTTTGGAATTCAACATAAAACTAATTAATGCCTCTCATGAATTGCGCATCGTTCTCATGCTTTTTCAGCACATAGTGAGCAGTACCCTCTAAGGAGAATTTAAAGATCCGGATGTTTTGAAATCGCTGCTTGTTTACCTACTACTAGTTCTTCAGAAGCTTAAAATGCTAAACTTGACTCCATATCTACACTAATATTGCTACAAGATTGGCAGCATCTGTCAATCTGTAGGTCAAGAACTTATGGGCATGTAGAAGTTTAAACCGATTACGTCCAGACCTGAGGAAAGCCTCTTACTACAAAGCGCCCCAGATAAACTTTGATAGAACTCTTAAAATCTTTTTCCCGGCTAGGTGGCAATGGGAAACCGTCGAAATAAGAAACAATTTCGAACTCGCAGTACATCTGGAATCTTTTAGAATGATCTTGATGTACAGCGTATTAATGCTTAAATACAGGGCCCACAATACGATATTCGATATTCTACGAAATTTTCATACATATTAATAAAATTTTGTTTAAAATTTTGATTCGAGTTGAGTGCCGTTATAAAACAAGTTCTATCGGTAGCCCACTTGCCACAAAAGTTCTTCAGTTTTAAAGTCGTCACTTTCGGCACTTAACAACTTCTTTGACAAAAAGCGGGCGGATGCATTAAGGAACGTATCTACACTACCTTCACAAAGCATTTGAACATTTGTAGGGACACAGAGGAAATGTGGCCGTATCCTTACGATGGGCATGCAGAACAAGTAATAAATTCTATAACAGATACAAGAGCATCTCTCGGCTAATGGTGGTATTGACGGGCTGCTGAACGATCGGCAGAGATAGGGGACCTATCGGAGGTACCAAATATATAACGAATCTTGTGATAGTTCTCGGTTGCTGGCATGCAGGTTCCCACGTAGACCCAGCAACCGACTAACCCTCTGAATAGAAGCACCGCCAATTATACATATCATTATACATATATAATTCTTGCGACAAAATTACACAGAAAAAGTAAATGAATGAAATATCTGTTGAGTATATCTGTTCTCGTATTACTGCAGAGACAGAAAACAGCATCAAAGTGAAAGGTGCGGAGTCTGAAATGATTGACCAAATCGAAAGGAATCTGGCGAAGGGAGTTCCAAAAGCGGAAAGTTTTTAAATAAAAATATTAAAATGTCTTTTCCATTTCATACAGATTTTAAAAATAAAATGTCAAAAAAAAATTGTTGCTGTGCATAATCTGTATTCAGAAGAAAATCAATTCAATTTATTTCAAAAAGTTGCAAATTCCAACAAATTGACCCACGCATACAAATAATTGGAACACATGTAAATATTTTGTATAAATATTTACTTGGCATTTCTTTTTTCTAGGCTTTTATGTGCGGTGAGAAAAACAAAAAAGGAACACTAAGGACCAGTTTTAGGGATTTAGTTCAACCCTGTTTAACTGAGGTGCTTTGCTCGTTTAAACTCCCGTTAAAACAGTCAAAACATAACAACTGTTAAGTAATACGTACTACATACACAAATTAAAGAAATGTTTTTGTTATTGTTAAAATATATTACAATAGCTTTAGCCTACAAGCAAAACTATATTTCTTTGTTATTATTTTGTGCGTCTTCTTTGTGATGTCTGGTATTTCTATTAGAAATTTTTAATGTTACCATATCTTTTTTTTTCATATAAAATATATTAATACAGTAGAATCCCATTAATTCGAAAACGCAAGGACCAGCTATTTTTTACTAATTACAGGAGTTTTCGAAATAGAGGAATTTCGATTAACCGAGGTTAAAATAAAATATTAAAAAAAAGAGCGATTTTCAGGGGTTTGATTTTAATGAAGTTTCAAATAAATAAAATACAGATTTTAACAGGTTTGAATTTATTTATTTATTTATTTTTTTTTAAAGACGATACAAACTCTACGAAGCTCTTCAGCTTGTTTGTAGAAACACCCAGGGTCTAAGCGGGAATCGAACCCGCACCTCCATATTGATGAGACTAATGCTCATGCACTAGACTACGGAGGCACCCTATATATACATATATAAGTGATTTGTAATAAATAACAAAAACGGAAAATACTTAAACATATGTACATAACGTTAGGCGAAATGCATAACAACGTAACTAACATTTTTACAGGAGAAAGAAAAAACTTTTATATAATACACATATTATGAGTTATATTCTTTTCATTTTCGCTCTTAAAGTAGCTACTTTTTCTTATATAAACATAAAAATGTGCGAAGACGTGCATTTTTCTGAAATGCTTCGTAATCAATCATAAAATCAATTTTTAAATTTTTGTTAGTTACGTGATTTCAACAAAAAATAATTAATTCTTAAATCTCCATGTTATGAACATACTTACCTATTTATGTATGCCATCATCATCCACATTCAGTTATGTTAACCGTACGATAATTCTTATTGTTATCTTGGACCAGCACTCAGGAGATGACCCATACACATGCGGTGCATTGTGCTGAAACTATATGAAAGGGATTGTAGAAGAAATGATAGGAGGGGCAGCTTCACTATCTTACAACTCTGCTTTTGCACGTTCTTTGTTCTGTAGCAACCCAAGGAGACGTATTAAATTTCGAAGCTTCGCTTTTAGTAGCAATTTTTAGTAAATATTTTACTTCGCCTGTACTACACAATAGCGACTAAAGAGAGCGTTCTGATGTGCCTATGGATTAGATACAGCTGAAGCCGTTACTGTTCAGTGACCAGTGTCTATGCCTTCGTCACTGTATTGCAAAGTATTTGTATCATACAACTGTGGACCAGTAATTCCTATATGTGTACGGTAATTTTAAAAAGTTTTTTAATAATGTGTCTACACATGAACAAATCACAGCGCACGGTTTCATTACAACTAAGCAAAATACTGTCAATTGTGGCAAACATATAACAAACATAAATAAATTATCGTATCGTAAATTATACATACTTTATTATATTATTACTACTTGTTGTTTAAGCTTTTTTTTTGTAAATAACTATATATATTGAATTACAAATAAATATAGACTTTTTTAATTATATTTATTTTTGAGCAATGGTCTTTTTTATGAAAAGTTTTTCAATTATTATTTATTTCTCAATATTTCGCTACCAAATAGGTAGCATCGTCAGGAAATTTTAATAAAGGTCAAAATAAAAATAGAAGTGATACTAAAATAAATATATACGTTAGTTCAAATATCTGAATTTTAAATACGCTAATGACTGATAACGTACAGGCAGTCAAAATTACATGGGATAGTTACAAAGAAACAAACTAATTCAAAGACAAAAATGTAAATTGCACTGACAAACACTAGCAGAACGATCCAGCCGTATATATCGAATAGTTAAAGTTTTCGGATTAATAATTTAATTAATAACAAAAAAATTAATAATCACATAATTTTTTTTTTTTTTATCTGGGACCAGCACGCGGGAGATGATTCCTACACATGCGAAGCATTGTGCTGGAACTATAGGAAAGGGATAGTAGGAGAAACCACAGGAGGTGAAGCTTAATTATTTATTTTTGCAGCTCTGCTTTCGCACGTTCTTTGTTTATACTCGTAGCAGTGCTGAAGCTTCGGTTCAGTAGCCATTTTTTATTATTGTTTTACTTCGCCGGTGCTACACAATACCGACGAAGGAGGGCGTTCTGATGTGATTGTGGATTGCTATCAGCTGAAGCCGGTATTGTCAGTGACCAGTGACTATGCCTTCGCCACTGAAACCTTCCGACAACAACTGACACACAAAGACACACTAATGCACATCAGAAAAATGCGAGATGTTTATTTTTATTTTAAAATTTTAGGCGGAAACTGGGGTTGAACCCAGGTCGGCTTTTGGATGCGTAGTCAACGTGCAGACTACCATCCATCGTGCCATCGCCACCCTTTGGCATTACTTAAACTACATATCACTGGAAAACGACGTGGTGGATCACAGGCAATTTAAGTTTTATTCAAGTTTAACAAAACTTGGTATCCCAAAAACTGACCCTAACGTGACTTACTTGTGTGACTTACTTTCTTATGGCTTGAATAATCCAGAATGTATGTATGTGTGGTGTGTTTACATTCTATCAATTTAAGGTTGAAACCTTGAGGGCAGACAAAGGGCCAAAGTGGAGCCAATTCATTGACTGCAAGTCGTAAATCTCTATAATTTACACAAATGAGCAGAATTTTGATTTTCTTTCAACACTGAACACAATTTCTTCATTCTGCTAGTCTGTTTTGTGGGATTGTCGTAAGGCAGTCGAGTTGGCCAAAAGGCAAAACTTATTATGTTATTAAAATGAATGGTTGAGGCGCGTTATAATAAATCTGGAAAAAAAAACGCAAAAAGGAGAACGAGAAAGGAAAGAAAATCATTCTTTTAACATTGAATTTTAATAATTTCTTTTGCTTCGGTTTCGTTGAAAGTTCTATGAATTGAGCTGCTTTGGATTGTGATCAGCGTGCAACTGGGTTGACATATTGCTATTGACACTTGACAAGTGTTGTCACGTTGTCATGGGCCATAAGAATATTTTATGGAAAATGTTGAAAGGAAGGAAGCACTTTTAACAAACAACCGTGTAACGCAATTTACTGTAAGAAGAGACCACTATGAAGAGGCACGCAAACAATTCAAAAAAAGGACACGGTATTTTGTTTTAAAATGTAAATCAGCAAGGATTTTGTTTCTTTTAAAAACTTGAATATTTTTCTTAATTTTATTCATAGCGCTACCAGTCTTTATCAGAATTTTTAATAACCGCGGGCGTAGCTTTC
The DNA here is from genome assembly GCA_963924685.1 of Dexiosoma caninum. Lineage (NCBI taxonomy): Eukaryota > Metazoa > Arthropoda > Insecta > Diptera > Tachinidae > Dexiosoma > Dexiosoma caninum. Next base: position 15,628,462 of record OZ004727.1, read on the forward strand.
TTATCATTCCCTTCTAATCGCTTCTCCTGTTTAATTTTTTTTTCTTTTAGTTGTGGCAGGGGTTGCAAGTTGATTTTTCAGCATTTACCGACCATAAGAAAATAAAAATAGTAATAATACAAGTAACATGTAGAATATGCTTCATTACAAGCTCTATTAATTAGCTCGTTTCACGTTTCCTTATGATGGTTTTTTGTTACGTCAAAAGTTTTACACATTTTTGGCGGTTATTGTTTTATTTTCACACATTTATTTCTGTTTCGAGGTCGCTCTGTGTTTATAACATACGATGTTTGTTCAAAAGAAAAGGTGAATTTTGTTACAGCACAGTTAATTAGGAATACTACAAGGAAGGTATGCAACGTTTGCGTGAAGCAATACGGCTCAAGCGATCGGAATTGAGAAAAACAGAATCATTGATTCTGAATCATGATAATGTACCAGCTTCGTGATTTTTTGGCAAAAAACCATTATTCACCAGATTTGCCTCCCTGCTTAATTTCCTATTCCTAAAACTGAAGAGACTAATTAAAAGAAAGAGTTTTGCCACAATTGATGAGATAAAGTCAAAACCGAGGATTGGAAGAAGCGCTGCCATAAGTGCATTATATCTGAGGGGGATTACTTTAAAGGGGACAAAATGAATATTGATGAATAAATAAATACTTTTCAAAAAAATTCAAAATTCACCTTTTCTTTTGAACAGACTTCGTACATACAGTCTTTATAAAAACATTAGTCCAACTCATAATCTTGTGCAAATGAGCTTGCATCATTGTATTTTCAAAATTCTGCAGTAGCTAACAAAATAAATACACAGATATGCAAATGTGTAGCACTGATGTAAATAAACTACAAAGGAAATCTTAATTTTTATTCACTATACGTTTGCAACACTTATTTGCAAAGTGACAACAAAAAATTAAAAAAAAAAAAATAAAATATAATAAATCAAAAAGTAAAAAAAATTATGAAAAGAGTAAACCGCAACAAAAAATGGATCCGAAGAAGATATAACAAAAATATTTAATTATCTCCAAGAAGCTCCAAGAAGACGTAGAGGTACGACAAATCATACGAAGTTTCTTAGTAAAAAGTAAAACAATTTTCGTTTTTACAAATCAGTTGTCAATGTTTTGCCATAAAAAACCCGTTAACAATTGGTGCAAATTTTTTAAAATTGCAAAAATTTGCCATCTCAAATGCACAAGATGGTGAGTTGGCAGAAGAATGTTTATAAATTTTAAAAATATTTCTCTCTTCTTCTCTCTGTCAGCTATTTCAATTTTAAGTTTCAGAGTATCAAAATTTCATCTATATTTATATATTTTGTATTAACTGTTAATATAAAATACTACATGTGCACGGTTTGAGATTTTAATATTCTTTTGTTTCTTTTATTTCAATTTTTGAATTTTTCATTTGATTTAAAATACATTAGTTATGCTGGCCGATGGCAAGCCTAGTGTAGATGAGAATAAAAAACTAAAAATAGAAATGTGTGTGTGTTATAAAAGTAAACTTGTTATGTTTTTATAAATTTTTTGGTTTTTATGCTTGATATTCAACTTCAATTCTCGATTGATTAGTTGAATTTTAAACATAGATCTTGGGTTTGTATTAAAAAATTAGGAAAAATCCTCTGATGAGCTAGTAACATATAGATCTTAGGTTTGTATTCAAAAATTAGGAAAAATCCACTGATGAGCTAAGTAAGCATTAGCGAAATAGTACTATATGGATATGCTTTCCTCCTCAGTTATTGAGTTGCTTTTGTAATAAAATGCTAAAATGATATTTTCATACTTTATGAGAATATCATAAGGTATGTAATAATAAATTTCACATATAATTTTTAAGGGAAAAAAGCACAATTATAATCATATTTATATAATTTGATTAGAAAATTCGAAAAAAAAACTTTCGTTCGCCAGAAATAAATGTTATTTCTTTAGTTATTTGGAACGTTGAACTCAAATCCATCACCAAAAATTCAAAATATTTTGTAACATTTTATTTTTTTTTTTGTTTAAACTTTTATGACATCTCGAAAAATACTGAGCAAACTTAGAAACAATATTGCCACGTCCCAAAGATTACTTTGCTTTCGCATTTCGGAATTTTTTTATAGAATAGGGAAAAACCTGCCCAAGTTATGCTACTATATGTTGTTAAAGTGCCGTTACTTTTTACAAACCTCGATATCGCGAAAACTAGAGCTGATAAAAAAATTTTAATTACAAATTGTTCCCGAATTACTGTAAACTGGTGTTATTAATACAAAGCAATTGAGCTGATAGCCACGGCAGCTAGTGCTTCTTGACTTTGTATTAGATATATAATTTGTTATAGCTCTAATGAAGAATAAAAACAATAATACAAGGCAAGTCTTAAAATATTAATGTATTTATTGGGATCAGTGTTGTCAGTTCTTTTTTTTACTCTCTCGCCAAATGGATTGTAAAATATCGCCCCAATACCCCAAATATCGTCATTACATAGAAGTAATTAATTCATTTTACCATTAAAAAACTGTAATGTTAAAAATTTCATTAATTTATATAGTTCGTAATAATTAAAAAAAGGTTTTCATATAAAAACACAGTCTATTTATAAAAGATACATTAATAATAATAAAGAAATATAAAATATTTTTATATTATTCAAATTTCTTCGATTTTTGTTATTATTGAGAAAAAAAATTAATTTTATTAAATTTAAAACACAAAATAATAACGATCTCAAGCTCATTTATATAAAAACATAATTCAATAAATAATCTTTCTAGTTTTTTATCTCATTTTAATAATAATTATCACTAATTTTCCAAGCTCAAGGTCTTTGCGGTTTTTATAAAACTTAACAATATTTCTGTAATAAAAAAAGTAAACTCATGGATTGTTATGTTTTTGTTTATAGATTTTTGGTTTTGTGTTCGGTATTCAAGTTAAATTCTGGATTGATTAGTTGAATTTTGAACATAAAAATCTTCGATTTGTATTCAGAAATTACGAAAACATCCACTGATGAACTTAACAATATTTATTTTAAAATACTTCGCTACTCCTTTGTGTAGCTTCTATAGGTAAAAGATATTCTTTATGGTTTAAAGGATTATAAAAAATTAAGTTTAAAGTACCTTATTCCAGAAGAAGCTACACCAAGGAGTTGGAAAACTTAGTGATAATAAATAATTAATAAATAAAATACTGTATACGATTTAATAAATACGAGATCAAAGCCGAAATTCAGAAATATTTTTTAAATATAATTACGACTTTATATTTATTTTGACATGAATTTGAATATGAATGGCAAACTAAATAAATATGAGAGACAAAGCGAAGTTACTTTATTTTGCCGAAGTACAACTTTGTTAATCCATATAATATAATATAAAGCAATATCTTTATTAATGTTCCTTCACGATTTACACGTCATTACTATCCGCTTGCAGTTAAAGTTTTCAGAGTAAATTATGCTAATTCGGAACCATTGTTAAGAATTTGTAAGCAATTTAATAAATTGTATAACCATATTGATTATTCGCTTAATGTTGATAGTGTCAAATCTAGTTTAATTGTATTTTTAAACTCTTAATTATGTACTGTATATCATTATATCATTTGTAAGGATCATGAATCCATAGATGTATGTAAATAAAGTAAATATTAAATATACACTCAAAATATTATGTACATACATGAAATTGACTGAAATTGCAATTTAAAATAAATGATGTTTCACTTAAAAACTGGTGTACTTATTGTCATTAAAATTTAACGAAAAGTTTATATAATTATTAATAAAAACAATTGTCATTTCCTTTCTTTTATTTATTTTATTTTTTTCCATAGTTTTTGCTCTTTTTTTCTACCAAATAATCAACCCCAAATTCTGTAAAAACAACAAATTTTTATTTTAGTTTTTATAGTTCAACTGTGGAATGAATAAATCATTTCGAAGCATAAGAATATATATTTTTTTCAATTATTAATTTATTAATTATATTTATTTTTGAGCGATGGTCTTTTTTATGAAAAGTTTTTCAATTATTATTTATTTCTCAATATTTCGCTACCAAATAGGTAGCATCGTCAGGAAATAATAATAATAAAAAAGACCATCGCTCAAAAATAAATATAATTAAAAAATTTTAATAAAGGTCAAAATAAAAATAGAAGTGATACTAATATTCAAAAATATTTTTTTCCAAAAGCTATAAAAATGCACATATAAAAACTTTTCTAAACTATTCAAGAATAGCAAAATATTTTACCGTCTCAAAAGAAAAAACGGTAACGCAAGGTTCCATACTTCCTCCCATCCTGTTTTTAATTTTTCTTAACGCCGTTCTCTGTCGAACTTCAATTCCTATCTACTCATTTGCAGATGACAGCATCATTAGCCATTCACATTCTTCCGGCCCCAACATAACGATTATTAGTGCCAGCAGGCAGAATATGAATGATACTTTGAATCAGGATATTGTACGATTTCTGAGTGGAGTAGATTTGAACACCTCATGCTGTGTCCTTTCGTATAAAGGCATAATTCAAGGTGCTGATGTTAAGAAATCAGAAGCTCTGGATATTCCTGACATGAATATTCAGTGTGACGTTCTTTGAACTATCCATATTTTTGAAGTCTCTAAAGAAACATTCAAGTGTATTGATTTTTTAAGACTGTGCCAGAATTAGTTCACTCCATCTGATCAACTAACTATCTAACGGCCGATTGATGGAATACAACTGTCATGTGTGGGCTGGTGCTTCAAAGTCTATTTTTTTAAGCTCCTCAACCTCGCACAGAGTCCCAATTATATTGGTTCACTGGAGTTTCTTTGCAATTTGGAGAGTATATCGCTGTTCCATCGCCACTTCAATGGAATGTGCTCCACTGATAACTCGTTCGCGAAACTCTAACACTTTTGCTGCCTTCGAGAACGCATTCATTTGTTGTCGATTTATTAGCGAATCGAACTATGCATTGCAAACAAAGTTCGTTTTTTAACCGAACTATTCGTATGTGGAATCAACTTCCTGCAGAAATCTTCCCCGTCAATTGCGATGTTGGAAAATGTATGTCCACTGTCCACAAATACTACTCGTTCTATCCTCCTACACATAATCTGTTATCATAGTTCCTGTGCAATGCAGTGCATACGTAGGAGGTATCCCATGAGCACTAGTCCAAGAAAAAAAATAATGGGGCTGTTTAATAAAAGTTTTATTTTAGCACAACTTCAAGTGCTGCGTCAAAGATTAAATTTTATTTATAAATATAGTAGAGAAGAACAAACGCGTTTGTTTAATATAATTTATGCTAAACATGTTTTTTCTCCTTAACTCGAACATACTAAATCACAAAAAATATAAAAAGAAAAAACTGCTCCTCGCCTCTGCTCTTACCGCTCGCTCTCGTTCTACAATCTCAAATGATTGAATTAAATGTGTCGACGTTTGAAATAAACAGTTTATTTAATTTTCATCTAGAGTTTATTGTTTTCATGACCCAGAGGTAAATTTTCGTTCTGCAAACAATTGGGGTTGAAAGCAGGCTAAGTGTATTGAAAGGAAAATATTCAGGCAAAAAGAAAACCAAAAAAGGAAAAAAGAAACACCTTCAATATGACATGCACGGGTAATTGCTGGTTGTCAGGATTTTTAATGTATTATGGTGGTTTTACGATTTAATACTCAAAAGTTGCAGTTAATAAGACATTTTAATACGGCTGGAAGCAAGAAAAATTACTTCATTTGTTAAACAATTACAAGCAAAAAACCGAAAGAAGAAGGGAAATATCTCAAGTGTACGAGAGATACACAAAAAGTATACAGCACTTACAAAATGTGTCAAACATTTATGATGCAACAGGTTAGTTGCCTTGCCTTCAATAATAAATAAACACATTTGTACATTCATTCAGCACCATTCCATAACATTCAGACGAAATGTTTCAACAACAGAGAACTGAGCACACGTTGGCATCTTTAACTGCCTCTTCAAATGCAGTTGCGATTATGTAAAGAACGATTTACAAGGCAAGCGATAATAGTGCCAAATACAAATTGACAGATAAAAGATTCCTGATGAGAGGAACAAATACATACGACAGCCATACAACAGAATGTGCCATGTAGCAGGAAACTGAAATAATAACTATAAAACCATTTGAATTTTGAGAAGAAATGCCAGCCACAAAACGCAATATGCAACAGTTATTACGTTTATTTGTTAACGATGATAAAAAATATTTATTAAAAAGCTTCTTGCCCTCAAACACTACCGCATCAAATGAGATGCCACATAAAAACTCTTGGCCTTCCCGACCCACAAACCAAATTCCATGTAAATGCCAGACGAAGGCCATTATGTAAATATTTGTTGGTTAAGCTTCGGCTTTTCCTTGAGATGTTTTTGTTCAACTCATTGCTGCTGTTGTTTTTATTTCCATTGGGGTTTCATATTGAACTGCTTTATTGTTGCAATGTTTTATTTCGTTACACGCAAAGAGAAGCAGTTGCTATTAATAAATATTTTGTGCAATTAGAATCTTCAGATTTGAAAATGGAAGTGTGTGCTTGAAATTAGAAGGAATGCCACAGACCACTATATAATTCTCGTGCGAGTAACTATTAAAAGCAATACTTTTAGTCAAGATTATACTTTACTACCAAACATAGTTATAGGCTTCTAGGCTGACAAATTGCTTACAACTCATCTCTATCGATTCGGCGCCAACGTACCAAGAATGGTACACCTCAATGGTACACAGTCTTCCCTTTTTTTTTATTTATCTAGGACCAGCACTCAGGAGAAGACTCTTACACATGCGAAGCATTGTGCTGGGAACTATAGGATAGTAGGAGAAACGGCAGGAGGTGAAGCCTAATTAATTATTTTGCAGCTCTGCTTTCGCACGTTCTTCTGTTTTTATACTCGTAGCAGTGCTGAAGCTTCGGTTTAGTAGCCATTTTTATTATTATTTTACTTCGCCGGTGCTACACAATACAGGCGAAGGAGGCTGTAGCTGCTGAAGCCAGTATTCTTCAGTGACCAGTGACTATCCCTTCGCCACTGAAACCTTCCGACAACAACTGACACACAAAGACACACTAATGCACATCAGAAAAATGCCAGATGTTTATTTTTATTTTAAAAATTTTGTCTGAAAGTGGGGTTGAACCCGTGCCATCGCCACCCTTGATCCAAACCTTTCTCTGACGCCTCATAAAGATCAAATCTCCAGAATACGCTGGATATTTGACATTGGTTGCTATTCAACTAAGTTACAGGTTGATAAGTACATACGGGTGCGAAAAACCGCTTTTTTATCTATAACTCAGAAACAACAGTATCACATCCCAGGTATTTCTTTTTTGTCACATCATGTTCTGGACCTATGAAATGAGGTTATGGGATAAAGGGAGTAGAGTTTATGAACATTCGATTTGAATTTTCGCACATCAATAATGGCAGGAAAGACCTATGCAGGAAGTTTATTCCAGAAACGGTCTGAAAAATTTGTTTTTCATGTCATGCGTAGTGCGAGTTGCTGGAAAAGCGACCACAAATTAATGCCCCTTAAAGACTGTCAATAGAGTTGGCTATCATGCCATCCCAAATGAGTTTCTCCGCTGTCTCCAGTACACGGTCGAGTAACTTCAAAATAGTCCTTCAAACACCGGCCCATACATGAAAATTTCATTCCATTTTCGGTCCGATTTAAGCAGTATAAATTGTAAGGAGATCACATGGAGCGAAGTATCTCTTACGTCGTCTTAAAAAGCCGAAGCCCTTATCAGCCAGCAACTTAGTTGAATATCAACTTATTTAGAGACCTGGTAAATGTGCTTATTTCTAGAACATTACACTGAATTTGAATGCCAGGAACATCAAGAGCTTCTGATTACTTAATATTTATAATACCCATAATTACAAATGATGCAGCGTGATAGGACATGCGTCTGTGAACATGCAGCTTTCGGTCGACATTAAATTAGACTTAAATAAATATAAAAAATAACTAAATTTATTTCATATATATGATTTTAATTGTGCTTTTTCCCCTTAAAAAATTATATGTGAAATTTATTATTACATACCTTATGATATTCTCATATAGTATGAAAATATCATAAAGCATTTTATTACAAAAGCAACTCCATAACTGAGGAGGAAAGCATATCCATATAGAACTATTTCGCTAATGCTTACTTAGCTCATCAGTGGATTTTTCGTAATTTTTGAATACAAACCCAAGATCTATATGTTTAAAATTCAACTAATCAATCGAGAATTGACGTTGAATATCAAACATAAAAACCAAAAAATCTATAAACAAAAACATAACAATCCATGAGTTTACTTTTATAACACACACAGATTTATATTTTTAGTTTTTATATATAAAGAGATATTCCCAAAATAAATTCAGTTAATATAAATTTATTTCATGACCTCGATACGCCTCCCGATAACGTTGTCCGATTTGGCTCAGATTTTCAGCACTGAAGTTTTAGAGACAGTGTCAAAATATACCGATCCACCCGTCTCAAAATTCGGCTACAATTTTTTTTTTGAATGCAAATGATTGTCTCCCTTAATGCCATGCATAATTCAGTAACAAATCGTATTGCAAATAGAAATTGTCACGTGTCGCGCTGTAGTTCTTTCAAAAAAGGTAGATTTAGCGGCAGAATCTCTAATTTGCAACAGTGTTAAATTGTTAGCACACTTAGTTCTATGTCGAGTCTAGTTCATTGTCAATGTTGAAAGCGCAGAAAGTTTGACAACCATATTACGACATTCATAACGTCCCCTCTAATGTTATTGAAATATTAATCATTAAAATAATAAGGTATCCTTGCAATAAATAGCTTTTGTGTGCGAACATTTGTAAACTAATAAAGCATTCTCGAACGAATAAAATTCCTATCAGTTTTATTTTCTATTGGAAACAACGTCAGCAATAAGAAATGTTTGTTCAATCTATTGAATTTAATACAAATGCTGTACAATTTCTCCCAGTGTCTGTTTATCTATTTTTATTGCAAGTTAAACAATCATCATTCGCAAGCAGCACTTTGACTCGGATTTAAAAAGAAGTACAACGAGCTGTTGAATGCGTTATTTTCAAGTATTAGATACTCTTGTGACTGCTTCCTGCTGCCGAAAGTCCTCGTACATAAGTAAGTTTTATATTTTAGTAGTTTATTAACGAATGAGTGTTTGGTCTAACATATTAAACCGATCATTGTTCTCGACAACTTGTTACAAAATACATTTTGCAGATGATGTCATTTTAAGCACAAAAGTATTTGCGAACTACACCCACCCAAACGCCATAACATTTTTCGTATGGTTTTTCATTTAGACATTTTTTATTTGCATTGTGACTATTTGACATGAGTTTTATTTAAATCAATATAAATTGTATTGTAGAAGAAAAGCGGGGGAAAGTAAATAACAGCGATTCTATGGGATGATGTGTATTGTTGACATAACAAGTAGAATATTGAAGGATCAAATTGAATATGAAAACACTTAAAGTTTAAAAAGTTCTTCTCGAAAGCTGCCACAAAGAAGTAACTTGAGCTCATTATTGAGAATTTTGTTATAAGTTTTTATTGCCATGATGTAAAATGTTTCAAATTTTACTTTTCTTTAATAATCTACCACGTGTTAATTCATCAAACAAATTAAATTTCATGTGATTTTATTTGAACCAATTAATAAATGCATTATGAGAACATTTAACGACATTCCGATACGCCAGTCTACACATGGTCACAGTAGTTGCTGAATAATATAAAATCAATTAATGCCAACATAACTTCTCTCGAAATGTGTTTTCTTTCTCACAAAAACCCTTAAAAGTAGTGCTGCATCAATCAGTACCTGAGTTTCACAAATTATGGCAATAAATTTGTAATAAATATCGCTCGCTAAAATGCTAATTCAATTTTGGACTAATATTTAAGCGAGGTCGCTAAATCGCATAAAAAAGTGCCAATATTTTCTATTAAATATCACGTCAAATATAAAAGAAAAATGTCCAATATTGGGCACATAATTCGTTATGAAAAATTAAGCAATTTGAGCAAAATGGATTTCAGCCCAAAAACAAATTTGTGCTTCGAAATGAAAAAATGTAAGTCATATGATTTAAAATTAGATTATATGATTTGGTATACCCAGGAGAGAAACTCTTAAAGCCCGGCTAGGCAGAAACTCTTTTATCAGCGAAGTATAGCCGGGTGACGTATCGCAGTGACTCCCATGTAAGAACAGTATATGCATATAGAGGTATGCGGCGGTAATCGATAATTGCCTAAAGACTGGCCATTGTAGTTATTTGCTACTCCTGCACGAGGTACCCCTGCTTTCGACTGAAAAAGGTGGATCTAGAGAGGAAAACTCGATAAATCCCGTAATCCCAGATGTCAGTCGTACGTTAGTGTGTCTTCTAACGGTGACCTCCAGATACTGGGCGCCCTCTGGTTGTAATCAGCCTTTCCGTGACAAGGCACTGTCGCGGCTCCACCAACGGCGTCCCCTTACTTTCCTTATGGAAAGGAAAACGAAATAAAAACATTACTAGAGGCAGCAGTGCCTCACAATAAATCAGGTCGGTACACTGATGGCGGCATGGTTGCTGTTCCAGCCTGCGAACCAGCAGAAATAAAGATGTTTGCCCAGGGCCGATGAAGCCAAAAACATCACCGCGTAAGAGGAAGATAAACTTCTCACTTCTCATATTCATGGCTCAGGAACTGGAAATGATAATGTTTGCATCTGTAGAGCCGCTAAAAAGCTGCTAAAATACTTCCTGAGCGAGGAACATGAAAGAAGCAAGGAAGCTTGCTCAACATTCGGCTGCTATGACGCGACAACGCCCTAGCAGCACAACTCCGAATAAGAACTATCTCCGATACCAAAGTCTGTCGTTTTTGTGCATTTGGCACACACTGGTTTCTTCACCTGGGTGGAAATGTGGTGCCTCCACACAACATGTGGAAGAAGAAATTTCCATCAGGAGGCTGATTATGGCAGTCACGAATTCGATCTTGCTGCATGGGAGCGAGATTTAGGGTGATGTACTGGGTGAGAGAACCAAACGCAGGGTGCTCGAGGCGGTACAGCGGACGGCGGCCCTTAGGGTTGCTTCGGCTTACTGCACGGTCTCGGGCGCTGCGGTCCTGGTGATATGTGGGGAAATACCCGTTGACTTCTTAGCGCGTGAGCGGAGGGCGGCGTGGAACTCGAGGGGAGAGGGCCCTGGTGTTGGTGCTATTGGTCTGAGACCCCAAACTGTACGGCGGTGGCAGGACAGGCGGAGACGGTCGGCAGATGGACGGCTAGGCTCATTCCCTGCGTCGAAGTATGGATTCGAAGAAAATTTGGGGAAGTTAACTACTTCCTGACACAATTCCTCTCGGGCCATGGATACTTCCGAAAGTACTTGTACCGGATGGGCAGGGCAGATGGTCCCGACTGCATTTACTGTGGTATGACGGATGATGATGCAGAACACACTCTCTTCGACTGCATCAGATGGCATACTGAAAGAAATGCAATGGCGCAGCGGCTTGGCGGGTTCAATCCTGCCGGAGTGATAGGGAGGATGCTCTATTGCGAGGACAATTGGGACGCTGTGGCGCAATACGTAGGGTACGTTCTACGCAAAAAGAAGAGCACTTTTGCGTAAACAAAATGTGAGCAAATGATCTGCCCCAGCACCATAAAGGGAAACTGTTCATTCCTCCCAAACTAAACAACATTATGAACCCTTTACATTTAGATAATCCTTCGCACAATTATGTACTTTATCTCTACTACGTTATACAACGCTGTTATTGTATTCAATACAAATTTTAGAAAAAGATAAAAAAACATTCATGTTTATACAAAATTTTTAAAAAAATCTTTGAGAATTATAAATATACAAAAAAGATATTTTTGATTTAAGAATTTTGTACTCATTTTAAGAATTTCCAGGATTGGAGCTCTCAAATAATCTTATTTTCGTTTTGTTTTAAGTGTCTATGATTGCTATTTTTAAGTACGAATCGTACTAATATTAAATAGAAACATCGTACGAGCTTTTTCTTTACTGGTGATGTATAGAGTACTTACTGCTACAGATGTCACACATAGTAGATGGTAATGCCGTATCGGGAACGTTGAATTAAGAATCTGGTTGCTGCATATGTGTTTAACTTTTTTAGTAAGAAAAGCTAACAGAATTTCAATGCTTGAACTGAAGGTCTCATCCGTCGTTATCCAATTTTTCATCACAAAGCCAGAAAAGAAACAGGTTGAATCTCTGACTATGGGCCTCTTTCACCAAACATATTTAAACACAATTTAATTTAATTAATGATCTTTATTTAAAGTATGTTTAAAAAATTTTATTTTCACCAACTGAAATAATGAAACACAAGAAAGTATGGTAACGCTCTGATATTTAATATGATAGCGTCAACTTACAGCTTTTTAAAAAGCTGTTTTAAAGCTGTTGCAAAATCAATATTTAAATGCAGAGTGCTGGCTACTTAAACAGTATTTAAATATTCAATGAGTATATCTAGATGAAAATGAAAAGCGACATTTAAATATGAATTGATATTTAAATAGAATTGGTGAAATAGTCTCTATGTGCAATTCAACTGATCGTTACCGACTTTCTTCCGCTCCTGAAGTCTTACTGCCTCTTCATTTAAGACGAGTGCAAATACTCGTTCGACCATTTATATGGAAAACAATAATAATAAAAAAAAGTAAAATTTTTGTTTTTAATATAAATGAACTTGAGGGTGGCGATGGCCGACCACAGTTTCAGATTAAATCATAAAAACATATCGCATTTTTTCTGATGTGCATTAGTGTGGCTTTGTGTGTCAGCTGTTTTCGGAATGTTTCATTGGCCAAGGCACAGTCACTGGTCACTGAACAGTACCGGTTTCAGGTGATAGTAATCCACTGGCACATCAGAACGGCGAAGTGAAATAATTAATTGAGGGTGGCGATGGCACGATGGATAGTAGTCTGCACGTTGACTACGAATTCAAAAAACAGACCTGGGTTCAACCCCAGTTTGAGACTAAAAAATTTTAAAATAAAAATAAACATCTCCCATTTTTCTCTGATGCATTAGTGTGTCTTTGTGGGCTTCAAAACTGCCATAAATTAAGAACTTGCAAAGCATAGTTGAAAAATAGTGAATCTTCACATCCTGTCATTTCCCTAACTATCCCTTATTTCCACTCGGATCCTATGAACAGGCAGTTGAAATAGTATTGAAATTGAAAATGAATGATTATGACAGTCGACGGTGCAGGTCTATATTCATTTTGTTACAGTCTCCTTCGGATTAAGTTGGGCAATAGTTTGCTGTATATTTAGAAACTCAAACTGAGCTTAATGGGAGGCAAAGCAGCAGCACTTGTCACACCGATTATGTAGACATTCTTGCGATGATGCGGCCAACAAAGTTTCCTTACTCTTGTTGAGCAACCTGCCCGAGATGCTGTTTAAAGTTTAGAGTAGATGAGAATATACTGAAGTATTTCAGACTTTTAATAAATGTATTGCTCATGCTCATATTAGTGGTCGAGGAAATATTTTCTTTATGGCTGCCGTCTCTCGATACATAATTTAAAATTCGATTTTCTCTAATTCTGTTTTCGAACAATGCAAATGCAATGGCCTTGTCAATAATTATTGCAGGTATGGTTCTGTGCCTGCCAAGACATAGGAAAAACAACCGAATAAATTATCTCGTTGTTATTAAGATTTTAAGTTTAAGATTTAAGTTGTCATAAAAATTTATTTAATAGGAACGAAGGAAACCATGGAATCTAAGAGATTGCCAAGCCTACTAAAGCATCCAGTGCTATAAATTAGTGAATTTAAATTTAAGGTTTAAATAAGAACCTTTCATCTGTAACGTAAAAGAACGCAGCGCATTTTAAATGCTGAAATTATGAAATCATTTTTTAAAGCACAGTCACTTGCCAATACATGTGTCCTTTAAATTTTCATACATTAAAGGCATAAATTGTAATGTATCTAGTAATATGTAACATCATTATGACAATGGCAGTGATTATGATTATGATTACAAGACATCATACGAGGACGTATTTTAATCTAAATATAAACAAAAACTCAATTGCAGACAAAACAGTGGAAAAAATAGAAAACAAAAACACTAAACAATGTGCAACTATCAATTGGGTTCATCACCATCATTTCAAAATAAACCACCCCCACTACCATTATGTTCTTTTATTATAGAAAATTGTTTCTTTTTAATTTTTTGTTTTCATGTGGGTGCTTTTGTTAGTGATAAGAACATATTACCATCACTCAAAGCACGTCTTGGCGCACTCGATTAAAAACCACTCAATTTCCCGAGTGTGCAACAGGCTGACTCAAAGGCAATACAACACGCAGCACAAACATTTCAACTCGTATAAAAAGTTATTTCAAGTTTGTCGCATGCGCCTTTTCCACCGCAAGGTTTTCCCTCACACGCACAAGGGGGGTTGATAGACCAACCCATTTTAATTGTGTTACGAGCCAGCGAGAATAATAAACTTACCGAACAACACGAGTGAAAATTTCTATGAACTTGTTGCTTTTCACAATTGTTGCTGGCAAAAATATTTACTTTGTTCGTTCGTAAAAAGTTGTTCGTTCTATTGCGCGCTGTTATTGTGGTTGTCACTTGTTGCTGGTTTGCCGGCCTACAAGTACGGATTTTGTAAAAAAAAAAAAAAAAAAAAAAAAACATAATGTTGGCATTCCTGTATCATTCCACAAGTGGCATCATCCGTTTCCGGTTACGTGGCCATCCGTTCAGTTGAATTTTTATGTTAGCGGATGTTGGTTGATTGTGTAACGGCCGGTTTACAATGTTGAAATTAAAAATATGATATGTGAAATTAAAAAAAAAAAATTTTTTTAAATTGTTTGAAGAAAAGCACAACACGCTTTTAAAATTGTTTATGGAAGGAATAGCAAAAAAATATAGAAAAAAATAGAGAAAATAAGACAATCCAGAGTAGCCGAAAAATTAAAAAAGATATTAATTCAAATCAAAAGTTTTGAAAGTTAGAATTTCAGGAAGAATATATATGTATATACATATATGTATCTTTCAAAATGTTTAATCTGACAGTGTTATAAAGAGAAATTGTAAATAAATAACTACAATAAAAATCTTACTACGAAAAGGTAAGTAATTTTCCCATTTAAAATTCATTGCCTGAGAGTGTAAATTTTCATCATTAAATTTCCCGAAAAAAATTTTGACAGCTCAATTTTTAACATGCAATTAATTAAGAATTCAATTCGTCGTAAGCCTTGTTGTCCTTAATTAATTATTTAAAGGAATAAATTATTTATAAATCCATAGTTTTAGTGCAACCTATTTTTGAATCCGAATGCCGCCAGAATTCATTGGAATATTAAACAAGTCTTTAATGTTTGTTATTTTGAAATGATTATAAGATAAGTAAATTAATTCATTACTGGGGTATGACCGAAGTACCTTGAGCTGGATCACGACTACCAACGATATCTGCAGACTATGCCTGCAGGAGGCTGAGACGGCGGCACATATTGTGTGTGAATGTCCAGCTTTAATTTATGCCAGACTGAGAGACACGGGGCGTCCCAACCTCGGTGGGAGTGCGATGGGGGAACTTAGTCTGGGGCAGATGCAAGCTAAAACTAGGGACTTGGAGATGAGGTGGTGGTCAAGAAGTACCACTCGGTTGTCAGAAGTCAACGGCGTCTGGAGTCAACGCTGGGATTGGCTCGGATCTCAATGTCTGATGAGTTTGCCACTTGTTCATTGGGATACGAGGGCGTTGAAAACCATCCCGATTTGGTGGTTGTCTGATTTGATGTCTCCCATAAAAAAAAATTTGCTCAACTCAAACCTGTACAAATGCTCATAAATTGTTTTCTGAAAAGTATAACATTCTAGTATTCCTCTGTTAGTAAAGACCCGCCAGGAAATATGAAATAAATTAACATAAAAATTAAAAAAAAGAGTTAACGGGAGTACTTAACCAGGTAAACAAATAAAATTTTAAATACATTATTGTTTGTTCATTTCAGTGCCTGATGTCTGTGTGATTCGAAATCGCGCAACTCGCATTGTTCTATAAACATAAATTGGGTCGCACCAAATCTCATTAGATTTCTGTCTCACAAAGTCTTATGAAAGTCGCAAGACTTTTAGTATAGTCTGAAACGCCCTTAATCAAAAATTCAAACCTAGAAACGTATGATTCATAATTCAGTTCTTTACTATTTATAATTTTTTTATAAAATTGTTTTTTGCTTCACAACTTCAACAGAAAACAGAAGAAATATAGTTTGTTTGAGAAATTTCATATTTCTTTTTTTAATGAAAATAGCAAACCGTTCCGTATTCCAATATTTGTCATGCCTTAAAGAGTCTTCCAAACTTTGAAGTTGATAGCGGCCATCTTGTTGAATCGGTCAAATTAGTTGTCATTTATTCAGTGTGTTTTGCAAATCACGATGGACGGATATGGCATTCAACAACACGTGCAAAGAATAAAATTGTTTTAACAAAATAGGCATTCTGTTCGTAACGAGCACTTTGCATATTACGGTCGCCATTATTGTCCTACCAAGGGGTATATTCGCAATGTTGTGGATAAATTTTAGTCCACTGGTCCAGTAATCGATCGACCAACACCCGTACGTCTACAAAACGCAAGATCTATCCGTGAGAGCGTGCAGGAGAATCCGAGGCAGCCGATTTCGCGTCGCTTACAAGAACTCTGCCTTTCGCAGACCACAATGTGGCGAATTTTGTATCGTGACTTAGTCCTGCAGACGTACAAAATTAAAATGACCCAGGAACTGAAGGTAAACGACCATAGACAACGCGGAATGGTAATCTCACATAGAGGTCATGTGATTTTAAATTAATAAACTATTTCTTTCGTGTGGAGTTTTCTTAAGTCGGAGGTGTATGCAAATAAGCCTCAAACTACAGCGGTTCTCAGAATCACCACAACCCATGCTATCGGTCAAATTTAGCCTAATTTATGCGCCAAAAGCATGCAAAACTGGACATTTCAGATACGCTCCATCCAGTTAAGCTGTAGCGGCGATTTTATATTCCGATATATACGATTTTATATTCCAAATATAATGGGTCTGAGGTCTTTCAAACGAATAACAAATGTTTTGTTATTTAAATTTAAAGATAGGAAGCGCTTAATGAAGGACTATATATGTATATAGTTCAGTGCCCCTAGTAAAAGTGTGTTCTCTTGCGTTATTAATTCGTACTTTAATTAAATTTTAAGCACTCCAAAACACATACAGGGTGGCTGATGAATTTTGCTACATTAAGAAACTGGAATAACTTCTTTTGCAATGCATGGAATATTTTCAATCTCTTTTCATTTGAAAGTACATTCAATTAGTTTTAAAGATAATCGAATTTAATTTGCGGTATCTTAGCAAAAAATTGTTCATTACTGCCCGCAAAGTTAACGCTGGAACTGCAGCTATTATCGCTGGAATTGATTGTTTTAGTTCTGCCACATTTGTCTGTTGCCATTTGTACACTTCCTGTTTACAATAACCATACAAGAAAAAGTCCGGTGGAGTTACGTCAGGCGATCTGGGGGACAACGGAAGGTTGAGTTTCTTGAAATGACCCTGTTAGTTAGTCGAACCAAAACTACGGACGCCAATGCGTGATAGCGACATTCTTTCTCCAGTGTCCCACTTTTCATTTTCGTTAAATGTAAGAATCAATCTACAAAAACCAAAAACTAAATGCCAGATTACTTTCTGGAAGTTTCTTTCGGTATCGGCTTTCATCAGCCACCCTCTGTAGTTTACTATCTGAGTGATTTTATTTTTCACTTAATAAGAAATTATTCATTTGCCACTCTGACGAGCAAAACGCAAAACATAAATTGCTAGTACTGTACACTGGTAAGTAGTTGCATAACCAGTTCTAAGCCACTTCATATTAACGGGATTATTAATGCAATTTTACACGGAACTCAAATGTTTGTTAAATATACAACAATAACAAATTTATACGCATACATCCGCATTATCACATACAACCGATACAACAGTTAGCTCAGTCTAGTGATTAGAATCTAATATTTCAATGGTAACAAATACAACAACAACAACAACAATAGCTGTAGATTTTATTTACAATTCTTCTAATATATGATCGATTAATAATTTGGTTTTTTCCAATTTCTCCTCCAGTTCTATACTGATTTGCTGTAAGAGAATCTCTTGTGCCTGATTAATCTGGCCAATACGTTCATGTTCCTTTTTAAAGTACAAAATCAAACTGCCAGTTAAGTTTTTAATCGCTTCGCGTTTCTTTGCCATTATCTGTCGATAGTTCGAAACAAATGTCTCTTCACAAATGTAACCATATTTCAAATGCCATTGACCATCAGCCCAGGTAAAATTATTTGTTTTAGACCACGTATGAACGCAGGGTTGGTTGCCACCTAAATTATTAGGTTCGCCAATTTCCCAATTTGCAAAATTGAATGTTTTGCCATTTGCCGTCCAAACAAATTTTCGTCCAGATTTTTTAGCTGTCGATTCAGTACCACCAATCCAAAGATCCAAACCGGTACCTTTAATGAAATTTTTATAACTTTAAATTGTGCCACAATAATTTATTAATTAAAATTTATGTATAGTAAAGTTTTCTCTCATGAACAAATATAATGAGTGTGACATCGTTTCCAAAACAATACTCGTAAATAAAAACAACTGGCGATTTATAAATGCAAAAAGCATCGAAATTTTTCTTAATTTCCTTGAACAAAATTTTCTTGCATGCTAAGACTTTTCTGGGAGAAAAAGATATTTACAAGATTATTAAATTAATAACACTAATAACACTAATTATTTTAAGCCTAAGGTATTTTTATATATTTTATATTTATTTCAATATTATAAGATTATTAAATTTTATTTATCTTTTTGTCAATTTCTATCGATTCTGAGAAACTACTTTCTATAACGATCTTTTTATGAACTTTTAAAATATATTGTGTCCCATGAAATCATACTGAACCAAAGTTTACTTTAACTATATTAATTTAATTGTTGTATTTATATGACAGTGAACAATATCGCTTGATCTGGAGGCCAATTTTGATCACCGAAATCCTAGAATACAAAAAGAACTATTGTTATATGGCCCTCATGGTATGTGTAAACCACAACAATATCATAGAAAATGTCGCGATAACGATCCCCAGGAAACTTTTTAAAAATTTTAAGCCGGATTCTTTGCAAAAAAAAACCAAGCAAGCAGAAGTAAATCAATTTCATATTCTTTCGAGAGTGGAAATATTTAAAAGCACCCAATAGATGACACGATGGATGCTAGTCTGCACGTTGACTACAAAACCAAAAACAGACCTGGGTTCAACTGCAGTTTCAGACTAAAAATTATAAAAATAAAAAAACTTCTCGCATTTTTCTGATGTGCCTTAGTGCGGCTTTGTGTGTCGTCGGTTGTTGTCGGAAGGTTTCAGTATCGAAGGCATAGTCACTGCTCACTGAACAATCCACAATCGCATCAGAACGCCCTCCTTCGTCGGTATTGTGTAGCACCGGCGAAGTAAAATAATAATAAAAATGGTTACTAAACCGGAGCTTCAGCACTGCTACGAGTATAAACAAACAAAGAACGTGCGAAAGCAGAGCTGTAAAATAATTAATTAAGCTTCACCTCCTGTCGTTTCTCCTGCTACTATCCCTTTCCTATAGTTCCAGCACAATGCTTCGCATATGTAGGAGTCATCTCCTGAGTGCTGGTCCCAGATAAAAAAAAAAAAAAAAAAAAAGAATTCCTTAAATTAAATTGATGTACTTCTTTGTGTTCACAAAACAAAACATACCGCCAATATTCTCAACGTACCAAATCTATTTTTTAATAAATTCACAAAATCTCGATTTTTCTCAGACGTATCAATCGTTGCCAGAGATAAATTTCTTTTGGCACATTCGTGTAACGCCTCCAGCCAAGTGTACTAAAAAATTAATTTTATTTATTTTATGTAAAAGAAAAACATATTCTTAAATACAGTTTAGCTCACATCGTATCTACTTTCGATGAAGTATTTCGCACCATCTTCACTGATAGCCCATTCGGGTTCACTTTTTGCAAATTTAAAGAACAGTATGTAAAATGCATAAAATGCCAAGGCGCTTTTGCTCCCAAGTTGTTTCATTGTTAAGATTTTATAAGCAACTGCTCACTAATCAAGTTTTTGTTTCTACACTTGATTGAATGACTTCCAGATAATTGAGCTGACAACGTGATTTATTATGGGTTTGAATTATTGTCACGTATTCTTTGGCTTATGAACATTATTTTTTTTATCTTGGACCAGCACTCTGCGGACAACCCCTTTGTGTGATGCATTCTGCTGCAACTAGAGGAAAGGGATAGCTTTTTTTATAATTATTTATTAGAATATTGATTTTAATTTTCTCATTACCAAACGCTAAAATCAAAGATATAGCATTACTTACTGGCAAGAGAACAATCCCTCACTTATTCATCTCAAATTCTAAAATTATTTAGTATTTACTTGGCAATATTAAATTTGATTGTGGCTTGGTATTCCCCATAGTAATAATTAATGTGTGATTTTTACTTTTTCTTTTTTCTATAATAAAAAAAAACATCTCAACTGTGGCCGAATTTATGTTGCACTTTAATAACACTGTAAAGCAGAAATATAACAAAAGAATCTTGCGATGAATTCCGTTAAATATATGTAGTACTGTTACTTATATATTTGGGGGATTCACAATGTCTGTTATTAAGTCATATTGTCATAATGTGTTAATGTTTGAAAATAGTTTAAACAAATTGTTCTTGTGCTTTAAACAAAAAAATTTAAAAAATAATAACACTCTTCGGACAACATAGTTCATTGTCATAAAATAACAGTATAAATCAATTATTTAACAATTTTTCACATTTTTATACATTTACATTACAATATATTTTTATAAGTAAGAAAGCAGAAACCACAATATCTAATGATATAAAAGTGAGCATATTTTGTTTGTGTAACATATCTGGCTGGCAGCCACTTAGCGTTTGTCCCCTAGCCGTCGTCCAAACAAAATTATTCAGCTAGTATCACTGGCAACAGCTGTTTTTGATGATATTTGTTAATTTTGTGTGTCAAAAGAACAATTTTATAATTTTATTTAAAAATGGAATTATTACAGGATATACATATAAGTTCTTATTTACTATATTAAAAAGTCAAATTATTTCAGTTCCATCACTTTCTTTTAGTATTTGAATATCAAACATTAATAAGTGTTTTTTCCTTCATAGCTGAATGTATTTTTTTAAAATAGCACAATAAATTATGACGGTTTCTTTTCGTGTTGTTATGTTACATATGACTTTACAGACACACACAAGGTACTCAGTGAATATCCCAAATATTTCGCAGATCACGCTGCAGACACAGCATCACAACCCAGTATCCAGTAACCATCCACTCACTATTGCTGTGTTCGAGGTACGTTACGACGGAAACCAGTGGGCTCCCAATTTCACGGAAAGCGTTTCTTGTATTGAAAATTGGGTAAATTGTGTAAATCAGAACGCCCACGAGAGAGCAATTGGTGTTTCTCTTTTTACCGGACTTTACCGTACTTTTCTTTCGCTGCTTCGTATTAATGAAAATCATAAAATTGTAAAACGTGGAAAACATATTTGAAAACTAATGTTTATGAAAATATCAGTAGAAAATTTGCTACTTAACTAGCTTTAATTAATAACACAGTGCGACAGGTTTTTGGAAATTATGCACCACTATGAATGTTCGTTAGTGTATCCAAAATGATGACAATTGAACAAATTCGCACGATTTTTCCCTCAAATACCCGTTTTCGAAATATTGCAATTTTCAGTTGTTGAGTCAGTGTGAGAAACAATAGCCCAACTCACAGTCTTGTGCATATGGTGTTGCATCATTGCATTTGCAAAAAGGTATAGCATATTTTTGCTCTACAGTAACAATGCTCTACACAGCAATGCACATGCTAGACTTAAATTTATATGCAACACTTAAAACCAATAGGATTTATTTGCTATGAGTATGCAACACCTAATTGCAAATAAACAGTTGCCTAACAATAATCCAAGCCAATCAAATCGTAATCGCCGCATATTTGCCGCTGCTTATTTTCCTCCAAAAAAAAACCAGTAGTGCGATTCATTAACTTTTAGCGATTCGACAATTTGTCGATGTCTATTTTCACTTGCAATGTCGGTACTTTGATTCTGTAATTTCGTTTTAACAATACTATACAGTTCTGAAAATTAAATGGCCACTCCAGCAAATAAGGTGACGTAAGAAACTTACCACAGTATTTTCCCATAAACTAGAACTACAACCTTACACACATATAAAAAACTTTGTGTCAACAAAACAAACCATGAAAATTTTCTTGTTAAGTTTACGACAAGAACTACAGTACAATATTTTAAAGAAGGTCGGTAAAATGTCGTTATAACTATTTAAACGATTAGAATAATCTCTTCAGCTTTTTCTATTAAAAAGTCCAGCAACTGTTCCTTAAAGCTTTTATTGGACATATTTTTTTTGGCAAATTTGTTTGTTTTTTCAATCAGCTGTGAATTTTGTTCTTGCAATGAGTAGTGCATAATAAATTAAAAATGTCATTCACAGTTGATAGCACAAATTTGCTATTGCATATATTGACAATCTCAAATGCACAAGATTGTGAGTAGAGCTAATATTTCAGAAAAGGTTGCAAATTGTATAATACTGTTTTTGGCTGAAATATAGCTAATGAATCGTAATAAAATAATGGCGAAAAACTGTTTTTTCGTCAACATTTTTGAAAAGTTGTTGAAAAAAATTGTTTTTCGGTTTTTTTTTTAATTTTAACTCTACAAGCATTCTTAACGCATTTCATTGTTATTATTCCAAACAACCGCATTCGATTAAAACAAACTAACACGCGTAAGTTTCTATGTAAAGGATCGCGCGAAGTGGTGGTAGTGCTTCAAAAGATATGACACAAAATATGACACAGCCTTTCAAATCCTCGTTAATAGGAGAATTCGCTATGCGACTGAATAATCGGATAATAATTTTGATGAAATTTTGGATTAAAGCAATTGATTCTATTTATATGCAAGCAATTTGTGACGAAAACAAAAAGTATATAAATCTTTTTATGGGATTTCCGGGTTCATGTTATGATAACATGGTTTTTAAAATTCAATCTTTTATCACAAATGTCCACCTATTTATGGTTGTTGTTTATATATTTTAATGTATTTATGTAGTTTAGATTACTACATAGTAGGGACTCAGGAAACTGTATCCTTTTTTTTTTGGCTTTTTTTCTTCAAAGGCAAACTTAAACTGGTGAACAATTTATATTTTACTTGCTATCCTTTTCTTAATTTTCAAACTCCGAAAACCCACCTGGGAGGCATTTTCGATTTTCACTGATAACTTTTGGATTTTTAATTTAAACTGATTATGATTTCGACTCAGTGACCAATTTTCTTAGATTTAATAGAAAATGTTAAAATATTCAAAATGAAATGTTAAATCCAAAATTTTTCTGCAATATATGTGCAATACCTCACCCGGGTGGTTTTCGGGTCAATGCGTGTATAAAAACTGTGGTAGTGCAAAGGTTAAGCTAACAGTCATTTTTTAAATAAATAAAAAAAAATTAATTCAATTTCAATATTTTAATTTTAACAACAGCTGTTACTTGCTATAATAATATTTTGGCGCGTTTATTTAAGGTTTTAAAATACAGTTTTTTGCCAAAGCGAATTCATAACAGATGAACTTACTAGCCCAGCTGGCGACTATTTATAAGTGTTTGATGTTTTTTTTTTTTTAAGACAATACACACTCCACGAAGCTTTTGAGCTTGTCTGCAGAAACACCCAGCGTTTAAGCGGGAAACGAACCCGCACCTCCATATTGACAAGACTAATGCTCATGCACTAGACTATGGAGGCACCCGTCAAAACTATTTTGACAACGTACAGTGATTTTTGGTTGTTTTGTACTATTAAGGTTGCCTTGCATAAATTCGCCTTGGTTTTTGCGTTTCAGCAATTTGCGGTAAATTTATCGTCTTGTGAGAGAATTATTTCCTTATGCTCATTTTACAAGACTTTACCCGAAATTATCACAAACATAGCTCATATTTGTACTTATTATTAAACGAAACGAAATTTTTGCATTTTCTGTGTAGGGGCGCATAGCGCATCCAAAAGATAGTGTGGTTATCAAAGGTTTTTGTTTTTAATTGCTGCATAGTGCGATAGGAACATATCATGTACATACATTTCTGATTTTTTGTGTGGCTGTGCTTGCTTGTTAATGTACAACACCATGCATACATACTGATGTATAAATGCACAGATATCCGGCTGGTACGAAATGTAGCTGTAAGGCAGAAGTTCCCACCACGTCCAACAATAACGAAAAAAAACCAAACACGTCTGCACAGTTAATAATGGAAGCAAAAATTTAAGTAATGCCAAGGACTATTGTATATCAAAGATGGTTAATTTAGAGTTTCATTTAGAAGAGAAAAAAATAACGGGGAATTATTTCTTGTATTCTATTTATAGAAATCAATAAATAATAATAATTTACATCTACTGACAACCACACACGGTGAACAAAACACGAAGAAGGCTGCAGATGAAGGTATAGCTGCCTTCGAAGACAGCTTGTTGTTCCGTTCTACTAGTGTTTGTCAGTGTCATTTACAATTTTGTCTTTGATTCAGTTTGTTTCTTAGTATGTAACTATCACCTGTAATTTTCATTGCCTGTAAAGGTGTCAATTATCACTCCATTTAAAAATTTCTAAATTGTAACGAATACATTAACTGAGGTTTCGCAAACATATTTATGCATTTTAACAATTAAAAATACTTTTTTTTCGTTTACGTTTGCTTTCAGATAATTTTTCTTAATTTTCTGCAATAGCTGAACGTTTAGGAAAGTCGGCGATATGTGATTCAGGGAAATATGCAATTGCTTATAGGACATATAACACATAGAACAGGTTGTTTAGTAAGACTAAGGATAAGGTACTGAAATTGGATATGTCTAATTTAATTTATAGGATACCTTGTGGTGGAAATGACAATGAGGACTGTGATAAGATATATGTATATGGGTACAAGTAAAAATAAATTAAAGACTAAGATTGCAGGACACAAGTCTGATCAAAAATATAGGGATATAAATACTCAAAAAACAGCAGTGTTCTAGATTAAATCACTCTCTAAAATTTGAAAATGTATCAGTATTGGACACAGAAAATAATTATAAACGTAGATATATGTTAGAAATGTTACATATAATTAATACACCAATTACCAACAGAATTAATTTTAAGCCAATTACAGCAAATGTTGCTCAAAATTATAGGCATTTAGTTAATAAGAGATTGAATATATTATAATTGTATTGGTAGTTTTTATTCTTATACATAGAATTACATTTAGAGGCGGAACCAAAATTGTTAGAACTATAAACATATAATTAATTATTTCAAAAGGTATAGAAAAAAGATTTTTATTATTATTTTTATTATTATTATTATTATTATTGTAATTATTGTTTTTTAAACATTCGTAAAAATGTATTTTGGATTTGGTTCAAAAACAAATTTCTATACAAAATCGAATATTTATACCTATTTCAAATCCAGAGTATATTTTTATAAATATGGATGTTAATATTTTTATTTTTAATTTTCATGGACAAGAACTTTTTCTCTATTGTGAATTTTAAAAAAATATTTTTTCTTTATAAACACAAAACCAATTTTCCTGAAGAAGCTACACAAAGGAGTAGCGAAATTTCGAATAAAAATAAATATTACATATAGAAAAAGGACCTACAGCTTAAATAATTAGTGTAATTTTCTTAATTTTATTAAATGTATTTTTAAAATTAAAAAAATTTTGTTCTTAAAATTGAAAGTACAAATCTTGTTATTCATTTTCTTGAAAAAAAAAAAACTTGGAAAATATTTTGAAATTGTCACGTGCGCCATTTGTACGGCTAATGCTGTGTATTGAACGGCAACGATACGAGCACAGTTGTACAAATATGACACAGAAAATGTATAGTATGATAAATGAAAGGATGCAAAATTCTTTAATTTTTAAATTTATTGAGGTGAAAGAAAAAAAATATAATGATAAGAACCAATTAATTTCATGGAGGAAAAACTCTAAAATGAGTGGCGAGGAAGACTAAAATTTTCAAAGATTCTGATCAAGGAAAGCATAGAGATTGCATGATGCGTTACGTAGGAGTCATCCCAGACTTCTAAGCTGGCAGAAACCCATTTTGCCGATTCGTTTCGAAATTATTCAGACAATGAGTGTTTAAGTTTGCTTCGGGTTTTAAAATTGTGATTTTTGTTTACCATTTTAGCCATCTGATATGATTTTGTAGTTTTTGTTGTTGTAGTGGCTATGATAATCAGATAGGCTGACAAAGATGGTGAGCTTCAGCCGGAGCACATTATACCAGCGCGACCAGAAATCTGTTAATTTCAGAAAATTTAATTGGTGACGCCATTATTAAATTTCGAATAAAAATACTTAAAGTTGTTGCTTTTTCTTTTTACGCTTCTAGATTTCACTTAAAATTGCGAAATTTCGAATAAAAATAAATATTACATATAGAAAAAGGACCTACAGCTTAAATAATTAGTGTAATTTTCTTAATTTTATTAAATGTATTTTTAAAATTAAAAAAATTTTGTTCTTAAAATTGAAAGTACAAATCTTGTTATTCATTTTCTTTAAAAAAAAAAAACTTGGAAAATATTTTGAAATTGTCACGTGCGCCATTTGTATGGCTAATGCTGTGTATTGAACGGCAACGATACGAGCACAGTTGTACAAATATGACACAGAAAATGTATAGTATGATAAATGAAAGGATGCAAAATTCTTTAATTTTTAAATTTATTGAGGTGAAAGAAAAAAAATATAATGATAAGAACCAATTAATTTCATGGAGGAAAAACTCTAAAATGAGTGGCGAGGAAGACTAAAATTTTCAAAGATTCTGATCAAGGAAAGCATAGAGATTGCATGATGCGTTACGTAGGAGTCATCCCAGACTTCTAAGCTGGCAGAAACCCATTTTGCCGATTCGTTTCGAAATTATTCAGACAATGAGTGTTTAAGTTTGCTTCGGGTTTTAAAATTGTGATTTTTGTTTACCATTTTAGCCATCTGATATGATTTTGTAGTTTTTGTTGTTGTAGTGGCTATGATAATCAGATAGGCTGACAAAGATGGTGAGCTTCAGCCGGAGCACATTATACCAGCGCGACCAGAAATCTGTTAATTTCAGAAAATTTAATTGGTGACGCCATTATTAAATTTCGAATAAAAATACTTAAAGTTGTTGCTTTTTCTTTTTACGCTTCTAGATTTCACTTAGAATTGCGAAATTTCGAATAAAAATAAATATTACATATAGAAAAAGGACCTACAGCTTAAATAATTAGTGTAATTTTCTTAATTTTATTAAATGTATTTTTAAAATTAAAAAAATTTTGTTCTTAAAATTGAAAGTACAAATCTTGTTATTCATTTTCTTTAAAAAAAAAAAACTTGGAAAATATTTTGAAATTGTCACGTGCGCCATTTGTATGGCTAATGCTGTGTATTGAACGGCAACGATACGAGCACAGTTGTACAAATATGACACAGAAAATGTATAGTATGATAAATGAAAGGATGCAAAATTCTTTAATTTTTAAATTTATTGAGGTGAAAGAAAAAAAATATAATGATAAGAACCAATTAATTTCATGGAGGAAAAACTCTAAAATGAGTGGCGAGGAAGACTAAAATTTTCAAATAAAGGGATATAAATTTCAAAGATTCTGATCAAGGAAAGCATAGAGATTGCATGATGCGTTACGTAGGAGTCATCCCAGACTTCTAAGCTGGCAGAAACCCATTTTGCCGATTCGTTTCGAAATTAGTCAGACAATGAGTGTTTAAGTTTGCTTCGGGTTTTAAAATTGTGATTTTTGTTTACCATTTTAGGCATCTGATATGATTTTGTGGTTTTTGTTGTAGTAGTGGCTATGATAATCAGATAGGCTGACAAAGATGGTGAGCTTCAGCCGGAGCACATTATACCAGCGCGACCAGAAATCTGTTAATTTCAGAAAATTTAAATTAAATTTAAATTTAATTATTAAATTTCGAATAAAAATACTTAAAGTTGTTTTCTTTTTTACGCTTCTAGATTTCACTTAAAATTGCTTGATATTTTACATTCCTATAAAATTTAATAAAAACGGACTACAAGAGATTAAAATAGCACCAAAACTGATTTTCCTAGTAAAAAGAAATTGTTAAATTCACTCGCTTCTAAATAGAAGTAACAAATTTACATTTTTCTATTAAAAATTTTAAAATCTGCATTTTGATATTTTGAGGGTATAAAATATTTTGTATGGAAAATCTAGTTAAAATCAATTAAATTATGTTCTAAATCACATAAAGCAGAATTGATCATTACTTTCTGTTGTGTTATGAAATCACTTATTACGTTATGAAGAAACCTCGTATTGTAATTGTAAGCGACAGCAAATCACAGCTGATATAAATTGCGTAAAGAACATACTAAAATCTATAGAATTTATTATTAGACTAAATTATGCTAAAAAAAAAAGAAACTACAATTGATTATGCAAAACGAAAGACTAACTACTTCATTAGTCTTCTTAACTTCTGTTCTGCTTTGTTCCGTTCTGTTGCTAAATTTCAATAGTTAGTTTTTCTGTAGTAACTTATCAGCTGTTTCGGAAAAACAAAGAAAAAAAAATAAACTAAAAACAAAGCAGAAAAATTTAAACACAATGTTGTGAAAATTTAAACAAATTAGCATCAATATTAATGCTGAATTCGATTCAGATTCCACTAATCTGATGAGCTATGCATCATTCATTGTTGTTTTACTTCAGAATAATTTAGTAGAATTATAAATTCTAAATTTATATCATCTGTAATTTACTTGTCACTTGCAGTTACTTCACAAGTTTTTGATTTTCACAGGCTGAACCGCAACAGAACAGAACAGAAAAATTAGCGTTTGTATTTTCAAAAACCGATCAGCTGATGCATAACAGAAACAGAACAGAACAGAAAGTAAAGATTTAAATATAAAACAATTTCAACACAGCAGGCTACAAGCTGCAGATACCCCAAGTCGCTCATTTGCTTCAATAAATAAATAAATAAAAACCCGTTTTAAGGAAATGAACTAAAAGTTTTCTTTATTAAATTGTTAATTAACTTTGTATTGCTGAATCTGTTGATTTATTAATGTTAATATTGTATTGCCTCCATAAGATTCATTGAAATAAAATACTTTATTTTATGTTGATCTATATATTTCGAACCATAAGGTTCATCTTCAGGATCTATAAATCAATTTTTATTTAATAATAATTATAATAAAATTATTAACAATTTATGTTACCAAAATTTACTGAATTATTTGAAAAATATATGTACATATATATTTGATTAACAAAAAATAACATATAAATCAAATTTAATATTAGTTTGTTTTAAAAGTAGAAATCAAATTACAATATGTATTTATCTAATCTTTTTTATCACTTTTATAATTGCAAGCAAATTGTTCATGTTTAAACTATTTGATTAACTTCATGTATTTGTAACTTCAATTTGTTTTCCTCAGTTCTTAAGATTTTTGCATTTTCAAAATCAAATTCATGTTTATTAGATCTTGAATGTTTTTTTTTTTTTTTAAAGTGGCCCAACCATAAGTTTTTTGCACAACTTAATTTGACATTTCTTTGTTTCAAGGTTTGACAAATTCAGCCATGAAGAGGTACACAATTGAGCAGTGCGTTAAAATTGTTGAAGCCTTTTACGAAAATTGGCGTTCAAATCAAAATGCATTGCGCGCATTTCGTAATGTTTTTGGTCAGCATAATCGACCAAATGTGTCCACAATCGGGAGAATTATGCGCAATTTTCAGCAAACCGCGTCTGTAGGAAAGGTGAAAACACCTGTGCATGTTGTTTGGCGCTGTTTATGGACTGGCGGAGTCATCGTGCCGCCAGCAGTTACCGCCATTTAAAATATCGACCATCGGATAGAGGTATGTCACCGGAGCCGTGACGAGCATTTGGCAGATATTTTGTTTCACACGTAATTGTCATAGATCCTTCTATCATAAGAAAAAAATATTAATATAATTCTCGGAAAAGCTTTTGTTCTATTTACAATTAAAATCGTGCGTTTTGGTTGGACCACCAACCAGAACTGGATGGAGAATTGAAAAAATATGGTGTTTTTAAATTAAATACGATAAAAGACAAGATGAAGAATTATTCTGCATTATTAACTCAAAAATCGCATTTTTCGAATTCTGCCAGTGTTGAAGTAAATATACGAAATGTATGCGCGTGCATTCGGTGTCTTCTTGTCGGCTACTTAATTATTTTGAAAACTAATAGATATTTGTGGAAGAACTACATTTTCAGTATTGTCGCATTAAAATATTTTATATTCATAAATATAAAATTAATTTTTTCATCTTCGACCAGCACTCAGGAGAAGACTCCTACACATGCGCTGCATTGTGCTGGAACTAGAGGAAAGATATAGTTAGAAAAATGACAGGAGGTGAAGCTTCACTATCTTATAACACTGCTTTTGCACGTTCTAAAATTATTTTACTTCACCGGTGCTATACAATACCGACGAAGGAGGGCGTTCTGATGTGCCTGCGTATTGGTTGCAGCTGAAGCCGCTACTGTTCAGTGACCAGTAACTATGGCTTTGCCACTGGACACCTTCCGACGACAACTGACATACGACACACTAATGCACATACGAAATAAATACGAGATGTTTCTATGATTTCATTAATCTGAAACTGGTGTTGAACCGAGGAAATTTTTGGTTTTGTAGTCAACATGCAGACTACTTCAGACATCGCCACCCTAAAATCAATTTATTTCTTTAATAAATTTAATTTGATTATTAATGGATATACTGTATTTTACTTTTATTATGGTCTTTTCTCGGTTATATTCAAATTTCAATGATTATACCTTTTATAAATCTAGAAAAATTTTATCAATACGACAGTCAATATTTTATTTTTACTACCAAGTGCTTCATCAATACCACCAAATTAAAATTAAAGTGAAACTCATTCAGATGAGTTATAATCGGTAAAATAAAAAAAAAAATTTAAAAGAAAGATAATTTTAAAATTTATCATAAAGAGTAGCTCTACACGTAATATATTGGGGCCGAAGGTTTTTGTAACTTGGATGTCAAAGGTGATTGACTACAAGCAATTACACTGTGTGCGAACTATATATATTTTTTTTCATCACATTGAGAAAAGAAGCTATTTATAGTCAATTTAACCTTACTGAACACGATTATAAACATTAATTTTTGTAACACGTACCGATCTGTAAAATAATAAAGTCACTGTTTACAATTGAATATAAATATGTTTATTAATATTTGAAATCTAATATATCTTGAATTAAATTGGGAATTTTTTTTGTAATTTTGTGTGTATGTAAAATCAAGATTCAATTAAGAAAAAAAATTAAGAGCAATTAAAACATATCACGAATATCGTAACATCAATCAACAGTTTTAATTGGAAAAATTTCACGATTTTACCATTTTATGGTATTTTGATTGACTGTCTTGAGAGAACAACGAAAACGATTGTGAAATTATGTAATAAACATGTTATGAAAGAAAATTACCACAAGTTAGTTTTAGCTTTTGTGAGATGTAAAATTCTTCGCTAAAATTTTGATTTTCATATTCCTTGGTAGCGATATTCTATCCGTTTAATATTGTGGTGAAAGCGTTCATTTTGTTAATCACTAGCCATTCCACGATTAAGGGGCAAAAAGTCAAAATCTGTATGTAGAAAATATATTGTTATCGACATTCTACTCCCCAATTTTTCATACTTTTCCTTATTAAGATTTTTATTGTATTCATCGTTCATACATTGTTTTAATTGTGGGCAGACCAAAATACTTTCTTTGGCGATAACTGAGGTAGTGAGCGCGCTGACTACAAAGCCATGGGTTCTGTGTTCGGCCCCCGTTTCAGTCATGAAAACAGCTGGTTTTTTTCTGATGTGCATTAGTGTTCCTTTGTGTCGGAAGTTTTCACTGAACAGAACCGGCTTCAGGTACAGAGCGCCCTCCTTCAAAGGGTATTGTGTAAAATCATCAGAGCAGTAAAATAATTAATAAAAAAAATGGCTACTAAGCTTTAAAATTTAATATGTTTCCTTGACATCCGACAAAAACGTGCAAAAAGCAGAGTTGTAAAAATAATGAAACTTTCCGCTACCTATCCCTTCACCACCCATCATCACTATTCCTATGGTCAACTGCGTAAGTAATGCTAAAGAATTCTTAGGTGCAACTCGTACAAAAAAGCAAGCCTTGTCTCAATTAATACTTGTTTGCACCCGTGTGTTCAATATTTGTTATTGTAACATCAGTTCATAAAAAATGTATCAGAAATCAATAGCCCAACTCACAGTCTTGTGCATATGGTGTTGCATCATTGCATTTGCAAAAAGGTATAGCATATTTTTGCTCTACAGTAACAAAATACACAGCAATGCACATGCTAGACTTAAATTTATATGCAACACTGAAAACCAATAGGATTTATTTGCTATGAGTATGCAACACCTAATTGCAAATAAACAGCTGACTAACAATAATTCAAGCCAATCAAATCGTAATCGCCGCATACTTGCCGCTACTTATTTTCCTCCAAAAAAACTAGTTGTGCGATTCATTAAAGCTTTTATTGGACATATTGTTTTTGGCAAATTTGTTTGTTTTTTCAATCAGCTGTGAATTTTGTTCTTGCAATGAGTAGTGCATAATAAATTAAAAATGTCATTCACAGTTGATAGAACAAATTTGCTATTGCATATATTTACAACCTCAAAAACACAAGATTGTGAGTAGAGCTAATACAAAAATTACTTTCGCCTCCATCGTAACGCATCCTTCGCAAACCAAATAAAATAGATGCAAGATTTTGTCATCTGTTGCTAATGAAACTGAGCTGCCCAATGATTAGGAACATTAGGCATGCCAGGAATTGTATGTGTTTAGGTAATCTATGCATTGTAAATATGCATAGCAAATTGCATTTAGAAAGTCGGCTTAACCTTTTCCTATGGAAGGTAATACTTAATTAAATTTAGCCCAACTGTTATTTTTCTTAATTTTAATTCTTTATAAATTCATCTATTAAGAACTGTTTGCATTTTATATTTAACACACATGCAAACATACAAACAACTAATTTAACCCTTTAAACATCCATGAAAATTGTTACATTTTGAGTAAAATTTTTCATAACTTTAGAAAAGTAAGTGTTACAAAAAGTCGAGGTTTTTATTTTTATTGGGCCAGTTCTCAGGAGATGTCCCCACGCATGGAATGCATGCACAGGAACTAGTTGGAAGGTGATAGTGTAAAGAAGAGACAGGTGGTGAAGTTATGGACGGATAGATAGCTTATTTTTAGCAGAACTCTGCAGTCCTGAGTCTCGTTTTTGAAGTCAGAAAAATTTTAGTTTTCATTAGAATCGAGAGTTATAATCATTCCTTCCGAGCGATATTAAAATATGGCCACCTACGAACTGAGCGCTGTCAAACAATAAACTATTTTTCAACATCGGTTTCTAATTGATGAAAATATAGATGATGAGCTTAAAAATGACAATTTAGAAGAGAGACAGATTTAGCATATCAGCAGAAAACAGTTTCCTATTGAAAAAATTAAATTTGTATACAGGGGGAGCTGTATTTTCCGCTTCCATCGACCCACCATTAAAAAAGAACCAAATTTTCCATGAAATAAGTCATCGAAATCTACACATATATTGAAAATTTTCGAGGTAACACATATAAAAAATGCTGCATTTTATTTATTTATTATTGCAAGAAAATTTAAGTTTTCAATTCAAATTGCCATTGGTTTTACTGTTGCAGGCTGCGTATCACAAGTTTGTTGATAAACGGTTGGGAATGTAGTTACGAAATATGATTATAAATTTTAAATTAAAAAGAAAAACAAATTGAAATGACCGCGAATTTTTTGTTTTGTAAGTCTTGCTATAAAACGGAAAACCCGACTGATAAGAACAAAATTAATGGAGGGTTTCGTTTTAGTTGAATTTTAGTTAAAAAGTGCATTGTTCAAAATGGTATATATATATATATATATATACAGTTACTTTTACAGGTAATACCTGTTAGCAATTTTTGTACTTTTTTTTTCATTTCATTTCATTTATTTAAAAAATTACAATTACATTACAATGTATGTATGTGCCCCTGCGCCTTGAAGGCATTTTAGAGGCGAGTTGACAATAATATATTGCATAACTTAGAAATATTTTCCATTTAACAATAAATCTTGTCAGTTTAGCCGCCGTAAACTTTTTAGTCCTCAGGGCCAAAGGTTGGCTTTTTTCAAGCAACGTGTGTAGAAATATAGTATTGGTTAAAATTTGGTTAAGGTAGAGAAATTTTAATAAAAAAAAGTCGTAAAACTTTTTGATTATTTTTTCTTAAATATTTATATCAGAGAGATCTCTAGAGCAGTACTTAGCCAAATTAGCAAATTTAAAAAAAATTTGTCCTTAGATTTGGGTTAAGAATAAATAATATATAATATAATATAAATAAAATATAATAAATAAAATACTTGTTATTTTTAAACTTTTTTATTATTTAAACAATCTATTTAAAAAAAAAAAAAAAAAATTTCCTGAAGATGTTAAGCGAAGGTTAACGAAATATCGAGATTATATAAAAATAATAAATAATAAATAAAAAATAAAAAAAAAATAACCTTAAAGCTTAATAAAATAGATTGTTCATATAATAAAAATTTTTTATTTCATTAATTTTACACAAAATATCTGTCTTTGGGTCCGAAAAACTGGTCTGGTCTATGCTATACTGGCCGAACTTGACGGATATACAATGATGTATAAGAGTGTAAAGGTTCGGACTACAAAATAGTGGAATATTTCTTTTTTGTCTTTTGACGGGATGGAATTATGCTGTACTAAAGCCCGCTTTAGACATGGTTTTTTACATCTGACTTGTCAACTTTGTGACTCATATGTAATTGTCTGTCAAAATTGCTGTTTGACAGAAGATTTATATTATTTGCTTGCAAACATACATGTTTAATTAAGTCTGACATAGCTATTGTTCGTTTATTAAATTTGGTTCTGTTACAAGTTTGTTTGGGAAATGGATTCAAGAAGTAATAGAATTGCTGTGTGTAATCGGATGTCTGTTGGTATGTCAGATGAAAATAAAACCCGCTCTAATTAACTTTGCTTCTCTAAAAATTACACCATAATGTTTTAAAGGTATCACACGACATGTACTCATTTTGCATTGAGACATTTCACCAGTCATATGTAAAAAACATGTCATCTAATGGGGGCTTAAGTAAGAGATTTTCTTTCAATTTGTTATTGGGTTTTCATTCTTTTTTTTCGTTTTTTTTAAATTTTTTTTAAATATCTAAAATACGTAAAGGCTTTACTTTTCTAGAACTAGTAGCCTAATAGTTACAAAATTATACAAAATTTATTTTGATTTAAAATCTTAAAATAAAAAATTTAGTCATTTTTAATTTTAAATATTTAAGATCGCACATAGACAGAAGATTAATATGGAAGGAACACATTAAAGCAAAAAAAGCAGTAGTTAAATATTAAAACAATATAAGTGTCTTTTGGTTATTAGGTGCTAAATCAGTACTAAGTATGGAAAACAAAATTATGTTACATAAATCAATATTGAAACCAAAATGGACTTATGGAATAGAGCTTTGGCGAACAGCCAGTAACACACAAATATAGAACTCTTACAAAGATATAAATCTATATTTTTTAAGGTCAATTGTAAAACACTCATGGTTTATAGCAAACAATGCCATACACAATGATATCTTCATTGCAAAAGTCAAAGAGGAATAAAGAAGTTTCAGTGAAAAGTAATCCATTATCAATTCAAATGGTTGACGAAACGGAAGAAATCAAAAGGCTTAGAAGAATCATATCGTTGATTTACCATTTAGAAGTTAGACTAGAGATATATACATATGTATATTTATATATATGAATTTTCATGTATGTAAGAATATATATATATGTATATATGAGTGTGTATGTGTGTATATATGTATATTAATTTAAAAAAAATTTATATAATTTTGTATGAAACTATTACAATATTTAGTACATTTAATTATCGTTTTTATCTTTTATTTTGGTTAGTAAAATTTGTATTATATACATACATCAAAATTAAATAGTTCTGTAGTTGTCCTTAATGTAGTTCAGCGAAATATGTTAATAAATCAAATTTGATTATTATTATTGAATATTATTGTTCTTGAAATAAAGAAATAATTAAAAAAAAATTGCATTAATAACACTAATTATTTAAGCTGTAGGCCTTTTTAAAATATTTAATATTTATTCTGATTCGATATTTCGCTACTCCTTTGTGTAGCTTCTTCAGGAAAATTGGTTTTTGTTTATAATGGAAAAATATTTTTTTTTTAAATTCACAATATAGGAAAAGTTCTTGTCAATGAAAATTCAAAAGAAAAATATTAACAGCCATATTCATAAAAATATATTCTGGATTTGAAATAGGTATAAATATTAGATTTTGTATTGAAATTTGTTTTTGAACCAAATGCAAAATACATTTTTACGAATATGTTACAATATAATAAAATATTTAACAAAAAACAATAATTACAATAATAATAATGATAATAATATTAATAATAAAAATCCTTTTTCTATATCTTTTTAATAATTAACATTTTTATATATTTATATATATAATTTAAAAATTAACACAAAGGAGTATCGAAATATCGAATCAGAATAAATATTAACAGCCGTATTAATAAAAATTTAAAACGCATTTTAAAGCATTTTTAAGCAAAATTCATTAAAATGGTATTAATAAACGAATTTTAGCTTAAAATGCACATTGTAAACCTTGTGTAAATATGGAAATTTTAAAATTGGTTCGACCCTGTTTTAAAGCTATTTTAAGATGTCATACTGTGCAGTGTTTGTTTTCATTGTGATTATTATTTGTGAAAAAAAAATTCGCGCCAATTTTCGGAACGTTTGCGTTTGCAGTGCTCCTTTTTTTCCATTTCTATTGCTTTTTTATATTATTATTAATGTTACACAAATTTCAAATAAAACTAATGTTGACTAAGTAGTGATGTGTAAACAATCACAACAAATAATATTAAACTCGTTATTCAAATACTCTTTTAACTGCAATTAAATAAGTCACTAGAATTGCAATCTTACCAAGCGATATTTTTACTGTTATTAGTTTTTTGATTAATATACAACTTATCATACATTTTTTATTCTATAAACAACGAATATTCTTATTAAACACGTCAATAAAACTATTTAGATACGATTACTGCGTGAATTAATAATCACGGTTTTGCATCATTAGGAGTCAAGTGGTAAATAAAAAATCTAGGGCTACCATCCTCATTTTTGAAAAACCTTAAAACGTATGTTAGTTAAAATACTGATTATTAATAAGAATTTTTAAAAAAACGTGTTTTTGAATTAAAAAGCGTTTTAACTAATATGTATTTTAAAGCTTAGTTAAGACTTTTTTATTAATACGACTGTTAGTGTTTTAATATAAAAAGAGGTCGAAAAACTAGAATAATTAAAAAATTGCATTTTTAATTTTCACAAAATACTGAGACAGTCCATTTTCAATCACCCTGTTCACTTTGATATAGTCTAAATAGAGCTTTAATTTTAACTAACTTTAAAAAAAAAATTATTTTTAGTACGCTACGTTATTAGCGATTATTATTATTTTTTTATTTATTTTATATCTTATATTTATTTTAATAGAAAGGATAATTCGCCCTTATCTTTTTGAAAATGGACACGGTGTCGCCGTTTCCATCACTGCTGTTGGATATCGGACAATATTGGAAAAATTTTTAAGGCCAGCCGTGGAAAACCATCCGCAAGTATGGTTCCAACAGGATGGAGTACACTGTACTCCACTGTACACTGTGTACAGAGTACACTGCGAGGGACACAATGGCTTTTTGAACTCAAATTCTTTGGGTCATTTTGGGCCACCCTGTATATGCATATAAATAAATTCACTTAATATATAACATTTCATATTTTAATATCATTTTAGTGTAGATGAGAAGAAAAATCTAAAAATAGAAATGTAATAGAAAAAGTAAACTCAACTTCAACTTTTAATTGTCGTTTGATTACTTGAATTTTGAACATAAGAATTTTTGATTTGTAGCCAGAAATTAGGAAAAATCCACTGAAGAGATAACTAAGCATTAGTGAAATAGTCCTATATGGATAGGCTTTCTTTCCTCCTCAATTATTGAGTTTCTTTTTTTAAATATCATAAAGTATGTAATAATACATTTCATATATTTTTTTTTCGAGAAAAAGCACAATTTTTAAATTAGAATCATAAAAATTTTTTTTTTATTTTTGTATCAAATGGGATTAGACGGAAAGATAAAGTTACATTTACCTGATACTCCTCTTATTCTTTAGTTTTTGATATAAATTTTATTTAGAAAAGTTTTGAAATTTCATACAGGATCATCAGTGACATTTTATGTTCGAAACAGTTTCAAGAGCTACCTTTCAAAAATTAACACATCTTTCAAGTTACATATTCTTAAAAATATCATATTCCAAAATATTCAAAGCAGTTACTAGGAAAATTATGTTTTAACATGAAAATTTTAATGAAAGTAACCCTTTAGTATCGCTTTCACAAAAGCACTTTTTAAATTGCCCTTCTCACAAAAGTATCTTTGGTAATGTAACGTTTCAGTCAGATAGAATTAGATATGACACAGCGTTCTCAGGGAACAAGGGAAAAAATAACGCCAATTAATAACGATCTACATAGAATAAACAGAACGCTTTTTCGCTCTTTATGTATTTCTTACATTTCAACATTTTTTAATACTTTTCTAAGAAGCTATTTTGCTAAACTTTGTTTTGTTAATAATTAAAATAGATCCTTTCCAAATTGTTTATGTCTTTTGAAACTTACGGGCGCGTCACTATAACTATCAGTTTTCGATCTGCCAGTGAATGGGATTATGCATTACGTATGTATGTAAATACATACTAACATACAATTTACAGATCAATTATGTCTAACAATAGGCAATGCCAATAGGCAATTGTTGCCAGGAAATCACTAGAAAGCATTTGACATTTATAATTTTCACACTATATACCGATGGTCTCAAGTAGACAGGCCCTCGTACTTTTTACGAAATTGAGTTTTTTTCGGTGATTCGAATACATTTCATACAAATACACCTCGTCACAAAAATTGATAATTGAATTGTAATAATAACAGTTTCTAATATATTTTCACCTTCTCCTGTGAACTTACAATTATTCGAGTTAAGGCCTTTCTACTTCAGACTAAAGATATGTATATTGTGTAAGAACTGCCGTCCGTAAATGAACCATTATTCTTTAATCTAACGATTAGTATGTATATGGATTGAGATCGCTGCGCTAGTCTTCACTGTCAATTTCCGTGCATTGCCAGAGCACGACCGTTTTCAATTATTTGCCTTCCAAACCACTGTGTCAGCCACATAAAAATATACATATTTGCATATCATATACATACTATACAAAGTGATTACTGAAATGAAATGTAATTAGATGAAAAATATATTAATAAATTAAGGCAAAGCATTACATGGCATGCTCACGGCTGAGCATTTCATTTTGAGCGAGCTTTTTAATATCTAATTCTCGTACAGCACAAATGAAAAAAAAAACGTTATAGAGGCTTTTGACTATTTATTGAAATTCAAGATAAAAAATTAAACCCTAACGATTTATATCACCATTTTTGATTGATCTTCAAAGAATTATACAAATCGTAATTAAATAATTTCTATTGTTAAACCACGTAGCACTACAAGGTTCCCCAACATTTATACAATAAAGTCGTTGCCTCACAAATGTAACCGTACTTTAAATGATATTGACCATCAGCCCAGCGAAAATCCTTCGATATACGCCAGGTGTGAACACAAGGTTGATTGTTATCCAAGTTGTTGGGTTCACCCTCTTGCCAATGGGCAAATTGAAACGCTTTACCATTGGAAGCCCAAACGAATTTACGATTGGAATTATCAGCCGTTGAAGCGGAGCCGCCAATCCATAAATCTAGTCCATTGCCTATGAAAGAACAAGAGTTTTACTTACAACCTGTCCGGTTTATTGGTAAGTTTTTATTGTGTATATACTATATATGTATGTATTGGCATATTTTTGCCAAATTACCATATCGATTTTTCATCAGTCTTACGAAATCACTGTTCTTCTCCGCCGTATCCAAAGTGACCAGAGATAAGTTGCGTTTGGCACACTCCTGCAGAGCTTCCAGCCAAGTGTACTGTTTAAAAACAAAAATGTACCAACACTTTCATATTGTATTTTTTAAATTGCAATTTATTAACAAGAATTAACAAGTTTACCGCATATTTGTCTTCTATGAAATACTTTTGCCCCCCCTCTGTTGTGGTCCATTCGGCAACACTTTGCACATGCGAACACAAAGAGATGACCGCCAGCACTAAATAACAGGTAAACTTCTTCCAATGTTTCATGATGAAGAACTAAACTTAAACTGATTGAAATGAGTGTAAAAAGCTTTGTGTTTTCTTTAATTATCAGGCAATTGCTGAGCTTAGTCAGAGACGTAGTAAAGAAAATTATTTAACAAAATGTATAAAAGCAACCATATCAAATGTATCTTATAGGTATCTACTGCTGCTGCTGTTACAGATGCTTCAAATGGATACAGACAAAATACCAGTTTTAGGTTTTATGGTATGTATGTCCGTATTTACAAAATGAAAACCGGTGTGATGCGACTTAATGTAAAAAACTGTCTTATTGGACAGGGTGTTTTTTTAGAGTTACGCAATTTGAAATTATAATGAAAGAAAATCAAAATATTTTTATATCAATGTCACTTGGCCCAATCTGGAACACCAATTTTCACACACTTATCTGTGGTTTATCGACGTAGACAAGTGACTTTATATAACCCCCAAAGAAAATAATCCAATAGCGTTAAAACACACGCTCTTGGTGGCTAATTGGTCGAATTAATTACATGAAATCAATATTTCATCCAAAGTTTCTTTGAGTAAATCAATTGTAGCTCGGGCTGTGTAGCATGTGGCTGCTTTCTTTTGGAACCAAATGTCACCAAGGTTAATATCAACTGATTGAGCTATGAAAAAACTGCTAGTCGTGTCCCTATACTGTTCACCATTGGCAGTAACATGCTGACCGTCATCGTTTTTGACTCCAATGACTAAAGACTACGCCAGGCCATAAAGCGCAGCAAAGAGTAATTTTCTGTGGTTGTATTGGTGTTACCACAAAACCTTGTGGATTATGCTCCCTTGAAATGTGACAATTCTGCTTATTCAACCAAAAATGGTCTTCATCGGAGAACAAAATTCTTAATGGAAATTCAATATCAAGTTTGAAAAGAAGAACGATTATTGTGATAAAAAATTTTAATAATTTGCAAGCATTGCTGTGCAAACATATGTCTATCCATAGGTTAGGTTAAGCCACAACTTCGGCCCAAAAAAGAACTCGCACGGTCTAGGCGGGTATCGAACCCGCACCTCTAGATCGATTAGACTAATGCTCGTGCACTAGGCTACGGAGCCGCCATAAGTTTAACCATAATGAAATGTCAAACTAAACAACACAGAAAAGCAACTATCAGCTGTTAAATTGGTTATCAAATAAAGCAGTGTTGCAAAGTTGTGAACCCCCCCAAAAAAAAGCACGCTTTACTATACACTTGCAAAAAAAAATAATTATTATTCCAGTCTTCGCAGATCGCACAGTGGATTGAAGGATGTATTTATTTCTAAAAATTCTTTACAACAATAACATTATACTTATTTAGCACTGTGTCCATAAAGGACTTCCATGTGCATGGCTGTGTGTTTTAATAAAAACGATTGTTCAACAAATAGACGCTTTTATTAAGAATTAAGTAACGAAAAGGACTATTGTAAGTTAGAGATGGTAAATTTGGAGCTTCATTTAGAAGAGAAAAAAAATTACGGGGAATTATTTCTCGTATTCTATTTATATAAAATAATAAATATATAAAACTAATAATTTACATCTATTAACAACCACACACGGTGTTAGTGTATGTCAGTGTAATTTACAATTTTGTCTATGATTTAATTAGTTTCTTAGTATACTCAGTATCGCAGGTAATTCTCATTGCCTGTACAGTTATTAATTATCAGATTCAATCTGTTGAAGAAATGATTATGTACATACATTGACTGAAGTTTTCGCAGACTGAAGTTACGACCCCCCAAAAAGCGCCGCTGTGACGAAATTGTTCGATATTTCAAAAACGTTTATTTATTAATAATTTAAATCGTGTCCCTATTTTGTGTAACAAAAATTGGTTTTTCATTGCATACACCGCCTATTTTAAAGTATTTTCGGACGGCAATTTCGAAGATTTATTTTTTCTTAAACGATTTATTAGTATTTCAAGTAAGCAGTCCAAGATAAAAAGTTTTGTCCCATGGTGTTTTCCTATGGTGCCGCTTCCAAGCCATTCTACAGAGCTTTCAAAGGAAACTTTAAACAAAAATAATATATTTTTAATAAATAAAGTAAAAAATAATAATTATTATTTTAGTATCACTTCTATTTTTATTTTGACCATTATTAAAATTTTTTAATTATATTTATTTTTGAGCGATGGTCTTTTTTATGAAAAGTTTTTCAATTATTATTTATTTCTCAATATTTCGCTACCAAATAGGTAGCGAATAAAATAAAAATAATAAAAAGACCATCACTCAAAAATAAATATAATTAAATAATTATTATTTTCAGAATTGTGCTTTTTCCCAAAAGAAAAAAAATATATAAGAAATCTATTATTACATACCTTATGATGGCGATGGCACGATGGATGGTAGTCTGCACGTTGATTACAAAACCAAAAACAGACCTGGGTTCAACCCCAGTTTCCGCCTAAAATTTTAAAATAAAAATAAACATCTCGCATTTTTCTGATGTGCATTAGTGTGTCTTTATGTGTCACTTGTTGTCGGAAGGTTTCAATGGCGAAGGCATAGTCACTGGTCCCTGAACAATACCGGCTTCAGCTGATAGCAATCCACAATCGCATCAGAACGCCTTCCTTCGCCGGTATTGTGTAGCACCGGCGAAGTAAAATAATAATAAAAAATGGCTACTGAACCGAAGCTTCAGCACTGCTACGAGTATAAACAAAGAACGTGCAAAAGCAGAGCTGCAAAATAATTAATTAAGCTTCTTCACCTCCTGTCGTTTCTCCTACCATCCCTTTCCTATAGTTCCAGCACAATACCTCGCATCATCTACTGAGTGGTAGTCCCAGATAAAAAAAAAAATTGCACATACGGGGCAATATATGCCTCTCGAAATTTATCCAACCGATTTCCTTGATATATAAAATATGGATATAAATGAGTCTAAAAAGATACATACGCCTTAAAGTTTTTAAAATTAGTAGGGGTGTAGGGATTATATACACAATATAGTTACTACGAGAGAGTACACCCTCCGCAAAAGTATTCAACCTATTTTTATAAAATTCGAAGCGTAGATAGAGCCTAGTAAGGAACTACACTATATATTTTTGAAAATATGACCAGGTGTTGAGAATAAGGTATTCCGCTCCGAACCTAATTAAAACATTTTAACAATAGATTCTAAACT
This sequence comes from Dexiosoma caninum, assembly GCA_963924685.1. Taxonomy (NCBI): domain Eukaryota; kingdom Metazoa; phylum Arthropoda; class Insecta; order Diptera; family Tachinidae; genus Dexiosoma; species Dexiosoma caninum. The sequence goes on from OZ004727.1 coordinate 15,672,563, forward strand.
AATTCCACGTATTGAATTGTTTCTAGAAAGGGCCACTGTAAAGAAAACACAGACGCTGAAGTGATAATTATGGCACATAATTGCGATTAAGTAAGCACGTTTATTTTTAAATTAAAGGAGAACTATTTGTTCATCTTTTAAAGACATTTAAAATGACTTTATAGAAAAAGCAATGCAGTTTGGGTTGAAAAGAAAACACAATTAGTTTCAATAACATTTTTGCATATTCAACAAAGAAATTTAAAATCGGACTTGTGACCCTCGACACTGGAAATATAAACACATTGTCATACACTGTAAATGCGTCGGGGTTCGAAATGTACATACATTGTACAAGTCAATCGTTATCTAGTCTTAAAAATAAATGGTTGAGCAATCTTTTATACTGCAAATCTCTGGGAGATGGCGCTCTGTCATATGTATGTACATACTTGACTTGACAAGAACTTGATATATCCCGAATAATATAATAATAATAATAAAACAATATTTGTAGTATTGCATAAAATGATATGTCTGTCGCTAAAATTTTGTTGATATTTCGCCATATAAATATATTATAGGGCAATTATTTATATATGTGACAGCGCATAGAGAAAGGGACCTAAGGGTAAAAAAAGCAATTTTCACTTTTTTTTTTTTTTGATGTGGACAACATCTGAGCATCGAATGAGACCGATCTCATGCCCCAAAAGTGTTCCCTCCCAGAGATATGCGCGTTTTATGAAAGTGAAGTACACCAAAGATACACGTATTTAAATCTTTAAAATAGCTCTCCTGAACAAAACTGGTTTTTACCCTTAGGTCCCTTTCAATTTTGCGCGTCACATATATATATTATAATTTCTTTTTTTTGTCATTTGATTTTAACGCTTATGACATATATACATACATATGTATGTGACTAAATTGATGCAAAAAATCGATTGCTAAAAACTTCGCAATAGAGAGATTATTTAGTGTGAAAAATTCTATTTAGGTCTTAAAAAATTGTACGTTACAGAGAGAACTTCGCTATAGGGAAGTTCGTTATAGGGAGATCAAGATGTATGAAAATACTCACAAAAATGTTGTGTTCACGAATTTTATTTGTTATAGAGAAGATTTCGTTATAGAGAAGTTCGCTATAGAGAAGTTCGACTGTATATTTTCCTTAACGACATCTTCTTTCAGCTTTCTCAAAAGCATTAAATTCGTGCTGCGAATATTGTTTAATACATGTTTGGAAGTGTTTAAAGACATCTTTTGTTTTTTTTTTTTTTTAAATCGGTCCTGTAAATTTACGTATCCAGACAGAGTAGGGAGTTTGGGGGCCTGGATAACCATTGTGGTCTACAGGCCAAATGGGTGGTAGGATAAAGTAACCCAGCTCGTCATCATCAGACATAGCGAACTTTTCTTACTACCCCGCGAAGAATCACCTACCATAGTTTTATTTCTTCATATTTTCATCGCGTTTGTATCTTTGTACTCTTAATTATTCCGTTGATTGGGCTGAGCCTATCCCTGGTTGAATGTTTAAGGGAAACAGTAACAAACAAGAGGAAACAAAAAAAAATATATTAATGGGAGTCTATAATAAAAATGAATCTTTTACTGTAAAACCAAAACCAAAAGTCAACTGAAGACCGAACCTCCCCATTACCCGATTGCTAGCTAGCCAATAAGATCAAGGGCTCCCGTAGTCCTCTTTAGTATACCTTCTAAGCTAACACACCATCTTATACGTATTTATTCGTGTTTATGACAGTAAAATTGAAAAATCGACTTATATAATAAACTGTTAGATTGGTATTTTCCATTACCAGCAACAAATTACAAGGTCAAACGTGGGCATAAGTGGGGATATACGAGTATTAGGCAAACCAAGTTTCTCAAGAATGGGAAAAGCTTTTTGCTGTGACGTTAAAGGTAACGCGATATGAATTATTAAAAAGCTCTAAATTACATGGAACTAATTGTACAGGAGAAGCAAAACATATTCAAAGTAACTTTTACGCTTGCACTCGGAACTTTTAGAATATTTTTAATATGAACGTTATTTCCAATTATGGGATATACATACTGCGCATCGTAATCAATCAAATTCGAACTTTTTGTAGAGAATTTATGCTTTTTTTTTATCTGGGAGCAGCACTCAGGAGATGACTCCTACACATGCGAAGCATTGTGCTGGAACTATAGGAGAGGGATAGTAGGAGAAACGACAGGAGGTGAAGCTTAATTAATTATTTTACAGCTTTGCTTTCGCACGTTATTTTGTTTTGCTACTCGTAGCAGTGCTGAAGCTTCGGTTTAGTAGCCATTTGTATTATTATTTTACTTCGACGAAGGAGGGCGTTCTGATGTGATTGTGGATTGCTATCAGCTGTGGCCGGTACTGTTCAGTGACCAGTGACTATGCCTTCGCCACTGAAACCTTCCGACAACAACTGACACACTAATGCACATCAGAGAAATGCGAGATGTTTTTTTTTTTATAATTTCAGTCTGAAACTGGGGTTGAACCCCCCCGTCCGTTTTTGGTTTTGTAGTCAATGTGCAGACTACCCCATCAATCGTGCCATCGCCATCATGCGACGATATGCAAATGGAAAACAGGGTATGATAAAAAAGTATTTACCAAATATATTGTTGTCATTTTGAATTAGTTTCACTTTTTTTGTTCTGTGTTAAACTGAATTTTTTGTTGCATTAAAATGGAAATTAATTTACTTTGTTTTGTAACCAGTCACTTATGCACAATGTGAAAGATCTGTGTGCCTGGCAGGGACAGGCTTATTAGCTAGTAAAATAATAATTCATTTTACTAATAATAAAGCTCATAATTAGTTCTAGTAATAATGATACTAATGACAAAACAGTCTTTCATGAAATATAAGGCCAGTATTGTTCCGTGTCGAAAGCAATTTTAGGTATTGCTTGATGAGTGGTTAAAATTACGTTTGCTGTTCGCTCAACTCATCTATGCAAAATTTTTGTTCATAACTGGCCACTGTGTCAATTTGAAAGCACCATTTCTAATCATCGTCACATCGAATTAAAAATCTATAATTTGTAGAAATTCTTTAGAAAAACGAATCGTCCGCTCTTTTAAGTGAATGTGGAAAGTGCGTTCGCACAACATATTTGGTCATGCACGTTTTTATATAAAATAACAATCAATGAACTTGTACTTGTTCCATCTAAAGTGAAACAATTTGTTGTGGTTTGAATAGTTTTGCGAAAAGAAAAATCTTCAAACCATACTTTTTGGCACGCACAATGAATTAAAGGTGTTGTTCCCCTCCCAATCCCTAAACACTTCCACGTAAATTCCAAGTAAATTTTATTGAAATGCCTTCATCATACACCGGGTACAAAAATATAACGGGCCAATGTTGCTTGTTGTCCTGTATAAGTCGAAGGAACGCATTCTGATTTTAAGTTGTAAACAATATGAATTCAACACATTAACATCAATAAATTGTTCTTTATTTTTCTAAATTTTTATTATATAAATTTAGTTTTTTTCTTGAACGAACTTTCCTTTTTGTTCCCTTTTTTTATTTTTCCGTCATCATCATGTTTTAACAATCAAATGACCTGTAGGGGTTTTTCTTTATTCACTCAACGCACTTGTGCTAAAGTTCAACTCGGTTTGTTACAATTGTTTTGTTGTTAAACAGCGTTAAACGTTTTCTTAAGACTTCTTTACTTTTTATACACTTGAGTTTTTTTTCCGCAGCTTTCTGAAATGAACAACCAAGAAATAAGGTTATAAGGTTACAATCCTGACAACACAATAAACATACACAGCCATGGACACAACAACAAGTTGTGCCAAAAGGGTTGTCCGTCGCTGTTTACACAATCAATGTTCCTGCCACTGGTCTGGCTGACTTTGATAAAAAATATTTATGATGTGTTGCTCACTACCAGCTTGTAAGTAGTTTTTAAAGTAACAACGAGTCGTACTCGTATTAACTGTTTTATAATGATGGGGCAAAATCAAACGGCAGAATATTAAAGGACTACAATCTCAATAAAAACAAAATCATCAATTCAATTAATGCTGGTATCGAATAATTGAAAATTCTGATCCTGATATTCAATGAAAAACTTCACACCAGTTTTTCACCTACACGACAATAAAGCCTTAACAAGACATAGAAATGTAATTACCAAACGAAATGTATGGTTTCTGTAAGTCACAGTCAAAGATTTTCAATACACCAACGTTTTATGTAACTTAGCTTATGTCCATCCAACAGATAAAACTCACGATTTACATCCATAAGAGAAGCAGGTTGTTCGCATCAACAATTGCAAATTGATCCAATTTTCACTGGAAAATCTTGTTGATTGAGGTCAGTTTTGGTTAATCGCTAAATATGGAGTCGCGACATGACATGACTTATCTTTTAGGATACGTTAAATCGATGCTGTCCACCCAGCAACGCGTGAACAACGTGTGCGCAACATAAAGGCCGAGACACATATAATACGACGTACAAATGCAGCTTTTTCTACTGACATTAGCGTAACGACACCACAGAGCAGTATTTGACCCAAAAATTCTGTCCCAAAAGAGAAAATAAATCTAAAGAAAACTTCGATATACGGTAAATTGTGAATTTTGAAGACTTTAAGTTGAGTTTTCTGGTTCCGGGACACTGCTAAAATCAGGAAAGTAAAGAACATTACGTGCGTATTTAAACAACTAAAAATTGGACAAAAATAGAACTGCTTTTTTTTTTTGTTTTATCTTGGACCAGCACTCAGAACATAATCCTTACACATGCAATGCATAGTAGGAGAAATGACAGGAAGTGAAGCTTCACTATCTTACAACTCTGCGTTTTGCATGTTCTTTGTTTTATAGCATTGTCATAGCGCCGATGTCAAGGAAACGTATACAATTTTCGAAGCTTCATTTTAGTAGGCATTTTTTAGTATTTATTTTACTTCGCCGGTGCTACACAATACCGACGAAGGAGGGCGTTCTGATGTACCTATGGATTGGATACAGCTGAAGCCGTTACGATTCAGTGACCAGTGACTATGCCTTCGGCATTGAAACCTTGCGACAACAACTGACACAAAGTCACACACAAAAGCACATCAGAAAAAATGCGAAATGTTTTCATGAGTCTGAAACTGGGGTTGAACCCAGGAAATTGTTAGTTTTGTAGTCAGCGTGCAGACTACTTCAGCGCTCGCCACTCTTATAGGGTATGCTCTGTAATTTTGTAACATATATACATAAGAGTTTATATACTGCTGCTATGAACATAAAACATAACAAACTTTCATATACAGGGTGGCTCAAAATGACCGAAGGGGTTTGAGTTCAAAGAGCTATTGTGTCGCTGGCAGTGTGCGATGTGGCTCCAACTTATTGGAAGTATACTTGCAGACGGTTTTCCACGGCTAGCCTTAAAAAATTTTCCAATATTGTCCGATATCCAATACCAACACACGTGATAATTTTTCTAAATATATGGTTCACTTATCCTTTCCGTCGAAACACCGCAGCAAACGGTCCACTTAAGTGGGTGCAATTCTCGCTGCTGAAGTACTCTTGGATTTTCCGTAGCCCTTTTTGCTTATTAATTATTTCATTCAATTGGAAATGGGCTTCGTCGCTGATAATTAAATTATGAATAGAATCATGATTTTCTACTGAAATAAAGTTAAACGATTTTGGCACGTACTGTTCGATTTAAAATTCCCCAAGACGATTCAGTACAAAATACTGAAAACAAACAAAAAAATTATAATAAAAACCTTTGCTCCTTTTGAGCCACCCTGAATTTATGTTGACACAAATCAATTAAAGACGAGATGGGGCTACTTGTAGATGTTCCAAACCCAGAAGTCTAATCACCACATTCTATAGCGAGTAAACTATCGTACCGTATAATTTTTCGATACATATTGATTGTGCAAATCGTCTCATGCGAAATGTATCACATCGTAAATTTTGATAAATTGTAACAGATTCCCAAACAATTCAACGTTATTACGGTTGTTGAATAGAATCGATAAAATTGTGTGTGTTCCTTAAATCTATTACAAATTGCCTAATTCATTGCGATAGTATGTTATATAGTATGTTAACTCTGTAATCCTCCGAATCTGCTATAAACATACGTTTCTCTAATCAAAATGTATAATTTGTACACCGCATTAAATCAGGTTTGGCAATCGCATTAAATCTAATTTGAGAATTTTATGCCCATAATGAAACTGGTTACCTGTAATTTTTCCCCATCTTGTGAAAACCACACAGAAAGAAAAGTTTCTGGAGAATTCTTAATTAAGGGTGTCAATTTTGAAAAAAAAAAAAATGTTGATATGAAATAGCACAATATACCGTGACAAAAGTTGGTTGCAATACACTTTCAATACGAATTGGTGAGTTAGTATCGACAATTTAGTTTGTTATTTATTATGGTTTATGTTGTAATTGTCTTTGTCCGACATAAAGATTTGTTTCCTCATGCTCACATCATTAAAACAATACTGGGCCCAAATCGTCGTATTCGTGATCGAATGAATTTGATCGAAATTTTACTTTTTGAGATCGTCATATTCGTTATCGAATAAGACGTTTCGAAATTTCAGATCGTGGCATTCGATAACGAGCAGTCGAACGAGTATATTCTCTCGAAATGTCATTCGATAGACTAAAAGCTGTCGTAAACTAATTTTTTGCTTGCTATTTATTTATTTATTTATTTCAGAATTTTCTAATAAGAAAGAAAACTTTTATTTTATTGTTCAGTCATATTTTTTTTATTAAACATGTAAGTACATACATAAATAAATAAAAAAAATTCTACTAACATCAAAAATGTTGCCAAAATATGTCATAATCAATCAAAAAGTCGATTTTGAATTTTTCGTTTGTATAGGAGGTACCACGCCTACTTGTCCTATCCCTCCCAGGTTTTTACTGATGATTTGTTTTAAGTACAAAGTCATTTGGACCATATTCAGAAACTTAGACTTCAACCGTTCGCAAGATATACAAAAAGAAATATTTACTTTTTATGGCCGTAGCAACGCCCAGCTGGAATTTTTGAATTTTATATAGTTTATTCCACATACCAGGGATACTGTGAAAATTTCAAGAAGCACACATACATACATACAAACATGTCATTTTCATATATAAAGATTGTAACCATATGTTTTTATTCTATGACAACACGCATAAATCTTTTACATTTTAAAACAAATTTCGATTCGAACGCTATCGAATGCCTCGATCTGACTATTCGATACGTCACGTAATGTTATTCGATACGAAAGCTCATTCGATCACGAATACGGCGATTTGGCCCCTGATGCAATAAGTGATACCAAAAATTATGCAAGAAACATTTTTCGAGCCAAATGGATTTTGGTTTTACACATCCAACCAACAAAAATGAGTACTTGGCCTGGAAGCATTTTCGTAAGGCCGACAACATAATGGAATCACTGTGCAATTGCTCTTTTATAGTGCATAATTTTGTTAGCAATAAGCCGCTTGGAAGCATTACTTTATGTATCCAAAAAGACAAACGCAAACGAATGCCGTTTTTTACCGTGTATTCACTTACTCTAGTGCATTTCGGCAGCATTTTTGTAAGCATTTGTTCCTAAATATGCAATGTATTGTTTGCCCCAGCTTTTAGTGGTTCTACATTTTGATAATTTTTGACTGGGCACTTTACGAAACTCAACGAGAATTCATATGACAAAGCTTTAGCAAAATGATGAAAATGTTGCACGTTAAACTAAATATGGTATACAGTCGAACTTCTCTATAACGTAGCAGTTGGGGACCGTCAAATTTCTACGTTATAGAAAAAATTCGTTATAGAGAAACTGCAGAAAATTTTCACCAAATTTTTTTTATGTAGAAAATATATTTATTAAGACAAAAAAAAATTGTTTTTACATGAACACATTAATTTTTTTTTATTAATACATACATATGTATGTGACTAAATTGATGCAAAAAATCGATTGCTAAAAACTTCGCAATAGAGAGATTATTTAGTGTGAAAAATTCTATTTAGGTCTTAAAAAATTGTACGTTACAGAGAGAACTTCGCTATAGGGAAGTTCGTTATAGGGAGATCATAATGTATGAAAATACTCACAAAAATGTTGTGTTCACGAATTTTATTTGTTATAGAGAAGATTTCGTTATAGAGAAGTTCGCTATAGAGAAGTTCGACTGTAAATTTTTTGGCAGGTGATTGTTTTGTCAATTGACTGTTTTAAATTTCAGTAGAAAAACTTCCGTTGCTCACAAATCAAAAAAATTTAATCCACAAGGATGTCGTTACACAAATAAAATTCTTATTATGAAAGTGTTTTCTTAAAAAAAAATAATGAACAAGAAATTGAAAATGTTACTTTATTTGAAAATCAACAAGCATTAGTGTTGACCTTTTAACGGTTATGACTCGCACACAGAGTCATTTCATCGCCAAGTAAGAGACATCATCATCATCATCATCATCATGTGTTACCGTCGGTACGACGCCAAATGCATCATCACAGTTATAACACTTTCACATGAACATACATGATACCATCGCCATCAACACTATTGAAACGTTTGTGTGGGGGTGTGTATGCGTGTATATTTCATTAAATGTAACTGAAGTAGTCAACGGAAAACAAAAGGAATTCCAATACAAAAAGCCACTTTTTGACTCACGCTGTTAAATACATAAGAAATGCATCTTAAGTGCAGACATTCCTTCTAAGCACCTGTAGATTTTCACTCATCTTATCAAAACATTATTACACGATGAATACAAAAATTAAACGATTTAATTTTAAAGTAGATGATTCACTCGTGGTAAACCCCAAAATCAATTAGATAATAATCAACTCAGCAAAAAAATATCCAAATTTAGAGGAGCTCAAAGCTGTCAGAAGTAATGCAATGTATATTTAGGAACAAATGCTTAGAAATACTTTAAACTAAGTCTATTGACTGACTGTTTACGCGGAACAACGGCTTGAAAGAGTCAACAATAATAAGGTTATGTCTATTTGGATACAGAAACAATTTTTTTTCCATGTGACGCATCCTGAACAAATATCATGCATTGTAACAGCACAAATGCAAGTGATTCCATTTTGTTTTAGAAGAGTTCTCCCTTGCATTAATGCTATAGCTTTTGCCAGGAAGTTTTCCAACGAGAGTTCATAACTTTCTTTTCTTTCTTGGTCCGATCTTCAAAGGAATTGATTTAACCGGAACTAGTTAGCAAAGTGAAGAGGCAGGTGGATTAGGGACATGTTGGGGAAACTGCATCGAAACATTTGTCTTACAATCACGGCGGTAATGAGAACTTGTTCGACTCAGGCAATGGGTCTACTTTTGGGTATCCCACCACCGATCTTAATTTAGATGGTCTCTTTTATATACTTTTTATATACGAATACTTTTTTTTATATACTTTTTTTCTAGAAAACTACCCGCCCTAAAAATAAATCATAAAATGAACCATGAATTAATGTGTAAATTGAATATGCACGACAGTCAAGTGATAGAATTAATGGGTACTCATGACTTTACTCAACTGCAGCAGCAGCAGCAGCAGCAGCAGCAGCAGTCCCAACAACAGCAAATGCTAAATTACGCCATGACAGAAACTCAAAATATACCAAATGGCCAGCATGGAGTAGAAAACAGCAATAATCAAGATAGCAACAGATCATCGAGACCCATTAGAAGAACTAGTCGTAGGACACCACAGGTAAGTTGTACTAGTTGACTTAATTACCTACTCATAATACTAATTACTAAACGTCAAATATTAACACAGAACTTCAAGGTACAGTTTGTACAGTAGGTGTTAACACAACCTAAAATTTATTGGAAAATTTTAATTACTTGTTCACATATGAGTACTTGTGCTATTTAAATCACACGAAGACGGAGAATCGATTCTCTAATAATTTATTACATCAGTCTGAGTCGAAAAATTTTATAAATATAAACAGAGATATTCTTAAAAATATATTTTCTTCGCTTAAGTAATGCACTTAACGTAATATGAGCTGACCAAAAATTGAGTGTACCTGTGACTCTACAGTTCCAAAATAGTATGTTGAAACCCTTCTCTAGTCATAAAAATATTTTGTAATATGCATTAGGGTCTATCATAACCACACCGCCCTCCTTTGTCGGAAAACAAAAAGTCAAATTAACACCAAAAATTTATTGTTTTTTAATTCAAATCATCGCCGAATCCTTCACTAGACCGCTTTAAATCAGATGGGCTGAAGAACTATTAAATAAACCAATGCCATAGTTAAAATTTATTATCTTCATTCGAGCATACATTTCTAAATGACATCAATACGGTAATTGCCACAGCCTTTTCGTTTTACTCAAAACACTAATGAAACTGATAGACCAACATATACTAAAGGGAGAAATTTTGGTTACGTTAAAAGTCATTCGATCAGGATGGGGTCACTCAAGTAGCACTCTAAGTGCCGTTTTATTACCTTAGACCCGTAGAAAACAAAGGGCGCCACAGTCACCTTGTTATAGTTACTTACTGCAATATGTCTGTCAGGTGATGTGCTGTGAACCGGAAGCCGTCCAAAAAGGCGGCCCAAAAAATTTCAGACTCTCAGATTGCCAGGCCCGGGCAAGTGTGTAGCAGTCTCATTCTCCGAAGCGCCCTTCCAACTTCTAAACCGGCCGTTGAACGGAATACCCATCTCCTCAGCATGAATGCCGATGATACAATTGCCCTTGCAGACGGATTCATTTCAAATTTCATTACCCTTGTTTCTATGCCCTGGAGCCCACGCAAGGGAAACTACACCCAATTTATAGAGGAGTGTTAGCGCCTCCATACATTGACTGACAATACGAGAACAAATACACCGCGCCACTAGCGCCCACATCACCGTCCGACTATTAGAAAAAATCAAAATATTTCCGCCAACACGTCGTCTTCTCGGTATCAGGGTTTCTTTGCCGGATACCGAAGAAATCCGCGTGGAAGACAGTTTGAAGGAAATTAAAATACCGAGATCATATGAGAAAACATTCACCATACACCACTGCTTTCATCATAGAGACGACATGACGTCAGCCGTAAATCTACTCTACTCTTTTTACAACCACTCCAACTACTCTTCAAGATATCCAACGGGCAGTCATAAAGAATGCTGTTACGGCCAGACCTGAAGAACCTAGTCTTCCTTGGCCTGATAGCACTCTGAGCCGTAACGGAGAGAAATGGAAAAACTGATACGTACTTCAGACGGAAATCCGACGCATACTTTAAAAGCAGATTGGTGAAAAAATCGAGAATATAGACTTTCTCAGTAATTCCCGACGAAGTGAATTGCTTCAATTACAACGAAATATTATTATTCTAATAGGTTGCAGCCGATTTATAAATCAAAGGACTAGTGATGTTATAATGTCCTTACGCAAATAGCTTTTATTTTAATTACCATTTTTAAATACTTACAAGAAATGTATGCATAATTCTGAAATTTGATATGGAGAAGTTCTCATCGCCGTATTAAATTTATCTTTGTGCAAAAAAAATATTAATGCAATTGGTAGCGATATAACATAGACCCATAGAGTCTTCGAGTCAATTCCCAGCAGATCGGAAAACTCATTCAACATAACTTACTGAAGTGCCGAACAAAAAACAATTCTTCTCAGTTTAACGTGTGTTGCAATATATCAATGTTCTACTTGTGTCATTGTTGATGCTGCAGAACTTAAAATGTTTTGCAGCTGCTTTGGTGAGAGAATTTTAAATTACAGGGACAATCAAAAGTGAGTGCAAACATTTTCATTAAAATTTAATCACAAGACATTGTTCTGGGTGTAAAAAATTTACATTTTTAAAAACAAAATGTATAGAAAAATTTCTGATTTTGTCAAGTGAAAATAGCAAATTCACTGCGAACTAGCCCAATGTTTGAAAATTAAAAGTAAGAATTGAATCCACGAAAACTCAAATAAAATCTTTTCGGAGAAGCAGAATATGTTTTAAATCATTTATTGCTACTAAACACGTTGACTCGTCGCCGTCTCATGGACGACTAAAATTAATGAGAATAAAACGGAATGAGGTATGGTTTATAAACAATTGTTTGGTGAAATTGGCATTTATGTTTTAAACCAACTGAATATGCAAAATTATCGCTGGCTCATAAAAACATGCGATCTCATCCCACAAAGAATTGCATTTGGCTTTCTAGAAGAATTAATTTTGTAAACATTTACTGTACAAACTGTATATACAATGTGCCAGAAAAGTAATGTCATTTTATTAGAAATAAAATGAAGAGCTTAAGATATAAAATTTATGACTTTAAGCGGAAAAAATCATATCGATCAAATAACAAATAATACGAGTTGATGTAAATTTCTGTTCGTCTTATGACATTTTAAATTGCTCTGCTCTTAAAACATTGGAGGTACCTTCTTCATTTACAGCTTTCAAAACTTGCATTTCTTCATTTCTCTTATTATAAACAAAAATCAATTTTCCTGAAGCCGCTGCACTAACGAGTAGCGAAATATTCAAATAAAAATCAATATTATTTATATACAAAGGACCTTAAACTTAAATAATTAGTTAGATTAATTTTTGTTTTACTATTATTAGTTTTAGGTAGTTTTCTTCATATTAGAAAATAACAATAATAGTTCTTTTTCAATAGTTGTTGCCCATAAACATGGGCATATAAAAAAATTAATTCAAGAATTATTTTTCTATTAATTGAAAATTTACTGTGGTTCTCTTTTTATTTTATTTCATAATAATAATTTTGATAATACAAATGGACAGTTAAGCAATAATTATGATATGGAAATGACCGATTCGAGTTCACAAAGCGATGACACAAGTGGTGGCGGTGGTAGCAGCAATGGTGGCAGCGGTGCTCGACCATCAAGTCGTGGTCGTAATTCATCGAGCACCAGCCAGAATCGACGTCGGAAAGGTGCTCTTAATGCAAAAGAACGCAATTTAAGACGTTTAGAGTCAAATGAAAGGGAACGTATGCGAATGCACAGTTTGAATGATGCATTTCAGGTAAGTGATTTGAACAAGAGTACAAAAAATGCTGGAATTATTTTATAGCACACCAATTTTTTACCAAAGCGACTTTCCAAAGCAGTTTTAGTAATAAATAACGCTTATTTGTTTAATTCCATTAATGCCCAAAATAATACCGATACATACACCCAGCAAAAAAACCATGCAAAAGAAATACATAGTTAATGCATGGGTTCTATTGCCAATGCACTGACTGGTTAGCTGACGAACGCATGATTTAACCACAGGAGTGTTATTGGCGAGCATGTGTTCACATTGCACAAATATCTTGTCATTTAAGTGAGTGCTTAGAACCAATGAATGTTCCTGGATGTTCATATGAATTGATCGGCAGAGTTGAATGTGCTTTCCATGAGTTCAAAAGAGATAATCTTGTTAATATTTGCGCTTGCATTGAAAATGAATTCAGATGAAGAAGCGCTTCAGAAGTCATGAAAATGCCAATTCATAGTCAACGCATTAATTTTTTTCCCTGTGTTTGTATGCATATGGCATATAGGACCGTTGATATAATTCCTTCACTTTTTACCAAAATGGTCTCCAATCTCCTCTGGAAATTTATTTCCGTTTCAATTAATTTATGTTGTACATGCAAACATTTCGTCACTCGATCTACATATTCTCTATATTCCCTTATTCAATTCAAATAAAATTTGATTTTGCTTAAAAATGGTTTAGGCCGCGGCAAGTTAAATTAGAAATTTATCATATCAAATGTTTTTAAGATAAAATTAATACTATTTCTTTCAGTCGCTGCGCGAAGTGATACCTCATGTAGAAATGGAACGTAGACTATCGAAAATTGAAACCCTTACATTGGCTAAAAACTATATTATAAATTTGACACACATAATATTAGCGAAACGGAATGAAGAATCCGCCCTTGAATTTAATGGTGTTCTTATGAATGGCAACGGTGATACCACGAACACCAATAACATTATAGGCGATACAGATCCCAATACGGTATTGGGTATTAATGCTGGTGGAGTGGTGGGAAATAATAATGTCTTAGTGGGATTGCCAACATGTTACGACGATGTTCTCAACACTAATAGTGCCAATGCATACAACTGCAGTCTCTTGGCTGAACATCAAAGTCCTCAAACACAAGCGTTGACAACTGCAACGACCACCATACAAATACAACAAAATCAACCACTAAACCACATGCAGCATCAGTCGCATCATGTCATGATATCGAATCACAGTCAAATATTAATGCCACAGCAACAGACAACACCACAGCAGCAGCAGCAGCAGCAGCAACACCAACAACAACTACAACCAACAGCAATTCTAATGAATGGTTATGCCGATTCCACTGGCGACAACAATAATTTCGATGAGCCATTTCGAGAATTTTTATAAATTTTCGAAATGAAAGCAATTGGGCCGAGAGAGATGAGTAAATTATAATCTAATCTCATACACATATACATATACATACATACATATGTAAATATTTATTTAGTTTTTCAAATTAAACCCAATAAATACGAGCACTTATAGCAAATGAACGAAGACAGTACATCAACGAATATTGTAACTTAAAAAGTTTTTTTTTTAGAAACAAACAAAGTACATACATACATACTTATATTTATTCAAGTGCATGCAACTCTACAAAATCAAAATACGACGTGTATATTGTTTGTGTTATAAAATCTTCGAACTGTCAAGCCCGCTGTCTACAACAAATGGAAACATGTAGAAAGAAAAAACAAAAGCATACATTTTTGTATTTTTGCATGATAGAAATTAAATCAAAGCACAATTTAAAATTAAAACTTATGTATAAAAGTTATGTATGAAACTTATATATACATACATTCATATATACAATACGTATGTACATATGTATATAGTATAAATGAATTGTGGTATGTTCGGATTCTTAAATCTCGAAAACTGCTGGACCAAATTTAATACAACCTTCAGAACGGTAAATTTTTATCTAGGAGAACTATGCCACTTTATTTGTAGGGGAGCTAGCTGTTAGTTAATCTGGCTAAACCTCGAGAACGCCTGGACGGATTTAGAAGGACACACCCACATACATATATATATTTACTAAAAAGAACACGGGAGGGGCGGAGGCGGAAATATATGCACATACATTCCCCTCCGAAACTATCCATACGAATTGAATAAAAATTACAACATATGTAAATGGGTGTTTCCATGGTTATGCACGCGACATTTGTACACGTTTAATTGTCTTTGAATATTGTGAAAGTAGAAATGGATTGGAATTTTGGAATGGAAGTTTAGAATCGTTACATTGTATGTGATGAGTTTTTTCAAAAAGTATATATATTGGAAAATTGAGCACTGGGTACCCAAGTTCCATGCAATCAAAGTAGACGTGCGCACGTGACAACAAAATGGAAGTGCCTTTTAAAGCCGTAAGAAAAAATGCGAAAGTAAGCGTTTTGTTGGAGATTTTTATTTCGGAAAAAATGTTTTTATAAAGGTTAATAATGGACGTTTATAATCATGTTTTGTTCAAAAACAACTATGCATCGGTTGGCTAAGAAAAAAATTAATTGTTGACTACGCACGTTACATTACGCACGTGACACTTTTTACCTTCATACATATTTTAGTAATTTTACATATATTTTCGGTAGTTTTTAACAAAAAAATTAAACTTTTATTCAAAAATGAAAAATAAAAATATACTACAAAATTAATTCAACTTAATTTTTTCTTTAAGTGCTTAAAAAAATTATGCGACCCTTTTGATTTTTTAAGTCACGGTGGACCATTTCTTGGAAATACCCAAATAGATCTGTATACAGAAAAATACAGGATGTAATTTTTTTTTAGTAATTATTACCTGGATGGGTCTTAAACCAGCCATGCGATTGTAATAAAATTTTTTAATACTTATTTTTTAACCTTTTTTATTTTAAGAACAATCTATATATTAAAGCTTGAAATTTAATATATAGATTGATTGTAATCAAATTTAAAACATATATATTTCTCCCAACAATTTCAGAGTGGGGTCATGCAAACAGAGTCGATTTTAACGCCCGTAAGACCAAATGCCCCGTCCTGACGCATAAGCGCATTACTGAAAGTGATGAGTGGTCTGTAGTAATGAATGCTTTAGATATTAACGAGTCAGAAGCTCTTGATGTTCTGGGTATGAAAATTTAGATTGACGTTCGTTAGACTTGCCACATTTGTCAAGATGCTAAAGCAGCATTCAAGTACCTTGGGCTTTTGTGGCGGTGTAAGAAATACTTCACTCGATCTGATTTCCTATATCCGACCGAAAATTAAATACAACTCGCATTTATGATACGGCACTTCAAGGTATATTTTGAAGCTTCGCGACCGTGTACAGTGGAGTGGGAAGGGCTTCTCGGTGATAGTAGGGTAGCGCCCCATTGACTCGCTGAAGCATCGTCGCAATGTGTATCGCTACTACAAAGAAATATGGTCTAATGATATCAGGGAACTCATTGCCACAACTCGAATATTTTTACGTGCAACAATAGCAGCCATTTGTGGTTGCTTTACTGACGAGTCGCACTACACATTACAGATAAATTCCTTTCTTAACCGTCTTTTAGAACCATAGAATATTATGTGGAATAGACTCTGCAGAAGTCTTCACTGTCAATTGCAAAATTGGAAAGTTCAAGGTAAATGTCACGCTATCCCTCTTCCCAAAACCTATTTGACTAGTTCCGGTGCAAAGCGTTGCATATATAGCGGACATCCCTGAAAACTGGTACAAAAAAAATATAGATCTGAGTGCAGAAGGGCACAATTTAAATATTTTTGTAAATATATCAGATCAGGAGGGGGCGTAGGGGGAAATATATCCCTCTCGAATTTATCTATCTTAATAAAATTTTAAACGTAGATCTGCATACAGAAGGACATATATATGTTAAAAAATTGGTCTGGAAGGGCCGTATGGGGAATATATGCCTATCCGTAACTACACAACTATCTACATAGTAAATAAAAGTTAAATGATGTTCGGTAGTAAGCGCATCACGGGAGAACTGTTGGATAAATTTTCGTAACTTTTGCTGTTTATTGTTTGAAATATTCCGAATATGGTTTATGGGGAAAGAAAAGTTTTACGTTAGCGAAACCGCTAATCATATCATAAAAAAAGATATATAAAAATTTAATTTTAAATATGTTCATTTACACATTCAATTAAATTATTTCAGCTACAAAACTATAGAATTATAACAAAATAAAAAGCAAAATCGTGTATGAAAAAAGTAAACAACTTTTGACAGTTCGGAGATAAATAATATTCAATCAGATGTGGACCTGCATATAGATACTTGAATAAATATAAAGGAAAATTAAATAATAAAAAATCAAATCAGAGTGGCAGGCATATACATTTGATAAGATGGCAGCATGACAATAAAAAAAACACAACAATACTAAAACTGCAAGCTGTCGTTGGTTAAATGAAGAAATACTATAAAAAATTGTTACATTCAGAGCTGTAAGTGAGTTATCGATTTTTTTATGTTTCTTCAATAAAGGACTATGACGGAAAGCATTAATTTCATTCACAGAACTACAAATTAATTGAATTCAATTAAAATTCTTTCTCCTACCCTATTTCAAATCTTCCTTAATGACCTTCAATGTCAAACCACCAACCCTATCCACTATTTTGCAGATTACAGCAGTAAACTTGTTTCCATATTTGTGGATCCAGTTATTGAGCAAAAAAGGTGAAAAATGGCGAAAAATGGGCATTTTTGCGATTTTTAAGGCACTGGATGCACTTTTTTCTGGCAGGTTTGTTCCGCTTTATTTTCTCCTATTTAATATCTACAACTCTGCTTCAGATACAAAAGAGATATTCCGTACGGTATACCGAGTTATAACCGTGATAAAATCCACCTTGAGCAAAAAAGTTCATAAGGCCATTATATTTTTAATACTTATACGTGCAATTCTCGGAATTGAGTCCCAAATCAATGAATTGAAAAATGTTGCACTGTATAAATTTAATAAATTAATATAATTTTCAAAGTATAGTAAAGTTGAGTGACTAATTTTCCTAGTGTATTGCAAAACTATGTAGTTCGATCTCATATGGTTTGAAGCAAAACTCGTATATTTCGAAAATCCGTATTTTAAGGATAATCCAATATTTAAGAATTATGCTTTCATCGTAGGAAAAACTAACAATTATTTGCCAGCATAGTCTGAGAGCGGTCTTTATACAGGTGTCCAACTTATTGAATAATAAATAATCAGACGTTTTAATGAGCCATTTGGTTAAATAAATACGCCTTGCCATATTGACAACAACAAAATAGTAAATAACATATGATTATTTAAGCAAATAAATTACAAATATTATTTAATATATTTAATATTTATTAAGTAGTATTCACAACTAAAATATACATACATATATTTAGATTGTAGTCCAAGTAGTGAAATTATGTGTAAAATTTATGCAATTCTATTTTAAGTTTGATTTATAGAATTTAATGTTTTTGGTTTAATAAAAATAAGAAAATACAAAAATAATTGAAAACCAAATTGTCATCGGAAAAGCAACCAAAAAATTTGCAATTAAAATATGAAAATGTTAAATACTTGTAATTGAATTTCAAAAATTAATTATTTGTTATGGTAGTAATAATATTAATAAAACAAAAAATTATCAAAAAGGGGATATTTCAAATAAACAAGTTTAAACATTCAAAAAAAGAAATAATTTAAAAATTATCTTAATTGAAAATTCATTATTTATCTTTCTATCGTCAGTATGCAATGAATCAATCTGTGTACTTTATATTTATTTATATCTGTTTGATGGCTAAGCTCCATTTCGTTGTTTGCTAATTCAACTCATTCCTCGAAAAGCTAAGAAATCTCACATGTTTATATAAAAATTCCCAAGAAAATCTGTGAGAATTACTGAGTATACCAACAGAAGAAACCAAGTCTCTTTACAAAAATTATTTTATACGGCAAACTTTTTTATTCGATTTTAAATCTGTTTAATTTTTCTAAACGATTTTACAAATTAGTTGTATGTATATAAGGAAATGTCAGTAAATTTTTATTCGTTAAAAGAAATGTGTTTAAAATCATATTCAATACCATATAGGGGCGTCTTAATTTAACCGGTGCACAGAAAGAAAAATCTCGTACTAAATTTATTTAACTGCTTGAGAGATCCAATCCTGGAAATTCTTAAAATGAGGAAAAAATTCATAAATAAAGAAAAACATCATTAAAGTACGGAATTCTAGTTTGCATCGTATTATTCTCAAAGATTTTTTGGGAGTTTTTGTATAAACAACATATGAACATTTTTCACTTTTTCAAAAATTTGTTTGAATGGCTACTGATGATTTGGTATAAGCACCACCAACGAAATGTACATATAATCTAGCTTAACTATAAAACAAGTATATACATATATATGTATATACTCGTATGTTTAAGAATCTAATTAATTAAAAATGTTAATCTAATACACAAGTTAGAAATTATTGAATCTAGCGGATTTCAGACTTCATTCGATTTCAGTTTTTCTTAAATCAATCGATTTTCTGGTTTATTTCAAGTACAGATTCGGGATTAAATCAATTCGTTGTTCTTCAATTATGTATATTTTAGACATGATGCGATCTCAGTTTTTCTTAAATCAATATCGTTTTTGACGTATTGCAAGTGCGAATTCGGGATTAAATATGGTTAAAAGTAAGTATTTATATTAGTATCACTTCTATTTTTATTTTGACCTTTATTAAAATTTTTTAATTATATTTATTTTTGAGCGATGGTCTTTTTTATAAGTAAGTATTTATAGCTTGAAGAAACTGTACTAATTATTATGTACTTGATTTAAGAAACGCCATTCTTATCGCACTTTGACACCGGTTAGGATTGATTTAAGTACAGATGGACTGATTTTTATTTTAAGTGAATTAAAAATTAAGAAATATTCACTTTAGAAATCATTTTCCTTTCGATGCTCTTCTTCCAATAAAACAAGGGATGCCATTGAGTTTTTAAAACTTTTTATTTATTATATTTTAAATAATACGTTTTTTACGTTTCTCCTAAAATAATATTTACTATATTTGGGGTAAACAAACGCATATTTACTGACTTTGTCATGGTTGTTTTTTTAAGCAAAATGATACGCAATAAAACAAAAAATTAAATATGAAATCGATCAAAAATTCTTCTCACCTAAATCGATTACAGTTTTGAGAACAATCGTTCTTCATCACATACCTGCATAATATTAACCGTTTTCATTCTAAAGATTCTCGAACAGAATAATTTAGTTTTTTTATAAAAAAAATGTGAGCAAAAAGTGTGAACTTAATAAACACTCTATCTACAATATATTTGGTCTTATTCTATTAAATACAATCTCATAAATTAATTAAGATCAACTTTCCATATACAAAAATAATTCGTATAGACTCTCTTAAATATGACGAAGTCCCACTGTGATTTCCCACAATCTAAAAGAATTAACGTCATCAACAAATATGTATATTTGTATGTATGAGTATGTACATATTATTCTCAATAAATAAGCAAATGTAAATACATCATATGATTGTATATGCATATATATATATATATATATATATATATATACATATGTATGTATGTGTTTCTATTACAAGCATTTATCCCAGGACGAAAGGCGACTAAATAAGTGGCTTGACTGACAGACTTTACTCATTTACTTTAAATTGGGTTTTATTAACAACATCAACACAACAGTGTGTCAATAATAACAACAGCAACAGTTACAACTCTGAGTATTTTTTTTTTCCAAATACATACTTATTATTGGCAGAGCAGACTTGTCTTATCATGCACCACATGTCCTCTTCGTAAGAGGTGGAGAAAAGGGAATAATTAAAATCTCCCCTTGAGGAACTGTTATAGACGCTATGCTCCATCTATTTGAGTTTTACTTCCTGCAGTTCTTGTTGCTGCTTTTTTCTGTAAACTTTTAATTAGTGTTCAATTTAATAAGTGCAACACATTAATAGGGATAAAAGGAATTCGTTTATATACTCAGGCATAAATGTAACTACTTGCGAATGCCTATGTTTTTCTAATATTTACTAACCCATTTACATCAAAAATGATCGCGGGTGGTTAATTTGATGTTGTATTTTATAAAGGAAACATTAATCGAAATTGTTCAAATACGAAACAGTTTTGAAATAAATTGGTAGTAATATAAATGTGTATCGGGTGATTTTTTTGCTATGTGGTTTGCCAGTGTGAAAAAAATTCGTTACATGTGGCACTGCTAAAAATGCTCACTAAGCTTTGGCATTTTTTTTTTTTTACCTTGGACCAGCACTCAGGAGATGACCCCTACACATGCGGTGCATTGTGCTGGAACTATAGGAAAAGGATAGTAGGAGAAACGACAGGAAGTGAAGCTTTTCTATCTTACAACACTGCTTTTTACACGTTATTTGTTTTTATAGCGTCTCTGATGTCAAGGAGGCGTATTTTACAGTGAATAGACTAGAAAATCGATCCACCGAACAGTCTATTCCAACTGTTATGGGCACATTTTGGGCAAGTTTATCTTTATTGGACATTAATTTACCAAGCCGTATGCAAAGAGTGCGGTGAACGAGCTGAACGAGCAGTGAAATTGATGCAACACTACAACCCAATGCTCACAAAAGACGAGGAACAAAAACAATAGGGGCACTCATGAAAACGCTTAAAATTGCCATTTGTGCAATTGGGTAAGTTTGCGAGACCTATTTCATGAAGCCCTTTTTCAATTGTTGTGCAATTTTAAACAGTTAATCTCAAAGTAAACAAAAGCAGCTGACTTATTCAATGCACAATTAAGCTGTGCAAGTTTACGAGACTAAATTGTTGGGCAAATTTACGAGGTTTGTGTAAATGAATTTTCAAACAAATTTTGACAGTTCATTTACGAGAGCGTAAACTTGCACACTTTGCGCAGTTTACGAGACTTACACGTTTTCATGAGGACCTTTAATATATATTGCAAGTAGTCAAAAACTATCAAAAACTATTTCCTATGAGCAGTAACGACATTTTATCACAAAACTTTTTATAATTACATCACTTAGAGCCTGCAGCAGTCTGCATTTAAATATAGATTTTGCAACAGCATGAATCAGCATGAAACAGCATGAAACAGCTTTAAAACAGCTTTTAAACAGCTTTTTAAAAAGCTGTAAGTTGACGCTATCATATTAAATATCAGAGCGTTACCATACTTTCTTGTGTTTCATTATTTCAGTTGGTGAAAATAAAATTTTTTTAAACATACTTTAAATAAAGATTATTAATTAAATTAAATTGTGTTTAAATATGTTTGGTGAAAGAGCCCCTTAATAAAACAAATAAACCAGGCAAAGAATGTGAAGATATGTGAAAATTTCGTTGTTATTTTTTAATTTGGTTTTTTCGGGATTAAATATTAATGTTAAAGAAAACGATTACAGAGCAAAATTGTTCATCATATATAGCCCTAGAATATTTGTGAATAAGGTTTTTCCCTAAAATAAATATTACAGAAGTTATGAACAATTAAAGCGAGCCATAGTGAGAAAAATAGCATCTTTAGCAAACTTTGTGGGCTCAAGGGACGCCCAATAATTATGCAAACGATCTAAAATTTTTTATATATTTTTTTTTTCTAATTTGGAATCAATCTAAGGGGTTTACCAAGTGAAAATACGAAAAAAAAAATTGTCCATATAACTTGCGGTCACGCTAGTGTCACATGCAACATTGCACGAGATACCATGAACCTATTGCGAAACGAGTTTGGTGAGATTTGACACCACTAGACTATTTCTGTGGCGATACGTAAAATCTCTCGTATACAGGGACAAGATAGCCGTAGAACACAACATTACAAAATTTGCACTCACGAATAAACCATATACGGCGCAGTGTTCAATTTTTAAAATTGGCAGGCCAAATTAATTACAAAAACTATGAAATATTAAAAAGTAGATTATTGACAGAGTGATTTCTTGCATATTAAAGAAGATTGAGCTAAAAATTAGACAAATCAAATAAAAAATATCTAATTCAAGTTAATTTAAAAAGAAATAATAATAAAATAAAAACGTGAAGAAGATGAAGAAACAAAACCTAAAGCAATCCGAACTGCTAGTATTCGAATCACTATCAGGCGCTTGCTAATTATAATCTGCACTTTTTACTAGTTTACACATATTCTGTGTTAAATTTCGTTTATTAACTGGGACAAGTTGAAGTTTTTAGTGTAAACTCGATTCTAGACTAAATGTTACTTTGCCATGCCAAAGAATTAAATGCACGCTGACAGGAATGCAATACTCTCCTCTCCAGTTTCAAATGCATAATATTCGAATACTTTCATATTTCTTGTATAGCATTATTATTACTGGGGCCAGAAAGCACCGCGACCAAAGAAGATCACATTAGACCGCCATCTTAAGGCTCCTACGGAATATAGACACTATTTGAGGTATGGTGTTCTTGTGTGGTGGCACAACAGTGCCACACAGATAGAGGAACCTCTGTCTTCCAAGTGCAGGACAATCACAAAGAACGTGTTCAAAAATACCCACAAATCCCAAAGCAACTGAATGAGCTTTTCTCTCGATCATGATCGAAAGTGGTGGAAAGTGGCGCAGAACCATCAGTCGGACAATATCAATATCGTCGTGATGCCCGGCCCATACATGAGATTTGTATTCCATTTTCGGTCGGATGTAGGCGGTATAAATAGTGAGGAGATCAGATGGGGTGAAGTAATTCTTACACCGTCTTAGAAAGCCGGGGCTTCCTTTGAGACCTTTAAAATGTGCTCAGTCCATCGGACATCACACTGGATTTTCATGCCAAGAATGAATATCAAGAGTTGTACCGGTCAGTTGAACGTTTCTCTAAACTGAGCGAAGTGAGCCCTCACTTTTATTAGATAATTTTAGCTCAGTGAAGGTTTTCACGTTTCAATTTCAGGTTCATCAAAAAAACCAAAGACTTTTTATAAGTTAGGAGGAAGTGGCAGCTTCGTAGAGTAGAAGCACCCTCGACTACACATTGCAACCCATTGTGCTACCACACGATACGAAGCCTCAGAACTTCCCGTCCAGTCTGTGTCCTGTCCGGACAACTAATTAAGAGTCCTCGTCTGAAAGCACAGCTCCCCAAATCAAGCCGGAAATCCTAATGACGTCAAGGTCAATGATACCTCCGTTAAGCTATAGAGAAAGGGTGACCCCAGCCATATGTGAAAATTTCACTTCATTGAAACGGTGTTATAAAAGTAACTGTCATGTTGTTTTCTTGGTAATTACCTTTTATTATACTTAAAAAACTAAAAATAAAAATAAAATCTTTTAACATATTTGCTGTTAAATTAAAATAAATCGTTTTATTTAATGTTAATTATAGTTCAACTAAATATTACATTAATGCTGGTTAAATAATCCTGAATAAATTTATTCTCATTTAAATCGGTAAAAATATCTAAATAACGGTTATGGATTTCATTACAATTAATGTACATGACATAAGACATTTGACAATAGGAGGAATACATATTTCTATCTCTTGTGCTAGTCAGACAATTTTCGAAATTCTTTAAATATGTTTTTAAAAATACATTCAAACTGAAACAAAACTGTTGATTTTGTAAACATTCTTTAAAAAGTGAAATTCCATTTTTTGATTTTAAAGCAAAAACAATTGATGGCATGAAGGCATTTATAGCACAGTCGGAGGAGGTGTTGATTTTGTTGCATATAATGTCACTGACAATAGTGCATTTATCGAAATAAATACTATTAGACGTTTCACAAAAAACGTGTCCTAAAATTTCAAAATCTATAGTTGCAATCAAAGTATCTATGGCATTTTCAATATCGGAACAGGGCAGTATAAAAACGCGTTCAATTATGGCGTACAACTTTTTTCTATTAATATTCACACTTGTGTTTCTGATTACGTCAGGCGAAAATGTCTCCAGTTGTATATTATAATTAAAATATTTGTTTATATAATTTATTATGTGGTCTAAAATTATAGCACATTTTAAACTATTTTCTGATTTTAACACAATATTTTTCAGCATGACATCAAAATTCGCACAATTATTTTGTTCGTCGAAAATGATTTTAAAAGTATGTTGCAGAAACCACTGATCATCCTTTGGCAGTTGATCCAATTGATATGGTCCATTTCTAGATATAGTTTCGCAAAGCATAACGAAAATTTTCATTAGGTTTTCTATATCGCTCCATTTATACTCGACTAAGAAATTTTTCGATAAGTAATGTACTATTAAACTGCTTATTTTGAGAGCCTCATTATCGGACGAAAGTGTATCAATACATAATTCCACAATATCTGGATCCATAGTGTCTGAAAATGAAAAATATACACAGATAATATTAGGAGTAAAATTGTTCTACAGAAAGTGCTGCATTAGTCCAAGATGTGAAGCACAACTGATGCTATTTTACAAATATTTTGCAATGTGCACACATTTTTGTTGCACACATTAAGTACAGTAAAAGCTTGATAAACGGGGTAATTGATTATAGACCGAATTATCCGCATGACCGAACAAAAATTTAAAAACGTTTTGCTTGTATTAAAAAAGCGATTAAAACACATATCGAATGATATAGTTCGAAGTAGACATTTCAGATCTTGCAACAAAATGTATTGATTTACTAAAGCTACAAGATCTAAAAATTCCAGTATGTACATTAAACAATTAAAAGGAACAACATACATATTTAATTTTTGCATGTCATGAAAATAACAATGAAAATCTTAAAGCTAATTATTTTGCTTGGTAAAATAATCATCCTTTTTTTTGTTTGTCGAGAACTGCTAAAACTTTTTTCCAAAGCTAAATCACGCAATTCGTGAAGCACTAACATTTTTTACTGCCGATATTGCAGCAAAAAAAGAAAAAAAAATAAAAGAAAATTAATAGAGATTAACATTACACAACTGTTTGCATGCAATCCGGATTATAGAGGTATAAAGTTTATAAAGTTGCAATACATCCGGCTACATAGAAAAATGGTGTCCGGATAACCGAATAATCGGAATTATGAAGGTTTCACTGTATTGTAAAAAATAATGACCCGACTGAAATAGCGTGTCGTCTTACTTTCCATATATAACTGGCCTTATTACGATTCTCTAATCGACTCGATAGTTTGTAATAGTTTAAAAAAACATACATAATTTTTCTGTAATCTATTACAAACTGTCGAGTCTATTAAACAACCGCAATAAAGATGAATATGTTGACTGATATTCTTGCTTCTTCATTTGCTCCAACAGCACGCAACATTCGCACGCATGGAACAGGTGATATTTTCGAAAAAAATATAAATACTCCAGAAAAAGTCAGTATAGGGTTTGAAATCAGTACATACATATATATTTAGAGTTAAAAACCTAATTTTAAAAATTCAAAGTTACGACAATTTATTTATTTTAGTTCCAACAAAATTTGTATACACAACGTAAGTCTTCTTTTTACTCCAATTTTTATATTTTGCTCCAAATATACAGATAACTAAAGCGGCCCACACATTTACAATATGCAATTTTTCATATTGCACAATAATATCGCCAATGTGTATATCATATTCGAAGGTATAAAAAAAACTTTTAATTTTTATTGTACTTTCAATATGCTGTGAAATGTGTTAGCAACATTGTTTATTTTCTAGTGTCAAAAAGTTCACGCGCGCCATGACAGTGTCGACAAAATTAGCGTCGATTTTGAGAATTTGAAAACCGGGAAATACAAGGGAATTTATTAATGGTATTATAAATCTAGCTAAGAATTTGGAAATTAAAAACGGGAAATATTTATTTGATTTCTTACGTGCAGAATCTTAATATTGTTAAATTTACCAGCCAACACAGCCTTTCGCACGGGGACACGGCTATATTTTTGGAAAGTATACACCTTCATCTACCAAATGGTGTAATCGTGCTGGAAGCAGAGCCGTTTCCGAGAAAACTGGATGAACAAAAACACGATTTTAGGCAACTGTAGTTAATGCAGTTTCGATCTGCATTACCATTTTAAGCAACTGGCAAGAATTCGGCTGCAATCAATAATCGATAGATTTTGCTTTATTTCAACGAAATAAATCCGATTAATGAAACCGTTACACATTTTGAAGAAAATAATAAAAAGGACAAATCTACGTTAACAAAAAATTTAATCATAGTGCGTTACAGGGATTTCCTGATATTTAGCCTCCTGAAGTGTTGCTTAAGTAAATATCCATTACATCTCGGTTAACATGTACAAATTGATGGCGTCTTGCAACCGGCTGTATGTGGGGCAGCCTTGCACCTCTTTGTATATTAATAGCCATAAGATTTTCTTCTTGAACTTTTTTCTGGCGTTCTTCTCTCTTTTGTCGTTTAGCAGCTGCCTGGGCACTTGTCGTTGGTTGACCATCCTCATAGTCCGTCGATGTAGACGATGATGCAGCTAAACGTTTTTCAGCATTTGCGGTATTATTGTACGTTGTTTTACTTTGTTTATTCGCATCAGAGGGATCGTCCGAAGAGTAAGAACTTATTGAAGAATCATTACGTGCCTTCATGGCCAGCATTCGCTTCATTTTATACTCATAGGCAATTGCTATATCTTGTTTACATTTAGCACACACTTTCTCCGATGGCAAATAGTCGGGAAAGAATTTGTTGACAAATCGTATATGGCGAGGATTAGTTATGAATTCCCCAGCACCACGCAGCAAATGATGACCCAGAGGACAATGCATATTTAAATTATGGAAAGTCTTGCAACGCCGTAATGATGAATAAATAAGTAAATCGGGAAAAATATTCACGTATGTATGTACATATGTATGTACATAAAATTCAAATTAGAGAAACTAAAATTAATAAACTCTTGAAAAATCAAAAATTATATCAGTGCATTTTATGTTATACATGTATTGAAATTATGATCCAATTATTAGGTCTATGCGGCTCTGCTACAATCCTACAATACTAAAAACAACAGGGTTTACCACATTGCATACCAAGATCTTTCAATAACAGTTGTTTTTTTGCTCTAAATTGAGCACCCGCGCGATACCAATCTTACCAGAAAGCGTCTTCTTACACAAAAATTGGGCAAATGAGAGACGTTTTTAGAACAGACATAATCTGTCGTTTTGTTCTTGCACGAAACAGCCCGTACTTTTTCTGCGGACTAGTTTGGGCAAGAACAACAAGCAATCAACTGGTTTATAATTAACATGCATAACCAAATTATTGTGTTTTTATGCATGTATGTATTGCATGTGTGTAGATTTGTAATTGTAAAGACATGCGTTGAGATTTGTATTATACGTGCATGGTCATATACATTAGGTCTGTTCCAGGTGCATAACAAAAGTGCCCGAACTCGCACAAATTTATTTTGATTTTATTTATTTATAACAATAACCAACCGAGCCCATAAGGCTATATATAGTTTGTGGACTACAAGTG
Organism: Dexiosoma caninum; assembly: GCA_963924685.1. Classification (NCBI taxonomy): domain Eukaryota; kingdom Metazoa; phylum Arthropoda; class Insecta; order Diptera; family Tachinidae; genus Dexiosoma; species Dexiosoma caninum. The sequence continues at coordinate 15,701,209 of OZ004727.1, forward strand.
TACATAAGAATAATTAAACATCTAGGCAACTAATAAGCTAGAAATAATGTTCAAAAAATTAATAATTATAATATTATTAGATAAGCCCACTATATAAATTTGAAGTTATATTGCGCATGAATTTGACTATATATAATCAGAATCTAGATCAGTTCAATTGCGCAAAATGTTCAACAAGCTTATCTTTGGATGAATTACGTGTAAGATGGAATGCTCTAAATTTATCCAAAAGCTTCAAGATAACAATTTTTGTGCAATTTTGAGAGAAAATTAGAGAGTAAAGTTTTTAATTTTCTGTACAAAGTTGCATGAACTTTTTCTTTGGGTAAGTTTGGTCTAGAATTAAATTATCGCCTGTTTTTTATTTACGAGGATGGATCCGTGAACTTTCGAACTTCCCTCGTACTTATATGAAATGCAACACTGTTCTCATCAAGTACCACCTGTTAATAGACTACTGTCAAATTTTGAGCAAGTGTTGTCATTTACTTTGCGTTTAGCAACTGTTCAAAACATACAACCTTGTGTATTTTTCTAAAAAAAAGTGAATTTCGAGTGCTCATTAAACATTATTTTTTCCGAAAAAAACCGTCAATCAAACCCAGGAAAGGCTCGATAAATACTGTGGGGACTCTGCACCATCGATTTCGATTGTGCAAGTGGTTTATTGACTTTCGTTGTGGTCGCACAATTACAAATGACACTGAACGTTCTCGACGGCCAATTGAGTTGTACTGCACCCGTAGTCTAGTGCATGAGCATTAGTCTGGCTGATCGAAAAGTAAAATTGCGTGAGATTGTTGATGCCATACGCATTTCATATGGCAGTGTGCTTTCGATTTTATATCATCACCGAAAATGGAATACAATTCTTATAAAGAAATATAATAAAGCAAGGAGCAATCAAAAACAAAACAACGTAAAAACTCCTGTTTTAAAAAACAAAGCAATAAAAAAACAACGTTTTTATGTTTTCTTAAGCATCTATCCGGTAAGATTGGCATCTAGTATTTAGGGGATTATTTTATTCATCTTAAGTACCATAGTTATATACGAGTAGTTGTGTATATATGTATATCTTGATTTGTTCCTTTTACACTACATACTGTGTATAAATTAAATTTGTACGATTCATGGGAATTAAACACATTGTTTGATTACCTTATAATATTTATTAATTCTTTAATATTGAAATAAGTTATCTAAGATCATAAGTTTTAATTATTATTATTATTATTATTATTATTCTTATTCTTAACCCTTAACAATTCTTTAATATTGAAATAAGTAATTTAAGTTCATAGTTGTTTTAATTAACATTATTCTAACTTGTATCAATTCCTTAATATTGAAATAAGTTATTTAAGTTCATAGTTTTTTTTTTAATTTATTTAAATCCTTTAATATTGAAATAAGTTACTTTTTAGTTCCTAAGTTATAATAAATTTTCAGCCTTTAAAATTCAACTCTTTAAAATTGAAACAAATTATTTATGTTCACAAATTTATTTTATTCTTAATTGCCTCTATTTATTTCAAATTGTTTATTTTTGGTTTTATACTTTTGTTTTACAATTTTACAACTTTAGGTAATGTGATCAACCTTTATAAGTAGGTAACTGTTTTAATTTATTTTAATTAGGATATTACGTTCTAGTCTTAAGTTTTAAATTTTATGTTAAAAAAAATATATGTGTGCTAACAATTTTTCTTTCAAAGGCGCAATAAATTAAACTTAAACTTGTTTTACAATTTTAAGGGGTTTTCTTATATTATTAATATACATACTATTTAGGCTCAGTACTTCTTACGACTAACTAAAAAATTTACAAAGCACGTAAGAAATCTAAATGGTAATAAAAAAAATGAATTATAAAAAGTAACGTAAAAAACATTAGCATTGGCAGCAGGGATGTCGTGCTACTAAATGTATCTTAACTTATAGTGCTCATATCTTTTACTGAAATTGTTAACCAAATACTGCAATCATATATGGGTCTATGGACTCGATTATATTATAAAATTAAATGAATGTCCTTATAATTTTCTATCTGACCGGATATAAATATTGCCACCTGAAATGCAAAAGGGCGTAAATCCAAAAAACTTAAAATATTGTTTTTAATGGATATCGGTACATCGCATCAAGGCACACGTCTTCAAATGTTTAGCTTTCTATTTTTATAAATAACGACTTTATTAAAGAAATTCAAAAGGAAGTTTTTACTCAGCTTTCAAAATCAATGTATTTCTTGCTGTTGAGAAATAATGAATGAAAAAATGTTACCACCTTACTTTTTGAAATATATGTAATTTTTAACGTTAGCTTAAAAATAATGGGTAAAAAAAAAACGTCAGAGACGCCGCAACTTTGCTTTATAATTAACACGCAACTGCAGTGTTGTGCAAGAATTAAGCTCTATCTTCCTACCACTTTCACCACCTGTCTATTCTCTACCCTATCCCTCTCTCTAGTTCCAGAGCAATGCATTGCATATGTAGGGGATAGCCCCTGAGCAGTGGTCCAAGATAAAAAAATAAACTCTTTATTTGGATGATATTGCGAAAAAATCATATTTGTAACCAAAACACTTAATTTTATTACGTTTTTTGTCTATACCTGAAATTTGATACCTGAATCTTCATGGCTAGAACATCCAGAGCTTCTGGTTCCTCAATATTTAAACCACCCTTAATTAAAGGTGAAGCGGCATGATTGGGCATGCGTCGGTGTGTAAGCATGCAGCATTGGGGCTTTCGCGCATTGAAATCGACTCTATTCGCGTGACCCCATTGCGATATTTGCGTGAGGTCACTATTCAATGAATCACTAATACAACTGAATTTATAGTGACCTCGTTAGATGAAATCCCGTCTATAACAACTCTTATAGCGCGATCGCTGAGAAATCTCGATATAAATCGAGAGAAGACATCACCGACACCAAAAGCAATAAGTTTGGATTACTTTTAAGGGAAGATGAAACGTTTCTACTCTATCTCAGGCTTCTGACAATTCTTTTACGATTTCATTTTCGTTACATAAATTAAACGTAAACTGTACACGAGACCGTACCTAAAAAAAAAAATATCCGTACATCCCCTAATATACCGCACTTTTGGACAGTAATTTAAAAAAAATAATTTTTTTTTGGACAAAGGTAGGGGTCGCCTCTTTGAACCTTTCTTTATATCTTCGGCATTTGCAGTCGGATCTTAAAGAATGATAAATCAATATATTTGTCTCGAGAAGTCCAATATTTTCAATCAATAGCCATTGACTTCCAGTATCTCCTACTGTTATTTAATGTGCCCCCTAATAACAGAAAAGTACTTTTTTTTTCCTGAAAGTTGTACGGTCTACGTAAACAAATACATTAGTATTCTAGTGTTAAGGTTAAATTAGACGTGACTTATAGTTTTGCTACAGCCATAGCCATTGTGTCATATCTGCTAATCTGGCAACTCTTTTCATATTATATGTAGGTACTTGGTACTTGTTATATTTATTTCTTACTTCACTCTTATAATGATAGTTGAGCAATAAACATCTAGTTTTTTTTACTGAATTATAATCAAAAGCTTGTGTACATATTTTATGGAAGATACTACAATTTGGGACGAGGTGAAACTAAATAACAAGAAATTAAATCATAAGCTGTGGAGTGCAAGGGGGTTATGTTAGTATCATGGACACCACACAATTCAATATATTCCTACAACAACAACAACAACAACATTTGAAATCTATCACAAAATACAGTGCAAAGTACTACGGTAAATACGGCGTTGTTGCCGAACTTCGAGCCATTCGATAATACAAAACAGACATATAAAAACTATATACAGCGTTTAAAAAAATATATATTTTTTTTAAGAACACATACTGTACGAAGCTCTTATAGCTTGTCTGCAGAAACACCCAGCGTCTAGGCGGAAATCGAACCCGCAACCCCATATTGATAAGACTACAATACACTACGAAGGGCGTTTCAAGCAACAAAGCATACTGTGCAAAGTTCTTGTTATATTCGATCGGCGAAAAAAACTTTAAAATGGTGGCGGTGTTAGATTCACCAAAGCAACTTAGTGCAATCGACTACGATGAATTATTACAGCTTTTGGACAGCAATTTAGCATCCAAAAATAATACATTGGTAGTCCAGCATGAATTTTTGTTCAAATACCAGACAGAAAAGGAATCTAGTTCGGAATTTGTGGCTACGCTGAGGGCAGACATAAGCGACTGTGAATTTCTGTATACATGTACATGCGGGTCTTTGGTGGCTGATTTATTTCTACGTTCACAGTTTATAAGAGGCATTACCGATAATAATATTCGAGAGCAGTTACTGCAGTCAGGCCATATAAAATTTAGCGAGGTCGTGTCGAAGGCGATCGCGTTGGAGGCCGCAAAAGCAGATCCAAGAGAAATTACAATGAGGACAACAGCAATTAACAAAATTTCGGGTGGTAATCGTATAATCTACAACAAGGAAGCTCGTGCGACTTACATCCTTATTATAATTAGAAATAAGTTGATAACACCATCTGGACTGTATAGACCTAAGATGAAACTAATATTACAATAACCCTAAACAAACAAGCAATATTACAATGTACAATAAACTGGTAATCACGAACAGACATATTAAGCAGATATCTACATAAACTAAATAATAAAACAATTGTCGAAATATACCGAATTAGAGATAAGATAAAATAAAGAACAAAGACTTGTTTAGTATAAATAGAGCGCAAAATTATATTTTTAAGTTAGTCTTAAGATTCATACTAATGAATAAATAACATAAGTAAACCTTGTGTTTCATTTATATAATTGGCGCAGTCACCACGGAATTTATTCTAAAGAATAAGCTAAAAGAACCTTTTCAAGAAGAAAGAAGAAAATTTAAATATACTCAACAACAAAATGAGCCAAAAGAACGAAGATCCCAAGGAAAATCTTCTAATAAATCAACTAATTCAACCAAGAAGAACGCCAAACTTCCGCAAGGCAACGCGTAATCAATCCATGGAACCAGCGACTTCTCTTGTCACCACACCAGCAGTTGAATTCGAGAGCACAGCAGTAAGTTCTGCAAACCAAAACAACTATGTTTTACTCGGAACAGCATTGGTAAAGGTTAAGGCAAATGGGTTGGAAACCGAATGCAAGGCAATTCTTGACTCCGGATCGCGTCAACCTAATTACAGAAAGATTAGTTGCACGGTTTGGACTCTCAGTAAGGAGTACATCTCAATCAATGGTATTGGAAAATACCAGACCAAAGTTCAATATCGAGTCAACATTACTGGATAGTATCAGGTCAACATTTATCAGCAGCAATGTGTGGGGTCCTGACGGAAGAGGATAGACTGAATATGGCAATTGAAACTTGTGGAGATCGAAGGCCCACAACAAAAATTGTCACCCGAAGATGCACAATGTGAAGCACATTAATCAGCACTACTCCACACGCGACAAAGATGAAAGGTTCGTAGTACGACTTCTTTTTGCACAGAAAAATCTGCTGTAGGAGACTCACATAGTATCGCCTTCAATCGATTTCTTTCATCAGAGCGTCGCTTATCAAAAGACGCTTCTTTCAAGGAACATTACATACAATTCATGGACGATTATAAAACATTAGGACACATGACGAAAATCAACATAGACAAAGTGGAGGGGTCTAAATACTTTATTCCGCACCATTGTGTGCTACGACCCGAAAGCAGCACCACCAAACTTAGAGTAGTATTTGATGCCTCCTCGAAAAGATCATCAGGAAGGTCATTGAACGATATTTTGCGCATCGGACCACCGCTACAGAATGAACTGTTTACTATTTTGCTGGGATTTCTGCTTCCGAGTTTCGTGTTTACTACTGATATAGAAAAAATGTTCCGCCAAATATCCATTCATCCAAAGGACAGGTAGTAGTACCAGATAATCCTTTGGCGGAAAAATGTCGCTGAACCTATCAGCTATTTCAAATTAAACACCGTCACATATAGAACCAGACCAGTGCCATATCTAGCAATCAGATGCTTGAAGGAAATAAGTTAGAACAAAAAGATAAATTATCCATTAGCAGCCAGTTTTTTCAGAAAAATTTTTATGTTGATGACGGGTTAGGTGGAGCCGACAGCTTAAATACAGCTCTGCAAACCCAACGCCAACTACAGGAAATCATGGTGCAGTATGGATTTAATTTACGAAAGTTGTGCGGCAATCATGCTCAACTGCTACGTAATATCGCAGGATGTGATCAAGAAGTCAGCCTCGACTTCTCCACAGAGGAAACTGATTACACAAAAACATTAGGATTAGCTTGGTCACCCAAATGTGACCAACTCAAGATCAAGGTCAACATACAACCAATCAAGGCTGTAACAGAAAGGACAGTTACTTCAGATTTGGCACGCATTTTCGACCCGCTCGGTCTCCTGTGGTAGTCAGGGCAAAAATGTTTGTCCAGGAACTGTCAACTTTGAATCTTTCCTGGGATGAAGCGGTGCCTTCAGACTTTGATTCTCGGTGGCGAAACTTTCGAAAAAATCTCAATGATTTCGAAAACTTTCAAGTTCATCATAAATGCCAGATTTCCCGCAACACGCAACTGCATTGGTTTACTGATGTCTCAGACAAGGCATATGGGGGGCAATACATATCAGAACATTTCTACTCAATAACACAATAATTGTATACTTGCTATGTGCAAAATCTCGTATAGCTCCTCGTAAGCAACAAACGCTTCCAAGATTGGAATTATGTGCTGCACAGTTAGGAGCTAACTTGGCTGTAAAGAATAAACACGATTTGGGAATGACCACAATACCAACATTCTACTGGACTGATTCAATCATGGTGTTAACATGGACAAATTCGAGATCGTCTTCATTTCATACATTCGTCGCAAATCGAATAGATTCAATTCAAGAAAGTACGAAACCCGAACAATGGCGACATGTACGTTCCAATGACAACACAGCGGACATCGTAACCAGAGGATTGGACCCTCAACAGTTACAGCATACACCTCACTGGATGTATGGTTCATGTTGAAATATGTTGAAACCCTGTTCAATCCAAATGTATACAACCTTGTATTTTATTCTATTTTTATGGAGTTTTCTTTGCGCCTAAAACTTTGTATGTATTATTCATTCCTTTGAAAGCGTTCTAATAAACAAGAAGTGTACTTTAAAATTAAGAACTAATATTATAATAAACTATTGAATTTAAAGATACGGTGTTTCACTTCTTACAACGATTTAGTCAAGATATAGAACTTTGACACTGCGTAACCATAAAGGTAGAGAGAAATACCCAACAAAGGTTATGAGCCCAGAAGACAAAATTCGTTCTATCTGAATAACACACAAAATAATTGTAAGAGAATTAGTAATATTTTTAGGAGAGGTTTACTTCATTTCTCATCGTTTGGTGCATCACAGTCTGGAAGGCCTTTCATCATTGCAGTTGCAACGTGAGTACGATTTAAAGTAATTAATCTAATTCTCTTTAATACACCGTATGGTGATTTAATAGGCTTTCAAAATATTACTACAAAAAAAAAACAACAACAAACCACCAAGTATTTTAAGAAAAGCATACAACTATTTAAATAAAATTAATTTCACAATTTAGTCATCGTCTGGCATTCGAAGCGAACAGTTATTCTGTGAATTCTTTTAATAAAAGGAGAAGAATTCCATTTAACTTTTTGGTCAACATGGCTCCGGGCCCACCGGACAAATTCTCCAATAACAGGTTCTCTGTGTTGGGGGATTATATAGCCAACCCACCGAAAAAACCAAAACCAAACGCAGACACTTCTACAATTTACCACAACAATAGAAACAATCCAAAATACGTGATAATCTCATCTACTGACCCGAAAAACCAACTATCAAACATTAGCCCATTTGCAATTAAAAAAGGTTTGGAGAGCATCAGTTCTAAATTATCCTCAAACACTTTACTACGAGACGGTAACATCTTAATACTCACGCGTAGCACACGCGTAGCTGAAAGATTTTTGAAAGCCAAAACACTATCGAACATATGCCAAATTTCATGTACACTTCACAACAGTCTAAACTCAGTTAAGGATGTTATATATGCTCCCTGTCTAGTGAACGTCCCAGAACAAGAAATAATACAGGAGATGAAAGACCAGGGTGTTACCGACATATATAAATTTACTAAACCAAGTGAAGACGGCAAAACACGCATTCCATCGGGCAAAATGATAATCACCTTTGACATCCACAGGTTACCAGCATCAGTAGACGTTGCTTGGTATAAATGCAAGGTTAATCATTACATCCCTAACCCGATGAGATGTAAAACATGTTCAAAATTGGGCCATACCAAAAACAGATGTAAAGGAAATGCTACATGCCCTACATGCAACCTTCCTCCTCATGGGGATGCAGAATGCACTCGCACTTTTTGCACGAATTGTGCAGGCGAACACTCTTCCACAGACAACAACTGCCCAAGATATCTACAAATGAAAGAGATACTGAAACTTAAGACGTTTCAAGGTGAGAGTCAACGGTCACACATCAAAATCCTTCAGACTAGACGACATTCCGCAGGGATCGCCCCTATCAGTCGTGCTATTCCAGATTGCTTTTAATGAAATTGGCAAAATAATTAAAAAACACTGCCACATCGAACACTGCTTATATGCTGACGACCTTTACATCCTCTGCAAGAAAAACGATAACAAAGAAACCAAAAATGTTCTACAAAATGTACTTCAAGACATAAAAAGATGGAATGAATACTCAGGCGGGAAAATTTCTATAGACAAAACAAAGAAATTTCACATATGCAGGAAACACAATTGTGACTCCGACACCTACACCATCCAATTTGAAGGTTCTACAATTGAAAACGTAGAAAGACTAAGAATCCTAGGACTAATTTTTTCAAGGAAGTACAATTGGAAAGATCAACTATTACAGCTCAAAAACGCAATAACATCCCGATCAAACATTATACGTTATCTCTCAACCAAAAGCTTTGTGCATATAAACACATTAACCTACCTTACTAAAACCATTATATTAAACAAAATAGACTACGGCCTTTTCATATACGGAAACAGCTGTAAAACCAACATCAACATCATAAAATGCACTTACCACCAGGCCGCTAGAGCATGCGTTTATGCATTCAGAACAACACCCATCGACAACATACTGTTCGAAGCCAACCTCCCATCAATACAAGATATAATATACCAATCGAAAAGCAGAATGCTGCCGAAACTACTAAACAGCACTAACTCAGTCATAGACAGAGACATTGCATCAATTACAAAAACAAAAAAAGAGAAACGAATACCATCCGCAATAGCACAATCATTATCCCTCCGCGAAGAACTGCATATACCCCTCTCCTTTACTAGGAAGCATATTAGAAAACCCCCTTGGAAATTCAACAGCAACTCACTAAACTTTTCGCTTTCACGGTTGAACAAAGCGTCCACCCCGGCAAATGCCTATGTCAGTCATCTGTCCGAAGAGCTAACTCATTTAAAAACCAACAATTGGCGTATCATATACACAGACGGCAGTAAATCAGTAGCTAATATACCAGGTTATGGGGTAGTAGACGAAGCTGGAACAAACATCATTCTGGGTACCCTCACCGAACAATCCTCTGTTTTCACTGCAGAAGCGTGTGCTATTTACCGGGCTATTCGAAAAATTTTATCCAGCAAACATAAATCTGCAGTGTTCACGGACAGTCTCTCGGTTATGAAAGCCATAAACAACCATTTCAACAACAAATGGAACACCATAATCAAAATAAGAGATGCACTTATCGATAATGAAGACAAAGTCAGAATCCTATGGATACCCAGTCACATCGGCATCCGGGGTAATGAAAGAGCAGATTCAGCCGCAAAATTTGCTACATATGCTCCCACAATAATGGATGATACCGTGGAAAAAATTGACATCCAGCGATATATTGCCAACTACAACAAGAACAGAATGACACAAAAGGAATTTACACATCATCATTATTCAAATATTATTGCTCATTGCAAACACCCCGTATATCCTACGACGCTTAACAAACATAAAATAAAAACATTTTCCAGATTACGCCTTGGTCACACCCAATTTTCCCATGGATGGATTTTAAATAAAACCCCACAACCATCTTGTAACCATTGTAACACCACACTCTCAATCCACCACATCCTTACAGAGTGCCCATTATTCTCGGAACAAAAAACAAAACTGTTTGGCAATACATCACCTCTAGATACCCTAAAGGACCCAACCGTTGACAATATCAGAAAAATATTCCATTTTATAAAACTAACACAACTTCAAATATAGCCCAACAATATTATAATCAATAGCACATGATCCAAAACTGTAATTAAGTAATACAATTACTACACTAATACTTATAGAGCTGATGGCCACTGCTGCTACTGCTCCTTTTTTTCTAATTTAATCTTAGAATTATATTCCTTAAGATTAAATAAATATAATAATAACAATAATAATTTCACAATTCATATTCTTGCTTCGCAGTGGTAGCTAGCGAATATTAAATCAGCATACGTATTTTGAAAAAAAAATCAATTTTTTTTACAATAACAAAATATTTCTTTACATAAACAAAACAAACAAGAAAATGTAAAGTAAAGTAAAATTTTTTTATTAGTCCGATCAAAAAAAATAATAATTAGTTAGAGTCATACTCATTCTTGAAATTAACAAAAAAAAAAAGAAGAGAAACAAAGAAATAATCGCTTTGGTCATTTTTCAATTTCAATTTATAGAAGTAACTGTTTTATATTTTTTTTGGCAGTAGTAAATATAGTCTTGTCAGATTCAAGCGCAGTTAAAATTATTAACAAGCACTAAATTTAGTCGAAATGTGGTGAATTATTAATATTAATAAAAATTAATTTAAATATGGAATAAATACCAAAGCCTCGTTTCCTTTTTGCTGATGTATGGATAACAACGTGTTGGGTTCCCATGGAAATAGATGCAACGGGAACACGGTTGGGAGGGTTTAGAGCATAGGGAGAATTTTATATTTCTCCCGTCATAATTCATATTTGGTATGCATAGTTAAAGTTCAATTAGATTTAAGTTTTGTTTAGGGACTCTGATAATAAAATTGAGTAGTGTGTTAGTGCAAATGGTTTTGAAAGTCACGAATCTCCCCAAGCCGATGAAGCTAGCTTTGTAGAAGGGTCCAGCTAGACTCAAACCATCCAGATAAAAAAGTAAGTAACTACATAAAACAAATAAAACACACATTACAATGGGTTGAATCCTTGGTGTTCACTTCCACCGTTTGAATTTCACTTCCACGCTGAATAATCAGGAAAGGCCGATTGTAAAGCTTTGAAATATGAAATATGTATTTGATATGTTTAGTTTCATCTTGACTGCCGAACGAGCAGCACAAATAAAGTAACGCTAAAATCTTTGTGTTTTGTTTCACTACAATTGCAATTCTGCAATTTCAGAAGGTAAATTAATTTAAAAACATTTTTTAACAATAAAAACATTTCGAGTAATAAAAGTGCAAATGATAGCATTTTGAGTTATGAAAATTTTCATAAGATCAACCAATCAGAATTGAGCTGATGCAACAATTATGATTGAGTTTAAGTTACGTGTTAAATAATATGTAAAATGAAAGTTAGTTCTAGTTCCTCCGTTAAACGGGCCACAATAAAACAAATTATAATTAAACATGACCGTGTCTTTTATTCAAAAGGTATCAAAAAAGGGTTCAAATAAAAAATTAAGAAAAACCAAAGAAAAAAGACTTTTTTTTTTTTAAAAAACCCCATCATAAAATTACGCAACTGGCGCAATCGGTAGGATCCCAAAGTCATTGAACGGGATCCAGTGTTCGAACGGAAAAGAAAACAAGAAAAAGTTTATGCAGTGAACATTTGAAAATAAAAAGTGAACACCATAAAACAAGAAAAAGTTTTATGCAGTGAACATTTAAACTGAAAGCAAATCTCTGAGAATTCTGCACTTTATAAATAAAATAAATAAGCGAACAGGACCAGAGCACGAAAACTTTAAGTTAAAGGACCCAAAATCAATAGTCAAAATTGATAAAAAAAATCCAAAGAATATAAAGCACGTCGCTTTGACGTATTGAGACCTATAATGAACGAACAGGCTCAACATTCTATAAATATGGCAGAAGAACTTGCCAAAAAAAACGAGCAGCAGTTGGAACGCTTGAGAGGCGCATATATGGAGTTACAACAACAAATTCCGCAGTAAAATCATCAACAAGTACAACCTCAACTACCAACTACATACAACAATATCAACAACACAACTTCAACTTTACAAGGGACAACATCTTCAAAACTATAAATCATATACCCACTTTGAAATAAGTGTTTATTATGCTGGAGCTGCTCCTAATGCTGCAATAGCAGCGTTCACTGCCGACGAGATGAGATCGGCGATCTGCCAACTCGCTGCATCGCGAGGTGAGCTGGGTGACTTGATACAGGGGTACATCAAGATCCTACCCCTATTTTGCACTAAATTATCGGATTACGAGGAGCCGGCGAGAGTGTACTGCTGTACACTGGAACTGATGCGCACTTTCCATTGGCCACGTCCAACAGACTTTAACCCGTTGTGGCGGTGGCTCTCAGTCGTGGGGGCATCTTCACAACTGGCTGTTACCGAGAATGAGATAGCGGTCTTACGATCAAAAACGATGAGGGAGATTTTGATTTATGGAATAACTATAGGGTCACTCATGTCCGTAGGGATGAGTTGGGCATTCCATGCCCAGAACATAAATGGAAAATTCTTGTGTAAGGCTGCTAACCCATCTTTGACAGGACCAGGACAAATAACAGCGTTCGGCCACCAGATATTCAAGGCGACGAGCCAATCAAATGTGGCCATGATATACAAATTCATGTGCGCTGAACTGATGCATGTGACCAGCGTAGTAATAAATCATGATTCCTTCATCCAAGACGGATGGTGCGGAAACTTCACTAACATTGGAAATATAACATTAGGAACTCATTGGGGTACAGAATGGGGATTCAGAATCCCATACCTCCTACATCCATTAAGTACCGCTTGGGCGTTCAAAGCCTGGCCGCAATTATATTGTGTATTCCGCGGAAACGTGAGCGTGGACCTAACTCACGATATAATTATAACAGGAAGTCAAGCTGGCTGGTACGCTTCAAAAGGCTGCGCAGATTATAAAAAGATTTCAACAGAAGGACGCACAGCTCAGCCTTGGAGGTTTATAGCTTACGGGGCTACGGTCATCAACAACCTAGCTCAACAATTTCGTATGACCCAAAGACCAGCAGTGCAGGTGCAGAGGTGGACACGTAGTTTCGACCCAGGCTCCCCTCAGCCCGTGGTTACGGCAGGTGACGCTTTTATCTCTCGCGACTGGGATGAGGACATTAGGATGTTCACACCAGGGTCCGTTAGGACGTATGATTGGTTCACCGATTGTGTACTTGCGCCCGTTATACCGGCTAGGAGCTGGAAACAGAACATCTGGTTGTCCATGCGTAGCAATAATATCAAGGCATTACCCATTGCTGGAATCATTGGTCCAGAGATGTCGCACATCGTCGGGGAGGTGGTTGGGCCTTTTGACGCTATGTCTATTTATGGAGGGGGAAGTGGCGACAATGCTGCCGTTGTGACGGAGCAGATGGTGACACCAAATGTAGATGCAGGGCACTCGGGAGGACCAAGTGATGCAGCAAATAGCAACCAGGAAAACTAGTAGAGGGTTCAGTACCCAAAGGAATAGAGAAGAGGAATAGGACCAGAGGTGGAGCGAAGAAGAAGAAGAATCCTCCAAATAACAATACAAATACTCCTATTATCAATAACCAGGCCGGAACTATCTGTTCCAATAGTAATAATACGCAGTGGCGACACAAGTCGCTATTTGGTATTGTTAGTGTTGGACCAGATGGATCTGGCCTTAGCTTAAATCAAAAAAAAAAAAAAACAAAAAAAAAAAAAAAAAAAGACTAATTCGCGCTTGTGATATCGATACGTGTGCGTGTGTGTGATCGGTACAAATTTTTGAATTAATTGAATTAATAACTCGTACATTTTTGATTGGGAAAATTCGCGGATAGTATCGTTGGAAAGGGCGTTTTCTGAGCTTTCCAACGGTGTATCATAGTCCCGGATCGGAATAAGGAATTAGGAGCAGTTAATTTTTTGAAAATTCTGTAAATAAATAGTGTTGTGTTAAAACATACAAACTGGACATTTCTAAACACACATAAAGAAAAAAGAAAACAGAAAACATAAAGTGAAGTTTTTACTAAACACAAATAAATATTAAAATATAAAAACATAACAAATATAAAATAGAACTATCACAAACAATACATATAAAAATAAATTTAAACAAACCAACAAATACTACTCAAACATAAACAACAACAACAACAGTACGTGGCATTACTGTACAGTGCATTGTTTTCTATATGAGTGCAAGCGATTGCTCGAACAAAGCAAATGTGAAAAAACAAAACGGCAGACATGCATACATAATTGTCAACTCTGAAAGCAAGAGTAGTGAGAATATTTACGATCCTAAATGCAATAGAGATTATTTAACCCTGAAACCGACCACTGGTCCAATTTTTGCTGAAAAAAGTGCAAGTGATTCAAATTTGAATAAGTGTACAGAAGATAAAATAATTGTATCGCGCCCATTTTCTCCCATAAATAAAAGTACGGATCTTCCGTCGTGTTCAAATTTTTCAAGCCATAAAATACCTACTGGAATGGACCGCTACATCACGATCACTAAGCGTAAATCCAGTCCTAGGGCCGCCAATACTGAACCCGACCCTAAAATGCCACGAACCAATGAGGGTCAAAATAGGTTTGCCATTCTTGGCAAAATGGCCAATAACAATACGGAAAAGCCAGAGCAAAGAGCAATAAAACCGCCACCAATATATTTGCGAGAAGTGTGTACTAATTCTTTGGTGAGTAAATTGTCAAAGTTGATAGGTAAAGATCACTTTTACGTGGTCTCTATTCGCAAAGGTAACGTGCTGGAGACAAAGATTCAGGCCGACAGCGAGAAAGGCTATAGGGCCATAGTGAACAAGTTTGATGCGGAAAAAAAAGGTTACTACACTTACCAATTGAAGAGTGCAAAGGGCTTAGTGGTGGTCATTAAAGGTATTGACAATTCTGTGCCGACTGAGGATATTAAAGATGCCCTGAAGAATGCGGGGTTCGATGCTAAATCAATTTTCAATATAATTAACCGAGAGAAAATTCCTCAGCCAATGTTTAAAGTTGAAGTTGCTTTCGACTCAACTAAATTGAAAAAAAATGAAACTCACCCCATTTACAATTTAAAATTCTTATTGAACCGAAGAATTGTCGTAGAGGAACCAATTAAGCGTAAGGGTCCGCCTCAGTGCCAAAATTGTCAGGAGTTTGGACATACAAAATCTTTTTGTAAATTACCATCCGTATGTGTGAGATGTGGAGACATTCACAAATCTTTGGAATGCCCACACCCGAAATCTGACACGAATGTGAGAAAGTGCGGTAATTGTGGTGAAAAACACACCGCCAATTATCGTGGTTGCAAAGTGTTTTTGCAACTAAAAAATTCAAACAAGGCAAGAAGATCAGTGCCAGTACCACTCGAGTATAAGGAAACTAATTTTCCTAATTTGCCAACAACTTCTGCCCGTGCAACTCAAAGAGCTCAGGGTACAAATGTGCAACACGTTAGTTTCGCTGAAACGTTGAAGAAAGGTAATACATCGCAAGAAAGTCATCGAGTTAACTCGTATGCAAACGTTTTGAAGGAAGGTGAGCACAAACCACTGCCCGACACTCAAAGTGCCATCGAGAAATTGATAGACACTATGAACAGTTTTATGTCCAACATGCAGGGTATGTTCCAGCAAATGCTGCAAAACCAGAGCATGCTGATGCAAATTTTGTTGAACAAAAAATAATGGATACGCTGAAAATTTGTTTTTGGAATGCTAATGGCCTGAGCCAGCACAAGTATGAAGTGCAACAGTTCCTACAATCACAACAAGTTGATGTACTTCTCGTATCCGAAACACATTTTACTCAAAAGAACTGTTTCAAAATAAAAAATTATTATAATTATGACACAAAGCATCCAAGTGGCAGAGCTTGTGGAGGCACAGCAATACTGGTTCACAGAGATGTTGCCCATTTTCCCCTACCAGAATTTTCGACGGATCACATACAAGCCACCACCATAAGGTTACCACGTTGTGGTACATCGATTTCTGCCGTTTATTGTCCACCCAGACACTCCATTACTACGGATCAATTTTGGAACTTTTTTCAAACGTTAGGAACAAAGTTTATTGCAGCGGGTGATTTTAATGCAAAACACACCTTTTGGGGTTCTAGACTTATTTCACCAAGAGGAAGGCAACTTTTCGATGCGATATCCCTTCACAATTTGGACGCAATATCTGCAGGTCAACCCACATACTGGCCTACAGACATTAATAAAATTCCAGATGTGATCGACTTTGCGGTCACTCGCAGCATAAGAAGAGAACTATTTCATTTGGTTCCGTCTTTGGATCTTTCGTCGGATCATTCACCTACTTTTTTGAATTTTTTTCGCGCTTCTGAAAATGCAGAGCAGAATAAGTGTTATCATAAAAAACATATAAATTGGCTAAAGTACAAAATGTACATTAGTACCCACTTGCCACAACACTTGTCTTTGAAATCGGAGTCTGAAGTAGAGGATGCTGTAATCCTCACAACAAACATCCTGAAAGAAGCGACAGCAGTTTCCGCATCAAACGTTTTGATAAGAAGCAGGCGTCATTACAACAGTAATGCTACCGTTGAGTCCCTGATAAGGCATAAAAGACAGTTGAGGCGTCAGTGGCAGGAGCTCCGTTCACCTGGCTTAAAGGCACAACTAAATAAATGCCAACGGAAACTGCGTGTTTTGCTGAAAGAGGACAAAGAATTTCAACTGAATGAATATCTGCAAAGGTTGGACACAACAGAGCAAACAGATTATAGTTTGTGGAGAGCTACAAAAAAAATGAAACAACCTACTTCCTACGAGGCCCCAATAAGGTTACATAATGGTGAATTTGCACAGAGTACAGAGGAGAAAATTGAGGAATTCGCCAACCACCTGGAAAACGTATTTACACCAAATGTAACCGCTTCCCGTATTGCGCCGATTGTCATAAACGAAAGAGTACAACGTCCACTGAAATTCCGATTTGCTGAAGTCGAATCTGCTATAAAAACGTTAAAAGCCAGAAAAGCTCCAGGCAGTGACAAAATCACAGGAGCAATGATAACTAATCTGCCACAATCAGCATTGAGGCTGATTCTCTTTATTTTCAATTCTATGTTGAGGCTGGGTACGTTTCCGAAAGCATGGAAACACTCAGAAATCGTAATGATTCCTAAGCCAGGTAAAGATGTTACGCAAGTATCTTCTTATCGTCCAATAAGCTTATTGCCGATACTGTCCAAACTTTTTGAAAAATTGATTCTCGAGAAACTACGGCACCACGTTGACACTAATTCTGTTATCCCACATCACCAATTTGGATTCCGGAAAATGCACAGCACTGTGGCACAAGTACACAGAATAACAAACCTTGTCCGATCGGCTTTCGAGAATAAAGAATACTGTTCGGCACTTTTTATTGATATATCTCAAGCGTTCGACAAAGTCTGGCACGACGGTCTGATGCACAAAATTGTAAACTTGCTACCGGAAAACGTTCACAAATTGTTCAAAAATTACATAACTAATAGATCTTTTCATATAAGGTCGAAATCGGTGATATCTTCCATTAAAAATATCCATGCTGGTGTACCACAGGGAAGTATCCTTGGTCCTTTTCTGTACATTTTATTTACTGCGGATATGCCTACAAGTCAATTGACGCATACATCAACTTTCGCGGATGATACTGCTTTTCTAAGCATACACAAGAATGCAGCAGTAGCAAGCCAACATCTTCAAGCGCATTTGAACCGATTGGAAAAATGGTTATCAAAGTGGAAGATAAAAGTAAATGCTTCAAAGTGCGTCCACATTACGTTTACTCTGAGAAGGGACAATTGTCCTCCCATCACGATAAACGGTGTTACAATACCTGAGGGCAACCACGTAAAATATCTTGGTATTCATCTCGATAGACGTCTTACGTGGACTAGTCACATAGCGGCCAAAATCACTCAACTGAAGTTGAAAACTGCGCAGCTTTACTGGCTTATAGGACGACACTCTGCACTAGGCCTAGATATGAAGGTGCTGTTGTATAAGGCGATTTTAAAGCCCATATGGCTATATGGCGTTCAGCTGTGGGGAACTGCTTCCGCATCAAATGTTGCAAAATTACAAAGAAGACAGTCAAAAATTTTACGAATAATCACAGGTGCTCCATGGTACATGAAAAATGTAAATATCCACAGGGATCTAAAAATTCCATCAATTAATGATGAAATTAAAAAAGTCTGTACGAAGTATAGGACGAAGATCACGGTGCATCCCAATCCACTTGCTAGAGAATTGCTGGTCTTTGAGGGTCACAGAAGACTCAAAAGGACCCAAACGTTTGATCTGATTGGATGAAAATTCTGTGTAACCATTGGGTTGAAATTGCAGTGGCAATGGAAACTATTTTTTTTTTATAGTATATTTTTAGATTAAGATTTGAACACATTTTGTTAATTTCATATTGAAAGATCCAAAATTCATAAATAACATGGGAAAAAAAAAAAAAAAAAAAATATACCCACCTTTACTGGAACAGGCGAAGTAACAATCAACAGCTTTTTAAGCTTATTTACTTTCAACAATTTCGGACGAAAACCTAAAGAAAGAAGTGGTACGAACAATATTCTACAAAGTTATCCGGGGCCAAGCTAAGGACATTCTAATAAATATACCAACACCTGACAATTGGCAAGTCATCAAAGAAACGCTTAAATTGAGATACAGACCCAGCGTAGAAGCACATCATCTCTACAAAATAATTGCAAACTTAAAAGTACATTCGGTAAATCAACTAATAAAAGAAGTTCAAAATATTAAATATAAGTCAGATAAATTAATCATTTATTACCAAGATGACCATTATATAGTATATAGATAACAGGAATAATAATTGGAACAGACCATTTAATAGTTCAGGTCATTATAGAAACTAGAATTATCATGGGAACTTCCAGAGGTTCGCACAGGTAGGAAACCCTGGGCTAAATTCCGGACAATATCGCTGGAATCAACCCAGGCAAGACCGAACCGAACCTATGGAGGTTGATAATATAGAAATAAATAATGAAAATATTTATAACCCATGTAATTGCCGTCCAGGCAGGAAACCCAGAGTCAAATTCCGAACGGAATCGTTGGCATAGAACCTGGCAAGGCCAAAGCGGACAAAATGAATTTGGAGGTATACGGAAGAGTGACGATCAAGTAGCAGGACACTCTGAGCCAAACCTATATCAAAGCAATATGGGTCAAGTCAGACAGATCAGCCAGGATCAGTTTTTTCAAACACCCACTCGGACTGTATACCCACCATAGTACTAACAATTAATCAAAGGAAATATATTGCATTGATAGATACGGGAGCCAACATAAGTTTAATAAATATAAATATACAAAATTTTAGAAGCATTTTATTAAGAGAACCAATCAGGTTCAGCACTACGAAAGCTGAAATTAGATATGAAGTGATAACGGATGCTCCCAAGGAATTTAATGTTCCTACATATACGAAAATTAAATGGAAAATGATAGGACGAAAATATAATTTCATAATAGGGATAGTATTACTAAACTGTTTTGATACCGTAATAAATTTAATATATGGTTACATATCATTTAATACAAAAATTTGCAAATTCCTAATAAATCCGTACAAGGATATCGGGGTTTGTACATTAGAAGGGACCGAGTTCGAATGGGATAGAATTCAATTAGACCATTTAAACTCTGAAGAATATGAGGAAATAGAAAAACTTTCAGGTAGATTTAAAAATGTGTTTTATAAGGAAGGCGATAAATTAACCAGTACAATGAAAATAAAACACATAATACAGACAACGACAGAAGAACAGATAAACGCAAAACTATATAGATATCCACCGCAACACGAGGCAGAGGTAACACGACAAATGAAAGAAATGGAAGAGCAGGGTATCAATAGAAACTGTTGTTCGCGCTATGCGAGTCCTTTGATAGTAGTTCCCAAAAAACTAGACAACTCTGGGGAGAAAAAATATAGGATCGTGGTAGACTATAGAAAGCTTAATGAAATAACTGTTGACGACAAATTTCCACTGCCGAACATTGATGCAATTTTGGACAAGTTAGGACGGGCACAGTATTTTGATTATAATTAAACATGACTGTGTCTTTTATTCAAAAGGTATCAAAAAAAGGGTTAAAATAAAAAATTAAGAAAAACCAAAGAAAAGGACTTCTTTTTTTAAAAAACCCCATCATAAAATTACGCAACTGGCGCGATTCATACCAAATTTATCTACAATTATTACACCTTTGCGAAGACTTTTCAGAAAAATCGCTACTTTGAAGTGGACCGATAAATGTGCAAAATCATTTAAAATACTCAAACAGGAGTTTACCAGTCCTCGGGTTTTAACACCATATAATCCCAAATTACCACTTCATTTGGCAAGCGATGCGGGGCCAACTGATATTGCTGGTATTTCATCACACATTATTGACGGCTACGAAAAGCCAATTGCGTACACATCAAGAGCATTAACGTTAGCAGAACAGAATTATTTACAACTCGATAGGGAGGCGTTCGCAATAGTTTTTTCTGTTCAATATTATCACGAATACTTATTCGGACGATCGTTTAGACTCATAACTCTGATAATCAACTTATTATGAGAATTTTTCACCAAACCGCAAAGTTGCCACAGCTGACTTTCCAACGTTTACAACGGTACGCAGCGTTTTTATCTGGGTTTAACTATGAACTAGTGTACCAAAAAGGGATTGAAACCAACAACGTAGATTGCCTATCACGAGCACCAGATACATGGAAAATCCCAAAAGAAAATACAATCAAACAAGAAGTACACTTTATATGTAATTCAACTATACACCAAATTAGTAATTCACAAATTAATTTTCAATCTCTTCGCAAAGAAACCTGGAAAGACAAGGAGTTAGTGCTGATTCTACAAAAACTTCGCAATAATAATAAAACTAAAAACGGTCATCAACTTGACAAAATCGAATCTGAATACACAATAGATAGTGATGTACTCTTTCGACGTGAGAGGGTCATAATTCCTGCAACACTGCAGCCATACGTTTTACAAGAACTGCATTCAATGCACTTAGGTATAACGAATATGAAGCAGCTTGCACGTCGATATGAATACTAGAGGTCAATCGATAAAGATATCGAAAATATAGCAAGGTCGTGCTCATCATGTGCAACAGTCCGAAGCTCTCGCTAAAGCAGAAATACATCCATCGGAAGAGCCTGAAGAAAATTGGCAACGCATACACATTGACTATGCGGGTCCTTTTCAAGGTTATTTTTTTTTGGCAATAATGGATGTGAAATCTAAATGGGCTGAAGTTAGAGTATGCAGATCTGCACCAACATCGGTTTCAACAATAGGAATACTGAAAAGCATCTTCTCCAGGAATGGGTTTCATAACATAGTGGTTTCAGACAACGCCACTATTTTCAAAAGTGAAGAATTTAAAACTTTCTGCAAGAACAGTGGTATTTTTCAAAAGTTTATAGCCCCGAGCCATCCAGCTACAAATGGATTAGCGGAGAGAAACGTTGAAACATAAGTTAATATCAATGAAAAACAGCACAATGTCAATTCCAGAGAAAGTTCAGGAGATACTTTTTAGATACCGTGACACACCACTTAAGAATAATAAAACACATTCAGAACAATATTTAGGTAGGCAAATTCGTATAAGTCTGGATGTTTTCAAACTTTCAACTCATGCCAAGAAAATTAGCCAAGGGAGATAGGATTGATGCTCATTATTATACGAACAGTAAAACGATTTGGAAATTTGGTACAATCACCAAGAAACTTGGTCGTCTTTACTACATAGCGACGCTGGACAATGGGTTCATTTTCAAAAGGCACATTACCCAACTTCGCTCTACAAAAGTACAAAACACATTTCCTGATGATTTAAATGAACAACTTCCTGATAATTCTACACATCAAGCAGTTCCAAATGAACCTAATATAGAAGACCAGGTGCTTGTGCCCAACAATACAACTAATGAAAACACGCAACTGTCTACATCGAGACAGCAGTCAACTACAACCTCTTCTAGAACTGAAATTGCTGCCACAGATCATCATATAACGCCCCACCAACAAACAAGAACATCATATCGATTACGCAAAATTCCAGAGTTTTTAACAGATTATAATGTAGACTCTGAATAATTTATGTTATAACTTGTATTTATTTTAATATTAGTCTATGACAAGGGTGCGAGGATTGTCATATCTGCTAACCTGACAACTCTTTTCATATTGTATATACATACATAGGTACTTGGTACTTGTCATATTTATTTCTTACATCACTCTTGTAAATATAGTTGTGCAATAAACATCTACTTTTTTTTACTGAATTATAATCAAAAGCTTGTGCGCATATTTTATTGACGATACAACACATTGCCATGACCATAATAGAATTTTTTTCTTAGCAATTACTGCTGCCATAGCCATAAACAGCTTTTGTCTGTCTTTTATTTATACTATTTAAAAAGTGCGAAAATATATGAGCACCAATTCAATCCACCTCTAAGTTCGCTCAGTAGTTTATGGTTATGGCAGAAAACTAAAATTGAGGTAGTTTATATGGTTATGGTTATGGATGTGGCAAAATTATAAGACTGAGTTTAGACGAGAAAACATTTGGAAGAAAAACATTTGCAATTCTCTTTTGTTTTTTCATTCGCCGTCAGACAGACGAAAATGTTGCCGGCAACATTCCATTATTATTGTTAATATTGTTATTTTTGTACTGTATTTTTTGAAAATGAGAACAAAGCGTGTCGGCGAGTACCGAACACAAAACCAATAGTTCCTTCCCCACCCGTAATATGCTAGCAAACTAAAAGTTTCCTCATCTAAACTCAGTCTAAGCGATTACATTAGTCGCTATAATATTTTTTTTTTTATCTTGGACCAGTGCTCAGGGACTATCCCCTACATATACAATGCATTGCACTGGAACTAGAGAGAAGGATAGGGAAGAAATAGACAGGTGGTGAAAGTGGTAGGAAGATAGAGCTTAATTCTTGCACAACTCTGCAGTTGCGTGTAAATTATAAAGCAAAGTTGCGGCGTCTCTGATGTTTTTTGACGCATTATTTTTAAGCTAATGGAGTCATTTTATTTATTATTTTACTTCGCCGACGTTTTATTGCTCAAATACCGACGAAGGAGGGTGCTGTAGCACAGAAAACTCAGAAATTTTTTTTTCTGATTTGACCCGGCTGGTCATTTGCTCTTTCTTGTTATGGTTAAGTCAAGTCTTATTTAACCTTTAAAAAGTATAAAATTGTACCCTTTCACAAATATTTTTAGATACAAAACAAACTATAACAGCACAGTAAACTTACCCATATCAAATCAAGAGCGACAACACTAAATAGACCATCATTAAAGTAAAGCTTTATAACATAAACAGCCATAATTTAAAACAATTCTCTGTTGTTGAAAGAAAGCATTAAATTTAGTGATATGAACACTACGTTACTAACACTGTTCCTGAATTCTAATTTTTTTTGTCAATGTTCTACTGCACTCGCTATGCTTACTATGGTTAACGGTTTATTTGCTTCATTCGGATGTTTTGTTTTAATTTTTACTATAAAACAGAACTCATATACTATCAAGCACTGTAGCCAATGGCTTTTCAAATTCTGTAGTATTTGTTTTGTTTGGAAATGTTGAAGTGAAGTACTTGATTTTTTGTAATGACTGAAGTAAAATACAGTGCTAGGAACTACTGCATAGAAGTGAAATGTGTATTTTAGAGCATGTTGAGCAGCCCTTTAGTACATACAAATATTATTGCTACGAATAAATTTTCAATTAGAATTATGCATCTAAATGTCGACTGTATGGACTACTCCAGTCCCTTTTAAAAACGCTTAACAAATCAATGCGTATTGTAGAAGTTCCATTGTAATTATCTGCAGCATCATTAGTATCAGGCAAAACTAATCCAACACCTGCCGTATCAGTAAAATAATCACCAGACCAATTTGATGTTCCAATATAAGCCGTATTATCGGTCACCATATATTTATTGTGATTTACCCGGCCATACGGTATATTAAGTTCATGTTCATTTGCAGGAACAGTAAAACGTTTTATTTGTATATCAACTTGAGGTATTGACCCCGAAATATCTTGCAAGGATTTTAAAAAATAATCCTCAGCAGGATTTGAATAACGCCACCAAGAAATAAGCATTTTTACTTTAACACCTCTATTGATAGCTGCTTCTTTAAGCGCATCATCAATGTACGGCCAGTATGACTTTTTATCTGTATATATAACCAAAGGAAAATAGTCCATAACTGCAATATTTATAAAATGTTTGGCGTTCTTTATTACCGCTACTACTGCTTCAATATCATCTACTCTTCCTTTAGGTGTTAAGGGTGGTGGAGAACTTGAGAGTAAAGCAAACTGTTCATATTTATTGTTTACCTTTAAAATCATAGGATTATGGAAGTTATAATTTGTTGAGTATATTGAAGGCCATTCCTTGGGTATGATTGAATCTTTGGTACTCAGTAACCAATATTCATCAAATATTTTGCTAAGATCTCTAGCCAATGTTGGGCAGTTCATGGCCAAAATACCCAACTCCTTCACTTGAGTTAGCGATCTCCAGTCCATATTTGCGCTGCCCAAATAGATGTGTTTTTTATCTGAAATCCAAAACTTTGTATGTAAAACACCGCCACCTAATAAACGTTGGAAATTCAATGAACGAATTTCGGCAGCACCTCTTTGCTGCAAAATATGTGTGTCATAATCGGGTTCCTTATTCGTTGGCTCACTCTGAGCAATCCGTATTTTTACTTTGCCTTGCAAGCCGAGATCTAGTAAATTTTGAAAAATATCTTCGCCTTCGGCAGCTGTTGGGTCTTCTACAACATCTGCTCCTCTCAGAGTCCAATAAAATGAACCAATATCTAACGAATGTTGGGAAGTATTTAACAATAATTTCCAAGCTTTATAGGATGAAATAAAGGATGGACTATTTTCCGTAAAATTAAGATGTTCCGGTATGCTTTCCACCAGTTGCATTTGACATTGATCAATACAACCACTCTTAAAAGTGTTTAGTTTGGAAATATTTCCAAACATTAGCAGGTTCATCAAATAATTATGGAACACCATGCACATCGCAAAAATAGCGAACAACAGCATGAAGACATAAAATAAAAAAACACAGTTGAATTTGGGCACTTTATACCAATAAAAAACCATTTTGTCACCGCTATCAGCATTTACTTTCTGATCATATTTATCTTTCAAAGTAACATAAACGCTATTTGGTTGAACATCTTTATCGATCATATTTATTTATCACAAGGCAATTTGAATTATGGCAAAATAAAATGTTAAACAGCTACATAAATTTACTAGTACGAATTAAAAATTGTCAACTCACGTTTAACAGCCGAATATTACAGTCCAAGGTTTATTAATAGAAGGTAGTCGCACGGCGAATACGTCAATTCGCTTATTGTCCAAACGTCAAATTTTTTGTATACATGTTCTTTGTTAATTATCATATAACCTAAAAAGAACGTGTTAGATTATTGCAATATGAGTTAAAATTAAATTAATTACTACAAAAAGAGGTATATATCTTGATTCTTATTATTATAGCAGTATATTATTATAATTATTAAATTATTTACACCCACTTTTCATAACTTTTTCTCAAAAGTAAACAAACTTTGACATTCGGCTCAAAAATAATAAAAGTATATGTATATATCAAGTAACCGCAACTCTACAACAAACTAACAATGCCAAAAACAACAGGAATTTTGTTAGTGTAAAAGAATGAAAATGTCAATAACAAAAGCCAAAAAATTGTAGCGTCTGTAATGTGAAGGAGACTTACTAAATTTTGAAGTTTTCTTTTTAGTAGCCATTTTAAATAATTAAAAAATTTTGGGCAGTTCAGAATAAGAATCATATGCTATCAATAATAATAATTGCAGTTGCTTTCTGGACGGCAACATTTGGAAAATAAAATTACTTTTAAATTGCTCAAAACTTGCGTGCAGGTATCATTACACATGATATTTCCACTAATTCCAGCACAATGCGTCGCATGTGTAGGGGTCATCTCTTGCTCCAAGATGAAAAAAATATATATGTAGAAAAATTATGTTGTAGAACTTTTAATTACAGAACGGCTGCAATTTTCGTGCACTAGCAGTGCTATCTAATAGAAATCATATCATTTTACTTATCTTGTATAATTATTATAATATAAACAATATATAATAATATAATATAATATAAAAAAAATACCGATGCTTCGTAATAATTCACTGACATGTGTAAAGGCAGGGTTAATTAAAAGTTGCTGAAATTATCTTCTTTCAACATTTAAAACTTTCTAAAATGACAACATTGTTTGGCTTGTTTTGGTGTATTGGGACCTTTTTGTTTTTGTTTCATTATCAATTTCTTACGGTACAAGAAAGGTGGTTGGACGCGTATAAAGTTACATATAAAAAAATTATTTACCAAAGTGAATTTAACAATAGTTTTTTCCGTTTATTTAGCGGGAATTGTGATTGAATAAATATACAGTAAAAGGTAAAAGAAGAATAAACAAAATATGAATCTTAAATCGTTTAAAAACTTTTGGAAATGTATCTACTACATACCTTTTTTAAAAAAGGGTTGGGGTTTGTTTCTACAAAAATTTCGAATGGCTTTGGACGCGTTGGGTTTATATGAAAAAATGTTATGTCTTTTTGCTTTGTTATGAGTTTTCTTTTATTATACTTTTTCTGTTGTGTGCTGCAATTTCTTGTGCTGAACCAAGATCTATTTAATTAATGGATATAATATAATATATATAGAGTTTGTTCAAAGGAAAAGCAGAGTTTTGCATTTTTTTGAAAAGTATTTATTTATTCAGCAATATCCATTTTGTCCCCTTCAAAGTAATCCGCCTCAGATATAATGCTCTTATTCCAGCGGTTCTTCCATTCCTCGAAGCACTTCTGAAATGCGCTTTTTAGTATGGACATCAGCTCGTTCTTCGATTTTGACTTTATCTCATCAATTGTAGCAAAACGGTTTCCTTTCATTAGTCTCTTCACTTTCGGTAATAGGAAAAAGTCGCAGGGAAGCAAATCTGGTGAATAAGGTGGTTGAGAGGCATGATTAGGGTGTTGTTTTTGGCCAAAAAATCACAAACAAGCATTGATGTGTGAGCTGGTGCATTATCTTGATGCACAATCCAAGATTCTTTTTTTCCACAATTCCGATCGTATCGTATTGCTTCACGCAAACGTTGCATAACTTCCATCTACTATTCTTTATTAAGCGGATGACCTGTTGGCAAGAACTCATGATGCACCACGCCGTTGTAATCGAAGAAAACAAAATTCACATTTTCTTAATCAAAAAGAATCAAAAGTAATCAAAAAATAATGCGATTACAATATTTTCCAAATAAAAAAATGCTTGGAAAATATAATTTAATTTCAAATAAAAAACGGTCAAATAAATAGCAAGAAATGAGATGTTTTTTGTTTATGAAATTATTAACATATAACTATAATTACAATCTTAGAAGAAAAAAATATAAAGAAAATAATCCAGAAAAACATATATTCAATGTGCATTGGATCGAATCACAAAAAAGGGATTAAAAAAATCCCATGTATGCCCGTTTTGAATTTGCAAATATGTACATATGTATATAATAAATAGTGAGTTGTGTGAATTATGCGTGACCATTAAACATTCGACGTGACGATTGAAATGTTCTCAAATGCCATTGAAAATTTTTGAAAAAAATTATTAAATACAAAAAATGCGAATTATTAGCGACAAATCTGAAAAAAAAACATTTTGGATAACTTTTCATGTAAGCATATAGAAATAACTTCGTTAATTTGGTTTATTATTTTTTTTTAGTATTTCGTCACCGTGAGTTTTCGTTATTAACTTTTCAAGCCAAAAAAAAGGCCGAGTACAAGAAACATTTTTTATCGTGATCGTGCATGATAGTGAGTAAAAGCGATCCCATCTCCGAACATAATAACGTAAGCAGTTGTTGTTTTGTTGAATACAAAAAGAGATTATAAAGAATGCAAACAGGTTAACAATAATAAAATCGATTAAAACCAAAACAAAATAACTAATCAAATAATAGTTGAATTTTTTGTGGACAAAAGTGTTGGTTAATACAATTGTCAATGGTAAAATTTCATTCAATAAGTGTGAATGCAATAAACTTCTTAAATAATGAAAAAGAATTAAAAGTAATCTTTAAAAAAAAGTAATCAAACTACTAATTATTACGATTACTAATCGTTACTTAACAGCTATGGTTTTACACAAACAAAATGGCTGTTGTTTTTGGTATTGTTGTTTTGTTGTACATATTGGCCGGCTATTTAGTTACTGATAAAAATATCACGAATAATACAATACAAGCATATACCCTCATTGCAAAACACATACTAATTTGTTTCTGTCACGCACAGATTTGTTGTTATTATTTTACATTTTTTTCCGTTAATACTACTGTACGAACGTTTTAATTGCATCAAGTTTTCATTTAAAAAAGTGTAATATTTCTCAACATGTAAAAGAAGTGTATCAATCATCATAATTCTTTTTGCAACGTATGTGGTGAACTAACTTTCAAAAGTCAGCGACAAAATTTAACTGAACTGGTAAAGCAATGTTATTGTGATTATTTTGGCTTCTCTGTGGCTCATCAAGATAAGAATTGGGCACCACATATATGCTGTACGACATGTGTAAAGAATCTTACAGGTTGGGGAAAAGGAAAGCGATATATGGTTTTTGGAAAACCCATTATTTGGACAGAGCTTGTAGACCACGTATCTGATTGTTACTTTTGCCTAATTTGTATAAATGGTATAAATAAAACATCAAAACATACAGTTAAATATGCAAATGTACGTTCTGCAACACGACCACTTCCTCATCGGGCTGATTTACCTATACCTGTAGTGCCATATCCAACAAATGACGCAGCAAATGATGTACCTTATAGTAAGGAGCCTCATTTGCTAACTCAAGCTGATCTTAACGATCTGGTTCGCGACTTAAAATTGTCAAAAAACCAGTCTGAACTATTAGGATCTAGATTGAAAGAATGGAATTTGCTTCATCCAGATACTAAGGTGTGCCGTTTTCGTAGCCGTGACGAAGAACTATAAAAGTTCTTTTTTCAAGAAGAAAATTTAATTTATTGCAATGATATAACTTCGGTTATGAACTTCCTAGATATTAAATTTGAACCACAAGATTGGCGTTTGTTTATAGATTCGTCCAAAACCAGTTTGAAAGCTGCACTCTTGCATAATGGAAATAGATTTTTCTCTGTTCCAGTAGCACATGGTTTCGGTATGAAAGAAACTTACGAAAACATGAAATTGGTTCTAGAAAAAAACCAGTATAATAAATTTTCATTTAAACTATGTGGGGACTTAAAAGTCATTGCTTTACTTCTCGGATTGCAGCTAGTTTTTACAAAGTATTTTTGCTTTTTATGTGAGCGGTACAATAGAGATCGAAAGAATCACTACCACAAGAAAGACTGGCCAAAGCGCGAGGGCCTCTTGTCGAGCCCACCAGAGTACTTTTACCACCACTACATATTAAGCTAGATTTGATAAAAAATTTTGTCATAGCCATGGATCGCAACGGCTCAGGTTTTACGTATTTGAGAGAAAAATTTCCTACAGTTAGTGACGCAAAAATAAAGGAAGGAATTTTCGTCGGACCTCAGATCAAAAAATTGTTAAAGGATAACATATTCGAAAAAAAGTTAAGTTTGTTAGAGAAATGTGCTTAGAAAAGTTTAAAAAATGTCGCACAAAATTTTTTGGGCAACCACAAAGCAAGTAACTACAAAGATCTGATAGGAGAACTACTTTCGACGTATCAAGCATTGGGTTTTAATAGGTCACTCCCACCTCTATTTCTTTCCCGAGAACCTAGGAGCCGTTAGCGACGAACACGGCGAAAGGTTCCATCAGGATATTTCCAGCATGGAAAAACGATACCAGGGCAAATGGAGTCTTCGAATGTCGGCAGAATATTGTTGGACACTTGCAAGAGACCAGTCTCAGGTCAAATACTCCATAAAATGATAAATTTTTTCTACCTCTAAAAAAGACCAAAAAAGTTCATGTGACAAATTAAAAGTTAATTTTTGTCAATCAGTGTTATTAGGTCTATGCGGCTTTACAACAATCCAACAATACCAAAAACAACAGCCGTTACCACATTGCATACTCGTAAAAAACAATTATCTATAGCGCTGCCAGATAAAATTCTTTAAAAATGACAAAAATTCCGATTTATCTTTGAAAAATCGTCCAAAAACCGGACAAAGGAAAATGTATATTTTAAAAACATGCTTTTATATTCATTAAGAAGCAATCAAAAAATAACAACAATTCATCGTTCATAAAAATACATATTTTAAAAATATTTCAAATGATACCATTATTATACAATACAATATATGTATATATATATACAATACAATATATGTACGTTTAAAAATGTAGTGGAGAATCGTACTTTTATATGGAAACTTCTTAGGTCCTTAAGTCGAAAACTAAGCGCTGCCGCCAACTTCACTTTATATATTCTTCTTATTTTTAAATTTTCTATAACAGTATATAATTTTTTCTATTAGGTGAAGCGTTGGTGAACTAGATTTGTTCCTTTTGCT
The DNA here is from genome assembly GCA_963924685.1 of Dexiosoma caninum. Taxonomy (NCBI): domain Eukaryota; kingdom Metazoa; phylum Arthropoda; class Insecta; order Diptera; family Tachinidae; genus Dexiosoma; species Dexiosoma caninum. Next base: position 15,732,309 of record OZ004727.1, read on the forward strand.
ATTATCGGGATCAAAAATCGTTAAAATGACAACAAATCTGGCAACCATGTTTGTCTACAAAACATAGAGAAATGTCGTTTGTAGAAAAAATAAAAATAATTTATAAGAAATATTTTTAAATTATATTATTAATAGGTGTGTTTTTTTAATTTTCTGGTAAAGTTCGGTAAAATGACAGTAAACTATAATTTATCTCAATAAGAGACAAAAATTTACAAAAGTAAGAAAACGCAAAAAACCATAAAATTTACAACAAAATATATCTATTCCACGTGCATAACAAAAACATTTGCATCGTTAGCAACGGCTGTAAAATGTGGAAAAAAATAAATTGAAAAAAAAAGTAAAAGCCATTTTTTATTAAATAAAGTGATAAATATGCACAAATATATGTACTTACATTTTCAAATTTATTTCAAAAATCTACTTTTTAATATTAATTTAAATATACATACATACATATGTATTTAAATAATTAATTTATTAACTTTAAATAAAAAATTTTCTGTGCGAAGTAAAATAAGAAATAAAATGGCAAAATAAACATCAGCACGCCGCAACTTTGCTACGAAACTGCAGAGCTGTGCTTGAATTAAGCTCTATCTTTCTACCACTTTATCCACCTATTTATTCTCTACACTATCTCTCTCTCCCTATAAATAGTTGCAGTGCAATGCATTCTATATGTAAGAGCTTTCCCCTGAGTGGTCCAAGATAAAGAGTGTGCCAATTTGAGTTTAAATAAATTCTACTTTCAATAATAAGTATGTATGTATATATTTATATTATGCTGTCTATAATTTAGTTGTTTAGAAACTTTCGTATTTAATCAGGCGATATATGGCATTAATCATTCAGTCATCCATTAAAATTCGAATCAACTTTGATAAGACAACGATAAAATACATTTCTAAATAATAAATAAAACAACAGAAGATAAATTGAGTTGTCATATTTTATTATTGAATTAAAAATAAAATGCATAGTGTAGTGATATTGGCAGATAGAGGAACATTTTCAGAATATATGTGTTTATGCATATAATTCTGTTGAATTAAATTGATCTTTGCAATTAAAAGTTCACCGTCACACTAAATATGTATATAGAAAAATAGGCACACAAAACATTATTCTCAAACGTCAAAGAAAGAATAAATAGAGAAAAATGTTTTTCTTACAGCCACTATCACAATGTAGTCGGTTAGAATTATAATTGTCAGAATAAAATACCCAATATTTTTGTAATGTAATTTCCAAAATATTGAAAACTTACTTACAAAAAATAATATTAAGGCCCATTATTATACCTTTATGCACTTTAAATATGGCAACATGGAAAGTATAAATGTATACAAATTAATTTTTAAATAAAGAATAAAATAAAACCTTGTCGTTGCCAGTAGCTTTTTTTTGTTTGTCAAAAGTAGTCGGTATTTACTCTGGTACTGCCATATTTTTAAAAATATTAATTTTATTTTATCGAACAGTTGTAATAATGAAAACAAGTTAAAGGTCACTTTATTATTCATTTTACCTAAAGTTAATTTTAGCTATCAGTAACTTTATTGCTTAGTTGTAATAATGGCCCTTAAACGAAGATATTTTTTACTTTATTTTGCACTTGGTTGAGTATTTTATGGAACTATTTGTTCCACATCTACGGCTGCTTCAGCACTATATTTTATAAAGCATTTGCATACTTTCCATCATATGTGATGTACCGGATGATGGTGAAACTCAAATCACTAATAAGCAGCTAATTTTCTTGTTAAATTGTGAAAGTGGCCGTTATGCCGACAAATTTTGACAGCAAAGTTTGTGTTTCATTATTCCATTCGCAATTTATATTTCAACTTTTTTTAACCTGGTTATCGCTATCAAAAATGTTTAGATTTCATGCTCTTTTTCTTTCTGTAATTCAAAACAAACTTTTTTGATTATAAACATACAAACACGTACATAAGTAATCACGGTAAAAAACTTCATATAGAAAGAAAAAGTAAAATAGAACTCGTAAACAGGGATGTAGAATCTTCTTCATGTTTCATGTTGATACTGTTTCTCGGCAACAATGAAAAACATAACTTATTTGTTATGACAAAAAAGTTTCTATCTAAATGCAGGAATATAAAAATGCATGTCTAACTAACCTTTCTGTAACCCACGCAGAAAAGGTCTGTAGTTAATCCGTACTATAATAATGGGTGACGATGGTCGAAGTAGTCCGCACGTTGACTACAGAACCAAAAATTTCCTGGGTTCAACCCAATGTTCATACTCATAAAAACATCTCGCGTTTTTTCTGATATGCATTTGTGTGGCTTTGGGTCAGTTGCTGTCGGAAGGTTTCAGTGGCGAAGGCATAGTCACTGGTCACTGAAAAATAGCGGATTCAGTTGTATCCAATCGACCGGCACATCAGAACGCCCTCCTTCGTCGGTATTGTGTAGCACCGAAACTGCGAAGTAAAATAATTACTAAAAATGGGTACCGAACCCGAAGCTTCAAAATTTAATACGTCTCCTTGGCATCAGAGACACTACAACACCACTATAAAACAAATAACGTAATGATTTTATCTGGCATGGATCGCCATGTAATGGGTCACGTCATGTATTGCTGCTGTTTGCGCGGACACCCATGGCCGGACCGGAACATTTTTTGCGGTATTGAACTAAATAGGTTGAGGCAAAATATACCGATGGAGATCGCGAATGGCAGCGTGCACCTCTCGCTCGATCTCCCTCTGATGAGACATTCCAAGCAGATGATTGGGGCGTACAACCAGGATCGTGTCGAAGCTCTTATGCCTTTGAGCAAGAATAACTTGCGTATAATCACCGGCATCCTCACGGGCCATTGTAGGTAGGAAAATAACCTCAACAGAATTGACATTGGGAGTAATAGTCGGTACAGATTTTGTGAATTTAAGGAGGATACACCGGAGCACATTCTGGAGGAACTATTAGAGGATTTTCAACTGACAAATATGGAACCGAAGACAATCCTGACATTCCTCAGGATGGCAGGTCTGGTTGAAGTGCTCTGACAGCTGGCAGGGTATACAATAGCGCTTTTAGGTCGGAGTATCCTTATCTCGCGTAGTTGCTTATCCATTCACTCATCCTCCTACCCAGAACCTATTTTCCTAGTTCGGGTGTAATACATTGCATACGCAGGGTTTCTGGAAATTAAATAAAGTTAGGATCCACTCGAACAGGCTGATTAACACTATTTATGTTTTCTACTGCTTTTGATGATCTGATTCGTCCTAATTTTTGTTTACCTTATAATGGGTATGCGTGGCGCAGAATCTTTCTATCTACCTTCCAGATATTGTTAATTTAAATCCTCAAAGCTGTAAAAGACTGCTGAAATTTAGTGCTGCAACTTGCAAACGCTTTCCAAAGCGCAAATTGCAAAGTGAAATTCTTTACAATTTTCGCTTTCATTTGGGGTTCCAGCTTTTATAAAAGAAAAACGTCAAACATATTTCCATACTTAAAACATTTTATAGTTCTTTTTAATTGCATTTTAAATTATCGATTGGAATAAATTAGGTCAAAAACTGAACTGCCAATGCGGGGTAGAAAACCGCATATATATATGTACATACATATATACATTTATGTACGTATTTATTTGTTATAAAGAAACAAAATAAAAATAATAATTCAACAATATTTGTATGAAAAACAGAAAAGATTTTAAAGGGGTAACAAAATATGTTCTTGGAAACCAACAATTGGAAATTAACAACAGTTTACTGAACTGACTTGGCTCATTTTTCACAACGAACGTCTTTGGTTTTTGGATCTTTATAAGTATGTACATATACATATATATATACATACATATATTCATATACATATGTAGGCTTTGCAGTGGAGCAAGAACTTGGTCACCATGTGTCACACATATAAATGTGTATGTGTATGTTGACATGTAAAAGAACAAGTTAGATATTTCTCTCTTATTGTTTTCCAATTATTATTTCAAATTTGAATAAATTATAAGACGAAATAGAGTCATAATAAAAGTATGTACATATGTATGTATGTTCAGGGAATCTCTGCAGGTGATATTTATTTATACTGTTGGTCCGTTTGTTCACTTTTGCAGTAAAATCCAGTAGTTGAATGAATTTTGTTTAATTTAAAAATAATATACTCTCAAAAATATCTTCAGCACAAAAACGTATGTACATGAATGGAAAAATTGCAGGTTATTAAAAACAACTGATCCAAGGCGCCTTTAACAAGGTGGTGTTGAATGCAGTTGTTGTACTACCCCACATGTTGTTTGTGCGAGATATGTCAAAAACAACTAATGAAAATATTACAAAAACCATGTGTTTTTGACGTTTATTTTACAAACGTAGGTACATCAAAAAATTGCCCCCTGTTTTAACAACACCAACTTGTTTGGTACGCCTTGAACTGATCACTGAAAGGAGGGATAGTGTTGTAAAAATATGAGACTTGTTGACTAGTCGCTACCATAAATAATATGCTACAAAACAACGATTTCAAATTGTAGAAATTTACTTTGTAAAAATTAAATCTGTTCGCGAATTTATTTGACGGTTATAGTATATAGTGTGACAGACATGTTGTATATATACTATCTTTTTGTTTTTCTGTTTTATCATGTGTTGACAAATGTGGAACGAGAAGAATTTCTAATAATGCAGTTATATTGATTCCAAATCTAGTAGTTATGAGATTTCGAAGGAAATATAGTTGATTTTGACTTGATTTCCCATACAAAACGAAATCTACTTTCTCACTAGATTTGGACCAAATCTTCTAAAATCAAGTAGCACTTAGAAATGGAACTATGGTTTTTTACAAAATATACCAAAAATGACTGGACGTGTAGCTTCACTATCTTACAACTCTGTTTTTTGCATATTATATATTATATAGCAATGTTGAAGCGCCTCTGATGTCAAGGAAACGAATTAAATTTTAAAGCTTCGTTTTAGTAGCCATTCTTAGTAATTATTTTTGTTCGCCGGTGCTACACTATACCGATGATGTAGAGCGTTCTGGTGTTTCTGTGGATTGCTATCAGCTGAAGTAGGTACTGTTCAGTGACCAGTGACTATGCCTTCGCCACTGAAACCTGCCGACAACAACTTACGCAAACCCACACTAATGCACATCAGAAAAAATTAGAAATTTTTTTATGTTTAGTCTGAAACTGGCCTCGAACCCAGGACTTTTTGGTTTTGTAGTCAACCTACAGACTACTTCAGTGATCGCCAACCGGGTCTTGAACCGTGGATCTTTTGGTTGCAGAGTCAACGAGCTAACTACTCACCCAACAGCACCCCATTTTGGCTACGTCATGTAATAATTTATATTTGCACAAAAAAAAGGGCAAACCCTGATGTACACACATCATACATACCTACTTATTTCACCACACATCACATCTGCATACACAGAAACAGTGATACGAGTATTTTGTTTCGTTTTGTTTTTGTTTTGATAGTAGCAAATTATTGATTTATTATTGGCGGGCAAATGCTTCCCTTATAACTTGACCACTAATACATATGCACACAAAAACACACACACACACACACATACACAAACAATCGAAAGAAAGGTATTACCGCATTCATTCAGAGACAATAGAAAAAGTTGCCTTGTGAAGAAGGTGTAAAGTACAGTATGAAGTATTAATGAAATGTCACAGGGTTCCCTAATCAAATGTGTTTTCAATCATAAAATTACCAAAGTAAATGAAATGAAAATTTGTTTATGAAGTACATACATATTTTATTCCAGATTAATTTGTAAAAAATCCAAAAAGTTTTTCCAGATATGTTTGTGGAAATAAGTAATAAAAAAAAACATTTTTTAATCTGTAAAAATGTTCTTCAGAAATTGTTTTTATTATATACATATACATGCATGTATATTTTAATTTTATAAAAAGTTAAATAAACGCATCCAAGTTTTTGAAACTTATTTATGAACATCTTTGAATGCAAAGAATGAGTAATATGAAAATAATTACATACATCAAAAATTACAGCAAACCATCTAAGCTTGTGTAGCTTCTTGTGCCAGAGCTTAGATAGACTTCCCTACACAAGCGGCCGGAGCGTTATTGTCAAGTCGATGAAACTAAAGCCTAAAAAATTTTCACCTTATTTGCATTTGATTTTGAACACTTCATCAAAGAGTGTATCGAAAATTATGTAAGTGATAGAATTCGATCGATATCAAAACGTCCCTTATTGAAAAGCCATAATCAACTTACTTATAGAAGAGGTTATATGGTCTTGGTTGTTATCTTCCCTTGGGGATTAGGTTGATGGTTGCTAAATCTTTACTTCTTTCTATCGTCAACTATGTGTTGGAGGTCTGCTCATCTGCTAATCGTACTAATTTGATGGAAGCGAGAAAAATGGTCAATAGAATTGTTAGATACACGTTTAAGCTGAGAGTCAAAGACCATGTTTCTCCCTTTGTCGATAGTTTTCTGGGCCTCTCTTTCTCTAATTATATTAAGCTCAGGCTCACGTTAGTTTTCTATAAAGTTGTCTGTTTATCGAGGCCCCTCAATTATTTAATAGTTTCAAATTTTGATGGTCCTACCGTTCCCTTCAGATACTACTAACTGCTAGAATATCTGGGTCTATTTGTAAGCACTCTTTCCTGGTCAGAATCGCTCGCATTTGGAACGCCCTCCCCCAACAATCTCAAGTCTTATATCTTTTCCTTACCTAAAGCCAAATCTCTCTTTAAAGCTCTCTTCCAGTCCCAACAGAATTGTTCCCTGTTTTTTTTTTGTTTCGTTAGGTGTTCTTCAGGAATTCTGTACTTTTTAAATGACAAATGTCTTATTGGTAATAATTTCAATACTTAAAATTTTTTGTTTACTCAATTCATATTTACTATCGTATTATTGCATTGCATACATGGCTTTGATCATACGTGTATTCATAATTTTTAATATATGTTATACATATGTGTTATCTTAGTTATATATAGTTATTTTTAGTTATAGCTGAAATGAGTTATTATATCTTAATTGTTATTTTTACTTTTTTTTCCCCACTTTTAGCCGTATATGGCCCATAAGGGCTCGGCTGAATAAAAGAATTAATAAAATAAGTAAATAAATATTTCTGAAAATACTTTTTAAGCTCCCTGAAAGTAGTAGTTTTTCAAGTTAGAGAGGAATTTATGAAAAGGGTTTCAAAACTGGGACCAAACTGCGGCACTCGATTCGAATCGAAATTTCATAAAAAATTTTATGAAAATGTATAGGAGTTTCGTAAACGTGAAAAAGCAGATTTGTAAGATAGTGAAGCGTTCCTCTGTCTATCCCTTCATCACCTGTCAACTCTGTCACTTTCCCTTTTTTATAGAAGACAACACCTTAGGTCTTAGTATTACTTCTGTTATAAAAAAAAATTTAGTAGAACAAGTTCCAACTCTCCGTCAGTTATAAAAAATTGTTTACGTAATAAATACTCGTAAAATGATTCCATCACTTACATGGTATTTGCCGTTCATATTCTTCTAGTAGCAGGACCACCAGGAGTACCATGAGGCAGAATATGTATTATACTTTGAATCGCGAACTTGTAACTAACTCAGAGTGGGGTCATGCACATAGGATAGATTATATGCGGTCTCCTTAAGCTTAAATGCATGGTTGAAAGTGCTACCTTATCTGTAGTTATTGAAGTTATCAGAAGCTTTTTTGGCATTAAAATGCAGTGTGACCTTCGTTGGATTGACCAAATTTTTACAAAAAGCATTCAAGTACTTAGGCTTTCTAAGGCAGCGTAAGATATACTTCAATCAATACTCCATCTGATCTTTTTACTATCGATATCGCTTATATATAATATACATATGTCTGTAAGTCTCATGTAAGGACCAGTGCTTCACAGTATATTTTGAGGCGTCTCCACCGTGTACAGGAGCGGGCGAAGAGGTTTAACGGTACAGTAGAGTAGCCAACTCTTTTGACTCGCTGGATCATCGTTGCAATGTGAAGTGTGTCTCACTGTTTTATTGCAACAAAAAAAGAAAATGCTCCAATGACATCAGAGAACTCTTTCTCGAAAATGGCTCATTTTTACGTGCGACAAGATTGTGCTCGAGAGCGAAGCATTACAAAGGAAATTCGTTTTATAGCCGAACTGTTCGTATGGGAAATAAAGTCCCTGCAGAAGTCTTACCCGTAAATTGCGATGTCGCCAAACTTGTACTCCTATTCATAATCTATTTTTCTAGTTCCGCTGCAAGGAATTGCATACGTAGGGGACATCCCCTAGTCCAACAGAAACAAAACAAAATCCTAATTCGCTTATTTAATATGGGAAAACGCGCAATAGCAGACTTGTATACCAACTAATAATATTACCTTCCGTATGGCAGGAATACTGACTCATAAAAATGTATTCATTGTTCTAGCTGAAATTACCCATTGCAACTAGTTTAAAGGCCAATTACTTAACCTCATGAAACTCTCTGTAGGATTAGACTCGGCACATTCAAACAATACATCATTATTTCCTATTGTTTGTTTGTTTGAGCTACTTTTCCATGGCATGCGTGAAGAATTGTTTTTATAGGGAGTATTTGGGCAAAATGTACAACTTAATGTTGTTGTCTGCGTGCGGTTAGGTAGTGGTACTGAAGTGATTTTAAATCTCACAATTTATTCTTAATTTACTTGTCAATGAAAAGAGACATAATTCTATTTTTTGAACAACTAATAAAATTTATTATTTTCCTCCAGATTGTGTTTAGTAAATTGAAAATAAAACGATGGCTACTGGCGGTTTAACATGCGTAAAATATATAACATTTTTTTGCAATTTATTATTTGCCGTAAGTATTGTGATATTTAAAGTCTGTTAAGCTTTAATCATCAAAGGAAATGTATAATTTGAACTCTTTCTTACAGCTAACGGGCATACTGATTTTGTCAGTGGGTGCCATGGTTCAGTTGAATTATTCTCACTATAAGAATTTCGTTAGTGATCACATTTGGACAGCACCCATAATACTGATGATTGTTGGTGCCGTTGTTGCTTTTATCTGTTTCTTGGGCTGCTGCGGTGCATTGAAGGAAAATAGTTGCATGATTTTAACGTTTGCTATTTTGGCCTTGGTAGTGTTCCTTTTCGAGATTGGTTTGGGCATAGCTGGTTATATCAAACATACCGGTCTGCAGCAGATAATGGAAGTACAATTTAATAACACTATGACGTATTACAACGATCGAAGAGACTATAGAGATGGCTGGAGTCTGCTCCAAACAGAGGTTTGTGGATATAAGTCTGCATTGGGTTTTATTTTCTCGACTATTTTTCTTCTTGGTTTTTTAGATGGAGTGTTGTGGAACTCAAGGCCCCAACGATTGGGAAACTGTTTTTCAAAATCAAACATTGCCGTCATCATGTTGTCGCGTAATCAATCTTACCGAAGCGGAAGTTTGCACCGTTGCCCATGCCAATTCAGCAGGTTGCTTGCACAAACTCTTGCAACTTTTAGATTCAAATACACTAATTTTAGCTGGTGTTGTTCTGGGTGTTGCGGGTATACAGGTAAATAAAACCGTACTAAATATAAATAATAAGATTACTGCAACCGATTCCGGCAGAGGTGACCACCAAAAAATATACACATTCTCGTACCTTTTGGGAAGTTTGTTTAATTTTTTTTATTTTAAACTTGACCTCTTTGTATCCGATATTCAGGTAAATCAGCACACGGAACTGTGTGGTACACAAATTATGCCCATGCGATGAGTTGATTCGATTTATGAAAAGATTGTGACAAACATTTTTCGTGACCATTCGAAATATTCCTTGCGTGAAAGTAAATCATACTTTAAATGATTCAATTACTTTCTTAATCGGAATTTGTGGTAAATATATCACAAAACTGAATTTCAGAGAATTAGTTTTTAAGAAAAAAATTTGTTTCGTTCATACATATATCTATCTATCTATTTATAGAGTAAATGTACATTAAGAGCGATAACCACGCAGCACGCATTTTCGAATGTTGTGAGATTTTCGAAAAATTATTTTTTTAAATCTCCGACAAAAAAGTAGATAATTAGTAAAGTGAAAAATATTATTTAATTATTAAAAGACATAAACTTCAAATTTATTGCGAGCTTTGTTTTCCTTAATGGATAAATGTTCTGTACTAGATTATTAAAAAAATATTATTCCGCCGATTTGTGGCGAAGTTGTCCCCTGCCCCCTCGTGATGGAAAAATTTCATTAAAATCGGTAAGATAGTTTCTTCTTAAATATATATATATATACTCGTATATATTTGTGATTGGGTTCTCGAAAACAGCTCTAACGATTCTGATGAAATTCACCATCTATGGGTCGTCCCTTCGCCGGGAAAATCCGTTTTTCCTATAGATTTTCACAAATTTTTTAGCGAAGTCGATCAGTGTATCTTACACTTTTAACTGGGCATGATATGGGTATCAGAGCCGTTGTTTCGTTGGCTGTGTGTCAAGTTGGACCATCCTGTTGGAATCACATATCGTCCAGGTCCGTATCCTCAATTTCTCACCAAAAGAAGTTCGTTATCATCTCGCGATAGCAAACACCATTCACGGTAACTGCTTGGCCGACTTCATTTTCAAAGAAGTACTGATCGATGACGCCGCCAGTACATAAACCATAACAAAACGAACTGGGCGAGCATGCAGAACTGTATTCACATTTCCTACAGACCCGGTTTGCTGAAATTTGCGCACAATTTCCCCGATTGTGGACACAACAATCTTAACGCGCTGCTCAATTGTGTACCTCTTCATGATAGAATTGTTCAATCACTGCAACAAAGAAATGTCAAATTAAGTTGGTCAAAAAAATTGACGTTAAGATGTGACTCATAATTAACATCGTGCATTATGGTTGGACCACCCTTTAGCATTATACCGAAGAGAAGAGCAAAATTATTGAAACCATGAGAAATCAAAGCAAATCATTAGGCGAAATATCAAACAGTATAGGAAGACCTGTGCACGTGGTCGAAAAAGCTTTGCGTAATAAAGGAACGGCGGAAACTCGGGTAGACCAAAGAAAACGAGTCCTGAAACAGACAGAAGGATCATTGTAACAACAAAAAAATTCTTTTATGTCTTCAAAAGTAATTTGTTCAGAAATTGGAAATGAAGTGACTCCGCCAATATTTTGTCGACGTCTTGGGAAGCCCAAATTGAAGGGAAGAATTGCCAGAAAAATTCCACTGATGGTTAAACAAAGTTTGAGAACAAGATCACAATCCCAAAGGACCATTTGTTTTGATCTGGAAATAACGGCGAAAAAAAAAGTGGCAAAACATATTATGGAGCAACGAAACAAAAATAAATTTGTCTGGAAGAGATTGCGCGCGTAAAGGTAAAGAATTCCATGTCAAGTTTTAATACCTTTGCTAAAAATAATACACATCCATATGTATGCGTATGTATGTCGGAAATGGGTTAATCTATTATAAACTGCTAAGTCTAGTCGACAGAACATAGCATCATAATGAACTCCACTGGCAGATATTGTATTCACTTTTGAATAGACTATTTTATAAGCCTTTAAAGTGTAAAAAGCACAAGTAGTGCTTCTAATTAAAAACAGCCGATTTCAGGCTAAAAATAGAGAGTAACGTCGAGTAATGTGGACTACCATTTTCTTTTTGTTGTAATATTGTCGCTACAATAACGGTAGAAAAGAAGAAATTTTTGTTTCAAATAAATAGCAGATTTGTCGCTTAAATATACTTCTAATTAAATTTTATATATGTATGTTTATCTACAAGAATTTTGTATACAACCAAAATGGTGTAAGAAAAAAACTTGACGGGTATTGTGGATCAGTATGTATGGGTAATGTGTAATACATGCTTGACAGCCTTCTATAGCCTAAAATAAAGCTCTTACATTTGTGTCGGGTAATATGGACCACCCAGCAAGCATTTTTAAAAAATTTTAATCAAATTTGAAAATGGTATTCTACCTGCGACTCTTCTCATTTATGATTCGTTTTTTTGCTTAGTTTAGAGTTATTTTCCACTCTTTTCTACTGGTAATTTATAGCCTTTGCTATGATAAGCGTGAGTCCGTTTTAAACGTGTAGATTATTAATCAGTGTTTGATCACTCGAAGAAGAGTCATTAAGGTTCTTTAAAAAAAAAATTATCTTCCAAATCCCACCTGGGAACTGTAAATAAAAACTAACCAATTGTAATTAATATTGAAAGTATATGTTTACTGTAGAAAGTAACCGACAAACCAAATTATGGTGAACTAAAATTTGTTGTAATCTTGTACTAAAAAAATATTGACCACATGCATCAACACATGTTTCATCCCAAAGAAATTAAAGCGGCTACTTTCCAACCATGAGTTGTACTATTCTAATTTATATTTTTATTATCTATTCCTACAGATTCTTACAATTCTATTTGCCTGCTGCCTTTTCCGGTCATTTCGTCGGAGCTACCAGACAGTTTGAATTGCGTAGTCAGGATCCCTTGTATCGCATTTAAAACTACAATTTGCTCACATTTTGGTCCAACTCTGACTAACTGATGTAGAAGTGCGAACAAATAAACTCAATTATTTCTTTTTTACTACTTTTAGATATTAAAAGTGAACAAATTAATTTGAAAGTAAATTAATTTCAAATGGCATTTAAAACTACAGCTAAAATATCATTTCACTTACACAAATATAAACCAAAAAAGACCTTTAACTCTAAGAAAAGTTCATTACTAGTACACTCAACATTACACCTGTATATAATAAGTGCTTGGCAAGGAACCATTGATGATTATGTTCTCTGACATTTTCATTCGAATTTCTGAATGTGCATGCACGAATGTGTGTCAAAATATTTTCATTTCTATTGTTGTAACATACAGTATATGTACATGCATACTACATACATATTTCAATTTATAAATACATACATACATATATTTCTAGTTTAAACTTTTGGATTATTGTTTATCCCTTTTTTATATTAATTATTTGAATTACTACATAAGTAAGCATACACATGTACACGTATATAAATACATACCAATATTTATATATACATACATACATATATACATATTACACCTTGTCCTACATTCTGATTTTAATTACATGGATATTGTGCCACTTATTTCTCCCTTGTTTGCCATCCATTTTTTTAATTCTCCTGTCCCTTCATCCTGTGATACTCATCCTCGATATATTAAGGTATATTTCATTGTTACTAGTTTTACTTTGAAAATTTTTAAATTGAATAATAATTATCACAAACAGTTTAAACGAATTTAGTTGATATGCTCACATTTTCACCGATATAGTGTTGGAAAAAGTAGCTACGTAGTCTTCACGTTGCAATTTTTATATTTTGTTTCGTAATTGGCTAATTTTAAGTACATAAGTATATCATTTCTTAGCACCAGTTTTTAAATTGAAGAATGAGACTAAATTAATTAATCTTGACAGTTTGCGACCATTTTTTGCGCGGAAGATTAGTGATTAAATTTAATCCTTTTATTTGCTGAATTCACAAGCTCAGTCATATGGTTTATCGTTTATAGAAAGACGATATGTCTTTATGTGGTTGTGAACAGGCGAGTTTGCAGTATCGTATTTTTATTTTTGTTTTCATTTATATTTTCTTTAAAAAAATTTTACATTCATTCAAGAATACAATTTCTTTGATACAATTTTGATTTAAATAGTTTGAAAATTTAATTGAATATATATAGTTATCATTAAGAAGAATTTAATTTCTGCTATTAGGTATCACATATTTGAAAGATTTTTACAAAATTAAAAAAAATTTAATATTCCCAGACCTGACCTCAATATAACTAACTCAAAGAAATATAAAATTAAATCCTCTTATCAGAACACACTATTTTACGAAAATTACCAACAAGAAATAAAACGATTACATAATGCATACGACGTTAATACGTGCTTGTGAATTGAACAATTATGTTTTCGAAGTTGTCCCAATTATCTCGATTTGTTTGCGACCGAGGGTGGTAGTTTAAACTATTGACAGAAGATTAACTAAATATATTAATATTCAAGTTAAAATACAGGCGATTAGTGTTTAGATATTTTTTCTTTAACTTGATAATTGCCGAATATGCGTATGACGATTTTCAATAATAATTTAACTAAAAAAAAGTATTCGTTTTTTATATCTAAAAAATATAATTTATGCCCGAACACCACCATATATAGATTTTCAGTTGCGGCGTAAATTAAATTAAAGTTGCTAATTGCCATCCGCAATTTCATTTTAAGCTTTCAGTATTAATTTTTCTTGCGTCGGTATGAAAAAAAAGTCACCATAATAATGAAAAATGTTATTAAATTTTTAAACCCCTTGGAGACTTTTGGCCCACCCTGTACTATTCAAAATGTACCATTGTATCGACCAATGCAACAGAAAGCATGCAATAAGAAAGACATTTTCACTATATTGCGCAGTAAACTCGACCCTCATGTATTAAAATAATTGTCGTTGCGATAAATGTATTAATGTAGAATACTAGGTACATTCGGAAAGTAACTTTATTAGCAAAGAATATGAGAACAGAAGGATCAAAAGAAAATATTTAGTTCCGCAAGAAAAACAGCAGATTTTGTGTTAAGTGTAGTGCAGCAGAATTAGTATATTTTTGGTTACTAAACAATTCGTTTTCTTATTGATACTGGATATACTTTTACATTATACTCGTAAAGAAGTGTATTATTTGTAAGAATTTTTTTTTAAATTGTTCTCGCATGATTTCAATTCAATTGTAAAATGATCAGAAAGAATTTTTGTAACTTGAGTTACCAGTTTCCAGTTGCCAAATATGTTACTACGGATGGCAACTGAAAATTTAAAATTTCAGTTGCTTTTCAGTGATTTTATGATTGCACGACTTACCAAAAAAAAAAAAGAAACTGGCACAAGCATTTTTAGTACACTTACTTTATTACCTTACTTTTTTGGCACACATGTCATATTTGGCAGATCGTACGATTGTGTAGGACGGTTCATTACTTTTTCGTTCGCCAGAAAAGAAGAGACTGAAAAATCGTTACATTCAGTCCTCATTTTTTGAAAATTCGGTTTTTAATGCACGGCAGTAGAGTAAACAAAAATACACTGTTTGCAGAAAAAACACTAATAAATTCTTTTTTGCTGTTGCCTTTTAAAAATATGTAAAAAAAACTGCAATTACAGATTTAAATTATGCATGTATAACGATTTGAGCAAGTTTTTGCCTTCTCCTTTAAAATTGATTAAATTCGACGTAACTCCTTTACGACTAAAGATAACAAAATATAATTCTTAAAGCAAATTTTATTTTCTTATATTCCCGAATACAAACTATAAAGTTTTACATTTTACATACTACCGCAACAGGGAACTTGAAAATTAAAGCCTTTAAATTTATTATTATTAATTTTAAAAGATTTAAATTTTTATAAAAAAAACCAAAATGTAATTGTATTCACGTGTATAGCAAAAAATATGTATTTTTATCCATTTATTTATGTTTCCACTACGAGATGCGACAAAAATCTCAAGAACTTCATTCACGTTTTCACACACAATAATACCTACAGAATATATTGAACATTTTTGAAATTAATTTATTAATAAATAATAAACCAAAGTTATACAATACCTACAAAATTTTAAACTAAAAAGACTTGATGTTGTTTTTTTTTTAGTAATTTTCCACCTGAATATTTGTTACTAATTTTACGAAACATAATTTTTATATAAATGTTTACAAAGAGAAGAATATTACTTTTTCGAATTAGCATTTCTTTATTGAAGATTTTAGATGTAGTTTTTAGAATTATGTATTTATTTTCCACAGTTAATAATAAAAATAATGCAGAAATAATATTTATATAATTATTGCTATTAATGGAACATTATAATTTTATATAATGCCCTAGAAATCATGTAATTTAGAAAATAATAATATGATCCTATATTAATTCACAACAAAGTTGATAGTTTTGCGTTAGTTGTCAAATTCGGCGCCATGAACTGAGTCCCCACTGAACTAAGTCCTAAAAAGAGAAATAAACTAACTCCCCAAATTTTTTATATAGAGGACAACAACAGTAATTTTTCATTTTCAGTTAAAATTTTCGAGTCGTAGTTCATTTTAAAATGTTTTAAATTTGGAGACTTATTTCGTTTCTGATTTCGCCCATGAAATTAATTAAATTTTTTATGAATTAAGTCCCTAAACATAAATGAACTAAGTTCCCAAAAGTTTTATATGATGGCCAATTTTTGATTGAATATTTCCCTCTTAGAGGACTCTATTTCCCAAAACTCAATAAAGAATTAAATCCCCAAAAGTTTTTGAATGAAGGGTATATTTTCTTTCATCAAATGTAGTCAATATGAGTATAATTTTAAAGCTTTATTTTTTTAAGTGTTTCTTTTCTTTTTTGTTTTTATATAAAATGGATAACAAATGTCATTAAATGTTTTTATTGAAATTTAAATTGCATAAATTTTGTTTTTATTACCAAAATTTGTTTGCCTATGTATTTCCCAAAACGGCGCAGCCTAATTTTTTTCTAATAAATATTTTCTTTAGTAGGCAGCGTCGTTTCGGAAAATACCATGGTGGAGAAAATTTTTGGTAATAAAAACAAAATTTATTGGATTAAAATTAATTTCAATTGATTATATTAAAAAATTAAAATAAGTGCGAAATTGATTCCATTCCTGGAAGGGGTTTTGTCGTTATTTCAAAAATAATTTTTCATAGCGAATCTGGTTCGCTTTTGTTTGGAATATTAGTTCCTTCTTTTGGGGACTTATTGCCTACTGTTACTCTATAATATTTCATAAACAAAGTCCTCATAACAAAACTGAACTAAGTCCCCAAATGTTTTAAAGCGAGCGACAACAAAGTCTTTTCGGAATTTATTACGCTTTTAGTAAAATTGTTGGGCACTTAGTTCATTTTTAAATATCGGGACTTACTTCATATGAATACATCCGTATTAAAAAAAGTCTGAAATTCGCATCGAAAGAAAACTTTTTCGCATACCAACATAAATAACATAAAATTTTAAATAGTTTTCTGTTCAGATCGTATTACAGAGTCTGGTCATCCTTTCAAAGTGTACGATTTATCTAATATGATGGAGTGCATTCGCCATTTGATCTTTACTGACTATCGAACAGTTTGATCATCTCTTTCCATCATAGTCGAAGATCGACAACATTTTATTTACAATTTATAAAATTAAATGCAAACAAAAAGAATATTGTGCATATTAATTAAGTAATCGAATTTCGCACAGTTTTGAAATTCTTTTTATTTTTATAGGGCATGCATGTATTTACTTCTCTGGACTTTTTAAATGTTGTATTTAAAAATATGTATTCATAAGAAAATAAACTATTCAATTACTCATAAGCATTTTATTTGCAATGAAATGCACTCATGAGAATTCAAATTTAAAATAATATACATTTTTAATATTATCGTACTTTAATTTATTGTAAAAACATTAATATTAAATTAAATATACATATATAATTCTGCAGCACTGAATAAATGTTTTAATTAAAATAAACACAAATTTTATTATTTACAGTTTGGCTTCATTTATTGGTAATGAATAGTTTGCTTCGAGCTGGGATAGAAACATCGAAAAGCTTCTGGCGAAGATTGAAAGCAGGTTTAAGATTGTCGATTTCTCGATATTTCGACGATTTTTGGTACCGAAAATAGCAATATGATGATTTTTCCGTGCAAACGCTAATTTTATTAAATAATCTCAATATGGAAACTTCTGCCATAAAAGTCATATGTGTTAGTTATGTACCTTTTTTAAACCTGTGCCCAGTAGATAAGTTTATAATTTCTAACTCTGCAATCTATTCTATTGAAATTTAAAATATAAATCCTCTTCGTTTAGAAAGACAGTATTTAGTTATTATGTCGATGGACCATAAATTCTTACAAACTAAAGATAAAATACAAATTCAATAAATTAAGTATTCAAATGTAAAATAATTTTTCTTTTTCTATTATTACTGTCACAGATATCCATAATATGACAATTGTTTAAATGTATGATTAACACAAACCAATGTCTATTTAATAAAGAGACCTTGGCACGAACAAATGTATGCTATCTAAGACCGATCAGTTGAAAGTTAAGCGTTACTCTGTTTGGAACGCTATCCTACTAATTAAATTGACTAATAATTATATTTGTTTAAATATTTATTAATTTTATAAATGTAATATTATCTGCCACAGCAACGCGCAGGGTATAACTAGTATTAAATAAGAGCTGATTTAAATGGGTAAGAAGTTCGGTTGGTTTCTTATACTTTCTTCTAAATGAATATATAATCTGGCAACTCTTTAGCGAGTTATGCTTTTAAATATAACGGAAATATAAAACTTTGCGACTACTCTGCTCCGGTAAATTCAATTTCTTATCTCGCGGCGCTGCAGTATGTTTTGGTATTTTTTGACATTTCCCCCTTTTCCGTATGCATTATTCATCATTTGCACAATGTTTATTTTCATATTTCCTTTTCTGCTGGTATTTCGCTTTGTTGACATCTTGGTTTGTTGTTTCTGTTTTCAGTGTGATAAAAGTGTGAAACAAAATACCGATTGGATTTTAATTGTAGTTGCTCTTGCTTGTTTGGGTTTTTGGTTGAGTTTTGTATATTTCTTTTGATATAAATAATCAGGTTGGGGACGTTTGGTGGGGACACTTACTAAACTTATGAAGAATAAGAAAAAATACACATAATTTTTTTAATGCCGAATAAATATGAATCAGAGAATTCGATTAGTCCAACACGGCAACTTCAATTTGAAGCATTTCATTGACAGCAACTTACAACTGAGACAACACAAACAAGTAAAATTATTAAATTAAGCACATAAATTGTGGCGTGGTATAGAAATAAAAATTAAAATAAAGTTTGCAAAGAGAAGAGAAAACGATTCAAGTGAAGTTGTAAAGTCACAGTTCTTGTATAAATTCGCGGAATTATTGTGGAAAAGGAATTTGGAGCAGCTCTATTTGCGGCAATAGAGAAAATCAAAAATTTGTGAAAAAAATAAAATTAGTTAAAAGTGATATTTAATAATAAATTTATAACTTGAAAATATAAGTAAGGTAAATTTTTAAATAATTTGTGTGTATTTCCATTATTCCAACGTGAAAAAGGTACCATCTTTTCAATTCATCTGCAAAAATGGAGGATTTAGGTAAGTTTTTCTATACTGTTTTCTTTAATTTTCTAATGCAGAGGGTGGGGTTGTTCTATTTATATTAAACGTGCCAAACCGGTGTTTTACATATTTATTAAAGTGTAATTGTATGTACATAAGTATGTACATTAATTGAAGATTAGATAAATTTTTATTTTTGGATTTATGTTAATTGCTTGAACTTCCGTTCTGCGAAGTCGTCATCACTTTTTTCAGGGTCATGAAATCATGAAAGCAACAATACATAATAATAATAATAATCGTACATAATAACTTGTAATTAAAGTTAATTTTAATAGTCACTCATATTGAACCAATTCTTTTTTTCTGCGTGTGTGTAGAAAAAACTTCCCAAGTCACAGTTTGTCAAGTTGATCGTAGGAAAATGCATTTTGAGCCTGCGTTATTCATGAGACGGAAATATATTTTATAATCACATTTTCCTACATACACGAGTTCTATAATTAAACTTTAAATATAACAATTTTTAAAGCAAAAAAAAAAAAATAAAGTCGTTATTTTCGTCGCTAAAGAATCGATCGACGTAAATGGAGGAGTCATGGCTGAAATAGTCTGCACGTTGACTACAAAACCAAAAATTTCCTGTTTCAGACACAGACACATCAGAACGTCATCCTTCGACGGTATTGTGTAGCACTATTTATACCTACGTACATAGATACATATGTATATCTTCAGGGCTTACAAGTGCATCTGCATTGTAGCACTAATGCATACGATGCCTGAAGTAGTTGGCGCGTTGACTATGAAACCGAATTTCCAGTATTCGGCTAAGTCATAAAAACACTGCATTTTTTTATACGTTCTTATCAGCTGGTGATTTTTCTGATGCGGGTATTTCATTACATTGATGACAGAATTGTCATCATAGGCATTGATTGCAATTCCATAGTTCTGCGTTCGTGTTTAATAACATCATCTGTTTCACAGGGTGCCGGAGTTGTTAACATATTTAGGGCCCTTTTCACAATGTACGATTAAAACTTAACGTTAGCTTTAACAGCAAGTTTTGTATGCCAAAGTTGCCTTTAAAGTTTACGTTAACTTTTAATCGGACATTGTGAAAAGGGCCGTTAAACAAGTATGTAGGTACCTAACAAAAGTGCAACTTTTTTTTCTGATGTTTTCCAATGAAAAGACGTATTTTGCTTATGGTGCCATCTTCAAAATAAACTGCTGGAATTAAGCAAAGCCTGGCAATTTTATTTATTTGTGTATTTCTTAAGTATATTGTTTTCTTGCTTCTAGTATTTTTATAAATGTTTTTTTTTTATGATTTATTGAGTGTATTCATGTTACTCATTTGGCAATGGGTTTGTTTTTTTAGAGAATACATTTGCCTGTGTATTTGTAGATACAAATCGCTGATAATCTTTATTGTTTTCTTTTTAAGCGTTTTTAGAGGTTCCAAATAGCAGAAATAATATAAAAAAAATACCTAAAAACCCCAGGGAAGCTACTCCAAGGCGAATTAATTATAAAGTTCTAGACCAACGTTTGCATGTCGAACATTTAAGTGAAATAATGTTGCCGTAAGCTGAGAAAGAAATGCCTCGAATTCAACACGAATTGAAACCATAAACATGTCAACAGACTATGAAACCAACGACGAAACTTGCCCCTTTGAATAAATATGTATGTTGCATCGTCTCTAATCACAAAAAGACGGTTGGCTGCAAAAAAAATTTAATTTTTGAAAAGTAACGACAATTTAGTTGTTTTCAGATCAATGTAGCGATTTATGTCCATTTTCTTTTTCTATTTAGCTGGTTTAAATTGTCCACGGTAAGTTAATATTACTATTCACACTTTAAATTAAGAAGGTCTTTGGAGCGTTATGGAGGCTACAGACAACAATTTCATTTTTTTTTAAGCAACGATGCAACATCTTTATTCACTTCTCTACGCGCTGTCAAAATTGCATTTTCAAATTGCTAAGCGTTGACGACGCGTTATTTCGACTGGTTTCATACATTTTGTAAGGGCATGATAAATTTGGACAGCCGGACAACGCTTTGCGTCGTAATTTAGGCTGGTTTGTAAAAGTTGTATTTTTTAACAGTGTTTCTCCAGCGATATTCAATTCAGAATTGATGTTGCGTTTACGGGTTACTTGTTGTTTGCAGTATTTCTGTCAAAATATGCAACATGAATGATAAACGTGTTGCTTAAACTTGTTGCATCGTTTGTAGCCTGTATTAAAGCTATGCGGTATAAAATGATACGCTGAACGCGCTAATTTATGTTTGACTGTTATTGAGATAAATTACAGTTTACTATCAGTTTTCTTATCTTTACCCAAAAGGTAAAGAGGCACAGTTTTTGTAATTTTATTTGAGACAACAACCAAAAGAGTTTTATTGTTTTAACCCTTGAGAAACCATGGATGTTATTTAATTATATTTTTGTTTGTTGCCTCAGCCGTTATTAGTCATTAACCGTTTTTATTACAATAATATTTCTTATTCTTTATTTATCTTTTCTTCCCTAAGTTGTGATTTTAAAGCTTTCTTTGTCATTTCTGTTTAATTTCTTAAAAAAGGTATACAATTTCTTATCTTTCGGTTTAGCAGCAGGCAGCAGTATTTATTGTGTGTATGAAAAGCAAAAATACAGTTGAATTTCTGTTTTTTGTGTGTTTCAGACATTCCACAGTCGTGACTAACTTTGGATTCATCTGAAATAAAGAAAATTTCTTAACTCGTACTTCAGTAGATATTCATTCCAAGTGTTGCAAAAACAAATCAACAATTTAAACTTGTAAAGTTATAATTTTGATTGCTCTTCGTTGTTGCTGTGCTTCTTGTTTGACTTTTATTTCTTCTTATTTATGGAAAATGAAAAGTATTAAAAAAGAGCTTTACATTTTTTATTTGTGTGCGGGATGACGTCAAGTTTCTTTGTGTTTTTCTGTTTTAGGTTCAGCTAATTTCGCATGCAAAATATATCTTTAAATAATTGATTCATTGATTCAGAACTGCATTTAAATGTCTAAATTAAAGTGATGTAATTTAAGCATTCAGTCAGTCAGTCGGCATAAAAAAAATGTGATGTACATTGTATGTAGATTTTAATAACTTCAGAACTTGTCGGTTAGTGTCTTTGTATTTTATTTTTTTTTTAAGACACTTGGCGTTATTGATTTAGCGATATTGTTTGCATATTGAGTACAAAGTGTTATTTCAGAATGAGATGTACTTCTTAAGAAAACTTTGACAGTGGTATTAAGCAACCGGTAATTGTACTTGTGTCGAAGGGGAATTTGCAGGTAATCTTACGCTCATGTTCTCAAAAACGCATAACGTTTAAAGTTAGCGTTATCGATTTAAAAACGCCAAATAGATGTTCTGACAATCGAAAACGCTAGAAAATGTATGTTTTCAAACCGCTAGTGTATACTGAAGCGAAATGGTTGAAACATCACCTTAAAGAGAAAATGAAATGATGCATCCTTTAAATTTAATATTTTTTATTTTAAAGACAATTTTTAACTTTTTGTCACAATTTTAATTAAAATTGCTTTGATTTCCTCAAACGTGTGTGTCAGCCAATATCGCAACCTTTTTTAAAGCCAATATCGAAACTGTTATTATAGACCGGCGAATTGGACCGGGCGAAAATATATATTTTTGATAAAAAAAAAGAAAACTTTTATGAAGAGGTTTTATTCTATTTATTTCAACAAGTGTGTTTAGTTCTTATAAATAAAAGGTATGTGAAGATAAATTTAAATTTAAACACCCAAGCCACAAACCATTTCTTTTAGCAGAACTCTTTTTCTAGTTAAGAGAGCACTGTTAAGCGATTTGTGGAAAAATGGGCAATACTACAGCTTTCCACTTTACATCATATATGGTACGTCAGTAGGTCCTGATTAAAAATGATTCCAGCTAGTTTTTCTAAACTCCCAAAATTATTTGGGTAATACGACCATTTCTGTTCGTCACAGGATCCACTGACGCATTATGACTTCAGGTAAAAAAATTCAAGCGTATATATGTAGAGACAAAAATCGGGATCAAAACGACCAATACTTTAAAAAGCGACACAAATCAAAACGACGCAAATAGGATAGACGCAAATCAGGGCTCTAGTGTATTTTGTTATGAGAAAACATATTTTTTCATTGCTCGAACGTAACTTCGAAAAAAGCAAACGCAAGCAAATCGCGCGGTTTTCAGAACTTGTTGATTTGTGTTTTGCGTTTTTAAAACGATGTGCGTTTTGAAATCGCTACGTTTGTCAGAACATAGGCGTTTGTCTAAAATCCCTTGCAGTTTCTAAATGGCTTAAATCGTTTCCTAAATTCCAAACCTATTTTATTAAATTAATTTTTTTTCTTTTCTTTAAATTTTAAATAAGATAACTTATTAATAACTTACACAGCCTGTGGAGATCTAGCAACGCAGTTGATTGAATGAGTATTATTAGTGAACGGTAGAAGAGCTGAACATATGTACGTGCATTTGATTTGTATATTCAGATTATAGAAAAGGTTTAAATAAAAACAAACGTAATTGGTTAAATACTTTGTAAGCCTGTTTATTGAAATTGGGGGCTATTACACAGCCATTACACATTCCACTAATGGCATGCCACTACCAAAATCATATTATGATCGAAAAATTCTTAGAAATACTGGAATTTTTTTTTGCCACTACGTTTTAGGTTTATACAAGCCACTGCCACTTTATTTTAAAAATGTCGTCGATGTGTAAACTTCAAGAAATTTGTTTACTTCTGAAACTAAAAAAAAAAATTAATTGAATACCTTTTGCTATTGATTCATAAACATTGTAATTCAAATCATTAGGTCTCTATGATTTACTGTTCATATCCCACTAAACGGGTGCGAACGGTACAAATTTATTAATTTTTCGTTGTTCATCTTTGCTTACAGTTTAGCTTTTTTTTTATATTTTACCAAACAGAGTTACCGCGTCCTTCATATTAGAACATTTTTTCAGAAACGGCAAACATTTGTTATTCTTAATATTATTTTTATAATATTAACTATCTATAATTAACAAACTTTCGTTTTTTGTGCGTATTTCAAGAAATAAACCAAAATAATATATTAAAAAATCGTATTTTTTAAAAATTTTTATTGAACTTTCAACAGAGTAACATTGTTTATAGTTTTGTCATTTATTTTGACATTTAGTGGTATCGACAAGTCGCATGCACTTTTTGATGCCATTGGAGCTTCCAGATCGAAAAATTTGTACATATGTATTATAAAGCAGAAACAATGCCTGAGCTCCAATGCGAGATCGAATGCGTCATCGGTGAGATACAGCCACATCTCTGTGAAAAAGTCATGGATATTTCATGAAAAGAGTAGTGTTCTGCCATCAGAAGGCCTTTGGTCGGATATTTTATTTCATACTTAATCTCGGAACATGTCTTCTTTACAGTTCAATAAAAAAAATTATAAGTATCAATATAGGTGTTGTATTACAGATATGCCTCATTTACTCAAACAACGTCATGACTCAGAAAATACAGTTTTTGAGTTAATAAGTCCCCGTCCATACTGTTGAGTTTTTGCTGCAAAAGTTTTTTGAATTCTCTTTTGAACTGCAGCAGTGTCCATACATGAATCTTTTGCTTCATGTTTAGTATTTTTTATTCCTCCCTTCTATCTTTTTTTTTTAATTTTTTTTGACATTTCTCAATACCGAATGTAAAATTTAAATTAACTACCCTGTGATAGAAGGTGTGAATATTTTTTTTTGGATAGACATTTGAAGCACAAGGTATAATTTGAAGCAAAATGGACGCTAAGAAGAAAAGTTATATAATAATTTTTATATAATTTTATATTTTTTTTTTAAATTTATGATTATATTTCACAAAAAATTAACAATAAAACAGGGTAGCTATTATTATGATAGATGTTAACAGTATACCAAACGAAAAGAAATAAAATGACACGTCAAATACACCTCTCATGTCAAAAGATGCAAATAAGAAATTCAACAAAAACTGCATGTACATGAAACAGCGTACATACTTCTACCCCTCTTCCCCTTCTCATCAACAAACTCAAAAGTTTTGCAGCATATGCTTCACAGTATGGACGGAAACTAATGCAGCATAATTTTTCATATCGGTTTTTATCTTGTGTAAAAAATTCATACAAATGGGTGCTAAAGTCACCTCCTGACAACGGAATCTTATTTAATTTCACCATTAATATGTATATAAGTATGTACATATGTAAATTGAAAACTTTAAGTATGTTTTCAACACAACTGGTTTTGTTGAGTTATGACGTTGTTTGAGTAAATGAGCGATACGTACAAACATAAATAAATAGTATTTAAATACACATAAACGAATTTTGTAGAATAATCCTGCATAATATCAGAGCTGTTAAATTTCGATTACGATTAGGAATCAATTAGACTACCTTTTGAAAAGAATTGTACTGATTATATTATTCTCTTTTAAAGAATTTCTAATTACTATTTGATTACGATTATTAGTAATCGAAAAGTAATCTGTATTACTGTAAATTACGGTGTAAAATAATCAAAATGAATCGGATGAAATCAAAAAATAATTCGATTTACTTTTAATTCTTTTTGATTATTTTCAAAAATTTTGAATTTGTAAATTGAGTTTATTTTGGAAAAGTTCTAAAGAAATTTATAAACTTATAATTTTTTAAATTAAGGTATAATACTTTCCAAATAAAAATTACAAAAACGCTACTGATCTTAAGCTTGGAAATATTATAACCTAAGTATATACATACATACATATATAAAACAGAATGTGTGTTTGTTTGTTTGTTTGTTTTTTAAATTATTCTACTCCCTCCATATAGTTTTTAATAGATTTTATAATAAAAACGAGCTTAACTTCGCCATTTGTGGACCAATTTTCTAAATTATTTTTGCATATCGGAAAGGTCCACAAATTTTTTTCTTCTTAAATTGTGTGTTGAGGGGGGAGGGAAGTACCCGCACCAAAAATTGATTATAAAATAACTACGTCATTAGTGAACGAATTTTCAAATATTCTTTTCTTTCTTTTTTGGTATTTCGTCACCGTGAGTTTTCGTTATTAACTTTCCTTTCCACTTCAAGCCAAAAAGAAGCCCCGAGTACCAGTAACATTTTTTTTATTGTGCTTGTCAATACAATTGTCAGTGGTCAAATTCCATTCAATAAGTGTGCAATTCACATTTAATGCAATAAACTTCATAAATAATCAAAAATAATTTAAAGTAATCTTTGAATATAATCGAATTATATTTTGATTACTTTTGATTATTTTGTTGTAATTTCAAGTAATTCAGATTACTTTTCCATTATTAGTAATGATAATCAATTAGTAATCGTGCAAAACTGAATATAATCGTAATTTAATCATTACTTCACTCTTCAAAACAATGTAATCAAATTAGTAATTATTACGATTACTAATCATTACTTAACAGCTGTGTATAATACTCGTGTTAATAATCTGGATGTTGTTCTTAATAACTTTCTGAGAAGTCGAAAGTATACAGTTATTTATTTATTTCGCAAGTATTTCAAAAATAGTTCCCAAGGTATGACTTCTAATATTTTTCACTGGGATTATTAATACTTTCAATGTTTCAAGGCTCATCAAGAAGTTCGTATTAAATATTGTCAACTAATCGAGGACGAAGCGTATTTGATTTGGAAGAATGTAGTTTGACCAGCAACTATTATGTAAAAGAAATTACGGTTTGCATTCCTCTTAAAGGATTTGAAGCAATGTAGTCTAGGAATTACATGTTTCTTCTTAAAGTAAAGTAAAGTAAAGCTTGGCTTCTAGTCCATATTGGATCGAGCTATTCTTATAGCAAAAAGCAATTAAAATGTCGGCTTCTGTATTGAAACTAAAACGATAATTGTTATGTTTTTGTTTTTGTTCTCTAATTATCATGTAAACCTCAAATTTATAGATGCATTTTTTTATTTTAAATAAGATAGGACGTGTTAAATTGCCATTTTTTTTTAATTAACAATTTCATTGCACTTGTATTAAGTTGTAGATGAAATTGGATCACAACTGTGCTCTCACTCAAGCAGTTAATGAAATGATGTAATTTCAAAGGCCCAACAACTTACAACTGTAACCACCGTATTCCCTCGCATATATATATTTTAATTTACTAAGATCATATTTCCAGATGTAATCTTTCTACCGCTGCCATCGCTAAAGCTACTTTTAAGAACTTCAAGCATGAATGCATTTAATCAATTTATTTTCAAACGACAAAGTATGAAAAACAAACGATTGTATTACTTTATGGAATTCGTCAAAAACCCTCTCCACCCCTTTTGGACATTGCAGCAGTAACAGATGTTGTGGATAAAGAGATACAATTTCATTTAGGTGCAAAATATCTGTGAAAAATTAAAAAAAAAAACGACAGAGATGCAGCCAACAAAATACGGGACAAATAATGAAAATAAATTGCTGGGAAGTGGTGCTTCAGTTTTCTTTCGCGTAACCACAACATGAATATGTTTGCATAACGGAATTGATTGTAACGGGTGATCTGTGTAGAGCGTTTTTTTGAAATTTTAATTAAAACATTGATATTATAATTGCTTGTACGATTCTTTATTGTGGAATAATCTCTAGGATTTACATTCTAGAAATGATTTGATTTATATGCATGCAGTAGTTGTTTCATTCAAAAGGTCAACATTTTGGTTACTCTTTCTATAATTTCTAGAATTAATTATTCGAGCAATATAGGCTTACAAGTGTGGAATCGTACCACTTCCAACGTAAAACTTCGACTTTGACAGTAAAAAGTGGTGAGGAGGCGGAGCTGTATTCCGCCGAGTCCCCACAGTTAAAATTGACCACACGGTAAGCACGAGCTTTCCAAGGAAAAAAAGAATCATCAAAATCGGTCCATCCATAAAAAGTTCTGAGAAGGCGGAGCTGTATTCCGGCGAGCACCCGCCATTAAAATGAGACCGCACTGTAAGCACGAGCTTTCCGATGAAAAAACGAATGATCAAAATGGGTCCAAAGAGTTCGGAGGTTAAAAATTGTCAGCTTATTATTGGTTTGGTGCATATGCCACAAACTCGTTCTGGAGAAAAACGGCAACGAAGGTTTACATAAAGCTTTCTGAAAATATACCCGATATAATTTTTTTATTCTCAGCAGTGCTTCTCGTGTATGTTCTGGACAAAAATGTAAATTTTTATGAATTTTCATGCTTATGATAGAAAGTTAATATCCTGTTTTTGAAAATGGAAAATCTTGTTTTGTGCTGCATATAAAAATGTTTTACAAAAGTTGTTTTTCTTTCCCCATATCCATAGAAACAGATGTGTAATTTTTAAGTTATGAACTGATTTGAAAAATTTTTTTCAATTAGACTGGGTTTAGTTCAAATTATTATTATTTTAGGTTTTTTTTTATTACTATTCCTCCGTATCTTAACAATTATTACAATATACTATCAGGTGGAATTTTAAGTTTTAAAGTTTAAATTGTTTATAGAGTTTTTTTTTTTATTTTGGTGCGGTGGATTGTGCTGGAACTAGAGGCAAGGGATTGTAGGAGAAATGATAGGAGGTAAGACAACACTGCTTTTTGCACGTTATTTGTTTTTATAGCAGTGTTGTAACGTCTCTGATGTCAAGGAGACGTATTAATTTTTGAAGCTCCGTTTTTAGTAGCAACAACAACTGACACAAAGTGGAAAGTGGAACTCCCAATTTACCATATTTGAAATGTGCGAAACAATAAGATTTTCGTTTTTGATCGTTGCATAATTTATCCTGTATCATTTCCTAGTAGAGGGTTTCTGGTGGAAAATTTATATTTTTAAATACGATTATTTCAAAAAGTAATAACCGGTGCGGAGGGAGGGTGGCGCCGTTGGAATTATCGATTGTGCGGATTTCTCAGTCACGATGTCGCAGTGGTCGCCCGTTCGCTGTGGAGACATTTTTTAAGAGTAATGACTCCTACGTAATTGCTCGTCGAGAATTTTGTTCAAAGTTCGGTATTCGGCGAATAAGTGATGGACAGAGTGTAAATTTAATTCGTTCGTGGGTGCAGAGATTGCGCGCAACTGCTTCGGTTATGAATGAACCACAGCCAGCGCCCAGTCGTTCCTCAAGGACTCCCGAAAACATTGAACTGGTTGAAAGCAGTTTATGTGAAAATCCTCGACTTTCAATACGGAAAAGAGCAGCCTCACTGGTACTCCGTTTTGAACAGAGTGTTCAACTCGACGGAAGACATCTGGATGACATACACTTTAAAAAATAAAATCTTCATTTCCTTTCCATCGTTCAATGCTCTTAATAAAACTTTGTGTCAATTATTACGTTTTTTATTTAAGTTTGCCATCCTTTACGAGCACAATGCATTGCCTGTGCAGTGGTTATTTCTTGACTGCCAGTTCAAGAAAAAAAAATTACTGCAGCCACAAATCATAATTTTGCCAATAGTCGCATATTTTTCAAGGAATTCACCAAAAAGTCCTCAAGCGATACAAATTCTAAAAATCGTTTGTATTTGAGCTACTCTAATGTTTGGAGTCCATTGCTGCGCTTACTTCCCTCATGCCAACACAATCATATCAGCATTAATGAAATTTATATTCAAAGAAACGTGAAATTTTATGCCAACCACTCAGTAAACGTCAATCATTAAAGCATTTGAAGTTTATACGTATA
Organism: Dexiosoma caninum; assembly: GCA_963924685.1. Taxonomy (NCBI): domain Eukaryota; kingdom Metazoa; phylum Arthropoda; class Insecta; order Diptera; family Tachinidae; genus Dexiosoma; species Dexiosoma caninum. Next base: position 15,762,328 of record OZ004727.1, read on the forward strand.
CGCTGTCGTCGTCCACAATACTTACGATTCATTCATGTTTGTTCGCTTATGCAAATGCTGCCTGTAAATTACGAATAGGAAAAATAATTTGAAAAACATACCGCAACAAGTCATCCCCATGTACACAATGCACCCAATGCAATTCGTACATTTGATCAGTTAAGTGGTGAAATGTTTTCGTACAATTCAATATGCTCTTTGGTAACATTATTGAAATACGATTGCAAACACGAACTTTGCATACATGTAGATGTGTGTGTGTGTGTGTGTGTGTGTGTTAGAATTTATGTTAAACTCTGTGAGTGGGTATGTGCATGAAACATGCACCTAATGAAGCTGCTACTGGTGTCTCTAACAATATTTGCATTATTTTGCGGAATTCTATGTGGTCGATCTACATATGCTTTTCATAATGCAGCAACTTGAGTTGTTATTTTCTATTTGTGTGTGGTTTAGTTTTACCACTTCAATTATCATCTATTGGCACCTTCGTGAATTTGTATTTCTATACAACACTTTGGGAAGGATTTCTACAACGAAATAATGCTACTTTGCTGTGTTTGATTTTATTTTGCTATTTTGAAGAACTATTGGTGCTTTCCTTTCTGAGCAAAAATGTTGTCCTTTCGATGGATAACATTTTCTACAGTTTGCCCATACCTTTAAAAAGTGATACATTTTTTACTGCCACAATGGACAAAATATTTGAGATTTAACATTAATGTATACTTAGCGTTTCACTGTTTCTACGGTTTTTAGCACCATTTTATCAATAAAAATCGTCAGCAACATTGTTTTCTAATCAGCTGCTATTACCTACAACAAACTGCAAACAGTCTAAACCAAAAATGTATCAAAAAAGTTTACATTAAAAAAAATAATAAATTAAACAGAATCTTCCTCTAACAAAAGTCTGATGGGCTCTAGTCAAAGTGAAGAGTATATTGATTTTCATAATTGTTATTTGTATAAAAAAGTACTTCACAAAGATGTAAAAAAGGTTAGTATATCACCCCGACTTGAGAGTAGAGGGTCAAATATGTTGCATATTTTGCCAGTTATTTGTTCAACATATTTAGAAACGAACGAAATATATTTTTTTAATGTTACATATTTTTTAGAATGGAACAGAAATAGTAACGAAATGTAGCATAATATGTAACATTTTTGTCAGAAAAGAAAACACCATTAGAAAAACTGATGCAAAAGTCAAATCCGGAAGTCTCTGCATCCTAATTTTGGAATAGTATTACTCTACGTAATATAATCTATATTAATGTTCCGCAAGAATTTCTGCTATACTCTGGTATATTGTTTTTTTTTTTTGTTTTGTATCTCCGTAAAGATTTAGAAAAGTTTTCAAAGCAAGATTTTTCGGTATTTACTAAATCTTAATTAACATAGCAATTATACGTATAACGCAAAGCCGTTTGAAATAGCCAATATAACATTTTATTAAAACAAATAAGTTACTTTGTCCAATATTAATATATACAATATATAGCAACAAATTTGATATGAAAATCAATCAGGAATTACAACCTTCTCATAGGTGTTGGTGGATTTACTCGTATGTTCAATAAAGTGAAACTGTTCCGAAAGTTGGTCACAGCAGACTGAATAGCCTGTTCGGTGGGTCGATTATGACGACCATATAAAGAACGTATTTTACGAAACAAATTTCTCATACAGCACGACTTTTGATAACAAAATTCAATGATTCGTAAGGCTTGGGGAAATGGCAAACCTTACTGAGCATTTTTGGCACGTTTTTTTTTTTACACTGAAAAACCAAATACAGTGCCAGCTCGCTAATCCGAATTAATGATTGCAGACCGTGTTTCGGATTAACGAGATATTCGGATTACTGGATCTGCTGTTATTATGTAATATAATTCACTGTATTCGCAAATAAAACACAAGCCAGGATTTCAAAACAAATTTATTTTATTTTTATTAAACAAGAATGAAAAAATTAAAGCTTTGTTTAAATATTGCGACAACGGGAGTAAGGGTGAATATGAAAAAAAAATTTTTCTAAACGTTCATGCTTTCACTGAGAATATTTAAGCTTTTTCTTTTGTCTCGGAAATCCGAATATTTCGGTGTTTCGTTTGTAATATTATGTCACTTAAATTGCTTTTAGATTGAAGAATTTGCCTTGAAGCAAGTTTCTTCAATTCTCTTTCTAAACTGCCGAAGTGTTTAGACTCGTACAGTCTGTTCCGGCAATTTTAAAAAATTACATGGAGACAACAACAACTCAACATCTCGCATTTTTTCTGATGTGCATTTGTGGTGTGGCATTGTGTCAGTTGTTGTCGGAAGCTTTCAGTGGCGAAGGTCACTGAAAAGTAACGGCTACAGCTGTAATCAATCCACAGGCACAGCAGAACGCCCTTCTTCGTTGGTATTGTGTAGCACCGGCGAATTAAAATAATTACTCAAAATTACTACTAAAACGAAGCTTCAAAATTTAATACGTCTCCTTGACATCAGAGCCGGTACAACAAAGAACGTGCAAAAGCAGAGTTGTAAGATAGGAAAGCTTCACCTCCTGTCATTTCTCCTACTATCCCTACTAACCTCTAGCACAATGCATCGCATGTGTAGGAGTCACCTCCTACAAGCAATTCTGAACCCATATTCTTTCTTCTTTCCTTGTTCTCCTCTCAAGAAAAGTTCACCAATCTGAAAGCACGCTTACCTCCCAAAGAATATTCAACCCTATCGTACATACTTATTCGGTCGAAATATTTCCCCTCCATAAATTTGCTATCGTGAAAGAATTTCCCCTGAATAATTTCATGTCAAAACAAAATTCCCCCTATCGTGAATAATTTTTTTCACTTTTCACTTTAATTTATTCACTTGATTTTTGCTGGGGAATTTCATACAAAATGTAAGTAAATTCTACCTTTATTCATATAGTTTGACGAATATAATTTTTTATATAAAAAGATCAGCTATTATAGTGGAAACAAACATAAATAATAAGTAAAATGCAAACCAACTGTGTTTAGTGCTAGATTATACAAAAGATATCACGGTCCAATTATGTAGTTCCCTTACGGACTAACTTAAACGGCTAGTAAATCATAGTTCCAAGTCTAAGCATTTTATTTAAATTTTGGGAGTATGTACTCTTACAATTCTTGCCTTCACGTACTTTTATTGTTCAAATTCAATACTTTTTATGCTGGTGACGACTTAAGCGGCCTTTAAATAATGGGTGATCCAAGTAGAAAAACTTTTTTCAATAGCCTTTTTTTGACAGATCACGTGTGAGTCGTGTCATGCTCATGTCATGTTCTTTTTGTTTAGTATTGTTTGGCATTTCATAATGGAAAGACTTACGCCTGAACAACGTTTACAAATCGTTCAACTTTATTACGAAAATTCACGTTCTGTGAGGAATGTGTTTCGTGCACTTCGCTCAACTTATGGTCAACATAATCGGCCTACTGGGCGTACTATTCACAACACCATCACTCATTTTGAGACCCAGCATTCATTATTGGATAATGTTCGACAGGTTTGGTGGAATCATCGGTCCATATTTCTTTAAAAATGATGCCGGTGCGAACGCAACCGTCAATGGCGACCGTTATCGTGCCATGATAACCGACTATTTGATGCCTGAAATTGAAGCTCGTGATCTCGGCGACATTTGGTTTTAGCAAGACGGCGCCACTTCTCACACATCGCATCAATCAATGGATTTATTGAGAGAACATTTCGGTGAGCACATAATTTTACGTTTTGGGCCGGGTTGATTGGCCACCAAGATCGTGTGATATCACACCGTTAGACTTTTTCCTGTAGGGATATGTAAAGTCTAAAGTTTATGCGGACAAACCCGCTTCGATTCAGGCCTTGGAGGAAAACATCACGCGTGTCATTCGCCAGTTACCAGTCGAAATGCTCGAACGAGTCAACGAAAATTGGACTCAACGGATGGACCATCTTAGACGTAGCAACGGCCAACATTTGATAGACATAATCTTCAAAAAAAAAAAAAAATGCCTAAGAATGTTCTTTCAAATGATAACAAACATTCTCCATTAAATTTGAATTTTCTGTGTTTTTTTCTTAAAAAAAAGTAGGGAACCTCGAAATGGATCACACATTATAAAAAAAAGACAATTTATAACACTTAAGACATGTAAAATCCACGAATTTGTATGTCTGTATTAAAAGTGGAATTGCTTTGGTTTGGTTTTTTGAAATCTTTTTCCCTTTTCCACATTCACTGAGAATGATAGCGGGAAAAAAATTCAACATGAACTTCATGATACCAATTTTCACCCAGAGGGGAATGAAAATTTTACCTGAAAATAAATTTCACTTCTTATTCTCGATAGGGGTGATTAACTTCACTGCAACCGACAATAGTATGGAATTTTGTTGTTTGAACCATAAACCAGTATACTCGTACACAAAGTAAATTTATCGTAAAGTTTAAAAATTAAATTTGTTAAATGTGTTACAATATGATTATGCCATAATCGCATATGCACAACCCCAACCAGAAGATAAAACAAATACATGCATGCATAATTTAAAAGCCTAATTGTGTGGCTTGTGGGCGGAGTATGTTATTGCTTAACTTTTGTGATATCTACATACATACAAACCTATCTTTTGTTCAAGTGGTATTATATAACTGGCTGAATCGTGTGCAGGAAATGTTTGGTATCACCAATTCATAAGAAAAATTTTTCTCATTTTATCGAATGTATTCCTATTCCTATTTGAAACTTTACTCATTTAGGCGTCTTGCCATACATATCAAGACTTTACTTAATTTTCTTGAAATTCTTTTGATCAATTCGCCAAAAATAAACTTTATAAATAAGGGTCACCCTACGAAATTTTGTACATAAATTGTGGAAAGAAATTTTCTGTTACTTCTTTTGCCGCCAATTTGACATTTCCTTAGACAACACACACATATACACATATCCATATAAACATATATTTTGACTTTTTCTTGTTGTGGTTGTTGTTTCTTCTGCTCGTGGTTACTCAAACAACAAGCAATCATTGTGAATTATTTAGAGTGCTGTTGTTACGGTTTATTTTGTTTTTTTGTTGTTGGTTAGCTGGGTGTTTGGAGTGTTTTCGATTGTCATAAACGTTCGGTTGTTTGACTAGCAAAGACGCTTTGCTATTGCTTTCGTTACTCAGATTTGAAGGCAGCGTGCTTTCATTCAACATCGTAAACATGATGTACATATGTGTGTTTTGGTAGTATTTTTTTTACGTAAATTTCATTTGTCTAGTCATTCATCCCAATCCCATACAACAAACACGACAGTTCATCTTTCGATGGCCCCCATCCATCTGTTATCTGTACTTCGTCCATGTATTGTATTCATACACATTCATCCATGCATACACACATGATGACGACGGCAGCGACAACGAAAACAAATCGCATTAGTCGGTCTGCTTAATGAAAATAATCGTTTGTTTTTAGTCGTGCATTACGTTTGATGAAAATCGTTCACATCTCCTGGACTAAATGCGATCTTCATTCTAAAAAAAATTCTAAATATTTTTTGTTTGACCGGTTTTCCGTGTTTTAAACGTGTCGGCGGTGGCGTGTGTCACAGGTTGTGTAATTCGGCGTTTGTTTGCGGTATTAAGTGACGACAGTGTGGCAAATCAGGGCCCAAAAGAAAAAAACCAAAATTAAAAAGCAAATAAAACAAATACAAAAATGTAACGAAAGCAAAAGTAAACATACTCGTCCACAAATATTTACTTACGCCAAGTGCTAATATCGACTGTAACAATAAAATGCAAATTTATTTTTCAATTTTATATAAGGAAAATAGCGCATCAGCATTTAAATTGCAATAAAAAAATGCATTAAAATAAAATTAAATGAAGTGAAAAGTGTCAGTTGTAATCAAATAAATACGTACGTATTATGTACATGCAATAAGAAAGAAATGTTTGCATGTCCTCCAGACAAATCACTTATGCGCTTTTGTTTTTCTAATAATATTTTTCTTTTCAAAAGTTATAAAAAGAAATATTAATTAACAGTGAATTTTATTGATTTATTTGAATATTAATTTTTAAAAATAAATATAAAACTGTGACGTATGGTTGTGTGTTAATGTGTACAATAATATCCCAGTGAATATTTAAATTTAACCCATTCTGTCAGAGTTTGTACAAAAAGTTGGTGAAATAAATTATTTACGATGTCATGTAGACACTTTTCACCAGGGAATTGTGTACGAATTCTGAAGTAATTTCCCGGACAAATTTTCAAAAACAAAACTATTCACTGTGGTATTTATTTTTTTTTATAAATAAGTTTATGTTGTTGTTACAACTATCAATTACGTAATGTCTCACCGGTCTACTATAAACATGTGTAAATGACGCTAGAAGTGAAAGTGAAAGATTTCAATATAAAATATAATTAAATTCACTGAAGATTTAAACGCATTTAAATTCGAAGCCCAGAAGACATCATGTAGTATGACATTCAATTAAGTTGACTACTCAGTCGACAATTTGTAATAAAAATTAATTACACTCGTAAGTAACTGAAAAAGTTATTTAGCGAAAACGACAAGAACAGATGTTGTTTATCAAGGTCATATGAAAAATATTAAATAATGCGAGAAGCAATTAAAAATTTCGTTCAATTTGTTCACCGTTTTAATTACTTTATGACAAACTTCAAGGCTTAAGCCTGGGTTGGAGACATTTCTCAAGACATTCTATAATGGAGCTTTTGATTGCAATAAAACTAATTATGTTTCCAAGTATTTAATTAGGCCGAGGTTCAAGAAACAAATTAAATCAAAGATAGTTGTTTGTTTTGTTTTGTTGGTGGCACTTATTTTCAGGGCGCACCGTTTTTTTTTTATAAATTTTTTATTAAAAAAAAATATTGCTTTAATTTACTGATAGGGATTGTAGAGACTGTAAGCAGGGCATTACTATACAGTGTTAAAGAAAGGAAAAAATGCACAGCATTAATAAATTCATTTCACTTGACACGATGCTCTGGTTACAGACGGTCTTCGATGCATGAATTCAATAAAATTTCGATCAATGTAAAATGTCTTTGTTCAATTCTGTTGCAACTTTTTACAAAGTTGAAACTTAATTGAAAGTTGACATGGATTGATTTTTAGGAAATCAATTTCGAGTTGATGATTAAGGATAGGACGGGTTTGCCTGATCGCTTATGTTTCTTGCTGAATGCAAGAAAAAATCGAATTTCCGTATCCTTCATTTACTTACATACCAGGTCTGTTCCACGTGCATAACAAATCAGTCCAGAATATTGATAGTAAAAAGAAAATTTCTCTCTGAATGTGGCAAAGTTGTCCAAAATTGCTGAAACATCTTGCAATACTAATTCTGCTTACTTCCTCAAATAAGTTTTATTTAATTAAAATGCATAATATTTTAAAAGCAAAACATTTGCATCATTGGCAGCAGCCGCAAAAAGTAAATGAAATTAAACTAAAAAAAAGTAAAAGCCATTTTCTATTGAATAAAGTGATAAATATGCACAAATTCCATTTTTCTTTTTCAAAAATTTTTAACTAAAATCTTTGTTCGTTTCTTTGAAAATTGTGTTGATTAATTGCTTAGTTTCAATTGTAAATAAAAAGCAGCTGATAATTTAATTCTTGACCGAACTTACTCAACGAATAAGTTCGTGCAACTTTATACAGGAAATGAAAAATTTTACTCTTCAATTTTCTCTCAAAATTGCACAAACATTGTTATCTGGAAAGCTTTTGGGGTAGATTTGTGCACCTGTTCTGCATTTGGAACAGAACTATTATGTTTAATATATTTAATACTATTTTTTGTTGTTGCTTTAATTACAAGAAAGTTTTCTTGGTTTTGGTTCAGCTGCAGTCATGCGAATGAGTCAACATTTTTCTAATCACAAGGAAGTTTCATTGGTTTCTGGCCGGCCAATAATAAAAACTGGAGATCTATTTTTTTGTGGAAGAAGAAAAAAAAATGGAAATTTTCTTAATATAATTTTCAGAGATTGGAATATCTCATAATTAAACAATTCGTTGTTTAAGAATAGATAAAAACTACGTAAATACAATAAATTTAATAATTTACTTCAATAAAACTGAAACTCATTTAAACAGTCTTCATTTGAAACAGTTCAAAAATTTGTTAGTTAAAGCTTGGCATTGTCACACAATGTGCGCCGTTGTTAGCTACTCGCGGCATAGTTTACGAAAGTTATGTGCCACGATTTTCTTACTAAAAGCCGCTTTAAACGATAAGATTTATCGTACGTAAAATGTGAGAGAAAATAAAATGAAATTCCATCCGTATTTCAAAGAAAGAGAGTAAAAATCGGATGGTTGTTTTCTGGCCTTTACACCATTGGTATGGATAAAATCAAGTAAGATTAAAACATTCTCATTTAATTTAACTACAGCTGTTTGCTTGTTTTCCCCAGGGATGGAGTTTTTGTGCAATTGAATTTTGTTTTAATAACCTTGAAAAATATTTTTATTACTTTGGAATATGTTATTTTCGTGGTCAAAATTTTTAGTGTACTATTGGAAAATATACGTATATTTTTATAAAATTGTGCTGTCGTGGTCTAAAATGTACATTTCGATTTTATAATTGGTATAAATTTATGAAAGCAGTTTTCCCTCCCTGGCTTTCTCACATTTGTTTACATAAAAATGCATCCCTGATCTAATGGTTGGTGCGTTGGTTTTTGAAAAATTTTAAAAAATCAAGAGATCCATACGACTGTCAAATTTTCATCCGTATTTTCTCTCAAAATCTTATAGTTTCATTACATATTACGTTTAGACGATCCGACTTGTGCTCTTCTACACAAAAATTTGGCATGTCGTACAACTTGTGGGACAATGTAAAGCACCCTTAAGCAGATGATATCTGAAGTTTTCATATTCTGTAATTGACGTAGTTATCCAGCTTAAAGTACCTCGATTATATGCCCAGTTGCTGTTCTGCTGTTCATTCTCCAAATACATTCCCTGCAGTCTCTTTCACAACATGTTGCAGCAGATTTCTGTTTTCCAAGTCTATCTTATCTGTTGCTGCGTTTTTTTCAAACCCATATCAGAGCAAACACACTTTGAATGAGAGTCAAAACTTCGCTGCAATTTGATTTTAACCATCGATTGATTATCAAGTACAATGAGAACCCTTTTCTCTACCTTTCGAAAAATATACAATGTTATTATAATTTTTTTCAAACATTTCTTTTAGAGTTTCGTAATCTTATTTACATACAAGTTTGCGAAGGTAAATAATGTTTAAATTAAAATAAATTTACTTCTGTTTTTTTCATCTTTTCAACACGTACGTACATATCTCCAATATAGTTAATTGTAATAACATTTACTTATTTTGAAAAAAAAAAGAGAAAAATTAAGTAAATGTTTCTTTAGTTCAGTCTTTTACAGACAGGGCGAATTACGTAGAAATTTTTTTTCTGAAATTGTCAAATCTTGAACAGATTTACTTTTTCAAGACAATAAATTCGCTTACGAAAATTCGTTACAAAATTGTAATTGCAAAATTAAGTAAGAAACATTTTTCTAATCATATTCGATCAGTTTTTAATTGGAACAATTAAAATTATTTTCTCACCACGATTGAACACACCGTGTAAGATTTAGCCAATCTAACTGGACAAAAGTAATTTTTTGACTTTGAATTTGTTTTTTTTTTTTTTTTTTATTTTTCAGTAAATGTGATATGTACATTGTGTTGTGTAAAATAGTAGTACCACAGTACCTTTTTATACAAATGTTAAGAATATATATGTTTACAAGCTGGGTTTGTTAATTTGACTTCCTTTCTGTTGTTATTGGCAGGCTGATGAAAAGACGTTTTGAAAGCAGAAGTGTTTAATAAACTTTTAATTAGATCTAAGTCATCCCGATTGTTTTACTTTATATCAGCCCTCTTGGCTAATAGTACACATTGTACATTAGACATTAAAGTAGCATTGTGAAGAAATTATTATAAAAAAAAGAACAAATAAATAATAGCTGAACAAACTAAATTGTGAATTGTAGTAAATAAAAGAACACACGTTTTAAAAGGTAAAGCGTACAATATGTTGGAAATTTTCATCAATAATATTTCGACATTTGTTTTTTTTTTTATCTGGGACCAGCACTCAGGAGATGACTTCTACACATGCGAAGCATTGTGCTGGCACTATTGGAAAGGGATAGTAGGAGAAACGACAGCAGGTGAAGCTTAATTAATTATTTTTGCAGCTCTGCTTTCGCACGTTTTTTGTTTATACTCGTAGCAGTGCTGAAGCTTCGGTTCAGTAGCCATTTTTATTATTGTTTTACTTCGCCGGTGCTACACAATACCGACGAAGGAGGGCGTTCTGATGCGATTGTGGATTGCTATCAGCTGAAGCCGGTATTGTTCAGTGACCAGTGACTATGCCTTCGCCATAATTTTTATTGAAATGTTTTCTATTCCTGTAAAGTAAATTATTAGTTACGGCCTTTCTGTATTAAAGTAACAATATTGCCACATTATTTTAATTAAATAAATGCAGACACTTGCATTCATCTTTCAATGCAATAATCATGTTAATTAATTATCAAAAACCAAATGGCCTTTTTCAAATGCACAATTATTCAACTCTTTCAATCAAGATAATGATATGAATGAAGAATACTTGTCTTTATTGATCTAGAAATTTTACTTATCAGCTGAAATAATATCAAATGGAATTCATTGAAAAAGACTCTCAAAACATTAAAATAAATAAAAACAAACAATCAGAAAAATTAATTGAAAAGGGAAACTGAACGAAATACAAAAAAAAAGCGAGTGCATGTTTTTTCGTGAGTACAATGAATGCACAGTGTTCGATTTAGACAATCTAGCTGCTCAACATTAATATCTCGGTAAGCAGTTGGGACAGAGTTTTGAATTGCCGTTCAGGGCACAAATATACAAACGTGCAATTTATACAAAAATATGAGATAACTAGGACAATCTTTTTACTCGTATACTGCAGAACGAGGAAGCAGGTTCAGAATAAATTGTTTTCATTTAAAATATTTTAAATGTTTAAAATCATTTAAAGTGTTTAAAGAACAAATTAACAAGTGAAGGCGCAAATATCAACTATGAAAATGTAGTAGTTCTATCAAGGTTTGGAACGTTTTGCATTAATTAGGCTTTTGAAATATTTTCACCTTCTAAAGGCCTTATCCATTTTGTTTTTAACAATCTATTGCCTAAATTTCAGCCATTTAATTGCAACAATAATTATTTTCTACCAATCATAAAGATATTGGAATTTTGTATTTTATTTTTGGTGCTTGATCTGGAGTAATTGGTACATCATTAAGAATTTTAATTCGAACAGAATTAAGACATCGTGGTTCAAATTTATAATGTAATTGTTACAGCTCATGCTTTTATTATAATTTTTTTGATTTGAACTAAATTTTTTGGATTAAGCATCAGAAAATATAATATTGTATAAATATAACAGGCTGAAGCAGTCGTGTACACTTGTTTGCCGTTTGCGAGTATGTTTTGCCACCAGTGGTTGCCACAAGGGTTAAAGACACCAAAACCAAATTTTTTATCGTTAATAAACACGCATTCTTTAATGTTCCTATTTCTTCTTTTTTTGTCTATAAATGACGTTTTAAAAACTTTAAAAAAAATCAAAACGTAATTAGCAATACTTTCTTTAAAAACTTGTTTTACATGTACAATTAAAAATAAAAAAAAAAAACCTTTTTTTTCCTACAACTATAAAATATACTGTTCAAAAATTCTAAAGCAATCCAGTCTGTAGTTGATAAATAAAAATGTTATTTATTGACACTTAAAAAAAAGTCAAACAACTGGTTTCATTTCGGGGTGTTAATTTAAGAAATCAATATTTGAACAAAAAGTTCAAGTCGCACAAATTTCGTTGTATTTTGAAGTTGTTGTTTATTTGCTGAAATTGTTTCGCCATTTAGAGTTTTTGCGGTCGTTTTCCATTTTAAAAACGCAAAGAAAGCAGATGCCAGAGGAGATTTAAGTAAATTATATTTAAAAATACATTAAAACCCACTTACATATCTCATTGGCCATCTTTTTCTATATTTTTTTTGTATATTGTTTCGGTTTTATTTTGTATTAAAAAATAAATAAAAAATCAAGACACCGAGGCCGACCCACATAATCTCAATAGTATTTTGTTCCCACGATAGAAATTTTTATTTGACATATTTTGTGTTGCCCTAAATCTTGTACATTCTTTATTATTGTACAGTTTTGCTTTTATTTTATTTTATTTTAATTTATGCTCCCCATTATTGATGTCTGTTTCAAAGAGGTGCTGCATGAAATGGTACACTTTATAGTTGAAAATTGTAGGCAAGTGTTTTTAACTGTATCGAGCCGGAATGTAAAATATTACAATATAAAATTTTATTTAAATTCAGTTTCTTGTATGCAATACAACGGCAAATAATAACTCTGAAATAGTGGCCTCACTCAATCCAGGTTCAAAATCAATTGAACACAATCTCGAAATTGGTTTAAAATATGCAACATTTCACATTAATTTATTTTTTTATATTCATTCAGCCGTATTAATAAAAAAGTCTTAAATAAGCTTTAAAATACATATTAGTTAAAACGCTTTTTAATCCAAAAACACGTTATTTTAAAAATTCATATTAATAATCAGTATTTTAACTAACATACGTTTTAAGGTTTTTCAAAAATGAGGATGGCAGCCCTAGATTTTTTATTTACCACTTGACTCCTAATGATGCAAAAGCGTGATTATTAGTTCTCGCAGTAATCGTATCTAAATAGTTTTATTGACGTGTTTAATAAGAATATTCGTTGTTTATAGAATAAAAAATGTATGATAAATTGTATGTTAATCAAAAAACTAATAACAGTAAAAATATCGCTTGGTAAGATTGCAATTTTATTGACTTATTTAATTGCAGTTAAAAGAGTATTTGAATAACGAGTTTAATATTATTTGTCTTGACACATCACTACTTAGTCAACATTAGTTTTATTTGAAATTTGTGTAACATTAATAATAATATAAAAAAGCAATAGAAATGGAAAAAAAGGAGCACTGCAAACGCAAACGTTCCGAAAATTGGGTCGAATTTTTTTTCACAAATAACAATCACAATGAAAACAAACACTGCACAATATGACATCTTAAAATAGCTTTAAAAGAGGGTCGAACCAATTTTAAAATTTCCATATTTACACAAGGTTTAAAATGTGCATTTTAAGCTAAAATTCGTTTATTAATACCATTTTAATGAATTTTGCTTAAAAATGCTTTAAAATGCGTTTTAAAATTTTTATTAATACGGCTGATTATATTTAAAAAAAAAATTCAAAAAGTGGGTTTTTTTTCCTGTTGAAAAAGGCAAAGTATAACGGATGACGGATTATATGTGCCCCAGTCTTTTTACCCGTAAAGAATTTAATTTATTTTTATTATAAAATAAAAACGCAACACAACAAAGTCACAAAGTAAAGTATTTGAAAATAGCATTGCTTTATTTTCCAAAGCTTTGTTGCCGATGAGTATTGCTTTGCATTGTAAAGTTCCCGTCCATACTGTGAAGCGTATGCTGCAAAAGTTTTTTGAATTCTCTTTTGAAACTGCAGCAGTGTCCATACATGAATCTTTTGCTTCATGTTTAGTATTTTTTATTCCTCCCTTCTATCTTCTTTTTTTAATTTTTTTTGACATTTCTCAATACCGAATGTAAATATAAAATAACTACCCTGTGATAGAAGGTCTGAATATTTTTTTTTGGATAGACATTTGAAGCACAAGGTATAATTTGAAGCAAAATGGACGCTAAGAAGAAAAATTATATAATAATTTTTATATAATTTTATATTTTTTTTTTTAAATTTTTGATTATATTTCACAAAAAATTAACAATAAAACAGGGTAGCTATTATTATGATAGATGTTAACAGTATACCAAACGAAAAGAAATAAAATGAAACGTCAAATACACCTCATGTCAAAAGATGCAAATAAGAAATTCAACAAAAACTGCATGTACATGAAACAGCGTACATACTTCCACTCCTCTTCCCCTTCTCATCAACAAACTCAAAAGTTTTGCAGCAAACTCAAAAGTATGCTTCACAGTATGGACGGGGACTAACGCTAAGTTTTTTAATGTCTTTTTTTTCGCTAATAATTTTTATCGTTCGCTGCATTTAAAAAAAAAAACAATTTTATTTTTCTCTAACATGCTTTTTGTTGCCACAAAATCTGTTCGTTACACAAACTTGTTGTTTATTTTTCCAATTTCTGTCTCATGAGGAAAACAGAAAAAAATAATAAAAATAATAAAAAAAAGGAGAAATAAACCGCACAATAAAAATGTTATTTTACATTGACCATGACCAGTTTTGCTACACTTTAAAGGCAAAATTTATGACCAAACAGACCAAATAAACAATAATTTTGCTTCGAGTTGTGATTTAAGAACTTGAACAATTTAATGGCCGATCACACATCGGAAGTGAAGGAAGTTCAATGATGTCATTTAGGAAAACAAAATGAGCACTTGCATTTTTCTTTCTTTATGTTTATGTTTATTTTTTATATGTATACTTCGATATTTCGTTAACCATCGCTTATCATCTTCAGGAAATTTTTATTATTTATAATAATATTATTATTTATAATAATTGTACATAGCTTTAGCAAACGAATTAAAGATAATCTTGCGGAATATGATGGGAGGTTATTATATCCTCGATCTACGAAGAGACATGTATCTTAATACCGTGATATTTCCAATATACAAGTTCATTCTCATAGCAACCATGTATGTATGTACATATGTAGAAAACAAGTGATATATAAAGGGTGGTTAAATTTCAAGGGCCGATGTTGATTTTGAATAAAACACAAACTATTTAGGAAATTATTGTAATTTTATTTTATTACGAACTTTTTATGGCCCGAATTGGAAGATATGGATGTGGACGATATGTGGTTTCAACAGGACGGTGCCACTTGTCACACAGCTAACGAAACAATGGCTCTTTTGCGCAACAAATTCAATGGCCGTGTTATCTCACGTAATGGCGATGTCAATTGGCCGCCAAGATCATGTGATTTGACACCGTTGGACTTTTTTCTTTGGGGTTATTTGAAAGAAAAGGTGTACGTCGATAAGCCAGCAACAATTCAAGAGCTAAAGGATGAGATAATTCGGCACATTAACGGCATAGAACCTCCATTATGCCTCAGGGTCATCGAAAATTTGGACCATCGGATGGAGGTGTGCCGCCGTGGTCGCGGCGCCCATTTGGCCGATATTTTGTTCCATACATAATTGAGTAATACCAATATATCATAATAAAATAAAATTACAATAATCTCCTAAATAGTTTGTGTTTTATTCAAAATCAACATCGGCCCTTGAAATTTAACCACCCTTTATATGTGACAGCGCATAGAGAAAGGGACCTAAGGGTAAAAAAAGCAATTTTCACTTTTTTTTTTTTTGATGTGGACAACATCTGAGCATCGAATGAGACCGATCACATGCTCCAAAAGTGTTCCCTCCCAGAGATATGCGCGTTTTATGAAAGTGATGGTACACCAAAGATACACGTATTTAAATCTTTAAAATGGCTCTCCTGAACAAAACTGGTTTTTACCCTTAGGTCCCTTTCTATTTTGCGCGTCACATATATATTTCAACTGGTAACCTATTCAAGTGCCTGGGAGTGTAATTGCAGCAAGAAAACGAACGGAACGAAACGTAGAACAAATACCGTAAACTTACAACTGAAATGAAATGAATTGATTTAATTTTTTGTTCCTTTAGCCGCAGTCAGGGGTTTTAGACTTCGTTTCCTGTTTATTTTGCCAAAAAATATATTTAGTTTTTCGTCTACTTTAGTTTTAATTTTCCACATCTAGACGATGATTCCATAGAAGTTGAAAGGGAATTTTATTTAGAAATCTTTTTATAGCAATTATTTCGCCGTTGTTGTTTCCCTCTAAGTATTTTTTTTTTTTTTTTTTTTTTTCAAAATTGACCAAAATTTTAATTAATTTAAAGATATTTTTTCTACATGAAACTCAACTCTTACGTTCTCTACCTTTTATATTTTCATACATTCATTCCATTTGCGTTTTTATGTGCTGAAATGCTGGCCGGCAATACGGCGGCAGTTTGAAAATTAATAGTCTTCAGAGTGAATTTTGTCTCTAAAATTTAGATATCTCCAACTGAAATTGAACTGATTAAATCTTCACATAAATCTAGAAAAATTATTGTTTGCGCCATAGCAGCGCCGGTCATTAAATGTATATTTTTGTAATTCCAAGTGTGGGCTTTTGAGCTGCAGTGTGGCTTCACTTTAAACAAGAGAAATCAAGCCAAGAAACTTTCAATAGAATGGGAAGGTTCTTTAACTATTTCTGAGAATTTTCTTCCATCTTTATTTAGAAAAATGTTATGTGCCGTCACGCGTCTGTATATGGTTTCACCGCCTTTAAAATTTTATCTATTTTTGCAGCTGAACCAGTTACCCATAATTGAATTCCATAACACTGTACATATTAGGAAATGAGTTTATCGTCCAATTTTTGTAACAAATCGGGCCGTATAGTGTCAATCGTGGCTTGAATATTGGCTTCCAAAGCTTCGAGAATTGATTGTTGTTTATCGGCGCAAACCAATGACTTAACATGGCCCCATAAAAAGTAATCAAGAGGCGTTAAATCGCACGAACAAGGGCCCAGGGCCACTTCTGCAAATAAAGTTCTCACGAAATTGATTTTACTATAAACGAATGTGCAGCGCGATGTATGGCAAGTTGCGCTGTCGTGTTATGTAGCTGATTAATTTTTGGACACAAAAACAGGGCCAACTTCTTAGATACTTTGCGCTACTGCACCAATATTCTCTGCGGTACGCACATTTATTTGTCTTGTTGATGGGTTTGAATCGAGAAGAGTAAAATTAGTGCGAAAATTATCAATAACTGCACGAATTGCTTGCTCACTAGTCCGATTATGTTGGCCGCGAAATGGATAAAGTACTCTATGACGTTCGCGAACAGATTTATTTTTTCAATGTAAATTTCCACAGACCTTGTTCTGGCGTTAAACGATTCATGGTGACTTGCCAAAGCTTACTGAAGAGAAATGTCATCACAGTTTGACATTCTCAGCTGTCAAACCATAGTTATAGATATCTGTAGTTCGCATGCAGCTGAAAAACACACCCAATACAATCATTTTGGCGAATCGTAGCAGATTCGATATTCAAACTAAATTTTTTGATAATTTGCTTTAAATAATTTTGGGGCTACCTTCTGACAATCGCACAATGATGAATAGAAACTTATTTGTTGAAAACATTTTAATTAAAAATAAAAAATTCATGGACTCATGATCACCTGACGTCACTGTGAAATGAATTTAAAAAATTTTGTTATTAATAAAGTGGCATTATTATTTTATTATTTACCTACAGATCTATAGCGCCATGGAATTAATAAAAATAGAATTAGTTTATTATGGGCTCAGACGAGTACGAATATTTTAATTATAAAAAATATGTTCTGGGGGTAGTTCGTGTTTGTAGTTCTGTTTTCAAGTAACCAAAATTTCAAATTATTAATTGAACAAGGAAAGACAGTTAAAAGTTGTAAAAGGCTAATTTCGTGCTCACCTGTACTAAAAACAGAACTTTGAGCTTTTGGGAATATGTAGATGCTGACCTATACTAAAACATAAAGAACAAAGCTGTGAGACTTTGTTAATATAGTGTGTGAATAATAATCACCCTTAGCATGAATAATATTTCCCTCGTAATTATTTCCCTTTTCACGTATTTGCAATCATCAATCATCGTGAACGATTTTTCTCACGCGAGTTTTTTTACTTTTCACTTTAATTTATTCACTTGATTTTTGCTGGGGAATTATATGCAAAATGTAAGTAAATTCTTCTTTCATTTATATATTTTGATAAATATTTTTTTTTTATATCAATGTCAGCTATTATAGTAGAAACATATGTACATAAGAAAACAAATAAAATGCAAACCAACAGACCAATTGAGTGTGTTTTGTTAAGAGTATACAAAGATATTGCGTTCCAATTTTGGAGTTCTTTTACGCATTAACGTAAACTGCGTCATAGTTCCAAGCCTAAACATTTTATTTAATTTGTTGGTGTACGCTATTTGTATTTATTTTATTTTTAAACTCCATAATTTTCACGCTTTCGTTTAATTCTTGAATGCAGTTACTTTTATTGTTCAAATGCAATACCAATAATGCGGGTGACTATTTAACTTAAAAACACAACTTAAGACTTAAACGCACGAATTTTTATTTCCGCATTAAATTTAAATTGGTTGTCTTTTTAATTAATTTGTATGTTTTTGAAATCATCTTCACTTTTCTGCATTCACAGAGAATGAGAACGTGGAAAAAATTCCACCTGAATTTCATGATACCAATTTTCACCTCGAGGGGAATGAAAATTTTACTTGAATAAAAATTGCACTTTTATTCGTGATAGGGGTGAATAGGAATTTCTCGTATACATTTCTTCAACTCGTTGGGTTAAATAGTAGTAATATATTTTCTCAGAGTGGCGGGTTAGCAGACCAAACAACCATAGGTCAGAATGGGCGTAAAAGCCCATAATGCCAACCCCGGCCGTACTCTGTATGTTCTCCCCAACATTCTACTGCATTCTGACTTAGCCCCCTTTTTGCGTTCCTCCACATTCTTCCTTCTGTTAAATTTAGAGTCCAGAACGACCCTCAAATACTTAATTTTAGTCGTCATCTGAAGGTTCCGCCCCATAAGTCTAGGTAGTGTAAAGCCGTAAAAGTAGTTAAAACTTACTGTTTATAATGAAATTAAAGTTTCATCGAAATCATAACTTTATGTGTGATTTATTTATAAACCCAAAAATGGATAGCACTGTACATCGCTCCAATCGCATTTTTTCGCCTGGAAACATTGCTTTATTGATACATAAAATTACGGGTTTTCTGGTCTGAAATTTTAGTACGTCACTTACGTGGTTTGGTACTTTCTACACTGAACGAATTTCTCTTCATAAATTCAATGAAACTATTTCAATAAAGTTTTTACACGTATGCAATGAAATATATCATAATGTCTATGAAATTTCACAAATATTATGAAAGAATTTCGATGGAATTGTTTCATTAGCTTTCATAGTTTCGCTAATTTTATTAATTTTACGTAAAAATTAACAATATTTGCAAAAAGTCAATGAATAAAAAATATTTTTTCACTGAAAAATATATACGTTTTCTTTCTATAAAGTAGTTGCAATTAACTTATGAAATAAATAATTCAATGAAACTTTTTCATTGGTTTAGAGAAATATTTGCATTACATTTTTTATATAACTTCATAAAAAGGAAGATATAACTTCGTTAAAATAATTAAAGTATTTCATTGCCTTAATGAAATTGCTTCATTATAATGTCAATGATCATTATTACATAATTTCAATGAAATTATATCTTTAAACAAATGAAATATTGTTGGTATTTCACACATATAATTTAATACAATCAATGAAATAATTCATTGTTCTGATGAAACCGTTTCATTATACTACGGAATTATTTTCATTATTTTAGCGAAATTATTACAATGCTTTAGTGAAATTATTTCATCAAATTGATGAAATTTGCGTTAAAATAGTGTTAACGAAACCTGTTTCATTAATTTAACGAAGTACGACTTTGGTTGATTTTTATTGAAGTTTTTCATTGGATCAATGTCGAGATTCACAGAATTTGTGACGAAAATTCTTTCAGTGTATGAATCTTATGGGCTTGATATTACTGACACCATCTATATATCAGACCGGCGAGTTATTGAGTGATTTATTATATACATTCATAATTATATACTACTATATGGATATGTGCCGTCTGGACATACGAGTATGTTTTTTTTTTTTTATAATTTTACAGTTGTTTCTAAAGCCTCACAAATTTTTCTTTCAATATGTATTCAATATTTTTATACGACAATCTGTGAGACAAGGAAAGGAAACACAACAATAAAAGCAGCAACATGAAGGGCAATTAATATTAAACTTTTCACATCATACATAGAACACACGCCATGTCACATTTCATTATCGTGTCTATAACAGTGATAAATAGATAGTGAACTAAAACCGATCAAGCGTAATACCTCTATGAAACAAAGTGATTAATTTTGATTTTGTTTGTAGTTTTAAAGAAAAAAAAAAAGGGAAATTGCAAAGCTTAATTGACAACAAATACCGAAAATCTTTTAGTTAAATAAACAAGCCATTACAAAATAATAAAATAAAATGGATCGAACAATGTACGGTAAAATAGATCCTGGTGCTCGTCAACCGTATCGTACCATAAGATCTAAAGGAATACAACCAGGCTGTAAGTATGAATATAAAACATTTCAAATAAATACAAAATTATCCGTTTATTGTATGAAACGCTAAATAATTAAAAATATTTACATTGCAAAGTTGTCCATCTCTAGCGTTTAAAAAATATGGATTTTTTGAAAACTACTTATTGTTTGGGAATTCCTACATCCAAACTAGGTATGGTAACTTTATACCTAAACAATATTTACTTAACATCAGAAACCCTACCATAATTTTTACATTCATACCCACCTACGAACATACTGCTACATTACGGTCGATTATATTACTTGCATTGTACTTATTTTTTTCTTAAATACTGATTATTGATTTGCTTATCTTAAAAGAATTTTTGCCGTTTTTTCTTAATTTTGGTCGTAATAAAATAAAATAAAAATAAAACTAAAAAGGAAAGTTTTATTAAAAAGACTTGATACACTTAGTGTTCGTCTAAAGACGTACGAATATTTGTTTTTGTTTTTAATGTAATTGGTTGAAGAAGTTTTCGTTGTTGTATTGTTGGTGGTTGTCGTTCTGACATTATCCTAGCAAATTTATACATAATCGAGAACAGTTTCAATGACACTGTCCACCGTTTTTATATCGTGTTTTAATCACTGTTGGCTCAATCGCTACTTTAAACTAATTGATTATAAATTCAAAGCATAGTTTTAGGCTTTCCGTGTTTCCATCACAAATTCATTCCCTATGTCGATGGCTGTAAGAAAATTTGGTTATTTATATCGTCTACAAGATTTAATTTTTTTTCTTTTTATTGATCTGTTGATCTTTTTTTCAATTTTAATTATTATTTATTTTTAGTTTTTCATGGCAGAAAATTATCAAGTTTGTTTTAATTTAATAATGTTAATAATTTAGTCGCCCACTCTACGGCCAGTTCAGTGCCAAATATTTCTGTTTCATTATTCCGTTCTGCACTCTCTTTTTTGTTGTTGCTTTTATTGGTATTTAAAACAAATACATACATATATTATTTTTATATCTGTTCACGTTTTCAAAATGCTAAAAATATTGAAATTATATCACTACTTATCACAAATGGACCTACAAATGTTAAATCAATTCGAAAACACATAAATAAATAAAGAAAAGCTATGACATCATTCCCGAAAGAAAGACTGTAATATGATTAAATAAACGTATCTCAATGCCACAAATCCAAAAAGTTGAAGGGATATCTTCCCAGAATTTATCGAATACAAATGTATAAAATTAATTTCAATATATTATTATTAATTATGAATTTTTTAGATTTTGATTAACGCTTATATAAAGAATTCTATCAACAATTTCCAACACAGCTAAAGAATCAGTACTTTAAGTGAAATTTTTTTTATTTTTTTTTTCTTGAAAAGTACTTTGTTAAATACTTTTTATATAGAGAAGAAATGAGAAAGAACTTATTATATATTTGTTCATAACATTATTATAACATTGATATCACCCCTAATTTCATTTTAAAGCAATTAACCCTACTTTAAGCGCTCATTGGGCCGTTTACAAAATTGTGTCACTCGAATCTAGCAACAACCGGGACACTTCTTTGTTTGCCCGGCTGAAAGTGAAACAAATAAAACATTGACACTGTAAAATCTCCCGTTTGCTCTTAACGACATTCGTCAATTTTTCAGTTATATCTGTTCGTTTTTTGAATAAATGGCAATAAAAAAATTGGTTTTGTACAATTTTCAATTTTGAAGCGAACATGTGTTCACTAAAAAAAACCACATTTTAATTGATGATTCATGTCTCTCTCAATAAAGAAAATAATTATAAATATGTACATATATATCGTCACCTAAAAAGCAAAAGGGCCCATCAGCACTTTTAATATTTTACAGGAGAGACAAAAAACTTAATAAAATTAAAAGTGTTGTGGTTAAAATTATGATTTTTTTTCGCAAATATCATCCAAATAAAATGATGAATTTATTTACAACGTTAAAAATTGTGTCTCAAAAAGAGTAGGCTGGTATCACATTTCCATTGTTTCATTATTTCTCAACAGCAAGAAATACATTGATTTTGAAATCTTAGTAAAAACTACCTTTCTAATTTCTTTAATAAAGTCGTAATTTTTAAAAATAGAAGGCTAAAAATTTGTGAAGACGTGTTCCTTGATGCGCTGTACCAATATCCATTAAAAACTAAATTTTGAGTTGTTTTGCTAGTTACGCACTTTTGCATTGCAGGTGACCATATGTACATTTTTAATGCTCAACCTTATGCAGTTCCATCCCAGCAAATAATTATCGAAATTTAGATGCACTAAAAGCTGTCGGAAGCAATACGTTGGATATTTAAGAACAAATGCATCTAAAGTGCACTAACGCGACGAAAAATCATGCATTATAAAACCGCAATTGCAAGTGATACCATTATGTTCTCTCCTTTACAAATATGCTTCCATCAAGCAAAAACTTTTGCTGGAATAGAGTTAACTAGATGTAAAACACATTGACAGCAAAAAAAATCCCATAAGATTTTGAAAAACAAACATATACGGTACTGTGCATAACACAAGCATAATTCTGCACACCAAGCAATACGTCAATTAAGTATTTCTACAAATATTTCACGAAAAATATATGAAACGCCTTTATTTATTGGCTTTATTCATTGCAAAAATATTTTCATTAGAAGTTTGATTAGGTTAGGTTAGCAGGCTGCCAATTCCAAAGAATCAGCCAACTTGGCTGGGTCCCGTTGTGTTGCCTGAGCTGGGTGGTCGTCGTCCCATCTAGTCGGTGTCAAAACCCACTGAATCCCAATACCGCAGAAAGGTTCTGTAAAACTGGGCAGCCCAATGCAGAAGCCCGTTTTACGACGAGAGCTGGACAGTGACAAACAAGTGTGCAACTGTCGTCTCTTCCTACTCCTCATTCCGACAACCGCAGCAAAAGTCGTTGTACGGAAGACTCAACCTCCTATGCGGACCGATGTCACAATGATAATATTTAAACAAAAACGTTGGCTATTTTTTTTTTACGAAGCTACACATTTTGGACATGGAATTTTGAATTGTTGATACAGTTTCTTCAATCAATTTTAAATAGTTTTAATATTCTCAATATAATTTTTAAATTTAGTTTCTTATGGTTGTGATATTATGGGAAAAGTCCAGTGTACACTTCTAAATTCCCCGTTATTAACATATTTTTGGACCAGCCGTTTTTCGCTTGGAGTCGTCATTGTAACCATTTCATTATTGTAGTTTTTCTCATCGTATTCTAGTTGTTTGTTTTTGTATTTTCATTTATTTATTGCTGTCACCGCATCTTCCTCACTGTTTTGTTAGATGTTGAAAGTGTTTGTCGTAAATCTGTTATTGCATTCTAAATTTAGTCAAAGTCAAATGATTCATCATTAATAGCAACATCATGTATGAACTATAAACCGCTCGTAAATCTGTGCCAGCAGTTTTAGCAGCATGTCGGGAGAAAACATAGAGAAACATAAGATTGAAATTCATTTGCAACCCAATTAACCTTGTGTCTTCTTGTTGTTCATAAAAATATTAAAAATTACTTAAAAAATTATATCGGACGATATCCAAATGATAACTTATTTTCAGAACTACAACTACACATGCCGATTAATTGGTAATGATGTTCGGAGGTAAAAATATGTATATTTACCGATCGAATCAATAAAAGTATATTTCTTAAACGGAAATAAATTTTATCTGCAAAGCTGAATATTAGAATTTTATATTTGTCTACAACTATTTAAGTTTGCACATACACATACACACATATTGACCCCTGTGCCCGAAATTATCGTATGTTACAAAAACTAAATTTCACAGGAGAGCGTTTTTATTCGTCTTTTTTTTATTTGCCTGACAGCAGTAACTGTCACATACGATAAAATGTACATAGTGTTATCTCCATAACTATAACAATTATCGCTATAATACTTTATCTGCAGATGAATTAATGGATTTAGAACCATTTTGCATAAAAAAGTCGATTTCGAAAAAAGTGTAACATACGATAATTTCCCGCACAGGGGTCGATATATATATACATATATATATACGAAGTTTGTGTAAAAGAAAAGGTGAATTTTGAATTTTTTTTAAAAGTATTTTTTTATTTATGAATAAGCATTTTGTCGCCTTCAAAGTAATCCCCCTCAGATATAATGCACTTATGCCAGCGCTTCTTCCAATCCTCGAAGCACTTCTGAAATGCGCTTTTCGGTATGACCATCAATCAGCTCGTTCTTCGATTTTGACTTTATCTCATCAACTGTACACAAAACGCTTTCCTTTCATTAGTCTCTTTAGTTTTGGGAATAGGAAAAAGTCGCAGGAAGCCAAATCTGGTGAATAAGGTAGTTGAGGCATGACTAGGGTGTTGTTGTTGGTCAAATAATCACGAACAAACATGGATGTGTGAGCTGGTGCATTATCCATGTTTTTTTTCCACAATTCCGATCGTGAGCGAAACACTCACATTTGGTCGAACTTGACGTGCTTTTTTCGGGCTTGGTTCATCTGGCCGCTTCCATTAGGATGGTTGGGCTTTGATTTCGACACCATATACCCACGTTTCGTCACCCTTGACCCTTTTGAGCAAACCTGGATCGTAGTTGACATCATTCAACAACTCCTGAGCGCTACTAATGCGACGTTGCTGTTGCTCATAATTGTGCAGTTTTGGAACAAACTTCGCTGTCACACGTTTCACGCCCAAGACATTCGAGAAAATTGCATGGCATGAACCGATTGATATGCAAACATCGTCTGCAACTTCCCTAATAGCGATTCGACTATTTTCCAAAATAATTTTTTCACTGTTTCACTGTTTCTTCCACTTGGTGACGTGCCGTAGGACGCTCATCATCGTCAACATCTTCTCGGCCCTCTGTAAAGCGCTTGTACCACTTGTAAACACTTTTTTGACACAAACTGGACTCGCCGAATGTCACAGTCAACATTTCAAGAGTCTTCGAGCACTTTGTTCCATTTTTAACGCAAAATTTAATACAAATTCTTTGATCCATTTTTTCAAAAGTCAAAATCGAAGAACGTGACTAAATTTTTCAGTTGTCAACAATAAATTAGTAATCCAAATTGGCTGATAATGCGTACAAAATACAAAATTTCGATAATCGAATGTACACAGCCCACGAAAATTTAAAATTCACCTTTTCTTTTGAACAAACCTCTTATATTCATTCATAAGCATGCTCTTGAAACTGTGTTATACGCTGAAAACAAGCTTGTATTGTATTATCATATACTGCAACTACAGTACTGTGGAGAAAAGCAGCGATAATTTAGTGAGAACTTAAAAATCAATTTATTTTCTTAACGATGCATGGAAGAAGTTTCGTTATTCCTCAAATTTGATAAAAAGAATTCGTTCTAGTGTTAACATTGAAAACATAAGGAATTTTTCACCCTAAATGCCCATTTAGTCAAGCGTAACTTTTATGTAGTTGCATCAAACCGTGATGTTTTGTGTTTGAAAACCCATGGAATTGCTTGTGCCTATGCCTTCGCCACTGAAACCTTCCGACAACAACTGACACAAAGCCACACAGTTGTGTGCAGTTGCAAATAAGAAATGCGAGATACAACATCTCAATGGGGTTGAACCTAGGAAATTCTTGGTTTTGTAGTCAACGTTCAGAGTACTTCAGCCATCGCCACCCTCATAAGCAAAAGATAAAGATAGAGATAATAAAGAAAACAAATATGTATGTAAATTCAAATCATCGGATTTCTGGAATATTCTATACATACATATGTATGTATGTACGTATTTAGGTAATATTATCTCACGACATCCAAGTCAGATTACAGACCAGCATGGGTCGAGGTTGCGATTTGTCTCTTGGAAGAAAATCTGCGGTAAAAACTATTCCGCAGCACGCAAGCCATCTTTTTATTAATAGAAAAAAATTCATTTGGTCCAAAACCAAAGTTAAAAATAAATTTGTTCACTATTGTTCCCAATAACTTGGAAATCCACTGCCATATCCTTCGAATGTAAAATATTTGGTTTCGATCCATTGACACGTTCTTAATTTATTAGGTGACGTAATCGTGGAAATGTTCAGACTCCCATGATATCAAAATGTTGAAATATGATGAAAATTCGATATTTGAAAATTAGAGTCAAATCAGTAAATTCCTATACCGATTAAGAATAATAAAACTTCCAGAATGAATAAGTATAACAAATAATTTGGCTTGTTGCTAGGTGTGCATATTTCAAAAACTGGACCGTTCAGTTTCACGAGGAAGACTTCGTGAAAATATCATTGCCCAAATTATGTCTCACGATAACAAATGAAATACGTATACATTCGAATCGAATGAGGTAATTAACCTTAAAAATTTATAAATACATCGCAACGTTAAACAATTTTTAATGAGATTTTGGCTACTTGGGTACTGCCAGTCCTATGAAATGCATACACACATATTTATTAGATACAAGTGTATAAATTTGCTCTCTAGGAATTGTAATAATAAAGCAAGAAAAAATGAAAAGAGCATAACACCCACAGAGTGCAACAGATGCTGCCTGCCCATTGTTAAAAGCAGCAGCATAAAAATATTGATTGTTGGTGTTTTCATATTAGATTTGCAGTTATATGTTTTTCTTTTCTTTTGTTTTTGTTTTTAATTGTTAAATTACAAAACACACACAAAAAAGTGTGTCAAATGCCTTCTCTATATTCACTAAGGGATACACTTACATACTTTTGTGTTTATTTTTGTAACAACAGCTGATTGAGATACATTTATGAGAACAGTGCCGCAATAGGTGAAGAGCAATTTAAAGAACACACTCAATATATTGAGTGTTAATGTTTAAGCGGTTTTGTACTTTAATGCCTTAAAATATAAAATTTCTTTTCGTACTTATTTATGTTAAAAGAATAACTTATTAAGGCATTGATTAATTACCCCAAAAGATTCCTCGAAAAACTTGGCCAGAGAATTTGAAAGAAAATTCTCCACAAATATTGAAAGTGTGAGTATATTAGTCAAAAAGTGAAAGAGTTTTAAAACTTGATAACCAAATCTGGATCGTGTAATCCCCCAAGTTCGTCAATATACATATAAGAGCACAACTCACAATTTTGTGATTTGCGAAGGCAACTTTTGCAAAACATTGATTTGTAAAAACGAGAATTATTTTAACTTCAATAAAGAGCAACAGACTTTTTGCTAAGAAACTTCGCACTTTTTGCCTTACCTCTACTTCCGGAACTTCATGTAAATAGTTTAATATTTTCGTTATTTACTTTACAATTTTGGAAATACTACACAACCAAAAAACAGACCTGGGTTCAACCCCAGTTTCAGACAAAAAATTTTAAAATAAAAATAAACATCTCGCATTTTTCTGATGTGCATTAGTGTGTCTTTGTGTGTCAGTTGTTGTCGAAAGGTTTCAGTGGCGAAGGCATAGTCACTGGTCACTGAACAATACCGCCTTCAGCTGATAGCAATCCACAATCACATCAGAACGCCCTCCTTCGTCGGTATTGTGTAGCACCGGCGAAGTAAAATAATAATAAAAATGGCTACTAAACCGAAGCTTCAGCACTGCTACGAGTATAAAAAAAAACAAAAAAAAAAAAGAACGTGCGAAAGCAGAGCTGCAAAATAATTAATTAAGCTCCACCTCCTGTCGTTTCTCCTACTATCCCTTTCCTATAGTTCCAGCACAATGCTTCGCATGTGTAGGAGTCATCTCCTGAGTGCTGGTCCTAGAGAAAAAAAAAAAAATAATAGCGGAACTCGCTCTTCGTAGCAGATTTCAAACATTTGCACTCATCTTGCTGCAAAGGTTTTTTGTGGTGCAAATTTACATAAGTGTAGGAAATCTCAATTCTTTTTATATTTTGTTCTGTTATGAGAATGCAGTATGTAGAGAAATTGCAGCTCTGTAACATCTGCAATGTTTGCCTGCCAGTTTGCAGCGAAGAATGAGTTCCGCTAATAATAAATAAAAAAGTGGTCAAAACATATGGAATTGAATAGAAATTCTCTTTAATACATATTTTTTGTTTCTTTTACAATATAGTTTGATGCTTTTTATGAACTATTAAAAAATCGTATTGTGATTACAATTTTTTGTACTGTATTTGTTTTCAACCATTTATCAAAAAATGTGTTACGGACACAGGGCTGCCAATATTGGGGATTTATCAGAAAACATTTTTGGGGACGAAACATTTCGTTTGTGAATACGGGATTTTTATTGTTAAATTTGTGTTGAAGAAGTTTAGCGGAATATTTTCCATCATGCTGGCGGAATATTTCATTACAAAGAACTTTCTGAAGCTATACTTAAAATGCTTATAATTCTAACAAGCATACATAGAAAGAATATTTTCTATAATGCACTTAACAAAAACAAAATACACTCACAGTTTTTCCCTAATACGTCAACCTTCGTCGCAGCCTTCAACTTAAATGATTTTTAGCAAACAATATGTGTAAACAATTTTAAACGTAAATTTGATCAAGTAAATTTGAGCATTACTCAACCAACAAAAAAGAAACCCCGCGACGCGAATTTGCTAAACGCAAGCGAACCATAAGAATTGCAATAGTTGGCACTCGTGTTTAGAAATATTTGATATTTAGTACAAAATATGTTGATGCTTATTATAAATATAAATAGAAGTTAATAGAAATTTTATGTTTAATTTTAGCAGCAACGTCTTTTTTGGTACTTGGGGATCTTTGGGTATATGTTCAAGTTTTTTTTGGGGATATTGAGCAAAAGTTCCTGGCAGCTCTGTACGGGAATAAACCTTCTTTAAAATAATGCCAATGCAAACCAGTATTAAATAATTACCGACCCACTATGATATGAAAACAGTCACAATGTACATTTATGCCTCAGCAATAATAATTCACACGAATACTTAGATATTTAAGATCGTTACGAGCGATTCTCATTTAGCAAAAATTTAGCCTAGAGCTCAATATTACATCAAGCCATTGCTTTACAAGGATTTTTCTAAAAATATTTAATTACATCCAATTTCATATGCAGTTCACATGGTCGTTAAAACACATCTGTAATTCATGAACGCTTACGCAGGCAACAGAAAATAGCAACATAATGTCATCGGCATGACAAAAATCATTATCCAAAAAAGACTAGACCTTGAGGTCCAGAAATATCATTATTAATACGTTGAACTAACTTCAAAGTTCAGCTGCGATTAAAGTAGTTTGGTCTCTTGAAGGAAATATGTATTCTAATTTCGTTCCGAGATACTAAAGAAACGCATCTTTTTGGCACGGGAGTTGGGTATGTTATTCTGAAATTACGTTTGGCATCATGTTCATAGACACCGTTTTACGTTGTACGATTCGAGATCTCCAGCCACTTGAGAACCGAAGTGAAAGTTTTTCTGGTCTTATTTTGAAATATTAAAAACCACGTTAAAATTAACATCGATGATCCATGAAAAGATTCACTTAAATAAGTTCTTTTTCTTATAGTTAACAACACTTAGGCACCATAAAAATATTTTAAAAATGACTTGTCTCAGAGAGTGTAAAACAATTGAGTCTATATCAGTCTTGCCAATTTCTGTTTAATTATCCAAAAATTATAAAAAACTTATTTTGGATCAGACCGTAAGGTCACTGTACATACTTCAGGAAGTGGCTGTGGGCTTTGCAGCAGTTACGGATTAGCTTTCAGATCAGTTTGCAATGCCATTGTACCTTAGAGATGGTGAATGAGAAATTGCAAAATGCACGACATCGGGACAATTAATTTTTACACGGATGGTTCGAAAATAGATGGAAAGGTGGACTCTGAGACGTTTATTGCTGGCACCTGGATATCAGTAATACTTAATTTTAGGCTTCCAGATCACACAAGTGTCTTCCCTTTATGCCTCTTCTTTCTGCAATACAAATAGCCGAGGATAAGGAGGCTCTACTTGGGTCTGACAACCAAGTACCAATTCTGGCCTTGACTTCAATGACATCATACTGGAGCTGGTCATCCGCTGCGGAGAAACCCTGATGGCGCTCCAGCGGATCGGCTAGGTAACTACTGTGATATTCAGGGGAATGAAATTGCCGACAAGCTAGCTCGTGAGGAGACGGTTTTATTCCACCCACAATATGCAGATGTTCTGATGCTTATACGTGAGATCAGGCGGAGATTATGGCTGAGGTTTTTTTGAAAAAAGCAGAATAGCGGTGGAGAACTTTCAGTGTTTGCTCCATCTCAAGATACTTTTTGCCGAGCTATAACATGCGGAGAACCGACAACCTTACAACATTTCTAGTTTTGTGGCGGTGTGTAGTGGACATTGGACCTTTGTGGAGGCATGCCAAGCACCTTGGAATAAGTGGGAACACACTGTGCAGTGGCTGTGGTTAAGAAGATAGTGAGGAATCGGTTTTCCATCTATCGTGCGACTGCCTAGCCCTGTACAGGTGCAGGAAGAGATGCTGCGTTGCGGACATCAACAGTATATGGGACATAGTTCCCACATTTGTGGTGCAGTTCTTGGATGCGACCAGCTGGAATAGGCAGGAAGATGGTGCTGACTACTGCAGTGCACAGCAGTTACTTCTTTTTTTAGGGGTTACTCCAGTTTCGTAGTATCAAAGCGACACTAGTGGTAATAGAGCCCTTGCCGTGGGGTACCACCCGAAACAATAATTTTTGCATCACAAAATTTTCGTGTAATTTCACTTCAAAATGATTTCGTATAATAACTTTTCCATCAAATATTTCGTTTACGCGATACATCTACAGTCAAACATTTTAATATTCTTTTTATGTTTTGGTTTGCGATTACTAGCGTCAACACACTTTTCTAGTTAAAAGTTGAAATTTATGGCTTAAAAGTTTTTGAATTAAAAAATAATATTGGTGGACCTGTGCTTGGCTAAGTGTTCAACGGAAAAAATTTTCATCCAAATCAAATTAACAAATATAAAAAATAATTTACCATCTCGTACCATTACATCAATATTTCCCCTTTCCTTTTTTTCATTTTTAAGCTTTGTCTCTGTAAAAGTGAAATTGTAAGTTCGGCAACACTGGTCGATATGTTACAAAAATTGAGTGTAAGAAATACATTTAAAGAAAATCGGTATTTTGTTTTGTTGTTGTTATTTATGATCGAATCTTTTTTTCTGCTTCGATGTTTTAAAACGCTCTTGCAGCATCATTTAGTTTCGCTGTCAGTCAGTCGAAAAAATTTTGCGAGCGATTTTTGTCACGTTAACGAGTATTTGCGCGTAAACGAAAAAATAAAACAAAAAAAATTGTTTTTGTGGAAGTGAATGTATGTTTATGTTACAGTGTTTGTAAATATTCCAAACGAATTAAATGAAAAATTAAATTAAACAAAAAAAATTATAAATAATTCAACTACCAGCTATTTTTTTTAAAAACAATTCAAAGTGAAGTCATATGTTTATACAAAATGAAATTGTTTTTGTGAAATATTTTTTTTTAATGGTGATGAAAGTAAAAGGTGCCATAAGGACGTAAAAACATCAATAATAACTAAATAAAATTTATTTAATTATTTTTTTATATGCACCATGCATTTTGGCAAAAGGTGCATTTTCTGTCAAGGATAGAATTGTCGAACAAAATAAAGTCCTGTCTCAACTCATAATATTGTTCGTTTTCCTTCACGCATTGGCTTTATCTCATGTGCATTTTTCTTCCTCTTTCGTTTTTCTACTTTAGTCAAACTTTTTTGTTTTGAATTTTATGTTTCTGATTTTTGGCATCTAGTGACATGGCCTAATTTAACTGAAATTATAGATGGTAAATTTGAACTATACAAATTAAGTTGGCAACAGTTATGTATGTTGGAATCAAATAAACTCCCGTATTCATTTTCAATATACTTCACGTACTTCGTGTAATTACTTCACTGATAGAGAAACCGTCATAACGCTGATGTAATTTGACATCAATGCTCTGTCTGTGTTTTTTACTCCTTGACACTTTTCATCACTGTGATGTCAACCTTTACATCAGTTGGTCATCAATGCGAATGGTTTTTTTGTAGTTTTTTTTTATCTTGGACCAGCACTCAGGGAATGGCCCTTACACGGGCGATGCATTGTGCTGAAACTAGAAAAGAGGGATAGTGAGAGTGATGAGATTTACTTCGCTGGTATTACACAAAAGTAACGAAGACAGCGCCGTCCTGATGTTCCTGTGAATTGGTATCAGTTGAAAGCACTACTGTTCAGTGACCAGTGACTATGCCTTCGCCACCTTAGACCTTCAGACAACAGCTGACACAAAGACACTCTAATGCACATCAGAAAAAATGCGAAATGATTTTATGACTTAGTT
Organism: Dexiosoma caninum; assembly: GCA_963924685.1. Lineage (NCBI taxonomy): Eukaryota > Metazoa > Arthropoda > Insecta > Diptera > Tachinidae > Dexiosoma > Dexiosoma caninum. Next base: position 15,795,178 of record OZ004727.1, read on the forward strand.
TGAAAGTGGGCTCGAACGCAGGACTTTTTGGTTTTGTAGTCAACGTGCAGACTACTCCAGCCATCGTCATCCTCTGACAAATAACAAATCTGCCATCAATGCAATGACACCGTCATCAGGAAAATGACATATTGCAATTAATTTTTGTTTATCTTGTGTAGTCAATGTGCTAACAACTTCATCCTTATACAAATTTTTCACTTTTTTTTTTATACATATTTTAAACTTAATAATATATAATAAGTGACATCTCATTGATGTCATTCCAGTCATAGCATATATGGCACTGCACCTATGACAAAATTCTCTGATGAAGTTTATCATCAGGTTGATTCTTTTCTCATTTTATTGACGTTTTTTGTCATAGTATTGATTGAATTCTGATGACAGGGCGTGTTCAATGCGAAGATAAACATTTCTATGAGTGTTAAAATTTTTTTAAATTTTTTCCACAAATTTAGCCAATCCATTGGAATTTTCTCATCTTTATAGCCCCGATAGCGTTTAAGTCAGGTCTCATATGAAGCTACTCTATTTCCTCTTTATTTCGTTGTCCTCAAAATATTGTTTGGCCACTGACTAATTTTGGAAAGACTTTCATCCCACTATTTAACATAGTACCAGCAGTAATTTTTGAGCCAATTTTGACAGTAAACTAGAGCTTAGAGAACTACCCACAGTCGGCGCATTCGATAGTTGCTCGAAAACAATCGAACTATCAAATTTTCTTAAGTGTTACTTCTGCATAAGTATTACATATTTAATAAAATTTTTAATTAAATTGTTTTTTATTTGTATTTACAAGTTTTTCCAAAAAGAAAAATAAATTTGGCATGGAAAACTCAATTTACATTTGGAGATACGTAGAATTCGAATATGAATATTTAAAAAATTTAACGGCAATTGAAATGCATAATAAAGTCAATGATCGTTAAAAATAGTACGCAAAAAGAAAAGTATTTGCAATGAAAAATTCACAACATTTTTAATAGTGCACATTTAGCAAAGTAGCCTTTCTAATTACCTCTCAATAAGTGTAAGAATATTTTTTTCTTATCTTGGACCAGCACTCAGGAGATGACCCCGACACATGCGGTGCATTGTGCTGGAACTAGAGGAAAACGATAGTTAGAGAAATGGCAGGAGGTGAAGCTTCACTATCTTCCAACACTGCTTTTTGCACGTTATTTGTTTTCACAGCAGTGTTGTAGCGTCTCTGATGTCGAAGAGACGTATTAACTTTTTGAACGTTCGTTTTAGTAGCAATTTTTAGTAATTATTTTACTTCGCCGGTGCTACAAGGAGACGTATTAAATTTTTTTAAGCTTCGTTTTGGTAGAAATTTTTAGTAATTATTTTACTTCGTCGATTGAATACAGTTGAAGCCGGTATTGTTCAGTGACTAGTGACTATGCCTTCGCCACTGAAACTTTCCGACAATAACTGACACACAAAGACACACTAATGCACATCAGAAAAATGCGAGATGTTTATTTTTATTTAAAATTTTTTTTTATAGTGAAACTGGGATTGAACCCAGGTCTGTTTTTGGTTTTGTAGTCAACGTGCAGACTACCATCCATCGTGCCTCGCCACCCTCCTGTAACATTTTTTCAATGTAACCAAGGCTTTTGTGAAATCATATGACGATATAGATAATCTGAACGTTAAGTTAAAAAAAGTATAGCAATTCTCGATTAGAGGAGTGTTTTTCCATTGTTAAAGGCCCGTTCAGACTATTATACAAGTATTAAGACTTTCATCACATTTTACGATACAGAAATCTAAATACATTTATTGCGGCTGTCAAAAACTCCAACGTAAACTGACATTTTGTATTCACACCATCACACTTGAAATAGAGATTAAAATTTTAAAAATGTTAAGCCTTTATATGAAGAAAAAAATAACAAAAAATGGACGGCACGCCACCGGCGGCGGAACAGTTGGCTTGTGAATTTTAATCAGATGAAAAGTATTATCGTTTAGAAAATTCTCAAAAAATGAGAATGTATTATGGGATGTCAATTTTTTATCGTAATACTTGTGGTTTTCATAACATTTTGCGTTCACACTATCACACTTGCACGTGTTATTTGAATTTTTGACAAGTATTAATACAAAGTATTAACGGGCCTTAAGCAATACTTTAAAAGTGGTGAGTCTCTGACGGACATGCGTTAATTTTGGGACACTCTATTAAAACGAAATCCTTCGAATCCCTCTCACGACGTAAGTTTTGCCATCAGAACACTATCCCTCTGCCGCAAAAAAAAAAAAACAAGTACAATTAAGGCACTGATCGCTTGAAAGGAAGCACAATTGCTGGAAAGACGCTGAAAACGGGGCAGGTGGCTACTATGCATGCGGAAGCGAATATTTTAGGAAAATAAAAACTATTTTGGAATATATTATGATCATGTATTTTATTAATCGTCATAATTCTTTTCTAGGAGAATTTCATGATTTGATTCGAACGCACAATTCAATCTGGTCACCGTCTCTTTTGTTGTCATCCCCTTTTTTACTTTTACTTGACTTTTAATTAAATTATAGATTTTACAGAATTTCAAACATAATTCAACAATTAAACTTTGACACCTCCAAAAGACCCACATATAAATTGTTTCTGTTTTTAATTTTGGCCAATTGAGCACCGAAATCCAATTGCCAGCGAGTATGACAGTCTCATTTTCTTAAAAAGAAATCAACCCACTGAAAATTCACAATTAAAGTTGATTGATTGAATGAAAGACTGGCTGACAAGCTGACAAACAGACAAACAGACAAACAGATTAAGAAGCTCACAATGAATCATTAAGCACAGCTGTTTGTTTGGTGACAACGGAACGGACTACTTGAGTGCATAATTGCCATATTTAAGCAAAGTTGAAGATAATTTTGAAAAGTTTTATTTTTCTGTTATTCTTCCTTTAATGCCACCGCACCATCACTCATTTATTCATTTAATAAAGTGATCGTATGGCTGGTCTTGTGTTTAATTTGGACACTCAAACGCATTAAGTTCAATTAAAATATAACGATGGTGTTTGGACAATAAACGCATGATACGCTGACTGGCAGTGGCATTAACAGCAACAATAACAACAATGACTACAAAATAACAACAACTACTATCATTTTTAAATTGAATATACATACTCGTGCATACATATGTATGTATTGCATCGTTTGCTGAAAGTGCAATACATATTTGCGCAATAAAATTGTCGTTGTAACTGCTGCTTTCATTGTAGTTGTTAGCATTTAATGTTAATCGTAATTGTTGTTATTATTGTAGTTTTAATTTAAAAGGAAGTTTTAATATTTTTGTAATTGAGTGGTTTTATTTATTTATTTACTGCCTGTTCATAGAAGGCGACTGAAAATACTCGTTCGGCCATTTGTATTGAAAACAACAATAACAAACTTAAAGCGTTTTTGTTTTAAATATAAATGGCCGAACGATTATTTTACTCGGCTTCCATGAACAGGCAATTAAAGTCGTTATACAGCGGTATTTTCAGAGTTACACAAATTTAAATCATAATACAGGGTGGCCCAAAATTACCGAAGGGATTTGAGTTCAAAGAGCCATTGTGTCCCTCGCAGCGTGCGCTGTGTCTGTATCCTGTGGGACCATACTTGCATGTGGTTCCAACAGGAGGGAGGGAGCCATATGGCACATAGCGCGCACTACAATTGATATACTCAAAGAAACTTTTGATGAATGAATAATTTCACGTAATGGTCCAATTAATTGGCCACCAAGATCGTGTATTTTACCCCATTGGCTTATTTTCTTTGGGATTATGTAAAGTCACTTGTCGACGTCGATAAACCATAGACAATTGAACATCTGGGAATCAACATTCGAACAATTATTGGCGAAATACGGCCGCAAATGCAGCGAAAAGTTTGTGAAAGTTAGTGTTCCGGATTGCACTAGCCGATACGCGCCAGTCGTGGCGGCCTCATGGTCAAAATCATATTTAAACATTAATGCCATAAAATGTTCTATCCAATAACGCCCGTTTCATTGATATTCAGAATATATTTCTTTGTTGCACAGGGTGGTCCAAGGTGTTTGAATTCCTTCAAAATATTTTATTTATCCGCAGTTTTTTGAAAGGTATTCGGCATTTGCCAAATGCAGCATCATTTCAGTTTTATTATAAATAGACTAAAGCACAATCAACTATTGCAAATGCAAATGTATTTTTTAACATCACAAACTGCGAAGCCGTCTAAAGGAGAATGTTCCGAAATTAAATATATATTTTTCCTAATAAAAATTTAGCCAGAAAGTCTGATTAAATAAATATGTATGTATAAGAAAAATCACTAAATAATTGAGAGCATATTTTCCAAATGGCCTAAGAGAATGGGAAAGAATTTAGTTTTAATTTTTCCTGCTAATTTGGAAGCAAAACATATTTGGGGAATACCCCAAAATGTCATAAAATAATAAAAGTTTTCGTGCTATGTTTATTGTTTTGTCATAAAATAACAGCAGATATCTGAGTCGTATAATGAAACTCTTCAGTCGGACCGGCGATAATACAGGATGGCTGATGAATTTTGCTACATTAAGAAACTGGAACGACTTCTTTTGTAATGCATGGAATATTTTCAATCTCTTTTCATTTGAAAGCACATCGAATTAGTCTTAAAGACAATCGAATTTAAATGCCAGCCCTGCTCATGGATGCAGGTGCGGCATCTTGGCAAAAAATTGTTCATTACTGCCCGCAAAGTTAACGCTGGAACTGTAGCTATTGTCGCTCGAATTGATTGTCTTAGTGCCTCCAAATTTATCTGTTGCGATTTCTACACTTCCTGTTTACAATAACCATACAAGAAAAAGTCCGGTGGAGTTAGGTCAGGCGATCTAGGGGCACAACGGAAGCTTGATTTTCTTGAAATGAATCTGTTGAACCAAAACTACAGACTTCAATGCGTGATAGTGGCATTCTTTTTCCAGTGTCCCACTTTTCATTTTCATTAAATATAAGGATCAATCTACAAAAAACCAAAACAAAAAACTCCAGATTACTTAGATAGAAAAAAGTTACCAAGTTTTCTTTTGGTATGGGCTTTCATCAGTCACCCTGTATTTACAGGCCGCCGCTACTTATAAATGATATAAGAATAAAAAATTGTTTAAAAATTTTGCACATTTTTACAACTTAATATTAAATTATATTTATAAGAAGAAGGAAGGAAAAAAACAAATATATAATGCTACACAAGTGAGCAAATTTTGCTTGCGTAATTCATCTGGCTTGCAGCCACTAGCCGCCGTCCAAAAAATTACTCAGCTCATATCACTGGCAACAGTTAGCTATTTTCGATTATATTTGTTTCAACAAAATTTTGTGTGGAAAAGAACCATTTTATAATTTTAATTAAAAATTGAATTATTACAAGACTTACATGTAAGCTCTTTTTAAGAATTATTTTAAAGTCGAATTATTTGAGTTTCTTCACTTGTTTTTAGAATTTTGATATAAAACACTAAACGTGTTTCTGTCTGAACAGCTGAATGAATTTTTTGAAATAGCACACTAAGTTATGACGGATTGTTCATAACAGTCATATTTTTTCGTGTTATTATTTTTGAACATGACTTTATGACCACATTCTGAATTCCCCAAATTTTATATTTTATAATTGTATCTGTTAGAAACTTCGAATCTTAAATAATCACTCGAACAATTAAAATGTTTCATTCAATTCATGTAAAACGCCAAATAATTGATGAAATCAAATGAGACTAAAAGTCACAAGAGGTTAAATTAATAAATTCTATTTTACAGCCCCCCCCCCAACTTCAAATTCCAACACATGAGTACATTTTTTACGGGCCACAAGAAGGTTAAAAATAAATACATAAATAAAATAATAAAATAGAAAAAAATATGTCCGTCTCTATAAACCATAAAAAAAAAATCATTTTTGTGAACAATACATGGAACACCTGTAGGTTTATTTGAATCCACATTGGCCAATGCCAAACCAAAATAAACAACACAAAACAAAACAGCAAAAATGTATTTATAAAAATATCTAATTTCTACGCAATTTTTTCATTTTATTAAATTATTAAAGGCAACCAACCAACAACCTACGGGCTGGGCTGCTTGTTTTATTTTATACGAATGAAAGTATTTTCATGTACGAGTGCGACATTCACGACTTTTGCAGTCTGGTTTCCGCGAAATTAAAAATTTTTGTCTGCCACGCGGAAAAATTTATTGGTTTTTTTGTATGTTATTACATTTTTATTTATTTATTTTTTTTTTTTTTGGTAATTATCAAACAATAAAAAGTGGAAAAATAAAACTTTACAAACGGAAGACTCGTAATACGCATGAACTTTTAATGAAGTCAAATATTTACTTACGAGTACAGGAATTTTTAAATCGTTATAATCTTTTAATCATTTTGACTTGAAAATTATTTCCATAATTTTGCACACAAATGGAAACAGTTGCTGATTTAAATTATGGTTATTTATTGCTTAAAAATTTTTGTGGAAATTTATTTCTTTCTGGCGTTTGAAATACGCAAAATCACATCATAAAAGATAAGAAATGAGACATTCGTGTATTAATTTTATTCTTGGACCAGTGCTCAGGATATCTCCTCTACCTACGCAATGCATGCAGCGGAAATATTTGTTAAGAGAGTGTAGAGAATAATCAGATGTTGAAGTGATCGGAAGGATAGGGAGCTTAATTGTAGCACAACTGTGCAGTTGCATAGTTTTGAGGATTTGTTAAGCAGAGTTTCTGCGTTTCAGGTATTGTGTAGCACCAGCGCAGTAAAATAATTACTAAAACTACTGGCTATTAAAAACAAAGCTGAGACAGATTACAGGTGGTGAAGCTTCACCATCGCTTTCCTCTAGTTTCAGCACATTGTATCGCATGTGTAGGCGTCATCCCCTGTGTGCTGATCCAATTTTTTAATTATTTTTTTTAAACTAAAATTGATCCATTTTATTTAATATTTTATTTTGCCAACGGTTTAATGTTTCAAATACTGACGAAGGAGGGAGGAGTTATCAGTAAAATTTTTGGTCTGATGTGGATTTTCACCGCGGATCTTCTGCTTGCAGGGTCAACACGTAAACTATTCAGCCAACAGCAGCCGCGCACTTGTATTGTGCTCTCTGTTGAGCAGTGTGTGTTTGTTGCTAAATAAGATGTTCTTGTTTTTTAAATATTTTAATTCCGTTCTCGCAAATCCAAGCAGTTTCCCTGTTCACATTCTAATTATTTTCGTACTGCTCTTGTGAATGTTAAGATTATAACACGTATCATATTTAAGGCGCTAAACATATGAATATCCATTTATTCCCTGCAATTATGTAATTCAGAATCTCTTGATTTTTTTTCTAGATAGAGATGACAGATGCTGAATAGGAAAGTTTCACGATCTTACAACTCTGCTTTTGAACGTTTTTTTTGCTTACAGTATTATTGCAGCGCCTCTCATATCGAAGGAGACGTATTAAATTTTTGTAGATGTGTTAAGTGGACATTTTTATGAAACATTCCGACAAGAGCTGGCATCAAGGCACACTTACATATGTACATTAGAGACATGCAAAGTGTTTTTATGACTTAGTCGGATCCCTGCAGAAATCGCGGCTACTCCACACACGCCTGTAAAGTATTCTCCATAAGGGACTACGACTAGTCCAAAAGTAACCCAAATGTTTGAAATAACCGTGTTCCCTTTAACATTGCGATGTCCTAGGTGAGGACCATATACCATGCCAGCCATGCATTACATCAGAGTAATCCCAAAACTACTCTATGTCACTACTCCATACTCGCATACAGTCGTTAAAATACGAACACTTGTTGGTCAGCAATAAGCTCTTGCTCGAAAATAATATGGTCCATGCCTGCATTGCATGGGACCATTTTGTAACTACTCCTTTTTAACTAATATGGATCATGTAATCCACTAATTTTTGCAGTGATACTGGACTCGGACCCACGACCTTTTCTTTTGTAGTCAACGTGTTAAGTACTAGGGATGCCAAATGGGAAATACCGCAATTTCGGAATTTTTCGAGATTGTCAAATTTATTTGTATTGTATCTTAATGATTTATTCGATGTTATTGATTCACGGTCGTGTATGGCTTATGCGTTTGCGGATGATATACAACTTTTATTTTGCCAGCGTGGTTCTTTGGGAGACATGCAGACTGAGATAAATAGTAAATTAAGTGAGGTTGAGGGATGGATGGGATCACACAATTTTTTAATAAATTCGTCTAAGACAAAGGTTATGAGATTTGCTCTGTCAGCAACTGAAAATATTAGAGTGATGGTTGGTAGGTAGAACTGAAATAGAATGTGTTGTTAAAATGAAGATATTGGATGTGTTTTTGGATAGTAGGCTTACTTATTCAGACCATATAAATATGATCAGCTCTAGGGTGAATTTTACAATCCGTCAATTGTACTCTCTCAATATGTACATATATGCCATTTCACGTTCGCTGTAGAGTCGCTCATGCTATGTTGATGTCACAAATTTTATATTGCTTTGAAGTTTTTTCAAGCACAACTCTGGGAAATGTCCGTAGTATACAGCTCTTGGTGAACAGTATAAAAAGATTTGTTTTTCGGCTTAGAAGAAGAGATCATGTCTCAATATATGTCTCACAATTTCTGAAGTGCTCATTCCAGGACTTTATGGCTGTGAGGTTACTATTAAAGTTCTACACTATTGTCAAAAGTGCTACTCCATCTTTTTTTTTTTAAGTCGTATAAGTTTTACTCATTCTTGTAGGAATACGCAGGTGCTTATACCCAGGATTAATAATTCACTCTTTGAAAGATCTTTTTTGATACGGATTGCTCGAACATGGAATAGTTTGCCTAATGCCTTGGGAACTTTTTGTTATTCCTCGATAGTATACAAGAAGAAACTGATTGAATACTATAATTCCAATGTTTGATGATACTTGTATATGAATATACGTATATACATATATATGTATATATATATATATATATATACACATGAAGGTTTATATTATTACATTATATTATGAATCAATAAATTAAATAAAAAAAAAATAAATCCCGGTATCTCGGGATCAAAATTTCACAATCCCGAATCCCCAGAATTTTATAAATCAATACCGATTGGCAATCGCCACTATCATAAAAATTCTTAACCCAAAAAAGAAATGTACTCCAAACAAATATCGAAAAGGAATTCCTATTAAAACCAACTGGCTTTTTTTATTCAGATCTGAACTGTAGTTCAAATGTGGCATAAAGAAAAAAAGTTTTCCTCTTAAATAAAATAGAAAATGGAAAGTTTAATAAACTATTACTTTCGTGTTGCCAAATTCTTAGCAATTTCTCTTTGCTGTTATTTTATTGAAAACATAACATTGAGCATATTTCAAATTAATACAAAAATATATTTGTTTAGTTTCGAATACAGTAAACAAACATGAATATAATAATTGTGCATTGTTTTTGTTTAGAAAAAAAATTTAGTTTCGGGTGCCCTATTTTCGTGACTCCCCGTCTGTATTACTGCAAATGTTTGTTAATCAAAAATCAACAACAAATACTTTTAAATACAGTTTATTGTAATATTTTGTACAAAAGTTTTGTCTTGGCCAACAAATTTTCCGACTTTGCTTTGCATGTAATTTAGCCATTAAAGAAAAATATTTCATTTTTTTGGAAAATATTTTCCATTTACACTTTTAAATCGACCATGATTATCTGCTTCTATGGCCAAAATACTCGTAAGCAATAATCATTGTGCAGCTCCCATTTCATTTTAGATACGAAAATGTTTCAATCAAGTTTATTTCGTTTGTAGTTGTTTTTTTGCCATATTTTATTTATTCCTTTTCAGTTTAATAACTTTAATAATATCGAAACTACTTTAAAGATCATTATAGAAGTATGTAGACCCAACCCACGAAGAATAAACACAGTTAGAACGTCGGAGGCTTTACTCTGTCATTTCTTAAATAAAAGCGATTCAAATTCATTCATAATTTTGCTGTAAACGGACAAACATATGTAACCAGCAGACATGAGCAAATAAATAGCTGTTATAGTAGTCATCTGTTCGTGTAGTAGTCATCACATGACACAATCAAAACTAAACAGTATCCAATTTCTTTAGAGAAATTTGTAGAGAAACAGAGGTGTTCGTCTGATGTATACTATTGGCTTTTTGGACTGAAAAAATTTAGTTTTGCTTTAGGATTGTGTTTATTTCATGTATAATTTTTTTTCTGTCATTAAGTGGGTACAATAAAGCTCCTTAACACCTGGAACAGAGCATTACAAATTCTTAAAAGACACGCAACTACAGACTTGTTATAAAATTCTCCTTATATCTCTTCACCACCTGTCTCTTCTATACAGTATCCCTGAAATTCGTCTAACAGCGAATGTGGACGGACCATCAAATTTCGCGTAAATAGTAGACCAGTGGTTCATATTACCTGACAACAACATTATTACTTGTTTTTTTTCTATAACTGCTGAGGGAAGCAGAAATTCGAAAATGTCATTCAAGATTGCATTCCACATTACCAGCACACAGTGGTCCATAGTACACCCCAAGTTATTTTTTTGCCTTGCTATTTGGGGTTGTTTAAATATTTGGAATACAAAATTCTTCTACATAAACAGACATCATTTTTGTATAAAAGTATATTTAGACAACAGATCTACTAGTCTTCTTCAAACAAATATTTTAATTGCTGGTATAGAAAAACTTTGTAGGAAGGACACCACCGATTTCAATTGCTGAAGTATTTGCATTGGACGCATATATTTACAGTGAGTTTATGACCAGTAGATATTCAATAAAGCGAATAACAGAAAAAAAACTAGTAAGAAAAAAGGCTTTAGAACTTCCGTTAGAAATAGTTAAAGGACTTCTATAAACGAAGGCTACCGATCCGTATTCGCAACAAATACGAGTCTCTTTAAACGCAAGTAACGAGTGGATAAGAGCCTTAAGGCGAATAGGCATTTTAATGTATAAAATTTACATGAAGTTGTATGTAGTTGGTTGGTGCACGTGGCTACACGTCGGCACTCGAGCAGAATCGCCAAATACAGTTTCGAGGATACCATTCACTCATTCGAGTCTTAAACCATATGAGAGATCCGTCGCTGGATCCATCAACTCCGTTGCATAGAGATATCGCGTAAGGTCACCTATACCACCATGCGATACATCCGATAGGTTGTCCAGTACATGCTTGCCCAGAAATCGGTGCCGCACCATGTGCAATGCATAGCACTGGCAGAGTAGGTCGAAAACAGTTTCCTTCTTATCCGATTCTCGACAACTGCGACAGAATGTATTGTGAGGGAGCCCCAGCCCACCGGTGTGTTGCCGATAGCACAGTGGCCCGTTAATACCGCGACCAGTTATGAGATACTCCTCCGGTGTCTATTAAGGATCTGCTCCGTACGTTTATCGCCGAAGCGTGCCGACATTTTCTTGCGACCCCACATGTCGTTAGTTCAAATGCAAAAGCACGTAACTAACAAAAATTTCGAAATTGATTGATTATGATGCATATCAGAAAAATACATGTTCTATTTTATAAGCAAAAATGAAAAGAATATAACTACAAATATGTGTATTATATTACAAAGTTTTTTACTTCCTCCTGTGAAAAAGTAAAAATCTTAGTTACATGCTTTTGCTTATCACTTAACGATGTGCTCAGCTCATTCCACATCTTCTCTGCCTTCCCAGGATAGTGTCCCATGATCGAGCTCGAGTAGTAGTCATCAGATGACACAATAAATATAAACGGTCTCTTAAATTTCTTCAGATACATATGCATATATAGAGACAGAGACGTAGGCGTCTAATGTAGACTACTGGCCACGCGACGGGAATCGTGTCCGATGCGTCCATTGCCTGTGAACTGGATGAGAGTATGTCAGCCCGACAGTCCAACCTGGACAGTACGTCCCTGAAGTTGTATTGAAAAATGTACGCTTTATTTATTCAACAAATACTCGTACATACTCGTATAGGCGAGGGTGGCGATGGGACGATGGATGATAGTCTGCACGTTGACTACAAAACCAAAAACAAACCTGGGTCAACCCCAGTTTCAAACTAAAATTTTAAAATAAAAATAAACATCTCGCATTTTTCTGATGTGCATTAGTGTGTCTATGTGTGTCAGTTGTTGTCGGAAGGTTTCAGTGGCGAAGGCATAGTCACTGGTCACTGAACAATACCGGCTTCAGCTGATAGCAATGCACAATCGCATCAGAACGCCCTCCTTCGTCGGTATTGTGTAGCACCGGCGAAGTAAAATAATAATAAAAATGGCTACTCAACCGAAGCACTGCTACGAGTATAAACAAAGAACGTGCAAAAGCAGAGCTGCAAGAATAATTAAGTAAGCTTCACCTCCTCTATACATTTCCTATAGTTCCAGCACAATGCTTCGCATGTGTAGGAGTCATCTCCTGAGTGCTGGTCCCAGATAAAAAAAAAATAACAGTAATTCATTCTGACTCGCGGTGAATAAATCACGGTCCCGTGATTATTCTCTCCATTCAAAATCCACTGTGCTAGTTTTACGCCCACATTGTTATTAGTTGCATAAACTTGTACATAAATGTTAGATTTATTCTGGTGGGTGTTTGATTTTATAAGTACAAAAAAGCACAAAATCTGTTTCATTCATTCAATATTAAAGTAGTTGTAGTTGTAGTACCACAATTTATAATTTTGGTCAGGCTTACTATTAAATCTATGACGAATAAAATATAAAAGGAAAAAAATTATGAAATTTCTGTAGGTGATTATCTAATTCTATACTCGAACATATTCTTTTCTTGAACTATGTACAGTGGTAGCGGTGAGAATTTGTGCATGAAATTTTTTTTTATAGTATGTCGAATTACATGCTGTACTGATTTAGTTATGAAGACTTCACATTCGAACTCTTCCGCCAACTAAACGAAATTCTATTTCGGAATACACATTTAAGATGTATCTATCGGAATAGCAGGATATATGAAACTGCTATTCATATGTAGATTAGACACATTAATGAAATTTATTTTGCTTGTTTTGAACGGTTCGTGACGGAAGGAAATAGTAAGATAAGCTTAACAAATAATCCAATTAAAGGAATGCTCTAACACGTTGAAAGAGTCACCAACTACAATCCCCATAATAAAAGTTTTTGATTAAAAAAACGCGAGCAAGCGTGGAGCACTCAATCATACTCACTAACTACTGACGAAGAATTGTTTAGCTTTTAATTGCAGAGCAAATCTAATGAATATTCTGATAAGGCAAGAGAAATTGATAACGCAATAATTTCACAAAAAATGTTCGAAGTAAAATATCATTTAAAAAAAGCGGGCAGGTGGAGTGATATAGAAGCCCTTAGGTCTTCTATATTATGTTTCGTTTTAGTTTATATTTAATAAAAACGTTTTAAAGCACACTATCAATATGTTTTTTTATTAAAAGTTTCTACATTCATAAACGTCAACAATTTGTTAAACGTCAACACTCGCGGTTTTAATTAGTTGACGTTTTCCCGAGCGCACTGTACTTTCATTGTCTACAACGCTTTCGATTATAGGTAAATCCCCGCACACTTATAGTAGATAGTTATTTTTATTGAAATAAAAAAATGTTTCCGAGAAATAATATACATGGCAAAGCAACGTTTGCCGGGTCAGCTAAAAACAGCAAAACTTATGTTTTTTCTCATTAGTAAACAGATGCCGGGAAAAATAATAACAACAATCTATTTTAAATCTAAAATTCTTGGTTAGCATTTTTCTCAATTCGATTGTTTATTTCCTCCCCTTTTTCTGTTGTAATAATGTTAGGCACCACTGTATTTTCTTCTATCATCTGCGACCAAAGATCACAAAAAGCACAACAATAACAATTTCATTATTTCTTTCGCACCAAAAATGCCGAAAAATGTTTGAATATCAAAATCCTTAATTGGATTGATTCACTTGAGCGTCTCTTTTGAACGAATTGCCATTTTTGTTTCAGTTATTGAGACGTTAACAACATTTTTTGCTGGTATTTGGTTTAAATAAATTGTATTTTTAAAAAAAATTTTAAATTCAATAATATGTATCAAATTAAAGGTAAGCGGCATTTGTGTGAAAATTGAAAACAAGAAACTTTTGCACTTTAGCAATTGATAAAAAAAAAATAATAGAATTTCAAATACGGAAAAAGGCACAATGTCATCAAAGCTCTTGTCATCATCATTTTATAGTGCCCCAACTGACTGTTTTAAAGTGGGTGAATTCGAAAGACGTTTGGGTAAGTCTATTTATTCGTTTGTTTTCTTTTCTTCATAACTTTGATAGCGAATGTTAAATGGCAAATAATATACTACATATACTCGTATTAATTATTAAAAAAAAACAATTTTCGCTTGCACTTTGAAGAACTGACAAGACACTTTCTGTTAGTTTTATTTGATGCATATTCAGAAGTCATAACCAAAGTGGGAGCTAATCAGGGCGGTGATAGAAACCAATCTTATCGGAATTGTATTTGAAACCGTCAAACAAATTCATGGGTGTCATGAAATCCAAAGATATCGATTTTATGTTCGAACTAGAATTAATGTCGGGTTTAGGTGTCACAAAAACCAGTGTTATCGTTTCTGTTATTGAAAATGAACCAAGCACCTGACATCTGTTCTTTTCTTATTGCAAATAAATATAAATTAGTTAACAGCTCCATTTTTCATTTTGTGTTTTAAACAGTTATTTTGTTTTTGCGTAGCTTATAAATTGCTAAAAATAATGACTTTAATGTTGCGGAAAACATAAAAAATAGTATCCAAAATTCGATATTCAAAGAGTACATATATGGAAAAATATCCAGACGTTGCAACGTTCCCTTTGGGAGCAGTTGTCTGAATCGCTAAACAGCGCAGGTCCACCGTAAAAGCATGTTAACGGATGGGAAAAGTCAAACAGTGTGCCATATTTTATTGCTAGTTAGTCTTGTTTTATTTTATACAGCTTTGAACTGAATGGAAAAGCGACGTGAAGAAAAGGCTGTCTCAGAATAAAGCAGAGTCTACAGCAACTGTTGGATGAGAGTTTGTAGCAAGAAAAACTCAAACTCTTCTTCTGATCTTGTCCGCGTGTTCTGCCTCTAACATCAAATATGCAAGAACGGCACTCTTAATTTTATTTATATTTATAGAAATTAAACTTTTTTAAAAGTTTGAACAACAACTTTTTATGTTTTCAATAAATTCACTTTCACAAAAAAAAAAAAAAACAAATTACGAGTACACAAATGCTCATAAATAGTACAACAATAGAATTTATTTCAATTATTTACCGCATACCCACTTCTGATTTTATTTTCTATAATTTGTTTTTAAATAAAAACACAAGTTTTAATAATATTTTCGTGTAAATACGAGGGATACTAATTTTATTTCGGTAATAGCAAATAATAAGGAACATTTTTAAATGAAAATAGCTTTTTTTTTTTTTAAATATTCCCCTTTCTTCTTTCAAACCAATTGTCCTAGCAGTTTTTCCATTCCTCTTGAGATACCTCGGAAACATGGTTTTTGAACTCTTCAACTGCTTCTTCGGCGCTGGTACATCGTTCACCACGCAATTTACCTTTGATATTCGTCAATAAGAAGAAGTCATTGGGTGCCAAAGCAGGACTGTATGGAAGATGAGTCATCATCAATTTGATGTTTTGACTGCCCAAAAGTTCACCTGTTTGACGCGCTGTGTGAGATCTCGCATTATCACGACGGTTAATTTTACGAATTTCTCCGACGACTTCCAGCAAATAAATGTTCGTGTAACAATCAGAATTCACCGTTCTACGTTGTTTTTTTTTTTTTTTTTTTTTTTGGACCAGTGCTCAGGGGCTATCCCCTACATATGCAATGCATTGCACTGGAACTAGAGAGAAGGATAGGGAAGAAATAGACAGGTGGTGAAAGTGGTAGGAATATAGAGCTTAATTCTTGCACAACTCTGCAGTTGCGTGTAAATTATAAAGCAAAGTTGCGGCGTCTCTGATGTTTTTTGACGCATTATTTTTAAGCTAATGGAGCCATTTTATTTATTATTTTAGTTCGCCGACGTTTTATTGCTCAAATACCAACGAAGGAGGGTGCTGTAACACAGAAAACTCAGAAAATTTTTTTTTTCCTTGAGGTATATAGTGGTTGTTCAGCGTCTAATTTGAATCGGCTGAGATTGATTTTTAACCGTATCATAAGATATTTATTTAAGGTTTTTCAACATATATCTGACAAGGTCAGTTTATTACTAAAATGCTCCTTCCTTGACTTTTTCAAGTTAAGAACATTATATTGTTTTTATAATATCATTAAATCGAATTCTTACTAATACCGATTTGTTTAAGTTTTCAAAATCAGTTCGCAATCCTCAATTAACGATACCTAAAATAAACAACTCAATATTTGAAAGATCGTTTCAAATAAGAGTTAGTAGACTTTACAATGCTCTTCCCATTGACATGAGAAATTTTGATAATTCTACTGCGAGTTTCAAACGTAAACTTTATATGGTCCTCAGCTAAGAACTCTTTTCGTACTCATATAATGCAATATCGATTTGATATGAATTCAAGTTATATATTTTATATTCAAGTTTCATTCTTTTCATAAAAACATATTTAAGTTCATCATTTTGTACATACTTTTAATCACATATGGCCCGATGGGGTCGATTAAATAATAAATAAATAAATAAATTAGTACAAAATTTTCTACTCTTCACAAATCAGATTATATTTTTGAACTTGGTTTCAATATGGTTTTAATTCGTTTGGCTTATGATGCTATTGCAATAAGCCCTCGAATTATAATAGCACAGAAAGAAGAAATATACTTTAGGGAAGTTGCTCCAAATTAAACATAGATTTTTAGTTAATAGAAAATTAATTCTATTCTAATTGTTTTTATGGAGCAGCTGCACTGCAGTATATTTCTGCAGAAAATTCTACCACTTCAAAAACAAAAGCCTTAGCTGATATCGTTGTTCGGGAAATGATGTAAAGTGTTCCCTGGCCCACATCCCATTATGCAGCTTCCACTCCTAAAATTTAACACATTTTATATATCACTTTAGTTAAATTTATTAAACATAGATAAATGTCTTGCATTTTTCTTGGTAATATTTTTTCACTTTTACACACAGATACATAACTATGCTTGGAAATAAACAAAACCGCATGTTTAAGTAAACACTTTTTTTTTATACGATAGTACCTACACTTACTACCGAACACTTTTTTTCTTTTTTTTTAATATTAATATTTTGGCAAAAAATGATATAAATGCGCCAAAATATTAAAAAATTTGCACATTTTAAAGGATTTTTGTTTTCAATTAAAGTAAACATTCCGATAAAAACAGTGAAAAGAGATAATCGCAGAAATCACATTTGCTATCCCTTTTCGATCTTGATAGCGGACAGAGATGTTAAATTTTAACAATCCTGTTTTTATGTCGAGTCTATATTAGCCTATGCCGCTATATGTTTTACAGAAGTTAGAAACTGTAGTATCGGTAGAAACTTTACACTGTAACTATATTAGCCCAACTCACAATCTTGTGCATATGGTGTTGCATCATTGCATTTGCAAAAAGGTATAGCATATTTTTGCTCTACAGTAACAAAATACATAGCAATGCACATGCTAGACTTAAATTTATATGCAACACTTAAAACCAATAGGATTTATTTGCTATGAGTATGCAACACCTAATTGCAAATAAACACCTGACTAACAATAATCCAAGCCAACCAGTTGTGCGTCATTAACTTTTATTGGACATATTTTTTTTTGGCAAATTTGTTTGTTTTTTCAATCAGCTGTGAATTTTGTTCTTGCAATGAGTAGTGCATAATAAATTAAAAATGTCATTCGCAGTTGATAGCACAAATTTGCTATTGCATATATTTACAATCTCAAATACACAAGATTGTGAGTAGAGCTATTGTAAAGTTTTACTCTATGTACGCATGTAGTTATCAATATGGGACACACAGGCACAACAACAAATATGGAAAAACTTTAAAGGCGCCAAAACTGAAACGGAGATCGTCCAAATCGACCAGCACAAAACATTCCCTGTTCAATTTATCACGCTCGTATTTCCATCTCTCATTGCAAATCTTTGCTGCACGTAAACGCTTCCTGATAACAATTTGTGAAAATTTTTAAACATTTTTAAATGATGAGCTAATGTTACATGCTTAACAAAAAGATAAACACTTTTTTCCCGCAAATAACTACCCATAATAATGGCTTGTTTGGTTTGGGAGGGAAAGAAGTATGAATATGATACGTTTTTATCTACTGCATATTGATTCAGTGACAGCCTTCTTCTCCGTTCAGCTTTTATAGTTGCTGCATTTTGAATGTCTCACCTTAATTTTCTTGCGGCATAACGATGTAAAAACGTGTGATAACAAACTCATTACGTGCATGTGGTAGGGAAAGATAAAAAATACCAGTATTTGTACATTTTAAGTTCAATACGCATTTTACATTTTATTCGAATAGTTAGTAATGCACGGCTTGTCTTCAATCATTGTTGTTACAATTTTTTTAAGTAAAAGTCAAGTTAAAGAAAGAGACACTCATTGTTGAAAAGACAATATATTATTAATTGAAAGTAAACAATTATGAGTAACTCTGGCGATTATGATAATCTGGGTAGCGTTTTTCTTTTAATAACAAATTGTATTTAATTTCAATTCACACAGACCAGAAATATGTAAATAATAACAATAATTTCTATTTATAAACTTTTATTAGTAATAAAAATAATAAATTCCTGCAACAAGAGATTATTTAAGTATTTAATTTCATCGTATCACTGACGCCTTCTTTGCAGATGCTTTACTTGCCGATTTGCAAAATAGTGTGCCTGGTCATCAACCTCAGCATCAGCCTCACTACGCAACAACAAATAGTGTGACATCAGCCCAACAACAACGTCAGGTCCCACAGCCACAACACCATCAACACAATTATATAGAGTCTTCTTCAGGTTACGGTAGCCTTAGGAGCAAAGCTCCACCACCAACACAGGTAATGTCGCATTCACTACTGATAATGGCCGTCACTATTCATCTCCACCTTCTCCATATTTAGCCTGTCTATCAAGAGCATTATTCGGAGACACGCACATCAGTATCGCCATCTGCTGGTCCATCTCACCATTTCGGTGGTTACAATGGCATCAGCAATAATTCATCTAGTCAATATCAAAATCAAGGGGCCATACCACGTCAACAGCAATACAATGGCACAAATGTTGGATCGTCATCAGCATCCGCGCATCAACAGCAATTGAATACGGCTAGCAATTTGTCTGAACTGGATTCTTTGTTGCAAGACTTGAGCAGTGCCCGTTATAATGGCAACGGTTACGATAGAAAAGGTCAGTTAAAATAAAAACATAATCTTTAGTAGAGTTGTGTCGTTCAGCTCTGAGCTAGCTCAATTGAAGTGAGCGCTCACTTTTTTTGATGATTCTAGTTCAGTGAAGAGCGCTTACCATGTTTTTTTTTTTCGTTTATTTTATTGGTTCATCAGTGCTACCAGAACCAAAAAATTTTCGTAAGTCACCGTCCATACTGTTGAGTTTTTGCTGCAAAAGTTTTTTGAATTCTCTTTTGAAACTGCAGCAGTGTCCGTACATGAATCTTTTGCTTCATGTTTAGTATTTTTATTCCTCCCTTCTATCTTCTTTTTTTAATTTTTTTTGACATTTCTCAATACCGAATGTAAATATAAAATAACTACCCTGTGATTGAAGGTGTGAATATTTTTTTTTTGGATGACATTTGAAGCACAAGGTATAATTTGAAGCAAAATGGACACTAGAAAGAAAAATTATATAATAATTTTTATATAATTTTATATTTTTTTTTTAAATTTTTGATTATATTTTACAAAAAATTAACAATAAAACAGGGTAGCTTTTATTATGATAGTTATTAACAGTATACCAAACGAAAAGAAATAAAATGAAACGTCAAATACACCTCATGTCAAAAGATGCAAATAAGAAATTCAACAAAAACTGCATGTACATGAAACAGCGTACATACTTCCACTCCTCTTCCCCTTCTCATCAACAAACTCAAAAGTTTTGCAGCATATGCTTCACAGTATGGACGGGGACTAAATAAAAATTTGTATGATGCCAGATGCGAATATTTCACGTCATTGGCGATTTAGTGCAAACACTATTTTTTCTTAAATAAATTTCTGTCTTGTAGTTGGTATTTCTTTGATTTAAGTTTCGATACTTGAATAACAATAATCTAAATTTTATTAAAATTTTTTATATATTTATATTAGCCAATGTAAAACATTTCACAAATTTCCCTAAAATAACAAATTTCAGCATCAAAAACATATTTTCTCTTTCTCCTACTGATTAAAGTTGCATTGGTGCTGTATTTGATTGAATCAAATGAGCTAAAAAATCAGTTCAGAAACAAAATCAACTGAGCGACAAATTCAAGTGAGCATCAAAATCAAATGAGCTAAAAGTCAACTGATACTACTGAGCTACTGAACGAACTAAACGAACCAGCTGACCAAAAAGAGCTGAACTGAAAAGAGCGCTCACTTCAAAGAGCTCATGAACCCAACTCTAATCTTTAGCGTAAACATTGATCGGAATATTGGGCCTTATTATTTCACCAAACAAAATTTTATGGTTGCCAGATAGGCAGGAATTATTCTGAAGTGTTTTTTACATCTACGTACGTACATATTGTGAATACTCCATAAATATCAGATGACAAAACTCAAAAGCCTCACATCTGGGGCATCAGTTGTTCTGTCACAACAAGAATGAGAAATATTCAATATCAAATGCAATTGCATCTCTACGTTTGAAAGCAGAATATTAGCAATTTCTGCACTTGATTGCATAATTACAATTACAATTATTTTAAGTCTACGTTTTTTAGCTACAATTTTATCAATTTGAAGCTCATATAGTGAAAACAATGTCAGTACAACAAACATTTTATTATTCGATTTGAATAAAATTAAATAGATTTACATATCGACCATCTAAACCGTATAACAAACATAGATAAATAATCGTAGTTAATTTTGACTTGCGTTGAATGAATGAAAAAAAATTGTTACTTAAAATAAATTTTTTCAGAAAATATATTTTGCATGATGCATCATTTCCCACAAAGTATCTTTTCAGAAAAGAACAGCACAGAAAGGTGTATCCTCAAGAAGTAACAAGGAATAACTACTTAATTATTAGTTCTATTGTCAGTACAGTACACAGATAAATGGAGTACAAGGTATCGAAACTTAGTTATTCCTGTTTTAAGGCCCTAACAGCTCACGTCAGCAAGAGATGAGTTTAAGCGGTAAGAAGCGCCAAGAACCGGTTTCAGTAAAACAAAATTAGTTGACCGACTTTGCGGTGTACTTTGTATTCACTGAATGAATTTTGTTTTTCTCTTGGACCGGCACTAAGGGGATGACCCCTACACATGCGATGCATTGTGCTGGAACTAGGAAATTAGGTTATGGGAAGGAGGATAGAGGAAGTAGTATTTATGAACATTTGATTTAAGTCTTCCCAAGCTAAAAGTGATAGGAAACACCTCTGCGGGTAGTCTATTCCACATACGTGCCGTTCGGCCGAAAAACGAATTTTCCCTGTAATGCGTAGTGCGAGTCGCCGCCAAATCGACCACAAATGGATGCGCTCTTAATGATGATCGCGTCGTGCGCGCGAATGACTGAATGAATGAGGTTTCGGAAACAAGTTCCCTGATTTCATTAGAACACCTCCCATTATAGTATCGATAGAACAACAAAACGCACCCCACGTTGCGACGATGCTCAAGAGTTAGCTACCCTACTGTCTCATATGAGTTTCTTCGACCTTTCTTGTACACGGTCGAGTAACTTCAAAATAGTCTTTGAAGCACCGGCCCATACATGAGAGTTGTATTCCATTTTTGGTCGGATGTAGGCGGTATAAATATTAAGGAGATCAGATGGGGTGAAGTATGTCTTACATCGTCTTAAAAAGCCGAGGCACATGAATGCTTCCTTTGAGACCTGAAAAATGTGCTCAGTCCATCGGACATCACACTGAATTTTCATGCCAAGAACATCAAGAGCTTCTGATTCCTCAATGTTTATGCCACCCATAATTACAGATGAGGCAGCGTGATCGTGCATACGGTAAGCATGCAGGATTGGGTATTTTAGGCATTGAAATCGACCCTGTTCGCTTGACCCCATTCCGATATTCTCGTGAGGTCACCTGTTAGCGAATCATTCATATTCTGCCGCGTCGCCGCGATCATAGTTGATGTCGGCCTACGATTAAATGAATATGAATGGCAGATACTGCTGTCATCTGCGAAAGAGTGGATAGGGTTGGAAGTATGACATAGGGGGTCATTAAGAAAAATAAGAAATAGAGTAGGAGAAAGAATGGAGCCTTGTGGTACCCCTGAATTGATCTTGACATCCTGTCTATAACAACTCTTATAGCGCGATCCCTGCAAAAGCTCGATATAAATCGAGAGAAGATATCGCCGACACCAAAAGCTATAAGTTTGGACAAGAGTGCTCCATGCCACACTCTGTCAAATGCTTTTGAAATATCTGGAGCCACTACCTTACTTTCGCCAAAATGGTGGATGGATCGACACAATTTTTCCGAGAGGAAGGCTTATAAATCTCCCGTGGAACGTCCTCCACGGAAGCCATATTGCCGGTCGTTAAGTAAGCTATTTGACTCCAGATATTTCATAAGATGGAAATTTAGCATACTCTCCATTACTTTAGAAATGGTAGAGCATATTGCGATTGGGCGATAATTTTCAGGGTTGCTTGCCTCTCCCTTCTTGGGGATCGGCGTAACATTTGCAACTTTCCAGCACGACGGAAATTCGCCTGCAGACTGACAGACTGTCAGGTTTTCTGCCAAACATTTCCTAGAATTGGTAAAAGATTTGTGTAACTGAATCCATTCGAAATCTAGGAACTACCATTGCTAATAAACCGCATTGCTAAATAATGATGAGAATTGTTTTTGAAACGTTGACAAGCTCCAGCTCTTAAGTTACAATAATGAATATTTCTTAAATAATTTTATTAATTTTATAAATTTTACAGATAATTCCGGTCCAGCTGGTTTCCATAGCTCGCCATCTTCTAAGTATAATACTTACAATAGTTATGCTTCCGTCGAAGAACGTCCAACAGTAGATAGTTTATTGAACGAAATGGACAATGCCTCTTTGTATGCTGTACCAAATGGGTAAATAACGAAACTATTTTAATTATTATAGTTTTTATTACTAATAAAACACAATTCTAATCGATTCCTTAGAGCACGTACTAAATCACCCACTCCTGGACGTCACGTAACGATCACCGTACGTGAAACTAAAACTGAAAATCTTGTTGGCCCAGAAGGACCAGGTAATTTTGTATTTATTATTAAAGTTGTATTCTATTAAAAAAACATATATCTATTTTTTTAGTGAGGCAAATGGAGGAGAAAATTGTTAGACACAAAGATGCGTTTACACCAAATAATGCTGCGCCTCA
The DNA here is from genome assembly GCA_963924685.1 of Dexiosoma caninum. NCBI lineage: Eukaryota > Metazoa > Arthropoda > Insecta > Diptera > Tachinidae > Dexiosoma > Dexiosoma caninum. The sequence continues at coordinate 15,818,859 of OZ004727.1, forward strand.
AGCGTACGCTTCATCAGCTACAAAAGAATTGGATGATCTAATGGCTTCACTGTCAGATCTTAAGGTAAGTTTTTCTAAGAGATGTGTTTTTTTTGTTTATATCAAACATTTCTATACAATAGTATCTATTGTACAATGTTTGCAAAAAGCAAACCAATTAATGTTACAAAAATAATGATTATGTATTAAGCACAATTAGTGATTACGTTAATTTCACTTACACCGATTATGAAAAGTACTCTTTCACCACGTTTAGAGAAATTTTACTTCTTTTTAAACATTTGTTCAATTCAAGAGCTCGCATTAAAGTCGTATGCGTTGTTTAATCATTTTATTATACCACATTAGTGTTGGTAATTTTCGTACGAAAGTGTGTTCTAATTATACGAGTATATTTTAATTTTATATGTTGTTTGAAATTCATAGTTGTCTGGACGCCAGGTGTGTAAGAATTCATTTCTAAAAAGCCTTTAAATTATTAATTTCTTATTAAAGATAAATATATATTTAATTCATTTTAATCTCATTCTCACTCTATATTTATCAAAATTGCTTATCGGGAAAAACTTAGTAACTATTTCGTATAAAAATTAAATTTCCATACCTGGTGTAATTTCATGGGATAACATGAAATGTATGCCAACTTTTGTTGAAGAAGAAAATATAAATAAAATAAAAAATACGACAAAATAACGATACTACAAATTTGAATTAAACAATAGACGATACGACTGAGCAATTCAGATGTCTACAAATGAAAATTTTCTTTCCAAGAAGTACCCGTAAGGCATGCCAATATTCCATAAATACTTCTTTTATAATTGAGCAACGCTGTAATATTCCATTTAATCCAATGGTTCCATTAGTATAATATTTGAAATTAAGGTTTTTAAGTCCTTCAAATATTATACATAGAGTAAATATTGTGACTTATTAAATTATTATTATATTCGAATGATCGGACGAATTTAATTTTACAATAATTGCCAAAGATAACTTTTAATTGCATTATCCTCTCTATTAGAAAAAGATACTGTAATGATGGCTACAAATATGATGAAAGTTAGTAGAAGAAAAAGTCCACTACTGAGCGTTTGATAAAATTTTTTAAGGTGAATTGGAGGGCCATTAGAGTTTTAAATAATCCAGAAGGATTATTAAGTTAGCTAGTTTACTTTGCGAAGATTTATTGCTACTGTGAATTGTAGGGGTGTGTGTATCAGGTATAAAAGGACTAATAGGAATAGAATTGAAAAATAAAAGGAGGTTATGCATTTTTCCTTATTTTTCATCAGATGAGGACGGCATTACATTCAAAATGGTAAGAAGTGAAAAAGAATTAAGCGATGCTTAGAATGAAGTCTTAACAAGAAAGTAAAAACTTTCAACTGTATGTGTCTTTATAGATTTGCGGTCCATTACATGACTCGAATCATTTCCAAGCAAAAATCTTCACTATCTGACAACAAAGCAATTTTAGAATTAAATTTCCATACCTGTTTCGGGAAAGAAAGAACTAGCCACCTGACTGATCCCTAAGTGTTAAAGAAAGGTATGCATTCTTCATACTCGCAGACGTAGCAGACGAATCACTTTTGCATGGCGATAGCATATGAAGCCATATTATCGCACTACGAGAGCATTGTAATTGCTGTTGGTTAAATCAAAGGCCACAGTTCTGGTTCTTGAGTTCATATTAAAACAGTACTTTTCACTTCGGATTCTGACACTGATGTGATTGTGTCAGTTGTAGTCGAAAGCTTTCAGTGGCGAAGGCATAGTCACTGGTCACTGAACAGTACTGGCTTCAGCTGGAACCAATCAACAAGCATATCAGAACGCCCTCCTTCGTCGGTATTGTGTAGCATCGTCGAAGTAAAATAATTACTAAAAAAGGCTACTAAAACGAAGCTTCAAAAATTCAATACGTCTCCTTGACATCAGAAACGCTATAAAAACAAATAACGTGCAAAAAGCAGTGTTGTAAGATAGTGAAGCTTCACCTCCTGTCATTTATTCTACTATATATTTCCTCTATAGTTCCAGCACAATGCATTGCATGTGTAGGCGGCATCTCCTAGTTAAAGATAAAAATATTTTTCATATTTCTCATATTTTTCATATTATATATAGTGTCCTTCCATACATATGTGTAGATCTATCTATTTCTAAAGTTTTATGAAAATCGGTTTGATAGTTTCGGAGAGGCACATATTACCCCCTACACTCCCTCCTGGTCTAATTAAACAAAATGTATAACATTTTTTATACTCAGATATATCCATGTTTAAATTTCATCAAAATCGGTTCTATTGTTTTGGAGAGGATATTACCCTCTTCGTTTAACTTTTCTTTTCTAATATTTCAGAATATTTCAAACAATAAACGGAAAACAATTGTAGAAATCGTTCCAGATACTCTCCGGTACTCTCGCTTAATAAAGCCAAAGGTTTCAAAACGAGCTTGTAAATTTGGATTTTTCTGAAACAATCGATTTTGTATTTCAACATACATAAGCCAACGCATTTTTCTGCTTTATTTGCTGAAAGTCTACCTTTGATATAGAATCAAAAAAGCTTAGTCCACAGACATTAAATCTGACTATCAAAAATATCCATATTCACAGTTTTTACAGGTCTGCAAGTTTTTTTATTCGATATAAATGGAACTTGGATTTATGTCAGTTGGTGGCCATACACTTCGTGTTTTTTTTTTTTGTGGCAGTTTTATTTCAAATTTAAATGAGCATTTACAAAAAATCAACACTTCTAGTAAATTTGAATTAAGCTTTGAGAGAGGCTAAGTTTTGGTGGAATAATTTTTTTTCTATTCGAAAGCGAACGAATTCAATTCCGGAGGGTTTTTTTTTTACCATTAGAAATAATTATAATTTCCGATTCGCAAGTTACGAAAATAAAACTCGTAAGCTGCAACCGAAAAATGGCTACCGTATTTTTTTATCCTGACTTGAAAACGTTTTTAAACAATAAAATATTCCTTTGTTTATAGAAGGCAAATTTAATAAAATTCGCCCATAATTCGATAAGAGTGGTATTTTTTAATTATTGTCGCTAGTAATATTTTATTTTCAAACTGTCCAGGACAAAATATAATTCACGGGAATTATATAAGTGGTAAAAGCCGTTAGCAATCTCCAGTAAATTGTTAATTTTCTGCCAAACGAAAAAGCAATCTATGAAAAGTAATAATATTAAAAAGAAAAAATGCGAAATTGAAAGATCTTTTCTGTAAACCGAGTCAATTTAAAAACGATTGCTTTCCCAAAACCGAATAATTGGGGGTGCTGATGGGGAGTTGTTAACAAGTGGGCTCTACAACAAGAAGGAGACATGTTCGATTCGCAGACCGGTCAAGACAAAAAAATTTTTTCCGGAGTTTTCTATGCTACAGCACCCTCTCTCGTCGGTAAAGTAAAATAATAAATAAAATGGCTCCCCTTAGCTGAAAAATAATGTGTAATAATTACCATCAGAGACGCCCCAATTTTGCTTTATAATTGACAAGTAAGTGCAGAGTTGTGAAAGAATTAAGCTCCGTCACCGTACCACTTGCACCACCTGTCTATTCTCTAATGTATCCCGCTCTCTACCTAGTGCATATGTAGCGGATTTCGCCTGAGCATTGGTCTAAGATAAAAAAAATTTTGTGTTCTGTAATGTAAATCACACGATATGCAGCATTCGAATTTGCTTTCAACAATGTGGGTGCCATATTTTTTTTTTATGTGGGACCAGCACTCAGGAGATGACTCCTACACATGCGTAGCATTGTGCTGGAACTATATGAGAGGGATAGTAGCAGAACCCACAGGAGGTGAAGCTTTTATTTTACAGCTCTGCTTTTGCACGTTCTTTGTTTATACTCGTAGCAGTGCTGAAGCTTCGGTTTAGTAGCCATTTTTTTTATTATTATTTTACTTCGCCGGTGTTACACAATACCGACGAAGGAGGGCGAGGATATTGAATTAACATTATGTGATACTGGAAAAAGTACAGACAATTGAGGGAGAATTTTTTTATTTGATTATTTTCTACTTACATAAACCTGTTAGATAAATTTTATTGAGACTTCAGCAAATTATTTTTCTTTTAACTAAAAGAAAAGAACATACTTAGAACTATGTGTGTGATTCTAATAGGGAACAAAAAAGATATCGCGTCTTGCTAATCACATATATGCATAGATTAAATTTAAGTTTACATCGGTAAAGTTATTATAAATACATATGTATGTGTTTGCTACCGGCACTAAAATAACTACTACTTAATATATACAAAACTTACCAACTACTTAATGCTACTTATATCTAATATTTAGAATGGGATAAATTTCACTGCCTGCCGCAAGGGAACAGCAGAAACCACTCCGCCACACGACCCCGTCTTAAAATAAAACAAAATAAGAATTTTCATTTTGATCCTAATATAATTGCGCACCCGAACGGCATCCATCGACATCACCGACCAGGCGGTTAAATTTAATCTGTCATCATCCACGATGACAGATATACATATGTATATACAAAATTTACGTAAGAAAGAAGAAAGATCGTCTAATATATTTATGTTCTCGTTAACAACACCAATTGATGATAAATATAAACAATCCGACCAGTTCAAACTAATTTCACGATTGTAAATATCGGAAAGTAAAGAATTTTAGTGACTGAAGTTTTCTACAGAACTTGCCCATCAAAGATAGTGCATAGAAGCATAAGGGAGTATTATTAGAATTCTCGTAAATATTTTTATTGGAAAATTGTTTTCTTAAGAATTTCAAATTACGACTAATGCATAAACGAATTATACTTTGTTCAACAAATCAAAGTTACCTAGCAAGTGTAAAAAACATACTAAACCACACCGATAACCCAAATATTCGAACCGATCTTATATTTACTTTGTACAGGGTGGGCCAAAAGTAATCACCCGGGGCATAAGTAATCACCCGATGTTCTTTTGCTGTAATTTTTTTTTAAGACAAATTTTTGGCAGATCCAAAGGTTTTTATTAAAAATAAAATTACAGCAAAAAGACATCGGGTGTTTACTTATGCCCCGGTGATTACTTTTGGCCCACCGTGTATATAAGAAGCTTTAAATTCATGCTTAGGTGAGGATTAATTAAAGTTTTGAGAACGTCAATTTAATTTTGTGAACTTTTGCTGTAACTAAACGTGCATGTTCATTAAATTTAAATAGTTTATCGAAAGTTACAAGATATTTAATTATGTCTTTAAAAGGAGCTTCAACACAAAACAAAACCATTTTCAAAAGTTTACTTTGTGGAACAACATAATATAGACACTTACTTGAAGGATTTCGTATACAAATAGCCTCCGATTTATTTGGATTAATCTTTATAGCTCACTTCTTATAATATTCATTAACCACCAACCGCTAAGCAAAAGCTTGATTAAGAGCATATAAAAGAGAATTATAACGTGCATATATTAGGGATCATTAGTTCAAAGAATGCTTTTAGGACTATTAAAAAAAATAAGGAAAATCATAGACTAAGATATTATAAAATGTAGGCGCTAGAATGGTCCTCTAAAAACCTGTGATTGCGATGAATTTATACGATTCAATTCATCGAAAAATACCATAACCTAAAAATAATTTTTAAGTAATTTAAATAATAGATTAAATCAAACCGAATAAGTTTGAAGATTATATCGTTCTGATATGCCCTATCAAAAGTTTTCTTAGTGTCAAGAGAAATTGCTGCCGTACAACGTTGCTTCCGTAAGTTCTGTAACACGTCATCATGAAATTTAAGCAAAGCATGTAATGGCGAATGTTCGCTTTTAAAACCAAATTGGTTTTCTGGTATAAAAGTAAACTCAAATAAATAAGTAAATTCAAATGCATTTTTAACCCTTATATCCTTTCGAACAACTCACCAATATTTTATTCTTTGGCGAAGGATTAATCTTCGGTAAATCGGAAAATATTGATTATTAAAACAATTGTTGAAAATAATGTTCAAATAATCTAAAGCATCTAACGAACATTGTTTGAGCAGAAAATTCGATATGTTATCTAAACCTGCAGACTTTCGACTTTCTTTAGAGATTTTATTACTGAAAGTATTTCAGAAGGACCTGTAAAGTGAGAAATGTTAGAATTATTAAGGGACATTAAATGATCGTGAAAAGAGAACATAATTTTGTTGGCTCTGAGAATATACATAAATGAGTCTATTCCAGGAATAATGTCAGAATCAGAAGGAAATGACAATGTCTCTCTAGCATAAATCGGTGAAAAATGCTTAACTAAACTGATGGAGTTTATCTGAGTCCTCCATATTTATTCTACCTTTGACGACTTTTTTTTTTTAATCTGGGACCAGCACTCAGGAGATGACTCCTACACATGCGAAGCATTGTGCAGGAACTATAGGAAAGAGTAAGTAGGAGAAACGACAGTTTTGGAAACTGCACTCTTTTGCTATCACCAAAAGCCATCTATCTGCCTAAAAGCCCTTGCCACTGGATTAATATTCCTCAACTTATCATTAAATGCATTCACTTCACTCATCTGCACTCTCTCCTTAATAATAATATTAAGCGGAGTCAGCTGCACCGAAAGATCTTAATATTCATGGCTTCTCGAAGCATTTTTAATCTTGAATAGTTTTTTAATATCGTCAGAAACAAAAATTTTTCTCTTTCTCATTTGAATAGATTCTGTGTGACTGTGACTTGAAGTATTAACAGTATTGCATAAACTTATTAAAGAGCATATAATTTCATTAAATTTAATAAAAGCAAGACTTCAAGTTGAAATTGATAAAATATTTTATATTTCATCACTTGTTTATTAGAATAATAATACATTCGGGTAAAATTATGCGAATTCAGTTTACAGAACACCGAAATATGTGTATTCGCTATAAAGCGAAAAATTTCTGCGAATTCGGTTACCAGAACAGGGAGTATATTTTCAAAAATTAATTTACATGAAATTAAATTTACTTTCAATGTTTCTGACTGAAACTGTGTTTTAATTTATACATCCTTAATGAGTCAAGATGGGCGGCATTATTGTAATTTTTATCTTTTTAAAAAGATTCATATGTACTCGTATATCGAAAATAAAATCAACAACCTTAAAACATAGATTCACTGCTTGTCATCTGTCAGCATTGCTTAAATTTCGTGTAAGTGTAGAATTTCTTGAAAAATAAAAATAATTAATTCGGTTTGTTCTATTTACGTTGTTGAGGAAGACCACAAAAAAGCACTTTTACTTTGTAAAGACCAAGACTAAGCAATTCTGTCATTCATATTTATAGGTCTCTTAAAAGAGACCATGTAATTTACCAGACAGTCATCTATTAAAATTTTTGGCAAGAAGAAAAAAATTATTTTATATGATTTAATTTGTCGCCATTTATTTAAATATTTTTTACATTAATTGTTATAAATTTTTCTCGGTAGGTAGAATAACAAAATATGCCTTTCAATAGTTTTAAAATGTTGTTAAAAAATTAAAGCACTCTGTCCTATTGTGGGACGCAAAAATCTTTCAACCTCAAAGTGTCTTCTGTTCAATTGTTTTCTTTTTCTTAAGGTTGTCAGCACGAGTGGCGGTTATTCGGGACATTCTTTAATCACCGTCCATACTGTGAAACATTTGAGTTTTTTTTTTTTTTCATATTGGACCAGCACTCAGGCGATGACCCCTACATATGCGAAGCATTGTGCTGGAACTATAGGAAAGTGATAGTTAGAGAAATGACAATCGTACAAATTTGCGGTTTGCAGGTTTTTGGTTTTTATAGCAGTGTTGTAGCACCTCTCGTTTTGGTAGCCATTTTTAGTAATTATTTTACTTCGCGGGTGCTACACAATTCCGACGTAGAGGGCGTTCTGATGTGTCTGTGGACTGGATACAGCTGTAGCTGGTACTGTTCAGTGACCAATAACTGTGCATTCGCTACTGAAACCTTCCGACACCAACTGACACAAAGACCCAGTGGAAGAAATGCGAGGTGTTTTTATGATTTAGTCGGAAACTGGGGTCGCACCCAGGAAATTTTTGGTTTCGTAGTCAACGTACAGACTCAAGAAAACGAAAAGCGGCATAAAGAAGTAATACATAAAACCTACACAACTGAGAAACAAAACCTTAAAGTGGGAAGACGAAATTTCTGCAGGAAATGTTTCCCAGTATGAACGGGGACTTGTTTGTTTATTTTCATTTTAGATATTGATTATTCTCGTAGTTTTATTGCGCATTTCCTATAATATTTGCAGGTAATAACAAAGGGCATAGCACAAACAAGTTTATATTTGTACTCGTTAGTTTTATTTTTGTTGCTTCTTGATGCCTCAAATGTCCAAAATTTCAGCTTTACTGCCATTAGTACTTTTAACAAGTTTTGATATGAAATCAGCAAATTATAAAAAAAAGAGCTGTGTTCACTTTACGAAACAATTTATATACGAAATTAGAGCAAGACTGCCTAGCAACTTGTAAATTTTGCAAGAGGTTTCCTATCAAGTGTTGACAACGTCTAACAACAATAAAAACGATACAATAAGACTTGTAAAACATTTTATTAAAAGTGTAGAAACCGAAAACAGCTTGGAAAATATCATTGTGACTGGAAAAATAAAGAATTTCAGAGATTCAGTATTAGAAAATCCATTTTTATATTTATGGATTTTTAGTATTATATATTATTATTATTATTCTTTATTAGACCTATAATAAATTATATATCTAATACAAAGTCAAGGAGCACTAGCTGCCGTGGCTATCGGCTCTAGTATTATATAAAAACGGTCTTTATACTGAATTTTCTTTTTTATTTTTCGCTTAAATTGAAAGAGAAAAAAGCTTTTTAGTGCCTGTCTGAGATGAAAAAATTATTTTCTGTTAACACGCTACAACACATGGACCTGATGTGTCGTATCTAATTTCAACCATTCTAAAATATTTAGTGAACCAAAAAATTTTTTTCTTTATTGAAGAGAATTGAATGAATGAAAATATACCTTTCCATCGGAGTGAAGTAATCGGAGTACTAAAGTAATGATATGAACACAAAATAATTTTAATTTTATGTATAACATTAATGCCCAGTTTTTGGCTTTAAATATGTATTTAGTTAATTTTCATTTAAATTCCAGTTGTATTTAAATACAGCTTCAGTTTTTCAGTGCTCATTAAATGTTCGTATTTAAATGCGAATGGCATCATGTGGTACAGAAACATTTTAAAAGTAATAAAACAAATAATTTTTTAAATATATGATTCTAATTGTGGATTTTTCCCTTAAAAATTATATGTGAAAAAATTAGATGAGAAGCAAAATCTAAAAATAGAAATGTGTGTGTGTTATAAAAGTAAACTCATGGATTGTTATGTTTTTGTGTATAGATTTTTTGATTTTCATGTTTGATATTCAACTTCAATTCTCGATTGATTAGTTGAATTTTAAATATATAGATCTTGGGTTGGTTTTCAAAATTTAGGAAAAATCCACTGATGAGCTAAGTAAGCATTAGCGAAATAGTACTATATGTATATGCTTTCCTCCTCAGTTATTGAGTTTGCTTTTGTAATAAAATACTTTATGATATTTTCATACTTTATGAGAATATCATAAGGTATGTAATAATAAATTTCACATATAATTTTTAAGGGAAAAAAGCACAATTAGAATCATAGATATTCCCAGAATAAATTCAGTTAATATAAAATAATTTTTTAAGTGCAAAAAAATTACCACATGACGTTTCTTCAAAACAAAAACAAATAAACGAAATCATATGATAACTTAAATACGCGACATCGATTATTTAAGTACAATTTAAATATCATGAAAAGCAGCAGTGAAAAACTGAATTTAGTATTGAAATCTGAATGTATGATTTGATAATAATTTTTGTAGAAATAATTTTTGTTTAATTTATAAAATTAAATATCTAGTTTAATGAATTCCATTAAAAAAAATTGCGTTGGATTAATTAAAAAAATTTTTGGTTGGTGGAAGACTGCTTCTGGGACTTGTCCATATATTTATCTTTCGAGTTCAAACGCGTTAGGAATTAATAAAAATTTAGTTGTCAAATAAAAATTATCTTTGAAAACTGCAAGAAAACTACGTTATAAGTTTTTTGAGTGCGCATGGCTGGTGCGCACATGTAAATTAACGTCGTAGAATTATGCGTTCAAGAACGTTTATTAATGGAAAAAAATCAATCCATTTTTAAAGCTATTTTTACTTCATTTAACGTTTTTTTTTTTTGGTGAGATATACACACATCCGTATGTACATATGTACGTACATACATAAGTATTGCAGCTACAACAATACCAAATACTGGGTGGCCCAAAAGGAATGAAGGTGTCTGAATTCCTTATAATATTTTTATTATAATTTTTTTTTTGTTTTCAGTATTTTGTAAAGAAGACTTGTGGTATTTAAAATTGAACAACGTGCCAAAATCGTTGAAATTTATTTCAGAACAAAATCATGGATTTATTCGTAATTTAATTATTTCCATTTCCAATTGAATGGGTTCGTTAATAGGGAAAAAGGGCTACAGAAAATCCAATAATAGTTCAACAGTGAAGTGCCCTATTTGGTGCAGTGTTTCGTCGAAAAGGATAATTGGCCCATATTTTCTTTAAAATGAACACGTTGTCGCTGTTTTCATCACAGATGTTAGACATCCAACAATGTTAGAAAATATTTTTAGGCCAGCTGTGGAAAACCATCCGCAAGTATGGTTCCAAAAGGATGTAGCCCCAGCACACACTGCGTGGGACGCAATGGCACTTTGAACTCAAACCGCTTGAGTTAATTTGGGCCACCCTGTACAAGTTTAATACTGGAAAACAAAACTGTTTTTATATTAACAAAATTGTTTACAAACAAAAGTTGCATTAAAGGGAAGAGTTTGTGAAAATTTGCGTTATAACAAATTTGAAAATACTGCTTGTTTAACTTTGACATTCATCACAATATAAATTCACCAGGCGCGGGCATTAGATAAAATTTAAATATGTATATTTCCATATAATTCGTATATATTACTTGTGTTAGAATTTTGGCAAAGTTTTTTTTTAATTAAGTATTGTATTTTCCAACAAAAGAAAACTGTTTATGCTGCCTTTTTAGCGATATTATTTTGGCTAATTTTTCATAATTCCCCGTCGCGATTGTTCAAATAAAAATACTTTGAAAATAGACATGAAAATATTTTTTTCTGTATTCCAGTGTTGCTTAAATTTGATAAACTCATTAAATTATTGAAACATAAATAAAAAAAAAAAAACGTTCAAAGATAATGAAATGAAAGCAAATTATAAAATAGAAAATGCTCTGAAAAATGTAAAAGATCGAAGGGAAAAATAATGCGAGGGTTGAATTGTAAGGAATGAGATATGGCAACGACGCAAGGCATATAGTTTTTATACAAAGGGTCCATTAGTTTCACAAGGTACGGAAAGAAGTCGAAGCTGAAAATGCTGCTGCATATAGAAGCTAACAGGAGGCAATACTCCTACAAAAGTCGTGTTACCATGAAGGCCCACCCGTACACGGCTGACGAGTGCCCATACCCTTCGTTGTTTTCATACGTTTGTTGTTTTAAAACGTACCATCTTCCCTTGCTGTTAGAATAACTTCAACCGCACCACTTGTATATACACGTCAAAGGGCTACACATTAAATGTGGAGTTCGCCACTCCAAAAGTTAGATATTTATAACCAATAGGGGAAGTATTAGCTAATAATCCTGAAGACTCCGAAGGATTTCCGTCTATCGTTTTCTGGCTGCAGTCCACTCTAGAGACCTTGACATTTGCATCTAAGCAGATATCCTTGAGCGACGAATTAAAAGTCCTCGATAGGTGAAAGAATTGAAGAGAACTAAACACGTAGTTACGGTACAAGATCTGAAGCAAACTTTCTGAGTGCGTGACAAACTTAGCTCAGTTAGGTCTTAACTAAACTAAACGCGTAATTAGTGAAATTATATTAAACAAGTCGATAATGTTACTTTTTATATTCCTGGCAATAAATATTTATATTTTGCATACATACATACACATCCCTGTCAATGAACTTTAATTTTATGTTGCATTCTTATATAACTTTTGAAATTACAGGAAGCTTAAAAGTTTTATTTAGAATACCTAGACTACTCCACAAGATTTGAACTCTACACCTCTAGGCCATTACTGCACGATTATCTGGTGTATGGGACAATATACACACTATAATAAATAATTTTCCTTGTCCAAAAGTAATTAATGCATTTGAAATACTTAGCGTCTTGGCTTTGCAACCAGAAGGACACGGGTTCAATTCCCGGAATGATCAAGTAAAAAATTTTTCTGATTTTTCCCTTTTCGGCAAACGTTGCAAATTTTGCTTTATAATTAACACGCGCAAATTCAGATTTAAGTTCAATCTACCTACCTAGTTCCAGTGCCATGCATTACATATGATGGGGATATTCCTTGGCCACTGGTCCAAGAAAAAAAGTGTACTTAAATTTACCGTTATTGAAGGTATAAATGTCAATGGCTGAAGTAGTCTACACGCTGGTTACAAAAGCAAATAGTCCTGAAGTCATAAAAACATTTTACATATCTTTGTGTCAGTTGTTGTCGGAAGGTTTCGGTGGCAAAGGCATAGTCACTGGTCACCAGCTGGAACCAATCTATAGGCATATCAGAACGCCCTCCTTCGTCCGTAGTGTGTAGCATCATCGGCGAAGGAAAATAATTAATAAAGTGGCTACTAAAACAAAGCTTCAAAATTAAATACGTCATTTGACATCAGAGGCGTTACAACACTGCTATACAAAAAAACGTGTAAAACACAAAGTTGTACGATAAGAAAGCTTCACCACCTGTCATCTCTCTTACTATCCCTTTCCTCTAGTTCCAGCACAATGCATCGAGTCTTTCCCTGAATTCTGGTCCAAGATTAAAGACAAGTTGAAAATAGTATCCCTCGTACAATGTTCAGTCATTTTACGTCATCCAATGCTACTGTTGACATTGATTCCACACAACATGTTGACACTCGCTAGTACTCATTTTCAATAAAAATAATTTTTTTTTATAATTTATATTTCATCGTAATTCAAAGCTAAAAATCTGTCATGGAAATATCTGTTTATCAAAGTGTTTGTAACAAAACGTGAAAAAAATTTGTAGATCTTATTGAAATTGTTCTAATCTAATTGAATGCCTGATCCATAGCTGGAACCTATTTCGTATTTTTAAGTTTTCGGCACAGCTGTTTTAATTATTTTAGACCAGGGCTGCCACAAGCAAAAACAATTTTACCAAAATTCTTATCAAATTCTACCAAAAGTTATAGCAGTGCACAAATATGAATACTTTCTTTGTACATTTATTTCGCAATATATGTGGAAATGAATGTTCGTGCGGCCCACGCGAATAAAAGTCTTTTGACTAAATTAGAATAAAAATAATAAATGATTTTTTTGCGACTGTGTGCCTTTATATATTTATTACATTTCTTTATGCTAGAGCTTAGAAATATACTTAAACACTGTCTATATGTTTCTTTACTCTGTGTTTTCTTAAGACTGGCTTTACAACTTTTAAAATTAACCTTAAGTTAACCAGCTTATTGCACGTGGAACTTAGTTAGCTTTTCTTGTTTTTAACTAAAAACAATGTAAACGAAGTAAAAACTTCCAAAAGTATACAAAGTATATTTAATAATTTTTCTAGTTCTTTGACCTCTTTTTATATTAATAACACAAAAACCAATTTTCCTGAAGAAGCTACACAAAGGAATAGCAAAATATCGAAATAAATATTAAATATATTGGAAAAACCTTAAGCTTGATTAATTAGTGTTATCAAAGTATATTTATTTAATTAACAAAACAAAGCGAATTGAGTTTTTGCATTGGGAGCTTTATAAAAGTCACGACAATTAAAAGTAAGAACGACATTTTTTCTACATTCGGGAACAGACAGTTATTATAAAATAATTTTTCTAGTTTTTTTTTTTTTTTTTTTTTTTTTTTTTTTTTTTATATCAATAACACTAATTATTTTAAGCCTCAGGTCTTTTTATATATTTTATATTTATTTCAATATTTCGCCACTCCTTTTTTTTTTAAAAAAATTTTTTTATTATAAACAAAAACCAATTTTCCTGAAGAAGCTACACAAAGGAGTAGCGAAATATTGAAATAAATATAAAATATATAAAAAGACCTTAGGCTTAAAATAATTAGTGTTGTTATTATAAAATTTTAGACTTATCAATTTTAATTTCGATAATATTTTGGTTTTCCCGAACCAATTGCAGCAACAATTCAATATCTTGCGTGGTAAAGTTCGATGAGCGCGTTTGTTTTATCCATTTTTAAAAGAACTAATACAACAAATGTAAACAAAAACCATATTCTATAACAGTGCTGCCAATATTGCAAATTAAAAGATTGTTAGGGTTACCATTCATTGGTTATACTGAGAATGTTAGTGAAACAATACACTGTGATGAATAGTAAGCATTAGTTAAACAATAGTTATCATTTGAGTTTATTAATAATTAACTAATGACTGTGAATTTGGGACTTACTAATTACAGTAGTATATACTTTTCATGAAATTTTCCATCACCAGTTCGCACGTTTGCAGCTATATGTCCTCGATAACTTCACTAATTCCATTTTTGTTGTCTTGATTCGATTGGTGTGCCATTGGAATAGTCTGTATTTGCCCCGTAGCTGTAAAGAAAAAAAGTTTAATCAAAATCGCATAATAACTCAGTCAAGCAACAACCTTTCACGTCTATCCATTCATTTTCACTAATTTCTTGTTAACGACGTTGTCTGTTCGTCTGTTAATTTCACTTAAAAGTCTAAAGAGCGAAGCAAAATAAAAAGTGTAAAATACCCTTCAATGCTGTTATGTAATGTCAATTCCCAAGAAAAGTTAACAAACTTGAATATTGTTCAGTATAACGGAATACAATGCAAAATGCGCAGTTGTTCTTGTGCGAAGTGCTTGAGTTCGATTCCTCTTATCAACAACTCCGCCAATTTCCCAATTGATGTCGGTCATCAATTGCTTTATGAGGATTCAAAAATGTTTTAGTTAAGCGAACTGTGGCCGCAAAATCAGCTCGACTTTTGTAGTGAATTTTAACAACTTCTGTGCGTTTTTGAAGCATATGTACTCGTACATTGTTCTTTTTTATTTTAATGGCGGACTATTCATAATGAAACGTTTTATTGTAACACCCGTTACATATAAATTTTGGTTACACAAATTTTTTTGGTCGTTGGAACGCTGTGCACAAGCTTGCAGTAGCGCATCTTTTGAGAATATTTAAACAAGAGTTGCAGTATCTCTGGTGTTAAGCTAAAGGAGAGTCGGTTTACTTATGCTTTTTTATTTATGTAACGCGAGTCAAATTAATTACAATTATTTATTTATATAAGATTGTTTATATACGCATGTGTGTTTGTTATATGATTCAGCTCGTCTATACAAATGTACATTTCATTTGGTGCTAAAAGCAAAATCGTAAGTAGACCTTTAACCAAGAAGTTTATACAAGAACTGCCAAAAAATGTTTAAGAATTACGAAATACAGTTAAACCTTGATTAGCCGGTTCGCAAGAAACCGAGGCTAGTACGGATAATCGAAAGCACGTTTAACAGAGGATATCTGTTATGAAACTATATTTTCATGCAACAATTTAATCGGTATGATTCGCGATAGTCACAAATTACAGCAATTTTGTTTTTAATAGAAACGAATTTTCTTGCCCTTGTGGATGAATTGAACGAGCAATCACTAAATTCAAAACATACAAGATCAAATGGCATTTGTATAATGAAAAAAAAGAAAACGAAAATACGAAAACTTGAGTATGTAACAACAAATGGGAATCACCAAATCTCAATTACAGCTAGATGTACAGACATATACATATGATTGGCCTAAAAAAATAAACTTATGTTTATGGCTTCCAATATAGAAAAAATTCAAAGGTGTCAAAACAAAATACTGAGAATGATAACAGATGCGCCGTGGTATATAAAAAATTCTAACATACACAAGGATTTAAATATTCCGACAGTCAAACAAGAGATAACAACATACGCAACGTCATACCTAACCAAACTCCAAGATCATCCAATTATACTAGCCCGAAATATTTTAAGCGAAAGAGGGTTCATTCGACTGAAAAGAAGGGATACTCTTTCCCTAGCCCGAACGTATGAGACGCGGAAATAAAACTATACGAGCAATAAATAATTTTGTACAGCTAGGCTGTACTTAATAATAATTAGCAATTAGTTCTTAAGATTTGAATACTTATTGTTAGTTCAATTGATTTTGAAGATTCAATAAATAATATATATTGTGTAACAAAAAAAAAAAAATGTTTATGCCACGGATAATAGAGGTAAAGCACGGTTGATAGGCTTATAAAAATGAAACACGGACAATTTAAGTATGAGCTGGGATAATAGAAGTTCTAAAACTGAGCAAGCAGCATCCCGGTCAATAGATGTAACCGGTTAACAATACAAAGGTCTACTGACGATTTTGGCGCCAAATGAAATGTACAGCAGCTAAACCATATATCGTCAATAGACCTTCAACGAAATTCTTGAAAAATGGTATGAAATTGCAAATGTTCATACAAGAACTCGTAAAAAAACTCTTGAGTATTACGAAATATATAAAATCCCACATAAAATATTTGAGAATCAATGAGTCTACCTATACAAAAGAAAAACTAAGTAGACTTTGCTAAATTTATTTTATACCACAAACCATTTTTTATTCGATTTAAAGAGCCATTTTATTTATAATTTTACTTCGGCGACGTTTTATTGCACAAATACGGACGATGGAAGGCGCTGTTAACGTTGACACTATAGAAAACAATTTTTTGTATGTGATTGGATATTGAGCTAAGGATCTAACTAATCAGTTAACAGTAGGGCCCAACTTGAAGTTGATATTTTAAGATGTCAAGTTGATATTCGTATATTGGGGTCCTCATGAAAATATTTCAAAGTCTGGCAAACTGTGCATTTTTACACTCTCGCAAATGAACTGTCACAATTTCTATGGAAATTCATTTGAACAAACTTTGTAAACTTGCCCAACAATTTTGACACGTAAACTTGCGCTGTTCAATTGTGCATTTAGTAAAACAGCATGCCGTCACACTTTTCGCAAAAAAAATCTAGTTTTAACTTATCACAAATAGCAACTTCTGCAAATAATCTGAGCAATTGAGTCTTTCGTCTATCTTAAGGAATTTTTAAAAGCAAATTACAATTTTTAGATACAAATTTGAATTTTTTGTATTTTACTTAATTTATTTTTGTACTAGTTTTAACCCGGTGGGCTTCGCTGCCACTACATCCAATTATGTAGTTGTTTGCGCTTGGTGTTGTGTCTTACTAAATGACAAACCAAATAGCTGGTTCCTTAACCTTTAGTAAAATTTATGCCATTCATATTATTATTTTTGAATAATTTTTAGGATCTTTGATCCATTTTTACACCATGAAAATTAACTTATATTTTAAGTTGGATCATCATTTAGCCGTTTTTTAAATTTCATAAAAAACTGTCCAGCGGTTTAGGCGCTATAGTGAAACAAACATCTTAACATACAAACATTCACATTTATAAAATTAATAGGATAATAGGAATAGGACGTTTGGAAAAATTGGTAATACAGATTAACCCTGCATTATCTACCGTTGCCTAAATTCCAGTACATTTTATGGATCTTCTGGCAAGTTTAAAAGGGGCTTCATGATACAAGTGTCGCAAATATGCATAATTGCGCAAATGGCAATTTTAACCGTTTTCATGAGGTCACTTATTGTATAAAAAATTATACTTTTTTTCTAGCGGCACCTACATTGCCCAAACCGTCGGTAATTAAAAATATTGGGCTTGTCTGTTGTCTGACTCAAATTCTGTGACGGCTTTTTGCTGAGGTTCTTCCTTCAAAGAATTTCTTGATCAGCAAGAGGTAGTGAACGGAGATCTGGACAAAAAGTACTCTGTGTTGAACACAACAAATGCTCTCGGCTTGCTCAATCAACTTTGGTGCAATACCGTCGTTAATCAAAAAATCGTGAACTGAGCAAAATGCATTTGAAGTTTTGAGCCATCTTTTTGTTTTAGTATTTTCGTTTACTAAAGTTATTTTTTTACAAGTTTTTAAATAAAGAGTCATGTTTTGTAATGTTTTCTGTTTGTAAATTTGTGGTCATAAAGGAAATATTTCATTATTGCAAATAAATATTGTTGGAAATAGCTGGAGGCAATAAAGACATTTGTAGCTGAAGAATCTGAACAGTTCGAGATAGAACCATAATATTTTTTCCTTTAGATATATGTATATTTCGCCAAAGATCATTTCTGCATACCCAGCTCAAAAAAAATTCAAATTTTGAGTTACTGCGGTATTGCACCAAAGGCTCGATATGTATATGTTTGAGCATTTAGGCTTTTTAGTTGCACGCTATAAAGAACGACTTTGTTTTGGCATTGCACTAAGATTTTTAAAAGAGATAATTTTTAATGTGTGTTTCTGATGTGTTGCTTCAGTCTATTCTTTAGTTGAGGGGTTGATGCAGCTGCAGCTCTGTAAGAAGAACTCTTCTATTGTGAGACAAAAGTTTTTCGATATTCAGAGAATAAATGCAGCAACTTCAGCCTTTTGTTTGAAATCCTAGCCAAAGTGACTATTAGCGTTATATACTCAAATACAATTCAGTGCTTTTCTGTAATCTAATGAGGCTTGGACTTTACTAAATTTCCTCTGAATGTTTTTTTTTCGATCCCAAAATCAAAAAGATCTAACTAAAACATCAGCACTTACTTTTATTTCACGTTGACTACAAAACCAAAAACAGACCTGCGTTCAACCCCAGTTTCAGACTAAAATTTTAAAATAAAAATAAACATCTCGCATTTTTCTGATGTGCATTAGTGTGTGTCTTTGTGTGCCAGTTGTTGTCGGAAGGTTTCAGTGGCGAAGGCATAGTCACTGGTCACTGAACAATACCGGCTTCAGCTGATAGCAATCCACAATCGCATCAGAACGCCCTCCTTCGTCGGTATTTACCGGTAGCACCGGCGAAGAAAAATAATAATAAAAATGGCTACTGAACCGAAGCTTTAGCACTGCTACCAGTATAAACAAAGAACGTGCAAAAGCAGAGCTGCAAAAATAATTAATTAAGCTTCACCTCCTGTCGTTTCTCCTACTCTATCCCTTTCCTATAGTTCCAGCACAATGCTTCGCATGTGTAGGAGTCACCTCTCCTGAGTGTGCTGGTCCCAGATAAAAAGAAAAAAAATTCATGTTGAAAATTCTATAAATTTTGTCATTTTGACACGCAGTTTTCCATAGAGTATGTTTAATTCGTTTTAGTTTCACATTATTTATTATATTATGGAGTGTTACGATCAGCTGCTGGTTAAACATTTCAATCATTCATTATTCAGTAAACAAGGCGCATAAAATACGTACACATGCAGATATAAATATATACTGAGATATAAATATAGATTAATCAGGCAAAGGATGGCAGCAAATGACTATATAACAAGTACAACAACAACAACAACAGTTATAGTGCCATAACAAGAACACATGACTGCATGGACGGACAGGCAAATGGACAAGACATGAACATTAAACCTATAAATTAGAAGACTTTTAGCGCTGTGTTGGGCTTTACAATACTTTTGACTTGTTTACACTTCCGCCCTCTCACATCTATCGAAACCGGCCGCTTTTAATCGTCAATGATGAAGAAAAAAATATGAATGTTTTTTTTTTTTGTTTTCTGTTTTTGGCAATAAATAATAAAATATAGAAATATAAACAATATTGCACACGGCCACCATCAAGCATCATTATAAAATTAGTTCCTCTGAGTATCTTCATCTTCAACATCATCATGAACGTCGACATCAAGTGAAGCGTAAAACACGGCCGCTCGCGCTTGTTAAATATAGTTTTTCATTACGCTCTTCAAAATTTATTTTTGTTTAATATTTTTAATTTTAGTATTTCAATTTAATTTTTGTTTTCTCGTTCTGTAATTTCTTGTTTTTAATTAAATTAATTTATTTCTATTTATTGTGGCCCATAAAAACAAGTACTTTAAATCAATGGATTGTTTTTATTGTTGTTGTGTGGACAGTATACCAGACAGTTGTGTCGGGACAATGTGAACGATGAAACTGGGAGGTTAGATGCAAATTCTTTAACGCAACTTGGCAAGCTGTATAGAAAAAGTCTTGTAATGTAAAAAAATATCGTCGTTGCCCCGGCAAAATCAGCTGATGCTTGGGTTTTACTAGTTTTTCAGGAGAACAAAAAAAAAAAAACGTCGTAACTTTTTCGTCGTATTTTTCTTAAAAGCCAATCGCTTTATTGCAAGAATGTTAGTACTGCTATAAGGATTATTGGACACTGAGGAGCCTTGACAGAATTTTTCCAAAATACACAAAGCTGATTTTGTCGGAGCAACGAAAGCGGTTTTTCTTGTAACCTCTTAATTTTCCAAACATATTCTAAACAATGGTAAAATTACACAATTTTTTGACTGCATTTTTGCCAGAAGTTGAGCACTTGCTCTGTTTCGGTGTTCCCTTTTTTAAGAAATAACATTGAGACAATTAAGATGGCTGCCAAAAATTTGTTGTTTCCTTCATTTGTAGAGGAATGAGATGATGAGACAACTCTGCTGTTACGCGTTTTTGTTTTTCAAGAAAGCGGGTGCTGTTGGCTGAGTGGTTAGCGCCATGTTCCCTCCTCTAGCTATCCGAAAGTTTTCTGATGTGATTTAGTAGGCATGCATGTATGTACGTCGCGGCGTTGTGCTCCTTCGGTATTCGAGCAATGCCGGACGTCGGACAAGTAAAATGAAAAAAAAAAAAAACATTGTTGGAAGGCATATTAATTGCCTGAGTGTTCTTTCTGTTCAAAATAATGGAAAATTATGGAAAGTTTATTATTTTTTCGGTTCATTAAAGTTATGTACACTAAAGCCCCGATTTGCGTCGATCCGATTTGCGTTTTTTCGATTTGCGTCGAAGGAAGGAATGGAGGAAGATGACATTAATGAAATCTTATTATCTCACGAAGAGGAGCTTGACAATGAAAGTTTAATAGCCATTAATGTTCAGCTTGCATTAGCAGATGTTGTAATGAATGATGTTACTTTAGAAGAAAAAAAGTTAACAACTTCCAATATTTCCAAAGCTTTGCAATTAATTTCGCAGGCAATGGATATATTTACTGAAAATTATCCCGATGAAAATCGATGCTTAAGCGTAGCATCATCTGTTGAGCACGCCATCAGTTGCTACAAGGCAATCTATGCACAAAAGAAATCTTTAACAATTCAGCAAACCTTAGACAGTTTTGTTAACAAAACAGTGAGACCACCCAACCAAATGGAAACAACTGTTGTTAATTTAGATTTATCTGCTGAATAACATTTATAACACTATTTTTTACTTTAATGTTTAATTGAATCGTATATATGTACGTATGTATTTATGTATGTATTTATGTATATGAAAATGAATTTTAATAATTTAATTTATTATTTTTTTTTTATTTCTAACTTTAAAAACGTTTATTGAATGAAATTAAACAAATAAAAACGTATTCATATGACTTTTTTTTATCTAAATATGTATATATTTTTTTGAAATTTTTTAGTTTTTCACCCAATTAATTCGAAATCAGAACATTTGTATAGAAAGAAATAAGTCGATTTGCGTCGTTTCAATTTGCGTTGCATTCCTCCCGTCCCCATTAACGACGCAAATCGGGTCTTTAGTGTACATTCAATTCCACTTTAACGGCCTTATGAAAAACTCGCACTTTAACAACAGCATCCTGGAGAATTATCTGCAAAACTTTTGGTAATTGTTGTTGGCTGAGTACTTCGCGCGTTGACTCTACAAACACAAGATGCAAGCAAAAATTTTTGTGTAGTACCTGTGCTAAAAGTGCCCACCGGTATACGAACAATAAAACGTCGGCGAAATAAATGGAACGCCTCTCCTTTAGCTTTAATTAATTGATTAAAGTATGAAAATACCATCAAAGGCACAGTAATTCTCCTCTTAAAAAATTCAGAAATTATGCAACTGCAGAGTTGTGCAAGAATTAAGTCGTATTGCTGCCAATCACTTCACCATTTGTCTCTTCTCTACATTATCCCTTTCCTAATTTGTAGTATGGGACAATTGTTGACCACGGGCCCAAGAATAAAAATTTAGTGGCAGAAAAATTATAAAAAAGTAATCGGTGGAATCACTTTCGAACTGTATTAGCAACTTTTTTAATTTTTTAAGAAAACGTAAGATTAACAATTCTAGAGAATCGATTCTTTTCTTTATTTATTGTTGATTTTTTTTAATACACACGAATTCCTTTTTTGTATAGAATTATTTATATTTTTACTACTGTACTCTTCTTTTAATTTGAAATAATTAAGTGCACATTACATCTGTCCATTATATCTGTTTTTTGTCACAATTCTATCCAATTAAATTTGGCAATCATGAAAGTAATTCGTTTCATGGCAAAAAACTTCCTAGTCTAATATCGAATGTTTCGCTTCCTTATTCGATACGATTGGTCTGTTTATTATACTGTTTTTTCATAGTATCGCCAGCAGCAAACATTTCGCTACGCTTTTCGTTACTTATTAAATTCCATATCGTTCAATATTCTCATAGTTTTACTGCTCTGTTCCGTCAAGAAACATATTTTTGTTTAGTTCCGTGCTTCTGAAAATCATTAGTTTTGAATATTTAGCGTTTTTCATTGTCATTGAAGCGCGTTAAAAAATTAAAAAGAGAGAGAGAGAGAGAGTGAGAGAGACATGAGTTTCTGTTGAACACATTTATTGTGTATACACAATCGCTTAATAAATAATTTAATTAAGAAAAGCATAAAAATGCTTCCGTTGGACGTTAAATATTTTCATGATATTCATAAACAATGTGCCTACTTCTACGATACTGTTTGTTCTCACCATAGCACCACTTGTATTATACAAGTGTGTATGGGACCTGCAACTGTATTGTAAAATGTTAAAAATTATAAAAATGTATGCTTGCTGCCGATTTAATGCAGGAACAGATGGACTGCTACAATTTAATGATACATATGTTACATACATAAGTAAAAATTAACCCTTTGACAATCACAGGTGTTATTTTAGGAATGACATAAATCCGTGTGCTGTTTGCTGAACGAGTTAACGTGATGACTTATTTCTTATGGAAATTCAATAGACTCGAGTTCGAAACTTTCGAAAATGGAACGCACTTTACACCTTATATAAATCTAGAGTGCTGATAATGGCATGTATTCATAGCGCTACCAGACAAAATAGCAAATATCAGCTAGCTGGAACTTTGTTTTCATGCTTCCATGAATGAGAGTGTTACATGCGGAAAAAAAATCATATTGTCATATTTTTCGCAATATTTACGCTCCCCCGGGTACCGAATTTCAGCTCTGTAGCTATAATGACAGTGGCCGAAACAAAAAAAAATTTACTATCAAGTCATTCAGGCAAAAAGGAGAAACTTATACATAAAAAAGAATATTAACTTTGTATAGGAGGTGCCATGTTCCGATTCCGCCCACTTTTTGACTGATGATTTTCATTTTAATTACAAAATCATTTCAACCAAATTTAGAAGATTGTGCTTTAATACTTTTCCAGATATACAGAAATCAATATTTAGTTTGTATGGGAGGTACCACGCCTAATTCTGCCCACTTTTTGACTTATAATTTGTACTGACCATTGCAGACCAAATACAGAAACTTTAACTTTAACCGTTCTCCAGATATAATGATAGCAATATTTAGTTTGATGGGAGCTACCACGCCCACTTGTCCAATCCCTCTCAGTTTTTGACTAAGGAATTGTTCTAACTACATATGTTCATTTGGACCATATTCAGAAGCTTCCACTTGAACCGTTCTCAAGATAAACAAAAATATATATATTCACTTTGTGTGGGCGTGGAATTTTTGCAATTTCTATAGCCTATATTTCTAGCCAGATATGCCGAGATATACTGTGAAAATATCAAGAAAATTGATTCAGCCGTTTAGCTGTACATACATACGTAAAAACATATAATTTTTATATATAAGATGTATGTATATTTGTATGTAATTCTTATTATATATGCTTAAGGCTACTGAAGGCTTTTGTATTATTTATATAACAATATGTAAAGTTACAAATATTTACATTCTCACATGACAGCAACTATGCAAATTATCTAAAATTAAAAATGACTGCATTGATATGGCGATGGTCGAAGTAGTCTGCACGTTGACTACAAAACGAAAAATTTTCCTGGGTTCAACCACAGTTTCAGACCCATAAAAACATCTCGCGTTTTTTCTGAGGTGCATTTATGTTGGTTTGTGTCATTTGTTGTCGGAAGGTTTCAGTGGCGAAGGCATAGTCTCTAGTCACTGAACAGTGACAACTTCAGCTTTATCCGGCGAAAATAAATTAAAATAATAATAAAAAAATAATTACTAAAAATGCCTACTAAAAACGAAACTTCAAAATTTAATACGTCTCCTTGACATCAGTGGCTAGGAAAGGGAAGGGAAAGGGAGCGTAGGAGAAATTATAGGAGGTGAAGCTCACTATATTACAACACTGTTTTTTGCACATTTTTTGCTTCGAAAAGCCATGAATATTTAGATCTTTCGGCGCAGTTGACTCCACTTAATATTATTATTAAGGAGAGAGTGCAGATGAGTGAAGTGAATGCATTTAATGATAAGTTGAGGAATATTAATCCAGTGGCAAGGGCTTTTAGGCAGATGGATGGCTTTTTGGAGATGGAAAAAGAGTGCAGTTTCCAAAACTGTCGTTTCTTCTACTATCCCTTTCCTAAAGTTCCAGCACAATGCATCGCATGTGTAGGTAGGGGTCATCTCCTGACTGCTGGTCCAAGATAAAAAAAAATATATTTAAATATAAATTATATGTAACTTAGGATTATACTCGTAGACTAATGAACAGTTATTCCGATTCTGGTACTCTGGAATTTAACAATTTAGGGCTGGAAGTAAAAAAAAATCAAGACTTTTCATTTCGTTCAAATCCTGCTGACGCATCTTGAAGGTTGAGTTGCATTTGTCACGAACTTCACTCCAATCCAAGCTATTCCTCCTCATGTCTGTTTTGAACGTTAAAAGTCTTGATTTGTCAGTAGAAGAAGTTTTATAGGTAAAACTTTTTTTATCGCATTCCGCAATATTGAGTTCCTGTTTTTTTTTACTTTCTATATTTGTATTTAGTATACAGCTGGAATTTTGCGTCCATGACTAGGTATAAAATAGTACTTCTTATGGAAAGAAAAATTTTTCTATATATGTGACGCGCAAAATAGAAAGGGACCTAAAGGAAAAACCGGTTTTGTTCAGGAGAGCCATTTTAAAGATTTAAATACGTGTATCTTTTGTGTACCAACACTTTCATAAAACGCGTATATCTCTGGGAGGGAACACTTTTGGGGCATGGAATCGGTCTCATTCGATGCTCAGATGTTGTCCACATCAAAAAAAAAAAAGTGAAAATTGCTTTTTTTTACCTTAGGTCCCTTTCTCTATGCGCTGTCACATATGTATTTAGTGCACGAAATTAACTCCATAATTTCATTAGGGCGCCACCGTAGGCTATTGCATCAATCTGGAGGTTGCGGGTTCGATCCCTGCCAGGATAGCCTGGTTGTTTATGCAGACAAGCTAATACCGTTTTTATACTGACTGGTTTTAAAGCAAAAGCTGGTTTGACGTTAAACTCAACCATTAAAACCTGGTTTTACCTATAAAAATATTTTCTTAAAACCGTCTTAAAATCTTTTTTGAATTGGTTTTAAGTTGATTTAATGGAATAGAACCTTGATTTCATGTAATAAAGGGAGTGCTACCAAGTTAAAAAATTTAAAACAGCTGGCAATTTAAATGGCGCTCAATGCAATGAAAAAAAATAAAGGAAAATTTGGTAAATAAAGCCACTACAATCATTTAAAACAATGGACGGAGTGCAAAAGAAAAAGAAGCTATTGAGTGGAGCATAATGAAAAAGCTTTCATTGAGTTGTTGGAGGAGAAAATAAATGAAATTTTATTACACATACTGTGTGTTAAAACATGATTTAATCAAACTTTTAGTGAGAACGCCAAATCAGCTGTTTGTGGTTTTAACGTTAAAACCAGGTTTTCACATTTTGTGTGGAAACACTATAAGAGCTTGTCAAAAAAAAATCAATAAAATAAAATATAAATTAACACCGCAGAATCTTTTGCTGATTAGTTCTTTTACTATGACGCTGCGAGGAAGAAGAGTCCATGGAGCACTTGTTATCAAACTGCGAAGCACAGGTACATATGAGAAACAGACTGCTACGCCCATACAATACTAATGCTTCCAGAGAGACATGTCTTGGCCAACTTACCATTTCCATTATAATTCCTCTATTCGTTTTTTTTTTATCTGGGACCAGCACTCAGGAGAGATGACTCCTACACATGCGAAACATTGTGCTGGAACTATATGAAAGGGATAGTAGGAGAAACGACAGGAGGTGAAGCTTAATTTATTATTTTGCAGCTCTGCTTTCGCACGTTCTTTAGTTTTTTATACTCGTAGCAGTGCTGAAGCTTCGGTTCAGTAGCCATTTTTATTATTATTTTACTTCACCGGTGCTACACAATACCGACGAAGGAGGGCGTTCTGATGCCGGTATTGTTCAGTGACCAGTGACTATGCCTTCGCCACTGAAACCTTCCGACAACAACTGACACACAAAGACACACTAATGCACATCAGAAAAAGTGTTGTTTTTTTATGATTTTAGTCTGAAACTGGGGTTGAACCCAGGTCTGTTTTTCGATTCGTAGTCAACGTTTGCCAAGTTTTGCTTTTGTTTGCAAAATTCGAGGATATTTCTTTTGATGTTTCATTTAGAATTACAATCAGATCTCTTTATTCAGCAACTTTAAACACATTGGCAAGTTTGTAGATGAAGAGAGTTTAAAGAAGTTTTTTTTGGACATTGCACAGTTTTCACCCAGTCCTCCACTTTCGCTATCATTGAAAGAGTTTCTTCATCTATTGCTGTCTATTGAAATCACATCAAATATTTTTCTTTGGTTAAATTGTTATCAACACCACACGTAGCTCTAACGGGAGAAGAATAGCTCCCAGCTTCAATAAATCCCAAATGCGAAAAATACATATGACATGCAGCTGTACCTTGTACAAACTACTCCCCCTTTAATGAATCTACAACAGAGTCCCTTTTCTTTAAAGGGTACATGCTGTTGCATGGAAGTTCCAATAGGACTTTCCTTAGTGACATTTTATATAAATGTTTTTGACAAATCCATGTACAGAAGAAATGATTGGAGAACACCCTAGTGTTGAGTCTCTACAGCAGGTATCCACGTTAAATGGGTAATATTTTTTTTATTATTGCCGTTCTTAGTTTGTTTAACGTTCTCTGCAATTAGCTTAGCTTTCGCTAACAACTTCTTTAAATGCGTCGTACAATCATTTGTGAAAAATGTTGCCGTTCTTTTAGGACGATTGCAAAGGCTCAAAACCGACATAATTACAATAACACGACAGCGAAATTATTGTGACCAAGTCCATTCATTTTCTATCCAATCAGTTGTGAAATCACTGGCTGGTCATATAAAATCTATTTTAGTTTTACACTATTCACAACAAAAGCACTTTCTTGCCAATTTTTCTTTAATATAAATTTCGAGTTGTCCGTTTGCGCCCCACTAAAAAAAATCCATGAATAATTTTAACCTTCAGCGAATAAAGTTTGTGGTGACTGGAAACAGACATAATCTGTTCAATATCTTCATGTTTGTGTGATTCATTAATTTTAAATTGCATTTTTTGTAAATTTTCTAATTGTTTCATTCATAGAATACAAACCGAATACTTAATGCTTTAGCGATGGCCTGATCTGTCTGTTAAATACAGTATCTGTCCATCTGGCTGGCTGGCCATGCAATTGTCTGTTCTGGCTATTCACTGGATGTCTATTTGTATATGATTTCCAATGTTATTTTCCTGCAAGTTGTGGGATTTTTATTCCTCTATAAAATCCACATCCGTCCCCTCTTTTTGTCATAATGTACACTGCTGGTCATACAATTAAGTTAATCACGCAATACATTTTTTATTTCCACATTATAGATACGTTATTTGTTTTTAAGTAAATCGTAATTTTCAACTACTACTACGTATCAAATCTCTAGCATTATAATATCTAGTCTTGTGTATAATAAACATTTACCGCTCCAATTAAAATAGATAGCGAAATCGCGAATAAATCATCCAGAACAGAAATAAGACAACTGTCTGAAAATCAACTAACTGCCTGATCGCATAGCCAGAACGAAAGCGAAAGTATTCTGTAGCGTCTGTCGCCTCACTATAGATTCTAATTTTCAAAATTTATTTAACGGTCTATTTTAAATTATTACAGATATTTTAACAATTATAAACAATTTATAAAAAATAAAAACTTCCTGAAGATGTTAACCGAAGGTTAACGAAATATCGAAAATAAATATAAAAATAATAAATAAAAAGAGAAAAAACCTTAAAGCTTAAAAAAATAGATTGTTAAAATAATAAAAAAGGTTAAAAAAAGTATTAAGAAATATTACAGATATTTATAAATGAACTATAAAATAATAAAGATTACCATCGTAGATATGCATGGCCAATTGTAGAAAGTATAGGTTTAAGTAAAAAATATTGAGTGGCCAGTGGTTGGCGATGGCTGCAGTGTAGTCTGCTCGTTGACTGTAAAACCAAAAAATTCCTGAACTCAACCCCAGTTTCAGACTTATAAAAATATCTCTAATTTTTTCTTATGTTCACTTGTTTATTATTTATTTTTAATTAAATAACATTTTAAAGATTGTAATGTGTGATCCATTTCGAGGTTCCCTACTTTTCTAAAGAAAAAAACACAGAAAATTCAAATTTAATGGAGAATGTTTATTATCATTTGAAAGAACATTCTTTGGCATTTATTTTTTGCAGAATATGTCTATTAAATGTTGGCCGTTGCTACGTCGCAGATGGTCCATCCGTTGAGTCCAATTTTCGATGACTCGTTGGAGCATTTCGACTGGTAACTGGCGAATGACATGCGTGATGTTTTCCGCCAAGGCCTGAATCGAAGCGGTTTTGTCCGCATAAACTTTCGACTTTACATATCCACACAGGAAAATGTCTAACGGTGTGATATCACAGGAACTTGATGGCCAATCGACCGGCCCAAAACTTGAAATTATGTGCTCACCGAAATGTTCTCTCAATAAATCCATTGAGTGATGCGATGTGTGGGAAGTGGCGCCGTCTTGCTGAAACCAAATGTCGCCGAGATCACGAGCTTCAATTTCAGGCATCGAATTGTCGGTTATCATGGCACGATAACGGTCGCCATTGACGGTTGCGTTCGCACCGGCATCATTTTTAAAGAAATATGGACCGATGATTCCACCAAACCTGTCGAACATTATCCAATAATGAATGCTGGGTCTCAAAATGGGTGATGGTGTTGCGAATAGTACGCTCAGTAGGCCGATTATGTTGACCATAAGTTGAGCGAAGTGCACGAAACACATTCCACACAGAACATGAATTTTCGTAATAAAAATGTTGAACGATTTGTAAACGATGTTCAGGCGTAAGTCTTTCCATTATGAAATGCCAAACAATACTAAACAAAAATAACACGACAGCATGACACGACTCACACGTGATCTGTCAAAAAAAGGCTATTGAAAAAAGTATCTCTACTTGAATCACCCATTAGTATTGATAAACATTTTATTAAGTTACTAAGAAATTTGATTGAAATTAATAGTTGACTTTGTTAAAGCATATTCATGTCTATTGTATCCAATAAAACAGTTGACTTAAATATCAAACTATGAGGGTGAAGTTGGCTGAAGTAGTTAGTGCTTGGTTTATAAAACCAAAGGTCCTGGGTTCGAGCCCAGTGTCCGACTAAGGCCCATTATTATAACTTGCCGATAGCTAAAGTTGGGATGCTATCGGACAAATAATTAGTTTTTGTTATTACAAGTTGAGTTTAACCTAATGTGACCGATAAGCTAACGGAAAGTTCATCCTGCCTGTAACTTTTAAAGTGGACTAAAGCATTTGAAGCTGCCATATATTATGCACTTTAAATATGGCAACAAGGAAAGTATAAATGTATACAAATTAATTTTTAAATAAAGAATAAAATAAAACCTTGTCGTTGCCAGTAGCTTTTTTTTTTGTTTGTCAAAAGTGGTCGGTATTTACTCTGGTACTGCCATATTTTTAAAAATATTAATTTTATTTTATCGAACAGTTGTAATAATGAAAACAAGTTAAAGGTCACTTTATTATTAATTTTAACTAAAGTTAATTTTAGCTATCAGTAACTTTATTGCTTAGTTGTAATAATGGCCCTAAGTCAGTTTCGCCCGGCTTCAGCTGCTCTAATCCTAAAGTAATTGATATTACTCTCCTTCGTCGGTATTGTGCAGTACGAGTAGAATCATCGCCGCTGCAGCTCTGCTATAAACCAAAAAACTTACAAAATTAGAATTGTAAAGATAATGATAATTGTTTATCCCTTCACCACCTGTCATCACTCTCACTATCTCTTTTCTATAGAAGTTAAAACCTAGTATATGGTAGGTGCTCCTTCTTTGCCTTTGGTACTATTCCTTCTATGACTTTGTACATTTCAAGCTAAAAAGTGTTGCTCTGCTGTCTCCAGAAAAAAAATTTATTTGCGTTAGTAAAACTATTAGGTAACTACACGAACAATTAGAAAATTGCGTAAAAACAAATAGTAATTTTGCGACACCCTTTATTTAAAGAACATCAGCCTTTGTTGACATTTTAATTAAATATGTTTTGTTGGAAATGGCTTACTTGTATGTCCACAGCTGTAGATTTTAAAATAATTTAAAATGAATGTATTTTCTTAAGAAAAAATTCTATAAAACAAAAATAAAATAAATATTTGTAGAGTAACGTGTGCCACCGGCGTGTTGAAATTTTTTTATTATTTCTTTTTTTGCCTTCAAGTAATTGAAGTCAACACAAATCAAATGCGAATGTGTGTGTCATGAATTTTTTTGATTTATTTTATTTTTAACATGCAACATTTTAGGGGAAATTCCTTATTTGATGAAAATTTTTATTAAAAATACTACACAAAGACACTTTTTGCACAAAAAAAAAAAGTCTCTTTTGCAGTCTCCCACTTGACGTGGGCTCACTGTTGAACGTTCAAAAAGTTTGGCGTTCGAACAAGACACCTTGAATTTAACGTACATAAATTAATTAAATATTTCGCTTAATTGGATTTTAATAATTTCATGGTGTTGACAATTAGTAAATTTTCCGATCATGATTTTTTTTTTTACATTCACGGCAATTTTTATAAAAGAAAAGAAACCTTCGGATTGCTATTTGAACTCAATGTCTAGCGGTGGAAAGGAAATATATTTATTTGAAATAAAAATAATTATTTTATCGGAAATATTTTGCAACTTGTTATGAATTTTTGTTTTGCTGTTTTGTTTATTGAGAGGGGCATGGGGTGGCTACTACAACAGCTATCACAAGGCACAAGGCACGTTTTAAAAAATTTGCCACTGTAAAGTCAGGAAACAATGTCAATGTTGAGAAGAAGGATTCAATTAGAGGAGCAAGACGGCTCAATCAGGTGCTAGTACAAGCCCAATTAGTTACAGTTTTCATGGCAGAAAATTGTCAAATTTCATTTACAAATTTGTTTTTTTTTTATATTTCTCGGAGAACACATAACACCGTGTTCTTTTTACATACAACAGGCAATTGCATTTGACAATATTCTGTTTAATTATACTATACGAGCAACTCAACTAACTTTTAATGCACTTAAAGCTAGATTTATCATAATCGGAGGTTGTATGCCTGGACTGATTTGAATTGCATTAACGCACTATTTTGACATTTCGATGTCCTCGGCAGTAGTCAATCATCGACTTTGCATTACTTCTCAACTAACTCAAAGCCAGTTGCTTAGAAGTTAGTTAAATGCCACCCAATTTATAGTTATAACATTTCTCTTATCGCCCTCATTCTGAGCTAACATTCTGAACAAATAATTTCATTTTATTACATTTGATATAACAAAAAAGATGCACTTCTAGAAACCGCTTCTTTTTCAATAGTTCAACTTATAACGTTGCGTATATAACGTAACTTAAAAAATTATCTTTTTACGCAGCTGGTTGTTGTTGCAATAATCTTTGGTTGTGCTAATACTCGTAATACTTTTAAAAATTATAAAAAAAATATAATTCTTTTGCAAAATATAAGGTATAAGAGATAGGTATCAAAAATAGTTCGCATGGTCAACTATTTTGAAAGAAAACAAGAGGGTGACGATTCTGATGTGAATTAAAGTGTCTTTGTGTCAATTGTTGTCGGAAGGTTTCAGTGGCGAAGGCATAGTCACTGCTCACTGAACAGTCCCATACTACTAAAATAAAGCTTACAAAACTTTAATACGTCTCCTTGACAACAGAGGCGCTTCAACACTGCTATAAAAACAAAGAACGTGCAAAATCTGAGCTGTCAGATAGTAAAGCTTCATCTCCTGTCAGTTCTCTAACTATTCCTTTCCTCTAGTTCCAGCACAAAGCATCACATGTGTGATGCTGGTCCAACAGAAACAAAAAAAAAAACCAAACTAAATTCAAGGGTCGTGGCAAACATTTTTTCCACCTTCATATTTGCCATCTGAAGCGGTTTCTTCCTCGCAAAACAAAGTTCCCAATATGAACGAAAGATTCCCAGCATTTGTAGCACAAAGTCGGCGATTAGCGCGGACATGTGGTGGTACATACATAGAGTTACTAATTAAAAATACTAATTTTTTAATACTGCTGCACCAGGCAAATATTTGTGGGCTCAGTATATGTACATAAATATTACCCAGAGTCCCAGAAAACTGAATTTTATTTTAATTGGGCTAAATAACAAATAAAACCACACACAAAATATTATGTGTGTGTGTGTGTGTGTTATACGAAATAAAAATTTTTAAATTTCACTTAGCGAATATTCCGCAAAAGTTAATAAAACAAATTTGTACACACACACACACACACACACATCCATATTTATGTACGTATATATGTATGCATGTATCGTATGGGTGAGTGTAGGTAAAATGAAATTTTCATTTCGTTTGCACTCTCACATATATAAAATTAAAACGTACACTTGTACACACTTTTCACTATTTTCACATATAAAATTGAAAAGATCGCATGCGAAAATGCGTACAAACAAGTCCATCCATCCATTCATTCCAACAACCGTTCAAAAAGTGGGTAAGAATAACAACAACAACAACAACAACATCAGAATATAATGGCTAAAATGTTCATATATTTTTGGCAACAATAACGGTTGCGACGACGTCAGCAATGCGGCGAAAACGCCTAATTCCAATTGATTACAGCTGCTGCTGCTGTTGTTGTTGTTGTTGTTGCTTCTGCTACTAATGCCGCCGCCACAAAATATATCGACAAACGTCGTGTGCAAAGCACGAAAAGTGCTTTTTTTTTTCTTTTTGAATATTTTTTTTTGAAAATGTGTGTGAAATTTTAAAAGAAACCGTGTACTTTTTTTCTATTCTCTGACGCTGACAATAAAAAAAAATTATAGAAAACAAGAAGAACAAGACAGCAAGCAGCAGTAGAAAGAAAATTGAAAACGTTTTTGAGACTAGAACTTAATAAAAGTATTTTCAGTTGGAGATATTTCATCGAACGTTACAGATCGCTCACATTAACAGCGTAAGAATTCGGACAGTTCTAGTTCCAGTTCCCAACAGGGAATTGCAGATTTTTAACGGAATAATAAAAACCTATAGTTTCATTCAATTATAAAATCGCAAAATATATAACGAGTTAACGAATTAACGGTAATTTATTTTTGGCTTAATTTTAGGTGAACAACGGTTCCAATCATTATCATCAAACGATAACTGATTACGCTAAACCCAATAAGGGCACATCGCACTTGACTCAGACCATAACAGAGACCACAACTTCTACCCTCGTAGAAGATAATCAACCGGATCAATTGGATTCTATGCTCGGTAGTTTGCAAGCCAACATGAATCGTCAAGGTGTCAATACTGTACAAAAAGGCTGCTGTAATGCCTGCGAGAAACCCATTGTGGGTCAAGTAATTACCGCTTTGGGCAAAACCTGGCATCCAGAACACTTCACTTGCAATCACTGCAATCAAGAATTGGGCACACGTAACTTCTTTGAACGCGATGGCTTCCCCTACTGTGAACCCGATTACCATAATCTCTTCAGTCCTCGCTGTGCCTACTGCAATGGTGCCATTTTGGATGTAATTTTTAAAATAATATTTTTTACAGTGAAAGTGATTTTTAACTTTTTCGGTTTTACATTTTGCAGAAATGCGTAACTGCTTTGGATAAAACCTGGCATACAGAACATTTCTTCTGTGCCCAGTGTGGTCAACAATTTGGCGAGGATGGCTTCCATGAACGTGATGGCAAGCCCTACTGTCGCAACGACTACTTTGAAATGTTTGCTCCTAAGTGCAATGGCTGTAATCGTGCCATTATGGAAAACTATATCTCTGCCTTGAACTCTCAATGGCATCCTGATTGCTTCGTCTGCAGGGTAAGTTACTTTCTGTTTATTTACTTTTGTGAAAAAGAAAAAATTTCGCTACGAACTTCGCCTTGTCGCTTTCTGAAATTCGTTTTTTTCTTTTAATTAAAATAAACAATTTGGTTAATCTACTTTAATTATTTCGTCTAGGACTGTAAAAAAGCTGTCAAAGGTAAATCTTTCTATGCCATGGAAGGCAAACCAGTTTGTCCAACCTGCGTGGGTGTGGATGAGGAAGAATAAATCTTAAAATAGAATTTTATTGTTTATTAAGAACTTAAAACAAACACTTATTTGAATGCGTTTCGCTTGTTATTTAATTTAAACACAACGATTTTTTTTTTTCAAAAAAGAAGAAAAAATCTTTCATTGAAATTGAAATCGGCAGCAGCTATTTCTGTTGGCATTTTTTCGAAATGAAACCACCTTCACCACCACCAACCATGACAACACGATAAACAAACGCTAAAAAAAAAATACAATGAAAATGCTCACCTACACACGCAACACAAGAAAACAAAACAACAACTACAACACATTAAAAAGTTTTTAGAAAATTAAACAAGGAATTCTATTTTATAGCAAAAATTCTCCTCATCTTTCAACACAACATTTGGAAAAATTTGTATTCAGAAAAAAAAAATAAAAAATTACCATCATCATCATCAGCAGCATGAAACCAAATTTGCAAAACCCTTTGGAAATCCAAACTTTTGTGTCGATTCTCGCTGCAAACGGAATTGACCTCTTGTTTGGTTTATGCAGAACTAAAAAATCTCAATCTCCGAAAATGGTCTGTCCCAACCAAAAGAAAAGAAAAAATGCCCCTCTCCATGAGCATTTTTAAACTCTCTATTTCAGCTGTTGTTGAAATGTTCACCCATGACCTCATTCAAAAGAATTTCGAAATTGAATTTCTAGAAACTAACACTTTTAAACAGTTTTATAAAATTAGGCTTAAGTTTAGGTACTTTCTAATCGCTACTTTTTTAATTAATTTATAAAATAATTAAAACAATATTGTAATATTATTTATTTGTAAATAAATATTTAAAAGAAAATATATTAAAAAAATTATAAAAAAAAATTTAAATTAAAAAAAGTGTACAAAAATTAAAAAATAAAAAAACCACAAACAAAAACCAAAACAAACATGCACACACTCATTCTTGTGTTATAAAGTTTTTATTAAGACCTTGTCTCGCTTTTGATTTAAAGGTCTTGATACAATTTTTATAATTGTACTTGCACTTCATAACCGTGACCGAAGTAAAGGTCATGTCTTTCAATCATCTTCATTTTCATAATCATATTTATGTGTCCTTGCACTTGCTTTCTAATTTGAATTTCGCACCTGTTTATCTTATATTTGGTTTTTTTTCTTACTCCTGTCTCTCTTCCTCCCTTCCTCCCTCGCTATATCTTTGCCTCTCTCTCTCTCTCTCTCTCTCTCTGTCTGCTCCCTCTCGAGTACACTATTCCATTTCGAATTTCATGTGGGTGTTTTGTTTTGGTTTTCATTTGAATGACATCACTTTTAAATTTGTTTATACAATTTGTTGTTATTTCTTTTGCTTTTCTTGTTCTTGTTGTTTTTTTTTATCTAAACAAGAACAACAACAATAACAATAATTAATATTACAATATTACAGTATTATTAGCTTTATTAATTTATCAACTGTTTCATATAATTTCAATTGTCGGCAATTTAAAATTCATTTCTCGGCTGCTACTTTTATTCTTTCTGCCTCATCCTAGATGTTTTAGTTTTTTTGTACACTGTTTGTCATTAAAATAAGGGCAGGCATTTAAACAAACATATTTTGCTTATAATTTATTGTAATTTAATTTTTATTTATTTTACTTTTTAATAATTTTTCTAGTTTTTTGACCTTTTTTTTTTATATAAATAACACTAATTATTTTAAGCCTAAGGTCTTTTTATATATTTTATATTTATTTCAATATTTCGCTACTCCTTTTTGTAGCTTCTTCAGGAAAATTGGTTTTTGTTTATAATAAAAAAAAAATTTTTATTAATTTTTTATTATTATTTATTAGGCTTAAAATAATTAGTGTTATTAATATTTTACTTTTTGTTGTGTTACTAAACGAGACACTAGAAAGTTTAAAAATGAGGGTGACGATGGGTCAAGTAGTCTGCACGTTGACTGCAAAACCAGAAAAAGTGCTGGGTTCGACCCCAGTATCAAACTAAATAATAAAATCATCTGGCATTTTTTCTAATGTGTATTAGTGTGTCAGTTGTTGACGGTAGGTTTCCGTGGTGAAGGCATAGTCACTTGCCACTGAACAGTACCGGCTTTAGCTGATAGTAATCCTTAAGCACATCAGAGTGCTCTCCTTCTTTGGTATTGTGTAGCACCGTCTAAGTGAAATAATTACTAAAAATTGCTACTAAAACGAAGCTTCAAAATTTAATACGTCTGCTTGACATCAGAGACGCTACAACACTGCTATAAAAACACTGCTATAACGCAAAGAACGTGCAAAAGCAAAGTTGTAAGATAGTAAACATTCACCTCCTGTCATTTCTCTACCTATCCCTTTCCTCTAGATCCAGCAAAATGCATCGCATGTGCAGGAGTCATCCTGAATGCTGGTCCAAGATAAAAAAACATAAATTTTTTATTGCTGCCTTTCAAGCTGCCTGTGTAGTGCTCTATTCAACTGGTGTCAGAGATTGTCTTTTTTTCGTTTATTCTAATAAAAAGTAATTGTCACATTATGAACTTACAACTAAATATTCATTCAATTTGGCGACAGCAGTGGTCCAGTAACTGTAAAGTTAGGGACTTTGAATTGAAAACAAATTTTAGTTTTTTTTTATTGTTGTTTCAGTTTAGAAGTGCCAACGAAAACTTTTATTTTATTTACAGATACAGGACCTTCTATTCTTTTTTCAAATTTATTATCGTTGTCATTGCAGCGCACCCTTGTTCGAAGTCACTTCAAAAGTTTCGGTTCGTAGAGGAATCAAGCTTCAAAAAAATTTAACACTATTAATAGGGTGGCCACTGCTGCATTATTTCTATCATTTTGTTTTTAATTGCAGTATTTTACTGCTCTATAGAGAGAGTCTATATGTCTGTATGAGTAAGTTGTTACAGTGGTTCGCATAGCTCGTTGCAATGTGAAAGTGTTGATTCGAAAATGACTTTGTAAGATTGCACAGTGGAATCGACTTCCCACACTTCCTGTCACTTTTGACTTGGGAAAAAATCTCAATCGAATGTCCATAGACACTACTCCCTATACTCTCTCTCTCTCTCTCTCTCAAAACATTATTTCTTAGTTCCGGAACAATGCATCGCATGTGTACGGGTCATCGGCCGAGTGCCCATCAAAAAATAAAAAATATACTGTGTAACGACTGGTTCTGCTGAAGAAGAACCTTTTCAAAAAATTTCCTTAGCAAAACAGATATATCATTATAAAATCACCAGAAAAGTTCATCAAAAATGCTTTGTTTTAAATATGTTTCTCTGAGGATGCACCTATTTCAAATTGTATTGTTAAGTAGCTTTTCATAAAAGTAAAATCCCACGAAAGTAAATTTTTAAACAAGTTCTTGGAATAACGCTTTCCAAAAATGCATTTTCACTTACATGAAACTTTTTAAAGGACTTTAAGAGGTCAAATACTCTTTAAAAGTTGCTTTTAAGACATTGTCTTTGAAAAATCGCTTTTAAAACCACCTTTTATATACATACGTATAAGTGTGACTATTTTTTTTTTATAAAATAACGCACACAATGACAAATATTGAAGCTGAACATCATTGATTGTGTATCATTCGCTTTATGCTAGGAACACAATTGGGACGAACGTCGTGCTCAATGAATTCGTCGGTAAAAGTTCAGTGCGTAATTTCACAGGGTCGCACACAATAACGACGAAAAATTGCAGCTGTCATAATCAGAAAAGTTGTTTGCTGTCTATGCAAACGTATAAAAAAAAATTCATTCAAAAAATTCAATATTAACAGGAATCAATTTGAAAGCAATTTTATTTTAAATAATTGTGTATAAATTTAGAAATTAAACAGCTATTAAAATAAAAATTAACTTTATTTACTAATATATTTGAAAACTAAAATAAAAAAAAAAAAAAATAAAAACTAATTTGTTCGTCGGCGTATGAAATAGAAATAAATCTATCGCAGAGATCGTCACGCATGACGAATTTCGTTGACGGCGGCATTGTATTAATTTTCATATGCACAAATGTGTTTTTTTTGTTCTGAGGACGAAAGTTCGCAACGAATAATTTGTCGTTCGGCCCAATTGTGTTCCTAACATAAGTCATAAAAACACTTCGTGTACCTTTGTCAGTTGTTGTTTCAGTGGCGAATGCATAGGCACTGTTAACTGAACAGTATCGGCTTCAACTGATGCTCATCCACAAGTAACATCAGAGCGCCCCCTTCATCCGGTATTGTGTAGTCTCATCGGCAAAATAAAAAAATAATAAAAGATAACACAGCTTCAAAATTGATTGCGCTTCCGAATGGCTAATGAAAAAATTAAAAAATTTACACTGATAAACGCATGTGAACATTGAGGTGAAATATTTTGATGTGTTGCAAATACTGAGTACGTAATGAGGAAAAATTTTCGTGTTGCAAGAACCGCGGTGTACTGTAGCGAAAACGAGCAAGAATCGAATTTCTACTGTCTCCTTTAACAAAAGTATATTCAAAAGAGAAAGAGAAAACAAATATTGTTGAATAAATTTTCTTAATACTTTTTTTTAATCTTTTTTTTTTTTTTTTTTTTGTTTTTTTTTTTTTTGTTTGAATAAATTTTCTTTTATAGTTTTGGAAATTTCTATTAAAATCGGTGTTATTTTGCTTTTATTCTATTCTATTCAGAAAACTAGCGAAAACTAGCGAAAACGTGTAGCTGATTAAAAACGATCAATTGTTTACAAGTGCTGTTTCCTTCCTTCTCTGTGATTTGCAATTGACCATACAATTTTCAACATTTTGCAAACAAAATTTAGTTCGTATTATTAAAAAATATTTCTTTTTACTTATTATATACTAGAATTTTGTATAATTAAATACATATATACATGTGTATATATAAATATATGTATGTATGTATGTAATATATTTAAAAATTTCCATAAGGCGTAGTGTGTTCGTAGTTGGCTTTTTTCCTTTCACATT
The DNA here is from genome assembly GCA_963924685.1 of Dexiosoma caninum. Classification (NCBI taxonomy): domain Eukaryota; kingdom Metazoa; phylum Arthropoda; class Insecta; order Diptera; family Tachinidae; genus Dexiosoma; species Dexiosoma caninum. The sequence goes on from OZ004727.1 coordinate 15,858,915, forward strand.
TTTAAAAGTGACATTTCGAACGTTTTAAATGGGACACACTGTTTACAAGTACGTCCATGTAAACAAACACATGCTATATGTATGCAAATAGATTTGTTTAAATATAAAATTATGAAAAACAAAAAAAATATTAATTTGCTGTTGACAAATTGTATTGTGTATTTTCAGGAATTTATATCGAACATGTTTATTTCAACATGTGTTTGATGGATGGCTGATTTCTTTCTGTTCTGTTGCATTCTTTTGAACAATTTATTAACATTTTCAATCAATCAAATTTTCAAACATTTTCATAAAATATAATATATTTTTAGCTTAAAAGAAAAACAGTTTAATTGGTATGGAAATTTGTTTGGTGAGTCTTTTGTGAAGCAAGTTTTTATGAACTAGATACGAGTACATACAGACATACAGTGGGGAGCAAAACCGTTAACATGTTTGCCGAATTTACCAAAAAAATTTTGTTATATTTTCTGTTCAACCATCAATATTAGAAACATTTATACACCAATAAAAAGTTTAGCTTTTTGATTTGATTACTTTCTTTAAGAGAAATATGCTTAAAAATTTGTTTTAATGCCATTTTGACAGTTTTGCACCAGTGTGTGCAATTTCATTGAAAAATTCCTGGAATATTCATGTTGCTGTGAGCAAGACAGAGTACATTCTTTGTTTTATTTATGTTTTGATTGTTGTATCGATATGTTTAATTAGTTCAAGTTTTTTTTGCAACAAAAAATAAAAATGCGGAAATTACCTCGCGACATCGACGACAAAGTTGTTGTTTTGATAGAGAAAGGTTACTCGAGTAGAAAAATAACCGAAAAAGTAAATATTAGTCGACAAACGGTTGTAAATGTTAAAAATAGACAAAATGTTGTTGGATTTGTGAACGTTGGAGGCCGCCCCAGGAAGCTTTTCGATGGGGATGCCCGTGCTGTTGAGCGATTATTGCGAAAAAAAATTAATGTAGGACCCCTCGGGAAGCTGCTGCTTAGCTAGAACTTGACGCAAGTGTGTGCACAGTACGACGCTCCTTGAAAAAAATAGGCATGGTCGCTTCCGTTAAGCAGAAGCAGCCAGCTTTGTCTGAGCGAAATGCTAAAGCTCGCCTTAAATTTTGTAAAGAACGCAAGAATTGGACGATAGAGGACTGGAAAAAAGTTATATGGTCTGATGAGACCAAAATTAATCGATACCAATCAGATGGAAAGGCTTAAAAACTTCAGCGTGGACAAGTAAAGCAAACTGTTAAACATGGTGGTGGTAGTTAAATGGTTTGGGGTTGCTTCACATGGTGGAATGTTGGTCCACTGTATAGAATAAATCAAATAATGAATAAGAAGTTATATCTTCATATTTTAAATACACAGTTGCCTGATTTTGTGGACGAATGTGCTTATCCGGCCGAAGAAATCATTTTCCAGCAAGACGGACACCCTAAGCATACTGCCAAAATTGTCCAAACCTGAAACCTCCGAAATTCAACTTTTCCCACTTTTAAGTGGCCAGCACAAAGTCCTGACCTTAACCCGATGGAAAATGTGTGGGCATACATTAAGCGTCGGTTGGCTAAGCACAGAAGTCCACCTACTAATATGCACGAATTGTGGAACCGTGTACAGACGGAGTGGACAAATATACCACCCTCAATTATTCAAAATTAGTTTGAAGCAAAACTGTCAAAATGACTTCTAGAAAGAATTAACTGTTTAATTTTGTTATTAAAATGTTTTTTTTTTTTTTTTTTGTTATTTTTTTATTAAAATTATTATATTTTTAAAAAATATATATTATATAATTAAAAAAATATATTATATAATTAAATATATATAATTAAATATATATATATATTATATAAAAAATATATATAAATATATTATATAATTAAAAAATTATTTTGTTATTAAAAAATTTTTTATTATAAACAAAAACCAATTTTCCTGAAGAAGCTACACAAAGGAGTAGCGAAATATTGAAATAAATATAAAATATATAAAAAGACCTTAGGCTTAAAATAATTAGTGTTATTAATATATGAATAAAATACTTTTGTTTTCCAACATAAATTGTTCAAACACGTACTTATATATTTATTTTGCTGTATAAATGTTTCTAATATTGATTGTTGAACAGAAAATATAACAACATTTAGGTAATTTCGGCAAACATGTTGATGGTTTTGCTCCCCACATATTATATATGAGATTTTAGTGACTCTTGTGATATTTGAAGAGCTGCATGTTAGTATGTTTAAATTAAACATATTTTTGGGAAAAGTTTCAGTTCATTTAAATAAAGTCTGTTGCTTTACGTCTTTATTAATAATTTGATTTGTTGTTTTTGTTTAATTGTTGTTGTTTCATTACAAAAACCTTGATGAAAGCAAAATTTCAATTTCATTTAAATTTGCCAGTCTGCGTTTGAAATTGAAGCAGTCGAATGAATACACAATTAATTTCAATTTTAATAAGATTAAAGTATAATTAATTAATTTAATTAACATGCTTTGCTGCCTCTAAATTTAAAAACGGAAAACACACCGTCTTGTGTTATTTATTTCTTTTTGTAGATTTACTTTTCATTTCAATTCTATCACGCAGGAAAACTGCAAACATTTCATTATCATCCCGTCGTTAAAAGTAATTTATTAATATTGTATGCCTTTTTTCATTAATTAATTCTTTTAAAATTGCAACTCACACTTGAATTAGAAGAAGACTCATGAAGTTTGTTTATTTATTTGTTTTTAGTAACAAAACAAAAAAATTATAACTTTTTAATAAAAAACAAAATACGCAATTGTTACTTTGGCATATTTCTTGAATATAGAAATAGACGACTTGTTTCGTCAAAAACTATGTGCAAATACAGTTTGTAAAAAAAATCTTTTCAAAACTTAGAAAAATTAAAAAGTTTAAGAGAAACTCTTATTTGCAAGTAAATTATATAACTTTTATTAAATTTTTAGCTTCATGTATTCAATTGAAGATGTTTATAAACACTTTGCACAAAAAAAAACAAAATTAATTTAAATAACAAAATAATAATCGTAACTTAAAAAATACTTCAGTTTCTACGCTGTAAAATAAATGTTTTCAAAATTGTGTTAAATTTAATTAAATTTATTCTAAATGGTAAAAAAAAAAGATTTGAGAGTGCTAATACTTGGTGTGCCCTATCTTTAGCTTTAATTACAACTACTAAGCGTCTAGACATTGAATGGATAAGCTTTGGTATATCATAATTTTCAGGTATTTTTTCCCATTCTTCTTTAATAAATGTTATTTGTTTTTTGGTGACCTTTTTCCGACTTTTTTCTTTGGGTGGACCCATGAATTTTCTATAGGGTTTAAGTCTGGGCTTTGTGCTGGGCTATCGATCACTTTTGTACAATTATATATCAACCAGGATCTACAAATATATGCCTTATGCTTCGAGTCATTATCCTGCTAAAATTTATACTTAAGCTTTTCTGGGTCAACAAAACCGAATTTCCGAGGACTTGCACTCAATTCCTTTTTCAAAATGTTTAGATAGACTTCCTTGGACATTATATCCTCTAATATTCTTATTTCGCCAACACCCTTGCTCGAAATACAACCCCACACCATAACGGATAGTTTACCGAACTTTACAGTAGGTATTATATTTTTATTTTCTAAAGCCGTCAGGGGTTTTCGCCAAACTTTTTGAGGTCCATTATGGTAGTAAAGCATCACTTTCGTTTCGTCACAAAAAATAACATCATCCCAGTGCTCCGGAGGAAAAGAAATGTGTTCAATGGCAAACTTATACCTTTTTTTCTATGTTTGCCGCGGATAGCAAAGGTTTTTTCCTCGCAACTCTTGAAGAGTATTTATGGTTTTGTAGCACATTTCTAACAGTCTGAGAGGGATACTTACTCCACATTCATTACTGATGCTAAGTGCAATTCCTATAGTACTGAAATGTGGATTCTCATCAATCATTTTCAAAATTTTTTTTCCAATTCGCCGAGTTACTTTTTTTGGTCTGCCTGGTGTTTCTTTTGGTTCCAGTCTACCTTCTTTTTCAGCACGGTTAATAACATTATATACCGTCCTTAGGTTAAGAGAGAACATTTTAGCAATTTCTCTGTGAGATTTTCCTTTATAGTAATTAAAATACACCAGTTGGGTAATGTCTTTGTTCAGTCGCTTTCCTGGCATAGTTTATACATATATAATTGTATAATCGCTTGTTTGTTCTATGAGCTCAATTTAAGAATAAAAGACAACAGCTACTCTTAGCGTCCGTATAAAACTCTTACACGCAATACATATGCAAAAAACCAACGGTTCTTTGTTGTCTTTGGATTTTTGAAAACACTTTTTTTACACTGTTGAAAGTATGCAAAATTATTATGTAGCGTTGTTGTTGTAATATGTTCATAAATTTGTCAAAGTTTCGACGCCTGCTTGTCGACAACATACAAAACAACAGTTGTAAAAAAAAAATTCACAAATATAATGATATTGTTGTTGTAAATATTTATTTAAATTTAAATTCTTAACAAATTTTTGTTTTGAAAACATTTTTTTTACAAACTGTATTTAACAGAATTAAAATAGAGCGCTGATAAAATCGTACGACTATAAACGAAACTATTTATTTTGGAATAATAACAATAGTTAACACGTTCATTATATCTACGATTTTGATGAAATTTTCAGGGAATCTTCAGAATATTCAGAAGTCTGATTTTTGATTTTCGGTCTGCGGGCGGAGGGGCGTGTCAAAATCCAATTTTCATATTGCACCACCAATGACATATACATATATTAATTTTGTTTGCTTTTTTTATTTTAAATAAATAAATCGTGTGGTAATACAGCACTAATGTTTGCTTAGGGCCAGCAACACTGACCGAGTCAGCTATTAAAGTAATAAAACGTCGGCGAAGTAAAATAATAAATAAAATGGTTCTACTCCAGCTTAAAAATTAATGTCTTAATAAAACATCAGAGACGCAGCAACACTAATTCTAAAAAAAACATGCAACTGCAGAAGAATTACACTCTCTATTCTTATCACCAGCTGTTTCTTCTTTACGCTATCACTTTCCAACTAGTTCTGGGACATACCCTGAGCACTGATTCAAGAAAACAAGAGCAAAATTTAAAAACGCTAAGCAATTTTTTGGAACTTTTTTTCCGCTCTGCGTCTAAAACATTAAACAACCAATGACATGACTTCATTTGCCCATAAATTGACTGCAATTGTTGGCACATAAATACTTATGTAATGGGACTGGTCAAAAAAAAAAAAAATATGTGGCGATCACGCTGTACATAAATTGTCACGGATTGCCATTTGCCCCCGTGGCTTTAGCCGTTGCTTGTCACTCAATAAAATTAATGAAAATCTATGGCAAAAATTTTGATATTAACCATTTTTACTTTCTCTTTACTTTTAGGATTGCCGACAACCTTTCCATGGTGGGTCATTCTTTGATCATGAAGGCTTACCCTACTGTGAGACTCATTATCATGCCAAACGCGGTTCATTGTGTGCTGGGTGTTCGAAACCCATCACTGGTCGCTGCATTACAGCCATGTTTAAGAAATTCCATCCGGAACATTTTGTTTGTGCCTTCTGTTTGAAACAATTGAATAAGGGTACATTTAAGGAACAAAACGATAAGCCCTACTGCCACACTTGCTTCGAGAAGATATTTGGTTAGTTTGCCGCCACTATGGAGCTGGAACAGAACAATAAACACCACTAAAAAAAAAAAAAAAAATTAAAAAAAAAACAAATTTTTAACAAATTAAAAGAAGAGATATACATAATACATATTATGTATGTAAAATGATTTTAAGTTAATTTCTTTGTCTGTTGAAAACCAATTACGTATTTTCTGTATCATGAAAATTTTATTTTTGTTCGTTTTTTGCATAAATAATTCTCAATACGTGAGAAGTTGTCCGTCTTGGAGTTGGAGTCTGTAGGGAGTCGGAATTTTTCAGTCGCGAAGCATAGTCGCTGAACAGCACCGGCTTCATTTAATACTAATCACAATCATCAACAGAGCGCCCCTCTTTCGTCGGTATTGTGTAGCAGAATCATCAGCAAAAAAAAAATACCAGCTTAAAAATTAAATACCAGAAGAGCTGCAACACTGCTATATATAAAAAACGTGCAGAAGCTTTCACCACATGTCACCTCTATCCCTATCCTTTTACTATGTCTAACAAAATTCTATTAAAATGTGCTGGAATTGTGTTCGAAATCAAATGCGGTATTTTGAGCCCAGCTGTTTTTGCTTCAAGCAAGTTTAATGGCGGCAAAAAAACAACGAAATAGGTTATGTAAAATGTACGCATTAGCTAAAATGTCCATCAGCTGATTTGTGTTCAAGTGTCAAAGTTGTTTCCAACGTAAACTGTTTTGACAAATCGTTTAAATTTTTGGTTTTTGTAAAAAAAAAAATGCTGTTGTTGATGCCAACCATAATACAAACAAATAGGTGAACGTACTAGCGCATACCGACCCCTGTGCGCGAAATTATCGTATGTTACAAAAACTAAATTTCACAGGAGAGCGTTTTTATTTGTCTTTTTATTATTTGCCTGACAGCAGTAACTGTCACATACGATAAAATGTACATAGTGTTATCTCCATAACTATAACAATTATCGCTATAATAATTTATCTGCAGATGAATTAATGGATTTAGAACCATTTTGCATAAAAAACTCGATTTCGAAAAAAGTGTAACATACGATAATTTACCGCACAGGGGTCGATATATATATACATATATATATATGAAGTTTGTGAAAAATTCCGATCGTGAGCGAAACACTCACATTTGATCGAACTTGGCGTGCTTTTTTCGGGCTTGGTTCATCTGGCCGCTTCCATTAGGATGGTTGGGCTTTGATTTCGACACCATATACCCACGTTTCGATATGCTGAATGTTGAGATTATAAAACAATGTCAAAGTTTGTTTACAATTTGCTTAAGCCTTCTATATCTCTAGCAAAACACATATCGCTCTCTTATTTTTACATACCCATATACAACTGAGTTTGATAATTTACTCTCATCGCTCTATTATTTTTACATAATTAGGCAAATGAATTTGACATCGCTTTTTATTTTTCTACCAGTGATGTTAACTTTTTTAATTGGTTTGCCGTACAGATCCTAAAAAAATTACAGTTTTAAAGTTATAATTATCGTACGCAAAGTCTTGTACAAAATAATAAAATTTTTTTTTATTAAAACAGGTTTATAGCTACATATTTGCAATTCAATATATTCATTTAAAAACAACAAACCCTAAAGAAACAAGTATGCAGTAATAATAAAATTAAGTATTTAACATTTGTACTTTTAGTTAAATCCACAAAAGATGTTTTTTAGCCATTTATGGCAGAAACGTATAGACTTTAATTGCAATTGGCGTTATTTTGCACATTTGTTATGAAAGCGTACATTTTATGATTTGTTTTTAAGAAAAATATGTATATCATGAAAATACTTTCGGGTTTTAGCACTTCAAAATTAAAACTTTTCATAATTACCGTACAAATTACTTGCCTACCGTTTGGACGTCGAACTTATCATACAATACGGTTATTACCGTACGGTTAACATCACTGATTGCTACCAACAAAATGCGTGTGTTCATTGGTGTTGTCCAACTACTTGTTGATTGTATCATGATCATAGCATGCGAACACATAAAAATTATAAACTACTCCATACATACAGTATATGTAAAATCGAAATTTTGATGTACACTTGGCATTTTGGAATGGCAATTTCGAAAAAATTTAATTTTTTTCCCTTTCCGAGGTAAGGGGTCGCCTTTTTAAATTTTTCTTTGTATATTTGCCATTGCAGTTGTGTCTTAAAGAATGATGTCAATGTTTTTGCCTTGGCAAGGCCAACGTTTTGCATCAATCGCCATTGACTTCAAGTACGCCGTTCTAGTATTTATTCAACAGATCTCTGTTTCTACTTCACCCTAATGCACTACCCTCCCAAAAAACCAATACAGTTTTTTGTAACAAAAATTGCAAGTCTGGACATGGAATTTGTCTCTATGCAGTGTTGCCAGAAACTGACGAGGACCGCATGAATATGTTAGATTTTAAATTCATATTATTTTGACATTTTTTATTGCAATATTTTTCAATTATTTATGGACTCATGTAATACATACATAAGTATGTATGTATATAGAAAATTATCTTTTATTTTTTATATACACAAGAAATTTTACATTATAAAACTATCCAAGAGGAAAACCTAACGAGTTTCCTTGAATTGCTACGTCTTATAGATAAATATTAAAATGACAACATTGTTCAGGAGGAAAGAGCAAATATCAAGGGGATTTATACAGTCAAAGATCTACGCGCGGAGGGCTCCTATAAGCCAACATCTCCTTTAAGCGGACAATATTTTTCGTACAGTTTTGTCAGAATAAATTTTTCATTGAAACGAACAAAATTTAAAATTTTACCACTAATGAGGTTATAGATAATCTAAATAATATTCTCTATGTGGAGTTAAGACTTGATTGAATAAAATATGTATGAATGTTAAATTGTACAGCCTTTAACAAGGATCATTGCAAATGTTATGAAATAATTTATATGTATGTTACACAATTTTTGTATCGTATTTTTTAATTCTTTGTACTTTTCTTTAATATACATACATATATACTACATACATCCTTTGTAATTTGCCGTAAATTTAAAATAAATTATATTTTTGTGTAATTTTGTATTCCATTTTGTGCCAATTTTTATTAAGCAAAATATTTATAATTGATCGTGACCCATTTAGTGTATTTTACAGTTATTGTCAACAACTGCAAAAAATTCTGAAAAATATTTAATACGTAAAAATTAAGTTTCACTGTGGCAACATACGTTATACAGAGGCGACATGCAGTGTTTGGTGCATTTATCGTTGCCACTGTTTGCAAATGTAACAGTTTTGTCGTTCAAAGAGCAGTGCAAAAATGGGCGCAAAGTAAGCGACAACTGCTTATACACAAATTGATTAAACTACAGCAAGCTTTTAAAATATTTTGTAAAATTGTTGCAAAAAAAAAAAAAGAAGTTGCGAAAGATCTTGTTTGAACATGGTCAGGAGTTTTTTTTTTTTATTAAGTTTCTCTTCATTGCTTTCAGTTTGTTGATTATAAAATTTTTGTTTGTAAATCATCAGCTGTTCGACTGCAAAAACGCAAACTCTTGTGTAGAATTGAACAACTGCTTGCAGATGACCACATGAATTAATTGGACTGAATCTATTTAATAGACTACCATGCCCTTCCTAAGCAATTCAGCAAAAGAAATATAACTAGTATTTTTCCATAAAAAATCAGTTTTTGGGAATTTTTTTTTATTTAGCGCGCTAACCTAAACAAGGGCGTTGAGCATTGCGTGTTATATCGGCTAACACTAACGCTAGTGGCATACATAAAGCGGCAACGCAATCTTATCGATGATAAATACTTTTTATTTTTGCAACATTTGTTAACTTTCGGTCTATATCGGATTTTTCAACAGCACTGCGTTTTTGCCGTTTATTTTAAATTTGATTCAGGTAAACTGTATTGGCATGAGCATTGTTTTGTTTCGGTGAGTCTGTATGATTTGTTTTTTTTTTCATACACAATAAAAAATCCATTGTTATTATTTTTAATTTATCTCGGTATGTTTAATTTTTTTTTTTTTTTTTTTTTCAAAATTTGTTCACAATTTTGTATATAAAATTTTACGAAAATATTTTTGTTGTATTTGAAAAAATTAAATGCATTTTATGCAGTAACAAATGTTGTTTAAAAAAATCAACAATAACAAAATGAAAATTTATAGCTTTTCAATTATTATTAATAAAATTTTTACAAACAATAAATTGAACTAATGACGAATAAATAACTGAATTTAATAAAAACCAAAAACTTTGTACTTTTTTAATCATAATCAGGAATGTGATGAAAATCGTTTTCGGCGTTAAAACGTTTTGAAATCGGCAAATAGTGTGATGAATTTGTATATGTGACGATTTGTTGTGACAATTTCATATTCCATCTTGTTTCATTGAAAAAAAGACGTTTTTAACATGTGACGCATTTCGATAATGCCAGTTTAAATCCGTTTTGAAATCGTTTAATTTTACTTGAACAAAATGTAAAGAAATATACAAAAAAAAAAGTAAAAAAAATAAATAAAAAATGATTATAAATCCGTCCTTATTTAAACGAAAATATTCAACAAATCTATTTAAATAAATACTAGTAGAAGTGAAATTTAAAAATTTAAATACCCACATTTCATCGGGCAATTGTAAGGGATCCGATTTATCTCTTAAACGTTTTCTTAGAATATTTTCGCTATTCATTCTATTATTTTCTTCCAAGAGAATTAGCGAAACCGCAGCAAAAAAAAAAAACATTTTATAAATAAAAATGATAAAATATGTTGATACAAATTTTATTTTGTTATTTTGTTTAAATATTTTACAAACGTCACTCACATACACATATGTTTACATATTTTACAGTTGTCTTATTAGATTTTATACAGTTGTATTTAGAGAAGATATGTGGAAATGAAAGAAATATGGAATATGAAATCGATCGAAATTCATCACACTACTGTCGATTTCAAAAGACGATTTACTTTTCAAATCGATCGATTTCCATCACATACCTGAATGCCTTGGGGATTTTGGAATAGTTAAGTTAAAAGAGGCAATTTTTCATGAACATCAGCATGAACTAACTCTACAAAACCGAAATTAAATAATACCTCGACTTTGTATATACGGGATAGCAAGTCATTTGTTGGGAATTATTCCACTTTTTCTATATCACGAAATTAGTAAATATTTATTCATATATTCATATAAACAAACTACTAGATTAATCCGGTTCCCTTCGTTACCACAAACCAACATATCTAATCTCGCTAACTTTTGTATAGATACTGTCACGGTAACCAAGCCATCTGCACCAAATTTTTATACTTTTATTGTTATCTCACCAGGTCCTTTTCTAAAAAATAAAAAAGTTACCTGTTCAAAAACAACGTTTTTCCGCAAACTCCATTCAACTTTATTTTCAGTTTTCTTCTCAAAAATTCCTTTCATTTGATACCCATATCATAGAAGTGTGCAAAAAAATAGTCGTCCGCCATATTGTGTTTAAAGAGATTTTATTATATTTTTTGCTCCCTCACATATTTGTTTTAAGTTGAAATTTTTTTTTAATTCAATTAAAAAATTAAAGCTGTTTCACTATACACTTTAATTTAGAAATGAAATTTAGTGGAGCTCTTTCATATGCAAAAAGCATTTTGAAAATTGGTCTGCAAATGACGAAGTTGTTAGGGCGAGCAATTTGCGGCCACTTATGCCATACTTATGCCGGTTCAAACGAGGCTTTCAGACGACATTGTATTACAATATGTGGTCCGACTAACTTAATGCTCAGTACATATCATCAGTAAAAAATTGGGCGGAATTGGTCAAGTAGGCGTGGTCCCTCCCAATTGACCGCCGAAAAATTGATAATCAATTAACTTCGACATTTGTGGAGCAATTTTCAAAATTATTTTTGCAAATGGAAAAGGTTCACAAAGTTTTTTTTTTAATTTGGCGGAGGAGGCAAAGTACCCGCACCAAAATCTTTTATCAAATAACTTCGCCATTTGTAGACCAATTTTCGAAATTATTTTTGCATATTGAAATGGTCCAGAAAGAAATTTGTTTTTTTTTTGGAAAAGAAGTGGGGGGAAAGGCAAAGTACCCGCCTCAAAAATGTATTAGCAAATTAATTCGCCATTTGTGTACCAATTTTCAAAATTATTTTTCATATGAAAAAGGTTTACAAAAATTCTTTTTTGGAATTTCTGCAGAGAGAGATAAATAAAGTACGGCAAAACTGCGTTTTGTACCTTTTTTCGTTTTTTGGTTGATATAACAATAAAATTATTCACATTTAATGCAGATGGCTTACCGTGGGCGAGATTAGATACCGGCTGCAGATATTAACTAATAAAGATTGCTTCGGTAGAAACTATTTTTTAATCAATCCACTAAATATGAACCTCTTTCAATGGCCTGTATGCACGAAATATTAAAAGCCTTAAATAATAATTCGCGTTGACTACAACTAAAAAGGTACACACGCAAATAATTGAACAAAAGCAACAGAGCGGCAAGAGTATAAAGTATCTATCTGGCTTTAAGAACTCGTTTACTTGCTACCCTCAGAAGTATGTATCGGCTTCTATGTACATTAGCGTATAATGTATGGATGTATGTATGTACGTGCCTTTGTTGTCATTCATATTTTTTTTTTGTTAATATAATTCTGTTCACTTTAATATAATTCTCAGTTGGTTTGAGTTTTTAACAACACAAGTAGTCATCTTAGAGCAACGAAAAGCATACTTACCTGGCGTAGAGGTTACCGTGATCATTAAGGCGGTTACTCCGGAGTGAGACTTGGTCATTGCACTTGCGATTGAGTTGACCTCCGCGATTATTCCTAATGTGAATAACTCGTGCGTGTAATTTTTGGTAGCCGGGAATGGCGTACGCGCCGTCCCGAAATTTGTTAATTAATTTGAAGAAAATTAGATTTTTATTATAAGATTCTTATAATAAAGGCAGGCATTTAAACATTTTTCACTAAATCCTGTTATTTTTCAATTAAACGATAAACGCCGACTACAGAAGGAAAATTCAAGGCAGTGTTGCTAACTTTTTCAGAGAAAAACGCACTGTTCATTCCTAAAAATGCGCTAAAAAGCACTAAATGCAATAACTATGTTTGTATGTACATATGAGAAGGGCGTACGACGCCCCATTCCGAAATTTATTGATTAATACGAATGTAATTAAATGTTGCAATGAATGGATTCGATCCTAAAAAATGCTGGTCAGCATGCAGCAGCGCAGCCATTTTTTTTTCAAAAACTTTTATAGCAAAAAAATATTGTTTTGCTATTAAAAATATTTTTATATGGAAGTAAATATTTTTTAATTTTTCTAGTTTTTTGACCTTTTTTTTTTTATATTAATAACACTAATTATTTTAAGCTTAAGGTCTTTTTATATATTTTATATTTATTTCAATATTTCGCTACTCCTTTGTGTAGCTTCTTCAGGAAAATTGGTTTTTGTTTATAATTATAAATAAATAAATATTTAATAAATTAAATATTTTTTAATTCAAATTCAGTGAAAATGTTTATTTACATACATTACATTTGTAAATTTTTTATACTCGGAGTAACAACATACATTTGTTTATATAACTTTCATTCATTCCTTTTTATTGTTCAAAATTTATGTATTAAAAATATCACACAATGTCATTCTTTGTACATTCTAATTAGTTTCTTATTTTGTTCATATTCATATTAAATTTTTTCTCGTTAGCTGTTGCTATAGGCATATTGCATAAACTATTTTGTGAACAAGGAAAAGCGACAGAAGCAATATATTGAAAATGATATCCTAAAATATTTCAATATTTTCTTCTTTAAACTTGAAGGGACGCAGTTCTCGCCAGTCGTCATCAATTTGTTAAATATTATTCGGATCGATGACACTTGGAAGAATTTCGCTGATTGAGAATTACTTTTGTCAGCAGGTTTAATGAACAGGAAGGTTTAATGAATTGAAGTAATTAATGCTCTAAAAGTGCTAAATATCATTTATTTAAAAATCTTTTTTTAAGCTGAAAAAACTTTCTGGCATTTCAGAAAACTTCGAAAATAAGATAAATCTTCACATATGGTAACACTGGTCAGCAGTGATCATAGTTGACAAATTTGACGATTTTTGTTGTTTTGTTATTTCTACTTATACTTTTCATTTTCAAAATGTAAAATTATTTTAGATTACTCTCTCACAAAGTCTTTTGAAAGTCGTAAGACTTGTATTATAGTCTGAAACATGGCACTTTGTAAATTGTCATTTAATTGAAATTTATAGAAAACGGTCGGGACGGCGCGTACGCCATTCCCGGCTACCAAAAATTACACGCACGAGTTATTCACATTAGGAATAATCGCGGAGGTCAACTCAATCGCAAGTGCAATGACCAAGTCTCACTCCGGAGTAACCGCCTTAATGATCACGGTAACCTCTACGCCAGGTAAGTATGATTTTCGTTCCTCAAACTTTACTATGTGTGTTGTTAAAAACTCAAACAAAATGAGAATTATAAGACTGTAGACAGAATAACACATGTAATTGTATAAAAGAATAATAAAAGAACGGTAGGTACGTTCAGTATTAAATTTTACGGATTGAAAAACTACTCATTTTTCAGGTACTCCACAAAAATTAGCAACGGTAGCAGTTATAAGATTTCTATTCATACTTAAAGATGTTCTTTTCTTGAATTCTTTCTAATGAAATGAATACAAAGACTGAGTTTAGACGAGGAAACATTTGGAAGGGGAACATTTAGTTTGTGGGCATATTACGAGTGCGGAGAGAGTATCGTGTTTTAGTGCGGTACTCGGCGAAACGTTTTCTCTCATTTTCGTTTCTTACAAAAATAACAATGAGAATGGAACAATATTAACAATAATATTGGAATGTCGCCGGCAATATTTTGGGCTGTGTGACCTCGAATGAAAAAATAAAAGAGAATTCGAGATGTTTTTCTGCCAAAGGTTTCTCGTCTAAACTCAGTCATAAAACAATAGCACCAAAAACTCTTTGACAGTTTATTTTTCTGTTTGTGGCGAAGTATACAGTGAAACCAGATCTAAGAACCATATTGATATATTAAATATAAATAAAATAATTTTTCCCGTTGACTACAACTAAAAAGGTATACACGCAAATAATTGAACAAAAGCAACAGAGCGGCAAGAGCATAAAGTATCTATCTGCCTTTAAGACAGTGGTGTTCAAAAATAATATGAAGATAAATTGGTGAGAGAATTTGCCCAGCAAACATAATGTCAAACGTTTAAAATAAGAAAGAAAATGCCAGCTATATACAACTTATTAAATGAATGTAATTTAAATTTTAAGAAAAAGGTAAGAGCATCAGGGACTATAAATAGCAGTTATCAATTTCAATAAATAATTTTAGAACACTTATTTGGGGGGAAAAAAACAAAAATAAATTCATATAAAACATTATTTTTGGGCTTAAATATTAGACTAAAAAGTTTAACCATCTGCCATTCCTAATTATAATTTTTAAATCGCTTTGAAAATTTTAAATTAAACATTCCATGTTAATACTTGCATGGCAATTGCGAATTAGTAAAATATTTTTTAAATTCAACGAGGTCATTTTATTTCGCTGCTTGGAACAAACTTTTTTAATGTCTGAAAATATTTGTTCGCATAAGTAATGGATAAAAATGATAATTATTTTAAATACATTTTTTTGAGCTGGGGACATATTGCAACCTCTAATTTTTCCAAAACTCTAGAGTTCTAATTTTATCGAAATTGTTTACCTCAAATCTAAGTATTATTAGCACTGATTGAAACGTGTTCATTACCCGCTTTTAATGTTTTGTAACATAAAAGGCATTGAATGTTTTGAAAAGCATCGTATACCATAAAATACTTTTCACTTTTCATTTCGTGAACTTTTATTATTTTATTAATTTTTTTCGTATTCAATTCTAATTGAATCGCGTGTGTTTATTGTGCTTCGTCCAACAACAATGTTTAATAAATTTCTGATAAAAACGACAATAACCATTCGCATGTGTATTCATCGCTTGCTCAACGACGACTGAATGAAAGTTTCTAAAAGAGAATAACAACTGTCTGTGGAAATGTATGTATCGGCTGCTATGTACATTAGCGTATAATGTATGAAGGTATGTACGTGCCTTTGTTGTCATTCATATTTTTTTTGTTAATATAATTCTGTTCACTTTAATATAATTCTCAGTTGGTTTGAGTTTTTAACAACACAAGTAGTCATCTTTTAGCAAGGAAAAGCATACTTACCTGGCGTAGAGGTTACCGTGATCATTAAGGCGGTTACTCCGGAGTGAGACTTGGTCATTGCACTTGCGATTGAGTTGACCTCCGCGATTATTCCTAATGTGAATAACTCGTGCGTGTAATTTTTGGTAGCCGGGAATGGCGTACGCGCCGTCCCGAAATTTGTTAATTAATTTGAAGAAAATTAGATTTTTATTATAAGATTCTTATAATAAAGGCAGGCAGGCATCTAAACATTTTTCACTAAATCCTGTTACTTTGCAATTAAAGACAAGCGCCTACTACAGAAGAAAAATTCAAGGCAGTGATGCTAACTTTTTCAGAGAAAAACGCTAAATACATTACGATGTTTGTATGCTTGTATGTACATACTATGTTGTCGCGATAGAGATTCCCATTAATTTTATGCGTACTCTTGGATATAACTGCCCAAATTAAATCATTTGGTATCAACGAAATGATAAAACATTTCTATAATATGCAAGTGGAAATGTTTTGAGATTTTGTTTGATATCGATTGCGTTAATTCGTATCTATAGGGTATACTATAATTCGAAATGAAAGAAAGTAAACTCGAACAAATTTTCTTTCTTTCTTTTGCGAAATTCGAACAGTTTAAAATATTAAAAATTGTAACCAACATTTTTTATGCCTTTCGAAATAGAAGAAGTCTGTATATTGTTGTGTAACAAACACAAATTTTATGTAAATAAATTTGAGCAAAATAGATATGTAATAAAATAGAGGGAAGCTTGGGGTGAATCATCACCCAGTCACCACTTATGTCGCATAAATTATTTATATTGTCGAGAAAGTAGGGAAGCTTTTGACAGTTGAAAAACTATGATTCTTCTTTTTTGTTTTCTACTATTGTTTCTTGAAAATAAATGTGGTACGCGCAAAATTAAAGATTTTTATTAAAAAAAAAGTCATAAAATAATGAAATTAAAAAGTAAATATATTCCAGAATTATTTTAGGAATTATACATGTGGGATGAGACACACGGACCACTGTACGTGACGGCACTTCGACTCCACTGTGCGGCGAAGTACATAAACAGACTTACGGTATTTCTTTTACATAGAGAACAGAATGAAGAATTTTAGAGGGATTGTTTTGAAGACAAACAAGAGTCAGAGGACAGAGTAAAAAGTGATCAGTCAGAGGATAGATGGTTGTGCTACGGAGTGTTGAAATCAATTATATTTTTGCGCTAACAAAATAGTGATTGTGGGTTGAGGTGTTTAAATAATCTTAAAATTGTGAAATCAGAGCTTAACTTAGCTAAAATAGTTAAACTTAACTTAAAATAACTAAACTTAATTTCTACCTTATACTATTTGTGAATTATGAATTAATCTAAACTTAAAACCTATATTTAAACTATATACTATTATACTATTGTGTCTATACTATTGCGAATGCATAAAATAAAACACATGAAAAACTTATCGGAAAAGCGTCAACTTTCTCCAAATCCTACATACATACATATATAACAAGAGTAACAGAAACTGTAAAAGACTTGTGAAAAAGCGATCAAATTAAAATAAAAATAGTGAGAATGATGAAATAAATTTCAGTGAATGTTAAAAGCTTTATAGATTTTGTGGAACCCGTTGAAGGTTTTGTCCACCCTTTCAATAATTTGTCTTCTACAAAATTGACTTTACGAGCAAAATAAAAAATTGTTGATTGTTAGATTTTCTTTGCAGAAGCTGCTCGCTACATTATCGAAAAAAATTTAAACTCCGAAGCAGACTTTAATTCAAGAGAATAGCCAAAGCACCATATAGAAATGTGCAAAGGTGAAAAAACTCTCCTCGAAGAAGTTGGTTTGAATATGGTAACGCAAACTCCATTGGACATTATGCACTTTATCGATCCTGGTGTTGCAAGGAAAATGTTTATTCGAATCATTAAAAACGAAACAGAAAAAACTACTTCAAAAGAAAATATATCTAAAATATCTTCTGGGCTCGTCAAACTCAGAAAATGTTTTATTGGAAGGAGTTTTAAAATTTAAATACTACTAGTGAATCTCTGGTTTAAATGTCCACATATATATGTCCCCAATAGTGGTCAATAGTACTTAAGTTCCCAATGACACGCACGTCCTAAATGTCTATAGCAGAGAACATTGTCAACGGTATAGTAAGTCAGTAGTACTGGTGACAATGTCAGCAGTGAAGCAATAATGTTTCACTATTGACATTTCGTACACGGTATCTACAAATAGTGCACTTGCTGGTTGCTAGGAATCACAATTTTCGCATTTGTGGAGGTATGTGTGTACATTTATCAGCTAAAATCTACCCTTGTGTCTGTGACAGGGATGGCATTGAGAATTTTAAAATTGTAAAACAATTGTAAAAAATTGTAAACAAAATCCGGAAATGAACTCAAACCGTTACCAGCACCCACTACTGAAGTTACTCTTCAGTTAATGGTAGCCAGCCCTTTTTATTTTAAGTGTTATTTTTCTCCCAACATTTTCCGGCACAGATGACATAATAAGCATTTCACTGCATAATAGAATTTTTTTTCATCTTGGACCAGCACTCAGGAGATGACTCCTACACATTCGATGCATTGCGCTGTAACTGGAGGAAAGGGATGGTTAGAGAAATGACAGGAGGTGAAGCTTCACTATCTTACAACTGTGCTTTTGCAGGTTCTTTGTTTATAGCAGTGTTGAGGCGCCTCTGATGTTAAGGAGACGTATTAAATTTTGAAGCTTCATTTTAGTAGCCAGTTTTAGTAATTAATTTACGTCGCCGCTGCTACACAATACCGGCGAAGGAGGGCGCTCTGATGTGATTGTGGATTGCTATCAGCGGAAGTACTGTTCAGCGGCCAGTGCCTATGCCGTCTTCACCACTCAAACCTTCCGTCAACAGCGGCCACAAAGGCACACTAATGCACATCAGAAAAATGCGAAATGTTTTTATAATGGGGTCGAACCCAGCACTTTTTTGGTTTTGTAGTCAAGTCACAACCCTCCTAATGGGATTACTTGATTAACCTTTATCATCATTTCAAAGTTTATTTTACATCTCGGTTAAGATTTAGATTTTACCAATCAAAACGCAATATGCTTGTGATTTAATTTGATGCTCTAAAAACCATATTTTTTTTTCTTTTTGTGCACCAAAATTAATTTATAAACATATAAAATTAAATAATCAAATTTAATCTGCAACTTGTTTTAATTAAAAAGTTTTATTTAAATTCCTATAAACGTCTTGATTTACGTTAGCTTGAGCCTGATTGGCATGAAAAGTTTAATAATTTAATAATTAAAATGCAATTAAAATCAGTATTTGCAGCACAAGTGCGAAACTAATTCCCCAAATAAAAATTTGTGTCCGTTTTTTAACACAAGCTGACATTCACATCCCCTTGATGTACTACATAAAGCATTTCAAAATATTTATGTATATAAGAGCTTGAATTAAAAAATAAATAGTGAAACATACTAAATAATATTTAACTCGCAATCATCAAATTAGTACTTCATTGCAAAACAATTTTAATTCTTGAAGGTGCTACAAAATCTTAATACGTCTCTCCGATATCAGAAGCGTTGCAACACGGCTATAAGCAAGTAACGTGCAAAAGCAGAGCTTTAAGATAGTGAAACTTCACCTCCTGTCATTTCTCTAACTATCCCTTTCCTCTCGGTCCCGCACAATGAATTGCATTTGTAATGGTCGTACGCTGAGTGCTGGTACGAGATAAAAAAAAAATTTTAAATTTTCTACTCCAAATTGACATTTCCAATTTAAAATCTATAATATGTTGCCCACTTAACGGATTGTGTAAGAATTTTGCGATTTTCAGTTTACACTCCCACCTTTTTTATTGGCTTAGCGTTTTATTATATTTGTGTCTTTCTGGCATTTTTTGTTTCTGTCTTTCAATTATATGTCAATAAAATGAAAAATAAATGAAGTGTCATAAGGACTTTAGTATTATCGATCGTAAAACCCCTATTGCATAATTTTTTACGCACCCATGAAAATGGTATAGCTTTCTTTCCGGTGTGTATTCCGTTTCCAACACTGACACATGAACAGCTGACGTTAATACTTTTTTTAACCTTTTTTATTATTTGAACAATGTATATTTAAATGTAAATAATGTATAATATTTTTGAATTTTATACATTTTGTTAATATTGTAAAAAAATTTTAAAATATTTTGAATCATATTCTTTTCACAATTTTTATAAGACATGTTATGTTAGAAAAATTTTTATATAAACTTCAAAAAAGGGAAAAAAAATTTTAAAAATAAAAATTATATATAGAAATAATAAATATAAAGAGAAAAAACCTTAAAGCTTAAAAAAAATATAGATTGTTCAAATACTATGTATGTTTCAGTGGCGAATGCATAGTCACTGGTTATTGAACAGTAATGGACGCCTTCAGCTGTAAACATCCACAAGCACATCAGAACGCCTTCCTTGGTCGGTATTGTGTAGCACCGGCGAAGTAAGATAATTACTAAAAATGGCTACTGAAACGAATCTTTTACACTGCTTAAAACAAAGAACGTACAAAAAGCTGAGTTGAAAGATAGTGAAGCTTCAACTCCTGCCATTTCTCCTATTATCCCTTTCTTCTAGTTCCAGCACAATGAATTGCATGTGTAGGCGTCATCTCCTGAGTGTTGGTCTAAGATAAAAAAAAAATACAAAAACGTAAAATCGTCCACTAGTGTTATCGATAAAAAAATTTAAAAAAAAATTAAAAACTGTCAACTTAAAATTGACGTTTCGTTTTTAAAAACAAGCGTGGTTGATCCAAAAATTCCTAATACGGTGTTCAGACATGCAATTCTATTGAAATTTACGCAATAAATGCCATTATTGGGCTCAATTTTCCATAGAAAATATTAATTAAGTTATTGAGCAATAAGTACGAAATTGTTATAAAAATTTACTAAAAGTTGAAACACAACACTGTCGAAAGTGTCTTTACTAAGCAAAATTATCTACAAATGGTAACGAAATTGATAAATTTTTATCGCCGAATGGTAAAAGAAATGTTGGTAGAAATTTGTTACAGCTTATGCTGGCTGGGTTATTGATTCTGATTAATAAAGAAAGGAATGGTAACGTCCTTGTCAAATGCTTATTGAGTTAACTAAATTTTGTATGTCTGAACACAAAAATTATTGTGTCAATAAATTGAATATTGACTAAATAAAAAAAATCATGTCTGAACACCGTATGACTTGTATATTGGACAAATTTAATTTATTTAGTTTAATTTGTTAAGCATACAAATAAACGCTAAGCTAAGGCTATGCTAGTCATATATACATTTCGTTGGTGCTTTCTGAACATAGAATACGTAGAAGTGTCAGCTAGGGGTCTGAAAAAATTTAAATCAGCTTTTCTTCAAATAGGGGGAGAAAGAGACAAATATACAAATTACGAAAGATGAAAAGTAAACAAAAGAAAAATGTAAACATAAGCCACATTTTGTGCATAAGAACAAATTTATAATTTGTTGTGGTTTTATTGGTTTTAATTGTGTTTTGTGTTAATATTATAGTAAAAAAAACATAGTGCAGCTTGTTTTAATGGTGTTTTGTGGTTCTAATCGTGTTTTGTGTTAATATAGCAAAAAAAACATAGCGAAGCTAAAAAATTATCAAAGAGAAATTTGTTGTGCATAAGCCAACAAAATAACATTTTAGTGATCTTGTGATTTTTTGGTATCTATTTGTTTTAATAAATGAAATTAATTTTCATAGTACATAATTTTCATAACACAAAACACCACATTGTTGTCTTTTGTAACCACAGATTCCTATAACCTATGTTTGTAACATTGTCGTGCTAAAAATTGCGAAATTGTGAGCATAAAGTAGATGAAAAAACACGTTTAATTTTCACATCTAGAAAATAAAAATCAAAACAAAACAACAATATTAAAGAATTTAGAAGAAAAAGGAATCACCGAACAGAGTTAGGGGGTAAAAGAGACAGAAAATCTCTTGATGATGTCTCTTTCTCTGCTCGTTCGCTGCTTTGAACTGACGCCTCTGTATACTTTGTGTTTCTGAGAAAGCTAAAAAAATCTTTCATATTTATACAAGAACTCCCAAGAAATATTTGAGAATTACATAAATACAAAATAGAATTCGGTACTTAATTTATGATATTTTTCTTGATTTTCGAATTTTGTACTCATTTTAAGAACTTCCAAGATTGGATCTCTCAAATAATCTCTTTTGCGGCTTGTTTTAAGTGCATATGAATACTATTCGTACTTCACTTATTCGCACTCGCACTAATATTAAGTAGAAAAACCTTAAATTTAGTACGAGCTTTTTCTTTCTGTGACGTAGGCAAGTGTACTTTAACAATATCCAATAGCAACTTCCCGGCTAAAATCTCATCTACTTACGCTGACTCTAAAAGTTCCAATGCATTACTATGATCGCACATTCTTTATCGTTTCACTTTTTCTGAATTTTGTTGCTTCATCATACATTTTATTTATATGTATATTGTTAATTCGTCTTAACACATTTTATGCTTTTTAAAAATAAATATTTTGTTAATGAAATGTTCAATTTGTGCTTCAAATGCCGGTAAAAGATGTAAACAAAGCCAAACAGCTGATTCGAACATGGTGGTTGTTTATTATCGACTCAAAGCAAATCCAAAACGGTTTCATAACATCAATCGATTTTCATATCATTCTGATAAATGACAATTCTGACTTGATTGCCATAACAAACCTGATTGAAAGATTCCAAATACCAACATATTAATTTTTTTTGATTGTTTAAAATAAATTTTTTATTAATTCACTTTTAAATCTAAATAAATGTATACTATAAATTACGATATATGGATGTAAATTTGGATGTATATTAGAGTTGTGTCGTTCAGCTCTGAGCTAGCTCAATTGAACGGTTCAGTAAACTGAGCGAAGTGAGCGCTCACTTTTTTTGATGATTCTAGTTCAGTGAAGAGCGCTTGTAAATAAATTTTGTATGATGCCAGATGCGAATATTTCACGTCATTCGCGATTTAGTTCAAACTCTATTTTTTCTTGTATTTAGTTAGTATTTATTTGACTTAAGTTTCGATACTTGAATAATAATAATAATATTTTAATAATTTATTAAAATTTTTTATATATTTATATTAGCCGGTGTAAAACATTTCACACACATTTCACGCTCACTTCAAAGAGCTCATGAACCCAACTCTAATGTACTTATATATCACAAATAATATAAATTTTAAAGGGTTTTTTTTTCTTTTTACTATCGGTATCCATATTAGAATCGTTTTCAGAATTTTTAGCGGCCAAAAAATGTTTGCAGGATTGCAATTCATCCACCAAGCATTTCTTTAAGTTCTTGCCGGAAACATGGTTTTCGAAGGGAGATTGAACGATTTTTGCTTTATCCATGTACTCTTCTGGCTGGCCTTTGCCGATATCCAAAGCGTCCTGAGGTATATACGAAGGCTGTGCGCAATTAGCCAGCTCTTCTGTTACAGTATTCGGATCTTGCTTTTCATTTTCAATTGTATATATAATATCAGGCGTGGGATTGGTTTCCGTGGGATTATTATTGCGTTGTTGAGTGTAGCTGGTTTGGAAAAATTCATCCAAGGGTGCATTATTATAATCACTGCTGTAGCAATCGAGATATGTTGAGTTTGTACTATTGCTGCGGGTGGGCAATTCTGTTTCGTTCAATTTGTACATACTGCTGCTTAAAGATAAAGACGATATCGACGCACGATTGAAGTTACTATTTCTGATGTACTTGCTAGTTGGCCAAGCGTGTTCGCTGCGTCTCACTAAGTTATTGTTTTCGCCTGATTGAAGACCAATAAGCATGCTGTAGTGACTATCCAGAGAAAATTTGCGCACATTTGAAAATTCAATATCATCAATCCCAAAATGTAAGACGCCGTTTTCGACTACATTTTCTTTAATAACTTGGAAAATATTTTTTATTTTCTGTTGATCTAATATTTTGCCACTGAACGGAGTGGTCAATTCAGCGCTAGAGACTCAATAGTGGGAACATTCTTTAGCAGGTGGTATGCGAGCTGCAGTGCCATGCATATTTAAAGATCCATCGATAGAAAATTTATCATGACCTACGCCAAAATGTAAATCGTTTGTATTGCAGCTGGTCCGACTGAAGATATCATGTAACGTACGTAGTTCTACAGATTCGACGTAGTAGATTTCTAAAGCCACACAAAATTTACCACACTGTATCCAAAACTGTGATGCTTTCCCTGTATTAGCTGGGAACTTTTGGTTGTCTTGGGTGGAGAGGTGGCTCTTTTCAATAGATTGACTTTGTTTAATTGCTGCCATGTTGAACGAGTTGCGTTGATATTTAGATGGCTGGCATAAAGGACTAGATACTCGTTTGGCTGAGTTTTTATCTGCAAGCGCTGGTTGTTTCTGCTAATGGATGGGCGTTGAAAAACCAAAGCTGTCTTTAGCGATATTTGATATTGATGACAGCGACGGTGAACTAGCCTGTGTTCTGTCAAATGGATTATATACTCGTTTGATGTCAGTTGTTGGCGTTCGACTATTGGCTCAAGAAATTCTTTGAGCAATAGATGAACGGAACCTGTTTCCTCGTGAGTTTTTGACATAATGAAGGGATGGGCGGGGAGTACTTATAGGGAGTTTCCAAATCGTTGACTGTTAATGTATAAACTTCTTTGATTTTGCCTAGTGAATTAATAGTTTTTCGAAGAGATTGATTCAATTCATGGCTGCATGAGTGCAATTCTTTTTCGTACGAGTCAGAGTAGGCGGCAGTAGTTGCTGGGTCTTCATTATTTGAGACTTCTGTGTGTCGCGGGATTTTGCTAGGAAGACTGAACTCTTTATAAAATTTATAATCGCTTTCGAAGTTTGTAATTTTATTGCCAGAGTTCCCTGATTGACATTTTTCGCCTGGATACGTGCGTATTCTTGGTGATGTACTTCCTTCGTCTTCTAAAAATATCGTCTAGCAGTTATGTATTTCGGCTGACCTCTTATCGGGTTCGTATTTATTCATTTCTGATGCACCACTAGGTGTGATTTCGTTAGTATCTTCGTTATCTAGCCTGGGAGAAACTCTATTCATATTAGAGTTTTTCTGACCTCACTTCTTTGGGCCTGCAGTTATATTTCGGATTTGCCCTGGCCTCAATAAATTGCATATACATCAAAGCCTTTTCTTTAACAGATAATTTGGCGAACACATCTTCGGGTACATAACAGGCAGAGATTTGATATTCCACCTTCGGAGGTGTGGATGATCGTGGCGGTTTCTTTGGTCCTTTCGGGTATTCCGGCTGCAGTGTTGTAGTATCGAGTGGCGCTTTCAGTTGTGACTCAGCATGATCAGCAAACAGTTCTGTGTCTATCGTTTTAGTCTTTCCATTGTTATTTAAATTTAAAAAACTTTTAAAATTTTTAAAAACTTTTAATATTTTCGATATAAATTTTTTGACTGCAGATTTCTCTTTTGTAGATGACTGCGATTTCTCAGGTTTTGAAGAATTTATTTCACTTCGATTATTGGACTGCATTTTTCAAAATTTTTAATTTCTCTAGAGTTCCGATGCAAACGTTGAACATAACAATTTAAGACTGAATGAAGTACACGAGTGAAGGTTTAACGTATTTAAACTCAAGTCGTAGGTAATTTTGTACGTTCTCACTCTCAGTTCTCTCCTCAAAGGAAGGACATGTGAACATATGTTCATATACACGAAACGTTCAGGAAATACAGAAGAGAGAATTATAGGATTTCGCAGAAATACATACAGCTGCGGTAAAAAAAATAGTTGTCATTTTCTATCAGCTGAGTTTTAGAAAGAAATTTTCAGTTTCTTATTTGTTTTATTTTCGTGCAATATAACTATTCGTTAAGAAAACTAATGCTAATTATATAATAATTAAATTAATTAATTAATAATTAAATGCTAATAATAAATAATCTAAATTGAATTATTTTTTAATTATATTTATTTTTTTAGCGATGGTTTTTTTTTATTTTCAATATTTCTTCTTCAGGATATAATAATTTGTTTTAACAAAAAATTTTTTTCTTTAAATCTTAATATCGTTGCATAAGTGTTCAATGCTCCATGCCATTAACATTGAAGCACTTATTTTCAGATTTGCTGGTATGGTTTTGATCGTTATCTGGTTGGGTTGGACGACCCAAATAAATGCCTTTTTTCCTCAGCATACGGCAATATTATTTCATTTAAAATTTCGACATACAAATGTTGGTCAAGAATTCCCTTTACGCCAAAATGCCATAAAAAGAGAGCATGACATTGCCCTCATGCGGCGTTCGCCATGTTTAATAGTTTTGTTAGTGTACTCTGATACGTATTCCATGTTTGATACCAAACAACAATTTCTCATTCGTCGGGCCATAAAATAAATAGAAGAAAATCTCGGCCACTACTATTTACTTGACCTCAACTGTATGCGAATATGTATTACACATACATATTCTTTGTTGAATTAGTTACGGCTGAGAATTGCAGAAATTAACATGAATCCCGGGCTAGCTTTAAGCCTCGTCCGTTTAATTTTTAGAAAATAAAATGAACATTTCAAGGGCGCCTCGTATGGAAAATTATAATGAATTGAAGACAGTGCTTGTAGATATTTATTTACTCTTAGAATTAATTTTATGTAGTAAATAAAAGAACAATAATAATAATAATAATCTAGTGACTTAAAAAGGTTTGAAATTAGGCAATATTGCATGTGCATGTGTTGTCTTTTTCCACTTTTAACCTTAATGCTTTTTTTCCCCAGGATAAGTTCTTTGTAATTTAACTGTTAATACATACATACAGTTTGTAAAAAATATGTTTTAAAAACAAAAATTTTTGAAGAATTTAAATTTAAATAAATATTTACAACAACAATATCAGTATATTTGTGAATTTTTTTTTTTTACAACTGTTGTTTTGTATGTTGTCGACAAGCAGGCGTCGAACCTTTGACAAATTTATGAACATATTACAACAACAACGCTACAAAATAATTTTGCATACTTTCAACAGTGTAAAAAAAGTGTTTTCAAAAACACAAAGACAACAAAGAACCGTTGGTTTTTTGCATATGTATTGCGTGTAAGAGTTTTATACGGACGCTAAGAGTAGCTGTTGTCTTTTATTCTTAAATTGAGCTCATAGAACAAACAAGCGATTATACAATTATATATGTATAAACTATGCCAGGAAAGCGACTGAACAAAGACATTACCCAACTGGTGTATTTTAATTACTATAAAGGAAAATCTCACAGAGAAATTGCTGAAATGTTGTCTCTTAACCTAAGGACGGTATATAATGTTATTAACCGTGCTGAAAAAGAAGGTAGACTGGAACCAAAAGAAACACCAGGCAGACCAAAAAAAGTAACTCGGCGAATTGGAAAGAAAATTTTGAAAATGATTGATTAGAATCCACTAGAGGAATTGCACTTGACATCAGTAATGAATGTGGAGTAAGTATCTCTCTCAGACTGTTAGAAATGTGCTACAAAACCATAAATACTCTGCAAGAGTTGCGAGGAAAAAACCTTTGCTATCCGCGGCAAACATAGAAAAAAGGTATAAGTTTGCCATTGAACACATTTCTTTTCCTCCAGAGCACTGGGATGATGTTATTTTTTGTGACGAAACGAAAGTGATGCTTTACTACCATAATGGACCTCAAAAAGTTTGGCGAAAACCCCTGACGGCTTTAGAAAATAAAAATATAATACCTACTGTAAATTTCGGTAAACTATCCGTTATGGTGTGGGGTTGTATTTCGAGCAAGGGTGTTGGCGAAATAAGAATATTAGAGGATATAATGACCAAGGAAGTCTATCTAAACATTTTGAAAAAGGAATTGAGTGCAAGTCCTCGGAAATTTAGTTTTGTTGACCCAGAAAAGCTCAAGTATAAATTTTAGCAGGATAATGACCCGAAGCATAAGGCATATATTTGTAGATCCTGGTTATTATATAATTGTACAAAAGTGATCGATAGCTCAGCACAAAGCCCAGACTTACACCCTATAGAAAATTCATGGGTCCACCCAAAGAAAAAAGTCGGAAAAAGGGCACCAAAAAACAAATAATATTTATTAAAGAAAAGTGGGAAAAAATACCTGAAAATTACGATATACCAAAGCTTATCCATTCAATGTCTAGACGCTTAGAAGTTCTAATTAAAGCTAATAGAGGGCACACCAAGTATTACCACCCTCAAATCTTTTTTTTTTACCATTTAGAATAAATTTAATTAAATTTAACACAATTTTGAAAACATTTATTTTACAGCGTAGAAACTGGAAGTATTTTTTAAGTTACGATTATTATTTTGTTATTTAATTTAATTTTGCTTTTTTTTGTGCAAAGTGTTTATAAACATCTTCAATTGAATACATGAAGAAAAAAATTTAATAAAAGTTATATAATTTACTTGCAAATAAGAGTTTCTCTTAAACTTTTCAATTTTTCTAAGTTTTGAAAACATTTTTTTTACAAAATGTATGTATATCAGCAAAAATTACGTTTTGTGAATTCACTACAAGGATTACTTTAGGTAGGGGATACAACAAAGTTTCATGACCTTCAGACAAGTGCGTCTATTCGAAGTCGCCGTAAAACGAATAATATTTAATCGTGTTATATTCGAATTAAGGTAGCCAACGTTTGATGGCGATATATGTACATAAATTTGCCTGCGAAAAAATAAGGAAAAATTTTATAAATAAATACGTTTCTAAACTTCTAATAAGTTGCATTTTCATCGTTTCATTAATAACTTGATTGAATTAGTACGCTTCGTTGTCCTCAAAAACTCTTTAAGAAAAATTATTTTAATTTTTGTATAAATTTTTTAATACTTTTAGCTTGAACTTTTTTTAAACCAAAGATTAGAAAACGACTTTTTTTAACCCCAGCTAATTAATTATTGTCTATTAAATATGGGCTGAAACAATAAAAAGCTACAAAAAGTTACCTAAAAATTAATTTAAATCAAACTAAATGAAAGATCTGAATGTTTCGTTTTGTCGCTCGTTGATGACGATTATGAATCAGATATGCATGTTTTAAAATTAAATTGTTTTCAATAAAACTTTATATTTAATTTCGTTTTTAATGAATTGTGTACGTTGATCCTTTTTATCTTTTCCAATGTGTTTTTAATTTTTTTTGTGTTGCTGCTTTTCAACCTTTTTCCGTAATTTTTAACATTTTTACCCGTTTTTACTATACACTTGACGGTTTTCTTTATTTATAAAAAAACATCACTGACTTTCATATACATATCTTTAAGTACATATGTATGTATGTATGGCTTAATTTTTGGATTTACCAAACCAGAGAGAAAAAATGCCTCATATTTCATTCACTCAATTATTTCTTTGTTTTTGTATATGCAAAAACACGTGCACGTAAAACAAAGGTAAATTTGTTTTTGTTTTTAATTGCATCAGTGGTGTTTGTTTGTATGTATATATGGCTTAATTTTTAATAAATTTAATACAAAATAATCAATTTAAAAAACACTCCAATATTTTTCCATGTTCTTCTTAAAGTATTCAGAAAATAACATTTTCACTAAATTCATTAGATATATTATTAAAAAATCACTTTTAAATAAGAATAAACATTATTTTGAACAAATTTTCAGTAGCTTTATTGACGTTTAAAAAATCTTATTCGAAAACAAGTTCGAATTAGAACACCAAATGAGCAAATCACCAAAATCGGTTTTGAGAAATCACTCATTCTTAAATCGACTCGGTTTACAGAATAATATTTAATCGATTATATTCGAATTTAGGTAGCCAACGTTTGATGGCGATATAAATTTGCCTGCGAAAAAAGAAGGAAAAATTTTATAAATAAATACATTTCTAAACTTCTAAAAAGTTGCATTTTCATCGTTTCATTAATAATTTGATTGAATTAGTACGCTTCGCTGTACTCAAAAACTCTTTAAAATGTTTTATATCTACATTATTTGTCTACAACTTACCGATTTATGCACAATGTATGCGTATATTTTCTTTTTTAAATGAAGATAAGGAGGCAACACTTAAAAAATGCAAACATTATATTGTATTTGTTTCTTTTATTTCAAGGGGTTGAACATCATATTTCATAAAAATCTAGCATCCGAACAGTAAAATTATTTGTTCAATTTAAATAGACTGTGCGTTTTATTAACATTCTGGAAATTGTTTGGTAAAATGTGTACAATTTAAGTAGACAATTAATTTTCGAACGATGAACATATCTTTCATCAATTTGCAAAGATGTTATCAAGTTTTTTAAACGTTTATTTTATTCAATATTCTCTTTGCAGTTTTATTTGTTCCGTTGCTAATTACATCGCGAACTTCAGCTACTAATATAACTTCTTTATTCTGTTCTAGCCTTAACGTCGTGAAATAAATTAAATATATACGAGGTTTGTTCAAAAGAAAAGGTGAATTTTGCTTTCTTCGATTACAATGGTGTGTTGCATCATGAGTTCTTGCCAACAGGTCGTACGGTTAATAAGTAATACTACAAGGAAGTTATGCAACGTTTGCGTGAAACAATACGGCTCAAACGAACGGATTTGCGGAAAAAAAATTATGGATTCTGCATCACGATAATGCTCCATCTCAGATATCAATGATTGTTCGTGATTTTTTGACCAAAAACAACACCATAATCATGCCCCAACTACCTTATTCAGCAGATTTGGCTCCCTGCGACTTTTTCTTATTCCCTAAACTGAAGAAACTAATGCAAGGAAAGCGTTTTGCGACAATTGATGAGATAAAGAAGATAAATCGAAGAACGAGCTGATGGCCATACCGAAAAGCGCATTTCAGAAGTGCTTCGAGGATTGGAAGAAGCGCTGGCATAAGTGCATTATATCTGAGAGGGATTACTTTGAATGGCACAACATGGATATTGATGAATAAATAAATACTTTTCAAAACAATTAAAAATTCACCTTTTCTTTGAAAAAGAAAGGTAGTTATTACAAATTTGCACCGGTGGTCTAGTGAGTAGTGATCTAGTTTATGAGTTAATTCTAGGTTCGTTTCCTAGCAAAGACTCTGGTATGTATCACTACAACAAGCGAACGTTTTTTCACGACAGATATCACTATGGGACAATAATATATTGGACGCAAGAGAGCTGAGACCTATCTTTACTTGTACATCCAGCAACTTTCCGACCTAACCTAACCTAACGAAAGATTTTAACAAAATTAATTTAATATTCCCATAATTGGTCTCAATACAAGTATTTCAAAAACTTAAAATTCAATCTTGTTATAGAACACACTTTTGTACGAAAATTACCAACAAAAAGAATATAATACTGCATAATGAACCGATTAGTTTGAAAAATATTTAAATGCTTAATAAAATAAATGTAATAAATTAAAAAATAAAATCAACACGGAAAAAGTTGGAGATACTTAACAAAACTTAACAGCGAATTTTTAAAACGATGAGACTTTTCATTTTATCAGGGTTGTAATATTACAAAAGCAAATCAAGAAATTACAAAAAAATTATTTACTCCTCAACCGGTTTTGTTATTTCTACTTATACTTTTCATTTTATTTGAAGTGTGAAAGCAAAATGTAAAATTATTTTAGATTTCTCTCTCACAAAGTCTTATGAAGTCGTAAGACTTGTATTATAGTCTGAAACATGGCACTTTGTAAATTGTCATTTAATTGAAATTTATAGAAAACGGTCGGGACGGCGCGTACGCCATTCCCGGCTACCAAAAATTACACGCACGAGTTATTCACATTAGGAATAATCGCGGAGGTCAACCCAATCGCAAGTGCAATGACCAAGTCTCACTCCGGAGTAACCGCCTTAATGATCACGGTAACCTCTACGCCAGGTAAGTATGATTTTCGTTCCTCAAACTTTACTATGTGTGTTGTTAAAAACTCAAACAAAATGAGAATTATAAGACTGTAGACAGAATAACACATGTAATTGTATAAAAGAATAATAAAAGAACGGTAGGTACGTTCAGTATTAAGTTTTAAGGGTTGAAAAACTACTCATTTTTCAGGTACTCCACAAAAATTAGCAACGGTAGCAGTTATAAGATTTCTATTCATACTTAAAGATTTTATTTTCCTGAATTCTTTCTAATGAAATGAATACAAAGACTGAGTTAAGACGAGGAAACATTTGGAAGGGGAACATTTAGTTTGTGCGCATATTACGAGTGCGGAAGAGAGTATCGTGTTTTAGTGCGGTACTCGGCGAGACGTTTTCTCTCATTTTCGTTCCTTACAAAAATAACAATGATAATGAAACAATATTAACAATAATAATGGAATGTCGCCGGCAATATTTTGGACTGTGTGACCTCGAATGAAAAAAATAAAAGAGAATTCGAGATGTTTTTCTTCCAAAGGTTTCTCGTCTAAACTCAGTCATATAACAAAAGCACCAAAAACTCTTTGACAGTTTATTTTTCTGTTTGTGGCGATGTATATACAGTGAAATCAGAAATAAATATGTACGTATGAAGTACATATTTTATGCTATTTTGTTTTACATTAAAAAAAAAACTTTTATTGCTCTAATTTAAACAAACTGACTGACTGACAAAAAAAAATTTTTAACAAAAAAAAAACAAAAAAGATTTGTTTTATGTTTTGAGAATCTCATAAAAAAATTGGCAACACTGTCATTTTTAATGTCATCTAACCCGAGGGAGTTTAATAAATGAATACGGGAAAAAAATTATTATCCGATTTCTACATTAAAAAATACTAAAAGCTCTTTCTGTTTTAGTATAGGCGAGAATCCACATATTCCCAAAAGCTCAAAGCTTAGTTTGTAGTACAGAATAGAACGAAATTAGATTTACAACTTTTTAACTGTCTTTACTTATTCATCCACCGGATGGCATTGGAATATTTTCATTTCATTTCGAAACCCTTTTTACTTTTTTTTTTTACCAATTTTTTATTGCGAAGGGTGGCTTTATCTGTCAATTCTTGAATGGCCGGTGGTACACAACTATTTTTAAGATGCCACATAATTTCACGTGTTTAACGAGATGTTTAAAAATACAACATGTCAATTTGTAGTGTTTAAGAAAACAAGTTAACACGATAGGAGTTATAATCAGCGTTACCATATATTTTTTAGGAAAAACTTTTTATTTAAAAAAAAAAAATTAATTTTTCAACAGAAAACTTTTTTCCACAAAATTGACCAAATAACGAAAACAAGGCACAAAAATATATATTTTGAATTAATTTTGATCCAAAATAAGATAAACAAAACAAAAACAACAAACTTATTCTTCCCACGATTTTGCGCAGATCCCCATTTTTTTTTTAGCTTTTGTTGGAGCTTCGTATGTGTTTGTAGCATCTTCTAAGCTATTTTCTTCACTTGCAGTGGTGCTTAAAACTAATCGTAATAACACCAAAAACTGAAAATATTCCATTATCCTTACCGTTTCTCTTTAAATATTTATCCATACTTTTATTGAAATTGAAAACATATTAGAAAAAAAAAACACAGAGACAGCACAGTTGTATTAAATAAGGAAAATAGACACATTTAATACTGTAGCAGTAATAAGGAGTGAACAATTATAAGATCGTTTACAGTACATGGCAATATCAAATAATATTTTCGTCATACATACATATATACTTTAAATTCAAAATGAATAAACAAAACTTGAAAATTTGCATTAATTTTAACAAAAAAAAAACTTATTTCTGAAGCTAAAAACTTTTCGGCATATCAAAAACCTTGAAAAATAAGGAAAACTTGAAAAATGGTTAACGCTGGTTATAATGAAAAACTTAAAGTTTATTAATTTTTTTCTGGCAACCATGTTTGAAGGATTGTATTGCTGGCATTAGGCACAATTCTACCACTACACACCGATGAAAGGTAAAACAGAAAGGCCTTTTCATAATTTAAACGTTCGTGTTCTATTCAGTCTTGCCACTTTTGTTAATTTCTAACCGAAACTGGTTATATTTTTTTTCCAGTGTGAAGTTGCGAAATTTTTCGTTTTGGTTACATTCTCAGTATAATAGTACGTTTCTATTATAAGCAAGACGAGTCGTTTTGACTAAATTATTTCCAAGTATTTCCATTATGTTGTAACAGCCATTCTCGCAATATCTGATTATTTTACTTTTAACAGAAAATTAACTAACTACCGGTTTGCTTAGCAGGCACTATTTAATCGACGGTTAATGATTTAAATGTCACCATCCTTCAGTTACTTAACAAAAGAATTCGCCAAAAAGTATGGCGACATTGTGTGTGTTTCTTTACGAATAATTCTATAATGACAGAAAATAGAAAAAAATCGTAATAATTGTGAAGAATACATTGAAATATACTGAAAGGAAATGGCGGAATTTTCATCAACAACAAATTGTTCCTTCTTGGAACATCAAAAAAAAAAAAAAATGAGGCAGGTAAAATATTGGTCTATAAAAATATTAAGATATACACATGTTAAAAGATTTTTGTAGATCCTCTAATTTCACCGCAAGAATTCTTTTTATTGCTTCAAACTTTTAAAATATATACACATTGAAAAAATGTAAGTGTTGCTTTCCCATTTTTTTAAATAATTTTTTACATGTGTACATTTTTTCTATTTATTAATTAAAATTATCTATGCATAGGTGTCCATTATATTGCTAACCCGCACATTTTGTTCGGATAAATTTAACACACCTTTTTTGTTAAAAGCTGCCAGTTAAAAGTTAATCATACATTGTGAAATAGATTTTTACCTAACCGACTGTTAAATTTCCAATTAAATTGTAATCAGACATTGTGAAAATGGCCGTAATTCTTTTGGTGCTCGAATTTTCGAAAGCAATTTGTCGTTCTTTGCAAACAACAAAGAACAAATTAAAAAAAATTTATTAATAATATTAGTGAATTCATAATTTATGTTGTTTCAGGTTCCAAAAAATCTTTGAGAACTACCGAGTCTACAAACGAAATACAATTTTTTTTAGTAGTTTTTATATAAAGATGTACGAATTCTTAGATTTTTCAGGAATATGTTTGAATGTCTAAGGCTGAGTTGAATTAGGAACATCGAAATGTAAATTTTTTTTCCCAGTGCTCAGGAGATGTCTCTTACGTACATATGTAACTTTTGTACCGCAATTAAGGAAAAGGATAGTGATAGAGATAACAGTTGCTGTGTTATGGCAGTGTTGCAGCGTCTCTAGTGTCAAGGAAAGCATTCATATTTTGAAGCTGTGTTTGGTAGTCATTTTATTAATATTTTACTTCGCCGATGATTCTACACAATACCGACGCAGGAGGGTGCTCTGATGTTACTTCTCAATTAGTATCAGCTGAAGCCGGTACTGTTCAGAACACAGTGACTATGCCTTCGCCACAAAGACACAATAATGCACAGAAGAAAAAAGAAAGTGACCTTGGATTTTGTAGTCAACTTGCTAACTACCTAAATAGCCTTAACCATACAACAAACAAATATAAAGAAATAATTGTTATTAATTTTGAGTCGCATTAAAAAAAACCATAAGTATGTCTTATTTATTTACTTATATTGTATCGGTACGCTTGGCGACAAAACGCCATAACTGACAACACTGGTTGCAATAAATTTTTGGTCGTGGCAACAGTGTTTGTATTGTATCTAGATAGCTTGCTTATTCCAAATTGAAGTAATTTCAGTATTACTACATTACGGTTGTCGGAGGTTTGTTTTGTTGCGACGCCAGCAGAGAAGATATTTAGAAAAAATAAATTAAAACCGAAAAACTAAAGTACCGCTCGGCCATTAAGTGTATTTTTTGGATAATAAAAAATTCAAATGAAAAATTAATTGTGAACGTGTTATAAATAAATTACTTTTCATTCAACATCTTTAAAAAGAGCTGTGAGATAATGCGGATAAAATTATTTAAATAACTAATACTATCTAAGAAAAATATAAAAATTAAAGGTTTTCCATTATTTAATCCATGAGATATATTCTGCAACACATGCAGGTACACATTCATCACTGTGTTTATTCGGTGTCTTCAAGTTTACCAGCGACGAATTTAATATTAATTTGTGATTTTTTCCCTTATTCATCTTTTCATGGTACGTATGGATAATGTTTAATTCTTTCAGGGTAGTTTAATCCTGATTTGTTTAAATTTGCCTTTTAAATATACCCAAAATAATTACACAAATATGTAGAACAAACATTTAATTCAAAAATAAGAACAATATCAACATTAAATATTATCTATTAAACAAACTGTTAGTATGTCATAGAAGCATGAATCCATTCCAACAGATGTATGTATATACACAATTGTTTATATACATTTTTGCAAAAGAGCGCGGGAGAGTGAGAGAGACATAAAAGAACAGAGCTGACAAAGGATTAGTTCCGTGTGTTCATATTGTTATTCATTATTCACATACATATCAAGGTTAGCACATATTCAATCTGAAATAATTCTGTAAAAAATGGTTCATTTTGTGTATTGAAAGTGCATTTGCAATCTGAAACTGAAATAAATTATAAAAATTTTACGAAAAGTACGTTTTTTGGAGGAATTTGTCTTGATAAATATGCCATTATAATTATTCGAGATCCAGAACACCCAAGATATTTGTATATTAGCATTTGTATTATTTAAAAAAAATTTTTTTTTTATTTTCTGGCCATCAATCTCCATTCCAAAGGATTTTTTATAATTTAATATTTACATATATTTGATTTGAGTGATTCATGCATGTATGCACATACATATCTATGTTAAAGTGACCGCACTGATAAGGGAGAAAAGTTCCGGAATTTAATCAACGGGAACCGCACAAGATGATGCGTCTTTGTAGATTTTACGATAGCAAAAGTTTTGTGCACGATCGTAGTATGTTAAACCATTTATGTTTTAAAGTTTAGTAGTCAGTAGCAAAGTTTGGGGCGTATCTGCGGAAATTCCCATTATTTTCTCATGGTATACTATATAAAGCCCTTATGACACTACATTTTTTCTGCATTGTACAAATTTTGGAGAAGAGCACAAATATATTGTATAAGAAAAATTAATCAGGTGCAAAGAGTACAACCATATTAAGATAAATGCAAAAACGTTATCGATAAAAAAAGAGCAACTGTCAAAAAAAAAGTAAACACTTTTAACTTAAAATTGACGTTTCGAACTTAATATCGTTTATATGTTGACAACTTATTGATTTATGCACAATGTCTGCGGTTTTAACCTTAATTTTTTAATTTTTATTTTTCGTTAGCGTTTTTTTTTTTAATGAAAATAAGGAGGCAACACTTTAAAATGTACATACTATATTGTTTTTGTTTCTTTCTTCCTGTTTATGTCCCTTTCTAACAATTTCATTTTAATTAATGAAAAATAAATGTAGTGCCATACGGGCTTAAGTAAGTTTTCTCAATAAGTTCAAGTCAGTGAATGCTGAGTGTCAGTCCACGGTTTCATATTATTTTACTAGTACAGTAAATTCGACTTAGCAGCACAATCAACTTTGCAAAAATTTTTGTGCAGGTAAATCAAAAAGCACCTTAAATGCACTTACCTGCCTAAATGTGAGTGCATGTTTATCAATTTTATTATTTAACACAACAACATTTGATTGTTCAATGAAAATAAATTAAAATTGAGATCGAATTATAATAAAAAGGCGTATAAACAGAAAGCAGAAACAGAAAGTAGTCAGAGTGCAGCTAACATTACTATTTTGTATGAAAATAATTTTATAATGATAAAATCTTTAATGTGCAGGTACGCAAGGAGTACTTACAAAACGAAATTGGATTGCATTTTTTTGATTGTTTCGCTGCATACTTTATAGCTTTTTAATCAACATTTGATTAAACTTCATTAATAAATTATTTTTATGGGGTCATAATAGCGATAGCAAGTATGCATGTTTGGTATTTTTTTTCAAGTCGTTCACGGTTGTGTTACTTTAAAATTTTTTTTACTTTAAAAATTGTTCATAACTTTTTCGAATATGTATTTTTATTTTATTATTTTAATTTTTAATATTCCATAATTTCCGCATATTTTTACATTCTTCAACAAAATTGCGCATGGGTATCTCTTCTTCTTCGTCATACATATTGTTTACTTCTCATGATATGACTTCCAAAACGCCAGAATGAAAATAAAAACCGTAAGCAAAAGTACCGATTTGATATCTAATTTGATCGCCACTTCAATGTAAATAAAATTTTTTGATTTTGTATTCAACCGATGAACAACCGTTGGTCAAGCATACTTCTAACGTAAAACTTGGTTTGTTCAAATTGTACAACAACCCGCAACCTGTAGGGGCGCATTAGATTTTAAAAAGTTTGAAAGCGAGTTTAAAAAGTATGATAGCGTGAATTAAATATGTGCAACAGATTGTTTTATAAGCTAATATTTTAAAAATAGATATTTCTAATGTAATATTTCTGGCTTTTAAGGGCAATAAAAGACCAGAATATGTATATGTGCTTGACAACTGTGCTACAGCACGTTTCTTCGTCGGTATTTGAGCAATAAAACATCGGCGAAGTAAAATAGTAAATAAAATGTTTCCCCTTAGCTTAAAAATAATAGGCTAAAATTAACATCAGACTCGCCGCAACTTTGCTTTATAATTAACTCGCAACTGCAGAGTTATGTAAGAATTAATTAAGTTTAATCTTTCTACCACTTTCACCTCCTATATATTCTTTACACTATCTCTATCTGGTTCCAGTATAACGTATTGTATTGCGAACTGATTCTTTTGAACAGCAACTGCCTCCTTTTATCGCTCACAGTCCTTTTTTTTGAAACGTAAAAAAAAATGCGAAAGAAAATGTACTTTAATAGTATAGTCGGAGCCAAAAAAATTAAAGAAGATAGGACGTTACGTCGCTCCCTTCTAATGATCTATCTGAAGTATTAAACACATAAACGACAGCAAGGGACTACAAACATTGTTAACTGCACTACTCGTTGTCGCATTTGGCTATTTAATTATAATGAAGACGACAAAATATTTTTATTTCTTGTTACAAAGGAAAAATTTACTTGTTACTTGTTACTTCAGACTAGTTGCATAGAGGGTGGCGATGGCACGATGGATGGTAGTCTGCACGTTGACTACAAATCCAAAAACAGACCTGGGTTCAACCCCAGTTTCAGACTAAAATTTTAAATTAAAAAATAAACATCTCGAATTTTTCTGATGTGCATTCGTGTGTATTTGTGTGTCAGTTGTTGTCGGAAGGTTTCAGTGGCGAAGGCATAGTCACTGGTCACTGAACAATACCGGCTTCAGCTGAAAGCAATCCACAATCGTATCAGAATACCCTTCTTCATCGGTATTCTGTAGCACCGGCGAAGTAAAACAATAATAAAAAATGGCTACTGAACCGAAGCTTCAGCACTGCTACTAGTATAAACAAAGAACGTGCGAGAGCAGAGCTGCTAAATAATTAATTAACCTTCACCTCCTGTCGTTTCTCCTACTATCCCTTTCCTATAGTTCCAGCACAATGCTTCGCATGTGTAGGGGTCATCCCCAGAGTGCTGGTCCAAGATAGACAAAAAAAAAAAACTTCTGCTACTTCGACTTAAGTTTTCAGACAGTGGTTCTTACTACAACCAACATGTGCAACAGCCAAATATAATTGCAAATACATTTGGAATATTATATAGTAATTGCATAGTTTTGCAAGTTATAATGTATTTGCCAGCACAGAAGTACTTAATAGTTACAGCGTACTTTCGATGAAAATTGAGCTTAATTATTACGAATTAATATTCATTTTATTTCTTGGGCGCTAGGAAATTAGGTTATGGGAAGGAGGATAGAGAGAGTAGTGTTGATGGACATTTGATTTGAATTTTCCCACGTCATAAGTGACAGGAAAGACCTCGGCAGGGAGTTTGTTCCACATACGCGATGTTCGGCCGAAAAATGAGTTCTACCTGTAATGCGTAGTGCGGTTCGCTGCCAATTTGACCACAAATGGATGCGGTCTCAATGATGAACGCGTCGTGCGCGTGAACAAGTTCCCTGATTTCATCAGAACACATCCCATTATAGTAACGATAGAACAATGAAACGACGATGCTCAAGAGAGTTAATAGAGTTGGCTACCCTACTGTCTCCTATGAGTTTCTTCGCTCAAAAAAAAAGAGTACTAAATATGACGTGGGGGTACTGCGGTATTTTTTTTGTGAAAAAGTACTGAAATAGTACAATAGTACTGAATTTTGCATCACTGGTGCACATGAAAAAAATTTTTTTTTAATTGTTTTTGTTTGAGAGCAAAAATACGCTTGACTCGCTCATTGATTTAAGCGGATGCTACACGCATCAATATTCAGCTTGTTTGCGTTTGTTTGTAAAAAATAGTCTGCTCCGTGTAATATTGACGAATATCAAAATGGTTTTGATATTCATCAAAATATTGAAGCAATTTCACGTAATGTGGCAGTGTTATTGTCAATATTCATTTTATTTCTGGTAACTATGAGGGCACATCGTAGTTGTGACGCATTACAAATAGTGTTAAAAATTTTTATAATCGAATTATTTGAAATATATCGCTCATTGATGGCTTTTTGGGATGTGCAAAGCAAAAAATTTAGTGATAAAAATATAAAAAATATAATCAGTTAATAAATAAAGAAATAAAGAGATATGTATTTTGCCGACGGTAACTTCCATATGTTTCCACTCGAAAAAAGACAAAAAAAATTAATATTGAGAAATGGATATTGACGTAGTGTGTTAGAGACTTCAATATTTATACTAACACAAAGTTAAATATTGAAGCTGAATATTGATGCGTGTTGCATGCGCTTTAGTTTTGGCTGTAACTCATAAGGAACTAACTCGTGAAACTGATGCACAGTGAGTGAGTATTGACTCGAACTGCGAACATTGCGGGTTAGCTTTTGCGTCACCTGTCACTCATTTATAACTTCAAGCATGTATGTACATACATATGTTTATATGAACATATAAAATATTGACTCGATAAATTCCACTAGAATAATAGTCAACGCAATAACGATGATGTAATTGAAACACTAAAAATAACCGTAGAAATGAATTTTGTAAAAGAAATATTACTCAGCAGCAGAGACAAAATGTCACAGCAACACGCAAACGTAAAACAAATGATGTAAGTAAATACACGCGAACTTATAGGTATATTATTACATACATACTTGCACAGTAGTAACGCTTGTGCGTTCAGCATATTATGGGATGCAAAAAAAAAAAAGTTCCTATTTTTATTTTTTTTTTATCTGGGACCAGCACTCAGGAGATGACCACTACACATGCGATGCATTGTGCTGGAACTATAGGAAAGGAATATTTAGAGAAACGACAGGAGGTGAAGCTTAATTAATTATTTTACAGCTCTGCTTTTGCACGCTCTTTGTTTACAGCAGTGCTGAAGCTTCAGTTCAGTAGCCATTTTTATTATTATTTTACTTCGCCGGTGCTACACAATACCGACGAAGGAGTCCGTTCTGATGCAATTGTGAATTGCTATCAGCTGAAACCGGTATTGTTCAGTGACCAGTGACTATGCCTTCGCCACTGAAACCTTCCGACAACAACTGACACACAAAGACACACTAATGCACATCAGTAAAATGCAAGATTTTTTTTTTTATACTTTTAGTCTGAAACTGGGGTTGAACCCAGGTCTGTTTTGGTTTTGTAGTCAACGTGCAGACTACTTCAGCCATCGCCACCCTCCTATGACGTGATTCAATTAATTTTGAATTAGAAAATAAAACTGTCAGTTGTAAAATCAGTTAGAAACGTCTAAAACACGATCTATATTTTCTAAAAACTAGTTGCAATTAATCGACTGCAGTTAACGCGGTAGAAATTTCAGGCATCAGTACTATTCCACATGGTTCCAGAGTTGTGCACGAATTAAGTTCTATTTCTATCACTTCACCAGCTGTGTCTTCTTTCCAAGTAGTTTCCGTGGAATGCGTAGCATACGAGTGGCATCGCCGGTTTAAAATATTAGCAACAGTTTCTCACAGAGAGGCTAAAAGGCTTCTTTTTTTAAGAATAACCATTCTCTTGCAGTGACTTTCATTGGAAGTCTTTGAATTAATTAACAAAATTGTCTTAATTCTAAATAAGTTTAGTTTTTGTTTAATTTTCTGTATTAAGATTTATGTGTGTTTCTAGAAAATATTTCCCAAATTTTCTTCTCTGATGTTTTTTCTCAAATAAAGAAGAGATTTTTTTTGCTATTCCCTATGAAATTTTGTTTTTTTAAACTGCGTAGTCGGCATATTTTTATTCATTTATTTCATATATTTACATACATACATATATCTAATTAAAATGTAGAATTATAAAATTGATATAGAATTACCGTATTTTTAAATTATATTAATACATGTTAAATTCATTCATTACAATGCGGCTAACATCACTGACTGATGCATAACCAATATTTATACATTATTTTTTTTTGGCGTGTGAGGTAGGGTTGAAAATGCCGTCGTCATATTTCCTCCTCCTCCTCTGGGTAGATTCCTTCCCGGCACTGCTTTCCGCATTACTACGGGAAGACCTAGAGCGGCGTCCCAATCAGGACCCCCTTTACTCACCCACGTCTGTGTCCGCCAAGTTTGTAGCCGGCACCATGGTGCCATCCCGTATACCATGGACCCCGTCAGAGGGTGCCTCTTCTTTCTCTGTAGAACGTACCCTACGTATTGCGCCACAGCGTCCCAATGGTCCTCGCAATCGAGCAACCTGCCTATCACGCTGGCAGGAGTGAATGCCAACCCGCTGCGCCATTGCATTCCTTTCAGTACGCCATCTGATGCAGTCGACGAAAGTGTACTCTGCATCATCATCCGTCATACCGCAGTAACTGCAGTCGAGACCATCTGCCCTGCCCATTCGGTATACGTACTTTCGGAATTATCCGTAGCCCGAGATATATATATATACATTATAGTGAAGATAATGTCGATTACGAATAATTGATCTAAAACAATAATTTATTTACTATATTTTGTTGGGCCATTTTAAAAACCTTCTCACGTACGGAGTTATTTTAAGTCAAACTCATGCACGTACCCGGAATTTCATTTTTTAATTTTAATCGTCATCACTATAGAGTAATGCCTGATTCATGCGTGCCACGAAAAAATGCCAATTCCGCATCTTTAATTTGGGTACTTGGGGTTTCATTTAACATACAAATTTATTAAATAGAACAGGTATGCAAACAAATAATTTAATGCGCTTTATTGAAATCTGCTTTCACTTTTTTTCGTTCTTCTATCAACTACTACTAGGCTTCCAAAGTTAAGCAGTCACTTGAAAATATTAACACACTAGATTTCATGAAATTACCTTCGTAGCAATGAATTTACCTTGCTACAATACGTTTATTTTGTTTCTTTATTAATTTCCAAGAATGAATTAAAAGAGCTCAGGAAAGCGTTTATTTGTATTTGTACAAAAATTGCTGTCACGTATTTGGAATCCAAAACTACAATTTTAATTAAAAAATATCTGTTATCGCATGTTCAATTGGCATTAACACATTTCTAGACACACACACACACATGCAAGGAGACACATCCATTCAAACACTTAACTACCCAATAAACCATTTCGCTAGATAATGTAATTGAACTAGAGACGAATTTTCAACAACTTTTCATAAACATACTTACTATACGCTTTACATATCAATAGTTTTTCAATTTCACTTGCTAAACGCTTCCTCTGAATAAGTGTCTATTTTAAGTCTATTATTTTTCATTCTTTTTTTTTTCATTTGAAGCCTGGTGTTAACTCAGCAGTTGATTCTACAACCAGAAAATCGTTGGTTGAATCATTGTCAGACTAAAAAAAAATTTTTTTTTTCTTTATAAAATTTTATTACCGTAACCTTATTTCACATTTAGATTTCTCAGCTT
Source organism: Dexiosoma caninum (assembly GCA_963924685.1). Taxonomy (NCBI): domain Eukaryota; kingdom Metazoa; phylum Arthropoda; class Insecta; order Diptera; family Tachinidae; genus Dexiosoma; species Dexiosoma caninum. The sequence goes on from OZ004727.1 coordinate 15,902,957, forward strand.
GTTGTAAACTATAGGCAATCAATATCATCGCAAGTGATCAATATTCTTCATTAAGATATTATTTACAAGCCTTTCGCGATTGCTGAAGTAGTCTGCACGTATACAAATCTGCAAAATATCCTATGTTCGACCTCAGTTTCAGAAAAGGCTACTAAAACAAACCTTCAAAAATGTAATACGTCTCCTTAATATCAGAGGCGCTGGAAGACTGATATAACAAAAAAAAGCAGACTTGTCATCTTTCTCACTAACCCTTTCCTCTAGTTCCACCATAATGCATCGCATCTGTAGGGGTCATCGCCTGAGTGCTGGTCCAATACAAAAAAACAAGCGTAAGGCTTATATTAGTTAACTTGTTGTAAGTCATTTCTATATAGTTTTGGTTCATTGGGTTACGACTGCATTTTATAAAAATGTCATTCTGTATTTCGTCTCAGAAGCTTTGTATACAAATTTATTATTTTTTTTACAGCTGTTGCATTTTTGTTTATCGTTTTGTCAGTCGAACGACTAAAAACTTACGAAAAGCCGGTTTTATTTTTTTTGACGACCTTGACCGCCACATAAATACAGTCACAGCTTTAGTTGCTTGCAACAGTTGCTTCATTTTATATATGTATATGTATGTATATGTAGTTTTCATGTTTAGTGATGGTGAATTTATAGCTGCCCACACATGGGCAATATAATTGTGCAATTTTTCGTAGTGTAAAATAATATCGCCAATGTGAATGTCATATTCTAAGGTGGCACTATATATCGCAAAAATCACAATATTTTTTAATTTTTATTATATAACCAAGGTAGTGTATATGTACTATTAAATGTGTTGGCAACATTGGACATTATGTTATGTTTACTTTATATTTGAAAATATTGTGCCGATTATATTTTCTTATCTTGGTAAAGTGCTCAAGGGAAATCCCCAAAATATGCAATGCATTGATCTGGAACGGCGATGCCAGATAAAATTCTCCAAAAATCGTTAAAATCCACAAAAAAAAAATTAAAAAAATCGTCATTTTAGCTTTGCAAAATCGCCCAAAAATTCGGACTATGCATAAAGTATATTTTAAATACATTTTTTATATTTATTAAGAAGAAATAATAAAAGAAAATAACTGAAAGTTTTTAATATAAAGGTAAAAAAAAATTTCTTCATAAAGGATTTGTTCAGCTTTGGTTCCATTGAATAAATTGAAAAAAGGCACGACTTTCTTCTCGTTCATTTTATTTGGATTATTTTTTAAGGGGTTATTTTAGCTGGTGAATAGATTTTTAATGAGACGATCACTAACGTAACTGAGATTACAGTTTTTATAACTGCAACTTTAAAAAAAAAAAGTTTCAAAAACGCATACGTTACATCAATAAGAAGTGAGGTCGGCTCGGCAAATGCATTCGTAGTTAAATTGCTTCTGCAGTTAATAGATTTTATGAAATTATAGTTGAATCATTTACGAAATGCTTCTTTTCGTCGATGTCCTCTAAATAACATGCAGTCATTTTTGAGGAAAAAATCGTCAAATCATCATTTAGGTATTTTCGGGACACAAATATCTACAGAATGACTCTAAATCGTCGTATCAGGCAGCCATACCCTGGAAGTAGATAGAGAGAGAGATATTGTAGAGAATAGACAGGTGTTGAAAGTGGTAGGAGAAGCTTAATTCTTGCACAAATCTGCCCGTTGGCTACAAAACGAAAAATTTTCCTGGATTCAACCACTGTTTCAGATTCATGAAAACATCTCGAATTTTTTCTGATCTGAATTTGTCAGGCTTTGTGTCAGTTGTTGTCGGAAGACGAAGCCATAGTGTTACTGATCACTGAACAGTAATGGCTTCAGCTGTACACAATCGTCGGTATTGTGTAGCAGCGGCGAAGTAGAATAATTAATAAAAATGGTTACTAAAAATGAAGATTCAGAATTAAATACGTCTTCTTGACTTCAGAGACGCTACAACACTGCTGTAAAACAAAGAACGTGCAAAAGCAGAGTTGTAAGATAGTGAAGCTTCACCCTCCTATCATTTCTCCTACTATCCTACTTTCCTCTAGCTCAAGGTGTATTTAACTAGGTGGCATCACAGGCTCAGCTGAAAAATTTTTACAGCAACTTGTCTATTACACAAACAAAATATGAATGTTGTACAACAACTCCTTATGATGCCACCTAGTTAAATACATCTTGCTCTAGTTGTAGCACAATGCACCGCATGTGTAGGGCTCATCCCCTGAGTGCCGGTGAAAAAAAAGAAAAAAAAAACTCAAAACATTAACAATGATGTTAATTTTGACGCATTATTTTCCAGCTAAAGGGAGCCATTTTATTTATTATTATTATTATTTATTTTTCTATCATCCCAGCACTTTAAAATATAATAAAAAAAATCTTAATACAGATAATATTGCGATTTTACTTAAAAGTATTTCAACGAATGTAGTTCATTGAAAATAATTAGAGGAAACTATTCTATAACTAAATTATTTACATTTTTCAGGACGATTTATTGCCCAAATACCGATGTGTTTATTCACATTGAGTTTGTACTTTCCAAGATCGTAATTGGCGGGTGGATGATGAAGTAATATGTTCTTAATGAAGATCGTATTTATACTTGTTTAAAAAAACCTATAAAATCTATTTTTTGGTTTTGTAGTCAACGTGATAACTTTCGCCACCAGACATTGTTTCTCTTTAATAATGATTTCTATATTTTTTCTGTCATGTGAATTTATATGGCAATACATTTCCAACGTAATACTTCCACTAGTTATGATTTAAAATGCAATTTGTTTTTTTCCGAATATCCAAATAAAAAAATTTTTATTGCATTCCCTTTGCCAAGAACAACACAATGTAAATTTATTTAAAAAGTGATAAATGAAAATGGGATCGTTAGTATATCCCCACCCACGATCACGTGGGAAAATTTAATTTAAAATACGGTGACTTTCAAATGTAGATAAAGACTTTATATTAGAGAATTTGGTTTTTGCTAAAAATTATGCTTAACAGCATATACTTTTTATTCATTTAGATTTAACTTAAGTACAGATAGTGAAGAGTACACTAAAAATAATTCTCGTATAAAAATGTTTAAAAAATGCAAATTTTTTTGTGAACATTTGTGTGATCACATTTTAAGTTTTTGCTTATTTCTGGTGTTAGAGTTGAATTCTCTACTTAAGTGTATTCAGAGACTTATACTAAAATTCTATGATAGACATTTTCCGTTTCATTGCTGTTTTAAAGATGATTTTTGCCATTTAAAGAAATGGACAAAAAACTATGCATTGTCAGAAGAGGTAGAGGTTAATATTTACTAACAAATTGTTCGTTGTAATGTTCGAAATATATTTTTTGAACTTATCAACCGATTTTCTATGCCGGTTTACCACAGAAGTATGAAACTTTAAAACGGACGCTTCTACTAGAATCAGTTGGCAGAGCCTTGTAATTTTTTTGCGTGTTGTACAGCGTTATTCATGCCGGTCCGCAATTGAGGAAAGGTTTTTTTAGCGGAAGCAAAGTTTGCAATAATTCATTCCATTGCTGCGACATCTTTCCGCAGTTGCGGTATTATCTCACAGTCGCGGTATTGCCATATTATTGATTGTGCAGTATAGATATTTTTACAAGGGAATAGAAGAAAAATGTAAAAAAAATATAAAATATTAACTGAATTTATTTTGGGAATATCTCTTTATATATTTATATGATTTTATATACCACATATATATTTTTTAAGAAAAAAAAAAAAAATCATATATATAAAGAGATATTCCCAAAATAAATTCAGTTAATATACAATATTACATGTGCACGGTGTAATATTTTAATATTCTTTTGTTTCTTTTGTTTAATTTTTTAATTTTTCATTTGATTCAAAATACATTAGTTATGCTGGCCGATGGCAAGCCTAGTGTAGATGAGAAGAAAAATCTAAAAATAGAAATTTGTGTGTGTTATAAAAGTAAACTCATGGATTGTTATGTTTTTGTGTTTGATATTCAACCTTAATTCTCGATTGATTAGTTGAATTTTAAACATATAGATCTTGGGTTTGTATTCAAAAATTAGGAAAAATCCACTGATGAGCTAAGTAAGCGTTAGCGAAATAGTACTATATGGATATGCTTTCCTCCTCAGTTATTGAGTTTGCTTTTGTAATAAAATACTTTATGATATTGTCATACTTTATAAGAATATCATAAGGTATGTAATAATAAATTTCACATATAATTTTTAAGGGAAAAAGTACAATTAGAATCATATATATATAAAAATAAATTTTAATAATAATAAAACTTTTTAGAAGCTTTAGCTGCCTTTCCTTATTCAAATTTTTGGTTTCCATTGAAAAACCACTTGAGAGTTATTTTCTCCTTCATTGAACAGAAATAATAAACTTTTGTATGTGGATAATAAAATAGGTTTTTCTCATACACATACATTTTCTTCAACTCGGTCTGGTTAAATAGATGTTTTTACAACTACCTCACTGGTGACACAAAGAGTGCTCATGACGTGCGTAATGGCATATAAAATATGTATGTATGGACGTGTGCTGCTCAACTATCCTTTCCTTTATTCTAATAATAAAAAGTAAGTGTCACATGATTGCCATAAATTAACTATGAACTTAATACACAACTAAATATTCATTCCTCGTAATTATAGACAAGTTGAGAGTTCAACAGAAATTTTTGCAAATTCTTGTGCCACTTTTATTTAGAAAAGTAAAACATACCGTTTATCTCATTCATTTCAATAATTCACGTTGTTATTATTATCAGTCAATTGTATTTACTTTAATTAGTCATATTTCATATGAATAGAATAACTAAACAATTCTGCTTTGTCGTTGAAATAAAAAACAACTCCCCCAGAGTCGGTGTAATTACACACACACACACACATTGGTTATCAGAAAGCCAAGTTTATATAATTCTTGGTGTTTTCGCACTAAAACAGCCTAATGGTGATTTCTTTTCTGAACAAATATGTTGCCCTTTCGATGGATAACATTTTCTACAGTTTGCCCACACCTTTAAAAAGTGATACATTTTTTACTGCCACAATGGTACAAAATATTTGAGATTTAATATTAATGTATACTTAGCGTTTCACTGTTTCTACGGTTTTTAGCACCATTTTATCAATAAAAATCGTCAGCAACATTGTTTTCTAATCATCTGCTATTACCTAGAACAAACTGCAAAAACTTTAAACCGAAAATTTATCAAAAAAGTTTACATTGAAATAAATAATAAATTAAACAGAATCTTCTTCTAACAAAAGTCTGACGGACTCTAGTCAAAGTGAAGAGTATATTGATTTTCATAATTCTTATTTGTATAAAAAAGTACTTCACAAAGATGTAAAAAAGGTTAGTATATCACCCCGACTTGAGATTAGATGGTCAAATATGTTGCATATTTTGCCAGTTATTTGTGCAACATATTTAGAAAGGAACGAAATAGCTTTTTTTAATGTTACATATTTTTTAGAATGGAACAGAAACAGTAACGAAATGTAGCATATATGTAACATTTTTGTCAGAAAAGAAAACGCCATAAGTCTTTATTATTTAAAATAAAATTTCTTAACAGTGTCAATTTCAATAGCGTCACTGTGTAAGTTTGTGAGAAATAATAATTTCCAAAAAGATTTTGCTGCTGGGATGGAAATCATTATATAATTGCTTTTTTCGGTACTTTTGCAACCTTGTTGATACCGTGGTATTACCGCGACTTACTTGCTACAATTTAAAAATCTCAACGTTTTGGAAATATCGTGTTAAAATACATTAGTTTATAATTAAATGGATTTTCTGTTTGAATCTTTGGTGGATTCCATCTTGAATCCTTATTTCACCATTAAAATAAAAATTATTGGAAAACCATTTTATACTGCAGAACGAGGAAGCAGATTAAGATTAAGTTGTTTTTATCTAAATTGTTTTTTCAAATGTTACTGTTTTAGAACAACTAAGGCATGTGTTACCATTTCGCGAAAAGTGGATGAAACCATTTCCATGGCTAGAAAAGGAAAAAGTAGGCAAATCAACATGTTTACTCTTTGCCAATTACCAATAACGAAAAATACTACTGTTGCCAATTTGTGACCATCAAAAGTAAAAAAATTCGAGTTTCTCCAATTTTAAAATAACAGAAAACATTTTATAAATTGAACTTGTTTAATAACTGATCTCTAGTAAAGGGCCATTCAGACTATTATACTTTGTATTAATACTTGTCAAAAATTCAAATAATACGTGCAAGTGAGATAGTGTGAACGCAAAATGTTATGAAAACCACAAGTATTACGATAAAAAATTGACATCCCATAATACATTCTCATTTTTTGAAAATTTTCTAAACGATAATACTTTTCATCTGATTAAAATTCACAAGCCAACTGTTCTGCCGGCGGTGGCGTGCCGTCCATTTTCTGTTATTTTTTTCTTCATATAAAGGCCCAACATTTTTAAAATTTTAATCGCATAGAAATATATTTCGTCTTAAAAGCTTTTTTAATATTATTCATTTGATTTATTTCCTTTATCTAAATCGAATATTTTAAATGCTGCATACTTTCAAGAGCCGGCACGTTTGCCATCTACGTAAAAAAACCTGCCGCCGTTAGACAATAATAATAAGGGCTTATTTCTGATTTAAGAAAGAACGCTTTCATTCGCATTCTATGAGAAAGAACATTGATTTCGATTTCTCTACACACTTTCTATGCGAACAGTGACTCGATCTAGAACTCGAATGAAAACGTAAGTGTTTTCATATAAAATCCGATTTCTCTGTTAAGAACTTGTCGTCAACACTGAGAATGAAATGTCAAAATCACTCACTTTTGGTTTTGCTTTCGTAAGAGAATTTACATATGAGTATACATACTTGTAAATAAAAAAAGAAGAATAAAAAATAATACTAAAAAATCTAAGTACAATAAAAAAGTATTTACAAATGGATAACAAGTGGTAAGTATAAACTATTCATATGATATACATATGAATGTATGTATTTAACAATTGTTTTTTCAGTTTAAAGAAGTCAACAATGCAGCAACTGAAACACTTTTATAAAATTAAAACAAAAAACACAAAATTTACAAATATTTTTTTAAATTTTCTCACCCTTTTATTTATTGATACTTTCCACCAGCTGATCACACTTACACGCAGTTGTATTAGCTTTAGAATAACTTCGTAGTATTTTTTAATACTTTTAACAGAAATATAATAATTCATGATATGGCATTGCTTCTACTTATTAAAACGTAAGATACCAAAATTGACATACGTAACTTAGTGCGAAAGAGAAAATGAGAAATCCAAATTGATTCGAATTCGAGCGAGTGCTTTTCGTTCGCTTAAGTTATCTTTCTTAGCTCAGAAATAGGCCATAATTTAATATGCGCATGTGTGCTGTTTCTTTATTATAGCTAAAGCCATCAAAACTCCCACAAATTTACATTTATTTCTTTTTTGAAATAACATGACTTTTCCTTTTTTTTTTAATTTTAAAACACTTTTGTTTATTAAAAATTGTTTTCTGAACTTCTGTTTTTTTTTTGTATTTTCTCTCTATTTCAAGTAGGATGGTGTGAATACAAAATGTCAGTTTACGTTAGATTTTTTGACAGTCGCAATAAATGTATTTAGATTTCTGTATCGTAAAATGTGATGAAAGCCTTAATACTTGTATAATAGTCTGAACGGGCCTTTAATAAAATCCGAAATTTTTCTACTAAGTATTAAGGTATGTACACAGGATTGCCATTTACTACAATATTGACAGAAAAATTGTTATAAAATGTGCAACAACCGTGTGAACACACAATTTTTGTGTGGCAACATCGTCACAAAATGTACTGTCGGTGCATTGTATGCCAATAATATTGTCACAATTCTGACAATCGTGAGAACACCTTTCATTTCCATTGACACACAATTTACAGTCTTTTGTTATTGTCGCATGTGCTTCATTTAGTGCACCGCACAATAACACCATTGGCAGATAAATATTTCTGTTGGCAATGCTGCCCTTAAATATTTATATACAATACATATGATTCTAATTGTGCTTTCTTTTCCCTTAAAAATTATATGTGAAATTTATTATCACATACAACATACCTTATGATATTCTTATAAAGTATGAGAATATCAGAAAGTATTTTATTACAAAAGCAAACTCAATAACTGAGGAGGAAAGCATATCCATATAGTACTATTTCGCTAATGCTTACTTAGCTCATCAGTGGATTTTTCCTAATTTTTGAATACAAACCCTAGAATTATATACAATGTTAATAGTCGGATCTGGCAACGTTTGCCATACAATAATCTGACAACCGTGTGAACAGACAATTATTATTAGCAGAAAAATTTATAGTCGCAGAACTGTGTGACAATGAAATTGTATGGTTTTCTTTCAATAGTGTGAACAGACAAATTACCAGATGGTAACAATTTTTCATTGTGATTGCATTGCCACCATATTGCCATATCCTACAATATTGTACAATCTGACAATCGTGTGAACATAGCTTTACACGTATTTATATTGATATTAGTTTCATTCCAGCTAAATCTTAATTTAGTTTTTTAAGAACACCGTCTATACAGGGTGCTAGTTGCTAAGGAGAAGAAATTTTTCGTTGTAACGTATTCGTAAGTGAATAAAAAAATAATAATTATTTCATTATTGATCATTGCAAAAAACTGATTTAAATGCCATATTGATAAGTAATCTATTTTATGTCACATTTAAATCCTTTTTTCTGCATTTACTTAAAAATAATAATTTTAAATATAACAATGCTCAGTTTTTCGTTTTCTTTACATTTTTCGAAAAATCTCCACTACTAAACATTCGCTCGCTTCGAAGTATGTAAATACTTCTATAGGTAAAATAAGTTCGTATTTTTGCTTAATTCTTGTACAAGTCTGCAGTTGCGCGTTAATTTGAACCCAAAGTTGCGGCGTCTCTGATGTTATATTTGATGCAACATTTTTAAGTTAATGGGAGCCGTTTGTTATTTTACTTAGACGACGTTTTATTGCTCAAATTACGACGGAGGTGGTGCTGTAGCTCAGAAAGATCAGAAAAAAATGTTTCCCTTGATCGTTCTGGGAATCGAACCTGGGTCTTTCTGGTTATACGCTCAACACGCTAATTACTCAGCCATCAGCAGCCGCATTGTTATGTTTCAATTAAATTTGAAATATCGACTGCAGCTAAATTTCAGATTGAATATTTCTATTCGTATTTGCGAATATTAAAAATTGGTATTCGTAATATCACTAGCCAGTACTAATAATATATGTATGTACCTCTTCAAAAGAAGAAGAAGTGTGTTCACTGTCTATGGCATTACTCGTATTTGTGGCTAGAGTTTTACTTCTGCGAAAGAAAAACGTTGATGTTCGCAATGATTAAATATTTTTTTTGTTTTGCTAAATATTTTGTTTGTTGCTAAATATTTTACATGCAGCTTTTTATTACACTTATAATTATATATATCACAGAATGTAAATAAATTTATTTCATTAGATAAAAATTGCATTGCGCGAATGTTTTTTTTTTTTACAGGAACTGTTGTCAACAATTTACACGATTTTATTTCCGAATGTTGCCAAAGTCAATTTTTGATATGTTAAAAGTTATCCAATTTAAATGAGATCATCAGGCATTTTTGAATTTCACTTTTTTACCTTCGGTCTTCTAATTTAAATTACGTCAGAATTTGTTTCCCATAACTATGAAGGAAATTATTATATACTTGTATGTTCACTAAGAGTCCAATTTTGTCTTTTTTTTGTTTTTATTTTAGACCAGCACTCAAGGGATAACCCCACACATGTGATGAGGAAAGGTATAGTGAGATAGTGGTGAAGGAACAGAGAGAGCAAAGCTTCAGTATCTTACAACTCCGCTTTTGCATGCTTTTTTTTTACAACAGTTTTGCAGCGTCTCGGAGGTCAAGGAGACGTATTAAATTTTTAATATGTGTTTTAGTAGTTATTTCACTACGGAGGTGATACACAATATCTAGGAAAGAGGGTGCTCTGATATTTTTGGTCGAAGTCGGTACTGTTAATTGACCAGTGACTATGCCTTCCCCACTGAAACCTTCCGACAACAACTAACACAAAGACACACTATGCACATCAGAAAAGTGTTTTTATGACTTATTGCAAAATTGGGCTCGATCCCTGGACTTTTAGTTTTATAGCCAACGTGCTAACTAAAGGGTGGTTAAATTTCAAGGGCCGATGTTGATTTTGAATAAAACACAAACTATTTAAGAAATTATTGTAATTTTATTTTATTATGATATATTGGTATTACTCAATTATGTATGGAACAAAATATCGGCCAAATGGGCGCCGCGACCACGGCAACAGTGGATGATCAATTTTCGAAGAAAATCATCTTCAGTGATGAGGCGCATTTTCACCTCAGTGGATTCGTCAATAAACAGAATTGCCGCATTTGGGCGAATGAGAATCCAAGAGTGATTGTCGAAAAACCAATGCACCCACAAAGAGTGACTGTTTGGTGCGGTTTCTGGGCTGGCGGCATCATCAGCCGTATTTTTTCCAAAATGAGGCCGGTCAGGCAGTTACTGTGAATGGTGTTCGCTATCGTGAGATGATAACGAACTTTTTATGGCCCGAAATGGAAGATATGGATGTGGACGATATGTGGTTTCAGCAGGACGGTGCCACTTGCCACACAGCTAACGAAACAATGGCTCTTTTGCGCAACAAATTCAATGGCCGTGTTATCTCACGTAATGGCGATGTCAATTGGCCGCCAAGATCATGTGATTTGACACCGTTGGCCTTTTTTCTTTGGGGTTATTTGAAAGAAAAGGTGTACGTCGATAAGCCAGCAACAATTCAAGAGCTAAAGGATGAGATAATTCGGCACATTAACGGCATAGAACCTCCATTATGCCTCAGGGTCATCGAAAATTTGGACCATCGGATAGAGGTGTGCCGCCGTGGTCGCGGCGCCCATTTGGCCGATATTTTGTTCCATACATAATTGAGTAATACCAATATATCATAATAAAATAAAATTACAATAATTTCCTAAATAGTTTGTGTTTTATTCAAAATCAACATCGGCCCTTGAAATTTAACCACCCTTTACTTCAGCTATCGCCAATCGCAACGTTTCGATTGATGTTGCTTTTTTATATTTGGTTCAATCGGCTTTGCGATGTGTTAATTTCGATTTTCGTATACAGAAAATTACACAATTACATTCCAGCTTGCTGCGAAAATATTAGTATATCTATTTAAAGATTCGTTTGGAAATGCTCTAAACACTAATGGCAGTGCTGAAGGAGAGTAGTCAGTTTTTTCTGAGTTCTCTGTGCTACAGCACCCTCCTTCATCTGGACCTTGAGCAATGAAACGTCGGCGAAGTAAAATAATCAATAAATAATATGGCTCTTCTTAGCTTAAAAATAAAGCGTCAAAAATAACATCAGACACGTCGCAACTTTGCTTTATAATTAACACGCAACTGCACGGTTGTGAATTAAGCTCTATGTTCCTACCACTTTCACCTCCTTTCTAATCTCTTGCTAGTTTCGGTGTAATGCATTGCATATGTGGGGATATCCCCTACGCAATGGCCCAAGATAAAAAAGTAGTAACAATAAGCAGTACCCCTCGCAACATGAAGAATTAGAAGACAGCAGGTGATAAGCCGAGAAATATACCAACAATACACAGCTCAAGAAAAGCTGTTCCGAAAATTTTCAAGTTTTCCACAAATACGGAAACGGTGGACCGCTAGTAGATTTCACTCCGGAAAGAAAGAGGTCATCGAACCTGAAAGATCACTTGATTATTCATACGAATGTTTTTTTAATCGAAAATATAATATTGTTTGAAATCTATTTACGTATGTATGTATGTATGTATGTATGTTTGTTATATCGTTAAGTTAGTCTATATGTATATTTCGTTGGTGGTTATGCCAATTCATCAGTAGACCTTCAACCAAATTCCTGAAAAGGCTAAGAAATCTCAATTTGTTTATATAAAAACTCTCAAAAAAACTTGTTCTGCTTGTTTAGGGACACTCAGTAGTTCTCAAAGATTAATGAAAATGTATCGCTAAACTAAAGAAATAGTTTCATTACATTTATGAAACACGCACCAAAATCTTGTTCATATATGAAACATTTTTCTTTGATGCAATGAAGGGCACGCACCTTTGCGTGACTTAATAACAAATTTCATTAAATTCATGTAATGTGAACGCACGGATGACAAAATTTTTTTTGCAGTGCAGTGTGAATTATTATACCACTGTCGCCATGAAATAGTAGCAGATTTGCACCAAAACAAAAAATAAACAAATAACATTTCAATATGAGTCTCATATTTATTTTAATTAGCACTTATTACAGCATTTTAAAGCAAAAAAAATTATCATGACAAATAAAATTTCGTAAATCTCCATTGATTGCATTTTCTTACTGTTTTCGCCCAACCTCTACTTTAACATGCATTACTTGCCATAAACTAATAATTATTTATTCAGAGTACAGGTTAAATTAATAGGTATGTTTCTTTAATTTTTGGGTAAAGTTCGGTAAAATGCGAGTAAATTATAATTTATATCCATAAGAGACTAAAATGTACAAAACTATGGGAACACAAAAAACAACAGACTTTAGTACAGAAAGGAAACGCCAATGCATACAGTGCACTCCCGATAATGTGAACACCGCTTAATGCAAACAAATTTTTTCTGTTTAACTAACGAGTTTATAAATCAATGTGCTTAAGCTAAAACATATTTTAAACGCAGACTTCGTGTGCAGATTAAAATTTTGTTTTAATTACCATCTCTTAAAAGATGAACACAGAAAGTTAAAATGTCAATATTCTGCTCTTCTTACTTCCGGGAATCACCATTTATCATAAAACTGTATGCGTGAGCTTATGTATGTGGCATTTGTATTTTTTTACTATCAATCTCATTTGGTATTTGAACACAACTTTTGAAAAAGAAAATGTAGCAGAAAGAAATTTATTTATTTTTTCAATATATCACTAATTTTTGTCAAGTTATATATTAACATGTCAATAATTCCAAATTATTGTTTTAATAAAAGCCAATTTAAAAAAATGGATTCTCATTAAAAATACAATACAATCTTGTATTCAAAAAGTTGAACAACGGTTTTAATTGTTTCATGGTATTGCCAGTGCAGTATAATTTGGCTACTGTGTTATTGTTTATATTATTATTACAAGCTGACTCTTTAGCAGATGACAGCAGTATCTGCCATTCGTATTCATTTGATCGTAGGGCGACATCAACTATGATCGCGACGCGGCAGAATATGAATGATTCGCTAACAGGTGACCTCACGAGAATATCGGAATAGGGTCACGCGAACAGGGTTGATTTCAATGCCCAAAAGACCTAATGATGCATGCTTACCCATCGCCACATGCACGATTACGCTGCCTCATCTGTAATTATGGGCGCGGCATAAACATTGAGGAATCAGAAGCTCTTGATGTTCTTGGCATGAAAATTCAGTGTGATGTCCGATGGACTGAGCACATTTTTCAGGTCTCAAAGGAAGCATTCAAGTTCCTCGGCTTTTTTAAGACGGTGTAAGACATACTTCACCCCATCTGATCTCCTTACTATTTATACCGTCTACATCCGACCGAAAATGGAATACAACTCTCATGTATGGGTCGGTGCTTTAAAGACTATTTTGAAGTTACTCGACCGTGTACAGGAGCAAGCGAAGAAACTCATAGGAGACAGTAGGGCAGCCAACTCTATTGACTCTCTAGAGCATCGTCGCAATGTGGGGTGCGTTTCGTTGTTCTACCGTTACTATAATGGGATGTGTTCTAATGAAATCAGGGAACTTGTTCCCGAAACCCGGTCATTCGCGCGCACGACGCGACCATCATTAGGAGCGCATCCATTTGTGGTCGATTTGGCGGCAACTCTCACTACGCATTACAATATACTTTCTCATTATATTTGGACGAAATCTTCTCAAATCTAGTAGTACTTTTTTTGTGCGCAAATTTCAGCAAACCGGGTGTGTAGGAAATGTGGAAGAGAAGAGCAGAAGAATCGTCCACCTCGACTCGTCGTCGTGCGTTTATGATAACGGACTACTTGTGGCGAGAAATTGCGGATATGGACCTGGACGATATGTGGTTCCAACAGGATGATGCCACTTGCCACACAGCCAACGAAACAAATGCTCTTTTAGGCGAGAAATTCTATGGCAGTGTTATCTCACGTCGTGGGGATGTTAATGGGCCCGTCACGTGATTTGACACCGTTGGACTTCTTTTTTGGGGATATTTAAAAGAAAAAGTGTACATCAATAAGCGAAGAACAATTCAAGAGTTAAAGAATGAGAGATTTTCGCACATTAACGACATTGAACCTCAATTATGTCTCAGAGTCATTGAAAATATCGACCACCGAAGCCGTGGCGAGAATTTGGCCGATATGTTCTTTCTTTCCTTTTATAGTAATTACAAATATTTAGATAATTCTCTGAAAACTTTTTGTTTTAAAAACCGTTTACTATCCTCAAAAATGTGTGCCATAAAATGAAAAGTGTGGTGTAAATGGTATAGATTTCGAGACAGATTTCAGATCAAATCTACTAGATTTCAATCCATTATAAATATACTATAAATAAACATACCTACTATGTTGAGTATATCCCCTCTTACAATACCGAAACTGAAAGGCAGACATTTTGCTAATTCTCTTTTGAAGATTTTAATTGTTAAAATGTATTTAAACATTCATATGAGAGAACTAATCTGAAGCAACAATATGAAAATTGCGAAGAATGGAATAGAGATACAAAAAATGTCTGCAAATACATACATATGTACATACATATGTGTTCGTGTACTAAAAACTCTGCCTCGTTAACTCCGTCTCACTGCTTTTCAATATCGGCATTGTAAAAGGGCACAAAATATTTCTATTCCATACATAAGTATATATCGTTGGTCTCATGTAGAAAGGCCCTAACTCGCTCTTTTTTCGAAATTAGTTTTTTTTGCGATTCCAATGCATTTAACGCAAATACACCTCCTCACAAAAATTTAAGGCAATTTGATCAAAATTAGCGGTTATTCAAGTAATTTTCTAAAAATCCCTAACTGATTTCAAAAAAAAAATATTTTTTTTAAAGCCCTATCTCGCCAAATTATGTGTCGTTGCATCGATTTTTTTTAAATTATGCAATAAAGAATAACGTTGTAACGTTACTTTGAGCTTATTATTGCATTATGATCAATATAATATAAAATGCACTTGATCAACAATAGTGTATTACCTCAAAATTTTTGAAATCTCACTTTTTCAAGAAATCAACTAACTACATCAATATCTATCTACTGTAAAAATTTGAACTTATTCCAGTTGCTCCTTCATCTCTCAAACCACATTTTAGACAATTTTCGTGCTATAGTATTGACTACTAAAAAATGGTATAAACCCAGCAAATGGATTTTTTTGGCAGTAACTGCTAAAATTTTAAAGAGCAAATGTAAATACATTTTCAAATTGAATTTTCTTAGCATTATGTGTCCGAATTTTCAAATTGTCTAAATGTAACTACAAACAGTTTTATGCCTCTACTGAAACTTTAAAAATTTTGATTTATTTGATCTATTGTTGATCAAGTGCGAAATGTTTCTTTCTTTTTTACTATAACGGATAAGCCCAAATATTGTAGAGAAAGAACAATATTATAGAGAAAGAACTGAAATGAAAATTTAATAAATGTTGCTGGAATTCATTTCTGCAAACCACTCCATCAGAAGAACAGTTTTCTTTTAATTGTGATCAGTAATTTTGCTTTATGTGTTTAGTTATTATCATTTTTAAATTAATAAGAAAATAAAATATAAAAAGTAAATAAAAATGGAAAATATAGATGAAAATTGTCAATCTGACGAGGAATATTCAAACAATAGTGATTTTGAGTGCTACCAAACCAAAAGCAAAGTAAATATAAATCAGAAAAATCGAATGAGGGGAGAGACATATGAATTTCAATTGCAAATTTAATTTTAGGAAAAAAGGCGGGTGATCACACCGTAAATATGTTGCGTGCTCTTGCATATGATCCTTCAGGGGTCATATATTTTAATACAAATATTACGGACGAATATGAGCTTCTTCCACATAGAACGAAATCCTGTATAGAACGCATCATTCCAGCTCGGTTATATAAAGAAAAATTGGCAATTTCGAAAAAAAAATGGGAGCATTTACAAGATCTAAAGAAGTTGATTCCTATAGACTGTCAAAACTTTTATGATACTTTGCCATACAAATTATAAAGACTATTTTTATTTTCGAACTTAATATTTTTAAGCAATGATAAGACTTTCTGTTAATTTTAATAATGAATTTTCCTTAATATAATTTGTTATGATCGCTACAGAAAAAAGCCCTAAGTTACATTTATGCTCTGAAATGAGACTGAAAAAGCCCTATCTCAGTTTAGTTTTTTATATATTTAAAAATAAAAAAAATGTTTTGAAAACCAAATTCGTCCTTCATTTTAATAATAACATGCATTTAAAAAACCATTAATTTTTGTCAATTACAATTTTAAATGTGTTTTTACCTTCTCCTGTAAAGTTTCAAATATGCGAGTTAGGGCCTTTCTACATGAGACCATCGATATGAATGTTTGTGCACACATGCATGCATCGGCATGTAACGAAGTTTCTTTCTGTGGAACGTATAATTAACGGAAAGTTGTACATACTTTGTACGGTTTCATATACTCATTCAATGGAAATATTTCCATTAACACGTGTTTCATTAAAAGCTCAAGTCATTAACCGGTAACCAACAACCGGCGCAACAATCAATAAAAATAGTTAACTTTTGCTTTTCTTTCTTCAATTATTTTTAGATTACAGTGAACAAGGAAATGGAACAAAGTGCAGATACGGCGTTTATACCAGACCTACCTAAAGGACCACTGTGCACTTATCGTAAAAGAGTAAATTTCGATTGGAAACGTTTAAGGCTGATATTTGAAAAGGAACAAGCTTTACGCATTAAAGTGAGTTTTCATTAATTAAAACGTGTGCAATGTTAATTCTTATTATTATGTCATTTACCCGGAGTGAGTCAAAATTAATTACATTTCACTTCTGCTAATACCAAAATAGTCAATAGACCTTTCATCAAATTCTTGAAAAGAGCTATGAAATTCCATATGTTTCTACAAGAACTCCCAAAAACTCTTTGAACAACTTACGCAATGTTCCGCACTTGTGTGGCTTTGTGTCAGTTGTTGTCGGAAGGTTTCAGTGGCGAAGGCATAGTCACCGGTCACTGAACAGTGACGGCTTCAGCTGTACCCAGTTCACAGGCACATCAGAACGCCCTCCTTCGTCGGTATTGTGTAGCACCGGCGAAGTAAAATAATTACTAAAAATGGCTACTAAAAACGAAGCTTCAAAATTTAATACGTCTCCTTGACATCGGAGGCGCTACAACACTGCTGTAAAAAACAAATAACGAGCAAAAAGCAGTGTTGTAAGATAGTGAAGCTTCACCTCCTATCATTTCTCCTACTATCCCTTTCCTACAGTTCCAGCACAATGCATCGCATGTGTAGGGGTGATCTCCTTCAAAAATTTTCTATACAACAATCATTTTATTATTCGAGTGAAAATACTCGTGCGGGCATTTATATTGAAAACAACAATAAAAAAAACTCAAATTGCTTTTCTTTTCAATATAAATGCCTGAACGAGTATTTTCACTCGTCTTCTATGAACAGGCTGTAAATCTATTTATTTTTTCTAAAACTTTTTTTAAGAAGCTTGTACATTTCGCAAGATTCAAAGCGTTTTTTTTTTGGAGTTCATGTAGAAACATATGGAATTTCATTTTGGTATTAGCACGAAATGAAATGTACATACATATATGTAGGCCAGGACCGAAATTACGGCATGCGATATCGAAGGAAATTCCTAACATTTTAATAATATTTTTTAATGAATGAAATTTCGATTCGAATCAAATGCCGTAATTTGTCTCTAACTAAACAAACATACACAAATAACTAATTCTTACTTTTTTTCTTAGTACAAGGTATGGAAAATTTTAGAGAATGACCCGCTCTTCTCGCAACCCATAGCACTACTACCCACCGATGAGCAAAAACGTACATGTGCCATGCAAATGAATCGTATGGCTCATTTGGATTTAGTTCCTAAAGAGATTGAGCAGCGTTCGTTTAGTGAGAAAACCAAATATTTGATGAGCATAAATGAGGCTTTACACATCTATTGTCCCAGTTTGTCTGTGAAGATTGCCTTGGGCGTGGGGTTATTTAATAATGCCATACGTGCCATGGGCACCGATAGGCATAAGAAGTATTATGAGGCTGCTTGGAATCGTGAAATGGTTACCTGTTTGGCTATAACGGAAGTTTCACACGGTAGCAATACTAAAAGTATTCGTACCACCGCCACTTATGATCCCGAGTCTGAGGAGTTTGTTATAAATACGCCGGATTTTGAGGCGGCCAAATGTTGGGTGGGTAATTTGGGTAAAACTGCAACAGTTGCCATGACTTTTGCTAATTTGTATACACCCGATGGCGTTAACCAGGGTCTGCATGGTTTCCTCATACCCGTAAGAGATCCAAAAACCTTGCAGCCCTATCCGGGTGTTTTGGTAGGCGATATTGGTGAGAAGATCGGATTGAATGGCATCGACAATGGTTTCGTTATATTTACCAACTATCGCATACCTCGTGATAATTTACTCAATCGTACGGGTGATGTTACGGCAGAAGGCCTGTACGAAAGTGTTTTTACTGAACCGGGTAGGGTTTTGGGTGCCGCTTTAGAATCGTTCTCAGCTGGCCGAATTGGTATTATGCAAGAATCCGTAAATACTTTGTCAAACGCTGCTGTCATAGCGGTACGTTATGCTGCTTTAAGAAAACAATTTGGTCCTGAAAAGACTGGGCCTGAGGTGGCCATAATTGAGTACCAATTACATGTAATTATGAAAGTTTTTTTTATTAAATTGAATAGAAAACTGTTTCAAACAATGAACTTTTTCTTTTAGCAATGGAGAATATTTCCGTATTTGGCTGCTGCATGTGTTTTGAAGATTTCCGTAATTGAATTGACCGAACAATATTTGAAAATTATTGAAAAATCTCAGGCTGACTCCAATGGTTTTGAATTGTTGGTAAGTTCAAATGTAAATAAATTTAAAAACTTGTCCTAAGTGAATTTTGTGCAAGAAAACTCTTTTGGGCATTCAATTCAAAAATTGTTGAAGAGTTAAAAAGACGGCACACTTTTTCTCTTTAAGTATGCAATTTGAATATTTGGAACTACATATGAATATGTTTGAATTTTACAAGTATGGAAATGCATCAGTAATCGAAAATTTAATTTAAAAAAAAACCTAAAGTTTCATCGTGGCTGAAAATTCAAATGTGTTATACGAATTTGGCATGTAGTGATTATTTTATTTTTTTACTTTTATTGTGAACAAATGTTTACCAATGGTGTTCACGTTTTCAAATTTCTTCATGTTTTCGAGAGTAAACGTTTCAGAACAAAAACCGCGACACATTTATTTCGCAGGAATAAATCGAAAGCGAGTTTTCAACATGCAATGACAACTTGAACATTTTTGCAAATCGTTACCTTAATATGGAAAGTCCCTAACTAATATTTTTCCTTACCATACAGAAGAAAGAATTTGCTGCATAAAAGTAAAAAGAAAATTATTCACTGAACGTGAAAAAGCTGGAACGCAAAAAACCACAATTGAACAGATCGAAATACTAGTGCTACTTACTTTCTCAAATAAATTTTATTTTCATAAAAGTTAAAGCCATTTGTTATTAAAGAAAGTCTGCACGTTGACTACAAAACGAAAAATTTGTCCTGGGTTCAACCCCAGTTTCAGACTCATAAAACCATCTCCAATTTTTTTTGGTGTGCATTTGTGTGGTTTTGTGTCAGTTGTGACATACTTATACTTTTTTTTAACGCGACTCAAAATTAATAACAATTATTTCTTTATATATATTTGTTTGTTGTATGGTTAAGTTGACTACAAAATCCAAGGTCACTTTCTTTTTTCTTTTGAGCATTATTATGTCTTTGTGTTTGTTGTTGTCGGAAGGTTTCAGTGGCGAAGGCTAGTCGCTGGTCACTGAACAGTAACGGCTTCAGCTGTAACCAAGCCACATGCACATCAGAACGCCTTCTTTCGTCGGTATTGTGTAGCACCGGCGAAGTAAAATAATTATTAAAAATGGCTACTAAAAACGAAGCTTCAGAAATTTAATACGTCTCCCTGACATCGGAGCCGCTTCAAAACTGCTATAAAACAAAGAATTTTAAAATCCACATTGGTATAGTAAGGAGATCAATCATTGTCTACAAGCATTATTTCTTCTTCTCCATTATCACCATCCCTATTACTATGTAGTGTAGATGTAGTCTTAGTTATGGGTACAAATATTTTTTTGTGTGCTAAATTGAGTGTGTTTCTATAGTTTTATTTGAATTAGTTTTTGGTGGGTTGTTTGCTAAAGATTTTCTCATCGATCGTGTTAAAATTGGTTCTGTACTTTTAGTCATTGATTTTTGTATTTTTTTTTTCTTCTGTAGTTGTTGTTGTGGTAACAGTAAAATTGTTACAAGTGTTTTTATGAATTTCTGTTTTTTTTTTTGCTGTGTTTTTGATGTAGAAATTGATGCCAAGTTGATTTCTTTCACCAGCATTCAATATTTTTGTTGTTGGTCGATGTTAAGTTTTTTGTTTGGGTCTGCATATGACTGTATATGTATGGTGTTTTTCATTTGCTGGTTTTTAAGGAGCATTTTTCTTTAGTTTTGATTTTTAAAACTTCTTTTTGCTGTTTAAATATTTTGCAATCTTGATATGAAGATTGGTGACTTTCAGCATATTTGGCGCAGAAATTTCGTGTAGATTTCGGTTTTTGAGTGGAGAGGTAAAGCACCATTTTTTTTTAATGTCTAAAGGGTTGGCGTGTTTTACACCTCATGACTTTGTGCCAGGAAGTATCGAATTTTTTTTAGTGTTGAGGATATGTCAAAAGTTAGTCTGGGGTTCCTCAGGTAGTGTTTTTAAAATTTATCTTATATACTTTTTTGTTTGATACCACTCAGTCAATCGAGGCGTAACCCATGTGAGATATATCTCGCTGGATCATAGCGCATAAACACATACATATATATTCTTTTAGTTTTCTTTAAATGTATACCCAAAAATGTTGTTCAAATATTTAAGCGTTTTTGCTCTCCTCAACAATTTTAAAATCAGCTGTAAGTTGTTTTGTGAAAAATCCACAGATAAGCAAATACCGAACAAAATTTTCGGCAAGCAATTACATAAGAGGGTTTACTCTTAAACAATATCTCCACAGCGAATGCGCGATGCTCACTCGACATCGTGATTGACAAATCCGCACAGGTGGCGATGGCACGATGGATGGTAGTCTGCACGTTGACTACGAATCCAAAAACAGACCTGGGTTCAACCCCAGTTTCAGACCAAAAATTTTAAAATAAAAATAAACATCTCGCATTTTTCTGATGTTGCATTAGTGTGTATTTGTGTGTCAGTTGTTGTCGGAAGGTTTCAGTGGCGAAGGCATAGTCACTGGTCACTGAACAATACCGGCTTCAGCTGATAGCAATCCACAATCACATCAGAACGCCCTCCTTCGTCGGTATAGTGTACCACCGGCGAAGTAAAATAATAATAAAAATGGCTACTAAAGAAGCTTCAGCACTGCTACGAGTATAAACAAAGAACGTGCGAAAGCAGAGCTGCAAAAATAATTAATTAAGCTTCACCTCCTGTCGTTTCTCCTACTATCCCTTTCCTATAGTTCCAGCATAATGCTTCGCATGTGTAGGAGTCATCTCCTGAGTGCTGGTCCTAGATAAAAAAAAATAAAAAAAAAAAAAATTGATAATTCCCAAGGCGCCACCCTCCCTCCGTGCACCGTTTATTACTTCTTGAAATAATCGTATTTAAAAATATAAATTTGCCACCAGACACCCTGTATATTTTATTTTATATTCATATTTTAAAATATAAAATTATTGGAATGTCTCAGACGTACGTACATACATAAATAAAAATATTTTACTTTTTTCAGACACAAATTGTATCGGAAATTCATGCGGTAATTTCTTCGTCAAAACCGATGATTACATGGACGGCCCGGGATGCCATACAAGAGGCGAGAGAAGCATGTGGCGGTCATGGTTATCTGAAAGCTTCCAAACTGGGAGATTTGCGCAATGATCATGATCCAAGTTGCACATACGAAGGTGACAATAACGTTTTGGGACAACAGGCCTCCAATTGGTTGCTACGTCAATGGAGTGGTACAATCGAAAGCCCAGTGGGAACCGCCAACTTTCTTAATAAGCGGGAAAGGATACTTAAGGAAAATTTAGAAGATATTTTAAATATTCACGATATAGAGTCAATGGAATGTAAGTTGTTCTTGCAACAGCTTAAACTTTCATTTAACGCTTTCTAATAAATTGACTGCTTTGTTTTTGCTTCCAGTTGTTATAAGCTGTTACGAGTGGATATTGTGTCATTTGCTGCAGACAACTTCGGAAAGAATTTCCACAGATATTGCCACTGGTCGTCATCGCTTCGAGGCCCGCAATAATTCTCAAGTGTATGCGGCTCGTGAAATGTCTATTGCTTATGCAGAGTATTTTTGTCTGAGTCGATTCGTTGAACGTTTTCGTCGGCCAGATATTGCTGGTGAATATAGTAAAATTTTAAAATTGGTTTTTGACATCTACTCCATGTGGTGCTTGGATCGTCACATGACAACTTTCTATGCGGGTGGTTTTGCTAGGGGTTCCAAATTTGCTGATTTGATCAGAAATCGTTTGCTGCACAAATGCACTGCATTGAAAGATTCAGCTGTGTCGGTAGCAGATGCCTTGGCTCCACCTGATTTTGCCTTAAATTCGGTTATTGCCAAGTCCGATGGTTTATTGTATGAGAATTTACAAAGTGAATTTATGACGAATGTGGGAGCATTTGAAAGAGCACCGTGGTGGCGTGACATAAGCATAACGCCACAAAAATCTAAACTTTAAAAGAGATTTGTAGAACTACAAATACACAAAATATTTTTGAATTTTTTTTTATTTTTCATTCATTAACCTCATTAACAAATATGTATGCATTAGCATCAGAGAATTATGAAGAATTTCATTGCTTGCATACAACAATTATTGTTAAATTTTTGTGCACGGAGTTTGACAATCAGCTTTCCAGCGAATTCGTCAATGGTTTCATTGCAGTTTTTTTTTGTTTCATCTCAACATTTCACACAATTAATTGTTTCATATCTGTGAATTTTATTTTTCTTTTTCGAGAGCATTCTTTCATTGTTAGTAAATTTTGTATCTAAGCAATTGTACAATTAATCAAATAGTTATTCTTTATACTTTACTTTACACTATACATATGTACAGACATGTACATATGTATCCTTACAACTTTATATACTATATACATATATATACATGCATTGAAAAGGAAGATTTTTCTTTATATTGTAACTATTATGTATTTATTTTTGAAATAATTCTTTTACATAAATTTGTTAAGGATATTGTTATTATTGCCGTTCTTGTGCATTTTATGAATCTAATAAAAAAAAAGATATTATTTTCCTAAGTGATTTCTTTCAATAAAGCGGCTATTTGTGTGACGGAAAATTATTTCTTATGAAAATTTGCATTGCAATAAAAATACAGACTAAAAAATTTTGAAAGATGGCGTAACTAAAGCAAATTATTTGAATTCCGTTGCTCTATTTCTCTCGTCGAAAAATCTTCACATTAACCGAACGAATTGCAGGAAACAACAAAGAATTTATGTTTATTCATTTTATGTGAAATACATAAGTATGTACAGGCATATCGTCGCCATAAATGCAAACGTACGTAACCGCACTTATTTTACAGGAGCAGCAAAAAACTTGACTAACTCAATAATAACAAAGTATTTTCTTTGCAATTTCTTTAAAATTTTCATAGGAAGAATAATTTATAAATTTTTTTTCTTTTTTCCATATACAGTGTAAATTCGATAATCCGGACCCCACTAATCCGGAATATTCGGTAATCCGGACAGAATTTTGCAGTTCATTCCGTATTCTATAATCCGGATTGATTGCAACTCTATAGTCCGGCTTGAATAACACCCGTTTGTATTAATTTTTTTATTCAAATCACAGCATGCTTTGAAAAATACAGTTAGAATAGTGTGATATGAGTATGTTTTGGAACGTTGCTCATGCGTTTTTAGTTTAGTATTGCTGCAAGATGCCTTCAGTGAAGCGAGCACACAAGACTTTATCTATTTTAGATAAAGTAAAAATTGTAGAAGAACTTAGTAAAGGTATGAGTGGAAGGGTGTTGGCTGACAAATATGGGGTTGGTACTTTCACTATTTCAGATATAAATAAAAAGTGATAGCTCCAAAACGTGAGTTAATTTTTTTACATGATTTTTAATTAAATACATATGTATTTACAAAAAATATTTTATATTCAGGTTTGCGAAGACATCTAATCGAAAACTATTGAAAAAGCGCAAAACTTTAAAAGGGTGAATATAAAGAGTTTGAACAATCATTATATTCGTGGTTTAAGAAACAACGTGAATTTTGTTATGAATTATTATAATTTTTAATAAATACATACATGCGCAGTAATCCGGATAATTCGCTACTCCGGATTGGGGTCTGCAATCAATTATCCGGATTTTCGAATTTTTACTGTACTAAATTTTTTTAGTTTTTTTTAATTATCGGGTATGTTCTGCAAATCACTTTGAAGTAAAAGTAATTTGAAATCACTTCAATTTGAATGTTTAGTGTTCTACATTCTACTTTTGACATTTCATTTACTTTTTGTTTTCGAACATTAATTCGTAGTGAATTGCCATGTTCTATAAACTACTTTAATTTGAAAAGAAGTGGTTTAAAAATATTTTTTGAGACGGTTCCTTTTTTAATATCAGCACTGAATTTTCATTGATCTCGCTATATTTTTAGTTTAAATTTTTATTTTCTTTTATAAAATACATACTTTAGTGGCTACGGAATCAGTTATTAATTCATTCCAATCATTGTCATGAATTTCATTTCTTAATATATATACCAAACTTTTGCATAAAATGACGCTTGGACAAATTAAGCTCATCGTCGCTCATGATCAATGTGATCCATCTAGCACAAAATGTGCCTTTCTAAAATGATAAGCACGCGATTTAAAATTTTGCACGTGGTACTTCGGGCTAAAGCCACATCGCTGTCTTTTCCAACACCTTGTTGAAATCCGCCTTCTGCTAAAAATCTTAATGTAGCAGCAAGCTGTATTTGTGCCGTATGCATGTGTACTTACATGGCGTCATTTATATCCAAAGGATTTGAGTGGTCTCGCAGAATCCTCCTCTGCACTTTTGCTGCCGCGAATTCATTGTTTTGAAGCACCATGGACACTAATATCACATTCATTGTTTAATTATTAATTATTCCTGAATATTTTTTTACGAATTCTTTAACTTTTATGCGAAAAAACATTCAATAATTTAATTATGTATAAAGTAAAATTTTATTTTTAAAATCAGCTGTTACTATTTCTGTTTTCGAACTTCATTTCAAATGAGAAAATGTAACACCAAACCACTTCTTTTGCAGAACACCAAAAATGAAAAGTTTACTTTTCAAAACGTATTTTACTTTCATTCCACTACTTTTGTGGAACATGCCTGTATATTTGAATTTTTTTTTAAGTTATATATTACTAGTTTTTACCCGCTGATTTGATCACGTTATTATATCCATTTATAGGATACTTTCGGGGAACCTTCTGGTCCTATTAAAAATATTTTATATTCACAATCTAAAAGAGACACAGTCTGTAATTTTTTTATAGTTCTTTATTAATTCACATTATTCACAATTCTTTATGTACTGTATACTATACGGATATAAAAAGATTCACACGAAATATACGGCGTTACATTTCTCTCCCTCTGTCTAACGATTTAGTTTTGACTTTAAGAAAGTCCTGCCGATTCATGTTTAAAGAGCAGTCGAACAAAACTAGACATGTCCTCAGTAAATGATATATAGTCACGAAATATTTTCATTCAAAAACAGTCCGATACTACTTAAAAAAATATAACGAAAACTGACTTTTCGAACAAAAGAAAGAGGATAATGAGGAATTATGTGACTGTTGGGAGCCTGACATGCACAAATTTCTATAGGATTATATTATCAGATTAATCTTAAATTTTTGCATATGATATTTTCTACAATGGAAAAAATTTTTTTTAATTTCAAAACTGAACATGTTCATCAGATTTTCAATCATAAACAGAAATGTTCAGACCTTTCAGACCAAACCAGACATGTTCATTTAAACAAAATAACCAGCTAATGTTTAGTCCTATGTACACGATTTGATAAAATATTCTTGTGAAAAGAAAGACAAATCGTTGCTAGTCTCCATATAGGTAGTTCAGTTATTTGCCTGTCCTTTAAAAAAAAGTTAACGGACCCTAGTCTGGTTTTGTTCGCCAGTTAATTTTTTTTAATTTTTTCTTTTTTATTACTCTTAAAATTGTTTTTCCATCTTTTAATTTTTTTTGCCTCAGCGCCTTACTGGCTTTGTAGAGGCTGTAGCCTGACATTACACTACACAATAATTTATGTAAGAGAAACAGTAATATATGTACATATATCTAAATTAAAAGTGCTTCCCGATTATTCAACATATATAATTTTAAATAATGTTTGAATGATGATATAGGAGTCATATTTTTAAGTCTACCTGGTAAAGTATTGTATTCTCTTGGTCCAGCATAAGTAATACGCTCTTGGTTCAAATCTATGCGACATCGTTGCAATTGTAGATCATGTGCTTCCCTTTTAAATCTCGCCGTTCTGACAATATTTTGATCAAATTTTATTGCCTTTGGATTGGATTCTCTCACCGACTTAAATACATATATTAGTATGTGTTGTTTGTATAACCCACAAACTGTCAAAATATTTTTAGCTTTGGTTTTATATAAATCTATAGTAGAATATCGCAAAGGCAGATTGAAAACAGTTTTAAGCGCCTCGTTCTGTGCTGATTGCAAGCTCCTTAACGAATCTAATATTCGACATCCATATATTAATGGTAAGTATGTTAAGTGCGAGTGAATGAGTGATTGATATATGTATCATTAGTTTAGCTTCGGTATTTAATTTATTTTTAAATTTGTTCAAGATTCCGGTTGCTGATGATATCTTGGCCTTAACTTTAGCAATATGTGTGTCCCATAGCAAATTGTGACTTCACTGCATTCCCAAATATGTAACCACTTTCGATTCTGAAATAGCAGAACCATCCACATGGATAACCATTTCTTCACAGTTTCTTTCGACATATGACCTAAATCTGATAAATTTTGTTTTCGCTGAGTTAAGAACCAATTTATTGAATCGGGTGAACTCCGCCAATATTGCAGCATCATATTCTATTTCAATTTGCAATAACTTTTCATGTTTATATTTATAAAAAAGACAAATATCGTCTGCAAATATAATTAATTTACCATAAAAGTTGATATTTTTCAAATCCTTTACATAAATTTTGAATAGCAACGGTCCCAAGACACTACCCTGAGGAACTCCATATTTTACTTGTAGCAAGTCGCTCTTCCCGTCCCCAATTTGAACAAATTGATATCTGTTTTTTAAATAGTTTTCAAAAAGTAATATTGTTTCATTAGCAATGCCAATGTTTTTCAATTTTTTAAGTAAAATACTGTGTTGAATTAAATCAAAAGCAGCTTTTGAAAAGTCAAAAAAGTCATTTAGACTTGATACTTCGTTTTAAGGTGTTACGTGGTCGTCTTTGGCGCCTCTGGCACTGCGGATTTCATTCCAAGGCTGCTCTGGCTATCGCAAAGATTGGACGCCTTAACACATGGGCAATCCAAGTGCATTTTTTTGTTAGTATTTCGGCGCCGACAGGAATACACTTTGGTGATAATTTTTTCTCTGCTTAAGTTTGCGATATAAAATGTCAAAAGGTACATATATTTTTATTATTAAGAAAACGTAATAAGCAATTTAATATGCGTAATATTATTGCAATCGGTATTTTATTTAAAAAAAAAATACATGTATTATATGCGCTCTAATATTGTGAATGAAAATATTTTTCTGATTGATATTGATATTTGATATTGTTTGATATTGTTTTGATATTGTTGAATACGTTCATGGGAGTCACAAAATAAGCAAAACAAATACAAAAGCCAATGAAAATAAACGACATACAAAACTCTTTCAATTATGTGTAATAACCAGCATTTCCACGACCAAAAAATTTTTGTAACCAAAATGTAAAGTGAAAAAAGTACCAATTCAATTTGAATAGCCAGCCCGCCATTAATAAAAATGAAACTATATATGATTCAACAACACATTTAAATTATTGAGATTCACTACAAATGGTGACAACTTCGGAAAACTAAAGCATTTTTGAATCATCGTGAAGCACCTTTGCGGCCAGCAATTGTGGGAGTGGTGAAGGCTGTTGTGATAAGATAGTGATGTGAAGAATAGGACCCATGTACGTCGCACAATAACTGCGAATATTGTGTCGTAGCCCTAAAGGCCATGTCAGATAAAACTTTTACTTCGCGTAGCGTTATAGCTTCGCTTTGACATCTAAGATAAAATGTACATATTTATATGAAACATGCCACATAAAGCACTCTCAACGCAACGCGAAGCGTTTATTCGTGTCTTCCTTTCTCTTCTTTTCGTTTTCAAACAGAAGTACATTGTAATTGTATATCGTCAAATAACATTATTGATATTTATTTTTATAATTAAAAAATAAATAGCACAATTATCAAACACTTTTCTTTGGTAAACAAACAATTCGTGAGTGTTGTCAAAGCGTTTATTGTGTCATACACCTTTTGCTTTACGCTTTTCTGTCAAAGTTAGAAACGTCACTCAAAGCGACAAAGTTCTATGTGACATGCCCTTTAATGTTGCACAAATTCCAGGTTTGTTAATTCCTCTTTGGAATTGGACATTCCACAAACAGCATTACACCGTATTTTACACATTTTATTTTGCTTAAGTCTTAAAGCTTTCAAGATTTGAATTAAAAGGCGTATCTCCGGGGGCTGACGGGCTCATTGTACAATACTTTTTGAAAATGAGGCTGGAGCACCCGTCATTATTATTTGATTGGCGTGAAAAGGTTCCTCTGACCGTGTTATTGGGTGAAGAGGCGACTAGAGTTTTGTTTGCATCTACGTGAGAAATAAGTTCTATACCATAATGGTACACAATCGGTTCAAGACCACAAAGATAGAATTCATGAAATTATCGAGGACATATACTTTTTTTTAAATAGTAACCATGGTTAAAAAAATAACCAAAACGGGAACGCTGGTAATAACAAAATTTTCGTTTGCTACTGACAAATTCTCAGCTCCCAACAGTTTTGCATTAATATTTCATACAAATTAGTACGATTATAGCGACCTCCGATTATAGCGGATTTCAGTTTATAGCGAACTGTGTCTTAAGTCCCATAAGTTCGTTATAGCCAAACTCCACTGTATATATTTTTCCTGCATAAAAGTTAGCAATAACCTTCCGATTGCTCACAACTGGTATTTATTTTATTTAAGGCCTATTTTTGTTAACTATACCCCTCCCTATCTCGCGCTGCTTGCCTCTCTCTTCAACGAACTAACCAAGTTGCTTTGTGTGAACTTTTTTTCCATTCTGCATTTGTATCAATTGTTTAATATACGAGTACGCAAAAGCAAACAAGTGAAATAAATAAAAAAGTTGAATAACGGGTGGACGGACAAACTTTTTGTAATAATGTGAATCTGAATAATAATTTCACGAAATTTTTTTTTGTTTTTAATAATAATAATAATGTACATATTTCTATTAATCACAAACCAAAAATCAAACCGTATTTAACATTCATAACATTAACCGAATATAATACAATAAATAAGATATTTTTGCATAAAAAACATAGTATTTTGAGAATTTTTTCGTTCAGTAAAATTTTCGTGCGCATCCTTTTTTTGAACTTTTTACTTAAAATTTTTTGGACGATTTTATCATAAAAATTAAAACTAATAATTTAATGCAGACAATTACTGGATAAAACCGTATCGAGTTACATTTCTTTTAATATTAGAGAGTCATGGAATTAAACCAAATTTATTTCGAATTCGAACATACTTGTCAAATTGGTCATATTTTTTGCGGATATAATATTATTATTATTATTATTATTAACAAAATAATTACAAATTATATGTTAATATTTAACGAGCAATGACATCGTAGGCCTACAGCTCGATAATAGTGTAATAAGATAAGATAATAATGACTAGGGTAAAATATTGAAATCGGATAGTACATTCATCTGGGTATATATTGACATAGATTTACTTAAATAAAATACATAAAGATACCATAAAATTTTTCCATATAGGCCTATTTTCCTGAGATATTGTGATATTAGCGTTATATTATTTGGAGATGGATTCGACAGGTAGGATTTTGAGAAAAACGCACTGTTCATTCCTAAAAATGCGCTAAAAAGCACTAAATGCAATAACTATGTTTGTATGTACATATGGGAATGGCGTACGACGCCCTATTCCGAAATTTATTGATTAATACGAATGTAATTAAATGTTGCAATGAATGGATTCGATCCTAAAAAATGCTGGTCAGCATGCAGCAGCGCAGCCATTTTTTTTTTCAAAAACTTTTATAGCAAAAATATCGTGTTTCGTGCTATTAAAAATATTTTTATATTGAAATAAATATTTTTTAATTCAAATTCAGTGCAAATGTTTATTTACATACAGTACATTTGTAAATTTTTTATACTCGGAGTAACAACATACATTTGTTTATAAAACTTTTATTCATTCCTTTTTATTGTTCAAAACTTATGTATTAAAAATATCACACAATGTCATTCTTTGTACATTCTAATTAGTTTCTTATTTTGTTCATATTTATATTAAATTCTTTCTCGTTAGCTGTTGCTATAGGCATATTGCATAAACTATTTTGTGAACCAGGAAAAGCGACAGAAGCAATATATTCAAAATGATATCCTAAAACATTTCAATACTTTCTTCTTTAAACTTGAAGGGACGCAGTTCTCGCCAGTCGTCATCAATTTGTTAAATATTATTATTAAATATTATTAATATTGGAAGAATTTCGTTGATTGAGAATTACTTTTGTCAGCAGGTTTAATGAACAGGAAGGTTTAATGAATTGAAGTAATTAATACTCTAAAAGTGCTAAATATCATTTATTTAAAAATCTTTTTTAAGCTGAAAAAACTTTCTGGCATTTCAAAAAACTTCGAAAATAAGATAAATCTTCACATATGGTAACACTGGTCAGCAGTGATCATAAATAGTTGACAAATTTGACGATTTTTGTTGTTTTGTTATTTCTACTTATACTTTTCATTTTATTTGAAGTGTGAAAGCAAAATGTAACATTATTTTAGATTTCTCTCTCACAAAGTCTTATGAAAGTGTAAGACTTGTATTATAGTCTGAAACATGGCACTTTGTAAATTGTGATTTAATTGAAATTTATAGAAAACGGTCGGGACGGCGCGTACGCCATTCCCGGCTACCAAAAATTACACGCACGAGTTATTCACATTAGGAATAATCGCGGAGGTCAACTCAATCGCAAGTGCAATGACCAAGTCTCACTCCGGAGTAACCGCCTTAATGATCACGGTAACCTCTACGCCAGGTAAGTATGATTTTCGTTGCTCAAACTTTACTATTTGTGTTGTTAAAAACTCAAACAAAATGAGAATTATTAGACTTTAGACAGAATAACACATGTAATTGTATAAAAGAATAATAAAAGAACGGTAGGTACGTTCAGTATTAAGTTTTAAGGATTGAAAAACTACTCATTTTTCAGGTACTCCACAAAAATTAGCAACGGTAGCAGTTATAAGATTTCTATTCATACTTAAAGATTTTATTTTCCTGAATTCTTTCTAATGAAATGAATACAAAGACTGAGTTAAGACGAGGAAACATTTGGAAGGGGAACATTTAGTTTGTGGGCATATTACGAGTGCGGAAGAGAGTATCGTGTTTTAGTGCGGTACTCGGCGAGACGTTTTCTCTCATTTTCGTTCCTTACAAAAATAACAATGAGAATGGAACAATATTAATAATAATAATGGAATGTCGCCGGCAATATTTTGGGCTGTGTGACCTCGAATGAAAAAATAAAGGACAATTCGAGATGTTTTTCTGCCAAAGGTTTCTCGTCTAAACTCAGTCATATAACAATAGCACCAAAAACTCTTTGACAGTTTATTTTTCTGTTTGTGGCGATGTATACAGATTGCTATATTAAATATAAATAAAATAATAATTCGCGTTGACTACAACTAATAAGGTACACACGCAAATAATTGAACAAAAGCAACAGAGCGGCAAGAGTATAAAGTATCTATGGATCTGCCTTTAAGAACTCGTTTACTTGCTACCCTCAGAAGTATGCATCGGCTTCTATGTACATTAGCGTATAATGTATGAATGTATGTACGTGCCTTTGTTGTCATTCATATATTTTTTTTGTTAATATAATTCTGTTCACTTTAATATAATTCTCAGTTGGTTTGAGTTTTTAACAACACAAGTAGTCATATTTGAGCAACGAAAAGCATACTTACCTGGCGTAGAGGTTACCGTGATCATTAAGGCGGTTCCTCCGGAGTGAGGCTTGGTCATTGCACTTACGATTGAGTTGACCTCCGCGATTATTCCTAATGTGAATAACTCGTGCGTGTAATTTTTGGTAGCCGGGAATGGCGTACGCGCCGTCCCGAAATTTGTTAATTAATTCGAAAAAAATTAGATTTTTATTATAAGATTCTTATAATAAAGGCAGGCATCTAAACATTTTTCACTAAATCCTGTTACTTTTCAATTAATTTTTCTACAGAAGGAAAATTAAAGGCAGTGATGTTAACTTTTTCAGAGAAAATACACCATTTTAATTTAAGACAACAAACCCGTGCAAATATTTTCCTATCTATTTTGAATTTAAATACTGTGTTCTTTTATATTTGTTTCTGCTGCAGCAGTCTTGAATTTTTTATTAGAACAGAAACGATTTTTAATAAAACAGAAGGGTGTTAACAACGTTTTTCAAGTAAAATTTACGTATTGAGTATTACTTAGGCTGGAAAAAGTAAACAAAATGTAAAAAATATTCACATCTCCAACTAAAAAAAATTCAACCAATTTTGGTTGAAAATAACCTACAACGGCAACGCTGTCAAAGTACAAAACGTACGTTAAAAGTTGGCCAACTTTTGGATTTTGCTTTGACGGAGACGTACAGAATGTGACAAGTCTCATAAAGCCGTGTGTCTACTACCAAGTTTTCTTGCGGAAGTTGCTTCCAGAACTGACTTCCAGAAGTTTTTGTCGTGTAAACACGTATTAGAAGTCGACTTCCAGAAGTCACGGTTTACAGAAGTTACTTGCAGCAATTATGTGGAAACACGTTTTTCTTGCTTGCTGGCAGTAACTTGAACGACTTGCTGTGAACTACAAGTGTTTTGAAGACTTGCAGAAGAAGTCGGGTATACGTGAGTAAACGGTTTGTGGTGCTCTCTTCTGTTTTCAGTTTTGTTTTGTGTTTTTTTTTTGAGTTCTTTTCAAAATTTATAAAAATTAACAAAAATAAATTCGTTTGGAGTAGTGAAAATACACATTTGGTAATTGAAAAACAAGAAAGTTATCCTTAATTATGGGACACGTCCTCAAAAGACTATAAGAATAAAATTAAAAACAAAATGCTTTAAAGGCAATAGCCAATGATATAGACACACCCGAAGAAGAGGCCAAAGGTTAAAGATAAAATGTATTCAAAATCATCATTAGACATTCTCAGGAAATTTTTCAGCTGCATGGAGTCTTCGGTCCGCAATTCTTCAAGTAATGTATTTTGGAAACTTAAATCTACGCGCCGCAGCACCCAATTTCTCACCCAAACACTTCTTTTAGTTTTTTTTTTATTTTGTTTCTTTTTAATTAAATATGCTGCGATGGCGCTGCCAATCTTATTTTGCCACAAGTCATTTATATACTGTCATTCATAAAAAAAG
Source organism: Dexiosoma caninum (assembly GCA_963924685.1). Taxonomy (NCBI): domain Eukaryota; kingdom Metazoa; phylum Arthropoda; class Insecta; order Diptera; family Tachinidae; genus Dexiosoma; species Dexiosoma caninum. Next base: position 15,937,338 of record OZ004727.1, read on the forward strand.
CAAACTACTGCAAGCTGTACTCACAGTGTGTGGAAACACGTCTGCAATTTCTTGCAGCAAGTTCGTCGTGATAACTTCTACAAACTACTTCTGAAAGTAGACTTCCGCAAGTTTCGGTTTGAGTGGAAACACTTCAACAAATACTTACAGAAGTTCTTCCGCAAGTGACTTGCTAGTGGACACACGGCTTAAGAAAACGTGTATTTTAATTTAGCTGTCAGTTGAAAAAGTCAAAGTAAGACGGATGACGGATGTCGGATTCTATGTGCCTTGGCCTTAAAAGTGCTAAAATGCTCTACAGTTAAAAAAAGTTCTAGTTTTTATAACATTGACTTTTATTAACACAGGGTGGCCCAAAAGGAACGAAGGTGTTTAATTGCCTTATAACTTTTTTATTATATTTTCTATTTTGGCTTTCATTCGACTGAAAAGAAGGGATACTCTTTCCCTAGCCCGAACGTAGTAGACGCGGAAATAAAACTATACGAGCAATAAATAATTTTGTACAGCTAGGCTGTACTTAATAATAATTAGCAATTAGTTCTTAAGATTTGAATACTTATTGTTAGTTCAATTGATTTTGAAGATTAAATAAATAATATATATTGTGTAAAAAAAAAAAAACATTTTCTATTTTTGCTTTCAGTATTTTGTAAAGAACACTTAGGGAATTTAAAATGGAACAGTACACAATTGAACAACTTGCCAAATTCGTTGGACTTCATTTCCGAAGAAAATCATGATTTTATTTCATAAAAATATTATTAAAAATTTAATAATAATGCCTTAAATAGGAAGTTATAACGGTACAGAAAAATTTTTTTTTATTCAGATACAATAATGATGGGACAATATTTAAGTAATCAAAATTTTCACCGATAATATTTCGTAAAGAAAGTAAGGGAAATTAACTTAAAGATTCCTAGGAGAGTAATTCATTGGATAACAGTGCGGAATCGTAACTAGCAATAAATATACATTTTATCAACCGACATCACTAATACTTTTGTCTGAATAATTTTATTTTTTTTTTGAAAGACAAGAAAACAATAAAAAAAAAAGAAATTTCAAAGTCCAAATATATGTTAAAAAAAATTTCATACATATTTGGATTATTTAATTTAATTTTGTAATTAATTTTTAAATCGTAATTATGAAAACTAATAACTAATTCATACACATGCTACATACTATTTACAGCCTTACTAACACCGCACAGTAGACATTGAACAGAACTTTATATTATACTAACTTATAATTTAATACTTTAAGGCTAATTATTATAACTTGCCGATAGCTAAAGTTGGGATGCTATCGGACAAATAATTAGTTATTCGTTATAACAAGTTGAGTTTAAAATAATGTGACCGATAAGCTAACGGAAAGTTCATCCTGCCTGTAACTTTTAAAGTGGACTTAAACTACTAAAGCTGCCATATTTTATGCACTTTAAATATGGCAACATGGAAAGTATAAATTTATACAAATTAATTTTTAAATAAAGAATAAAATAAAACCTTGTCGTTGCCAGTAGATTTTTTTTGTTTATCAAAAGTAGTCGGTATTTACTCTGGTACTACCATATTTTTAAAAATATTAATCTTATTTTATCGAACAGTTGTAATAATGAAAACAAGTTAAAGGTCCCTTTATTATTCATTTTACCTAAAGTTAATTTTAGCTATCAGTAACTTTATTGCTTAGTTGTAATAATGGCCCTAAATGTTCTATATGGTAATTTTTTTTTATCTTAAGTGTTGTAAATTAAAAGAATATAAATATCGTTGAAAATATGTATAGTGAGTTTTACTTTTAAATATATTACAATTATTTTTCTTACACTTAAAATATAAAAGAAAATTTACATATATTAAATTGTTTTTATTATTATTTTTAAAATATTAATTAAATTTTGCAAAAACGAAGCTTAATTAATGTTATTTCTTATTTATGAAATTGTTAATTATTATTATAATAATATATAAATAGTTTAAAAACGGCAACTTGAACAGAAAAATAATTATTTCGTGAAACATGTAGAAATTTGCGTTTGAGAAAATTATGTAATTGGGCTGTCTAAACACTTTACATTAGGAGGAGGATAACAGACAGTAGAAGTAATAAGTTTCATCTTAAACTTCTTCAAATGAGGGTGGCGATGGCACGATGGATGGTAGTCTGCACGTTGACTACACAACCAAAAAAAAAAAAGACCTGGGTTCAACCCCAGTTTCAGACAAAAAAAAAATTTTTTTAAATAAAAATAAACATCTCGCATTTTTCTGATATCATTTCATTTGATGATCATTGCGTGTCAGTTGTTGTCGGAAGCTTTCAGTGGCGATAGCAAAGTCACTGGTCACTGAACAAAACCGGCTTCAGCTGATAGCAATCCACAATCACATCAGAACGCCCTCCTTCGTCGGTATTGTGTAGCACCGGCGAAGTAAAATAATAATAAAAATGGCTACTAAACCGAAGCTTCAGCACTGCTACGAGTATAAAAACAAAAAGAACGTGCGAAAGCAGAGCTGCAAAATACTTAATTAAGCTTCATCTCCTGTCGTTTCTCCTACTATTCCTTTCCTATAGTTCCCAGCACAATGCTTCGCATGTGTAGGAGTCATCTCCTGAGTGCTGGTCCTAGATAAAACAAAAAAAAATATGTATTAATACCTATTAAATGAAAATTTTTGTTTTATTTAATTCTTATGATATCGATGCTCTTGTTGTGCTACCTAATTCTTAATTTATTTAGTGCCGTGTCACAACTTATTTCGAAAGAGACAAAAATCCACTTCTTTATCACTGAACACAGCCGGAAATACAGGTAGCACGGTCTCGAAGAAATAGATGTACTCATTGTCGACCGTTACAACCGGAAAGATCTATATCGATGGATATGTTGACATTTAAAAATTTTTTTTGACGTCGTTGGATTTTTTTTCTGCTTGAAGTAGCAATTATATAGCAGGGCTGACGGCTCACGCCCTAATCGTGAAACGAGATCGGAAGCTCTTGATTGATAAACTAATACTCAGGCAATAGGCTAGGGAGACATCCAGGATTTCATCGTTTTATATCTATCTTGATTTGCAAGCACTTCCAAGTTATCCAAATGCGTTCACAGCAGCGACGTCCGCAGAAGAGTCGGGTTGGCACCCTAGTGGCGTCCCAACCGAAACCGTTGGCCCCCGTAGTGGAACTAAAAAGTACCCCTTGAGGGTCGGGCTTTTGGTCTCCGGCTTTGTTTTCACTCTTGTTTTTCTTGCTTTTCAAATCCACGAGTGTCGGGGAAAGTAGATCGACCGGGTCATAGCTCCCAATAATCCAGCAAGACCAAAACACTATTCACCGAGGTGACCAGGTATCGGTGAAGCTCCGTTTGCGACTAGACTATTTTCTGGAGGGGGCCTCTAGCCAAGCTTATACCATGATCCAGCCTTACTTTAGCCCTGACCGAGTATTGATCTCGAGATAGAAAAACGCTTCCCACCATACTTAGGACACTCCACAGTGTGGAGGGTGGGCGAGATTTCCTATAAAGACCCAAACTCGCCCATTTTAACAGTGGCCGCCTCGTAGAGGCAGTAAGTCTTCTTGTGTGTTTGTCCATAAGGATCGTCCTCTGCCTTTACCTTATAGGTCCACACCTGACCACCGATTAAATCAGAGGTCGATTAATTGACTATCTTACAGACTTCAGTGCTATTTTTACCACAACGTACATATGTACGTACGTATGTAAAAAAAACCGTTGCTGCCACAACCACGCAATTTCGCACTTGCAAGTGTAAACAAATGTAACGAGAATAGCCCTCCCTCATTCATATAGTGGTATTAGACACGTTTACAAAGCTCAGAAAATCCCAAAATGTAAAAATAACAAATCTGGTTTTTAAGTTTTTTTTGTTTTGTTTTCAATTGCAATTGATTGATTTATGAAAGAAAAAAGAAAAAAAATTAAGCAGATGCGCCGCTTCGAATATGAAACGTTACTTGTTAATTGCCTACAAATAAAAATGTATGCAAATGTATTTACACGATTATTTCTCCATTCAAGAAAAATATTTTTAATGATTAATGAGCCAGTTACAATATGACATGCATATGTAAATTCAAAAAGGAATGGCAACTTTTAATTGTGGGCGATTCCCAGAGATAAAATAAATTCATAACTTGCAAAGAGTTTCAGTCAATTGTGTACTCGTTTTTTGTAGCCGTTTTGTTTATTTAAACTCTACACTTTCAAAATGATTTGCATTTTATATTGAAGATTTTTCTTAGCTAACGAGCTGAGTTATTGTTGATCTTTCACGTGAGCAAAACAGAAAGCTAAAAATTAATTACAAGGTGTGTTCAAGAAGTAGTAGCAAATTTAAAGTCTAAGCTTTTCGTAAGCGATTCCATGAGAGGTAACAACATATAGAAAGCAAATTTAGCTACAGCAACACAATTTTTATTGAACAGATTTTATTACAGGTTAGGCTAGGTTCTAAGCGCATCTCTCCACTAGGATCAGTCAGTTCGATGATTTGTAACACCACATTTTCACGATGTCTTTGCAGACATGTCTATCACTTGCGCTTAAGTTTTTTTTTTTTTAGCTTGGAGCAGCCAGCAATCACGACATGACACCTACACATGCGAAGCTTTGTACTGGAACTCTGCTTTTACACGTTTTGTATTTTTATAAAGGTGTTGAAGCGCCTCTGACGTCTAGGAGATGTGTGATGCCTGCACGTTGACTACAAAACCGAAAAGTCCTGGGTTCGACCTCAGTTTCAGACTAAGTCATAAAAACATTTCGCCGTTTATCAGATGCGTGTGCATTAGTGTGTTTTTGTATCAGTTGTCGGAAAGCTTCAGTGGCGAAGGCATAGTCACTGGTCAATAAACAAACAGTGCCGTAAACTCTTCGTTTATGTTCATCACTGTAAATTTATATAAAACCAAGTTGATGTGTGTAACTGCCTACAGCAAGAGAACACGATAATGGTCAAATATATTTGTTGACTTTATGTTTCTGTAGACCTCTTCCAGACTATAAAACTGTTGCTGCCAGTTTTGGATGCAGGAAGAGAAACGAGTCCATCTGAATTAGAGAGAGAGTGAGAGACGAATACTATTCCAGTGAACTTTTTGCTACATACATCTTCGATTTGAGACCAATGACAATGTAAGCAAGACCCATCCAATGTCTGTATACAATTTCTATTTACATTTACACAGCGATGGCCTAGGCTGTAAGATTTATCCAACACAATATACATTGTAAGCGAATGTTGGTTGGGTCCAACTATTATGGTGAATTCGGAGTGCAATAAGATGTATCTGAATGCCATTGATCTTGGAATGAATTTTAACTGTTGCATAATTAAATTTAAATCAGTAAGATTGTGCTCAGCATTTTCCATCGATGTAAATTCGGAATTTTGTTTCAAACGTTAACTTTCTATTTTCTTTAATGGTCTTAAATTTCTTTTACTAAATCCACTCATTTTATTCTTTACAACAAATAAAAATACAAAACATACATACATATGTATATAAATTAACACATAAATAAAAATAAAACAGTCACTTACCTTTTTTAATTATTTTTATTTAATAATTTCTAACTATATTACCACAAAACACTTTTAAAAACACTTATGAACTTGATACACATTTTACTTTGGAATAATAATAAAAATGACAAAGAAAGAATAACGGAAAAATTACTTCAGCAAAAAGAACAAAATTCATAATTAAAACGAAATGACAATATGATACATTACAAAGCCATCCAAATCAGATGGTAATGCGATGCAAAATTTTTATTTGTGTTTGTTTTGATCTTCATTTCTAATAAACATTTAACTTTACATTTGGATGGGAAAAAGATAAATCCGAATCAGATGCGAGTTGTAAGGGCTTAACTATTTTCGTTTTATTTTCCCTATTGACATAATATTATACAATCGGATGGCTTTCAATTTGTAATGAGTAACCGGACTGCTGGGATGCTTTCTTTTTTCCACAAAAGTTCCGCAGTCTCTTACAGGTGAGCTTTAATTATAAAAAACAACATTTAAATTTCTCTAACCAGTCATCACATTTATAAGAAGACACTTCGCTTAACATTTTCGTTTAAACGTCCATTTGATGGGCAACAGTTAAGACGTCTTTAAAGCAACAAAAATTTTATTACCGGTAAATTTTTAAGTAAACAAAAAAAAAGAAACGCAAATATGTTCACACATCCATACGTGTTTGGATTTGTATCTATGAAAGCATAAGTACAAAAAATGCGACTTGTTGTTTTGCTTTTGAAATCATCATTCACCCAAATAAATAAATAATAAATAAATGAAATTGTATTAAACAATGTAACGTATTGTGCTCAACAAGATAAGAAATTTCTTAAAAATGTAAAGATTTTAAAATATCTATTTAAGACGTAATTTTTGGATACACAATTTATTTTAAAAGTGAAATAACCATTCAAATTATTCAACAAACTGACGCATTTTAATAGAGTAGAACCGCAGTGAAAATTTAATTATAATCATGTTGTTTTTGCGATTAATTAGTTAACATTATTAATATTCAATAATTTTTAATCATTAACAAATGTTGTTTCTTAATTTGTAAAACTGAAATTGTTATTATTGTTTCAATGATCTTGAATCTTATCGCATTTAAAATTTCGAAAAAAAAAATATTTACAAATTGAAAATATTATTGAAATTTCATTTCATCAGCAACAAAAAGATCCATATTTATTTCAGTTTTGCAAGTTCGAGCAAAGTGTTTTATACTTTAGAATTTGTTAGATCGCTGGGATTGTGAGTTTTGTTTTTGTGATCTTTTTGCTGATTTTATTGCGAATTTGACTATAATTTTCTTAGAAATGATTAAGAATAAAAAAAGTAATTATTTTAATACATAATTAATTTATAGTTTCCTGAAGTGATTTAACAATGTTTGTTGGTTTTTAGCAAAAAAAAAACAATTATTTTTTCTTAACAAGAAGTGTATTCTACAAAAACCACTCGACCAACAAAATAAAGAATAAAAAAATTTCTAAAAACAATTGATAAAAAAAAGTACAAGAATTAAATAGTAAATAACAACAAATTATCAAAATTTTTCAAACGAAAAACTCTTACGTATTGAGTGTATTCAAGATAGTGTAGTAAATGTTGTATTTGTTGTACTAACAAGGATTAACTATTCGTAATTTGTCTTTTTTTTTTTTGTTTTTTATCTGGGACCAGCACTCAGGAGATTTCTCCTACAGATGCAAAGCATTGTGCTGGAACTATAGGAAAGAGATAATAGGAGCAACGACAGGAGGTGAAGCTTTTATTTTACAGCTCTGCTTTTGCACGTTCTCTGTTTTTACACTCGTAGCAGTGCTGAAGCTTCGGTTTAGTAGCCATTTTATTATTATTTTACTTCGCCGGTGCTACACAATACCGACGAAGGAGGGCGTGTTCTGATGCCATTATGGATTGCTATCAGCTGAAGCCGTTACTGTTCAGTGGCCAGTGACTATGCCTTCGCCACTGAAACCTTCCGACAACAACTGACACACTAATGCACATCAGAAAAATGCGAGATGTTTATTTTTATTTTAAAATTTTAGTTTGAAACTGGAGCTGAACCCAAGACTGTTTTTGGTTGTGTAGTGCAGACTACCATCCATCGTGCCATCGTCGCCCTCAGAACAAACAGAATTCGAAATCCAATTTTTGTATAAGGAATTTTTTTTTAATTTTATTAATACAGGGTGTCCCAAAATGACCTTGTCATTGTGTCCCTCGCAGTGTGTGCTGTGGCTGGAACCATACTTGCGGATGGTCTTCCACGCCTGACCTTAAACAATTTTCCAACATTATCCAACGATTCGAATCGTAATAAATATTATATATATTAAAAAGACCTACAGCTTAAATAATTAGTGTTATTAATATAAAAAGAAGTCAAAAAACTAGAAAAATTATCTCTAAATAAAATTACACCTTTTTTAATTGGCACCAATTCACCTTTTAAAGTAGATATTTGCTTAACATTAATATATCCGCGCTAATTTTTGTAACACATATAAACGCACACCGTCTCACAGACCGAAAGTTTGAAATAGATGAAGTACTAGTATTTTGAAACGATTTAAAAAAAAAAAAAGAGTTTTATTTAAACTTGATGATATAATAAGAAAATAAAACCATGCATTAAATTTATATTCACTAATTTTATTGATTTCCTGCATTTAACAAATATGCCATCAAAATCGATACTTTTTTCTTAGATACTTCAAAAACAAAAACACATTTTTCTCTTACAATAAACAAAAATAACTTTTACCAACTTAAAAACACTTCTTGCACAATACAAACACAGATTGACTTAATTATCAGGCTTTAAATAAAGGACATTTCATCATTGGTCAGGTCACACAGACCAATTGTTACCTTTAACACTAACAGCCGTATTAATAAAAATTTTAAAACGGATTTTAAAGCATTTTTAAGCAAAATTCATTAAAATGGTATTAATAAACTAATTTTAGCTTAAAATGCACATTTTAAACCTTGTGTAAATATGAAAATTTTAAAATTGGTTCGACCCTGTTTTAAAGCTATTTTAAGATGTCATATTGTGCAGTGTTTGTTTTCATTGTGATTGTTATTTGTGAAAAAGAAATTCGACCCAATTTTCCGAACGTTTGCGTTTGCTGTGCTCCTTTTTTTCCATTTTTATTGCTTTTTTATATTATTATTATTTATAATGTTGACTAAGTAGTGATGTGTAAACAATCAAAAACAAATAGTATGAAACTCGTTATTCAAATACTCTTTTAACTGCAATTAAATAAGTCACTAAAATTGCAGTCTTACCAAGCGATATTTTTACTGTTATTAGTTTTTTAATTAATATACAACTTATCATACATTCTATAAACAACGAATATTCTTATTAAACACGTCAATAAAACTATTTAGATACGATTACTGCGTGAATTAATAATCACGGTTTTGCATCATTAGGAGTCAAGTGGTAAATAAAAAAATCTGGGGCTGCCATCCTCATTTTTAAAAAACCTTAAAACGTATGTTAGTTAAAATACTGATTATTAATATGAATTTTTAAAATAACGTGTTTTAGTATTAAAAAGCGTTTTAACTAATATGTATTTTAAACCTCATTTAAGACTTTTTTTTATTAATACGGCTGTAACACGTTTGTCTCGTAGAGACGCAAAAAAGCGGCATTTAAAATTAAATTCATATTTCTAGGGTTTCTAGAAAAAAAAAACTCATTTACGTAAAAGCATTTTGTCGGGGTCACAGACAAACGCGTGGGTATAGGAAGGTTAATGAAAATTCCACTACTTTCCAAATAAAAATCCGTTATTTTGTTTTTTTTTTGTGGATTTATGTTAATGTTTTTCTCTTAATTAAAAACAAAATAAAATTTTACAGCCGTATTCATAAAAACTTGCAGCAGGTTTATAAACCGTTTATAAGCATAATTGAATAAAGTTGTATTCATAAATTGTTAATAGGCTTTTACAAGTTTAATAAAGCGTCTATAAAATCTGGAATTTTATTGATGGATTTACGCTTCTTTAAATAATTTTTTAATAAGAATTTTTTATGAATATGGCTGTTAGTTATTATTTACTAGTGTACATGTTTGAGCATTATCTGTGGAAGAACAACAAACAGCATTATGAGAAGATGTTAAACGCCTAGTTTTAATTTAACATCACAAATCAAAAACTCGTAATGACTATCTATTTCAATAAATATTTTTTGAAATATATTTATTAAGCCTGAGGTCTTTTTTTTTTTTTATTTTATTTTGTTTTTATTATTCGATATTTCGTTAACAGCTTGTTAACATCATCAGGAATAATTATAAAATAATTATAAAAAAAAAAAATAATTATAAAATAATTATAAAAAAAAAAAAAATTAAAAAAAAAAATCAGTCTTAATAAATATATTTCAAAAAATATAATAAAAAGGTCAATTAATAATATAATTAATATTTCAATAAATTTTTTTTTTAATTCTAATTTGCGCACTTTTTTTGTAATGCAATTGTAAGCAAATTGTTTGCACTACTTGTGCAAGAAAAACATTTAAATTTGCAAATTTGTCTAAATAATTATTTTTAGTTCTCACGATAGTTTGACTAAAAGTCATGATTGGCCATAGAAATGGCTACTACTACGGAAACCAAAAAAATTGGGTGTTAATGCTCACGACAATAATTTCATGAATGTGAAAAACATTTATCAGAATTTATAATACCCTGTTACTAACAATTCATTGTTAAGTAATTGATTGTCATAACGATTAATTTCTCAATAATTTATTAACACTGAAGTGCCATATTCAAATGCATTCACTAATCCAATCATCTTCCTCCTGCTTATTTAATAAGATAATTTTTTAATTAAAAATTAATTTTCTATATTATTGACAGTTAATTCTGATTTAATTAAATACACATTGATTTTATTTGTTTCCTTAACTGTGCAGTCAGCATGTGGAGAATTATTTTAATAACCGCTTGTGTTTTTTGGGAAGTGAATAATGCACAGCCATCATTAATAAGTAAGTACTTTTTTTCATATACGGGTGTATTTAAAAATATTATGCAAATAAATAAGTATGTACATATGTAAAAAAAACTCGCAAATGAAAGGAAATATGTAACTGATGAATTAAGTCTGGGCATATCAATGAGCCTAAACTATTGGCTTCATGGTGTGGAATATAAAACTATTAAGGGTATCTTTCACCAAACATATTTAAACACAATTTAATTTAATTAATGATCTTTATTTAAAATATGTTTAAAAAAATTTTATTTTCACCAACTGAAATAATGAAACACAAGAAATTATGGTAACGCTCTGATATTTAATATGTTAGCGTCAACTTACAGCTTTTTTAAAAGCTGTTTAAAAGCTGTTTTAAAGCTGTTTCATGCTGTTGCAAAATCAATATTTAAATGCAGAGTGCTGGCTACTTAAACATTATTTAAATATTCAATGAGTATATCTAGATGAAAATGAAAATCGACATTTATTTATTTATTTTATTTCAGAATTTTGTAATAATAAAAGCCCTCATCTGGCCAAAAGAATATTACAATAGATTTAAAACATAGATTCTTAAAACATTAAAAGTAACCCTAAATTTATAACTAGATAACAATCGTTTTAATATCAGCATAGAATTTAAAAGGTAAAGATCATAATATGGCATCAATTTGTTAAAAGTATAATAATTTATCAAAAAGAGTAAGCGAAAAATTGTAAGCCCGATGGCTGCGATATCACACCAACTTCCTGAGAGTCGCATATAAACAAACTATGTCATATTGCCAACAAAATTAAAATGAGCAATGAGCAATCTTCGGAAGGTCTTGGGGGGGGGGGAGGGAACTGAAAAGATCTTAAAACAGCTGGCAAGCGATTCCATACACGAGCTGTACTTACGAGGAAAGACTTATCCAGGAGGGAAGTGTGTATTCTGGGAATGAAAATTTGTGTATTTCTAGATGAATGACAAAATCGAACGCATTGAACTAAAAACGCGGGTGTAGAATTTCTAACAAGTTTATAAAGGCTCATAAGCAGCTTAATTGTTAAGAAATTGGAGAAACTACACTTTAACATTTGAATTGATATTTAAATAGAATTGGTGAAATAGGCTCTAAGTAGAACATACTGAATTATTTTACAAACACAGTGTAGAATATAATAATAATAATAATAATAATAATATAGATGCTCTATGAAAGAATACTTTGTATAAAAGTACTTTAAAAATGTCTTAAATAAGTACATTTACATTAAAGTATTCTTTAAATTACTTTTAAAAACTAGTAAAAATTGCTTTTAAAATAATGCCTTTTAAAGTAGCTCTAGCGAAACAAAATTTTAAAGAAAGTACCTTTTGGACAAAAAATAACCTTTCTCAAAAGTAATCTTTAAAAAAGTACACTTTATAAACCACCTTTTGAAACCCACTTTAGAGAAAAGTACTTTTAATCGAAAATGGAGAAACTCGACCGTTTCGCAATTCTTTATCCCATAACCTAATTTCCTAGTTCCAGCACAATGCATCGCATGTGTGGGGGTCATCCCCTGAGTGCCGGTCCAAGAAAAAAAAAAAAGTAAAACAGAATTAGGGAATTTTTTCGCAAGCAATATTTGGCGTGTAAACGAAGCTCATTTAAGCTGTATTCACATTATAAGTATTTGTCATATCGAATGTCACTTTTTAACATTGTAAATTTGTACAGACAGTATCAAGAACTTTAAACAAAAGCATGTGTTATTTCTCTATGTGCAGTCCATACGACACTTTTTATTTGTAGCGTGTACGATTTCCAAGTTACAAACCATCTGACGTCAGCTGTTTTACAAGTGTGTTGTGTTTGTAGATCGGAAAATATATATTAAATCTATTAAATTTTTGCATATTATTTAAAAAAAACACATTTTTTAATCAAATTAAATACAAACTAAAGTGAATAGAAATATAAATCAGTATATAATTTGCCATAACTATAATGTTATGAACTATTATAGGTTATGTCAAATGTACGCAGTAACATAACAATGTGTGAATATTACGGGTGTCCCAACAAGAACGCAAGATTAAATGACTAATGCAGCAATTGAATTGTTTCTCTGGCTGTATGACATGTGGCGCCGTCTTGTTGAAACAACATGCCCTCCACATTCATTTCTTCAATTCTAGGCACGAAAAAACTGGTTATCATTTCACGATACCGAACACCATTGACTGTTTGCGCTTGACCTGCCTCATTTTCATAAAAAAAAGGTCCAATGATTCCTCCAGCCCAAAATCCACACCACACAGTGACACGTTGAGGATGCATTTGCTCCTCGTGAATCACTCGAGGATTTTGCTCACCCCAAATGCGACACATCTGCCTATTGACGAAACCATCAAGATGGAAATGGGCCTCGTCACTGAAGATGATTTTATCGGCATTTTCATGTTGTCTCTCCAATACACAATTGAATGCGTTGTTCATTCGTGTAGCGCTCCATTTTTACTAACCTCGTACCTTCTACTAGCAAACAATAACAATTGTTCACATGTCAAACAATGACACTTCGAATGGCGCCAAATTTAAATCTTGCGTTCTTGTTAGAACACACTTTATATAGACGATTTTGTGGAAGATAATAAATATTTTTATGAGATACAAATTAAATTCAAACAATTGCGTTGTTAAGTCACGTATGTATTTCAATGCTTAAATTTAATTCCTTTCGTTCCAGGAACCGCTGTGAAAAACAAACGCTCGGCCGGTTCATATGCCGGCAGCTATGCCGGTTCAAATGCGGGCCCTGCAGTACATTTCTATGACTATGATGATTATGCACCGTATTTCGGATTTGGTTACAATTTCATGGACCCCTACGCCTTTCATCAGCAATTAACTTCGCAAATATTGGCGGATAATGCAGCCCATCAAAAGTAAGACACTGTCAGTATATTGGCGTATCTAATAAATTCATAAACCCCTGTTAATCATTTGCTTACTCAATATTTCGCAATTCGCTTATGGTGTTTTTCTACATTTAATACTTGTACCTAATGTCACATTCATACACGTACTCTAATGTCAATGAATACATCTTTCCTCAGTGCTATTGCTTCCAGCGTTAGTATGGGCGATGCCACGGTAACGGCTAGTGCTTCTAATCTTCCTAATGAAATACAAGATTATGATGAGTAAATAATTGCTTTTTTTAATAAACTGCATGATGTTACATTTCATATTTAATTTCAATATTTCTATTTCATATTTGAATCTTAATTGCATATCTATTTGATGTATTTTTATTTCATATAACTTAGATACATTCAGCGCCAGCACGCTGCCATCGCCGATAATATCAAACGAATAAGTCAGAACAATGGAAGAAGCGGTAATCGCTATGCTCCGAATTATGCTGCAGCTGGTGCCTCTATTGGCCCGGGAGGTGGTCACCAAACAGCTTACATAAGCCCTGCAAATCCTGTAAAGTTCTATTCTACTGTTCTTCTCATATGAATGATTTTGTTAAAACATGTCTTTTTTTTACTCTAGGCCATACCCAATATAAGCACTCGTTTCGCTTCTAGCAGCCCTGGAGGCTTTAAGGGAGTATCGGTTAGCTCTTACAGTTCCAGCTCCGACATTAATGGCAAGAAGACCAGTCATCGTGGGGCTCAAACGACCATCAATGACAATGGCCGTATAACCACGTATAAGGTCAACTCTTAAAATCATTATCGGTGCAAATTGTTTTCTATAAGTTTTCTTATTCCGTTGATTCTTTTATAACTTATTTTATTTGGTGAATTCTTAAAATTTTTGTATGTATTTCTGTTGTATATATATCTTTATTACTGTTAGTTAATTAATTAATAAAATTAAAATTATTTAATACTCGTTTAATTAAAAAAATATGAAATTTTCCAATAAAATAATTAAATTGGCCAAATCACGGCATTCAATTCGAATGGAACTTACAAACAAAATTCTAATAAAATTTCTATTTTGTTATAGTGTGATTATTATTTCTTGCCATTGATATAATAAAAAACGAGAATATACAGTTTCTACACATATAAACAGCCATTTAAGTCATGCATTTATCCCAAAATTTCATCTTATTTTATTATTAATTTATTTTTTAAGTTTTAATTAAAATTAAGTTACAACTTTTTTGAAGTGGCTGATTTGATTGAGGGGTATCTCTAATAAGGCTCCAACAGTAATCTGCGTACTTTGCAGGCTCCCATTTCAAATGTTGCGATATCTTGCTGGAGGCATTCTCCCATGTTCGTCACTGAGTGGCCATTTTTTTCAGGGAAAAATTCAAATGTGAACGACGAAAATGGCATTTCAGTGACATATTGCATCCCACTTTTTACTGGCGATGGCCGAAGTAGTCTGCACTTTGGCTTCGAAACGAAAAATTTTTCCCGGGTTCAACCTCAGTTTCTGACTCATAAAAACATATCGCATTTTTTCTGATGTGCATTTCTGTGTGTCTTTGTGTCAGTTGTTGTCGGAAGGTTTCAGTGGCGAAGGCATAGTCACTGCTTACTGAACAGTAACAGCTTCAGCTGTAGCCAATCCACAGGCACATCAGAACGCCCTCCTTCGTCGGTATTGTGTAGCACCGGCGAAGTAAAATAATTACTAAAAATGGCTACTAAAACAAAGCTTCAAAATTTAATAGGTCTCCTTGACATCAGACACGCTTCAACACTGCTATAAAAACAAATAACGTGCAAAAGCAGAGTTATAAAATAGTGAAGCTCTACCTCCTATCATTTCTCCTACTATTCCTTTCCTATAGTTCCAGCACAAGGCATCGCATGTGTAGAGGTCTTCTCCTGAGTGCTGGTTCAAGATAAAAAAAAAACTGAAATTGTTTAGCGAAATTCATTAGATTTCTTGTTATCATGGAACTTCGTTGTGACATCAATAAAGGCGTTCCGTGTTTGTTCTTCAATATCCTTAAAAGTGGAAATAAAAAATTGATCTTGAATTATCTTTTCTATATCCGGGACTATTGAGACGCCATCTTTAATATTGGCGTCACTAAGCTGGGAAAAATATTTCTTGGGAAAGTAGAACCCAGAACCGTCTTAGATCAATGAAAAACCAATATATTAGTACCAATTTGATGTACGATGCTGGTAAAATAATTT
This sequence comes from Dexiosoma caninum, assembly GCA_963924685.1. Classification (NCBI taxonomy): domain Eukaryota; kingdom Metazoa; phylum Arthropoda; class Insecta; order Diptera; family Tachinidae; genus Dexiosoma; species Dexiosoma caninum. Next base: position 15,953,093 of record OZ004727.1, read on the forward strand.
TTTCTAGTGCCACCATTTTTAATGTTTATCTGTCCCATTAATAGGAAGCGATGTGATATAATTTTTTTCTCATTATTAATATAGATTTTTTCTTTCAAATAAGCCAAAGGAAACAGTCTGGAGCGGTTAAATCTGGTGAACTTGGAGGCCAATTACAATCGCTAGTACGGGAAATAATTCGTTAACCAAAGATATCGCGTAAAAGAGCCATTGTGTAACGCGTTGGAACCGTACTTGCGGATGGTTTTCCTCCGCTTTCCTTAAGAAATTTTCTAACATTGTCCGATATCTAACACCAGTGTTGGAAACGGCGATACCGTGTTCTGTTTCAAAAAAAATATGGGCCGACGAAACACCACACCAAACGCTACACTTAAGTGGGTGTAATTCTCGCTGTTGAACTACTCTTTGATTTTCCGTAGCCCTTTTCGTCTATTAACGAATCCCTTCAATTGGAAATGGGTTTTGTCGCTCATAATTAAATTATGAATGAAATCATTGAAATCTTTTAGACGAAAATACTCGAAAATTGAATGTTGTTTACTGCCTCTTTTGGTCGACAATTTCCTACCAGACGTTTTATTGGTGACTCTGAGGGCCCTACCCGCACATTAAAAGAACGGCGATATGCACGCTGAGTCATAACAAAGGATCCCTGATTTGAGAAATAGAGTTCAACGATTTTAGAACTTTATTCAATTGTGTACTGTTCCAATATAAAATTCCCAAGTCTTCTTAAAAAAAAAAAACTGAAAACAAAAAAAAAATTATAATAAAAAATTTATAAGGAATTCCAATACCTTCGCTCATTTTGGGCCACCATGTATATACCGAACCCATCTACTTTGTGTATTGCTTCGATGAGTATGTTACATACTCATTCACCTGTATACGCGATGTCTATTCTACTTATCTTCGTAAATACGAGTATTTATTTGTACATTCGGCAATCATACTTGTACTCATACCAATTGTATTAACTGCCTTGTACAATCTTGAACTCGCCTAATTTTTACGTTCCAAGATGAGATGAAGTCTTATTATTTTTGACTAGTCTGGCCGTTCCTTATGTTATGTACATAATAATTTTACTTAGTTTGTTTTTATAATCACCATATCGCAATGTGCACCCATATGAAAGAGACTGCACTAGTCGCTTATTGATAATAATTGCAAAAATCAGAATTTATTTATACTGAATATGACCTTAAGATATTCTACGTATGAATGATGCATCATAATAGGAATCAATAATGAACGCAATGTTTTCATCATAGAAAAAATCACTTGAGTGACATTGGGTGTGAAAATGTTCCGGTTGAGGGTCTCATATTATATTAACTTATATTAGAAAGACGATATTAGATGATGGTGCTGGGAAAAACGGTTTGACATCTCTTCATTATTTTATTTGCAGAAAATTTTTACACAAGGTGTGTTCTTTTACTTTTCTGGCAAAGTTCGGTAAAATGAGAGTAAGCCATAATTTATCTCAATAAGAGACCAAAATGTACAAAAGTAAGAAAACGTAAGCAAAAAAACCATAATATTTACCACATAATAGGTCTGTTCAACGTGCATAACAAAAACATTTGCATCGTGGTAACGGCTGTAAAATGTGGACAAAAATAAATTGAAAAAAAAGTAAAAGCCATTTTTAGCCATCCACTGATGAGCTAAGTAAGTATTAGCGAAAAATTGCAAATAGCTGGGAGTTCCTCTACACCGATGGATCCAAATCGAATGACCATACTATTTTTGCAACTGTCACTCATAATGGCAGCCTAATAAATGCCGGATTTATCGATGATTACTGTTAAAATTTCACAGCTGAAGCATTGGCCTTTCTCACTGCAGTACAATACGCGAAAAAGCAAACTGCGAAGTATGTAATCTGCTCCGATAGTCTCTCATTTATTCTTGCCATCAAAAACTCACATTACGAATCGCCAATAATTAATCAAATAAGAAACTTCTGTAACCAAAATTTAAACAATATCAAACTTATGTGGGTATCCTCTCATGTTGGCATTATAGGTAATGAATACGCGGACTCAGCTGCAGAAGAAGCGAAACGGCGACCCCTGAAAAAATATTCGACATGGGAAGCTCGTGATATCCTCAATATTATTGATATCTCTCTCACGTCCACAAAAATCCAAAAATGGTCCGATTACCAGCACAGTTACAAACGCATCAACCCAATGGGAGACGCACCATTATACCCAATAAACTGTTCCAGGAGTGAAATTAATATATTTGTTCGCCTTAGAATCGGTCACTGCAAACTAACTCATCAACATCTTCTTGATAGAACTCACGCACCTGTTTGTCCCACCTGTACCACTCACCTCAATGTAGCGCATATACTTGATGAGTGCCCTAATTATAATTCATCTAGAACACGCATTTTCGGATGCAATACGCCAAGTGATCTCCTTATACACATGTGTGATAAAAATATTAAATTAATATACAAATTCATAACTGCAAATTGTTTACAAAACTTAATTTAAATGTATATACCAAGCATAGAGTCGAAAGCCTCAGATGCTAGTACTCTTTTTTTTTGTTATTAGTTATTATAATTCAATTATAATTATTAATATTAAATAAAAAAATAAAAATAATTAAATATTTTAAGAATTTCAAATAAAACAATCAGATAAGTATTTAAATAAAAATAAGAACGTCATTTTGTTTATTTCTTAGCAAAAATAAATTCATTTATTTATTTTAGTATTGAGCCGAATATTGCCATAGTAAAATCTAATATATTTAATTTAATTTGAAGTTTTTTTTTGATCTGGCTGCCTCCGTAGTCTAGTGCATGAGCAATAGTCTTATCCATATAGAGGTGCGAGTCCGATTCCCGCATAGACCCTTGGTATTTCTAAAGACAAGCTAAAGAGCTTCGTAGAGTTTGTATTGTCTTTAAAAAAATTAAACAAAATTTTATTGAATTGTTTAAACTTTAAACTAAATTTGTTAATTTAAAGTAATATATTATTTTCATATAGTCAATTCTACCGATAATTGATAGTTAACCGTTCATAATATTGTTGTTTTTATTGAGTTTTTAGTAAACATGAAAATTTATTTTGTCATTCTGATACATCAAACAAAGCAGACACGCAACCATGATTATAGGGAATTCTTATTCTTCTCCATTATGAAAGAAGATATGTTTCTGTAGAGTGAGATATTCATAAATAATTTTTCAAAGAACAGCCGGCAGATCTGGCAAAAAATTCCGCGTGTGATTGATTTCACAACATAATCTGGGAACACACAAATTAATAGCGTAGAGGGAAATGACAAATTATTTTAAACTTCATTCACTTGGTGTGGAGTATGATCTTAATAAAAATTAATTCAATAACAGCCATATGTCCAGGTCCAACCATTGTGTTTCATGACTGCTTTAAAAATCGGTGTATTAATTAATCAAAAATCTTTAATTCTGATATCACAAAACCTTTACATTTTCAGCCTTGGATCTATTAATTTATATAGATTTTTTTCTTTAAAGATTTTTCTTTTGTCTTAAATAGACCATTGAAATCAAAAGTAAACGCGGTTTAATAATTTCTTTTTATTTTCATTCCCACTAAAAATGCCTTGCACTTTGTTAAATATCAATGAAATAAATATTTTTCATGTGTTATATTTTCCAACAAGTTTCTGATTATCAATATAAAGGAAAAAATATTATAAATAAATTCTCTAGGTCAATAGGTTCAAGACTCGAAATCTTATCGCTGACAATGTCTTATATATTTCATGAAATTAAGTCCTCAAATAAGTGCTTGGTGTCGAAATTGAACTCATTAACAAAAAGTTTGCGGTGGAAGCAACACGAACGAAAGTGAAAAAGTTAATTTAAAAAAAAATATATATATTTTAATTAGAAATAAGTTAAAATGAATTACTTTATAGTATTGGCATTGTGCCTAAGCGCGGTTGTGGCAGGTAATGTCTGAAATTATGTGAAAACTAATTGTGAAAAGTATAATATTGTGAAAAGTGCAAATTTAAGAATACAAAATTTTCAATATATGTCTCAGATAAACATATAAAATTGGAATGAAGCCTTGCTTTTTTCAAAATTCTAAAATTGAGTTTATTTTTATTTAAAACAAAATGAGAATTATGAACACCTGCAATCGGTTATGGGGAATTAGACGAAGAAGGAAGAAATAATTAAAAAAGAATTTTGGTTAAAATTTTATATGAAATATAACTCTATGCGGTCTAAAATTAATCCTCTTATTTGCCTCTAATATTCCTAACCTGTACTGAACCTTGAAACTGTATCAAAATCAGGTCAATGATCCAAATCACGAAAATGGGATGATAATGCCGTGTTGATCGTTTTCTAATACCTACATAATTTATATTGTTTAATGAAAATAAAAAAAAAAAATTAAATCACTATATTATCCGGAAAATAACTATAGATTTGCAGCCATTACAGGATTTTTGCAGTAAACTTCACGAGTTTTCAAATGCAAAGCGATAACCTCAAAGTCCATACCGCACGTTACGCCACTGTCAAATGAAATTAGATCATTAGAATTTTATATTTCAAGTTACACAACACAGAGCGTACAAAGCATAAAGTATGCTTATTTTCTACTCTTGAATGCCTCACAAGCGTTATGCAAACAGATCATATGTTTTTGACAGGTAATTTTTTGTGTGTTAAAAACAATTTTAAGTGCAATCGAGGTAGAATTAATTAATAATTCTCCATTTCAATATCTATTTATAGACAAAAAAAATATTTATAAAAAGCGTTGCATGTAACTTGAATATAGAAAAAAATAAAACGTCTACAAAGTATGAAAATTATAAAAACCCTAAACGCGTATAAAACGTGGTATGGACTTTCATTTTTAACGCCGCATTATTTGTGTCTGCTTCATACATTTTTTATGAACATGATAGACGACGAAACAGAGGCATACTTATGTATATGTTATTACTAAAATGCAGAGAAAGTACAAAAGAAAATTGATTAAAAATAAAGAAACCGGCAACACTTATTATGACCTTGAGTAGATGTTTGTTTTACGGAGTATTTCCTTTTTTTTACAAAGAAGTACCACGTAGGGATTTTAGAAAATAATCGTTCAATGGATTAACATTTTCAGAAATTCTGAAAATCACACATGCACGTGCGAGTGTAAAATTCCCTACGGATATTTTTATACAAAATTTTTTTTTTGCACTGCGTCTTTTCAAGTTTTGTCTGTAAAATATCATGATGCGCTGATATCAAAAAGTTGATAGTACATTCGCTCCGCTGGAACTTCATATTTTTTTTTTTAGAAATAAATCACTAGAAAATAAAAATTAAGTTTATAAATTTATTTGTCAACTATTTTTTGATAACCTTTCATCCGTGCAACAACAAAATAAGAAATTCATAAAAAATATTTCATTCAAACTGCGATTATTGTGTATTTAAATTGAAATACGTGCTTTAAATCATAGATTTAATAATTCACCAACATCCTGTTTTTTTAATCAATTAATTAAATATTTGTCTCTATTTTTTTGCAGAAGAATTACACGAGAGGTAAATATTGTCTTGGTAACTTGGAGAAATACTGAATATTCGTCGAGCTTCCAGTCTGTGAAAAATTTATTGCAAAAATGTCAGTGAAAAATTGAATATTGTTATTTTGTGCACAAAAATAAAGACTTAAAGTTCGATGATTTGTACAGGGTGGTGGCTGATCAGTTTTGCTATTTTCTAGAGTAATTACTTATTTAGATTTCAGTCAGATTAATTTTATATGCTGTTATTGATTAATTTTCGTAATAGTTTCATTCTTTTAAACTTTTGGTTCAAAATTTGATTTTTTTTGGTTTTCGCCACCCTGTTAAAAAGAAAAATATACTGAAGATTTATTGCTGTTTCCACCAAATGCAAACGAAACTTACTTTCCGAGCATTTAGAGGAACAGGCTGTTACTGTTACTTTAAAAATTTCTCTAATTAATTTTTTATATAAATTTTAAACATTTTTAGGGGAGTTAATTTTCATAAATTGTAAGTACCTGAACAATTAAAGGAATGAAAGACTGAGTTTTAAATTAAATTATTTGAATTATTCCTAATTGGTTTGGTACAACAAAGTCATCTAACATATTTTTCAAAATTCATATAGACTAACAAAAATTAATTTAATTAAATTATTTTGAGCGATCGTTTTAATTGTTTGCAATGTAATAAAATCGACAATCCCGGGTGGACCATAAATCGATTACTGGCATGGAAACGGTTCCTTATGAAACAACAAATCGTAGTCCGACAGAGCATTAAAAACAATTAAAAGCCTTTAAGAAAAACTTTTGTAACATTTTTCACCCGACATTTTAGACATTACAGTCAACACCATCAAACTGTAGAAGAGGCTAAAAAGAAAATTGCCGATGTTTACGATGGTCAACATGCTGATTTTGAAGAAGTTGGGAGTTATGGTGGTTTGGGTGGTGTAGGTGTTGGAACTGTTGGTTACTCTAATTCCGGTGCTTCGGGTTCCGAGTTTGGTGCAAGTTCTGGCGGCAATGCTGAGTACAGTTCATCAGCTGGTTCCAAGTTTGGTGGCAGTCATTCTGCCAATTTTGCCTCCTCATCATCGTTTGGAAGTAATGCCAACTTTGCTAGTGGTTCATCATATGGATCTGGTTCTCATGGTGGTTCTCCGGTTGTTATTCCCGTAGCGGGTGGTGCTGGTACGTCTTCATACGTGGAAAGCTCAGCAGCTGAAAATGTGCAACAGGTAGTACCCGAACTTGTTGTTAGCGGCGGTTTAGGTGGTCATGAAAACTTTGTACATCACGAGGAACATCACAGTGATAACCAAGTAGCCACCCCACTCATTTACAGCTCCCCCTCCGGAGGTTCCGAAAATTACTACCGTCACGAAGAACGTCGTGTTTCTAATGCAGCTACCCCAATTGCATATTCTGTACCCTCTAGGAGTGGTTCTGAGAACTATGTTCATCATGAAGAACGTCGCGCTCAAACTTCTGTGCCTCTCATTCAATTCGCTCCTTCTTCAAGCGGTTCTGAAAATTATGTCAACCGTAAAGAAAGTTACGTGAACAGTCAAGCCACTCCCCTCATCCAATACACAGCACCCTCTGGTGGCTCCGAAAACTACATCCATCACGAAGAACGTCGTATTCAAAATCAAGCAGTTCCCATTGTTCAATATTCAGCTCCGTCTGGTAGTTCTGAAAAGTATCTTCATATTAAATCGGAACATGTTCAACAATCTCCCCTTCAATTGGTTGTCAGCTCGCCAGCTGGTGGTCAAGAATCTTTCATGAAATATCGTAAGGTTACTTCTACCGCTACACAACCTCAGGTACTTGTACATACTGTTCCTTCCACCAGCTCTTCTTATGTTCATCAAAGCTCTGCTGCTACTACTGGTTCCCAATTGGGCCATTTGGTCACTGGTGGCCTAAGTGGTACCAATTCTAATTACAAGACTGGATACTATGGCAATTCTGCCTATACTGCACCGTCAACCACTTTTGGTCAGTTTTGCTTAAAAGCCATTTTCTTTAAACCACATGAATATAAAATTATTTGTTTTACCACTAATTAGGGGCCGAATCTTTAACATCTGCCGACTCAAACTCTCTATTTAATACTGGTTTTGGTGCATCTCATCAAGCTGCTTCCAACTTTGGAGCTTCATCCGCCTTCGGAGCTGGTCACCAAGCCGGTTTTGGCACTAATAGCGCATACACCGACAGCTCTTCATTCGGCTCTAAATACGGTGCTCAATCGAAATTCGGTTCTTCTTTTGGCACTGAATCCAAGTTCGGTTCTCAATTTGGAGCTGATTCTGCCTTCGGTTCTGGATCTTCACTCCATGCTTCAAGTTCTTCCTCTGGTTTACACAACTACATGCAAGAAGCTGAACGTTTAGCTAAAGTGCAAGCCCAAGGTTTATCAGTTGGTGGCACCCGCCTTGGTGGCAGTCAATTAAATGCTAATGTGGAAAGTGCCAACAACGCTGGCTTTGGTGGTTTTGGATCTCTTAATGCTGGCGGTGTTGGCAACGGTGGCGGTGTTGGCAACGGTGGCTACAAAACCAAGTCATGGGAAAAGGCTTCCAAATGGTCCAGCCAGTCGGAGGTAAATTTTAAATTATAATTACAAAATTTTCACCGAATATAATATTTTTTTTTCTAATTTCTTACAATTAGTAGGATCAAGGCGAATTGAGCACCAGGTGGCATCATCTGTATGAAGCCAATTCGTCAACATTTGCTTATTTTCACCACTTGTATACATAAAATTTATGCTTGACATCGAACCGACATTTTTTCAATAGATTGGTTAATACAGTACAGTAATGTTTTATTGCTGTACCGATAATGCCAGCTGATACTAAATTCGCCTTGAACCTAACTGAGCTCGTATCAAGGCAAATTCACTACCAGACCTACAAGAACAGTGACGGTCATTTGACCGCGTAAAACAAAGTACCCATCACTTTCTTAAAGGCAATATGAGACAAATGACCGAAACCTCTGTGTACATGTGATTTTGCATCCTTCTCTATCTTATTAATTTTGTCGTCCATAGAACGCATATCTGAACTGCTCACTCCAATGTTCTTTAATAGTCAGCTGTGAGGGTTAAATCAGACACTGCTGACCAGTCAGCGTTAACGGATATATCGGTCACTTTTGACGGATATCCCAGTTGAAATTAAACACGATTTATTTATATTTTTTATATTGATTTTATTGCAATATTCTGATATACATATATGTACATATGTATGTATATAAAAAACTAATGTAATACAATATAAAAAAAGAAATATCCAGCAGAACCTTGAGTGGGCCATCTTCAGATACTTACAATAGCCTCGATTGCCTCCATGCAGGCAATTGCGCATGGTCTAATTCAATGGTATCATGCCCTTGCTCAACGTCCACTTGTATAGCTCGATTTTTTCGGCGCGGATTGTTAGTTCTTTTTGACCGAGAAGCTGCTGCAGAAGTACCAGAATACATAAATAAATGAAAAAAAGTTGCCAATTCATTATGATTAAAAAAATATATATAAATAATTAACGCAATCTACTTATCGTTCAATTTCACTTAAATATCCAATATTTATTAAATTCACAGGCTCTAATATTCAACACACAGATACATATAATTGGACACATAATTCACGACACACGAATATTTTAAATATACAAATTTTAAGACCAACTACTATTCAGGGATTCATATAAAAATTAATTTTATCCACCAGCAATGAAAAAAATTAGAAAAAAATTAGAAAAAAATGTGTGTATTAGTTTCGGTCATCCATTTCTTGTAGGGATTCAACGATTTGTAACGTATTTTTAGGCCCATCGTCAAAGTTTAATTACTTTTGTGAAAAAATTACAAAAAAGGTTGTGAATAATTTATTAATTACAACAATTTAATAATATAATAATAAGAATGTAAAATAAATAGCTCTTTGCTATAATTAATTTAAATTCAACTTATATTGCACTAATTTAACACGTTCTCTTTAGATTGTGTTACATTTAACAAAGCACATGTTTACAAGAAATTTGGCGTCGTTCGACAAGCAAAGCGAATTAACGAAATTGCTGTGCGGCAACGTTGTGTCAATAACAATTTTAACCTACAATGACAATTTAATTACTCACGACCTAAGTAGGACGCTAAAGCTAAGAATTGCGGTGAAATCATAAAAACAGAAACAAACTTGAAATGTTTGGGAAAAGCTTAAAACTGAATACATAAGCAGGAGTTCTGTGGAAAAGAACTGTGGAAATGTATTGTATAGCGGGACGCATTACGTAAGGCGATCTAAAACTCCACAGATACCATTAGGACACTGATCAAGCAGTAGAAGGCGTAATTCTCCTTATATTCGCCATCCGATAACAAAGAATTCCAATATGTTGACGTACTAGTTTTGAACAGGAGGCTGGTCAAGCTTTGAAAGATGCATTTTGCATATAGAAAATGAAACTTTTACTTCAAATTGTAAAATTCTTTTCGCAGTATCAGGAGCATCCATCATATAGGGTGGCGCAAAATAAATAATTCGGGGCAAAAGTTAACACCCGATGTTCTTTGGCGGCCACTTGGCCGATATCACACACAGAACCAAAATTTTTATTAAAAAAGAAAATTACAGCAAAAAAAAACATCGGTTGATTACTTGTGCCGCGGGTAATTAGTTTAGCGCCACCCGTTATTACTTGCCAATGTGAAAGCCTAATATGATTTGTCTCTAGTTTATACGTGAGGTTGGGAATTTAGTTGTGAGGGACTTCACTCGTTCTTACTTAACTGAACCCACGGCTTCGATTCTCATGACAAAACATATTTCATATACTAGATGTTGAACTATGCAATTTTAGAACTAATTATTTCCCAGATCTTGTTTAGTTAAGGTTTATTTGAAGTACTACCGCACAGCTAGTTTCTGACCAACAAGCAAAGATTTTCAAATTTCGTTTTTTTTTTTTGAGACGTTACAATGTACTATTTAACAAAGAAAAGTCGATTTTAACAAACCTTAACTGTCATCTGCAAAACTATTATTAGTTTTTATTTATTATGCGCTGACTCAACCCCAAAAATTTGGTAATTTTTTCTGGACTTTAATGGAACTTTTAGGGTGTATAAAAAATAAATTTAATTTTAAATTAATTTTAATTGCAGAGAAAGTAGTTCCGTTTTTAACGTTTTTTGCATTTCTTGTTACAGTTTGGACCCGATGGTCAAGTCAACAACTTTAAGGAATTGTCTACAGGCGAAAGTGAAAATTACGACATCAATGGCCGTCGTACTGGTTATAGAGCTGCCACAACAACCCTCGACGACAACGGCAAATTAAGCAGCTACAGCCTCCACACATAAATTCAGCCACACATGGAAAATATAAACTCAGATTTTTGTGAGATTATCAACCCTTTAATATTAAAAAAATATTAATTTAAAGATAATTTAAATTACGAAATAAAACAAACGTTATTTGACTCATTTCATTTATTTCACAAATTACAGTCAACATTTGGCAAATTGTGAAACTGGTAAAAAGAATTACAAGAAAATAGTTATTTAATACTGCTGGAGTGATTGCATCATTATCTGAAGTTAATTAAAATTAAAACAAATTATTTAGACAAGAAAAGAAAAAGGGCCCATAAAAAATTCAATACGACAACAGATTTACATGATTAGTTTCTTTGAGCCGTATTTGAAAACACTAATTTATTTGCATTATTAAGACGTCATAAGAACTTATTATATTTGTGCTATTTTCTTGAAAACGGTTTCTCCAATTTGCCACCAACAATTTCAATCAAAGAACTAGTAGCTGTAAGGACATGACCCACACTTTGGGGCTCATAATAATAGTGCGCTGTATTATCGCGACGTTTTCTATATTCATTGCTATTGGCGATACAATAACAGGGCTTCCAAGCATTATTTCTATAGGCCGTTACATCACTGGGCTTATTATGGGCATTTATGTACATGGAGCGTTCAGTAGTCCAACGAGGTATATAACTATTCCAACCATCCGATTGCCGATAGATGGGACTTCCTGCACCTCGAGCACCAGCTGAGCCAATATACACAGGAACATTATTGGGATAATATTCGGGATAGTAGGCGGGATAAGAACCGCGACCCGAGTGATAAGTTCTTCTTTCGCCAGAGAAATTTGGATTCCAAGTACTTTTAGGATCATAGGGTTTGCGATTTTTGTGACTAGAGCCTCCGTGGCCCTTGAAAATGGGTACACTAGCATCTTCTGTAAGTAGAAATGTATGTAGAAATAGCATCATTTTAACAGTTCTACTTCAGTGTAAGACCAATCACCTTTATCAATATCCTGTTCTCGACTAGTTTTGTTACTATGATCATCTCCGTCAGCTGTGATTTCGAATGTTATGTCCGTGTGTATGCCCACTCTTTTCTTATTCTTTCCCAAATCTGTTATTTCTACACTTTCTTTCGATTCTTTTAAAAAATTTAAATTTAGAAATTTTCTGATATTGAATGCTGTTAAAATAAGAGAATTGCTAACAATTCACCTTTAGACCTGTGTGTATCTCCTGTATCCACTGTTACACGTACACCGTGTATCTTGGGTCCTGATTTGCTCTGTTTCTCTCCATCACTTTCTCTTTCCCTTTCGTTCTCGTTGTCATAAGTTTTACCCGGCTTAATGCCCGGTATAATTGGAATTGCCGTATTGTTGCTTTTGCCTTCCGCCTCATCGAAGTCCAATTTTGGTGAAACTTCATTTTGTTGACCTATAAATATTTCATATGAAATGATTCGAATAAACGCAAGACGAAAACTCGAACGATTGAAGCTTGAGAGAGCTTTAAATAAAAGACTAATGAAATTTTTTTTTAAAGTAAAATCCCTGCTTACCCAGCAAAAAAAAATTTAATACGTTCACTATGAACGCATGTTTTCATGACTCCTTACTCACTTCTTTATCGGTATTCATTTGAATACCATTGTGGTCGTATACTACTGACTGACTTAGTACACATAATCAAAGTATCGTACTTTTCCTTTGACTGTGATATTACACTTGCTGAGGTGATTGAGATGGTTTAATACCAAGATTTTTAATACAGACTTAAATTCTCAATCTCTATCACAGGACAGAGCATTATAAACTTCCAACCATATAGGCCAATACATCATTCGGTTACTGCTGTTGAATAGCAACAACACCTAGATTAGTAAAAGTGACATCAAAACATATGTGTATACTAATACAACTAACTTGCCTAGAATCCCCCAATAACTAATTTTAGGTATTAACCACAGCCACTACGAATCCAAGCCCTTGCCAGCACACTAACTCAATATTTTTAGGGTTGACACGAAGTACTCCAAGGAATACAACTAAGCACTCACAAGGACCACATCAGTCGGTATACCGATACTTAGTGTCAGAGCAGTGGGGCCCGCTGCCTGCCCGTAGTACAAGACAAGACCAATACTGTATTACTACAGTCTGAGGAAACTACAATAATAGTAGTGCATGATCAAACCTCTAGTTGGATATCAAAGAGTCAGCTCTTCTAGCAACTTCAAATTCCAAGGAAGTTCAAGGCGATGCATAACCTCCTTCATTTCTATTTATCATCATCTCTTATATCTTATATCAGTATCTCTTAAATGAAATGATCAAGATATACATTAATTTAAGGAATTTAAAGAACGATCACGTAATTCTTCAAATAATTAGGAAAGTTCCACGGCATTGCTGATGTCCCGTAGGTTATGAAAAAATGTTCATAAAGCCCCTTGCGGGAAATATGGTACAGGAACGTACCCAAATTAAGGTTCTAAACACTCAATTAAATGTGAACACATCTCGCCAATGGCATCCCTATATTAAAATCATGCATTCTTCAGCTAAGTTTTACTCATCATTTGCAACAGAACCAGTAATATTTCTGTTGCATGCCTTTTGTTGCTGTGTAGTTATGAAATAATGTATCATTAAAATGACTTCTTCGGCTCTCCTTGTTGTATTAAGTACGAAGTATAAAATCAGCACATATTCGTTCTTCAGGAAATCAATCGTTGCGCGGATAATTCAATAAAGTAAATTTCTTGGTTCAACTGTAAATTTGAACCTAAAATGATACACAAATATTTTCTTATAATACGAGGTTATGTTTTAGATGGCACTTTAAAAACAATCGGTAGTTGAAATTCCTAAGACGTTCGAATTTTAGAAATCCGAATGATTTTTTCATATTCCTTCTTCTGTTATGGATTCGTTCTAAAGGGTGGTTAAATTTCAAGGGCCGATGTTGATTTTGAATAAAACACAAACTATTTAGGAAATTATTGTAATTTTATTTTATTATGATATATTGGTATTACTCAATTATGTATGGAACAAAATATCGGCCAAATGGGCGCCGCGACCACGGCAACAGTGGATGATCAATTTTCGAAGAAAATCATCTTCAGTGATGAGGCACATTTTCACCTCAGTGGATTCGTCAATAAACAGAATTGCCGCATTTGGGCGAATGAGAATCCAAGAGTGATTGTCGAAAAACCAATGCACCCACAAAGAGTGACTGTTTGGTGCGGTTTATGGGCTGGTGGCATCATCGGGCTGTATTTTTTCCAAAATGAGGCCGGTCAGGCAGTTACTGTGAATGGTGTTCGCTATCGTGAGATGATAACGAACTTTTTATGGCCCGAATTGGAAGATATGGATGTGGTGCCACTTGCCACACAGCTAACGAAACAATGGCTCTTTTGCGCAACAAATTCAATGGCCGTGTTATCTCACGTAATGGCGATGTCAATTGGCCGCCAAGATCATGTGATTTGACACCGTTGGACTTTTTTCTTTGGGGTTATTTGAAAGAAAAGGTGTACGTCGATAAGCCAGCAACAATTCAAGAGCTAAAGGATGAGATAATTAGCACATTAACGGCATAGAACTTCCATTATGCCTCAGGGTCATCGAAAATTTGGACCATCGGATGGAGGTGTGCCGCCGTGGTCGCGGCGCCCATTTGGCCGATATTTTGCTCCATACATAATTGAGTAATACCAATATATCATAATAAAATAAAATTACAATAATTTCCTAAATAGTTTGTGTTTTATTCAAAATCAACATCGGCCCTTGAAATTTAACCACCCTTTACAAGAGCACCCTTGATATATTTTATCTTTATCTACACGATATACATCCAAGGTGTTACTGGCTAAATTAGTTAGAGCCTTGACTATTAAGCTTCTGACTAATTAAAGTGGGTGGAAATAGAATTATATAATAAAAGAGTAAGGAAAGTGCACATACTACATATTGTTTACAGAAGTACTGTGCACGCTAATCCTGAAATCGTGATAACTTTTAAGTTGTACGTGTCAAGCACACTTTCTAGGTCAGATACCTGCTCTCTTACTACACTGATACTGAGAGAGACTGTGCCCTTACAGAGGAAACTTTCATGGTAACTCTATGCAATACTTATGTCTGTCTACTGGTGGACTTTGCTCCCATCCTACGGATGTAAAGGCATGTAAAACCATTTGGTAATGGGATTTCTTGGCGGATGTCATACTTAACCTGATAGTGTCGGACGATTATGGGAGCGGTTACTGCTGCAGTATCCTCTATGGGTTGCTTGCACACGGTCACTAATCAGGACAAATTCGAAATTCTTTTTCAGTAAAAAATCAGTTAATTTGTAGGCTTTGATCTCTTTAAAAAAGGAGAAAGAGGACACGAATGTGGGATCAAAGACTTTTGAGTGATTATATGAAATTTAAACAGAAGTAGCACCGCTTACACGACATCAGAGAATTTGGAATAACTGTCGAAGGGGAAATGATGACATGCGCGGAAATGAAGATGCATTATTTTTTAACTACGGATAGAGATTTTTTATATTTTTTTTTCTTCGACGAAATTGTATGGCTCAAATGCCGACGAATGGGGATGGTGAGGTACAGAAAACTATGTTTGACTTGACTTGACGGGCTGGGAATCGAACCCGAGTCCTTTTGGTTGTAGAACGAACAGGCTAACTACTCGCCATCAGCACCTCCTTCTAAGGCTAATAATATAGTTTATAACTAGACAGCACAGTTTGTATGATGACCATTTTTAAACATGTGAAGGTACAGTTCACTAAACTAAAAATGAAACCTAAAATACCTCATAAGTTGGGCAAATTAAGTGCCTTTGAAATCGCAAGTATGCCAGCCAATGACGTGACTTCCTTCCCAGTCTAACCCAGAGTTTATACCACTCTTAATGAATACTAACCAAACACTCCGCTCTACTCAAACGTTACTGTAAAACATCCTCTTCGAAGCAACTTTTTGATTTCATAAAACTACAATTTATTTTATTAATTCATATTTCGTTTTTAATTCTAACAAACCTTGGCCATAATCGCACAGAATCACAATCATAGTGACCAGTCGAAAAAAATAAATAATAAAATTCTTTGTTTTCATTTTAATTAAGGAAAATAATCGCGTGTTTAAAATGGAGAGATCACGTTAAAACACTTGAAACAAATTTCGGGATTTTTTTTTGTATTATGGAATATTTATTTTATATTTTTAATTAAATTCTTAACACTTCAAATGCTTAAAAACAACTAAAATACAAGTTGTAAAGAACATTTCATCTTGGAAATAGATTCTGAAAAAAAACATTTTTTTAACAAATTTTTGTAAAAAAAAAATCTGTTGATTTACGCGTTTTTTTTCTGACAGTTGCTGTTGTTGTTTGTTGCTTGATTACCTGCAGTTAATTTCAAATTAAATTGTTAACGTCGATTGTCGTTTTGGTGTGTGTTGTCGATAACATCTTCATGCTGCTGCTTAAATTTTTTTCTAATTATTCTATCTGTGCGGCTTTTTTTCTAATTTCTTTAGGGCTTCCAGAGTTGTGCAAAACTCTTGCATATTTAACATAGATGCTGCGTAGTGGCATTTTCATATCAGAATTATTGAACAGCAATATATATATAATATAAAAAGCAATTCAATTATTATTGTATGTACTTCTTGGTTACCCTGTTCCGAATTGAACCTGTGGCTTTTAATTCCATTAGGATATGGGGTTACTACAGGAAGAAATTAACGTTTTCTGTCATATTTACTGAATAAGAAACAGAAGACTAAGTACGAATCAGCATAGACGCGCTTTAATAAAAGGCAAAAATATTTACTTTTCAATTTAATTTAATCTTGAGATTTTTTTCCGCAGGGGATGGTTTACGTATTCAGTGCATTGCAGCTGGTAAGAAGAGGACATTAGACTTCGAGCTTTCCAACATCGCAATTGACGTGGAAAAGTTCGTAGCGTAGTGATAATCCGTGATAAATCGACCACAAATGTAGGCGCTGTCGAGGACAATCTTTGTCGCACGTAAAAATGTCGACTTCCATGATGTCCTTGGACCAGATTTCATCGTAGTAGCGGTAAAACAACGACAGATATGCTCCAGCGAGTCAATGAAAGAAAAAATTTTCCAATCTGCATTTAAACCATTGTCATTCCATCAGTGTCTTTAGTGATTATATATAACCAGATATAATAAATATAGTCGATGATGCCATCTATTTTAACGTTATTTTTGTTGTTGTCCTAACTTTGACGAAAGATGTTCATTTTGCAGTCGGTATTATTTAGAATTAATGAAATAGAATGCCGTATTAAACGTTGTGGAATGACATTTAAAAAATAATGTTGACTGACTGACTGCTCATTTAGAAAATTTAAAATTTTACGTTAATTTTGGGACACTCGTTCTTATTTTATATGAAACCAATAAAATAAGAGTTTATCTGTTCGAGTGCTGGAAGCAAGTTTTAAGATGAAGTGTACTTTTTGAATTTTTTTGTGGTGTGTTGCGATCACCTTCCCTGATACGAAGTTCGTTCATACCTGTTACTATGAAATTGACGTTTGTTGGTGTTAGAGTTGGTTGTTGTTTTTCTGGCCGGGCAATGTAATTGTCTTTAATCAGACATGATAATCTACGTTGTATCTATTTTATTGTCTTTTCTTTTTTTTTCTTCATTTGTTATTTTAGTTTTTTTTTTCCTGCAGTTACAAAAATGCTCACATTTTGTACCCTACAATCTGTAACCTTTACAATCAATACTTTGTACAAATAATTTTTAATTAAAAATATAAAGTAATAAAATTACTTGCAGATTGGGTAAATCTTTGACGAAATAAACGTAACCACAATTGTCGGCAATGTCTTTAGTACGATATATGCACATGATGAAATTAAATTATACAGTGAAATATTAAAGGTCTTTTATTTGAAATTAGGCACATTGATTTCCTCAAAATTTTTCTTTAAAGGTGAATTAAAAAATACTCGTAAGTCTACTATGCGGTAAGAAATCCTTCATCATTCTTTTCCATGCTTATGTACATCACAATGCTCACCTCGGTCGGTATTTGAGTAATCGACATCATAGGGCGAAGAAAAAATAATAAATAAAGTGGCTAATACCCACTTGTCTAATGTGAAAATATTTTGATCCGACACTGGATCCATTGCAGAGATATAAAATTTGCACTGTGACACTCGCAGAACAGATGAGAAACCGCCTCTTATCTAGCATGTTCTCGACAGCTGCGACAGAATGTGTTATAAGGAAGACCTAATCTATTATCATTTTTGCCGACCGTGCAGTGGCCCTTAGCAAACGCGACCAGCCGTGGGATGCTCTTGCGGTTTTTCTTTATAGTTTTTTCGGAGCGTTTACCTTAGGAACGTGGCCATATTTCCTTTGCGACCCTAAAAGTATTCAGCCTATTCCGCTTATCTTCTGCTTTCTGCGTTCTAGTATATAATAGATTCAGTCATAGCAATTTCATTCATCCCCTCATTTGCTCAGAAAATTTCTGCAGTAACCCAGACGACATAACCTGGATAGCACTAATTTGAGCACTCAAACTGAGTGCAAAAAGTGCTGCTTGACTGTTGACAAAAACTTGAATTTTTCCCACGCTCATTTCGTTAGCTCAGCTTTCTACCCGCTTTTCTCTTTGCCAGTATACACTTGCCATATCTGGAAGATGGTCGAAGTAGCCTGCACGTTCACTACAAATTGTAAAATTTCCTGGGTTCAAACTCAGTTTCAGACTCATAAAAACATCTCGCATTTTTTCTGTTGTGCATTTGGGTGTCTTGGTGTCAGTTGTTGTCGCAAGGTTTCAGTGGCGAAGGTATAGTAACGGCTTCAGCTGTAGCCAATCCACAGGCACGTCAGAACGCCCTCCTTCGTGGGTATTGTGTAGCACCGGCGAAGTATAATAATTCCGAAAAATAGCTACAAAAACTAGGCTTCAAAATTTAATACGTCTCCTTGACATCAGAAACGCTACAACATTAATTATAAAAACAAATAACGTATCTTTTCTCCCACCATCCCTTTCCTCTACTCCCAGCACAATGAACCGCATGCGTAGGGGTCTTCTCATGAGTGCTGGTCCAAGATTTAAAAAAGAGATGGTGTGATTGTTTTACACGAAGGTCATTTGAGTTGATTCTCGGCTGAACACTGTCACGTTCCAAAAAGAATATAACACAATATATCACCATTGTAAAAAAAAAAGGGAAATGGAAGGGGAGCCATGCACCTACATACCTAAAATTCTTTTCAGTCTCTCGATCATTCATTAAGAAAGAATAGAAAAAATTCAAATTTCAGCAAGAAAATATGCACAATTTAACCGTTCAGATAACTTGAGACGGTATCACAATATGAACTGTTGAAAATATGTTTGTGAAAATTTAATAATTCAGATCTGAAATGCTATCGAATCAGCATTCCTCCATTCTACGATTAATAAAATTCAAATGTCTTGCTGTATCATATTAAAGTGGCGTTATTCGATAAGCAAACATATTGTTAAACTCACAAATATTTTTTTTTTACATAAAATTTAAAAAAAGTCGGTGTTTATTTCTAAAAATAAAGTAGAGACTATAAATGTTTTTATTATTTTGTATTTTTTTTTTTTATTTTCTTTACATACATTTTTTTTTTTTTGTGATCTTTGGAAATTTGACTCAATCCTCCCATCGTAACTCACAGACGTTGTTTAGAGCATGTCACTATTGTTCTTTGATACCCGTCGTATAATGATTTAAAAATTTAAATTTTTACGTTTGTTTTGCGAATAATTCTGATCAGTTAATTATAGAAGTATTACGTTACAAAAATAAGATTTAATAGAATATTTTAAGTTAATTAAACAAGTTTTTTATGAAATTCATATTTTTGTTAAAAAAAAATTATACGTCTAAAGCTTAAATTTCCATTGATTTTGTAAAGTTTGCCTGAAAAATAATGCAAAATTTTCTATTAAAAATTTGTTTTTAATCGTTGAATTTTCGAGCTTTTACAGAACCAGGTAGTACATGATATAAAGGATAACACGTCGGCTACAATGGCCACCGCGGCTGTATAACAGTATATAGTATTTAGTACGTATTCCTGTAAATTCCTCAATCCAGAGGTACAATTAGGATCACAGCTACAAGTGCGTACGATATACGACAAGCAATGGGTTACGCCTAATTTTATTGCTTCACGGCCCGTATGATATGAAACACTTTCTTGTTATGAGGACATATTTTTTTTTTTTTTTTTTTTTTTTTTTTTTTTATCTAGGACCAGCACTCAGGAAATGACTCCTACACATGCGAAGCATTGTGCTGGAACTATAGGAAAGGGATAGTAGGAGAAACGACAGGAGGTGAAGCTTAATTAATAATTTTTGCAGCTCTGCTTTCGCACGTTCTTTGTTTATACTCGTAGCAGTGCTGAAGCTTCTTTAGTAGCCATTTTTATTATTATTTTACTTCGCCGGTGGTACACAATACCGACGAAGGAGGGCGTTCTGATGTGATTGTGGATTGCTATCAGCTGAAGCCGGTATTGTTCAGTGACCAGTGACTATGCCTTCGCCACTGAAACCTTCCGACAACAACTGACACACAAAGACACACTAATGCACATCAGAAAAATGCGAGATGTTTATTTTTATTTTAAAATTGTACTCTGAAACTGGGGTTGAACCCAGGTCGGTTTTTGGATTCGTAGTCAACGTGCAGACTACCATCCATCGTGCCATCGCCACCCTCATTGGTTACACCAATATCATTCAATGTCTGTGTTGTCATGATGCGATATAGACCAACAGTAACGGTCACTGCTTGACCTGTGGCTTATTTCCCAAAAAATATATATATGACCAGTGTGCCTACAGGATTTTTTTCGAAAATGACCATTAAATTACGAATGTGCAACAATACATTCCACGAACTCTTTGCAATGTGCAATTATGTTTCTGTTGTTGTCGCAGAAAGTTTTCGGAAATTTAAAATTTTTGCCGACGACATCGAATTGATCTTCCTGTATCCTGACCTATTGGGGTTATTACCCCAAGCACATCTTTCATATTGATATTTGAAAGAATTGATTTTCGACGAGCCGTATGTTTGATGTCTCCAACTGATTCATCTACTCAGAATTTTTCAGCCATTTAGTATCGTAACGGCTGGCAAATTTAACACTGTTGAGCATCGTTGCCACTTTCCGTACTATAGTACAAAAATTGTGCTACAGAGTGTCCCAAAATTACAGAAGGGATTTGAGTTCAATGAGATATTGTCTCCCTAGCAGTGTGGGCTGTGGCTACATCCTGTTAGAACCATACTTACGGATGGTTTTCCTTTGCAGGCCTTAAAAATGTTCCAACATTATCCAATATCTAACACCAGTCATGGAAACTGCGACACTGTGTTCATTTTCAAAAAAAAAATATGCGCCAATTATCCTCTCCGACGAAACACCGCACCAAACGGTACAGCGGTTAAGTGGGTGTAATTCTCGCTTTGGAACTACTCTTGGATTTTCCGTAGCCCTTTTTGTCTATTAACGAACCCATTCAATTGGAAATGTGCTTTGTCGCTCATAATTAAATTATGAATAAAATCATGATTTTCTTCTGGTGACGATGGTCGAAGTAGTCTGCACGTTGACTACAAAAATCGAACAATTTTTCCTGAGTTCAACCCCAGTTTCAGACTCTTTTAAAAACATCTCGCATTTTTTTTCTGATGTGTATTTGAGTGTCTTTGTGTCAGTTGTTGTCGGAAGGTGGCAGTGGCAAAGGCATAGTCACTGGTCACTGAACAAAAACGGCTTCAGCTGTATCCAGTCCACATACGCATACGTAGGGGCCATCTCCTGAGTGCTGGTTCAAGATAAAAAAAAAATAAAGTTCAACCATTTGGGCACTTTGTTCAATTGTGTAGTGATCCATTTAAAATTCTCCAAGTCTTCTTTACAGAATACTGAGAACAAAAAAAAAAAATATTAAAAAACTTATAAGGAATTCTAATACCTACGCTCTTTTTCGGCCACCCTGTATGTAAATGCTTTTGTACTGTGAAATTTTTGTACTATTTTGCTAATTTCAAACTTTAAAATTTTGGTTGAGAGAAAACCTTCTAAACATTTACTTTATTATTTACACTTTAAATTTTAATTTAATTTTTCTTTCAAAATCTCTAATGTTATATTATAAATTAAAAAGGAGAGTTATAAAAATACAAAATTTTTTATAAAAACGGTCACTATTTTTTTTTTGGCGTGTGAGGTAGGGTTGAAAATGCCTTCGCACTTACAGAGACCGTCGTCATCTGCGTCGAGTGGTGTTACCACTAAAAAATTCCCTTGTCTTACTCTGGGTAGATTCCTTCCCGGGACCGCTTTCCGATTACTTCGGGATGCTCAGTGCGGCGTTCCAATCAGGACCGTCCCTTAGTCACCCATTTCTGGGTTTACCAAGTTTGTAGGCGGTACCACGGCACCGGCCTAAATTTCCTGCTACCCGTCAGAGGTCCCGCGAGGGGGTTGAGGAACTTGTTTCTAAACCTACGGGTGTTTTAGCGACACCGCGGTACCTAGCTAAAGGTGTAGCATTACCTTGGTCTCCCCTTGAGATTGAAAATGACAGAAGAGGTGACTCTTCGAAATCTGACTAGAGATTGAGGAGGATATGCTTGTCTATCCGTGTGACTGATTAAATCCAGTTCAATTCTAATCTAGTATTACGGGACCAGCTTAGCCCCACACCTTCAGCGCCAAGTAAGGGTTTAATGACTGATGTACTCTTAAGTGAGTACTTCGTGTCCACCCTGAAAAGTTGGAGCGTGTGTGCTGGTTTGGGAATGGATTCGTAGGGGCTGTGGTTGAAACCTAAAGTTACGCAGGAAGTCAAGTCTTTGGTTTGTTCGAGAATATGTGAGGGAAGGCACATATTCTTGATACGACTTCTACTTAACTAGGTGCTATTGCCATTCAACAGTAGTCGCCGGAATGTGTCTCGAACTAACAGTACTACTGTTAAATAGTTCTTGACGGAAATACATTCTGATGTGACACAGAGTTTAGACCGCTCGAACACCTCAACAAGGTGCATTATAGAATGAGGGATAACTATACTGATTTGCTACTCAACTCTAGGAGGCAAGTCTTACTTGCTGTACCTATTGCTCTGGAGGCGTTAGTTGTCGTCTCCTATTCACTCGGTGTTGAGACCACCGTCACATTAAGCCCCACGGGCAGGTGCTGACGTAAATCTTGAACACACTGTCCCCGTCAGAGGGGCTTCACTCTGCAGTAACGCATCGAGGTCCCTTTTCTTTCTCCGTAGAACGTACCCTACCTATTGCGCCACAGCGCTCCAATTGCCCTGGCAATCGAGCGTCCTCCCTATCACGTTGGCAGGAGTGAACTCACCAACCGCTGCAGCGTTGCATTTGCTTCAGTATGGCATCTGATGTCTGCGAAAAAAGTGTGTTCTGCATCCTCATCCATCATACCGCAGCAAATGCAATCGGTTCGAGCCCAATCACAATTCGCACCCGTCACAATTCTATAGCCGATTCCTCATGGATTACGGTTCAATAACAATGCATTCATGTTATATTTTTTTTTACAAGCTCAATACATGTGCGCTTACCTTTTATATTAATTTTCATTTGATATTTAATTTTTGAATTTCGTTATACTGAAAAAAGTTTCATTTTCAATAATTTTCTTTAAAATTTTGTATCATCATACTGGCAGTATTCGTTTTGTTTTGACATGGCAAATTTTGTTTAAGCAACACTCAATCTGTAAAGTTCTGGGTTTTCTGCAGTAACACTCCTCGTGCAGTAGCCTACGGAGGCACCCCAACTTTTCTTAAACAGCAGTTATTGCAAATTTTAACTTCTCCAGCTCTAAAGGGGCGCCCTATTTAATACCAAATTAACTTTTCAAATATATGATGTCCTTTAAGTTGGTCTTAATCATGTTTCATTTGTTGTGTTTTCATTTAATCAACGAATGTAATTTTATTTATATATTTCTTATCCTTTAATTATTGTACTATTTTACATGTTAAGCTCAGTAAATATTTTGAAAGAATACAACAATATATTTTGTCATTAAAATAATAATTCCAACAAGAAAAGCATACACTTAATTCAAAATATGTTCATTAAACGCACAAACAGACGACGACAATGGCAACGCCTTGTGGTGGCATTCCGTTTACGATAATTCTCATTTTAATAATAGAATTTGTGGAAAATAATAAATTTTGCAAAATGTGAAGACATAAAGTGCTTTTTGCGCAATTAATTAACGATTGTACACGGTCTAAGAACGGAGAAGAAAAGAAATGAAAATTGGGCGGCATATGGGGAGAGGGTGCAATGTGACTAGGATTATAATTAAGCGGGCATTCTAAGGCAAAATTTTATTAAAGGCTGCGAAATCTTCTTTGGGATTAGAATTGAATTAATGTCGACTCATAAATCTCTTTAGATGTTTCGATATTTTACTGCCGCCGTCGTTGGGTTGTAGTTCTTGCTATGAAATTCTTAGTATAAGACAAAAAAATGAGAAATTATCCCATGAAGGAGGGGGGCAATCTGTGAGTCAAGTAAAGAGTACATTACATTAAAGACTTATTGGCACAAGTGCGGAGGGAAATTGTCAGGGGTGGCAATCAGTTGAACCACAAGCGATTTGTATAAGAGCAACTCAAGTTTACAGTTCAATGTTACTGTTGCTATTGTTGTTTGCGTACTACGACGCTTTGTAGCTTAAAGAAAATGCAGCAGTTTAATCTGAAATTTAATGACTTTGAGATGAGAAGAAAATCACACAATCATTTACAATAATTTTGCCCTTAACGCAATGAGTCATGAGATGTTGGTAGACGGTTGTTGGTTTAGTTGGCCATTGCTTGCAACTTTATATTGTTTGCATTCCACTTACATACTATTTTGTAGTTGCTTATAAGTCGTCAATATTACAGTTGTTGCAAAATGTTCCCCTTTTTGCTGAAATCATTGTTTATGGCACCCTCGTCTAAGATATCACTGATGTGTACAGTGTGATGGGTGTTAGACAGTGCGAGTGCTAATTTTCCTTTTGACAGAGAGGAATGATTTTGGGATGTGTACGCGCAATATTATATGTGTTTGGGGTCATTTTGAAGCGGCTGTTACCTTGTGACCGTTTTCCGTTTATGCAACTCCAACAGAGTTTAAAGCAGTTCAATGTTTAAAATTTGAATTATAATTGCTGGAAGGGAAATGTGTAGGCTCCGGCTGATGAACTTCACTGTTATTGGTAACATTAGCGGAAATCACTCTTCGTAGCATATCTGCTATGTTATCATACATGCTATGAATTTCTGCTATAAAGCGTGAGTGTCCTTTTTGTCGCTGTCAACAAATTTGTTATACCAGCTGATTTTTAAGTTATTTAACGGAAAAAAGATTTGTACAGAAAAAGTAAAAACTAATTAAAAAATAAAATCATAAATAAAAAAAATAAGTAAAAAAATAAAGTTTCCTATAAAATATTTGCGCGGTCGGCTTCTACAAAAAAAAAGAAAAAAACAAATGTTTCTGTTTATGTGTACTTTAGTGGATCAATAACAGCCGACGAAAAAAATTTTACGTGGTACAAACTTGTGGTTTTTACATATACTTTATAAAACCTTCACCAATTTCAAACTTTATCAGTTAATTACTTTTTTAATGTTAATGTTTAATGTAATCTTAGCAATATTTCTTTGAGAAATTTCACCTTACATTCGAAGCTACTGTTTATATTTGTGGCGGCACAGCAACCGAAAAATTTCGTGGGCGCAGTTCTGTACTTGTTTTGAACGTAAAAACAAAACGAAAAAGACAGCCGTTGTAGCATTGTAAACGTTGGAAATTAACAGTTTGCAATGCTTTTTGGTGATGCATATTTTTTTAACAGGTGCAAACTTTAATGTCATATGTTTTTTTGTTGTGTTGTTGCAAACTTATGCAAATATGCTATATTTGCAAGATTTTCAATGGATGCAAGGGTAGTTTGCAACGAAGAGTGATTTCCGCCATTATTTACAGTCAGAATGAAATTCAGAAGCAACATCGTTTTATGAAATTTTCGTACTCTTCATTTCATTTGTATGATATTGCTAAAACATCATATTTGTAACCACAACACTTTTCATTTTATTAGGTTCTTTGTGTATTCTATAAAATATTAGATGACGATTTGCTTTTTCCAAAATCTGTGAAAACGTGCAAAAAAAAAACAAACCAACCAAACTAGCAAATTTTTAAAACACTAACAGCCGTATTAATAAAAAAAAGTCTTAAATAAGGTTTAAAATACTTATTAGTTAAAACGCTTTTTAATCCTAAAACACGTTTTTTTAAAAATTCATATTAATAATCAGTATTTAACTATGTTTTGAGGTTTTTCAAAAATGAGGATGGCAGTCCTAGATTTTTTATTTACCACTTGACTCCTAATGATGCAAAACCATGATTATTAATTCACGCAGTAATCGTATCTAAATAGTTTTATTGACGTGTTTAATAAGAATTTTCGTTGTTTATAGAATAAAAAATGTATGATAAATTGTATGTTAATCAAAAAACTAATAACAGTAAAAATATCGCTTGGTAAGATTGCAATTTTAGTGACTTATTTAATTGCAGTTAAAAGAGTATTTGAATAACGAGTTTCATACTATTTGTTTTGATTGTTTACACATCACTACTTAGTCAACATTAGTTTTATTTGAAATTTGTGTAACATTAATAATAATATAAAAAAGCAATAGAAATGGAAAAAAAAGGAGGACTGCAAACACACTGCAATCACAATGAAAACAAACACTGCACAATATGACATCTTAAAATAGCTTTAAAACAGGGTCGAACCAATTTGAAAATTTCCATATTTACACAAGGTTTAAAATGTGCATTTTAAGCTAAAATTCGTTTATTCATACCATTTTAATGAATTTTGCTTAAAAATGCTTTAAAATGCATTTTAAAATTTTTATTAATACGGCAGTAAAAAATTCTACCTATTTCAGTCTGATGCAGCGTTACCATTTGTCAAGTTTCCCATTTTTTTCAAGTATTCTAAAATGCCGAATAGTTTTTTAGCTTCAAAAATAAGAGTGTTTTTCTTAAAATTCATGCAAATTTTCACGTTCTGTTTATTAGTTTATTAGTTTACAGTATATGTGATGAAAATATTATTTGGAGTTACCATGTAATGCAAACGATCTAATAATTCTTCACTCCTTATTACTGCAACAGTGTTAACTGTGTCTACTCCCTCTTTTATACAACTACGTATTAATAATATAGTATAGTTTTTTATGACTTTGTTTCTTTTCTAAAAAGTTTTCTACTCGTATTTAACAGCCATACAGTTTTTTCCGCTTAGCTTTTACGCTGAAATGCCATACCTAAATAAAAGCGGCAACGCCATGTCAAAGCGATAAAAACAGGGTTATCAAAAAAAAAACAAATAAAACAACCCTGATTATTTTAACAATAAAGTTTATTGGTGTTTGCGATTTTTAAATAAGCATTTTATAAAAAAAAAGTTTAAACAATTTAAAGGATTTACTTACCTCCATTTTCTAATAACAAATATTTGTTTCTTGTTTGTTCTTTCACCTTCTTGAATTGCAACTTACTGCAACGCACTGTCAAAATCGGATTTTCCAATTGCAAAGCGTTGCCGTTGCGTTGAGGCCGCGGTATTTCGGTATGCTACATACAAATTGTATGGTCTAGAAAATGCTTTCCGCTCTTGTTTAGGTATGTCTGTAAGAAAAGGGTGGATAAATTTTTAAAGAAAAACGGTAAGGATAATGAAATAGTTTTAGTATTAAATAACTATTTTGTTGTTATTAGTTTTAACCAGCAATGCAAGTGCAGAAAATAGCGTAGAATATGCTGCAAAAATATCGGAGGCTCCAACAAAAGCTTAGAAAAAAATAATTAACTACTTAAATTAGAATAAGAATAAGTTTGTTATTGGTTTTTAAGTTTTTTCGTTTGTTTGGTTCATCTTATCTATATATAAAGCTGAATGTGTATTTGTTTGTGTGTTTGTTTGTACCTTATAGGAGCCCAAACCGCTGGACCGATCTTCCTGAAATTTTCACAACATATAATTGGGACTCTTGAATGAATTATAGGCTACTTTTTTTTAATCACGCTCACCTTTACGCCTACTTTTTTAATTATGCTACTCCTTTTCCACATGAAATTTTGTGTACTTAGTCTGTGCAACTACGGGAAGGTTATACGGTATTACTCTTTAATAACACTAGGATCAGGTAGGCGATAAAGAGGAAATTTCTGCCCCTCCGAAACGTTTAAACCGACTTCAATGAAATTTAGAACATAGATGGATTTGCATCTAAAAATTCACATAGGTAATGTACATTTTCAAGACTAGGACCGATATCTTTTTGCTATAATTTTATTTAATAAAAACCTTTGGATCTGCATGTATGGTCATCAACTCTGGGGTCGGCCACTTAGCCCATATCATAAGCAGTGTCTTAAAAGAAAAATTACAGCAAAAGAACACCGGGAGATTATATATGGTCCGGGTGATTACTTTTGGCCCACCGTGTACATAGCCGATTATGAAGAACTTTAAAACTAAGAATGTATTTGAGTTTAAAAGACACATTAGCAATTGTGCAACTCTGAAACTGTATAACCGATGGAGATAATAACGGGAGCGAAGCCACGGGTAAAATCTGGTATTAAATAAAACTGGGGCCAAATCGCCGCATACGTGATCGAATGAGCTTTCGTATCGAATAACATTTCGTGACGTATCGAATAGCCAGATCGAGGCATTCCATAGCGTTCGAATCGAAATTTGTTTTAAAATGTAAAGGCCCAACTATAATGTGCGTACACCAGCTGAAGTCAACTTATGCAACTGTGCGATTACACGCAAATCGTATGTGGTAACCATAATGTACTTAAGCAAAAGTTTCGTTGAGTTTCGTTAACTGTCATTTGCTTAAGCAAGCTACGCAACTGACCGCACATTCCGTACGGAACCAGTTGTTTTTAGAATTTTGAGTGTATGTGTGCATAAATTTTGTATATATTTGAAAAATGGAACAGACGAGAATAATTTTATATATACTTTAATTAATTAATTTTTTCACCATTTTTATAAATATTTGCACACACAAATTACCACAAAATCTGACAATATTATACAGGGTGGCCCAAATAAGACCAGCTGGTGTGAAACACAAATAACTTTTTTTTTTTTTAACATAATATATTTTTTTCTTTTTGCAGATTATAACTGAACTCTTGGAAATTTAAAATGAATACGTACAGTCCACAACAACGCATTAAAATTATCGATTTTTATTATTCTTCACAACGATCAATTGTTCTGACGCAGCGAAATTATCGCCGTTTTTTTTTAACGTAAGATCAGCGCCCACATCTTCCATGTGAATAAACAAAACGGTAGGTTGTGGGGCTCCGAAAATCCAAGGGCAATACATCAGCATCAGTGACACCCAATCAAATGCACTGTTTGGTGCGGTGTTATGGCCACAAAAATCATCGGCCCATATTTCTTTGAGAATGAAGATGAATCGCCAGAAACGGTCTCCGGTGGAGCAACATCCTAATTTGTGGTTTCAACAAGATGGAGCCACTGCGCATACTGCTAGGCAAACTGTGGACATGCTGCGTGAAATTTTTGGTGAACGCATAATTTCAAGAAATTCAGATTTCCCTTGGCATCCGCGTTCACCTGATTTAACTGCGCCCGATTTTTTTTATGGGGATATTTAAAAGACAAAGTGTATGTTAACAAACCACAGACACTTGGACAGCTCAAGCAGAATATTCGAGACGAAATACGGCGCCTGCAACCAGAAACATTACGCCGTGTAATGCAAAATGCGTTAAAAAAGAGCCAATGCCTGTATCGAGCAAAATGGTGGTCATTTGTCTGATGTCATATTTCACACATAGTCACGTTAAATTTCCATAAAATGTATTTAACATATAAAAATAAATCATTAAAAAAAACCGTTATTACAAGAGTTACACGTGTTTAACATCACTAGGTCTCATTTGGGCCACCCTGTATTCTATTATAATTTAGTGATGTACATTGCTGCATTTTTTAGTATTTCCGCCCATGAACAAAACAAGTACTAAATTGTTCATATTTTTACTTTAAAATTCCTCTTAAAATTAATAAAAATAATTATACATTTGCATATTTATGTCATGATATATGTATATAATATGTATATTATGGATATTTAATAACTTTTTGTGAATAATCTTCTTTTATATAGGAAATGTGAAAAGAAATAAAATATTTTCAAAACTACGAATATCGTACCGATATGCAACTGTGGCGAAATGGTTTCTAAGTTCATGTAACTATATTGTAGCCACCTAAAAGTCTCTTCTGAGTTGCTTAAGCATTTGACAGCCTTTTCGTTCCATTGTGACAGTAGCTTAAGGTAGCTTACGCACATTATAGTTGGGCCTTTAAAGATTTAGAATAAAAACATATGGTTACATTCTTTATATATAAAAATGACGTGTTTGTATATATGTATGTGTGCTTCTTGAAATTTTCACAGTATCCCTGGTATGTGGAATGAACTATATAAAATTCAAAAATTCCAACTGGGCGTTGCTACGGCCATAAAAAGTAAATATTTATTTTTGTATATCTTGCGAACGGTTGGAGTCTAAGTTTCTGAATATGGTCCAAATGACTTTGTACTAAAACAACAAATCATCAGTAAAAAACTGGGAGTTATTGGACAAGTAGGCATGGTACCTCCTATACAAACGAAAAATTCAAAATCGACTTTTTGATTGTTTATGACATATTTTGGCTAATTTTTCTTGATAAAAATTTTTGATGTTAGTAAATTTTTTTTTTTTTATTTATATATGTAATGTTTAATAAAAAAAATATAACTGAACAATAAAATAAAATTTTTCTTTCTTAAATAGCAAACAAAAAACTAGTTTACGACAGCTTTTAGTCTATCGAATGACATTTCGAGAGAATATACTCGTTCGACTGCTCGTTCTCGAATGCCACGATCTGAAATTTCGATACGTCTTATTCGATAACGAATATGACGATCTCAAAAAGTAAAATTTCGATCAAATTCATTCGATCACGAATGCGACGATTTGGACCCTGAATTCAAAATATATATTTTTGCGCTTCTTTCCTTTTTTGGGCTCTTTTGTGGGAAAAAGTTTTTTTTTTTTAATTAATTTTTTTTTTTAAATTATAAGTTTTTCTTTCTGGTCTGATGAGACCAAAGTGGCAGCCCTGAACAAAATAAAATAAAATAAAATAGTATATATGTAACTATCGCATGTAATACTCACTGCCTGTAAAGGTATTATCAGCTTCAAACTATTGAAGAAATGATAAAAAATAGTTTTTGACGTGTCAGTATTCTGTGCAGCCAAGCCGCTTTAGATTGACAACCTTTATCTGCCTACCTGTATGTTGAAACTTCTGTTTTTGAAATATGGAAAACTGTGTTGAATTAAATACTTTTTAGATTAAATCTCCATTTTGTCTAATTCCTCGTAGCCGTGGTCTTAATTTAAAACGAATATCTTATCATTGATTGTAGTAGCAACATGAAGAATGCAGTGAGAAATGAAGCGATAGAAAACAATAAAAAAATGAATGCCAGAGTGAAATGTTTAAATTTTTGCAATTTTCCTTATCGACACCTTTGACACAAACATTTATTTTTACGTTTTTTACACCATGAGTTTCTCTTGTGTTCCTGGCATTCATTGTATTGATACATAAAAGAAAAATTAAAAAAATTCTGGAAAAAGAAACAGGAGAAACCAGCTTCCCAGAAACCATAACAATCTTAATCATAAAAAATTTACACTTTATCAATTCCCAATGGATTATTGTCATTTATAAAGGACTATAAATGTTTAAAGTTGAATTTCCTTGGCACACAATTTGATTATGATCTCGGCTAAATGAAGGAGGGTGAAATGCAGCCAAACACCACCAGCAAATGCATTCACTGTCAGGCACGACTTTTAAATCATATAATTCTATTGTAATTGAACTGAGAGTTGAAATGCCGAAGAAGTATCCCCTTATCGTTGGCGATGGCTTGTAAAATTATTATTATTATTATTGAGTTGAATTATTGTCTTTCTTGTTAGTGCTGTTTGTCGAATGTTGTTGTAATATCCAGGGTATGGTTAGATTGGGCAAATATTTGGTTGGAAAATGTAGTGCTAGTTCGATTTTTCCAACACGAAAAAAATCAGGCCGTAACAATGATCGACTTTTGTTTATTATACTTGATGACATCCCATTTATTTTATAAAAAAAACTTTGTAACATTGGCGTAGGGTCCCTCCGAAGCCTAATACATGAGCATTAGTCTTATCTATCTGAAGGTGCGGGTTCGATTCCCTCCTAGACGCTGGGTGTATTTCTTGTGGTATTACAATGGCCCTAAGCTCTGATCTAAGTGGGGCTTTTTCTTTTTGGGGGGCATCGTAACCTAACCTAACCTAACCTAACCTAACCTTAGGTTAGGCAATTATTTTAAGCTACGCTTCTGATTTAAGAAGCCATAGAAGTTCTAAAACAAAAAAAAATTACATTTGTATGGATTGTAAGTAGCATTCAAACGTTTTAGTGACATATCTAATGAGTAAGATATGTTGCTGAAATGGGATTCTTTGGCTAAATACGATCAGTTTATCTTGTTGCAAAAAACGGGGGTTGCTAAAATCGAATTGAATTTTTTTTCTCATTTTAAACTGTAGATCTCATTAAAGATTTTACAAGTCTTTCCATACGACAGTGATTACGTTCATTTTGCCAAATATTTTCTTAATCTGAGCCCACGTTAAGATATTCCTTAAGCAATTGAGGGTGAATAAAATCATTATGTTCATATTTCAAATATGTACAATGGAGCGTGTTTGTTCGCGCGGTGATAGAATGTCCTAAACGCCGCGATACAAGAGAATTAAATTGTAATTCAAGTTACCCTTAGCGCTACATACGCAGCAGCATCATACAAATAATTTGCTGCCGTTGTTTTTGCCTACGTTTCCTTTGGGGAAGGTGTTGATTGTTTATATTTCCTCATTGTTCCCTCATTGACAATTCACACTTCAAATTTTGCTTGTATGTATGTATGCGTTATTCCTTCACCGCTCTCATCATTGTAAATTTTTAACAAATTTCTATTTGTTTGTTACATTTCTTAATATACTCGTATATGTCCTGTTTGATGTGGGGTGACCAGCTTTAACACATTGACTGGCAAGGCACTTTCAGCATATAAGATGCTGGCGGCCACAGCATTTTTTTCCCATAATCTCTTCTAAAACGTCAATATTGGAATTTAGGATACTACCAGTAATATTTATTATTGAAAAATAAATTTTTGTTTTGCCAAAGAAACTGTGTCAAAAAAAACTGCCACGGACTTATTGATCCGCCCTCATAAATTGCTTGGAACGAATAACAAAAAAATTATTTCTTAATTCTTAAAATTGTGGACGGAAAGACTGATTAAACGGCGACATAATTATAATGTAATAATGTAATAATGTACATGGACAGTTTTAAAAGTGCCATAATGTTCGTGAACACTGCGACACGTTTTCTCTGTCATAACGTCCAGTGGCATTATGTTCTTCAGTGTCTGGTCACTCTAAACATTAAATCGGTCATTCATGATTTGCGCAATGTTTTCAGCCTAGACAAGTTTGTATTGTGGTTGGAGTGCTTCACATTTAATAGTGAAATTTGGTGGTGCATTTATCCGGACATCTGTTAAAAGTCTATGAAAAAACAGACTCAATATTTTTTCTATTCTAATAAATTTTGCGCGAAATGCCGGAACTTGAAGAGGGTGTTAAAATAGAACAAATTTATAGAAAAAATGTCTCAGCAATTGGTAATTTGATAAGTTTTAAGCTGATTGGTTTTCACTTTCGCTATTTGACATCAAAAAAGAAAAAAAAAAAAAAAGCAAAGTAGAATTAATGTTAGCAAAATTATTAATGATGGTTGTTGGCGACTGTTATTGTTATTGGTGTGGTTTAAATTATTGTTAAGTGTCGTTTGGTATTTGTATTATTATTGTTGTTGTTCATACACCCTCTTCATTTTTTTCCACCACCAGGAATTAGAGATTATTGTTTGGGAATATTCCAACGTATTGACAATTCAGCATATCGACCTGCTTTAGTTATTGTTCGAACACGTTAAATAAAAATCTTTAGCAAATGTGAAAGAAGAATTTCTAAACGAATAATAAAATTTAGTTGCAATTGTATTTTCGGGTAACACCCTTTGCCCTTCCGTTCACTATAAGCGTTGATTTGAATTTTGTTTTGTTAAAACGCTGGTTGGTTTTGTTCGTTCAATAATCCGATTACGAATTCGATTACTGCATGCAGTTCAATAGAATTCAAAATAAGAAGGCAAAACCATATGCGAATTTTGCTTAAATCTATATAATTTTGGTCCCTATTTTTGATTTCTTTTTGTTTTGCTTGCAATTGCAATATGACTCGTTTGACAAAAGCAGTGTTTCATTCGTACGCACCGTTCCGAGCACACATGTCATTACAGCATTTTCTTTGTTGTTGAATGTTGCCGATATGCGTTCGTATATCATGTAGCAGACTTGCTGCATTTCATTCATTCCTTCCTCATATTCAATTACTTTTTTTCTTATGCTGAATTAAAGCCACTCACTGGCTGACTGACTAACACACGCACACACACACATACAAACTAAATAACGCATTACAATCAGTAGCAAAATTTCTAACCATGACTTATAATTGGATTTCAAAGACTGCAATTTGTTGATAATTTTTAACGAAAATCGTTTGAACGTGTCAGGAATATCCACCGGGTAGATTGTCAGATGTTTCGACAAACACACACACACACACACATACACAGAATGTTGTATGCCAGGATCCCAATGAGTAGCAAATGGGAAAATGAATACATTTTATTCTATAAAATGATTTTTATTCACATTTACTTTTGCAGGCAAAGCATTGATTGCACGGTTAACTAAAGGAAATGCACTTCAACACAAGTTTTCACAGACTGAAAGAGGTCTAGTGAGTGATAGAGGGTGAGAGAGGCGGTGAAGAGCAGAACAAATTAATCCAAATCTTCGAAAGGGCAAACTTGGCAAACCTATTCATACGAAATAAGAAACTAATTGTGAAAAAAATCATATAGAAATGGCAGATTAATTGAGAATAGGATCGTATAAACCAATTTGATAACAAAGTGTGAAAATATCAAAGGCAGCTTACAAAGCGTCATATAATCCGTATATAATATCTTAAAATATTTCATGGTTTACAGCATTCAATTTGGTATACGAGTATATATTAAAGTGTGGCACAAACACCACAAAAATATCTTACAAGCATTTCATGAAATTGCAATTAGTGTGTATGTATTACTTGCTCATTGCAAAACACATATGTACTTCCGAAAATATTTCTTTTGTTCCACGATCAAAACATTGAAGAAGAGAACACAAGTACAACAAAACAATGTTAAAATAAAACAACGCTGAAGTAGAAGAAAAATGAAGTAGAAGATCAAAACTATTTTGGAACATTCAAAACATGTTTGAATAACT
The DNA here is from genome assembly GCA_963924685.1 of Dexiosoma caninum. Taxonomy (NCBI): domain Eukaryota; kingdom Metazoa; phylum Arthropoda; class Insecta; order Diptera; family Tachinidae; genus Dexiosoma; species Dexiosoma caninum. Next base: position 15,988,766 of record OZ004727.1, read on the forward strand.
CGTAGACAAACTTGCAAAGAAACTTTTGCATTTTTTATGAACATAAAAAATCGAATGTATACAAATAAAATAAAAATATCACAATTCATATTAGGTTTGAGGTTCGTTTGTAAGGTTCTTTAAAGAAAAATATTTAAAATTTCGCAAAAAATTTTGAAAATTTATAATTTCACCTACATTTAATGCATCCATTTCAATATATATTTAAGATTACTAAAATTTAGAAAAATCACGAAAATCAGAAAGTTGAAATTATAAAAAAAATGTATATACCTGCAAGGTGTTTTCCCTCCTAAATGATATTATTTAATAACACTCATGTTTACATTTTTACGCTTTTTTGTGTTTGTTCTTGTGTACTCGATGCTTTTGGTGTAATTTACCGTTTTTCTTATTTCATTCTATGTTTTTGTTTTGATGTGCTGCTTCATTTGAACTCACAAGCACAAACAAAACTATAGAGAGAAACTTTTGAAATGGTGCTTGTTTTGTTTCAATGAGAGTCATGTTTTGTTATGCTTGTTTTGTTGAGAATGTTTACACTTGAATACACGGATTGGAAGTAGTGTGCTTTAGAATGCAAAACTTTCAATACCTTTTGTACAGCTCATTAGTATATATATTGAACTATGAGAATTGGAAATATGAGATTAATAGATCTTAGGCATATGGTTCCATGCGTTCGTGAACTAACCGTCAGCATAAAGGATATAATTGGTCGCACAAGTGAACATTATTAATAATTTTCTTTGTTGAAAGTAGACGAAAATTTGGCGAATCCTGTAATAAAATATGTTTAAAATGTACAGTGCTACTTATCGTAATAATAATGTCAACAAACATTCACAAACATTCTAAATCAGCACTTCACAAATCGTAGTAATGTTAGTTTCAATTTCTTTTCTAATTACTCCATTTTCTATTGAAGTATTCTTTTACAGAATTACTCTTGGCGCTCCACTGTATCACGAGTGTGGCCAAAAATGGTTAAAGTCAATGTTATAATTTGAACGTTTTTTTTTTATTTTTTTTTAAACACTCTGGTTAGATGATATCTAAAACATCTTCTTAAAACGTGTAAAAATTTTAAAGTTATAGAAAAAGTTGAGGCCGGATGCAAAAATTACTCTCTAAAAATTTCACGCCCCTTGGACCACGCCTTGCCGTGCCGACTCACGGTTGAAATTTTATTCAATAACACTTGTACGCCATAATGACCTACAAGATAAAACTACACAGAAAAATCATTCTGTGCAACCAAAAAGTACAATTTTAAAAGCGTTTAAGTTTCATACTTTTTATTTAATGTAATTTTTGTGCAATTAGGGTAAAATTTTCGATGCTCATGAACACATTGCATGACATATGCCATCTGACTATCATCTTTAGTTATCAAGCCATGATAGTCTTCCACTAACTGCACCGCTCTTTCCGCAGTATCATTCACCACCTTCAAATTCTTAAGTAAATTTCTTCAATGGAAGATATTTCTCATTTTCCCATTTCTCTGGGTCTTCTTTTAAAAAAGACAAATCTATTTTCAACCGTGAAAAAAATGCATGCTTTTACTTGTAATGAAAAAATCAATTGATTTTCCTGAAAATAAAAAACATGTCAATCTTTGAAAAATTATTCATAGAATATTATTTAATATTTAACCTAATAATTCTTTTATATCTTTATTATCGATCATCGCCTTTTTCTTCGCGCTAAGTTTTCCAATCTCACATCATAAAAGGCTAAAGCCGAAGTTTCTTCAACCAGATACCATAAATGGTTACAAAATTTTTTAACAGCTGCCTCTGATGTAACTGGATCATTGTCTTGGCACAATATAAGACTTTGTAAAAAGCTTAAATCATTAACGCAAGCTTCGGAGGCATTGGGGCAGTTGAACCATGCTTTAACATAAAACTTTATTACAAAAATGCAAACATATGCTAGTGCATCCGCTTGATCTGCTGGTATGGAATATTGTTTTCGTAACAGAAATATTTTTAAGCAATATATTGCTCGAGACATCCATCTCACTTGATGCATTGCCCCAGGCGGTCGAATTCTTATAGTTTTTTCTTTATCTGCGGTTATAAAATATTCTGCAAATGCTAGAAACTCACGGTAATCCTGCCTCGTTTGAGTTTTAGTTAATTCTTTCGAAACGAAAGTCATTATTTCTTCTTCTATGGGTTTTATGCTATCACGGCAACGTTCATGATCCATTCCACTAGTTATATTTCTTGGGTTGATCGTCTTCCAACAGTTTTTAAATTTTTTAAACAACGGCACATCTGAACTCTTTGTTAAATGGGCCAGCTTCTTTTCAAACACCGCTTTTAAAATTAATTCATAAATATGATGGCGACAAGGGAGGTAAATCAGATCTCTACCGAGCTTTTTTGGCCAAAAGCACACATGCTCCATTGAATCGACCAGTGTTTGGGATTTCTCCCAAAAAATCATTACTTCACGTATCACCAAGCTCGCACTTTCACGAGTATTTAATTTAACTATTCTGATTATGTAAAAAAAACTGATAGTAGATACTTGTCTATTGGATGGTAATTTAGATCCTATTAAAATCCTGTTAAAATCAATACCTCCAAGCAAAGTAAATATTATTTTTATTTCTTAATGATAATGCCATGTTGCTTTCAAACACTCTTGCTCAACGTAAATCACAAGACTGCTTTTAAGCAGTGCTTGTTCTGATAGCGTAATATTTTTGTAACGGTAAATTGCAAGCAGTAGCACATAATCAAAATAAGAATAATATAACTGGACATTTTTCTTGATAATTTTATGTAGTACAAGTCGGACAATTTTACATTTTTCGTCTTGTGAGTCATCATGAGTATATGAGTGTAATGGAATAAAATTTCAACCGAAAATCGGCACGGAAAGACGTGGTCCCAGGGGCGTGAAATTATTCGAGAGTTATTTTTTCATCAAGCCTCAACTTTTTGGGGCGTGAGACAAAAAATATTTCCACTTTAAAAAATAACGGACGCCCTAATGTATACATATATACATCTGTGTTCATAATTAAATTATACGGATTTGAAACTTTTTTTTTTTTTTAAGTTTGATGTAATTTATTTCACTTCAAATGGTATTAGCAGATTTTTTTTAAATAAAGATTTTTTTTTATTCAAAAGGAATTTCTTTTAATCGATAGAAACTGACGTAGGTCATTGACAATATTTACTGCCTGTTCATAGAAGCCGACGTGAAAATAATCGTTCGTCATTTATATTGAAAACAACAATAAAAAAACTGAAATTGTTTTTGTTTTCAATATAAATGGCCGAAGGATTATTTTCACGTCGGCTTCTATGAACAGGCATTTAGAGTGTGTACTCTCTCACTCTAAAAGTTTTCAATATGCTGGCTACACTAAGAGTTGTGGGCAACCATTTAAATTTTTTTTCGTAATGCAAAATCATGGCAAAATGAATTTCAATTTGTGCATTTCACATAAATATCATTAAACTTCACCCAGACTGATTGGCGTTAAAAAAAAAACCTTCATTGGTCCGCTTCAAACTCATCATCATTTAAGTATGTTTGTTTGTTCGTAATGCGAATTGAAGCATTTCAAATTGATGTTTAACATGCTTTAGAGTGCTGCAAGAAAAAAAAAAGAGGACTTTAGTGCAGTAAATGGCACGTACGCCCAGGGGCACAATTTAATAACAACCGCACCATACGAATGACACACACGCCCTTGCCCAACGTATATACATATGTATGTATGTGTAGCATCCTTTCAGCATCAAAGATGACTTCAGATGAAATCGAAAGTAAGAAAGTAATGAAAAGTGATTGCTAAGGGAAAATTCAATGGAGACGATGATGAGTAATAACTAAAATATACACTCGTTAACGGCAAACAAGATTAAATGCGTTACAGTCGAAGATACTTATAGGTTTATTAAAAAAAAAAGCAGATTAACAACTGCAGAATTTCAAAACAGTAAATTCTCTGTGAATATTATATGATCTAAACTTAACAAATGGAGCTCAATAATTTTGACTCAAAAGTGTCGAGGAATTAAATGCAAAAGACAACAAATTATATGCGCAGGACACTGATGCCACTGAGGCTTGCCGCTGCTGTACACTAGAGATTCCAGAGAGAAAATTGCAAATTTTACGATTTTTTCAAAATAAATGTGATGCTTTTCGGGATTTATAAGTTGGCAGTTCATACGCAAAACAAATTTCGTGGAATTTTTTGTAAGCATTTGAGGAAATATTTACGGGATGCATACAACTATTTACTGCCACCTTATCTGCAGGCGCTTGAACATTTCTCCTGTAAATATATTTACTATATTGTATTGTATATATTTACTAATTGTATTGTAAATATATTTACTATTATAAATATAACCACAAATATTCTTTTGATAGAAACTCCAAATTAATAGAAGAAATTCAATAAACTTTGTTATTGAATTGAACAAAATTTTATTCATGCAAAATATGTATTTTTTAATTTTTTTATTCTCCGCTGATGAAAACATTTCAATGATATCTGACCAATACGGTAGAAAGAATTTAACTTTTCGACAACTCTCGTCATCATCTAGTAAAGCAAATGAAACTCGGCACTTTAAAATCCCAAAAGTCTGCCTCCGGTGTTGTTGACCGATAAGATTGTGCGTCGATTCTACGAGTATTCTGCAAAATGTGTAAGAACGGCGGTTGTATCGTGAATATGTGAACTGTCTAAGCAGCTGTATTACAGGTGGGCTTTCCCAGATAGGGTGTGGTAGCTTGTGACACTTGCTGGAGCAGGTGTGAGGTTTGAGAGCAGTTAGCGCGTTGATCAGATTGTTCTGGATTACTGTTCGCTGTCAGACCAATAATTTCCGTGATATATCATTTTAACAGCGCCTTTCTTCGTCGATATGTCAGCAGTAAAACGTCGAGACGGATAAATAATAAATAATGTGGCTCTCTTATTGCCTGAAAATTAATGCGTCAACAGACAACCTGAGACGCAGCAACTCTGCTTTACCGATTATCAAAAACACATAACTGCAGAGTTATGCAATAATTAAGCTCTATTTTCTATATCACTTCCTCACCTAAATACCTCTTCTCTACAACACCGCTTTCCAACTAGTTGCTGTTCAATGCATTATATAAGTAAGGGGACATCCCCTGAGTGCTGGCCCAAGTAGAAACAAAAAATAATCAAAGCACATTGTTCTAACAATTTTAAATGTTTTTAAGATATAAAAAATACAATATTTTCTAATAGGAAACGCTTTGAACACGCTCTGCTTTCGGCGTATGTAAATAATAAAGAAATATTGTGGCGAAAATCGCGCGATTTTTAAAAATTAATTGTCATATGGCAATCCTCAGCAATGCTGGTGAATAATAATTTTCTTCAAAAGCTTCTACATCACTCTTGGAACACATAATGAAAGTTTTCGCATTGTACAGGCGTTTTTACTTGCCACGACTGTTCTTTAAAATCGATTCAATACCTTCTATTTGCGCCCTGTTACACCAAATAAAAATAAACGATTGTAAATGAATATGCCGCAACCACTCGCTAACAAATCCTTTAATATAGAAACTACATTGTTGCAAACATCCTTATTTAATGTTAAAATATTTGTTTTTCTTTGTTCTTTGTTTCCTTCCAGTTGTAAAAGCAAAAAGTGCAGGACACTTTTGACATTGACTTTTCAAAAGAGGACTGAAAATGAAATTATACATCTGGGAATAAAATTGCTTTAGAGCACGATTTTTTAAAATTAAATCCATAAAATTACAAACTCATGCTACCAAATTATTTTAAGGAAACCAATTTAATTATAAGACGTAATATTTGCGATATAAATAAAGGGGAAACCAGTGAAATAATGCAAGTCATATTTAACGCATAAACTTCTTGAAGGACTAATGAAATAAGTAATTTCAATTAATTTTTTTAAAAACGCATTTGCAAAATTCTTGTTCGTATGACCGTTTCAATTATAATAGGAAATTTCTCTTCATAAGTATTATATAATATGCTTAGAAGCCGGACAGCGGCTGTTCTTTTTCGTGGATGTCACGGCTACGGCTGCACTCTGGTTACCGAGCCGCAGGGAACAGGCTGCTGCTACGATATGTTTTACGGAGATGAGCTGCTACCTCACCCCTAGTGAAAGCATGAATCAGTTTAAGATGAAACTGGATCCATTATATTAAATGGAGATTTCAACGCCAGGGCTGTCGAGTGGTGCACTCTTAGGACGAACACAAGGGGAGAATATGTTATGGAAATGGCGCCCAGGTTAGGTCTAATGGCCGCGATCATCGGTGGCAGGAGTATTAGGAGTACTTCTAGGAGCCCGGGAAGTCGTCTGCGGATATCAATTTGCTGTCTGAGAACCTGGCTGGGGTAGTTGAAGGATGGAGGGTGTTTGATGACTATACTGGGAGTAACCATCAGTATATTACGTTTCGCAAGGAGTAGGTAGGTGGACACGCAGGTGGAATATGGCAAGGCTGAATCTCGGGGAATTCTTGTTTAATTTCTATCGGGATTCAATTGCACGCGAGGGGACGATGCTGACAATTTGGTGAGCGCGATGATTAGGCCCATAGTTCACGGCTATAAAGCATCGATACCACGCCAGAGTTTACTGAACTCAAGTGTACCAGCCTCCGCGATAGAAGGAGATACACCAGAGCTAGGAGGCCAGCGGGTTCTAATGGAGGACGAAGAGACCCGGCGATCTCGAAGATCGCTCAAACAAGCGATTATTAAGAGCAAGAAGGCGAAATGGGAAGAACTTCGCAGCGACCAGAACAACAAGCCGTGTTCTTTCGGTTATAAGATCATAATAGAGAAACTGTTATGTGGCCTGTAACCAAAGAAAAACTATTAAAAATTTGCATTTGCCGATTATATTTGTGGAATGTTGACAATATAACATAAGTGAAATTTAGAAATTTTTCAGGAAAACGAAAAAACTATTTAAGTAGTCGTTTTTGTTTTGTATTTTTTTACTTTATTGTTTGCCTTTAAATAAATTTATAAAACAAGTTTAACTCTGGTAACTTTTCTGTAATTCAGATAAGTTGATTACTTTTGGTGTGATATCTCAAAAACTAAAATTCCTAGAAAAGCTCTTAATAGTGCAAACACAGTTATTGTTTGCCTAATATACCAAACACCAGGGCGATTTCGGCTGCAGTACAGTATATAAATAGTTCACTAAATTCTTATGTTGTGCTCACAAAACCATTATCGGCATGCCACTTTAACTGAATGGTCTGTATGTCTGTCATTATCAAACGTAATGCTCCAAAATGTATTTTGAAAAAATGGTAGGAGGGAACGAATGGAACCCAGTGTAAAAAAATAAGTGCGGAACTGGGCCAGTCTGAATAAATATTTTCAAAAGATCAACGCTTGTATTTGAATTGGGTTCTCGCAAATGGCTCTAACGATTTTGATATGATTTACTAATTGGGATTTGCAGGGAAAGCGAATCGATCTAGCGTGGTCTTGTTTTCGGAAAAATTCGTTTTCGAGATGTTTTTGCTCAATTGGCTAATTTAGATGTTGCATATTACATTGTTTTTGAGCAGCGCACGTACATTCCAAACGCCCGCCGTTCTAAAACTGGAAACGCTCCACATAGGCTGAGTATTAAATTTATAAGCATGCGCATGTTATGGGTGTTAGATAAAAGAGAATTCTGCGCAGTACTCCAAGCCAACAGTATATAAAACGAAAATACTATAAACTTTTTGAAAACTAGCTTCGCTTTTAACGCTAGCTGCATAAAAGCGCTATTTTTTTCTCTATCTTGGACCAGCGCTAAGGAATGACCCCTACACAGGTTTATACTGACAGCATGGCTGCGATTAGATCTCTTTCTGATGTCCACATAATACCCACACTGTTCACAGAAGGTCACATGCTCAACATCGGGGCTGACATGGCCGTTCTACAATTGCAGGATATCCGATATATTGGCAGGGTTGTCTCGAAGAAGGCTGCGTACTTTGGTGGCGGTATTGGCATGTCAGTGCTATAAAGGGTGGTTAAATTTCAAGGGCCGATGTTGATTTTGAATAAAACACAAACTATTTAGGAAATTATTGTAATTTTATTTTATTATGATATATTGGTATTACTCAATTATGTATGGAACAAAATATCGGCCAAATGGGCGCCGCGACCACGGCGGCACACCTCCATCCGATGGTCCAAATTTTCGATGACCCTGAGGCATAATGGAGGTTCTATGCCGTTAATGTGCCGAATTATCTCATCCTTTAGCTCTTGAATTGTTGCTGGCTTATCGACGTACACCTTTTCTTTCAAATAACCCCAAAGAAAAAAGGCCAACGGTGTCAAATCACATGATCTTGGCGGCCAATTGACATCGCCATTACGTGAGATAACACGGCCATTGAATTTGTTGCGCAAAAGAGCCATTGTTTCGTTAGCTGTGTGGCAAGTGGCACCGTCCTGCTGAAACCACATATCGTCCACATCCATATCTTCCATTTCGGGCCATAAAAAGTTCGTTATCATCTCACGATAGCGAACACCATTCACAGTAACTGCCTGACCGGCCTCATTTTGGAAAAAATACGGCTGATGATGCCGCCAGCCCAGAAACCGCACCAAACAGTCACTCTTTGTGGGTGCATTGGTTTTTCGACAATCACTCTTGGATTCTCATTCGCCCAAATGCGGCAATTCTGTTTATTGACGAATCCACTGAGGTGAAAATGCGCCTCATCACTGAAGATGATTTTCTTCGAAAATTGATCATCCACTGTTGCCGTGGTCGCGGCGCCCATTTGGCCGATATTTTGTTCCATACATAATTGAGTAATACCAATATATCATAATAAAATAAAATTACAATAATTTCTTAAATAGTTTGTGTTTTATTCAAAATCAACATCGGCCCTTGAAATTTAACCACCCTTTATATATATGTGTGCGTTGGGTCTACTTGACAATGATTTCTGTAGGAGTTGTCACGGTGAGGAGGAACAGAAGAAGGTGTGGTCTGACACACCCGTGGCGATGGTGGCAGCGGCTGGCTTAATGTTACGGTTAGTGTTGGGTATCACAACGGACCAACTTTACACTCAAGTGAGGGAAACGTGAATATCCGACGACCTGTCATTTACATTACTTTTTTTTTCTATCTTGGACGAGCACTCAGGGGATGACCCCTACACATGCGATGCATTATGGTGGAACTAGGAAATCAGGTTATGGGAAGGAGGATAGAGGGTGTAGTGTGGACATTTGATTTGAATTGACCCACGTCATAAGTGACAGGAAAGACCTCGGCAGGGAGTTTGTTCCACATACGCGATGTTCGGCCGAAAAATGAGTTCTCCCTGTAATGCGTAGTGCGGTTCGCTGGCAATTTGACCACAAATGGATGCGCTCTTAATGATAAACGCGTCGTGCGCGTGAATGACCGGGTTTCGGGAACAAGTTCCCTGATTTCATTAGAACACCTCCCATTATAGTAACGATAAAACAACGAAACGCACCCCACGTTGCGACGATGCTCAGGAGAGTTAATAGAGTTGGCTACCCTACTGTCTCCTATGAGTTTCTTTGCTCTCTCCTGTACACGGTCGAGTAACTTCAAAATAGTCTTGGAAGCACCGGCCCAAAACATGAGAGTTGTATTCCATTTTCGGTCGGATGTAGGCGGTATAAATGGTGAGGAGATCAGATGGGGTGAAGTATGTCTTGCACCGTCTTAAAAAACCGAGGCACTTGAATGCTTCCTTTGAGACTTGAAAAATGTGCTCAGTCCATCGAACATCGCACTGAATTTTCATGCCAAGAACATCAAGAGCATCTGATTCCTCGATGTTTATACCGCCCATAATTACAGATGACGCAGTGTCATCGGGCATGCGTCGATGCGTAAGCATGCTGCATTGGGTCTTTTGAGCGTTGAAATTGACCCTGTTTACCTGAGCCCAATGCGATATGGCGTAGTCTGTGGTTCGTTTCTGTTAATCGAGATGTTTTCGAACCCAGAAAAATAAAACAATTATAATGTTGGCCAGTGCTATTCAGATGAAAAAGAGAATAAACTGAAAAAAAAAACACATTAAAACTGATGATTTTTTTCTTACTCATCCTTTGTTTCACAGACTGAGAATAATTTTTTCGATTCTAAATTTTCTCACATACATTACAGATTCGAACCTTGGACTATTTGAATATTCGTCGAAATTCATCAATCGTTCAATCCGCTACGCATTTGTCTAAATAAACTTTTAGAATTATCAGTGCCGTTTTATTATGGTTTTGTTGTATTGACAACATAAACATTCTATAAATGTACTGTTCAGATGACGTAAGAATTCTACTCATGTAAGAGCTCTCACGGCACTAACATATGTATTCACGCTCGATCAAAATGTGTTGAAAGCAAATTTGCTCACGATCATGCCTGACCAGTGTTGGGCACTGCAACTATGCACATAAATTATTTTTTCGTTGGATTAATTAATTTAATTTAGTTTATGTTATTTTCTATTCAAGTTTATGGCACGACTTTTAATTTGTTCTGCACGAAAAGGGCAAATAGAAATTGATAAATTTCATTCATACGCCGACAGTATAAGAAATATCAAACGTTACTGTGCCTGTTATCATCAACGATTTTAATAAAAACGTTCATTCATTAAATACCCTACCCCTTTTTTTAAAAACCTCTTATCATTTAATTTTTTTTAACTTAAACAATTTCGAGCCATAAATCAAAATTTAAGCTCCTGCTGAGTTTTTACAGCAACCCCTTATTGAACGCAAAAGAATTTCCGTTTGTAAATTAACACGCCATGCAAGAAGTAAATCCATAAATGAATAACAAAAAAAAAAATAATAATACCAAAATTTATTAAATAAAAACTGTCAAAACGTTTTTCAAAATATAAAATTGCAATAATAACAAAATGAAGAATATAAATATAACAAGTCTTCACAATAAAAGAAGAACTGAAATGCATGGGTCTGGTTAATGATAAAAAAGGCAACATATTTTCTTCTTGTCTCTATTGAGGCCCATGATTATGGATGGCAGCATGCAGTGCAAGTTGTACCCCCGGGAGGTTGTTCTTTACTGTTTAAACATTTTTCATTTCATAAATCTACTACCCTGACTACCGTTTTCTAGTGTTTTTGCTTCGTGTCAATGTGTTTTGTGACTCAAGCAAAGATTACAATTTGCCATAAAAATGTGAAGCGATAAAGGGACAAGTTTATAAGTGAAACGAAATTAAAAAGGAAAATTTGTTTAAAAAAAAAAAACACGCACGCACGCACAAACACAAATTTGAAGATGAAGCACAAAAATGCAGGAACTTTTTAACCACCCCAGACCCCTGCGACTGACAAGCGGCGCTGGCATGTAGCTGCTCTTGAAACAAGAGTGAAAAGCAAAGCAAAATCCATTTATATTGTGGGTCTACAGCGAACAGCCAGCCGTATCTAAAAGTGATACTAGCAACAGTACGGCAATAAAAAAACGCAGCAGGTTGTAACCGCATAGATCAGTTTCGTTTTTGTACTCGTTGGTACTCGCAGTGTTCCCAACAGTTTCAATTACATTTAAAAGGTCTTTCAATGAGAAAGGAATAGGAAAAAAATCTACACAACACAACTTAATTAAACTGTGTATTTCTTTAGTTTTGTTTTTTTTTAATAATTTTTATTGTTGCATCATAAGTTATCGTTTCATTGTGTGAACTTTTCACCCAATGAAAAAGAGTTTTTGTTGCCTCCCCACTTATTCGGTTGCATTAAGAAATTTTGATGTTTGTTTAGAATATTTAACGACTTTTGTAAAATAATAAAATTAAGTTTACAAAACAATTGTTTTCGGTTTAATTTGTGGTTGCGATATGTTGCAAGAAACACAATAAAAATGTAATTTTGATAGCGATTGGATTTTGTTTTAATTAAAATATCAGTAACTTAGACCAGTAGCAATTTTTTTTAATTATATTTTATTAACCGTTGATACTCATTAAAAAATTTCTTACAAAGTGCGCAGTGTAAATTATTTATTGCTTATAAAATCCGGCAACACGATCTGCCGTTGTTTTGAAAGTGGTACAAGTATACTTTATATTTATAATCATAATTTCAATAGAGCACGGTTTTCTAATACGGTAAACATAATAAGTTTGGCTATATAACATTAGCGTAAATAAATATTTATTGGAAGTGGAATAAGTCCACTTCGTATATAAATACGTGACTTTTTTTTTAACATATTTTCCATAACTTTTCGCAAAATTTCATATGTACTGGCCATAACTTAATTTTTAATTTGGATTTTAGTTGGAGAATGATTTTTGGCTTGAAATATCCCATAAGAAAACAGTCAGGTGCTGTTAAATCCGCTGAACGAAATAATGCGAAGAACTAATAATTACAAAAAAGTTATAAAGAATTAAAACTATATAGTTCATTCTGCTACTCCCTGTATCGTATTATCAGTAAAAGTGCTGATGCCGCACTCGATACAGCTTTTATATATCGATCCCTGTGCGCGAAATTATCGTATGTTACAAAAACTAAATTTCACAGGAGAGCGTTTTTATTTGCCTGACAGCAGTAACTGTCACATACGATAAAATGTACATAGTGTTCTCTCCATAACTATAACAATTATCGCTATAATACTTTATCTGCAGATGAATTAATGGATTTAGAACCATTTTGCATAAAAAAGTCGATTTCGAAAAAAGTGTAACATACGATAATTTCGCTCACAGGGGTCGATATGTCGCCATCCGAAACGAGAGTACAATGTTGTGCCGCAAACAAAATATTTCCTACGTTTTTTATGAGATATTCTTCCATAATGACTTTTGCCAATAGTAAACTGTCCGGTGTTAAGTAATATTTTAAAGTTCGCAATACTTTACTGAATTGTTAATGATAATCAATAACCAACACACAGAATTTCTTATGAATATATTCACTAACAAACGTTCTATTGCAATTATGCTATTAGTAATTCCCTTTTCTCAAGTGCGAATTTTAATTGCCAGATCTCTGAGAATACCAAATTTACCTAACGTGCAAAGAGTAGGATACGACTCCGTGTTCCAATCGAAGTAGCTCTTCAGATTTATTTCCAAAAGTTTTTGATTCTTACCCATTGTGCAGTGCTATGCTATAGCGAATTGGGAAATCGATTTAGTTTGAGAATATCATGCCATTTGGGGCATGTATCTACTTTCAATGCTGTTAATAATTCTATTGAATAAAAGAGGCACGTTACTTGAGTTTTTTGAATCGCTTATGGCGCAATCAGATTGAACAGTGAAATGTGAGAAATCAATTTTTTTATTTATGCCATTTGTTCATTAAAGTTCATGAGCACCGATAAAAGCATAATAATTAGCGGCATAAACATCAATTGAATTCTGTTTAGATTCATACGACGACGAACTGGCATTTTTAAAATGATTATTTATAACGTCAATAATGGAAGAGCAACAGAAGCCAAAGAAATAAAATGTTCATTAAACGCATATAAAATCATGATAATGTCAAACATAAATGACTATTTATAGTTTAAATTCGTGTTTTTTTTTTCTCCTAAAACACTTTATATGTCTCGTTTAGTATTTCGATAATTTTTGCAACAAACCACACTAATGACAGCAAAACTGCCACCACCATTAAGTATGTATGTACAGTCGCGTATTTAAAAGATTCAGTATTGTAAACTTGTATTGAATGTATGTTAACTGTGTGTGTGTCTGCGTGTGTGTGTGTGTTTGGTTGTCAAAAAGCCAGTTCTAAATTTCAAATTATATTCGCACATACAAATGTACTCGTAGATAGATGATGGTCCTGGACAAAATTTCAATGTAATAAACGGTTTTTATTTCCAACTTCATACTCAAACGATTCAAATAGGCGACGCTTAAAATAAAATGTAGGTTTCATTTTTGGCAACAGCAAGAGCATCAGCGTTCGAAAATAATAGGATGATGAAGCAGCAGCAGCAGCAGCAGCAGCAGCATCAAATTTCGAATTGGTGAAAAACACAAACAGGAAGTTCATTATTGTCAATGATTAATGACTAGAAGTTTGTATGTTCAAATGTAGTTTGTTTGCTTAAATAAGAAAAATACATACAAACGTTTTTCAACAACATTAAAGCTCTGGAAGTTTGGTAATAAGTGTGTGTGTGTTGCATGTTGATATTCGAACCGCCATTATTTTTTCTTTTTTTTTTGCGTAGCAACCAGCCAGCCAAGCCGTTGTGCTAACGCCATTAAACGGTTCAATTTAGTACTTCCGCATGCCATGTGTCAATGTCGTTGTTATTGTCCTTTGCGTTCTTGTTTTCGCTGTTGTTCCTTTGCGTTTTAATGTTGTACACCCAAAGCAATAGTTATTGCGCAATGTGGTCTGAAAATTAAAAAACTTTGTTCTACAAAAAGTATCTTTTGTAAAGCTTTTTTGTTTAATATGTTATAGGTACCGGTTCGTTCTAAACAGGGGTCTTTTACAAAAGTACTTTTCAAAAAAGCACCTTTTTTTTTTTATCTGGGACCAGCACTCAGGAGTTGACTCCTACACATGCGAAGCATTGTGCTGGAACTATAGGAAAGGGATAGTAGGAGAAACGACAGGGGGTGAAGCTTAATTAATTATTTTTGCAGCTCTGCTTTCGCACGTTCTTTGTTTCTACTCGTAGCAGTGCTGAAGCTTCGGTTCAGTAGCCATTTTTATTATTGCTTTACTTCGCCGGTGCTAGACAATACCGACGAAGGAGGACGTTCTGATGCGATTGTGGATTGTGATCAGCTGAAGCCGGTATTGTTCAGTGACCAGTGACTATGCCTTCGCCACTGAAACCTTCCGACACCAACTGACACACAAAAACACACTAATGCACATCAGAAAAATGCGAGATGTTTAATTATATTCTAAAATTTTAGACTGAAACTGGGGTTGAACGCAGGTCTGTTTTTGGATTCGTAGTCAACGTGCAGATTACAATCCAGCGTGCCATCGCCACCCTTTACAAAAGTAGATTTTTAAAAAAGTAACCATGCAAAAAAGTACTAAAAAAAAGCTCTTAAAAACACCCGAATAAAATTTTTATTTTAATTGGTCCTCTGGTGGCAAATTTATATTTTTAAATACGATTTTTTCAAAAAGGACTCCCGAAAACTCCCGAACTGGTTGAAAGCAGTTTACGTGAAATCGTGAAATCGTTCAATGCTCTTAATGAAACTTTGTGTCAATTATTACGTTTTTTATTTAAATTTTGATAATATAAATCAGCTACCAGACACCCTCCTGTACAAGTTTAAAAATGCAATTAACCAGAATTTTTAATATTAATTTTCGAGTGTATGAGAAGTAAACAACCATGGGTAATTGCTATTGCAATGACACTCATAAGTACTAATGGTTGCTGCTTTTTGCACAATAACGATAAGAAATAATTTGGTAGGAGACAATTGGTTTGTTAGATTATAAGGAAACAAGACTGAATAAAACGGCAATCACAAATAATGCAAAAATGTAAACTGTAAATTAACCAAAAGCCAACACATTGAACAGCGTTTCTAAAGTGTTCATTCAAGTCGGCAAATAGCAAAATTAAAAGCATCAAAAACATCAGCATTGTCATCATTCTCCCACACAAAGTGGAGAACTGAAGGGGTACGACGGACGAGTTACTGTTGCATATGGCAACATTATTTAACAAAAGAAGTACGAAAATAATAAGAGGAATTCACTGAAATTTGTATCATCGAATTGTATATTTTAACCCCAAAAATTAAAAGGAAATGTTGCAAAGTATTTCCTCTCATAACCACACGTACGCACGCACGTACTCACTCACATATATCCTTATGAAAAAGGTGTTTTTATTTTTTCTTTTGCCAGACAAACGCTCACACATTCCAGCCAACAGCCCTTCACACATCATCATCATCATCCATATCGTCAGCACTGTTGTAGACACAAAAACTCTATCAAGTGCCAGACAGAGTTTACGAGTATGTGTAGTCCTCTGTACTTTTTATTATTATCGTCGTCCTGCCTTGTCCTGCTTGTAACACTGGCTGGGTTGAGTTGTATTCATAATGACAACAATGACGTTGATGATGGTCTTATAATGGTCATGTCAGTTTCATTAACAAATTCTACCAGTTTTCAGCATTGTCCGTAAGTGGTATGCTGTGCCTGTGTATGTGTGAACTTGAATTGTGGTCGCATGTGGAGGTACTACAAAGTCTATTGTGATTTTAGCTGTTTTGTAAATTTTCCAATAAATTATGATGGAGCTGATTTAAAGACTTCACAAGTGATTATTATTTTGTTTTCTGTTTAATTGTTGTAAATCAGAGTGAAGTTCGGTTACAAAGTTCCATAGACAAACAAGGTTTTTTTTTTTAAAAAAGAGATGTTTATTTTTTAGTGAAATACTGAAAAGTGTTTCTGAAATATGCCGATTATACTTGTGGGTAAAAACTTATTTTGTTATAGTAATAGTAATTTTAAGTTGGGTAAGGCATTCCTCTCGAAACCGCGACAAGGTTAATCTATTGTACTCCCTGTACATAAGTAGTATATCCAAAACCGGACCAGCTCCATCGGTGAACACATAAGGAAATCCGTTTTCTTTAGCATGTATTCGCATAGCAGTATGTATCTCCTATGTAGCAGTCATTCGCAGGTTGATATTAAGTGTTCCAAGCGCTCTCCCCTTCACAGCAGAATCAGTATGGGATGGTGCCAGAAAGTTTTATTGTGTGCATATAACATGCCCTGTGAGTGCTCCAGTAAGCGTTCTTGTATTCCTCTTATTCCCCGGAAGAACAACGTCGGCCCTCCTTTATCTAAGTTGGGGAACACTTTCGAGTGGTCCAAGCCATTTATGACCATTCAGTATTCTTCAGTGCGTATTTTGCTCGGGACTTTGATCTGCTGTTAATGTAGTTCCGTAGAAGCAAAAAAGGGACCCGCTAGACTGAAAATTTACCTTCTCTTTCGTTGCGTTCGCTCTATGTTCGGGTACACCGACAGATTATATCTGGTTATGTGTAGTTGTCCAGAGTTTTACGCATTGACTGAATGTCCAAAAATATTTTACGCTTAACTCGCTCGTATTTCCTTTTCGATATGATATCCACTGCCTCCAATATGACATACAGTTCCAATACAACTTTTGTGAGTCGTCTTGTTACCAGTTTGTCCTTAACCCATTCTTTTCTGCTGGTAAAGGTGACCAGTGAGGTCGCCTGATCTGAATCTTGTTTATCTATCAAGTGTGAGTGCTGAATTTGATTGAAAATAACGCTTTTAAGAAACCTAAAGCTTTTTGCGTTCTGAATGAAGGATGGCAATTTTTGGCCGTTCCAATTTTTAGAATATTTAAGTTTATAACGGTTTTGAAATCGTTTCTGATTTTCAGATTCTTAACGTTTTTTGGTTTATTAATTTTGCGTTGAATTCCAAATGTTTTTAGCTGCTGATTCCATTCCGGTTACTTATAATATCATTTCCATCAATATCATTTAATTTCAAGTAACTATGGTAAATACATATGTATTGTTGAATAGCTCTTACTCAATACGTGTTTCATGTTTCATAGTTGCTCTCAGAGCAACGCTTTATCTATTAGAGATAAAAATCTTTTAGCATTCAAAAACACTTCAGTGGTGTATGAACCGATATGTCGAACGACATATAATCCAGGTCTCTATGTCATCTGGAATCTTCCAAATAAACATGTACTCTTAATAGGGCAGACAGATATCTTTAAATCGACTTAAATATATATAAAGATCCAGAATATATAAACGTCATGGGGTCAGAAATTAATGCTGTAGAAATGAATAAACCTCGTATATAGTCTGCAAGGTAGAGATCACAGAGTTTTCGTCCTCTGAAGCATAACTGGAAGCATTCCATCCAACCCGGGAGCCTTGAAAGGAGACTATTTATCGCCAAACTTATTCTGTCGAACGATAGGATGGATCTCAGAAGCAAAGCTGCATTCAGCTCCGCGCAGAATACGAGTGGTGGTTCTATCGGATAGGTCTCTCTGCATAAGAACCCGTAAGGACTTCAGTGATGACACAGTCCGCCATCTAGCAGTCCTCTTCACCAAAGTTCTATTGGCGTGGTCCTTGGACAAAATCCTACCCAACTTAGCGGAGTCCCTCACTATCTCAAAGGATTCGCATAAGGCCGTTCAGGAGACCCCCCGCTGGCCCTCTAATACTCCCTCAGAGTTACTCTGTAATTCTGAAAGACCGTGGTCACAAAAAATTCGGGACATATCTGCCTGCTGCGCAAACCTGGATACGCAATCCTGAATGCCACCCGATAGGTTTCCTCTAACAACATTCCTCCAGTCCCGATACGGATGGCATGTGACCACTACTAGCGTCCCTATTGAACAGAGTACAGTCCGTCTTCCTCTGATTTCTCCGTCAATCATGTGTTTCTTATGCGTATTCCAAGAAATAAATCATAACAATTCTTTGCAAAAGTCATGCTTTTAATTTAAATTTTACCATTGTACAGTGTATTTTTATTAAATTTGTAACAGGGTAACTTGTTTCTCATTTTGTCATTTATTTTGACATTTAGTCCCATGCAAAATGTGCGAAAAATTTGTGTGCATTCGTGAAAACTTCTGAATGTATTGAGTTTTTCGAGTGGCATGTGTAAACGACAAGTTATCAAAAAATCATTTTCTCTAAATATTTCTTTAAGCAGACTTTTTTTTTTAGTAATATATTAAAAATGTGGTGGACAAAGATTTATTTAAGTCGATCAGTGAATTCACAAATTTTTGGTAGTAAAATCCTTTCGCAAAAAAAAACCGTTTAACTGTGTAAATTCAGAGTTGTTCATAAGAATCTTTTAGACGTGTAGGAACAGAAATCTGGTGAATAAATACTATAATAGGATACTTGAAGTTAATGACCCTCAGTAGAAAACATTGTACTTTTTGAGACAAAAACATTGATATTCGTACTTTAAGATCCGACTGTAAATTCCAAAGATATAACAAAAAGATTAAAAAGGTGCCCGCTGTCTTCTGTCAAAAAAAATTCTAATGTGATACGCTGTAGTGCGCACCCTTACATGGCCTTGGTGGAAAATAATTTTTTTCTAAGCCAAATGCGGTGGTTTTTCTCCAAAGCCTCATTAGATCGACCCAATAAGTGATGTTTATTTATCTTGAGAAGGATAATAGAGGACTATTCAAATTTCGTCCCTACCAAAATGTTAATAATACATCATCATTAAAAAAGTGGGCGGTATGTAAGTGATCATGGCAACTACAATACAAAGGAATCATATTTTCTGCATATCTGATGAATTGTAACAGTTAAAGTTTCTAAAGTTCTTGCTTACCAATACTCATCTTCAAAAAAGTTAACGATATTGGATAAGTGGGCGTGGTATCTATTTTACAAAGGCAATACATCTGGAGAACGGTATCAGTAAAAGTATCCAAGTTTCGTTACCAATTCACGACAACTGCCAAAAAATGGACGGAATTCAAGACACAAAGCCAATATAAATTTCTGTACATCTGGAGTATGATAACAGCAAAATTATCAAAATTCGGTGTTATCACTACACAATATCTGTCATAAACTGGTTAAGTGGATGTGGCTAGTGAAGCGCTCTACGTAAAACTTTTTTAATATTTTGAATAAGAAGGATTTCTAATGGTTAATGGCAGCAATTATGCAGTCTCTACATCAACAACTTCCGAACTTCATTCCACAATAGCGAAGCGTACGGTTTTAGTAGTTATTGTTCGCAACGTTTTCAAGTGATTGTGATTTCATTAAATCTTTTAGAGTGTTATATCATTTGTGTAAAGGAAAAATATTTTAATATTCTAGGCGGACATTGATCCCCTGAGAATGGATTTTCTACGCCAGTGTCCTTGGCACAATTTAAAAATTATATACATACATAAATGAAATGCAAACATTTGAAACAAAAATCTGTTACTGCTTAATTAATTTTATTATTTTAAATAAACTATTTTTCACTAAATGCCAACATAAATTTTTACAAATTATTTTTGTAATTTTTCTCTTTTATTTTACAAATGCACTTTAATATTTATGGATTTAATATGTGTGTGTGTGTGTGTGTGTAATACATATTGAAATGTCTGAAAATAAAAAAAAATTATTTATAAATTTGTTTGTGTATGTGACTTTTTAATGTATTAGTGTTTGTAGAAAATGTATATAAATTTACATTCAATAACAATTTATTACTTAAAAGCGACTAAAATATATATATAAAAAACCCAGAAGTCATAAAATAACTTTTGCAAATAAATTCCATATGCAGTGCAGAGAGGAATTCCACAGTAGTCGCGCAATATGGCAAGAATAAGTGAAAATTTATTTTACATGAATTCTTGGTCGAAAACTGGTTTTGTTTATGAACTTAAATAAATATTCAATTGTATGGAAGCTGTTTTATGCCACTGTGCACTCATACACTGATGAACTGTTTGTATAGAATATCAGTTTGAATTTTGCTAAATATGATACTTTTTTATAGGTTGTGTGTATCAGTTCGTTTTTAGTGTTTTTGTGCAAATTTGTCACAATATTTATGCTCCGTAAGTGCAATACTCGTAAATCGTACAAAGCCAGCCACCCATTTCTCTATTTATTTCTAAATAGTTTCGTGCAAGCTGTTGCTCGGAAATAGCCCATATTAAAAAAAAAAAAAAAATTTCAAAACTCTCCGACAATTCGGCAGACGATTACCACCACACTGCTGCTAAGGATTTTTACTCTTCCATGTAGTTGTGCAGAGATTTCAGTTACTGAATTCTTTAGTTCCTTTTGGGTTGCCAAAAAATATTGAATTTTAATGTTGTCTTTAGATAATGTAACTTGTATGTGACGAAACTAAAAATATTTTACAATTTTATGTGATGAACTGTACAGGCATTTATTTTGCCGCAAATACTTAACAGCCTTAAATTTGTTGTTAACAAAAAAAAAAATTAAAAAAAGTCGGTATAAAACTCGGTTAAAAAGAAAACATGAATGTGTGGGTACTTTTGCGAGTTCGTGGTTTTTTTTTATGACAAGCAAAACAAGTAACAAATCCTATCAAATTGCATTTGTTGTATGTCCTGCATTGATACCAAAAATACCAGCCTCTGATTTTTTTCTTCCTTGTTGCTTCCAACGCCTTCATTTTGTTTATTGGTTGGCTTTACAATTTGGTTCATTTTTGTAAATTCGATTTTTTTCGGCCATCAATTTTTCTACGGAAATATTTGAAATTTTCTGTGATGACGAGTGGGGAAGTTTTTTTTTTTACTTTTTTTTCGTCTGTAAATAAATATATCAACCCTGCAGATTTTTACAATACTAAAGAGTTTTCAAATAAAGCAAAAATAATATTTTTAAAAAACCTAACGTTTTTATTGAGTGCCTTTATATTAAGATAAGAAAGCATATATGCTGTGTATTTGAAGGTCGGCGAAGTAAAATAATAAATAAAACTCCTCTTCTTTAGGTAGAAAATTACTGCGTCTACATAACAGCAGAGACGCTTCAACTCTGCTCTACAAAGAACGAACAAAAGCAGAGTTGCTTAAAAGTTAAGCCCTACTTTCGCTTTCTTATCGTATTCTCCTTCTCTTCGCCATCTATATATGCATGTATAGCTACATAACAGGTAACAAACAGGGGACCTTGAACAACTAAGTGGGCGAACTGACGAACCCAACACAACTGACTAAGCTAGCCTTACAGCACAGAAGACAAAATTACGCAATAAGTGTTTTTTTTTCGTTGTAAAAATATGAGACCAAGGCCAATTAACGCAATATTTTTCTCCAGTAAAAATGATACAAGAAGGCATTTCTGATTCAATATATGCACTATGAATTCCTGAATATATTGGAATGATGGACAGTGGGTTTGCATACATTCGATACAGTTAAGAAAATAATAACACGAAGAATATATTTGCTGTAAACAACGCGTCATAATTTATGATGAGAAAAATAATTTTTAACTAGCTGACATTAAAATACTACCATAAGCATGTGGAAAAACTAAAATACTAGTAAGTTTGTGCCTGCAAATATTCTACAAACTCAAATTTTAATTTAAAATTATGAAATTGTTCTTTTGGTGCGCACAATTTTTTTTTTTTTTTTTTTTATCTAGGACCAGCACTCAGGAGATGACTCCTACACATGCGAAGCATTGTGCTGGCAACTATAGGAAAGGGATAGTAGGAGAAACGACAGAGGTGAAGCTTAATTAATTATTTTGCAGCTCTGCTTTCGCACGTTCTTTAGTTTTTTATACTCGTAGCAGTGCTGAAGCTTCGGTTTAGTAGCCATTTTTATTATTATTTTACTTCGCCGGTGCTACACAATACCGACGAAGGAGGGCGTTCTGATGTGACTGTGGATTGCTATCAGCTGAAGCCGGTATTGTTCATAGTTGAAAGAAATGTAAACAAAAACAGCTGTTGTCAGTGATGAAAGCTGAATAATTTCTTTAATGGCGAATATTTCTGATTTGCATATTTTTAAATTTTTTCCTTTTTACTTATTTTTAAGTTATAAAAGTTTTACTTGGTGCAATCTTGGTTTTATCTTGGCTGCACGATTAATCGTCCAAAACACAGCAATGAAGAATCGACCGAAAATATTGGCTGAGTGATGAGACACACAAAAAAGAATACCAAATTGGTCAAAAAAATACGAACAATAGCGCAAAATTAATATTGTGAAAAGTATTCCAAATTACGAATGAAGGATCCTCCGAAATTTTTCCAATTAAAATTGTTTACAAACTTTAAGACCGGCTGAAAATGTTTCATCCACAAATTCGGTTTGTGTCAAACGGAGAGATTAAAATCATGCATCAGTGATGACGTTATTTCACATACGGGGAGCAGAAGATATTTATGACCGGACGAGGGCCTTCTAGGCCTTAAATCTTTCGTACTATGCAAAAAAATGCTTGGCCGCGGCTATGTCAAATTCCGTGTTTGCGGATGAATGATTTTATGTATAAAAATTAAAAAAGAGAAATCGTTCAAAATTTTGAGCCAGAGTTAATTTTGCACTTTGAGCTATTCTCCATATTTTTAAGGCTGATGTGATTGTTTTTTTTTGGTGTATTGTCTCTGTGACGCTTCATGATGGAATTTTAGGCGGTTCACCAATTTCAAAAAATTTGTTTCAACTGATTTTACATTCCTATAAAGTTATACATTTATTCCTTATGAATAAAGAGCCAAATATCTCCAAATGTAAAATCACGCAAATTCTTTGAACAATCACCCAACTTTTTTACAATAATTTTTATGAGTTTCATAATTTTTCCAATTTGGGCAACTATTCGTACCGCCGCCTATGCTTTATATATCCTTCACGTCAAAATTTCTAATTTAATTACATTGACAACCAGAATTCTTCGAAATCCACTGACACTTTAGAATTATAGCCCTGTTGTGGATTTGGCTTTATTCGCTGCATGTACACGGCTGTCTACCATATATATATCCTTGTTTTCAAATATTCCATTTTAGATGGATTTATAATCGGTATACTGTTAGTCTGAAGAAATGGTATATTTGTTTTGGCAACATATTTCTAAGATACCAAAAATTGCATGTATGCAATCGAAGGACATTGAAAACGTGAGCCTCTGACTGTAATTTACAAGACTACGTATTGTAAACTATCAATGTCATAATGGCATTACCACATCTAATTCGGAAGTTCTCAAAAAATATATGGCCGCCTCGAAACTAACGGGCTGCCAGCAAATAAGTAACTACCACATGCATTACAGATTCATACAGAGTTAGTATTTCGGTTTAACTTTATGGTTTTTATGTCAACATTTGTTGTTTGTTTTTAAAATTCATCTATTTTCTGTCCTTCTCTCTGTGCTTTTTTACAATTTTTATTTACATATATTCTCTTGCCACATTTCAATATTTAAAGGCTCAAATGGAGTTTTAACATGAATAAATGAAATGAAAACTATTCGTACGAGTATAAAATGAATTCATTTTATAAAATAGTTTCACGAATGGGAGGATATTGGTTTAACTGTTTCCTGTTTACTTATTGTAGCCGTTTGTATCTGTTTGTATCTGTTTGTTCTTGTTGTTGTTGTTAAATACCATAAATACAATATAAATATTGCATTTTGTTTAAATATTGTTGCAATTTCTCTATGTGAATGTATGAGTAAATGTATGCATAGGGACGTATGCTGTCTGTTAGATTGTCATGGTTATTTAAAAGATAAATCTATTAAATTTACAAAAGTTTTAAACTTTCTTGACAACGCTGATGGAATTAAATTGGCCAAACATGCATATCGGTAGGAAAAATAAAAAAATAACAACAAATAACTGTTTTCCATCAATCCGCGGATGAAGAGATTTTATTAACATTGTCCAAGCTTCCTTTATGTATAACAACGATCTGTGTAATTCTGAACTGAAATTTTTTCTAATTAAGGAAATTAATTTAAAAAATTTCTTACTATGATGACTTTGCTTGTCGTAAAATCAGCGATGTACAGCTACATATATACCGTGATGTCATCAAAGGAATCAACATATCGTCACCTGAAATGCAAAAAGGCGTAACAACTAAAGAACTAAAATTGAGTTTTTAATTTTCACAAGTTTTTAGCTTTTCATTTGTAAAAGAAACGACTTTATTAAAGAAATTCAAAAGGCAGTTTTTACTAAAGTTTATTCTTTTTGAGACATCATTTTTAACGTTGTAAACATATCATGTAGATGATATTGGCAAAAAATCATATTTTTAATCACAACATGAATGAAAATTCTAAAAGTTTTTTGTCTCTGCTGTAAAATTTTTAAAACTGCAAAAACAAGTGCCAATTTCTAAGATGCGCGTTATAATGAATTTTAATTATTTTCTATGAATTGCGTTACGATTTTAAAATTCACAAATAATACCACCGTTGATACAATTTAATCATTTATTTTTATATCGTTAACTATAATGACATGCCATGATTTTTTTTTTGCTACTTCCCACAAACAAACAAGACCATAATACTCAGGTACACTCACAAATGCACATCCTTCCAGGCTTGTTACACATGGTCATTTTCTTAATTGTACTCATTTACTTTTGAATTTTTCTATTATTGTGTCCGAGAGTTTGTTAGTTTTAAAACGATATAATTTGAAATGCTGTATTTAACAGATTTTTATTATTTCACGACTAACGATGGCAATTCAACCGACCAGCATAATTGTCAACAAATACGTTTCAATATCGCCATCGTCATCAGTATCCTTGTTTTATGTCATTGTCACCATCAATGGCAAATAATTTCAATCGTAAATTTACCTTTAAGCCAAATTACGACAATTTAAATTAAAAATGTCCTCCAATCACTGTTTTATTACAATTCAATATGAGAACCGGTGATAAAATTAATGTCCTTTCGATTTATTTACAATACTTTTAAAATAAATAAAATTTGTACATACAAGAGAAAGGAGGAGAATTATGCAGCAACGAATATTCTATGCCCTTCAACTAAGTCCATTTGAATATCTGTCATAAAAAAATATAAACCAACAACAACAACATGAACTGACTTCGTGATTTCATAAAAAAATTTAAATATTAATAAATAGGAACGACTTGTTACGGGTATATCCGATTATGCCCAACTAAGAACCTTTTCGTGTAAAAAGGTTTGATTTCATTGGACCTATGTGATGTTAGTAAGTCTTGTCGCATTTAATACAATTACTTTGAATTGTTGTCATGTTCCGCATAACAAATAACCATTTGAAATCTTAGCGCGGTCTAAACCATCAACGATCCACCCACTTGCTCTTGCAGATCGATTGGTTTTTTAAAACTATATTTCAATCTCGTTGGTATTGCGTAGCACCGGCGAAGTAAAACAATAATAAAAATGGCTACTGAACCGAAGCTTCAGCACTGCTGCGAGTATAAACAAAGAACGTGCAAAAGCAGATCTGTAAAATAATTAATTAAGCTTCACATCCTGTCGTTTCTCCTACTATCCCTTTCCTATAGTTCCAGCACAAAGCTTCGCATGTGTAGGAGTCAGCTCCTGAGTGCTGGTCCCAGATAAAAAAAAAATTTCTCACTCAAAACTAGGATAACTAAATTTCTTTTCTTTTCTTTGTTTTTTGTGGGGTCTCTATTTTAGTCTTTTCTTTTCTACTTGTCACTGTTGCAAAAGTACTTTTTAGCATTTTATTTATTGCACGCTTGCTTGTACTTTGTTTTTCTGTTTATTTTTTTCTTGAAGGACCCGATGTTCCACGTACATTATCTATATGCAAAATTTCCGACAAACTTAAGCGAATGCTACACGATCAATGTTCAGCTTCAATATTTGTCATTGTGTGCGTTATATTATAAAAAATGTTTACACATATACGTATAAGTGTGGCTATTTTTTATAAAATAACGCACCCAATGACAAATATTGAAGCTGAACATTGATCGTGTAGCATTCGCTTTAGTCTCATTGACCGTGCCCAGAATAAATTCAATGAGAATACAAAGCTCTTGCTCTACAATGCGTTGATTCAAAGTCACTTTAGGTATTTAGCAATTTTGTATAGCTACAAAAGAACTAATGAATTAAAATCTCTTCAACGAATGCAAAACAAAGCTCTTAAAGTAGTACTTAATCTTTATCTGACGTACTCGACTATATCTCTCTACAAAAATGTTTCTAAAACAGTTCTGCCAGTGTATGGCATATACAAGTTTCAACTTTTGCTCTATGTTTTTAAATCATTGCACAATATGGATCATCACACAATTATGTTCTCGGGTAATCAGCATGCTTTTAACACGAGGAATAACACCAACTTAGCAGTGCCTCGTTGTAGGCTCGAGTCTACAAAGCAACGCGTAGAATACATGGGTAGTCGAGAATATAACAACTTGCCAGAATCTTTAAAATCAATAAATAGAATTTCATTGTTTAAAGTAAATTTGAAAAAACTTTTACTAGAAAAATTGGAAGAAATTTTGCCTTAACATATACATACATATGTATATACCCTTAGCTTAAATGATTTCAAATTATCTACTTTATACATAATGTAAATTTTTTTGGAACATATGTACAATGTATGTACATACAATGCGGTTCATCAGGATAGAACCAACACATTTTAAAGTAAAAAACAGTATAAATTCCAAATACAGGTAGAATAAAAAAATTCAGTTGTGCAGAAAAATAGTTGATACTATAAATGATAATTTAAACACAAAAAATAGTATTAAAATCGATTATAACGGTACTTTTTCTCTTTCTTTGTAGAAAAATTAAGAAGGCTTCTTGCAAAATCTTGTTTTATATTAAATATAAGTACCCAAATAGAAACTTTTATCAATAAAACAGTAATAATATTTCAAAAATCCATTACGGCTTGTTAAAATCATTCAGTTGGGAAATCATTCTACCAAAAATCCTGAATTCGAAACTCGGTTACTTTTCTTGAAATTTTTTGCCGGGTATTTAAAAGTATAAAATTAAATATGTATATATAAAATAATTACTAAATTTTACTAGTTTATATGCATAACTCACCTTAAATTTCACTAAAAAGGATTTTTAACTATATTCATTTATTATAACGCCCGTACCGAAAACCGTTTGATTTATCAGAGATCTATGTATGTATATTGGAAGCTTCTCTATTCACCGTTTGCTCACAGCATCCCCATGCAAAATAACATGTGTGTGGAGATTGAATGTTTTTTTACGTAAAAAAATACATACAGTGGCCAAAAAAACTATTCGACAATGCAATTATTTTCTTAAATTTCATTGAAAACGCTAGTATCCTTTTGTTTTTTATATGTATAAACGTGAGATCACATTGTATTATATGTATTTAATAATTTATGGTCCTAAAAATAATAAAAATTGCACATTTTTTAACTCATCTATCTGTTTGAACGAAAAAACAAAAATTGCAAAGCAAAAAAAGTATTCGACTGGCATTGTTTTTCCCTTATTCTGATTGTGTATTTCTTATTACTTCATGTCATTGTTGGTAAAAATATCGCTATGTTTCTTGTTTATAATTTACAAGAACTTTTTTCTTATTTCTGTGCAAGTGATCGCGACGATGGGACGTAAAGGGAAAGAAACTTCTGTTGATGTAAGAAATTTAATAATACATCATTTTAAATTAGGAAAAACGGAAAAGACTCTATCAGAAATCGTTTAAAGGTCAAAAACTACTGTATATTACATTATAAAAAAGTACAAATCAAGTAAAACTGTGATAAACAAGGTAAGGATTGGGCGACCTTGCAAACTGACAGATTCAGATGAACTGCGAATCGTGCGTGAAGTAGGAAAAAATCCAAAAATTACTGCTAACACTTTAGCTAAAAACACTGAGGAACACTTAGGTATATCCGTTACACCTCAAACAATAAGAAACGTCTTAAAAAAGCACGATTTCCATGCACGATCAGCCAGGAAGAAGCGACACATTACTAAGAAAAATAGGAAGTTGAGATTAGATTTTGCGAAAGAGCATGTAAATAAGCCAATGGAGTTCTGGATGGATTTTATTTTTGCTGACGAAAGTAAATATAACCTTTTTCGATGTGATGGAAAAGTTCTGGTACATCGCAAGCCTAACACAGAATTGGATGAAAGGAATATGGTACCAACTGTTAAACATGGTGGCGGTGGTGTTATGGTATGGGGATGTATGGCGACATCAGGCGTGGGTAATATTGCGTTTATTGATGGGATTATGGATCACCGAAAGTACATTGACCTCCTAAAACAAAATTTGAGGTCAAGTGCTGAAAAATTGGGTCTGGCAAATAGATTTCAGTTTTATCAAGATAATGATCCCAAACATTGAGCCACTAATACAAATCTTTGGCTTTTATATAATTGTCCAAAATTAATAAAAACGCCGCCACAGTCCCCAGACCTTAACCCTATTGAACATCTTTGGGGTCACTTGGAAAAAAAAATCAGAAAACGTGAATTTACGAACAAACACCAGATGAAAGTTATCCTGCAGGAGGAATGGAGCCAAATTGATCCAGAATATACCAAAACGTTGGTAAAATCTATGCCAGATCGTTTAAAAGAGATCATACGTAGGCAAGGAAAAGCAACTCGCTACTGAAGTAGAAATAAGCTTGTATTTCAATTCATGTACATATTTTAAAAATGTTACCAATGTCGAATACTTTTTTTGCTTGTTTTTTGGTATTAATATTTTAATTCTTGTGTTTTTTGCTTTTTTTACTTTGAGATCTCATTTTTTTTACTGAATATAACTTTGTGTTCCTTAATAAAGACTTTTATAAGTTTATTTTATTAAAAACAACATTCCATATTTTTTTCTTGATAAATATATAAAGTTTACGGCCTATGTCGAATAGTTTTTTTGGCCACTGTATGTTTAATGAAAAACAATGAAACTGAAAAATATACTGAAGTTAATTAAACTTCTACTCTTCAAATAAATGAACTTCTGTGCTTTAAATAACCGAAGTAAAAAATTACAATTTTTTTTTTTTATTTCAAAATAATCGAAAAAATTTTGTTTCCAAAATGATTTTGCAATCACAAAACAATAGAAATAAAGAGAAAACCGAATAAATAAAATACAAAAATCACCCAGCAACAACTATATTTTGAAAACCCAATAGCAAACACATTAAATTTATTTTCCTATTTCTCTTCATTTCCACTACTTATTTTTCCATCTTCATTCTTTCATTTCGGTCATCATTATCAAGTTGAGATAACATCATCATTAGAACAGCCACTAGCACGGCTTATAATACTAATTCTTTTCAAACTTCATTTAGAACCAAATGAACAGTCATACATATTTATATGTACAAACTACATACAGACATACCCGTATACTGCAAAGCAAACCACACAAAAATTAAAATCAAATAAATCAATGCTGTTGCTGCTTCAAAATGCAAAGCACGGCAATCATTCACACACACACATGTTTTTGCATGGAGAAGGGCAGTAAGCAAGCTAAAATGAAGAAACCACCAAAAATTTGCAACAACAAAAAAACACTTTTTATACACAATTTTAGCATACATACATACATATATGTATGTATTTTCATATATATAGAATATTTTCTATTGATATTAAATTTTCTGCACTTTTTATTGTAATTTTATTTAAATTTTTATCAAATATAATCAAATATTGATATTTTTCAATAATTTCAAAAATGAAGAACTGATTTTAAAAATTCACAAATTAATACATACCACCAAATTAATATGCAATTCTACACAAACATTAAAGTCTAACGGCCGAACTCAATGATGACGCAGCGAGAACTAATTTGTCGCATAATAAGAGCAAAGTTCTTCTTCTAAATAAGTACAGTCGAACTTCTCTATAGCGAACTTCTCTATAACGAAATCTCTATAACAAATAAAATTCGTGAACACAACATTTTTGTGAATATTTTCATACATTTTGATCTCCCTATACGAACTTCCCTATAGCGAAGTTCTCTCTGTAACGTACAATTTTTTAAGACCTAAATAGAATTTTTCACATTAAATAATCTCTCTATTGCGAAGTTTTTAGCAATCGATTCTTTGCATCAACATATGTATTAATAAAAAAAAAATTAATGTGTTCATGTAAAAACAATTTTTTTTTGTCTTAATCAATATATTTTCTACATAAAAAAAAATGTAGTCAAAATTTTCTGCAGTTTCTCTATAACATAGAAATTTGAAAGTCCCCAACTGCTACGTTATAGAGAAGTTCGACTGTATACAGATTTATTTAGAAGGATGGAAATGGTTGGTTGACCCACATTCATATGCACATGCAACCACACATGTTTAACTATTTTAAACGCCGACGCCAACGGTTTAATAACTAAACTCTCCCACCAAAAAGCGCATAAGCGGCATTTCTCTTCTAATAAATGAACAAAGCGACATGCAAAACTAAAAGCCAACACATACTCGTAGCAGAATTCAAACATCACACACACGCTCATGGACACCATCCCCAGCATTTTTCAAGTTCAAATACAAGAGCAGAAACGATTAAGAAACACAGTCGTTGATGCCAGCGGCAAGTTCAAAAACAGTGTCTTTGACATATCCTAAGGAAGTCGCATTTCGTCTGCAGTCACAAATTTAGTTTTAATATTTGATATTAAAAAGACATACACAGTGATGTTAACTTTTTATTTTAAAACTGAATTCACATTATACTCGTATGTACATGTAACAAGGAATGGCTCTGTTTTATACACAAGTAAATTTGTGTGTTTAACAAAGGTTTAAAACTTTTATGTTCACAAGTGGGTACATGCGACATAACCTATAAAAATTCACAACAATATATTGACGGATAATTATATACTGATTTATATTTCTGGACACTTTTAATTGCACTTGAGTTTATTAATATTTTGTTGTGAAAGGAATAAGCATAAATACGTAGATTTTAAAATATATTTGCCAAACCACTAACAAAATACACTAAAACTGCTGGTGTCAGATGAAATTACGTTTCTAGTTTAAATAAAACGACAGACTAATTTACTTTTCGAATAGTTTCAGATGTTATTTATGACTGAGTTCTGAAGACCATGTCATATAAAACTTTTGCTTTGCGTTGCGTTACAGATTAGCGTTGATATATAAGATGAAATGAACACTTTGAAAACAGCTTGAAGCGACAACTCGGTAACTCTATTATTTTATTTTGTCTGGGACCAGCACCCAGGACCTTACACATACGTTACATTGTGCTGCAACTATAGGAAAAGGATAGTTAGAGAAACCACAGGAGGTGAAGCTTAATTAATTATTTTACAGCTCTGCTTTTTTCCAAATTCTTTGTTTATAGCTTCGGTTTAGTAGCCATTTTATTATTATTTTACTTCGCCGGTGCTACCCAGTAAAATTTAATTTTAAAATATTTTACAATGCATATAAAAAAGACTGTTAAAACGAAATTAAATTTTATAGCATCCACTCGATTAATCGTTGTTTATTTATTCGATAAAGTTGTTGCTATTCTTTGATCGAATAATGAAATTGGCCAATTTAAAGTAACGCATAACTCAAGCAATTTGTCGAGAAAATTTAATTATTTCTTCATATATGGAAGATTGTAATTACGATAACGCGGTGTGAGCTGTGTATGATGTATTCGTATGATGTATTAATCATACGGACAACAAAAAGTACAGAGAAACTTCCCTGCAGAAATTAGTGGATTACATGATCCATATTAGTTAAAAAGGAGTAGTTACAAAATGGTCCCATGTAATGCAGGCATGGACCATGTTATTTTCAAGCAAGAACTTATTGCTGACCAACAAGTGTTCGTATTTTAACGACTGTATGCTTTAAGGCATCGTGTTTAATTTTCTGCTGATAATGCGCGGAGTAGTGACATAGAGTAGTTTTGGGATTACTCTGTTGTAATGCATGGCTGGAGTATATGGTCCTCACCTATTACATCGCAATGTTAAAGGGAACACGTTTATTTCAGACATTTGGGTTACTTTTGGACTAGTCGTAGTCCCTTATGGAGTATACTTTACAGGCGTGTGTGGAGTAGTCGCGATTTCTGCAGGGTTAACATACACTAACACCATCTAGTGCGCAATAGTAGTAGTAGTAGCTACTAATTTTCACTAATTCTAGTATATTATGTTATCGCAGGCAAATAAAAACAAATAAATAAAATGAATACAAAAACATTTAATTTTAATAACTTTTAAAAAGATTTCATTACTAGATGTTTACACATCTCCCCTGTTATCGGACTCACATTTTTTTTTGTTATTACAAACATTTAATCTGCTTTTATTACATTTACTTTTGAACATATTTTAGTCCCCATTTAGATGCCTGTATATCTTACAAATTATATAAACCATGATAAACGTCAAACTCTATACTTAAAAATTTCGTATTAAAATGGCAAATATTTATGTACATTTAATGTGACACACTTATAAAATTATGTACGTATATATGTATGTATATAAAAAAAATTTTGACATGTTTACATCTCCCCAAGGGTTATTAACAAAAGGTTGTTGTAAGGCAAATTCGTCAAATTAGTCGCTTAGCTCGCCGAACGCCAAATTTTCTGTAATCGTGTTTCGTTAAATATAATATAAACTAAAAATAACGTTTTACATTAGTGTAATATAAGTTGAATTTATGCGTTCAGCGCAAAAAATACGTTAATAATGAATGTT
Organism: Dexiosoma caninum; assembly: GCA_963924685.1. NCBI lineage: Eukaryota > Metazoa > Arthropoda > Insecta > Diptera > Tachinidae > Dexiosoma > Dexiosoma caninum. Next base: position 16,022,124 of record OZ004727.1, read on the forward strand.
GAATCAGCTGAGTTTACCTGTTAATTAATTTGCCACCGTTCTCGCATTTTTCAGATCAGCTGTTACTGGACGGTTTTATATTATAGTTCAATTTAAAAAAACGAATTAGAGTAGTACAAATGGATTTTTTTATTTTTAACTACTTTTCGTGTTATTGGGGTTTTCTGTTTTTATAAAAAAAACCGTCAAACCAATATACTTGTTTTCATTGCCTAAAACTATTTGGAAAATTATTTCAAGTATTCTAGTAATCGATTAATGAAGCAATATTTTATATTCAAAATCGATGAATTTCTTATTCGAACATAAGCAAAAGTCGAATAATATACCCTAGTGGTTGATAGTACGCATTTGGTGTGAGATACAAAAAGTTGCATTCAAAAATGGATTTCGCATAAATTCGCAGTGGCGGGAACAAAGAAAACAAATTGACACGTAAAATAATTTTATTAAACAAGTATTGGAAAAATTTTAAACGAAAGATTTCATTTGAAATTGAAAATCAATATTACTGAAATTATTATTTTTTAAATAAAAATTATAATTTGAAACGACCCACGCATTTGCATTAGATTTGTGGAATTTTTTTTTAGTTGTACAATAATATCGCCAATGTGTATGTTATATTCGAAGGTGGCGCAATAAATTAAGAAAAATTTTAAATACTATGACGTTTTCTTGTGGAACAAGGATGAGTGCAATACTCGTATACCGTGAAATGTGTTGTTGGCAACATTACGCCATACTGTTTTGCAACTTTTGTACTATATTATATTTTAAAATATTGTGCAATTTATTGCATAATATGTATAGAGTCAAATGGAAACAATTGTACGAAAAACATATGCAAATCAAACATTGTCTAATTGACAGACCGCTTATATACTTAAATATTTACAAATAAAACAAGTGTTATTTACAGAAATCTAATTTATGATACGCGTGGTTCACTAATCTCACTTTCGCCGTACACGCAATAAAACCAAAATAGGTATCTCCTGTTATATTTCTCGTATTTTGTTAATACTTCGAGAAATATGGACATGTGTATGTTTATGGATATGTTAATATGTGCCATCGTAATTATATTCTTTAAATAACTCACCTTAATATTTCACTAAAATTTGGTTTTTAATTTTTTTAATATATTTTACCGCCCGTACCGATAACCGTTTTATAATTTTCATTAAATTAATTTAAAGTGGCATTGGAAGCTTCTCTATTCACCGTTTTCTCACAGCAGCTACATTCAAAATAACATGTGTGTGGAGATGGAACGTTCTTTTACATAAAAATATGTATGGATGTATGTATGTTTAATTAAGTGAAAAACACAATAAAACTGAAGAAGGTACTGAAGTTCATGAAACCTCTACTCTGAAAATAAATGAAATTCTGTTTTTTAAATAACCGAAGTAAAATATTACAATATTTTTTTTTATTTCAAAATTATCGAAAAACTACATACAGGCATACACACAAAGCAAATCACCCAAAAATTAAAATCAAATAGATCAAGGCTGTTGCTGCTTCAAAATGTAAAGCACGACAATCATTCACACACACGCACATGTTTTTGCATTGGCTTGCAGTAAGCAAGACAAAATAAAGAAACCACCAAACCACACACCAAAAAAAAAAAAAACTTCAAAAAATAGTTATACATTTTTTAACATACATATATATATGTATGTATGTATGCATTTTCATATATATAGAATCTTTTTACATTTTATATTGAGTTTTCTACCCTTTTTATTTAACTTTTATTTCGATTTTTATCAAATATTATCGAATATTGATATTTTTCTATAATTTCAACAATTAAGAACTCACTATAAAAAGCCACAAATTAATATGCACTTCCAACCAAACAATAAACTCTAACGACCGAACTCAATGATAACGCAGCGAGAACTAATTTGTCGCATAATAAGAGCAAAGTGCATCTTCTAAATTATTATACAGATTTATTTAGAAGGATGGAAATGATTGGTTGACCCATTTTCTTATGCACATACAACCGTACATGTTTAACTATTTAAAACGCCGACGCCAACGGTTTCATAACTGCCCTCTCTCACCAAAAAGCGCATAAGCAGGGATTTCTCTTCTATAAATGAACATAGTGACATGCAAAACTAAAAACCGCAAACTTACTGCAGCAGCGCCCCTAGCAGATTTCTCAACATCACAAACGCTCCACACATGCACACTCAAAGACCAAAATTTTTCAAGTTCAAATATTTCAAATGATTTACCAAAGAAGAAACGATTTTGAAACACAGTCATTGATGCCGGCAGCAAGTTTAAAAACTATGTTGTTGTCATAATCCTGAGGAAGTCGCATTTCGTCTGCAGTCACAAAATATTTTTAATATTTCATATTCAAAACACATACTCAGTGATGTTAACTTATTATTTTATATTATCTCTAGCAGTCAATAATTTTCGAGAAATTTTTGCACATGACGATAATAATTTTGTAATGAAATTAAGCTTGCAGCCTATTATACTAATTCTGTTTAAATATGAGTTCATATTTAAAAGTCATTTTTAATTTTCATCAACATATATTCATTCCGTCCTTTCGTTTTGCATCGTTTTTTGTAAATTTTGTTAAATCCGCTTTTCGTTAGAAGGGCCGTCCAATATGTGGCAATATTAACCAAAGAACACAGACAATGTAACATGCGGAAGAGGAAGACAGCCGGACATCCGATATGAGAAAAATATACAAACAGTATCAAGCTCACGAAAAACTCTTTAATTAGGAAAAATTTATAATTTTTGAAAAAGACGCAGCTAGTGGACAGCCAGCAGATTTAACTTGCAGCGAAAGCAACAGATGTCTACCAGTCTTTATATTGCTTAACTTGTTCCTATTCAAAAACTTCGTAAAATATGGTCACTACACTAGTGTTAAATATTAATGACCGGTTAACGTATTTCACATTATGTATATTTTAAAACACTTTAAAATTTTCAAGTTGTGGCAATTGCTGAAAGTATTTTGTAAATGATTGTTCTTTAGTCATCACTAAGGGCAGTCACATAATTACTCTACGGCTAACATCACTGCACAGAAGAAATAAATATATAGGAGGTGATTTGAGGTGCACATTTGAGTACAATTATCATAGAATTTGTATGCAGCGTTGCCAAATTTCAAAAAAGGGTTATCAAACGAGGATTGCGCTAAAACCATGGTATCAAAAAGGGCATTTGAAAAAAAGGGGAAATTTTTTTTAACAAAAAAATTAAAGCTTTATTTTATTTTTAGTATAGAAAAAAAAAACAACAGAAAATTAATACTATTGTTAATTTTACATACATACATAAATAAAAAAAAATTATTTGTACATTAAATTTCATTTCAATAAAGACTATTTTTTAATTTAAAATATCTGCAATATCGAAAGCACTTGTCGTGCGCTTTCAAAGTAAAAAAAATATGTCAAAACGTTACATTATTTTGACAAAAGGCGAAACTTGTAGCTTTTGATTAACACTATAGTTGGTTCTAAGGTCGATTTTAAGCAATTGTTCGTTTTCAAGTTAATTTCAAAAAGCCAAGCCATTCGCATGCGATACAAACAGAAGTCGCTTTCAAAGCAGACAAATCAAACACTGATTTCAGCGAAACCTGTGGGAATATTTCAATGCGACTTATTTTAAAATTTTATGCATTAACGTACATATATTAATAGTAGTTTTTATCATATACAAAAATATTAAGTAGTTTATTTGTTATTCATTTGTAATCACTGTCCCTCGCGACATGTCGCAAGCGACATATTGTTCCCTCTTACGTTTTATAATTTTGTTTTACTTTTTATGTAATTAGACATGCATTATTATCCGGCAAATAAAATATATGTACAACAAATTGATATAAATTTTAGTATAAATTTTCGATAAAGCTATTTTTCATATGACCGATTTCAAACTAAAACATTTTTGCATTAGATATTTTAACTATAATCTTATAAAGTGTTTGTCATTTATCTTACTTTCTAATAGCTGAAATGCTTTTATAAAAGAAAGCCACATTAAATTCAGAGAAAACTTCGAAATATTTAATATCTTCATTTGACTTTATACCTATAGGATCAAAGAACCTTTTATCTGCAATATCGATCCTTGATAAAATTTCGTAACACAATTTTTGGTAAAAATGTAAAATAGTTTATCTAAATTATAAAAAATTTATTTGAATTTAATAATTAAATTATTAATATTACTAAGGGCTTATTTCTGATTTAAGAAAGAACGCTTTCATTCGCATTCTATGAGAAAGAACATTGATTTCGATTTCTCTACACACTTTCTATGCGAACAGTGACTCGATCTAGAACTCGAATGAAAACGTAAGTGTTTTCATATAAAATCCGATTTCTCTGTTAAGAACGTGTGAGAATGAAATGTCAAAATCACTCACTTTTGGTTTTGCTTTCGTATTGAGAATTTACATATGAGTATACATACTTGTAAATAAAAAAAGAAGAATAAAAAATCTAAGTACAATAAAAAAGTATTTACAAATGGATAACAAGTGGTAAGTATAAACTATTCATATGATATACATATGAATGTATGTATTTAACAATTGTTTTTTCAGTTTAAAGAAGTCAACAATGCAGCAACTGAAACACTTTTATAAAATTAAAACAAAAAACACAAAATTTACAAATATTTTTTTAAATTTTCTCACCCTTTTATTTATTGATACTTTCCACCAGCTGATCACACTTACACGCAGTTGTATTAGCTTTAGAATAACTTCGTAGTATTTTTTAATACTTTTAACAGAAATATAATAATTTATGATCTGGCATTGCTTCTACTTATTAAAACGTAAGATACCAAAATTGACATACGTAACTTACTGCGAAAGAAAGTGAGTGCCAATGAGAAATCCAAATTGATTCGAATTCGAGCGAGTGCTTTTCGTTCGCTTAAGTTATCTTTCTTAGCTCAGAAATAGGCTGTAATTTCTATAATAGTGCTTTGTGATATTTTTTCTGTACATATTTCTAGTTTGCCTGCATTTTATTTATTTATTTCTAATATGTAAAGCGCTTTCAAAATCTATATCTTCCATTTTTGTTTCTATAATGTGTCGCGATCTTCTGTATTAGTTACGATCACTGTTAAAATAAAACCATAAGTACTACCCTACAAATAATGTGTCTAATCCAGACATGTATGTATAGTGTACTCCACAGAAGACTAGGACTAGTCCAAAACTAACCCAAATATATGAAGAAAACATTTTGCATTTAAACATTAGGATGTCCTAGGGGTGGACCATATAATCTCATACTAACCTGAAAACTACTCCATGTAACCATTCTATGGATTACCTCAGAGATTAATTTTAATGAGACGGAGTAATCGTTAATACGAAAAAAGTACGAACACTTGTCGTATAAATATAACGGCTGCATTACATAGGATTATGTTGGACGCTGCCCATTCATTTAAAATGGACCACGTAGTCCAATATTGTTCGCAGGTTAATTGTGAAAAAGGTTCAAAAAGTAACATAAAATAGTTGACAATTATACAAAATGGTAAAAGTAAAAGAGGGTCCATAAAAGAGTCAACGGCGTAAAAAACGGTCAAATTTACACTTTAGGGTCCCAACGGTAACGCTGTCTGTATGTTATATTTGTTTCCTTTTCTCTGCATTTTTCGTTTGCGTGCAGTGTGACCATTTTACCATTTTTGGAGTTGAATAAAACGTTTTTGATTTAGGTGCAAATTTTGTTTTCGTATTTTTCAATTATATACTACATATATATTTAATTATTTTTTTAATTTTAATTTAAATAATAAACTATATAAAAAACATTTTTATAATGCAGTTCAAAGGCCATATTTTTTTTCATTAACTCCTCATGTCATTTCTCTAACTATATCTTTCCTCTAGTTCCAGCACAGTGCATCGCATGTGTAGGGGTCATCTCATGAGTGCTGGTCCCAGATAAAAAAAAGCATGATCTCAGTATTTGATTTTTGAAGAATGTGTTAATGTGTGCAAAATTTTGCATCGCTTTCTAGCAATACTTAGTGCAAGAAAAGAAAATATGGGCTTGGAAGTCCATTACAAAAATGTTTTTTTTGATATAGTATACTAATTAAATAAAAATTGTAAAAAACAAACTAAATAAATATGTAATTAAAAAATACTAGAAGAAAATTAGCAGCTAAATCAAAAACGTTTTATTCCCCTACATAAATGATAAAATGGTCACACTGCCCGCAAACGAAATATGCACAAAAGTGGAATCTTAAAAGTTCTCTTCGCCATGCGTGTGCAGCTTAAATCACCTGATGTCTCTTTATTTCTTTTACAAGCAGCAGCATCACAGCAGTGCTGTCATGTTAGCTGTATAGTATTGATCCAATGTACTCCCTGAACAATGATCTTTTACACAACATTTTCAGCTTTTCCCACAACTGGAAAATTTTACAGTGTTTTCAAATATAAAGAACATAAAATATGTCAATCTGTCATTAATTTTTAACCCTGGAGAACTAACCATATTTTACGTACGTTATAACTGACGACTCGAAGATGTCTTGTTTTATGATCTCTAATTTAGTTTACAATCAAAATTATTCAACTAATCAATATTATAGGTTTTTATAATACGTAAGATGCTTATTTAAAACATGCGTTTAACTTTCATTCACATAGAAATATTATTTATTTATATTTTGCAAAAACTTAGTTTATATTTAAAATTTTTCTGAGATCACAAAAAGGAAACAATTAATTATTATTATTACTTAAAATTAGAGATAAAAATATGTTACAACTGAAATAAACCCATCCACAAATATAAAACAATACTAGGAGATAAGTTAAATTAAATTAAAATAAGCTCAATGTGCGCTCCTAAATACGTTTTTCACATTTATCACTGTTTTACTGGGCCATTCACTTCACTCGGGCAATTAAGAATGGTAACATGGAGAGCTTTAAATATAATCTTCGTTCGTGTTTCGCCTGAATACGTTCCATCAGTCGTTCAGAATCGAATATAAAATTGTTGTTCCCCGAATTTTTAATATCTAAAGGGATATTTTGATAATACACTAGAGCTTCGATTAACGTTGTTAATTGGGACCGCAAAAATACGACTCAAATAGAAACGACACACATCGAATTGCCGTTTTTCAGTAAAAATGTTCTGATTTGCGATTGGGTCAATAATTTCAACATTTACTAAATACAATTATATTTTCTATTAAATTACCTAATGACCTGTTTGTTCTATCAATTATCATTGCCTATTTCTTCACCAGGGCTTTGAATAGGACCAAATTAAGCAATATAAATACTGGTCGTAGACATTTGTTGCCAGTTACGTATTTTACAAAAATTATAAATTCTTCCTGAATAAAAAGCTTTTCCTGTCTTCCTCTTCTGCATGTTACGTTGGTTGCCACACCAGTGCTGCACACACGGCAATGTGGCATTTTGAAGTGTTGAGGAAGTGACTACAACTACGACAACTCTCGAAGAGAGTTCCTAGTTTTAGATTAGAGTGTGAATCATTTCCAAATACATCATTAATATCTGTGTTCTTTGGTTAATATTGCCACATATTGGACGGCCCTTCTAACGAAAAGCGGATTTAACAAAATTTACAAAAAACGATGCAAAACGAAAGGACGGAATGAATATATGTTGATGAAAATTAAAAATGACTTTTAAATATGAACTCATATTTAAACAGAATTAGTATAATAGGCTGCAAGCTTAATTTCATTACAAAATTATTATCGTCATGTTAAAAAATTTCTCGAAAATTATTGACTGCTAGAGATAATATAAAATAATAAGTTAACATCACTGAGTATGTGTTTTGAATATGAAATATTAAAAATATTTTGTGACTGCAGACGAAATGCGACTTCCTCAGGATTATGACAACAACATAGTTTTTAAACTTGCTGCCGGCATCAATGACTGTGTTTCAAAATCGTTTATTCTTTGGTAAATCATTTGTAATATTTGAACTTGAAATATTTTGGTCTATGAGTGTGCGTGTGTGTGAGCGTTTGTGATGTTGAGAAATCTGCTAGGCGCGCTGCTGCAGTAAGTTTGCGGCTTTTAGTTTTGCATATCGCTTTTTTCATTTATTAGAAGAGAAATCCCTGCTTATGCGCTTTTTGTTGGGAGAAGGCAGTTATTAAACCGTTGGCGTCGGCGTTTTAAATAGTTAAACATGTATGGTTGTATGTGCATAAGAAAATGGGTCAACCAATCATTTCCATCCTTCTAAATAAATCTGTATAATAATTTAGAAGATGTACTTTGCTCTTATTATGCGACAAATTAGTTCTCGCTGCGTTATCATTGAGTTCGGTCGTTAGAGTTTATTGTTTGGTTGGAAGTGCATATTAATTTGTGGCTTTTTTTAGTGAGTTTTTAATTGTTGAAATTATAGAAAAATATCAATATTCGATAATATTTGATAAAAATCGAAATAAAAGTTAAATAAAAAGGGTAGAAAACTCAATGTAAAATGTAAAAATATTCTATATATATGAAAATGCATACATACATACATATATATATGTATGTTAAAAAATGTATAACTATTTTTTGAAGTTTTTTTTTTTTTGGTGTGTGGTTTGGTGGTTTCTTTATTTTGTCTTGCTTACTGCAAGCCAATGCAAAAACATGTGTGTGTGTGTGAATGATTGTCGTGCTTTACATTTTGAAGCAGCAACAGCCTTGATCTATTTGATTTTAATTTTTGGGTGATTTGCTTTGTGTGTATGCCTGTATGTAGTTTTTCGATAATTTTGAAATAAAAAAAAATATTGTAATATTTTACTTCGGTTATTTAAAAAACAGAATTTCATTTATTTTCAGAGTAGAGGTTTCATGAACTTCAGTACCTTCTTCAGTTTTATTGTGTTTTTCACTTAATTAAACATACATACATCCATACATATTTTTATGTAAAAGAACGTTCCATCTCCACACACATGTTATTTTGAATGTAGCTGCTGTGAGAAAACGGTGAATAGAGAAGCTTCCAATGCCACTTTAAATTAATTTAATGAAAATTATAAAACGGTTATCGGTACGGGCGGTAAAATATATTAAAAAAATTAAAAACCAAATTTTAGTGAAATATTAAGGTGAGTTATTTAAAGAATATAATTACGATGGCACATATTAACATATCCATAAACATACACATGTCCATATTTCTCGAAGTATTAACAAAATACGAGAAATATAACAGGAGATACCTATTTTGGTTTTATTGCGTGTACGGCGAAAGTGAGATTAGTGAACCACGCGTATCATAAATTAGATTTCTGTAAATAACACTTGTTTTATTTGTAAATATTTAAGTATATAAGCGGTCTGTCAATTAGACAATGTTTGATTTGCATATGTTTTTCGTACAATTGTTTCCATTTGACTCTATACATATTATGCAATAAATTGCACAATATTTTAAAATATAATATAGTACAAAAGTTGCAAAACAGTATGGCGTAATGTTGCCAACAACACATTTCACGGTATACGAGTATTGCACTCATCCTTGTTCCACAAGAAAACGTCATAGTATTTAAAATTTTTCTTAATTTATTGCGCCACCTTCGAATATAACATACACATTGGCGATATTATTGTACAACTAAAAAAAAATTCCACAAATCTAATGCAAATGCGTGGGTCGTTTCAAATTATAATTTTTATTTAAAAAATAATAATTTCAGTAATATTGATTTTCAATTTCAAATGAAATCTTTCGTTTAAAATTTTTCCAATATTTGTTTAATAAAATTATTTTACGTGTCAATTTGTTTTCTTTGTTCCCGCCACTGCGAATTTATGCGAAATCCATTTTTGAATGCAACTTTTTGTATCTCACACCAAATGCGTACTATCAACCACTAGGGTATATTATTCGACTTTTGCTTATGTTCGAATAAGAAATTCATCGATTTTGAATATAAAATATTGCTTCATTAATCGATTACTAGAATACTTGAAATAATTTTCCAAATAGTTTTAGGCAATGAAAACAAGTATATTGGTTTGACGGTTTTTTTTTATAAAAACAGAAAACCCCAATAACACGAAAAGTAGTTAAAAATAAAAAAATCCATTTGTACTACTCTAATTCGTTTTTTTAAATTGAACTATAATATAAAACCGTCCAGTAACAGCTGATCTGAAAAATGCGAGAACGGTGGCAAATTAATTAACAGGTAAACTCAGCTGATTCAACATTCATTATTAACGTATTTTTTGCGCTGAACGCATAAATTCAACTTATATTACACTAATGTAAAACGTTATTTTTAGTTTATATTATATTTAACGAAACACGATTACAGAAAATTTGGCGTTCGGCGAGCTAAGCGACTAATTTGACGAATTTGCCTTACAACAACCTTTTGTTAATAACCCTTGGGGAGATGTAAACATGTCAAAATTTTTTTTATATACATACATATATACGTACATAATTTTATAAGTGTGTCACATTAAATGTACATAAATATTTGCCATTTTAATACGAAATTTTTAAGTATAGAGTTTGACGTTTATCATGGTTTATATAATTTGTCAGATATACAGACATCTAAATGGGGACTAAAATATGTTCAAAAGTAAATGTAATAAAAACAGATTAAATGTTTGTAATAACAACAAAAAAATGTGAGTCCGATAACAGGGGAGATGTGTAAACATCTAGTAATGAAATCTTTTTAAAAGTTATTAAAATTAAATGTTTTTGTATTCATTTTATTTATTTGTTTTTATTTGCCTGCGATAACATAATGTACGAGAATTAGTGAAAATTAGTAGCTACTACTACTACTATTGCGCACTAGATGGTGTTAGTGTAACCCTGCAGAAATCGCGACTACTCCACACACGCCTGTAAAGTATACTCCATAAGGGACTACGACTAGTCCAAGAGTAACCCATATGTCTGAAATAAACGTGTTCCCTTTAACATTGCGATGTAATAGGTGAGGACCATATACTCCAGCCATGCATTACATCAGAGTAATCCCAAAACTACTCTATGTCACTACTCCGCGCATTATCAGCAGAAAATTAAACACGATGCCTTAAAGCATACAGTTGTTAAAATACGAACACTTGTTGGTCAGCAATAAGTTCTTGCTTGAAAATAACATGGTCCATGCCTGCATTACATGGGACCATTTTGTAACTACTCCTTTTTAACTAATATGGATCATGTAATCCACTAATTTCTGCAGGGAAGTTTCTCTGTACTTTTTGTTGTCCGTATGATTAATACATCATACTAATACATCATACACAGCTCACACCGCGTTATCGTAATTACAATCTTCCATATATGAAGAAATAATTAAATTTTCTCGACAAATTGCTTGAGTTATGCGTTACTTTAAATTGGCCAATTTCATTATTCGATCAAAGAATAGCAACAACTTTATCGAATAAATAAACAACGATTAATCGAGTGGATGCTATAAAATCTAATTTCGTTTTAACAGTCTTTTTTATATGCATTGTAAAATATTTTAAAATTAAATTTTACGCTGTTTTCTACGAATAGTTGATGAAAGAAAATAAATATGTCCTGGGAATATCTTTTATTATTTAGATAAAAAAGTTTAAATAATTCTAAATACACATATGCATATGTAATTGAAAAATAAAGAAATAAAATTTGCTGCTAAAGCAAACATGTTTTATTTAACCGCACAAATTCTAAAATGGTCACACTGTGAAATGAAATGAAAATTCCCAAAAAGGGAAATATAAATAAAACATACTCCTTACCTGATGTCTCTTCTATTCTTTTACAAGCAGTAGATGTTGTGTGCAGTGACGTTAGCTGTATAGTGTCTACAGTTGATATGCGTGAAGAACGATCTTATATAAACACTTTTGCTGTTGACACAACTTGAAAATTTTCAAGCGCTTTAAAATTTAAACAAAGTGAAATACATATCACAGACTAAATCATAAATAGTCACAACTCAAAATTCACAAATGTTCAAAATAGCAAAAACTTTTAAAAACACTATTGTCATTTTATAACCAAATTTATTCCACAGAAAACTTGCAGAGAGGAATGTTTACCTATTTTTTTTTTCTTAACTTCTGTGCTGTAATTTAGTTTTTTTTTTGAGTGGCTAGTCTCTAGTGGAAATTTGTAATATAAATAAATAACTCTAGCAGATGCACTTATCTTTTCACAACTAAAAGAGCAGTCTTTAGTTTAGTTATGTACAAGCGACACGACACGAAATAACGGTATTTTTTCAAAATATGTCAGCTTAACTTAACTCCAGGATTCTTTTGTTAATAATGCAAAAATGTGAGATAGATCATCTTTCCTTTTTGGGGAACAATTTTAAATAAATTAAAGTAATAAACTGTAGCCAATTAAATGGACCTATAAGGAAAACTGCATCCGGTTAGATCCGAACTACTACGGAATGAAGGGCGTGTCAGATACAACTTTTTCGCTTGTCTTGACGTTTTCAACTTTGATAGAAAAGTGTAAAGCAAGAGGTGTATGATACAATCAAAACTTGAACAACACTAGCGCATTCTTTGTTTACCAAAAAAAAATGGTTGATAATTTTGCTATTTATTTTTTTTATTATAAAAATAAAAGTCAAGAATGTTATTTAACGATATATTTTACAATATTCTTCTCTTTTAAAAGGAAAGTAATAGAAAAGAAAATTAGTCTAGGTGTTTCTCAAAGCACGTTGAGTAGTCTGCACGTTGACTACAAAACCAAAACAGACCTGGGTTCAACACCAGTTTCAGACTAAATTTATATAAAAAATGTCGCATTTTTCTGATGTGTCTTTGTGCTTCAGTTGTTGTCGGAAGGTTTCAGTGGCGAAGGAATAGCCATTGGTCACTGAACAATACCGGCTTCAGCGGATATCAATCCACAATCACATCAGAATGCCCTCCTTCGTCGGTACTGGGTAGCACCGGTGAAGTAAAATAATAATAAAATAGCTACTAAACCGAAGCTATAAACAAAGAATTTGGAAAAAAGCAGAGCTGTAAAATAATTAATTAAGCTTCAGCTCCTGTCGTTTCTCTAACTATCCTTTTCCTATAGTTGAAGCTCAATGTAACGTATGTGTGAGGTCCTGGGTGCTGGTCCCAGACAAAATAAAATAATAGAGTTGCCGAGTTGTCGCTTCAAGCTGTTTTCAAAGTGTTCATTTCATCTTAGATATCAACGGTAATCTGTAACGCAACGCGAAGCAAAAGTTTTATATGGCATGGTCTTCAGAACTCAGTTATAAATAACATCTGAAACTATTCGAAAAGTAAATTAGTCTGTCGTTTTATTTAAGCTATAAACATAATTTCATCTGACACCAGCAGTTTTAGAGGTATATTTTGTTTGTGGTTTGGCAAATATATTTTAAAATCTACTTATTTATGCTTATTCCTTTCACAACAAAATATTAATAAACTCAAGTGCAATTAAAAGTGTCCAGAAATATAAATCAGTATATAATTATCCGTCAATATATTGTTGTGAATTATTATAGGTTATGTCGCATGTACCCACTTGTGAACATAAAAGTTTTAAACCTTTTGTTAAACACACAAATTTACTTGTGTATAAAACAGAGCCATTCCTTGTTACATGTACATACGAGTATAATGTGAATTCAGTTTTAAAATAAAAAGTTAACATCACTGTGTATGTGTTTTTAATATCAAATATTAAAACTAAATTTGTGACTGCAGACGAAATGCGACTTCCTAAGGATTATGTCAAAGACACTGTTTTTGAACTTGCCGCCGGCATCAACGACTGTGTTTCTTAATCGTTTCTGCTCTTGTATTTGAACTTGAAAAATGCTGGGGATGGTGTCCATGAGCGTGTGTGTGATGTTTGAATTCTGCTACGAGTAATTGTTGGCTTTTAGTTTTGCATGTCGCTTTGTTCATTTATTAGAAGAGAAATGCCGCTTATGCGCTTTTTGGTGGGAGAGGGCAGTTATTAAACCGTTGGCGTCGGCGTTTAAAATAGTTAAACATGTGTGGTTGCATGTGCATATGAATGTGGGTCAACCAACCATTTCCATCCTTCTAAATAAATCTGTATACAGTCGAACTTCTCTATAACGTAGCAGTTGGGGACTTTCAAATTTCTATGTTACAGAGAAACTGCAGAAAATTTTGACTACATTTTTTTTTATGTAGAAAATATATTTATTAAGACAAAAAAAAATTGTTTTTACATGAACACATTAATTTTTTTTTTATTAATACATATGTACATATGTGACTAAATTGATGCAAAGAATCGATTGCTAAAAACTTCGCAATAGAGAGATTATTTAATGTGAAAAATTCTATTTAGGTCTTAAAAAATTGTACGTTACAGAGAGAACTTCGCTATAGGGAAGTTCGTATAGGGAGATCAAAATGTATGAAAATACTCACAAAAATGTTGTGTTCACGAATTTTATTTGTTATAGAGAAGTTCGACTGTATATGTATATATGAAAATGCATATACATATATATGTATGCTAAAAATGTGTATAAAAAATGTTTTTTTGTTGTTGGAAATTTTTGGTGGTTTCTTTATTTTGTCTTGCTTACTGCCTTTTTCAATGCAAGAACATGTGTGTGTGCGTGTGAATGATTGTAGTGTTTTGAATTTTGGAGCAGCAACAGCTTTCATATATTTGATTTAAATTTGTGGGTGGTCTGCTTTGCAGTATACGGGTATGTCTGTATGTAGTTTGTCCATATAAATATGTATGACTGGTCATTGTGTTCTAAATGAAGTATGTCAATAATTGGGATTATAAGCCGTGTTAGTGGCTGTTCCAATGATGAAGTTATCTCAACTTGATAATGACGACCGAAATGAAAGAATGAAGAAGAAAAATAAGTAGTGGAAATGAAGAGAAATAAGAAAATAAATTTGATGTGTTTGCTATTGGGTTTTGAAAATATATACATATATGTAGTTGTTGCTGGGTGATTTTTGTATTTTATTTATTTGGTTTTCTCTTTATTTCTATTGTTTTGTTATTGCAAAATCATTTTGGAAACAAAATTTTTTCGATTATTTTGAAATAAAAATAAATATTGTAATTTTTTACTTCGGTTATTTAAAAAACAGAAGTTAAGTTATTTGAAGAGTAGAAGTTTCATTGACTTCAGTATATTTTTCAGTTTCATTGTGTTTTTCACTTAAACATACTATGTATTTTTTTATGTAAGAAAACATTCAATCTCCCCACACCTGTTATTTTGCATGTGGATGCTGTGAGCAAACGGTGAATAGAGAAGCCGCCAAAATAAATCTCTGATAAATAAAACGGGGTTCGGTACGGGCGTTATAATAAATGAAAATAGTTAAAAATCCTTTTTAGTGAAATTTAAGGCGAGTTATGCATGTAAACTAGTAAAATTTAGTAATTATTTTATATATACTTACATATTTAATTTTATACTTTTAAATACCTGGCAAAAAATTTCAAGAAAAGTAACCGAGTTTCGAATTCAGGATTTTTGGTAGAATGATTTCCCAACTGAATGATTTTAACAAGCCGTGATGGATTTTTGAAATATTATTACTGTTTTATTGATAAAAGTTTCTATTTGGGTACTTATATTTAATATAAAAGAAGATTTTGCAAGAAGCCTTCTTAATTTTTGTACAATGCATTTCTTTACTATCTGCAATACTAAATTTTAATGAAAGATACTGTTTGGCAAATTTTTATGATCAATAATTTTTATAATATGGATTTGCGTAAGATAAAAGAAAGTGTTAGCACCACTAACAGAGTTGTTATTGTGTACGCGTTATTATTAGAGACAGCTGATTTGTTGCTTTACTTGTAATGGCGCAAATAATTTGTGTATTGGCACGAAAAATTAAACATCATAGTCTTCTACTCATAAACTTCCGCCGCCGGTAAAAATAAATAAAAACTATTGAAAGTGTAGCAACACAGATCGAAATAATTATATTTTAAAATGCAAAATTTTTATAATTAGAACGCTTATATAGCAAAAAGGACTAAAATTGTTTATTCTGCATGTATCCTAATTTCAATTTGACACAAGCCCTGAAAACCTAAAAAATTTCGCCGAAAGTATCATATCCTGAAAGTGTGCAGTAGATATATGAAAATTTTCGGCACTGACCTGAAACAATGTAAATGTACGCAAAGCATTCACTACAAGTAAAACTGAACTAAAAGTATGAGCTGTGCATATACATATATATTTCTTTTGAATTCCATAAGAAAAAAAGGAATATAAAGTTGTTCATAGTTTGCTGACATCTTTTGTGTTTGCCTCAGGTATCTATCGCTTTCAAAATTACTCAGAGTAAAAAATTGCTGAAATTTAACTTAAAATTAATTGCCAAACCCTGTCAATATATTTAACAACTCTGAAAACCGCCTAACAAAATTAATAGTAACTAACGCCTATGGCAGACGCATTTAAAAGTGTTTCAAGCCCTATTAACTGAAAGCGTTTTATTAATGGAGTCTAAATACGCCTGATGGTCTAATTACGACGCATGTAAATGTTTTGCATTCATCGTGATTGAGCTGAAAATTTAAATTAAAATTTGTCGCTAAAATTTATTCAACTAAAACGTGCAAGAATTTTAATTTCACAACTTCAGTTCCTTTGTACTACTCTCATTTTTTTGTTTTGATGATGTTTATGTGGATGATAATTAAAACTAAAAACTTTTTACAACATCATAAAACACTTAGGATTCATTTTGATTTTAATGTAATTGTTTTAACTGTCAATTTTATTTGTACACTACCGGTCAAAAAAGTACGACCACTCAACTCAAAACAAAATAATTTAGAATTATATTATTTATATTTTTTAAGACTTATTTAAAAGTAATTACTTGTTCAGTAACGCTAATTAATTTATGTTTGGTGAAGGTAGTCTAGAAAAAGTACATTCCAGTGTAACATTCCACATAAATAATGAAAAAAACAAACAACAGAAAACACGGCGTAGTGTAATTCGCTGCTACATAGACCCCAAATAGATGTGCCCTTAATGATGAACATATTGTGCGCAGAAATAAGTGGATCTCGGGAAGAAGTTCCCTTATTTCATTATAGCATATCTCATTATAGTGACGATGCTAAAGCAAAACTTACCTGTTTAGCAGTAAATTTTTCTTTTTTCTTGTTTTGTTATTTTCCTTAATTGCTTTTGTACTATTACAAGTCGGATAAAATGAAAAAAAAAAAACGTATTATGTGTTATTTTCATAACATATTGCATTCACACTATCCCGCTAGCACGTAGTACTTGAATTTATGACATGTCTTAATACAAAATCTTATAGTCGAAAGGGCCTCAAATGGTATAGTAAGGAGATCAGTTGCAGTGAAGTATGTCTTTGCACCGTGTTAAATCTCTATATAATCAAAGCTAGCACTTAGAAATGTAATGTAAGAAATTTGATTGGATATTAATTATTAATTATGTTGAATTAATTGAAATTAAAATATTTTCTTTTCGTACTGTAGGTACACAATCGCACGATTATCTCACAGGGGAGTGATAGTGAAGTCTGAAAGAGTTTAAAAAATTTCTTCAAAATGCCGTTTTATATGTCACACTATTACACAAATAATTAAATACATAATTAATTGTGTAATTGAAATCTACTTTTTATTACTTGTGTCTATTTTGTAAATTAATTTTTTTTACCGTCACAAAGTTCTCAGCTGTTTGGCTAAAACGGATGAAAATTATCATTTTATGAAAATGTTCATAAGGTTTTCCAAATCGCAGCACTTCTCAAAACACAGCCTTACATTTTAAGACACATTTCATGTTTGACATATCGTGTAGCGTATTACAGGCGGAGATATCGGTTATAAATAGGACCGCAGTCTGGAATATATACTGGGATATACGATGATGATATCCAGATATATATTGATAGCATGGCGGCGATTAGATCTCTTTCAGATATTCACATAATATCCAGACTATTCACAGAAGGTCACATGCTCAACATCGAGGCTGACATGGCCGTTCTACAATTGCAGGATATACGATATATTGGCAGGGTTGTCTCGAAGAAGGCTGCGTATTTTGGTGGCGGTATTGGCATGTCAGTGCTATATATGTATGCGTTGGGTCTCCTTGACAATGATTTCTGTAGGAGTTGTCACGGTGAGGAGGAACAGAAGAAGGTGTGGTCTGACACACCTGTGGCGATGGTGGCAGCGGCTGGCTTAATGGTTCGGTTAGTGTTGGGTATCACTCAAGTGAGAGAAACATGAATATCCGACGACCTGGCATTTACATTATTTTTTTTTCTATCTTGGACCAGCACTCAGGGGATGACCCCTGCACATGCAATGCATTGTGCTGGAACTAGGAAATTAGTTTATGGGAAGGAGGATAGAGAGAGTAGTGTTTATGGACATTTGATTTGAATTTTCCCATGTCATAAGTGACAGGAAAGACCTCGGCAGGGAGTTTGTTCCACATACGCGATGTTCGGCAGAAAAATGAGTTCTCCGGGTTGCCGGGTTTCGGCAACAAGTTCCCTGATTTCAGCAGAACACATCCCATTATAGTGACGATAGAACAACGAAACGCACCCCACGTTGCGACGATGCTCAAGAGAGTTAATAGAGTTGGCTACCCTACTGTCTCCTATGTGTTTCTTCGCTCTCTCCTGTATACGGTCGAGTAACTTCAAAATAGTCTTTGAATCACCGGCCCAAACGTGAGAGTTGTATTGCATTTTCGATCGGATGTAGGCGGTATAAATAGTGAGGAGATCAGATATTTTTGAACCCAGGACTTTATTCATTGTGATAGATAGAGCTAAGAGGTTCGCTACTAAGCGGTGATACTTTGGACCATAATTTCCACTTGTCGACTGTGTAATCGCTACAAATTGATGCTCTTAGTTTCCCAAGCTCGTGCAATATTTATCCACATAATAACATTTTAAATAAACAGTTTTGTTAAACATATGATGGCGTTTATTAATACACTGCGTACATATGCGTTTGACTAGAAACAATAAATTTCCGAACATTATTTAGTATGGTTTCTTCAATTTTAGACATGTTTTTTCCATGTTCGCAACTGTAATTTGGTAAGAGTTCTTTATTTGACAACTGATTTATTAGTTATTAATTGCCTCGGTTTAGTATTATTTGCCATTTCATCATAGATAGAGCAACGCTCTACGTCAAACTTCGTTCGGCAATACTCATAATCGTCCATCAGGGCAGCTAATTCGAATAACTATGTATAGTTACATTTGTAAGAGGTCAAACATTGAGAAGCTACAGCCGCTGTACTGAAAGTATTGAAGAAAAAGATATGACCATCCAATTTGTAGAATATTTTACTGAAAAGATCTTGCAGAAGCATTTAAAATTTAACTTGTGCAAAAATTAAAATTTAACTTGCCCAAAGAAACATTTGAGGAATGAATAACTACGTGCACTATGGGCACAATGTGATTCGTTAATGGAATGATATTACGCGATCCTTTATTATTTTCATGGTATAAAATGAAATATATACAATGTATAGGATAAGTTAGAAAGGTTAAATTAAATTCTCATAAATGGTATTGCAGGCATTAAATTCGAGAATAAAGAAAGACTTCCGATTGAAGAAATAATCGGCAAAATCGACACTATAGATTTCAATATAATATTAATGTCACGTTCCAGAACAGTTATTTAACTGGCAGCATAGATCATATGACATCACACCAGATAATTTTTTTATGTCTGAAGTCTAAAGTACGTAACCTGAATGATTTCATATGTAAAAATCTATATTCCAGAGATAGCAGTAGGAATTCGGATAGATTGATAAAAGATTGGACTATTTGACTATTACAGACGACATTTGAAGAAGATTATCTTTGAACGGAATGTACCAGGGATTAATTTTTCGAGTAATAATAAAAATTCCAAAGTCAAATTCTTCTTTAAGGGTTTTATTTAAAATTAAATAATGAATCGCCAGTTTTTTTGAAAAATATGAAGAAGTTTTGGCACTATTCAAATGACTGAGAGTGTACACGGTACACGTGAGTACACTAGTGCGTATGTAGAATAAAGCTGTGTGAGTACTCACTACTAGTCAATTGTGGCGGAAGTGTACCATGTACATACATACATGCATGCATATGTATGTATATGTGCAGTTACAAAAATTTAAAAAAGCTGACGTTGTTGCTGCTGTTGGTACTCATAATATGTGAACAGATAACTAAGTGGTAGCTGTAGTGCAGAATTATTTGTTAATCCGCCGTTGTTTGCGTTATTTCTTTTGTGTAGTAACACAAATACATATAAATCTACAAATAAACTAACACTTGAACATCAAGGACTATGCTGTTAACATCTATGTTGGTGTGCATGTCACATTCTATTCGAAAGAAAAAGAGAAAATACACATAAAATGTTGAACATTTTTCCTATAATTTATTTCCTCTTGTATGTTCATACGTATGTACGTGCACATGCAGAATTTAATTTTCGTCCTGTTGCAATATGTTTTTATCAAACTGTAAACAATAAAACAACAATAATAGCAGCAACCACAGTAGCATTCAACATTCTCGTTTCTCAATCATAGTACATTAGAAATATATATGTATATATATCTTGCATATATGTTGTATATGCACATACAACACGTGGAAAAAAGGTAGAAATTCCCTGCCGGCAAATTGGTAGTCGACTATAAATAAAATCAATTTATAATTCACTTTTATGGTCTAACAACAAGCTGGCGACAATGTAGTGCATCAGTTACCCAAATAAAATGGTGTATACATATTTTGTGCCGTTACTTTAGTTGCTTTTCCAATTTATGCACTTTTATACGTTATTTTCCTTTTGTTTTTCCATTAATCAATTGTTTGATTTAATTTACACATTTTTGTTTTCTTTTAAGGTATCGTTTATTTAAAAAACATTGTGGAAAGACAGTACGACGACTTCAAGTCGCTGTTTCGAGTTATTTCAGTTTTAATTAAACTACAATTATTGGAATTATTAAAATTTAAATGATTCGACTAATCCTCGTTTCCGTCAATCAAACTGTTTTATTAACTAAATTTTAAGCATTGAAATGAATTTTTTAAGGAGCTTATTTTTAATTTTTATATTTACAATAGCTGACCTGGCCACGAGTTGCTTTAGCTGTTATAATAATGTCCTATGTATCCTTTATTAAAATCGGTCAGTTAGTTAGTTTCGTAGACGCGGAAGTTGCCCCTACCACCCTCCGTGGTTTTGTCTTTGAAGAAAATATATAGTCTCTGTGTCCATCTAGATGCAGACCTATCTATGTTTTACCTCCCCTGCCGACCTACCGAGTGCCTACCCGTATTCCCAATTTCAGCTCTCTTGCTCTGTGAAGAGTGTGCCTAGCCCGCCTTATACAAATTGCCAGTTTATATATTGTTCCCATTATTTCCTCTCCCGAATTTCCGTTCTGTATAATGAAAGTGCCCGAAGAAAAAAAAATTTACTACAAGTCATTCAGACCAAAATGAAAAATTTCAACTTTAAACATTCATAAGATATAATGAAATCAATGTTTAGTTTGTATGGAAGTTACCACGCCCACCAGTCCAATAGCTTCCATTTTTTGACTGATGAATTTTTTTTATTTACAAATTTACACAAGGTTATTTATACTAAACAGCCTGATTATCCTTATAAGAGAATTCAATTTTCAATATCCAACAGAGGTTATAAAATAAATTCTTTTCTGTATCGCAAACTCATATCTGAACGAGACTTTTATGTGAATGCTGTTCGTCTCTGGACTGAACTCGCTCCTAATATATAACTACTAAGCAATGCAAAGCACTTCAACTCTGCTATTTTAGCACACTACAGATAACTAAAATTACTTTGCAATCGTTTATATATGACTTTCACATTTTTTAATCTTATTTTTTGCTTAACCATCCTTTTTAATCATGCTATTGTAATATTATAACTTTTTTAATCACTTTCTAATTGCCATTTTGTTAACTACTTTATTTTGTATTTTCCAATTCTTCTCAAAAATTAAATATTACATTTTATAATTACAGTACGAGCTCGGTATGCGCAACCGAAAGGAAATCGGAGTTGTTGCTTTTACCGAAAAGTTGCAATAACCGACCACTAAAAATTTAATATAAAAACACACCATTATTTAACTTAAATTCATTCATTTTTATTACTTTAGCATAAATTAAGCATAAAATTAATGTTTTATACATAAGTACATACTTAAATAAAAAGCAAAACAAAAAATAAAAATGAACTTCATATTTTATACGTTTATATATGAATGTATGTGAGTTCTATTATAAATAGAACTTAGTTTGAGGAAAAGAATGTTGAAATTTTGGTTTGAGTTTTAGACTTTTTAACCTTTTGGGAAATCGCAGCTTCCTTAATTTCTTGAAGAGCAATTAATTTTTCATAAGGAATATCATTTTCTGTTGCCCACTCCATACAAATGTCAAGGGCTTTAATGGCATCATCTAATTTAACTTTTTGTGTTTTTTCAATTTGTACATTCTCTGCAATTTCTTCGTCTGAAAGATCTATAGCTTCGGGCTCATCTGTATAGTCTTCTCTGATCCATTCACCGATTTCACCATCTGTCAAGTTCATATCCGGTAAAATATCCTGTAACAAATTCGAAATACATGGTGTAATTGAAGTCAGTTCGTATCGCAAGCTCATTTTTTTTGATTCTGCTGACTGTGGACTTGTTAACTTTGTAATCAATACAAATCTTTTTAACAGATTCACCATTTTGCAATTTGCTCAAAATTTCTAATTTTTGTTTAATTGTTAGCTTAATCACTTTTTTACTACTCCCATATTTTTTAAAATGATGTGTACTTAACAATGATCTTCACTTAACTCATGTAAAACTTTAAACGTGCAACGCATTGCAAAGATTGAGATTATGAAAACTGTTTAAGCGCCGCTCCTGCGTGAGCACAAAAAAGTAAAGAGCATAAAATAAATAAAAAAAAAGTACCACCACTGACATGTGGAAAACATTTTTAAGAAGGGTTCTTTGCTGATATCTTAAGTACTTGTTAAAACTACGTTTCTGAAGAAATAAATTCAGAGAGAAAAACGCTTAAAATTTAATAAAACAGAAAAAGTTGCACTTATCGAGACTGTTTTTTGAAAAAAGTTGCACTTATAAAGACTGTAATGTAAAAAAATTGCCTGTTGCGCTAATCGGGGTGTTGCGATAATCGGTGGTTGCGCAAATCGAGCTCGCACTGTATATGATTAAGATTTTTATCTTCAATTGTGTCTTTATCTAAACAGTACTGTTAAATAAGATTAGATCTTGTTGTACTGCAGTATACTTAATATATAAATAAATAAATAAAGTCCTTTTTAACAAAAATTTAAACGATTTTGCTTTAACAGTTTTCAAAATATACAGAAATCAATATTTAGTTTCAATCCCTCCTAGTTTTTGACTGATGATTCGTTTTAACTACGAAATTATTTGGAAGTTATTCAGAAACGTTCACTTTAACCGTTTTCAAGATATACAAAAATAAATTATTACTTTGTATGGGCGTGGCAATGCTGAGTTGGAATTTATAGTTCCTTCCAGATATACAGAGAGAAACTGGGAAAATTTCAAGAAAATCGATTTAGCCATTTAGCTGTACATAAGGCATGAAGATACATATATACATACATACATACATACATACAAATATTCCATTTTTATAAATAAGATTTATAACTAACTGATATACAGTTAGAATCTAGATACTTATTAATAAGTTAATTATATGCTAATTCTTGCGTAACTAAATTTAAGTGTGCTTAATATTAATCAACAGTCGTATAATTGACCACTTCCTAGGACATCAAAATGTAAAAATGAGCAGTTATCTCCATTAAAAATAATAATAATAATAATAATAAGTGTCAAGCACCATCAGTTGTAAAAAAGTTATCTTAAAATATATTGTAAGTTAACTGAATTGCCGGCAGGGTTATTTCAGATCTCCATGCAACAAATACACGGATACACATCGGAATGTTAAGTACGAATTTTATTTATTTCAATTTGAATTATTTGTGAGTGTCATTGTGTTCAACATCGCAAAAACAGCAATAACAACAGCAGAAACAACAACTGCAGAATTTTTATGTACTTCGTACATCAACACGACGAAGTCATAGAATCAGGAATTTAATTTAATTTGTACTCAAGTCGAGTTAATATTCACTTTTGTTTTATTTATTCATTTTAATTTTTTTTTTTTTTAAGAACGTTTCCTAGTCAAATACAAAACCTCACACCCTAACACACAACAATATCACTACATGCAAACAAGCTTCCTTGCAGGAAAAGACAATAATAAAGAAAAAGTGTAATTATATTCTATTGACTTAGTCACTAGCACTATTTGTTTATTATACACCAGACAATGAAATTTACTATAGACGTTTAACATGTGCGTCGCACAGAAAATGTACTAGTGGCGTTGGTCCCATATAGTCAACCATAGTAGTAGGAAGAAGGTTACCGTTAAGAATTTTTGAAAAGAGGCACAAAGGTCGTTTTATAAAAATAAAGTCCCAAAAAAAGTAATTTAAGTTATTAAAAGTCACATGGGGGTGCTGATGGCGAGTAGTCAGCGTGTTGGCTCTGCAACCAGAAAGACCCAGGTTCGATTCCCAGCCGGATCAAATCAGAAAAAAGTTTTTTCTGAGTTTTCTGTGCTACAGCACCCTCCTTCGTCGGTATTTGAGCAATAAAACGTCGGCGAAGTAAAATAATAAATAAAATGGCGCCATTAGCTTAAAAATAATGCGTCAAAAAACATCAGAGACGCCGCAACTTTGCTTTATAATTTACACGCAACTGCAGAGTTGTGCAAGAATTAAGCTCTATCTTTCTACCACTTTCACCACCTGTCTATTTCTTCCCTATCCTTCTCTCTAGTTCCAGTGCAATGCATTGCATATGTAGGGGATAGCCCTGAGCACTGGTCCAAGATAAAAAAAAAAAAAAAATATATGTCAAATTTATTATTACATACTTTATGATATTTTTCTTAATACTTTTTTTTAACCTTTTTTTATTATTTTAACAATCTATTTTTTTTAAGCTTTAATTTTTAAGAAAAAAAAAAAAAAAAAAAAAAAAAAAAAATAAAAAACTTCCTGAAGATGATAACCGAAGGTTAACGAAATATCGAAAATAAATATAAAAATAATAAATAAAAAGAGAGAATAAATAAAAAGAGAAAAAACCTTAAAGCTTAAAAAAAATAGATTGTTAAAAAAAATGATATTCTCATAAAGTATTTTTTCCAAAAGCAAACTAGATAAAAAGAAAAATCCAAAAATAGAATGCACAACCGCTGTATGTAATTCACGCACTTGAAATGATTTGCTCTTAGTTTGTATCAAAAAATAAAAATCAAGGCAATAACTAAAGGATTTCTTCTTCTGTAGAATAACTGTAATATTCATACGCACATGATTTTTGCTTTCTTTTTTGTACCTATTTTGCTTTATTATATGCAAAATCACACAAAAGCTGCGAAGTTCCTTCTATACAGTACTCACCAGATCGAAGGTTCCCTTTATATAGTACTCAGTGAAAGAATTTTTGGTGTCCCCTCGATTTAGTAACTCCTTCAATCCTGGGTTCCCTCTTCAGCCGAGTCTACCGTATATGGTTTATATTTCCCAGTATTCCGGGAAAATAATAATAATAATTGTACACCATATGTTACGTATATTCTTAATTTCTAATCTTTTAAACCTTAAAATTTTGTTAAATTATTTAAGAATACGAAGAATAAGAATACTTGCAAATAGAAAGATACTATTTACATTTTCAATATATTGTTCATTACAAGTTAATAGCGTTCGATGTTTGGTGCAAATGGTCTTGTAACATTGCAATTGCAAAACTTTGTAGCTTTTGTTTGCAATCCAACAACAAAATGTACAAGTTTGCTTTTTTTTCTCCCCCTTGCGCTTTTGCCATACTGAAAATGCTATAGCTCTTTTTGCAACTGCGTTGCGTTTGCATCTCTGGCATATAACAGCTGACATATGTAAACAAAAAAAATTAATTTCAATTCAAAATAATGGCGTCGGTAGTTGAAAAAAAGAAAAGAGAAAAAACAAATAAAAAGTGGACCCCGGAGGAAATTCAAAGCATTTTAAATTATTTGGAGCAAGCAAATGATATAGAGGTATGTTGTATTGGACAATTGTATTGAATTTGAAAAACAAATAACAAACACTTGATTTTTTTTTATCACAGACATTTAGTTTGCAAATAGTGTTGCAAACTGAGGAAGAAATAAAGCCGCTCGCAATTAATGACGAAAGTGTTGCAAGTGTAAGAAGTTGCAATCCAAAACGCACTAAACATCGAATACCGCTAACATAAGTTTACAACATGCATATTGCGAAAGTATTCCAATACATAATTATTTTTCTTTCCGAGTTAACATTCAACCGAATGTGCCAGCCTTAACTTCACTTTTGCATCCACTAATGCCAAAACTATTGAAATTCGTATTCAAGTGTGTATGAAAGTGTGTAGTGAAAACTTAGTAAGACCATAGAACGAACTCGTTACCAATAATCCTATGCAGAACGATGAAGCAATATTTGTAAATGTATGTGCAATTTTCTTAACCTCAATTAAAGTGAACTTTTAGACGCACGTGCCGTAATAGTTTCCTTTCGATGACTTTTCTGGTAGAAATACACAATTGTATGTTTTATGCGAAGGGCTAATGGCAAGTATTGGTTATGGTGGTGTTGTAAAAAAAAATAAACGAGTGACAGCTGCAAAGCCCAAGGTTATTGCAACATCACCCACCCATTAAAGAGCTCTTGATAATGCTAGAACATTCGTTGCCAACAGTTGGTAGTAAAAAAGCGGTAGCAAGAAG
Source organism: Dexiosoma caninum (assembly GCA_963924685.1). Taxonomy (NCBI): domain Eukaryota; kingdom Metazoa; phylum Arthropoda; class Insecta; order Diptera; family Tachinidae; genus Dexiosoma; species Dexiosoma caninum. Next base: position 16,049,149 of record OZ004727.1, read on the forward strand.
TTACAACACTTTACAACATTGTTGACAACAAGTTTCGAACAGTTGAACAGACTTCTGCGAACTGTACATCCCAGCAAATAATTTTAAAGCAGCAGGGTATTATAAATGTAATTTATCGCAATGATTGTATTTTTCAAACAACCTGTCTAAACCGGTTTAGAAAATTTGGCTGGGTTATTTTCTTTGTGAGATAACAAAAAGAATAAAAAATGTATGACAATAATCATAAAAGTCATACCAACACGTGCTCATAACTTTAGTTACGGAAATGGAGTTGTATTTAACTACAAGAAGTGCGTGCCAACTCTTGGTGTTGTAATGAATATAAAATGCGAATAACAAGACTTTAACGTTTGATTTTCACTAGCAGCAGCATAAGGATAACGAGTTGATTATGAATATTGAAAATAAAACCATACGCAATAGCATTCGGTTATGGAAAAAAGCCCCTATCAAAGTGAGCAACAAATGCAGAACATAAAATATTGAGTGCGTCTACAACATCCGTTGGCATTTAACGACATCCCGCAACAGAAACAGGGTGTCAACATCATCAACCTTTGGCGCATTATAAAATTTCTAAATGGTCTATTGAATATGAGTGGTACTTTTAAATGATTCTTCGATACGTTTTAATTCAACTAGACGGTTCCGCATCGTCCAAACTAAATGAGCAGCAGCAGCGGGGTAGAATAAACAAATACCAAAAATATTACAACAAAGAAAATGGCAAACACCAGCACATTTGTGTCATTTAAGTGCCCCAGTAATCTTTTAAGTGGGGAACGACGCATGCAAAGCGTGTTGCTGCATATAAATTATGAGCAACGCATGCAAGCAAACACCCACAAGAACACACATGCCCATACACATCAAAAACCCACAAACTCTGTACGCTGTAATTAAAAATTTTTTAGATGAATATTTTTTACTTGTTCCAAATTATGACAACAACTTCTGCATCAATTGTTGTTTGATAGTTCCTTGTTTTTGTGAAAGATTTACTTCGTTCAGTCTACTATAACAAACTGCCTGTGTAAATGTAAATATTTTTTCTTCCTTTCTGTTATCCTTGAGTCCTTATGGCAGAAATTTACGAGTGTTTGTTAAGTTTGTTTGCCAAGATTTTCTTTCCATTAAGGGATCAAGTGCTTGTTTCCATTTACGGAAAGTGTTTTATTTTAATTGTTTTTCAAATTACAATTTAAATGGATAACAGTTCGTCTATTAGTTACCCCAAAAAAAAAAATAGTAACAACAAGGATACCGGCATAATTAACTCTAAGAATATTTGCAGTTTCGGGTAAATTTATTTAAACAAGAACCACAAATGTTTCAAAATGGTTACATGGAAATAGATTTGCAAATACGCATGAAAACGTAATATACATTTATGACATGCGAGGTTGGTATATGGAGGCTTGGCAACAATGTTTGAATGTTTTGTGTTTTCTAGCAGATTTTATTTATTTTTTGTATTTGAAAATTGAATCGATTAAAGTGATCAGAAGTGACTTCTACAAATTAGAACCAACTAGTTGGTTGCTCGAATTCTTAATGGTTTCTAGAAGCACCGTGGCCAATAGAATCATCATCGCTGGGGCTCGTATCTTCCAAGAATAAAAAGGATAGAACTGACGCGCCCAAGTAAGACACCTCTCTAGAGGAGATACGCTTAGAACATAATCTAATCTAGTGTCACATAACCATTAACAAGTAAAATTTATTCTGGATACGAACTATGAAGTCCTTCCTTCTTAAACCATTGTATCCATTATAATCAAATATATAATTTTTTTAATATGTACTCGTAGCTCAGATAGATGTAATTTAAACTTAACTTTTAATAGTCTTTAGCTCTTATATGCTTTTCCCTCTTCTTATACTGTATTGCACAGGAACTTGTTGGAAATAAATAGTGTGGAGAAGATACAGGTGGTAAGATGATCAAAACAATAGACCATAAATCTTTAACAACTCTGCAGTAGCAGGTTTGAAGCAAGTTTGCTGCGTTGCTGATATTTTGCGGGCTGACGTATTATTTTTTAAGCTAAAGAAGCGGCATTTTATTCACTATTTCACTTCTGCCGACGCTCTTTTTTGCTCAAATAAGGACGGCGCTGTTATCATAGACACATCAGAAAAATTTTTAGGTGTGACGGGGATTGGAACCATGGAACAGCCAACAGCACCACCAGTTAAGTAACTTACAATCACTCCACTTACCGAAAGAAATAACGCGAACAAAATTGTACAAATTTTGCCTATGGCAGACTATGGGCCACGAGACGTCCCATTCTCTATGGAGGCGTGACGGGAGAACTTTTTTTTTGTTTTTTTTTTATTTGGGACCAACACTCAGGAGATGACTTCTACACATGCGAAGCATTGTGCTGGAACTATAGGAAAGGGATAGTACGAGAAACGACAGGAGGTGAAGCTTAATTAATTATTTTTGCAGCTCTGCTTTCGCACGTTCTTTGTTTATACTCCTAGCAGTGCTGAAGTTTCGGTTCAGTAGCCATTTTTATTATTATTTTACTTCGACGGTGCTACACAATACCGACGATGGAGGGCGTTCTGATGCGATTGTGGATTGCTATCAGCTGAAGCCGGTATTGTTCAGTGACCAGTGACTATGCTTTCGCCACTGAAACCTTCCGACAACAACTGACACACAAAGACACACTAATGCACATCAGAAAAATGCGAGATGTTTATTTTTATTTTAAAATTTTACTCTGAAACTGGGGTTGAACCCAGGTCTGTTTTTGGATTCGTAGTCAACGTGCAGACTACCATCCGTCGTGCCATCGCCACCCTCGGTCAGTTGAATAACAGGATGACCTTCTGGACATTCAATTCGGTGGTAAAACCCATATTCACCTATACGTCTTTGTGGCCGAAGGCTTTGCGAAGGAAAGCTGTGGACGTGCTGGGTAGGCTGTATCGAACCATCTGTGTTGTCATCACGGGGCACTTGTCCGACTGATGCAATGGGTCTTCTTTTTAACATCCCGCCACTTTCGGTCATGATTGAGAGGGAGGGTCCTTCCGCTGCTCTGATATTGGAGGGTATTTTCGATCTGAAGAGTGGGGACATCAGGAAGCGTTTGAGGGTCTTGCGGGACCATCTACATATCATCCCATAATTGATTATGGAGTTCTTATTTCAGCTCTGATATTGCACAAACTTCTCGTTTATTTAAACTAAAGATTTAACATAATGTCTCTAGTTGTTCTAAGTAAATTTTTAGGTAAAAGTCTCATGAAAATCTGCATTACCAATAGAAAATGCGCATATGAAGTAGTTAAGCCCTCGTAAATCAACTTCAATAAATTAATATTAATATTTTACCGATTAAGTAAAAAATTTTTGGGAAAAATAGTACGTAAATTAAAAAATTAAATCATTTTTGGTCGGAACTGGCCTTATGCAGTACAACAGAAACCCATTTGATATATGCTTTTTACTTCTAATCGGTGCGTCTTTTGTAAATGCCAGCATTTTTACTAAACTGAATTCCCCATTGCGCTGACATTGACAACATGTGCTTACCAGCAGTTTGGGGTCTAAACATTTTGGGCGTTAAACATTGTCTTTCACATACAATATGTGCCACTATCTCGGTTTCTTCTAGACACAGTCTGTATACATCATCTTCCAAAATGCTCACGTGATCCCGCTGATGTCGGAAGTTCCAGTGACCCGTCCATTACATAGAGGTAATCCGATTATACACGAATATCGTAATCACTGTAGGCTATAGGAGTCGTCTACCGTCATCTGTTAAGGCTAAAGCTATCGAACAACCAATGTAAAAAAATACGAAATTTTGCAGTTCAACGACTAGTGAGAGAGTTATCTGCACTTTTGGATTAATCTTAAGCGAATGCCGCACAAGATTATTGAGTGCAAATTTTGAGAATTATACAATCATGAATTTGTCGTTTAAAGAAAATTTTTCGGATATATTTTCTATGAATTATTATATTTTATTTATTTATTACTGATGACAAAAAAACCGTTGGACTTCATTGCCCTTAAAAACACAAATTAATATTTTGTTGCGAATCTTTTATGTAAACAGGATGTGTGTATGTATGTAACGTATGGAATCTTCAGAACATTCAGGCGGGTGACACTGTGAAGTATGATTTTTGATTTTCGGCCTGCAGGCGGAGGGGCGTGTCAAAATCCAATTTTCATATTGCACCACCAATGACATATACATATATTAATTTTTGTTGCTTTTTTTTATTTTAAATAAATAAATCGTGTGGTAATACAACACTAATGTTTGCTTAGGGCCAGCAACGCGGACCGGGTCAGCCAGCTAGTTCTTCATAAAGATCTCCCATAATTTGTCAATAGGATTCAGAGCTACCCAACCTTTGAATATAAAAAAATCAATTTTTGTTATTGGATTTGATTTCGTGCATATCGTGTCGTAAAAATTCGACATGCGCCCACCTCTAGTTAAAACTATGATGTGTAATATCGTATATTTGAGAAAAAGATTCAATTCCATGGGAAAAGTAATAATCCTAAATTTTGATGTAGAAAAGTCTGAATTTGACTTTTAAAATTCTGAATTTAATTAAAAAAATATTCTCAAAATGATGTTTAAAATTCAGAATATCAAGTTAACAAACAATATACTATATTAATTTATTTGGTAGAATTTACTGAGTGTGGAAATGATTAGATTGATACACATGACGTAAATAGGGGACGGAAGCAGTTTAATCAAGTTTTCATTTAACGAAGATAGTAAAAGTACATCTGGTCACCCCACAGACATTAAATGCATTTGCACGTGCAATTTTTGTTTGCTTGCTAATGGTTTTACAATTTATTTTTGCAACACTTTTTCTGTTTTGTTATAATCAAATTAAAACTAAATATCAATAAAGATCTAATTGAATATTCTGTAAATTTTGTCAAGTAAAATACAGTATGTGAATGAAAAAAAAAAATATTCTCTTAATGGCCCTCAAAATAACAAAGTAAATATTTAAACATTGTAATTGGAATGCGATAGAAATTCAATTGAGATAAATTTCGAACAGACAAGACAAAATTCCAAACCAATTTTTTTAGTTTTTGCAGCTAAACCAAGCCGGAGTCAGTCGTACTAGAAGCTAGCCGCAGACGTCTACCTACATTCACTGATATTTTAAATATTTCTGCATTAAATTTATAGATACAGGAGATTTATTTATATAAGTACATAGTTTTTAACTACATGGAAATTTTCTTACAACATGCTACTTTTGCTACTTTTACTGAAAAGTTCAATAAGCTTGAATAATATTCGCCACAGCCAGGCTACAGTCGTTGCCTTGTAGTCGGCTACTTAATTATTTTGAAGGCGGCAACTGCACCATAACTGCTGATCATACAAAATTTTGTTGTTGCGCACTTCTTAAATATATAAATTTATACCATTTAAAAGCACCAATTACAATAAACCAAACAAAAAAGAAACAATTGAAAAATATGAACAGCTGTTTATTGTTTAAAACAGTGATCCCACTTTGAACTATACATATCGAGCCTTTGGTGCAATACCGTAGTAACTCAAAATTTGAATTTTTTGAACTGGGTATGCAGAAATGATCTTTGGGGAAATATATATATCTAAAGGAAAAAAGATTATGGTTCTATCTCTAACTGTTTAGATTCTACAGCTACAAATGTATTTATTGCCTCCAGCTATTTCCAACAATATTTATTTGCAATAATGAAATATTTCCTTTATGACAAGAAATTTACAAAACAGAAAATATTGCAAAATATGCCTCTTTATTTAAAAAGTTTTTTTTTTTTTTTTTCTGGGACCAGCACTCAGGAGACGACTCCTACACATGCGAAGCATTGTGCTGGAACTATAGGAAAGGGATAGTAGGAGAAACGACAGGAGGTGAAGCTTAATTTATTATTTTGGAGCTCTGCTTTTTGCACGTTCTTTGTTTATACTCGTAGCAGTGCTGAAGCTTCGGTTCAGTAGCCATTTTTATTATTATTTTACTTCGCCGGTGCTACACAATACGGACGAAGGAGGGCGTTCTGATGCGATTGTGGATTGCTATCAGCTGAAGCCTGGAATTTTTAGGTCCCTGTGGATATTTGCATTTTTCATGTACCATGGAGCACCTGTGATTATTCGTAAAATTTTCGACTGTCTTCTTTGTAATTTTGCAACATTTGATGCGGTAGCAGTTCCCCACAGCTGAACGCCATATAGCTATATGGGCTTTAAAATCGCTTTATACAACAGCACCTTCATATCTAGGCCTAGTGCAGAGTGTCGTCCTATAAGCCAGTAGAGCTGAGCAGTTTTCAACTGCAGTTGAGTGATTTTGTCCGCTATGTGACTAGTTCACGTAATACGTCTATCGAGATTAATACCAAGATATTTTACGTGGTTGCCCTCGTGGTTGTAATACCGTTTATCGTGATGAGAGGACAATTGTCCCTTCTCAAAGTAAACGTAATGTGGACGCACTTAGAAGCATTTACTTTTATCTTCCACTTTGATAACCATTTTTCCAATCGGTTCAAATGCGCTTGAAGATGTTGAGTTGCTACTGCTGAATTCTTGTGTATGCTTAGAAAAACAGTGTCAGCTGCGAAGATATCGCAGATTTCGACCTTATATGAAAACGATCTATTTGTTATGTAATTTTTGAACAATTTGTGAACGTTTTCCGGTAGCAAGTTTACAATCTTGTGCAACAGACCGTCGTGCCAGACTTTGTCGAACGCTTGAGATTTATCAATAAAAAGTGCCGAACAGTATTCCTTATTCTCGAAAGCCGTTCGGACAAGGTTTGTTTTTTCTGTGCACTTGTTCCACAGTGCTGTGCATTTTTCTGAAACCAAATTGGTGATGTGGGATAACAGACTAACAGTGTCACCAAATGGTTCGTTATGTAAAAAAGCGCCAAAAAATTCAATGCGACAAAAAATACTATTTATTGTAAAATGATAAACTGAGAATTTTGGAATAAACCTATACATTAAAAATAACTTGACCTGATTTGTTCAATAACTCAATGCAGATTTGCACTTTTATATGAAAATTTCAGAGGTCCATAACTTGGAAAGCATGGGTCGCTCCAAATTTTTATATTTATATTTTTTTTTTTTTATAATTTTAAGTTTTATATCACGTCGGACATTTTGTTAATTTTGGAAGAGCTTCGCTAAAATAGATTTGTTCCCTTATTTTAAGCTATTATTTTAGTCACTTTTCTTTGTATATTTTCAACGTTGCTTTTCCTTGTAGCCAACAAAAATAGAAATTAGTTTAATTTGACTACTTTCTATTTCAAAAAGCATAGAGAAATATTTAAAAGGAGACGGTAAGGATAATGGAATATTTTTACAGACACATCGGATGGTCAAACAAAAGCTACAAAAATGGGTATCAGTTCAAAATCATGGGAAGAATAAGTTTGTTCTTCAACTTTTTTTCCATTATTTGGACACTTTTGTAGAAAAAGTTTTTTTTTGAAAAATTAAGTTTTTTTTTTTTTTTTAATTAAAAAGTTTTTCTTAAAAAATGTATGGTAACTCACAACGACAAAATCAGCAGCCGACAACAAGCTGCAGCCGTCAAAATAATCGTACTCATATAAACGTGTGTGTTTTATTTTTGACATCTTGAAGTGGTCGGCGCTCGAAATGGTACCAATTTTAAATGATTAATTTTAGATAAAAAACTTCTGAAAATAAATTTAAAAATTTTCTATTTCTTTTCATCACAAAGCAGACATTTTATTTATTGGAAAAGAATAGAACATCCCGGTTGCTACCTACAGTAGCTTCAATATAGCAATATTTCGAAGTCCGACCGCTGTAGATCGAAAGATTTATAGTCCCAAATTGACAAGCCCAACAACCACAAATATAAAGTCCGTAGAGGACGCACCACTGGTGACTTATTGTCCTACTTCTCGGAAAAATGGTGTCGATCCATTCACCATTTTGACGAAAGTAAGGTGGGGCTACATATATATCTCAAAAGCATTTGACAGAGTGCGGCATGGAGCACTTTTTTCTGTGAAATCTTCTCGCGATTTATATGAAGGTTGATCAGGGATCGCTCTATAAGAAATGTTATAGACGGGATCTCCCCTAACGACTTGAAGATAAATTCACTGCCACCGCAAGGCTCAATTTTTACTCCCAATTATTTTCTTATCTTCCTTAACGACCTTTTATCTGAAATTTTCAACCCTACAAACTGCTTTACAGATGACAGCAGCATTTAACATTCATATGCATTTAATTGTAGACCAAAACCGACCGTAGACAAAAGTATACGTACATACATACATATATATAGTATATACTGCAAACAATACTCAGTCAACGATATCTGCGAAGCTGAAGAGTAACTTGAATTTTTATTCCGAATGGCTCTTTCTGGTTGTTAGTTCAGTTGGAAACCATCCTGTAAACTTGTGTATTATTTACATAACAATTTCAAATAATAAATTTTAGATAAAAATATTCTGAAGTTAAATAATTTGTATTTCTTTTCATCACAAAGCGGACAGACAGTTGGTAGTAGATGCACAGCAGGTTTGCACACTTTAATAAATTGCTATCAAATTGTGAAATAAACTATACTCGTGTAGTGTATAAAATCTATTATAATCCATTATAAAATTTCCAAAACTAATATATAAATGAAACAAGTATACAGTGAAGTAACCAAACACTACAAATTACATTGTTTTTATTTAACATACTTAGTTGCGGCTTAAGAAAATTAAGCCAATAAAATAATTGTGAATTTTAGCCTTTAAACGTAACTCATCTTTAGTGCGTGTTTGTTCTTCATTTCTCCTTCTGTGAAACATTTTATAACAGTGCTCAACTTTTGTGTGGATCTTTTTCACTGTTATACAAAGCCAAACCCACATTTATTTCTCCTCTTTATTGAAATTTTTCTCCTGCCTGTACAATTTCATTATGTTAAGTGAAAATTGTTGCCTTTTTACAATAGATGGCGCGGTAATGACTGAAATTAATATAATTGTATTGCAGGAGCAATCACGGTTCGATAGAGTCTTTCTGTTTAAAGTTGAAATGAATAAATTATGAGGGTTTAAAATACCGAAACGTAACAAGTGGCTGTTAATTGAATGTTAGAATTTGAACCATCATATGGAAAATAAACGTTTTGTAGGGCCGGTAGAAAGCTTTTTTAAATGAACATTCCTCAAAAATACTATACTACCTTTGCACAGGTGCACCTGTGCAAATAATACATAATTTTTATTACATTATATTATATTATTATTATAAATAATAATAAATAAAATTATTCAAGGAGTGCACTCCATTCTCATTTTCAATGTGCGAAAAAATTTCCCTAATTTTACTTCTACTATTTCCCTTTCTTAAGTGAAAAACACAATTTTCAATATTTTTAAGAATTTCTGTGATTCATTTTTTCAAAACTATATGCACTTAATAACAAGTAATAAAAAACACTATTTTAGTCAAAAGATTGAGCTTTAATGAATCATTTGAGTATTTTGTATACAAAGTAATGTTTTGTATGTTGTTATTGCTAACGGTATCGAAGAAAAGATTAATTTATAAACAATGCATTTACAAAAGCAAATTCTACAAGCAATGCAATTGCTACTGTTGATGGTTGAAAACAAAAAACAAAAGCAATAAAAATAGGAGTAGTCAATAAAATTGAATCAACTCATGTCATTCTCTAGCACTAAACACTTAGACGACAGCAGACAGCAGACAGCAAGCAGCAATATGTCAAAAATAAAATCCATGTGTTTAAATGAAAACGATTATTTTGACGGCAGCAAAGCAGCAGGACTGCACAACAGCATTTGCTGCTGCTGCCAACTTAGGCTATTTTCTATTTTGACGGGCAGCAATAAACAAATATAGTGTTGCCATTATATATGTATGTATATTATTTGGAAAAACAAGAACAAAAACTTTTTTTTAATATTAAACATAAAAGAACATTACAAAAATACAATATATGTAGAAATAAATTTATGTGTTTTTATAGTTTTTCGTGATATTATTAAATTTTTTATCAATAACCTTAATTTCATTCATTATAAAATATATATGAGGCATCCCTGAAATTTGTATTGCTAAAATACACAGCTGTTCATTTTTAATTTCATAATATTTTGTTTTTCGTTTTAGTTATTTTTTATCATATTTTATCTGAGTTATTTTAACAATTGTTGTGATAAAATTCACTAAATTTTCTTCACTCATTTTTTATATTTTTAAACTTTGAAGTAATTTTTAATATTTATAAAAACTTGAAATTGATTTACACATCAGCTGATTATTATGTTGTTGCTGTCTTCAAAATAATTATGACGCTGACTTCAGAGCAGCATTTGAAGTTGGCAGCATTTGAAGCCGTGAAGTTGTGAAGTCTGCTGTCGTCTAAGTGTTTAGAGCTTCTGGTGGGTACACAGTTTTACGTTTTTTATGCATAGTTTTTCAATTATTGTCTTATTAAGCGGTTAATATTGATAGCTATAAAGTTTTGGTCCAGATTTCTTAATTTTTTCTACATTGAATGTCTCGAGTAGCAGTAACTTGCATTATATTTATGTATTTATTGTTATTATTTTAATGCACGAGACTAGTATATTGACCACTGCATACGAATTTGACTAATTGAGACAAGTAATAAAAAGTATACCCAGTTGGCAATTCCACAACACGTATATAAATAATTGTAATTAATTTTGACTCGTGTTAAACAAGTAACAACCAATAATTAAAATTAAATTTAGTTTATTTATTTAATTTAAACAAAACACATCTGCATATTTTGATATTTTACGTTCATTCAAATTAAGAACCGAGGAAAACTCGGAAATACGGAAATATATATTTAATTTAAAATAATAAAAGTAATAATAATATAAAGATAGTATTTTTATTGGAGATAATTAATATTTTTTCTTCACATACGTAAAGATAACGGAAGATCTTTTTAGTTGCAAATTTTCACACACTTTTTATGTTACGTATGCTATTTTAACGAATTAAATTTTTTTGTAAAAGTAGATATATGTATGTATGTATGTATTACAATAACAAACCAGATCGATATATGTATGTATCTATTAAATTTACCACAGAAAACGGTAATATCAAATTATTTGATTTTGTGACATACGTGAAGATAACTTCGGCACGACGAAATAGTGAAATTTAGTGTGAATTGCATAATCGAAAACTTAAAATACGATCTTTAATATTTATGCTTTCATAGCTGAGCTAAATGTGTATTAAATCATTTACTGTATTGGAAATAATATTAATACAGCTGCTAAGCATGTTCACTCGTCGCTGTCTCATGGGCGACTAACAGCCATACGAAAACAAGAGCGGAAAGCGGAACGTTTTTTCCTCTTAGCTTTTACGCTGAAATGCCATACCTAAATCAAAGCGGCAACGCTATGTCAAAACGATAAAAACAGGGTTATCAAAAAAATAAATATAACAACCCTGATTATTTTAACAATAAAGTTTATTGGTGTTTGCGATTTTTAAACAAGCATTTTATAGAAAAAAGTTTAAACAATTTAAAGGATTTACTTACCTCCATTTTCTAATAACAAATATTTTTTTATGTTTATTTCATTCACCTTCTTTATTTGCAACTTACTTCACTATTAAACGCCCTGTCAAAATCGGATTTTCCAATTGCAAAGCGTTGCCGTTGCGTTGACGCCGCGGTATTTCGGTATGCTACATACAAATTGTATGGGCTAGAAAACGCTTTCCGCTCTTGTTTAGGTATGGCTCTAAAATTGAAGAGCGTAAAAGTAAATGGTTTGTGGTTTATAAACTATTGTTTCGTGAAATGGGCACATATGATCTAAACTGATTATAAATTCGTTCACTTGTTATGCAGAAAGCAATAACCAAGTTCAACGCCAGTGTGCGAAAAAAGTCTTGAAATAAAACACTTTGCATATTTCTGATGTGCATTCGTGTGAAAAAATTATGTCCATCGACAAGTTAAATTAGCAGGGAATATCGCACGATTAACGCCGTAGTGTGAGAACGACTTCTGACGATGTTCTTGCAATGTGAGCATCATCGTTTAAACACATACTACGAACGAGCCACTATGGTGATATTGGCTACCCTGATACCCTATGAAAGCACGGCTTGCATTACATAAATATGATATGAAGAGTAGCTTACCAACCAACTAATCAACAAAAAGTCGACTTTACAGGAAGGAACTACAAACTACATTTGCCGAGTATATAATGGGTGATTCAAGTAGAGATACTTTTTTCAATAGCCTTTTTTTGACAGATCACGTGTGAGTCGTGTCATGCTGTCATGTTATTTTTGTTTAGGATTGTTTGGCATTTCATAATGGAAAGACTTACGCCTGAACAACGTATAGAAATCGTTCAACTCTATTACGAAAATTCACGTTCTGTGAGGAATGTGTTTCGTGCATTTCGCTCAACTTATGGTCAACATAATCGGCATACTGAGCGTACTATTCGCAACACCATCACCCATTTTGAGACCCAGCATTCATTATTGGATAATATTCGACCGAATAGACCACGTCCAGCACGCTGTGAAGAAAATATAGCGGCCGTAGCTGAGAGTGTACACGAAGACCGTGGAGAGTCCATTCGGCGCCGTTCACAGCAACTCGGACTGACGTATGGAACGACTTGGCGCATTTTACGACATTCGGCGACATTTGGTTTCAGCAAGACGGCACCACTTCCCACACATCGCATCAATCAATGGATTTATTGAGAGAACATTTCGATGAGCACATAATTTCATGTTTTGTGCCGGTCGATTGGCCACCAAGATCGTGTGATATCACACCGTTAGACTTTTTCCTGTGGGGATATGTAAAGTATAAAGTTTATGCGGACATACCGCTTCGATTCAGGCCTTGGAGGAAAACATCACGCATGTCATTCGACAGTTACCAGTTTAAATGCTCGAACGAGTCATCGAAAATTGGACTGAACGGATGGACCATCTGCGACGTAGCAACGGCCAACATTTGATAGACATAATCTTCAAAAAATAAATGCCAAAGAATGTTCTTTCAAATGATAATAAACATTCTCCATTAAATTTTAATTTTCTGTGTTTTTTTTTTCTTTAAAAAAGTAGGGAACCTCGAAATGGATCACACATTACTTACCACTACAAGATTTAATCTCTCTAAATCCCCAGGGTGAGAACGTTCCAAGTTCCTGAAGAACTATCATGTGACGAGCAACATTTCTTGAACCTTTACTAAGAACGCACTACCGTATTAAGATAAACAAACTTGTTTCATACGTAACTGCACGCAGACTTCCAATGCTTTCAAAAAACAACTAAATCAACAAAACCCTGTACCAACATCATAAAATCGAAGAACACACAACAGCCTGCCTACAAAGTATGAGAAAAAGATGGTTGGTTGATAAAGAATCGTACAAAACATATATGTATTTTGATAAATTATCCTGTTCACATTTCATTGTGATGACAATGTTGCATAAATTTATTGTATTTGTTGTGTGTTAAAGTTGATAAGCTAAACAAGGATTCATGCACATACACACATACACATATACCCCAATATTACTCAAACATTCAAAAACACATTAATTTTTATTTTTTTTTTAAATCAAGAAAACCTTTATCGGAAGATAAATATCGATTAGAAAGTTCTTGTGATGAAGTTGGCAGCGAAGAACATGCAACATTTTTTATCACTCCAGTTGTCCAATGTAAATGTCCTTTAATCAAATTACAAATTTATTTTCATATCCAAGAGGATTTTTCCACTGAATAGGTAACAGATTTAGTTGGTTAATTTACTTGCAACATCTTTGGACTTGTGGCAAAAACTCAAAAGTTGAGTTTTGCTTATAACGCAATATGACTAGATTTATGCTTGAATATTTAAAGTAAGAGTAAGAGCTCGGCTAATTTAAATTCGATTTTTCACTATGGAACTGAAAACAATATAAAATACACAATGTCTAAAATACTAGAAAAAAATTATTAAAGAAAAACTAGTTTGTTTCACGGAAGAAACCAACATTTTACCGCCACAACAGTTTGGATTCCGTTCAGAACACAACACAATCCAGCCTCTTGTTAGAATAAGAAATTTTTGTCAAGAACTCCTTCAGTGAAGGTAAGTCGACAGGAATGGTCCTAATGGATATAAAAGCGGCCTTTGATTCTGTTTGGCATGATGCCCTAATTCATAAACTATATACAATTGGACTGGATCCTGCGCTTGTCAAAATAATAAAAAGTTTTTTATCAAACAGAACATTTAAAGTTCACACTGGAAATATTTGTTCACAGAACAACGATATTCCTGCTGGATGTCCACAAGGATTCATCTCGACTATCTCGAATTTTATACAATCTTTTTACGCATGATTTTCCAGCTTTACATGGATGTACATAATTCATCTATTTCTGCAGATGACACAGCTATACTTAGTTCAGAAATATTACCGGAAGAGGAATCAACTAAAATAGTTACCGACTATTTTAAGAAATGGAAAATAATGATAAACCCCTCAATAACTCAGTCTATCTTCTTTACAAGAAGAAGAAAAAGTTTATTTCTACCACAAACCAACATTATTGTTGGTACCGACTCTGTTCCAAGGGATGACAAGGTTAAATATCTTGGTATAATATATGGATAAAAGACTATTATTTAATGAACATATAAAATATATTGTACACAAAATTAATACAACAATTAAAATAATGTACCCGTTAATAAACAGAAAGTCTGAACTAAATACACACAACAAACTTCTTATATAAAAAACAATATTCCATTCTATAATGTTTTACGCGGCGCCTGCTTGGTATGTCACCTCTGAGTGTCATCTTAAAAAACTACAAATATGTCAAAATTAACTACTCAAAATGATATATAATTTGCCAATACATTTTTCCACACAAACTTTGCACTCTTTTTCTAACATAAAATTAGTTAAATATAAACTTAATTAATTAATTGTCTCAAAACTTTAAAAATCGTTGTAGATACTCTAGCATCATCTACACATCAATGCATTAGTTTGATAACGTTTATCCCTTATTTTTACCCTCTGACATTACTGCTCTACTTATGGGGTTTTTGATATCCCTTGTTCCCCAAATAAATGTAAAAATGATAAAATAAAAATATACTTATTAAAAACATTGCTGTAAATGATTAAGTAGAAAAATTTGATTAAGTATTGATCTCATAAAATTAAATTATTGTAAAAATGTAAATGTTACTGTAACAATAAAAATTGAGAGAAAACAAAAATATATAAAAAGCTATAATACTGATAGAAGTAGAGAGTTACCGTACCGTAAGCAAGGAGAATGGACAAGGAGAATATGTGCGCAACGGACCGGATTAGATAAATGATATTTGAGATAATAATTGAAGGCGGGGAGAGGGGAATGGTTTCACATTCTCTAAAACTCCAATAACTTTAAGAATTTATAGCACGATAGTAGGGTGTCTGCAGATGTTCGCAATTTCATTATGATTTTTTTTTTACTTCATTACCGTCACAATGTCTGTCATTCGTACGAAATACTTACATATAAGTATTTACATCTGCGTTTTGCTAAATTTATTATTTACATTGCTTGAGCTTTCTTTTATTTTTATTAATCATTTTATTATTCATTCTTTTATTGTTTTGAGAGTTTTTGATTTCTACCTCTGCAGGCAGGCAGTTATTAGTTGCTGCTGTTACTTGGTTGGTGTTACTGTTCTTATCATAAAAAAAATATCGACAGTCACATAAATAAAATAAATGATCGTATAGATTTCGTTCCCTTTAAGAATCATGTACATGAATACGAGTACGAACACATGCGAGCATATGAATGTGTTACTCACTTCCCAACAAACACAAGAACAAACAATTTTTTAACATTTTTTTAACAATTTTTGTCTGGGATCAGTGCTCGGAGTGATCAGGAAGGGTATACTGTGTAGCAGATACAGCTGGTGAAGAGATATCGAGCCTTTGGTGCAATACACTTCCCAACAAACACAAGATCATACGTTTAAACAATTTGTGTCTGGGATCAGTGCTCGGGAGTGATCAGGAAGGGTATAGTGTATAGCAAATACAGCTGGTGAAGACATATTATTAATTCTTACAGCCATACCTAAACAAGAGCGGAAAGCGGACCGTTTTTTCCGCTTAGCTTTAACGCTGAAATGCCATAAAACAGGGTTATCAAAAAAATAAATATAACAACCCTGATTATTTTAACAATAAAGTTTATTGGTGTTTGCGTTTTTTAAATAAGCATTTTATAAAAAAAAGTTTAAACAATGAGTTATATGGACGATTTGGAGGATTTAGATAACTTATTAGCTTTAAGGATGAAGATACCAAATGTTGACTTTTATTACCTGACAAATTTTTTCCGCTTTGCAATATGCTCCCAAACATTTTCTTTGTATTTACCGTCTTTATACTTGTCATCCCTTTTGTTGTACAGGCAAGGATTCAGATGAACCAGCTCTATAATTTGTTCGTTAAAATTGTAAATTAAAAAAGAAATATAAAACAAAAATTTATATACTGTTTTTTACTTGATTTACTTGCCTCCATTTTCTAATAACTAATATTTTTTTATGTTTATTTCTTTCACCTTCTTTATTTGCAACTTACTTCACTATTAAACGCCCTGTCAAAATCGGATTTTCCAATTGCAAAACGTTGCCGTTTCGTTACCGCCGCGTTATTTCGGTATGCTACATATAAATTGTATGGGCATGAGAATTTTTAACAGCTAGAAAACGCTTTCTGCTTTTGTTTAGGTATGGCTGTTAGGCAACTCTGCAGTTGCGGGTTTTTAATTTCGTTTTTATTGGAGCTGATGTTATATTGGCGCAATTTATTTTCAAGTTAGAGGAGAGCCATTTTATTTATTATTTTACTTTATAGAATAAGAAATCCGTATATAAAAATATATGTACATTATTGTTTTATTTTTTTTTTTGTTTTCAAAATAAAACTTTGGCTTAAAAAGAGTTGTAATGTTTTTTTTCTTCTGCAAAATATGTTTTTTTTTTTCTGCAAATGAAGATTTCTGGCTTCTGGCAACGCTGATAATGACATTCCTTAACCCTAATCAAGTTAGATAAACTTTGTAACGAATCCAACCAGAATGTGCTGGTGAGGCACATATAAAACCTATTGCATATTATATTTGGGAATTTATATCTCTTATTTGCATTTTTTTCTTTCAAAGCAGTACTTGTTTCATATTGTAGAATAAAATTCGCATCCACCGAAAATTTACTGTCGTAATCCTAATCTTGGTTTATAGTTTCTTCAAAATCAATCTCTTCAATAATTGTTTCGATTTCTACATACATAATTTTGGACATTGTGGGAAAAAGTTTCGTCTTTACAACTTTCTCTTTGAAAATTAGCCAACAATTGTATAAACTGTGTAAGTTTATATTGAATAATAAAAATTTAATGGGAATTCCCCGTAATATAATTTTTTTTTTTTTTTTTATCTGGGACCAGCACTCAGGAGATGACTCCTACACATGCGAAGCATTGTGCTGCAACTATAAGAAAGGGATAGTAGGAGAAATGACAGGAGGTGAAGCTTAATTAATTATTTTGCAGCTCTGCTTTTTCACGTTCTTTGTTTATAATCTTTATACCGACGAAGGAGGGCGTTCTGATGCGATTGTGGATTGCTATCAGCTGAAGCCGGTAATGTTCAGTGACCAGTGACTATGCCTTCGCCACTGAAACCTTCCGACAACAACTGACACACAAAGCCACACTAATGCAGAGCAGAAAAATGCGAGATGTTTATTTTTATTTTAAAATTTTAGTCTGAAACTGGGGTTGAACCCATTTCTGTTTTTTGGTTGTGTAGGCAACGTGCAGACTACCATCCATCGTGGCATCGCCACCCTCTAATTTACTTATTTCTACCTTAAACGAATGTGCCGCTCATTGTAATCAAAGTATTTGCAATTCTCTTTGTGTTTGTGTTTGTTGGGTAAGGCATTCGATTTTCCAACAAACGTTGCTCCTACGAAATCGTTTAATTTTCTGTGTTTGTTCGGAGTAGATATTGCGATTAAATTAATGGGGCGCATTTAACTTGTTACAAAACATAAATTGACAAAATTTGTCCTTTTCTCAATATGTAATGGCAAATGCATTAGGGAGTAACTTTTTAATATCTTCAATAATAAATAAACTAATAATTAGTATTCATATACATATGTAGAAAGTAATAAAAATAATATTTTGTTAAAACAAATATGCCCAATGTAATGGGAGTATCAACTATTAGCCTGGAGGATGCTGAGATGGCGGCACATATTGTGTTTCAATATCCAGCGTTAGCCTATGGCAGTCTAAGGGCCAGGGACCGTTCTATCATTGATGGGAGTGCGATAGGGAACGTAGTCTGCGGCCGATGCTTGTGACAACTAGGTAGTCAGTGAAGAGGTTCGAAGTGGAGATCTAGCACTCGACTGTCTAGTGTCTAGAGCAAACGCTGGGATTGTCGCTGATTTCAACGACTGATGAGTGAGCCAGTTGTCCGATGAACCGCAAATTATTGATATTGGAGGATAGAAAGGGGTCTTCTTCGATGTCGCCCCCTCCACTTGATAGAAAAATAAATCTTTTTCATCTTCTCTGTAGCAGTCGACCCAAAAAAACTTTCCTTGGGATTACAGATTTTATTGCCAACTGCTTTCTAAAGAAAATTGTATTCCTTTCGGATATATTTTTTTCATACATAAAGTGCATAATTACTTTATCAACACCCTTAATGCCATTAAAATTTCATTTGCTTAAGAATAAGAAATTTCCTTCATATTTAAGGGACACTAGCTACGGCATTTCAATATGAAAGTCGCAGCTTGCCAGCGATTAAAAAGTGTATTCCATTCGATTGAAAATTCATTACAGGGGGTTTCAGAACATCTCTGATCATGTTTTAAAAATTAAAAAAAAAAAATTTTTATGAATAAATAATTTGACGCCTTCGCAAACGGATCAAAAAAAAACAATTTTTTTTTTTTTTAATTTTAATACCTTAAAGAAAAGAACAAAACGAAAATAAAATTCAATCTGATAGCAAAACAGAAAATAAATTTTCACTCACAAATGATTGCGGCGAGAAGGGGAACAGAACTCTTTTACAAAGTAATTTTTTTTGCCACAAAAACAAGAACAAGAACAAGAACACGAACAATAATAAATTTTAGCTGGCAATAAAAATTTAAATACAATTTTGACAAGTCATGTTGTGCGACAGAACCGAAATGACAAACATGCCGTCTGCCCAAAATGCAATAAAGAAACACAGCGATGTGGTCATTTATCATCATCGCCATCATTCAAACAATTTGCAGCGATACCAAGAATCCGCTGTAGCACTGACTCATACTGATACATGCCAGAAGGCGTTATTTTTTCGTTACACGGTTTTCCTTTTTTATGCAAAATTTTCAATTGTCTTAAAAAGGACAATCTTTAACTTGAAATCACATTGCACGAGAAAAAATAAACCTCAAGCGTTTATGAATATACACAAATTGTTTGTAAGCGTTTCACGCATTAACATGGTCGTTGGAAGGAACGAATTGTAATTAATTAAGTGGGCAACTATGTAACTGCATGAGTATGTACACATATTTAAATTGGAAAATGACTGCATTATTTGCAGAAGTTGTCAATATTCTTGCAGCAGTTTAGTATTCAAAAAAAAAAAATAAAACTAGTAATTTGATGGGTGGTAGTTGAAGGTTAGTAGAATAGAATAGCAAACGACAGCATAACGTGTTCTCATTTCAAAATAATGCAAAAGACTGGCAGCCACTATTTAAACTTGCGTTAATTTTAGAACAATCGATAATATTCAGTATCACGGTTCTGGCAGAGAACTTTCTTTTATTAATCTTACGGAATTTAAGTAACTGGTATTGAAAGCACGAGCGATAATAAGATATCACCACTAGCGCTGAAGATTAATGTTATCATTTCAGGCAAGTGTCGAAGTTTGTTTATGAAATGCACGAACTTGCAGGAAATAACAATGGTAAAACCATTGACATAGTCACTAGTACTAGTGACTTATCATATATTATAGTGACTTATTATAAATAAATATCTAAAAAAAATTTCTTTAATATGAAATATTTTTTGAAATATATTTATTAAGCTTGAGGTCTTTTTTTATTTTATTTGGTTTTATTATTCGATATTTCGTCAGGAAATTATAATTGTTTGAAATATAAAAATATTTTGGACGAAATATCGAATAATAAAACCAAATAAAATAAAAAAAGACCTCAAGCTTAATAAATATATTTCAAAAAATATAATAAAAAAAAGGTCAATTAATAATATAATTAAAATTTAATATGAAATATCTAAACTAAAAACCAATTTACTGCTTTACACTTATTATTATTATTTATGGGGCGTGAAGCTCTACGACCGAAAAGATGTATTGTGCCCTTTATATTAGAACCGATCATAAGGGTTGTTGTCGTGTCATACCAGCTGACTATTGAGCAAATTACGTGGTGCATCCTCCGTTTTTTTCTATATTGTTTTTTCTCATTCTTCCCTTTATTGAATCTTCAATGTATAATAAAACAAGAATAAATTCAGCCCAGCCAGCGCCAGGCCAAAAGAAGCGTTTCTACAGAGGTTTCAGATTATTATTTATGGTAGTTGAGATCGGTAGAGAGCTAAAGTGTTCCTCCTTCTCAGCCTGGTGTGTCCTGGGAAATTTTTGATATTTCTAGCCAGAGGAGTCGGGTGGAGATCAAGTTTTTCAACAGAAGTTGTGGTGAGTTTGGAAAATAAGGTATTTACCAACAGAACATTAAGATCCCCGTGTAGTCGAGAATTTTTAATGTACCAGGGGGCCACTGTAATTGTACGGGGGATTTTATTTTGTTGTCTTTGGATTTTTTCCATATTTGTGCGGGTGTATGCCATAACACCATATTTGTTTTAAAAGGGAGTTGTACAGGAATAATTTGCAGTCAAGGTTTAGAGTAGAGTTTTTTTTCTATATAACGGTAAATTTCGGGAATGTACTGCTCAGTGTGCAATAGTTCGAAGCACTGTGTTTTAGTTTTTTTTTTTCTTGGACCGGCACTCATTGTATGATTCCTATACATGGGCAGCATTGTGCCGGAACTAGGAAATAAGGTTTTGTGTTCGGCCAAAAAAGGAATTTTCTCTGTAATGCGTAGTGCGGTGCGCCGTCAAGTCGACCACAAATGGATGCGCTCTTAGTGATGTTTACAATAAAACAAGCACTTCATAGAACATTTCCAAGCAAAACAAACACTGCATAACTTGAAAAGACTCTCGCTACAGTCTTTGAAAGTATTTGAGTTCTATTTTATAGTAAAAAAATTAGAATGCTTGAAATAAACCATTACCCATAGTAAGTCGATAATAGATAAATGTATAAACTAAAGCCTTAAACTAATTAGTTAATCATGTATATAAAGAAACACTTTTTAATATATGTATATATATTTTTTTTATCTTGGCCTAGTGCTTAAGGGAAATTCCCAACAAATGCAATGCCTTGCACTGGAACAAGAAATAGAGAGAGTGAGAGAGAGAGGTATAGTGTAGACAATAGACTGGTGGTGAAAGTGGTAGAACGATTGAGCTTATTTCTTTTTTTTTTTTTTTTTTTTTTTTTATCTAGGACCAGCACTCAGGAGATGACTCCTACACATGCGAAGCATTGTGCTGGAATTATAGGAAAGGGATAGTAGAAGAAACGACAGGAGGTGAAGCTTAATTAATTATTTTTTTGCAGCTCTGCTTTCGCACGTTCTTTGTTTATACTCGTAGCAGTGCTGAAGCTTCTTTAGTAGCCATTTTTATTATTATTTTACTTCGCCGGTGGTACACAAACCGACGAAGGAGGGCGTTCTGATGTGATTGTGGATTGCTATCAGCTGAAGCCGGTATTGTTCAGTGACCAGTGACTATGCCTTCGCCACTGAAACCTTCCGACAACAACTGACACACAAAGACACACTAATGCAACATCAGAAAAATGCGAGATGTTTATTTTTATTTTAAAATTTTTGGTCTGAAACTGGGGTTAAACCCAGGTCTGTTTTTGGATTCGTAGTTAACGTGCAAACTACCATCCATCGTGCCATCGCCACCCTGCAATTAATTGTTAATTATAAAACAAAGTTGCGCCGTATCAGATGTTTGACGCATTATTTTTAAGCTAATGGGAGCCATCTTATTTATTATTTACTTCCGGGACGCATTATTCTACTCTTAAGGCCATGTCACATAGAACTTTGTCGCTTTGCGTGACGTTTCGAACTTTGACAGAAAAGCGTAAAGCAAAAGGTGTATGATACAAGAAACGCTTTGACAACACTCACGAATTGTTTGTTTACCAAAGAAAAGTGTTTGATAATTGTGCTATTTATTTTTTTATTATAAAAATAAAAGTCAATAATGTTATTTGGCGATATACAATTACAATGTTCTTCTGTTTGAAAACGAAAAGAAGAGAAAGGAAGACACGAATAAAGGAAATTATTCAAACTGATTGTCAAAGATAAAAGATGCCCAAGTTTTCGCTTTGCGCTGCGTTAAGAATACTTTATGTGACATGTTTCATATAAACGTGTACATTTCATCTTAAATGTCAAAGCAAAACTGCAACGCAAAGCGAAGCAAAAGTTCTATGTGACATGGCTTTTAATGTCAACTGGCTTTGAATATAAATAGTTGACAACCACCCATCAGCATATTTCAGGAACGCAATAATTCATTACAATATCTAATTTCTTTCGCATTAATTAACAAATTTCGGGACGGCGCGTACGCCATTCCCGGCTACCAAAAATTACACGCACGAGTTATTCACATTAGGAATAATCGCGGAGGTCAACTCAATCGTAAGTGCAATGACCAAGCCTCACTCCGGAGGAACCGCCTTAATGATCACGGTAACCTCTACGCCAGGTAAGTATGATTTTTGTTGTTCAAAGATGACTACTTGTGTTGTTAAAATCTCAAACTAAATGAGAATTTTTTAAATAAAATTAACAAATAGCACGAATGAATACAAATATACATTTGTACATTTATACATACATATATAACCATATACATATATTTAAGGGTACCTTTCAAAATGCTGGTAGTAGATATGTTAATATGCTCTACCGATAGACAACTTTGTTTGAAATTTTTTCAACCCCATTCAGTACGGAATAAACTAAACGAATGTGTGCTACGTAATAACTATTCTTCTGACAATCAGTGTGACCAGATCCTAACAATTGTTGCAGTTAAACTGACTTGTGAAAAATGCAAAAAAAAAAAAAAATTAAAATGCTAAAAATAATTCAAAAATTTAATACATCTTTTTAACACGTTGACTGCCAACTACGAGATAATTCGTAGATTGCGTTCCCTTCTATGATGCCAACTACGATTTATCTCGTACTCACTAAACTAGCCATTTTTGTGTAGCTACGAATAATATCGGATTATAGCAGTGCTAATATCGATAAATGGCTTCTGGGAAAAGAACAAAAAGTCAATGTTGGCTTGCGTGAACAGAACATTTATTAAAAACGAACAAAAAATATAATGGAAAAATTAATTCAATAAAAAAGGAAAAAATTAATTCAAATACAAGACACAAAGTAATATTTTATTGTTTGTGGAACTTCTTAAAACAATCTTCTACACGGAGAGCTGGCTTCTCTTTAAAGGCTGGACAGAAGTAACGCGTTTCTCGGCGTTTTTTTTTGCTTGGGTACATATACGACATGGCTTTGTCGGACGCTGGTTTTTTTTTCGGTTGGTGGCAATGGAGCTCTTGCAATCTAATTTTTTTCAAAACTGGTTGAATCTCTTATCCAATCAATGCGACGACGAATTCTTCTCTGAACTTTATGAGTTTTATTTTAGATGAAGTTACTTTTTGAAAAATTCTGTGAGCATTTTGTATTTATATTTCTAAACGGTGGGCAAAAAGTAATCACCCGGTGCATAAGTAATCACTCGATGTCTTTTTGCTGTAATTTTATTTAATAAAAACCTTTGGATCTGCATGTATGGTCATCAACTCTGGCGTCGGCCACTTAGCCCATATCATAAGCAGTGCCAAAATTTGTCTTAAAAAAAAAATTACATCAAAAGAACATCGGGTGATTACTTAGGCCACGGGTGATTATTACTTTTGACCCACCCTGTATAATATGTAGTGAAATCTTTTTGCGCCTTGTAATAGTCTTTCTTAAAGATGTTATTCAAAATGTTCTTTTATTGGCCGATTCCTACGAGTAACAAGAATCAAACAGAGCCAATCAGTTTTTCATCAGAGAGTTTTACCAGATACTCATCATTTTCAGTGTCGACGAATTTGCTCAACACAGTAAGTTCAACAGCCGACTTCTCAATGACAAAAGTAGATTTATCAAAAATTCCAAATGTATTTTGTACGGAAGAAGTAGCACTTTTGGGCTGCAGGTTACAGGACCTCACATCTACACAAAAAACGTGTTTTTTGTACTTTTCGGTGAGAATATCTCTTGACGTGATAAGTCTATTCTGAGGACACTTCGGGAGAGTACATAGTGTGTTTCTTGGCTAGAAAATGTCTTCAAATAATGTAGCCTTTATAATGTAAAGGGTGTCCCAACAAGAACTCAAAATTTAAATTTGGCGCCATTCGAAGTGTCATTGTTTGACATGTGAACAATTGTTATTGTTTGCTAGTAGAAGGTACGAGGTTAGTGAAAATGGAGCGCTACACGAATGAACAACGCATTCTCATTGTGAAATTGTTTTACCAAAATGGTGAAAGTTTTGCGGCTACAGTTCGCAAATTGCGATCAATTTGGGGTCACAATAATGCTCCAAAAGAGTCAACTGTAAAGAGATTAATGGATAAATTTGCCGAAACTGGGTCTGTTAGTGATGTAAAGACAACAACGCGCCTTCGACCAGGTCGATCGACCGAAAATGTCGCAGCTGTACGTGATGATGTCGCTCAAACCACATCCACCTCAATTCGACACCGAGCTCAGCAAATTGGTGTCTCCAAATCCACTGCAGCGAATTTTGACGAAAGATTTGCATCTTCATGCATACAAAGTTCAATTGACTCAGGAACTGAAGCCAGCTGTCCATGGACAGCGAAGGGAGTTCGTTAATTTCGGGTATTGGAGAGACAACATGAAAATGCTGATTTTGCCGATTAAATCATCTTCAGTGACGAGGCCCATTTCCATCTTGATGGCTTCGTCAATAGGCAGAATAGTTGCATTTGGGGTGAGGAAAATCCTCGAGTGATTCACGAGAAGCAAATGCAATGTGGTGTGGAATTTGGGCTGGAGGAATCATTGGACCTTTTTTTTATGAAAATGAGGCAGGTTAAGCGCAAACAGTCAATGGTGTTCGGTATCGTAAAATGATAACCAGTTTCTTCGTGCCTAGAATTGAAGAAATGAATGTGGAGGGCATGTGGTTTCAACAAGACGGCGCCACATGACATACAGCCAGAGAAACAATTCAATTGCTGCATCAGTCATTTAAATCTTGCGTTTCTGATTACCAACACTTTGCTTTTATATTTCATAAAATTGTTCGTAACGGCTTCTCTTCAACGAGCGATTGAATACTCGTGTTACACTGAACTTGTTATCAATAAGATACTGAAGGTTTTCTCGCCTCCTTTTTTTTATAAAATTAAAGTTTTCAAATGTCAAGTGGACGAGTGACAAAAGACGTGGAATAATACATCATCAATTCCACTTCAGATTCTTTTAATTTGTTAAATTAATGCGCAGATAAATTTTGCCAAGTATTCATTTCGTTTTATTTTCCATTTCGTTTTTATATTCGCTGTAGTTAATGTGTTTTAATTAAATTTTCAGAAATCTTTTACAAGCCATTTAGCTTAAAGGACAACAGGACGAAAATAAAAATGGCAAAAAGCAAATGGAAAATGGGCAGAGAAAAAAAAAGAAGGCAACAAAAATTCGTCATGATACTGTAAAAACAAACCAAAAACAAACCAAAAAAAAAGACAAAGAACAGGAAGTACAAACTATTAAAAAAGAAATTATACTCCGAAATGGACATGAAGTTTTATTTTACAAAAATCAAAAAAAAAAACGAAAGAAAGAAAGAAAGCAAAAAAAAAACAAGTGACAAAGTATGCCAAATTAACGCTTTTTCACATTATTTTGTAGTTTCTTTTATTTTCATTTAAATCTTTCATCGTTTAAATACTGCAGTATCAGACACATAGACATTTGCAAGTCCATAGTGTCATGTGGGAGTTCCAAATTGAAGAACTTTGACGACAGATACAAACCATCTGCAACAGATGCACAAAGTTAAGAGTTAAATAGCTGCAGTAAAGAGTTTTTTTTCCATATAAATTTCTTATTCCTCTTTAGCACCACAAGTCCTTTATGGCCCTGCTACTAGTGAAATATTCGTATCCAGGATACTTAATGATTCTCCCAATGACGGAGAAGGTGGCGAATGTTGGGAATAAAGATGATTCATAGAAGAAACCGTTGGGAAAAAATTTAAAGAAATTAGTTGTGAATAAAAATAAAAAAAATCACTATAAATTGTGCAAGCAACATTCAAATGGCCACAATGCAATGTGAACAAAAAAAAAAAAAGAAGGAGTGAAAAGGAAATTAATGGCAAATGGATAGCTACGACACTTCACCGTTATATATCGCTTTAAATATGCACTTGTGCAACGCTGAAACAAGCTGTGGCAGCAGCAGGATATAATTAAGAAATTAATTTCGCTATTAAGTCATGAAGTGAAATAAAACCTCAAAAAAATGTTTTACAGGTTGGCATGGTTGCAAAGAGATAAAAAGTCTAAATATTTATGAGGGATTTGCTGATAAATTAAACAAAAAAACAAGAATCACTTGTAGAAGGCTTGCGGAGGGCATAAGATATTATCTAACAGTTAGACTAAACGAAGTGATTTTGTTTGCAAGAGGCCAGACCTCTTATTGTCGAATTATTATCAAATAACCGATCACTTTATACTTTATATATTTTGCTTATAGCAAAATTGTTTTTACATGAACACATTAATTTTTTTTTTTATTAATACATACATATGTGACTAAATTGATGCAAAAAATCGATTGCTAAAAACTTCGCAATAGAGAGATTATTTAGTGTGACAATTCTATTTAGGTCTTAAAAAATTGTACGTTACAGAGAGAACTTCGCTATAGGGAAAAAAAAGCACGTATGTGCGAAGCAGAAAATGGTCATCACTTACAGGATATCATTTTTCAAAACTAATTGCAAAAAATTCCCCAATTATATACTGTATTTAAAAAAAAAAAATTATAATAATCGCATAAATAAAAAAGTTATAAACCATATAGCTCCTTTTGTGCCACCCTGTATATAAAGGGTGGTTAAATTTCAAGGGCCGATGTTGATTTTGAATAAAACACAAGCTATTTAGGAAATTATTGTAATTTTATTTTATTATGATATATTGGTATTACTCAATTATGTATGGAACAAAATATCGGCCAAATGGGCGCCGCGACCACGGCGGCACACCTCCATCCGATGGTCCAAATTTTCGATGACCCTGAGGCATAATGGAGGTTCTATGCCGTTAATGTGCCGAATTATCTCATCCTTTAGCTCTTGAATTGTTGCTGGCTTATCGACGTACACCTTTTCTTTCAAATAACCCCAAAGAAAAAAGTCCAACGGTGTCAAATCACATGATCTTGGCGGCCAATTGACATCGCCATTACGTGAGATAACACGGCCATTGAATTTGTTGCGCAAAAGAGCCATTGTTTCGTTAGCTGTGTGGCAAGTGGCACCGTCCTGCTGAAACCACATATCGTCCACATCCATATCTTCCAATTCGGGCCATAAAAAGTTCGTTATCATCTCACGATAGCGAACACCATTCACAGTAACTGCCTGACCGGCCTCATTTTGGAAAAAATACGGCCCGATGATGCCGCCAGCCCATAAACCGCACCAAATAGTCACTCTTTGTGGGTGCATTAGTTTTTCGACAGTCACTCTTGGATTCTCATTCGCCCAAATGCGGCAATTCTGTTTATTGACGAATCCACTGAGGTGAAAATGTGCCTCATCACTGAAGATGATTTTCTTCGAAAATTGATCATCCACTGTTGCCGTGGTCGCGGCGCCCATTTGGCCGATATTTTGTTCCATACATAATTGAGTAATACCAATATATCATAATAAAATAAAATTACAATAATTTCCTAAATAGTTTGTGTTTTATTCAAAATCAACATCGGCCCTTGAAATTTAACCACCCTTTACATATATACGTATCTATAGAAGTAGAATTGCGTTTGTTTATTATTTTCGAAACTTATCAGAATTCTCCTGATTGCCCGGCGCCAAATATAGGCTGTGAAAATTTCTCAAATTATAAATGAACGGAGCCACGCCCATGCAAAGTTCATAGAGATGATTATTTATCTGAAGAACGGCAACAGAAAAAGCTTCTAAATTTGATACTTATCGCTTGGGTATAAACACACAATATATGTATATCAGAGATTGCGTGTGTTTGCATAAGTGGGTCTGGGGGGTAGCGAAACGCACCGGGTTAACTTGTATGTGTATAATGCGAGCAACGTAATTTTTTCCGGCTTTATTGCGCATTTGCTTCCGGCAGAATGTCTCGCTTAACTGCCTTTAAAAAACAAAAAACTATTGACAGTTTCCACTACATTTTATTGGAAACTTTCAAGTGTGAATGACCAGTATACGAGTATACTGGTCACTTAATAATGGTTTTTTGCCTTCTCTGTCATCCTCAAGTGAATCGCAACAACCATTTAGTGGGAATTAATCAACAAAAAAGCA
The DNA here is from genome assembly GCA_963924685.1 of Dexiosoma caninum. Lineage (NCBI taxonomy): Eukaryota > Metazoa > Arthropoda > Insecta > Diptera > Tachinidae > Dexiosoma > Dexiosoma caninum. Next base: position 16,078,156 of record OZ004727.1, read on the forward strand.
CTATGCAAATTGAAATTTCATCTCTTTGTAACATCGCGTTTGAAGTTTTTTTGTTGCACCATCAGCGCCTAAATGAAACGACAAAAGCTTCAGCTTTGTTCTAATAGACAAAAAGAATATCACATCAGACTTTTGAACTTGTCTGCTGGTGTGCTTTAGACATGTTGCAAAAAAAAAACTAAAGAGAAAGAAGAATAAAGACTATTTTGTGACAACTTGAAGCTAATTACACAGCAGGAAGAAAGTACTTATGCTTCCTTCATTTTAAGACCATGAGGATTGCGCCAGCAGAGAAGACGCCATGAAAGGCAACAAAGAACACTTTAAATTGTTTGTAATGAAATTTTTCTTCGTTTATAATGAAATTAGTAACAAAATCATTTTCAGAACATTGTAAACGAATATCATGAACCCAACACTAAAATTTAATGTCATATTGTACAGGAGGAAGGGGAAACATTTTTTCAAAATCGTTGATTTCATTACTAAATAACCACTTGAAAAAATTCATTTAATTATTATTTGCCAGGACTTATCTAGTCCTATTCCCGTCATAAACATGAAATTTTCTGAAGTGTATAAAATAGCTATGCTAATGTACATCACAAAACTCTCCTTTGTCGTTATTGGAGCTTAAAATTAAACACTTCTTTATAAATCGCGTAACATCAGAGTTATCTCTTCTTGTCCCCATTCCTTTCACCACTGCTGGTATAAATCTGAACTGGCTGAGTGTTATTTCACTTAAAATAACGATTTTTGGAGCAACAGTTTCAAAAGTTCCAATAAAATTTTCGCAAGTGCTGAAACTCATTCAATTTCATATTAATTTTCTGAGCCCATATTTTTTTAGATTTCTCTGCCATCAACTATTTTTAATGACGATCATTGTGATTGTTTGTTTGTAGCGTAAAAAAAAGGAGATGTGATAACACAGAAAAACAAAATAAAACTTCTTTTTTGTTGCATAAAGTTTTTCTACTGTTGTTTACTAATTTGCGTGCGCTGATTTCAAATCTACCCTCAGATTTTTTGTAGCAGCTCCAGTTAGTGAGATACAGGTACCGTCTTAAATTTACATAATTAGTCGATAGTTTCTATCAATAGCGGTGTAACTTAACTAGTTCCTTTATAAATTTCAGTATGTCTTCCTCAAGAAGGACGTGTTTAAATAATCCTGATTATTGTTGTGTTATTTGTGGAGAATATATGTTCCAAAAATTTCGTTTAAATGTGTAGGGACTTTGTGAAAAAGGCATACTTGGACTACTTTGAGTTTCCGTTGCCGTCAAACGCTAAACCTTGGATACCAAGTTTGGTATGTAAAACATGTGTTGAATCTTGGCGACTGTGGGCAAACAAAAAAAGACCCACTTTTAAGTACAAATCTCCTATGATTTGGCGTGAACCATCCAACCAATATGACGACTGTTATTTCTGTGAATAAACCATAAAAATTGCTCTAAGTGGATATATCCAAACTTAAAATCTGCCATAAGACCAGTCTTGAGTATTAGTGACACATCAACACCACAGCACCCATGTACATCTTCGCAAAATGCAGACCAGTGCAGCGGACAAACCGAAAACGACGACAGTGTTAGCGACAGTGATTTTGATTGCTACGGTAGTCCCCGACCACTAAATCAAGATGTTGATAGATGATAAAATTTTCATCCACCATATGACAGCTGTCGAGAAATGTGAAGAGTTTGTTTGGGTAGTGAGGAATTTTTTGGGCTATAGGAAATGTGACGGCTACATTCAGCACGTTGAACAGTTGCTGATACACTTCCAGCGGCTGGGATGCAACATGAGTATTAAGCTTCACGACCTGCACTACCATCACAGAACATTTTCCTGCAAATCTCGGTGACCTAAGCGAGGAATAAGGAGAGCGCTTTCATCGGGATATTCGCACTATGGAGGAGATTTATCAGCGGCACTGGAATGAACATATGATGGCTGATTATTGTTGGAGCATTCAAAATAGTACTCATATAACATCTCACTCTAGAAAATCCAAAAAAAGGAAATTTTATTCAGAATAAATATATTTAATAAATTTTTTAAACTTAAACCATGTGCATTTTCAATGAAAAATCCTGTCACTTCATAACTCCAAAACTAGAGCTGCTACATGAAAACGGCATATATTTTTGAAATCAGCGTGGAAAAACTATTCAGATTCAAGTAAAAAATCTCATGCAACAGACATGCTGTTTTCCAGTGTAATCATTCCTCAATATTCGCTCTATACATTAATATTTTTTGACCGCTACTACCGTTACCACTTAATCTCTCCACATTGTAAACGCAAAGGTGAAACTTACATGTTCAGCAGAGTTTTGTAGGGTATAGAAAATGTGGCAGAGTACTTTTTCTTAATCTGAACACTCAGCATGAATGCACCTTTAATAGCAGCACAAGCAACATTTAAAGGGAACTCAAGTTATAAAAACAACACAAAATTATGCATGTTGTACAAAAACAAACAAACAAACAAACGACAAACGTTAAGCAGATCTAAATACATACTTATTTAGAAGACGAAGAAAATATGCACGTGTCATGTAGCAAGTCACGCCACAGAAGCAAAAAAAAGGAGTTCCTACGCCATCTACACATCGGTTGCAAGCACCCAAAAACACTTTAGACACTAACGACTAAATAACCAACGAAGCAACCACAACACAACAATCTTGTTAAAGTTTCTTTTTAGCTGGAAAATTAAAGACACACAGAAGCTTTAGTAAAAATTTTTAAAAAATGTCTGCTTCTGCATCTGCATCTGCATCGTCATTGTGCTTGTTTGTTTGCTTGCAACAATATGTTCTATTTTTTTCCTATACTTTTTGAAGACGTGCATGTTTTTGTGTTTCAATTTATGCAGATCGTTTGAAGTTCAAATAATGACACTAAACATGCAACATAAAATCCACTTAAGCCGCATAATGTGGGTGTGAGCCCAACTACACACTTGTCTGTATGTATAACGAATGTGAAGCGAACATTTGAAAATGATTTGTTTTCAGATATTTTCTTCCCTGCCCCACTTAAAGGTATTTCGTTTCCCATGAAACCTATAGAGATTCATAACATGTCTATAATTTCAAGGTGACAAAAAAAATTGAGAAAGAAATTTAGAAAGAAAATATTTAAAATTGATTCATTACTGGCATGTACACGGAGAAAATTGTTGTGCATTATTTATGCACAAGCTGTTCATAACTATAAAATGTTTAGGTACATTTTTGCGCATAAATTATGCCTAATAATCAGTGTCTACCAAACACATACAGAGGCATTTTCTTATTCTCTTTTTTTATAAAATTAAAGAAACAAGCGGCGTACACCCTCCTTTGGCAACTGCTTGTTTATGACTGAATAAAACAAGTAAAGTTGATATATTCAGTGTTGCCGATTACTAAAACTGTAATCGTAACCCTATATGTACATCACTAGCTCTTTTTAAAACTTCTTATTAAATTGCTAACTTGTATTGCTTTTTGTGTATTACTTTGTCCTTTTATTAATATTGAAGTTGTAACTTAATTATTATCGATTGAATTGTTAGCCAATATAGCCGAGATAGAAGTGCTAAACAATAAAACAAAACTTGTCAAATAATAAAAACAGTGAAATAAACTTTTTATTTAATGTGTTGCCTAATAAATACATAAAATGTTTAATATTGAATGGGAAAAAAAATATTTTTTTGCAGAAAATATTTCTGTAAAATCGGAATGTCTAATATGTGGGCGTGTAGTTACCATGAAAAAATATAATATTGAGAGACATTATAGAAGTATCCATAAGGACTACGAAAAAGTTGTTAAAAGTGATAAAAGAAATGAAATCCTCATGGCATTAAAAAAACGTTTTTACGAAAAGATGGCAGCTGAATATCAGGGAGAAAATAGCGTGACAACTATTGATAGTTCTTCAACCGGGCAGAATGCAGAAAAAACCAAATCCACATATTTAATTGCGTTAGAATTAGCAAAACAATGCCGCCCATTCTCTGATGGAGTTTTTTTTAATATTTCTTCAAATGCGTAGTTTGGAAGGCAGTGGTGCGAAATTCTTCACTGGCAACAGTTGTAATATTGCTCTTTCTCACTTCAGCTCACACGTATGAGACACTAACCCACAAATAATGCCCGCGGGCGTTCTAGTGGTAAACACTGCTAATATTCATAATTTCTGCACAATCTATTAAAATTGTGCATAAGTTATACACAAAAAATGTGCACAGTTTGTGAACATTGTTCATAGCTTAATTATTTGAAAATTAAACACAATTGATCATAATACATATATGAACATTGTGCATGAACGACTATTAACACTTATTGTTCATGAGTTATGGCTACTTGTGCATAGATTTTGCCCAACATTTTGATATGTGATATGTGATATGTGCATCTTGTTCATAAGTTGTGCCCCTTTATGCATAGATTATGGACAAAGCGTACACATATGGATAATGAGTATGCATTAATTGCAAGTTAGTTTCACTTATGTTCTTTGTGTCAAGAGTGCCGGTTGTGTTTAGAAGCGACAGTAGTTGAAGTGTGTTATATATCATTTAATATTATTTAGAAATATATAATTGTGCAAATGAAGAAAACCAGAGGTAAGTATTGAGTTATTATCATATATTTATCATTTTTTTTTGGATTAATTTCGGCTTGTTTGATAATTTTAAATAAACTTTGACGAATTTCTGCCAAAAAGAAAGCTTTTTGACCCATAGTGGGCGTGTCCGTTGACCGATTTCGCCCTTTTCCGCATATAGAATAAGATTCAGGTCTCGAAACCCTTGAAAACGATACCCATATGGATTTTTTGATTTTTTATATTATTATATATTATATTATTGGGGAAAGAACGGAAAATTATGTATTAAAATCCAATACAGAAATTGAGTTTCCTACACCCTTTGAGCTTCATCCAATATTAAGCACTAGACTATGTTTTATGGTAAGAATTTTATAGAAATGTAAAAAAATTAATGATCACATTATCAAAAAACAGCATTATCTTCGCACTGTTCTAGATTGAATCACTATCCAAACTTTGAGAATGTATCAGTATTGGACACGGAAAATAATTATAAACGTAGATATATGTTAGAAATGTTACATATAATTAATACACCAATTACCAACAGAATTAATTTTAAGGCAGATACAGCAAAGGCTGCTCAAAATTATAGGCATTTAGTTAATAAGAGATTAAATATATTATAATTGTATTTGTAGTTTTTATTCTTATACATAGAATTACATTTAGAGGCGGAACCAAAATTGTTAGAACTATAAACATATGGGTTATTATTAAAATGATATAGACAAAAGATTTTTATTATTATTATTATTATTATTATTATCATTATTATTATTGTAATTATTGTTTTTAAATATTTTATTATATTGTAACATATTCGTAAAAATGTATATTGGATTTGGTTCAAAAACAAATTTCAATACAAAATCGAATATTTATACCTATTTCAAATATAATAGAATATATTTTTATGAATATGACTTTTAATATTTTTATGAATATGGCTGTTAATATTTTTATTTTGAATTTTCATTGACAAGAACTTTTCCTATATTGTGAATTTTAAAAAAAAATATTTTTTCATTATAAACAAAAACCAATTTTCCTGAATTTGCTACACAAAGGAGTAGCGAAATATCGAATCGAAATAAATATTAAATATATTAAAAAGACCTTAAGCTTAAATAATTAGTGTTATTAAAAATTAATGACTTTATAAATTATATAAAATAAACTGAAGTATATGATTTATTGTATTTTAATATGTGTATATATAATATTAGTTATTAAGCACTTGTACTTTGAAATAAAGACATTTGAAAATAAAATTAAATTTTGTTTCTTTAATATTAGCAGGAGCTGTAAAAATGTTTCCTATTTGTTTACAATCTATGAAAATGTTGTTCATAATCTATGCCCAGTTGTTCATAAAACATGCTCATAGTGCTGAACTGAAGTTATGAACAAGTGTGCATAGATTATGAACAACTGTTCTTGGTAATTTTTCGTGAACAATTTGTGCATAAGTTGTGCCCATAGCGCATAATTTCTGCACACAATTCTCTCCGTGTATGTATATCTTTGTAAAGGTTGTCCCAAAATTAACGCAATGATAAAATAAACACAATTTTTCGGCAGGAGGTCGTCACTTTGCATTGAATCATGAAACCGAAAATGACAAACAATCATGGTAACGAACGCATCGCACTTTTTAATGTCGAATTGTATTATATCTATGAAATAGGGATCAACGTTTTGGAATATGTTGGTCAATATTTCTTAACTGCATAGAACTGCTTAGAGCTAAAAGAAAAATATTTTAAATAAATAATTTGATACTCATATTTTTTTCTTTTATTTTTTCTAATAGAGTTTCATGGTCCATTCGGTCAGTCTAATTTTTGACTACTGTGTCCAATAAATCTGGCGGCAATGGTGAGTTGAATATTGCATATTATAAAGCTTCCAGAGTTGCTGGTTTGTCGTCATAAACCAATTACTTAATGTGGTTCCATAAAAAGCACCAAGAGGTGTTAAATCGCATGAACGAGGTGGTCAGTGAACAGGACCATTTCTGGAAATAAAGTTGTCACCAATTTCATGTGATATGTCAAGTTGCGTCGACTTGTTGGACCCAAATGACGTTGATATTTAGCTGATTGGTTTGGAGAAACAAACGAAGATGCTGTCAGCATCGGACGATAGCGCTTGCCATTCACGTTACGACGACAAATCGACATTTAGGCGTCTTATTCCATACTTCGCGCTACAGCAGCAATATTCCTCCGGTACGCCCATTTCTTTGCCTTGTACAAGGTTTTGAATCGAGAAGAGTTTTAATTAGTGCGAAAACGATCAGTAACTGTACGAATTGCTGGCTCATTAGGCCGATTATCTTGAGCGTAAAGTACTCTATGAACTTCGCAAATAACTTTATTTTTTCAAAACAAATTTCCATTATTCGGAATCGTTGTTCTGGCTTTAAAAGAATCATGATGACTTACCAAACCTTGCCAAAACTGAACAGAAATGTCCAGACAGTTTGATATTCTCAGCTTGCAATGCATAGTTATCGATAACGATAGTTCTCATGCAGCTAAAAAAGGAATTCATTTGAATTGTTTGAATTTATTCTAAAACACAATTCTGCTGTTGCGCGTAAAACATAGTTGAAGCCTCTCTGCTCTAATGTCAACGTATTTATTTTAAACTAATGAGTAGCCATTTTGTGTGTTATTGTACTACTCCAATATAGGTAAAGTACATTAAGCAGAGACATTTTTATATATTGTTGCCGTATCTATGACGTAGTAAACTTTGGCAATGTGAACAGGAATTATTACATTATTTGCAAAGAGAATGTTGAAAGAATGGGATTATTAATACTGATGAATTAGTGTTTCTTGTTTTAAATAATAACAGCAGATCAAAAATCATATAAATAGAGTTATAGAAGTAGACCATAGATTGAAATTGACTGCTATTAACAGGCTAAAAAACATAATAAATTAAACAGACAAATCCGAGAATAAGCTTTGCCACACAATTTTCCAGTTTGAAGCAAAAGAACTTCACTAAACCAATGGGTTTCAAGTTTTTCACTTACGGTATAAAAAGTCTTGAATATTGCATCGGAACATTTAACACGTCTCACCTAACAATTTGTTTAATACTCATCCCAATAGAATTTAAACAAACAATTATTAAGTTATATCTTGCTTCCCTACATTGAAAAGAGAAGGAAGGAAAAAATACTCTGTCAAAACACACACTTCATAAAAGTTGACACAACTAAAAGGAAAGTACACTTTTCCATTCACTTTTCTTTTTATTATTTCATTCATGTTTTCCCATCGAAGAAAAGAAAAACATGACTTTAACATGAACCCGGGGGAACTTTTTGAAAATTTCTCGTATCGCTGGTGTGAGGGAACACTCGTATGCTCGTATGCATTTTCATTTGAAATATGGCGAGTTCTAAGATTGAAAAAGAAACAAACATCTCTATGGAATATGACACATTTCTGCTGCTAAATAAGAGAAAAGAAATACATGTAATATTTTGTGGCATGCAATGCAACAGCCATATACTATACAATGCCCTTCGTATTCGTACGTGTGTCTGTTCTGTTGCATCTTGCTGGCTTCAAAGGTTATCATTAATTCTTCAAGAAATTCCCACAACAAATATCAACATCATGTTAACTCCAATACCAAGAGCAAAAATGAGAAATAAGTCTTGGTGAAAAGGAAAAATGTTAAATGATTTTTGCTGGTATATACTTTTATGTACATTTTGATTTTAATCGCTTTTTATTTCATGAAATTATGCGAAGTAAAACTTTTTTTTACTCGAATAAAATTTCTCAAGTTTTTCTCTTGTGTATTTGCATTGATTTACTTTTGAAATTGTTGGTATCTTTGTGGCTGTGTCACAGACAATTTCAATTAAAATAAGAACATATAAATTGTGTTAAATGCCGGAACTTAACTTCGTTCGCGAACTAATTCTTTCGGCTGGTGCATACGAACATGAAAATTCAAATTTCTGATCACTTCCGGCAGCAATGCAGCTCTACATCAGTGACAACGACATAATGTTCTTATCCGTGCACATCACACATATTTCACAAGGCCTCACCAAAAACCTATACTGAACAGGGAATTCAGGATTCAACCATAATTCGATATATGTGTTAAATGTTAACATTGATACTTACTAAGACAGCTTAGTTATTCCCTGCTCTCAACACCGCCTCATAACCAATAAGAAAATTTCAAGCTGAAATCATTTCAGCTTGACAGCTCCAGGAAGGTAGCAATTACAAAGTGTACAATTTACTAAAGCGAATTCAATGGAAAATAATTTAAATCGTTATTTTTTGGTCGTTAGAATCGTCCAACTGAGACTGGAATACGAACTGTTTGTTCTGGCAAAGCCCAGAAAAACACCAGCGGCAAAATTACGGCCTTCAATATGATTCGATATTTCAAACAAATGTACAGGAGTTTCATTCCATATCGCATGCCCATGTTCAGTTCGTTCAACAAGACTAATTGTGCTTTCGAAATAACAAATTTATAATAAGAGAAGAATAGTGTCACAAAAAATTTACTGGCAATATTGCCGGATTTAACGCCTACGAAAGATTTTCTTTTCGGATTTTTTTTATTTTTTTATCTGGGACCAGCACTCAGGAGATGGCTCCTACACATGCGAAGCATTGTGCTGGAACTATAGGAAAGCGATAGTAGGAGAAACGACAGGAGGTGAAGCTTAATTAATTATTTTGCTCTGCTCTGCTTTTGCACGTTCTTTGTTAATACTCGTAGCAGTGCTGAAGCTTTGGTTCAGTAGCCATTTTTTATTATTATTTTACTTCACCGGTGCTACACAATACCGACGAAGGAGGGCGTCGTTCTGATGCGATTGCGTTCTGATGACTATGCCTTCGCCACTGAAACCTTCCGACAACAACTGACACAGAAAGACACACTAATGCACATCAGAAAAAATGCGACATGTTTATTTTTATTTTAAAATTTTAGTCTGAAACTGGGGTTAATGAACCCAGGTCTGTTTTTGGTTTAGTAGTAAACGTGCAGACTACCATCCATCGTGTCATCGCCAAAATTTTTTTTTAAATTGCAAAAGTTTCATTACGTTAATTATTTCAATTTGATTATCCCGAAAATATATAAAATCTATTCAATATCGGGTATCAAAATTCAATCTCGAAATTATACCGTAAGACCAAATTAATAAATTATTATCTATTTAAATTGGCACCTTTACTTGAGTTTATATACGAGTAAATTTCAATACATTTATTGTTATATTTTCTTGAACAAATGTTCAGTGTCCTGTTACTGTTCTTCGTCTTTTCAATCCACAAAACATCTGGTTCTTGTGCATTTTAATGTGTGAGCAATTTAACAATTGAAACAATTGAAAATATCAAAGGAATTTTAACTCTGAATAGTATATATACCAACACCCAACAATTTGGTTGCCAATAATGTGCAAGGAAGAACGTAATAAAAACAAGCAGTAAAAAAAAGAAACGTCTTCTTAACCAGGCACGTTTTCACACGTCAACAGAAACAACTGATCTTCTTAGCAGTGAAACTATCAAATTAATGGGCCATACCCAATGAAAAGGAATAAATTAATTATTAAACATATTGTGTTAAATCCTCGTAATATTCCTACAACGCGGCTCTCCCACGATTTAAATAAAATTTCTTTTCCATTTATATTCATCTTCAAATAATCAAATTAGGTTATTCGACTAAACCATAAAAATAAAATGAAGCAAACATTTAATAAATATATTGCTGTTACATGCAGATTTTAAACCGTTTACGAATATCGTTATCGAAATTATTATGCCAGACCAAATCAAATCAAGTTACCAAAAATTCCTTTAAATTCGCACAACGTTGTACGGCATGCATACTTTCGCGTGTGCTTGCTTGTCAGTGGCTGCTGCAGTTTCAAATTAGTTCATGTTCTATTATGATTTCATTTAAATACTGTTGTACGACACACACACAGCAGCAATGGCCAAATTAAATCTTATTGTAACGAATACACGAATTTTTGTAATAAAACAACAACAACAACAAAATAAATACACTCAAAAGATAAATTCAAATTTTACCAAGTTTTATTATGCCACCACACTCTAGTGCAACAATGTTTTACTTATTTTTTTGTTGTCGTTTATGCCTAACGAATGCACAAAAAATAGCAATAAGAAATGTCGTAACGTTTTTATTCTCCTTCCTCTGGCTGTTTCCTAAACGAAATTTATTGAATGCAAAATTTTCTTTTTCTGTATAACGAGGTTTGCAACTGGGACATGTAAGCTGCGGTATTTAAACTAATTTATCTAAGAAACACTACTCGAACAAACAACAATTAATTTTTGACCGCGATTATTCGGCGTGTTAGCGAAATTCGTCGTTCGACCCTAACAATAATATTAAAAACTTCAAAAATTGTGCTTTTTCGCGAAAGAAAGATATGTGAAATGTATTATTACATACTTTATGATATTCTCATAAAAGCATTTTTTATTAATAACACTAATAAATAATAAGTAAATAAATAATAAACTAAATAAATAAACTAATAAAAAAATAAATAATAAACTAGAAAAATTATAAAAATAAATAATAAAATAATAATAATAAAAAAATAAACTAAATAAACTAATAAAAAAAAAATAATAAAAAAAAAACTTATAAAAATAAAATAAAAAAAAAAAAAATAAAATTTAAAAATTTAAAATAAAATAAAAAAATTATAAAAATAAATAATAAAATAATAATAATAAAAAAATAAACTAAATAAACTAATAAAAAAAATAATAAAAAAAAAAACTAATAAAATAATAAACTAATAAATAATAAACTAGAAAAATTATAAAAAGTATTTTTTATAAAAAAGCAAACTCAATAACTGAGGAGGAAAAAATTAGAATCATATATAAAGAAATATTCCCAATATAAATTCAGTTAATAAATAATTTTAAAAGCTATTGGAGATAAATATCATTATAATGACAATTTTATATTTGTTTTTCAATAAGAGCGCTACAAAAGTTTTTTTAAATAAAACAAAAGCGGTTTTGGATATCAATGAAATTCTTTATTCCTGTGAAAGTACGTTCGATGCCATTATGTATGGAACTCGATTTCTTTTGCATGGCCACCACGGGCACGCTTGCAGAAGTCCAGATGCTGAACCCAATTTTCGACGGTTTTCAAGCATAAATCGGCCGATACTGCTGCATCATCAGTTCATCAATCGTCGCTGGCTTGTTGGCATAGACCATAGACTTGATAAATAGTCTAACGGGGTCAAATCGCACGACCGAGGCGGCCAATCGACTGTAACATTTCGTGAGATAACACGTTCTCCAAACTTGGTTTCCAATAAATTGATTGTGACATTCGCTGTGTGGCTTGTGGCGCCGTCCTGTTGGAACCACATGTCCTCCAAGTCCATATCATCCAATTGGGGCCAAAAATATTCGGTTATCATTGAACGGTAGCGATTCCCATTCACAGTAACGTGCCGGTCTTGATCATCACGGAAGAAGTACGGCCCAATGACGCCGCCGGGCCATAAACCACACCAAACCGTAATTTTTTCGGCATGCAATGATGACTCATGGAGTACGTGTGGATTGCTGCCTGACCAATAACGCATATTTTGTTTATTGACGAAGCCATTCAGCCAGAAATGAGCCTCATCGCTGAAGATGATTTTTCGATGAAAATCCGAATCATTTTCAAGTTGTTGCTCAGCCCAATTCACGAAAATACGACACTTCTGGTAGTCAAGCGGCTTCAGTTCTTGCGTCAATTTGATCTTGTAAGGATGTTGGCCAAGATCTTTTCGCAAAATTCGCCACAACGACGTCACAGAGTTGCCCAACGCTTGAGAACGACGTGTGAGAGACACATTTGGGCTTTCTTCAACTGAAGCCTCAGCGGCAGCAATATTCTCGACACTACGGGCACTTCTTTGTCTCAGTGGCACGGGAATATTTTGTACTGTGCCTGTAGATTCAAATTTTTCCACTAGACGCTCAATTGTTGATCTGCTGGGACGATTATGACGACCATAAATTAGACGTAGCGCTGTTAACGTTGAGGCCACTGACTCCGAATTTCGGTAGTAAATTTTAATAATTTCGACTCGTTGTTGGCTCGTATATCTTTCCATCATGAAATGGCAAACCTTACTGAAGAGAAATGTCAAAAGAGCGGCAAGAAATATGGCGACGTTTGCTGTCCCTGTCGATCTACTTTTGTAGCGTGCCTGTTGAAAAACCCGATATATAGAGTGTCCCAAAAAAGAAAGCATGAGATTTAGAGTTTTTAATTGTGATCGCATTATTTCATTAATTTTTAAAAATCCACTCAACAATATAAACATGTTTATTTAGCGCGTAATGATTTAATTTAGGTCATCTTGAACTACAATCTGTTCAACTAATTTTGCTTTAATTTTTGCTGGTACAAATATTGATGGGTAATTTTTTTTAATTATTCCATCTTCAAAATAGTTCACCAAAAAAAAACCATCGAATATGTCGCATGCAAGTATGGCAGGTTCAATTCCCTCTTCAATCATCAACTTAACAGTAGATTTGCTACAATTAACTATTATAATTAAGTCCATCTCTATCACTTCACAATGTACGAGTATGTATTGCCTTTGAAAGAAGATGAGAATACACAATTCGGTTGGAAGAACCATGAACAAATTTGTAATACTATATTGTTATTAAATAAATACATATCTGATTGATAGTTTTCACTTCCTTATTATTTGTAAATTATGCTGGCAGAGAGTTCTTAACGAGATGTAAATGAGGTAGGTGTTTGTAGGCATAATAATTGTCTTACTGTTCTTAAAAAATATGTTTAGCTATGTATGTTGAATCAAACGATCGTAAGCAGGGAGTATTTAATGTCGGCATGGCATGTTTAGAAAATTTTGCAATTATCAAACGATTGTGTTAAGGTCATAAGTTTTCGAACCCTTAATTCAGTTTAAATTTTAACATATGAAGTCTGATTAAAAGAAAATGTGAATTTTAAATTTTTTTCAAAAGTATTTATTTATTCATCAATATCCATTTTGTCCCCTTTAAAGTAATCCCCCTCAGATATAATGCACTTATGGCAGCGGTTCTTCCAATCATCGCAGCACTTCTGAAATGCGCTTTTCGATATGGCCACCAGCTCGTTCTTCGATTTTGACTTTATCTCATCAATTGTGGCAAAACGCTTTCCTTTCATTAGTCTGTTGAGTTTTGAGAATAGCAAAAAGTCGCAGGAACCCAAATCTGCCAGCCTCATCTGTAATTATGGGCGTTATAAATATCCAGGAATCAGAAGCTCTTGATGTTCTCAGCATGAAAATTCAGTGCGATGTTCGATGGACTGAGCACATTTCAAAAATGTACCTAAACATTTTATAGTTATGAACAGCTTGTGCATAAATAATGCACAACAGTTTTTTCCGTGTAGAAACGCATACTTTTTGCGCGAGTTAAAGTGAGCAAATGGGTGCCTCCGTAGTCTAGTGCATGAGCATTAGTTTTTATCAATATGGAGGTGCGGGTTCGATTCCCGCTTAGACCCTGGGTGTTTCTACAGACAAGCTTAAGAGCTTCGTAGAGTTTGTATTGTCTTAAAAAAAAAAAAAAAAAAAAAAAAAACAAGGCGTGCGTAGAAGAGAAAAGGCGAAAACGGACGACACAGCAGATGAAAACAGAAGTACCGAATAACAGCACACAGCCTAGTGAAAAGGACGTCGTGCTCAAATCAGATTAACAAAGAGAAACTCAAAAGAAGCAAACTAAATCAGTATTATGGACGTGTACAGTTCCTAATAAGACCACTTTCATGCAAAATTCAAATAACTGAACGATCCGTCATTATTCACGGAAATCCAAAACGCTCTTTTTGAAAAAACCTTTCGTAATTTTCACTGTTTATATTGCTGTGAGTGTTTGTGTGAGTAAGCGTATTACTGTTTGGTTACAGCTCACAAATATTCGTTCGTTACCAGTAGCAGAAACAAATGAACGTTCGTGTATTTTCACTTTAAGTTGGCGCAACAGAACGTGCGGATAGACAGACACATACACTAAATTCGCTGCACGATTCTTCAGCATAAAATATGCAAAAATGACAACAACGTAAAATAACAAAACGTAGAACGTTTCGTTTTTAACCGTAGAATCAATAAATGGGAATAAAAAAGCGAGTACTCCAGTACAGGAAGTGGCTCATTTACTCAGTACGCTTTGGCATGCGTAAAACTATCTTGATGCAGACAATACTAATTAGGCAAAACAATTAGCGCAAGTTTATCATGCCTTTTGCATGAAAATATGCGCTTGTATTTTTTTTTTGCAGTTTTTCAAAAATTTGCCAAAATTGCCGATATGTACTGCAAAGCCTTTATTCAAGAATTCATCAGCAAAAACAGATATGGTATACATGCCTTTTCTTCAGAGACAACGTCCTTTTGATTTAGTATATCTCAGTCTCCCTATAACGAATTCTACAATAGCTAAGAAGACCATGTCGATGAAGTTTAAAAAATATGAAACAAACAATAATGACGAATTTCTTTCAAAATGTGTCTTAAATGCATAATTTTATGTATTTATATAAATTTATTTATTTTTATATACAGTGGCCAAAAAAACTATTCGACATAGGCCGTAAACTTTATATATTTATCAAGAAAAAAATATGGAATGTTGTTTTTAACAAAATAAACTTATAAAAGTCTTTATTAAGGAACACAAAGTTATATTCAGTAAAAAAAATGAGATCTCAAAGTAAAAAAAGCAAAAAACACATGAATTAAAATATTAATAACAAAAAACAAGCAAAAAAAGTATCCGACATTGGTAACATTTTTAAAATACATGAATTGAAATACAAGCTTATTTCTACTTCAGTAGCGAGTTGCTTTTCCTTGCCTACGTATAACCTCTTTTAAACGATCTGGCATAGATTTTACCAACGTTTTGCTATATTCTGGATCAATTTGGCTCCATTCCTCCTGCAGGATAACGTTCATCTGGTGTTTGTTCGTAAATTCACGTTTTCTGATTTTTTTTCCAAGTGACCCCAAAGATGTTCAATAGGGTTAAGGTCTGGGGACTGTGGCGGCGTTTTTTATTAATTTTGGACAATCATATAAAAGCCAAAGCTTTATATTAGTGGCACAATGTTTGGGATCATTATCTTGATAAAACTGAAATCTATTTGCCAGACCCAATTTTTCAGCACTTGACCTCAAATTTTGCTTTAGGAGATCAATGTACTTTCGGTGATCCATAATCCCATCAATAAACGCAATATTACCCACGCCTGATGCCGCCGTACATCCCCATACCATAACACCACCGCCACCATGTTTAAAAGTTGGTACCATATTCGGTTCATCCAAATCTGTGTTAGGCCTGCGATGTACCAGAACTTTTCCATCACATCGAAAAAGGTTATATTTACTTTCGTCAGCGAAAATAAAATCCA
Source organism: Dexiosoma caninum (assembly GCA_963924685.1). Classification (NCBI taxonomy): domain Eukaryota; kingdom Metazoa; phylum Arthropoda; class Insecta; order Diptera; family Tachinidae; genus Dexiosoma; species Dexiosoma caninum. The sequence goes on from OZ004727.1 coordinate 16,094,308, forward strand.
TCCAGAACTCCATTGGCTTATTTAAATGCTCTTTCGCAAAATCTAATCTCAACTTCCTATTTTTCTTAGTAATGTGTGACTTCTTCCTGGCTGATCGTGCATGGAAATCGTGCTTTTTTAAGACGTTTCTTATTGTTTGAGGTGTAACGGATATACCTAAGTGTTCCTCAGTGTTTTTAGCTAAAGTGTTAGCAGTAATTTTTGGATTTTTTCTTACTTCACGCACGATTCGCCGTTCATCTGAATCTGTAAGTTTGCAAGGTCGCCCAATCCTTACCTTGTTTATCACAGTTTTACTTGATTTGTATATTTTTATAATGTAATATAGAGTAGTTCTTGACCATTAAACGATTTCTGATATAGTCTTTTCCGTTTTTCCTAATTTAAAATGATGTATTATTAAATTTCTTACATCAACAGAAGTTTCTTTTCCTTTACGTCCCATCATCGCGATCACTTGCACAGAAATAAGAAAAAAGTTCTTGTAAATGATAAACAAGAAACATAGCGATATTTTTACCAACAATGACATGAAGTAATAAGAAATACACAATCAGAATAAGGGAAAAACAATCCCAGTCGAATACTTTTTTTGCTTTGCAATTTTTGTTTTTTCGTTCAAACAGATAGATGAGTTAAAAAATGTGCAATTTTTATTATTTTTAGGACCATAAATTATTAAATACATATAATACAATGTGATCTCACGTTTATACATATAAAAAACAAAAGGATACCAGCGTTTTCAATGAAATTTAAGAAAATAATTGCTATGTCGAATAGTTTTTTGGGCCACGTACATAGTACTCTAATTTCAAAATTGTGGTTTCAGTGGCGAAGGCATAGTCAGTCACTGGTCACTGAACAGTAACAGCTTCAGCTGTAACCCTTCCACAGGTACATCAGCAGCAGCATCAGGAAGGGGGTACTAAAAACGAAGCTTCTAAATTTAATACGTCTCCCTGATATCAGAGGTGCTACAACACTGCTATAAAACAAAGAACGTGTAAAAGCAGAGTTCTAAGATAGAGAAGCTTGACCTCCTGCCATTTCTCCAGCACAATGCATCGCATACATGTCATGTAGGGGTCATCTCCTGAGTGCTGGTCGAAGCTAAAAAAAGCCTTGGTCGACAACACTACAATGGGTCTTTAAAGAAAATTTCGATATTATGTTAAAACATTTCATAAATAATAAACCTTAAAAAATAATTAATTGCATACATCTCAATTTGGTGGTTTCACAACACTATTTTCCTTAACCACATTTTTGGAGCCGCCACCTGTTATACACATTTAAGTTAAACAACTAAAGCTTTGCCTACCAAAAACAGTATTTTGAAATTTGTCGTATGCATACAAATGCATAGCAAATGCTTCACGCGAACAACAGTGCGCACTACACAGGGCAACAATTATTTCAAACTGGCTGTATTCTAAAAAAAAAAAAAAACTAAAAAATAAAAGCAAATTGTTTATTTTAGTTCGCAGCGGGCTGAATAGGATATTTTCCATGCTGCTCATGCTGTCGTAGAAGCCTCAAAATAACGTTTCTGTTGCATTTGTATGCCATTTTTTTCTATTACTTAAAAATTCTCCCAAATTTAAGATACAATGATCGAAAGCAGTGAGTGAAATATGAAATCACTAAATCACTTGTACGAAGCTCAAACAAATGAATGAAAAATATAAATAAGATAGGGGAAACAAATTTTAGCAAAGACTGCAAAAATTGCAATTTCAATTGTGTATTTTTTAAGTTTAATTCTCACGATTTATACGAAAATCTATTTTTATAACATATTTTTATACTCGAAATCGAAATCCTAAACGAAATGAAGAAATGAAAATCAGATTGTCATTCTGATTTCTTCAACAATCATTGGCATTTACTGAGGTAACATTAACGCTTTTTAGAAGCTTTGCAGAAGAACGAACACGCTCCCAAATTGCGTGCTTATTAGAAATCATAAGGGTAGATTTTCTTACGAATGGCGATTACAATCTTCACCATACGTTCTGGCCATCGAGAATAAACATATCTGGTTCGAACCAATAGCTAAAATAAATTAATTTTCATTTATTAATTATTTTCAAAAAGACCTAGCCGAAGAAAACTGTCTGATTTTATTGATTGATTGGGATATACTCGTAAAAGTGCATTCCAGCGAAATTACCTAAGTTGAGTCCCCTCTATATTTATCTTCAGGATACTCAGTTGCTATTTTTACCATGCCCTTACACGTAAAAAATATATTACTCAAAGGTGTTACTCACTAATTGGCGAAAATTTAAAACTTTCAGCAAACAAAAATACACGTCGTAATTTTTTTGGCGGCCTTTTTTTTAAAGATGGAGATTCAGGTCGTCGGCGGTCTTTGTTCTCATCAAATCATATGTGATGTACACACAATTCTATTTAACAATAACTTAATAAAGGATACAAGGCCTCGCGGTGCACTAAAAATTAATTAATTTTTACAATTTGACCAAAACATTGTTTACTTTGAAGTAAATTATACTATTAGCAAGTGTAATATACACACATTTTTGTCAACTATACATATCCAGTCTCTTCTGATAATTTAGAATCTCAAAAATTACACTAACTTGAACTTCACACGTTTATTTAAATTACCTACTTTTAATTTTTAACAATAATCTGACTTGGTAGAATCATGGCTATATAATTAGAGATAAAATATACAGATAAAACCTTATGATCTACTAAAATTAGCGTGTCTATCTTAAAGTAGACAACTTTGCAAAATATCCGCCCATTCCCAAGCAACGGCACAGTGTGGAATGCCAAACAAAGTAGAGCTGTGCCTTGTCGACGGCGATATTTATTCACACATTAGAAAACCAAGATATCTCTTTACCACAGGGTGTGCTGTTGGCTTGGTAGTTAAAACGTTCTGTTAGTCTGAAACCGGATTCATCATCGGTTCAAGGCCAGGACAGTCTAAAAAATTTTGCTATTGTGACGGTGCTAACAAATTCTCACAAAAAAAAAAAAAAAAAAAAAAAAAAAACGCGCCCCTGCAGAGTTGTGAAACCTGTCTTTACAGGTATCAGAGATTTTCTCAGCCATCATTCGCAAAGGAACGCCAAAAATTTCCCAGGGAAAAGCATCCCCAAATTAAAATTAAATAACAACCAAAAAATTAGGACGTTATTTCATTCGCAAAGGATTTTTGAAACGAAATAAAGCCCCTTTGAAATGAAATAGCACTCTGAACAGAAGGAGGGTGGCGATGGCACGATGGATGGTAGTCTGCACGTTGACTACACAACCAAAAAACAGACCTGGGTTCAACCCCAGTTTCAGACAAAAAATTTTAAAATAAAAATAAACATTCCGCATTTTTCTGATGTGCATTAGTGTGTCTTTGTGTGTCAGTTGTTGTCGGAAGGTTTCAGTGGCGAAGGCATAGTCCCTGGTCACTGAATAATACCGGCTTCAGCTGATAGCAATCCACAATCACATCAGAACGCCCTCCTTCGTCGGTTTTGTGTAGCACCGGCGAAGTAAAATAATAATAAAAATGGCTACTAAACCGAAGCTTCAGCACTGCTACGAGTATAAAAAAAACAAAAAAAAAAAAAAAGAACGTGCGAAAGCAGAGCTGCAAAATAATTAATTAAGCTTCACCTTCTGTCGTTTCTCCTACTATCCCTTTCCTATAGTTCCCAGCACAATGCTTCGCATGTGTAGGAGTCATCTCCTCAGTGCTGGTCCTAGATAAAAAAAAAAAAAAAAAAAAAAAAAAAAAAACGAAATAACGCCACGCTTTTATTGGAATTCAAATTGAAAGAATTGTTTTTTTAACTAAATATTTTCCAATATTAACCCTCATGCCGGGCTTCCAACATGGCACTACACGAAATTGTGCTACCACCTAAATATGATCTGCGTAGCCTTTTCTCTACAATGCTATTTTCCGAAAAGATGCTGCCTATTAAAGATATTATACCAGCTACAAATTTTCTCTACCATGGTATTTCGCGAAAGAGGGCTCCCTACTAAAGAAAATATAGTTGCATATAAATTTCTTAAAAAAATTTATGTGGCTTTATTATGAATATTTCGGGATCAAATAACTGCCCAATAGTCGTTGTTGTTTTTCCCTAAACTATTTGTGGTGTATTGCATCACTTTATTTTTGAGGAGTTATTTCGTGTATTGTGTACCGCCTCAAAAAAAAGATTACATTCGCGAGTAATATTGTGTTGAATAGTAGAAACCAGATTGCTGGGAAGTTGTGTGCAGCAAAGTTTCTAGTCTTTTATATGAGAAACGAGGGACACTGTAAGCTGTTGTTTTTTACCCCTGTGAATTATTGCTTCAACGACACAAAATAGAATGCATTTTTATATCTGAATGTTACTGCTGTTAAGGAATGAATACCTTCTCAGAAAATTAAAGAACTTGGCGTTGAAAAATTTTCGACAATGATTTTCCTCTAATGGAAAAATCGTTCACGAAGCCAGTTTTTATTTGCTATTTATTTATTTAAGACTTGATTATGATTTCTCATATATTTTTTTTATTGTCTCTGATTGTTTCAATAGATTTTCACTTACAATTGCTGTTACATCTCCACTTGTTCCTTATAGTTTTTTTTTTGATATTAAATCATGTGCGAAATTGTCATACAATATTTATTAAGAATGGATTTGTGTGAGTACACACACATATAATGATATTTACTAAATAGCACGCCTTAAGGCAATCAGTTTCAAATAAAATCCTTGAAAAGTAAACAATCATCATCATCATCATCATCATCATTATCGTCATCGAAAAAATATATAGAAATAAAAGGACATTCGTCGTTTAGGGTGCATTAGAAGGATGACTACATAGTAGACCTCTGCATGAATGGATTTGTTTTTCAACTCACAGTTTCACACATCACTACTTTTGCTGTCAACGACTGATATTTTTCATTACGAATCAAATCAAATGCGACATTAGAAAAAAACGAATTAACTGTTTACAGTAGTTGTTGTGCTGAATTGGAACTCAACGCAAAACAACTCATTCAACGAATTGAATCCCTTTGCATTCCCTTTCAAAGAAAAAGAAAAACAAACATCAATATAACACATATAACAATACCAAAATATCCACGTACAGTTTAACATTTTTCTGCTTTTTTGCATGATCTAAATATGTATATAAGGTCTGCTTGATATTGAATGACAGCTGCGATTTTTTTTAATTTGACGTCATCGTCGGGAAATGTTTTGTTGTGATTAAATGGAAATTTAAAAGCTAGTGATTAAAATTATTATTATTACATATTTATTAAGAAAATTAAAGGATTATTTTATTGACAATTAATTTAAAATAAATGTGAACTGAGTTAGAGCAAAACAAAAGAGTTTTTAATAAACAATTTGTGTAGAAAGTGATAAAATTTATTTGGACAATGAAATACTGTGTGGTAAAAGATTGTAAAAGCTCGAAGCAGGATGATAAAAATCTAAAATATTTTACGTTTTCAAAAGATCCAGAAATAACGAAAGTGTGGATCAATGCATGCGGTAAAAAAAATGTTAACTGGAAATCTGGAACAATTTGTTCTAGACATTTTACGAATAATGATTGACGTTTAAAGGATATATTATTGAACACGCCAATAAGAAAAAGATTGTTAGATGCGAAGGCTGTCCCATCTTTAAATATCCATGTAAACAGCATTTTACCAGTCGAAAGATCGAAACGATACGTAAAAAGATCAAACAAACAAATTGTAAAGGAAGCAATTGGTGAATTTGATTTAAAGTAAATACAATTTTTTTAAAATCCACTTTTTTTAATGAAATAATATTTACAATTATTTATAGTCTGACAAAATTACAAGAAGAAAGTATTGAAAATATTGAAAATGAAAATCCAAATAAGTCAGTTGCAGTTCAAACAGAGGGCTCTATAAACCCTGCCAAGAATTTATGGGAAACATATTAAAATTAGAAAATATATTTAAGAAAATTAATAATAATACTTTAAGTCTTCGAAATAATTATTTAAAATACCATAACATTAAATGTGATAACATAGCTGTGCCTGAAAATGTAAAATCGTTATTTTTTAAAATTCGTTTATATTTTAGAATAAGAAATTTAAACAAAATATTAATACAAGAAAAAAATTAAAAAAGAAAATTAAAAAAGACTATAAAATAACAATTTAATTTGTTTTATTTATTTTACCTTTAAAATTGCAAAATATTTAAAAAAAAAAACAAACCCCATACATATTAAAAACAAATCTCGACGGTGACGTCACAGTAAAAATAATTTGAACTGTCAAGCAGACCTTATATATTTAGATCATGGCTTTTTTGTTGCTGGAGTGGAAAAAACCAAAAAGTTTGCGCTCATAATAAGTGAGAAAAATATAGAGAGAAACAACAACAAAATCATTCGCACATGCATTTACTGTTTATGTTTATAACAGTCGCAATGTTAAGGAATGTTATGGTGTGTCACAGTATGTTTTTTGATACAAAAACAATCAGTAATCTTTCGTTGATGTGAGGGAATCATTTGCTGATTCCCATTCCCATTCCCTTTTGAGTTGATTTGAATTTTCGTGCGTGCTTTTGTTTCGTTTTTATTTTAAACAGTTCACGAGTTGCATAGCATAGCCAAAAGCAATCGACAAGCACTAACACGAAGAAAAGGGAATGACTTGAAACGAAGTTTAACTGCATTCGTGCAGACGTCTACTATATACGGCTGAGTGATAAAACATCAGTCATACATACACTTATCGATTAGAGTATGAAGTATGTACGAGTATATGCTGCGTATTACCGATACCCATTTATAAGGGCTCTGCTACAAAAGTACTTAATAATTTTTAGTCTCAGTTAACAGTAAATGAAACAAAATATAGCTCAAGGGCTAAAAAATCCCATGCCTGGGAAACTGGGAAAATATTAAATGAAATCCTTGGCTTCAAGGCTGCAAATTCTTGTTTCTTCTTTTTTTTTTCTTATTAATATTATTTTATTTTCTTTCTTTGCTTTCTTTGCTTTCTTCTCCTTTTCTTAATAAAATTTCACAGTGACCACTTGAGTATGCTTTCTGCGGTTAAATGCATGAGGTTTTAAGTATGTTTGTATATGTGTCCAGATGGTTTGTTTGAGTTAGTGTGCCATAAAATATGCGATTTAAATTGCTGAAACAAAAATAATCTCGTTCAAAAAAGAGGAAAAATTCACTGTTAATAATAATTCTGCATGTAAAGATGCTTGACTAATGTGTGAAATTGTAAAAGTAGAATTTTAATGTGCCACTGAAGCACCATGATTCCTTGAGATGGAAGCCATAATATTTTTTTTTATTCCTTTAATTAATGTGAGTAATTTTGCAAGGTTATTATTACTGAAACTGTGCTTAATGTAACATTTTTATAAGAAACAAAAAATAAATTATTATAAAATCACCAGCTTCTGCTGTTTAATTAATTGTGGCAAAAAAAAAAAAATATATAGAAAAATTCTTGTATAAATTTTTCTGTGGGCATATCGAATATCACGATCATCAATGAGATCTTATATCAGCTGACCAAAACAAGCGCTACGCTACAGGAAAAAACTTCCGTGCATTCCCCAAATCGACATACTAGAAATTTGTATGCTCATACTGTAGTAAATGATATAAAAGAGGTGCCCTTAACGCGGCTCGCAGCCGTTGAAGTCAATTGGAGGTGCTCTAATGTACAATATTTATTAATGCTCTAAGAAAAATTTTTTATAGAATAAATAAATAAAAACTAATTATGTAATTATTCTTGCAATTATTCAACGTTATCCAAAATTCATTACGATTATTTATCTATGAAATGGTCCACCGTGACTTAAAAAATCAAAATGCTCGCATAATTTTTTTAAGCACTTAAGGAAAAAATTAAATTGGATTATTTTGTATTATATTTTTATTTTGCATTTTTGAATAAAATATAATTTTTTTGTTAAAAACTACTGAAAATATATGTAAAATTATTAAAATATGTATGAAGGTAAAAAGTGTCACGTTCGTAAGGTAACGTGCGTAATCAACAATTTATTTTTACCTTATCCAACCCATGCATAGTTGTTTTTGAACAAAACATGATTATAAAGGTCCATTATTAACGTTTATAAAAACATTTTTTCCGAAATAAAAATCTCCAACAAATCGCTTACGTGATGATGTCGCTCAAACCACATCCACCTCAATTCGACACCGAGCTCAGCAAATTGGTGTCTCCAAATCCACTATGCAGCGAATTTTGACGAAAGATTTGCATCTTCATGCATACAAAGTTCAATTGACTCAGGAACTGAAGCCAGCTGACCATGGACAGCGAAGGGAGTTCGTTAATTGGGTATTGGAGAGATAACATGAAAATGCTGATTTTGCCGATAAAATCATCTTCAGTGACGAGGCCCATTTCCATCTTGATGGCTTCGTCAATAGGCAGAATTGTCGCATTTGGGGCGAGGAAAATCCTCGAGTGATTCACGAGAAGCAAATGCAATGTGGTGTGGAATTTGGGCTGGATGAATCATTATACCTTTTTTTGTATGAAAATGAGGCATGTTAAGCGCAAACAGTCAATGGTGTTCGGTATCGTGAAATGATAACCAGTTTTTTCGTGCCTAGAATTGAAGAAATGAATGTGGAGGGCATGTGGTTTCAACAAGACGGCGCCACATGTCGCACAGCCAGAGAAACAATTCAATTGCTGCATCAGTCATTTCCCGGTTGAGTTATTTCGCGTTTTGGAGACCAGAATTGGCCGTCTAGATCGTCGATTTAACACCGTTAGACTTTTTTCTTTGGGGTTTTTTGAAGTCGATGGTTTACGCGAATAAGCCGACGACAACTCAAGCCTTAAAAGAGGAAATTGAACGCTGCATTAATGAAATACCGCTGCATTTATGCAAAACGGTGATTGAAAATTTCATTAAAAATCGCGTGTGTGCCAGCAAAGCCGCGGCGGCCATCTGCCCGATATGTTGTTACATACATAAAAATTTAAATCTTGCGTTCTTGTTGGGATACCCGTTATAAAAAACAGAGTTTCATTTTCAAAAGATAGATGTTAGTAACTTGAGTTGTATGGATAACTTGTTTCTGAAACTTCGTTATCACGATAAACAAAATATTCTGTGTATGGCGTAGTGGCAAATTTACTATAAGATGCAAAATCAGTACATCATTCGAAAAACTAAAATCCATAAATTAGCAAGTCATTTAGAAAACGTTGAAAGTGCTGGTCAGTCTGTCGGAGACATATTTCCCTCACAAAAACCTAAAGCTACATTACTACGAAATTCAATTAGAGCAAGAATTAAAGCCAAAAATGGCTCACACGATAATTTTTTTCTGCCTTAAAAATAACAGGTCAATTTTGTTTCTATCTTGAACCAGCACTCAGGGGATGACGCCTACTGTGCTGGAACTACGAAATCAGGTTATGGGAAGGAGGATAAAGGCAGTTTTGTTTATGGGCATTTGATTTCAACTTCCCACGTCAAAAGTGACAAGAAAGACCTCTGCAGGTAGTCAGGTAGTCGAACAGGTAGTCCGCTGTTCGGCCGAAAAATGAGTTTCCTCTGTAATGAATTGGATCAATGGCAGAAATATGGCCAGTTCTGCACAAGAATTGTTGTCGTATAAAATTGAGTCACTACTACGTAGATTTACTTTTGCATTAAGTAAATAAAAATGTCAAATTAAATTATTTAATTACAAATTGAAAACTAATTTTGCAATGTTTCCTGGAAGGGCTTTAAAACAACGAGAGATTTTGTTATTCTCCTCGATTTTTCGACTGTATTCCTGTGCAATACATAACGTTAAAGTTGTGGTGAAAGCACTATACAATCTTTGGTTAACGTATGTTTTAAAAGAAAAAAAAAACCATTAACAAACTTCTTCTTGAAACTCCTCATAACAAGGCATTAAATTTTATTAACAATCAAATTGAATTCATAAAATGTTACCCTTTTATAGACATTAAGACAAGTATTTTATGATGTTTAAAATTAACTCAGCATCTTTATTAAAGACACTGCTAGAAAAGTGCCTAGAAAAATTTTAAATTAAAGGCAAGGAAATATAATTTTATTGTCTACCCCATTAAACACAAGCAAAATGACACCACAACTTTCTTAAGGACTCGAACAAATGAAGAGCAAAAATTTATTCTATTATCCACATATAAAGAAAGAAATAAAATCAAGAAGAATAAAGCCACATTTAACAATCTTACAATTTAATTAAAGCCCTCCTCCATTATTGCCTTCTTCTATGTGTGTGCTTCTGTTTTACTTTCCCTGGTGACATCTTCCCTTCTAAAAGTATACAAAGCCTTGTAAGTATAAAATAAACTGAATGTAATTTCAAATGTCAACCAAGGACTCTATGATCAAGAAAAATTTAATTTATAATAATTGTTAATCATAAAAAATTACATGACTATGAATATGATATGAATTCTTCCAACAGTTGGATGGAAATACAGTATGGAAATGGCTGCGAACATGTGTCTCATTAGGTTAAATTTAAATTTAAGCGTGGTTTTCGTTTGCGTATGTGTATGCGGGTCGATTTGTGTGGAGGCAAAAAAATCGCTCAAATTACACGGAAAATCGTATTCTAGGGATCAAAATAAGAAACTTTGCCGAAGGAACCATACCTCTACAATGTATTTTGATGTTCCGACTTTTCACCCGAAGGGTCAAATTTTGAAAAATCTCACTTTGACCCATTTAGAGTGCCTCAATCGAGTCAAAATGTATGACTGACCCCCACTAACTTTCGAGGGTCGACCCACCTATGCCAGTGGCACATCCCCTGGTACCAACCCTGGGGTGTTCCCCATACAAACATTTCAAAAAATCACAATTTTTGGCACTTTACAAGAAAAAATCAGCGAAATGGCTATGTTATTTTATTTTTGGTTGCCCATTTTCCTCTTCCAAAATATTTTCCATAATCTTTCGTAAAACTTTAGGTGTTATGTTGTTGCTTTCGTCGTGTACAATATTTTTTAATTGCTGTATGGTTTTGCACTTATTAATATAGACTTTTTCTTTCAAATAACCCCGAAGCAAATAGTCTGTAGTGGTTAAATCCGGTGAACTCAAACGCCAATTAAAATCTCTTGTACGGGAAATAATTCGTTCAACAAAGATGTCGCGTAAAACAGCCTCGCAAGGTGAATTTTGTGTAACCTCGTGAGAGGCCAACGTCTCATGGTTGATGTTTTTCCGTCTTTTTCTGAATACTCTCCTGGAGCCGTTCAATATTTATTTTATTTTAATTTTTTTATTTATTCATAATATAATGTAATAATATAAGCCTTCATGCGGCCAAAAAAATATTACAAAGGATTTGAAGCAATACGCATAGCTTAAAATGTATAATAGTAACTCCATAGTATTGATATAAAAAATGATTTGCTAAATAGTATTGAAAGAATATTAATAATAATACGGCATCAACTCTCAACAACCCTTAAAAACTATAATTATAGAGAAGTAAAAAAGAATCAGTACCAGCCGTGTGCACCGTACGTCGTCGTCAGATGGCACCACGAAGGTTTCTTACTGCACCTCTTTTGTCGAAAATTTGCAACCATACGGTTTATTGTTGACTCTGAGGGTTCGAGCCGCACATCAAAAATACTGACGATATGCTTGTTGGGTCAAAACAATGGATCGTTGATTTGAGATATAAAGTTCAACGATTTTGGCACGTTATTCAATCTGTACATTCCCCAAGCTTTCTTTATAGCTCTGGTTAAAATACACACATACATGTTTGTATGTGTTTTTGAAGTTTAAAAATTAATATCATAATTTCTTTTTTTGTTTTTAATAAAATAATTTATTTAAATAAAAAATAAGTAGATATTTTTATTAAAAAAAACCTTGGAATGTTTACTAACATAACATTGATGTTTTTATATGTGCCATTATTGTTTGTAAATCCGAAAATTATAAAAGTGTAGTTACTTCTTCTTGTTTCAGAAAAGAGCAAGTCAAACGGAGACGTAACTAACAGAAAAACTTAAATATATAGAAAAAGAAAATAAATTATTAAAAATACTTTATTATTATTGATTTGATTATATGGTTTTTTGCTTCTGCTGTAAAAGTAATAAAAGTGTAGTTACTTCCGTTTGCATTTAAGGTGGTCCCATTTATACAACTGAAGGATTTGTATCAATAATCCGATCGGCAAAGAAAAAAGTAAACCCATTTAATGTTAACGAGCTATGTTTTGAGGATTTTTTAGATTTAAAAATACTGGCAAATGACATCGGTCCATTAAATATGGCAGATTTGAAACTGTCGCTAGTAAAAACAATTCGAGTTCAATGAGAATCACCAAATTCTGTTTTTTTATAAGACCGCTTACGCTGACGAAAAGTTCAAGGAAGCGATTGTTATTAAAGCAAAAGAAGCAAGCAAAAGCGATTTCTTTAAACAAAGCTTTTCATACCAAACCAGGTATACCAGAAAATAAGAGAGCCGATATTAATGAGTTGATTAAAAAAAACTAATTCCAAATTTTTATAAACCATTTTATGATAATTTGTAAACATTTCATAGTCAGAGTTTCGTTGCCAATATATTTTGGTATTTACTTATTATTTCTTTAATTACTTAAAGTAGAAAATTAACATTTTTCGTTTGTGAATTATATCTTAAGATGAAAGGATGTTGAAGAGTTCCTTAATAGTTTAAGTTCAAAAGACTGTTTCTATGAATTACATATATTAATTTTATGTTTTTTATGACATGCATAAGTACATAATATGTATATTTGAAGTTCAAAAGACTGAAAATAAAATGTGTTAATACGAACTTATTGGTTTTTTTCTTCTCAACAATAACGACACATTATAACTTATGGCACTCTATTGAATATATTTTTGCAACAATAACGTCATAATGCAAAAGGAGATTTAGCTCTTATTCAGGAAAAAACAATAAATGGCTACTTGGTGTTGATTTTCCTTTATGGATATGTTCATTATAATATATTGAATTGGTTTATTTTGAAATTATAGAATTTACTCTTTTTTGTGTAAGATGGGAGTCAATTGAAAACTTTAAACGCCTTTTCTGCAAAATCAATTTTTTTGATCTTGCAGCAAATGAGCGATATATTCCACATATTTTTAAAAGAAACAAAATGTTGTTTGTGACTAATGCCCAATTAGTTAGCTAATAGCAATAGTTTAACCAATAATATTTGATTCACAGCTTTTTGTTTACTATTTTGTCATTGGTTAACAAATAGTTAGACAACAGCTGATTAGTAAATAATTATTATTAGTATTTTTATTTTGATATCATCTATCATAATATAATATATACATATATATATATATTAGGGCGGGTCTGGACGGAATTGCCCAGACTTGAAAGCAAAAAAGACTTCAAACAATAATTTTTTTTTATTTTCTTTTCTATTACTAAGTAAAATTAATTTTTTCATGTCATTCTGACTAAATAAATTTCTAAAGAGAGAAATAAACTCCAAAAATAAAAAAACATTGCCATTTTGCTGATTTTTTCTTGTAAAGTGCCAAACATGGTGATTTTTTTGAAATGTTTGTATGGGGAACACCCCAGGGGTGGTCCCAGGGGGTGTGCCACTGGCATAGGTGGGTCGGTCCTTCAAAGTTAGTGGGGGTCGGTCATACATTTTGACTCGATTGAGGCACTCTAAATGGGTCAAAGTGAGATTTAACAAAATTTGACCCTTCGGGTCAAAAGTCGGGACATCAAAATACATTGTAGAGCTATGGTTCCTTCGGCAAAGTTTCTTGTTTTGATCCCTAGAATACGATTTTCCTTGTAATTTGAACGATTTTTTTTATCTCTATACAAATCGACCCGCCCTAATATATATATAATACTATAATTTTTTTTATTTTCGATAATATTTTGGTTTTCCCGAACCAATTTCAGCAGCAATTCAATATCTTGCGCGATAAAGTTCGATGAGCGCGGGCTTGTTTTATCCATTTTTAAGAAATAATATAACAAATGTTTGTTTGTAGTTATCAATTAATTGCCATATGGCAGGTGGCAGAAGCAAGTACGCAAATTGCCAGGGTATGCCACACAATATAAATTTAAACGACCTATGCCTTCACATAGGAAGTTAAATTATATATAAAATTCTTGAGTGTGATGGTCTCCACCAGTAACAGCCACGTGATTAATAACGAAAAGCCACAACAACCGTAAATGATACAGTTAGCCGTGGCAAATCCATTAGCCAGTGCGAGTGAGACGCAAAACTCCCAAAGGCCAAACAACAAAAACAGGCCTGACCGCGCTTAAATAATAATTACGATGACGCGTGAGTTGTTCTTCAACCCGGAGCTGCTTTACGACTGATATAACAAATGTAAACAAAAATCATAAGCTCTAACAGTGCTGCCAATATTGAAAATGAAAAAATTGTTAGGGTTACCATTCGTTCGTTATACTGAGAATGTTAGTTAAACAATAGTTATCATTTTAGCTTACTAATAATTAACTAATGCCTGTGAATTTGGGCCTAAGAGTGTATTCTAATTTATTTGAAAGCTACTGTGGAATCTAATGTACATATATGTATGTATATAACTTTCACTGGAACTGGCTTCATCACGTACAAACATTCTCATGCAATCGTTATTATTAAAAAGAAAAATAATAAATTTTGTCTACAAGAATTTAATTCTTGCAAAATTAAATTTTAAAAGCGGGCCAAGGCGAAAATAAGCAGGACTAAAGAATATCACAAAAACAAAATAACAAATATTTTAGGGTGATTTCAATGTTTGAATAAATTATCGCTACCCTTGAAGTCGCAATATGAATTCAAACACACCGACAATTTACAAAAGCTTACCCACCCACTGGCTCAAGTGCAAATCAGTCATATAGAACCTTTTTTATGGGCCATATGGAGCGAAAATCTAGGACTGTAAACACTTTGTAAAAATAAGAAAAGAAAAAAGTGCACACAAAAAGAGCGCAAGGAATGAAAAGTACTTGAACATACAGTGTATGAATTATAAAAGAAGGGTGTGAGTTTGAACGAATTAATGCTCCTTGTTAAACAAACATCCTCAAGACGTTATAAGTTCAACGTCAACAGAACAAATGAAAAGTGTAAAAAAGAAACAGGAAATCGTATGAGTATTAAAAATTGCTCAAGTCCAATAAGCGAAGATGATGAAGTCATGCAAATGAATGTATGAAAATTACAAAGTATGAGTTGTAACACAATTTACTTACATACTTATATATTCATACACCCAGTAAAAAGTTAAAATTCAGTTGCGAACGGAGTGAGTAACATTTTAAAAGTTCACAGGGGTTGAGTTGATGTGTGGTGTGGTGTGGTGTGGTGGCACCGGTGGTACTTCGGTTAAGATTTCTAACTAAAGGATAAAGGGGTTTTTTGCCTATCAGACCAATTTTTCGAATATTAATATTTTGTTGTAATTGAACGAGTAGAGCTACCTACTTGCTTGGCAGCAAAAACGGAAGGCGTAAAAAGTAAGATTTTGATTTATTGCGGTTTAGGCTGTGGCAGGAATTACCTTCATGCAGTCAATAAATACATCGAACCCCCGAAAAGCATACAAATTATCGCCTGTTTTATAATTTTTTTTTATTAAAAGAGAACCGAGGAATGACTTCATTTCACCATACAGCGAACATATTTCAAATTCAAATACAACTCGAATGCGAATGGGTGCAGGGAAGAAAATTTTCTATTCAATGAAGACCAGTGCTAATGGATGAATCTTTAGTTTGAAATGTATTGGAACGGAACATATATTACATATATTTAATATATTACATATATTTGTAGGAGAACAAACTCAGACTTGACCGGACTGGAATTGGACGTGGATCTTTCTGGTTGCACCCTCATTCATATTTTACATATTTCAAATGCGTTAGTTTAATGTTTCCCTAATAACGGTTTGGTTAGGTTAGGTTAGGTTAAGTGATAATAGTCGATTGAGATTGCTTTTTGCATCTGAGTTACATTTTCTCATCAAGGTTTAGCCTCCATATTCCATATTTGTGGTCTTTTTCGGCATTGTTCTGAAAGAGCTTATTATTAAGGCCGCTTTAAACCATAAGACTTGTCGTACGTAAAATGTGAGAGAAAATCCGTATTTCAAAAAAAGAGAGTACAAATCGGATGGTTGTTTTCTGGCCTTTACACCATTGGTATTTAATTAATTCATTTAATTTAACTACAGCTGTTTGGTTGTTTTCCCCAGGGATAGAGTTCTTCTGCAATTGAATTTTTCTTTTAATAACCTTGAAAAATAGTTTTATAACTTTCGAATATGTTATATTCGTGGTCAAAATTTTTAGTGTACTTTTGGAAAATATACGTATATTTTTGTAAAATTGTGCTGTCGTGATCTAAAATATACATTTTGATTTTATAATTGCTATAAATTTATGAAAGCAGTTTTCCCTCCCTGGCCTTCTCACATTTGTTTACATAAAAATGCATCCCTGATCTAATGGTTGGTGCGTTGGTTTTTGAAAAATTTTTAAAAATCAAGAGAGCCTGTCTGAAGACTGTCAAATTTTCATCCGTATTTTCTCGCAAAATCTTATAGTTGCATTACATATTACGTTTAGACGATCCGACTTGTGCTCTTCTACACAAAAATTTGGCATGTCGTACGACTTGTGTGACAATGTAAAGCATCCTTAAGAGGTATATAATTCGGATCCTGTCAGACACAGACGAATGGCGAATTTGTAGTTTTTGTAATTTTTTAAAGGACGCAAGACCACAATTTTTGCAATGGCTACTTCGTTTTTTCTCTTTATATTTATAAATTCTCAAAGATTTCTTTGAAGTTTTTAAACATGTGCCAATTTTAACTTTTTCAAGAATTTGGAGGTCTACTGATGACTCGGTATAACCACCAACGAAATGTACATAGAGACTAGATTTATTGCCTGTTTATAGAAGCTGAGTGAAAATAATTATATATTGAAAACAATAAGAAAAAATTTAAATTGTTTTTTACTGTGAACCATACAACAAACATAAATAAATAACTCTATTTTAATAATAGTAAAAAAATTTTAATTATATTATTAATTGACCTTTTTTATTATATTTTTTGATATATATTTATTAATTTATTATATAAATTAAGAATTATAATTTGCTATTATTCCTGATGATGTTAACAAGCTGTTAACGAAATATCGAATAATAAAAAACAAAATAAGATAAAAAAAGACCTCAGGCTTAATAAATATATATCAAAAAATAGTAAAAAAAGTATTTCTACAAAATGAAATTTGATAATATTATTTGAATATATTATTATTATTTATTAATGTATCATCACTACAAGTAAAAAATATGTACAATTTTATATATACTACATATTTTGAGTTATTACAACAAACATAAAGTAAATTTAGAATTAAATATTTAAAAATTTTATTTGCAGGGTAAGGGAAACGGATAGATAAAAGAATTATATTATATAATATAAGCGTAATAAATTATTATATTATAACTCGACTAGCCTTGAATAAATAAAAAAAAATAATACAAAAAAGATAAATTTACAAAAGTGTAATATTTTATGAAATTTTCCTTGGTTCGAGATCACGTTTATCTAATTTATTTAAAAGTTTTTAATTATGATAAGGCTCAAGAAATTCCAAGCAGCCACATTACTAAAAAAAATTAAACCAAAAACAGTAGTAAATTACACTGACAAGAGGAACATGCTCTTTTCGAAGGCTGCTAACACCAACATCGTCAGCGTTCTTCGTGTTTTGTTCACTGTTTTTTTTATTTTTTTTTTATCTGGGACCAGCACTCAGGAGACGACGCCTACACATGCGAAGCCTTGCACTGGAACTATAGGAAAGGAATAGTTAGCGAAAGGACAGGAGGTGAAGCTTAATTAATAATTTTACAGCTCTGCTTTTGCACGTTCTCTGTTTATAGCAGTATTGAAGCTTCGGTTTAGTAGCCATTTTAATTATTATTTTACTTCGCCGGTGGTACACAATACCGACGAAGGAGGGCGTTCTGATGTGATTGTGGATTGCTTTCAGCTGAAGCGGGTATTGTTCAGTGACCAGTGACTATGCCTTTGCCACTGAAACCTTCCGACAACAACTGACATACAAAGACACACTAATGCACATCAGAAAAAATGCGAGATGTTTTTTTATGATTTTAGTCTGAAACTGGGGTTGAACCCAGGTCTGTTTTGGTTTTGTAGTCAACGTGCAGACTACTTCAGCCATCGCCATGTGTGTGGTTATCAGGAGATGTAACCTTAGCATTATGATTCTTGATTGTGATATTGCGCCTCCGACTCGTTCTGGTTGCCGCCAACTTCTAAGCCATCATAATCCACTGATATCTCATATCATTATTTGTACATGGTGCATTTAAGTTTCTTTAAAATGTATGGAAAGTGTATGTATATGGAATTTTAAGGTCTTATAACAAACCTTTGGGGACACTGAAGGTTGTTCGTACTAGCAAACGCTCTTACTCCGAAAATTTGGCTAAGTCGTGACCGACTAGTAATGCGTTCGTGTTATGGTGAACGTGTGTTTCCTCTAGTTCACACCGGCAGTCCATACCTCTGTATCACGATTTCGCCTGGAGTTATTGAATTCATGTACGAAATTTGCACTTTTTTGCAGTTTGCAAGAGCACAGTGGGTTTTCGTGCATGCCAAAAATCCAAATGTTAAAAGAACTCCCGGCTATGTATTATATACGTACACGGTCTCTAAAAACTAGAACGAATTTTACGCAGTGCTACACTAAAAATTCCATGAATTTTAAAACAAATTAAAATTTTTTGTGAACGAGGCAATCGTTGCACGCACTATATACAGCAGCACTGTTGGTTAAAGTTCACCATTTAACAGTCGATTGCTCTTTAGAAGACTGACAGTCTGCGCAAACCATCGTAGCATAGAGACTGTTGTCAATGGGTTATCGCCGTTCTTGCAGTGTTTGATGTAGCATCTCTTCCTACGACCTATATGTGTGAATAAGAATTACATGGAAGTGAGGAACTTAATTAAACATTTGTTTTAATTTATTTCTTTCATTTTCATTTCTCGTGAAAGCCATATTAGAACTTTGTTGTTATAGAAGTCATAATAGAACAAACAAACAAACAAGCAAACAAACAAACAAACAAGAAATAATGGCGTCAATCCAAAAGGACTGCAACAAAAACTTTTAAGCAGGAACACAAGAATGTGTTAACTTAATTATGACTTTATTTTAATGTAATTAGCCACGTTAAGATATTTTAAACAATAAACAAAGTCAAGCAATCCGAAAATTAATTTTCTTTTCTTGCAAAATTATTTGTTCTTTAAAAAGCTTCAAACAGGAGCGTAAATTAAAATTCAATCTTATAAAAAAAAGTGTTTTTTTCTTCCACGTCAACTTCTGCAGCAACTTTTCATAATGTTTTTCGAATTATAATACGTAAAAGAAAGAGCATTTTCCTTATTTTTCAATGGAAATTGTTTTATAAAAAGGCACAAGTACAATTGCCTCAAGGCAACGGAAATAAATAATAAGTTGGCGTAGCTTTTCTTTTAAATGTTCGCTTTCTTTTTTTTTCTCTCTTCATAATTGTCCTCCTTATTTGTTGCCTTTGCTGTTGGCAGCCAACTTAATGCCGGGTATTATTATAAAAACTAAAAAACGAACAAGTAATTAAAAATAACTAAATCAACTAAAAGAACTTGGTTGATATGCAAAATAATTTGCTTCTATTTAATTGTATTATTTCAATTTTGTATTCCTGTGTAGGTGTGCGTATCAAGGATTCGATTTTATTTTGGGCAGATTTAAGGGAATATCCATTTGGACGTTTAAAACACAATATAATATTTATATACAGTCGAACTTCTCTATAACGTAGCAGTTGGGGACCGTCAAATTTCTACGTTATAGAGAAAATTCGTTATAGCGAAACTGCAGAAAACGTTATAGCGAAACTGCAGAAAATTTTAACTACATTTTTTTTTTATGTAGAAAATATATTTATTAAGACAAAAAAAAATTGTTTTTACATGAACACATAAATTGATACAAAAAATCGATTGCTAAAAACTTTGCAATAGAGAGATTATTTAGTGTGAAAAATTCTATTTTATTTCTATATGTGACGCGCAATATAGAAAGGGACCAAAGGGTAAAAACCGGTTTTGTTCAGGAGAGCCATTTTAAAGATTTAAATACGTGTATCTTTGGTGTACCATCACTTTCATAAAACGCGCATATCTCTGGGAGGGAACACTTTTGGGGCATGGGATCGGTCTCATTCGATGCTCAGATGTTGTCCACATCAAAACAAAAAAAAAGTGAAAATTGTTTTTTTCTTACCCTTAGGTCCCTTTCTCTATGCGCTGTCACATATTATATTCTTAAAAAATTGTACGTTACAGAGACAAACTTCGCTATAGGGAAGTTCGTTATAGGGAGATCAAAATGTATGAAAATACTCACAAAAATGTTGTGTTCACGAATTTTATTTGTTATAGAGATAATTTCGTTATAGAGAAGTTCTCTATACAGAAGTTCGACTGTATTTTACTTTCAGGGTGCTGTTAGCTGAAGGTGACGCTACAGCCCGTAAATCATGGGTGCTGCCCTCTTCCAGTCACGAAAAATGTATATCTTATCCATTAATATGGAATGCCTCCGTAGCATAGTGCATAAGCATTTGCCTAACAATCTGGAGGTTGTGGTTGGATTTCCGCCTAGACTCTGAGTGTTTCTGCAGACAAGCTAAGAGCTTTGCAGAATGTTTGCTGTTTTACTAACGAATAACTGTTGTTGTTCGGTTTTAAAAAAATGAAAAAGTCTTCGAAATAAAATAATAAGCGAAAATGCTTCGCTTCATTTTAATAAATAATGCGTCTACACAACACCAGAGATGCTGCAACGGTACCTTTTTTTTCATCTGGGACCAGCACTCAGGAGATGACTCCTACACATGCGAAGCATTGTGCTAGAACTAAAGGAAAGGGATAGTAGGAGAAATGACAGGAAGTGAAGCTCTGCTTTCGCACGTTCTTTGTTTATACTCGTAGCAGTGCTGAAGCTTCGGTTCAGTAGCCATTTTTATTATTGTTTTACTTCGCCGGTGCTACACAATATCGATGAAGGAGGCGTTCTGATGCGATTGTGGATTGCTATCAGTTGAAGCCGGTATTGTTCAGTGACCAGTGACTTTGCCTTCGCCACTGAAACCTTCCGACAACAACTGACACACAAAGACACACACTAATGCACATCAGAACAATGCGAGATGTTTATTTTTATTTTAAAATTTTAGTCCGAAACTGGGGTTGAAGGCAGGTCTGTTTTTGGTTTTGTAGTCAACGTGAAATAAAACTAAGTGCTGATGTTTTAGTTAGACCGTTTCGATTTTGGGATCGAAAAAAAAACATTCAGAGGAAATTTAGTAAAGTCCAAGCCTCATTAGATTACACAAAAGCACTGAAAGGTCTGTTTTTGGATTCGTAGTCAACGTGCAGACTACCATCCATCGTGCCATCGCCACCCTCTTAACTGTGTGTTACCATCGTGGCAGATATCTCAATTGCCTGAGTGTTACTTTTCTTAAAAACGTAATTATTAACAGAAATATTGTACCGGAATAGTAACGTTGTAGCTGTTAGTTTGCAGCCAATAGTTTTAACCAGAGGTATCTACAAGCCATGTCTTGCACAATTTTGACCTATTTATTTATAACATTTGCATTTTATTGTTCAGCTACAAATATAATTTTCTCCTAAAAAGGGAAAAATTAAGTACTCATCGCCAAATGAAATACAAAACAAATCATCAAAAAATTCGAATTTTAGTGTTTCATTAGTATAAAGCGCGTCGGCCATCAAGATTTCCTTGCTAATAATTTGAAAGTACCGAGAAGATCAAATTGTATGGTTTTTTTTTCTATTTATTGAAGGTTTTTCAAAGGGACGTGGAAAACGATTCGAATTATCAAGATTCGACTAACATTCAAATTAAATTGCAATGCCAACAAAATCTTAAATCTTAAATCTTAAATCTAAAATCTAAATAATGTGTTCATGGCTGATATTTATTTAGGGTTCGCAATAAGTTAAGTTGGAAGCTATACGTCTTACGTGGAGGATTAGATCTGCTTTTCTCAATATCTCTATTTATTTCACTAAACTTTTTACTGGACATAATCTGGAGAAATTTTCTTGTCGGTCTCATTCATTGGTTTATTTCTTTTTCCATGACAACATATTCATATTTTAGTCGCTGGATGTCAGTGCTATTGCAAAAAACTGGTTGAATTTAGCTAAAGATTTTAACATAGGGGTGGCATTGGCAAGCATGTGTTCCTGTACAACATTTAGAAATATATTTAAGTTATAATTACAACTGCGCAGCTGTTCATGTGAATTAATCGGCAGAGTTGAATGAGTTTTCCATGAGTTCAAGCTGTCATTAAAAATAAAATCAGACAAAGAAGAGCTTAAGAAGTCATGAAAGTACCAATTCATATATAACGCATTCACAATTTTATTTTTTCTTGGCAATTAAAACTAAAAATAGGCAGCGGCTAATTCATGGCTTCAGTCACAGATTATTTAGAAAAAAATATAAAAAAACCTTTTTAAATTTTTTACTTAAAAACTGCCGCTGATGCATGGACAATTGTGGCAGATGTGTTGGCATATTAAAGCTTGCCAATAGCTCTTTATTCATAATCTATCAGCTGTCCTTATTTCCATTCACTTTAATTGTTAACAAAAAAAAGTTAATTTTTTATGTCATTTACAATACAATTCCGTGTTTTCTTTTTATACTCGGAAACCTTTTCTAACGATTTAATGAATTTAAACGATATCAAAATTATAAAACAAAAAAAAAAAAATCAAAAGAAAAGTGTACAAAATAAAAGTGATCAAACAAGAAAATACTTGTTGTCGAACACATCCAGACGACCAAAAATCAAATTGAAATGCAACCAACCACCAGTCAGACATTGAAATAAATCATCGTTAATACCAAACAATTGATAAATTGAAATCAATATGAACAATAATGAAATGCAAACTTTAAAAATTCAATTGATTTCACATTTCAATACGAGCAATTCAATCCCGTCACAAAAACTCAAATAGTGCAATAAATAAAGTCATGGCTACACGTGGCAAATATTAGCAGAAAACAAATATAATTTTTTTTTGGAATCTCAAATAAGCTGTTGATGTTATTGCTTTTTCCAGCTATACAATATACTCGTTTCTGGATAAACATCGTAAGGCGCTTGTCGGAACAGAGAAAAGAGAATTTAAATTGTAAGGATTTCGTGAACTAAAGTAGGTGGCGATGGTTGAAAAAAGTTCTGAGGTCGAGCCCGTTTTCAGACTAAGTCATAAAAACATTTCTCAACACTGCTATAAACAAAAAACGTGCAAAAGCAGAGTTGTAAGATAGTGACGCTTCATCACTTGTCCCCTCTCTCTAACTATACCTTTCCGCTAGTTTCAGCATAATGCATCGCCTGTGAAGAGTCATTCCCTGAGTGCTGGTCCAAGATAAAAAAGCAAAAAAAAAATAATGGAATGTATGAAACAGCTGAAGAATGTATATTTAATAAGAAAACTACTTCAACTTATTTCGAAAATCTAAACAGAACACTACAATGAAATTAATTATGGAATTCTTCAAAAGATAATCTGTTTTAAAAATACTGGAAACATATCATTACTCCGAAATTTTCCAGGCATTAATCCGTTATTTTACAGGCATTACTCCGAATATTTACATCTTTACTTTAATATCGATAAAATTGAGTTTCGTGGCTTGAAGGAAATAATTACAGGTTTACTCTGTAATTAGAAATGAATACTCTGTATTCGATGTTGTATGTTATTCACATTTTCTTTTGCTTCGAATTACAGAGCAGTAATCCATTATAATTATGTCACTTTCATAGAAATTCTTATTCTTCTGAACGAAAAACTGAGAACTGTAACCTTCCAACCATTGGGAGATATTGCCTCTTGCCCTTCTGGTGAGCCAATATCATAGTGTACCCAACCTTCCAAATTATGTGCGATTGTTTACCTCAGAGTATGTAAATGCTTGCATTACATTTCAGAATTAAGAAAATGATTGCCTTGAGCAGTTCATAATAGATGATTCCGCGGCAATTCCACTAGCGTCCGGCAAAGCTCAGTTGATCGTCAAACTTGTCAGGCCAGCACAAATAGCAGTTCAATGAAAGCGTAAACAATGCCTTTCAAAAATTTATTGATCTTCTCGCAGGTATATAGGTGAGGTTAGGTAGGCAGGTCGCCGGTGAAAATAAGAGCCCAGCCCACTTGGGTCCAATTCATCATGGTTCCGTTGTGATACGTGAAGAAAAGAGGGGATAGAGTAGACGATAGAATAGAATAGAATAGGATGGAAGAGAGTTGCATCACTATACAGGATGCGATAGGGAAGAGTCCAGTAGGTTCCAGGAAACCAACGGTCCAGTGAATGCGGCGGTATCAACGCGACAACCAGCCGCTGCATCTGATGAATGCGCTCAGCTACCTGAGCGCCTGCTCCGATAGCTGCGATAGGCCCCAGCAGGTCCTTTAGTGCAGGGCACTTGCGGAGGAAGTGGGCCACACTCTCCTCCTCATCTTCGTTGCACCCAGATTTGTAATCGTTGTACGGCAGACCCTTGCGTCTTGAATGAATCCCTATAGACCAGCGTCCAATCATCGTGGCGGTAAAACTCTGCAGCCGGCGCATTGGAAACTCCAGCAGCCATCCAGACCTCCTGAAGTCAAAACGAGGCCACAGTGTTCTCGCTATAGTGAAGGCCGGCTCATTGAACCACCTGCTCCGACCCTCCCCTAGGAAGTGCTCACCCAAGCGCCTCCAGCGCCCCGCAAGTACGTACTTTATGTACTTGTCTCTAGTGTAAACCGTATTTAACCAATACAGTGAATTTCATTTTATATTCAATTTTATATAAGTGTGGAATTCCGAATTTACACATAATGGATTGTTGCAGTATCAAGATCTGGTTAGTGCTTTTGCTTTTTGTACCTCGAATCTCTAGTTAAATTTCAGACCTAAACAAACATATAGATTTACGCAAGCAAAAAAAAGAAATGGAATGCACCAGCAATTAACTGTGGAAAGAAAAATAGACGAGATCAGTGAACCAATTCTTACGAATAGTAACAGTACAATATGCTGAAAAATGCCTATACAGAGATTGTTAAAGATGCCAAAACCTGTCTAAAGAAACTGGAGAAGAAACACCTTCACTTTTTA
Source organism: Dexiosoma caninum (assembly GCA_963924685.1). NCBI lineage: Eukaryota > Metazoa > Arthropoda > Insecta > Diptera > Tachinidae > Dexiosoma > Dexiosoma caninum. The sequence continues at coordinate 16,119,707 of OZ004727.1, forward strand.
TTCCAAAATCCTTTTATCTTATTGGCGTTTATGAAGTGGGAACAACTCCAAATTAATGCAAAACTCTCTAATAAATAAAAAACTAAATTTGTGCTTAATCTCACCGCACCCAAGATACGAACATTTCGTATTAGTTAAATTTGTATTTGAAAGAAATTATTTTTCGAATATTCCGAATATATCGAATCAGAAAACTGTGAACCTGAACACGGCAGAAAAGTTTCTTTCATTTGAAATATTTTTCTTTACTATAAATAAAAAATCTAGATGTAAATAGAAAGGAATTGGATTTAAATTAAGAAAAAATTTTTTTAATTTTCATTTCCTTTCAAAAATATTTTCTTTTCCTTATTTTAAAAAATATTTTTGTTAATACAAATTATTATTTCCTGACGATTTGGAAAGCGATTTGGTAGCGAAATATTGAGAAATAAATAATAATTGAAAAACTTTTCATAAAAAAGATCATCGCTCAAAAATAAATATAATTAAAAAAAAAATGTTAAAATTAAATTAAAACTGGAATTTAATTCTCGTATTATATTTCCCGTTAGTGATTTTGAATTCAGTACAACAGAGTCAACTGAATCATTGCGGAGAAATATTTCCATTAACTCTGAATACAGGGTGAACGTAAATGGCCTTAATTCTTTTTGAAAATATTGTTACGATCAAAAAATAATTTTCCCTAACCGAAATTTTGCCTAATCTGCCTTTGCCTTTACTCTGACTACATGCTAGCATTTCGTTTCAAGTTGTCATCGGTTCTTTTTTGTTGATTCTTTTATGTGAAATGCGGCTGAAAAAAAAACATTTTAAGGGTTTTAAACAAAACAAAAAGCAAAATCCGAAATATTGCAGGAGGGTGCGAGTTTTTGATTATACGTATTCAGGTTTTTTCTTTTTGTAATCTGTGGCATTTTTTATGTGAACAGTTGTCGGTATTGAAGGCAGAGACTCAAGGATTTGCATAAATTTCAAAGTTCTTACAATTTGTCTGCATTAAATTGTCGAAGTTTAAACTGACGCTTCCAAAATGAAGATTTAAAAGAACTATTAATTCCATTTAAGGTGAAAATGACTTTTTATCGTCTGCTGCAATAGAAATGGTTAACAGAATCGCGTTTAGTAGGGTGGCTATTTAAAAATTTAACATAATTCCATAATTTTTTTTTTTTTTTATTTTCACAATTTTATTTAAACAACAAATTTAAAATTCAACTCTTTAATTGTTTGGCTCATGTTTGCCAAGTGAATTAAACTTTGAAGGCATTCATTCATTTTATGGCATTATCGTGTACGGGGGTCTGAATATTTCAATTTATTTTGTTTTTTTTTTAAGCAATAATATTTTATTTGATTAAAAACTTTTCTTCAATCTGGTGAAATGACAACTTTATACACGAGTTCATAATAAAACTTTCAGAAGACCGTATCTCCATGTAAAATAGTTTTGGAAAATTTGAAAAGATTGTTGTGCCAAAAGTTTTCTATCGATTTATAATACAAAATACAAATTTTATTCATGGATATTTTGTATAGCTATGTGCCGTGTGTGTGTAAGGACATCAGTACTAATGCTTGAGCACACATTATGACATACAGTGTGCTAATAGCAGGTTTATCATTTCGAATATCTTTTACCATGCGAAAGTATACTCGATATTATAGACAGTATGTAAATAAAATACTTCATCAAAGTAATGCATTTAAAGTTGGTTGACAACGCTCAAAAATGTATAATGTTTTCAGTGTTAGAATGTTATGAGATCCTTAGTAGAGGAAAGGCTTAAGCAGAAATCTGTTACGTATCGTCTTTAACGGCCCTCATCCTAATTTATAACAACTACAGTCGAACTTCTCTATAGCGAACTTCTCTATAGCGAACTTCTCTATAGCGAACTTCTCTATAACGAAATCTTCTCTGTAACAAATAAAATTAGTGAACACAACATTTTTGAGAGTATTTTCATACATTTTGATCTCCCTATAACGAGCTTCCCTATAGCGAAGTTCTCTCTGTAACGTACAATTTTTTAAGACCTAAATAGAATTTTTCACACTAAATAATCTCTCTATTGCGAAGTTTTTAGCAATCGATTTTTTGCATCAATTTAGTCACATATGTATGTATTAATAAAAAAAAAATTAATGTGTTCATGTAAAAACAATTTTTTTTTCTCTTAATAAATATATTTTCTACATAAAAAAAATGTAGTAAAAATTTTCTGCAGTTTCGCTATAACGAATTTTCTCTATAACTATAGAAATTTGACGGTCCCCAACTGCTACGTTATAGAGAAGTTCGACTGTACTATCTTTGCCCGTCCCTAATGTAGTGTGATATAGAAAAAATTTAAATTAATTAGGAGTTTTAAAAACGAAATTCCTATTGTTAAAAGTTCCCATGGCTCTAAAGGATTAGCACTTCAGCCGTCTTAAATCTGACTACACAAGGCATCAAAAATATTTTCTGTTCATTAGCGGTTATGTGCATAACATAACAGTGCCCTACCTATTCAGTATTAAAGCCATTGAAGCATTACTTCCAATGAAATGAGCTTTATTTCATTGAAATTGGTACACAACTTTTGATCCTCAATAAAATAGAATTTTAAAGTAAAATGAAAATTTTTTATACACAAATATAATAATGTAATTAGAACTCATCGAAAAATTTTCTTTTCTAAGATTTGTTTAGAGGGTTTACTTGTAATGCTCCAGCCATAGTATACCATCATATGGGTATCCCAGGGATCCTGGTATCGCTCCTCTGTAATGCGAATATTTTGAGGGACATGTTCAGCTTGTTCTGCAGTGAAGTCTCCAATATTTTCAAGGAAACAATCCAAATGACTGTGTAGGTAGTGAGTGTACCTTAATGCTCATATTACAAGCAAGCTGTTGGAAATGTGACATAAGCAGCTCAGCGCCGCCATTTTTGACTCTTTTGAGCTCATTACGCAAAGAGCGAAGCCAATTTAATATTGCGCTTGCTCTGCGTCATTATTATTGCAGAATATAACTTTTTTGTTATACATATTAGGTGTACTTGTTCTTCTTTGGCCCTAATACATTTAAAATTATAATATGTAAAATGTTTAAATTTGTTTTTGCCTAAAATGTAACGGGTACACTTCGTCATATACAGCATAGACAGCACGTCTGTTAATAAAACTCGCTACAAATAGCGTAACAAACAATAATTTTATTCAGTTTATTTATGCAAAATGTATATTGTATATAAATTTAGTAAAGCAACGCGTGACAAATATAAATATTTTGAGAAATTACATATCGAGCCTTTGGTGCAATACCGTCGTAATTCAAAAAATCGTTAACTGAGAAAAATGCATTTAAAGTTTTGAGCCATCTTTTTGTTTTAGTATTTTCGTTTACTAAAGTTATTTTTTTTACAAGTTTTTAAATAAAGAGGCATATTTTGTAATATTTTCTGTTTTGTAAATTTCTTGTCATAAAGGAAATATTTCATTATTGCAAATAAATATTGTTGGAAATAGCTGGAGGCAATAAAGCCATTTGTAGCTGTAGAATCTGAACAGTTAGAGATATGTAGAACCATAATCTTTTTTCCTTTAGATATATGTATATTTCCCCAAAGATCATTTCTGCATATCCAGCTGAAAAAATTTAAATTTTGAATTACTACGGTATTGCACCAAAAGCTCGATATGTACAATTTTTGTTTCTCTCAGTTTATGCTTTTTGCATAAACTTTCATAACAGACAAAAAAAAAATGTTGAAAAAGAGCAACTCGGTATATTATTACATATAAAGGGTGGTTAAATTTCAAGGGCCGATGTTGATTTTGAATAAAACACAAACTATTTAGGAAATTATTGTAATTTTATTTTATTATGATATGGAACAAAATATCGGCCAAATGGGCGCCGCGACCACGGCGGCACACCTCCATCCGATGGTCCAAATTTTCGATGACCCTGAGGCATAATGGAGGTTCTATGCCGTTAATGTGCCGAATTATCTCATCCTTTAGCTCTTGAATTGTTGCTGGCTTATCGACGTACACCTTTTCTTTCAAATAACCCCAAAGAAAAAAGTCCAACGGTGTCAAATCACGTGATCTTGGCGGCCAATTGACATCGCCATTACGTGAGATAAGACGGCCATTGAATTTGTTGCGGAAAAGAGCCATTGTTTCGTTAGCTGTGTGGCAAGTGGCACCGTCCTGCTGAAACCACATATCGTCCACATCCATATCTTCCAATTCGGGCCATAAAAACTTCGTTATCATCTCACGATAGCGAACACCATTCACAGTAACTGCCTGACCGGCCTCATTTTGGAAAAAATACGGCCCGATGATGCCGCCAGCCCATAAACCGCACCAAACAGTCACTCTTTGTGGGTGCATTGGTTTTTCGACAATCACTCTTGGATTCTCATTCGCCCAAATGCGGCAATTCTGTTTATTGACGAATCCACTGAGGTGAAAATGAGCCTCATCACTGAAGATGATTTTCTTCGAAAATTGATCATCCACTGTTGCCGTGGTCGCGGCGCCCATTTGGCCGATATTTTGTTCCATACATAATTGAGTAATACCAATATATCATAATAAAATAAAATTACAATAATTTCCTAAATAGTTTGTGTTTTATTCAAAATCAACATCGGCCCTTGAAATTTAACCACCCTTTATATATATATATATTGGACACAGAAAATAATTATAAACATAGATATACTTATGTTAGAAATGTTACATATAATTAATACACCAATTATTTATTTAATATTATAATTGTATTTGTAGTTTTTATTCTTGTACATGGAATTACATTTAGAGACAGATCAAAAATTGTTAGAACTATAAACATATACACCCTTATCATGAATAATATTTCCCTCTTAATTATTTCCCTTTTCACGTATTGGCAATCATAAATCTTCCATGAAAAAAAATGTTGGTGTAATTCAACCGAGAATAATAACGTGAAAAAATTTTTACAGAAAAAAATTTCCCTTATCATTAATAGTTTTTTCCACCGAAATTTTTTCGTTTTTTCCTTTGATATTCTCACTTCATTTTTGCTAGTGAATTGAAAACATCACCATGTAAGTATTTTTTTGTTTGGATTAGTTATATATGTACATATATTTATTTAAAAAATTACTACAGGACAAGATACGTTAATAAAGAGCAAAGCGATATTATGCTAAATAAAATGCAAAATAACAGATCTATTGCTTGTGGGTTTGGAAAATTTTCAAAAGCAGTAGTAGCAGAATTTTGGAAGTCGCTGACGGAACAACTAAACACTGCTGGCCCTCCAATTAAAAATGTTACAGAATGGAAAAATGTTAAGTATTGTTTATATTATACATATATAAAAAATACAACTTTAAACGTTCATATTTTGTTCTGCAGGTTTGGACCGACCAAAAGCGGTATGTCCGATCGAAAGCTGCCGCAAATATGAAAAGCCAACGGGCGACAGGAGGAGGACCAAACCAAACCAAATCCTTAACAACAAGTGAACAGTGCATTTTTGAACTTATTGGAATGAAGGAGTCGGTAGAGGGGTTAGAAAACACCCGTAAGTTCGGTGAACCAAATAATTTTCATAAAAATGAAACAATAAATAAACCACCAACACCACCATCCTATCATATGGAATCAATTTAAGTGTGTAATGAGAAATGTCAGAGAATTATTAATCACATCGAGTAAATAAGAAAACGCAGCATTATTTACTCTATAATGTTGTATAAATCTAATACAAGAATAAATTAAATTAGTCTTTTTTTATTGAATTAGAATTTTTTATTGAATTAGTCACTTACAAGGCATCGGGTAACTCCAAGGGGTTAGATAAATTCCGCAAACGTCGGCGAACTATTCGTTGTTGCCTATTTTCTTGCTCACGTAATAAAATTATTGCTCCAATTCTAAACATTAAATTTAAATTGGTTGTCTTTTTAATTAATTTGTATGTTTTTGAAATCTTCTTCACTTTTCTGCATTCACAGAGAATGAGAACGTGGAAAAAATTTCACCTGAATTTCATGATACCAATTTTCACCTCGAGGGGAATGAAAATTTTACGTGAATAAAAATTTCACTTTTATTCGTGATAGGGCTGATAGTTAATTATTAAAAGGATATAGAAAAAAAATTTTTATTATTATTATTATTATCATTATTATTATTGTAATTATTGTTTTTAAATATTTTATTATATATAACATATTCGTAAAAATGTATTTTGGATTTGGTTCAAAAACAAATTTCAATACAAAATCGAAAAAAAAAATCGAAAAAACCTATTTCAAATGCAGAATATATTTTTATGAATATGACTTTTAATATTTTTATGAATATGGCTGTTAATATTTTTATTTTGAATTTTCATTGACAAGAACTTTTCCTATATTGTGAATTTTAAAAAAAAATATTTTTTCATTATAAACAAAAACCAATTATCCTGAAGAAGCTACACAAAGGTGTAGCGAAATACCGAATCAGAATAAATATGAAATATATTAAAAAGACCTAAAGCTTAAATAATTAGTGTTATTTATATATTATTTTTGTTTTGTTTATTTACACTGAAAGAATTTCTCTTCAAAAATTCAATGAAACTATTTCATTAAAGTTTTTTCACGAATGCCATGAAATATTTTATAATGTGTATGAAATTTCACAAATATTATGAAAAAATTTCGTTGGATTTACAATATTTTATTATTTAATGGAAAGCATTTGGAACTTTGGAGAAATATTTTAATGGGCATGTAGATTGGTTGAAGCATAATTATATATATCGTCTTAACAAATAAATTAATAAAATGATAACAGCAGCTTTTGAACTTTGTTAAATTACTGAAAATGTGTCATAGTTTCAATGAAAAGTTTCTCTGTATATATGTATGAAACTCTGGTCGACTACTACTATACATATTTGTACGTAAATAAAAAATTTAATCTTTAAATAATTAGTAGTCATGCATATATAAATGTACAATTACTTACTACTTTTTATAAAACTTTTTTTGCCTTTAAGATTTAGCTTTCAATATGCTTTCTAAATAAATAAGTAAATTTTGTTAATTTTACGTCAAAATGAACAATATTTGCAAAAAGTCAATGAATAAAGAATATATATGTTTTCTTTCTATAAAGTAGTTGCAATTAACTTATGAAATAAATAATTCAATGAAACTTTTCATTGGTTTAGAGAAATATTTACATTACATTTTTTAAATGACTTCATAAAACGGAAGAAATAACTTCGTTAAAATAATTAAAGTATTTCATTGCCTTAATGAAACTACTTCAGTATATCATTGACATTATTTCATAATTTTAATGAAATTATATCATTAAACAAATGACATATTGTTGTTATTTCACAGATATAATTTAATCAAATCAATGAAGTAATTCATTGTTCTGATGAAACCGTTTCATTATTTTAGCGAAATGATGACAATACTTTAATGAAATTATTTCATCAAATTGATGAAATTTTCGTTAAAATAGTGTTAACGAAACCTGTTTCATTAATTTAACGAAGTGCGACGTTGGTTGAATTTTTTTGAAGTTTTTCATTGGATCAACGTCGAGATTCACAGAATTTGTGACGAAAATTCTTTCAGTGTTATAAACTCTTTATTCACAAAATACAATTTTTGTCACACTTGTTGACAATTCTCCAAAGTAACGCTGTTAGCATAATAAACTGTTAGCATAATAAAGGGCCTGGGCAATGCGCAACAGCAACAGGCGCTAAACAGAAAATAAAATTCGCATTGCGTAAAGCGAAAAATTACAGCTTATGCGTAACGCCAAACAATTGTTCTTTTTTTTCTGCTGCGCTTTTTGCGCATATACGCGTTTGAAAAGCGCTTGTAAAGAGCGTGCGCAATGCCCAGGTAGCTAAACGAGTGAGCCAAACCGAACTCTGGCTTTTTTGCACATTTTTATTTGTTTGGTAAGACCAGGACTTATGAGGTGATTTTAAGGTTAAAATTAAATTTGTCATTAAAAACGGGTTTTAACTTTAAGTGTGAAAATACAGTTACTTATTTTTTTGTTTTAATATGAATAACTCATGTTTACAATCTTTGCACTTTCTTAATTGTCGTTTTTTTTTTTGCTTTCAAATGCTCAAGCATACTAAAACCAGCTGCCACAATAATTTTTGGCAGCCTTTTTACAAGCCCATCACAATTTTTCCTTGCAACATGAAAATTTTCCACTCAATTTGCATAAAACTCAATATTTTGTTATCAAATTGAATTAATAAATTGCAGCGATCTTAAGTGTTTTTCACGATATATTTCTGTGCAGGGAACAAACAACGACACAACTTCGTCCTTAATCCAATAACAAAAAAAAAAATGAAACGCCGTCTTTTACTATTAAGTTGTAATCATAAATAACTACTTGACACGCCATTTAACAAAATGTTTTTTTTAGCAGCAACAAACAACAACAATAAAACAAAAAAAAAGATTGAAATCCTTAAGGGAGTCTTACACAAAAAAAACTCAACAAAACTAACCCTCTGATCCGTTTTTTCAAAGCGCCAAACAACAATGAAATATTTATGTGACGGTGAACATGCAACAAACATTCTATTCTTTCCGTTTATCAGATATTTACTCACTGGTATGTGTGCGTAAGCCACTATTCTTAGTGTGCGTGTGTACGTATGCATGTGTACGAATAGTAAAGACCTGGTTGTTTAATCATGTTATGATTTCTTCATTGGAAGGTGTTGAATATGCAGCCAAGTAAAAAAAAAAAAACGTGAATACGGAATAGAAATTTATGTTTCTTGTTTAATTTTCTTTTATTTATTTATTTTTTATTTTTATTATTCCCCTATTGTTTATTCACACTTCTACGTATACGAGCCACACTCTTACATAGTTTCTTTATTCATATTAATTTTTATGAACAATAACGACTTCATTTGAGTTTGGCTGCTTGTTGCAACAAGGGGAAGCAACATTTCATTGCTCGTTTGAAACACGCCGAAAAAAAAACTTACAATTAGAAATTTGATCGTTGGAAAAATAGTATTTTGAAATGTAAAGCTGTTTTGCATCACTTTTTTGTTTTTTATTTTTTATTTTATTTTATTTATATTTTAATTCGCATTGGAACACTTTAAAATTAGTTTTAAGCAGCTTTATTTAACTCCCGCCATCACCATCAGCTGGCAGGTGTACAAAAATATAACTGCAAATATCAATCAATAAATTTTTCTAGCGAACTAAAGTACTTCACTTTAAAATTACCGAAAATTCGCTAAGGCCTAAAAAGCTAAAACATTATTTCAGATATCCATCGCAGTCTTTTCTAATGTAGAAGACTACAGCGACTTTCTCCGTCGGTAACTGAGCAAAATATTGTCTACAAAGTAGAATAACTACAGTTTCCAAAAAACATGCAAAAAATAACTACATGCTATTCATTTCTAAAGAGAAGGTAACGCACCTTATTATAGCTTGTAAATTTTTGGCAGATCTTTGAATTGCCTGAGTGTTGATTTTCTTCTATAAAAGAAGAAAAATTTTTATTGCATATTTTCCAGAATAGTTCAGCCGTATTTAGGGAATATAATGCAGTTTAAATGTCAAATTAAAATAAAAAATCAGGCAGTACAAGGTACAAATAAAATACGAGTATCATTTCAAATCACCTTTTTGACGCTGTCCGATATACTTCCGTGAACCAATTGTTCAACTTTGGTAAATATTGTAAATTTATGTGAGTTCTTTGAAAATTTGGGAGCAGCAAAACCTGCACTTTTCATTGCACAGTGTTAGATTTGGATACTTTAGTGCTGTGGTTTTCAACCAACAGCCGCGACCCCAAAATGATTTTCAAAAAATTAGGCGACCCCTTAACGTTTTTGCTCTCAAAAAATACAACTGGCGAGTGTTAGTATGAAATGTTTTTGGAAGCCACCAAAGATTTGAACTTTGACTGGGAGCTTTGTGTTGGTATTTGCACTGACGGTGCTAGGACAATGACTGGCAATAAAAGTGGATTCGTAGCAAGACTTAAAACAATGATGTCGAATGCGAAGTGGACGCACAGTTTTCTCCATCGTCAAGCCTTTGCAGCCAAGTTCTTACCGTCAAATTTAAGCGATGTGCTTAATACTGTCATCAAAGTTGTAAATTCCATTAAAAAAAATCTTTACAGTCAAGGTTGTTTCGAACAGTGTGTGAAGACATGGGCGCTCTCTATCAAAATCTGCTTTATCACACAGAGGTGAGGTGGTTATCCAAAGGAAATATGCTGACAAGAGTAATTGAATTGAGCTCGGAATTGAACATGTTTTTTCAAGAAGGTGAATCCGAATATGAAAATTTGTTTACTAATTCTAAGTGGCTTTTGAAATTAGCATATAATGCAGAAATTTTTCGTCATTTGAACATCTTAAACGCCAGTATGCAAGGGAGAGACGAAAACATTATATCAGCCAAAGATAAAATCAAAGCATTTATTTTAAAACTTGAAATGTGGTCAACATCTTTGCAACAACTAAAATTTGATTCTTTCAATAGCTTTGAAAGTATTGCAACAGAAATATCATCCGATGAATTGGTGAGCGATTTTATTCCTACCATGATAGGAACGCTGCAAAATTTAGAAAAGGAACTATCGGGTATGTTATGCAAATCACTTTGAAGTAAAAGTAATTTGCAATCACTTCAATTTGAATGTTTAGTGTTCTACATTCTACTTTTGACATTTCATTTACTTTTTGTTTTCGAACATTAATTCGTAGTGAATTGCCATATTCTATAAACTACTTTAATTTGAAAAGAAGTGGTTTAAAAATATTTTTTTGAGACGGTTCCTTTTTTAATATCAGCACTGAATTTTCATTGAACATACTTTAAGATTTATTAAATAATAAAATTCATATAAAAAAATCAAAGATGTATATCTTATTAACTAAAGTCGGTTGGCGATATCATCTCTTATTGAAGTGGCTACGGAATCAGTTATTCATTCATTCCAATCAAAATGTGTCTTTCTAAAATGATAAGCACGCGATTTAAAATTTTGCACGTGGTACTTCGGGCTAAAGCCACATCGCTGTCTTTTCCAACACCTCGTTGAAATCCGCCTTCTGCTAAAAATCTTAATGTAGCAGCAAGCTGTATCTGTGCCGGTATGGAAGAAACAGGCAGCCTACATTTTATAGAATTTAAAAGAAGATGAAAAGCATCCTTGTTAATGCGGTAATACTGTAAAAACCTAAATACATATATTATAATTATAATTTAAAATTTTCATTGAAAATATACACATCATGTATGCATGTGTACTTACATGGCGTCATTTATATCCAAAGGATTTGAGTGGTCTCGCAGAATCCTCCTCTGCACTTTTGCTGCCGCGAATTCATTGTTTTGAAGCACCATGGACACTAATATCACATTCATTGTTTAATTAATAATTATTCCTGAATATTTTTTTACGAATTCTTTAACTTTTATGCGAAAAAACATTCAATAATTTATTTATGTATAAAGTAAAATTTTATTTTTAAAATCAGCTATTACTATTTCTGTTTTCGAACTTCATTTCAAATGAGAAAATGTAACACCAAACCACTTCTTTTGCAGAACACCAAAAATGAAAAGTTTACTTTTCAAAACGTATTTTACTTTCATTCCACTACTTTTGTGGAACATGCCTGTATACCGCTATTTTCCACAAGAGCTGCAAAAAGATAATGGTGATTGCTGGGTATTAAATCCGTTCATAAATAACTTCGTTGAGTTCGCCAATCTTGCCAATAATTTTAAAGAACATTTGTGTCAGCTGGCAGCGGACAGTATGCTCAAAATGGAATATTTATCTCAAAATAATTCTACATTTTGGCTAGAGAAAGAGAAAGGCAGAATACCCTGAGCTAGCTAAAAAAAGCACTTAAAATATTAATTCAATTTTCAACATCTTATCTGTGCGAAATGACTTTTTCACAAATGGTGAACATTAAAACAAAAAAAAGGAATAAACTAAATTTAGAAAACGATTTGATTGTTTGCGTGTCACAATTGCAACCACGTTTTTCGAATTTAATTAAAAATAAGCAAGCCCAAGGTTCGCATTAATATAAGTACTTTTATGTTTTTGAATTCAAAAACATTAAAAAAATTAAATATTTAAAAAAAATCAATGTATTTTATTTAGATCAGCTCGCGACCCATCAGGGGATTGCTCGCGACCCACCGGTTGGAAACCACTGCTTTAGTGGAACTTAACTATAAAAAAAGTAACTCTATTATTTAATACTAAAAATAGCAACCTTGGCATTAACCAATCAAACTTTACTAGCGAACTATGTGAACAATAAAATATATAACGGTATCGTAATAAGAAACTTTTTATTGGCATTTAACATTCTCTGAAATTGTCAGTGAAAATAATTCATCTTTGAACATTAATAACTTAAGCAGTTTCTCAATATTTTTTTATAATTCTTTTTTTTTTGTCTTGGACCAGTGCTCATGTGATATCTCCAACGTATGCAATGCTTTGCACCAGAAGTAAGACTATGATTTGGAGGAGGTTGATAGACAGAGTAGTGTTTATGGACGGTAGACTTGAACTTTCCAACATTAAAGTTGACAGGGAAGTCCATATATGGATGGTTCGGCTTCCCTTAGTAATGTGCAGTGCGACTCGCTGGAAAATCGATCTCAAAGGGTTGCGCTCTCGAAGGCAAACTTGTGGGGCATACATATGTACGAGTTCATAAGAGAAAATTCATTGGAGCACATTCCATTGAAGTAGCGTAGCACATCAGCGAGACACACCCCTTATTGCGACGATGCTCCAGCTGCTCTATAGAGTTGTTTACTGTCTACTGTCACCGTTAAGCCTCTTCGCCCTCTCCTGTACACGGTCGAAAAGCTTCAAAATAAGCTGAAGTTCCTGTCAATACATGAGAATTGTATTCCATTCTAGGTAGGATGTAAGCGGTATAAATATTGAGGAGATCAGTTGGTGTAAAGTGTGCTTTACACCGTCTTAAAAAGTCGAAGCAGTTGAATGCTTCCTTTGAGACGTGAAAAATGTGCTCAGTCCATCGGACATCATACTGGATTTCCATGCCAAGAACTTGAAGAGATTTAGATTCCTCATTGTTTATGCCGCGCCCATAATTATAGATGAGGCTGCGTGATCGTGCATACGGCGATGGGTAAGCATGCAGGATTGGGTCTTTTAGGCATTGAAATCGACCCTGTTCGCTTGACCCCTTTCCGATATTCCCTGTTCACCTGTTAGCGAATCATTCATATTCTGCCTCGTCGCCGCGATCATAATTGATGTCGGCCTACGATCAAATGAATATGAATGGCAGATACTGCTGTCAGCTGCGAAAGAGTCAATAGGGTTGGAAGTATGACATCGGAGGTCATTAAGAAAGATAAGAAATAGGGTAGGAGAAAGAATGGAGCCTTGCGGTACCCCTGAATTAATCTTGAACTCGTTAGATAAGATCCCGTCAATAACAACTCTTATAGCGCGATCCCTGAGAAAGCTCGATATAAATCGAGAGAAGATATCGCCGACACCAAAAGCAATAAGTTTGGACAAGAGTGCTCCATGCCACACTCTGTCAAATGCTTTTGAAATATCTAGAGCCACTACCGTACTTTCGCCAAAATGGTGGATGGGGCGAAACCATTTTTTCTCCCGTGGAACGTCCACCACAGAAGCCATATTGCCGCTCATTGACAAATGCAAAATAGTCGCTGAAAAGGTTCAATGTAGTATAACTTTATGTATGTAATCCGTGTTCTAATGCGAAAATCTTTACTTTTAACTGCAGATAATTCTGCCTGCATTATGCTTCATTCGTTAGGTTAGGTTGTAGAAACCACATATTGATTTGTTGCCAAAGCAGCCATATTTTCGATTCTACAATACGTTCTTTCTAATAAAAAAGTTAAGGAAAGTTTCCGAAATGCTGCTGGCGTATTGTTAATATTTTAACATGTATAATTTATACGCTCATTTATACTGTAGATGAGTTTTGTGGATTGGGCAAAAAAACTGTTTTGGATGATAATAACGTAACCACTAAATATTGCGTATTTTCGGTTATTGCTAAAAAAAAAATATCAATTGAATGAAATAGAACCTTATCTCAAATCAAACACAAGATGCATGGTTCAGTTCATTATATCACTACGTTTTATCTTGGAAAGATTGCATCAGACTTTGCCAATAATAGCGGGTACGTCTGTTTCGTCAAATATTGAGGGTGGCGATGGCACGATGGATGGTAGTCTGTACGTTGACTACACAACCAAAAAACAGGCCTGGGTTCAACCCCAGTTTCACACAAAAAAAAAAAATTTTTTTTAAAAAAAATAAACATCTCGCATTTTTCTGATGTGCATTAGTGTGTCTTTGTGTGTCAGTTGTTGTCGAAAGGTTTCAGTGGCGAAGGCATAGTCACTGGTCACTGAACAATACCGGCTTCAGCTGATAGCAATCCACAATCACATCAGAACGCCTCCTTCGTCGGTATTGTGTAGCACCGGCGAAGTAAAATAATAATAAAAATGGCTACTAAACCGAAGCTTCAGCACTGCTACGAGTAGCAAAAGAAAAGAACGTGCGAAAGCAGAGCTGCAAAACAATTAATTAAGCTTCACCTCCTGCCGTTTTTCCTGCTATCCTTTTCCTATAGTTCCCAGCACAATGCTTCGCATGTGTAGGAGTCCTCTCCTGAGTGCTGGTCCAAGATAAAAAAAAAAAAATATCTGATTTATATAAATGTAACTGCATACTTGTTGTTAACAAAATTATAATTGTGTTATCTTTTACTGATGTCTGGGTTATTAATAAAATAATCAAGTAAAGTAAAAATTAAAGTAATAAATAAATCTCATCCAAATTTGCAAATCAAAACCGCTTAATGGAAAGTATTCGAACATGATTGTCCCACCACTTAACTAACACCAACAACTGGCTCAAATATACTAAGATTTTTGCCGAAACCGAAGGATTTTGTTATAGCCACCCAAGATGCGGTAATAATTCACGACCACGTAATAACCGACGATAGCTGTTGTAGATGCGGAAACACACCACAAACCATCACGCACGAGTTTGCTGCCAAATCATTGCAAAAGAAGACATGACAACATTGGGAAATACAATTAAATATAATTCAGCAGCTCCAGATAAATGAACCAACAACGCAAACCTGCAATCCGGAAGCAACTCTACATTATATACTAAGACAGATCGATAGTTCTTAATAAAACGCAGGCAAAAGTACACTCATTAGACCAAATATTATAATAGTAAATACACAAGAAAAGCAATTGGCAATCATAATCGATTTTTCAGTATCATGTAAAAGGAATACTTACATGCTAAACGCGTAGTTCCAGCATCCGTTGAGTGCCAGTCCAAAAAAAAAAAAGGAAATGAAAATATTCAAGAAATCATATCAACAAAAATATATATGTACATAAATACGCAAAGTGAGCACAATATATTAGAAGTACCTGGAATATACTTAACTGCGAAATGATATCAATAATAATAAGCTCTATATGGTATAAACACAATTGTGACGAAAGACGAACTTATCATCCAGAATTCGTTGCGTAAATTCGACGAATAAGACACAATTAGAACGAAAATAACAGCTGTTAATGTCATTTAAAATTATATGTTATTTAGATACATAAATAAATAAAAATTGTTAAAACATGAACAAAAACATTTTACGTTTTGAGCTCCTTATTAAAATTATAAACATCATGTTCATGATGGTAGAAACTTTTATTTCAATCAAATTCCACCAATTTTCATTAATTAATGAATTTTCTAATACATTGTTGTTTACATTTAGCAGGTGACAGTGTGACCATATTTCAACAAAAAAAAAAAAAACATTGATATGAGAAGACAAAATAATGACAAAAACGAATTAAAACAATACTGTATATAATTAAAAAAGTGGTTATTGAATTTATGTCCTGTAAATGAAAAAGAAAACAATTCTTAAAGCAAAAAGTTAATTTATTTACTATACACTAAAAAATGTAAAAGGAAAACGGCCACTCTGCACCAATTTATTCGTCATTCGTCGGCGTAAGAAATAGAAATAAATCTATCGCAAAGTTCGTTGTGCACGACGTATTTCGTCCAACGTACATATTGTGTGTATTTTCATTTACACAAATGTGTTTTATTTACAACGACGAATATTCGTTACGAAAAATTCGTCGTTCGTCCCAGTTGTGTTTATAGCATTATGAAAAATGCCGAAACGGACCACAAATATGGAATATGGAGGCTAATACCACGTTCACACTTATGTTTTTAAACGCTTTTAAGCAAAGTGTTTTAATAACTAAACACAACCGTTCACACTATATTTGAGATGTTTATGAATGACGTTTTATCAGCTGTTTATGGTTTCGTAAACAATTGTATACAAGTTTGAGAAAATTAAAAATATATTAAAATGGAAAAAAGTACAATTGTGAAATTATCAGCTGCATATTTGAGTTTTGTTAATGATGGAATTGTTAACATTGATGAACTATTTAAAGGTGAAATAAAGATGTATAAGGAAAAAACATCGCTATTTCAATATGTGTTTAATAGACATAAAAAAGTGACACATTCGTCAAAAACACACTGAACATATCCCAAAATTAAATGCAACCCTGCCATTTACGTGTTTAACGAAGTGTTTAAATCTAAAACATTTCATTTGAGATGTTTAACAAAACGCGTCAATGTATGGTAAAACATCTCAAAATCGATGTGTTTAATCCTTAAACACGATTGAGATGTTAAACACGATAGGTGTGAACATAGTATAAACGTTGATGAGAAAATGTAACTCAGATGCAAAAAGCATAACCTAACCGTTATTAGGGAAACATTAAACTAACGCATTTCAAATATGAAAAATATGAATGAGGGTGCTGATGGCTGATTATTTAGCGTATTCCCTATGCAATTAGAAGGATCCACGTCCAATTCCAGTCCGGTCTAGTCTGAGTTTGTTCTCCTACATCACTCTCCTTCGTCGGCATTTGAGCAATACAACATCGGCCAAGTAAAATAAAATAAATAAAAAGGCTCTTCGTAGCTTGAAAATAATACGTCAAAATTAACATCTGAGACGCCGCATTTTTGCTTTATAATAAATACGCAACTGCAGAGTTGTGCAACAATTAAACTCCATCCCAGTGAAATTTTTGCTACATACATCTTCGATTTGAGACCAATGACAATGTAAGCAAGACCCATCCAATGTCTGTATACAATTTCTATTTACATTTACACAGCGATGGTCTAGGCTGTAAGATTTATCCAATACAATATACATTGTAAGCGATGGTTGGATGGGTCCAACTATAATGGTGAATTCGGAGTGCAATAAGATGTATCTGAATGCCATTGATCTTGGAATGAATTTTAACTATTGCATAATTAAATTTAAATCAGTAAGATTGTGCTCAGCATTTTCCATCGATGTAAATTCGGAATTTTGTTTCAAACGTTCACTTTCTATTTTCTTTAGTGATCTTAAATTTCTTTTACTAAATCCACTCATATTATTCTTTACAACAAATAAAAATACAAAACATACATACATATGTATATAAATTAACACATAAATAAAAATAAAACAGTCACTTACCTTTTTTAATTATTTTTATTTAATAATTTCTAACTATATTACCACAAAAAATGCCGCTAACACTTCACTTTTAAAAACACTTATGAACTTGATACAAATTTTACTTTGGAATAATAATAAAAATGAAAAAGAAAGAATAACGGAAAAATTACTTCAGAAAAAAGAACAAAATTCATAATTAAAACGAAAAGACAATATGATACATTACAAAGCCATCCAAATCAGATGGTAATGCGATGCAAAATTTTTATTTGTGTTTGTTTTGATCTTCATTTCTAATAAACATTTAACTTTACATTTGGATGGGAAAAAGATAAATCCGAATCAGATGCGAGTTGTAAGGGCTTAACTATTTTCGTTTTATTTTCCCTATTGACATAATATTATACAATCGGATGGCTTTCAATTTGTAATGAGTAACCGGACTGCTGGGATCTTACTCATCACTCACTCATCACTTGACTATTCCTCTCTCTCTCTCTCTCTATCTAGTTACAGTGCAATGAATTGCATATGCAGGGAATTTATCCTGAACACTGGTGCAAAATAAAAAAAAAAAAATACATCGCCACAGAGCGTAACTTTTCGTCGGATGTACAATTCATAGTAATAAAAAATTATCATAATATATGATATTGAAACACTTTGATTTGGGTATATTTTACTTTTAAAATGTTTCCTTGCAGTTGCTTTTTCTGCTATTTCATTTAATTTTACAAAATAAATATTAATGCGTTCCATTATTATTTTAATTTGAATTTCTGTTTTTTTCCCCTGAAAATAGTTTCATATAAAACCGCAATAAACGCGATTTTATACGCACAATTACCGCTTCAAATGCATAAATGCATAAATAAATGAACAAACATGTAGACAAAATAAATACGACTCTAATGTTCCGGGTATTAAAAGAAGTATGAAAATAGTTGGAAAACTTTTGCCTTTTTGGTTGGCTTATTTGGGTGTAATTTTTTTTCACTTGCTGGCATGTTTCATCTGTTTTTCACAATAAAAATTGACTAAAACCAGTACAATTTATAGTTGAGTCACAACCTAATGACTCCAGCAAAGTTTATGTGTCTGGAAAAATATTTCGATAAATTTTCTAGCTTTTCATTCATGGAAAAGAAGAAAAAGAGAAACAAAAATTTGTTGTACACTTGTGTAAACTTTGATACGAACATTTAATGAAAATTCAAAAGAAACAAAAAAAAAAAATCCGATACAACAACGTTTTCCAATAGAGAGCAGCAAACTTGAGGAGAAGTCATTGTAGTACAAGGCATTAAAATATTGTTGATTTCTCAAAGACAGTTGTCGAAAAGAATTGAATTATATATCTACACTGTATATACATATATAATTGCTGTTAAGGTACTGACTGATTGGCGTAAACAAAATAATAACACAGAAATATTCACAAATAAAATTAGGGAAGTCTTCTCGAAGTGCCAACACTTCCCCAGTGCACCACTTTTTTAAGAAGTCTTTATATGCATTCATCTTCTTATGCCATCTAAAATGAAAATTATACAATAAATTCAAATTCAAATTCAAATTCTTTGATTTATTTATTTTATCGCCTATAACAGATCTTTCCACCCAACCACTGTACTAATATAGTCGGATAATTTGTTATTAGAGCTAAAGTTCTGATAAAATTTCACTTTCAATAGCTGCCAATTACAATAACGGAAACTGGAGCAAAGAAAACTCCCGTTATATTTGAAATAAGTAATTAAAATAGCTCAGGGCATGCCTCGTATTTTCATTACTATTCTTCTTTAATATTATCTTCAACAGTGTAAAATTATACTAGTGGTAATAATTTTGCGAGCCATATATTTGGATGCACAAACGATACGTCACTCACTCTTTAAAACCTTGGAATTGTTGATCAGCAATCTTCAGGACAGGAACACTTCTAAGGCTTTCGTCAAAGTATTGCGTCATAGTTTAATATGTAAAATAAAGCAAAACCTGTCAGTAATCAATGTTAAACTATTGGCAAAATGTCTAAAACATGGAAGTTTGTTCATTGGGAACAAGTGTTTTTTTTTAACAAAATTTATCCCGATAACACAAGTGTTCCTAAAGGCTTGAACTTCGCTCAGTCTGACTTGTCATCGAATTCACAACTGTATACTAAAGCTGAATTCACACACTGTTTCGGAACGAAATTTTTTTTTTCTGAAACATTTTTACTCTTTTGAGAGATTGTTCTGAAGTGATTCACCCACTTTGAACAATTGTTCTGGAACAACGAAGCTGCCATATGAAATATTTTTGGAAACGAGGCGTGTTAGTTTAATAATTATGCAGCACAGTAGCAGATAATTGCAATTTGCTTGTTTTTTGTTTTTGCATCACATTCATATTTTTTATTTGTGTGAATGTATTTGGTTTCTTTCTTTTGTTAAATTATTTATTAATTTTTTTAATTTGCTTTTTTTTAAATTCTCCACTTTTTTGCGAGCCGAATTTAGTTTCTTTTTTATTATCAATAACCGTTAGTTATTACTTGTTGTTATTTGTTTGTTTTTTGTGTTGCTTTGTATTTTATTATAAATACATACTATGTAGATTTAATAAGATATGGCAGCTCAGTTCAACTTTGCATAAGAAATTTAAGAAGCTGGCAGCACAGTTCAAATGTTTCAGAACAAAAATTAAAATTAAACCAATTCAGGTTCTAAAACATGTTAACTCTCTTTCGCTCTCTCTCTCAAAAAGATAAACGTCAAACAACATAAAAAAAAAATGTTTCAGAACAAAAATTCCGTTCCGAAACAGTGGGTGAATTCAGCTAAAGATCGTGAACTTACTTTATGAACTCAGTTGTGAGTTAATGATTCTGCTTCACACATAGATAAAAAGTGTGTGATCGTTGATTATTTGGTTTGAGACTTCAAACCCCCATTTTTTGTGCAACTCAAAGCTATATTAAGTACGTTAGAGATAATGCCGAGGTATTTTTCTTTATTACTAAGAAATAAAATCAATGTACCATACTTGCCATACTTGGATGATGCAACCCTATTAATTCCTCAGTTGTCACGTCGCATGTGACCGCGTGTATATTTAAATTCATGCTAAGCGGCAAAGTGCTAAAACCATTATCAGACATCGCTGCAATACATTTCATAAAAAAGGCAAACACGGTAAAAATATTTTTGGAAATGCTTTAAAAGCTAACGTATCACGAACTAATGTATTGTGGAAAATTTCAATTTGTTAATATTAAGAATAGTGCATGGAGAATGCATTTATTGCAATCTCTGCTTATATAGAGCAATAGTTATTTTATGGTTATATCTTCATTCAAAGTAATCGGAGCTGTAAAAGTGGAAGTTCATTATTATTGGTGATTAATGATGACAGCATTCAACGGACTCCATGGCATGAGTGGGTGTGTGTAACGCGCGTATGTTTGTGAAGGTTTATTTGTTTGCTGTGGAACTTGCCACCATATGATGCATCATTAAAAAAAGAAATATAAACTAAAATACACAAAGAATCACGTAACCAACAACACCAACTTGATGATGTTACCGTCGTCATTGTGCACAAAAAAGCGCCGTTTAATGGTTCATTAACTTGTTGTGATATTTATTTTTATGAATTTCTATTGACTTGCTTTCTTTTTTTGGTAAATTTTTTGTTTGCCAATCCTTTAGTAATTCGAAATGAAATGAAATGAAAATAAGCCAAGGAAGTTGAGTTGATACATTCAAAGAAGCCATAAAATTTTATTTCTTTCTTCTTACAGCCAATAAAACTTCCACTTGTTGTACAACAAAAACTAACGAAACAAGTCTTTAACATGCGAATGCGACTACTTGCATCAAAGAAATTACAAGAAAAACAATGCATTTTTATGATCCTGCTCATCTCATCTGCGGGCATTTAATTCCAAAGTGGGTGAGAAAAAAACAATAAACTTTATGTGGAATGTTATCACATAAAATATCATAATTAGTTCTGAATCATTAAAAAAACGTGACCGTTTATAGTCTCCAATATGAAAGCATTTATTCATTTGCGTTTAAGTTCACATAAAAAAAAAGTCCAATAGAGAAGCAAGCCTCCGGATAGGCAGCCAAAGATTTATGGCCTTTAATGCGTTTAAATATCAAATCGATAAAACGTATTTCAGTGCCAGCAAAATGACATGAATTTTCTTTATAGGAATTTTGTATGCGATTTATTATGGATTGTTGTGATAACAAGAATAATACAAACGGAATTCTTTGCGTAACTAAAATAGAAACATTTTAATTGTTTAAGCACGGCTGCCTCCGCAGTCTAGTGCATGAGCGTTATGCTTATCTATATGGAGGTGCGGGGGTTCGATTCCCACCTAAACCCTGGGTGTTTCTATAGAAAAGCTATTTTAAAAAATTATAACAGACGATTTATTGATCATTTCCCCTTGACATTTACTGCTACACTCATCCATTGCATTGCTCCAAAATAGATGAGCCGCAAATGGAAAGTTGTGTTTATATAAAAGTTCACTGATTTCGTTATAGAATATTCCACTGAAAGAGAAACAGTGAGAAGTTCTAAGAAGTTCTCCTAAGGCAGACCACTGCTAAACGCGTCCCAACAATTTCCAAATTTTATGCGCCGCTCCACTCCCAGATCGGAGTTCAGTATATCATTCATATTCTACTGCCTGCTGTCTATCTCACACAGAATTGGCCTTGGGTTGATGCCCTAAGAAAAAAGTTATTAGGAAATGTACTCCATACAAGAAAGCTCTATATAATTCTAGAAAAATCTTCGCCTATACCTATACAATGTCTCAGAGATATTTCAACTTACAACTTTACTCATTCAGGGTCTGCTACACAATATTTGTGGTTCGATTGTAAAGCGTTCCAAATAGTTTACCAGATGGCAAGTCACTACACTATCCATCTATAGATTAGAAAGTGCTGAATATGTTATAATGGGCGTAAGTTTCAGTAGAGTGGATCCTAATCCGCATTATATAAAGGGGACATCCGATATAGAAGATGTACTACTGTTGAGGTGTTCTAAAACCTCCTTACATATACTCGTTCGTGCAATTGAAAATTACTTAGTGAAAAAAAAACTCGTCATTCATACAATGAATTTTTATATTAATACAGTGAAATTTGTCATTAAAAGTCACCCAAAGATGCCCTTCGTTAAATCAATGAAAACCACCGGCCCACAAACCACACCAAACCGTTGTTTTTTCTGGATCAATTGGCAGTTCTTGAATCTCTTCAGGTTGCTCTTCAACCCAAATGCGGCAATTTTGTTTGTTTACATACCCATTGAGTTAGAAATGGTCCTCATCGCTAAACAAAACTTGCATCGAAAACGTCGAATCTTCTTGGAACTTTTCAAGAGCCCATAGAGCGAAGCGATGTCGCTTGGGAAGGTCGAGCGGCTTTAGTTGTTGCACAAGCTGTATTTTGTACACTTTGAATTTAAGATCCCGACGTATAAAGCGCCAAGTCGTTCCATACGTCAGTCCGAGTAGCTGCGAACGTCGTCGAATCGACTCTCCACGGTCTTCGTGTGCACTCTGAGCTGCGGCCGCTATATTTTCTTCACAGCGTGCTGGACGTGGTCTATTCGGTCGAATATTATCCAATAATGAATGCTGGGTCTCAAAATGGGTGATGGTATTGCGAATAGTACGCTCAGTAGGCCGATTATGTTGACCATGAGTTGAGCGAAGTGCGCGAAACACATTCCTCCCACAAGGTGAATTTTCGTAATAAAGTTGAACGATTTGTAAGTCTTGCCATTATGAAATGCCAAACAATACTAAACAAAAATAACATGACAGCATGACACGACTCACATGTGATGTGTCAAAAAAAGGCTATTGAAAAAAGTACCTCTACTTGAATCCTTTTCAAAGTAGGAAGCTTTATAAGAGCCAATCGAGCTGCGTATGACGGTAAGTTAAGTGGATTGTAGTACAGTCCACGAAGGCAAAAACCAGGAGTTGCTTCTGTATCGATTCAATTGCGTTTGATTACGATTGCTAAATCGGATCCCATACAATCGATTTATATACTGAAATCGGCCGAACAAGAGACATATATAGAATGTTTACGTTATATAAAAGTCATCAGATTCTTTTGCGCTGCGTTTTATATAACCAAGTGTACCCCTCTGTTTATTTATCACAAAAGTTATGTGGGAATTTATAAAACTTTCGACTATATCTAATACATAGTCTCGCAGGAAATAATTTATTGTAATGGCATTGTTTCCTGAAATTCGCTTTAGTTAAATTTATTTTGGTTAAGTTCCATTAGGTTTATTTTTTTTATCTTGGACCAGTGCTCAGGGGTTATCCCCTACATATGCGATGCATTGCACTGGAACTAGAGAGAGGGGGAGGGTAGATAATAGATTGGTGGTGAAAGTGGTAGGAAGATAGAGCTTAATTCTTGCACAACTCTGCAGTTGCGTGTAAATTTATAAAGCAAAGTTGCGGCGTCTCTGATGTTATTTTTGACGCATTATTTTTTAACAAATGGAGCCATTTTATTAATTATTTTACTTCGCCGACGTTTTATTGCTCAAATGCCGACGAAGGAGGGTACTGTAGCACAGAAAAAACTTTTTTCTGATTTGACCTGAATGGGAATCGAACCCGGGCCTTTCTGGTTGCCGAGCCAACACACTGACCATTCGCCATCAGCACAGTATTCATAAATGAATTCAGATCAATTTGAAGATGTTGAGGATCCGAAACTTGGTTAGCACTTAAAAATATTTTACAACAGCGGTCCAACATGGCCTCCTGCTCGAACTCTTGATATTTTTCTATTTCAATTTTCAATTTTTATTCAATTTTTAGCCTATGAACTAATTTCTTACAGGCTTAAGCATAAATTAAATTCCAAAATATTAATAATAAATATAACAATAGTAATGATATTAAATTATAAATAAAAATAAAAAATATAACATTAAAATAAAAGATACGTATGCAATTATTAATAAAATGCATTTAAGTGCCTTAAAATATTGTTTTTTTTAGAGTATTAGAATCAATCGAAAAATCAATGGAAGAATATAGATCATTAAATTCAGCGCACATTCTACGGAATGCATCAAAATTGGCATAGTTGGAGCGGAAATATTGAAGTTTTATAGGAACATAATATCTTGTTGGACGATTTGGTATTGTAAGTAAATTCAATGTGACGGAGTAAGAACGCTGAGTCAATAACGCCATTTATTAGATTCATTACAAATGATACATTCATGTATATTCTCCTACTTTTCAAAGTAGCAAGCTTAATAAGTGCCAGGCGATTAAGATCACGATTCCAAAGAAGTCCACGCAGACAAAATAAAAGAAATTGTTTTTGAACTGATTACATTTTCTTTATGTGGATATTATAATGCGGATCCCAAATAATACTGGTGTATTCAAGAATGGGTCTCACCAGCGACGTAAACAAAAGCTTTATAACGTAGGGATCATTAAATTCCTTACCCCAACGTTTTATGAATCCCAAAACTCCTTTGGCTTTATTCACTGATTGGGAAATGTGTAAATTATCACATTAATAACTTTAGAAAAGGTTTTTTTAAAAGACGATTTGAGTTTTATTTGATAAATATGATAAATTAAGCTCTGTAAAACCTATTATTTTCTGTTTTTTTTTACCGCAAGTAAATGATTTAGTTTCTCGAAAGCTTTGCTGGCGTCAGTGTACATGACATCTGTTAGATTCTTTAGGAAGTTCGTTGTGGTAGACCGGCCATTTTAAAATTCATGTCGAATCCATACGAAGATATTATGTTGAGACTTGATAACATAAATGTTCTGATATCTGTCTTTCAAAAATCACGAAACGTATCGCATGTGAAATTCTTTTCGATAAAAAATTTGATGTTGAAAGCAAATTTCGTCAGACTTGCCAACTCATAAAACCAGTTTAACATTCGGTATTCGTTGTTCGATAGCCAGCTCATAACGAACATCGACTGAAGTAAAGGAGAAGATATGAACATTAAAATTAACACCAAAACAACTGTCGAGCATATTTTTTTTTTATCTTGGACCAGCACTCAGGAGATGAAACCTACATATGCGGTGCATTGTGCTGGAACTAGCAGAAAGGGATAGTAGGAGAATGACACGGAATTGGCAATGGCCTTCTAGCAGCAGTGAAATCTTATTTTGATTTTAATCTTTAATCATCAAAATTTACGATCACGTGTGACCACTGATTGCAGCTGTAGGCAAATCTTATCTTGGGCATTAAACCGAGGCCAGATAATAATAATATGTATTTAAATCTTTTATTTTATATAAACTTTACTTCATAATTTTTAAAACTTCTTACAGAATTTTATGTGATTTAGTTATTTTTAATGGGTTTGCGATTAAAACACCAAAAGGGAAAATATTTCATTATTTCCACGTACTGAAATCAAAGTTCTACAATCTGTTAAAATTTTCATTTTTTTTTTTAATACCATTCATAACAAACTTTATGTGTCAAGTGTCAGTAATCTAAAAGATTCCAATAGAAAATGCAATTTTAGTGAGTGGTAATTAACTGAAGTACATGACAGATAGAAGCACTGCAATAGTTTTAAACGACCGGGTTATAAACATAAAAATGAACAAATTTTTATTATCAATTTTATGTTTAATTTCAACATTAAAAACACTGGGTACATATAGAAGTTTTTTCTTAACAAAATTATGGCATCATAAATTAGAAGATTTACATCAGCCAATATACAAATTGTATCGTTCTTTAAAAGCAATTAAATTCAACCACGAGTACGGATGTCAGAATTTAATCAGATGTATTACCAAAAAGGAAATTTTTATTTACACACACACACACAAATAAACATACGAGTATTCCCAGTCAGCATTTTAATTAATTATTGATCATATTCGAGTCGTTTTTTATTCTTCTTCGCGATTAAATTAATCATTTATGCACACGTTTCTGAATCGAAAACGACTGTTTTGTCGGAAGAAAATGGTACCGTAGATACGACTCTTCAAAACGAGTCTTTTATGACTCGCGTTTCTGACTCATTTTCGAGGCAGTTTGCAATAGTACTTACAATCAATTAAGACACTTTTTCAAGCCATTTTACAGTCATATTACTAGCCGTTATTTATTATTATTCTTTTATTTTTTTCATTATTTATTTATTACTCTTTTCGTACAATTTTTAATTTAACATTAAAGTAATTCAAAATACAAAAATTCTCTCACACAGTTTCACAATTCTAAAAGTGCATTAATTGCGATAAAACTTATTTCAAACTTGATATCCCATTTATCCAATTCATCACACAAATCAGGTTTACTTTCTTCCCCATCACTGTCACTATCAAAGGAAATTTCACTTTCTCCATAAAAAGAACTTTGACAATTATCATGACAACTATTTTCGTTGCTTGTTTGCCTGGATTCTATATCATTAAGACAATTTTCTTGGCAATCTGTTTCTTTACTTCTGGAACATAATAGTTTTTCCGTTTCTTTTTTAGCCAGTCTTCTAATTTGTTTGGCTGACATTACCTTTTTATTTTAATTTTTATTTAAACTCAAAAATTTAATCAACTTTTATTGTTTTTTGCACCATGAGGCTTCCACACAAATAAACATACATAAATTCACAAAACTCATTTCTTTCAAAATAAGTAAGAAAATTTGTCCCGTTATAAACAGTAGCAAAAACCATAAGAAAAAATTTTTCATCGTCAAGATGCGCTAAATATGACTCCAAAATAAAAATAAAAATTCTTAATACAGTCACATTTCGGGCATCTACATTATGAATTTATTATTGCGCACATTCTATACATATTGTTTGCGTTTTTTAAACAAGTCGCTTTCCAAGCATTTGTCGGATTCATTTTTGGGTCTTTTTTTAAGCGGACAACTGATTAATCCGATTTTAGTCATCTGAGGTAGTCTTAAAAGACTCAGTTTGGTGATTTCTGCCAAAACAATCTTCCAAATGCTGACTGGGTTATTTTGAATTTACATCAATTGTAGTTGGTTTGTTAGTTTCTGAAATGCATGCAATGGAAGTAAAAACTTTACAGCTTCCAACACATTCAATTATAAAATAATTCAAAGCAAGGCGTAATTAGGTGAATTTAGTGACACCATTTCAGCCACCGACCCACAGTGGGTTGACACATAGGTAAACTGGGGATTAATTCAGGGAAACCTATTATTATTGATGTTTATATATTTTTGGAATAAGTATCCATTATTTAGTAAAAAAAAAATGGCTGCCACGTCGCACATTTTCGTGCGACTCCTAAATGTTACCTTGAGGCCACGTCGCACATTTTCGTACATTTTAATATGGAATTTTACATGGAATTTGGATTCTCTGGCCTGTGGTGAACATTTTTGTGTATTTCCCATGGCCGCTGTGTATTTTTAATGGTATTTTTTTGGGTAATAAAAAAGTTGGAAATTTAAATTTGTCATTCTTTTAAAAATCAATTCATTTATGAACAAAAAAAAAATATAAAAATATATATGTATGTAAATTCAAATGGAGATCAGTAGAAAAACAATAAACTTAAAATTAGAAATTCAATTTGGAGATCAGTAGAAAAACAATAAACTGAAAATTAGAAATTCAATTTGTTAATGGAGATCAGTGCAAAAATAATGCAGCTAAAATCTAAATTTCTCAAAATTAATTCTTCTGGTGGGAATATTTAGGAAAACATTCTACACATAGTTGCGGTTTATTGGGGCATATTGGGCAGTATGTAGTGGTCCTTTTTAAGTTCTTTCTGGCTGTTACCCTAACAGCAAAAACTACAAAAACTACGACTATATTTTGGTCCCTAATTTTGCAGTTATAACGGTTTTTTTGTGTAGCACATTTTCGTGCGACGTGGCCCCAAAACATGTTTTATGTTCTCCCAGGCCATGTCGCACGAAAATGTGCGACACAAAAAAACCATTATAACTGCAAAATTAGGGACCAAAATAAAGTCGCGAGTAGCCAAAACTTATTTTTGGGCACTAAGAAACAAAAAAGAACAAAAATAAGTTGTTGGCCTCAGGTGACCAAAATTGTTAAATGACATTGCTATTGAACGATCAAAATTCTAGAAAGGCTTTGGCAGCCAACGTGTTAAAAAAGAAGACAAAAACGCTCTTCTTCATCATCATCAACATTGTCGCAACATTTTAGAAAAAAAAATAAGCCATTTTTAAAATGCACTTAAAATTACTAGTGTTGGACTTAAATATACAATTAGCAAAAAATGACAGTGATGATACTTCATAAATTGTTAGTTATGTGCAAAAAATGGTATTAATTGGAGTTAGGAAAATATATAATCTAAACATTTGCAAATATAGTTGTAGAAAATATTAATTTCATTATAAAAGAATATAGAATATGAAAAACCTGGACTAGAAACTGGACCAGACATAAAAAACTGGAAAATCCAGGCAAATTCAGGCCATCTGGCAAGTCTACATACATGTATGTGCACAATATGTGCAAAACCAACCGTTGCATAGTGGGTTGAAACATAGGTAAACTGTGGATTAATTCAGGGAAGCCTATTATTATTGATGTTTATATATTTTTGGAATAAGTATACATTATTTAGTAAAAAAAAATGGGTTTTGGAAAAAAATTGATAGAAAATATTTTTTTTTATTTAAAAAAGAAGAGAAAAATTATACATATGTACATATACATATATGCATTTAAACCTGTTTTAGTTATTATTGTGATAAAAGACAACATTATCATCATCATCATCATCATCTTCTTCTTCTTCTTCATCATCATCATCAACATTGTCGCCTTCTTCGGGTAAAATTAATAATTCCAATGCTAACTGTGGTATTTTGTGTGTATTTTTTTTTAATAGTTTTATGCTGGTAATGAATGGATCTGAAGTAAGCAGAAATCTATTTAATATGTCTTTATTAGTTTTTTCCCGGCTGCATTTACGAGCAAAGTATTCGCTATAGTTTTTAAAATCTTTGTTTCTAGCCTTTGTGCTGCCTCTGAAAGCTCACCAAGAGGCAAGAGGGCATTGGATATTATTTCCGGTCCATGAATTAAAAATTTTATACCATGGATATTTTTTAACAAAATGCCTGGCAGTATTGTGAACAAAGTCTCTAAACTTTTCACCATTTACCTCGTGGCCACATGACACGACAATAAGTATTATGTGCATTCTGTTAATTAACTCTAGATCAAGTTTTGTTATTTCTGAGGAAACTTCTGCATTCTTAAAAAACCTTCTCGCAGTATTGCCATCATTTGTATTGCCAAAGCCTGGTTTTGGTTGGTCAATGATCAATTCAGTTCTTCCTCTGACACAATCAATACTAAATACAAATTAATATGACAATACCGAACCATACTCGTATGTTCACATGTTTCTGACCAAATGTTTTCTGTAAGGTACATACAATAATCAATAACAATATAAAGAGATGGAAACGTGACGCGATTTATATAGTGTTCGTGAGAACATAATATTTTATCGCGAAATTCATACAGTCGAACTTCTCTATAGCGAACTTTTCTATAACGAAGTCTTCTCTATAACAAATAAAATTCGTGAACACAACATTTTTGTGAGTATTTTCATACATTTTGATCTCCCTATAACGAACTTTCCTATAGCGAAGTTCTCTCTGTAACGTACAATTTTTTAAGACCTAAATAGAATTTTTCACACTAAATAATCTCTCTATTGCGAAGTTTTTAGCAATCGATTTTTTGCATCAATTTAGTCACATACATATGTATGTATTAATAAAAAAAAAATTAATGTGTTCATGTAAAAACAATTTTTTTTTGTCTTAATAAATATATTTTCTACATAAAAAAAATGTAGTTAAAATTTTCTGCAGTTTCTCTATAAGGAACTTTCTCTATAACGTAGAAATTTGACGGTCCTCAACTGCTACGTTATAGAGAAGATCGACTGTATATGTATTAACGTAAGTTCATGACTAATTTGTGCGTTAGTAGTATTTTCAGAATTTCTATATTTTGTTAGTATTTAACATATTTGTATTTAAGCTTTAATTTTGTATGAACATTAATGGCGTTTTCTTTTCTGACAAAAATGTTACATATATGCTACATTTCGTTACTGTTTCTGTTCCATTCTAAAAAATATGTAACATTAAAAAAAAGCTATTTCGTTCCTTTCTAAATATGTTGCATAAATAACTGGCAAAATATGCAACATATTTGACCCTCTAATCTCAAGTCGGGGTGATATACTAACCTTTTTCACATCTTTGTTAAGTACTTTTTTATACAAATAAGAATTATGAAAATCAATATACTCTTCACTTTGACTAGAGTCCATCAGACTTTTGTTAGAAGAAGATTCTGTTTAATTTATTATTTATTTCAATGTAAACTTTTATGATAAATTTTTGGTTTAAAGTTTTTGCAGTTTGTTCTAGGTAATAGCAGCTGATTAGAAAACAATGTTGCTGACGATTTTTATTGATAAAATGGTGCTAAAAACCATAGAAACAGTGAAACGCTAAGTATACATTAATATTAAATCTCAAATGTTTTGTACCATTGTGGCAGTAAAAAATGTATCACTTTTTGAAGGTGTGGGCAAACTGTAGAAAATGTTATGCATCGAAAGGGCAACATATTTGTTCAGAAAAGAAATCACCATAAGTGTTTATGTGATAATACCGTGCACTTTTTCGTAAGTGAGCGCGAGACAAAACTAACTCACGCACCCATCTCTAATAAAAACGAAGCTCATTAACAACAATAACTTTAATGCCGAAAATAAACACAAAAGAGAGTAAGAAACAAACAAGTTGAATTTTTGTTGGTTTTTTTCAGCATATGTTTTTAGGAACTGTAGTTTCTTTCACAATAACTTAAATTAGTAAAAAAAACGCAGTAACTCCGCAACATTTTTTTTTTTGGATATATAAGCTGATATCTAATATTATAAGAGCATTTAATAAAATTTGCTTGATCTCGCCCAGAAACTTGTTAAAACTCTATGTATGTATATATCGAAAATACCACATTTATGGAGCACTTTAAAAAAAAAACAATTATCTAAACAAAATATTTTTAATTATATAGCTAAATAGCTGAAGTTGATGGTTCCATTATAATATATATTATTATTTTTTTATTTATATTTTATATTTATTATTATTATTTTATATTATTAGTATATTATTTATTATATTATTATTTATATTTTATTTATTTATTTTTATATATATTTTATTTATATTATTTATATTATATTATTTATATTATATATTATATTATATTATATATATTTTATTTATTTATTTATATTTTATTTATTTATTTATTATTTATTATTATTTATATTTTATATTATTAGTATGTATTTACTTTTAGAAGACGTGATAAAAATTTTAAGTAATCGAAGTTTCTCAATTTTCTATTTTAGCCACGTCACGCAAAATTTGCAAAAATTGTTTAACTCTGACCGCTCACTGTCAATGAAGTAAGTTACTCAAAGCAGTAATTGTAGCAATTAGTGATATACAATTTTATTCACTTTCACCCAATACCAAACATGTCTGTCTGTGCAAGATAAACTGCAGCTTTTGAATTAATCCTCACTTTTGGTACATTTCAACCCTTTGTGCGACCTCTCCATAGAACAATGCTCGGTAGTGTTTTCCCAGAATAACTATGTTTGAATGCTTTTCATGGATGTCTTCTCTCTCGCTCTCTCTGAACATTTCTGACGTTTTGTTCCCGTTAATGTTTATTGACAGCGTTACAAGCGCATGTCATGTCGCTTTTATTTTAATTATTTGTGCTTAAAAGTGTCATCCTGTTGACAGAATAGACAAGCAGCCAGGCAGCCAACCAACCAACCCAACGACACCTATCACACACCAACAAACAAACACTTTTATTTTTCATTTTCATTTTCATTTCCACTTTAATTTTCTTTTTTTTTTTTTAATAACGTCAATGGACTTCGACATTTTCTACAAATTGAAAAATTTAAATAAAAATAAAAGTATTATGCTTGATATTGGAAAGCCATTTAATGCGTGACAAAAAAAGTAAAACACTTTTTAATTATAGTGGACTGTGACTTGAGAAGATACTAATAGCACTATTGAAATGTGTCCGGCGCACAGAATGAATTTCGAGCCTGGCAGGAAGTCTAGATATCATCTCATTGGGATCCAAACGGTATCGTTGTGATACTTTTATTACACTTATTCTTACTTATTTTATTTATTTATTTATTTATTTATTTATTGAATTCATTTGTAATACAAATAGCCTATTGGCCAATACACTTAGTATTACTTGTAGTGAAAAATCCTTATAGGTAAATAAAGATAACTAACCTGACTGACTTAAACATCCCAACAAATCCCACACAATTAAAAAGAGGAAAAAAAAAATTACAGAGCCATGCCATCAGTGATAAAAGTTAGTGTCATTAAAGAATTCAATCAGTTTTCGTTTATAAGTTAAAAGGCACAAAAAGAAAGACCGCAAATGTCTTGGCAAAAAATTCCAAATTCGAGCAGCCTGAACAAGAAATGACTTCTCATTAGGTGGCATTGTAAATATGCAAAATAATGATTTGGGGAGTTCTAAGTGTTCGTGAGAAAGATACCATGCGTACAATACACACTGGTTTTTGAAATTTTATAATCCTTTAGAGATAGATCAAGAGACGAATTTTAAGCTCTTAGTCTGAGTCCATAAACGAATCTGATAATTCTGTGCACAATGGATATAATTTCAGTTTTATTGCCAAGGTTACAACAAGAGTAAACTTCTAAACAATAGTTTAAGCGAGACATGTGAAGAGAGTGAGCAACAGATATTTTGACATACAGAGGCAGTGACACATTCAAGTGGTATAATCTTCGCAGAGTCATGCAGACTTTAGAGCAAATGTTATCAATATGGTGTTCTTTTTCGAAGTATTATTTTTATATATCTTGTCCAGAGTATAAAATATTTGCTGCAAAACTTGCGAGTTTAGTGATGAGAAGAGGGAACAGGGAAGAGCTTGCGAATACCTTGATCTTTATTCTTGCAGCACCAAGTCAAACATTTTGCTGCAAGTGTTTCCCACAATAGATTAAGACTTCGTGAGGGACTTTATAAAGTAAATTCATTTACTTCACTGACAATTCATCTCTCAAATATGAGTTATTTTTTGCAATTATTGAAAAAAGACAGACATCTTTACAAATGATAAATGAAACTGGTATTTATGGCCATTATAGCAACTTCCCAATAGTTAAAGTTAAAAATAGTTAAATGGCATAGACATATGTATTCCAAAACTAAATTGAAGCTAAAATATAGAAACATATTGTGGTGATTATAGTTGATAAATAAATGGTATATCAGTTCGTTCCGTCTTTTGGTAGTCAGTATTTCTGAGCACTGCTGCCGCCTTAGCCGAGCATTAAGATGCCCTTTGTTTGAGAGCCGATCATAGAAACAATGGAAACTTTGTTAATCTAAAATCATTTCTGAATTTTTTTTACAAATTATACCAGCTTATATACTAAAATATTCTATTGGTCAGCAATAATTTAAAAACGAATGAAATCAATTCATAATTAAATTTCCCAGTGAAATTTATCTGTTCAAATAACACTTCAGTTGCAGAAAATATTGATATTGAAATATTTATATAATAACAAAAACTTCGCACTGGCACTATTTCCCATGACGAATTAAGTTCTTAAAGTTCAGTGACTTATAAAATAAATTCAAACAAATAAAGTTCCTAAATTACTACAGTGGTTAGTATGTGTATAGGTACACTACAATATATTTTCACAATTGTAACTGCAGTATTCATAAAAATTATTTTTGATTTATAAAACCTTTAATAAATAAATTTCATTTTTAAACTTTTTATAAATTTGGATTTTTTTTTATGAATACAGCAGCAAATATACAGGACGTATTTATTAACTGCTTTCAAAACTGTAGTTAAACAACGTTGTAGAAAAATTAATTTTAATATATTTTTGAATGATGTTTATGCAATATTTACAAGACCATGAAAAAAAAACTGTCTTTGATATGAGGGTGGTGATGGCACGATGGATGGTAGTCTGCACGTTGACTACACAACCAAAAAACAGACCTGGGTTCAACCCCAGTTTCAGACAAAAAAAAAAAAAATTTTAAATAAAAATAAACATCTCGCATTTTTCTGATGTGCATTAGTGTGTTTTTGTGTGCCAGTTGTTGTCGGAAGGTTTCAGTGGCGAAGGCATAGTCACTGGTCACTGAACAATACCGGCTTCAGCTGAAAGCAATCCACAATCACATCAGAACGCCCTCCTTCGTCGGTATTGTGTAGCACCGGCGAAGTAAAATAATAATAAACAGAAGCTTCAGCACTGCTACGAGTATAAAAACAAAAGAACGTGCGAAAGCAGAGCTGCAAAATAATTAATTAAGCTTCACCTCCTGTCGTTTCTTCTACTATCCATTTCCTATAGTTCCCAGCACAATGCTTCGCATGTGTAGGAGTCATCTTCTGAGTGCTGGTCCTAGATAAAAAAAAAAAAAAAAAAAAAGAGTGAAAACCGCTAATATATAGTTTATTGGACAGTTGCAATAATGGAGACAATTTAAATGTTATTTATTTATGGTGCTCACGTTTAGTGGTCGGTATGAAAATATCAGTGTTATTTTAGGCTCATGGGCAGGATGCGCAAACAGTCAGCTGTCCTGATCACCACTGCACTCTGCTCCATTCTAAATAACGTCTTAAATTCTATGATTGCATTCTATCCATTCTTCTATTGAAGCAGAGGGCTAGACAAGTTGCAGTAAGGCTAAATGCAGTAAAATCCTAGACCAAAACGTTGCTATGTTGCGGGACCAGAGTTTGGACACGTTCGGGTCGACTACAAATGTCAATAGAACATTTGACTTGAGATTCCCGACAATGCCTTTGTGCTCCCTGAAAGTCTTCTGATGTACACTAACAGTTAAGCTGGCTGGCGGGCGTCACTTCGACGTCGGTCCTCATCTCTGCCGTGGTTTTCACAGCAAAATCGCGAACCGTACCAGCTTGACTCGTAAACTAATTAAACAAATTGAACTGGGTATCCTTCGATCGGTGTATGCGGTTTCGTTGGCAACATGAAGGGACGTGCAGTATTGTTATGCTCTTCTGCACCAGCCTGGATAGGAACACGATAAATTTTTTTTTCTTGAATTAAGCCATTGCCTTATTGGTAGGAATGGCGACAGAGTCGGCATTCCCTCGAGGCAATTTTTTACAGGAGCTATGGGTCTTTGGGGATAGAAGAGGAGATGGTTGTTGACTTCTTGTATTCATTCGTCATATATTCTTATTTCCATGAAATGGCGAAGGTTCCTCTCCTCCCTTTTCCTATCATCATTGACTGAACTCTACCATGAGTCGGGGTGGTTTCATGTGGCGTCTGTCTGATCCCCCGGGTGTGAATAGCTTATGGTATCGCAATGGGCTCACCTCTGCCCTAAATGGTCCGTTCTCCTTCGAGGAGGGTGCGCCACATAACATAACCACACCTATCTCAGCTTTTCCTGAACAACTTTCTGTCTTTCTGAGTATTATAGATATGTTTGTGTAAATTATTCTATTGTTGAATTATTAAATTGTTTAAAAATGCCACTTTGACTGAACTGAATAAATTGTTCAAAATATTTGTTATACGAAATTTTCAGGGTTAAACAAAAAACAATTTTAAGGTGTTCTTCTCTTTGTAAATCACCCCAAAAAAATTTAAATCAAAAAACAAATATAAATAAAAGGAAAACGGAACAACATCATCAACAACATGTATCTTCTTGCCTGTTACACTCCAACGAGTTTCAAATAATTCCCAATTGCATCTACAATCTACAGCCACATAAATAGTTTGTACCAGTGATGCGATTTTGAAGTTCCCAGTTTGAATAGAAAACGTGCCAAAATCGTTTTAATAGAGTCAAAATTTACTAACACAAAAATAGTTGTCTCTTTAAGTTTTATCCAATTTAACATTTAAATTTTGTCTTTAGAGTTTTTGTAATAAAAAAAAAACAACAAAAACAATTCACTCATATTTTTATTTTTTTTTTAAATTTTCTTGGTTTATTTGAAAATATTTTATTATTTGTTTATGTGACTGCTTCGCAATATGTATGTTAATTCAAAAGTATTTAAAAAATAGATATATTTCGTTCAAAAATAGACCTTTTTTATTATATTTTTTGAAATATATTTTTTTTCTTTAATACTTTTTTTTAACCTTTTTTATAATTTGAACAATCTATTTTTTTATTTTATT
Organism: Dexiosoma caninum; assembly: GCA_963924685.1. Lineage (NCBI taxonomy): Eukaryota > Metazoa > Arthropoda > Insecta > Diptera > Tachinidae > Dexiosoma > Dexiosoma caninum. The sequence continues at coordinate 16,156,774 of OZ004727.1, forward strand.
TTGTGTTAATGTAATAATAATGATTTAATTTTAATTATATTATTAATTGACCTTTTTTATTATATTTTTTGATATATATTTATTAAGCCTGAGGTCTTTTTTTATTTTATTTTGTTTTTTATTATTCGATATTTCGTTAACAGCTTGTTAACATCATCAGGAATAATTATTTGTTTAACTTGCTAAAAGTCCGCTTTACCATGCTAGATCAAAACATATCGATATCAAATATCATTTTGTTCGAGAAGTAGTTAGGAATGAGGATATATTTTTGAAATATGTCTCAACAGATAATATGACAGCTGATATTTTAACAAAGTGTTTGTTGAAAGGAAAACATTCTAAATTTGCAAAAATGTTAGGATTGAAACCATAAGTTCTTGTAAATTCTTATTTTTTTTTTTAAATATATTAGGAAATTGTTTAATAATTTGTTTAAACAAATTATTAAATAATTTCCTACTATTCCTGATGATGTTAACAAGCTGTTAACGAAATATCGAATAATAAAAAACAAAATAAAATAAAAAAGACCTCAGGCTTAATAAATATATATCAAAAAAAAAAAAAAAAAAAAAAAAATAATGATTTAAAGTATTTTTTAAGTATTGCATATATATATGTGTATGAGTGTATATATGTGTATATGTAATTTTATATATATATGTGTATTTTGTATATATATATATATATATATATGTGGATATATGTATGTGTATATTTATATACATGTGTATATGTATATGGATATATGGCATTATAAGTATATATAAAAAGATATTTTAAATGTATATATAAATGTAAATATTGTAAAATATTTTTGAATTTTATACATTTTGTTAATATTGTAAAAAAATTTTAAAATATTTTGAATCATATGCTTTTCACAATTTTTATGAGACATGTTATGTTAGAAAAATTTTTATATAAACTTCAAAAAGGGGAAAAAAAATTTTCAAAATAAAAATTTCCTGAAGATGTTATCGAAATATCGAGAATGTATATATAGAAATAATAAATATAAAGAGAAAAAACCTTAAAGCTTAAAAAAATAGATTGTTCAAATATATATTTTTTTTTTTTTTTTTGTTTAAAGACAATACAAACTCTACAAAGCTCTTACACAGCTTGTCTGTAGAAACACCCAGGGTCTCAGCGGGAATCGAACCCGCACCTCCATATTAATAAGACTAATGCTCATGCACTAGACTACGGAGGCTTGAGGTATTTTTTTATTTTTTTTATTTATTTATGATGATGTTAACAAGCTGTTAACGAAATATCGAATAATAAAACCAAAAAAAATAAAAAAAAGACCTCAAGCTTAATAAATATATTTCAAAAAATATATAAAATGTATTATTACATACCTTATGATCAGTGTTTACCACTAGAACGCCCGCGGGCAATATTTATGTGTTAGTGTCTCATACGTGTAAGCTGAAGTGAGAAAGAGCAATATTACCAGTTGTTGCCAGTGAAGAATTTCGCACCACTGGCTTCCAAACTACGCATTTGAAGAAATATTAAAAAAACTCCATCAAAGAATGGGCGGCATTGTTTTGCTAATTCTAACGCAATTAAATATGTGGATTTGGTTTTTTTCTGCATTCTGCCCGGTTGAAGAACTATCAATAGTTGTCACGCTATTTTCTCCCTGATATTCAGCTGCCATCTTTTCGTAAAAACGTTTTTTTAATGTCATGAGGATTTCATTTCTTTTATCACTTTTAACACCTTTTTCGTAGTCCTAATGGATATTTCTATAATGTCTCTCAATATTATATTTTTTCATGGTAACTACACGTCCACATATTAGACATTCCGATTTTCAAGAAATGTTTTCTGCAAAAAAAAATTAAAGTTGAATACTGAACACAAATCCTGAAAAAAAATATAAACAAATACATAACAAACCATGAGTTCACTTTTTTTACACATACATTGTCCATTGGAAGGAAAATATCAATATAGAAATTGGGACACAGAACATGAAATAGTGCCAAATATGGCACAATTGTGCCACCGTTTCCATCACTGGTTTGTACGTGTTAGAAAAGGGATCTGCTGCTTTCTTTCATCTTTTAATTTTTTTTTTTTTTGTCATGTTTAACTTCCTGTCTTTTTTTTTTAATGAGTAATTTATTATGTTAATAATTTATTACTTTTATGATTTTTTTTAGTTGTATTTTGAATTTAAAATTTTTTATGACTCTATTTAGAATATTTCGTCCCGCTGGGCGGTTTTTTTTTTTTTTTTAATTTTTGGTAAATTTATCGTTGGTACTTGCAGACGAAATTCCTTTTTGAAATCCAGTTAAATGTAGACTTTATGGTCGCATAAAATTGTTATAAATCATAGAGAATGTCAAATTGCTCACACATTAAAATGCACAAGAAACAGATGTTTTGTGGATTGAAAAGTAGAGGAACAGTAACAGGACACTGAACATTTGTTCAAGAAAATATAACAATAAATGTGTTGAAATTTACTCGTATATAAACTCAAGTAAAAGTGCCAATTTAAATAGATTATAATTTATCAATTTTGTCTTACGATATAATTTCGAGATTCAATTTTGCTACCCGATATTGATAGATTTTATATATTTTCGGGATAATCAAATTGAAATAATTAACGTAATCAAACTTTTGCAATTTAAAAAAAAAATTTTGGCGATGACACGATGGATGGTAGTCTGCACGTTTACTACTAAACCAAACACAGACCTGGGTTCATTAACCGCAGTTTCAGACTAAACTTTTAAAATAAAAATAGAAACATCTCGCATTTTTCTGATGTGCATTAGTGTGTCAGTTGTTGTCGGAAGGTTTCAGTGGCGAAGGCATAGTCACTGGTCACTGAACAATACCGGCTTCAGCTGATAGCAATCCACAATCGCATCAGAACACCCTCCTTCGTCGATATTGTGTAGCACCGGCGAAGTAAAATAATAATAAAAAATGGCTACTGAACCGAAGTTTCAGCAAAAGCAGAGCTGCAAAAATAATTAATTAAGCTTCACCTCCCGTCGTTTCTCTTACTATCCCTTTCCTATAGTTCCAGCACAATGCTTCGCATATGTAGGAGTCATCTCCTGAGTGCTGGTCCCAGATAAAAAAAAAAAAAAAAAAAAAACATGGAACAAAGTCAGCGAGAAACGTAACGACACGCTTTTGAGGGTGCGAGACCTTCGGTTCTCTGCAGTGCTTTGCTTCTATCGGTTGGAATTTCACAAATGCTACGTGCAGCTTATTATCATAATGCTCGTTAAAGTCCACAAGATGGGCAAATTATTTCACTATTAGCATTTTCAAATTTTATTCGCATTTCCTTTGGTCATTCGTTAAAACGATAAAGAATATTTGCCAGTTCTTTAACCCATTTTAAGGAGGCTCAAATAGTCACTGATTTAAAGATATTCTTAGACACATATGCAGTTAGAAGGGTTTTAGCTGGTAATAGTCTTCCAACAGTGCTCTTCTTCACTAGCATGGACATTGGTCACCTGCCTCAATTTCCATTGTGTTGCAAGGTTGTCAATGTAACAACAATCTTAAAAAAATGGCAGGCTAGTAAACCTGCAAATTATACGATACAATTGTAATGTGTTTTCCACTTTCAGAAGTAATGAAAAGCATGGCAAATTATTATCAGGTCAGGTACTTTGTAAACAATTTGTTTTTTATCTTGGACCAGCACTCAGGAGATGACCCCTACACATGCGGAGACGTATTAAATTTTGAAGGCATTTTTTGTAATTATTTTACTTCCCTGGTGCTACACAATACCGACAAAGAAGAGCGTTCTGATGTGCCTGTGGATTGCATACAGCTGAAGCCGTTACGGTTTAGTGACCACTGACTATGCCTTCGCCACTGAAACCTTGCGACAACAACTGACACACAAAGACCACTAATGGACATCAGAAAAAATTGCGAGATATTTTTATGAGTCTGAAACTGGGATTGGACCCAGGAAAATTTCTCGTTTTGTAGTCAACGTGCAGACTACTTCGACCATCGCCACCCTCATTGCCCAGCAATCGGCTATACGACTTTCATTGTGGGGGACGTGGGAGTCACGTACAGATTTCCATTTCAGAAAAAACACCATAAATCATTTTGGAGAAAGACTACTCAGACAGCAATGCATGCTGAGCAGAAACATCCAAAGCGATGATGCATATTTTCAGCTTAGAGTTTTTGTTAATCGCCAAAAGTTCTGCATTTATGGTTAAAAGAATGCATATGATGTGATTGCTGGAAAACAAATACATCCATATGATGGCGCTATTTGATGCGGTCTGCAGGTGTTCAAGGACAATACGTTTGCTGAAATTGGGCTGGTAAAGCAGTGACTGTTACTGGTCCTTGATTATCGCGACATTATAAAACAGCAACTGGTTAAATGGGCCACGATGGCTGAAGAAGTCTGCACGTTGACTACAAAACGAAAAAGTCCTGTGTCCGACCCCAGTTTCAGACTAAGTCATACAAATATTTTGCATGTTTTCTGATGTGCATTAAGGTGTCTTTGTGTCAGTTGTTGTCGGAAGGGTTCAGTGGCGAAGGCATGGTCACTGGTCACTAAACAGTAATGGCTTCAGCTGGATCCAATCCACAGGCAAATCAGAGAATACCTACTCCGTCGGTATTATGCAGCACTAGCGAAGTAAAATCATTATGAAAAATGGCTACTTAAACAAAGCTTCAAAATTGAATACGTCTCCTTGACATCAGAGGCGCTGCAGCACTGCTATTAACAAAAAACGTGCAAAAACAGAGTTGTAAGAAAGTGAAGCTTCACCACCTGCCATCCCTCTCATCACTATCCCTTTGCACTAGTTCCAGCACAATGCATCCCATGTGTAGGGCTCATCCCCTGAGTGCTGCTGGTGCAAGATAACAAAAAATATTCATTAATGTTGCCACAATGTGTTTTCAACAAAAAATGTGCAGGATACATTTACAGTCATAAAAAAATTATAAAGCCCCCAAACTATGTATAACGATTATTATGCGCCTCCTAGTATATGAAATCCTTATGTGTTAATAAAATTAATATTTAAAAACTACAACTCTTTTGTTCCCTCTCCATTTTTATTTTTTGCTACGACACTAGGGGGTGTTAATGTTCGCACGCATCGTGTGTGCGTATTATTGAAATTATTGAAAATCAATTGTCATTTTGCATTCGTAGGCATTTTATTACACACCGGTGACTTTGAATAGTTCAATTATTTGAATACATGAGAATCAATTTGAGCCAAACTTAATATGGAACTTATTGACAATAAGAATTATTATTACGTTAACCATTCAGGACTATAATTTTTTGTTTTCTTCTGCATTTTATTGTTTTTAAGCGTTATGAATGCTGATGCCGTTTGAATAGAGAAATGTATTCGCATTCCCGTTCGCATAAAAGTTCGTGTTGAATATAAAACAATTTAATATGCAGCAAACGTTGCCACAACTTTTGCTTCCCGAGTTACTACTCCTTTTGCGAAATCATTTTCAACACACATTTTTTTATTTTTTTTTTTACTGTATTGTGGAGTCGTTAAATAAATCAAGGATAATTCCATTGGTTTAAAATACAATTTTATGTTAAGAGTGTATTATGCGTATGAGTATGTGTGTGTGTGATTTGGTTGCAAGAATTCAAAAAATGCTTTCTGTTTTTTTTTTATTTGGAATATTTAAAAATCACCACATGAATATTTTTTTATATCATGAAAGTCGTATTGATTTTTGTTTAATGTTTATTTGCTCGAATACAAATTCAAGGGTTTTACACAGCTTTTATTCTGTTTGTTTGCCATTTTATTTATTATCACACAATGGGTGTAAATTGTATGGCTTTATGCTCTCCATTTTTCTTTTTCAAATTCCTTATGCAGGCAGTTGTGCGTGCAAATGAAAAAATAGGATTTAATTTTTAAATTCTTTTGTATCGCTTGCTAATATATTAGTTTAAACTTTAAATACTCTACAGTTAGTAAATAAAATAAGATTGGGAGATGAAATTCATTTGTTAAATCATAATAAAGATGTTGCATTGTTCTCCTTCTAAATGGAATTTTCTTTGCACATAACTTTATTAAGAAGTTGTTTATTACACTGGCTCAATAGAGTGTCCTTACAATGAAATTTTCATGTAGAAAATCAATCAGCTTAAAGATTCGGTAACATTCGGAAACAGTGTTGAACAAGTGGGTGCAATTCTCTGAAGTGTTAGCGCGTTGACTCCACAACAGCAAAAGCAGAGAATTCAAACCCTACTCCAGCCCTCAAACTTGTTTCTGATATATAGATATAAATGTCCATGTTAATGTACTTCATTTGATTAGTTGAATTTTAAACATAAGAATCTTGAATTTGTAGTCGGACATTAGGAAAAATCCACTAAAGCTGAGTTCACCCACTGTTTCGGAACGGAATTTTTGTTCTGAAACATTTTTTTTTTTATGTAGTTTGACGTTTATCTTTTTGAGAAAAAGAGCGAAAGAGAGTTAACATGTTTCAGAACCTGAATTGGTTTAATTTTAATTTTTGTTCTGAAACATTTGAACTGTGCTGCCAGCTTCTTAAATTTCTTATGCAAAGTTGAACTGAGCTGCCATATCTTATTAAATCTACATAGTATGTATTTATAATAAAATACAAAGCAACACAAAAAACAAACAAATAACAACAAGTAATAACTAACGGTTATTGTTAAAAAAAATATTATATAAATTCGGCTCGCAAAAAAGTGGAGAATTTAAAAAAAAGCAAATTAAAAAAATTAATAAATAATTTAACAAAAAAAATTAAATTAATTTTCCAATGGATTTTAATGAAACGGTCGGAAATGAAGAACCCGGGTAGACAGTTCTTGTGCGACATGGGCAACAAAAATTACAAAAACAGTCACCTAAAACAAGGTGTTTGGTTAACAATAGCAACCTCTATTGGAATGGGAAGTATGTTAAATTTATTTGAGTACCAAAGCCATTGAATAAGTTGGATATAATTAATTTCAGGAAGCGAATGCCAAGCACTTTGGAAAAGTTTACGTAGAAGGTACAAGACAGCTAAAAGTAAAAGCGTCGGAAGAAGTGGAAGCCAGCGTTTGGAGCTTAAAGGGTTCTCAAAAATATTAGTTAATGAAATGGACTATTTTCAAAAGTTCTGGAAAGACAATGAGTAAGTTCATTGACAACCATTTGTTAATTGTATAATTCTCTATTCATTCAGACCTACTGTGTCAAATTACGTGAAGCCAAACAGAAACAGGTTCAGTGATCTTTTTGAGGAAATGGCTCAAGATCCTGAAGTCAACGATTCATTGACAGAATGTTTGGAATCTCCGACAGACACCAGTCTGTCAAATGTATCAATTTGTTCACCTCCTTCTACTTCAAAAGAAACTCAAAAACGAAAAAGTTTAAGGCTGGCTGACGCAGAAATGGAGTTTGAAAAGTCCGTATCCTGGGACCAAAGCGTGGAATTACCCTTTTTCCCTCCTTTCTTTTAGCAGCTTCCTAACTGCAAATCTCTTCATTTTTAGTTTTCTTTCATAAATATACTTTGCGATTAAACGAGCTTTCTTTAAAATAAGCAGTTGGCGTTTGTCCATTTTTATTTCTTTAAGATTTTTTTTGTTTTTAATACACAATTTCTTTAATACACAATAAAAAAGAAACCAAATACATTCACACAAATAAAAAATATGAATGTGATGCCAAAAAAAAAACGAGCAAATTGTAATCATCTGCTACTGTGCTGCCTAATTGTTAAACTAACACGCCTCGTTTCCAAAAATATTTCATATGGCAGCTTCGTTGTTCCAGAACAATTGTTCGAAGTGGGTGGGTGAATCACTTCAGAACAATCTCTCAAAAGAGTAAAAATGTTTTAGAACAAAAATTTCGTTCCGAAACAGCGGGTGAATTCGGCTTAATGATACATTTCACATATTTTGTCGGGGAAAAAAATTAGAATCATATATGTATAAAGAAATGTTCCCAAAATAAATTCAGTGAATATAAGATATTTTTTAAATTAAAATTACAAAAACATGGCTGATCTTAAGCTTGGAAAATATTATAATTTAATTTAAATTATAGAACTGTCAGATAAATAGCAACAAATTCTGAAATTTTTCCATTTAAACGTATTGCTTTTTCTATTTCCTTATTTGTGTATGTGTTCGTGTGCTTTTATAATTGCAAATAAAGTGGAATCTATGGATAATCTACAATGTGTGCTACCTTCTTTTTTGGTACAGAAAAGAGCCCCAGGTGGCGCACTGTGTCACGAGTGTGGCCAAAAATGGTTAAAGTCAATGTTAGAATTTGAACGTTTTTTTTTATTTTTTTTAAAAAACACTCTGGTTAGATGATATCAAAAATATCTTCTTAAAATGTGTAAAAATTTTAAAGTTATAGTGGTTCAAAGTTAAGGTTTGTGTACAGCTTACGAAATTTATGGGAAAATCCCAAATTTAATGTTCATTTATAATGCTAAGAATTTAAGTATTGGAATGTAACGGCTACAAAAATTTGTAACATGGTGGTAAGTGATGCTTCTAGTTCTAATTACAACACTGTTTTTGTTTACAAATATTGATCATATGTCAGATACCGTTAGAAAAAAGATAGTAGTGAGGCATTGTCCAGATTTTTTTCAGCAACCGTGAACTTTCGTAGAGAATTTAAAAGAAAGAAGAAATAACACTTTTCCTTTTTTTTTGTATTTTGTAGCTATAAGTATGTATTTTAATGTATTTAAAGTTCAGCTGCCCGATATTGCCCGAATTCTTTTTGTGATTGTTTTTTAGTGTCAACCTCGTTGCAGATTCGTACTATTTTTCAACTGTGGCTAGAGATAAAGCAAAATAGACCCTGCGATGTTATGCGTCATGTTAAAGATTTTGTAGAAAATCATTTTAAACGAGTATTATTAGAGAGGGAACAATAGCAAATAAGGCTTACTCTTTTAAAATTTTCTAACAATTGGTCTAAATATTATCGCTTGAGAGATATATTTGAAACTGAGTTGAGTGACTGGCTAGGTAGCGAATTATTTAGTGAATTCATTTGTAATGTAAGAACACTTTCAAGTGATCATTATAACTATAAATATATCAAGTTTTGAAAAGCTTTTAAAATATACTGCACTTTTATATTTCGAATTATATTCTTGTTACCATATGCCTTCAACTGTGCACAAAATTTTAGTTCATGGTATAGATTTTATTAAATATTCTACCATTCCCATTGGCATGTTACCAGAAGAAGCAATAGAATCAAGTCATAAAATTATAAGAAATACAAGATTAAGACATACGAGAAAAATAAGTAGGATTGCCTCCATGAGAGACCTCATAAGCTATCTTATTCTGCAGTCAGAGCCATTAATTTCGATGCATAGTCAGAAAATACTTTTAAGAAAAAGCGATTTAAATGATCTGAAAGGGTATTTAGTTAAAAAAAAAAAAGATTGAACGACATGTCGCGACATAAAAACAGTGAATGAATCATTGGTAGAATCTGAAAGTGATTACAGTGATAATTGTTAATATACTTTGATTGCCTGTAATACTTATATATATTTTATATGTGTATATTAAATAAATAAAATTTATGTTTCTTAATATCTTTTTTACTGATCGACAAGGACTTACGTACTAATTAATTTTTGTAAAATTTTGCTCTTATCTGCAGCCTTATTCTCTAATTCTCGTAGCTAAAGCTAAATCTCGATCGTTAAAAAGCTAAAAATATGTTAAGGCAAATATTTTAGCTATATCTCTAAATTAGTATTCTGTAATATCAATCGCTTAGCTAAATTTTTAAATTTTCGCCGTAGCTAATTTGCTATCACTATACTTATCCTTTCCCACTGCCTTTACAAATTGCTGTTGAAAACAGACAAACATATTGTTATAGTTCTTGACACCTCATAGTAGTGTTACCGCACTTTATGATTTGAATTCCTTGTAAATGATTGGCCTTTACCCACAAAAGACTTTTAAAATATATAATGAAGTATGTATTTATAAAAAAAAGTTATTTTGAAAAGAATACCAAATTTTTTTAATTTTCGCAATATACATACGTATGTATTTCAATAAAAAAAATTTATAAATTAAATATCGTGTTTACCAATGAGATCATCAACCGCCGAAAGTATGGGAACATATTTGTAGATGGCAACACTTTTTGGTTATAGTATTTATATATTTGACAAATAATAAAAATTGTTGTGTCTTATTTTTTTTAGACAAATAATATTAAAACAATTCACTTGACTTCTTCTTGCCCAACCACAGATTCCTTCGCCATAATTCCAACTATTCTTTCATCTAACTCTGTCAGTTTCTATTTTTGAGCGGCATTTATGCCGCTTCTTTCCAATGAGTTTTTATACTCTTGGTACTTCTGTTTTGCTTTACTTCTGTGAAATTATAAGAAACTGAAAAGCGCTCACATCTCCAAAGAATGGTAAGAAAATTACCTCATATTTGTCCATGCCCTCTCCCAATTTTCCCCATTTTTTAAGGCACCTCCTAAAGCGTTAAGCTTCTCTTCCAAGGCATCCCATTGCTCCGTAAGGCTTTTCACCCCAGTGGAGTTTATAAATCTAAAAAAAGATTTTTGTTTTACTTTATTGGCTTTTAGTTAGTTAAACTCCTTTTTACCTGCCGTGGGCGAATTCGCGGTGCTCCTCCAAATATTGTATCAGCATGAATTGTTGTTCCTTAGTCACCCGCTTACTGACTTCTTCCATTGTTTTGCTAAAATAAAAAAAAAAATTCCAACATTATTCAATTAAAATCCATTTGTGTATTACTTACTTTTTAGCAGCTTAAAATTTCCGTCGCTAAAAATTTTAACTTTAAATAAAAAACTACCGCTTATTTGACGTTAGAGAATACAAAATTAGAAAATTTTAGCGATGACAATGAAAGCTAAAATTACGGCGAATTGAATTTTAAGACGTTGCCAAATTAAGCAATATACATTACAGAATTCCACTTGTTGCTAAAAATCGCTAAAACGACTTTTTAGATTTTTAGCGATGGAGATTTAGCTTTAGCGAGTTACAGAATAAGGCTGCTGATCACTAATTTACAAATTATAATAATTTTTTAATTTAGGTTGTATGGGAGGTAGGCGTGGCGCTTGTCCGATTTTTTTGAAAATTGGCAATATATTACAATATTACTGAATATATTCATATGCAAAATATCAATCTTATCGGATGGCTAATTTCTAAATTATTACAATTTTTAAATTTAGATTGTTTGGGAGGTGGGTGTGGCACTTGTTAGATTTTCTCGAAATTTCGCATAAATACTTCTTTTACTAAGAAAAACATTCGTGCCAAATTTTACCTCCCTACTCTAGCTGCTTCTATTTTTGGCCGCCGCGTTGTATGCAATCGCGACACAGTGTGGCGCAGTGATAAGATATGCTTCATTCTTGAACAACTCTTGAGTTGCACGTTTTGTCAATTTATGAAGTAGAGTTGCTGCGTCTCTGGCGTTGAGTCATTATTCCATGCTTAAATACCGACGAAGGGGTACCCTGTACATAAGTACATTAAGGTAGGCATTTATGTACATATGTATGTACAGTTTGTAAAAAAAAATGTTTTCAAAACAAAAATTTTTTAAGAATTTAAATTTAAATAAATATTTACAACAACAATATCAGTATATTTGTGAATTTTTTTTTTTACAACTGTTGTTTTGTATGTTGTCGACAAGCAGGCGTCGAAACTTTGACAAATTTATGAACATATTACAACAACAACGCTACAAAATAATGTTGCATACTTTAAACAGTGTAAAAAAAGTGTTTTCAAAAATGCAAAGACAAGAAGGAACAGTTAGTTTTTTGCATATGTATTGCGTATAATAGTTTTATATGGACGCTAAGAGTAGCAGTTGTCTTTTATTCATTAAATTAAGCTCATAGAATAAACAAATGATTACCAAATTATATATAAACTATGCCAGGAAAGCGACTGAACAAAGACATTACCCAACTGGTGTATTTTAATTACTATAAAGGAAAATCTCACATAGAAATTGCTGAAATGTTCACCAGGCAGACCAAAAAAAGTAACTCGGCGAATTGAAAAGAAAATTTTCAAAATGATTGATGAGAATCCACATTTCAGTACTATAGGAATTGCACTTAGCATCAGTAATGAATGTGGAGTAAGTATCCCTCTCAGACTGTTAGAAATGTGCTACAAAACCATAAATACTCTTCAAGAGTTACGAGGAAAAAACCTTTGCTATCCGCGGTAAATATTGAAAAAGGTATAAGTTTGCCATTGAACACATTTCTTTACCTCCGGAGCACTGGGATGATGTTATTTTTTGTGACGAAACGAAAGTGATGCTTTACTACCATGATGGACCTCAAAAAGTTTGGCGAAAACCCCTGGCGGCTTTAAAAAATAAAAATATAATACCCACTGTAAAGTTCGGTAAACTATTCGTTATGGTGTGGGGTTGTATTTCGAGCAAGGGTGTTGGCGAAATAAGAATATTAGAGGATATAATGACCGAGGAAGTCTATCTAAACATTTTAAAAAAGGAATTGAGTGCAAGTGCTGGGAAATTCGGTTTTGTTGACCCAGAAAAGCTCAAGTATAAATTTTAGCAGGATAATGACCCGAAGCATAAAGCATATATTTGTAGATCCTGGTTATTATATAATTGTAGAAAAGTAATCGATAGCCCAGCACAAAGCCCAGACTTAAACCCTGTAGAAAATTCATGGGTCCACCCAAAGAAAAAAAGTAGGAAAAAGGTCACCAAAAAACAAATAACATTTATTAAAGAAGAGTGGGAAAAAATACCTGAAAATTATCATATACCAAAGCTTATCCATTCAATGTCTAGACGCTTAGAAGTTCCAATTAAAGCTAAAGGAGGGCACACCAAGTATTAGCACCCTCAAATCTTTTTTTTTACCATTTAGAATAAATTTAATTAAATTTAACACAATTTTGAAAACATTTATTTTACAGTGTAGAAACTGAAGTATTTTTTATGTTACGATTATTATTTTGTTATTTAATTTAATTTTGTTTTTTTTTGTGCAAAGTGTTTATAAACATCTTCAATTGAATACATGAAGAAAAAAATTTAATAAAAGTTATATAATTTACTTGCAAATAAGAGTTTCTCTTAAACTTTTTAATTTTTCTAAGTTTTGAAAAGATTTTTTTACAAACTGTATGTATGTACATCAGAAAATGTGTTGAACACTTCAGCCAATATATCATATTGGGACACCCTAAATTTTCTTAGTGCAATTTTGGCACTCTATTTTTAAAAAAAGCAATTTCTTTAAATATGAAATTAATAATTCAATGTATATTTTACTCTAAATAAATTATATATTAAAATAGTTTGCATTTCAATTCGTGTGCATAATGAAAATTGCATTGAAAGCACTTCTTTGACAAACAAATTTAATCTTACGTTGACAAAGTTGCTTCTGGCTTGAGCGAAAGAATAACAACTAAATAAATCCTCTTGAATACCAGCTAAATACACACTTCATGAAGACATCTTCTTTCCTCGTTTTGAATTAATTTTTATATCTTAAAAATTTATTGCGTTTAACACTTTTTTTTAGTGTTGATGAGATGTGCTTAAGATTTCTTTGGCAGCTGGTATCAATGCGAGAAGTGTTTTCGTTTGACAGGATAAAGTATTCTATTAAATATTTTATTATTATTCAAGGAACGTAAATCTTACAATCTATTTTAAAACGTGAATCCTTTGCGGTTTTATGGCATTTTGTGTGTTTTTTATATCACCTTAATTGAAATGCAAATCTTTAGTTAAAACTGCTTTCTGTTTTCTTTTCAACATTTCAATTTGTTTGCCTCTTCCCTTTTCTTCCTCTTTTTTCTTTGTGCATCTTTTTGTAAATACTCTTTTTGTGTAGAAAATTTTCATTTGAATTAATACGTTGGTTTTTTTTGGCTTTTACTTTGTTACTTGAACGGATGGTTGGTTGATTCTTTGGTGAGAATCTTAAGGAAATTCTTCATCCAGTTGGTCAAACATTTTAATCAAGTTAAATGGATGCAAGAAGAAAACCGAAACAGCATAAACCTTGAGTTTAGTTTTCTTTTTTCTTTTCGCAAAAGCCATTAGAAATGATGAGCTTTGTTCTTGATATGTACCTTAAAATACTGTATAATATTTAATAAAAAACATTTGCACAAATTAAATAAATAATTTCTAAAGAGATAAATTCATAGTTTCTGAAGATTTTGATTTGTTTTAAAGAAATTTTAATTATAATAATAATGATTTTTGGTTTAAACGTGTTTATTTGAATTACACTTTTTGAAATGGGAATGTTGTAGGCGTAAATTCACAACACAGTGTTCTATGAAGAGCATAAATCCGTCGAATTGATTTATTCCGTTAAAAGTTCATCTTTTTTTTACAGTCATATTCAATGCTCTATTTTTCAATATTATGATGTCTCTAAAATTATGCCTTCTTTTAAAAATATCACTGTTACATTAAAACTGCAGAGGGTAATCTGCACGTTGACTACAGAACGAAAAATTTACCTGGGTTCAACCCAAGTTTCAGACTCATAAAAACATCTCGCATGTTTTCTCATGTGCATTTGTGTGGCTTTGTGTCAGTTTGTTGTCGGAAGGTTTCAGTGGCGAAGGCATAGTCACTGGTTACTGAACAGTAACGGCTTCAGTTGATAGCAATCCACAATCGCATCAGAACGCCCTCCTTCGTCGGTAGTGTGTTGCACTATCCCTTTCCTATAGTTCCAGCACAATGCTTCGCAAGTGTAGGAGTCATCTCCTGAGTGCTGGTCCCAGATAAAAAAAAAGTATCGTTTGTCCGATTCTGTAACTTGATGTTAACGATAACAGATAAATATTGAAATGAAGCAGCATCTCTGTGAAAATTTACGAAAAACACTAAGAAGAACATCTAAAAAACAAACAAATTCTTCGTATTTAAAACGAAAATAAAAAATTTGTTATTAATTTTTATTTGATTATAAAATTCAACACAAATAACTGAAATAATAAAAAAAATGTTTTTTCAGGAAATTAAAGGGGTGTACCCAAACTGGCACAATGGTCATAACAATTTTTTTCAACGCAAAGTGTTTTTTTGCATTTTCTACATCCGCAACGGCTTCTGTTGTGGCACATAACACAGCGCACGCGATTTGGCAGCTTCTCAGGTAAGTGATCAATGCCGTCTAATCGTAAGCCATCAACACTTGATGATGAGGGGGGCGAACAGAAAATTTTTGGGTCAATTGATTTAGATAAAATCTGGCTATATTTCTGCGAAATAACAACTGAACCATGCCATTTTCAGTACAACTGACATGTATGTAGCCGCCATGCATTTTATATGGCCATATCAATCATGTAAGTGAATAATTCCCACCACCATTTTTTTTGCCATGTATTCCAATTCTATACAATGAAATCGACTGGTCCAGCTCATCGAGACTCCATCCATGACCTTGTTGTAATTTTGAAAGAAATAAGGAATTTTCATATCGGTTTTTTGCTTTTTTCTGAATTCCATCTTTTTACAGTTCCTATGGGATCATACGTGCGAAAGCAGAACTGCAAAAATAAATAATTAAGCTTCACCTCCTGTCATTTCTCCTACTATTCCTTTCCTATAGTTGCAGCACAATGCTTCGCATGTGTAAGAGTTATCTCCTGAGTGCTGGTCCCAGATAAAAAAAAAACAAAAAAATTATGCTTGGATTGCAACCTATATGTACCTAGACAGTCACTAGTTGTCTTTTCATGGGGGCGGTGTTAAATGTCAGTATTCACCCGGTGTTAAGCACACCGTCGGATTAGGCTCTATGCGCAGGCGCCGACGTAAAACTTGACACAATCTCATGCACATTAGTGTGAGTTTGTGTCACTTGTTGTTGAACTGTTTCCGTCGTGAAGGCATAGTCACTGGTCACTGAACAGCTGATACCAATCCGCAAGCACAACAGAACGCACAGAACGCTTCAAAAACGAATGCGTCTCCTTGAGGTTAGAGGCACTGCAACATTGATATAAAACAAAAAACTTGCAAAAGCAGAGTTGTAAAAACAATCTATCTATCAATCTTCATCACCTGTCATCTCTATCACTATCGCTTTCCTGTAGAAGTTAACACCTAATAGTAGACAATCATTTCCTAAGTGTTTCTTCTCTTAAAAAAAAAAATAAAAATTTTTCGTTGTCTGCTACGCAACTGAACTTCCTTCCATAATCGAGCCACCAATATATAAAAAATATACATTATCGTAGTAATTCTAATAAATAAATTTTTACTAAATAAATATTCGTACGTTTATACGTACGAGTCATTTGCCAATAACACTTTTTGCAAATACTGAACTTAATTGTTTATAAATAGATACTACACAGCAACAAATTTGCTGGTGACAGGTGCTGTTGGTGTCGGGTGACAATTAGCAAACATTAGTGAAACACTATTGCCATTAAGACGAAAAAGATCTCGTTGAGTTTGTAGCAGCAAATATTTCGTTCTCGATAATGCGAATTTCAAGCAATATCAATTTAGCAAATTGCTAAATCCATTGGGTGGAGGGAATAAAAAAGTAGCTTATGCTACAAAGTGTTAAGTACTAGCACTAGCTTTCAGTGTTCAGTACTAGCTATGCGGAAAAGCTTATGCTACGTTTGGTGTGAATAACTCTTAGCTAATGCTACATAGCTAGTGCTGGGAAATTACTAGCAAAAGCTGGTAAATGTGTATATTAAATCAGCTGGCAAAAATCGCTCATGAGTTACCACTTTTTTTTAATTTTAAATACTGGTAGAGACTTCTGCAGAAATTTATGAAAGATATCATAAGAAAAACATAGTGGCACTGTCGCAATGATTTATTATTTTATGATGGCTGATAAAGGAAATAAGATGTTTTTTGAAATATTAAAAAATTACCAAGTTTTATTTAAAAAGTCACAGGTGCCTTTAGTGAAAACAAAAAATATTCTGCTAACCACTTTACGTTTTCTTTCCGAAATTTATATAAATTGAAATAATCGGCAGGGTGAGAATGCATCCGCTTGCGGTATTCTTTCCTTTGACGTATGTCCATAAAAGCAACCATAGTAATATTTGAATTTATATATTTATATAAACAAAAATACACTTAACTTTTTAAGTCTTAAAACAGAAACTTCCAGCATCTCAATCACTTGCTTAAAAAAATCAAAGCATAAACTAGCAATTTTAAGTGTTCACTAGTTTTTATTCACACCTTTTTCAAGTCAACGCTGGAAAAACTAGCTTTTACTAGTAAGTAAAAAGTACTAGCTTTCACTGAAATTTTTATTCACCTGAATACTAGCTTTAACTTAAAATTTTGTAGTAAAAGCTTTAACTACCTTTTTATTCACTCCACCCATTGGTTAGCTTGGAATTATATACTATATATTTATCTCTTTTTTGTCACAAACACGGTATGCTGTAGCGAACTATAACGGGTTTTAGTTGGTTTCTTCAATAAAGTAAAATGAAAATACAAATGGAACTAAAAGCTTAAAAAGTTTTGATGGTGTTGTTGACAACACGTAACAGTTAATTAACAACAGCAAATGAAAAACAACAACAAATAAATTTGTAACAAAGCTGAAATGAAAGGATAATAATTTCAAAAGTAACTTTCAAACGAAATCAAAGAAAAAGCAAATAGAAAGAAACGACAACAACTACTGTGAATGTGAAGTACTACAACAAAGTAATTAAAAAGTTTCTAATTGTAAAATAAACAACTCACAACAACCTGTTTAAGTAAATTTATTTTCCAAATTAAACTAAGAAGTAAAAAACAGAAATAAATAAAAAATACTTTATGTAACCGTTCCCTTTTCGTAGGAGATGGACATGGGCATGGGCATGGAGTTTGAATGAACAAAAAGAAATAAATAATTATTTTATTGTTTATCAAAAGTATTATAAATACGATTGTAAAATGTATAAGCCTAAGTATTTATATATTTTATCTTCATGACAACATGCAGACTTTGTAATTGCTTCTTTTGCTCTTCATTTTATTGTTGTTTACGTATGTATCTTTCAGCAAACTCCTTCAATGCCACACTTAGTTGAAATCTGGTGACTGTGTGGTACGCGAGTAGTGAATACTATTTCTTTATAGTCGCCGTAAGAATATTGAAATAGCAAAACTGTCTATAAAGCTGGATTCACCCATGATGTCCGAACAAAAATGTTGTGCGGACAAAAGTTATTTTAGGGAGAGTTTTCTGAAACACGATTCATCCATTTTGAACAT
Organism: Dexiosoma caninum; assembly: GCA_963924685.1. Classification (NCBI taxonomy): domain Eukaryota; kingdom Metazoa; phylum Arthropoda; class Insecta; order Diptera; family Tachinidae; genus Dexiosoma; species Dexiosoma caninum. Next base: position 16,175,132 of record OZ004727.1, read on the forward strand.
TTTGTCTGGACAATCAATGCTGCCGTATGTAAACACTGGTTTTGTAATGTGGCAGTATTACAGCTGATTTTATTATTATTGTGTTTTTTTTCAATGTGCAAAAATTGTAATTGTTAAATTTTCTTTTTTAAAATGAGTGAAAAAAGAAAATTACTTGTGCTATTAGCCTTTGAAATGCATAAAGCATTGCTATTAGCAAAGTATATACTATATTTAAAGAAAATTAAAAAAAGAGTCGCAGTGAAACGATTTTTAAAGCAAAGGAGATCTGTGGGCTATTTTCACACATTGGTTCCATTCATGCGCTTAAATGATGTGGAATCGTTTATAAATTTTCACCGGATGGATCTTAAAACGTTTGATGACCTACTTAAAATTTTAGGGCGATGGAGTTCTCTATTTGTGTCCAAATAATTAATTTTTTCTGGTTATTTTTGTATGAGCTGTTGCTCATATCATACATACACTCCCTTGCAGGCTTCTTCATTTCCTCGATAAGCTTTTGAGCAATTAAATTATTATTTTCCATTTTGCATACACTTTGAATTGCAATACGAAACAAAATTGTGCAAATTTTATGTAAATGGGCAACTCAATTCAGCTTTGAGATGACAAATTTTACTTATTGGCAACTCAGTTCAAGTTTGTCTGGACAAAATATAAAATTAAACCAATTCAAGCTGAGAGCTGTTCGCACAAAATATTTTCTCTCTCTCTCTCTCTTGAAGAGACCCGTCAAACTTCATAAAAAAAAAATTTTGTGCTGACAAAAATTTTGTTCGGACATCATGGGTGAATCCAACTTAAATTGAAAGTTTCCTATTTATTCAGCTGAAATTTATGACAATGCCGCAACGTGAGGATGGCGATGGCTGAGGTAGTTAGCTTGATCACTACATAACCGAAAGGTTCGGGCCTACAATCCGACAAGCTCATGCATTTTATTGATGCAGAGTCCCCGCAGGGGGTTTGGAACAGAGTTCCATACCTACGGGACTTTAGAAATCCCGCGGTACCTAGCTAAAGGTCTAGCGTTACCTTAAACTCACCTGCAGTTTGAAAATGACAGAAGAGGCGACTCTTCGAAATCTGACTAGAGATTGAGGAGGTTAAGCTTGCATTTCCTTGTGACTGTAGAAATACAGTTCAATTCTAATCTAGTACTACGGGACCAGCGAAGCCCCATTGATCTAACGCTCAGTAAGGCTTTAATGACTGATGTACTCTTTAGTAAGTACTTCGTGTCCACCCCGAAAAGTTGGAGTTGTGTGTTGGTTTGGGAACGGATTCGTAGTGGCTGTGGTTACTACCAAAAGTCACGCTGGAAGTTAAGTTTTTGGTCTGTTCGAGATATATGTGAGTTTCACACATATATATTCTGATATGACTTTTACTTAACTAGGTACTGTTGCCATACAACAGTAGTCACCGGAGTGTGTCTCGAACAAACAGTATTACTGGATTAAGAGTTCTTGACTCAAAATATTCTGATGTGACACAGAGTTTAGACAGCTCGAAACACCTCAGCAAGGTACAATTTGTAGACCAGGGATAACTATAACTGATTTTCCACCCGTGTGCATTGATAGTGACACAGGATTTTGTATCTCCGAGTGCCATGGGGGCGGTAGTGATCGTCTTGGTTTCACTCGGTGTTGAGAGCACCGTGGAATAAGACGCTATGCGTAGGTGTCCACGTAAATCTTGAACACATCTGATGCACATTAGTGTGTCTGTGTGACAGTTGTTGTCGGAAGGTTTCAGTGGCGAAGGCATAGTCACTGGTCACTAAACTGAACCGGCCTCAGCTGATAGCAATCCACAGTCACATGAGAGCGCCTTCCTTCGTCGGTATTGTATAGCATCAGCGAAGGAAAATAACTACTAAAATGGCTACTAAAAACGAAGCTTCAAAATTTATTACGTCTCCTTGACATCAGCAAAAGCATAGTTGAGAGATAGAGAAGCTTCACCTCCTGTAATTGATTTCACTATCCCTTTCCACTAGTTCCAGCACAGTATACCGCATGTGTAGGGGTCATCTTCTGACTTCCTGTCCAATATAAAGAAAAAAACTGCTGGATACTATTATGTTATTCCCCCATCAGAGACATACATAAATATACTGAAAATGTAGTGAAAAAAGTAATTAAAAACGACTTACAAATTGTTTGAACAATAAAAACTACATAAAATGGGCATTAAAACGATACAACAAAATAAAGAAAATTTGTCCTTTTTAATACTTAATCCTATCATTTTATATAACTAGACACATACATACAACGATGAACAACAACTCCTCTTTTTTAATCTTCATCGTTTTATTTACTTATCTCAATCTTCAGTCAATCTTAAATTTTTTTCTGCGTTCGCGCGTGTGTTTGTGTGGGTATGTAGGTGATAAGGAATTGAAATATTTAATTTTCTTTTCCAAGGCTGGCTCAGTGAGAATGCACTTAGTGTTATTTTTTGGAAAATAAGCTACTCTGAAATTTGGCAGTTGTCACATATGTTTATTCCAATTAATAAAAAAAAGAGCGCTTTACGAAAGAACAACGCGTTATAATTGTGAAAACTTATTGAGAAAAAAAGTCATCTTCTGCGATGAAGCGCATTTTCAACTGAAGGGCTTCGTGAAAACACAAAATTGTCGAATTTGGTTCTCAGAAAATCCTCGTGCAATGCATGAGAAAGAAATACACCCACAACGAGCAACTGTTTGGAGAGGATTTTGGTGAGGCGGCGTGATGGGGCATTCCTTTTTTGATTCTGCTTTATTAACTCAAAAATCGTAAAAAAAATAAGAGTTGTGATGTTATTTGATTAAGCGATATGGCAAACACATCTCTCCGTCTTGGATAATATTCGAATATACATTTATACATATAAATTGCGGAAGCATTATTAATATTTACGATATATCGATCCTTCGGTGCAATACCGTCGTAACTCAAAATTTGAATTTTTTGAGCTGGGTATGCAGAACCGATCTTTGGTGAAAAATATATCTAAAGGAAAAAAGATTATAGTTCTATCTTTAACTTTTCAGATTCTACAGCTACAAATGTCTTCATTGCCTCCAGCTATTTCCAACAATGTTTGTTTGCAATAATGAAATATTTCCTTTATCACACGAAATTTACAGACAGAAAACATTACAAAACATGCCTCTTTATTTAAAAACTTGTCAAAAAAATAACTTTAGTAAACGAAAAGATGGCTCAAAACTTCAAACGCATTTTTCTCAGTTCACGATTTTTTGAGTTACTACGGTATTGCACCAAAGGCTCGATATGTACATACATATATGTGTGTATGCATGTGTACACGAAATTTAAATGGCAGACATAATTTTTCTGTCCCTTCATTTACTTATTTTTGTTTTTCTTTTTTGATTTATTCATATATTTTATTCATCTGAATATGTTGACAAAATAGTAAGTTTCGCCCCCAATCAAACATACGCATACTAACAAAATTACAAATACACACACAGCCATGTGTGAAGCATATTTTTGTCAATCGTTATTTGCAGTGCTACGTGTTTGCGATCCTGTGAACTAAACATCAACATTCAAGGAAGCATGTTGCTGAATATGAAAAACCAGTTGGCCAGATATTTAACCAAAATACGCCTTTGGTCGAAAAAAGGAATTTAATTTTAATGTCTGTATTTGGGGTTTTTTTTTATTTTCGTTTCGGTCATTTATAGCCGATAAAGATTCCGTTCCGTTGTTCTTTTTGCGCATATTTTTATTTTAGCCACGAGAACCTTCGTTTTCCTTCCTTCCGCATTTGGCAAAATATGAAAACCACATTTTGTTATTCTTCGACTGGTGCGCACTTAAGGAAATACTCGTATGAATTTAAAAGGAAATCCCAAAGTGATGTGCTACAAGAGTTACCATATTGCAATTTTCTTGTTCGGCTCTTAAGGCTTAAGAGAATTTTTTGTTATTATTTCAGTAGAAATTCAAATGCTGCCATTAACATCTATTGTCGGAAGGTTTCAGTGGCGAAGGCATAGTCACTGGTCACTGAACAATACCGGCTTCAGCTGATAGCAATCCACAATCACATCAGAACGCCTTCCTTCGTCGATATTGTGTAGCACTGGCGCAATTTAGACCTGATTCTGACTCGATTTTTCTTAAATCAATATAGTTTTCGCCTTATTGCAATTGCGGATTAGGGATTAAAAATACATGAAATTATGTACTTAGCGCTTGAAGAATCCGTACTTGTATTAAGTATTCTGTACTCGATTTAAAAAAATAATCTGTACTTAGCGTATTTATGACACCGCTTGGGTGGCAGGCAGTACAATCCCAACAAATTTTTTTTTTTTTTTTTTTTCTTACACAATATATATTATTTATTGAATCTTCAAAATCAATTGAACTAACAATAAGTATTCAAATCTTAAGAACTAATTGCTAATTATTATTAAGTACAGCCTAGCTGTACAAAATTATTTATTGCTCGTATAGTTTTATTTCCGCGTCTACTACGTTCGGGCTAGGGAAAGAGTATCCCTTCTTTTCAGTCGAATGAACCCTCTTTCGCTTAAAATATTTCGGGCTAGTATATTTGGATGGTCTTGGAGTTTGGTTAGGTTTGACGTTGCGTATGTTGTTATCTCTTGTTTGACTGTCGGAATATTTAAATCCTTGTGTATGTTAGAATTTTTTATATACCACGGCGCATCTGTTATCATTCTCAGTATTGTGTTTTGACACCTTTGAATTTTTTCTATATTGGAAGCTGAGGCAGTGCTCCATAGCTGGATACCATAGCTCCATATTGGTTTTAAAATTGCTTTGTAAAGCAAAAGTTTACAGTCCAGTTTTAGCACAGAATTTCGACCAATAAGCCAATTTAGTTGAGTTGCTTTTATTTTCATTTGAGTTAATTTTGCATCGATGTGCTGTTTCCATGTTAGCCGTCTATCAATGTGCATCCCTAGATACTTGACCTCCAAACGTTGAGGTATTAACTGGTTGTTGATCAGAATAAGAGGACATGTGTCTCTGCGCAGGGTGAAGGTTATATGTACGCACTTATTCTCATTAACTTTGATTCGCCATTTTTTTAGCCAGCTTTCCAGCTGCGAAGTTTGGTGCTGTAGGCGACGAGATGCTTCGTCAGCACTTTCGTGAATGCCTAAGAAAGCTGTATCATCGGCAAAAGTTGAGGTATGGATGTTCGCGACTGTTGGCAAATCTGCGGTGTATATCAAGTACAGCAATGGACTTAATATGCTGCCTTGCGGAACTCCAGCTTCAATCGGCTGCGGTGATGACAGCCAATCACCTTGTTTTAAAATAAATTTGCGACAAAGCAGGTAACTTTCCAGTAGCTTACAAATATTTTCAGGAAGGTAATGGCTCAGTTTATATATTAATCCCTTATGCCACACTTTATCAAAAGCTTGGGAAACATCGATAAAGAGGGCTGAGCAGTACTTTTTCCAACAAATACAACAAAAATAAGTGAACACAACAGGTTCATGTAAAAGTAGAAAATTAAACGGAAGAAGAGCCAATGCAATTAAATTAGTTCAGCAGCAAAAGATGTATTTTCGAAATTGCTTTCAGTCAAATTTCATACACGAAAAAGTATATTTTGTGACAATTCAACACATTGGCTTTTCCTTGATAAGCTGTTTGTGAAGGTTAAAATTTTATAAACAATTGCTCAGTTACACTCAATAGTCAATACTTTTCGATTTACTCATCTGGTCACTTCATAGTCTCGAAAATTTTATTTAACCAAATGATTTCTTGCGGTCATTTATGCACATCAAGAATATAATTTTTCTTCTTTTTATACAAAACTGTTATCCAGCGTTCCATTCCCTATTAAACATACATTTATTTTTATGTTAATATTATGTAAATGACGGATAAATGTACATACATATGTATGTGTGTACATTTATAAGTAAATACATATGTATGTATTAGGGCAGCTTAAAGTCTTTTCTTTATATATAAAAAACTTATATAATTTGAGGAAAATTCAAAAAGATGTTTGCCAAGAAAGCACCACTGACCAGATTTCTATGACATCTGTCATTAAGCCAGCGATTCCCATGATGAAGCCGTTGAGTTTACACTCTGCGAGTATCATGGAATATATCCATAGCACTGCGGTTATTACAGAAATTTCTTTAAGTGCTCTAACTTCCATAAAGTTAAATTTCAATTTTAGTTTTGAAAGCATTTCCCAAATTTTTTGATTAAACTTTAAGAGCTTTTTGAAAACTATGCAATTTTAAATTGAAATAAAATAAAAACACAAATCAGTTCAGCTTTTCAAATATGCAATGAAATTTTTGTTTTCAGCATCAGAGATTATCTATCAGGTTCTCCACGGAATAGTTGCAGTATCCTCTTGTCAGCTCTCGAATTACCAACTGTACGATACAGTAGAGATCAAATGCATGGTAATTTTTTGCTACATGTCAGTTTGTTATTATTGCCCGAGGGGAATGAAAATTATACAAAATTGGTCAAAATTATAGGCAATGGTCCCAGTTCTAATACTTCCACACGGATCAGGCCAGCCACTTGTCAATAACGATGGTCTAGGAGGCTGAAATTAAATTGTTTTCAGACCATGTGACATTTTACCGACTAAAATAACTCTTGCTGCTGAATGAGCAGAGCAATGCCCGGTCAAACCAAAAATTTTCTTAGTGCAAATGTGATAACAGCGCTCTTCTTCATAGGTAAAGTAATGAATTAAATAGCTGTCTAGCTTAAAAATTAATTAGAGTCTTCTCTACACTGCTCTTTTCCAACTAGTCATAATGGAATGCATTGCATTTGACTGCAAATACTACGGGATTGCTCCCACGTCTAATCTTTATGAGTGTAGTCAATAACTGGTACTATAATTAATCGTAGTGTAGTGCTTTCTTTAAAAGTAACAGGACCATCACGTTTGCAATAATTCATATAGAGTTCTTCACCAGTCTACCGAAGCATATTGTTTGACGTGCCAGTTACAAAAATTCACATAAATGAACTTTCAAGGCAATAGAAAAATTCTAAATGAAAATATTTTAAAGGTAAAAACATCTTGTTATGAAGCGTTTTTATACAAACGTAGTCAGCTTGCACTGGCTTTGTACGCGGCGCGACACAGTCTCTTGGGCAAACGTGTAGGAGGTGCCAGTTATAGGCAACCTTATGAGATACCTTAACGCTACGGGATGGATATAGTACATCCTTTACCTTGATCCAACGTTAGATCCAGACCTTTTCATATGTTAGGACCCAGACGAGTAGGCGGTATCAGCAAAACGCAATTGCGCAATTCTACTCGTATATGAGCAATTCTATGAAATACACGGACGTTCCCTGAATGAATAAAAATACTATTAGACTAGTTTCGTGTAGCCTTCATAAGAACTGTGTGATCCATTTCGAGGTTCCCAACTTTTTTAAAGAAAAAAACACAGAAAATTCAAATTTATTGGAGAATGTTTATTATCATTTGAAAGCTCACTCTTTGGCATTTATTTTTTCAAGATTATGTCTATCAAATGTTGGCCGTTGCTACGTCGCAGATGGTCCATCCTTTGAGTCCAATTTTCGATGACTCGTTCGAGCATTTCGACGTGTAACTTGCGAATGACACGCGTGATGTTTTCCCCCAAGGCCTGAATCGAAGCGGGTTTGTCCGCATAAACTTTAGACTTTACATATCCCTACAGGAAAAAGTCTAACGTTGTGATACCACACGATCTTGGTGGCCAATTGACCGGCCCAAAACGTGAAATTATGTGCTCACCGAAATGTTCTCTCAATAAATCCATTGATAGATGCGATGTGTGGGAAGTGGCGCCGTTTTGCTGAAACCAAATGTCGCCGAGATCACGAGCTTCAATTTCAGGCATCAAATAGTCGGTAACGGTCGCCATTGACGGTTACGTTCGCTCCGGCATCATTTTTAAAGAAATATGGACCGAAGAGTCCACCGGCCCACAAACCACTCCAACCGGTTGTTTTTTCTGCATGAAGTGGCAGTTCTTGAATATCTTCAGGTTGCTCTTCGTCCGAAATGCGGCAATTTTGTTTGTTTACATACCCATTGAGTCAGAAATGGTGCTCATCGCTAAACAAAACTTGCCTCGAAAACGTCGAATCTTCTTGGAACTTTTCAAGAGCCCATAGAGCGAAGCGATGTCGCTTGGGAAGGTCGAGCGGCTTCAGTTGTTGCACAAGCTGTATTTTGTAGGCTTTCAATTTAAGATCTCGACGTAAAATGCGCCAACTCGTTCCATACGTCAGTCCGAGTCTTCGTGTACACTCTCAGCTGCGGCCGCTATATTTTCTTCACAGCGTGCTGGACGTGGTCTATTCGGTCGTATATTATCCAATAATGAATGCTGGGTCTCAAAATGGGTGATGGTGTTGCGAATAGTACGTTCAGTAGGCCGATTATGTTGACCATAAGTTGAGCGAAGTGCACGAAACACATTCCTCACAGAACGTGAATTTTCGTAATAAAGTTCAACGATTTGTAAGTCTTTCGATTATGAAATGCCAAACAATACTAAACAAAAATAATATGACAGCATGACACGACTCACACGTGATCTGTCAAAAAAAGGCTATTGAAAAAAGTATCTCTACTTGAATCACCCATTATAATCGATGCTAAACCCGCGCTAAATTTCGTCATATAAAAATTCCTTTTTGAAATCCTGAGTTTTTAAATAAAATACAATTAATGAGAACGAAAGCTTGAAGCTTTTTCATTGGTAAAGTTTTGAATACGGAACTACTTAGTAAACACTAACGAAAACTAATAAATTATTCAATCAAACTTCGTGTCGATTTGCACTGAATTACTATAGAAATAAATTTTCATAAGATAAGTATCGTAGAATTTTCCACATAATTAATTTTTAAGTTTATTTCTCTCTTCATCCACATAGTTGGACCATTCCTAATATTTATTTAATTTACATACTCTTCATGCAGGCAGCATATTGTGAGGAATTTTGCTTGTGGGTAGAAACGGAGTCTGAAATTAAAAATAAGTTTATGTTTGCTCACCATGTACAATATTCTGCGTATGCTCTTTTGCATTTTAAGCACTTCACTTGATAATTTTATTCTTATTAAAAATGTGTGTTTACAGGCTCATTTAATATACGATTTCCTTGTATCCTGCCAGAGATTCATCGATTCTTCGTTCTCTTAAACGACAACATTTATCCAAAAGGACAAGATAACGGCTGCGACAACAATCTACAAAATTCATTGCAATTTGCCATTTAAAATACAACATGTCTTTGTTTATGCGACTTTTTTTTTAATTAATTAGCTTTATTTTCTGGAAATTTTAATGTATTTTCTTTACATACATCCCTTTAAAAGAACGACGATTTTAAATAAGTTTCATTAAGGACCTTGTTGCTGTGTAAATAGTATTCGAAAGGCAAAAGGCAAAGTTACTGCCATGTATAACTGAATATAGAATATTTATCTTTGGCTTTATTAAACGAAAAATGCATTTAAAACAAATACAATACCCAAAAGGAAATTAATTAATTAAAGTCCAGCCAAAAATAAAAATATACGCTCCAGCTCAAGCGCAAGCATTACTATTTCTTGTGGCGCGTCTGTGCGTGTGGATGTATGTGCCCCATATATATTCAGGATACATACCAAACAATAAATGTCCTGTCTCAAACAATTTCTCTTTAACTGCCGTTTCCACTATGCAATACTCGTACAGCTTGTTGTTCTACATTTCAGTCATTCATTCATTTCAACCTGACAGGTTGATGGTGCAGAACATTGTTTATATTGTGTTGCGGTAAAATCCAGTTGGACATTTTGTTGGTTATTTTTATTTTTAAACCAAAAAAATGTTAATAGTTCTTCTTTTTTTTTTTTTTCCTTCTCCCCTTTATCCAAGCCGTTCCGGCCCATTATATCACCTACTAAAACTATAAACGAAAAAAAAATCAAACACTGCACTTGAATTGATTAAGGTCATTCTCGCTCTGCGAAGACAACGTTATTTTAAGTTTGCAAATTAATTATTTAGTCACTTTTTTATTATTTTCATTTATTTGCATTTCATTAATTTCTAAATTACAGAATACATGTGAAAGTCTGCGACTTAAAAACTGTGTCATAAACATTATCACTTAACCCTTACGAGTACGGAGTACGAACTGGGATCACTAAAACTCCCTCGCTAAAATGAGTTTTTCATTGTTTATAAAATTGCGTAGTAATATTAGAAACAGTGTTAAGGTATGTACACACGATTGCCATTTACGACAATATTGACAGAAAAATTATTACAAAATGTGCAAAAACCGTGTAAACACACAATTTTTGTGTGGCAATAACGTCACAAAATGTATGGTCGGTGCATTGTATGCCAATAATATTGTAACAATTCTGACAATCGTCAGAACACCCGTCATTTCCATTGACACACAATTTACAGTCCTTTGTTATTGTCGCATGTGCTTCATTTAGTGCACCGCACAATAACACTATTGGCAGATAAATATTTCTGTTGGCAATGCTGCCCTTAAATATTTATATACAATATATATAATTCTAATTGTGCTTTCTTTTCCCTTAAAAATTATATGTGAAATTTATTATTACATACAATCGTCAGAACACCCGTCATTTCCATTGACACACTAGGTTTGTTCGTTTACTTTTCTGGTAAAGTTCGGTAAAATGAGAGTAAGCCACAATTTATCTCAATAAGAGACCAAAATGTACAAAAGTAAGAAAACGCAAAAAACCATAATATTTACCATATAATAGGTCTGTTCAACGTGCATAACAAAAGCATTTGCATCGTTGGCAACAGCTGTAAAATGTGGACAAAAATAAATTGAAAAAAAGTAAAAGTAATTTTTTTATTAAATAAAGTAATAAATATGCACAAATACATGTACAGTGTAAATTCGATAATCCGGACCCCACTAATCCGGAATATTCGGTAATCCGGACAGAATTTTGCAGCTCATTGCGTATTCTATAATCCGGATTGATTGCAACTATATAGTCCGGATTGAATAACACCCTTTTTTATTTAATATTTTATTCAAATCACAGCATGCTTTGAAAAATACAGTTAGAATAGTGTGATATGAGTATGTTTTGGAACGTTGCACATGCGTTTTTAGTTCAGTATTGATGCAAGATGCCTTCAGTGAAGCGAGCACACCAGACTTTATCTATTTTAGATAAAGTAAAAATTGTTGAAGAACTTAGTAAAGGTATGAGTGGAAGTGTCTTGGCTATTCCATATGGTGTTGGTACTTCCACTATTTCAGATATAAAAAAGAAAGTGATAGCTTCAATAGGTGAGTTAATTTTTTTACATGATTTTTAATTAAATACATATGTATGTATTAACAAAAAAATATTTCACATTCAGGTTTGCGAAGACATCTAATCGAAAACTATTGAAAAAGCGCAAGACTTTAAAAGATGGTGAATATAAAGAGTTTGAACAATCATTATATTCGCGGTTTGAGAAACAACGTGAATTATTCTAATTTTTAAAAAATACATACATGCGTAGTAATCCGAATAATTCGCTACTCCGGATTGGGGTCTGCAATCAATTATCCGGATTATCGAAATTTTACTGTACTTACATTTTGAAATTTATTTAAAAAATCTTCTTTTTTAAATTGAAAACTTTTGTCGTTTCTTTAAAAATTTTCTGATTAATTTCTTAGTGTCATATATAAATAAAAAGCAGCCGATAAGTTAATTCTAGACCGAACTTACCCAAAGAAAAAGTTCGTGCAACTTTGTACAGAAAATTAAAAATTTTACTCTCTAATTTTATTTGAAAATTGTACAAAAATTGTTAATAATTGCTGGCACGCTTTTGGGTAAATTTAGAGGATTCCATCTTACACTTAGTTCATAGTTGTTGATAAGCATTTCTCGCAATTGAACTAATCTAGATTCTGAATATATATATATAGTCAAATTCATGCGCAATATAACTTCCAATTTATATAGTAGCGCTCTAATAATATTTTTTCATAAACATTATTTCTAGTTATGGGGTTTTTGATATCCCTTTTTCCCTAAATAAATGTATGAATGATAAAATAATAATATACTTATTAAAAACATTGCTGTAAATGATTAAGTAGAAAAATTTGATTAAGAATTGATATCTTAAAATTAAAATTAAATTATTGTAAAAATGTAAATGTTACTGTAACAATAAAAATTGAGAAAAAAAAAATAATTTCTAGCTTATTTGATGCCTACATATTTAATAATTCTTATGTTACACTTGTAGTCCACCAACTATATATGGGCCCTATGGGCTCGGTTGGTTATTGTTATAAATAAATAAAATAGAATATCTCTTTTTATATGATTCTAATTTTAAAATTGTGATTTTCCCGAAAAAAAAATATGTGAAATGTATTATTACATTCTCTATGATATTCTCATGAAGTATTTTTTTATAAAAGCAAACTCAACAACTGAGGAGGAATGCATATATATATATAGCATTTCCTCGAATAAATAATATAAGTTTTTGATTATTAGTACCTGCATTAACTTTACTTTTATTAAGAAGTATAACAGATACAGGAGCAGGAACAGGTTGAACAGTTTATCCTCCATTATCTTCGAATATTATTCATACTGGAGCTTCTGTAGATTTAACAATTTTTTCTTTACATTTAGCTGGAATTTCTTGTATTTTAGGGGCTGTAAATTTTATTACAACTGTTATTAATATACGTTCTGTTGGTATTACTTTTGATCGAATACCTAATATCGAATATGAATATATATTTATATATATATATATATATAGATGAAAAGAAAAATCTAAAAATAGAAATATGCATGTGTTATAAAAAAAATTAAACTCATGGATTGTTATATTTTTGTTTATAAATTTTTGGTTTTCTGTTCGGTATTCAACTTTAATTTCCGATTGATTAGTTGAATTTTTAACATAAGAATCTTGAATTTGTAGTCAAAAATTGGGAAAGGTCCACTGCTGAGCTAAGTAGGCATTAGCGAAATTGTACTATATGGATATGCTTTCCTCCTCAATTTTTGAGTTTGCTTTTATATAAAAAAAATACTTTATGAGAATACCATAAAGTATGTAATAATACATTCACATATTTTTCTCGGGAAAAGCACAATTTCAAAATTAGAATCATATACAGTCGAACTTCTCTATAGCAAACTTCTCTATAACAAATAAAATTCGTGAACACAACATTTTTGTGAGTATTTTCATACATTTTGATCTCCCTATAACGAACTTCCCTATAGCGAAGTTCTCTCTGTAACGTACAATTTTTTAAGACCTAAATATAATTTTTCACACTAAATAATCTTTCTATTGCGAAGTTTTTACCAATCGATTTTTTGCATCAATTTAGTCAAATATGTACATATGTATTAATAAAAAAAAAATTAATGTGTTCATGTAAAAATAATTTTTTTTTTGTCTTAATAAATATATTTTCTACATTACATTTAGAGACAGAGCAAAAATTGTTAGAACTATAAACATATAGTTATAGAAAAAACATTTTTATTATTATTATTATTATCATTATTATTATTGTAATTATTGTTTTTTAAATATTTTATTATGTTGTAACATATTCGTAAAAATGTATTTTGGATTTGGTTCAAAAACAAATTTCAATACAAAATCAAATATTTACACCTATTTCAAATCCAGAATATATTTTTATGAATAGGGCTGTTAATATTTTTATTTTGAATTTTCATTGACAAGAACTTTTCCTATATTGTGAATTTTTAAAAAAAATATTTTTTCATTATAAACAAAAACCAGTTTCGCTGAAGAAGCTACACAAAGGAGTAGCGAAATATCGAATCAATATAAATATTAAATATATTAAAAAGACCTAAAGCTTAAATAATTAGTGTTACTAATATAAAAAGAGGTCAAAAAACTAGAAAAATTATATTTTCTACATAAAAAAAAATGTAGTCAAAATTTTCTGCAGTTTCTCTATAACGAATTTTCGCTATAACGTAGAAATTTGACGGTCCCCAACTGCTATGTTATAGAGAAGTTCGACTGTACATATAAATAAAATAATTTGTGCGAGTTCGGTCAATTTTGTTATGCACCTAGAACAGACCTAATATATATGACCATGGTCAATTACAAATCTTTACACATGCATACATTCATAAAAACACAATAATTTGGCTTATACGTACATGTTATTTAAAGAAACCCCAAATAATTTTGAACTAAATGATGTAATAAAATTAACTATTCTTTGTTCATTGCATTTTTGGACAACTTTTAATTTTACTTCCTTTATTATTTTCAATGTTTATTATAAACCAGCTGATTGCTTGTTCTTCACGCCCAAACTAGCCCGAAGAAAAAATACGGGCGTTCTCGTGCGTGAAGAACAAGAATATTACTCTCTCAAAATCTCTCTCATTTAACCAATTTTTACGTAAATAAACGCTTTTGTGTAAGATTGGGCGATCGCGGCGGCCCAATTTAGAGTAAACAAACAGACCTAGTGTGAACAGACAAATTGCCAGATGGTAACAAATTTTCATTGTGTTTGCATTGCCACCATATTGCCGTATCCTACAATATTGTACAATCTGACAATCGTGTGAACATAGCTTTAGTAAAGTATAAAATGATTATTTAATTTATTAATAATCACAGCAAATAATATTCAAATATTTCAAATATGCACTTGTTACTTTTTTAAAAATCAAAACTATTTCTATCAGCATCTTAAATATAGCGCCCAGATTAGGAACTTTCAATTCTGACAACAGTCTTTTTGGTAGTTTCAATGAAATTGTTGCATTTCAATTGTGTAAAGATGGAGAACTTTTATACTAAAAGTCATATGTTAGTATGATAAATTCTCTAGAAATTCTGAACGGTTTGAAAGTGTTTATTACCGTTCAGGAAAGAAACTTTATTCCGTAAGGCCGTGTAATTTAGCGCTTTCCCTGCCTGCTCATTTACCGTTTTCTGCAATTATAATCCAAAATTAAGTAAAAATTTCCATAAACCGAGATTGTCACTGTCAGATTGTGTCTAAGATTTACATCGACAACTGGCATGACGCTCCTTTTTTTTTTAGTGTGATCTAAACACAGACGTTGCTTATGTGGTTTAGTTTTCATCACTTGTATATGTTTTTGAATATGGCACAGAAACTTTAAATCTACTCAAGTCTCACAGAGTATGACATACATAATTCACGTGAAACGTTATGAAACGCACACACTGCATTCCAAAATATCTTGTCCCAGTACAAGATAAAGATAACCAATTTATGATTAAGGTTATGATACTCATGCCGTGAGTAGTGCTGCTATAGTTACAGCATTTACAACCCACACCGTTCTACACGTGTGCAGATGAAAAACAAACCCAAGAATTTTAAGGTAAATTCTTTATGCTGCTGCCACGCTGAGTTTTATTTTAATGCATTTTCCCTTTGTTTTCTTTTTTATTATTTTTCGCTTATGCCATCATATAACATTTATGCTCGTGGGTACTCATGTGGCATGCTTCACTTTTTTTGTTTTGTTTAATTAATTACTATCTGCAACAGCATATTGTTTTGTTTGTGCGTATCCCTCCATATGTTGTTGGTTGGCAAGCAAGTGCTCGCTATTCAAAATTAAACTGCTGCTGCTGCTACTTTCGAAATGTTGCACTAACGTTGTCATAAAAAATTAACCTTCGCAGAACTTAGTTGAGTAATTAAATAGATTTTTAAGACTATTTGTTTGTTTGTTTTATTTATATCATTTTATTAGCCCATTTTTTATTATCCCTCCGGCGTCCTTATTACATTACAATACGGGGAATGGAAAAAATACGAAAACAGTTTTTAAGCTGCCTCTTAAAAAAGAAAGGTTTGATTAATTGTTAATTGGGCTATAAAAAATTAACTTTATAATTGATGTGAAACACTTTTAGCCAACTGTTATTGAGTTTATAGGAAAAAGTGGCCCGGAACTACTACTAAAAGCATTTTAACGTGGAAGAAGATGTTAATTCATTTTGTTGCGTAAAAATATTGTTTTTTCCTTGGAAACAACATTGTAGTAAAAATTTAACTCTTTTCGTCAAATGCCAAAAAGGCTTTAATATTTTTAACGGAAGAGCAGTGTAAGGATAATCTTACTGCCCTCGAGGGCAGTGTTTTGTGGACATCCAAATTATTATTATTGAAATATCGTAATTAGTACTCTTGATTTAAATCACGCTGGTTGTTAAAGGTATTGACCTTCATCAAAATCAATTTTAATCAATCAAATCAATTGAATGCTTCTGTCGACCAATGACAAATATCATTAGTCTATCGGAAATCATACCATATTTTCATGCCAAGAACATTGGGAGCTTTTACACCATAAGATATCAGAAGATTAATGGAAAATCATTACGCGAAATTGGGCACTCAAAGTCTAAAGTACAAACACGTATAATTTTTCTATCTGAAATTTAAAAAAATATTGTTTGCATGGCCTTATGATTGTTGCATACAATACAATTTGAGCGAAACCAAAACAAATAGTAGATTTCATATGTTAAATTAAATCGACATTAAATGCAGAAGAAGTATTACTTAAATACTATTTAAATTTGGAATGAAGAATTCAATTTCTTATTTAAATTGCACTTACAGTCATGGACAAAAGTCTTCAGACATCAATTAGTAATTAAAATGTGAATTATTGATAATGAGCATAACAGGGAAAAAAATATGATGCGACGTTATAATTTTAATTGTGTAATTAAGAAATAATTCAAAATCTTATAACGAAATCTCAAAAATAATAAATCTACATAAATAGGTCGACAGATCAAATTATTATAAGAAATGACAATAACAATTAAAACCAAACCGCTCAGTGGATGCCCATAGAAAAGATTTTTGTAGGAACGCCAAGTGTTGTGCGGAGGCGAAAAATAGTAAAATGGAATGCTTGAAACTAGCATTTATTATGATGATATATAATAGTATACAGTCTGACTTGGAATAAAGCAAAACGAATCACAGCAAAATATAATTTATTGCCGAATTCAAATTCGTACTTTGTAAACAAGTTCAATAATTTTCATTAAAATAAGGAAATATTGGCCGTGGGAAACCATTCGCAAATATGGTTCTAACAGGAAGGAGCCGCAGAGCACACTGCGAGGGACACTATGGCTCTTTGAACTCAAAAAGGTAAATAATATTAATATTCATTATCATTTTGTTTGGTGGCGTGAACCACGAATTAGACTTGAAATAAGTTAACATTCAGCGTATTTCAATACTGCAAAAATATTAAAATAATATGTTTCTTTTCAAATGTAGAAAGAAGCAATTTAAAAATTATCGTTCTAAAATTTTGATTCACATCTTGATTGCAACATTTTGAAGCAACCAGACGAATATGGGTTTGATTCCCGCCGCGGTCAAGTCACACATTTTTTCTAACTTTTCTATGCTACAGCACCACCCTGCATCGTCAGTAGTTGAGAAATAATAAATAAAATGGTTCGTCTTAGCTTCAAAAAAAGGGGAAAAGACGCCGCAACTTTGCATAATAACTCGCAACTCCAGAATTGTGCAAGAATTGGAATCTATCTTTCTACCACTTTCACCATCTGTCTATTCTCTACACTATACCTCTCTATCTGGTTCCAGTGCAAAGCATTGCATACGTAGAGAGAGCTGGTAAAAGAAAGCGTTAAACACATTGCTTCCTTTAATCCATATATTTCAATATTTAACATCAACTTAAATTATAGTTCCAAACCATCAAACCATGGCGATGGCACGACGGATGGTAGTCTGCACGTTGACTACAAAACCAAAAACAGACCTGGGTTCAACCCCAGTTTCAGACTAAAATTTTAAAATTTTCTGATGTGCATTAGTGTGACTTTGTGTGTCAGTTGTTGTCGGAAGGTTTCAGTGGTGAAGGCATAGTCACTGGTCACTGAACAATACCGGCTTCAGTTGATAGCAATCCACAATGGCATCAGAACACGCCCTCCTTCGTCGGTATTGTGTAGCACCGGCCAAGTAAAAACAATAATAAAAATGGCTACTGAACCGAAGCTTCAGCACTGCTACGAGTATAAACAAAGAATTAATTAAGCTTCACCTCCTGTCGTTTCTTCTATTATCCCTTTCCTATAGTTCCAGCACAATGCTTCGCATGTGTAGGATTCGTCTCCTGAAACTTTGCCTAATTTCTTTTATGTAATCGACAATGATGAAATAAAAAACGTTCAGAGAAAATCCAGTATTATTACCTTTCGAAATTTAAAAGAAGTTTTGGTGGTATGTGGTGTTTTGTTCATGACTGTATTCAGGCCATTTAAATACGAAGACAAAGTTTAGCCTCTTAACTTGACTGCATCTGACCTTTGTTAAGATTTCGATTTCACCAGTTGATTTTAGCAGCATAACATTTTAAATTAAATTTATATGAATTAATTCTTAACACAATTGAACTAATTTTGTAGCAAATGTGGTTAAACAAATCAAGGATCTTAAAGCTTATGCGGATGCTTTGGAAACTTATTTATTAAATGTTGTCCGTATCTCCCTCGCTCATCTCAATAACTCTTTTGATTATTTGGTCAACCCCTATTTGCACAGTTTGCACAAATAACAAATTGTACAAACATTGATTTTTATCAAAGAAATAATTTCCTTAATTTCACTCTTCATCGTCTTTGAGCGTTTCTGTGTGCAAATGTGTGTGTGTGTTTGTGTGGTGTAAATAATAATATCTTTGCATCTTTCAATTGAAGCATTAATCTGTATACTGACTAGCACAGCAAAATGTTTAACATGATAAACTGCTTTTCTGTGTTTAATAATCTTGAAATAATAATAAAAATAAAATAAAAAAATAAAAAACAGAAGTTTAAAAACGAAATTTCAAATGCATAAACTAAAGCAGAATACCAGGGCTATTTGTTCATTTATTTATTTGTTTGACCCAGATTTTGGCCAAAATGGACACTCAATATCACACACACACACACATGTTTTATGTAAACATTTATATCGTATGCACTTTAATATGAAATGTGTGTATTTGTGTGAGCGTGTGTGTGTGTGTGTGTGTATTTAACAGCCGAAGGACCACTAATGTAAACACAAATAGAAGAAATTATTTAAATAAAAGTGGGAAAGAAAGAAAGAAATATTTATGCGAAAAATACAGAAACATTTAGCAAGAAAAAGCCTATCAAAATCGCAGAGCAAGATTTTAACGAAAAAAAAAAAAAAATGGAAAAAAACCAACTGAAAACTAAATCTTATGAATTAGTGATGTGACAGCAACAGAACAAGAACAACAGTCAGCAGGCAACAAATAGAAATTTATATGAACACACACACACACATATACATATATTATATATACGCACATACAGTGGTAGTTGTTGGTATTGATGTACAAAGTTGCTGT
The DNA here is from genome assembly GCA_963924685.1 of Dexiosoma caninum. Taxonomy (NCBI): domain Eukaryota; kingdom Metazoa; phylum Arthropoda; class Insecta; order Diptera; family Tachinidae; genus Dexiosoma; species Dexiosoma caninum. The sequence continues at coordinate 16,194,649 of OZ004727.1, forward strand.
TCGCATTGCTGTAGTTGCAAGTTATCCAGCTCCATATTTGCCCATGTATAGTTAGTTGCTGGTACTTCGGCAGTTGCTGTAATTATAATTGCTTCAACCACTGCTGAATGCATCGACCACTTTCTCATTCTCAGTTCAATTGCTGTTGACATAGATTAATGGACCGAACTGAAACTGTAACTTAAGTTGCACTTACCACAACAGAAACAAATCGCTTTTGGAATACAACATCAAAACTAGAGAACTTCAAAGAATGAGATCGTATACACAGAAAAAATGTTTCCAAAAATTTTTTTGCAATTAAAGGTTCAGAGCTTTTTTCAATGTGCTGTGTTATTTAAAATATTTATTGTTTTTAATTTAAAATACGCTGACGAGTCTGAAAATTTTTATAATTTTGTTCAATCGTCCTTTTTTGAGTTAGAAACTAATAAAAAATATCTAAAAGTGTCATCAATAAAACATGAGATATTAAAATTAAACCAATAATTATATTTGTATATTGGTATCCTTAATTCTTTGAACAAAACTTTTATTAAACTTATTTTATCTTCATTTATTATTTTAGGAATAAAAATTTCATTTCGAATTAAATAATTATACAATTATGTGTGTATATACAATAGGGTGGGGCGATTAGTATGGAAGGAAAAAAATCTTAATGGGCGCTTCGCGTTTCTGATTCTTGGGATTGTACTAAGCAAAAAAGTCCACTGGACCATACGTCTACGGTGAAAATCGAGCTGGCGCATTTTGACTTGAAGTTATTTCTCAGATTTTTGTCACGTTTTTTTGAGCTGGCATTTACATTTTCCGATGTAAAATATTTTCGTTGTGCTGTCAACAAAATCTCTGAATTTAGCATCTTTTTTTGTTTGTCTCTTACAAGCTCCATGGTAATATTTCAATAATCTGCCCAATTTCTTAATATTTTTTTTTTCAATAACCTCAATATTTAATTTGTTCCAAATTTGTATCAATTTGTCGCAAATGTGTGGGGTGAGTGTGTCGTATGAAAACATTTTATTTGCGTTTTTGCAAAGAGCGGCCAAGAAAAAATAAAAAATGCAAAAGCTACGTTTTTGAAAAGATATCTTTTTTTTTTTTTTTTTTTTTTTTTTTCAACGTTTATTTAAAGAAAATTTTATTATAATTACTAACAATAAACAATAATAGTATAAATAGCATGTAACTATACACTGTCCCATAAACGAGCTCTCTAGTATAATATATATAGGTATAAATGTATACAATATATAAATTTTTTTAAAACTACTTATATTTTTTATACAATATATACAAGGTTATATCTGTTTAAATAGTGCATGTTTCGTAATGAAAAATTAATCAAAAAACATTACAATAACCATTATTATAATAAAAGAAAAAGTCAGGATTTAAAAGAAAAAATTTATGGTATTTAACTTAGCCACCAGTATTTACTAATATTTAAATTTGGAATTATGTTCTTATCCTCGCAAAAAAAGTTCGTGTCGAACCTTCTATTCTCAGCTGTCAGTTGATTGCTAGAGATAGCTTTAACATTTGCTCTTCTATATATATGAAAGATTATAGGGACGCCTGTGTAGTTTTGTATACAACCGTTCTTGTCAAGGTACACGAATGCTTCAGGAGGAACATAACCAGTTTGTAGTGTTTTGGATATATATTCGTCGTTGATATAATAGGGAGCCATTATTAAGTTATTTTCATAATGGTCACAACAAGATCTGATATGATTTCTAATAAGGTGTATGATGAAATTATCGATTCGGCTAATTTTGGCAGCATTGTATAGTCTAGAATTACTTATATATTTCGTAAAATCACTACTTGGGGTTCTGTATAACGAAGTACATGCTCTTAGGCATCTTCTTTCGAATTTACGTATTTTTTCCATATAGGAAGGAGAAACATTAAACCAAATTTGGCAACCGTATGTTAAAATTGGCCGTATTAATGTTTGATACATGAGAAGTTTGATATCAGGTTTAATATGTTTAGAAAAAAATAGTTTTTTGTACATAAAATAAGCATTTCTAGCTTTTTTAATTTGTATGTCGACATGTTCATTGAAGTAGAGGAATTTGTCCAAGTGGATTCCTAGGTACTTTACCGTTTGTTTATTAGGTATGTATATGTTGTTACTGGATTTAATGCCAAAGGATTTCCAATTGTGCCTTATATTATAGTTACACTTTCCAACCGGAGGACGGAATAGTATAGTTTCACATTTGTCCACGTTTAATTTCATTTTCCAATCATTAGCATACTTCTCTACAATATAAAAATGATTTTGTAATTTTCTATTTATTTCCTCTATTTTGTTGTCAGCCTGATATACTATAATGTCATCTGCGAAACCAATAATATTATCAACGCTGTTTAAAAGGTCAAGAATAAATAAATTAAAAAGTATAGGAGCATTAACTGTCCCCTGTTGTAACCCATTAACTATAATAAATTCCCTACTACTAACTTCATTTCTATTGCAAACGACAAACGTTTTATTGGAAAGCATGTTATGAATTAAAATTACCAATTGAAGTGGAAATTTGTATTTTAAAAGTTTATATATAAGGCCAGGAATCCAAATGCTATCAAAAGCTTTTTCAAAATCGACAAGACATGCGCCTGTACAATGAGATTTATTTAAATTCCAATTAATGTTAGATGTCAAAAGGTGTATTCCGTGAATCGTAGAGTGTTTGTACTTAAAACCGAATTGCCTATCATTAATCAGATTATTATTCTGACAAAATTTTAAAATATTAATATTTATGCAAATTTCAAAGATTTTACTTATGTTCGGGAGCAAACTTATGGCTCTCAGATTTTTCGGGATGCTGGTGTCCTTGTCTTTTTTGGGCAATACTACAACTTTAGCCAATTTCCATGCTCGGGGGAAATATGAGTTGTTAAGCATATTGTTAAATAACGTACTGTAATCAAGTATTAATACATCAGGGATATTTTTTAAAACTATATTTGGAATGGTATCAACACCAGACGATAATTTATTTCTTAAATTTTTAAAAATATAGAAAATTTTTTCCTGTGTAATAAAAAAGTTCTCTGATTGTGAAGTACTTATTTGATTTGCCTTTTTATTTGAATTAAAGGTCGTAAAACATGACTGGTTATGTTCATAACTAGATTTTTCTGTTAAAAATCTGTTGAAACAATTGTCAACATCAACCTGTAAATTATTATTCAGATCAATCTCTTTAAATGAATGGGTCTTTTCGAGAGATGCTCCTATTACATTTAAAATTTGCTGTTGTTCCCTTAGAATGAATTTCCCATTATCGCTCTCTGTAGTGAGGGGATTTACACCTGCATAACTTAAAAGGTTTTCTTCTTCATGACTAATTTTTACCAACTCTATATCTACTGACAGCTTAGGTTTAAAAACTTTCTTTACTTCACTAAACATATGTGAAGAATATTTTTTATCTAGAATAGTTAGTTTATCTTTATAATAAATATATAAAGATATCTTTTGGGTAAGAATTGCATTTTGTTTAAACCGCCTTTTGGAAAGAGCATTTTTTGGTCAAATGTGCATATGGGAAAGGTACTGTATGCGAAATTGTTCTTTTAGGATAATGTATTATTGTGAAATGTACTTTTTTCAACATATATATTTTTGGAGAAATTAATTCTGTGAAAAGCATTTTATTATTTAATTTTTTTTATTTAATTATATTAATTTTGGAGCGATGGTCTTTTTTATGAAAAGTTTTTTAATAATTATTTATTTCTCAATATTTCGCTACCAAATAGGTAGCATCGTCAGGAAATAATAATTTGTATTAATTATTTGATAGCGAAATATTGAGAAATAAATAATTATTAAAAAACTTTTCATAAAAAAGACCATCCCTCAAAAATTAATATAATTAAAAAATATTAATAAAGGTCAAAATAAAAATAGAAGTGAGACTAATATTTTTTTAATTATTTACATAATTATTATTAATTCTTCTTTTTATTTGACGTTATATTTTTAATAATTTAAAATTAATGAATAAAAAATTAATAATAATTTTATTCGAAAAAATATTAATTTTCCTGAAGATGCTAACGAAAATTTAGCGAAATATCGAAAAAAATAAATAATTTAAAAAACTTTTTTATAAAAAAGACCTACATTATTGCTAAGTAATATTATTACATACATTATTATTATTTTTAATTTTTTTAATATCAAATTATTTCTAGGACTTATTCTATTCTCAAAGCCACTGTATTTATTTTGTATTTAATAATGAGATATTTATTTATTCTTTATTCAATTTTTAGCCTATGAACTAATTGCTTACAGGCTTAAGCATAAACTAAATTCTAAAATATAAATAATAAATATAACAATAGTAATAATATTAAATTATAAATATAAATATAAAAATATAACATTGAAATAAAAGATACGTATGCAATTATTAATAAAATGCAATTAATATCACTGGTATTAATATTAGATATCACACAATTTAAAAGTATATCCAGTTTGATTTAAAATTTTTAAGTTTTAATTTGCATAATATATTTTGTTAAAAAAAAAAATTTGCCAAAACAAAATGTGGCGCAGTAAATAAAGCTATTTTGAGACCTAAGATATGAAATGTGAATGAAAGTATAGTGCCAGCTCCGAATTATTGATTGCAGACCGTGTTTCGGATTAACGAGATATTCGGATTACTGGATCTGCTGTTATTATGTAATATAATTCACTGTATTCGCAAATAAAACACAAGCCAGGATTTCAAAACAAATTTATTTTATTTTTATTAAACAAGAATGAAAAAATTAAAGCTTTGTTTAAATATTAAGTTTTTTTTTTTAACATAATTTGTGGTGTAGTGCACATGCTTTGAAAGCTTTGTTTCGCAATTCCTTCAGCATCAATATGTAATCGGTTTGAATACTTCGTTCCTTTGCCCAATCTATTGAAATATTTAAGGCCTGCACAGCTAAATGATTTTTAACGTGTTTTATAATTATAGGCTCTAATTCTACTTTTTCTGTGTCTGATTCTGAATTTATTGTAATAAATTTTATTATTTATTTAATTTTAAATTTTTATTGAAATATTTATTTAAATTTTATAAATAAAATAATAGTGATAAAATTTGTATATTTTCTTTTTAAAAATAATATTTTAAAATAAAAAGTTTTTATAAATAATTTGGCGAAGTATTGTCAGAGTTAATAATCCAGCTAAGAATTTCATCTTTAGAAATTTTCACATCTTTATTGCGATGAAATAAGTTGGTTATTGTGCGAAATTCTTCTGTTTCTTCAACACAATCATTCTCAGGCAATTCTTATTGTAACAATGATTGTGGGATGTTATCCTCTGAAGCCCACCTCTGAGAATGAATATGCGACTAATACCATTCAACAACTAAACTATTTGCAACAAGACATAAAACATACATATATATATATATAAGCATGTATGATGTACCGTTAGTTTTAAAATTCCACACATGGTATTGTCAAAAAAACATACACAATAATAGAGAAGCAGAGAATAAAAAAAATAAAAATTCGGTTTAGCGAGCTTGCAAGCAATGCGGACTATAGAGTACATCATAAATTTAATTCGGATTACTGGATAATTCGGATTACACACCTTCGGATTAACGAGCTGGCACTGTATATGTACTCGTATTTCAAAGATTTTGGTTGCTAAAAATTCTACCTTGTGTACCTAGTGAAAATAGGCGTTTACGGGAAAAACACAGCAAAAATTGAACATTTTTTTATAAATTTTTCTTAATAGATTACATTCTTTTTAAGTTGTATTAAGAAAAGAAGCATAGAAAACAGTTGAGTAACATTCATTTTACATTTACATTAAAATTAGTAAAATTTACACAGACTTTTAGCCACCTCGTATCGTATCTTGTTAAGCCTTATCTCCAGCGCAATCTAAATATTAATGTTGTTGTACTACAACTGTTTGCTGAACAAATACAAAAACAACATTGGAAAATAACCAGATCTGTATTGTGCAGGCATAACCATAGTGGAAAGTGTATTACGGGTAGTTAAATGGGAGTGATGTACATATGTATGTGGTAGGAGATGTGATGGTTGTCATGAACAATGCAACACTTTCAAAACAACCAATCCAGTAACCAGTCAGGCAGCCTGCAGAAAGTTACGATTACGACAGATTGAATTTATTGTATAAAATGTTGTTTGAGTTACATTTAGTTGAGTTGAAAATTTCTTATAGAAATTTTTTTCTATTACAAGAATAAATTTAATTTAAAAACTTATAACACTTACTGCTTCGTTTTATAAGGATATTAAAGTTGCATATTCATATTTCATATTCAAATCTCTTGAAAAAAGTTTTTTGCCAATAAATATAGGGGTCGGTGTTAAAAGTGCAAGTGCAACCAAACATTTGATTGTTTTACGTTATATCGACCCCTGTGCGCGAAATTATCGTATGTTACACTTTTTTCGAAATCGACTTTTTTATGCAAAATGGTTCTAAATCCATTAATTCATCTACAGATAAAGTATTATTGCGATAATTGTTATAGTTATGGAGATAACACTATGTACATTTTATCGTATGTGACAGTTACTGCTGTCAGCAAATAATAAAAAGACAAATAAAAACGCTCTCCTGTGAAATTTAGTTTTTTTAACATACGATAATTTCGCGCACACGGGTCGATATGTTTTTAATATTAAATTGTGCTTTTCCCGAAATATACGAAATGTATGGTGGATATTACTTCGTGATATTATCATTAATATGACATTAGCACAAAATATTTCAAAAAATAAACTCAATAAAAATGATTATTGCGAAGGAAAGCGTACCCAGTAGCTCGTTTCTGTATTTCTCGCATCGCAAAATTCCTCGCATGGAACGAGGGAATTGTAACAAAAAGAGTATAAATTGAAACAAAACATGGCTTGTCTCACACAAGTGTTTCTGTATCTTTACATTGCGAGAATTAACTGTCATTTAAATAATTTTCCAACAATTATTGGAATGATGTGAGAAAAAGTGTTTCTGTACCAACGTTTTGCGAAACGTTTCTCATGAGAACTGTTAAAACAAGTCACATTTGAAATTGTTGCGAGAAGAGTAAAGTTTAGAAATTTCTAGAAATATTTCGTGCGAATTTTTTTTTTAAATAATTAAATAAATAAAATAATATGGAGTCCAAAGCAGTTGAAAAGGTGAGTAATAAATTGTTTGAATTAAATTTATTATGTACATATGTATATAATAATGTGTTTGTAAATTATTTCTTTAATTTAGAAAATTGAAAGAATATCAAAAGAACAAACACAAAAGCTAGTGAACTACATGTCATCGAATTTAGAATTTGCTAGGGGTCAATTTGATAAATTGACTGGGATTTTTTACTATATTTTTTCTTTATATTTATTTCCAATTTTCTTTTAAATTTTCACTGTTTACTGGTTTTTCTTTTATTTATTTCTTTTGTTGACGTTTGACTTGAATTTGACACTTAATTACTGGAAATATTCCAGTAACAACAGAATCAGTATTGTCTGCTTTCGCATTCAAATACAGAAACACTTTTTTCTCACAAATAAAGAAACGATGAAATTTTTTGTTTCACACTTCATGTGAGTAATTTTACGATGCGAGAGATACAGAAACGAGCTACAGATAGTAATATTTCGCTAATGTTTAGTTAGCTAATCAATAATGTCATATTAATGATAATATCATGAAGTATTCACCATGATTTTCATATACTTTTCGGGAAAAACACAAATTATAATTTAAATCAAATAACATATTTTTTTCCTCCAAAATAAATGAATTAATAATTTAGGTTCTATTTCAAGAAATCTAGAACAATGCTCTTCAATTGCAACAGTGTTGTTGCTGGAATTTGGCTGGCAAATCACTTGTTTGTGGTATAAAACGAAGCTGTGATATTTCATATACTGTGTGGGGCCAAAATAATCACCCTATCGGAAGATATAATTGTGAACTAGACAGATGCACTATACAACAGACAAACAATGGAGCGCTATACACCGAAAGAGCGTGGAATAATTCTTTCGATTTTTTTTAACCAATAACACGGAAAAACAAAATAAAACTTCTTTTTTGTTGCATCAAGTTTTTCTACTGTTGTTTACTAATTTGGGTGCGCTGTTTTCAAATCTACCCTCAGATTTTTTGTAGCAGCTCTAGTTAGTGAGATACAGGTACCGTCTTAAATTTACATAAGTAGTCTATAGTTTCTATTAATAGCGGTGTAACTTAACAAGTTCCTTTATAAATTTCAGTATGTCTTCCTCAAGAAGGACGTGTTTAAATAATCCTGATTGTTGTTGTGTTATTTGTGGAGAATACATGTTCCAAAAATTTCGTTTAAATGTGTAGGGACTTTGTGAAAAAAGCATACTTGGACTATTTTGGGTTTCCGTTGCCGTCAAACGCTAAACCTGGGATACCAAGTTTGGTATGTAAAACATGCGTTGAATCTTTGCGACTGTGGGCAAACAAAAAAAGACCCACTTTTAAGTACAAAGCTCCTATGATTTGGCGTGAACCATCCAACCAACATGACGACTGTTATTTCTGTGTAACGAAAATCATAGGAATAAACCATAAAAATTGCTCTAAGTGGATATATCCAAACTTAAAATCTGCCATAAGACCAGTCTTGAGAATTAGTGACACATCAACACCACAGCACCCATGTACATCTTCGCAAAATGCAGACCAGTGCTGCGGACAAACCGAAAACAACGACAGTGGTAGCGACAGTGATTTTGATTGCTACGGTAGTCCCCGACCACTAAATCAAGATGTTGATAGCTGATAAAATTTTCATCCACCATATGACAGCTGTCGAGAAATGTGAAGAGTTTGTTTGGGTAGTGAGGAATTTTTTGGGCTATAGGAAATGTGACGGCTACATTCAGCACGTTGAACAGTTGCTGATACACTCCCAGCGGCTTAGATGCAACATGAGTATTAAGCTTCACTAGCTTCACAGCCATCTAAACTATTTTCCTGAAAATCTCGGTGACTTAAGCGAGGAACCAGCAGAGCGCTTTCACCAGGATATTCGCACTATGGAGGAGAGGTATCAGGAGCACTGAAATGAACATATGAGGGCTTATTATTGTTGGAGCATTCAAAATAGTACTCATATAACATCTCACTCTAGAAAATCCAAAAAAAAGGAAATTTTATTCAGAATAAATATATTTAATAAATTTTCTAAACTTAAACTATGTGCATTTTCAATGAAAAATTCTGTCACTTCATAATTCCAAAACTAGAGCTGCTACATGAAAACGGCAAAAAATTTTTTGAAATCAACGTGGAAAAACTATTCAGATTCATGTAAAAAATCTCATGCAACAGGCATGCTGTTTTCCAGTGTAATCAGTCGATGGTGTTACCTCAGCGTGAATTTAGTCGTAAATTTACTAATCGTGTCGCGCCAACTGGACAAACACGCTTAACTTAGCCGACTCGAACAGACTGGAAGCACAACTAGTTATTCAGGTTGTGGCCGCCATCGAACTGGTCGTTCTGCCTGTAATATTGCGGATTTATGCCTATAAGCACCAGACAATCGCAGCCTTTAAGGAGACTGCGAACAGTTATCACCAGAAATATTGCAGAAAGTTATGAAAAATGCGATAAAAAGGGCACAAATGTGCGCATCAACACTGGCGGCAGCCACTTGACTGATATCATATTTTCCAATTTCCAATTAACACAACAAATTGAAGTTTAGGCACTTTGTTTAATTGTGTACGCATTTCTCGTATACCTTTTTCCAACTCTGTCGGGTTAAATATTAATGACTTCATTAATGACTTTACGACTAGCTCCTTGTTGATACAAAGTGTAGTAGATGACGTGTGTAGTGGAAAATATGCATATATTTGTTCGACTCAACTGGTGTTGGCGATTGTTGTTGTTCCTTTTTCTCTAATCGAAAATTAATTTTCACATTATTGTGATATATTAACTATGAAAATAAACACTTAATACTAAAATTAAATATTCGTTCATTCTATTGTAATAATTGTAGTTCAAATAAATATAACTAATGCCCAATGATAATAAATGAATTCACTTAATCGTGATTTCACTGTACTCAATTCGATTTAGGCTACAATATGCACCCTTTACTTCTTTCACCACCTAGTTTAGGCGGATAGGCATGTTGTCGTATTTAGTAATTGCACAAATTGTGTTGCATAAATTTATAATCGCAAGTCCTTTTGGACGCCAAAAATTTCATACACTCTGCTTGTATAATCAATGAAATTTAAATTAAATTTTGTTAAGAAAGCCAAAAAAAAAAGATGTGCTTACGAAAATGTTCTTTTATTCCTATAACGTTCACTATAATGAAATCGAACGAGGTTTCCATTTCGTATGACATTAATTTAATGAAACTCTTTTGAAGAATGGAAGTGGAAAAATAGAGCATCATTTGACTTTTCATTGATGTTGGAGGAAAACCTTGTCATACATTTTTGTATTTGTACTGAATAGAAAGTTTTCAAATGAAAAGAAAATGTATTGAATCACATGATATGAATGGTTTGATTTTTTTTTTTTATATACATATTTTTATACATTTATATTCGTATATGCAAACTATTTGCAAATGACCCCAGTTCTTTTGAATGAATAAAAAGGACCATTCGTTTTGGCATCAACAGTGAAAGTAAATTTCGTTAGAATTTCGTTTCATAGTTTCAGTTGAGTGTAACAGAGGAGCGAACAGAATATAAAAAATTGCACATATGCTTTGGGCGTTTTAGAAATATTTAGATTAATTTGCATAGATTTTTCTTAAGAGCATATTTTTGCTTATTTTATTTTTGAAAGCATATTTTCACTTAAATGAATTTTTTTGGAACATTTTTCTGTTCCATTGTTTTTAAATAATTATAAAATTTTACTGAAATTTTTTTAATTCAAAATAGATACATCGTAGGATTATGTACATACCGCACTTGATCAACAAGAGGGTATTAACTTGAAATATATATGTGACAGCGCATAGAGAAAGGGACCTAAGGGTAAAAAAAAGCAATTTTCATTTTTTTTTTGATGTGGATATCTGAGCATCGACTGAGACCGATCCCATGCCCCAAAAGTGTTCCCCCCCCCAGAGATATGCGCGTTTCATGAAAGTGATGGGACACCAAAGATACACGTATTTAAATCTTTAAAATGGCTCTCCTGAACAAAACCGGTTTTTACCCTTAGGACCCTTTCTATTTTGCGCGTCACATATATTTTTTTTTGTAATGAATCAACTAACAACATTATATCCGCTGTGTTTACCCTAAGCAGTTGACTTTTTCATCTCGGGAAACCATGATGTGCAGACGACTCTTTATAATTAGAAACTCGTTAATTTGAATCTCGCGATAATTTGAATTGTTGTGAAACACAATCAATAAATTGAAAAAAATGTATGTAATTTCGTCTTCTTGCTAATATGAAATAATTTGCTCACCAATGGGCTATAATTTGAATGTTTTCGGCTCTATGCTCTGCATTTTTAATTATTTTAGGGCCATTATTACAACTAAGGAATGAAGTTACTGATAGCTAAAATAAACTTTAGGTAAAATGAATAATAAAGTGACCTTTAATTTAACTTTGAAAATTTCAAAAATACACAATAGAATGCTGTACTTAATTCATAATTTTTTTCTTGATTTAAGAATTTTGTAGACATTTTCAGAATTTCCAAGATTGCTTATCTCTCAAATAATCTGATTTTCCGGTTGTTCTAACTACATATTAGTACTATTCATTCATGAATTTTTAAGCACGATAGAAGAAACTTAAATTTAGTACAAGATTTTTCTTTCTGTGTAAGCTTATTATACCACACATGATACTTGATGACTTGGCTCTTGGCTAAGGTAGCTTCTAAAATCATGCATTCAAACGCTAATCCTTTTTAGTGAGTTCCTATAACCATTCTAAAAAATTTAGGAATTGCATGCTGAGGAAGTATGACTGTTAATTTAGTTTACCAAAAAATCAGAGCAAAAATTTTACTTTGCATGAACAAACACACAACCTAAATACGTAATCCTTTCGATTTAGCTACTGTTCTAGGTTAGTTAATTCATAAGTACGAGTATAAACCAAGATTTACCTACGCAGTTTATAAAGACCATAAAGAATAACATTTTCTAAATCTATTAAAATCCTTTTAGCAAATGTATGTTGATAAATAATAAGAAGAATGGCTACACACCATTCAAAGCATTCTTCGTTGCTAGTGGGTACCTGAACAAAACTTTTCGAGTACTCCCCTCTCTTTACACTTTACAACAGGCGAAATAATATAATTCATTCATTATAAAATAAACAAACAACAAATTAGTCAAATTTGTCTTCATTCAGTGGACAAATAATAACAAACTCGTATTAAAAAGAAAACTCCTCAGATTGCGTTGATAAAAATTTTTCTCTGTATAAATTACCATAGAAAATACGCTGAAAAATATTTAAATGATTATCGGCAAGAAGTACTCAGTACTGACCAGGCGGTATTCAGACAACTAGCGAATGACGAACTGAGTGAATCACTCACTCACTCATATCCTCTATCTCGTTTATATAAAACTATCGCGTTCTGCTTTCCATTTTAGTTTAAAAAATTAATTTGTATACATTTATACTTTCCATGTTGCCATAAAATATGGCAGCTTCAAATGCGTTAGTCCACTTTAAAAGTTACAGGCAGGATGAACTTTCCGTTAGCTTATCGGTCACATTAGGTTAAACTCAACTTGTAATAACGAAAAACTAATTATTTGTCCGAAATATGTTGTTATTAATGTTTATTATCTCCAAATAGTGTTCGTGCCGGCTTTTCTAAGCCATTTCCAAATTTGTATCCGCCTTTACGATGACTGTCTGAGCAGATATTGCTGAAAAGTATTGTTCGAACTGCTATTGGGTTCGGCATATACTTACAGCATTTCCAAAAATAATATAAAATTATACACGAACCATGTTTAAAAATAAAACGTCTTCACTCTGTTCACAAAAAAATGTAACCTGAAATATAAATCTTGAATCCTGTGTTTGTGCGCCACAGTCGAAATAGTGTCACTCAATAAATAGGTATCAAAATCATCTAATATATAATATTTTGGTGATATTGTCTTGCGAAATATTTCCGAAATTTGATATGAACGTAAAACAAGGTAAAACTAATGGAATACAATATGAAAAATTCTTAGTCAGCGAATTCGCTTCTAATAAGACCTTAGAAAATAAAGTCCTTGACTCGGCCAAATTTATGTAGCCGAAGTGAAAAATATTTTTTCTAAATAAATTCTTTTCATTATGATGTCAAAAGCTTCAACATAAATTAAAGCAATCTTTCCAGGGGGCCATTTTTCCAATCACCTTCACATACGAGTATTGAAACGTTTTCTTTTATTTCCAAAACCCGCTTTGTTGACTAATAATTTTTGCGTAACAAAAATAGTTTGTAAACTCAATAATTTTAAGATAGAAAACGAAATCAAAATTTTGCAATCTGGTGACTTCTTATTACAGTTTACTAACCGTGACCAAAATAAATAATAGAAATTTTCCAAATAATGTGCATGCCAAATGAAAATGAAAGAAAAGAAATTCCCTGCCTTATTATTGCACCTGATGATAACGAGCATCATGTTACTGGCAGACAGACATACGCCGCTATTCTCTGTCCAATGGAGATGAAATTACTTTCCAGTGACATGCATGACATTATGTTACGTGTTCATTAAACATCTAGTAGTTGCATTGCATATTATGGTTTTAGCAATATTTTATTTGAATTTCGTTTCATGTTACTTGTCAAGGTTATAGAAATGGACTCCATTATGCGGTATTATGTTATGTAGTATTATATTTGGATAGAAGATACACATGGTAACTGCTCAAATTAGGGTATTCACAGTGTGTTTTATATGTATAAAAAAATCGTGTTGAAGAGAAACAAATATATAACGAAATTCAATGAAGGAAGGGAGTAGCCGTCCATTAAAAAAAAATCCTCTCTGGCCAAAGAACCATCGGCGATGGGAAAAAATTAATAAAATGTTTCCTCTCCAGAGAGGCGCTATATACATATGTACATATGTATGTGAAAAACTATAAGGTGTACGCAGTTCGACTATGACCAACATAAATTATTCCACGATTCGTGCATTTAACCCTAGAACCACAACGTTAATTTATACAACGTTACCACCCATGATACGTAAATCTTGCGTACTTAATGTTTTTCTTTGGATACACTTCAATAAATGAAAAAATTTTCAGTCTCAAATATTTGTTTTTGTTTATTTAGTTGAACTAATTTCTTTTAAAAAAAAATTAAAATAAAATTAAAATTTAAAAATATAATTATTTAGTTTTATTCATGCAATTTTGACAGATTTCAATTTGATGTTCGCCACAAATTGCAGACGATTTGCAAACACATCAATATGCTTTGACAGACGCTCGACAAAGTAACTGGGCAGTGGCTTGCCTTCAGTGTTAGTAGACTTACCAAGATAAGCTTCTGCATTTATTACGTATTTTGAAGCAACATCACAGAGCATGACAATTTTTACTCGAAATTTGTTTGGTTTATTCGGTATATACATTTTAAATGGGCACCTTCCATCCAGAAAACCAACTAGTTGCTCATCAATGGTGATATATGATCCTGGCATAAAATGCTTTCCACAGGTATCGATACAGATGCCCCAAATTTCCGAAACTGGAGCAAATGTGTTTTTTTCCTACGTTCCTCTATTGTCGCTTGGTCGACAAATCGCAGCGCGTTCACTAGAAACTCGAATTTGTGTTTACTCATCGTCGCTCTATACCGACCTCCCGAATAAGAAGAGTCAAATAAGAGGTTAATCGAAAGGTGGTTGTTTTTCAAGACTGCAGACAAAAGTAGTAACCCCAACAAAGCTTTCAATTCCTCCAAACTCGTATTGGAGACCGTGGCATTTTGAAATTCATATTTATTTCTTAACTGAACAATTTTGTTGTATTTTTTTTTTGGTTTTGTGTCGCTAGCGTACAAAATAGCTTCTACTGCATCGCAATTGAGTACACGGTTTTTCTGCTGCCATTTTATATCACGGTTGATCTTATTTGAAATTACGACACAAATATATACTTTTTACACTAAAGAAACGCAAAAATTACGTACAAAACTTTTATTCTTAGTACCAACGCTACGTAAATTTTACGTACAAGCTTCTTCTGTGCACTCGCTTACTATACGTTGTGTACTAAAAATCTTCTGTTTTGGCACATCTATGCATTGAAATAAACTTAATAAAAGCATAGCATGAATAATTTACAGTTAGATCGCCAAACATGTGTTCTTTCTGTGTTTGAAAAAAAACTGCACGTAAAATTTTTCGTACATTATGGTTCTAGAGTTAATGTTACTCAAATTATCTGCTTTCTTTTCTTATTTTATTACTTTTAATTCTTATTTGCTTACTACATTGTATTTAGTCTCATTACAAAGTTAGTAATGTTAAATCAATTAAATATTAAATATATAATTGCCATTGTGGCTCTTGCGGTATGAGCTGTAGCTCCATCTTGCTGGAACCATATGTTACGATTATTGAGAACTATCGGACGTAAAAAATTTTCCAACATGGTCCAGTATACCACCCCAGAGACGGTTTCGGGCTCATTAATTTCATTTTCGAAGAAATATGGACCAATAACTTTATCAGCCATGATTCCACACCAAACAGTGCATCTGACAGGGTGTAATTGTCGCTGATGCAATGCTCTCGGATTCTCTGTATCCCAAATTCGGCAGTTCTGCTTATTCACATATCCATTTAAATGAAAATGTGCTTCATCGCTCATAATCAGATTATTCAACAAAATTGGCATTTTCTGTCGCTAGCAAAACCAATCCACTGAGTATGATGACATTATAAAATTTTATAAAATTCTGTATTATCTGCAAAAAAAAAAATAAAAAATACAAAAATTATAAGCATTTCAAATCAGTCAGTCCATGTTGGCCCACCCTGTATTTAAGGTTTATAAATAAAAAATAATAAAAAATATGAAACCATTAATATTTTTGTTAGAACATATCAGTTAGTATTGAAATTAATAAATAGTGATGAGGCCGGGCACTGTTAACGTAGAAGCAATTGAAAAATGTTTGGTGTGATCTGAGATTGGAACGGTGAATCTTCTGTATGCAGATACAGCACGCTGACTGATCAGCCGACAACATCCTGTCGAATATATTATTCGGGAACAGCAACTGGCAACTGAAATTTAAAATTTCAATTGATTTCAGTTGCTTTACTGGCAACCATAAATTGCTAGACAAGTTTCTGGCAACGCAACTGATACCTTGATGACAGTCATTTGAAACAACATATACATAGAAATGTTTGTCCGCTCTCAAATAGTCTGTGACCATCCCTATTGATTGTTGTTTTGGCACAAGCATCTTGTCAAATTGTATTAAAACAAAAGCAAGGTAGATTGTGGCCTTAAATGGATTTGTGTGCATGTGTGTATGAGGAATTTTGTATGTGTCAGTATTTGCTCTCGTACGTATGCTGACCTAAAATTGAAGAACACTGTAATGCAGCTGTTACAATTTTCTTGTAAATTGTTTTATTTGTTTTACTGTATGTTGTTTCACTTTCTAATACGAAAATCAACCACCATCAACCGCATTTTGTTTTTATTTTGTTTTTTTTTTGCAATCCATTGCAAGTTACTCGTATGTGAAGTATAGAGTTGTGACACCGCAAGCATTTTCTTTTATAGTCGTACAATTAAGAAAAGGGAAAATTAATGAAAAATATTGCCAGAGACAAGTAAATTTTACTTTTTCTATGGGAGAGTGTATGAACGTATTTGTTAATAGTGAATGACATTAAAGTAACAATATACCCGGTGATTATTGAAAATTATATAATTTTTGTTTTTGTCTCAGCACTTGCAAAGCACACTAAATACTCAATATTTGTCTGTTGTAATCAGGAGTTCTAATGAATGTTTAATTTTCTAAGGATTTGAAAACTCAATTAATGTTCAATCCCAAATGTCCCATTTAATGAGCTGCATACAAAAATATTAAATTCTAAGAATCAATGTGTGTATATATATATGTGCGTGTGCGCATGGGAGTGTGTTTTCTAAAGTCCTTCCTTTTCTAGAAGTGTGTAAAAGACTGGCGCTAGTTTTAAAAGGGTATTTCTTTCCACATTCATTTCCATTGCTGTAAGTAAGTAGCTGGAAAATAAATTTATTTGCCTGAATTTCTCTAGTAGAGAAATATTTCCTTCAAATATGCAGGACAGTTAGTTTTGACGCAGTCGGCTCTCCTCGCCATTTATGAAGTACAGTGCATCTTCGATAGTCCGGTCACTCCAGTAATTCGGACGCTCTTACATTTCGGACAATTTAAATATGTTACATCTACAATCCGGTCAAGATTTTTTTAAATAAAAAAAAAAAAAAAAAAAAAAAAATTAAACTCAATTGTTTTACCGTTATTTTTTGCACATGTTATTCGCTCTATAATAAACACTTTTGCAATGTCATTACTTCAGTATCTACTCTTCATCTCTTAAGCGTGTTTGTCTAATTTTTGTACTAAGCGTCATGTTTTTAAATAATAAACGCAAACATAAAACCCTAACTTTAAAGGAAAGTGTGATATTTTACAAAATCTTGATAAAGGAAAAACTATAAGACAAGTTGCTGAAAAATGCCATGTTCCCAAATCAATGATTTGCGATATTAAGAAGAATAAGGAGAAGATTAAACAATTTATTTCGAATACCTATAATGGACCCGATAAATTTTTAACCAAAATAAAGTTATAAACCGTATTTATAAAATAAATATGACATTTTTTAAAAAAGAGAAAAGTTATGAAAAAATCGGAAAATCTTGAAGTTGAAGCAGCACTTTACACAGGGTTTTTGCAACAAAGAAGAAAGCATATCCCGATTTCATCAGAAATTTTAAAACCAAAAGCCAAATTCTTTTATGTAAAGAGGGCAGGAAAGGATGATTTTTCTGCGAGCTCAGGCTGGCTAGATAAATTTAAGTTACGACATGGCATTCGTCATTTAAAAATTTGTGATGAAAAAGTATCCAGTGATGACAGCGCCGTAGAGCTTTTTAAAAAAAAGTTTGCTGACATTGTTGCTGAAATGGATTTAAGTGAGGAGCAGGTTTACAATGCTGACGAATCTGCTGCTTTCTGGAGAGTGTTGCCTGGCAGCACATGGGTGGATGCAAAAGAAAAATTAGCTCCAGGGAGAAAAATTTCCAAAGATAGTGTAACATTTATGCCATATTCAAATGCTGCAGGAACACATAAGCTACCTCTTTTGGTTATTGGCAAATCTGCTAATCCAACAGCCTTTAAAGGTTGTAAGATTCCAGTGGTATACAAAGCAACTAATAAAGGATGGATGTCAATGACACTTTTTTTTAGAATGGTTTAAAACCCATTTTATTCCAGAAGTAAAAACGTTTCTAACACAGGTTAACAGACCACTGAAAGCATTATTAATATTAAACAATGCGCCTTCATATCCTAAAGCGGATGAAATTAATTTTGACCCGAATTTCAACGTTCTTTTTTTACTACCAAATTGTACGGCAATATTACTGCAAAATTTAAAGGTCACTCATAAAAAACAATTGCTGACACACATTTTATCAGAAACGGATGATGATGTCGACGTGGTTAAAGTTTTGAAAAATTTCAACCTTAAAAATGCTGTTTAGTTCTTGGAGTTTTCATGGCTAAGCATTACTGATAGGAATATTCAATAAAGCTGGTCTGCATTATGGACAGCACTGGCATCGTGCTGGGACGATAAAGATATAATACCACTACAGGTTTTACGCCAAGAGCTGCAGGCTCACAGCATCCATACTGACTTAAAATTCATCCAAAATATGATTGGAGCTCTGAACATCAGCAATGACATAACTGAAGAAGATATCATGATTGGGCAATTGGTGCAAATAAGTTTTCATTGGAGTTTAGCGATAAAGAAATAATACAACACGCTAAACGAAATGAATCGTCAATGCTGCTTACGGACTCTGAAGACAACTTAGTAGCAATTGAAGTAAAAACAAAGATCTCTAATGCAGATGCAAAAAAAAACATTTGCAGTTTGCATTCAGTGGGCTGAATAGAATAGCCTAGATATTCAGGATATTCTCTTGCTGAAGAGACTAGAAGAAAAGGCACAACTCAAACAACTCAGCAAAGTTAGTCAGCATAAAATGACTTCGTTTTTTAATAAATCATTGTATGTATATTCATATATGCATAAATTTACATATGTACAGATGTAAAAATATGGATTCTATTTAATTTTATCTTTGTTTCTGAATAAATATATGTATTTCCAACAAAAGAGAAAATTCATATTTAGTTCACTTATATAATATAAAAAATGTCCGTACAACTCGATAATCCGAACGAGCCCAAAACTATATGTGTCGGGATTATCGAAGTTACACTGTACTCGTATTAAAGAGCTGTACAAAATGTGTTGAAAGTTCTGCATTCTAAAGCACACTACTTCCAAGCCGTGTATTCCACTGTAAACATTATCAACAAAACATGACTCTCACTGAAACAAAACAAGCACCATTCGAAAAGTTTCTCTCTATAGTTTTGTTTGTGCTTGTGTGTTCAAATGAAGCAGAACATCAAAACAAAAACAGCCAATGAAATAAAAAAAACGGTAAATTATACCAAAAGCATCGAGTACACAAGAACAAACATAAAAAAGCGTAAAAATGTAAACATGAGTGTTATTAAATAATATCATTTAGGAGGGAAAACACCTTGCAGGTATATAAATTTTTTTCATAATTTCAACTTTCCTATTTTCGTGATTTTTCTAAATTTTAGTAATCTTAAATATATATTGAAATGGATGCATTAAATGTAGGTGAAATTATAAATTTTTAAAATTTTTTGCGAAATTTTAAATATTTTTCTTTAAAGAACCTTACAAACGAACCTCAAACATAATATGAATTGTGATATTTTTATTTTATTTGTATACATTCGATTTTTTATGTTCGGAAAAAATGCAAAAGTTTCTTTGCAAGTTTGTCTACGAGTTATTCAAACATGTTTTGAATGTTCCAAAATAGTTTTGATGTTCTACTTCATTTCTCTTCTACTTCAGCCTTGTTCTATTTAAACATTGTTTTGTTGCACTTGTGTTCTCTTCTTCAATGTTTTGATCGTGGAACAAAAGAAATATTTTCGGAAGTATGTGTTTTGCAATGAGCAAGTAATACATACATACACACTAATTGCAATTTCATGAAATGCTTGTAAGATATTTTTGTTGTGTTTGTGCCACACTTTAACTTGTATACAAAGAAGCTAAGATGACTTTAGCATCCATTCATTACGTATTCCTCCTTTGCAGCTGTGAAGAAGGTCTTTGTGTCTCTTGTTTATTATCAAAAATAATTTTATTACAAATGCCATTAAAAAATGGAGAAAGTCGCTTTCTCAAATTTGCGTTCGTAAAATATTTTAACACCTTTTAAGTGTCTGCAACGAGCCACGGAGAGTGTAGGATGTTGTTGTTATTTTCCTTTTTATTTAATCTCTAATAGGCCTGGAAATTGAAAAATCTCTCCTTACACTAACATCCTCATCCACCACTTTGAGATATAGAAACCCATGTTACATTGTACATTGTGAGTGTGTATGTAGATTTTTTAAATAGTCATAAATTATATTCTTAACAAGAAAAAAAATTGCTGAAAAACAGGCAGTGCAAGAATAACAACAAAGTTATGAATTTATTTCACCAAAATCCCACCTAAAGGCAATGAAATTTACTGACTGGTACGACCGTGGAATGAGGCAACCAGCAAAGCTGCTGTTGCTGATACAAGTCCGACTGCACATTGTAAGACCTCCTGTAATGTCAAATTTTTTTTTGCTGCTGCTGTTTCTATTTGATTTTTGTAAATATTCTTCATTACCAAAACCATCCTTAAAAATGCGTAATTTTGGAAAATGTTTAAATGTATATTTTTGGTGCGTATTAATAACGAAACAAGTATTTAATTCATGCAACCCCTCATTGAGAGAGACTTTTTTTATGCTGGTTATTTTTTTTTCATTTCATATTTTTAGTGTTTTAATTTACCAGCAAATCCTTTTATCAAAACAAACACCATGTCTGGTCGTTTCAATGGTCAAAATTTGAGGTTGTAGTCATATTCGTAATGCAACCAACCTGTGTAGCAGATGATTTTTCCTTTTTTGAATAATCGTTTCCCTCTGTTGTTGTGTTGGCTGACTAATACAGTCCATAAGCAGAAATTAATTTAAAATTTAATTTTTCCTGATTGTGAATATTTATTTAGTCGTTCTGGTATTATATTTTTGGTGTATTAAATTGTGGTGTGAATATGATTTTTTGTTTAAATCGAATTACAATAAATAAAATGCGTAATAAAACTACTTCTTGCAATAATAGCAAAGAATTTTTAATCATTAATTGCCTAGTCAAAGGTAATATAATATTTATGTGAAAGAAGTAAAATTAACAACATTTAAAAAAGAGAAAATTATGCTAAAATATATATGTATAAAAGGTGATTATTTAAGATCTTTCTGGTTTGATTTAAATAGAAAAACATATAAAATTTAGAGCAATGAAATCTGAAATCTCTATTTGAGGCGATAGAACGATCTACAGTGCCAGCTCGCTAATCCGAATTAATGATTGCAGACCGTGTTTCGGATTAACGAGATATTCGGGTTACTGGATCTGCTGTTATTATGTAATATAATTCACTGTATTCGCAAATAAAACACAAGCCATGATTTCAAAACAAATTTATTTTATTTTTATTAAACAAGAATGAAAAAATTAAAGCTTTGTTTAAATATTAAGTTTTTTTTTTTAACATAATTTGTGGTGTAGTGCACATGCTTTGAAAGCTTTGTTTCGCAATTCCTTCAGCATCAATATGTAATCGGTTTGAATACTTCGTTCCTTTGCCCAATCTATTGAAATATTTAAGGCCTGCACAGCTAAATGATTTTTAACGTGTTTCATAATTATATGGCTCTCATTCTACTTTTTCTGTGTCTGATTCTGAATTTATTGTAATAAATTTTATTATTTATTTAATTTTAAATTTTTATTGAAATATTTATTTAAATTTTATAAATAAAATAATAATGATAAAATTTGTATATTTTCTTTTTAAAAATAATATTTTAAAATAAAAAGTTTTTATAAATAATTTAGCGAAGTATTGTCAGAGTTAATAATCCAGCTAAGAATTTCATCTTCAGAAATTTTCACATCTTTATTGCGATGAAATAAGTTGGTTATTGTGCGAAATTTTTCTGTTTCTTCAACACAATCATTCTCAGGCAATTCTTGTTGTAACAATGATTGTGGGATGTTATCCTCTGAAGCCCACCTCTGAGAATGAATATGCGACAAATACCATTCAACAACTAAACTATTTGCAACAAGACATAAAACATACATATATATATATATAAGCATGTATGATGTACCGTTAGTTTTAAAATTCCACACATGGTATTGTCAAAAAAACATACACAATAATAGAGAAGCAGAGAATAAAAAAAATAAAAATTCGGTTTAGCGAGCTTGCAAGCAATGCGAACTATAGAGTACATATGTAATACATCATAAATTCAATTCGGATTACTGGATAATTCGGATTACACACCTTCGGATTAACGAGCTGACAATGTATAATTTTTTTTTTTCTGGGACCAGCACTCAGGAGATAATCCCTACACATGCAACGCATTTTGCTGGAACTAGAGGAAAGGGATAGTAGGAGAAATGACAGAAGGTGAAGCTTTCACTATCTTACAACTCTGCCTTTTGCATGTTATTTGTTTTTGTAGCAGTGTTGTAATGTCTCTGATGTCAATGAGACGTATTAAATTTTGAAGCTTCGTTTTAGTAGCCATTTTTAGTAATTATTTTACTACGCCAGTGCTACACAATATCGACGAAGGAGGGCGTTCTGATGTGCCTGTGCATTGGATACAGCTGAAGCCGTTACTGTTCAGTGACCAGTGACTATGCCATCGTCACTGAAACCTTACGACAACAACTGCCACAAAGACACACAAATGAAAAAATGCGAGATGTTTTTATGAGTCCAAAACTGGGGTTGAATACAGAAAAAATTTTTCATTTTTTGCCAACGTGCAGACTATTTCGACCATCGCCACCTTCAATTCAATGTTTAAAGATGATTTCCTGTAAATGTTGACCGCGGATACGTCTCAAATGGTTCATATGCTAGGTCCAATTTTGGCATAATCTCTCCAACATATGAGTCGTTCAGTGGATAAAGGGAATGAGTCCAAAAATGGAGAAATGGAGAAAAACGACAGAACAGTTGACTTTGACTTTAAAACTAGTTGTTACAACAAAACTCAAAACTAACATTGCAAAATTAATTATTAGGGCTTCTTTTACAATTTGTAAATATATAATGTTAGTATGTAAGTGTATGTGTTCACAAAACCTGTTAATATGATACAAATACGTTTTTATTGATAAGAGTTTCAGTGGAATAAGGGAATAAGTCCACCAAATTTTTTTTGTTGTTAAAATCGATAGCGTAAAAATGCAAATTAATTATGTTTTGACTTTGAGCATTCGTTCGGAAATAAAAAGAAAAAAATATCCATCTAAATATTGGCTTACCTCGCGTAGTGTTCTAATTGAATTAGTATAATTTGGAAAGAGTAAATTTTTTATAATTTTGGTAAAAAAAAGGCTGCAGATAATTTGTTTTTTAGTTCAGTGCATTCGCACAGTTTTATTTTTAATGAACTTAAAAAAATAACATAAAAAATTTCTTCTTTTTAAAACAAAATTTAACTAAAAAAATTTCTTCTTTTTAAATGAATCGTAAGTATAACAAATTTAACAAAATATTATGTCTTCTTCAGAATAATCTTTCTGACTTGATACTGTTTTGAAGTTCTTATAGAAAGTATGGTACACGGGAGGGATATATTTTAATAAATCAATCATATCCCTTTTTTTTCTTTTGTTATAGCTCTAGTTTCAGAATACAATAGACTTTGACTCACGCTATTCAATAACATTACTTTACCTTTCTTTCTTATGTTTATATTTTCAAATCCAAAATTTTCATTGAAAATATGTTTATATTCTATTACCCATGGTTTCGATATCTCTAGTTTGATCCACCTCGTTTGGAGCCAGTTTACCGGTTTTCCCGCAGTATTGGTTTTGCGATTGCAAACGGTATTTTCCAAAGATTTTGTAGAGAAAAAATCAAAATGGGTCATTTTAACCACTCGAAACTGTTCCTTTCTTTTGCATGTTGCGATTATATTTATCCAATCATTTGGCGAATAAATGTGCTGAATTTTTTTTGCGTTTGACTCAATAATGGCGAAATCGGCGACATTTGGTAAGTAGGTATGTTCGCTTACTAAAAATTTCATTTCAATCGACTTAGCTTTTATATAAGTACTTTGAACTAATTTGAGTAAACTTAAGACAGTTTTGATATTTCTATTTTTGTCCAATACATGAGTCAGACCACAAAACAATCCGATCGTGCGTATCAGCCAAAATTTTCATATATTTGACCAAACAAGATGCGATTTCTTGCGAGCCTGTCTTTTGTCTTTAAAAGGGGTCTTCCGTTGAAATTTTAAAACAAAATTTTTACCATACATTGTTAGTCATAAAAGGAAGTGTTTCCACGCTAAATCTCAAAAACGCCAAAAATGGACTCAGTCCCTTTATCCACTGAACGACTCATATCTGCCGGTATCTCACGATTAAATTGTTCAATATAGTTTTCCACTTTCATCAACCGTTGCGGGATTGTCCCTATCGACATGAGCCTTAACATATCCCCACACAAAAAATAGTCTAAATAAACATTAACGAGAATTTCATATTCTAATATATTCTAATGAAGATCAAAAAATAATGTAGAGAAATAAAATTTGAATTTTTTCATTAAAAAATTTAAATAAATCTTTTCAGTAAGAAAATCTGTGGTATTAGAACAAAATAAAAAAACAAAACGATGTACGAAAGTGTAATCAACTTTTGACAGTTCGGAGATAAATAATATTCAGTAACATGTGGATCTTCATATACTTTTTTTTTTTTTTTTTATCTAGGACCAGCACTCAGGAGATGACTCGTACACATGCGAAGCATTGTGCTGGGAACTATAGAAAAGGGATAGTAGGAGAAACGACAGGAGGTGAAGCTTAATTAATTATTTTACAGCTCTGCTTTCGCACGTTCTTTTGTTTTTATACTCGTAGCAGTGCTGAAGCTTCGGTTTAGTAGCTATTTTTATTATTATTTTACTTCGCCGGTGCTACACAATACCGACGAAGGAGGGCGTTCTGATGTGAATGTGGATTGCTATCAGCTGAAGCCGGTATTGTTCAGTGACCAGTGACTATGCCTTCGCCACTGAAACCTTCCGACAACAACTGCCACACAAATACACACTAATGCACATCAGAAAAATGCGAGATGTTTATTTTTATTTAAAATTTTTTTTTTTTTGTTCTAAACTGGGGTTGAACCCAGGTCTGTTTTTTGGTTGTGTAGTCAACGTGCAGACTACCATCCATCGTGCCATCGCCACACTCGACTTGAATAAATATAGTTGGGCTACTTCAATTTCAATAATCAATGTCAATAATAATAATAACATAAATAAATCAATTAATGAATAAAAAAAGTATACTATTTGTACATGTGTAATATATATGCGTTTCCATTTTCTGAAAAGGAGAAACACTTGTGGCTAGCGTTGCGTGAAGTGCTTTATGAATGAATCCGTCAGTCAACTGATGAAATATTGAATAGTTGCTTTTCAGCTTTCCAAGCATTTATTAACATGGTTAATATTTACTTCCTAAACGTAACATCAAATGGAATTCAAAACCACTTGGGTAAATAGAAATAATTAGCATAACACTTTTGATATTTTGTAATTCAAATGTAATGAAATTCGTCCACTGAATATGCTTGTTGCCACAACATAGTCAGCCAAACAACAGGATGTTGTAAGACACTTTAGTTTCATCGCCTTCAATCATTTGTCGTCTGTGAGTCACGATATACGAGCATTTCATGCAAATATACCGTTTATTGTTTTTTTTTTCCTGTTTTTTAAATATGAATTATGAAAAACGAAAATCAACAATTTGTTGTTGTCAATGTTACCAAAGAAATTGTCTTCTGTCTATAAAAGTGACATTGATACTTCTGCATGGGATGATGTATACACACTCGCATGCATGTGCGAATGATTGTTTGCGGCAGATAGTTTATGACGGTTTAAAAGACTTGATTACCAACCAGTCTGTTGCTTGCCTGACTGCCTACTGTGGAGTTGGAAGTCTCCATTTATAAACTTCACCGACAGACTTTGCATAAAATTAGCATCTTGTCATTTTTATAGTCTTTGAAGGATTTCGTTGTTGTTGTTGTTGTTGTTTTGTCATTTTGGTTCAACTATGCGGTTGGTTGTTACATTGTCATTTGACGTACTCCCAAACATGGAAATGAAAACTGGGAAATTGTCTACGAGTACTTACATATACTAATTTTTTTTTTCCAGATTTCCGTAATAAATTCACATTCATATTCATTGCATTAAATTATTATTATAAAGTTTTTTGCCAACATTAGACACACGTGGGATGCTGTTGTTATTGTTTTATTATTTTGAGTTCTGTTTTTGTTGCTGTCAGTGAATTCTGATTTCATTTCGATGACATTAAATTTATAAGTTTTTTTCTTTTTGTGAAATATTAACGTCAGCATGGGTATGTTTGGGCATTGCCCAACACATATTGCCCTTTTTATTTGGTTTAATCTTATTTGTGTTTTCCATGATCTTGTCATTTCATTTGAATTATTCATTGCAATAAATTTGTTCTTAAAATTAACCCTTGTTTAAACGCATTAAGGAGTCGTGGTTTTCAAAAAGAAAAGAATAAAGATTTTTATCTCAAAGATAGAATACCACTATTAAAGCATCTAACGGGTGTCTCAACAAGAACGCAAGATTTAAATTTTAAATAAAACACAGATATTTAAAAAAAATCGTGAAACTTTATTATATCGTACAGTAGACAGAATGAGGTTATGTATGGAACAACATATCGGGCAGATGGCCGCCGCGGCTTTGCTGGCACACACGCGATCTTTTAATGAAATTTTCAATGACCGTTTTGCATAAATGCTGCGGTATTTCATTAATGCAGCGTCCAATTTCCTCTTTTAAGGTTTGAGTCGTCGTCGGCTTATTCGCGTAAACCATCGACTTCAAAAAACCCCAAAGAAAAAAGTCTAATGGTGTTAAATCGCACGATCTAGGCGGCCAATTCTGGTCTCCAAAACGCGAAATAACACGACCGGGAAATGACTGATGCAGCAATTGAATTGTTTCTCTGGCTGTGCGACATGTGGCGCCGTCTTGTTGAAACCACATGCCCAACACATTCATTTCTTCAATTCTAGGCACGAAAAAACTGGTTATCATTTCACGATACCGAACTCTATTGACTGTTTGCGCTTGACCTGCCTCACTTTCATAAAAAAAAGGTCCAATGATTCCTCCAGCCCAAAAATCCACACCACACAGTGACACGTTGAGGATGCATTTGCTTCTCGTGAATCACTCGAGGGTTTTCCTCACCCCAAATGCGACAATTCTGCCTATTGACGAAGCCATCAAGATGGAAATGGGCCTCGTCACTGAAGATGATTTTATCGGCAAAATCAGCATTTTCATGTTGTCTCTCCAATACCCAATTAACGAACTCCCTTCGCTGTCCATGGTCAGTTGGCTTCAGTTCCTGAGTCAATTGAACTTTGTATGCATGAAGATGCAAATCTTTCGTCAAAATTCGCTGCATAGTGGATTTGGAGACACCAATTTGCTGAGCTCGTTGTCGAATTGAGGTGGATGGAGTTTGAGCGACATCATCACGTACAGCTGCGACATTTTCGGTCGATCATCACTAACAGACCCAGTTTCGGCAAATTTATCCATTAATCACTTTACAGTTGACTCTTTTGGAGCATTATTGTGACCCCAAATTGATCGCAATTTGCGAACTGTAGCCGCAAAACTTTCACCATTTTGGTAAAATAATTTTACAATGAGAATGCGTTGTTCATTCGTGTAGCGGTCCATTTTTACTAACCTCGTACCTTCTACTAGCAAACAATAACAATTGTCCACATGTCAAACAATGACACTTCGAATGGCGGCAAATTTCAATCTTGCGTTCTTGTTGGGACACTCTTTACATACATACTTACATTTGTATCGCTATCGGTCCTGGATAGAAAACAGAGCAAGCTGTATTTAAAAAGGTGGCAGCTTTAGAACAGCACTACGAAAAAAAGAAGTATTTTTGTGTTAGTTCAAATTATTCATACATACAAACAGTCAAAATTACATGTGACAGTTACTAAGAAACAAACGAAATCAGGGACAATATTGCAAATTACACTGACAAACAATAGCAGAACGGAACAACAACATGTTGTTTTCGAAAGCTGCTACACTTTCAACATCAACGTTCTTCGGTCAAGTAGAAGAAAAAAAATCAAAAACAAAACATTTGTGCACAGTTAATAATGGAAACAACAAAAATCAAGTAATGCCAAGGACTCTTGTAAGTTACAGATGGTAAATTTAGAGCTGCATTAAAAGGGAAAAATAAAGTTTCTCGTATTCTATTTATACAAAATAATAAATAAATAAAGCTAACAAATTACATCTACTGATAACAACACATGGTGGACACAACACGAAGAACGCTGATAATGAAAGTGTAGCAACTTTCGAAAACAGCATGTTGTTCCGTTCTGCTAGCGTATGTCAGTGTAATTTATAATTTTGTTTGTTTGTTGATTTAGTTCGTTTCATTAGTAATTATCATATGCAACGCATAAAAATGGTTTCCAAATATGGCATTGTATACATATATTTATGTATCTAACAATTTAAACAAGTATTTTTGTTTGTGCAAAGTCTGTCTGCTTGTCAAAAACGCACATGTACAGAGTGACGCAAAATATGGCTAGAATTCTTTATAAAGGTATGTACACACGATTGCCATTTACTACAATATTGACAGAAAAATTGTTACAAAATGGGCAACAACCGTGTGAAGACACAATTTTTGTGTGGCAACATCGTCACAAAATGTATTGTCGGTGTATTGCATGCCAATAATATTGTCACAATTCTGACAATCGTGAGAACACAGTTCATTTTCTAAAAAACTTTACGTTATTTTTTCATTTAAAATAAACGTGGAGGCAACGAAATTATTAATTAAGAAAAAAATTACTGGGCAGCAACTTAATTGGGAAAAATTTAACTTTTATTTTTTCTGTGCGTGAGAAATTAAATTTTTGAACAAAATGGAGCTTATCTGCGGGCAACATTACACGCACTGCGCATGTTATAATGATTATCGAATTTTTTTTGGGCAGAATTGAAGTGATATGGACAGTGTCATTAGGAAGGCGTTACGTCTGGCACAACTCTGTCGATATTGAATATTCTGCATGACATATTGAGAGGCGGGCGCAGAGCTTGCAATAAGTATTCTTCAATCGCAGGTGTATTCGAAGAAGCCATAATGTACAGCGCCCCTCATGGCAAATATACCCCATGCAAACGGATGTTCACCATTAAGCAAAGCCATGCGGGAAACTTATGCGATGTTGTAGTCACTTTATATATTTCGATGAAATCTCACACGCACTTTGATTTCTTGAAAAATAAGAAGCGAATAGTCAACTCTATTGATTCGCTGGAGCATCGTGGCATCGCTGTTTTGTCACTACTAGAATGAAATATGTTGCAATGACATCAGGGAACTTTGTTCCCGAATCTCGAACATTTTTACCTGAGACAAAATTGGGCTTAAATCTAGTTTATGGAAGCCACTCCGACTTTAAAAAAAGTTACCTCATCTGATAGAAAATTTAATTTTAAGAAAAAAAAAGTTTAGTGCAAAAATCTTCGGCAACGCATATTTTCCGAGTTATGGGCCTCGGAAGTTTTACAATAAAAATGTTATTGTGTTTAATATTTCTTAGCTTATTGGGTCAATATGGGTATCATTGGAAAGCTTGTGAAAATGCCGATCACATGATGGTAAACTTTCACATTTTGGGATGATAAAATGTGTAGAGGTGAAGGTCAAAGGCCGGTTATGCAGAAAATCTTTAGTTAGCGAAGCCGGTGTGTGTTATACCATGGAGGAGAAAATCCTTAAGCCCGGCAGAAGGCTTCCTGTGAATACCACCCAATTGGATAATTTTCATATACTTCGATGCGTTTCTTTTCATTTCGGAGAGCACAAATTTTTTCGTAAAATTGCAAATGATTAATATTTCGCTTAGCAAAGTTATGGAGCAAAATTCATGTGTTCTTAAATGTAGTAAAGCGCTAACAGTCAGATATATTAGAAGGATATTTTTAGAATCCTTCTACACCTTGTCGGGTAAAAGTAATAAAACAACTATTGAACGAGGTTAGACAATTTATCAAAACAACTGTAGTAAAATTAACAGATTTTAAAAGTTTTTTCAACAATGTCTAATATCGATCGCTACACTGTTATTGGTAGCCGACTTTAAGAGATGTTTTTTTCTTTATTTTCAATTTTACATTGTAACTAAATTTCTAAAGTAGCACAATTTCTTAACAAAATCCTTTCCGTGTAGGTCCCTAAAGCGTTAAGCTTTAAATTACTATTTTATTTTACCATATTAACTAGTAGGGAGGTGGAACACAAAAAACCAATGGATTGTGGAGGCCGTAGGCAGTTGAGTTGGAGAACAAGAGAATGAATTGGATAAATATGTTGCCATAAATTGTGTCGACATTAAAATAAATTTGTATGCTTGATGTCAATGTGCGAACAGAGTACAAACGATGGAAGCGCTGAAAGAAATTTCCTTCTTTGTTGTGTATTGTTGCTGCTCCCCACTCAGATACACGCTTTTGCATCCACTTAGATTAAGTTTGAAATTCTGATGTTTTTTTTTGTTGATGTTGTTGCTATTATGAATTCCAGCGAAAATGTTAGGGCGGAGACCATTATTATGTCAACGTGATATTTTAATTTTCAACAATTAAGAAAAAGTCGCTTTTTCTTTCGGATTGATTGAATAGCGGCCATAGATCATGGGAGAGAAGAAACATGACAATGGCGTCAATGTGTCACACATTGCTTCGATTTCGGTTTAAAACTTTTCTTCATTTTAAATATTTATTTTATTGATATCCACATGTGTATAATACATGTGACAAATAAACATTAATTATGTGAAAATTGATAAAATTAAGGACGTGTGTAATTGGAAGTAACAGTAGCGAGATGTAATGTAATGAAAGTCAAATTTTTGCAATTCAGAATAAATGTGAATATGCAGAAGTATTAAAGGATGAAAAAGTTGTAGTATGAATGAATTATAAATTGCAGGAAGTAAGAATACTGCTGCCTAAAGGATTCAATTGTATGCTCTGGCAGATGTCAGAGCACTTCAAACAGACCTGCCCTCCTGATGAACGTCAGCAATGTCTTGGGTTCCAGCCTTGGCAGTTCCCAATCCTCCTCTATGTGCGCTGCCATGTTTTCATATCTTCTGTGGCATAAAGCCTCACAGGCCGCCGGAATGTGCTTCGGAGTCACTGTTCTGACTGTTGCTTAGAATCAGTTGGCAGCACATTGTCATTTAAAAAAAATTTCATTTTGTTGTATAGTGTAAAGCAACACTATAACAAAGGTACTTGATGTTTGAGTCCGAACCCTCAACGATCGAAATTTTTTTATAAGGGCATGTTTAGAAAACAGTGTTGGAATAAAAAGTTCTACTCAGAGCACGACTGTTTATTGGCATTTCCGAAGTATGTATGTATGTGCTTCCGTGTTGATTAATTTCATAAAAGATTACAAAGTTGAATCGATTGAATGTTTCCAAGATCTGCGCTTATGATTTGACCCTAAACAGAACTTTACTTCACATATAACAAATGTAGTAAGTAGGGAAAGTTATGCACTGATTTATTTTAAAACCTTGGGCTAATGACCTGAATGATCCATATATTGATAAAACGTATACATTGCATTAGCAATACGTTCGGTATGTTCTACGGAGAAAGAGGAGGGACCTCGCTGCATTGCTGCAGTGCTCTGGGCCTTCCCCAAGTAATGCGTAAAGCGGTCCCGAGAAGGAATCTACTTAGAGAAAGAGAAGAGAATGTTTTAGTGGTAACATCATTCGACGCAAAAAGCGACGGCATTTTTAACCTACCTGCATTAGTTCGTCTAAATGTAGAATATGAATCGATAATATGGGGTGCTATTTGCCAAAGCGATCGCAATGCAATTGGTTTAGTACAAAAAGACTTCCTGTTGGTTTTTCTTCGATAATTACATTTTAAGCCCATTAATTTGCCTCCATATACTTCTGCACTTGGACTTATTAAACTTCCTAATTTAAAGAGTCGTAGAACTTGCTCATTTATTTTGAATATTATTAATGCTGATATATGATGTGCATTTTGAATTAATGAAATTGCATTAAACCCTCCACGCCGTCCGTACCGGAATCAATTTGTCTTGATGACGTCACAATAGACCTTTGAAAAAATTATTTGTGTTGTATGATACTTAAAGTTGAAACTAAATTTTAAGATATTTAAAGTTTGGGTTTGTGTAACAATATTATATTATTAAAAATTAATTGAAATGAATGAAAATGAAAGAAAAAATTGCATTATAAGCAACTAAGAAAAAGCTTCTGACTGCAGTTTTGTTACCATTTCCATCAGAAAATGCACTTAGTTTCTGTGGCCATAGAACAATTAATTCAGAGTCTTCTTACTGATAATTTAAAATATAAAAAATTCTTTATATACCTACATATGCATACATACCCTGTGGAAAAAGTGCTTCCAAAGAAGTGAATAAGATCCTGAATTTGTGATCCGGAAGTAGTGCAGGGCGATGGTGGCGATGGCACGATGGATGGTAGTCTGCACGTTGACCACTAAACCAAAAACAGACGTGGGTTCAACCCCAGTTTCAGACTAGAATTTTAAAATAAAAATAAACATCTCGCATTTTTCTGATGTGCATTAGTGTGTGGCTTTGTGTGTCAGTTGTTGTCGGAAGGTTTCAGTGGCGAAGGCATAGTCACTGGTCACTGAACAATACCGGCTGCAGCTGATAGCAATCCACAATCACATCCGAACGCCCTCCTTCGTCGGTATTGTGTAGCACCGAAGAAGTAAAATAATAATAAAAAAAAATGGCTACTAAACCGAAGCTTCAGCACTGCTACTTGTATAAACAAAGAACGTGCAAAAGCAGAGCGGCAAAAATAATTAATTAAGCTTCACCTTCTGTCGTTTCTCCTACTATCCCTTTCTTATAGTTCCAGCACAATGCTTCGCATGTGTAGGAGTCATCTCCTAAGTGCTGGTCCCAGACAAAAAAAAAAAAATCGGATTAATTTTTCTTCTCGTTGTTGATGCCGATTCATTGAATTCGAAGTAATGCTCGCGATGTGAAGTAAATCAGCTTTTTTAATGTTTCTTATAGGAATGTTGATTCTCAAAAGTAGGGTTGGAAGTTTGACATAGGAGGTTATTAGGAAAGATTAGAAATAGGGTGGGAGAAAGAGTGGAGCCTTGCGGTACCACTGAATTTATCTTGTACTCGTTAGATGAGTTCCTGTCTATAACAGTTGCAGTTAATTTTAAAATAATGGGCATTTTTATATATTTAACATTGTGCAATGTTATTTAATATTGAATCAATTGAGTTTATAGTAAATTTTAAAAATTTTTCGTTTTAAATCAATGAGAAAGAATGTTAATTTTAAATTGGATAATTATTTTTACAGAAATTTAATATGATTTTAATCATGTTATCATTTTGTCAAGTTAATCTTACATTGGAATTTTTTTCTGTGTCTATTTATTTTATTTTAATCATTCACAAAATTGTCTGCTTTAAACGGGTGCTTAAGTAAATAAACTTTCACTACAAATTCTTCATTTATTTCAATTTCAGTTTCCATTTCTGTTGACATTTCGTTTTTCAGTATGTTTTGTTTATGTTCGTGTGTGTTTGGGTGTGTATATGTGCGTGTGCACATGTTTGTACTTGCACTTACCAAACTCATTAGTTTAACAAGGACATTTTCCTTTTCATGTCATTCTATTCTATTCTGTTCTTGCATTATTTTTACCGTTCTTCTCGCTGCTGTTATTATTTTTTATTATTCTCTCATTTCCTTTAAACTCTTTGACTGCCATTTGACAACAAATAAAACAAGTGCAATTCTCTTGTTTTATACCACTTTTTTTCTTCATATTAATTTTGCAAAAAGGGTATGTATGTATACATTTTCGTTTTTTATGTGCCTCGAACGGAACAGCAAAAAAAAAAAATACAAAAACAACTGTTACAACCAGCTCATAAGTAAATATCTTGTCATCATCATGCACATTCACGTTTACAGCGCCATCATCGTCATCCACTACCTCCACCAGCTCATCACCATGACAAGTGGCATTTGTGCCGGGAAACACTTAAAAGTCTTTTGTTAAGTTGGCAAAAGAAAAATTGCAAAGAATACGGGCACTGCACGCACCATGATGCCAAAAGAATCTCGTCAGTGAGTCTGCCATCCAACTTTCTGCCAGAGTTTGAGTACATTTTTAATCTTATAAAGGTGTTTGTTTGCTATTAACTTGTCTTCTGGAATTTTCTTATAGATCTACAAGAACTACTTTACATTTCTCTCTTTTTTTCTCAAGTTCAACTTGGAATGGCAAAGGAAACGCAAATGTGCAGTTGTTTGCTTGTCAGAAGTGTTCTTTTCTTTCCTTTTACTACTGTGAAAATTCATATTTACGTCAGCGAAAATACCATTTAAATTGAAAGTCATCTTTTTCCATTACATTAATGGCATAAAAATCAATAACAAAAAAGTTGACAAAGTCTGCGTCCACCATCTCGGTTTCCATTTTGTTTCCAATAAATTAAAAGGTCGAGATTTTGGATAAGAATTTACATATTTTTTTCACATTTATGTACGAGGTGTGATCAAAAAGAACCGTTATTTTAAATTTTTTCAAAAAGTATTTATTTATTCATCAATAACTATCTTGTCCCCTTCAAAGTAATCCCCCTCAGATCTAATACACTTATTGCCAAAAACTGCTGGATTGCTTAAAAGCCTTAGGATGGCGGTCTAGTATGAGGGGCTTTGGACAATAGATCTTTTAGGTCGCGCTGCTTCCGGCCCAATAATAATAATAATAATATACTCGCAGTATGTGGATAACAATAGGTTTTTCTCGTATACATTTTCTTCAACTCTGTCGGGTTAAATAGATGACATTAATGACTTGCCAATGGCCTCCCTATTGACACAAAGGGTATGATGTTTTTGGAACCTATACGCAAAATATTTTACTTGAATTTGGTGAATACGAATATTCATGAAATAAATTTCCTTGATTCTCTTGAAATGTTCAGAGTATGTCTCTGTACATCTGGAAGGAACTATAGGAAGAACGGTTGAAGTGAAACTTTCTGAGTATGTCCAAACGACTTTGCAGTTAATACAAATCAGTCACAAAGGGGAAGGGATTGGACAAGTAGGCGTGGTACCGCCAATACAAAATAAATATTGATATCTGTATATATTCAAAGCTGTTAAACAAAATCTTTTAAAATTGCTACAAATGTCTTTGTAATTGAAAAAAATCATCAGTCAAAAAGTGTGAGGGATTGGACAAGTGGGCGTGCTACCTACCATACAGATTGATTTGAGAATGATTTTTTGTATATTTTCTCAACGATTAAAGCTAAAGTTTCTTATTTTGGTCTCAATGACTTGATATTAATTTTTTTTGCTTCGCGCACTTTCAATAGAGCTAGAGAGCTGAAATTCGGAATACGGGAGAGTAAATAATGGGAAAAATATGAACATTGGCAACTTTTACTAGCGGGACTAGGCTAATCATTTGTTGCATGTGGTACTCCCAATTGATGTACGGGTGCTCACTCTTCATAGAGCCAGAGAGCTGAAATTGGCTGTACGGGTAGACACTCGGAAGGTTGGGAGGGTAGGTAAAACATGGATAGCTCTGCGTATAGACTATAAATTATCTGAAAGATAAGACCACGACGGGTGGTAGGGGGCAACTTCCGCGTCTCCGAAACTAACTAACCGATATTAATAAAGGACACATGAGGCATATATATATATATATTTTTTTTTAAATAAAACTATTCAGCTAGTATTAAATAAAATAATATCACTAACAAAGATAAATTTCACAATCACGCTCATAAAAAAAAATCAACTATACAAAACTCACGTTGTTTCTGTATTTTGATACAAGAACGACATTTTCATAGTTGCCATTTCAAGCCTTCTGATTAATAATTCTAATGTATAATTTACACAGAACAATACTCTGAA
Organism: Dexiosoma caninum; assembly: GCA_963924685.1. Taxonomy (NCBI): domain Eukaryota; kingdom Metazoa; phylum Arthropoda; class Insecta; order Diptera; family Tachinidae; genus Dexiosoma; species Dexiosoma caninum. The sequence continues at coordinate 16,231,315 of OZ004727.1, forward strand.
AGACGGATGGATGATGGTCACCGTAACTAAATACGTATGTGTCACAACTTGTCGCTCTAACTTTACTATGTCGGACCCGCTTAGACGATTATGCTGCTGCTTTCAATGACAAGTCTAATTCTATAGACTTTTCTTTAAACACTGATGTCATGAAAGATATATTATTTTCTATTTAAATCAGGAATTGAAATATATATAAAAAACTGTTTGTCCATTATATCAATGGTCTGCAGGAAATTTACCTTCCACAGACATAGATGAAATTAAATAAATAAAATAAAATTAAATTAAAATATTGTGCGTATTGAGGAACCGTTTCCGCCACCCACAAACATCAGTTTCAGTCGGAGAACTTCACTAAAATTATTAAATGTTTATTGAAAATAAATCAACTAATAAAAATGGACAAGACGAGCAAAAAAAAGAAGGGAAAATAAAATAAAGAAACAATTAACAAACGACTGTGGAAATGAAACATCAATGCCGCACCTCTAAACTCGATTATATGCTGGTTAGTTACAACAAAATGATCGATTGCTTTTCAAAAGCTAAATGTGTTAAATTTACCACCAACTGTGTAAAGTGAATTAGCCGGATTGTTAAGAGTTTCTTTTCGTTTTCTGTCTGTTGCTTATAAATGTTTTTAGTTTCTCTAAAAAAGAAAAGAAAATCTTAGTGTAGACACGCAAAGCATTAACTTATAGGGTAACCAACTGGGGAAAAAAATCGATTTGAGAAATAAAAATCAAATAGAAAATAAATTATTAATTAAATCGAATGGTTTAGCACTATTCATGGTCTTAAACGCAAAAACATATGCATTGATAGGACGACCGCTAATACGGCATACGCTTTTAAAAATGAAACAGCACTCGAATTTCTATTATCCTTCGATGTGTCAGTGAATATGCGATACTTTCAATTTCAATCCATTTGAAAAGTTTTAAAAGTTAGATTCAACTTTTAGGGACTCTTTTTTTTTTTTTTTTTTTTTTTTTTGGCGTGTGAGGTAGGGTTGAAAATGCCTTCGCACTTACAGAGACCGTCGTCTTCTGCGTCGAGTGGTGTTGCCACTAAAAAATTCCCTCCTCCTCCTCTGGGTAGATTCCTCCCCGGAACCGCTTTCCGCATTACTTCGGGAAGGCCCAGAGCCACGTCCCAATCAGGACCACTCTCAATCACCCACGTCTGGGTCCGCTAAGTTTGCAGCCGGCGCACTTTTAGGGTCTCTTTCACCAAACATATTTAAACACAATTTAATTTAATTAATGATCTTTATTTAAAGTATGTTTAAAAAAATTTTGTTTTCACCAACTGAAATAATGAAACACAAGAAAGTATGGTAACGCTCTGATATTTAATATGATAGCGTCAACTTACAGCTTTTTTAAAAGCTGTTTAAAAGCTGTTTTAAAGCTGTTTCATGCTGTTGCAAAATCAATATTTAAATGCAGAGTGCTGGCTCCTTAAACAGTATTTAAATATTCAAAGAGTATATCTAGATGAAAATGAAAATCGACATTTAAATATGAATTGATATTTAAATAGAATTGCTGAAATAGGCTCTTAGAGTCTGTTCCTTCGATTACCGCTAGAAAACATTGGGCGGCAAAGTTTAAATAAGGCCGTACGAGTGGCCGAGACGTATACAGAGTAGCGGTCGATTAATTGTGATGCGTGCGCCAGCAACGGTGATTAAAATACAATGTTGTTAAAAGATCGTCTGCTGAAGCAGCATGAGCTTGCTGAAATGATAAGAATTACAGAAACTATTATACATCGGATATTAACATGTACATATATTGCAGTTTTCCAATTGAAACAAGGAACATTTGGTAACTCTTTAAAGAGCTGGCTGATTCATTTTAATCTCATTCTCAATACAAATGAGGGATAGTCTTAACAATTAATAAAGGGGAAAAGAAAGCAACATCGTGTTTGTTAAAAAATTAATATTTCACTCATTAATAAAATAAATAAAACACAAAATAAAAAGAAGACCGACCAGCAATTTATTTGGAGTTGTTAGACTTTCATGTCATACAGAGTCATCATTAAAAAAATAACAGAAAACAACACAACCAGCCTCGGCTTTATTAGCATTCAAATAATAAAAGTAGTTTGACCACCTTGTTAGTGGCATGTGGCCCGAACGATACTGAGGGAGAGGGATAGTCCGTAAAACACAGTTACCTATAATTGATTGCTCTTATCAAGACAATTGAATCAACAAACGTGCTTTTATTTCACTCGCTTGGCCTTTAATCCATCTAAAAGCGTAGGTTTCCTATACAACCTGCATCTTTTTGTATGAAGTGCTCCGATAAAGATAATTAACTGTTAAATGACAACGATTGTTTGGTTGCCTTCTTGTTGGTTTTCTTTAGATTAATAAACGTTTAAACACAGCTGGTTAGTTAAATGTTGAATGAACATAAAATTTATTATAAATTTTTAGTTACTGTGTTAAAATGTTACCATTATCATATTTTGGAAATATATTTGTAACTCTGACTTTTGGTTTGTTTTTGTTTTTGTCTGTAGACATTTTAATTTTTCGTTTTATTTCTATTCCTTAAATGTTTATGTATATTAAATGTCTGTTTTAAACTTTTTTGTTCGTTGCCTGTTTATGTACAGACGAGATGAAAAAATAGCACTGTTAGCGTTTGTAGAGAAATTTTACATATCCTTTCATATATTCGTTTTTCTACTTATGCATTGCAACGGATCTAATCGAAATGGTATCGTAAATGTTCTGTTTGGTTTTGTTCTGGTAATTAGTCAACGTCCATAACGTCATTATTATGATGTTAATACTATTTTATTAATTAGTGATGAGTCTCCGTTATGATATATTTTGGATTGCTGTTTTTTACAACAATCAAGCAAAAGACATTCATTCCCACAAATAAATACATATCTGATGTATTTTATGGGCTTTCCTGTAAATCGTGCATTACCTTGTGCATTCGCATTAATGAAATATGAATGGGAACTCGTTCTATTTTTGCTTTCTGTTGTTCACAAACCAATTTACAATTAACGGAACGTCTCTGTACTCACATTCGTTTTTTCGTTTATCAATGGAACACAGAAAAAATACAAATTACATTTTTCCCAATTAAGTCTTTACTTAGAAAAATTATTTTCTCAAGTAATAATCTAATTTAATCCACGTTTATTTTAATTGATTTCGGTGTTCTCTCAAGAAAGTGCAATCGAAATGGTAAAATTTTAAAATTTTTTACAATCAAAACTGTTAATTGATTCTGCGTTTTTCGTGAAAGGTTGAAATCGAATTATTATTTTAATTGAATCGTCGTATTTTTTTATTGAACCTTGATTTTACTTTTTTCTGGGAACTTACCATCTTTTACTCATGTATATTTTTTTTTTTTTTTATCTGGGACCAGCACTCAGGAGATGACTCCTACACATGCGTAGCATTGTGCTGGGAACTATAAGAAAGGGATAGTAGGAGAAGCGACAGGAGGTGAAGCTTAATTAATTATTTTTGCAGCTCTGCTTTCACACGTTCTTTGTTAATACTCGTAGCAGTGCTGAAGCTTCGGTTTAGTAGCCATTTTTATTATTATTTTACTTCGCCGGCGCTACCGGTAAATACCGACGAAGGAGGGCGTTCGGATGTGATTGTGGATTGCTATCAGCTGAAGCCGGTATTGTTCAGTGACCAGTGACTATGCCTTCGCCACTGAAACCTTCCGACAACAACTGCCACACAAAGACACACTAATGCACATCAGAAAAATGCGAGATGTTTATTTTTATTTTAAAATTTTTAGTCTGAAACTGGGGTTGAAGCCAGGTCTGTTTTTGGATTCGTAGTCAACGTGCAGCTACCATCCATCGTGCCATCGCCATAAAAAAAAAAAAAAAATATTTCCATAATTTATATAATCGGTTGTACCCGTCAAAGAAGAACTGTGGATTCAGATATACAGCATGTTTAACGAAGACGCGTGAAAATAATCGTTTGGCCATTTATATTGAAAACAAAAACAATATTATTAATTAAATTAATTAATTCTTTCATTATTCCTCGAAGTGTTAGCTAATGTTTACTTATTCAATAAATTTTTAAATAACATAAAGAAAATTCTTTTATATACATATTTAAATTGGTCAAAAAACTATAAATATTGGAAAATGGGTTCTCTGCACAAAACCGTATTCGGAACCGTGATTTTTGAAAAACATTTTTATCGCATAATTCCAGACCCAGGTTTTGAAAACTACTAATCAAGGTCACACCCATTTTGATTATTATACGCTGGCATCAAAAAAAAAAACGAAGGAGAAACGTTAAAGTTTTAATGTGACGAGAAATAATACTAATAAAAACGGTGCTTAATGGTGCTATAATTTTTGTCATCAGTGCATTTACATATATGTATTTATTAGCATGCAAAATTAAGCGAAATGTCTTCATCTGAAATTTTGCTTTTCCAACTCTTCTAAGATTTTTCTTTGCATTTATTTATACATATGTAGGTGTGGACTTTTGACAAAACATCATAAGTGAAATTTTAAAATTGTTCAGGAGAGCGAAAAAACTATTTAATTAGGCATTTTTGCTTCGTGTTTCTTTTTGTGTTATTTTTTTTTTATATTGGACCAGTGTTCCAGGGAAATCTTCTATAGAAGCAATGCAGTGCACTCGAACTAGATATATAGAGATATAGTGCAGATAGTGCAGCTGTGTGTTAATAATAAACCCAAGTTGCGGGGTATCTGTTAATTTTGACACAGATGTTGCTAGGAACACAATCGGGGCGAAAGACGAATTATTCCTTACGAACTTTCGTCTTCAGTAATAAACCACATTTGTTAATATGCAAATGAACACAATAGCCACATCGACGAAATTCGTCGTGCGTGACGAACTCTTCGATAGATTTATTTCTATTTCATACGCTGACAAATTAGCACAGAGTTACCATTTTTCATTTTTGTGGTCAATTATATTAGCAAATGAAGTTAATTTTTCTTTTAATAATTGTTTAATATTCAACATATATCATTTAAGTTAATAACTCGTATACACAAATATTTACCATCAAATTGCTTTTTAATTGTTTTTTTTGTTAATATTTTATTTTTCCAAGTAATTTTTTTTATAAGGTAAGACCGACAACAGCAACTTTGCTGATTATGCCAGCTGTAATTTTTTCTTCGTAATTGTGCGCCACACTCCAATTCGAATTCATTGTGCTAGACGCATTATTTTTAAGCTAAGGGGAGCGATTTTATTTATTATTTTACTGAAAACTCTGAAAAAATTTGTGTGAAAATATCTGGTTGTGCATCAAAAACGGATGCTAACTACTCTCGTCTTTTAAAATATTTATAAATTTAGTTTATAACTATTTTCACAGTTATTAAATGTGCGTCGAAATTAATTACGATTACCTATCAATGTTTGTTATATGGTTTAGCTGGTCGATATGAACATTTCATTTGGTGTTCGTGCAAATACAAAAATCGCCAGTAGATATTTAAATAAATTCTTGAAAAAACCTAAGGAATTCCATCTGTTTATGCAAGAACACCCAAAAAATTACGAAATATACAAACAAAAGAAACCAAATAGTTTCCTCAACAATTTTCTTTATACAGCAGACATTGTATCATCCGATCTAAATCTATTTAATTTTTCTGAACAGTTTTACTAGTATTAGTCAACCTTTGGTTGACAGTCGTAAATTTAGTATAACTAATCTAACTTTTCTGTAATTTGCCTTCCTACTAAATCTCTAATAAATTCAAGCTTACAAATTAAATCAACAGGTCAACTGTTTATTTTTTCTGTGATATTTATAAAAACTAAACAATGCGTTCTGTTTGGATTCAACTACGATTAAAATGCTATGAAATTTTCTTGTCCCGACTTATGATATTTTGTCAAAAACCCTGAGAATATACAATATGTGTTATAATAAGTATGTCTCTCTCTGTATACATACCAGAGATGTACATGAGTTGATTCACTTTTTTTTTATATGTATGAACTCACTGCTTTTGTTTTGTTTTCAATCATCAACATGTTTAATAATATTGCTTAGTTCCCGTCCATACTGTTGAGTTTTTGCTGCAAAAGTTTTTTGAATTCTCTTTTGAAACTGCAGCCGTGTCCATACATGAATCTTTTGCTTCATGTTTAGTATTTTTTATTCCTCCCTTCTATCTTCTTTTTTTAATTTTTTTTTGACATTTCTCAATACTGGTCACTGAACAATACCGGCTTCAGCTGATAGCAATCCACAATCAGATCAGAACGCCCTCCTTCGTCGGTATTATGTGCCACCGGCGAAGTAAAATAATAATAAAAATGGCAACTAAACCGAAGCTTCAGCACTGCTACGAGTATAAACAAAGAACGTGCGAAAGCAGAGCTGCAAATATAATTAATTAAGCTTCACCTCCTGTCGTTTCTCCTACTATCCCTTTCCTTTAGTTCCAGCACAATGCTTCGCATGTGTAGGAGTCATCTCCTGAGTGCTGGTCATAGATAAAAAAAAAAAATGTAAATATAAAATAACTACCCTGTGATAGAAGGTGCGAATATTTTTTTTTGGATAGACATTTGAAGCAAAATGGACGCTAAGAAGAAAAATTTTATAATTAATAATTTTTTTTTTTGTTTAAAAGACAGTTTTATTTTTTTTAAATTTTTGATTATATTTCACAAAAAATTAACATACGTAACACAGGGTAGCTATTATTATGATAGATGTTAACAGTATACCAAACGAAAAGAAATAAAATTAAACGTCAAATACACCTCATGTCAAAAGATGCAAATAAGAAATTCAACAAAAACTGCATGTACATGAAACAGAGTACCTACTTACCTACTTCCACTCGTCTTCCCCTTCTCATCAACAAACTCAAAAGTTTTGCCGCAAATGTTTCACAGTGTGGACGGGGACTTACACTTTTTAAATGCCATTAGTAATACCAAATCAAAAATTATAACTGTGTTTTGATTTGTATGCAAAGCATTCAAATGATTCATAAAAGCTCAATGATAAGTTGATTGCATAGTGCAAAATCAGTGCGTTAGATTGTTTTTTCTATCATTATCATTATTATAATACATAGTATGTTTAAGCACTAACAAATAAAATAAAAAGGAATATGCAATAAATATCCCCATAAATATAGTCTTTAATTAATTCAAACATACGTATATAGGAGAGTGTATATTTACTCAAAAAGCTCTGCGTATATTCATAACACTCATACTGATTCAATGCTTTTGTGAATGGTAAGAGCTTACAGAGTTATCAAGCAATTACATGCATTTTGGAACAAACCACTTGCTGTGGTGAATCATGCAATGGCAGCTTTCGTTTAGTATTCACTCAGTATTCACTTTTGTAAAATAATAAATATGTCATTTGAATGGTGTTCATGCACATCTCTGATACATACATACATATATGTGTGTTAGAATTTGTAACTAAAGTACTTCATTTCCATTAATGTTTGTGGTGATAGTAAAGTGAATGTCAACATTGAACATGACTGACATATATCAAATAAATTCACATCTGTTTGTGATATCAATTTGCATTTGAAAAATGTACTTTACTTTACTTATATGTATGTATTTTAACTTAATATCACAGATGAAATTGTGAGCAGTTTTTTATACGAGATGTCAACCAGAATCATTACTCATCCCTATTGAGTCCGGCAATGCTCATGGAAAAATTAATACAATAACCCAGTAAAAAAAGTGCTTCCAACGAAGGCAATAAAATCCTGAACAGAACTTGTAATCCGGAACTGAACGCAAAATTGGATTAGTTCCGCTTCTTTTTTCATAGGATTATCGTTGCCGGAAGTTCCCTTTATTGATGTCGATTCATTGAATTCCAAGTAATACTCGTGATGTTAAAGATATCTAGTTTTTAAATCTTTTTTAATCAGAGTAATGAAACTAATTTTTTATTACTCTTACGGCGCTATGAAAAGTTTCTTATCGCCTTGCCTTAATGCTATAAATACACAGAAAAAAAATTAATTTTTTCATTTTCAATTAACACCTTTAATTAGAGTAATATATTTTTTTCAATGCAAAGTTAATCAATTCAATTAAAATTTTAATTAATTTTTTGGCTCAATACTTATATACATAAATAGTTTATCTTTTTGCTTTGCAATATACAAAATGACGGCTTATTTTTATTTAAACAGGGTGGCTGATGAATATTGATACATCAAGAAACTCAAATAAGTTTTTTTTCAGTGTATGGAATTAATTTTTCTTTTAAATCTGACTGATACTTTGCTCAGCAGAGTTAATCAAGCTCTTGCTTTTTTAAGCATGAAGCTAGAGAAAAAATTGATTTCTAATCTTGTTTGGCAAACTGAATTTAAGATTTTGACATAAAAAATAATCAAGGGAAATGTATTAAATTTCTTCTTTAACGAAAGTAAATTAATAAGAAATGTCACGGCATGTCAATTATACGAATACACAATAACGCTCATTTTTATGTAGGAATTTTAAGGCGCTAGTACTGCGCTTAAGACCATTTCTTAACTGCAATAGAATAATTTTGGTAATTCTATCAATGTCCACATCTAGGTTTGGTTAAGGAAAATTCATTATTAAAAATTTGTATGTGCAAATGCAGCTTTCACCCACAAAATATATTCATCCCTGTCTGAGAAAGGGACATTTCCAAGTCCGTAGCCTAAATGAGTGACAGTGGTAGTGATAAGAAATGCCAAGGGCTGTCTTCAAATTCTTCTCACAATCACATCACAATTAACCTTTGACAGATTTTACATCCATCGGCAATTACAATGACAGTGGTTAAAGTTCAAAATACTGGATAATTGCAAAAACATGAATTACTCTTTAATCATCCAATTCAAACAAAAACCAATCATGTTCTCTCCCTTCAAACTTTGCAGTTTTTGAAACAAACAAATTCAATATTTGTACATTTACTTTTTCCTTTCTTGAATAAATTCATCGTTTCTTACTGGAGGGGTTGCAAAATACACTCCCCACATGCATGTAAACTTTTCACATCAACGAAATACAACTTCACACCCTTCCATCACCAGATGGAAACGCCATTCTATGGATACAAAAAAGACAACAATGAATAAACAAATCATATGAAAATCACAAGTACTTCTTCAGTTTCCACTCTTTTTTTTTTTCTTTCGATATACAAGCAGCAATAAAAAAAATGTATAATTCCTGCAACAAAAGTTACGACGACAGATAACAGAAGGAAGACAAGGGAACGCAATTACTTGGGCATGTTTTTCGTTTTCTCATTGAATGTGGTGACATTCAGAAAAAAAATATATTTTTTTTTTTAAATTTTAAAGAAAATGAGTTGAAAGAAGTTAGAACTGGGGTAAATTATAATGTTCGTAATGGTGGCGCAATCAAGTCAAGCGTATTAACACGTTGCTGATTTTTTTGTCTTCTACTTTTCTTATATTTTTTGACAAAAGCAAAATTTAAAACCAAACAAAAGAGGATACTAAAATTTAGAGGAAATAAAAAATATAACCAAGGCAAATAATTCATTCAATTCTCTGCTTGCGCACGATTTCATATTTTTTTCTTCGGTTTGATAGAAGAAAGTTACACACTCATTCATTCATAAACTTGCCTTCATTTTATTGTTCCACAACGTTGCCATACTTTAGGGTTTTAATTATGAAACATCCTGCCAAATTATTAATCGAAATAATAATTTTTAAGATAATAATTTAATAATTCCAATGTCGCGTAGAGTTACTTCACATTGAGATGCTAACAGGGAAATAAAACAGAAATAATTTCCACTGTGCGCTTTCAATCATTGGGCAGGCATATTTGACCAGATTAACGGCATGTGGCACAAAATGCGAATAGAAATTTCTTTCGAATTATTAAATTATATTCGTAATTGAAAGCAAAATCAGCGATCAAAAAATTAATGATGTATTTTGCGGAAAATTAGTGATGGTAGAATATGAATTGGTGTGTTCAAGACCTTTTTCCATTTGAACAAAATTTCAATAGCATTTCATTTCCCAATTCTGTTCCTCGATACTAAAGAAATCGTGTAGAATACGAAGCCTATTACCGATGGCCATATAACGGGGCAAAAGTGCGGCAGTGACAGAGAAAATGCTCAAGTGTCTCCGACTCTGCAGAAGTCGTTGTGCAGAAGATCCCAGCTCTTGGTGTGAAAGCCTATATGATACTGATCATTGATCCTGCTACTATCATATGCAGCCCATTCACTGTAATCCTTCAATCCATCCGTTATCCAGCTGTTTAACTATATGAAGTCAACGGGCAGTCAGTGTAGGGCCACGAAAAGAGAAAGTCTACGCAGCCCGGTAAACCACATCAGTATAATCCTGATCGAATAGCCATCTAGAGTTCTTTATGTTGAAATCCCACGTCCATCCTATAGCCATTCTGTACGTATAACCGCCTTGGTTGCACTCAAGGGATGACCCTCGAATGCGATGTATTGCACTGAAACTATGAAATTAGGAAATGGGAGGGAGCAGTGTTCATGGACACCTCATTTGCACCTTCCCACGCTTAAATTGACAGGAAAGAACTCTGAAGAGAGTTTTCTCAGTAATGCGTCGTTCGATACGCTGCTAAATCGACCACAACTGGATGCGCCCTTAATGATGAACGTGTTGTGCGCTTGGTTGAGGAAGTTTCGGAAACAAATTTCCAGGATCCATATCATCCATATTTTTAAACAAAAAACCTTTGATCATAGTGCGGTAAAAATCTCCATAGACCGTAACGCGTCCTACGGTCTTATTGTTGAAGAAATAAGGTCTAATGAGGCCCTCAGCGAGTAACCCGCATCAAACAGTGCATTTTTCTAAATGCTATAGAGAAAGTATGCTCTGTTGCTGAATATTTTCACTCCACATGCTTTGTATTTGTTTAGTGCCAACCGGTTAAGCCAGAAACGAGTCTCATCGCACATTTCGTTGTCCCACATTGCAACGATGCTCAAGAGAGTAAATAGAGTTGTCTACCCTAACGCCCCGAATGAGTTTCATCAGCCTCTGCTGGATACCATCGAGTAACTTAAAAATAATCTTTGAAGCAACGGCCCATACTAGAGTGTTGTAGTAAGGAAATCAGATGGGGTGAAGTATGTGTTGCACCGTCTTATAAAGCCGAAGAACTTGAAACTCCTTTAGAGGCCTAAAAAATGTGATATTTGCAACGATTTCATGCCAAGAACATTAAGAGCTTCTGATTCCCCAATATTTATATCACCTATATTTACAAATGAAATAACGTGATGTGGCATGCGTTGTTGTGTAAGCCTGCAGCATTGGATCTTACGAGAGTTAAATTTGCGTGACTGTATTCCATATTTTCGCGAGGTCAGCATTCAATGTACGATCCAAATTCAGCTTTCTCACGCCGATCTAAGCAAAAATATAAATTTTTGTATTTAGTAGAAAATAAGCTAACACACGCCCATTGGAAGACATGCTTTTCTTGCAAACGAAAATTATGAATTTATGAAACAGCGTGAACTAGTTAAGATATATATATAAAATAAACATTTATGGCAAAATATGGAAAAAGAAATGCTATTTATCACAAAATAATTAAATAGAAAATGTTCCAAAAAAGCACTTATGAAAATAAAACAACTCTGCGACTGTTAGGGAATTGCGCGGCTTTATAGCGATTAGCAGAAATGAAGCCAAAAATGGAACAGCACAGCAGAAGCGCTGCTAACAACTTCCTAATTAATTTTCGAAATTATGTCGGATATATAAATTATAATTATTATTGGGACCAAAGCACTGAGACCAAAAAGATCTAATGTGCAATGCCCTTCATAGGGGTTCTAAGGAATCCAAGCGCTATTTGCAGTGTGGTGTTCCACAGGTTGTGTGGAGGCGCCACAGTTGCAGACAGGTGGAGAAACCTCTGTCTGCCGAATGCAGGACTATGTATCACTTTCAAAAAATCGACAGAACTAGGTCTCGTAAGATACGGAGTTGTGCTGCTGGAGCGTTGCCGCCTCATAGCAGCTGACTGTTGAGCAAGCTTCTTTGTTTCCTCAACATCATGTATAACAGGAAGTATTTTAGCCGCTTTTTAGCGGCTCTACTGTGTCGAACCTTCTTGTCTTCAGTTCCTTTGCCATGATAGGGAAAGGTGAGGAGTAAGAAGAAACCTCTTCTGCGGTGATGTTGGAGGCAATCTCCATTTCCGGTGGTTCGCAGGTCACTTGCGAAGATGTTGTTTTCCGTGAGGAACTGCTGCCTCCTTTACTATTTTTACTTTGTTTTCCTTTCTATAAGGGAAGTAAAGGGACGGAGTTGGTCGAGCCGCGACAAGGCACCGGTGTCACGGTAAGCCTGATTACAACTAGAGGGCGCTCAATATCTGGAGGTCATCGTTAGAAGACACACTCACGTGACAGTTCTTTTGTTCGGCCATAGGCGAATAGGTACGAACAACACCTGACGTTACGTGTTTTATCGAGTTTTCCTCTCTAGATCTAACAGCCACAATGTTCGATTTTTAGACAATTTGCGATTACCGCCAATTGCCTCTGTATCTTCTGCCCCTACATGAAGGCACTACGATACTCCGCCCCCCAAAAAAAATATACTTATGTATATAGAAGCAGTAAATTACTGAAACAAAAGAAAAAAAAAATTGGGTTTTATTCACAAAGAAAATTATTTACAATATTTGTGCCATTTCATCAGTCAACCGCAGATGTGGCATCATTAGAAACTTTGATTACCAGACAATCTACAAAAGCATCCCGGACAATTTTTGTAAAAGAAAAGCAAATGAAAATATACATAAGAAGTTAAGGAATAAGCAAATTTTTTTAAAAAGAAATAAAAAAGAAAGATGAAACGGAAACATTTTGATTTACAACTTGTTTGTTGTACAATTTAAGCAAAGTCTGTTGCAGAATGCAAAAAAAGATGAATGAAGCAAATCGGCTGATTAGCTAAAAGAGATTTTAAACTTTGTTGCCAAATTGTGCTTTTTTGCTTTTTCTTCTATTTTGAAATTCATTTATAATTTGCTGACAATAAGCAGTCTTCAGCTAATAAAAAAAATTTTCCTTGTTTTGTTTTCCACACTTTCTATTTCTTTTCTTTTGAAAAAATAATAAAAGAATTCGTTTCATTTAATTACAGGCTTTAAATTTTTTAATCAAATTTACACGCAGAAATTGTAAAAAGTGAAACTTTTTGCAAATTTCTTATTTTCAATTAGTGGATATTCTTTTCGTTATATTTATTTTATATAGAGCAAACCACAGACTGTACAACGATTGTGTACAATTTGAAGATGTTATAGAAGTGATTGCAACGTTTGTGGGCTGGTTTAATTTTTGGCGCATTATAATCACCCGTTGTAACGTTTGTGGAGCTGCTGTCGCACAAGTTACATGCTTTTTTTATTGTGTCAATATTCAGTTTATTGACACAATAATTTTAGTGTTCAGACATACAAAGCTGGAAAACAAAACTGTTTTTATTTTGCTTTGTTTTGATTTGCTGGATTATACATTTGTCAACGTCGTGTTACCATTTGTAGATAATTTTGCTTACTAAACACACTTGTGACAGTGATGGCTTGTTCATAGCAGTCATATTTCTTCGTGTTATTATTTTAAAACATATTAGTTTATGGCTACCTTGTGATAATCCAAATTATTTATAGAAGTTATTATTTAAATACAAAAAAAAAAAAGTGATGGTTCTTTTTGCTGAAATAACCCATCATTATACCCTACGTGACAATATTTAATGTCGTCTTCACTTCATGAGAACTTGATTACAAATTGATGTTCCACATGAAATCGCACATTGAATTGTCTCGTTTGTGCGACAAGCATACGACTTGTTTATTAGCGAAGCTGGTTCGACGGTTGCCTCGTGTATCGCTTCCTTTAAACACACACACGCTTTTTATTCAAACACACAGTGGAAGCTTAAAGTTCATGGAAGTGTGTTTGTTTCTTTGTGTCAAGTGAAGTTACACTAAAACGCGTTGCGGTTTACACTTTGTCAGTTGTAAAATGTTGTTGTTTTCTGTTTTGCAGTTTTTTTGTTAACTTTTAGTGACATGACATCGGCTTTCGAAACAAATGATGGTCAAAGCTGTTGCGATGTTTGAAATAGTGCTACCAAAAAAAAAAATTAAACATATTTTTGGGTCATCCCGATTAAAAGTTTTGCTATCGAAGAAAACCACAGCTATTTATAATTCGACCCTTCCCTTCGACTTCCTAAGAAGTCTTTGGTTAGGAACTACTTTTGAAATAATAAAGTCAAATGTGTTATACACATATATACTCGTATAAACAAATATACCCAGTAAAAAATAGGATCATACAAAGAGTAATCTTGGAGCGCTCCTTTGCGAGCAATGTATAAAACTCCGGACCTTATGGGATTTTTAACACAGCATGTCCGCAGACACGAGTACTCCTTTTAAGCTCCTTATGGAAAATGACGACAGCGGCGGTAATCGTTTTTGTCTCCTAAAAGAGCATAAAGGGAGTAAACATTCATATAAAATACAAATTTGGTTATTTTTTACAAAAACAAGAAAATATTCATTTATTTTTTAAAATTTTTTTTAAAAATGTTATTATTGTTTTTCTGTTGGATTCGACGAGGTCGTAGTTTTTAACGAGTAGGTCTTGTAACGATTTATACATTTAAGATGATATAAAAAAAATAAAAGGGGCTACCTATTATTCCGGTCATGCTCGTCGTTGGTTGTTGTGTATTAGTTTCCCTTAATGTATACGCATATGTTATTCGTCACAATAGATTTTAAGTTTTAGGTAGCATTACTCCGAAATTCTAGTGATTCCATATATATACATATATAATTAAAAATAATACTTCAGTTGACGAAAAAAATTATATGGGCCATGGTGAAATTCGCCACATTATACTAATCCCTCCCTCCATGCTGATAAAAAAACTCCACTTATCAGCCCACACACACACATGACACATTTTTACTAATTTGTTACTATACCTGTACTTTTTCGCTTTTTTTTTTTTATAAAACACGTCTTTCACTTTTTAAAACTAAACTGACTAAATAGAAAAACAAAACGAAAACATCAACAATTAACAGTTATGTCAAAGAAAAAAAAAACCAAAAACGAACTGATACATCCCTCATTGATCCATTTGGAGTTAAGCGAGGCATAAACAACAAAAAGAAAAAAAAAAGTTTCGATAGCTCGCTTATTACTCCAAATGGATGAACAAGTCATTACTCCTTTATTGCTCGATTATGGATTAATCCATATATTTTTTACTGGGTATAAGTAAGCAAACATAAACAAACTGTGTAGAATAAAATCATTTTCATATTAATTTTCTGGATGTTGTTGACATTCCTGAGAAGGCGAAAATGCACAGTTACTGAAGCAGTTCCTTGGGAAAGACTTGTAACATTTTTCATTGCGAAAATATGAACTTGTCCAAAGCTCTGAAATATAAAAAGTTCATTTCTGTATTGTTTTAAAACAGTGCCCAACATACCATATATTAATCAAACTGCAATACAACTTGACAGTAAGCTTATATTAATAGTGGATTTTAAGCTTTTCTTAAGTTTATTTAAAATAATATGTATAAAATATGAATTCACAAGCATTTTTTAGCAATGCTTGAGAAACTCTTATTATACACAACCGTTTCTAAGGTATGGGAAATGTATGTATGCATATTGAATATGACGATTGAAAAAGGCTTATTTTTCTCAGTACATTCTAAAGTCTTGCTGTCTTTGTTCTACGCTTATAATGCTTAAGCGACACAAATAAACTGGCGTCAAGTACCGTTATGCTTGTTGAGTAAATTTACTAAACGTTTTTTACGTATACATTTGGTTTTAAATTTCAAAGTAATTACACTAATTACAAAAATAATAAAAATACATACTCGTAAATGTGTAATTATTAAATCAAAAATAAATTAAATGAAACTAAAGGAAATAGTAGAGATTTTATTAAATTATATATGCAGGTATTATATGTGAAGCTTATTCTACAATTATATAAAAAAGCTTATGAAAATATTGAGATTAATAAGTTTTTCTAAACAACAATTAATAAAACATTATTTTCGCAAGCTTATTCTACAATTACAAGGATAAGCTTAAAATAATATTGCAGAAACAATATTTTCACTAGGGTTCCGTTTTGATTTTTCTACAATTGTTACGATAGCCTTTTTTAATATTATCTTAATTCTTTTTCAAGCTTAAGGCTTGTGTTTGTAAGCTTCTTATAATATTTTTCTCAAGTCTTTTGATATGTTGGGTGGTGTTCAAAAATAAAATGAAGATATATTGGTGAGAGAATTTGCCCAGCAAACATAATGTCAAACGTTTAAAATAAGAAAGGAAATGCCAGCTATATACAACTTATTAAATGAATGTAATTTAAATTTTAAGAAAAAGATAAGAGCATCAGGGACCATAAATAGCAGTTATCAATTTCAATAAATAATTTTAGAACACTTATTTGGGAAAAAAAAACAAAAATAAATTCATATAAAACAGTTTTTTTCGGCTTAAATATTAGACTAAAATGTTTAACCATCTGTCATTCCTCATTATAATTTTTAAAATCGCTTTGAAAATTTTAAATTAAACATTCCATGTTAATAATTGCATGGCAATTGCGAATTAGTAAAATATTTTTTAAATTCAACGAAGTCATTTTATTTCGCTGCTCGGAACAAACTTTTTTTAGTGGAAAAAAATGATAAAAATGTTAAATACATTTTTTGAGCTGGGGACATATTGCAACCTCTAATTTTTGCAAAACGCTAGAGTTCTAATTTTATCGAAATCTTTTACCTCAGATCTAAGTATTATTAGCTCTGATTGAAACGTGTTCATTACCCGCTTTTAATGTTTTGTAACATAAAAGGCATTGAATGTTTTGAAAAGCATCGTTTACCATAAAATACTTTTCACTTTTCATTTCGTGAACTTTTATTATATTTTAATTTTTTTCGTATTCAATTCTAATTGAATCGTGTGTGTTTATTGTGCTTCGTCCAACAAGAAACAACAACAATGCTTAATAAATTTCTGAAAAAAAATGACAACAACCATCCGCATGTGTATAATTTGCTCAACGACGACTGAATGAAAGTTTCTAAAAGAGAATAACAACTGGCTGTGTAAATTTTTCAACAAATGTTGTATGTGGCGAACATCACTGTTTTAAAAGTTTTTATATAGACAGAATTGAAATCTACATCAGCAAGGTAGTGCTCACATTCTGATTCAACTGAATAATAATTTACGGATTTCCATGGATGTTTGCTTTTAAATTGTCTTCAGCAGCCAATTAAAATTTCTTAGATTTGATTGGATGGTTTCCGAGAGGCATGTATTTTCCCCTACGCTACCTCATGATTTTTTTTAAACCCGGTGCTTTGTTTTCCATCCAACGCATGTATTGCTGCTTTGTAAATCGGTTGAGTGGTTCTGTAGTTAAAAAATGCCGAACATAAGACAACTTTCATTTATACGAACGTTCTAATGAAATAGTTTATACGAGGGTAATTTACAAATTGCTGTTCACAATTGTATTGCCGTAACAATATTATTTTAGCCTAATTTCTCTTTCTACAGAAATCTGGTGGATAAATACTAAAAGAGAATACTGGAAGTCAATGCCTATTGGTCTTCTGGAGACAAAAACATAAATACATATATCATTCTTTAAGATCCGACAGCAAATGCCAAAGATATAAAGAAACTTTTAAAAAGGCAACCCCTACCTGCAATTACTGTCCTAAAATACATTATATATTAGGGGGTGTACGGAGCACTCTTTTTTTTTTGCCTGTAAGTTGATACGGTCTAATGTACATGTACGGAAGGAGCAGTTTAATTTCATTGTTCATTTACGTTTATTTCATGGTCAGTCTGTAAAGATTTTTGTCCTTTTATATGAGATGAGAAAACTTCCTCACAAACACTATAACATTCGCCAATACGAAGCTGTATGTTACGATGTATGAATGGCTGTGTGTGAGACTCTTATAATTTTTGTCGTGAGCAGTGTAACCAGTTGTACTATTTAAAAAATTCTAAAACAAATTTCAAATTGAAAATTTAAAATAAGGAAACAGCTTTTAAAATTCAATTGGAATCGGTATCGGTCTTATGAATGGAACGAACAAACTCTGAGATTTCGGAAGTTGAAGTTCCAGCATTGCTGTCGGTAACTCACAAATTACGCAACAAGTGTTGGTTTTCAAGCGTTAAAGCGCACTCTGAATTATAGCTAACTTTTAAACATCTTACTGAAAAAGTGTAGAGTTCTGATGAAGGGAAGTTTGTGGAGCCATAAAAGCCCTGATCCGGTCACTTTCACCCGAAGTGCCAACACTAGTTGGAGGTGCCAGCACTGGTAAATATTTTCGTTCGCCCGTCACTGGTATAGCGGATTTTATTTTCTGTTCTATTGTTTTGGTTGGAATTTTATTTTTGTTGTTGTTTGTTAAATTTAAGATTTATTTATTCCCCGTTTGCATTAAATCAAAGTACCATTTATTTTATTTAAAGCATTTAAAGTTTGTAAGTTTATTTAGTTTGTTTTGTGTCACAATTGTTGTCACTATTTTCCTCTGTTTTTTTTTTTTTTTTTTTTTTTCTTGTATTTTCCATTCCGCTATTTTAGTTTTTAGTCAATTCTGTGGTAATTTATCCGCCTCACAGAAGACGCGTGTATACCGGACGGATGACACGACACTACTCTACTCCGATAGGACTTTTACTTAACTAGGGGCTGTTGCCATTCGCCAGTAGCCACCGGAATGTGTCTCGGACAAACAGTATTACTGGCTTAAGCGTTCTTGACTAAAACACATTCTGATGTGACACAGAGTTTAGACAGCTCGAAATACCTAAGCAAGGTGTAATTTATAGACCAGGTATAACTATGAATTAGGATAGCAACCAATGTGTACTTGTATTAGTACAGGATGTTGTATTTCTAAGCGCCCATGGAGCGGCAGTGATCGTCTTAATTTCACTCGGTGGTGAGAGCACCGTGGAATTATACGCTATGCGTAGGTGTCCACGTAAATCTTGAACACATCTGTATATATAACATATCTCGCTAGAATGCTAAAATGGTCACACTGGCCTACACATTTAACAAAAATGTTAATAAATTATAAAAAAAAAAAATAATAATAATATAGTGATAAATTTTTTTTTGATGTCTGCTCTTTGTCTTCTTTTATCTGCATATTGTTGCAAATGCAGTATGATTTTTATCATAATTTGTTTTTTATATTTAAAAAGTACTTTTTAGGAGTTGGTGAAAAAAAATTATAAAATAAAATAAATTTTATGGTCTACTGCAGTGTGTTGGTAAATTATATGACAATAATTCACATTATGGCTGGTTAAACCGCAGATTTCCTAGTTTTTGTTGCAAATTAAGGGGAGTCTCACACATCGGTTGACAACAAAGTTATGTGTGTATGTTTTGTGTGTGTATGTGTGCGAGTTTGTACGTGTCTGTTGGCTTTGCGATAGCAATTGCATCTTGTTTAAATAAAGTTTCCATAGAAGTTTAATCACGTATTACGAATTAGGAAATTGGTTTAATAAAAGTTTTAATGAGTTGTTGAGAAATAACAAATTTGCAAAAACCATAAAGAATATGTGGCGGAAATATGGTACAACTTGAATCGTTAATATTTAAAATACTCAAGCAAAATGGTCAAACAAATAAAAAAAATTTGTTAAATTTATGACAACTTTATCTTCTCTTAAGCATTTTATTAACAATTTTATTGGGCATAATAAATCAGGTAATCATGAAATTAAAAACTCCTAAACGTAACTCTGTTCTGGGATACATGTCTACTCACCAGTGTTGCCAATGAATTATTACATTATTTATACACTTATGGCATAGCATTACACCAAATACATTTTAAATAATGGGTGATTCAAGTAGAGATACTTTTTTCAATAGTCTTTTTTTGACAGATCATGTGTGAGTCGTGTCATGCTGTCATGTTATTTTTGTTAACTATTGTTTGGCATTTCATAATGGAAAGACTTACGCCTGACAACGTTTACAAATCGTTCAACTTTATTATGAAAATTCACGTTCTGTGATAAATGTGTTTCGTGCACTTCGCTCAACTTATGGTCAACATAATCGGCCTACTGAGCGTACTATTCGCAACACCATCACCCATTTCGAGACCCAGCGTTCATTATTGGATAATATTCGACCGAATAGACCACGTCCAGTACGCTGTGCAGAAAATATAGCGGCCGTAGCTGAGAGTGTACACGAAGACCGTGGAGCATCAACTCGGACTGACGTATGGAACGATTTGGCGCATTTTACGACATTCGGTGACATTTGGTTTCAGCAAGACGGCGCCACTCCCCACACATCGCATCAATCAATGGATTTATTGCGAGAACGTTTCGGTGAGCACATAATTTCACGTTTTGTGCCGGTCGATTGGCCACCAAGATCGTGTGATATCACACCGTTAGACTTTTTCCTGTAGGGATATGTAAAGTCTATAGTTTATGCGGACAAACCCGCTTCGATTCAGGCCTTGAAGGAAAACATCACGTGTGTCATTCGCCAGTTACCAGTCGAAATGCTCCAACGAGTCATCGAAAATTGGACTCAACGGATGGACCATCTGCGACGTAGCAACGGCCAACATTTGATAGACATAAACTTCAAAAAATAAATGCCAAAGAGTGTGCTTTCAAATGATAATAAACATTATCCATTAAATTTGAATTTTCTGTGTTTTTTTCTTTAAAAAAGTAGGGAACCTCGAAATGGATCACGCATTACTTCTAAATTAACCCTAGTGATTGTTGTGGGACTAATTGAGTAACCCTCTTTGGGAGCTTTATAAAATTTAATTGCTAAGGTTTTATTTTAACTCGAGTTTGTAAAGACTAATATCGAAGCCTTCAAAAGTCAAATAATGTCAGGGCTGTAGGAAACCGCATGCCGAAATATTGTCAGAAATATCTGTAATTTGTAAAATTTTTTGCAATTCCTTCCAATATCTTGTTTTTTTTTGGCGTGTTAGGTAGTACTTCGGCAAGGCCCAGAACGGCGTCCCAATCAGGACCACCCCTTACTCACCCATTTTTGTGGTTGTAACCGCTCCTCACCACCGGTCTGTACGCCCTGGTACCCGTCAGAAGAGGCATCGCTCTGCAGCAACTCATCGAGGTCCCTCTTTTTTCTCCGTATAACGTACCCTACGTATTGCGCCACAGCGTGCCAGCTGCTCTCGCAATCGAGCATCGTCCCTATCACGCCGGCAGAAGTAAATCCGCCAAACCGCTGCGCTATAACATTCCTTGCAGCATGCCACCAGAAACAGTTGCAGAAATTGTGTTCTGCATCATCATCCATCATACCGCAGTAAAAGCAATCGGGACCATCTGCACTGCCCATGCGGTACGGGTACTTTCGGAAGTACCCGTGGCCTGAGAGGAATTGTCAGGAAGTAGTTAAGCTCCACAAATTTCCTTCGAAGCGATACTTCCACGCAGGGAATGAGCCTCGGTGTCCGCCTGCCTTCCAATTTCTTATTTGAAACCTTCAGCACAATCATGAATAACAGCACGGAAATTTTTGCCTTTTGCCTTACCTTCTATTATGAATAAAAATTCCCAATGAAATTACTCTCTTTGCCATAAAAATATTATCCTTACAAAAGAGAAGGGAACATGAAATTGTAAGTAATATTTTTAAAAAACAAAATTTAAATAAACAAAAATAATTTTTAATTGCAACGACAGTACGGCCGCGATCAGACCTCTATCGAATCTACACGACATTGATTCTGGTTCACGAATGCCAAGTTTCTCTGAATGACTTGGTAAGATGTTTACACCAGAGCACGCGATGTATTCGTGAAAGAGGTAGGGGATACGTTGGCCGAGGATCAGGCTCGGCTGACGGACTGGCATACCACTGGGGTATTGCAGGAAGAAAGTGGTGTAAGGGCAGTTGAGGATTGCGCAAATTAGGTGGTAGAATAGGGGAATATTTGGTCGACCTACCAGTTGTCTTGCCATCTTAAATGTTCTCAACATTATCATTTTGGAACTCATGGAAAACGCATTTAATTCTGCCGATTAATTCTCATAAACAACTGTAAAGTTGTAGTTTAATTTGTGCACTTTGCATCATCTTCATGAACACATGCCAAAACGGAACAAAAGCAAGCAACATTCATGGGTTCTAAGCACTCAATTAAATAACGAGCTGTTTTGTTAAATGTGAACACGTTCTCCCCTTATGACACCCCTATGTTAAAATCATGCCATCGTCAGCTAAATTGAACCAGTTCATTTGTGACAGAAACCCATGAACTATTTCCTTTCCATGTCTTTTTTGGCTGGGAACATAAATGTAAAAACGAACTTCTAAAAATGTCCCATTTTCAAAAACATTCGTTTTTGGCTCTCTTGAACTTGATATTCAGACATACGTTGTTGTACATGAAAACCGCCGATTTGTTAAACAGCAGTATCAAAATAAACAAATCCTGATTATCGAAAGTAAAAATGTTTGGTCAACATAAAGCAACTCCATTTAGAGATAAAACATCTCAAGATTCATGTAT
Organism: Dexiosoma caninum; assembly: GCA_963924685.1. Classification (NCBI taxonomy): domain Eukaryota; kingdom Metazoa; phylum Arthropoda; class Insecta; order Diptera; family Tachinidae; genus Dexiosoma; species Dexiosoma caninum. Next base: position 16,254,028 of record OZ004727.1, read on the forward strand.
TCATGCATCATCAATATACCAAAATTTTTTGTTGTGAATTGAAATTGTACAACTTCGTTTTCTAAGAATTACAAATGCAAATAGAAAAACGTCATTAGTGCAAAACACCAACAAATAAAAATAAGGAATAAGGATATTGAAAGATAAGCCTGAAAAACCTTTTCAGAAATGTCCTAATATTTATTATAATTTAGGTGCCAAACAACAACAAAAAGAACATGTGTACATACTACAAATCATACACACAATGGGTTGTGAATAGCATACGGTCAGAAGTGACTATGAAAAAGTCACCAACTTTTAAAGATGTATGTACATGCAAGAACAACAACAAGATCACTAAAGAACAACACCAACAATAGATTAAGATGAGTAAAAACATAAACAACGTATGCATGTGGTCGTTACGCATTTTAAGCAACAAAATAAACCTGGAAACAACCCAGTTTTACGGAAAAAGGGAATAAATTTCTAATTTTACTGTCACACAATGGCAAACACACTTACTAACCCAACACACAAAAATTCGAGCGGTTGAAAAACTATAGTTTTAATATTTCAAATGGTTTTACTGAGCACAGGCGATAGAACTGGGATAGTGAGAGAGAGAGAGAGAGATGACAGGAGGTGAAGCTGCACTAGAAATGTCTACTAGTCTAATTTAAAACTGGGAGCCAATATTTTCGAACTTTTATATTCTGTCTTTCTATATCGATGGGCAGATAGTGTTGAGTAATTTACATGCTCTTCAAAAAGAAAATACTAATACTTTCTCTGCAAGTATTTAAAATACAAAATACAGACGAACACAAGCTGGTATTATATTGAATGAAAGCCTTTTTTATATTTTTGTTGGTTAGTTTAGGTACAGAAGGAATGCTTGAATGCTTGAATGCTTCCTTTGAGACCTGAAAAATGTGCTCAGTCCATCGGACATCACACTGAATTTTCATGCCAAGAACATCATTCCTTAATGTTTATGCCACCCATTATAACAGATGAGGCAGCGTGATCGTGCATACAGCGATGGGTTAGCATGCAGCATTGGGGTTTTTTGGGAATGGAAATCGCGTGACCCCTTTCCAATATTCTCGTGAGGTTACCTGTTAGCGAATCATTCATATTCTACTGCGTCGCCGCGATCATAGTTTGATGTCGGCCTACGATCAAATGAATATGAATGGCTGATACTGCTGTCAGCTGCAAAAGAGTGAATAGGATTGGAAGTATGACATCGGAGGTCATTAAGAAAGATAACAAATAGGGTAGGAGAAAGAATGGAGCCTTGCGGTACCCCTGAGTTGATCTTGAGATCCCGTCTATAACAACTCTTATAGCGCGATCGCTGAGAAAGCTCGATATACATTGAGAGAAGATATCGCCGCCACCAAAAGCAATAAGTTTGGACAAGAGTGCTCCATGGCACACTCTGTCAAATGCTTTTGAAATATCTAGATCCACTACCACTACATTTTTCCGAGAGGAAGGCTAATAAGTCTCCCGTGGAAAGTCCTCCACGGAAGCCATATTGCCGCTCGTTAAGTAAGCTATTGGACTCCAGATATTTCATAAGATGGAAATTTAGCATACTCTCCATTACTTTAGAAATGGTAGAGCATATTGCGATTGGTCGATAATTTTCAGGGTTGCTTGCCTCTCTTTTCTTGGGGATCGGCGTAACATTTACAACTTTCCAGCACGACGAAAATTCGCCTGCATGATATAGGGTGCTGAAAAGGATTGCCAGAGGACGCGATAACGTCGAAGAGCAGTGCTTCAAGACCAGTGCCGGAATTCCATCCGGGCCAGGAGACTTATTTATGTGAAGGCCCGCTAAAACCCTTTTAACTACACGAGTCCGAAAATATATCTTTGGCATAGTTACGGATACACGCTCGGATGAGGGCAGTGGTTGATTGTTTTCCGGCAGGTGAGAATTACCTGCAAACATTTCAGCAAGGAGGTTAGCCTTTTCAACCGGGTCGGTGAATATTTGATCGGAGAGAGAGATGGAATAGAAGAACTAGCATTTCCTTTAACTCTTTTAACGAATGACCAAAAGCTTTTACTTCCCCGTGGGGCAGTAAGAACTTTAGCGCGAAGACGCTGCTCGTACAAAGCTTTTGCACGTCTTAGCACTTTGGCACAATCTGCAAATATCAGCAGTACCACTTCCCACTTGCTCCTGTGCCTTTCTGTTAGTTGTGACATAGTCAGTGGTCACTGAACAATACCGCCTTCAGCTGATACCAATCAGCGTGCCTTCCTTCGTCGGTATAGTGTAGCAGCAGCGAAGTAAAATAATTACTAAAAATAGCTAATAAAACAAAGCTTCAAAATTTCATACTTAACACCAGAAGCGCTGCAATACTGCTATAAAACCAAAAACTTCCAAAAGCATAGTTGTAAAATAATAAAGCTTCACCTCCTGTCAGCCTTTCCACTAGTTCCAGCACAATGCATCGCAGTCATCTCATCACATCAAAGAATAAGTCACGTCGCCCGCCATTGTTTTCAAAGATGTTGGTACTTGTGATATCTTCCATTGTAATTAAAACTAAAACACCGTGCTCAACAAAAATCACCGTGTTGTAATAACGTAAAAAGAAATTAGTTGATGAATGAGTGGCATAATTTTCACCACACATATTCCTCTAAATTAAAAATATATTTTGAGGGAAAAAGTATTTTAAATACTTATTTGAAATATATGTATTTCAAATACTGCCCAATCCTGTCGATTGACTAATACTTTATTACATCAAACATGACCACTAGTACTATTAGCATGTTGTCTTGATTGTTTGAGATTTACTAAACGTCTGCGACATGTTTTCTCAGTCAGTTTTCTCAGTCAGTTTTCTCAAACAAACGTTGTAAACGAAGGTTTTGGTCATTTGGGTGACAATTTTCAGTGTGTGTGTGTATTATGCCGGTGTATGTATTTCTGTTGTGCTTGGTTAAGCTTCAAATTACATTTAAATGTTTTCTTCTTTTAAAAGTCATTGCTGTTGTTATTGTCATTTGGCACACCGGGAGGTCCTTGTCTCTTATTGCCCATATCCACGCTATTGTTGCCCATCTTTATTTTATTTCCAGTTTCTTTAGAATTGTGCAACAAAAGATTGACCATTTAAATTGTTGTGAAAACATTTTCCAAAGGACTACGTATGAAGTAAAGGTTTTTGGTTCAATAATAAAAATGATACACTTAAGTCAGGTCTAACGAGATTGTCGTTACCTAAGAATATACGATATGCTTATGTGACACCAATCATTAGTTGTGTTCATTTACTAAAAATTTTTACAAATTTGTAACAATTGTTTCTAGAAAGCGTTCATTAACCCAAAAATTTTGCAACCAGAGAGCGTCAAAAGAGCGTCAAAAATTGAGAGGCAGAAAAATTCTTGCAAGTTTTTACAAGTAAAATTTTTACTTGCAATAATTTTCAAGCAGCTGTTTTGCGTATGTGTTTACAAAACAATATTTCTAAATTTAGTTAAAAATAAAAATATTTCGCAAAATTTAAGAAATTGTAAGTAAATGTAAACTTTTAAAACGATAAAAAGTATTAAAAAGATAACAAATTTATTTTCGTATAATTTGGCAACAACAGAAGCAAAATAAGATGTCTAATGGAATTAAAGTAAGCATCTGGGACATCAGTGGCAATTAGACCAGCTGTTATTTTTAGTATTGTAAATATTATGAGTGCCTAGCTACTCGCTACTTTACACTAAGCCGGCAAATAATTCAATTAGTTCAGATATATATTTGCAAATAAATTTAAATTAACACATAATTTATTAAATTACTTTTTTTACTGCTTTTGGGGTTTAATGCTGGCCGCAACATGATATTTTATTTTGAATAAAGCTATTTATTACAATGAAAATGAAAATTGCTTAAATTTGTTTCCTTTTTTCCGTTTTTCGGCGGCTGTTTATTATTTCATTTATTAATTCGATTAATATTTAGAAGGAATTTTATTATTGAATATTTGCTTTAAATATATTAGGAGCAGATTGTTATAAATTTGTGAATATGCTACAAAACGTAATAGAGCAATTTTATTTGCAAAAACTGAAATATCGTACAAATTCGTGTGTAAAAATCATTTATATTATTTGTCTATAAATGTAAACCCTTTTGAAAATATTTCATTTATGGTTAGAAAGACTTATTTTCTCTTATTGGGAAAAAGCAATCGAAGTCAAAATTTGGAACTTGTAAATTTACATCAAATTAGGTAAATTCGCAAAAGTATGTACCTACGTCCCAAAATTTAGTCAAACAAAATGCTCAAACTCCCATGAACGTCAGTTCGTATGAGAAATCAACACATTATGAAAGTCGTTTGGAAAATAAAACATAAAGTTGGAAATAAACATTTTTGCGACCTCATTCTGCCGTTATTTCCGTTGTTTGAAATAAAAATGCTATGTGTAGGCAGGCTGTTATAAAGTGTAAACTAATTAAAAATAGATATTTTATTCATTCATTTTATTCAGAAGTAGCTAATCAACCTTATTGTGTTTAGCGTATTTCGATTAGATTAAATAAAATTGCAAAACTTTGCATTATTCTATTACAAGCCGTATTCGAAAAACGCCAGTCACGACAATGCTGAATATAAATGACCAGAAATATCAGCTAAAGAAGATAATAATTTTCCAAAAAGCGGACTGGTGGCGGTCCTTTTGAGGAAAAATTTATAACGCTCAACGAAGAACAGTTAATTGGTGCTGCTGGGCTGGAAGCTACTCCTGAAGGCAACAAATCGGTGCCAACATTTGGCAATGTGGACATATTATATATTAATCTTTCCAGTGATAGCAATTTGTACAGTGATGAACCGAGCTGCTGTAGAAACCAAAAAAAAAAAAGTTAAAACGGTGCCGACCAAAAATTGCTGTTGCTGGAAAATAATATAAAAGTTGCAACAGATTTCCCAGCAAATGTAGATGCCAAACTGGGTCGTTTGCTTGAAATTCAAGAACACCTGCTTCAAAATAAAATAGAAATACATGAGAAATATATGGCAATAGCGGACCTAGATTTACAAATAAAAAATCTGCAACATAAAAACCGCCAAAATAATGTGTAAATAATTATTATTTTAATAACACTAATTATTTTAAGCCTAAGGTCTTTTTATATATTTATTTCAATATTTCGTCTCCTTTGTGTAGCTTCTTCAGGAAAATTGGTTTTATTTTTTTTTTTTTTTTTTTTTTATATATTTTTTTATAAATTAATATATTATTTAAATCAAATGTAGAAAACCACAAACTGAATTAAATTTTTAATTTAAACATTTATGATTTTAGCCTTTTATGCAATAACAACTTACTTATTACGTTTAAAATTTGAATCACTATGACTGATGTACTGTAAATATGCCATTCACAGTGTTGTGGAAGTTAAAACCTATTGTGAATCTGAAGTAAAATTACGCTACGTTTACAATCGTATGTCATAATCCCACTCCGTTCATTCGATTGACGTATCACGTAATTATCTTTCGTACGATTGTCGTTACGTTCACGGATGTAACGATTTGGCCCCAGGTCGTTATAGACCTATTTTCACAAAATACTTAGAAAATAACATGTCTGTTTGAAAGAGAACCTTTAATATTGTTCAATGATGTCACATATTAATCGGTCCCAGTGTTGTCAATTCCAGATTAATTACCTACTATCCCTTTCCTATAGTTCCAGCACAATGCTTCGCATGTGTAGGAGTCATCTCCTGAGTGCTGGTCCCAGATAAAAAAAAAAAAAAACATTTAAACTTCATTTATTCACTTGGGACAGTAAAATCACACGAGTGTTGGTATTACCTTTAACAGTTTATTTTCTTATTAGAAAAATTTAAAGAACACCGAAATTACGTTAAAACAAAACTCAAGAAATCTTATGACTATAAATTATCACGCTCTTGTTAATAATGCTAAAAAAAACAATACACTACACAACATTAATTTATACTTTTTCAGTAACGGCTACGTCTTCGCTATTTGGCGTTGCAGTAGTGTTTAAGTCATCATCGCTTTCCAATGAATTTGGCTTATTTTTGGAACACTTTTGTTCACAATCCTCTTTAGTTTCAAAATTATTTGAATTGCCAGAACAACCGCCATAAATGAATTCAACACATTCGCGCTTTTCCACATCGTAAGCATAACGATAGAATAGAGCAAAACAGCGACCAGTTTCCTTGGGTTGTATACAATCTAGAAAAAGAAAATAATTTAAAAAAAAAAATCAGTTACAAACAAAAAGTAAAATAATAATAATAATAATAAAAAAACTCTTCACCTTCATTGGTTGCCAATTCCGATACAGTAACAGGATTTTGGGCATCATCCTGCTGCAATTCGGTTACCACAGGATCTACTGCTGCCGATTGAATGGCTACAAACGAACAGCAAATGCTTACAAAAATCACAACAAATGATTTCATGATTGCGCACATTGAAGTTTATCTACAGAATGTTAAACTTAAAATGAGTTTATGATTGAAGCCAATTGCTTTTAAATACTAATCAAAATGAAATAATTTTTAATTTTTTTTTTCTGTCCGTATGCCCCAAATTGTTAATAAATATATTCAATATTTGTAGTTTGTTGATTTTGTTTTTAGCGTTTTGTATTCTAGATAAAAATTTATACAATTTCCATAAACATGTATGAGTTATCAAATTCGCTATAAAGAAACAGATAGATTTTTATTTTTTCCGGAATTAAAAATCTTTTTAAGTTTTTATGGTTGTTTCTTATCGTCACTCACTCGTATAAGGGGAAGTGATTTCGAAAAAACTGAGAACTTAACTTAAGGAAAATTAATATTTGACGGACGTAGCCAATTTGAAGGTGATTTTTTTTTTTTTTTTGTTGCAATATATTTAGAATTTTATATACCCTGCCGTACTAAATAGCCTGCTTTTATTTCTGTTAAAAAGTTTTTCACAAGCAATTCTGTACCCCTGCCGCAACAGATAGCAGTCTTATGGGTCTTCTCTAAATAGCCGGAATTCATTGCATAGTAGCAGTAATGGGTTACCTGCATATATGACGACGATGTCTTGCGTCGTAGTAGACCGCATAGGCAATGCAGTAGAAGCTCGAACATGTTAAGTACTTTGTTTTGGGGATGCTTAACTTTTTCGAATTCCTAACTTCTTCGTGATATGAAAAAATGCATGTTTATATGCACACAATCGTAGACGACACTTCAAAGATCTTAAAAATAAACATCTCGCATTTTTCTGATGTGCATTAGTGTGTCAGTTGTTGTCGGAAGGTTTCAGTGGCGAAGGCATAGTCACTGGTCACTGAACAATACCGGCTTCAGCTGATAGCAATCCACAATCGCATCAGAACGCCCGCCTTCGTCGGTATTGTGTAGCACCGGCGAAGTAAAAACAATAATAAAAAATGGCTACTGAACCGTAGCTTCAGCACTGCTACCAGTATAAACTAAGAACGTGCGAATGCAGAGCTGTAAAAATAATTAATTAAGCTTCACCTCCTGTAGTTTCTCTAACAATCCCTTGCCTATAGTTCCAGCACAATGCTTTGCATGTGTAGGAGTCATCTCCTGAGTGCTGGTCTCAGATATAAAAAAAAAAAAATAGAATGGGAGAAACTGTGTTATGATAGCGAATCTTCCATATGAACGGTATACGGTGCTCCGAAAAGAATCGTCGTTGATTCTCGAATTGCTACTGCAGACAAGCTTTGAAAAAACTGATTTCTAAAGAAGCAAAAATAATTTGTTTTTTGATGACATATCGACTCATTAATATTTTAAGTAATGGCATAGGAATTTTAGTTCTAAATTTCTTGCTCAAAAGACACTTCGGAAAGACTTTTGATGAGACGGTATTGAGTATTTGAGTATATTGAGTATAACTGCTCAGCAAACAGCATGCGTGCATGGCGATTGTGAAGTAACATAAACGACACTAATTTATTTACTCGCTCAACAATCGTCAAGGACTCGCAAGAGCATTAATCAAATTAGTATAATGCGATTGTGGTGAAATCACGATCATTCAATGATAGTCCGAACTCTTAAACGACGATTGTTGTTTCACGTATAAGTCTCTAGGACTGCAAATCAAGGACGCACATTCTAGTTTGATGGCCAAATGAGTTTAGATAAATTCAATTGTATGCATATTAATAAAACAATTTTCTAGGGATATGTAATAAATTTGAACTACAAACGTCAAGATACAATCGAACATCATCTTCAGAATCAGACTTCCCCTGCCAAAAATGTAATTAGTCCCGACATGTATGTATAGTGTAATCCACAGAGGTGTAGGACTAGTCCAAGACTAACCCAAATGTATGGAGAAAACATGGTTTATTTAACATTACGATATCCTAGGGGTGGACTATATAACCTATAAGACTAACCCAAAACTACTCTATGTAACCACTCCATGGAGCACCTCAGAGAGTAATTTTAATGAGACGGAGTAATAGTAAATACGAAGAAAAGCACGAGCACTTTTCGTATAACAATAAGCTATTGTTTTCAATGACAAGATCAGCGGTAGCATTACATAGCACGATGTTGCGACCAGTCCATTTCAGCTAAAATGGACCACGTAGTCCAATATTATTTGCAGGGTACTTTTTTTTTATCTTAGACCAGCACTTAGGACATGACCCCTACATGTGCGGTGCATTGTGGTGCTGCAACTAGAGGAAATTTATAGTTACAGAAATGACAGAAGGTGAAGCTTCAGTATCTTACAACTCTGCTTTTTGCACGTTCTTTGTTTTTAAGCTGTGTTGTACCATCTCTGATGTCAAGGAAACGTATTAAATTTTGAAACTTCGTTTTAGTAGCCATTTTTAGTATTTATTTTACTTCGCCGGTGCAACACAATACCGACGAAGGAGGGCGTTCGGATGTGCCTGTGTATTGGATACAACTGAAGACGTTACTGTTCAGTGGCCAGTGACTATTGCCTTCGCCACTGAAACCTTCCGACAACAACTGACACACAAAGACACACAAATGCACATCAGAAAAAAAGCGAAATGTTTTTATGAGTCTAAAACTGGGTTTGAACCCAGGAAAATGTTTCGTTTTGTACTTCGACCATCGCCACACTCTTTAAATTGATACAACGACATTGCGACACTGCACAATCGTGGCATTTATTATAGAAACAGTACATATAATTAAAGAACGATTTTAATATATGTATATTGGGTGAAGTAGCATACCACATATTTTTACTCTTATTTTTCCGCAGTTGGGCGTATAAGAATTCCGTCATAATAATGGCAATTTCATGGAACTTTCTAAAAATCTCAATTCCAAAAAAAAGTCTAAAATAAATATCACAAATGACCAAGAAAGAAATATATGTATATGTATATAATAAAAACTCGAATATAAGAAGTAAAATTTAAAAATAAAACGGCGAAGAATGAAACACCACCACTCACTGAATATTAAAATCCCTCTTCCATCCACACCTCTGGATATTTTTAATGCGAAATTTCAATGCCAACACGTACTTGACCACATTGTACGTTCAATCAACTTTAAACTTGGCGCGTAGGGCATAATTAACGTCTACTTCTCGTACACAGTCACGTAGCCAATTCATCAAGAAGAAGAAATTTGTTTAAAAATCAAATAAAAATCTTAATGAGTCATCTATTGATGTTCCGATTTCAAAAATTGGAAAATGTTTGCAATTCAATTTGATATTTATTTACATATTCATTAAAAATTCAAGCAGGTATTGATCAACAGAGCACTTCGATGGAGTTTATTATTTGCTTAAATCAGATTAATTCAATAATAAAAAACAATTTTTATTTATTCATAAGAACTACACTGTGCGACAAAATTAAAATTTTTCCAAACCAACAACGTTCCGACCAACAAATTACGGCGGAATGGAAGCAAAGAATATATATGTTAGCTGATTGCATATTTTTCGCCACATTTTTTAGCAAAAATTATTTAGAACACTTCTTTCTTTATGCGTTTATAAAGAGAAGTAAAATTCAGGGAATTCAGATGACTACCAGTAATGTTAATGTAATGGAAGTAATGATATTAGAAACTTAACACAGTTGTGTTAGTAAAGCAGAGAATACAACTTTCCTGGTCCTGAGTAGACGCTTTTTATTATTTAAGCTAAAGCCGATTCACTGTGATGTTCTTATGCATGTCAGTTGAAATACTCGTATATACGCGATAAATTTGACTACCATAGCATTTGAACCTACAATTTCATGCTAATGCACTAACATGCATTAGTGTGGGTTTGTGTGTCAGTTGTTGTCGGAAGGTTTCAGTGGCGAAGGCATAGTCAGTGGTCACTGAACAATATCGGCTTCAGCTGATAGCAATCCACAATCGCATCAGAACGCCCTCCTTCGTCGGTATAAAGATTATAAACAAAAAACGTGAAAAAGCAGAGCTGCAAAATAATTAATTAAGCTTCACCTCCTGTCATTTCTCCTACTATCCCTTTCGTATAGTTCCAGCACAATGTTTCGCATGTGTAGGAGTCATCTCCTGAGTGCTGGTCCCAGATAAAAAAAAAAAAAAAAAAAAAAACAAATTAACGTCACAAATTTCTTTTAAAATTTCTTTTAAAATTCCTTTTCTCAAGTGCTCCAATAACGCCATATACATAATATTCGCTATTGATGGTTCTTCGTTTTCTCAAAGTAGTAACTGTATAAAATATGTTGGACATTCCAAAATATGGGAACCAAAAACGAGCTGGGTTAGGTTTTTTTCTTGCACCGGCGCACAGAGAATGACCCCACATACTCAATGCATTATGCTGAAATTAGGAAATAAGGTTTTGGGAGTAGTGTTTATGGACAATCGATTAGAATCTTATCAGGTAAAAGTGACTGTTAGTAAATAGTTTATTCCACATAGATACGTATTGTTCCGCCAAAAAACGAGTTTTCTCTGTAATGAGTAGTGCTTGCTATTCGCTGTCAAATCGACCACAAAAGGATGCGCTCTTGAAGAGGTACGCGTTCAGAGTATGAATGTGCGGATTTCAGGAAGAATTTTTGTTGATTTCATTAGAACGCATTCCATTATAGTAATGATAGAACACCGATGACTGCCGAATTGATTCTGGCTCGGAACATTGTCACATATTAATATATAAAACGCGTATCTGTTGTGATTGGAACATTTGCGAACAATGTTCTGAATCGACTATATGTCGTTCACACTTCAGCGAGCAACCGAGGCATCCACTTTCAACACAGCATTCTAATATACATCCGTGCCTCCGTAGTCTAGAGCATGAGCATTAGTCTTATCAATATGGAGGTGCGGGTTCGATTCCCGCTTAGACCCTGGGTGTTTCTACAGACAAGCTTAAGAGCTTCGTAGAGTTTGTATTGTCTTAAAAAAATACGTATGTATACATCTATAGACAACGTCTCTGGCGGCTTGTTGATTTTTTTGTCGCAATAATTGGAGATTTGAATTCGGGGCACCTAAACGTCACTAATATCTATACGGCGGCGTGTCATGAATATTGTTTCCAACGAGATATTCATGTTAACAGACCTTAAGTGCAGGAATTGAACCCCTTACTTCACCACTTATCTGTTCTCTAGACTCCCCGCAGGGGGGTTCTGGAATCTTGTGAATCTTGTATTTCGGAACCTACGGGTGTCTGAGCGACCCCGCGGTACCCAGCTCAAGGTGCAGCATTACCTTGTTTCTCCCTGAGGTTCGAAAATGATAGAAGAGGTGACTCTTCGAAATCTGACTAGAGATTGATGAACGACTGGTTAATACCAGTTGGATTCGAATCTAGCACTACGGGACCAGCTTGGCCCCACACTCCCAACAATAAGTACGGGTTTAAAGACTGATGTATTCCTTGCGAGTACTTCGTGTCTACCCCGAAAGTTGGATAGTGTGTGCTGGTATGGGTAAGGACTCGTAGTGGCTGTGGTTTAATACCTAAAAATCGCAGGGAGTGGAGTTTTTGGTCTAATCGTAAATATGTGTAAGTCGTAACACACATTATAATGATATGACTTTTACTCTACTAGGTGCTGTTGCCATTCGACAGTAGTCTCCGGAATGTGTTTCGAACGAACAGTATTACTGTTAAATGGGTCTTGACGTAAAAACATTCTGATGTGACAAGAGTTTAGGCAGCTCGCACACCTCAACAAGGTGCATTATAGAATTCAGGGATAACTATACATGATTTGCTACCCAACTCTGGAAATAGGTGGCCTACGGGCTCATTTGCTTATCAGTGCTCAGGGGGCGCTAGTGAATCGTTTCAAAAATTTACTCGGTGTTAAGACCACCGTCAGATAAGGCCCTATGGGCAGGTGCTGACGTAAATCTTGAACACCATTGTTCTCTAGACTATCCGTTTCGAAGTTCCTGTGCAATACATAGCAGGTTGCATGCCACTGGTCCAAGCAAAAAATAACCAGATCTTAATTTTTCCACTGTTATATATTTTTTCTTTTATAAATACAAGATAAAAACATATCTCGACGTAATTTACACGAAAATGAAGAAGAGACCATTAAAATATTATAGCGTATATTGAGGGATACCTGTAACATGTAAGCATGCTGTCTTCAAAATTATATGTTAATTTTATTATTATTTAATGTTTTTTTTTTACAATGTGATATTAAATCTCAGTATTGTCTATGTACAAGAAACATGTACACGCACTCATAAACGCACAATTTTTAATACCACAATACCCTTGTGAACCGATTCCAGGTAAATAAATGTCCAAGCAAAAGAAGAAGCATTTAAGCAATTGGACAGAAAGTCGAATAAGGCGTGTTTAGAAAACAGCAAGAAAAACAGATTTCCCTCATAAATAACAGAAGTTAAAAATTAAATTCTTCAGGTCGTTAAAAGCCATAAATAGAGCTGTCACAAGAAGTTGGATTAAAACGTACGTGTTCTTTTTGAGAAATACAAAATGCATAAATAAATAAAATAGCAAAATAAATGCCTAATAAAAAACAATGACTTGTTAGAAATTTATTTTTATTAAGACTCAACCTTGACCACACGAACACAGCAGGATGAAGAAAGGAATTTAATAGATACTTCACAAAAGGTTGAAGAAGGAATAAGAAAACTAGTTTAATAACCGGAAGCGTAGTTAAAAAGGAAATATTAAAAAAGACTTACAGTAATTGCTGGATATAATTATAAAATTTTTGGTAGTTTGAATAAATTTATTAAAAAAAAATATATATTGGAGCCAAAGCCAATTTGCATAATTATATGGAACATATGAATATATCCCGCTCCTATATATCCTTGTTCCCATGAAATTTTCATTCCCCTCGAGGTGAAAATTGGTAACATGAAGTTCATGTCGAACATTATTCCCGTTATCATTCTGAATGTGAATGTAGAAAAAGCAACATGATTTTAAGAACGAAAAAAATTAATTAAAATGCAAAACAATTTCTATTTAATACAGAAATTGACTACAACACCAAAACAGACCTGAGTTCAACCCGAGTTTCAGACTAAAATTCTAAAAAAATAAACATCTCGCATTTTTCTGATGTGCATTAGTGTGTCTTTGTGTGTCAGTTGTTGTCGGAAGGTTTCAGTGGCGAAGGCATAGTCACTGGTTACTGAACAATACCGGCTTCAGCTGATAGCAATCCACAATCGCATCAGAACACGACCTCCTTCGTCGGTATTGTGTAGCACCGGCGAAGTAAAATAATAATAAAAATAGCTACTAAACCGAAGTTTCAGCACTGCTACGAGTATAAAAAAAACAAAAGAACGTGCGAAAGCAGAGCTGCAAAATAATTAATTAAGCTTCACCTCCTGTCGTTTCTCCTACTACCCCTTTCCTATAGTTCCAGCACAATGTTTCGCATGTGTAGGAGTCATCTCCAGAGTGCTGGCCCCAAATAAAAAAAAAAAAAAAGAAATAAAACTTCGTGGGTTAACAAAATTATTAAAAAAATTTAAGAAATTTCACATATTTATACAAGAACTCCCAAAAAATATTTGAGAATTACGCAATATGTTTGTTTTTTTTTTTTTGTTTGTTTGTATAATTCGGTATTCTCAAATATTTTTTGGGAGTTCTGGTATAAATATGTGAAATTTCTTAAATTTTTTAACGAATTTGCTTAAAGACCTACGAAGATTTTGCTATCAGCACCAAATCAAATGTGAATATAAAGCAGCTAAACCATATAACAAACTTGGATAAATATTCATAACTAATTTTGAGTAACGTTGAATAATTTAAAGAAACGTTACATAATTAAAGAATTTAAAAAATAAACTAAATGAGAAGAGAGTACTATAAAAATTTAAATAATATACTTAAAATTGGAACTATGATGTACAAGCAGTTTACGTTAATCGGTAAGTCGAAAATTGGGAAGCGATATCTTTGTATACTTTTACAAGACACACTCAAAATTGGTCTGTTGGTTTGCATATTATTTATTATTTATGTATCTTTCCACTGATCTTAATATAAAAGCGAATTATATTTATTCAAAATATCTAATTAAAAGGAAAATTACGTACATTATTCCAAAAGTATTTGTCGACGTCACGTCAAAACACAGCCAGCCTTTTTCCATCTGAGTGCTACTACCACTTGAACAATGTAATAGTTTGAAGTGATTTCGACTACAATTTTCCATTGTACGGGGTTTCTTATGGCGACAGAAGGCAGCTCCTTGACGTTAAAGCCAATTTGTCATATTCTCGACATTTATGGTGATTTCCTTTCTGAACAAAAACGTTGCCCTTTCGCTGGATAACATTTTCTACAGTTTGTCCATACCTTTAAAAAGTGATACATTTTTTACTGCCAAAATACAAAATATTTGATATTTAATGTATATTTAGCGTTTCACTGTTTCTACGGTTTTTAACACCATTTTATCAATAAAAATCGTCAGCAACATTGTTTTCTAATCAGCTGCTATTACCTAGAACAAACTGCAAAAAGTCTAAACCAAAAATGTATCAAAAAAGTTTACATTAAAATAAATAATAAGTTAAACAGAATCATCCTCTAACAAAAGTCTGATGGACTCTAGACAAAGTGAAGAGTATATTGATTTTCATAATTCTTATTTGTATAAAAAGTACTTAACAAAGATGTAAAAAAGGTTACTATATCACCCCGACTTGAGAGTAGAGGGTCAAATATGTTGCATATTTTGCCAGTTACTTGTGCAACATATTTAGAAAGAAACGAAATAGCTTTTTTTAATGTTACATATTTTTTAGAATGGAACAGAAATAGTAACGAAATGTGGCATATATGTAACATTTTTGTCAGAAAAGAAAACACCATTAGCAAAAACATGATTTTTTTTTTTATTGGCCATTAGAGGCTCAAAGAGCAATTATTTTTTTTCAAATTCAGATACGCATACCCTCCATTTTTTTTCCTTTTGATGCGTGTAATCAAAATATGAAATATTATTGCGAACGGATAACGTTTACCTGTGCCGACTTGATGCCAAAAGTTTGAGCACAAAGCTCAGTATGAAAGCCATGGAAAAAGTTCGAATTTAGAACCGTCAATTACTTTTGCTTGTATCACATATTTTTATTTATTTAATATTGGTTATATATATAGGCCTGTTCTGCAAATTACGTGATTTGAAATCACGAACCGTACAAGCACTGATTAATTGCGATGAAAGTCGGCAGGGGTTCCTGTAGTCCAAAGTGCATCAATCTTAATTTGCACACGCTCTGACATTCGAAAAAAATTAGGAGTTATGAACAAAAAAAAAAAATAAATTTTGTTTTTTTTGGGACACTCTATTGGGCATTGAATATATTTTTTTATTATCTATAATCAACATCTGTTTTGGTTGTACTAGCTATATAAAACTTAACCATTCCGATAATTTAATATATAATACGCAATGTACGAGCGCAATCAAATTTTTTTTTTTTCTTTTATCTAAGACCAGCACTCAGGAGATGACTCCTACACATGCGAAGCATTGTGCTGGGAACTATAGGAAAGGGATAGTAGGAGAAACGACAGGAGGTGAAGCTTTATTAATTATTTTGCAGCTCTTCTTTCGCACGTTCTTTTCTTTTTATAATCGTAGCAGTGCTGAAGCTTCGGTTTAGTAGCTATTTTTATTATAATTTTACTTCGCCGGTGCTACACAATACCGACGAAGGAGGGCGTTTTGATGTGATTGTGGATTGCTATCAGCTGAAACCGGTATTGTTCAGTGACCAGTGACTATGCCTTCGCCACTGAAAGCTTCCGACAACAACTCACACACAAAGACACACTAATGCACATCAGAAAAATGCGAGATGTTTATTTTTATTTAAAAATTTTTTTTTTTTTTTTGTCTGAAACTGGGGTTGAACCCAGGTCTGTTTTTTGGTTGTGTAGTCAACGTGCAGACTACCATCCATCGTGCCATCGCCACCATTGGTTATCTTTTGCGGGTTTATTTAATAACTACTCTAACTAAGTGGCATTCATTAAATGATAGATGCAATTAGCAGAATGAAGAGAGGTTTTTGAGCTTTGTTGAATATTCAATAATTTGGCTAAATTTTCTATGGTTTATTGTTGGAAACTGTTGTATAGATTTAGTCTTCCAAAGCGGAATTAAAGTTTAAATTCTGGATAAATTAAGATTGAAATTACAGCTTCTCTTCTGGCTTGATCTTATAAACATCTTTACATTACATTTTCACAATCGCTGTATTTATACATATCAACGTTTCTTTAAAATTAGCAAAGAGCAAAGGTCATTCTTCAACAAGTCCAGAAATAATCATACAATTTATGTTTTATATAAATGGTAACTTGAGGAATTAATGGTAACAAATATTCTTGATGTTGCTGATGCATATCCGCATTTTGATTATTTCTTCCCTATTTGCATTTAATCTTGCATTTTTGCTTGATTATTAAATAACTGATTTTTAATAATTTTAATTTCTCGGCGACTATCAGATACTGTCTTAACGAAATCTGACATACGGCCAAGTAATTCGGTAAATTGAATTTGGTTTCCATCATTGTTGTGTTTAAATCATCTAAACATATCGAGCCTTTGGTGGAATACCGTCGTAACTCAAAATTTAAATTTTTTGAGCTGGGTATGCAGAAATGATCTTTGAGGGAAATATACATATATCTAAAGGAAAAAGATTATGGTTCTATCTCTAACTGTTCAGATTCTACAGCTACAAATGTCTTTATTGCCTCCAGCTATTTCCAACAATATTTATTTGCAATAATGAAATATTTCCTTTATGACAAGAAATTTACAAAACAGAAAATATTACAAAATATGCCTCTTTATTTAAAAACTTGTAAAAAAATAACTTTAGTAAACGAAAAAACTTTAGTAAAAAAAAATTAAAAAGATTGCTCAAAACTTCAAATGCATTTTTCTCAGTTCACGATTTTTTGTGTTACGACGTTATTGCACTAAAGGCTCGATATGTACATACATATAGCCTCGTTCCGCAAATTATATGCTTCAGACATTATAGAAATGTTCTTGCAAATTCTATGGTAATTCAAGCAAGGCCAAAAATGTGAAGTCACAATAAATTGAGGCCTCTGGCAAATTAAAATGTTCCACACTAAGAAAATTCTTATGTAAATTCTAAAGAAATGAAAACACTTGAAGGCTAATTTGTTCCGTTTCATTATAGTATATGTATGTATGTAATATTGGAAAATTTATTGAACAAAAATTTACACAGTTCTCAAAGTATTCAAAGTGTACTTTTCTTTGGAATTGTATATTTTACACAATTAGATATGTCTATTAAAAATATTTTAAGGGAAAGTGTACAGTGTACACATTTATCTTCATTTTCGAAGAAGTAGGGCACAATGATATTTTCAGATGTAATGCCAAGAGTTTTTGCCAAGCCTTTATAACAGCAGATACATGTGGTCTGCGAAAAATAACTGTTTTCGCCTCTGAAAGGATCATCACAATTTTACAGAAACTTTGCAATTGTCTTTATTTCGACAAACTTCTTTCTCTTCCGATGCATTTGTCATCTGTTTTTACGATTTCTAAAACTATGACTGTAGTGGCATTGTATCTCACCTAATAACGAAACACATTTAAAAGTTAATTGTACAATTTCGTTTTACTCTACATGAATTTTAAAATGTATTGTCTCATCGTACAGAGTCAACCTTCATTTAAGCAACTGAAATCATATTTTATGACGCATGACAGCCAATAAAACATTTTCATAAGATCGTAAACATGTCACATTTAGTGCACATGAGCATGTCTGGTGTATTAAATTTCTTTGAAAAGGTTTCCTTTCACTTCTTCATATCTTTTTTTTTTTTTTTTTTTTTAATTTTCAATAATTAAAACACGAACACTGAGCATTTGAAAGTTTAATGTCTGTCTTTCGAAGGAAATTTGAAGTCCCAAATTAGTACCACCTGGATAACGCCCCCAAAAATGATGTTTTTTAAAAATTAAATTCTACTGGAAGTAAATTGAAAAAGTTTAGTGTGTAATAAAAATCAAAAAGAATGAAAAATTACAATTTTATTGATATTTAGAACACACCCTTTTTTCAGTTACAAAACAGCAGACAAGTAACAATCAACTGGAGACAAATTCACAAAAAATTGTGTTCGTTTCAAAATGTAAATCATACATAAAAGGCGAGTATGCCGCTTCGAAACAAAATAAAATTAAAATCGTTATATAAATTATGAAGAAACCTAAAATCTGAGAGTTAAATTTTTTAGAAATTAAGCAAGTGGGAAAAAGTATTTGCCAGAAGCACAACCGTCACGTTACACAGCCAATTAAAGTTTGCATTTTCATAATTTACAGAAGCACAATAATTTTTGCCAAAAACAATATAAAAACAGACCTGGGTTCAACCCTAGTTTCAGACTAAAAATTTTAAAAATAAAAATAAACATCTCGCATTTTTCTGATGTGCATTAGTGTGTCTTTGTGTTGTTGAGTTGTTGTCGGAAGGTTTCAGTGGCGAAGGCATAGTCACTCGTCACTGAACAATACCGGCTTCAGCTGATAGCAATCCACAATCACATCAGAACGCCCTCCTTCGTCGGTATTGTGTACCACCGGCGAAGTAAAATAATAATAAAAATGGCTACTAAACCGAATTAACCGAATTAAGGCTACAATTTCGCTACGCACTTCAATGATGTCAAGCTGTATTATTTTTCATTTTTATTGTTTAACAAATTTGCATTATTTTTCAAATGAATACTTAACACTTTAACATTTCTGATTTTCTAAAAATGCACTAAGAGAACAAAAATTTTAAACAAAATTATAGCTAAATGTTATTTAATATGGAAAGTACTTTTGTCGACCACTAAAATCTGATCACAGGAATTTCTAAGTGCGTACATATAACCTTCACTCTGCGCAGAGACACATGTCCTCCTATTCTGATCAACAACCAGTTAATACCTCAACGTTTGGAGGTCAAGTATCTAGGGATGCACATTGATAGACGGCTAACATGGAAACAGCACATCGATGCAAAATTAACTCAAATGAAAATAAAAGCAACTCAACTAAATTGGCTTATTGGTCGAAATTCTGTGCTAAAACTGGACTGTAAGCTTTTGCTTTACAAAGCAATTTTAAAACCAATATGGAGCTATGGTATCCAGCTATGGGGCACTGCCTCAGCTTCCAATATAGAAAAAATTCAAAGGTGACACCAAACAAAATACTGAGAATGATAACAGATGCGCCGTGGTATATAAAAAATTCTAACATACACAAGGATTTAAATATTCCGACAGTCAAACAAGTGATAACAACATACGCAACGTCATACCTAACCAAACTCCAAGATCATCCAAATATACTAGCCCGAAATATTTTAAGCGAAAGAGGGTTCATTCGACTGAAAAGAAGGGATACTCTTTCCCTAGCCCGAACGTAGTAGACGCGGAAATAAAACTATACGAGCAATAAATAATTTTGTACAGCTAGGCTGTACTTAATAATAATTAGCAATTAGTTCTTAAGATTTGAATACTTATTGTTAGTTCAATTGATTTTGAAGATTCAATAAATAATATATATTGTGTAAAAAAAAAAAAAAAAAACAGGAATTTCATTTTCGTGTCAAGAACATTGTGCCGCTACTATCTTCCTCAGTCATAAACTCAGCTTCGGGATGTGCGACAAAATCAGCTGAACTAAACTCTTCAATTGGTTCGCTATCACCAAAATCTTTATCATCTAAACAGGATGGTATTTCATTTTCATTTTCATTCATTCATTTCATGCTGAAGGAGGATTAAGGAATCTTAATCTATGGCGACGGTTAACATTCTGGTCACGTTAATTCAGAAGATATTGTTTCCTCACAAAACTCTATTCTGTAAGCTGCTTATGCACTGATAATGTCGCTAGTTTCGAACTGCAACCACTGTTAGTCAGGTCACTAACTTGGTCTCTTTGATTCGGCCTACTTTGTGATACCCGAAAGCAGATGGACATTACACTTCTGGGATTTGGGAATTAAAAAAAAATTAACTTTAAAATAATTGTAACGTTAAACCAATTATAGATGTAAACTTTTAAAACCCTGACACCCGTGAACTTTTTTACACTCCTTTACTAGAATCACTTTTCAGAACCTTTTTAATTAAAACAAAATTTATTTTATTGTACAGTCTACTAGTGAAATAATTTGCAAGAAAAGTGGTGTAGAGTATAGCATAGAAATTTGGCATAATGTTCGTTAACTCGATCGAAATTTACAATTTTCAAAACTGCCTCGGGTTTCTAAGATGGTGCACACTACACTCCATATCTTCTTCTTGCTATTTGTATCACACATATCCGCCCGTAAATGGAAAAACGCTTTTGAAGCTACCCGACCGCTTACAGGAAATGCTGGGTCTCATGCATAAAAACGAGTAAAAGCGCTGAGTTGAGGCAGGTGAGCAATTGCTCGTAAGTCGAGTTCGATGAAACAGCAACAGCTTTTGCTCAATTTCGTCTGCATAAAAATGAGTTCAAACCAATTGCAATTACTTGTGCAAAGGGAGATCAAACGTCTAATTGTTATTGAAGTGCAAACATGTCGTCAAGTGAAAGTGAAGTAGGATTAGAATCAAATAATAATAATAAAATAGAAACTGACGACATTTCTAAATTTTTAGTGGGAAAAAAAAACAAAATAAATATTTACTAGAGAAGGGTCAATTGCAAAGCATTAAAAAAAAAAAAAAAAAAACAAACAATAGAAACATGTGTAACAGAAATTAAGCAAAAATTTTACATTGAATTTTGAATTTTATTATTATGTAATTAATTAATATTTAATGCCTAAAAGTGAATTACATTTATATTAATTTTACATGAAAAAGAGAATTATATATTTTTTTTTTTTATCTGAGACCAGCACTCAGGAGATGACTCCTACACATGCGAAGCATTGTGCTGGAACTATAGGAGAGGGGTAGTAGGAGAAACGACAGCAGGTGAAGCTTAATTAATTATTTTGCTGCTCTGCTTTTTGCACGTTCTTTGTTTATACTCGTAGCAGTGCTGAAGCTTCGGTTTAGTAGCCATTTTTTTTATTATTATTTTACGTCGCCGGTGCTACATAATACCGACGAAGGAGGGCGTTCTGATGCGATTGTGGATTGCTATCAGCTGAAGCCGGTATTGTTCAGTGACCAGTGACTATGCCTTCGCCACTGAAACGTTCCGACAACAACTGACACACAAGACACACTAATGCACATCAGAAAAATGCGAGGATGTTTGTTTTTATTTTAAAATTTTTTTGTCTGAAACTGGGGTTGAACCCAGGTCTGTTTTTTAGTTGTGTAGTCAACGTGCAGACTACCATCGCCACTCTCATACATATATTATTATTATTTTTATAAATAAAATAGTGAATTACATTTATTTTATTTTTGTATAAAAAAGAGGATTGTATTTACGTTTATTATTTTTATAAACCAAAAAAAAATTAAAGATTTTCATTATAAACAAATTTGATAACAAATTTGCGATCGTCCTCCTTTTGTTTTTTCCAGCTTCTGAATTTCTTGCTATTTGTTGTTCGATATAATTTCCTAATTGCCATACAGCATTATTGTTGTAATCGTCATTGATAAGGATATAATCGTGTTTTAAAAATTTAGCTATGTTATGCAAAATGAAGCAACTGGCTATTAGGTGGGGCGCTAACTCTGTCGATACACGAATTTCGTATTGAAGTAACGAAAATGTTTTTTATTAAATTGCCCAAAACACCGTTCTATAATGACCGTTCCCTTGTAAACACTTTGTTGAATGTTTCTTCTATGGCAGTTGTTGGGTTCCGGAATGGTGTCATTAGCCATGAGCATATTCCATAGCCCTCATCCCCGAGAAGTAATGCATCGTTCGTTGCATTTTGCATTATTCTACATACCTCGCTGTTTCGTAAGATGCGTGAGTGATGAACTGAACCAGGCCAGGATATGTCAACGCTTGTAAAAAGTTCTTTTCCATCAAAAGTTACCTGCACATTTATAGAGTGGAAGCCTTTTTTTACAAATATACTCATCGCTTTGAGTTGTGGGTTTTTTAATTTTTATATGAGTACAATCAATCGCTCCAATTGCAATAATTTGCTTGCCATTTCATTTGAGCATCTTTTATTTCATCTGCATCTTTCGGGAATTTTATCCACTCGCTTGCTTTGGCAGATATAAGTTTCGCAACTTCAGGAATAGTTCGCGACACAGTTGATTGATGGACTCCAATATCTGTGGCTATATCATTTTGGAATCCAGGATCTGCACAAAATCTTAAATACAGTCGAATTTTATCAATGTTGCTGAGGGCACCACCACGTGTTTCTTCTGACTCCTCAAGAAAATAATTAGCCAACCAGCAGATGCTACTACCATCAAACCATTTTATTATTAATTATGTAAGCTCATCTAACTTAGTTCAAACTGAGCAAGACGAGATCAAACGTGAGCAGTGAGTAAAAGCAAATACATCAAATTTTATTATGCATACGGCAAGCACCTTTTACTCAAAAAATCGAGTCCGAGCTCAAGCTCACGTTTTATGCATGAGGCCCACTGAAACATCCTACCGATAGCAGTTGTCTCACTGCAAACATCGCCAAGTTTCATAGTATAATGGAATGTACTCTTAACAAATCAGCAACTCATTGGCGTTTTATTTGCAAAGAGTTAGATCGAACATTATTGGGTCCTCAATAGACAACTCCTTCTTCGTTCTTTTCAATCATTCTGATGCCGATTTCAAAAGGTCTAATACCAAGAATTTTTTACTTATTTGAAATATTTTTATTCGATTGTTGCGTTGAAGCATTTTTCTTATTGTATGCCACAGCTGCGTTACTTTATTCAATAAACTCGTCAGCGTGTCCAGAATTAATGCTCATCATGGCCAACAGCAGCGCTGACAATAACCAACAAAAGAAAAAGTTTTAAAAAACGATTTCATTTGATTGTTGTTTGTTTAATTTAATTACAAGCACGAATGTACAGAAGAGTGAATGTCTGCTTAACTGTCTGTCTGCATGTCCTTCTAGTGAGGAACGGGAATATTTCCATTTCCATTTCCATTCTTCTAATTCTAATTCTTCTTTTTCTAATTTTTCATTACACTGTTTCCTATCATAATTGCTTAATTAATGCATGAATTTAAAGAGAATTTTGTGACTCAGCACTATTCGATAGAATTCAGACACATTCAACTTGGTCCATCGTTTTTTATACATTTTTTCCAGGACTGTATTTGTTGCTCTGCGCTGTACTTTCCTTCAATGAATTTTTGCAACATGAATAAATATAGAAAATGGTAATTGAGAATTTTTTTTTCCTTTATTTTTAATTTTCTTTTGTTTTATTGGTTTTTACACATTGCAAAGTTTATGGGAAATGAGAATAGTTTTTATTAACCAGCACCATGAACGTTGTACCCTCCTTGTGTCCACCATCGGCTATAAATTACAGTGGTAATTGAAACTAAATAGAAAACGAAATATTGTTAACAACATCTGTTTCGCAATTTCTCTCTCATACTTCGCATAACATTCGATTAAGTTTTATGCCAATTAATAAGTGAAGTGGGACAGGCGAAAAACAAGAACATTAAAAACCTAAACAATGTCCATATGTAAAGTACATGTCATAGGAACAACAACAACAATGCAACCCATTAAAATTCATTTAAAGTAACTGAGATTTTTTTCAAGTTGCCAATTTAACCACTTTATGTGTGCAGACTACATTGTTCCATTGGTTTCGCCAAGATTTTTTAAAACTATATTTTGTTTGTCGCTATTTATTGTGTTTGTTGGCGGTCTACAGCGAAAATAAAAAAAAAAAAAAAGGAAAATAGCTCAGCAGTTTTCCATTTCAAACTATTTGGCCCCACAAAATGAAAATATTTTTAGGCAGCCAGCTCGCTTTCATCCCCTTCATTTATTTACTCGTATTCATATAGTCGTTCCTTCTTTAATTTACATTCATATAACCTACAAAGGAAATTTGTTATTGGTTTAATGGTGGTTTGCAAAACAAAATTAAAATGTCAAAGTTGTTGTCCTTTGTGTCATGCAAAATGTTTTTAAACTTGACCGCAAAATTTGTTCAACAACAAAAATGCTACAGCGGTTAGTGCCTTTTGCCAGAAAGGAGCTGGAATCAATGAAGTGTAGCAAGAAGGAAAACTAGTCATAGACACTTTAAAATTTCATTGGATCATTAAGTAGGAAAAAGTTTACCTCAGACATATAAAATTAAATTAAAAAGAAATGACCGTTCAGTTGGAATAATTAGAACTTTAATATTTGAAATGTGAATTCCACAATATTTTGTGTTACGTGTGGCACTAATAGAAATCATGGAAAAAATTTTAAATTCCATGCAATAGTGTGCGATATTGGGAAATGTTTTAATCATACGGAACGGAACAGAACACGGTTCCGACAAACGAATAAAAAAGCTTTCAAGTTTTGAAGTTAACAACAGTTTAATATAGAGCTGTCAAGCGATTAAGATGCCAACACAGATATAAAAAGCTCACACTAAATTTATACTTAATATTAGTACGAGTTTGTTTATTAAAAAATTTCAGTTCGAATTGTATTCATATGTACATAAAACAAGCGCTAAATGAAATTAATTGAAATTATTACGGAATTCTATTTTGTACTCTTGTAATTCTCAAAGACTTTTTGGGAGCCTTTATATATAAACATGTCAGGCTTTATAGCTTTTTCAAAAAGTTGGTTGAAAGTCTACTGATGAGTTGGTATAAGCTCCATTATCCACTGGTAAGGCTTTACCGACCACATTCTCCAAGTTATGGTTGAGGGTCAATGTACGTGGCACCGAGCGGCGATCGCCTGTCCTAGTTTCCGCTTCCAATTTTTCCTCCTAATTTTAATTAATTATTTTTTTTTATTTGAACAATCAATTTTTTTAAGCTTTAAGGTTTTTTTTATTTATTATTTTTATATAAATTATATATTATATTTTTTAAAAATTTCCTCAGGCAATTCAATGTTTATTTTTTCCATTTTATTAGGAATTTATTTTACTATACTTCAAATATATGAATATATCGAAGCTTCATTTACAATTGCAGATTCAATTTATGGTTCAAGTTTTTTTGTAGCAACAGGATTTCATGGAATTCATGTATTAATTGGAACAACTTTTTTATTAACCGAAGGTTAACGAAATATCGATAATATATATAAAAATAATATTTTTTTTTTTTTTTTTTTGCAATATGTTTATTAAGCTTGAGGTCTTTTTCTTTTATTTTATTTGGTTTTATTATTCGATATTTCGTTAACAGCTTGTTAACATCATCAGGAATAATAGGAAATTATAATTTTTTGAAATATAAAATAATTTTTGAAACATGTCACAAAATTTTTGTTATAAAATTTGATTGAAAATTAAAAAATGTGTAGTAGTAATATAGGCGCATATAAATATAACGAATTCTAAACTTAAATAAATATATATACATATATACATACACATATATACATATACATACACACATACACACACACAATATAGACCGACTAACATGTATATATATAAACATATATGCACATATGCACACATATATAGATACATACACAAATATAAACTTTCTTAACAAGTTCATACAAATTTATATATAAATACATATATACAATGTACACACACGCATACACATACACATGTATATCCATACATAAATATGCACACATGTACAAATATACATACATAAATATATATATAAACACATAAAAATGCATATACAAAAATACACACAAGCATATTCATATGTACACACTTGCATATACATACATATACACGCATTCATACATATACTCATATATATACGAATGTACGTACACACATGGAAACATACAGTCATAAACATGTACATATGCAGCCACAAATACATGTACATGTACACATACATATATATATGTATATATTAAAAAATTATTAAATAACAATAATTATAAATAAAAATAAAAAGTTTTTTAACAATTAAATGCATGATAAAAATGTATATAATAAAAAAGTGTGATTTGTTTAACAATTTTTAACATAAATATTTACATATGCAAAAATATGTAAAATATTACATAATAACAATTATAAAGAACTAATAAATGAGATATATATATATGTCAATTTTTTACAAGAAATGTTCAATACAAATAAATATATATATGAATTTTTAACAATTTTAAACAAATAATAAATTATAACTAACAAATAATCATTATCTTTACAAATAAACATTAACCTAACAAATATTACGTAAATTTTTACTAACTAAATAGCTATAATTCTGTGCTAAGTTATCCGTGTCTGCCTTAAAATTTATTCTACGTGATAATGGTGTATTAATAATTTCTAACATTTCTAACATTAAGCGCCGTTTATAATTATTTTCTGTGTTTAATATTGAAACATTCTCAAAATCAGGAAAATGATATAATTCAGAACAATGGGAAGATAAAGCGGTTTTTTGTGAATTTATGTGTCTATATTTTTGATCCGATTTGTGACCTGCTATTCTAGTCTTCAATTTATTCTTGGTCGTGCCAATATATACTTTATTACAATTATCCTCATCATTTCCCTTACAGGGTATTTTATAAATTACATTCGATTTATCCCATTTTTCAATCCCATCCTTTGGTTTACTAAATAATCTATTTAAAGTATTAAATGATTTATGAGCTATTCTATATCTGTCCGTATTATAAATTTTAGATTTAGCCAATCTCTCCGACATTCCGGATATATAAGTCACAGATTTGTATATCCTATGATCCGTAACATTATTTATACTACCTATTCTATCATTTCTATAATATTGACCTATTAATGTATCAATTAAATACTTGGGAAAATTATTATCTTCTAACATGTTTCTAATCTTAACTTTATTTATATTGTGAAATCGATTGTCACTAATGTTAAGAACTCTTTCTATGAAATTTTTAGCAGTGTTTATAATAATATGTCTGCTATGTTTGGAATAATAATTAATCATTCGGCCCGAAGCTGTAGGTTTCAAAAATTATTTTATATTTCAAAAAATTATAATTTCCTATTATTCCTGATGATGTTAACAAGCTGTTAACGAAATATCGAATAATAAAACCAAATAAAATAAAAGAAAAAGACCTCAAGCTTAATAAATATATTGCAAAAAAAAAAAAAAAAAAAAAAAAAAAAAAAAAAAAATATAATAGAAAAGGTCAATTAATAATATAATTAAAATATAAAAATAATAAATAAAAAAAACCTTAAAGCTTAAAAATATAGATTGTTCAAATAATAAAAAAGGTTAAAAAAAGTATTAAGAAAAATTATTTTTTTTTATTGTACAGTGGAATTCGGTTATAATTAACACATATTATAAAGAATTTTCCCTCAGTTTAGGTTAGGTTACGCGGAGGAAAGAAAATGACCCACTTAGGCTAGAGCTTAGGCACGTTGTGATAACACAGGAAATACCCAGGGTCTAAGTGGTATTCGAACCCGCACCTCCACATTGATAAAACTAATGCTCATGTACTAGGCTACGGAAGTACCCCGAAATTATCTAAATAAAGCTTTAAAAATAACAATACTAAATGTGAAGTGAAAAACCCTTAAGAAAAAAAGTGAAATATATCAAATTGAAAAGTCTACATTGTCAGCAATTTGAAATAATAACAGAAATATTGTTAGTCTACCAATAAAAAATTATTTACTCCGGTTATAAAGAACTTTGCCTACAACGAACAAAATTGCCCGGTCCCGCGGCAACTGAAGTTATAACCGAACTCTACTGTATTTGTTAATTTTGCATCATACATTTTGTAAAAATTTATGTTATTTGATTATTTTAGTAACTCAATAATTTTATGGTAATACAGTGTCATTGAACCTCCACTACGAGTATTATTGTCTTCCATCATTTATTTTTCTTTAAATAATTTTGTGTTTTAATTAAATAATATTTTTACAGAATTCACTTTGCACTTTTACGTCTGGTACTGGTTCAGCGTCTAACAATATGTTTTTAATATTGTGAAACTTTCGCCAAAAAGCACAAATTCTAAGAACTAAAGTATTTATTCTTTAATTATTCATAAATTTAGGACTACATTCTACAATGCTAGATTACGATCTTATAATTAAGATAAAGTTCTTAATTTTCAGAATACGTTCCAGTTCAATTCTAGAACATAAATATTATTAATCAAATTTTACTATTGAAACTTTATTCATAAAATTTAAATTGAATTCGAAATGTATTCTATTTTTAATTTTTTAAAGCAATATTTTCTTAAAATAAATAAAAAAAAAAATTTGGTTTTTTAATAGTGTTTTCACATGAAAAGTTAAATCCTGATTTTAACGTTAAAACCACAAATAACTGATATTGCATTGTCACTATAATTTTAATTAAATCAGGTTTCAACGCACAGTTTGTGTAATAAAATTTAATTTATTTTCTCTTTCCACAACTTGAAGAAAGCATTTTCATTATGCTCTACCCGCAATAGGTTATTTTTCTTTTCCACATTTTTATTGTTAATGCGGCTGCCGCCATTGTTTTAAATTATTGTATTCTATTGACTTTATTTCCCAAATTTTCCTTTATTTTTCCATTGCATTGAGGGTAATTTAAATTTGCTAGCTGGTTTTTTAACTTGGTAGCACTGTCTTCAGTACATGCATATCATGGTTGTATTTCATTTACCCTAGAATGGTAAACACCGCCTGTGAGGCGAAGAATTTTTTTTTTTTGCAATATTTCCTGATCGTTCACTCGAATTAAAGCGTGCGCTCGTGCCAACTCAGTTAAGTGTTGTACGAGCTTGGGCACAGACGTGTTTTGTTTTGCTGCGTTGCGTTGCTTATATATAGATACGTGTGTCGCCTCTGAGGCGAAGTTTACCAATAAAGGTAATTTTTTTTTTTGTGATAATACTGATGATGATACAGACGAACCAAGTATAAAAAAGGGCAAAAATTCAATGTGCGATTTCCGTCCTCCAAAATTGAAGCGTATGAGCGTATATTTCTGCGTAAAATGCAAGAAAACTAATTTTGCTTAGAGCACAGATCACCAAATTGAGTTATTAAACTTTTCATGAAAACAAATCTTTCCAAATCTAGTCGGAAATTGAAAATCGGATTATTATCAACAAAATTACAGGCTTATAAGTGCGCAAAGGTAAAAAAACCGGTTTTAACCGTAAATCCGGATTTTGGAGGTGTCCGGCATATTTCACTATTGGATTCTTCTTTAACTCGACAACACCTACAAGAAAAATAATATCCGGTCCCAGGTTTTTCTACTTCATTCAATTTTGTACCACTGTGTAATTTTTGTAATTTCGTTTGTACAAGAAATACAAAAGAAAAGACGATTTTCTTATATGAACAATAACAATTAGATGAACAAATCATCATAAATGTTTGTTTTGGCACCTTAAATTTGAAACGGATATTTAAGTACAAGCAGATGCAGCACAAACTTCACCAGCATCCTTTAGATTGACATGTTGTAAATATGTATGTATATGCACACTGTGTGCGGTCTTCGTATTTTTTTATGGTTTTCTTTTATTTATTTTTTTTAGCTGAAAGGAAACGCAGCACACTCTATTATATTAAAGTAAACAGCATACGGGAAAGGAGTTTAAAAATTAAATTTTTTATATTTTGTTGATTTTGCTATTGAAACACAACGGGTGACCTTCAAATTTTTAATACGATTTTGTATAAGAAACAGTAAATAAAAAATGAATAAACGAAAACAAGATTTTAAATAAACCTCTTTAGCTCTTTTGATTTTTTTAAATCACATTTAAAATAAACAAAATCAAAAAAAAGAAACCAAGCCTTTTTAAAAGCAACACAGAAAATCAAAAATCACTCACTCATGGTGACACTTGAAAAAAGAACATGAAAAATAAACAAGAACAACAAATACCACCTCATCATGTCATCCGGAGAAAAGGGTATGTTCTACATAAAAATGTTTCCAATTTAAAGAATTGTAAATAGATTTACACATATTGCGTTTTTTTATAAAAGAAATTTGTATTAAAACCTGGCATTATGTATCCTCGTGAGTTCATGAAAGAAAATTCTATATCAGGGATGGGCACTCCTGATTGTATAAATTAGAATTTTAAAATTTGCTTCCGCCAAGTTAGTGTAGAAGTAGCACGATGCAAAAATTGTAAATTGCGTTTTATTACTTAAATTTATATGGAACATTGAATAGTTTGGCTGGGAAACAGCTAAGAGGTAGAGAATTCCTAAAGGAACCCATCTCAAATACAGGAAAACTATCAAATATGTCTTAGCGCTCGTTTACCACTACCATTATCCTTTAAAATGCTCGTAAGTGGCCTGTTCTTCATCACCAAATTACCAATCGCTTTCTAAATTGCTTGATTTTGTTGAAATTGGTCAGCAATTCCAACTAACTTAACTTAATTTATTTGCGCAGGAAACGTAACTAGTAGCATAGCAGGAAAAAAAGTGATCCAAATATTGAAGCTTCCTACATGGTTACCAAATAAACTCTTAAAAAACTTAATAAATTATACAGGAATTACATGTGAATTTTAAATCATAATTGATTAATAATATAACAAATGTATTTCTAGCAACATATTCTACACTTTTATGAAAATATGTTACTGACAATCAGCTGACAAAATACTGTTTCGCTACAAACTTCAGCAGTTCGAACTTTGCGCTACAACTTCTACTACAAAAACTACTACAATTGCACTTTCTATTCGCTCTCACTTAAAGCAGTTATTTTTAACTTTTGACAGCTTGTAACGATACTCGTTACATTATAATACAGCGACTATTCTGTTCCTCGAGTTCTTAACGATTTTCTGTGCAATATTTAACTTTCATGCTCTCAGCATGGTTCGACTCGATGACTTATTTTATTTTATGAGCATTTGCGACAATTGGTATTTCACTTCTTTGGCAATAACATTATTAGCACAGAACAGAACAGAACAGACCAGACCAGAACAGACCAGACCAGACCAGACCAGACCAGACCAGACCAGACCAGACCAGACCAGACCAGACCAGACCAGACCAGACCAGACCAGACCAGACCAGACCAGACCAGACCAGACCAGACCAGACCAGAACAGAACAGAACAGAACAGAACAGAACAGAACAGAACAGAACAGAACAGAACAGACCAGAACGAAGAGAACAGAATAGAACAAAACAAAACAGAACAGAATAGAATAGAACAGAACAGAACAGAACAGAACAGAACAGAACAAAACAAAACAAAACAGAATAGAACAGAACAGAACAGAACAAAACAAAACAAAACAAAACAGAACAGAACAGAACAGTACAGACGAAATGGAAATTGCACATGATGCACGATCCCTTGCAACCTTCGCTTGCGTTTTCGTATTTAATGAGCACAACAAATAATGGCATATTTCATATTTGCTGATTTTCATTCTGTTTATGTTTCAAGAGAAAAAACGGTCGGGCAATTGACGTCAACTTGAAGTTGGCTATTTTAAATTCTGTTTGTTTCGTTATCGTTTTAATTTTTAAAGTACGGTTGCAGCGCCATCCATTAGGCATCCATTTTAAGTATTTCACTTCGTCGACGGCTAATGCGCAACAGCTACCGCTTTGATGGCTGGTATAGTGCTTGAAATCCCGCTTTTCGTACTGTATAGCAAACGCGTTAAATACTTCAACAACAATGGCACGTAATAAAAATATTTTGCGAAGAACCTGGCACAATTTTAAAAAAAATAAACCACAAGTGGAGATTCAGTAAACCCTAAGTTATGAGCCAACTTTCAAAAATTGAAAATTCTCTAGACTTTAATAAAGTACATTAACTATTTTATATATCGCTTGTTGGCTGGTGCATACAATTTGTTACCGCATAACATTCTGCACATGAAATATTCGAAAACGGATAATTTCTGGAAAATAGTCAAGCCGATTAAATTGTAAATAAAATATCGAATGAAAATCATGATTGATATTCCCGAGACAAGATCATCCTCTTCCATTTATCTTTTGAAATTGTCTACTAATTTATCCCTGATTTGTTTACATAATTTCACGCACGAAAAGCGTTTCATAAAATGGTTTTTTTTTTCGTTTTCTTAATGCTCAAACGAATTTATCTTCTGTTATCCCTTTTCCTCAAACAAATAAATGAACAAATATTTGTTTATTTATAAACACATTCATGCCTACATCTGCTTATACAGAACGGGGCAAAACAAAAGCAAAATATTATAATAAAATTAAATTCGTATCACTTCTATTTTTATTTTACCTTTATTAAAATTTTTTAATTATATTTATTTTTGAGCGATGGTCTTTTTTATGAAAAGTTTTTTAATTATTATTTATTTCTCAATATTTCGCTACCAAATAGGTAGGCATCGTCAGGAAATAATAATTTGTATTAACAAAAATATTTTTTAAAATAAGGAAAAGAAAATATTTTTGAAAGGAAATGAAAATTTTTTGTCATTAATATTAAAAATATTCTTTATACACATGTATAAATGTGTGTACATGTATACATAAATAAACAAGTTTTCAAAATTATTTTCTTTTTTTTTTTTTTTTTTTGGTAGCGAAATATTGAGAAATAAATAATAATTAAAAAACTTTTCATAAAAAAGACCATCGCTCAAAAATAAATATAATTAAAAAATAAAATTAAATGTTTGTTAATTTTTTTTAAAGATTTTTTAAGGTTTTGTAAATACATTCCTTATAAATGTTCGAACTGTTTATTGCATCGCCAATAAACTTTAAAAACAAAAATTTGTACTGGGCAGAAAAGAAATGAAAATAATAAAAAATTTTGCTAACCGCTGTCACATCCGCACCCACAGTTGCCAGAATCGACGATTTATCGTACACAGAAAAAAATTATTTTCATAATATTTATGAAAACCGTTCAAATTTTTTGGCGATCATAAAATATATGAAACGTACTTAGTATATATGAATTATTTCTAGTATTTTAAAATCTCTTTTTAAATTCCCAGTATTAAGTTATAAATTTCGGTATAAATGTTATGAATTAAATTCATAAATTTGTTCATAAGAATTTTTCTTAGATCTAATGAACATTTTCCTTGAATATAATGAATTATTCTTAATTGAAAATAATGTTTTTTATATATACATTTTTTCAAAATTAAATATGAATTTTTCTTGGATTTTATGTGTAGCTTCATATATAATACATATTAAGAAATTGAAGTAACGTATTTTTTATGTATGTATGTTTAAATGAGGAAACCGAAGTAAGTAACCTGGAACTATGAATTAATTTTAACAGTTAATAAAAATGTTTCCTTTCCCAGATACGCAATATTAAAGCTCATGAATATCAACCAGTACCTCTGATCGCGAAATAAATGTGGTCGAAAGCAGCCAAGAAAATTTAGTGTATAAGATTCATTAGGTTTTGCAATTCGTGGAAAATGTCGTGAAGAAAAATGAAGATAAACTTTGGAACATTACAACTAAAACACAGTATCTACAACCTCGTATGTTAATAATAGGCGATATACATAAGATTAGGAATTTTTTCGTTTATGTTGACGGCGTTTGTATTTTAAAACAATGTATATCATACACGCATTAGATATATCCTTTAAAATATTTTTTGTTTTTTACTTAAAATACCCAGATGAAGCTTATTTCTTTTGGGTGTTTATTGAAAATTTTTTCTATAAATTAAACAATTCAAAAGTTAACACAACACAACAACTAAATGCATAATAATATATAAAAATATACTATAATAATATCGATATATCTATATGTACGATTTTGGGTATCAAAAATGGCATTTTGACGACTGGATGATTTCTTTTTATTTTCTTATCTTTTTTAACAACAACAACATACAGTCTGCGAAGCCCTTAATCTGGTGGGAATCGATCCCAGATTGATAGGCAAATGCTCATGTATTATTTGTCGCTTAATTGAAAAACTTGAGGAGAATAAAATTAAATTAACTTAAGAATTATGAAATTAGTTGCTTATGTTATGCACGGTACTGTTGTATATGCTGCTAATATTGTAGCGCTTAATATTCTGCATTGACAAAACGAAAATAAAAATGTGTTAAAATCCATGGGGAATTCTGATGTGAGAGATCAAATAAACTACAACTAGGATTTGTAATGCTCTTGTAGTTTGACAAATACTATTAACATCCTTACAAAACATACACATGTATGTATGTATGTATATGTATGTATATAAGCATGTGTGTAATTATGTGTTATATATTTTATTAGGAAAGCAAATATTGTTTCTGTTCAAGAATTCATTTGCATTTTACAATTTGTTCAAATGCTTAAGAATTGAAATACATTTATTTTCTTCATGGGCTTTCAGGATGTTGTACAACGTAAGTAATAGCATAGAAGCGGCTGCCATTTGCCCAAAGAATTTTGAAAAAAAGAAAACTACAGTCGTACTTCTCTATAACGTAGCAGTTGGGGACCGTCAAATTTCTACGTTATAGAGAAAATTCGTTATAGAGAAACTGCAGAAAATTTTGACCACATTTTTTTTTTGTAGAAAATATATTTATTAAGACAAAAAAAATTGTTTTTACATGTACACATTAATTTTTTTTTTTATTAATACATACATATGTGACTAAATTGATGCAAAAAATTGATTGCTAATAAGTTCGCAATAGAGAGTTTATTTAGTGTGAAAAATTCTATTTAGGTCTTAAAAAATTGTACGTTACAGAGAGAACTTCGCTATAGGGAAGTTTGTTATAGGGAGATCAAAATGTATGAAAATACTCACAAAAATGTTGTGTTCACGAATTTTATTTGTTATAGAGAAGATTGCGTTATAGAGAAGGTCGCTTTAGAGAAGTTTGACTGTATAATTGTTTATACAAATCGAATTAAAAATACGAGTAAACATTGTAGCTACAAATCTACCAATCTCAAGATCAACGACGATATGACAACTTATTGTGCAATCTTAATTCAAAATGAAGGGTATGTGGAAATCTACTGATAATAAGTATAACTGCTAACAACAATAACAATGTTTAATATTAAAACAAAAACATTTTGTTTAGCTTCATGTTGATGAGCACTTGTTTAAACAATACGATTCCCCACAAAGACACAATTACACTCACGCTGCTGTGGTCAAGGGAAGCGGGCGGATGACGTCTTTATCAATTCGTCAATTCAATACTTGGTTTTTTTATCTTTGATGGCCTTATGCAAATAATAAATATATTTTTTCTTTAAAGTTTGCCTCTACTCAATGAAACTGTTGTATGGACCACACGCAGTTGTATTTGTGAAAGAGAAATTATTTGTTTTATAAAGAACAAAATATAAAACAAACGTTGCCATTGTAAAATTATACAGTGAGTTCGGGTATAGCGTCATTAAAAAGAGATTTTTGGACATTCAAATACTACAGCGATGGAAAAAATGGTGAAATCTTTTGAAATGAGGGTGGCGATGGCACGATGGCTGGTAGTCTGCACGTTGACTACAAATCCAAAAACAGACGTGGGTTCAACCCCAGTTTCAGACTAAAATTTTAAAATAAAAATAAACACCTCGCATTTTTCTGATGTGCATTAGTGTGGCTTTGTGTATCAGTTGTTGTCGGAAGGTTTCAGTGGCGAAGGCGCATAGTCACTGGTCACTGAACAATACCGGCATCAGCTGATAGCAATCCACAATCGCATCAGAACGCCCTCCTTCGTCTGTATTGTGTAGCACCGGCGAAGTAAAATAATAATAAACAAAATATCTCAGTAAAGAACTACCTCTTTTGTCTGCACCATTTTCTTCAATGTGCCAGTGCGAATAAATTAAATAGACGGTAAAAACTTTTCTAAATGCCATATGGATTTTTAAAAGAGACAAACCTCATGTAAGCGATACACCACATGTTGTGAATGCTGCATTTGTTAGTTATACTCCCTGAATATTTTGTTGTATTTTAGTACTTTTCCTTTGCAAATCGTATTTCATTAAATCAATAGGACTCCTCCGAATTTAAAAATAGCAACCAACCTTTAGTAGGGTTGCGATGTACGTATGTAAATATATCGGGTTTTCTATTAAGGACACTCGAATTTTATTTATTAATAAAATACAGAAGATTTGAGATACTGATTGTGCAGTTTTTCTCGGTATAGGGGTGGCGATGGCTGAAGTAGTCTGCACGTTGACTACAAAACCATAAAAGTCACACTAAATCATAAAAACATTTGGCATTTTTTCTGATGTGCTTTTCTTTTATCTTTGACCAGCACTCAGGAGATAAGCCCTACACATGCAAAGCATTGTGCTGGAACTAGTGGAAAAGGATAGGCGATAAAGCTGCACTATCTTACAACACTGTTTTCGGCACGTTATTTGTTTTTTAAAGCAGTGTTGTAGCGCCTCTGATGTCTAGGAGATGTATTAAATTTTGAACCTCCGTTTTAGTAGGCATTTTTAGTAATTATTTTAATTAGCCGGTGCTAAACAATACCGACGATGGAGGGCATTCTGATGTGCCTGTGGAGTGGTTACAGCTGAAGCCGTTACTGTTCAGTGACCAGTGACTATGCGTTCGCCACTGAAACATTCCGACAACAACTGAGTTTTGGTATTTTTAATTGGTGTTTTTACGACTTCTTAAGCACTTCTTTATCTGAATTCATTTTTAATCGCTTCTCAAATGGTAACAAGATCGAGGTTGGCGATGGTAGAATTAGTCTGCACGTTGACTGCAAAACGATTGTTATTGTCACATGTGCTTAATTTAGAATACTGTACAATAATACCATTGGCAGATAAATGTTTCTGTTGGCAACGCTGCTCATAAATATTTAAATACAATCTTAAACATCGGATCTGGCAACTTTTGTCGTACAATAATCTGACAACCGTGTGAACAGACAATTTTTGTTGACAGATAAATTTATTGTGTGACAATGAAATTGCACAGATTTCTTACAATAATCTGAAAAGACAATTGACACTTAGGTGAGAATTTTGCATTGCGAGAGCATTGCCACCATATCGCCACATCCTACAATATTTTAAAATCTGACAATCGTCTGTGCATAGCTTAACTCTTTAAAAATTTAAAAAAAAATGCTCAATTGCAGCATTGTGTAAGAATTGAGTCGCAGCTGTCTCTGCTCTAAACTAGCCCTGTCAAAAAAGAATGTAACACACAAAATGTTACCATTATGGGTAGTGCTACTTGCTTTTCTTTTAATTTTTGAAACTGCACCTTTTGGAACATGGAAAGGGTACTCTCTGATGAAGTACTTTTTGGAAAAGTTATTTTTTTTTTTTAAATTAGTCTCCAGAAAATCCCGACTTTTGCAAAGTTATTTACAAAACTTACACTTTGATAATTGCAATTTTCTGTAAAATAAATTTTTAGAAAGCGCGTTTCTCGAAAAAAGAACTAACTTATTGGAAACTGTTTAAAATATAACAATTTTGGAAAAAGTCATTTCGAAAATGGTACTTTAAAAAAAAGAGCCCTTTCTCAAAGGTTATTTATTTTAAAAATATAATTTCGAAAACTTATGCTCTTCATTGAAGAAAATTGTTAAAAATATTGAGATATTGATTTGTAAGAGAGCTTAATGACTGCGGGAACTGCAAATATTGAATGTCATGTTATATCTAGTGCACTATAGAGAGACCCTGCTAACGGTTCCGTTCCAGATGATTTTTGGCATATTTTAATTTTAAGAGCGTAATTTTACATATTTCAAGAATTTTTTTAATTAATAGGACACATTAGCTACTTTCACAGGATATTTGGATACTTCGTTGACACTTTTGAAACGGCAGCTGTGTTCAAAAACATGTGCGTTGTTTCTCCAATGCATTCATAAGTAGTTACTGCTTCGGGAGAATAATTTTCTTGTGTCGTTTTTACACCCGCTAAGTTTTTCTCATAAAACAAAAATGTTCTCAGAATGTTTTATGTTTCGTAATGCATTTGAAGTAATTAAGAATTCTTTTATTCAGATGAAAATGCATTAATAACTTTAATACATTCGAATGATTATTGTGTAGTTAGAAATAAAAAAAGAAAAACACACAAATTCATTAAAGAAAAACCAAAAATTAATAATTTATAGAACCCTTGAGAAACGTGTGGGTTTCTGTTTCTTCTACAGTGTGATTAATATTTTCCCATTGTAAGACTTAAACAAAAAGTCAACAAATTCCCAACATTCCAATGGACTGCGTACTAATTCACCCCTTGTCAGTCACTAGCTGAAAGATTCACTAGTGTGTGGTTGCAATTAAACACAATTATGAATCCTATTAAAATGGTTCGAAGCTCAAACCACCTAAAAGATGTATGTATGTATGTATGTAGATGTTTGAGTCTGTATGAGAAATATGAGCATGCAATATGAAAGTATTATTAAAGAAATAATATTAATAAATATAATTTGGGATATGCACGCACATACTATGTACATGTGCGCTCCCCAGCACACAACGATACTAATTTCTACAGCATCAACTGCACGTATTCATTCATTCCCATTTACAACTGATATTAAATATAATATATGTATATTGTGTATGTATGTATATAATCTGAAGATAGTGGTGATAAAAATAGCAGTCCCACAAAATATATTCGTCAATACTGTTGCCGGGAAGAACTTTGGCGTATAAAAATCCTGGCTCTTAATACATGTGGCGGATCAACCAGCTCTGTAACATAAAGGTCTGGCACCCCTTTTTCTATTAGCCACGAGACGTCAGATTTTTATACAGAAAAACGATTATTCATTCCTTCGTTCACTTCTAAGCAATCAATACAATCCTTTTGTTTTTTCTTTAAAGTAATTTATATTTAAGTTTTGTTTAACTTTAGCAATACAAACTTGATTTAATAAAGGCATTGCTTCTGTTAACATTAATCGCTAAATACACATTTCTAATGTGCATAATGATTGCCATGTTTTAAACACTTCTACCAACATACGAGTATAAATTGAAGATCATCGAAAAGAATTTTCTTAAGCCAAACAAAGAAACGTATGAATGTACATAGATAATTCAAATTTCTAATGTAGGAAAAACAACTGAAAAAAACCACCTTAACCCATCTTTAAAATTAAAAAAAAAAATTATTGTTGTAATAATCCTCTTAAAAGGGCTTAATTAATTATAAAAATGAAAAAAAAATTTAAATAATATTCATGGACAAGTGTTTTTGGAGCTGTACCCATACGAGTACAATGGGACAAAATGGGTGCAAAGTTGCTACATTAAGTTAGTTTTTGATAAATATACATGTGAGTTGAAATTAAGTTTTATTTAAGTTTTAAGTAATTTTTGGTTATAATATATATATGTATATATACTCGTATTTTAACGAAAAATGCGTTAAAAATATATATAAAACTATATATAAAACTAAGTTAATCATTGTTAGGAACATTTCTATCAGATTTGGTATGAAAGGTTTTAAAACAGTCTTTTTCTGCGCAAAGTGCCACATTGCAAAGTTCACAAGTCCATCGTATTCTATTGTGACATACTTTGCATCTTAGTTGCTTGGATATGCGTTTTGGTGATGCTATTGGTGATGTAGTAGACCGTCTTGGTTCTTTTGCACGAATAGAATAATTTCGTAAATAATAATAAAAAAATTTCCCTTTGGAAATTCAAAAGATCCATAGTGTTATCATTGCTACTTTTTAAACCTTCCAGGCATTTACCACATACGAATTAATCATGGACGTGAAAAGAGGCCACCACCATTTCTTTCCTCTAAATTTAATATTATAGGCACTTATTGCCTGATCATGAAGATCAACTCCTCCCTCCAGCATTGTAATCTGCAATTAGCTTTGGCTGCTGTACGTTCACTTTGCTTTTATTAGCCTTCGACCATCTTTTTACTGATGCATAAAATGTTTGACAGGGATCTGATTTTTGCCATTCTATCACTTAAATCCAGTTCTGAGTTGTCTGCAAGATGTATGGAACGTTTGATTTCTTGAAAACGATTACGCGACATATTGTTGGCAATAAATGGTTGGTAGGTATCTTCGTCTAACTGCCAATACATACGCTCCCTTGGCAAAGAATAATAACCACTATACAACAAAATTCCAATGAACACTTTGAGTTCTTCTTCAGTGTAATAAAAGTTATGCATATTGTTTTGGAAGGCGTATTTCATCGTTTGATTGATAATTAGCTATACAACTTCGTTGTCAAATATTTTTTCAAATACTTCAACAGGTGTTTTACCTTCTAGTGCAATGTTCATTTCATAGTTAAAAGTTTCAAAATTTTTAGTACCAGGCATATTCATATTCATTGTCCTCTTCCTCCACTTTATTGCTGATGGTGTTAAAATAGATGTTCTTACATCTGCAAGTGGAACATCATCTTCGCTGCCAGTATTGCAATCTAACTCCAATTCACCCGGAATATCACGTGGTAGATCATCATGTAATAAGTTTCCTTCATCGATTTCCTCCTCATCTGTCTCACGGTCAGTATTTGGAGGAATAATAGTAAAATCAAAATTTTCACGACTTTGAGCACTTGCATAATCAGTTGCAGCAGCAATACTTTCAAATCTTTTACCATAAAATGTCCTAACATTTATCGCAGAAAACTTCAAACGATATTAGATTATAACATACATACATAGATTATACCATTGTACCCAAGCGAGTACACCAATATATATATATAAGCTTACCAAAAAGCACTTTTTTTAAATTTTTTAAAAAATCTTTGTTAAAATATTTAATATTTAGTATGTTTAATTTGTTTTTCGAATAAATTCGACCGCGAATATTTTCAAGCAAAAGAGACTTACAAGAAATGACAATGAAGACTGCGAAAAACTACAAAAACAAAAAATTGTATGGACAACGAAGAGTATGATAATTTACCGTTAAATTTTTTTTGCTTACCATTTCAATATATTAAATATTTACAGTCTTAAATATAATACAAAATAATAAAACTGTTAAAAATAATGTATAACATATGAGGAAAACCATCAAAAACATGCCTATTTTTTTGTACTCGGATGAGTACAGTGGGATCGAATGGGTTAATATTGGGACAATAAAAGTGAAAGTAGTCAAAGAGTAAAAGAGAAAAAAAAGAAAAATTTTTTAGCTACGATATCGGTCTAGCCACCAGTATTTCCTAGTATTCAAGTTTGGCAACATGTTCTTATCCCTCAAATAGAGGCTTGTATCATATCTCTTGTTAACATTTGCTTAATCTGCTTGCTATTTATGGCCTTAACATTGGCTCTCGTATAAATGTGGTATAACACCGGGATGCCCATACCGTTTTAAATATATCCTTGACTATCCAGGTACAAAAATGCCTCCGGAGGCACATATCCATTTTCACGAATAGCTTCGATATATTCATCGTTAACATAATAGGGGGCCATGACGAAGTTATTCACATCGCACTCGAATGTCTTTAAAATGTGGTTTCTTATCAAATGAATAATGAAATTATCTACTCTACCTATTTTTGCAGTATCATATAGTCTCCCATTTGAGGAGATGTATTTCCTAAAGTCGCTATTAGGTGATCTAAAGAGAGATGTGCAAGCTCTAAGACATTTCCGCTTGAAAACTCTCATTTTCTCCATATATGAGGGTGCAATATTGAACCAAATTTGACATCCATATGTTAATATTGGTCTAATTAAGCATTGATATAGCATTATTTCAATTGAAGGGCTTATATATTTGGAATAGAATAATTGTTTGTGCATAACAAAAGCTTTTCTAGCTTTTGTAATTTGTAAGCCTATGTGCTTGTTGTAATATATAAATTTATCAAGGTGAATGTCCAAATATTTTACCATTTTCTTGTTTGCTATGTTAGTATTAGAGCCTGACTTGACTCCAAATTCTTTCCAGTGTTTCCTTATACACTAAAGCCCCGATTTGCGTCGTTGTGATTTCGATTTGCGTCACTTTGATTTCGATTTGCGATTTTCGATTTATAACACTGTTTTTTACTTTAATGTTTATGTGAATCGTATATACGTATGTATTTATGTATATGAAAATGAATTTTAATAATTTAATTTATTTATATGATTCTAATTGTGCTTTTTCCCTTATAAACTATATGTGAAATTTATT
This sequence comes from Dexiosoma caninum, assembly GCA_963924685.1. Classification (NCBI taxonomy): domain Eukaryota; kingdom Metazoa; phylum Arthropoda; class Insecta; order Diptera; family Tachinidae; genus Dexiosoma; species Dexiosoma caninum. The sequence goes on from OZ004727.1 coordinate 16,296,824, forward strand.
ATTACATACCTTATGATATTCTCATACAGTATGAAAAATATCATAAAGCATTTTATTACAAAAGCAACTCAATAATTGAGGAGGAAAGCATATCCATATAGTACTATTTCGCTAACGCTTACTTAGCTCATCAGTGGATTTTCCCAACTTCTGAATACAAACCCAAGATCTATATGTTTAAAATTCAATTAATCAAACGAGAATTGTTTGAATATTAAACATACAAACCAAAAAATCTATAAACAAAAACATAACAATCCATGAGTTTACTTTTATAACATACACACATTTTTATTTTTAGTTTTTTATTCTCATCTACACTAGGCTTGCCATCGGCCAGCATAACTAAAGTATTTTGAATCAAATGAAAAAATTAAAAAATGAAACAAAACAAAATTTAATTTATTATTTTTTTCTATTTCTAACTTTAAAAACGTTTATTGAATGAAATTAAACAAATAAAAACGTATTCATATGACTTTTTTTTATCTAAATATGTATATATTTTTACGAAATTTTTTAGTTTTTCACCCAATTAATTCGAAATCAGAACATTTGTATAGAAACAAATAATTCGATTTGCGTAGTTTCAATTTGCGTCGCATTCCTCCCGTCCCCATTAACGACGCAAATCGGGGCTTTAGTGTATTGTATTTGGACAGGTGGACGGAATAGGATAGTCTCGCATTTTTCAATATTTATTTCCATTTTCCCGTCATTGGAATATTTTTCTACAATGTGAAACAATTCTTGTAATTTGGAATTAATTTTCATAATTTTGTCATCTGAATGAAAAATTATTATGTCATCGGCAAATGCAACAATGTTATTATTAATTTGTTTTAATAAATCCAAAAAGATTGTTTTAATAAATCAGAAAAGAATTGAAAAGAATTGGAGCGACTGCTGTTCCCTGTTGTAGACCGTTTACTATAGTGCATTTTTTTTACCTATCTGGTTTTTATTCGATATAAGAAAGCCTTTGTTATGCAGCATGTTGTGGATCAAAACAATTTGATGAAAAGGAAGTTCACAAATTAATTACCAATCTTCTCAAAAAGAACATATATTTTCTAAATGTAAATGTACTAGAGTGCTCGAATATGAGACAGTGTGCGGTATAATATGTCACCTACTGTTTGTTTATTTATAGTGTAATTTGTTATAATAATATTTGTTAAATAAACGTTAAAAAAAACAAAAACAAAGACAAGTATATGTATATAAAAAAATATATAACAAATCTGGTATTTGGAAAATAAATCGATGTAGTAAGCTCAGGGAAACAGATTTCTCAGCACTCAATGCAATGACGTACAATCAGAATGCCTACAGTCGGCATCAGTCCAATAGAAATTAAAGAATTTGACTAATAAAAATACCTTTAACCTTCTGGGTTATACATTTATCGGTTTCTAAAGTAAGGTTGAATAAAACACACATGAATGATATGATTTCGATGAAACTTTTATTTTCTTATAACGCTTGGACCTTCCATTTATATACAAAATACAATGTCATAGAAATGACCACATCTAGATTGGTTGCTGCAGTCGATCCTTTCGCTATAGTTTTCGACCACTATTGCGCACATTTCGGACGGTATCTCGCCGAGAATAGAACGAATGTTGGTTTTCAAATGTGTCAATGTTAGGGGATTATCCGCATTGTCACGCTCTTTGACGTAGCCCTATGGCCAATATCGTCGCCCAAACTTGAATTTGGTCTTTGGGACACTTCTCATGCAATAAAACTAAAAGCTCCCACTTTATGTGGCTAATGGAGCTTCTTTTTGTGGAAATCACATATCGTCCTGTTCATATAATAATCAATTGTAGGTCATATTGAGCCGTCAGATAAACACATTTCACACACATTTCTTTCAATAGACCTTGATCTAATTAAGTTTTTCCCACAAAACTGAAAGTTCCAAAACGATGTTAATGCAATTAGTTCAAAATTTTTCAATTTTAAATAGGCTGACGATCGTTAACATACTTGGCAGTCCAAATCACAACTCACAATTTCTAAAGTTATGAACACATATGTAATTCTCAAATTTACAATATTGTACGGTGTGGTAATATCGTGCCAATGCACTCACAATTAAAAGTTGTTACCATCTGATAATTTGCCAGTTCAGACTGTTGTAAGAAAACCTTACATTTTCATTGTTATACAGTTGTCCGACAATAAATTTAACTGTCAACAAAAATGGTCAGTTCACATGGTTCTCATAATATTGTACGGCAAAAGTTGCCACATCCAATGTTAAACGTTGTATCTTAATATTTATGGGCGGCATTGCCAATAGAAATATATATGTGACAATGCTGTTATTGTACGGAGCACTAAATTAAGCACATCTGACAAATGATCTAGCGATGGCAATGGCGGATTCTTTGTAATTTTACAATTTTTTTAATTTTTTTTTAAAAAAATATCAAAAAAAAAAAAAATTTTTTTTTTTCAATAAAAATTAAAAAAAAAAATTTATATTAAAAAAAAAAAATTATAATTTTAAAGATAAATATATTTAAAATTAAAAATTTATTTATTTTTAAAAATTAATTATTTTAAATACAATATTATTGTCGTACAATGTATTGACAGTGCTTTTTGTGAAAATGTTGCCACACAAAAAAATGTGAGTTCACACGGTTTTTAAACTTTTTATTACAAATTTTCTGTCAATATTAAAATATAATGACAATCGTGTGTACATAGTTTAAAAAACAAACTAAATCAAAGACATAATTGTACTCTTTTTTGCTTGCAGTTTATTTCTTTTGCAAGGATATTAAATCTGCCAAGAAGAAACAAAAACTACTTATATAAAGAAAAACTTTCGCTTGTTAAGCAGTTCTGAGAAAAAAGTAACCGCTATTGGAGCGGAAATTTTTTGTAATTTCACAAAAAAAATATAATGAGTCTTCATATATTTTTATGGTCTATTCGACTATGCTGAGCCATTTCACATATTTGTAAAATAGTAAAAAGTTATATGCCTAATAAACATACAATATGCTATTTATGTATTCTTAACTGTAATGTTTGACTCTATCGATTGAATATTCTGTATGAAGTTAATCATGAGACAAATTAAGTGAAACTAAAGTGACTCCAATACACACCCCCGCTCAATTTCACACACCACTTATCACCACACGTTATGAAGACGTTTTCCTCTACTTCATTTCTCTTCGTAAAATCTATTCAAGAAACTCCCTTTTCTTTATAGACATCCTGCATTGTAACTATTAAAATTTGATTTACAAATTGTATTCAAATATCTAAAAAAAAGAAATGGTGTTAGAGTGAAAGCTTATATAATTTTAATCATATTAACTACTTATTCTCTATATTATATAGAGAGCGAGTGGGTAATGATAATAAGGAATATCGTAAAATATTTTATTCCAAAAGTTAAATATGTATCAGATTTATTAAAAAATCTCTAAGGTTCCAGTGCAATGTAGAAGACTTACTTTGCCATAAATGGCGAGTGTAAAGTAATTTTCAAATATCTTAAAGCGACAAAAAGCACTTTATTCATAGTTGTTTGATATTCGTTTCGATTCACAATTAATTAATGTGACCATATGTTGCGAGAATGGCTATTGGCGGTAGTAACTATAACTCTGTTAAAGCCTATTGAATCGTCATAAGATTGAGAGAGAGAGAGAGAGAGTTATAGATGTGCCTATTCCTACAGCTCTTCGTGGTTCCCGATAGAAATGTTAGTTCAGTATCGGCTAAGTAGGTGGGCTTTTAGGGTCGTATTGGCTGATGCTGAGAAGATTCAAAGAGTTTCCCTTTCATTCTTACAATTATTGAATACATACCGTAGGTTTTTGACTTAAAACATACGAGATGGAAGTAAAAGTCTATAAGTAATGATTTGTTTAGGTGATACATAGCTTTAAATCGTGCTGGGTTTGAAGATGACACTTCTGTCGTCTCTTCAGACGACTATTGGAGATCCGACAAGAGATTGGGGAGGTTATGCTTGCATTTCCGTGTGACTGTAGAAATACAGTTGAATTCCAATCTAGCGTTATGGGGCCAGCATAGCCCTACTGCTCTAACGCTAAGTATGTGTTTCATGACTGATGTACTCTTTATTAAGTACTTCGTGTTCACTCCGAATAGTTGGAGTTGGATCTGCTGTATCGCCACTGAATTCGGCTTGGAGCTTAGTGGAACAGGTCTTCGTGGCTAGCCCACGGGGTTTAAAGCCTGATGACTGATGTGAAGTCTTTGGTGGAGTGTACTTCGTGTCCACCTTCGTGGAATTGTGTTCCAGTTACTACGGTTTGGATACGTGTTGGCTGTGGTTGATAACTAATTTCACGTGGGAAAAATAGTTAGAGATCTGTTCGGGACAAATCGTCATTTTTGTGACATTTGCCCTGATAAAACATTTTCTAATCTAAGTGCTGCTGCCACTCAACAGTAGTCACCGGAAGCTGTTGTGGACTGTGTAGGTCGAAGTTTCTATGGCTGTTCTATCTTCGGATAGGGTTATTTTATGGTTAAATGGAAGCTTCCATGTTAAAACCATGGCGTTAAACCCTCTGATGTGACACCGGGTTTAGACACCCCAAAGCAGGGATAACTATGATATGGATTGCAACCTATGTGCAAATTTTTTTTATGTTTTACCTTAGACCAGCACTTACGAGATGACCCGTACACATGCGAGGTATGGTGCTGGAACTAGAGGAAAGGGATAGTTAGAGAAATGACAGGAGGTGAAGCTTCACTATCTTACACCTCTACTTTTACTGGTTCTTTTCTCTTTTTATAGCAGTGTTAAAGCGCCTCTAATGTTCAGGAGACGTATTAATATTTTTGTAGTTTCGTTTAGTAGCTATTTTTAGTAATTATTTTACTTCACCGCTGCTACACAATACCGACGAAGGAGGGCGCTCTGATGTGCCTGTGGATTGTATACAGCTGAAGCCGGTACTGTTCAGTGAGCAGTGAATATACCTTCGCCACTGAAACCTTCTAACAACAACTGACCGAAATACACACTAATGCACATCAGAAAAAATACCCGATTGAAGCTGGAGTTCCCCAAGGCAGTATATTAGGTCCATTGCTGTACTTGATATACACCGCAGATTTGCCAAGAGTCGCTAACATCCATACCTCAACTTTTGCCGATGATACAGCTTTCTTAAGCATTCACGAAAGTGCTGACAAAGCATCTCGTCGCCTACAGCAGCAAACTTCGCAGCTGGAAAGCTGGCTAAAAAAATGGCGAATCAAAGTTAATGAGAATAAGTGCGTACATATAACCTTCACCCTGCGCAGGGACAACAACCAGTTAATACCTCAACGTTTGGAGGTCAAGTATCTAGGGATGCACATTGATAGACGGCTAACATGGAAACAGCACATCGATGCAAAATTAACTCAAATGAAATTAAAAGCAACTCAACTAAATTGGCTTATTGGTCGAAATTCTGTGCTAAAACTGAACTGTAAGCTTTTGCTTTACAAAGCAATTTTAAAACCAATATGGAGCTATGGTATCCAGCTATGGGGCTCTGCCTCAGCTTCCAATATAGAAAAAATTCAAAGGTGTCAAAACAAAATACTGAGAATGATAACAGATGCGCCGTGGTATATAAAAAATTCTAACATACACAAAGATTTAAATATTCCGACAGTCAAACAAGAGATAACAACATACGCAACGTCATACCTAACCAAACTCCAAGATCATCCAAATATACTAGCCCGAAATATTTTAAGCGAAAGAGGGTTCATTCGACTGAAAAGAAGGCATACTCTTTCCCTAGCCCGAACGTAGTAGACGCGGAAATAAAACTATACGAGCAATAAATAATTTTGTACAGCTAGGCTGTACTTAATAATAATTAGCAATTAGTTCTTAAGATTTGAATACTTATTGTTAGTTCAATTGATTTTGAAGATTCAATAAATAATATCAATTGTGTAAAAAAAAAAAAAAAAAATACGAAATATTTTTAAGATGTAATCTGAAACTGGGGTCGAACACAAGAAATTTTTTGTTTTGTAGTCAACGAGCCGACTATTTCAGTCATCGCAACCCTTTCTTCCCTTGGATGGACCACCCAAATTCAGCCGGTGTTAACAACACTGTCGGATTAGGCCCCACGGGCAGGTGCCGACATTATCTTCCCTTTTTCCGGATCTCCGTTCCGGTGGCTCCGAAGAGAGCGTCGGGACAGCAAATTGTCCCGATACTCTACTGGCGTAGTTCACAAATTAAAAAAATTATAAAAAACTTCACATGTTTATCATCTTCTGAAAATTAGTACTCAGAAATATGGTGATCAGTTTCTTCCGTTTATAGTCTGTAGTTTGATGGTGAAATGGAAAATAGTGACACCAGTATTGGCGCAGAGTTTTTAAAAGGTTACTGCAAGAGATTTTTATAAAACAAGCTGCGAATATTTGGAACATGTGACAATATTTTTCACTAAAGAATTTAGGATACTCTACTGAGCAGAATTAAAAAAGTATCTGTAGAAATGTCCAAAAATCTGTGGATATTTTGATTGAAAAGAAATCCATACATATCCATATCAATCCAAATCCATACAATTGTAGCAAAGACTCGGAAGTAACTGCAGAATTCTGCAAGAACTAAAAAATCTATTCATTTATATTACTTCAGCTCTAATATCACTTTCCAACTAGTTCTGGTGTAATGCATTGCATAGTTAGGAGACATGTCCTGAGCATGTCTTATCCACTTATAAGTGGTTGCTCGTAAGTTGTGTTTAAAGTTTCGTATTAATATATCGTACTATACTCGATCAAAATCTCTGATACACATCAATGAAGACACCAGAACAATATTGGTTGTCGTTCAAGAACATATCTTCAGGCATGAGAAAGGTATTTCTGGAGAAATATACGCAATTTGTTGCTTTAAATTATTAAAATTATCTGAGTTTTTAAGATATCAACAGTATTTGTGGACTACGTAAATAGTCTTTGTTCTTCAATGTGTAAAATGCTGTACATTTGGACATTCCACTGGAAAAAGTCGCTGAAAAATTAAGTGTTCTTCATGCATTCATACATATAAATTTTAAGTTGCGTTGACTAATGGATTGTAATGGGTGTCCCAACAAGAACGCAAGATTTAAATTTTTAATAAAACACAGATATTTAAAAAAAAATCGTGAAACTTTATTATATCGTAAAGTAGACAGAATGAGGTTATGTATGGAACAACATATCGGGCAGATGGCCGCCGCGGCTTTGCTGGCACACACGCGATTTTTTAATGAAATTTTCAATGACCGTTTTGCATAAATGCTGCGGTATTTCATTAATGCAGCGTCCAATATCCACTTTTAAGGCTTGAGTCGTCGTCGACTTATTGGCGTAAACCATCGACTTCAAAAAACCCCAAAGAAAAAAGTCTAATGGTGTTAAATCGCACGATCTAGGCGGCCAATTCTGGTCTCTAAAACGCGAAATAACACGACCGGGAAATGACTGATGCAGCAATTGAATTGTTTCTCTGGCTGTATGACATGTGGCGCCGTCTTGTTGAAACCACATGCCCAACACATTCATTTCTTCAATTCTAGGCACGAAAAAACTGGTTATCATTTCACGATACCGAACTCTATTGACTGTTTGAGCTTGACCTGCCTCATTTTCATAAAAAAAAAGGTCCAATGATTCCTCCATCCCAAAATCCACACCACACAGTGACACGTTGAGGATGCATTTGCTTCTCGTGAATCACTCGAGTATTTTCCTCACCCCAAATGCGACAATTCTGCCTATTGACGAAGCCATCAAGATGGAAATGGGCCTCGTCACTGAAGATGATTTTATCGGCAAAATCAGCATTTTCATGTTGTCTCTCCAATACCCAATTAACGAACTCCCTTCGCTGTCCATGGTCAGTTGGCTTCAGTTCCTGAGTCAATTGAACTTTGTATGCATGAAGATGCAAATCTTTCGTCAAAATTCGCTGCATAGTGGATTTGGAGACACCAATTTGCTGAGCTCGTTGTCGAATTAAGGTGGATGGAGTTTGAGCGACATCATCACGTACAGCTGCGACATTTTCGGTTGATCATCACTAACAGACCCAGTTTCGGCAAATTTATCCATTAATCACTTTACAGTTGACTCTTTTGGAGCATTATTGTGACCCCAAATTGATCGCAATTTGCGAACTGTAGCCGCAAAACTTTCACCATTTTGGTAAAAGAATTTCACAATGAGAATGCGTTGTTCATTCGTGTAGCGGTCCATTTTTACTAACCTCGTACCTTCTACTAGCAAACAATAACAATTGTTCACATGTCGAATAATGACACTTCGAATGGCGCCAAATTTAAATCTTGCCTTCTTGTTGGGACACCCTTTACACCGCACCATAAATTGTTGTTACACAAATTTATTATAGAATAAGTAAAATGAATTTGACTAGCGAATTCATACTGAAAACAACAATAAAGTACAAAATTTTGTTTTTCTTTTCAATGAAATTATCCAATGAAAATTGGTTTGTGTCCCAAAATTAAAACAACATTCGAATAGTGTCTCCAAATTAACGCACGCTGGGAATTCACTATCTAAAGTACTGGGAACAATTTAGCAGCTGATAGGTGCAGCTTAAAACACGCTGCGTTTTTCATTGTTCAACAATGTTACAAAAACAAAAAACGGAAGCCTGGCGCACAGCAATTATTGATTCATTTTGGAACACTCACAGGCAGCACATTTTAAAATTCTTAATGGATATGGATTTAGAGTGAGTTCTTAAGGAAATCCCTAATAAAGAACTTGATGAACTTCAATAGATAATCGTGATGGTAATGCTTTTCATGGCCATCTTAAATTATGTATGAAGTGGAGAGTGCTTTTTTCTAATTCAATTTCTTAATGTTGTAATAATTTTCAAGAGCAAATAAAAATATCAAGCAACACTTGATTTATATTTTAGATGGAAAATTCACATTACAAGCGCAGCAACATTTACATACAAACATAAATACTTCAGACTTAAATTCAGTCGATCGATTAAGAAATGGAAATGTTGAGCCTTAATATTTTTTTCCTTCTTTGCCTCTAAACGAAAATACTTGATAAGATCTTCGTCAAAGCTTCATTTTCATATTTAAACAAATTAAAAACTAAACAGGCAACATGTAACGCATTAAAATAGTTGTACACTTATTCTGAGTGTAAGAATACATGCGTTTGTCTGTCTGTCTGTTCAGGCACCATTCATCCATCTATTCACCAATTTGGGTTAATGTGTTTCTAACAATTAAGTTCTGTTCGTAGCACTTAATGGCGCTTCTTTTGTTTTATATTCAGCCAAAAAAAATCATAATCACATTTAGTATGACGACGTTGACGTTGGAAATCTTAATTATGAATATGAATTAAAAAAATGCTTTTTCTTTGTCTGATAATTTAGTTTGAGTACACAAATGGCTGTAAATCAAGAACGTCTTGAGAAAACTTTTTATCAAACAAAATTCTAGAAGTCAAAAATTATTTTCAATTCGACAAAATTAAATCAAAAAAATATGCATTTAAAGTTGGAGACTTCGTTCATTCATTCTTGAAGTATGTATATTTTAAACTTCAGTATCGTTCAAAAATAAATTATGAATTGATACCAGTGAATTGACTGAATTATTTGAAAAATATATACATATATTTGATTAACAAAATATAACAAATAAATCAAATTTAATATTAGTTTGTTTTAAAAGTAGAAATGAAATTACAATATGTATTTATATATATGATTCTAATTGTGCTTTTTTTCCCTTAAAAATTATATGTGAAATTTATTATTACATACCTTATGATATTTGGTATTAACACAATTGTGACGAATGACGAACTTTGCACAGCACGACGAACTTATCATCAAGAATTCGTTGCGTAAATTCGTCGAATAAGACACAATTAGAGCGAAAATAACAGCTGTTAATGTCATTTAAAATTATATGTTATTTAGATACATAAATAAATAAAAATTGTTAAAACATGAACAAAAACATTTTACGTTTTGAGCATCTTATTAAAATTATAAACATCATGTTCATGATGGGAGAAACTTTTCTTTCAATCAAATTCCACCAATTTTCATTAATTAATGAATTTTCTAATACATTGTTCTTTACATTTAGCGGGTGACCATATTTCAACAAAAAAAAAAAAACATTGATATGAGAAGATAAAATAATGACAAAAACGAATTAAAACAATACTGTATATAATTAAAAAAGTGGTTATTGAATTTATGTCCTGTAAATAAAAAAGAAAACAATTCTTAAAGCAAAAAGTTAATTTATTTACTATACACTAAAAAATGTAAAAGGAAAACGGTCACTCTGCACCAATTTATTCGTCATTCGTCGGCGTAAGAAATAGAAATAAACCTATCGCAAAGTTCGTTGTGCACGACGTATTCCGTCCAACGTACATATTGTGTGTATTTTCATTTACACAAATGTGTTTTATTTACAACGACGAATATTCGTTACGAAAAATTCGTCGTTCGTCCCAGTTGTGTTTATAGCAATTCTTATAAAGTATGAGAATATCATAAAGTATTTTATTACAAAAGCAAACTCAATAACTGAGGAGGAAAGCATATCCATATAGTACTATTTCGCTAATGCTTACTTAGCTCATCAGTCGATTTTTCCTAATTTTTGAATACAAAATTCAACTAATCAATCGAGAATTGAAGTTGAATATCAAACATAAAAATCAAAAAATTTATAAACAAAAACATAAAAATCCATGAGTTACTTTTATAACACACACACACACACATTTCTATTTTTAGATTTTTCTTCTCATCTACATTTTATTGTGCTTTTTTCGCCTAATTTTCCAGGCTCTATTGCCCCTTAATAACAATTTACAAATGCTAAAATATTATTTTATAAATGTCAAATAATTGTCAACTGCTTATTCAAATAACTACTACTAGTTCGCATATGACGGATTAAATATAAAATCAGCAACTGAATGTTGAACAAAAAGCACAAGGTCATTTATAAAACTGTCAAGTCTTTTACCCCAACAACTGTCAAAAATTGATAACGATAAGCAAGAATGAAAGACCAGATGCTGTTTGTCTTATTTATGAAAGAAATAATATTAAATTTAACACTAAATTTAAGTGCAATACATAAATTCTCAATTTCTGATTTTAAAATCAGACAAAATTGTTAATCACTCACTTCCGAAATCGTACAAAAAATATAAAAAAAAAATAAATCTTTTAAATCGAATTAAGGCTTTGTAATCACGAAAAGCCAGAGATTTTTGTTTCTTTAATTATACAATAAAGAATGTGGAATATAAATATTTAGTTGCAAAAGTGGAATTTCCAAGAAATAAAATATTGACATATACAGCCATTGCGCTCGTTTACTGCTTAAAAATCATAACACAAAAAATTTGGTTATACAAATAGCGAATTTAAAAGTTTCAATTCATTTGTCTGGTCTATATGTACAGTTTATTTGGTGCTAACACCCAACCAAATTCCTGACAAAAGTTAAAAAAAATTCCAAATATTTATGCAAGAACTCTCAAAAAATCTTTGAGAATTACCAAATATGCAAACAAAATATTTAGCACCAAATGAAATGTACATATAGACCAGCTGAATCATAGAACAAACATACATAGATAAAAAAAAATAGTAATTAATTTTAACTTATGTGGAATAATTAAAAAAATAGTTATATAATAAAATAAAATATAAATCTAATTTTATAATTTTTTCTTTAAAGACTTTTGTTCGTCTTTTGAGCTTAAAAAAGCTTTTTAAAACATTTTATTTTGCTGAAGGCGTTGGATGATCACTAATAGAAATTTATTATTTTAAACACGTTAACAACATCACTTTAGTTTAGTGGGTTTAGCCAATATATTTCCACAGATTTAATGCACTTTCAAAAATTTAACGACTCAAGTCGACTTAAGAGGTTGAACCTCTTTTCCAAACACAGTACATCTCATATATACGAGATTTGTTCAAAAGAAAATGTGAATGTTGTTTTCTTCGATTACTTTGGCATGGTACATCATGAGTTCTGGGTACATCATGAGATGCCAATGAAATCAGCTGTTAAGTTAGTTATGAAAGGAAATGTTAGCACTAGACTAAAACAGTAAAAATATGTAAAGAGATATCAGAATCTGGTATAGATATACATATACTCGCCATCACTCTTTGAAATTTACAGAGCTTTCAGCAAAAATGCAGCGCAAATCATTTTTAAAAATGAAGCTGATAGTTAATTATGCATTTTTCCGTTCCCGTTGGCTTTGTTGTTATAATTTCAATGGTTTCAATGTCGCTTCGTTCTTAAATTGATGTTCTTGAAATAAACGAAATGAAACTAAGACGAGCTGTTATAGAAAAGAGAAATTAAAATTAAGAAAGTATTATAGTGCTGCATTATTTTACGTGGTTATTTTTGACAATTTCTGGAAGTACTGAATTATACTTTACAAGTTCAAGTGAAGAAGATGCAATCACGAACATAAATATTCATCGGAAGATGTTGCGACAAGACGTTAAAATATTTCCCATTTCATTCAACCATCCAAGGTAAGAAATGTTATTTTTGTAAAATAATTTTCATTATTATAATTTTTTTAATTTTGTTAGGATTTGTGAAGGCATTCGGGGTCAAGAAAACTGTATTTTAATATGTCCTGGAAGAAATCCGTGAATAACTTCAATGCAATATGCGAAAATCTCGATTTAGTTTCATTGAAACTTCATTCCAAAAACTATGGACATTTTAGGGTTTTATGCTCTTTTTAAAAACGTTATCATATGCACGATTTTTTCCATTTCGGACACTAAACTTTCAAAGCGCTTGAAATTTGTTATCTTAATTGCTATTTTTATATTGTCCAAAAGTCTTTTCAACTTCGGTTCTCTTAATAAAAACGACATCGAAGAAATGTTTGAGTGTCGTTCCTATATTCGTTTCAAAATGGAAAATACCTTTACATCTGCGATGAACACCCATAACGCCAACGGTGATAGCAAATCATCGTGTTCATTTCGTTTTAAAATACAAACGCCAACGGGAATAGGCCCGATTATGTAGTACGAAAGCATTTATCAACAGCATTTTTTAAGTATGTATTTAATTCGAAAGTAATTTTCATTGCGGAAATAAATTATACACAACATTTGTCTACAATATCTTAAATTTTACAATGTTATTAGTACATAAAAGGTTTGTTCAAAAGAAAATGTGAATGTTGTTTTCTTCGATTACTTTGGCATGGTACAACATGAGTTCCTGCCAACAGGTCGTACAAGGAATCCTACAAGGAAGTTATGCAACGTTTGCGTGAAGCAATACGGCTCAAACGATCAGAGTTGTGAAAAAAAATAAGAGATTCACAATAATGCACCAGCTCACACATCAATGCTTGTGCGTAATTTTTTGGCCAAAAACAACACCCTAATCATGCCTCAACCACATTATTTTTTTTTTTTTTTTTATCTTGGACCAGTGCTCAGGGGGTATCCCCTACATATGCAATACATTGCACTGGAACTAGAGAGAAGGATAGGGAAGAAACAGACAGGTGGTGAAAGTGGTAGAAAGATAGAGCTTAATTCTTGCACAACTCTGCAGTTGCGTGTAAATTATAAAGCAAAGTTGCGGCGTCTCTGATGTTTTTTGACGCATTATTTTTAAGCTAATGGAGCCATTTTATTTATTATTTTACTTCGCCGACGTTTTATTGCTCAAATACCGACGAAGGAGAGTGTAGCACAGAAAACTCAGAAAAAACTTTTTTCTGATTTGACCCGGCTGGGATTCCAACCTGGGTCTTTCTGGTTGCAGAGCCAACACGCTGACTACTCGCCATCAGCACCCCTATTCCCCAGATTTGGCTCCCTGCGACCTTTTTCTACTCCCAAAACTGAAGAGACTAACGAAAGGAAAGCGTTTTGCAATAATTGATGAGATAAAATCAAAATCGAGAACGAGCTGATGGCAATACGGAAAAGCGCATTTCAGAAGCGCTGCCAGGATTGGAAGAAGCGCTGCCATCTGTGCATTATATCTGAGTGGGATTACTTTGAAGGAGACAAAATGGATATTGATGAATAAATAAATACAGTCGAACTTCTCTATAACGTAGCAGTTGGGGACCGTCAAATTTCTACGTTATAGACAAAATTCGTTATAGAAAAACTGCAGAAAATTTTGACTACATTTTTTTTATGTAGAAAATATATTTATTAAGACAAAAAAAATTGTTTTTACATGTACACATTAATTTTTTTTTATTAATACATACATATGTGACTAAATTGATTGCTAAAAACTTCGCAATAGAGAGATTATTTAGTGTGAAAAATTCTATTTAAATCTTAAAAAATTGTACGTTACAGAGAGAACTGCGCTATAGGGAAGTTCGTTATAGGGAGATCAAAATGTATGAAAATACTCACAAAAATGTTGTGTTCATGAATTTTATTTGTTATAGAGAAGTTCGCTATGGAGAAGTTCGCTATAGAGAAGTTCGACTGTACTTGAAAAAAAAATCCAAAATTCACCTTTTCTTTTGAACAGACCTCGTATTATGTTTAAAAAAAATTATAATTAAAGCAACACTCTAATCTCCATTTAATTAAAATCTGAAATTCGTTCAAGCTTTCCTGACACTTTTTCAAAATATCACTAAAAAATGTTTCTTCAATTGCGTTTCATTAGATGTTTCAATAGTTAAGAACTACTGAATTTATAAATAATTCTTATCAGTTTAAACTTGAAAGCAAACAATATTTTACTCTGGTCTCATTACTAAAAATATTTGTTCAAGTCGGACTGGTTAAAAACATGTCTGAAGCGCCATTACACTGCATCATCAGAGAAATCAGTGAAGTTTTTTTTTTTTTTTGGCACCGTATACAAGATTTTTACAATCACCTACATTCATACATATATGTAAGTATATAAATAAATGAATGACTTTAATTTGGGAATATCTTATTCTACTTATTTCGAAGTGCAATTTCTCCCGGAAAAATATATGAAAAGAAATTCTCTTATGATATTCTCATAATAATTTTATGAACAGGCAGTTTATATTTAAAAAAAAAAGCACAATTTTGAAATAAGAACCATATAAATATAAACTATAAGTAGACCAAAATACTTTCTCAAGTTTTAAAACTGGATGTCGGCTCTTAGCCTTTGCGAGAAATTTGATTTACTGCCTGTTCATAGAAGACGAGTGATTATACTCGTTCGACCATTTCTATTGAAACAACAGTAAAGAAACTCACACTGTTTTGGTTGGCAATATAAATGCCCGAACGAGTATTTTCAATCGGCTTCTATGAACAGACAGTTAGTTTTAAAGCTGATGCCGATCAATAACGACTTGTTGTGTAACTCAATCGAGTGTAATGTATGGGTTTGTAAAAGTTACGTACTCTTAACGACTACGATTGGTCTTATTGGTATTTGTTTGTCATAAAAATGCCTGGATCGAATATACCTGATGTGGGATTTTCCGCAATATTGGCAATGCGCGATGAAGATGAATATATTCATATTCAAAACACCGCAACACGAATCTTATATGTGCGTAAAATGTAAAGAGGGTGAAGGGGGGGGGGGGTAGTTGCGCTTTGCTCTTTTTGTGAAAATCATTGCAATGTGATTGTGTTTTTTATCTTGAACCAGGTGGAGCAGTGTGCTGCAACTAGTGGAAAGGTACAGTTAGAGAGATGACAGGGGTGAAGCTTCACTATCTTACAATTCTCCGTTTGGACCTTCTTTGTTTTTCATAGCAGTGTTGCACCGTCTCTGATTTAAAATATTCACCATTTCTATTTAAATATCAATTCATATTTAAATGTCGATTTTCATTTTCATCTAGATATACTCTTTGAATATTTAAATACTGTTTAAGTAGCCAGCACCCTGCATTTAAATATTGATTTTGCAACAGCTTTAAAACAGCTTTTTAAAAAGATGTAAGTTGACGCTATCATATTAAATATGAGAGCGTTACCATAATTTCTTGTGTTTCATTATTTCAGTTGATGAAAATAAAATTTTTTTAAACATACTTTAAATAAAGATGATTAATTAAATTAAATTGTGTTTAAATATGTTTGGTGAATGAGACCCTAAGAATATAAAATATTTACCACTGTGTATATTCGTGTTACGAATGAACTGACGGGTTTTATGCAAAAGCTTCAGCACACGTACTTTAACCATGTACAAGCGCAATGTATGACTTTCCACTTTTATCGGTATCAGATAATTAAGATCATAATTCACAGTTATTTTCCAATTAACACATTTGACATTTGGTTGTTTATTAAAATGTCACACTTGCACATACCCTGTCATATATGCGTATTATAATACGCACACACACATACATATATATTTTTGATGCTGTATCTGATTTGTAACATCCCCTTAAAAAATTAGAAATGGTACTTTCTGATTTTCAATTTTAAATACCAAAAGAATGGTATGCAATTAAAAAAGGGTCGACAAACGAAGTATTTACGTTATTAGTAAGCAAACGGTTAGCATGTACAGGGTGGCGCAGAATGAGCTATATGCTTTGAAATCTTTATAACTTTTTTAATTATTATTTTTTGTTTGTTTTTTTTTCCAGCATTTTGTGAAGAAGACTTGGGGAATTAATTATGAAACATTACACGATCGAACACAGCACATACTGCAGGTGCCTAAATGACTTTGTTAAGGGACATATTTGGCGAATGCATTATTTCGCGCACAAGCGATTTTAACTGGCCTCCACGTTCACCAGATTTAACAGCTCCTGACAGTTTTCTTTGGGAATATTTGAAAGAAAGAGTGTGCGTTAACAAACCAAGAACCATACTCCAACTAAAAACCAACATTCGAAATTAAATCATGGTCATTTTTTTTTTATCTGGGACCAGCACTCAGGAGAGGACGCCTACACATGCGAAGCATTGTGCTGGAACTATAGGAAAGGGATAGTAGGAGAAATGACAGGAGGTGAAGCTTAATTATTTATTTTTGCAGCTCTGCTTTCGCACGTTCTTTATTTATACTCGTAGCAGTGCTAAAGCTTCGGTTCAGTAGCCATTTTTATTATTGTTTTACTTCGCCGGTGCTACACAATACCGACGAAGGAGGGCGTGTTCTGATGCCATTGTGGATTCCTATTCAGCCTGAAGCTGGTATTGTTCAGTGACCAGTGACTATGCCTTCGCCACTGAAACCTTCCGACAACAACTGACACACAAAGGCACACACTAATGCACATCAGAAAAATGCGAGATATTTATTTTTATTTTAAAATTTTAGTCTGAAACTGGGGTTGAACCCAGGTCTGTTTTTTGGTTGTGTACTCAACGTGCAGACTACCATCCATCGTGCCATCATCGGCTGGTTTTCGGGTTCGTATTTCGTATCCGTTGAAGTCCGTCTTTTATTCATCGTACAAAGTTTGGATTGGGTTTGGCCAACTGGACCCCACTACATCTCTTGAGTGTCACACTGGCAGTCTTTCTTTTGCATCGAGTATATTATTGATGGTGATTATCAATGTGTAGTTAAGTAATCGTTTATGAAATTATATTTATTTAATACTGGATTTGGTACCTTTCTGGTATGAAAATTAAAAGTAAAAATATCTACTGCATATAAAAGTACTTGCGTTGAGCCCTGAACTGTCTGATTTTGCCAATCTGTGTGCTGCCAACAATAAAAATCCATTTATCAGATTTTTTTGCAAACGCTGGTTGCTATCACGATACTTTTCTTCATACATGAATATGACAATGACTTTTTTTTTTAATAGCAAAAGCAAATTCATGTTACACAATTGAACAAAATGAACACACACACTCACAAACACACACAATTACATAATTAAACATAAATTTTGGTAGTAGAAGATTTATTTTCATATGAAATTATACATCCATATCTGTATCGCTTGTTGCGTATCCCTATTAAAACTGTGATCTATTGTTTGAGCGTCCATGGACAGGCAGTCATACTGAATTCCCCAAAATATTAAAGGCATTATGTCTCATCGCTTGAATGCGGACAATGCGGAGTGCATGTGTCGATAAGGCTATTTTACTTTTTGTGTAGAAACAACCACAAAATAATTTATTGTCCAATTTTCCTGCAGACAAGGTAAAATTATATCTACACTTGGAAAATATGCTGGATTGAAGTTGGCTTTCAATTTTAATCTTCAGAAAACAATGCAGCTAGAAATTCAATATCATAAAAAAATTTCGTGTTAAATTAACTCCTTGTTCGGAAACTTACATTTTTAGCGCCGCTTATCACAAAAAATGTGATTATCAAGCTTAAAAAAATATATATATTTTAAAGTGATATCAAATGCAACATTTCGTAATTATTGTACCCAAATCCAGTCCCCATATTTCACTTTGAAGTGTTATAAAATTTAAGATTTGTATCAACATATTTCATAATTTTTATTTATAAAATGCCTTTTTTGCTGCGGTTTCGCTAATTCTCTTGGAAGAAAATAATAGAATGAATAGCGAAAATATTCTAAGAAAACGTTTAAGAGATAAATCGGATCCCTTACAATTGCCAGATGAAATGTGGGTATTTCAATTTTTAAATTTCACTTCTATATTATTTATTTAGTATTTATTTAAATACATTTGTTAAATATTTTCATTTAAATAAAGACGGATTTATAATAATTTTTTTAGTTATTTTTTTACTTCTTTTGTATATTTCCTTACATTTTGTTCAAGTAAAATTAAACGATTTGAAAACGAATTTAAACTGGCATTATCGAAATGCGCCACATGTTAAAAACGTCTTTTTTTTCAATGAAACAAGATGGAATATGAAATCGTCAAAACAAATCGTCACATATAAATTCATCGCACTATTTGTCGATTTCAAAACGTTTTAACGCCGAAAACGATTTTCATCACATACCTGATTATTTATTATCTCATAAGCAACTTTGTCTTTGAAGAATGTATTTTTTTTACACTTCAACCACTTTAATTAGCCATTTATTAACTTTTGTATCAAAGATGGAAGGATAGTTCCCTTTTATTCCCAAGAATTCTTGATTTATTTGAAATATCGAATTACCCAATAAACTTTTTAATTGAAAAAAGGCTTTTTCTAATGGTCAGACAAACGGTATAATTCTGATATGGATACTTTTCGTATTATTCAGCATTCTAAACTTTCGGACAGTGTATTTAATGTCCAAGTGGTTTCAAAAATAAATTAACATCTCACTCACTTACTGCATATGTGGAATTGTAAAATGTTGAAAATATAGAAACTGCTTGTCATCGAACACTATTGAACAATGAATACAGATTGTGTCACCTTCGCTTCATTATCAAAAGTCCTTCCTACTATTTATTTTCTAACACTCATACACTTCTTGTATTCGTTAATGGAACCGTCTGGTCAGTTGACGTCAACAGCAGCAGCAACAACAATAAATAAAAAGCAAAAATTAAAAATAAGGGAAAGTGCTTTTCATTCTCTTATGTTTTTTTGCGTGATTTTTACCCCTTTCGTTTTCATTTATTAATGATTTCTTAGTCAAGGTTCTCGATAACGTACTATTAATTATAATTCAATGATGACTTTTACTTTTCGATTTTTCCTCGTGTTTCTTTGCCAAAGTCAAAACAATGCATTGAATTTTGAAATATTACCTTGTGCATCCAGTAACCCTAATCCAGTCACATAACTAACGAAATCCCCTCTCAATAAATAACAAGGATATAAGCGACGGGTGGTAAAATTTTTTGAGATGTCGTTTTTCTTATTTTCTTCAGTGCAACTAAAGGAAATTCTACGGAAAATATATTTCAAAAGAAAAATATACTTTTTGAATGTGGCAAAGGGGAGTTTGTTTATGCTGTTGTTGCTGTAAATGCGAGTAAATTATTTAAAATAACGCAACATGGTTTAGACCACACACTGTGTGATTCAATCCGTCTTGTACTTTTTTTAATAAATTTTTTTTTTTTTTTCAGAAATAATGAAATAATGACTGGTAGTGCAATGATGGTGCAAAAATTACGTGTCCTGCTGCAATTTTTAGTTTGTTTTTCCTGTTTCTAGTTGCTTCCTGCAATGTTTTTTTTTGTTTGTTGAAACATTTTCAACAGTTTTCGAATTTTTCCCAAAAAAAAGAATGTTGTCATTACACTCATTGTTCACATATGGAGAGTACCGCCCAAAATTAGAGCACACTTTTGTGTGAAATATGACTCCGAAATGTATGCAAACATTTGAATTTTCCACATCTTTTGTTTAAATGCAACCCCCACTGAGAGAGAGAGTTTGAAATGTTTATTACAAAATTGGTGTCAATAAATTCCCCTTTCCAATTTCTTTCTGGATGAAATCTGTATTCTTCCAATATCAATGAAGTGAAAATCTCCTACAGTGTGTAACGCCTTTTATGTCGTGATGTGAATTGTTGTTTTGTCTGTGAGTTTTTGCTTTAATTGCAATTTTTTCCAACTACTTTTATAATTCTTCTCGTCTATTGGCCATTTTTTTCGAATTTCTTCGAACATCTCGTTGTGTTGGAAGAAGCTATAGGCAGAAATTCATGGTATCAAGCTTGATGAGCTCGGTCATCACATATTTTTCTGATGTAGATAAATTAGTGTGCATGGCAACTTGATTCAGAGCTCCTCTTAATCGGTATTTGTGGAACGAAAATATCTGCGAATTAAAATCATAAACAATTCGACTTGAAAATTATGGCTCGATTATGGATAACAACCGAACTAACGTTCAGTTGCCGGTCGCCAAAAATGGTAATGCATAGGGAAACTGTAGTAACTACAGTTGCCAAATTCCAATGCATTTTATTGTTTTTCGGCAACCTCGAATTTGTGGTTGCTCTTAGCAACACAACTGAAATTCGGTTGCGATCCTTAATCGACCATTAATGTTGCTTCTTAAAAGCAAACTTGCTGCAACTCTGCTTTAGAAAAAAACAAATTGAAGAACAGCACTTCATCTATTGTCTCTTCTATACAATATACAAATAAAAAATGGCTGTTAAAGTAGCCAGCACGTTGACTGTAAATTCAAAGAACCTAAGTTTGATACCATTGTCTGACAAAATGATAAAAATAAAAATGCTTGACATTTTTCTGATGTTCTTTAGCGTCTCTTTGTTACTATCAGTATCAGTTATAATATCAGAGCGCACTTCAACGTCGCTATTTTATACCAAATTCATTGGCCAAGTAAAATAATTTGAAAAAAAAAGTTGCCAGGATGAAGAAAATGAAATTTTCCTCTGTAAGGCAATCATTGCAGGGCTGACCAGCTAACGTCGCATTTTTTGACATAAGCTTTAGTGTGAGTGCACCATGTCCAACATACATGAAACCCTTAATCGAGGATACATTTTTCTAGCATTTTCGGGCAGACAGCCATCATTATCGTTTGTCTGTTTTATCAGTTTGGATTATATTGGATTTCTTGTAGATGATGTCCGAAATGTACATTCACAAAAAGTGCTAATTTTGCTTCTCAATGCCACCACTACGGTTTAAACTTGACTTAAAATTTGTATCACTTTCACTCGCAACTATATTGCTATGCAACATAATATGACACCACTGCCACTGCTGGCAGTCTTAACGATACGACTAAATTTCGTTCTCGGGAGCTCTTTCCTTACATCCTCCTCTGCAATCTGTTCTTTCCACGGACGGTAAGGTAACACAAATGTACCAGTATTTTCAAAGTCAGTATTCCCCGGTGTTGTTTTGAGGTCAAGCGATATATGTTGGATATTGCGTGTATTTGATGTTTTCGAAACAAGAGTTCTGCTCACTAATGTCAAAGTTTAAGTAAGTTAATTACTACAGTAACTTTATATGAAATAAAAGAGCACACGATGACAAAAAATTTTGTTATATTTAGTTAAGATAATTTGAGGGAGAACTCTTGTACCGACAACAATGTATAGAGAGAGAAAATTTTATTGAAAATTTTGCTCTCGAATCTTTTAAATGGACAACCTGATCAATATCAACGTATTACATTTTGATACAAATTTATTGAAATTTAGTCAGGATTGCTGATGGTGAGTAGTTTGCGTGTTGGCTTTGCCACCAGATAGACCCGGGTTCGATTCCCATTTCGAGTCAAGTAAAAACAAGTTTTTTCTGCGTTTTCTGTAGTACAACGCCCTCCTTAATCGGTATTTGAGCAATAAAAATTCAGCAAAGAAAATAATAAATAAAATGCCTTCATTTGGCTTAAAAATTATGGGTAAAAATTTATATCAGAGACGCCACAACTTTGCTTCATAACTAAAACGCAACTGTAGAGTTGTGCAAGAATAAAGCTCAATCTTTCGAACACTATAGGTGGTGAGTTCATTCTCACACTATCCCTCGCTCTCTATCTAGTTCCAGTGCAATGTATTGAAGATGTAGGGATTTCCCCTGAGCACTATTCTAAGACAAAAAAAAGATTAATTCTTGAGAGTAAATCATCAGCTCACCCCATTGTCTGTCTACCACCATTTAAATAGCGGCTGGCAAAATCAACTTATAAAAACTCTTCGCTTTACTTGTATGGCGCCAATTATTTCCATCGATTTGTAAGGAATTCACGTTTGTGAAAAGGTTTCACTTCTCACATTACGGTTTAATTTATTTTAGTAGACTATATTATTGTTCATTGAAGAATTGGGAACGTTGTTCCCTTTTTTTTCATCTTGGATCAGCATTCAGGAGATGACCCCTACACATGCGATGCATTGTGCTGGAACTATAGACAAGGGATAGTAGGAGAAATGATAGGTGGTGAAGCTTCACTGGTTTACAGCACTGCTTTTTGCACGTTATTTGTTTTTACAGCAGTGTTGTAGCGTCTATGATGTCAAGGAGACGTATTAAATTTTGAAGCCATTTTTTGTAATTATTTTACTTTCCTGGTGCTATACAATACCGACGAAGGAGGGCGTTCTGATGTGATTGTGGATTGCTATAAGCTGAAGCCGGTATTGTTCAGTGACCATGCCTTCGCCACTGAAACCTTCGCACAACAACTGACACAAAGACACAGAAATGCACCACAGAATAATGCGAGATATTTCTATAAGCCTGAAATTGGTGTTGAACCCAGGAAAAATTTTTCGTTTTGTAGTCAACGTGCAGACTACTTCGACCATCGCCACCAAACTACCAAAGTAGGCTACCGACAAATTGCCAGAATTTTGTTCAGTTCTCCAATTGTATTTATATTTGCTAGCAGTTTAAACCCCACTGTATACTCAGCGGCTATTATTTTTAAATGTCTGTACCAATTGTAATGTTGAATGGCCACACCGAACAATAGACAACTAAATAGACATGCAGCAAGGATGACTACAACAAGTATTGTGCATGAATTTGTAAATTTTATAATTAATCATGGTTTATAATGTATTTCCGATTTGGCCAATGAAAAAAGGGCACCATTGCAAAATGTTATGATTGGAATAAAGGTTCATATTGCAGTTTCAAAAATACGCTGCGCCGCTGTATTTCGTAGACTTCAAATCCAACATCAAATACAAATATTTTTTGTATGAAGGATATAATTTGATATAATAATGAAACATTTTAAAATTTCCAAATGCACACCACTGCATTACGTTAAAATAAAAATGTATGAATAAATGCATAAAATATATCTATTTATTTAGGAATCGCATGATTGTAATAATTGTGCATTTTTTTTTCTATGATTGAACAATTGTTCACCAAGAGTGGGTTGCATAAATGATCTCAATAATTTAATTCGATTTAGAATTTAAATCCGTGTTAAACTAAGGGAAATAAGCTGTTGAGAATCTAGTAAATCCTCAAGTGTACTGTGTACAGCCAGTTTTATTAGCGTTTATATACCACAAAGTGTCTTATTATTCATCTTGATCTTTATTATTTTAACATTTTGAAGTGCAAATGCAGAATATTTCTGTATGACATCAAAAGAGTCAAGAAGAAAAAAATTCAGGAACTGTTGATATTTCGTGCAAATTGTAAATTTTGTTTATTTATGAAATATTTACCGCTCATGTCCGGAATGACACATATCACTTAAAATTCAAATCGAAAACGCGAAGAAGGTATTCTGACAAACCAAACGCTATAAAATTTGAGATTTCAACCCGCTAGAGTACAGTGAAGCGATTTGATCTATTTTATGCTACTTTATTTTATGGAACTGCAAAGATATATTTTATTTAATTAATTTAATTTATTTTTATTTGAAGAAAACTTTTTTCATGATTTTAATTAAAAATATGAACTATGAAAAATTTCCTTATAATTTCTCAATCGTGTCTCAACTGTTTACTTATGAACTTCTTTTGATTGTAGCTTTTTTTACAGTCAACATCACAACCGAGAACGCTCTACACAGAAAAAATTTAAATCTGAAATCAATTACGAAAACTGCGTATTCAAATATTTTTGTTTTTATATAATGCAAACTACAACGGAAATTGCCGATTCAATTACTAAAGTTGTATTGAAAACCTTAAACTTTATATATTCGTAGGTTTGATTTTTAAGCATGAATGTAAATGATTAATTTAGAAAGTAATTGAAATGAATTGAAATTTTCGATTAAATAAATAATTGAAATAATTCGAAAGTTCTTTTTTTCAGTGTAGACATTTTAATTTAAAATTTTTTTTTTGTTTGTGTATGTTTTGTTATGGCAAAACATTAAATATTCGCATTGCTTGAACACAACTACGAAAAAAGCAAAACGCCAGCAAATCGCACGGTTTCCAGGATATACGGATTTGTGTTTTGCATTTTTCAAACCGTGAACGTTTCCCAGAACATGGGCATGTATACAGTTTCATACAAACAAAAGTCCTGTTGTTGAGATCACGTTTTTAAGTGTCTTCAGAAATATGTTATTTAAAAGATATCCCTTCTGTAAAGAATTTTCTTTACAAAAAAGTATAAGTTTTATAAAAGCACCAAAACATAACTTTTAAAAAATTACCTAATTATTTTTTAATCTAAGTATATATAATGGGTGATTCAAGTAGAGATACTTTATTCAAAGGCTTTTTTTGACAGATCACGTGTGAGTCCGGTCATGCTGTCATGTTATTTTTGTTTAGTATTGTTTGGCATTTCATAATGGAAAGACTTACGCCTGAACAACGTTTACAAGTCGTTCAACTTTATTACGAAAATTCACGTTCTGTGAGGAATGTGTTTCGTGCACTTCGCTCAACTTATGGTCAACATAATCGGCCTACTGAGCGTACTATTCGCAACACCATCACCCATTTTGAGATCCAGCATTCATTATTGGATAATGTTCGATCGGTTTGGTGTGGTTTGTGGGCCGATGGAATCATCAGTCCATATTTTTTAAAAATTATGCCGGGGCGAACGTAACCGTCAATGGCGACCGTTATCGTGCCATGATAACCGACTATATGATGCCTGAAATTGAAGGTCGTGATCTCGGCGACATTTGGTTTCAGCAAGACGGCGCCACTTCCCACACATCGCATCAGTCAATGGATTTATTGAGAGAACATTTCGTTGAGCACATAATTTCACGTTTTGGGCCGGTCAATTGGCCACCAAGATCGTGTGATATCACACCGTTAGACTTTTTCCTGTGGGGATATGTAAAGTCTAAAGTTTATGCGGACAAACCCGCTTCGATTCAGGCCTTGGGGGAAACTATCACGCGTGTCATTCGCCAGTTACCAGTCGAAATGCTCGAACGAGTCATCGAAAATTGGACTCAACGGATGGACCATCTGCGACGTAGCAACGGCCAACATTTGATAGACATAATCTTCAAAAAATAAATGCCAAAGAATGTTCTTTCAAATGATAATAAACATTCTCCATTAAATTTGAATTTTCTGTGTTTTTTTCTTTAAAAAAGTAGGGAACCTCGAAATGGATCACACATTATAAAATAAAAACATGTTAGTTACACCATTTATAACTCGAGAAGGGGTGGACCAATTTGAACGATTTTTGGCATTTTGGATTTGTCCTTGCTCCGGATTTTCAAAATAGAACCACTAGAGGGGCTAGGGGAAATTTCTGCCCCTCCGAAACGTTCAAACCGATTTTAATGAAATTTAGAACTTAGGTAGATCTGCAGCTACAAATGCTCATCGGTAATGTACATTTTCAAAACTAGAACCATGAGGGCGATAGGAGTAAAATGTCGGCCTCTCCAAAACTACATAGCCAATTTTGATGAACTTTAAAACTTGGATGTATTTGAGTTTTTAAAGACACATTGGCAATTGTGAAACTCCGGGCAGGTCATAGGGTATTACATTTTTTTTAAAAACTTGGACCACGAGGGAAGGTAGAGGCAATTTCCACGGCAACGAGACCATCTAACCGATTTCAATGAAATTTAAATCTATTTATGTTTTTGCGTCTAGAAGGACACATATGCACACACACGTATTTTTTAAATAGAACCAGTGGATGACGTAGGGGTAAGATATGCCTTTCCGAAACGGGAGCGAAGCCGCGGGTAAAATCTAGTAAAACTATAAAAATTTTGAAGTTTCGTATGAATTTCGCTTTTAAAATATATTTTTCAGCCATATATGATTAATATTCTGCAGTATACAGGCGATGGAAAAAGTTTATACAGCACGTTTATCATTCATGATTAACGCTCGTATTTTTTTTTTGGACTAAAAACAGTACATTTCACTGAAATTTTTTAAAAAAGCAGTAAATCGATTTGGAAAAACAGTACTTTTCGCAGTATATATTTTATTCAATATATAAAAAAAATTAACAATCATTTCCATCATAATCAGCTTTTGTGGTTGTTTTCTTTTTGTCGTTTGAAGCAATTTGAATAAGCAA
Source organism: Dexiosoma caninum (assembly GCA_963924685.1). Classification (NCBI taxonomy): domain Eukaryota; kingdom Metazoa; phylum Arthropoda; class Insecta; order Diptera; family Tachinidae; genus Dexiosoma; species Dexiosoma caninum. The sequence continues at coordinate 16,323,783 of OZ004727.1, forward strand.
TGCCGGCTTCGTTTTGAGGTAATTGTAGAAATCAACGTATTTGTACTTCAAATTACATTTGACGGTCAGAATCGCCTTCAATGTTTGCACATCTATTCGGGTTTTGTCTGACGTCCAAATTTTGTTCACTGCCTGAGAAGATTCGTTCCACTGATGCTGTAGTTCCTGGCAAACATAAAATATATTCAACGATCGTGGCCATTTCTTTGAATTCGCAATCGGCGTTATTGAGATGAATAAATATCTCCACCCACCGATCCACAATCGAAACATTGCCGAAAAACAGTATTTTGAGGGAGAAAAGCAGTACGCAGTTTTTGATGTCGAAAAACAGTATAATACTGCGAAAAACAGTACAGATACGAGCCTTATTCATGATGCATATTTTGACACGAACACTGCAACCAAATCCGCAACATAAATTCTTTAATTGAATATCGCTGGAGAAACGCACTTAATAAACTACAACTCAACAGTTTGCTTCTTTCCACTGAAATGAATCAGTAAATTATTTTAATGTTTTTAAGACCTCGAATACAGCACGAATTGAAATCATAAACTTGACTACAGACTATGCAATGAAACTTGCACGGTTGCATGAACATGTTGCATCGTCTGTAGCCATCATTACATATTCAATAGGACATTTTTGCTTAAAATTAGACAAATAATTTTTTTTTTACAAGTTTACATGTTTTAATAACAAAATCGATATACATATATATATGTTTAGACAACAAGAATTTTTTGACAGAAATTTATACACATGATCGCAAATTTTAGCAAAAAGTTTTTTCGTTGTAGTTTGAATAATTAAGAACACTATTTGCCAAACTTGCGGCATATCTCTCTAAATCGGAATGAACGTTGTCGAATGATGGTAAGATTTAAGGTGGACAATTGTGTAGCGTACTAAACAATGTGGTATCAACCATGTTACCGATACTTATGCTGCGTTGAAATCTTCAGGAATTCTAAGCTGATTGATTTATTAACGACATGGAAGTGTGCCCAGAGCCATGTGCATAAGGTCTGGCCGCGTATGTTATTCAACTGTCTGTACGTTAATTCGTGCAATATTCTGCATTGCAAAAATTAAATGTAAAAATGTAAACTTAAAAATTAAATATTAACTGAAATTATTTTGGGAATATTTATTTATACATATGATTCTAATTGTGCTTTTTCTGTTTTTTTTTTTTTTTTTTTTTGTGTTTGTATGTTTAATATTCAAACAATTCTCGTTTGATTAATTGAATTTTAAACATATAGATCTTGGGTTTATATTCAGAAGTTGGGAAAAATCCACTGATGAGCTAAGTAAGCATTAGCGAAATAGTACTATATGGATATGCTTTCCTCCTCAATTTTTGAGTTACTTTTGTAATAAAATGCTTTATGATATTTTTCATACTGTATGAGAATATCATAAAGTATGTAATAATAAATTTCACATATAGTTTATAGGGGAAAAAGCACAATTAGAATCATATGTATTAAAAATTAATTTCTTGATATAATTTTTTTTTTGTATCCATCCCATTGTGCAACATTTGGAAAAGTCTTGTAAGTTCTTTGTTCATTATGAAAACACATCAATACTCACAACTAATCTGAAAGCCATCTAAACAAACTGATCAAATCATAAGTGTTATTGGAATTTTAAAAGTTGTTCTTAAATCTGTATTGGAAAAGGAAATAAGCCAGCTATTACTACCGTCATGCTATGCAGGTGTAGAAGTAATGGATTAATTTGGGTTGTATTTTGACTGACTGACCATTAAGTAACGCAACAGACACATTTAGTTTTAGACTTTAATGCATTTTGACAAGACTTGTCTTGCTAAATTGAAAACTCACAATATTTATGCCATTTAACTTGTCTACATCCCAGTAAAGTCAGATTAAACTGTAAAAAAAAAACAATGACACAGAGAAAAGAACAACGTACAGGGATAAGCGAGTAGTGAGCTGATCTTAGCCAAACTAAGAACAGAACCAAACGATTAATCACGAATGTACTGCCTGCAAACGGTGGATAGATGGCTTAGAACGAGCAGTAGATAGATTTGAATTGCAGTAAGAAATATTTCCTGTTTGAAATTACTTAATACTGGCATATGACTTAGTTGACACTAAGGGATAATTTAGTCTTAAATAGTTTTAATAAAATTCCTGATAAAGTAAATAGTAAAAGGAAAACACAGCAGGTATTTATGAGAGAGGGAATCAAATTGTAAACGGGGACAGTTTTCCTGTATCTTAAAATAACAGAGACAAATTGTGGAATTAAATATCGAATGGAATTTCAATACATTTTATTAAAATTTTCTGAGAAATTTCCATCGATATGGAATGGTGTAAACCTCTGTTGTTATGATTAAATCAACATTGTACTAAATAAAAGTTTTATCCATATGATGGTGCAAACTTGAGTTTTATTTGCTTTTTTCATAAAATTTTTGTTATTCATTTAGTTTTATAGATATTGAGATTACAACTGAACATGAAATACATTTAAAAAAAAATTATTTGTGTTATATTTTGATCTAATAATAAATTTACCAGTTACAGACATAAATTTATTACTGGTCCCTACTGTATGTGCCGTTCGTCCACTGTCACACATAAATATTCGGACTTTTTGGATTTCCTCTCAGCAAAGCTTTTGCATAACGCATAATGTATGTATGGCATCGTTTGGTATCTGGAATAGTAAGTTTTGAATAATGTCGGTAATTTTTCTAAATGTTTTTTGTTCAAATCAATTTGAGGTGGTATAAAAAATTATTGATTAGTATCTGGAGGTACCCAATGTTGGATGTGAAATGACGTTAAATAATTTTTCGTATTGATCGCTCAATAAATCCTGCCATCGATTAATAGCTTGTCGGCTATATTTGAGCGATATTTTAGTGCAATTGCATCCATATAATTTTTCAATTGAAAGTCAAAATTTCATGCAAACCAATCCAGCCATATAAAATTATTGCAATTCCACGCATACGAAAGAATTATATTTATAAATTTCCGTTTTTTCTACTTTCCTTAAAAGTAGACTAAAGTTTACCAACACAATTATTTGATCTTTCGTATGAAATGACTTCCACAATCTACTAATTCCCCTACACATTTAAGGCACACTAAAACAAATACCATCCACATACTTAAGTTGAAAACATAAATGAAATTGCCCCTATCTGAAATAATAATAATGCATCGGCTAGAAACATACAAATTCTCTCGCTCTCACTAATTGTTTACTGTTATAAAACTACTAAAAAACAATATGAGGCCGCTGTTGTTACACATAATGCGTTCGTGTGTTGTACAACATAAACTTGGCAGCACTGCATTGCATTACTAAATGTCAGAATAGTGAAACAAGTAAGTGAGTCGTTAGTTGACAGCAAAAATTCAAGAGTGCAAGTTGTTTGGTACTGCGCTTGTTCATTACAGAAATAATTGTTTTACATATAAATTTTCATATCAATATTTTGCTTTGACATTTTTGGTGCGGGTATTACTTACGGAAAATTGTAGAAAACTTCTAATAAATTTTATTATAAACTTTCAATAAATGAAACGCGTTAAATTTAACAAAAATTGCTTACGTTTTTTCATACAAATGTAATACATTTTTTGTTTATATTTTTGTTTGTTCACATTTTGCCTGACTTTTCGTATACACATTGTGAAAAATATTTAAAATGCAAGAAGAAGATGGAAAATATAAAGAGCGTGTACAAAAAATCAAAAGAGAGTGAGAATTAAAAAAAATATACAAAAATATAAAATAAAAATAACGAAAACCAAATAAAATCAAATGAATGTAATAAAAAGAATAAAACTGTGATGGTTTATTTTTGAGATTTAATATTTTTAATAAATTGTGAAGTGGCAATTAATTTATTATTGAAGAGAAAACCAATCGGTTCTTATAAAAAGATTAGCTGCTACGTTAATAATTAGCAAATCAAATACGAAAAATTTGTAAAAGAAATAACAAAATTATGGCGTGTTTACACTTACGGTCCAATGCAAAACACAACAACAAAACACAGCTGGTTTGGCGGCTATCATTAACATTGTTAATTGTGCTTTCAACATTGGGCGACTGCTGGGGTCATCTGGATTTATATATAGATTCGCAGGAAGTAATGCGTTTATTAGGTAAGTTATTACAATAGCAATTCTGCTTGTTTAAATTAATGAATTGTTTATGTGTTATTTTCTTTAATGTGCTATTATTCAGTCGTTTGCAAGTTTCAACAAGAATGAACAAATCAATATTTTTGTGGTTCTTTTACTCTTTCGTTCTGTTGTTATTGTTTGTTGGAGCATACAACTAGCAATTCCCGGAATTTCATTTGTTTTTCTTCCTAGCATGAATTTGTTTTTCTTTTATGTTGTTGGCATTAATTTTTTATGTTGTAATCAGTGTTACCCTTTTTTATTGCCAGTATTTTTGTGCTATTTAGCTTTTTGTGGCATGCTGTAGCATTTTTCTTCAACTCTAGCAACACCGAACACAGCTGCCGTTGGTGAGATACCGGACGAAATGCATAATTGGAGCTCACGTCAAAATTAACATGATATATTCATCAGCCCAAATAACTATTTCATACACTTTGGCAAATTTTCTGTGCTTTTCTCAATTTAAAAAACCCAACTGGTTCAAAAATCACCCTTTATAAACAGACAGTTAATCATTAAGAAGATTTAAGAAAACTTTTTTATTAAATTTTTGGAGAAAATGGTCCAATTGATTTCGGTAACTTTGTTTAAACATTTTTCAGAGGTTACTTTTTGAAAGCAAACAATTTGCTGTTTTTATTGAACAATTTATTTCGTTATGAATTTCGAAAACTTTACGAATTTACCAGTGGTACTGCTTAAACTTTGGAATACGTTTTATGATTTATAACACTTTAATATGTGCTTCTGGGTAAAAATTATGCGATTATCAATAGATTACATTTGACCAGTAAGTCATAAAAAATTGCTTCGGTAATGAAATGTGGCAAAAGTGAATACAACTAACTGATCGTTCTAGTTTGCATTAAAAATACGTTTATAGTTTTTTAGTCCTACAACAGAGTTTTACAAAAATTCACAATATCATCACGAAATAATAATAATAACATTACTCAAGGAGTTACAAATAATAACAAAGACGGGGATTTTAAAAAGACAAAAATTGTTATAGCTGAAGTTCTATTGAAAATTTAATGAGTCTGTTTAGAAGGAAGCAAAATTACCATAAAATTTAAATCGAATAGAATACAATAGAAAAAACATTCCAACATTTAAATTAAACATGAATTGTTCAATTTTCTTTCTGTCATTTTATTTCGACAGACAATCAGACACTGTATTAACAAGCCATCCATATAATCATTATGCCATAATTGTATGTATTTATGAGGGGAAAGTGGACGAAGACTTCAGGCTGAATTATTAAAGATGTTTGTGATGCCTCAGCTGCGGAAAAACTCTACAAAAAACAAAGTTTTTATCAAATATTGCATATAAAATTATTTATTGTGGTGTTCCGAGATATATTTTTAATAAAAAAATTTAATTTTGTATCGTTTATGAAAAAGCTTGTTTTTTGAACAGGGGGATTGTTTTGTTAATTCAAATTTGTATATCGCCTATAGTCCACAATTTTTTAAAATTAAAATTTTTGTCCAGGCCAGTAGAGTAAAATATTACTCATATTTGTTATCCAGTTTTTATTTTGCAATGATATGTAAAAGTGCTAAGTCTAGTAATCTTAGAGTCATTTGAAATATAAAAATTAAAAAAAAAAACACAATTTTTCCGCTTTCCTGCAAGATTTCTTAAATTGGAATTAGCTGCTTTAGATAGTTTTTGAACGTTCATAGCCAGAAAAATAGCCCAACTTTATCCGAATCAGGCCATTCTGGCGAATGTATGTCTTTATTCTTAGACTTTTCAATGCATGTAATTTAATTTAACATTGTATTACAAAAGAATTATTTATTAGAACTGCTGACTTTTTTAAGTATGATTTTTTAAATTTTCATTTAGAAATGTTTTTTATAAGTTTTTAGCAGAACGATTTTCGATTTTGAGTTTTAATCTCTCCACCAAGCACTTCACCGGCTGTCTTATCTCTACGCCATACCCTGCCAAAACAGAAGATCACACTTTCGAATAATACAAAAATTTGTTGCGCATGCATTGCACTGAAACTAGATAGCGAGAGAATAAGCAGGGGATGAAAATGGTACGAAGATAGAGCTTAATTCGCAAATCTGCAGTTGCGCGTTAATTACAAAGCAAAGTTGCAGCACCGTCTCTGATGTTAATTTTGACGCATTATTTTTAAGCTAAGCGAAGCCATTTTATGTATTATTTTACGTTTTATTGCTCAAAAAATACCAAGGAAGGAGTGTGCAGTAATACAGAAAACCTAGAAAAATCTTTTGACTTGACCTGCCTGAGAGTCGACCCGGGTCCTTCTGGTTGCAGAGCGCACACGCTAAATACTCAGCCATCAGCACACCCAATCAAATCTTTATGGATTTAAATTAATTGTTTTTAGAAATTACAAGAAATTTTTGTATTTTCTTAATTTCGGAGTTTGTTCGAATGTATTCGTTTTTCATGGTCTGAGTTAATTTTTAAAATTATTCATCTAGTATGTTTGTTATATGGTTTAGCTGGTCTATATGCACATTTCATTTGATGCTAATACCAAAATCTCCAGTAGGTCTTTAATCAAATTCTTGAAAAAATTTTATTTTTTTTTTTTTTTTTAATAAGGATTTCAATCTTTGTCAAGTTTGTTTGCTTTTTTAATTTTTTAATTCTTCTAGTTTTTTGATCTCTTTTTATATTAATGACACTAATTACACGGTGCAACAGTCCAAAAAAACTGGGACCGGATATTATTTTCCTTGTGGGTCTTGTCGAGTTAAAGAAGAATCCAATAGTGAAATATGCCGGACACCTCCAAAATCCGGATTTACGGTTAAAAAACCGGTTTTTGTACCTTTGCGCACTTATAAGCCTGTAATTTTGTTGATAATAATCCGATTTTCAATTTCTTACTAGATTTGGAAAGAACTAACTGAGATCTTTCGAATGATATATAATTTATCTAAGAAAACTTGAGAAATTTGGGTGTTATTGTCGAGCAAACACAAATTTTGTAGATTTTTCAAAAATTTTTTAACTTTGGTGACGTTTTTATTAAATAATATAATTAATATATAATTAATTAAATAATTATTGAAGCTGTGGGTCTTTTTAATATATGTATGTAATATTTATTTTTATTCGATATTTTGCTACTCATTTGTGTAGCTTCTTCAGGAAAACTGGTTTTTGTTTATAATGACAAAATATATTTTTTTTTTTTTTTTTTATAAAATTAACAATAGAGAAAAAGTTCCTGTCAATTTTTTAATTTTTTTTATTATATTCTATATATTTTTATATAGGTATCTCTTTTTTTTTTAATTTTCTTTTATACTATTCTTATAATTTTTCCATTTGTTACTCGGTTTTAAAATAACTGTTGATATTGGCTCATGTCTCCAATTAACAATTGTCTTTCCCCCATATTAAATATTCTTCAAATAATTCACCGTTTTATGTGATTTTAGTATGAATGCACTACTTAAAATGCATTAAGTTCTTCTTAGCCAAACATAATGACATACTTACAACCAACAAATATTTCTAATGACTTGTTCGAGCAACCAGATAAGCATGCAGGCAGGCAGACAGCCATTCAGTCAGTGAGTCAGTTAGTCAGTCAGTCACTTTTCATAATCAATGTAACATGTTCAAAACTTAAAGACACCCGTAACCATAGCCGTTCACATTCACTCACACACCTCAGCACTTGAGACATGTTTTTATACGGAAAAGAGGAAAAGCAGAAAAATGTATTTTAAATCCATAAAACAATCTCAACTAAAAGCATTAGAAATATTACTGGAAAAAAAGACGACAGAAAAAAGAACGTTAAATACCTCTCGAAGAATTAAAATAAAATTGTATCTCATTTAAACTGAAAATGTACTAGAGTAATTTACTTTACCTGCTTGTAATTTATGACTTGTAATAATTAAATAAAACATTTTTTGTTTATTTTTTTTTAAATTATGTAAATTAACATAAATAAAAAGTATAACATTATTTTCGTAATTAAAAATGTACAGAAAATAATAAAAATATAAGAAATAACAACTATTAAAGCAAGTTTGTTTTTACCACAATGTTTTTAAATACGACTATCTTGAATTTGTGCTCCACACCTTAAACCATTGAATAGCTGCTAAAAAAACTCATTAATTTTTTACATGTTTCTTGAAAACTATAAGAGTTTTTAGCCAATGTCTGTTGCCGTATTTTGACTTTTGGAATCTGTTAATGATGTTTTGATGTATTGCTTTCGTATATATTTTTTTAAGGCGCACACATTCATCTATCCATAATAATTATTTATTTGTTTTTAAAAGGGTGTTTTTTTTACGCGTGTAAACACAAATTCCTTAACCAGTAGAGACGCACACACACCACATTTTTAAACGGAGCCCATTTTGCTGTTACATCTATCTGTTAATTTTTTTTTTTTTTTTTATCTGGGACCAGCACTCAGGAGATGACTCCTACACATGCAAAGCATTGCGCTGGAACTATAGGAAAGGGGTAGTAGGAGGAACGACAGGAGGTGAAGCGTGATTAATTATTTTGCAGCTCTGCTTTTGCACGTTCTTTGTTTCTACTCGTAGCAGTGCTGAAGTTTCGGTTCAGTAGCCATTTTTTTTTTTATTATTATTTTACTTCGCCGGTGCTACAAAATATCGACGAAGAAGGGCGTTCTGATGCGATTGTGGATTGCTATCAGCTGAAGCCGGTATTGTTCAGTGGCCAGTGACTATGCCTTCGCCACTGAAACCTTCCGACAACAACTGACACACAAAGGCACACTAATGCACATCAAAAAAATGCGAAATGTTTATTTATATTTTATCTATCTATCTAGAAAAATTAAAATTTTTTAGTCTGAACCTGGGGTTGAACCCAGGTCTGTTTTTGGATTTGTAGTCAACGTGCAGACTACCATCCATCGTGCCATCGCCACCCCTAATTACTATTATTCTTTAGTCATTTATCTTCAGCTAAAGCGAACGATACAGACACCTTTCAATTTCTTCAATTATTAAAAATTTTCGATCAAATTAATATTTATATTTTTGGTCGTTAAAATGCACAGTCGATTTTTCATTTTGTTTTTTATCTTGGCTGATCAGAGGATGACTCCTGCACATGTGTTGCCACTAGAGGAAAGGGATAGTAATAGAGATGACAAGTGGCTGCTTTTGCGGCTTTTTTTTGGTTTTTAGCAGTGTTGCAGCATCGATGAGATCAAGGAGACGTATTAAATTTTGAAGCTTTTTTTTTTTTTTAGAAGCCATTTTTTAGTAATTATTTTACATCTCCGGTGATGCCGCACTATACAGACAAATGACTGCGCCCTGATGTGCCTGTAGATTTTCAGCTGAGCAGTGACTATGCCTTCGCTACTGAAACCTCCCAACAACAACTGACATAAAGCCACACAAATGCACATCAGAAAAAACTGAAACTGGGGTTGAATCCCGGACATTTTTGGTTTTATAGTCAGCGTGCAAACTACTTCAGCCATCGCCATATGCAATTTCATAGATTTTTTCAAGAATTTGGTTAAAGGTCTACTGACGATTTAGATATTAGCACTAAATGAAATGTACACTAAACAGCTAAAACATACAAAAATTATAATTGTTTTTAATTTTTTTGCTTGTTTAAGGAACGAAAAAAAACCGAAAGGAAGGTTCGTTCCGGTTAAGGTTACCGTATTTTTATATTTAAAATATTTGGGTACGGTTACGATTTGGTTATAAATTGCGGTTTTTTTCGAAGCTGTGGCCAGAACACATGTTTGACATTTTTGAATCGAACAAACAATTTTTAAACGATATGCGTTTTACAGAATATGGGCGAATACCTGATGAATATTTAGTGCATTATTTTGAATTTAGTTATGAAGTTCATAACTAACTGTTGAGGCATTCTTCTTAATCCTTTCATACAAATTCATATTTTAATATTCATTTAATATACTACAATATATTTGCTATAAAAGCTTGATGCAGAAAAATTAAATACTTATGAATGTATTCAAAATATCACGCAACCATAGAACTGCTCATGGACGCCCACCAAAATAAATATTAGCCAAATTGTTAATCGTGTGGCCAAACACCTGTGATGTCAAGATAATTGTGTGCAGATTGTAGTCCATCGTTTCCAATGTGATTTTATAAGTTCAATACATTTTGATGCCTTGAAAAAACAGTTATAAAAAAAGTGTAAAAAGTTAGCTGCGCTTAAACCACTCATCACAACAGTCACCCTTTCATTTCGTTCTAGAAACCAAAATATCTGCAATTGATTGTCTGTAAATTGGTAGTGAGACTGGTTTATTGCTAATTTATGGTTTGTAGCATGCAGTTGTGTTTTATTTTTCAGAAAAATCCATAAATTAATATTATTCTTCAGCTGAAATGTTTCTTTACGTTGTGGCAATTGGAAAAAACCAATTAATTTAAACACTTGTATTTTAACTCCTGATTGATTGTGTAGTACTTTTAAATGATGTCGGTGAAATTTTTTAAACAAAATCATTAATATTTTATTTTTCAAACAAAAATATATAAATTTGTAGTAATTGTGGCCCGAAGTCAAACACCTTTAAATATTTTTAGTTCTATTGAAAATCAATAATTTATTCCGATTTTTTCCATTAATATTTTTTTTTGAATATTTATCACACAGCGTGTATTTCACTGTTAAATGATGTTTTCCGTTGAAAATCTTTATGTGAAATTTGCATATTTAGAGTGATGTCATGTGGCGCATTAAATACGTGATATTTGTGGCTTTACAGCGTGGTTTCCATGTCTGGCAATAAATAATTATAATTTTAGTTAAAATTTTATAAAAAAAATTTAATTTGGTTAAACTGCGGGATATTGTGTCAACTGAAATTTAAACTTTTGGACAGGGGGCAGGGAAATATGTATGTTTAATTGACATCATTCCGTTCGCATATGTGATGAGGCTGACTATTGTTGTGCCAGTTGCTTATCCCCGCCGCTTGAGGGAACTTCATCAAGTTTTTGTATATCTTTGCATTTAAAAAATAAGCTATTTATATCCCGTATTGTTGAAAGAAATAACAGATTTTCAACAGCAATATCTGGCAATAATTTAAGGTTATCTTCCCTATAAAAATGCGTCCTTTAGGAATAAGTACTTATTTTCTAAAAAAAGAAAATTCTAAAATTGTCCTCAAAGAAAAGAAAGAAAAATCTATTCTAGCAACATTATTCATATTATTTATTCAATGTATTCGTAATATAAGGTCAGCAAAAAGAGAGAGAATGAATTGGTATTTTCATAAACATTTCTTGATCTGAATTAATTTTTAATGCCATCTTAAATGTTGAAAAGATTAACACTTTTGAACTCATGCAAAACGCATTCAAGTCTGCCGATTATTTCATATGAAAAACAGCGTAGTTGTAATTTAATTTTTCTACTTTGCGTTCGTTTCATTATCAGCTGTTTGTTAAATGTGAATACATGCTAAGACCTAATCAAATTCTGGAACATTCATGGATTCTAAGCACTCATTTGACGACTTGTTTTGTTAAATGTGAACATATGCTCGCCAATGCATTAAAATTACTCTCTGAGGTGTTTCATGGAGTACTTTTCGATGGGTTATATGGTCCATCCCTAGGATATCGTAATGTTAAATAGACTGACCTTGGAGTAGTCCAACTACTCTGTGGACTACACTATACATGCATGTGTGGAATAGTCACACTGTTTGCAGGGATATCCAATTAAAAATAATACTTTACATATGTATATACATTTTTTAATCTATTGACAAAAAAAAAATTTAAATAATAAAGCCATGATGAATACTTTAAAGTTGTTCTTAAAAGCAATAGGATTTGAAAATTTCATCGCAAAATAGATTTTACTTGCTGAAAGTACAATTTTGTAAACGCAATGATAAATGTTACAAATTAGAGCAGAGCACGAACCTTCATGCACAGAAAAAGTTTTGTGGTGATTTTAGTAGGGTTTAAAACACGACCTTTCTTCGGGATAATCATTGCGCAAACTACTTAGCCATCTTTCAGAGTTATTTTTTTAAGAAAGACAAACGGAAAATTTAATGGCAAAAATACAACTCTGCGTAAAAATACAACACGACAAAAAAATACAAATGTGTGTAACAGCAATACCTAAACAAGAGCGGAAAGCGTTTTCTAGCTGTCAAAAATTCTCATGACCATACAATTTGTATGTTACATACCGAAATACCGCTTTGCAATTGGAAAATCCGATTTCGACAGTGCGTTTAATAGTGAAGTAAGTTGCAAATAAAGAAGGTGAAAGAAATAAACATAAAAAAATATTTGTTATTAGAAAATGGAGGTAAGTAAATCCTCTAAATCGTCCATATAACTCATTGTTTAAAGTTTTTTTTATAAAATGCTTAATTAAAAAGCGCAAACACCAATAAACTTTATTGTTAAAATAATCAAGGTTGTTATATTTATTTTTTTGATAACCCTGTTTTTATCGTTTTGATCTAGCGTTGCCGCTTTTATTTAGGTATGGCATTTCAGCGTAAAAGCTAAGCGGAAAAAACGTTCCGCTTTCCGCTCTTGTTTAGGTATGGCTGTAAGATGCAAAATTAAACAAATCCCTGAAATAATGCAAAAAAAAATAAGAAGAAAACGTTTAAGAGGACAAAAAAACAGTACGTATACGTCATTGCATACATACGTATTTATGCATGTATAAATTCTTTACAACTTCATTTGTGTTAACATCGAATTTTTTTTTTTTTTACTTTTGATATTAGTAACAGAAAAATATATAAAACCACTGCATGTTGCAGGTTCGGTTCCCGCCTAGACCGTGGATATTTCCGCCGGCAAGCTAAGACCTTTGCGGAACGTGTTGAAAATAATATTTATGCAAGAAAATGAATAGCACCCCTATAACACTGATAGAATTCTGCCCCATTTAAAAATATCACAATGAAAGCCTGCTGTCACATTTGTTTTTCATCAACGTAAAAATTCAACTCTAATCCCATAGAATTGTTTTATTTTACGAAATAATTGTTAAATATAACATCGTACAGATTTGTCACTTTTTTGACAGATTGTATTACTAAATCTGATAGTAAATTACAGCCTCATTATAACACAGTTAATTGGTGAAATCTTCTATCATCCCAGTATTATTTAAAAGATTGTTGATTTTTTACATGTAGCAGCAATTAATGAAAAATATTCAGAAAGTTACATTCCGAATTAATCTAAAATTTCTTTTTAAAAACTTGAACATGCAACAATTCATAACAAAAACACTATGCTGGTTGCTTCACTGAATGTTTGATTTGATGCATTGCAACTACCGAACAGATCTGACAGATGCAGATTTTGTTGCCCAATGACGTTTAACATTTTGAGATCTTAATTATGTATATAAGTGTGTTTATATGTATGTGTGTGTCTGTTTGCTAAATAAATGAAAATTTCATGAAAAAAGCAATTTTTCTTTATTTGTTTAAAAAATGTGTACTTAATTGGAATTTAAAATCAAATTTATTTTCTCTAAATATTTTTTTTTACTCTTGCACACACACGCGCAAGCGCACACACACATGCATTTGTATACCCAAATTTATTATCATTAATGCATTGTTTAATTAGAACCACATTTTGTATCTTTTGCCGACTTTTGGTTTTAATTGTTTGATTGAATAACCAAATTTTAAATTTAAAAAAAAAAAAAAAAAGTAATAAAAAATAAAAAAAATTATTTTCATATGAAGTAAAATTACATAAAATTAGCTTTCTTGTTTTGTAAAAGCCACAAACTGTGTGTTATGTGTTAATGTTACATACGGGCACGTTGCAAGCATAAAAAAGTGCAATAAAAAAGTAACAGCCATCAAATTTTAAATTAAAATTGAAACTAAACCCTGTTGTATTTTTTAATTAATTTTTTTTGTTAGTGTCTATTACAATTGCCCAAGACAATAATAATTAAATAATATTCTAGGCCTTTCAGAATTCTAATGAAAAACTCCTTTATTTTCTGGAATTAAATAAACAAAGTTAGTACTACATTGCAAGGTTGCCAGTTAAAAAATTTTGCACAATAATCTGTGATGTATTTTTGGTTCGCTCAATAAGATTTCGTCACTTAATTTAAAAATTATTATTATTCTACAATATAAATACATTTAAAAATTTAACTATAGGTAGAATTTATTAAGAATTTTGAAAGCCACGTACATATATACTAAATACTATGTAGTCATTATGCTGTCGGGAGCAAGCCACATATATAATCAAATTACCGATGTAGAATTAAACTTTTTCTATGCATGCAACTATATCAGCAAGACGCGATTCTTTTTTTTCCTTATTAGAATGATACACATAGTTCTAAAGAGGGTTGCGATGGCACGATGTATGGTAGTCTGCACGTTGACTACAAATACAAAAAACAGACCTGGGTTCTCAATCACAGTTTCAGACTAAAATTTTAAAATAAAAATAAACATGTCGCATTTTTCTGATGTGCATTAGTGTGTGTCTTTGTGTGTCAGTTGTTGTCGGAAGGTTTCAGTGGCGAAGGTATAGTCACTGGTCACTGAACAATACCGGCTTCAGCTGATAGCAATCCACAGTCGCATCAGAACGCCCTCTTTCGTCGGTATTGTGTAGCACCGGCGAAGTAAAATAATAATAAAAATGGCTACTGAACCGAAGCTTCAGCACTGCTACGAGTATAAACAAAGAACGTGCAAAAGCAGAGCTGCAAAATAATTAATTAAGCTTCACCTCCTGTCGTTTCTCCTACTTAGCATGTGTAGGAGTCATCTCCTGAGTGCTGGTCCCAGATTAAAAAAAAAAAAAATATTACCTCTTTTTTTAGTTAAATAATTTTTTTTTTTTTTTTTGATGAAGTTTCAATAAAATGTTGCTTCAAAATTGAACTAAATGTAAGTTTGCAGATCTTAACATCAAAATAGTTACATTCTTCTCCGGCTGCTTTCGACTAGAAGAAATTCTGTTAAAATTCTAAACTAAATTTTTCCCCAAGAGGCACAAGGCGCCTCCTTCTTCTACTGGCATAATCACATAATGTTGAGTAAAATAATTTTATGAGAAAAGCTATGGAAGGAATTGGAAAAGAGAGGAACTTAGAAAAAATGGAAAGTTAATGAAGAACTAGAAAGAAAGGAAGGAAAGGAAAGGGCAACAACAACAACAATAAATCATGTGACTCACATGAATCCGTCTATTCGATTCCTTTGCGATTCCCAAAAGCAAATGGGACATCAACATATCTGTCTCATTGCCAAGTTATGTTAAGTAGTTTCCAAGGCCAAGGCGGCGTGCAATAAGTCTCAGGAAAAAATTAAAGAAGACCTAAAAAAGTTGTTAGCTAAAACCTTTGAACACGTCCGAATGCCGGCTATGCAGAGAAACTTCTGTTTCCTAGTGCACTGTGGTAACATTTTGATTTAATTTCTTATTGGGGGCTCGTTTTTTCGTTTTTGTATCTTATTTTATTTCTATAAATTGCTCCGATTTTGTGAGTTGTTTCACAATGAAATGATTCCCAAAAAAAAAATGGTTTCATTTAATTTTCGGTTTGGACACTATTTCATTTTCTTCGGGATTTATTTCATTTCTTCAGCGTGGGACTGGCTTCATTTATTTTGTACAGACCGAAAGTCGTAAGTTGTAGTAGTGCCTGTTACTACATTTATACCTGCGACTTACTTACAAATAAGAACGTAAAATATTGCCGTATATTTTTATTATCGCGACTTATTAACGCAGGAAAACAATCCGTGAATAGTTTTCTTTACTATCAAGTACCAGGTACTTTTATAAACATCTGTCTATGAACACAAGTTTTTTGAGGTTGCCATCTGACTGCAAATTTGATGCTGTGTAGTATCGACGTATAAACAGTGAGTTCACTATTTGCAAATAGCGTTATTGGCAAATAACTGCATTACAACGCCCTCGTTCCTGATTAATTTAGCAGTGAAAACCTTGTTGAGAAAAAAACAAAGTGGTCCTTTATTAGATTTAAATTAATGTGCTTATTTAAATATAGAGATTTATAAATTTACATAACGCTATCTATAACTCCACTACCTGTCTCGCTCTACAGTATCCTTTGCCATAAGGTAATACACAATATATATAATATTTAATTATGTTAAAAAATCCATCTAAGTTTGGAGAATTCTCAGAGTAAACTCTTGCATTAGTTATTATAATTCAGACTTATACTGATAGGAAGAGTGTATGCCAGTGCTGGTAGTAGAGCAATAGCTTCCTATGAAACTGGAGTAGATCACGTCTTCTACAAAAGTTAATGACAAATTGATTTGCAATGTTTACTTTTACATACAAACAGTTCTTGTTTCGCATTTAAACTTACAGCCATACCTAAACAAGAGCGGAAAGCGGAACGTTTTTTACGCTTAGCTTTTACGCTGAAATGCCATACCTAAATAAAAGCGGCAACGCTATGTCAAAACGATAAAAACAGGGTTATCAAAAAAAAATATAACAACCCTGATTATTTTGACAATAAAGTTTATTGCTGTTTGCGATTTTTAAATAAGCTATTTATAAAAAAAAGTTTAAACAATGAGTTATATGGACGATTTAGAGGATTTACTTACCTCCATTTTCTAATAACAAATATTTTTTTATGTTTATTTCTTTCACCTTCTTTATTTGCAACTTACTTCACTATTAAACGCACTGTCGAAATCGGATTTTTTTAATTGCAAAGCGTTGCCGTTGCGTTGACAACGCGTCATTTCGGTATGCTACATACAGATTGTATAGTCATAAGAATTTTTGACAGCTACAAAATGCTTTCCACTCTTGTTTAGGTATGGCTGTTAGTTGTTTTTAACAGTAACGACAGGTAGTCCAAGGTTTAAGAAGGTTCCGATCGAAACGCAATAAAAAATTACTTATTTCTATAAAAAAAAAAAACACAAATTCCCAAACAATTCCTCAAAAACTTTAAATTTATGAAACTAACGAGGGCAGCGAAAACTACAATTAAAATTTATTTAAAAAAAAAATTAAAGGAAATCAAAAAGTCATAACTGTTCACAAAAAATGTATACAAGGAAACAAATTGTGAACGCATAATTAGTTGTTGCAGACTTTATGTGCTGCACAGTGTTTTGCATCGCATGAATAGAGTTGCCTATTTAACGAACACAATGAAACACCGAAACCAAACCAGCGGCAGAATAAATTAATAAACAACAGGAAAAATGTGACTTTTCCCCATTTTAGCCACAAATGAACACTGATGTTGTCTCGCATTAGCGGGCAGACGCGGGAGATGTCATCAATTTAATTACGAGTTTAACATCATCATCGCCATATCCATACATCAACACAAGAATAATGTTGTTTGGTGTTTGTCGTTGACCGACGTTCTACAAAAGAACAAAAAAAATATTGGTATCAATATCATGCAACTAACGAAAAAATGAACACAACTAAAATAAAATGGAGCAAAAAAAAAAAACGATTCTGAAAATAGTACAAAGTATTTTTTATATGCAGTATAGAATAAATTGAGTACATCATTTTATGTTGGCCTTTTCTTTTTTTTTTTGCGTATGTTTGTGTGCGCACCCGCCGTATGCTTCTGTTTGGAACAAACTAAATTTTTTGCTTTGTAAGTAGAGCCATAAAATCATAAAAAATATACAAAATGTCACATCACAGCTTTTTAAATTGTGCGGCGTCTTTTTTTATTGGTCTTTGGTATCTCGAGCAACTGCAGCAAAAAAAGAAAGTATTTTTAAAATATGAGCATCAGCAAGCACAAAAGCTAAAATATCATATCACTTTAAGCTCGAAACAAATTTACAGCCGCATTAATAAAAATTTTAAAACGCATTTTAAAGCATTTTTTTTTTGCAAAATTCATTAAAATGGTATTAATAAACGAATTTTAGCCTAAAATGCACATTTTAAACCTTGTGTAAATATGGAAATTTTAAAATTGGTTCGACCCTGTTTTAAAGCTATTTTAAGATGTCATATTGTGCAGTGTTTGTTTTCATTGTGATTGTTATTTGTGAAAAAAAATTCGCGCCAATTTTCGGAACGTTTGCGTTTGCTGTGCTCCTTTGTTTTCCATTTTTATTGCTTTTTATATTATTATTAGTCCCCGTCCATATTGTGAAACATTTGCTGCAAAACTTTTTTGAATTCTCTTTTGAAGCTTCAGCAGTGTCCATACATGAAACTTTTGCTTCATGTTTAGTATTTTTTATTCCTCCCTTCTATCTTCTTTCTTTATTTTTTTTTGACATTTCTCAATACCGAATGTAAATATAAAATAACTATCCTGTGCTAGAAGGTGTGAATATTTTTTTTTGGATACACATTTGAAGCACAAGGTATAATTTGAAGCAAAATGGACGCTAAGAAGAAAAATTATATAATAATTTTTATATAATTTTATATTTTTTTTTTAAATTTTTGATTATATTTCACAAAAAATTAACAATAAAACAGGGTAGCTATTATTATGATAGAAGTTAACAGTATACCAAACGAAAAGAAATAAAATGAAACGTCAAATACACCTCATCTCAAAAGATGCAAATAAGAAATTCAACAAAAGCTGCATGTACATGAAACAGCGTACATACTTCCACTCCTCTTCCCCTTCTCGTCTACAAACTCAAAAGTTTTGCAGCAAATGTTTCACAATATGGACGGGGACTTAATGTTACACAAATTTCAAATAAAACTAATGTTGACTAAGTAGTGATGTGTAAACAATCAAAACAAATAGTATGAAAATCGTTATTGAAATACTCTTTTAACTGCAATTAAATAAGTCACTAAAATTGCAATCTTACCAAGCGATATTTTTACTGTTATTAGTTTTTTGATTAATATACAACTTATCATACAGTTTTTATTCTATAAACAACGAATATTCTTATTAAACACGTCAATAAAACTATTTAGATACGATTACTGCGGGAATTAATAATCACGGTTTTGCATCAGTAGGAGTCAAGTGGTAAATAAAAAATCTGGGGCTGCCTTACTCATTTTTGAGAAACCTTAAAACGTATGTTAGTTAAAATACTGATTATTAATATGAATTTAAAAAAAAAACGTGTTTTAGGATTAAAAAGCGTTTTAACAAATATGTATTTTAAACCTTATTTCAGACTTTTTATTATTAATACGGCTGTTAATATTTAAATATAAATTTCTTGGTTGTTTTTACAGCCTACTTTTTGCCATAAAAGGTTTTTGTGAAATGCACTTACACATGATGTGCATAATGTGGACAGACATACCCTTAAGAAGTGTTGACAAAAGCGATAAAGAGGAAATTAGAAAATGATTGTAGTTTACAAGTGCATAAATGGGTGTATATTTGCTTTTTGATAAATCAAAACCGATGCAAAGATTAAGAAATTCAGCAAATTGTAAAGTATGTAAACAGCGCACAGAGAAAAAAAAAACTCAGAACATCATAGAGCTTGGGATTGTCACTATGAAGAGACTCGGGCTTATGTTTCCATTTCTTTGAGCGAGAATTCTCACTTCAGGACTTCTCTCGAACAACATGAATCGAAACATCCAAGGCTACCAATAATGTAATAATGTTCGAAAACAACCTTGCGAATTTTTAAAGGAAGTAAAGTTTTTCTCAGTGCATAGAAGATGAAAGGAAAATGAAACAATTTTCGAATTTTATGTCCAAAATTAATTATATTATATGCTATGCTTAATGAAATTCAAAATTTAATACGTCTCCTTGACATCAGAGACATTGGAATACTACTATAAACAATATATGGACATTGGAATACTACTCCCCGATCACAGGGGAGATGTGTAAACATCTAGTAATGAAATATTTTTTTGTTTTCCTTATTTTGCTTGGTTTTAGTTAATTTCTTATTAAAAGTGCACAAAATCTTTTTAAAAGTTATTAAAATTCAATGTTTTTGTCTTAATTTCATTTATTTGTTTTTATTTGCTTACGATAACATGATGTACGATAATTAGTGAAAATTAGTAGCTACTACTACTACTACTACTACTACTACTACTATTGCGCATACCGTAGCTGTTAGTAGTTACTCTGTACTTATTGTTGTCCGTATAATTACACTAATACACTCATACACAGCTCACACCGCGTTATCGTAATTACAATCTTACTCTAAATTGGTGATTGTATTGTGAAAAAAATTTTTACCCCCTAGCGTATAGATGTTTACACATCAAAAACTTACAAAAGCAGAGTTGCAGAAATGTTGAGGCTGTCCTCTGTCTATCCCTGCATCGCCTGTCATCTCTCTTACTATCCTTTTCCTAGAGAAGTTAAAAAAAAAAGATCTAGATTCTTCTTAAATTTTCTGTAATCGTAATATATTAGTCCCCGTCCATACTGTGAAGCATAAACTGCAAAACTTTTGAGTTTGTTGATGAGAAGGACAAGAGGAGTGGAAGTATGTACGCTGTTTCATGTACATGCAGTTTTTGTTGAATTTCTTATTTGCATCTTTTGACATGATGGTGTATTTGACGTTTCATTTTATTTCTTTTCGTTTGGTATACTGTTAACATCTATCATAATAATAGCTACCCTGTTTTATTGTTAATTTTTTGTGAAATATAATCAAAAATTAAAAAAAATAATATAAAATTATATAAAAATTATTATATAATTTTTCTTCTTAGCGTCCATTTTCCTTCAAATTATACCTTGTGCTTCAAATGTCTATCCAAAAAAAATATTCACACCTTCTATCACAGGGTAGTTATTTTATATTTACATTCGGTATTGAGAAATGTCAAAAAAAAAAATTAAAAAAAGAAGATAGAAGGCAGGAATAAAAAATACTAAACATGAAGCAAAAGATTCATGTATGGACACTGCTGCAGTTTCAAAAGAGAATTCAAAAAACTTTTGCAGCAAAAACTCAACAGTATTGACGGGGACTTACTAATCAGAATTTTTCTAAAATGTACGATATACACATTACTATTCTTTTTGAAAAGTAGTGTAATTGATGTACATGAGTACATGAGTAGAATAAAGGAACCGATTATGGCCTATTAGGCTAGGTCGTTTTGAAAAGAATTAATAATTGAAATGAAATGATTACGAATCGTAATCGAAATGTCACAGCTATGTGAATTTATCAATAATTTTTATGATCATACCAAATGTATGGTGCAATCCAAATAGTTCGGCGTCAACGCTTAATAATTGGAAATGCATTTTTTTTTATTACAAATATTATAGTCGTAAAATCGCCTTCCTATCATTATAAATTTCAAGCATACACAGTTTCGGTTTCACTGATTTTTTTCATAGTTGACGAAATTGAATTGGGAAATGGATTTTCAGGCTTGTCGACAATTGACGGGACAGACACATGGTGGTAAATTCATAATTTGCGTTAATTTTGCCACACTCTTTACTCTATTACGGTGTTTACCAGATAAACAAATGTATTCTTGCAATTAGTTAAAATGTTTAAATTTTAAGTAAGCTGATCGATAACATACAGCGATATTTTTATTTTCTGCGGACATGTGCTTTAAACTTCTTGACAATTGCCAGATTTTACAACCGTTTCTTAATTCCATAGTATTGTGGTGGTTTGGCGTTTTTATTTTTGAAAAAGTCGTTGTCAGCAACTGCATTGTATTTGAGGAGGTCCGTAACAAAACGCAATAATTCCACTTTTTAAGTTTTTTGTGTTTCTGACTGAATCTAATTCTATATATTAAAATCTATGTATCCATTGTTATACAACATACCTCACGTCAATAATTGTGCTGTAATTTAACACAAAACGTAATGGTTCAGACCAAAATGAAACATTTCCATATTTATGCAATCCGAGGTCATAGTTTTTTGCCAGCTGACAGAGTTTTTGGACGTATTGGATAAGATATTCGCAAAAATACTACAATTTTTGTTAAAGAAGATTATCACAAAATTTATTCTTCTCATGGCCAAGTTAAGGTTTTAGGAAGGGATTGGCAACTTAGGGATTTAAAAATGATGACAGAATATGAAAAGAATATATTTTAAACTATCCCCAAATAAGATACAACAATGTTTAGTCAAAACTTTTGAAACCTACTAAGTTGAAGGCAAAGAAAAATTTACTAGCTATCTTAAAAAGAGACAAAAAACCTCCGCGTTTGCTGGATGAAATTCCTCTTGGTAAAGCAATTAATACACAAAAGAAAAAAGATGTTGTTAAACTCTTGGAAAACACTATGGCCGTGAGTGGTCAAACATTTCGGAGTTAGGATATTATACAAAGATATTAATAGACCAACAAGGAAATAGTGCCAACGACACAAATGATATAACCTTATGTGATTGTTTGGAGGAGGACACTGGAATGAGAGTATAACACAATGTTTATTTTTGGTAATAAATGTAAAGTAAGGATTTCACTGTAATAAATATATATGTACATATAATGATAGAGTTTGCAATTTTCGTACAAAAATTATGCAATTAAAATCAAAAAGATGTGAATAAAAATCTATTCAGAACAAAAAGCAATAATTCCAAATCTAGTTCATATCAAAACGCAATATCTCCGTAGGGTTCATAGCAAAACGAAATACATAAATACAGTAGAATTCCGATAACTCGTAGTCGCAAGGGACCGACCGTTTATTACGACTTATTGAGATTTTCGAGTTAGTGAGATTTCGACTTATCGGGAGTAAAATTTAAAAAATACGTCTTAGAGGGATTTTTTATTTTTTTTTTTATTGACGTTTTATGAGAATTTATAAAAAAATAAAGTATGTAATGAAAAGAGTTACAATGTCAATATGTACATATTAATGTAAAAAATCTGTAATTTGTGTTTGATGTGATTTTTGTACACTTAAACGATCAATTATATTGTCCAGTTTAAAAATAACTTCAAAGGATGCATCATCAGTTTCTGTTTGCATAAGAAAATCACGAATTTTTTGAACGCTAGATTTGGCACATTTAACAGAAACACGTGGAATTTCCACATCGTTTTCATCGTTGTCGTCCTGTTCATCAACTTCTAAGCCCAAAATATCATCATCCGTCAAAATTCCTTCTGTAGCCAAGCCATCGTCAAAATGAACGTACTCATAGAACGTTATGGTGGATTCTTCATTTTGTGGAATTTCATCCCATTGCGGTACGTGAACTATCTCACTGCTGACTACCATTTCGTTTGAATCGGTAAAACCGCAAGCTCTAAAACAGTTTTTTATAGTGGATTTTGAAACATTCTGCCAAGCTTTAAAAGCATAATTTATGGCAGAATATAAATTGATGTTATGATTTTTTTCTTCTTGTATATTTTGTATCATTTGTGAAACTATTTCTTTTCGGTATAATGTTTTAAAGTTTTGGATAATGCCTTTATCCAGTGGTTGTAGTTTGGAAGTGGTATTTGCCGGCAAAAATTCAACATGAACATGACTTAAATCTTCATCAATTTTGTGTGCAGGACAATTATCAACAAACAAAATTTTACGATGTTGTTTTTCCATTTGACTGTTCAACATTTTAAGCCATTCATTGAATAAGATTGCAGTCATCCATGCTTTCTTGTTAGCACGGTAAGTGACGGGTAATGTTTTCACATTTTTAAAACATCTAGGTTTTACTGATTTACCAATTATTAGTGGCTTTAGTTTCTCTGTGCCATCCATATTGGCAGCAAGCATTATTGTAATGCGGTCCTTACTGCTTTTACCACCATGGCACTTTTCACCCTTTAAACTCATAGTGCGATCAGGAAGACACTTGAAAAACAAGCCCGTTTCGTCCGCATTGAAGATATTTTTTGGGTCAAAGCCCTCTGTGAGTTGACTTAGCTTAGCACGCCATTCTGAACACACATCATCATCCACAGAGGCACTTTCCCCGCAAATTTTCCGAAAACTTATGTTATGTCGCTTTTTGAACCGATCAAACCAGCCATCACTCGCTTTAAATTCTGGAAAACCTAATTTTACAGCAAATGCTTTAGCCTTTTCCCTCATAAGTGCTCCGCCGACTGGTATGTTAGAATGACGACACTGCTCAAACCATTTTAACAGTGCTTTTTCTAAATTTGGATGCTCAGATTTTTTTTGTCTTTTTAATTTATTGTTTGACGAAAGGTTTAAATAAAACTCGCGTTTTTTTATAATTGATGTTAAAGTTGATGGAGCTATTTTATATCTAGCTGCAACTTCAACTTTTTTTACTCCACTCGATACTGCATTAATAATTTCTTGTTTTGTTTTTACGCACAATGTGTTGCAACTCCGCTTTGACATTTTTACTTAATGAACTGAAAATGCGCTACAAATTCAAGTTGAATAGAGCAAAACACTATGGTAAACACAAAATACATAACGGTAAATAATATGATCATTTTACGGCGACATCATTTTTTTGTTTTTTTTACAATTACGAGTTAGAAGAAGTTTTAGTGAGAAATTACGACTTATAAGACGTTTTGCCAAATTGACTTTGCAAAAAAATTACGACTTATTGAGGGGACCGAAATGCATGTATTTTATACGAGTTACCGCGATTTTTTCAAGGGACCGACCAATTATTACGAGTTAGTGAGATTTACGAGTTATCGGGATTCTACTGTACTATGTGACGGACCAAAACGCAACATTTCCAAATTTGTTATCTTAATAACTTAAAAATTAACTAACATGAAATTAATTAATTTATAATTTTTACTGTTCTTAGAAAATTGTTATAATTCAACAGATATTTAACTAAATAACTGTATCCTAATAACCTTAATTACTTGTTATTGCTTTACTCAAAATATTGTTCAAGTGGAATTATTGCGTTTTGTTATGGACCTCCTCATTTGTCGTTATAACGATGACATTGCTGGGTGTTTTAATATCGTATTCACATGCTGTTAATCTAAAATCTTATTAATGATTTTAATATTTTTTTAATATTATATTTCTTATAATACCACACACTGTTTGTTGCAATAGTGAGACTGAGTATGAGTATTTCTTTTCTACGGGCAGTTATCCAACTTGTTAATTTACGATATGCTGATGATCGTTGGAGTAGTTTTTATATTCCACGCGTTCTTTTATTGCCTTGACTGTTGTTTAAAAGGGCATTTGTGAAAATGTTTCATATCTTACAGTGGAGTATTTTTGTCTTTCCGTTTGTCATCGTTCCAAATTGGTCATAAATATTGATTTTATTTTTTGAATGTAAACAAGTGCATGCATGTGTGTGCTTAATTTTATGCTGTGTTTTCTTTCTCATGTTTATAAATTGTTTGTTAAAAATAATTTATTTATTAAAAATTTAACACTACATATGTGGCTTACAATGTATTACTCGCTTTATAATGCTTCCTTCCTCTCCCTGCTTCATAATTGCGGAACAGTTAAAATTCTTTGAATTCCATTAAATTGGCTTTTGTATTTTGCATGACTAATAAATGGAATATTCTTACTAATTGGCCAATTGTTAATAGAATTTCGTCGTAATTTTTTTTTTTTTTTTACAAAATTCTATTAGATTGAGATTAATGTCTTTTTGATATATAGTTGTCGACAATATTCTACACCAACAACAACAACTTGATGACTTTGAAATTGTAAAGAACAAAACACACAATTTAAAGAAGTAAATTGATTAAAAATTTATAAAATGCCTTATTTATTGAACTTTTTTTATTACATGAGACCCAGGCCATATAAATTGAAAGTCATGAAATAAACTGACAAAAGTCCGCTTATTCTCAATTGTTATATGTATATCTGTTGTGAAACCGGCTGTATCAATTTTTCTTTTTGAGTATTGGACAACCGATATTGGAAAGCGGACGAGTGCACTTTGGATTGTTTTTTCTTTTTATTGAAAAATCTCATTTAGAGTGAGAACCACAACGAATTCTAACAAAATTTAGTTCTCAAATGCACTTGTATTGCAAATTGTTCAAACTGCCTTCAATAAATACAAAATTTCGTAGTGCAAAAACAAGGAAGACTTTACAAATAATTACGTACCCTCTGTCTGCCAACAGAGACAAATCCCGAACTTTGACAGTTGATAACGGTCGAAGCTACATCAGTCAAATTAGTTGCCATTTATGCAGTCAGTTTTGCTAAAGCACCATTCAACAACACGTGCAAAGAATAAAATTATTTTATAAAAATGGGTTTTCTGTTCGTTCAAGGTACCGCGCGAAAAAATCATCTTCAGCGATGATTCCAATTTCAGCATGAATGGGTACATGATCAAACAAAATTGTTGTATTTGGGATGCGACCAATCCACATGAGATCCTAGAGCGTCCAATGCATTACGGAAACGTCATTGTTTGTTTATTTATTTGCTGGCGTCGTCATCGGTCCATATTTATTTGAGAACGACGTTGGCCACGTCATCGCTGTTATGGGCGAGCGCTATAGATCGATGATCAATAACTTATTTTCGCCTGAATTGGTCTGGATACCAACTACTTGTTGTTTCAACAGGAGCGATCTACGAGCCACACAGCTCATGCTATATTGAATATTCTGCACAAGCGAATTGAGAGCATGATCATCTCACGTGGATGTGGTGTGAACTGGTGCGATTTGATGCCGTTATACTTTTTCTGGGCTTTTGGGCTTTCTTACTCGCAATTGTATGCGAATAAGGCACAAACTACAGCGGTCCTCAAAGCCAACATAAACCATGCCATCCGACAAATTCAGCCCAATTTATGAATATTTCGGATGCGCTCCACCCAGGGAAGCCGTGGCCGCTTCTGCACCTAATCATATCTATTGGTCTTTCAAACGAATAAAAAATTTTGACGATATCTCACACACACTTTATTTTATTTAAATTCAAAGATAGGGAGCGCTAAATGAGCGACCTTACATGTCGCATATACCGTCAACAATGTAATTTCTAGGTTTCTGCTGTGAATTTAAATATTCCATTTAGATTTGTGTTCATTTACACGACAGATGTTTAACCACAACTTTTAAAGGTTTTAAAGATTTAAATAAAATTATTTGATTTGTAAATTTGTAATACTTTAAATTCAAATGTCTGTATTTGTAACTGAAGGTGGGTGGCATGGGTTGAACGAACTCTTTAGCTAAACCCATCCAACTTAAGTGATTAACCACTGTTGCTTGGCACTCGTGCGTTTAATCTAATCAAATTAACCAGCCACAAATCAGATCACAAATTTTTAAGCTGATTAACTATTTTTCCTTTGTCTATAAATCCATATTAAATTATTTAATTGAAAAGTTCATTCATCTTCATAAATTATATTTAATTTATTGTAACACTTTTGTTACAAAGTTTATTTCGTCAGCGAAAATGCAAAAGGGACAATCATCACTATTAATAAGTTTTACAAGACGTATAAATAATTTAATAAAATTAAATAAAATAGACGTTAGTTGAAGTACCTGTGGCAAATGTGAGCGATCAACTGACAGTCGCCAATTTTACATTTTTACAACTTCCGCGTAAACAATTTAAATGTCCTGCATAAAAAATAAATGTTTACTTGCAGAATAAACTTTAATTTGGCTGTAATTTATATAGTAGAAAGTAAGACTAAACCTCAAGATAAAAGTTAAAGTTGGGGTAATAATGCAAAAGTGCTTATCCGTCCAATAACATTCACCGATTAACAAACGACATTTTTTGCGATGTCAAAAAGATTAAAAGTTTTTTAGTTTAAAAATAAATTTTAGTATTTGTAGACTATTAATAGAAAGAAGTTCATGTTCTTTAAACCTGCTGCTAAAATTACCTCTCAAACAGCAATAACTTTCCAAATATTCAATATTAGGATCCGAATATTCCAATTATGTTTTCTTTTATATATATCATTTTATATATACATATATCATATACATATATAATGATATATCATTTTGAATGCGAAACGTTTCGATTGCTTCTGTGGCTTTTCGTTGTTTTAAAAATGAATATGATAAAATAAGAAACTTATTCGATATACCTGCTCTTCCTTCTATTGCGATATTTTAAGCACATTTAAAAAAGAATTCATCGTAAATGCTGAATTTTTCAACGATAAAAATAAATCAATAAAAAACATTTAATGTAATGTTGCTCCGTTAATAAAAATTTTACAAATTTCATTAGCACATGTAAGTAAATAAATAAATATATTCAGTGAATTTGGTTTAAAAAAAAAACATTTACTTCTTAATAGCAGGGCTGCGCGGCTCTGATGTCGTGTTGTGTTTAGAACACTTTTTCATTCATTATTTTACTTCGCCGGTGGATTGCTCTCGGCTGAAGCAGGTACTGTTCACTGCCCAATGACTATGTCTTCGCCACTGAAACCTCCCGACAACATCTAATGCACATCAGAAAAAATGCGATGCAATTTAGAAATTTCATAGTCGTAACGATAACTGACAAAGATCTCAAAATATTTTGTACAAAAAAAATATTCTGTATTGTGAAGCTGTGTGATATTTTCGTCAATTAGCAAACGTTTCTCGGATAAAACATTCGAGAACGACTATTACTATTGCAACGAATAAGAACTATCAGAGTATACCCGTCGCGCAGTTTGTGACAGCAAATCTTTCGTTATCGAAGGTTCGATTATACAAATATTAATAGCGAATCTTAAGCAATATCGAAAACAAACATTATTAATGCTATTGACTAAAAGCAAAAAAAACTCTCTCATTTTATATTTTTTTTTTCTAGTAAATTCTTCTTCGTTGATATCATGAGGATGGCTTTTTTTAATTTTCTGCTTTAAAAAACAACCAGGCGTGACTCGAACCGCAACCTTCAGATTAATAGTCTAATGCTCACGTACAAGTCAAGAGGTACTCTAACAGAAATAAAAAAGAAAGTTAACACATTTTAGAAATGTTCGTCAATTTATCGAATGATTATTTCCGAGAAAACGTTGCTAATAGCTAATGTTCGTATTTTTAAAAATATCCGACGTTTTAAGGAATATTTTTATATCGACAATTCTCCTTTAGCTTTAGCGAACATTCGCTGAAAACGGAAACTCAGATCAAGCGGGTATATAAATTTTGTTTAAAATTGAAAAATTTTTTTATAATTGCAAAACTTTTATTTCCATTATTATAACTTGCCGATAGCTAAAGTTGGCATGCTATCGGACAAATAATTAGTTTTTCGTTATTACAAGTTGAGTTTAACCTAATGTGACCGATAGGCTAACGGAAAGTTTTTCCTGCCTGTAACTTTTAAAGTGGACTAAAGCATTTGAAGCTGCCATATTTTATGCACTTTAAATATGGCAACATGGAAAGTATAAATGTATACAAATTAA
Organism: Dexiosoma caninum; assembly: GCA_963924685.1. Taxonomy (NCBI): domain Eukaryota; kingdom Metazoa; phylum Arthropoda; class Insecta; order Diptera; family Tachinidae; genus Dexiosoma; species Dexiosoma caninum. The sequence goes on from OZ004727.1 coordinate 16,353,330, forward strand.
TTTTTAAATAAAGAATAAAATAAAACCCTGTCGTTGCCAGTAGCTTTTTTTGTTTGTCAAAAGTAGTCGGTATTTACTCTGGTACTGCCATATTTTTAAAAATATTAATTTTATTTTATCGAACAGTTGTAATAATGAAAACAAGTTAAAGGTCACTTTATTATTCATTTTACTTAAAGTTAATTTTAGCTATCAGTAACTTTATTGCTTAGTTGTAATAATGGCCCTTAATGTTTTTTCCATGTGTGAAAAAATTGCTGGAAAAAAATAGTTGCAAATGTAACAAAAAAATTTAGTATTTTTTAGGCAGTATAAAACTTCGAAAAATCCAAACCAATTTTAAGACTACATTTTTGAGGACGGAAATAATTTACCATTATATTGATTTATCAATCAAAACTCGATCTTAGCATTGTTGTTGTTAGTTAGTCTCTTTTCCATTTCAAGTGGCGATTTGTAATCTCAGTTATTATTTTAATTATATATTTTCTTTGCAATCGATAATAAATCGCAATCGAGAACAATAACAAGAATGGGAAGAATAAAGAAATCCTATGCAAATTATAATTGTAGCAATCAGAATTGTTGCTGTCGTTTGTTTTAATAGTTTTATTCATTGATTGAGATTTGCAACTGATAACCCATAATTTAAATATTTCCAAGACAAGCAATAAGAATATTGAGAATAACATTATAAAATGTCTAATATATTGAGATTATATTGTTATGAATATTGAAACTAAAGTTTCGAAAATAAAATGCTTAGATTAGTTTCATAGAAGTTCTCCTTAACCCTTAATTGGTATCGTAGTGTCGAAATGAATACTAACTACGACTCATATTTTCTTCATATTATCATATTATCGTTCTTCTATGTGAAACTTACAACTCCTTCCACTCTTTTGATAATGACAGAATCATTTGCCATTCACAGCCATTTCATCAGTCACCTCTCAAAAATATCGTAATGTGGTCACGCGAACAGGATAGATTTCAACGATCAAAAAGCCCAATACTGCACGATCATGCACGATCACTACTGCTTCAGCTGTAATTATGGGTGATATAAATATAGAAAAATCAAAAACTTTTGATGTCTTGTCATGCAAATTCAGTGTGATGCTCCGATATGTACTGAGCACATTTTTCAATTCTCTAAAGAAGGAGTCAAGTGCCGCGCCTTTTTTACAAACGGTGTAAGGGACTGTCATTTCCTACATCATCATCCAACTCATCTACTTTACTATTTATGTATGTATGTCGAAAATGTGAAAACGTGAGTGCCGGTCCAAAATAAAAAGAGTTTTAGTACATTTTAACTTGCTCATAGATTAACGAATATGTTGACGAAAGTTCCTTAATTATTACATTATATTTTATTATATTAAATATTAATAATTTTTATTTTATTTAAGCTGTAGGTCTTTTCAATATATTTAATATTTATTCTGATTCGATATTTCGCTACTCCTTTGTGTAGCTTCTTCAGGAAAAAGTGGTTTTTGTTTATAATGAAAAAATATTTTTTTAAAATTCACTATATAGGAAAAGTTGTTGTCAACGAAAATTCAAAATAATTTTTTATTTTGAATTTTCATTGACATTATATTAAATATAAAATGAGAAACTAGACTCGTAGAAATGAAACGAAGCGCCAGACTGTAGTATAAAAAATTAAGGATCATTGAGAGATTTAGAGAGGAATTTCTGAATATCTAAGAATTTTATTACATCAAATGTGACAACTGAAGCTGTTGCTTAGTACTGCTTTACTTTTCTTTGGGTTGAAATCAATATTATTTTTCGACATGCCAGCTACGAAAGCATTTGGAAAATCCACATTTCTCGCGTGATTCGCGAGATACCATTACCAATGCTGGAATGAGTAACAGAAAATGTACCAGCTACAGCATTGTCGTGGCCATCATTTGAATGAAATTATCTTTAAAAAGTAGTCGAATATGTGAGACGTACTTCTTTAGATTCATACCAAAGATTCCGACATCATACATTTATGTACATAATTTATTGCAGCATTTTCAAAATTCAGATCATTTTGAGTTTGTGCCCCGGCTGAACTTAAATCGTTGAAATTATGCTACAATAATGTGTCTTTGGGTGGAAATTAACCGTCCTGCAATGTTTAGTTAGTTTTTATCCCGAAGCATTGCACACATCGTATTACTATATACTTGGCAATCCCAATCGACTCAATATCGACTCCTCCCTCATAATGGAAAATCCCTATTAATGTTAAAAATTACAAAGAATGATGAACCCCAGCCATCAGTATGAAATTGCATATCAATTGCCTCAAGGCATGCCATGCCACACATAAAGACCAGTCATCAATATGAAAAAGAAGAAAATTGTAATCATAATAATGGCAACAACAAATATGAAATAACAAATTTCTAAATGTATGCAATTTGGAAATAGTGAATGCAACCAATGAATTATTATTATTATTGATTTATAGATAAAAGAAAAAAAGGGTCATTCATGACTACAATTTTCTTTTCTTCAACTAAGAACCCATAAAATATGGAACAAATTTTAATCTGAAAATGAATTATAATTCGTTGTGTGGATTTGCCATGAAGTGTGGTTCTTGTTGTGGTTTTATAATTTCTTCCCTTCTATTCGTCTAGTTTCTTTAAAAATTTATTATCTCTCTATCATTTTCCTTCTCCTTCACTCTCAGCTCTCTTGGATTTTTGTGTGAAACATGCGGCACGTATTATATCAGTATTTACGCAACACTGATTTCTTTATTGAACTGTTTGTGGATGTTGTTGTTGTTGTTGTTGTTGTTGTTGTTGTTGTTTCTGTATAGTATTCATTTTCCTGGCTTGTAATTTTAGCTGCTGGTATTTGTTGTTATTTTCTCTTGTTTCGAACTCTTGTTATTTGTTATTGTCGTTTTATTATTTTGCCTTCGACAAGATTTTTTTTTATCAATTGTAGCTGCTCTGATTTGGTGCCTGATTTTTTCTCATGCTTGTAAAATTTCTTGAGAAATTCTGCTATAAACCCAAAAAGGGAGTCTTATCTTAAATTCTGCTCTGCTACATACAAATCGTACATGTCATTATTATCCATTTTACATTCATATCGAAAGATAAGGAACAAACTTCTTATTTTAAAATAAAACTGCACTTAAAGAAATATTGTGTTTCAAACTCTATATGCTAAAAAAAAATGCAGATTTGTGAAATTTATGAATTTAAAACTCTTCATATATGTATGTAAGTTTTCTAGGCGAATTGACCAAGGTAATTAAGCAAGTTATAAATACCTGAATTTAAATAATAAAAACTTAAAAAAAGCTCCTTAAGAAGTTTCTAGAAGATTATTTATATAGTACATATACGAGATTTGTTCAAAAGAAAAGGTGAATTTTGTTTTCTTCGATTACAATGGCGTGGTGCATCATGAGTTCTTGCCAACAGGTCGTACGGTTAATAAGGAATACTCCAAGGTAGTTATGCAACGTTTACGTGAAGCAATACGGATCAAGCGATCGGAATTGTGGAAAAAAATCATGGATTCTGCATCAGGATAATGCACCAGCTCACACAACAATGCTTGTTCGTTGTTGTTTTTTGGCCAAAAAGAACGCCTCAAACACCTTATTTACCAGATTTGGCTCACTGCGACTTTTTCCAAAACTAAAGAGATAAAGTCAAAATCGGAGAACGAGTTGATGGCCATACCGAAAAGCGCATTTCAGAAGTGCTTCGAGGATTTGAAGAAGCGCTGTCGTAAGTGCATTATATCTGATGAGGATTACTTTTAAAAAAGGTACAAAATTCCAGATGTTCATGCAAAAACTCTCAAAATATGTTTGAGAATTACGTAACTACAAACAAATAAAGCTAAGTAGCCTTTGCAAATTTTATTTAATACAACATATGTATATTTTTTTATTCGATCTGCAGCTTTGTTTTTAATCAAAGCAAATTTTTTATTTGGAAATTCATATTAGATTAGTTGATTTTTGAGAGACAAGTGAAGGTCTTTCTTTTAAAGCATTTGAAGTTGGCCCATTTTTTGTCAAACTTTTTTTTAAACGTATTCAAATATTTGAATTTGATAATTAATTTTTGTTCTTACAATTTTAAACTATTATAAAACATTAGAATTCTCTTTCATAAGTAATAATTCAATTTGGAAGTCAACGCCAATACTCTTTTGTTGAAAGCCGTTACAAATTACTAAGCGTTATCAATTTAAAACAATTTCTAATACCAGCTCTTTAAAAACTACTTTGGCAACATTAATTTTTCCCTCTCATTACGTTTTGTTTTTAAATGTGTGTTAAATAATTTTTAACACTTAAAATAAACTAAAAGAAAAACAAACTATCAAGTGTTTTTTATAATTTACAACATGCCAGCACGAAATACTTGTGCTGGTAGAAAAATAAATTTTTCACAACATAAATTAACTTCAAGCTTTAAAATGCAATTTGTTACAAAAATAAAAATTCGAAAAGTAAATATTTTGTGTTTTTATGAATATAAAAACGAATTATTCCTCTAGATGGTGTGATATTATAAATATCTAGCAATACACTCGACTGTGAAATGATAAGAACGGTGTATTATTTTAATTTTCGTATGTGTGCATGTGGTATGGTGGTATATTTAAATATGTATAATGATTCTTTATATTCTGTAGAAATTTCAATAAATATTACATCCAAATAGCTCACATTTATTTATGAATTTATGTAGGAAAATATTAACATTTTGCCTAGCCCCAAGACCATTAACTAAATTTTCCTTTCTTGTTATTTGCTTAAAATGGAGCTCTCTTAATTGAAAAACTAGCAGAGTTTAAAATGGTTTGTGGATCTTCTAATTAAATTTATATTGATCTCCGTGCAGAGAAAATAATTTAATTACTTTTCTCGAATCAGTGGTCAGGGGAGGTTATTTTGCAATGCATTGCACTGGAACAGTTGGGGAAAGTGACAGGAAGATAAAACTTAATTCGTGCACAACTCTGCAGTTGCGTGTTAATTATAAAGCAAAATTGCAGCGTCTTTGATAATATTTTTGACGCATTATTTTTATGCTAATGGGAGGAGCCATTTTATTTATTATTATTTTTTTTTTATCTGGGACCAGCACTCAGGAGATGACTCCTACACATGCGAAGCATTGTACTGGAACTATAGGAAAGGGATAGTAGGAGAAACGACAGCAGGTTAAGCTTAATTAATTATTTTTGTAGCTCTGCTTTCGCTCGTTCTTTGTTTATACTCGTAGCAGTGCTGAATCTTCGGTTCAGTAGCCATATTTATTATTGTATTACTTCGCCGGTGCTACACACTACCGACGAAGGAGGGCGTTCTGATGCGATTGTGGATTGCTATCAGCTGAAGACGGTATTGTTCAGTGACCAGTGACTATGCCTTCGCCACTGAAACATTCCGACAACAACTGACACACAAAGACACACACTAATGCAAATTTTTTTGTCTGAAACTGGGGTTGAACCCAGGTCTGTTTTTGATTCGTAGTCAACGTGCAGACTACCATCCATCGTGCCATCGCCAGCCGTTTTATTGCCCAAATACCGACGAAGGTGGGTGCTGTAGCACAGAAAGATTGGAAAAACTTTTTGAGTTGACCGGCAATAGAACAGGGATCCTTCTAGTTTCGTAGTCAAATGGTAACATTTTCTCTCAAAATAGCCCAAAAATTGGAGCAGACCGATAACTGAGAATAAATCTTTGAAAAACTTTAGTTGTAGATAGTTTTGTTAATATTTGGGGTCGCATTGCCTGAGTTACTTGATCGGTTCAATCACAGACAGACAAAAAATTTTTCCTATGCCCTTCTTTTATTTTAGCAATAATACTTCGGTAACGTAAAGTAATTAACAAATTAACAAATTTCCGAAAATGCGCAACCACTAAGCTACGCATGAATAAAGCTCCCACCTGTTTATTATCTACACTATCACATTTTTCTTTATTGGGTCTAGGACCAAAGGAAAAAAATATTTCAGTAACATTTAACTATTGCACATGTATTTCTCCCATTAAAATGTTTTGAAGCCTCTTCAAATGGTGAAGAACATAAAATTAAATAAAAAAAAGAAATAGTTGCTTAAAAGTATCTATGTGTACGTACGTACTTCTTAGGTCTTTCATCTAGAGATATCCTTTTAATATTTTGTTTCTAACCAGTGCTCAGGGTATGTTTTCTGCTAATGCAATTCACCTAATCAGAATTATTAACTATTGAAACATTAACTATTGTCTGCATAACTAAATACTTCGATGCGTATATATGTGATTCTAGTCATAGGCGAAGTTTGGCAAACATTTTTGTCCAACTAATATACTCCTGTAATTATATTCACGACTGTTATTTATTTTATTTATTCATATTCATAAATAGACCGAAAAAGTGAACGTCCAGCCAGCCACTCATGCTTATTCATTTGCCACAAAAATCCCTTCGTGCACATTACTTTGTTGCTTCTAACTCTTCGCCGCACAACTTACCATACATATTCATAAGTCTTATATATAAAATTTGTTTTGTTATTCATAATTTATTTTTTCTCAAAAAAGTATGCAGTTCGTACACACACACATATGTTGAATGAATAATAAAGCAGAGCAACAACTACAACTAATAAGAAAAAGAAAAATAAAAAATCATTATTAAAATAAATAGTCTATCGTAATGCTGCAGCAATCCCAAACAATATTTTCTGCTGTTTTTTGCACGAAAAAAAAATATAACGAAATAGTTTTGTCTATTGTTGTTGGTATAGACCGAAATGAGAGTAGTCACTGCATAATATTAAAAGCTACACAAAACCATTCCGAATCTACAAAATGAACTGAATAGAATGGAATGTATGGAATGGAATGATTCTGTTTTTCTTGAAATTATTTTATATATCGTTCGTTAATAATAATTGAAGTAACTAATATACTAACTTATCTTAAATAAAATAAAATAATTTAGGCAGGACTAAATCTCATTTTCTTCTTTCGAAACGAAAGTCCTCACAACAATATTGCAAGGCTGTTGGCTAAGGTGTTTTCCAAAGTAAAGTAGATATCTCTCCTGCCCTGAAGTCCTCCATAGATGCACTTCATTTTAGCATAATCTAACGATCTTTCTAGGGTGCTTTAAAAAGGAAATAGTTTCTGCAAAAGTTTTAATCTAAGACCCATTATTATAACTTGCCGATAGCTAAAGTTGGGATGCTATCGAAGAAATAATTAGTTTTTCGTTATTACAAGTTGAGTTTAACCTAATGTGACCGATAAGCTAACGGAAAGTTCATTCTACCTGTAACTTTTAAAGTGGACTAAAGCATTTGAAGCTGCCATATTTTATGCATTTTAAATATGGCAACATGGAAAGTATAAATCTATACAAATTAATTTTTAAATAAAGAATAAAATAAAACCTTGTCGTTGCCAGTAGCTTTTTTTGTTTGTCAAAAGTAGTCGGTATTTACTCTGGTACTGCCATATTTTTAAAAATATGAATTTTATTTTATCGAACAGTTGTAATAATGAAAACAAGTTAAAGGTCACTTTATTATTCATTTTACCTAAACTTAATTTTAGCTATCAGTAACTTTATTGCTTAGATGTAATAGTGGCCCTAAGGGTCTCTTTCACCAAACATATTGAAACACAATTTAATTTAATTAATGATCTTTATTTAAAGTATGTTTAAAAAAATTTTATTTTCACCAACTGAAATAATGAAACACAAGAAAGTATGGTAACGCTCTGATATTTAATATGTTAGCGTCAACTTACAGCTTTTTAAAAAGCTGTTTTAAAACTGTTTCATGCTGTTGCAAAATCAATATTTAAATGCAGAGTGCTGGCTACTTAAACAGTATTTAAATATTCAATGAGTATATCTAGATGAAAATGAAAATCGGCATTTAAATATGAATTGATATTTAAATAGAATTGGTGAAATAGGCTCTAAGTCTGAGAAAAATTATATTTTTCTTATACAATGCTTATTTTAAAACAAACAATATTGTGGTACAGTAACAGCGTTACCATATATTTTTTAAGAAAAACTTTTTATTTAAAAAAAAACTTAATTTTTCTACAAAAAACTTTTTTCCACAAAAGTGTCCAAATGATGAAAAAAGGCACAAAAATATATATTTTGAATTCATTTTTATTCAAAATAAGAGAAACAAAAAAAGTTGAACAACAACAACAAACTTATTCTTCCCACGATTTTGAGCAGATCCCCATGTTTTACGTTTTATTGGATCCTCCGATGTGTCTGTAGCGTATTCCAAGCTATTTTCTCCACTTGTATTGCTGCTTAAAACTAATGACACCAAAAACTAAAAATATTCCATTATCCTTACCGTTTCTCTTTAAATAATTATCCATGCTTTTTTGAAATAGAAATCTTTTTAGAAAAAAAAAGAAACAGGTATACAAACTATAATATTATTTATATGGCATAGTTGCAATAAAAAAAGAAATGACACATTTAATACTGTTGCAGTAATAAGGAGCGAACAATTATTAGATCGTTCACATTACATGGCAACATCAAATAATATTTTCGTCATATATACAATGCATCGCATGTGTACGGGTCATCCCCTGAGTGCTGGCCCAAGATAGAAAAAAAAAAAAATTAATAAAGAAAATTTGAAAATTTGAATGAATTTAAAAAAAACTTAGTTTTGAAGCTAAAAACTTGAAAATTTTTTTGGCATTCCAAAAACCTTGAAAAATAAGGGAAAACTTGAGAAATGGCAACGCTGTAATGTAATCGCAATACGAAGATTTTCTTATGGGAAGTAGCGCTACTCACAGCCCTTTCAGCGATGCATTTCTCCATGCATATGTCTAATCCCATTAGACAAATTTTCGCAAACTTTCTTTGTCTTTTTATTTCACGAATGACGGCATTAATGACGGATTCGATTTTAGATTATTCGTACAGCATTGGTTTTTTGGCATTCCCCACGATAAAAGTTTTAAAATGGTCAATAGGCTGCTTCGACATAACCAACATGGTGTATAATACGATTAATGATTCAGTGCACAAAAGATCGATGTCTGAAACGTTGAGTCATCTTTCCGAATCTTTGGAATATTACGTATCTTTCATTTCAAACGACGATTGGTCGATGCGGCATTTTCTTTTGCATCCCATCACAAAAGATGACTTTTCTCCAATTTCGTCTAGCACAACGAACTGGTCGTGTAAATTCGCAGTGTGCCGCACAATTACGATGAAAAAAATAATAGCTGTCAGAATACAGTGTTTCTTTCAATATTTTTGTAACCTTTCGATGCCAAATTGTAGAGGCATTCATAGTTTTCCACTTCTTCAATAATTAATTGACTTGTATCCATATTATATTTATAATTTGTTATTATAAAAACGATTTACTTGAAAAAATTAAACATTAACAAAAAACAATTAAGAGTAAGTAACTCTCTATTATCTTCTAAGCTTGAAGGTTTGTTTTTATTTTTCTATTTCGATATTTCGTCAACCATCGCTTAACATCTTCAGAAAATTTTTATTATTTATAAAGAAAAAATTAATAAGGAATAAATAACAAATATTTCAAATAAAAACTTTATTTGACGCTGCGTCGTCTGTAATTATGGGCGGTATAAACATCGAGGAATCAGAAGCTCTTGATGTTCTTGGCATGAAAATTCAGTGCGATGTTCGATGGACTGAGCACATTTCTCAGGTCTGAAAAGAAGCATTCAAGTGCCTCGGTTTTTTAAGACGGTGCAAGACTTACTTCACCCCATCTGATCTCCTCACTATTTATACCGCCTACATACGACCGAAAATGGAATACAACTCTCATGTTTGGGCCGGTGCTTCAAAGACTATTTTGAAGTTACTCGACCGTGTACAGGAGAGAGCGAAGAAACTCATAGGAGACAGTAGGGTAGCCAACTCTATTAACTCTCTGGAGCATCGTCTTAACGTGTTTTCGCGTTCTATCGTTACTATAATGGGATGTGTTCTGATGAAATCAGGGCACTTGTTCCCGAAACCCGGTCATTCACGCGTAAAACGCGTTCATCATTAAGAGCGCATCCATGTGTGGTCAACTTGGCAGCGAACCGCACTACGCATTACAGGGAGAACTCATATTTCAGCCGAATATCGCGTATGTTGAACAAACTCCCTGCCGAGGTCTTTCCTGTCACTTATGACGTGGGAAAATTCAAATCAAATGTCCATAAACACACTCCCTCTATCCTCCTTCCCATAACCTGATTTCCTAGTTCCAGCACAATGCAGCGCATGTGTACGGGTCATCCCCTGAGTGCTGATCCAAGATAAAAAAAAAATAAAAATATTTGAAAACTGAAAGAGCTCGATGTTCTTTGGCGCATCAAATAGAAACGCATCTATCGCAGAGTTCGTCACGTATGACAAATTTCGTTCGACGGTGGTATTGTGTTAATTTTCATATGCACAAATGTTTCTTATTTCTGATGACGAATAAACATTCTTTCCTGAAGGAAAAAATCGTCGTGCGTCCCTTATGTTTTCCCAGCATAAGTCCTGCAATAAAAAGAAAAATATGCAAAAGCAGAGTTGTAAAAATAATGTGATTTTCTTTGTCGACCCCTTCTTCACCACCTGTCATACAATTCCTTACATATGAAGCAACTAATTTCGTCTTTGATGCCGATTACAATATACATATTGTTGGAGTAGAAAAATCATCTAAAGTATCTGCTCAAATATAGAGTTATTGTAAGTGGCACTATCTACTGATATCGTTTAGAGCAAACGGTGCTAGCAAATAGGTGCTACATTTATGAACAGTCGTTAATTGATCGTTGATCTTTATGCTTGAACTTGTAACATTATAAACTTCGTGTAGGGTACTTTCAAATGTAATGAATGAAATTATATATGGTATTTTCTGCTTTAATTTCCATTTATTTAGACTCAAGGGGATGGAGGAAAACTAAATAAATAGAATATAAAACACTTAAGTACTTAAATAATGTATTTTTGAGATACGGAATGGTAACACACGCTTGTACATGCTACAAACAAAAATAACAATTTGCCTCACAACTCGTGTATTCGTGCAGCGCCAATTGAATATTGTAACTGGCCCCATGTGGCTGCAGTTTTTATGAGAAAAGTACAAATAATTTGTGTTCTATAATACCACTTGGATATAAATAATTACAAGTCATAATAACAACTAATAGATTTAAACAAATTTTATTTATTTTTACAACAAAATAAAATATCCTGCATCCTTGTAACAACATTTCCTCTAATTAAGAGTTGATAAGAAAATGTGTTTTACATTTTAGTAGAAGAAACTTGTCTCTGTCCATGTTTTTTTAACACTTTAGACTTGTTTCCGCTTCAAATTTTCTGTCAAACAGCCTCACACTTGTGCACAGAAAACATCTGAAATATTTTTTTACTGCAAGTGCTAGTTGCTCCTCTTTTCTTTTTTTTTTTTTTTGTTACTCTGCTCCTTTCTTTGATTCTGTGTAACCCATAAATTAATTTTTTGTTAGATTTTTTTTATTTTTATAATGAAAAAGATGCGCAACTGAAGATATAGAGGACTTAAATTTGTTTAACTGGAAATTGCACTTTAATGCAAACACATTTAAATGAATGTCTGCACTTATAAGCTGCATGCCACCGCTTCCATATGGCTGTACTTGTTTTCACAGTTGTAAAGTGTTTGAAGAATAAAAGTGACAAACGAGCTGTCAAAACATGCGCGCTCAATATGTCTGTTAATAAGCGCAGCATATTTAAACATTTAAGCAAAACACGGAAAGAAATTTTTGATCTTAAGTCTCTTAAGTCTCAATGTGTTCATTGCTTTAAAATGACTCCAGATAATCTTATAATAATAATCTTAAAATACAGGGTGGCTGATGAATATTGCTACATCAAGAAACTCAAATAAGTTTATTTTCAGTGTATGGAATTAATTTTTCTTTTATTCATGTCAAAGCTCATTCAATTTTATTAAATATGCTTAATTAGTTTTAAAAATAACGGAATTGAATTCCGTCTCATGGAGTATCTGTTGGTTGGAAGCACTCCATATTCGACAATTTTGTTTGTTTATGTTGCCGTTTAAATCGAAATGGGCCTCGTCAGACATAAAAAGACAGTTCAACATGTTTTCGTCCTCTTCCACCATTTGATGCATCTCCTTGCAAAATTCCAAGCGAATCGGTAAGTCTGCTGCGTTCAGTTTGTTGACCATTTGAATTTTATATGGGAATAAGTCCAAATCATTGTGCAAAATTGACTGCAATGACTGTCTGCTTATACCCATTTGAGCAGATAAGGTTCTTGTCGAAACTCTTGTATTGTTCTGTATGGCAGCAGCTACAGCAGCGATTGTTTCCACCGTCCGAACTGAAGGGTTTCGATGGTAAGGTCTTCTTTGGACTGTTCCATACTCGGCAAAATTGTTCACAAGTCTCATTATGGTCCATATGCTCGGAAGATTGCCGCCAAACGTGCGCCTATACTCTCTTTGAACCGAAACTACGGACTGCACTGCGTGATAGCGGCGGACAATCCAAATTCTCTTTTCAGTGTCCTAGTTATCCATTTTTGTTAAATCTAAAAATCAATCTGCAAAATAAAAAAAAAATTAATCACATTCATTAAATAGAAAAAAAGTTATTAAATTTCTTTTTGGTAGCGGCTTTCATCAGCCACCGTGTATTATGATACGTGGAAAATCTAAATCTCTAAAAATTAAATTTTTCTGTTTTAAAATTTTGTTTCCAATAAAAGAAATATTGATTTCAATTCTCGAAAAGGCATTCACTTGATTTATTACAAATATTTTCAATTTATTGCTACAAAAGGGTTTTATAAAGTGCAGAATTTTTAATTGAATAAGGCAAAATTGGACAAAAAAAACTGCAATGTACTTTTCGCTGAAAATAAAAAAAAACACCATTCAATTTTATTATTTACAGTTACACTTTCAGTGTAAAATCAGGTTATGTACTTTAGTTTCATTCTCCAGCTGTAAGTTCCTGTTGCTACTGTTGCCTGGCCCTTCGCCTCTCAACATGCGCGAAAAGTATGTGTGTCAATTAATTAAACAACATTTTCTCGTTTTAAATTATTTATTCTAAGAATTATTAAATATTTCATTTGAAAACTCTAATTGTATTAAAACCCTCTGCGTTTTTTTTTTTTTAATTTTTTCTTTCTTTTCTTTTTAGGTAAGACAAATATTTTGAAACGCCACTACTAACGACAACTGAGTAAGTTCTGCTAAAGTTATAGCGGAAAATGTCATAAAAGATTTGAAATAATTAAAATTAGTTTTATAAAAATATGCTTAACTAAAAATGCCAACAACTGAAACCATTTTGAATAAAAAAAATTTTAATTTGATTTGGTCTTGAAGTAAAAATTTGTTATGCAAATTTTTTGGTTTATTTTATGATTTCATTTCATTTTACAACTTGGTTGCTTGTCTTTGGCTTTGTTTTATGTTAAATATATTTATTTTTTTTTCTCTTCCTTTCCTCCGCATTAGAATTGCAATAATATGCATTTTTTTTGCATACAAAAAGAGTCCGAAATGTTGGAAAGATTATAATTTTATATAACAATATCATTGAGCGAGAGAGATAGCAGAAGATACTCACATACATATATTCTTGTTTAGCATTCGTATTAGAATTGCCTTGACTTGTCTTATACATATGTACATACATATATATGTAAGTACATATGTGTATGCAGTTGTTGATATGCCTTGATGCTGTCGTTGCTGCCTGCCTGCTGCCATTTCTTGCAACTTTATGCATAATGCATTGTATATGAAATTGTTAGTTGGGGTTTGAGGGCTGTTGTCGTTGGTGCAAACTCAACTACGGGAATGCATGTTAAATTTAAGATTTTAATGGAGAACATTGCTCTCGAAAGATTGTTTTTGCGAAAATTTTCTTTATCTTATTTGCAGAAAAAATATTTTAAGTCAGTATACTGATGAGATGAAAATGACAAGAGAGTTTTTTTTTTGTAGGAAATCGTAGAAAAGGGTCATATGGAAATATATTCATTTTCAACAGATAGTGTTAAAAGTTGTCAGATTTGCCAGTCAACACTGGCAACAAAATGAATGGGGAAACCACTATTGCTTTTAATATGTCCTTTGTAAAGGTATGTACACACGATAGTCTTTTACTACAATATTGACAGAAAAATTGTTACAAAATGTGCAACAAACACACAATTTTTTTCGACACAAAATGTATTGTCGCTGCTTTGTATGCCAATAATATTGTCACAATTCTGACAATCGTGAGAGCACCCTTCATTTCCATTCACATACAATTTACGGTCATTTGTTATTGTCGCTTGTGCTTCATTTAGTGAACCGTACAATAACACCATTGGCAGATAAATATTTCTGTTGGCAATGCTGCCCATAAATATTTAGATACAATGTTAAAAGTCGGATTTGGCAACGTTTGCCATACAATAATCTGACAACCGTGTGAACAGACAATTATTATTGGCAGAAAAATTTATTGTCGCAGAACTGTGTGCCGATGAAATTGTATGGATTTCTTTCAATAGTGTGGACAGACAAATTACCAGATGGTAACAATTTTTCATTGTGAGTGCATTGCCACCATATTGCCGTCTCCTGCAATATTGTCCAATCTGACAATCGTGTGAACGTAGCTTGACCTGTAAGTTGGCGTAAATGTTGAGACATAAATTAGCTATTCTTTTCATTGCAAAAATAAGAACTGAATGTCTGTACGATCACTGTTGTCTCTGACGCTGACGCCACTTGACACATTTTTTTAAACAGAAACATCAACACAAACGTAAAAAAAATTTTGATCTTCACCACTGTACGAATTGCCTCCCAGACTCGATAATTTAGCGGGAAAAGGCAATTATATCAGTACATTGCATACCAAAAGTATTTTTGGGCGTTAGAAGCACTTCATAGACAGTTTTCTTTTTAAGGAAAATGATCTAAAAATATTTATAAAATTTTATTTTGTGCAAATTGTTTATATAATTTTGCTAAATTTTAAAGATAATTAAAAATTTTAATAATTTCGGAGTGTTATTGATTTGATAGTTTATTTTTTTTTTCGCATATTTAACAATTTTAAGCCTACTCCGAAGTGCTGAAGTATGAATTATTTTTCACATTTACTTGGGCAAAGAAATATTATATATTTATATGAAAATTTAAATAATTTCAGTACGAGTGTAAATACGGAGCAAACGAAATCATGATGTGTATAGTCAAGAACTAATGTTGATCATCTTGATTTTATGATGACAATGTCTGTCTTAAAAAACTGTAACCATGGTAAATAACAGCGTTTGAATTCTTCTTTTGTAAAATTTTCAATTTTATTCAGATTTATTTTAGGCAGTCTGAACCCACATAAAGTTACATTCAGTATGCAGAAAATTAATGCATTGAATTGAAAATTTTGACAAGAGTTTGGAAGAGTACAAAATGAAATGCCTTCACCAACTAGACATCATTCGGATGCAATAGCCAGTCAACAAACAAACAATTGCCAAGGCAACCTTAAAATCATGTGAGCAAGTTCGTTAGTAACCATGCAACATGTTTTCATTCTGCTTACAGCAAACTTTTTGTTTTCATATGTTAATGTCGCCTAATCAATCTACTAGTTTTTTTTTTTTTTTTTGCAGGCACCAGTATTGTTCTGCAACCACACGTACTTGTATTTATTTATTTTTTCCTTTACAATGTATGAGCATTTTGTGAATAAAAAGGAATAAAATTAACATTTCATTTGAAATTCATAGATTGTTGGCATAAATTTAATTTCTCTTTTCTCTGCTGCTTTTTCGGTGCAAGAAAAACTAACGAGAATCATTGAGGGAACCAAGCAACAGCCAGTCACTCATCTCCTCTCCATGCATTCCTTTGAGTTCATTTTTAAGCAATTTAGCCCTGTGTCTTGCTTTGCTAAAAAGTAAAAATTTTATATGTTGCAAGCAGGCTGTGACGTGTCGGGTTGTATGTAGAATCTTGTCAAGAATTCATTTTTAGAATGTTTTCTTATGAAGTTTATTTTATTTGTTTTTTTTTTTCATTGTTTTCTTAAATCCCTTCTTTAAATATGATTGCTGGTGGTGTATTTATAAATGATTTTAAATTACGGCATGATTTTCTGGCAAATGTTTGAAATTTTCCTAAATCACTCGGTGCATGTGCATTATTGTATGTGCGCGCATGCATTTGCTTACTTGGGTGCTGGCTTCTTTATATATTCAGGTGTCATAAGTTCGTTAAATAAAATAAAAATAAAAAAACGGGCGCTTCCAACACTTTCAACATCATCATCCAACTCATTAAAAACACCAAATACAAAACCACCAGCAAGAATTCCTGAAAAGAAAATTATTACCCTTGGACCACTGCTGAGGGAATACCTTCTACGAATTCAATGAATTAAACCAGAACTAGGAATATAGGTTATCGGTAGAAGAATAGAGGGAATAGTATTTGTGGACAGTCGACTAGCAACGTTCCAACATGGCAATTCACGCGGAAAACTTCTGCAGTGATGTTATTCCAGATACGAATAGTTCGGCTAAAAAACGAATTTCTCTGTAATGCGTAGTACGATTCGCTGAGGAATCCGTGTAATGCTAAAGTAAACTGTTAGATGAACCGTGTAAATCGAAGAAGGCTATAATTTTATTTTCTCATTCATTTATTTTATTATTTATTGACCATAATATTTAAAATATATTATATAAATTATAAAAATTGTTTGTGTTTAGAAACATAAACAAAAAAAATCATTTACATATCGAGCATTTGGTGCAATACCGTCGTAATTCAAAAAATTGTGAACTGAGAAAAATGCATTTGAGGTCCTGAGCCGTCTTTTTGATAGTATTTTTGTTTACTAAAGTTATTTGTTTTACAAGTTTTTAAATAAAGAGGCATGTTTTGTAATATTTTCTGTTTTGTAAATTTCTTGTCATAAAGGAAATATTTCATTATTGCAAATAAATATTGTTGGAAATAGCTGGAGGCAATAAAGACATTTGTAGCTGTAGAATCTGAACAGTTAGATATAGAACCATAATCTTTTTTCCTTTAGATATATGTATGTATATTTCCCCAAAGATCATTTCTGCATACCCAGCTCAAAAAATTCAAATTTTGAATTACTACGGTATTGCACCAAAGGCTCTATATGTACTACAAACATATGTACTACAATCAAAATAATAATTAAAATATGTATTACATAGAAATTAAAAATGTAAAAGCTTTTCATTTTTGAAGAGTTGATGCAGATTTCGATAAGCATGCATGCATTCGGCGGTGTCACCAGATCAATAACTTTAAATTAAGCAGAAATAATTCAGTGCGCGTAAGTTTGAAATGTGCTTTGTGTATGTATATTAGGGAGGGTCAATTTGTTCCGCTGAGAAAAAACGTGACAGGCGTATAGCAAAATCAAAATCTACACAAAATTCTAAGAAAATTATCGGAAGAAAGGATGGGTCTAAAATCTTAACTTAGTTCCCGCCAAGAGACATCAAAGTTAACGTTTGGGTATTCCAAACCAAATTAATCATGTATTTTCAATAAAATTTGGTAATTACTTGTCATTCTTACTAAGAAAGCAAAAAATGAATTTTTTTAGCCCGCTAGGTTTAGAGGAGCCGACAATACAGGGGTCACAATTTTCCCTAAAATTTCACTTCATTACACTTTTCAATTTCTAAAGTCAATCGGGTATGTTCTGCAAATCACTTTGAAGTAAAAGTAATTTGAAATCACTTCAATTTGAATGTTTAGTGTTCTACATTCTACTTTTGACATTTCATTTACTTTTTGTTTTCGAACATTAATTCGTAGTGAATTGCCATGTTCTATAAACTACTTTAATTTGAAAAGAAGTGGTTTAAAAATATTTTTTTGAGACGGTTCCTTTTTTAATATCAGCACTGAATTTTCATTGATCTCGCTATATTTTTAGTTTAAATTTTTATTTTTTTTATAAAAAACATACTTTAAGATTTATTAAATAATAAAATTCATATAAAAAAATCAAAGATGTATATCTTATTAACTAAAGTCGGTTGGCGATATCATCTCTTATTGAAGTGCCTACGGAATCAGTTACTAATTCATTCCAATCATTGTCATGAATTTCATTTCTTAATATATATACCAAACTTTTGCATAAAATGACGCTTGGACAAATTAAGCTCATCGTCGCTCATGATCAATGTGATCCATCTTGCACAAAATGTGCCTTTCTAAAATGATAAGCACGCGATTTAAAATTTTGCACGTGGTACTTCGAGCTAAAGCCACATCGCTGTCTTTTCCAACACCTCGTTGAAATTCGCCTGCTGCTAAAAATCTTAATGTAGCAGCAAGCTGTATTTGTGCCGGTATGGAAGAAACAGGCAGCCTACATTTTATAGAATTTAAAAGAAGATGAAAAGCATCCTTGTTAATGCGGTAATACTGTAAAAACCTAAATACATATATAATTAAAATTTAAAATTTTCATTGAAAATATACACATCATGTATGCATGTGTACTTACATGGCGTCATTTATATCCAAAGGATTTGAGTGGCCTCGCAGAATCCTCCTCTGCACTTTTGCTGCCGCGAATTCATTGTTTTGAAGCACCATGTACACTAATATCACATTCATTGTTTAATTATTAATTATTCCTGAATATTTTTTTTACGAATTCTTTAACTTTTATGCGAAAAAACATTCAATAATTTAATTATGTATAAAGTAAAATTTTATTTTTAAAATCAGCTGTTACTATTTCTGTTTTCGAACTTCATTTCAAATGAGAAAATGTAACACCAAACCACTTCTTTTGCAGAACACCAAAAATGAAAAGTTTACTTTTCAAAACGTAT
This sequence comes from Dexiosoma caninum, assembly GCA_963924685.1. Taxonomy (NCBI): domain Eukaryota; kingdom Metazoa; phylum Arthropoda; class Insecta; order Diptera; family Tachinidae; genus Dexiosoma; species Dexiosoma caninum. Next base: position 16,372,292 of record OZ004727.1, read on the forward strand.
TTTACTTTCATTCCACTACTTTTGTGGAACATGCCTGAATATCTTCGGTTCTATTGCAGCTATAGAGGCCAATTCAGTTTTGTTTTAAAGCTCTTAATCTACACTATGAGACTACTGTTACCAAAAAAAAACGTGATGAAAAATTTTAAACCTTGGAATTACCCAAAATTTAATTTTGAAGTCTCTCGGCGGGAGTTAAGTTTTTGATTTTAGACCCATACTTTCTTCTGGTAATTTTCTTAGAATTTTTTTGCAGATTACGATTTTACTATGCGCCTGTTGACCAAAAAAATTTACCCACCCTAATGTATATACATATTTAGTTTATTTGTATTGTTTTTTTATAATTACAAAAGAACACCTTGTCAGATCGAAAACGTGTAAACGAGTACCGTGTAAAACGGGCAACATAAAGTATATAAGTATAATAAATCTTAGTTTTTTTTTAAATCCTTATCGATTTCGGCTTATTTGAACTACATACCCGAAATTAAATAGAACTAAAATTAAGTATTTAGCGCTGGCAGAATTCGTACTTGAATCATGTGTACAGCAGTTCTTTTAAGAAAATTTGTACGTACCGTACTTTTGGCGCCGCTTGGGCTTGATTTAAATAAGGATAAATTGATTTTTATTTAGGGTGTTACTGTTAAATTGTCCTACTCGTAATCCTTAGCATTGGTTGGTTTTCGAATTTTTGACGGACATTCTCTTTCAGTCGTCCGAATATTGAAGTTTTGTTGACATGCGGTTGTGACTTAAATAGAACGGAAAAACCATTTTAGTTTTTAGAAGTACTAAAAACTGTCAGAAGTAATGCATTATTTACATATATGTATATGAGCAAATGCCTACAGAAATAATGCGGAAATGCTCAGCTCTGGTGGCTGTTGTTCTGATGTTCGATGCTTAAGCCAAAAATTTGTTCAGGTTGTCTGTGCTACAGAACCCTCCTCCATTAGTATTTCTAAGATTAAGAAATGTCTGTTTGGATACAGAAATAAAAGCTTCTAAGCGCCTCATCCCGAACAACTATCATGCATTATAAAAGTGCAAATGCAAGTGATTGCTGGAGAAGTTCGCCCTTAAAAAATTGCTTCCAGGCAACACACTAATATTTTGTGGGAAATTAAATAGATCACATTACTGAAACGAGCGATAATACAAATTTGAAATTTTTCGAATATGCAAATGTTTTGTAAATATAAAAATATTTATGTTCTGTTTTGTTTTTTGCGGTTCATCCTCTAATTTACTTTTAATTCAAACAATTTTAAAACAGCCCTCGTTTTATGTTCGTAATTCAACTATTTACCGGATATATGTATGTATGTATGTCTAAAGAATATTGGCTGTTGTTGGCTGCTTGTCTAAATCTGTAAGAAAAATATCAAAATTGCGAAGAAAGAAATAAATTTTCATATCTTATTATTTAGCATTTTGTGTTCATGGCCTTAGTTCCAGATTTTGTTAGAAAATTTTTCTTGCTAAACTGTTTTCTTTTCTTCAACAACTGTGGGTGCTAAAGTTGCTGCTGTTGTTAAATATTGTTATTGGCTACATGTCGTCAACAGCAACCTACTGGCAACCATATAAACGGCATCATCATCATCATCATCATCGTCGTCGTCATTATTTTATTTAAAGATGTCTGTAGAAAAATCATCATGTATAAAAGTCATGTTCCTATAAAAAGTTGTTTTTTTCTCTTCTCAGTTCCTTTTCACTTCCAACCAAATCTTATTTTAAAAATCTTTAGCCATTCATCGTTATTTTATTTTTATTAGTTTTCATTTTTTTTTTATGTAATATTTTTTTCTGCGTTAGTTGGTTGATGTTGTTATCGGCTTATAAATTAACCCTAAAGAATTCAATAAATTGAAATGAATTGACCCATAAGCCGAAATGTATAGCGTAAAGCAGAGATGATTTGACATTTTCATTTACAGCTAGATTAGGACGAAACAGTTACTCGAATAAATGTAAACCGTCGTAATATATAAGTAAACAATAATTTTCGTTACATACGTGCCGTTAACTGCAAATTCCGCACTGAATGCCTTGCATTCTGTTGCTTACTGTACTCAGAACTTCTCCCAGCACTTTAGATAGAGGGAAGAGATAATTCGAATTAACAACAGCCAGCAATTACTTTTAGTTACTTTCTTTTTCATTCTCGAATAGTAATATTCAAATTCTTGAGAAAATTTAGCAAAATTTCTTAGGATTTATTATGCCAAAGAATGTATCCAAGAAACAGGCATTCGAAACCGGGGGGTGAAATTTCTGTTAAGATTTATTAAGAAACGTGAATAGAGCAAATTTGCCGCTAAATGACCCCAAGCCGTACTGTGTACTTATAAAGGTCCACGGAAATAAAGTGGCACGCACTGGCACAATTGTGTCGATAAGAGACAGGCCAAACGAGTCTTGCACCCCAACAAGGAATATCGGGTAAACTGCTTTTGCTGAGTAGAGCAGATTTAAGCTTTTTGAGGGGTTCCATTACAGGACATTGCGGACTGCTGGTCTCTCTCAGACCAATGTTTGTCGATTTTGTGAGGGTAGCACTGACAGCTTGGAACACATGCCTTAGAAAGAAGCCTTAAGATTTGGACTTTTCTTTTGGTCACAGTGCTTTCAAGCCCGCATAATAATAATTTTAAATTACGAAACGTTCTTTCAATCGTACCTTAGCAGTGTCAGTTAAAAGTATTTTGGTATTGCCTACTAGTAAAGTGATTTAAGTTATAAAATTAATGAGAATTATGCCATATAGTAGTAGTAATCATGTGCATAGGGTTTTTATGAGAATAATTCAATATAAACTGAATGAACGTTATTTATTGTTATTGATATTATTACTCCATTTTGTTTTTTTTTTGTTAATTTAATTTCTTTATTGTGAAATTTTTTCTTGTTCCCACGGTCATCACATCATTCCTTGAATTCTTTTCAACTTATGTTTTTCTTTTATAGTGTTCACTTACATTCCCAATAATATTTTGTAGGCTTTTCTGCGGCCCTATTTACCGCGCTAAGGGTTAAACACACCCAACCAACTGTGTGTGTGTGTGTGTGAATATTTTTTTAGTTGTGGCTGATTTCGACTATGGATGGCTGGATTGTGGCTGCATGACTGGTGTTGCTCCTGACTTACTGAATGTTTGTATCATGACATGCTTGAATTGACAAAAAAAATATAAATAAAGGAAAATATATGAAAAAACCTGTGCAAAATTAAAATCTTATCAACTCGTGAAAATCTTATAAAGTTCTTAAGAGTCATTGTTTACACACATTTTTATACTTTTTGTATAAGTTTTAAGTAAATAAATATTGTGAGCATTTCTATTTCTATTTATGTTTTAGTTTTGTCTCCTTTCTGGTATAACGCACACAACCACACACGTGCTCGATTGCCTCAAGGTGCAACAGGGAAGAATTTCCAGCCCTGAAAAACTATTTAAACACAAGTAGTCGTGTGCAACACTTGGCTGCTATTTATTGATAAAATGACTGTGTATTTTTTATACGGTTAAACGATTTTATTTTTAATATATTGTAACAAAAGCCTTTAAGGCTTTATTATATTTTTGTAATAAGTCGTGGTTATTTTCGTTATTCGGATAACCATCTAACTTTAACAAAATCATGCAACAAACATGTCGTAGAGCACAGTCAGAGAGGTAACTTCAATAACGCCAGTGTGCTTGGTGAAGTTGATAATGATGAGGTCGACCTTTTTATCTTTAAATCTTTATATTTTGTACATACATTTCACAAAGTATGTAAGTCAGTCAAAGTTCGTAAACTGTTTAAGCTTTCACTTAGTAAAAGCTTAGCTAATGAAAACAGTAATTATTTTCTGTTAGTTTTCACATTCATAATGATTTTGAGATTTCAGTTGCTTTTTTGTAAACGAGAACAAAGCTTCCTTTTCATTTCATTTCATTTCTAAATATAAATCAGGGAAATAATGTTCAGTATGTTTTGTTAGTTTTTTAAAATAAATAATAACATTTCCGGTTTATGTAGCATATGTCTCATATATGACAATGGCTGTAGACTCAGTATATAAAAATTACTGTATTGTATGGTTATACAAAAACGGTCGCAATTCTCTGTTTCATATCAACGAAACAGTTATTCAGTGTTCCGTTTTATTTTGCTACTTTAACGCATTATAGATTGTACATATTGATCCTGCAAAATTTAAATTAATACACTTAACAAGAATATTAGGAAGAAGAGGGTGGCGATGGCACGGTGGATGATGGTAGTCTGCACGTTGACTACACAACCAAAAAACAGACCTGGGTTCAACCCCAGTTTCAGACAAAAAAAAAAAATTTTTTTTAAATAAAAATAAACATCTCGCATTTTTCTGATGTGCATTAGTGTGTCTTTGTGTGTCAGTTGTTGTCGGAAGGTTTCAGTGGCGAAGGCATTGTCACTGGTCACTGAACAATACCGGCTTCAGCTGATAGCAATCCACAATCACATCAGAACGCCCTCCTTCGTCGGTATTGTGTAGCACCGGCGAAGTAAAATAATAATAAAAATGGCTACTAAACCGAAGCTCTTCAGCACTGCTATGAGTATAAAAAAAACTAAAGAACGTGCGAAAGCAGAGCTGCAAAATAATTAATTAAGCTTCACCTCCTGTCGTTTCTCCTACTATCCCTTTCCTATAGTTCCCAGCACAATGCTTCGCATGTGTAGGAGTCATCTCCTGAGTGCTGGTCCTAGATAAAAAAAAAAAAAAATAGGAAAAAGAAATAAAATTACATCTTTCGAATTAGTGTTATTTGTTTCAACTACAATTATTACAACTGAATGAATTAATAGTTGTGTTTAAGTTCACTCTTAATGCGAAAATTACTTTTGATTAGTTAAAAGAAAGCGGCAGATTTAATCTCCATCTCCAACAGCAGTTGGGTAGAACTCGTATACTTATTTTCTATGCCACTACATACGACATCAGTACTCCTTGTGTCAACAGGGATTTATAAATTCGGTTCATATATTATCCACATACAATACTTAATTATATTTTTAAAAGGCTTCATATGAAATTGATAATTGAAAACAATTTCCTGGCAAGTCCCAGCAGTAGCCCCCCTGGAATCACTTTTCCATTGTCGATATGTCTTTACGATGTTCGTAGCTGGCATCACAGCAACTAGTAGGGTTAAACTTGAGATGGAAGTGAGTAAAATGCATTTTCAGGTACTTATTACAACCCAAACACTGATATTTTTGCAGCATATAATGTTCATACTGCAATGAAAGACATCCAAGTCGCTCTCTAAAGTCCCTGTAAAGTTGAATCGAAGTTCTGGTTCTTAATAATCTCCCTTAAATGCATGCGGCAATTTCCTTTCAACGTATTTTACAAGAAAGTTTAGCTTTTCTTTAGAGACTCGACGAAATTTTCTTTAATTCCAAAATGTTAAGCACCCCCAAAACAAACTACTTAACTTTTACGAGCCTCTACTATATGTATATATGTATGTATGTAAATGCGGTACCAATGATGATATAAAAAATAATGAATAAAAGTCAATAAATAGCTGACCGAAGACCTTTAACAAATTTAAATTTACTTAAGTTATTGCAAACAATTCATTTTATTTGATTTTAAATTACACGTACTTTGTACCAACATTAATTTAATAATTTCTTGTCAATAAATTAACTTTATTTATATAATCAAATTTATATTTATCTCATATTAAATATATAAAATTTCATTGTTTTTTTTATTTCTATATTTTTATTGTAAATTTTTAATGCACTCAATAAAAAATGCCCATACGCTGGAATGTGTGTGTGTGTGCGTCTTATGGTGTATGTTATTTAATTGCATTTTTATTTCATTTTAAATTAGATATAAATGTAATTAATTATGTGAAAATAACAAGCGGACATACAGAATGACATTGCAAATGGTTGAAAATAATAAATTTATTATTTTGCATAATTTATTGGGCAAACATAATTAAAACAAACATTAAAATTGTATGGTTTATTGTACATTTTATTGGTTCTAATGTTGAAGAGAAAAAAATGCCAACAATAGTTACCCAGCACCTAATAAATTGGTAATACCGAAAAGAGTTAATAAAAATCAATTAAATACTTTTTCATAAAACGTATTTAATTATGGCACAACTCAAAAATAATCTACAGTGCAATTTAGCATTCACAGTACTTAGCAGAAATAAATCAAGTATAATGAAATAAAAACAGACAAAAAGTTATCAAAACAAAATGAAGAAAATGTTTCTTTCTATATGGTATCGTCTAAGCGTGGTAGTTGAACTAAGAACTGGCATACATATTGGTTCAGCATATGCCTGCACTGGTACGTTCTGCTGTATCGCCCTAAAACAACCGAAATCGCGTGAAGACCATGGCCATCGATTTTTTTTTTTTTTTTATTAAAAATCAATAGTTTTCGATGCTCTAAATTCTAATTCTAAACCAAGGATTAAGAGTAATATTTAATTTATGGCGATAATGCTAATCAAAATGAATTACTAATTTTAATTTATGTTTGTTGTTATTTGTTTGTATTTCTATATTTGCAAATCTCATTTATTTTTCGGAATTTAAAATTTTAAATTTACTAGGTTTTCTAAGAATTTGGTTGAAAAAACCAAACAAGAAACATAAATTAATAATTTTATGGGAACTACAATTATGTCGAGAAAAGATGGCGATTAAACAATTGAAGCACAGCCACGAGTAACGTTAAAAAGTTAAAAATTTTTAAATATTTATTTTTTTTTCTGCCTATTACCGTTAACTTTACTCTCGTACACCTCTCAAACACCAAATCATCCAAAATTATTCACCTTATCGCCGACAAAATGCAAATAAAATGTCTCAGGCAGTGGAAGAACGTTGTACACTAGTCGGCGTAAGTATTTTGAGGAAATGTAAATCGTGCATTTTTACGTTTGATTTTTAAACGGCTTTGTTAAAAATTCTTGTTTATTTTTTCCTTTTTATTCATAACTTATAAGAACTTAAAAATAAGCAAACAAATATTATTTCATAGAAACTTAAAAAGATGTAAATTAATTTGTAATTTCATGTGTTGGCATAAGTATTTTGACAAGAATGTAATGCTAAGAAAACAGTGCTTAAACTTATCAAAAGTAAAGAAAAGAAGAAGAAGTTAATAAAATATATATTCTCCTTTGGCTTCAATAACTTTTTGAAGGCGTCTTGGTACTGAATCCACTAAATGTTTAAGAATCTCTGGAGATATCTCTTCCCTCTCTGTTCTTCTGCGTTGCAAAAGAGATCAGACGTTTTCTATAATAGTTAAATCTGGACTTTGAGTTGGCCAGTCTAAAGTATTAACACCAACATCCTTCAAAAACTTAGTAATCATCCGGGTTTTGTGGCACGGGGCATTATCCTGTTGCAGGATAAATGATTTTTAAATTGATTAATTTGATAGTGCGCAGTTTGACGCGACACATTGAACTCTTTTGCAATGTCTTTTACTGCCGTTCCAGCGTTAAACTTTGCTACCATCGAAGATCTGGTAACCAAACTCAACTCTGCCGTTTTACCCATGGTTTATAACGACTTTTATTCAATTTAAATTTTTTTTATAAATGTTTAATATCAATTAAACTTAAATACAGAAGTTGTTCCGCTTTAACGTGCTCAAAAATGCAAACAAAAAGCCACAAAGACGCCGTCAAAATACTTACATATGCCACGCAAAAATTTGTTGTCTCCATGCATTATTATCAGCAGAAAGGAATGCTAAAGGGAAACAATATACAATTTCGCATGAAAAGAGCTAAAAATAGATTCTTTGTTTTGCGCATCATTTTGGCACCGTTATTTGACGACACTAAGCTAAGCTAGGTTCAACAGTCCGAAAAATGTTTCGTCAAAATACTTATGCCGACTAGTGTAAGTTAAAAAGAAAAGAAACTACCAGCCACAATGCTTTGTGTAACTGGCTTCTCATATGAAACGTTTTTCCATTTAAAAAAAAAAAAAAAAAATTAAATTTACATGGAATTCGAGGTACAAATTTTTTTAATTTTTTATTTTTTGAACCAGCACTCAGGAGTTGAGCCGTACACATGCGACGCATTGTGCTAGAACTAGAGGAAAGGGATAGTAGGAGAAATGATAAGAGGTGAAGCGTCACTATCTTACAACACTGCTTTTGCACGGTATTTCTTTTATACCAGTGTTGTAACGACTCTCATGCCAAGGAAACGTATTAAATTTTGAAGCTTAGTTTTTGGTAGTAATTTTTAGTGATTATTTTACTTCGCCGGTACTAAACAATACCGACGAAGGAGGGCGTTCTGATGTGCCTGTAGATTGAATACAGCTGAGGAAGCTGGTACAACAATAGCTGTATGCTATTAAATGGAAATATTCAGTGGACCAAATGGTTAAGCAGCATCGTGTAATTTAACCCCCTTTTCTGGCACGACACAGGAGCCTACGAAGTTATTGAGAACCTGACACCTCATGACAGTTTTTATATTTTCAATAAAATTATATCAAAATAAATTATTGAATATACAGGGTGTCTGGTAACAGATTTATATTTTCAAACTCAAATAACAAACGTAATAATTGACACAAAATTTTATTAAGAGCATTTTAATGATAGAATGGAAATACGGATTTTATTTTTTAAAGAGTATGTCAGCCAGATCCTTCAGATCCTTTTTTAAAATTTCATTAATAATCGTTTTGGAAGTCCCAGTGAGGCTGCTCTTTTCCGTATTGAAAGTCGCGGATTTTCACGTAAACTGCTATCAACCAGTTCAATGTTTTCGGGAGTCCTTGAAGAACGACTGGGCGCTGGCCGTGGGGCTTTCATAACCGAAGCAGTTGCGCGGAATCTCTGCGCCGACGAACAAATTAAATTTACACTCGGTCCATCAATTATTCGCCGAATACCGAACTATGAAGAAAATTGTCGACGAGCATTACGTAAGAATCGTTACTCTTAAAAAATGTCTCCACAGCGAACGGGCGATGCTCACTCGACCACTGCGACATCGTGACTGGCAAATCCGCACAATCGACAATTCCAACGGCGCCATCATCCCTCCGCACCGTTTATTACTTTTTGAAATAATCGTATTTAAATATATAAATTTGCCACCAGACACCCTGTACTTACATATTTTATTTCAAACCAATCTGTATGCTCAACTATCTAGTAAGCGCTCCACTCCCACAAATGCCTCAGAAAAACAAGTAAAACGAATTTCTGCTTCAATGACTTCCATCAATAACGCTATCACATAACGGCAGAGAGGCATAAATATAATACCACATCCTTGCACAGGATTCTACATACTAATATGGAAAACAATTTTTTGAAATGTTTTGCCAATAAATTACTTCTATAAATAAAAGCAAATAAAACTGTTTTAAAATATTTGGCGATTTCATATAGTGCGCTGGAAAGAGTTAAAAGTATGGCAAGATACATACATGGGTACCTTCATATAAAGAAACGATCATTACAAATATATTTTAGTGCAATGTTACTAATAACAAAATAAACGAAAGTCGATATGAGGGTGGCGATAGCTAAAGTAGTCTGCACACGTTGACTACAAAACAAAAAAAGACCATTGTTCGACCCCAGTTTCAGATTAATATAAAAAAAAAAACATCTCGCATTTTTCTGATGTGCATTAGGCTGTGTCTTTGTTTGTCAGTTGTTGTCGGAAGATTGCAGTGGCGAAGGCATAATCACTGGTCACTGAACAATCCACAATCACATCAGAACGCCCTCCTTCGTCGGTATTGTATACCACCGGCAAAGTAAAATATTAATAACAAATGGCTACTAAACCGGAGCTTCAACACTGCTATAAACAAAGAACGTGCAAAAGGCAGAGGTGTAATATTGTTAAGCTTTCCCTCCTGCCATTTCTCTGACTATTCCTTTTCTATAGTTCTAGCACAATCGCATCTATATCTCCCGAGTGCTGGTCCCAGATAAAAAAAAGTGTCAGACTGAAATATTTATTTGATGAAATAATGAAAAAAAAAAAAAAAAACTTCAAGAGCAGCAATGGTAAGGTAGCCGGCTACCAATATGGATTGTAAACCAAAATATCTGTAACAATTGATTAAAATTTTACTTCAAATGTACGTGTATTGTAAACGTCAGACATATTTTTAATTTATATTTTATTATCTTGGGGAAAGTAGTCAATTTAAGCGATGGCACGATGGATGGTAGTCTGCACGTTGACTACAAAATCAAAAGCAGAACTGGGTTCAACCCCAGTTTCAGACTAAAATTTTGAAATAAAAATAAACATCTCGCATTTTTCTGATGTGCATTAGTGTGTCTTTGTGTGTCAGTTGTTGTCGGAAGGTTTCAGTGGCGAAGGCCTAGTCACTGGTCACTGAACAGTACCGGCTTCAGCTGATAGCAATCCACAATCACATCGCAACGCCCTTCTTCGTCGGTATTGTGTAGCACCGGTGAAGTAAAATAATAATAAAAATGGCTACGGAACCGAAGCTTCAGCACTGCTACGAGCATAAACAAAGAACGTGCAAAAGCAGAGCTGCAAAATAATTAATTAAGCTTCACCTCCTGTCGTTTCTCCTACTACCTCTTTCCTATAGTTCCAGCACAATGCTTCGCATGTGTAGGAGTCGTATCCTGAGTGCAGGTCCCAAATAAAAAAAAAAAAAAAAAAAAAATACATCTGGAATTCGAACTGTAGAATTTTAAATTTTTTCGTCATCAGATCTAATTTGTTATTGCAAAAGTCTTCTCCTTCATTGCTTGACACAAGCCGTAAATGTTTTCAATAATTCGAATTTAAAATGTTTGTAAATCATCACCTGAAGCTGTCCACCCCTACAACAAATTCAAAAAGTCAATATTTTTATGCGTGTAGTAAACAATAATGGGTAGTTACCACTAACTAACTAACAAAACTCAATAAGAAACGTGCTTTTTTTTAATCAAGTGTGGTGGGTGCAATGACATTTGTAACACTGTTGTCGTAGATGCTGCACTAAAGCAAAGGAGACAAAATGAAAGAGAAATATTTCCATGGCTTTGAAATGCAAAGTAACATTCATAAAATATTCCGTAGTAATTGAATAACTGTAGCTGCCGTTTAAAAATTTTAGCTGCGACATTTAAATGTGTGGGGAGAATAAAAATTCAAGTACCAGAAACGTTAAAAATATTTAAGAGATTCTTCACATGCTCCTGCTGTTATGACTAGAGGCTGTTTTAGCTACAGACTTTAAAGTTAGTTTAAACACTACACAGTACGATGTAGCAATAGGAAGAAGTACTGAAAAAAGACAGCAACAAAAACAACAACGACGCACCTGCCTGCTGGCAGTTTATACTGATTTTTTTCTTGGGAGTTTTTTTATTTTATTTTTATTTTTGTTTTTTTTTTTTTTTTTTTTATAAAGTTCTCTTCTTCTTGAGCACAGTTTCAAGTCAAAAAGCATCAGCATCACAAGTGTCCCCGGTGTTTTTTTATATTTTTTCCTTTTTTATTTTCCAACTGCCTCTGCTGTCGTATGTGTTTGTCTCATTGTAATGTGATGCATTTTATTTAACAAGTCTTGTAATAAATTAACAAGCGTTTGCAAATTTTTGACATATGTATTTGCATCGCAAAACTCTACGGGCGCGCACAGGCCGCAAACAACAAGAACAACAACAACGAAATTGTTTGTACAACCCAAGCCATATCATTTTTACGCCAAGTCAGCATGCAGGAGAGTACCTCTATTGCCAAAAGCAACAGTCATACAAACAGTCAGTTCCGTGGTCACAGCAGCTTCATTATATGGAGATACAGCGCCATCTTATAATGTTAGTGGCAGCATGCAAGTGATGTTTCCACGCCATGCCACTGAGAGTTTAAAAGCATTTGCAATGCTTATTTTCTGCTTATACGCCTCGTCATCATCTTGTTGAAGTAAATAGTATTCAATTTTGTGCTCGCACTCGCACTCGCAATCAAGAAAATTTGTTCATTGCTGTATCGTGAGCATCCTCTTTCGTTTTGTTCCATTTTTTTTTTTTAATGAATTGTTTTGTTTTAGTTTGCATGTGTTGGCATGGCTTTACCGCCTAGTGCCCTACTGGGGTTTTAACTAACGAAATTCTTTCTTCATCTAAATCTTTTTCATGTAGTAGAAACATAATAAACTTTAACATAAATTGTGGCTGCTGTAGTTGTAATGGCATTTTGCTATAATTTATATTTTACCAAGTGATTATTTTAACATTGTTAATTTTTAATAGTTCTCCATTTAAATTTCGAGAGCAGATTGAAAATTTTATTACAAAATTGAATGGCTGAGAATAAAGCTAAACCATTTGAGGTTACTGTTGAGGCTGAAGTAGTTAGCGCGTTTACACTGCAACGTAAAAGTGGTGCGTTAAAATTATAGGCGCTATGCTAGTCATCCAATCTTTGCTCATGTGCATTAGTGTTTATGTATTGGGGGGCGTTTTTTAAAGCAGCAAGAGCCCTGCAGAAATTAGTGGATTACATGATCCATATTAGTTTAAAAGGAGTAGTTACAAAGTGGTCCCATGTAATGCAGGCATATACCGTGTTATTTTCAAGCAAGAGCTTATTGCTAACCAACAAGTGTTCGAATTTTAACGACTGCAGACATTCCTCTTTAACTTTTGGCAACACTAGCCAAAAACTGTATGCTTTAAGGCAAAAAATTACCGCAATGGTAACATTGGTTGTATTCCTGTTTAATTAGGTTGTAAATATAAAGACGCAATATTGAAAATTCAAGAAAAAAGGTTTTCATTGTGTAAAAATTAATAAAATTTTATTAAAATATGAAGTGCTGTTCGCGTCACAAAAGACGCCTTGTCAAAGTGGAAAGGGAAAATTATTTAAAGAGATTGGACAGCGCAAATGCGCTGATTGAGTCCGCAAGTGGCGAAGAAAATTTTTGTTTGCATTGAACCTACAGATGCAGAAGCTTCTCCACCAGTAGAGGCAAGCAACAAGCAAAATGAATTAATTAGTGATTTAGGGCAATGTCAGATGAATAGCAGAACATCCCGAAAAAAACATGAGAGATCTGTTGTGTATATTAAAAAGACATGGTGTGCATCATGAATTCTTGCCACAAGGTCGTACGGCCAATAAGGAATAATAATTTCATTTTTTACACAAAACTTAATACAGTTTCTTTGATCCATTTTTTCGAATAGTAAAAAATCGAAGAGAACACCAAAACACGACTAACCTTTTTATCTGTCAAAAACAAACTGACAATCCAAAAAGGCTGATATTACCAACATATATAACAGACATGTGTAGCAACAGAACAGAAAAAAAAATGCGATAATCGAACATACGTAACTCACGAAATTTGAAAATAACGATTATTTTTTGATGAAACCTCGTATGCATGTCGTTTGCGAAATAAACTTATTAATAAAATGCTGAATAATTAATATATCTGCAGAACACCACATAAGTTGCCACTTCCCTTTAAAAATTAATGCGCAACAGCAGCATAGTACAAGAATTCAGCTTTAGTTTAAGCTCTTCTAAATTATCGTTTTCCCAAAAAAAATTCATACAGTAATTATTGCTTTGAAGGCATTAATTGCCTGTGTTGCTACTTAAAAAATATTGTACGGTTGGTAATTGTCTCTTCTCTACACTGTCCCTTTTCAACTAATTTTAGTGCATTGCATACGTAGAGAACATCGCCTGAAAAAAAAATTATTCCGAAAAATTGGGATTGGGAAGTTACACTGCCATTTTATGAATCTTATTGTCGTTTAGCTGCGGCTTATTTTGGAATTAGACCTTCGAAATTATGGCATATAAATAACATTAAAAAGGAAAAACTAGTCAAAAATTAATCTGTCTTGTTGTTTGGTGTTACTTGATTTTGTTTTCAATACATTACCAACCAGTAGCAATTTTAAAGCTAAATTCTTTAAAAGTTGCTATGCAGTGCTGGGTTTGTTTTATTTTCATTTACTCAAAATATGTTTTTGATATTCTATAGGTTGGCACGCATAACATACTCCTACTCGCAAAATCTTTGACTTAATGTTGGTTCTTTATTGTGTTCATTTTGCTACACTGTCATGTTCAACTCACACATCAGATGTCAAGCCTTTGTGTCATTTAACTTGACATTAATCGCAAACATGTCACAAGCGTATTTGTAACCTCTACAATTTTTTTGTCTTTTCAAATATTTCGGTGTGTTTTCTAGTGCATTGCAATATACCCTTTTAGCTTAAAGATGCTCAACTAAAGCAAAAAAGGGGAAACAATTTTGATATGTTTTGCTTATAAAGTTTTTGTCAAATTCCATTTATAAAAATTTTATATGATTTACCAGCAATTACGAAGAAAAATCTAATTTGATTTTGTAGAAAATTATGACTAGAAATCCGAAATCATAATTCATCTTTGATATAAATTGTGGTGAAAATCATATAAAACTTATTTGTCATTTTCATAAGAAAAATGCATATATCATACCCCCATGCTGATTTAACAAGAAGAGCAAAGAACAGGCAGAAAAAACCAATAACTACGAAAGAAAAAACCAATAAGTGAAACCCACAGAATTTTTCATGAAATATGTTTGTATGTACCAGTGTACAAAACGCCACAAGAACAAATTCGAAATAAATAATAATAAAAAAAAAAATAAGATGAACAAAAACAATATTTATATTTTATTGGTTTTGTGCAAAAAATAAACGGGGAAAAATCTGGTGAAATAAACAAAAACCATAAGATCATGTAAAGATTCAGAAAAACAACAAATAAAATAAAAAAAACTTTAAATTATTTTTGTGTAGCATGTAATCTGTGCATAATCCACATCTGATACACAGCAACACTGTGCAACACTGAAAGAGTCAATTCTAATAAGAAGATTGGCAAGGCGGAAAACTTTTTAGTTCGAAAAATCTTGAAATAAAATGCGCAAATTTTTACAAATATTTTTTAATTTTAATTTTCCTTCTAAAAGCCCGAAACAGTAAATTTCTGGTAAAAGAATGAGTGCATTCTTTTAAAGGTCTTCTTTCGTTTCTCACCAACATATTATGTATTTAATAATATAAGGAATTTTGTTCAAACATCAGACTCTGTTCTGTACTATGATGGCTGCCTAAATGAGAAGAAGCCGTGGTAATAGCACCAAACTTTAGACTTCTCTTATATGTCTGACTTTCCGTCTGTCTGTTCGTTTTACTGTCTGCCAATATGTGAAGTTGGTTTTTTTTTGCTTCGTCTGACACTCCAAACTGGTAGATGTTTGTTTTTCTCCCTGGCGATATGTGTCTGCGTTTTTCAGAAATTTTGTTTTGGGTGAAGTCGTCGTCTGTCTTCTCAGTTGGTGGCAGTGACAACCAAGAAACAAAAAGAAAAATAAAAATTTCGAAATGATTTGCAGCTAAGGCGGCATACATTTGCTTCGTTGGTTTTAACGTTTATCTCTTTAAATCTTATTCAACTTCGACATGTTAACAAGACAAAAAGTCAAGTTGTTCGAATTATGTTCGTCGTCTTCTGCCATCACCAGGGATAAAAATGAAGCATCGTCATTCAACATCCTCAACAAAGTAGCAGTATCATTATTGCGAAGCTTGGATTGAAATTAATTAAGCCAACCTGATTAAGAGGAAGACTTTCCAGACTTTAGGATGATAAAATTAAGATAATAATCGCATTTCAAAGACAATTAAGCCACAACTAGAGCAAAATGTTAGAATTGTGAAACAAATTATATTTTTTAATTATGAAATTTTTTAATTATTAAATTTTGAACATACTCGTAAATTTACAAATCTAATGCAAACTACCCACTATATTTTATATTCCGCATAGAAGAGACACCGTAATTGAACATTAATTTTATTACGGGCGCCACTGATTTGTCTAAAGGGACGGTATATGCCCTCCTGTGTCAAAATCCGTTCATATTTAGATCCGATCAAAATTTTGTAAATCATTATTCCAAATAGTTTTCATTTAATGGCGGTTAGGAACGCCTTTTTACAACTCTTACAAAAACAAGTTTGGCAGCAATTAATACTTTTTTGCACCCATGTCTCCTTTTTTAAATTTAGTACATAAAATATTTATTACAAAAAAATAAATAAAATATTACTTACTCCGCCATTGTAATGCAACCGTTTGCAAATCTATGCCTTGCAACTTTCGTTTAAAAAGTCGGCCTTCCTTTTGGTTAAAGTAGTATAACATTAACTGTACATACACCACGCAAGTCATGGGTCCAAATCTTACTGCAGACGTGAAAAATTTTTCTGATATACCATTCGTCTCTTTGAGTTTAATTATGAAATGAAATTACTTAAAGATTATCTATATATTATTCCTATTTAAAAATTGTGCTTTTTCCTGAAACAAAAAATCAGTGAAATATGTATATTATTACATAGTACATATTCTCATAAAGTATTAAAAAATCTAAAGTTTGTTAACAGAAGTTAGGAAAGAACTTCTGATGAGCTCACTAAGCGTTAGCGAAATAGTACTATATGGGTGTTTCCATGGTTATGCACGCGACATTTGTACACGTTTAATTGTCTTTGAATATTGTGAAAATAGAAATGGATTGGAATTTTAGAATCGTTACATTGTATGTGATCAGTTATTTCCAAAAAGTATATACATATATTGGAAAATTGAGCACTGGGTACCCAAGTTCCATGCAATCAAAGTAGACTTACGCACGTGACAAAAAATGGAAGTGCCTTTTAGAGCCATAAGAAAAAATGCGAAAGTAAGCGATTTGTTCGAGATTTTTATTTCGGAAAAATTGTTTTTATAAAGGTTTATAATGGACCTTTATAATCATGTTGTGTTCAAAAACAACTATGCATGGGTTGGCTAAGAAAAAAATAAATTGTTGATTACGCACGTTACATTACGCACGTGACACTTTTTACCTTCATACATATTTTAGTAATTTTACATATATTTGCAGTAGTTTTTAACAAAAAAATTAAACTTTTATTCAAAAATGAAAAATATAAATATAATACAAATTTTTTAATTATATTTATTTTTGAGCGATGATCTTTTTTTTAAAAAAATATTTGTGTTAATTCAAATTATTATTTCCTGACGATGCTACCTATTTGGTAGCGAAATATTGAGAAATAAATAATAATTGAAAAACTTTTCATAAAAAAGACCATCGCTCAAAAATAAATATAATTAAAAAATTTTAATAAAGGTCAAAATAAAAATAGAAGTGAGACTAAAATATAATACAAAATTAATCCAACTTAATTTTTTTCCTTAAGTGCTTAAAAAAATTATGCGAGCGTTTTAAGTCACGGTGGACCATTTCATGGAAATACCCATATGGATATTCTTTCCTCCTCAATAATTAATTTTATTGACTTTATTTTTTAAAAAATACTTTATGAGAATATCATCAGTTATTTAATAATACATTTTACATATTTTTTTTTTCGGGAAAAAAAGCACGATTATGAAATAAGAATCATATATTTTTAGTTTAAGTTTAGCGAACTTCACAATGTCCTACGTCCTGGTATGTGAACAATGAAATCGTCAGTAAATTAAAATAACAAACAAAATCATTGAGCTCAATGAATATGCATCAGCTTAAAAACAGAGACGATACACCTCTACTTTTCTAATTAACAAAACGTGCAACAGCAGACGCTTGTAAGATTTAGGGCCTACACTATGATTTAACTATTTGTCTCTTTCTCTACACGGTTTCCTCAAAAACGGTACCAAAGACTGTTACCATTATTTGTTGGTATCTTAATTGCCTTAAAACTTAAAATACTGCGAATCGAACCCTTGAATTATTTCGTTCATATTCGTAAAATTGTTTTAGCATAATATGGGGATTGAAATGTTTTACATACTTCATTAAAAAAGGCTGTGTACTAACAGCCGTATTAATAAAAAAAGTTATAAATAATGATTAAAATACATATTAGTTAAAACGCTTTTTAATCCTAAAACACGTTTTTTTAAAAATTCATATTAATAATCAGTATTTTAACGAACATACGTTTTAAAGTTTTTCAAAAATGAGGATGGCAGCCGTAGATTTTTTATTTACCACTTGACTCCTAATGATGCAAAACCGTGATTATTAATTCACGCAGTAATCGTATCTAAATAGTTTTATTGTCGTGTTTAATAAGAATATTCGTTGTTTATAGAATAAAAAATGTATGATAAGTTGTATATTAATCAAAAAAATAATAACAGTAAAAATATCGCTTGGTAAGATTGCAATCTTTAGTGACTTATTTAATAGAAGTTAAAAGAGTATTTAAATAACGAGTTTAATATTATTTGTTTTGATTGTTTACACATCACTACTTAGTCAACATTAGTTTTATTTGAAATTTGTGTAACATTAATAATAATATAAAAAAACAATAAAAATGGAAAATAGGAGCACTGCAAACGCAAACGTTCCGAAAATTGGGTCGAATTTTTTTTCACAAATAACAATCACAATGAAAACAAACACTGCACAATATGACATCTTAAAATAGCTTTAAAACAGGGTCGAACCAATTTTAAAATTTCTATATTTACACAAGGTTTAAAATGTGCATTTTAAGCTAAAATTTGTTTATTAATACAATTTTAATGAATTTTGCAAAAAAAAATGCTTTAAAATGCGTTTTAAAATTTTTATTAACACGGCTGTAAAAGTTTAACACTTTTGCTTAAAATTTGCATTTAATTCAATGCCCTATTATTATCAACCCTACTGTATCCGACAACATACATTTACTATATGATGGCTTAGTGTTTAAATATGTACTAAAATATCATCATTTACTAAAATCGTTGTTTTTTTGTTTATTTATTTTTTGTGCTTCCTTTCCAAAAATTAAAGACGAAATGCAGAAATATTACCAGAGGGAAGTGTCAGAACAAAAAACCAAGAACATGCCAAACACTTTTTAGCAGGCTAAAGAGATGCCCAAAAAAGTACGAAAATATGGTGTTAAATAAAAAATTATAAATGATTTAAACAACATTTTTTTTTCTCTTGTTGTTTCTGTTTATTTTGTTTTTCCTCCATTCAACGTTGTTGCATGTCAGTTTTTGCAACAGACTCTCCCAGGGATATTTTTCCTTTCGTGGTTGCTTTTTCATACCTTTTTCTTTTTTGCAAAATTAAAAAATTTTGTTCTTTGTTATGGTTGTTGTGGGTTTGTTTATTCGTTTTGCTAACATTTTTTTAGTTAAACATCAGAGGAAAATTATGAACCCCACATAATTAAGGCAAACACCTGTTGATTTTATTGAATGACATATTGGCACGATGAAAATGATTTTGCTTTCTGCATGGTACATTATAAATTTAAATAAGAAAGAATTTTTTTATTAAATATTTAAATTTCATCGCAGTTCGTCCTTAAGTGGGGCTGGTTTTAGATTTTCATCTTATCATAGCATAGCAGTTCATATGGCATGTGTCTTAATGCTTCACATTCAGTTATCAAGTGATGTTAGATATACTTAATTTGAACTTATGTATGTTGCCGGTACAGTGACCTGCAAGAGTGCCTGTAATTGTTCTAAAAAAAAAGTAAATTAAATAAATCTTATTTACAAAGAGGCAGTAAGTGTTTGCTCAGTTAATTAAAATTTCACATTATTATATTAATTGAATTCACGAATTCATTAATTGAATTCACGAATTCATTAATTGAATTCGCTAATTCATTAGTTGATTTCACTAATTAGCGTTCCCTAAAATGTTCAAAGAACTATTAGTTGATGTTACAATTTACGCGATAGGTTAAAATCTAATCACTAATTTAATTTAATTAAATTTTTATTTGCCTTTTTTACGTCTTTGCATGACAGTCTGCCTTCGAGTGCGGGCAAATTCAACTACTTTTCATTACTCAATACCTTTGGATACTCAATAATTATCGATACTATTGACGGGGTTTTTAAATTTATAACAAATAGTTTTTATCTGCATATTAAAGTAATTTCGCCTGCTTCTATTGGTTTTATATATTTTCTTATATTAATTTCAAAAAGTAAAAATACCGAATTCGACGTTAAAGTTGTTTTTTTTTTTTTTTGAAAGTTTCTTCTCTTTTTTTAATGTTTCCTAATTTTTATTGCAATTTTGTAGTTTAAACAAATTTGTATTTTCAAATCGTGATATGTGTTTATGCAGAGTTGTATTTTAGCCGTTAAATTTTTCATTTAACCTTGTGGCAGCCCCAAAGTCCCTCAGCGAACCAAATGAACCGTCTGGCAATTCCTCAAGAAAATTTTACAGACACAAACAGAATCTTTGCAACCACAGCTGAAGTGTTCTAATCGTTCTTACAAATAAATCAAAAATTATAATTGTAATTCTTATTGAAATAAGTGTTAATTAAATAGATATTAAATATCAAATACAAGCGTTTTATTTCAAATAAGACAACGACAACTATAACTTGCTTAAAAAAATTTAACTCTGAAACTATCGAGAAACTACTTTCCATTATTTAGTATCCAAAAAAGAGTTGGAATAATCGATACTCAGTATCCTTAACTCAAACTGTACCAGCAGTACTGCCTACACATTGACAACGTGTTGTTTGTGTTCTGATACCCAAAAAAAAAGTGGAACCTTATTGTGAATTACCAAGTCAAGTACATTATGCCACTCTAAGGGGACTTACAATCTTTACGAATAGCCGTTCAGAGCAATTTACGAGAATATTGTCGGGTATTTCTTGTCGCAGATAAGCTTTTGCACGCTTTCCAAAAATTTTAGATCTGAAGCAATGTTTGGATTTTGATTACTTTTTCGCTTCTGCGTAGCAATAGTGTAATAAAAGTAATTTGGTGGGCGCTATCAACCGCCAATCATTTAATTATCACCAAAATTTATTACATTTGAAATTTGAACAATTTACTAAGAGCCTATTTCACTAATTCTATTTAAATATCAATTCATAATTAAATGTCGATTTTCATTTTCATCTAGATATACTCATTGAATATTAAAATTTTTTTTAAAGTTTTTTTTTTAAAAGACAATACAAACTCTACGAAGCTCTTACAGCTTGTCTGTAGAAACACCCAGGGTCTAAGCGGGAATCGAACCCGCACCTCCATATTGATAAGACTAATGCTCATGCACTAGACTACGGAGGCACCCCAAAAAATGAGCCAGCACTCTGCATTTGAATATTGATTTTGCAACAGCATGAAACAGCTTTAAAACAGCTTTAAAACAGCTTTTTAAAAAGCTGTAAGTTGACGCTATCATATTAAATATCAGAGCGTTACCATACTTTCTTGTGTTTCATTATTTCAGTTGGTGAAAATAAAATTTTTTTAAACATACTTTAAATAAAGATCATTAATTAAATTAAATTGTGTTTAAATATGTTTGGTGAATGAGACCCTAAGTATGTCACTGTTTGAAGAGCCATAACTTTTTGAGAAGTATCAAACTGCTATTGCAAATGATGCTCTTTAATGCGATATAACAACAATTTTTTCTTTGGTGAATATGTTATATAAGAAAGAGTACAGTTGTAGCTCGACCATACATCATTTCATCAACAAGTGTGACAACATGTCATAGAATACGTGCAACAATTCAGTTAAATGCATGAGACATATCATGTAGCTCGTTTCTGTATTTCTCGCATCGTAAAATTCCTCGCATGGAACGAGGGAATTGTAACAAAAAGAGTGTAAATTGAAACAAAACATGGGTTTTCTCACACGAGTGTTTCTGTATCTTTACATTGCGAGAATTAACTGTCATTTAAATAAATTTCCTACAATTATTGGAATGATGTGAGAAAAAGTGTTTCTGTACCAACGTTTTGCGAAAAGTTTCTCATGAGAACTGTTAAAACAAGTCACATTTGAAATTGTTGCGAGAACAGTAAAGTTTAGAAATTTCTAGAAATATCTCGTGCGAATTTTTTTTTAAAAATTAAATAAATAAAAAATATGGAGTCCAAATCAGCTGAAAAGGTGAGTAATAAATTGTTTGAATTAAATTTATTATGTCTGTATATAATAATGTGTTTGTAAATTATTAATTTAATTTAGAAAATAAATTATAGAAAAAAAAAGAACAAACACAAAAGCTAGTGGACTACATGTCATCGAATTTAGAATTTGCTAGAGGTCAATTTGATAAATTGAATTGGATTTTTTACTATATTTTTTCTTTATATTTAAATCCAATTTTCTTTTAAATTTTCACTGTTTACTGGTTTTTCTTTTATTTATTTCTTTTGTTGACGTTTGACTTGAATTTGACACTTAATTACGGGAAATATTCCAGTAACAACAGAATCAGTATTGTCTGTTTTCGCATTCAAATACAGAAACACTTTTTTCTCACAAATAGAGAAACGATGAAATTTTTTGTTTCACACTTCATGTGAATAATTTTACGATGCGAGAAATACAGAAACGAGCTACTGGTCTTGCATTCTCTCATATCGGTCATCACAACGAATTTAAACTTTGTTTTTAATTTCGACCAAAGAATTCGTGTGTGTCAGCATAGCTATGGAGGCCTTTTGTCTGCTGTGTATTTTCTGCTGTTTAATTCAAATATTACATGAATCTAGAGATGTTCTTTACTCTCCGACCTCATTGCAGTTAATTAATAGTCGCTCTTAAATGACCATCGAGTGTTGAAAATATTTTAAATAATTTAACCTCCAAAAAAGTTGTAATATTCCTCGTGTTAAGATGCTTTATAAAATGCAATGTATGTAGTACTTTAAAGTTCTGCTAACCAGTGTTCGATATAGAATATATAATTTTTGTTTTCGTTTCACTTTGACTTATTGATGCCATACGGGGGGTAGCGTGTGTTTTATTGCAGCGACATTATCCATAAAACTGTCAAATGCTTTCTAAATATTCGAAATACAATGCACAGCATACAAATCTATAACTTTATAATCACCGACAGAAAATTGCTGAAAGGCTAAAGTCATAAAAGCAAAACAAAAAATTTAACAGAATTTTTGTGTATTTCCTATTTTTTTTTCTTCAAATTTAAATTCTGCTCCTGTTGTTCTTCTAAATAAAAAATAAAGTAAAAAACTGTGTGACACAAGCATACCAAAGAAAAATAAATGTACAATAAAATTCTTTTTCAAGTTCGAAAAAATGCCAAAAGTTGTTCAGCCGGTGTAAAGCTGAATAGTTAAAGGGACACAGCGGGTTGTTGTTAATAGCGCAATATGAATTCAGTTAAAATTTCAAAATATCTTATATGACAAAACATGATACCTCTGTAACCCGTTTGGAGACCACTAAGAACAAAAGAAAAAAAAACTACAAAAGTCTTTGTTGGCCCTTAAACTGTGAGTCTGGTGTTAATTGTACCAGGCTGATTTTCTAAACGAGAAAGATATGAAAGAATAAATTCTTTTTGTGTATCATTTTGTACGATCTTTTCGAAAATAAACAATTGAAACAGTTACGGCATAGTAGACACAATAAATTAAACCCTCTGTGCAAGAGATTTATTTTTGTGACTCTTCTAAAGTCCCTAAAAGACGACACTTGTAATTAAAATAATAACAAAAACAGTTCTAAAGAATTATTGTTCGACAATGTAACTTCTTGGAAAATTGGTTGGAGTTAATCTAAAAATCTTATTTGAATCACAATGCGATTTATTTATTAAAAGATCGAATTTTCTACGTCATTTGTTATTGCGTTACACTAAATTCTACCTTTTTTGTATGTTTTTTGTTTGTTTGTTTGTTTGTTTTCTTCTTAAGTTTGCATTTCTTATTTCTCTTTTTGAATATTTAATGTTTTATGTAGTGTTTTCTTTAGAAATATTTACAAGATTTTAGTCGATTATGGTTTCTTAGAATAAATGGCAAATTTGTTGAAAATATTAGCACTTCCCACTCGAACGTATGTATGTATGTATGTATCATTTGCCGTACATGTAACAAATAAAAATAATAAATAAATATAAAAATAGAATTGATAGAAATTCTACTCTATTAACACATTTTAGTCAATTCTGGTCGAATGTTTTATAACCATGTTGCCACATGTATGTATTTTATACGTTTCTTTCGTTGGTTGCTGCTGTTGAACAATAATTTTGCACCCTTTCATCGCTGACATTCAAGTTATATGCGCGGCTGACTGTGCTGCAATAATTTTTTTTATAAGATTTATTTTTATTATTTTATAGATTTATTGTCAACATTTTTATTTTTTTTTTTTGTATAATTAAAATTGTTTTATGTGGGCTGGTGTTTACAAGCCGCTTAAAAATGTCACATGTGTTAAATTGTTAGTGATTTTTTTTTCAAGATATTCAGCACATTTCAAGTAAAAACTTTATAAGATTTCGTCTATTTTCAAAGTAAACGGTATTTGAAAGTTCCAAAACTGAAATTTGCAGGCATTCGTGCAGGTAGTGACGAATTTAGGTGTTATCGCGGCTCCACGAAAAGCCCACCAATGAAATAACGCCCAGGAAATAACCCCCAATGAAATAAACCCCAAAAAATAGGAAATAACACCCAGGGTGGCGATGGCACGATGGATGGTAGTCTGCACGTTGACTACACAACCAAAAAAAAAAAAAGACCTGGGTTCAACCCCAGTTTCAGACAAAAAATTTTTAAAAATAAAAATAAAAATCTCGCATTTTTCTGATGTGCATTAGTGTGTCTTTGTGTGTCAGTTGTTGTCGGAAGGTTTCAGTGGCGAAGGCATAGTCATAGTAACAAAACCGGCTTCAGCTGATAGCAATCCAGAATCACATCAGAACGCCCTCCTTCGTCCGGTATTGTGTAGCACCGGCGAAGTAAAATAATAATAAAAATTGCTACTAAACCGAAGCTTCAGCACTGCTACGAGTATAAAAACAAAAGAACGTGCGAAAGCAGAGCTGCAAAATAATTAATTAAACTTCACCTCCTGTCGTTTCTACTACTATCCCTTTCCTATAGTTCCCAGCACAATGCTTCGCATGTGCAGGAGTCATCTCCTGCGTGCTGGTCCTAGATAAAAAAAAAAAAAAAAAACAGTGAATGAAATAACAACGAAAAATAAATGAAATAAACCCCAAAGCGAAAACGAAACAACCCCAAATTTTCGGGACTTTTTCATATGAAATAACACCCAATGATGAAAATGAAATAACCCCCAATGAAATAAACCCCGTCAGCAACAAAAATGAAATTATGCCCAAAATTCATAAAAGAGTCAGTTTCACCAAGGATTTCATGAAGTCAATATGGACCAACAGCAAAGTCGCAGGCGTCTTCTTCAACTTCGAAAGTGTGCCGGCATTAATAACCATTTTTTTTTACAAAGCTCGTTTAATAGTGACTACTTTTGGTTTTGTGAATGTACTAAGTCCAGTGCAGTTATTTTCCCTTATACGATGGAGGCTATTTCAGATCAGCCACCAACGAGCTATCCTAAAACTTTACGAATGGCTTGAAAATCCAACTCATGGGAGACGTTATTATAGTTACAATGTTGTAAAGAAGGCAGTAATTTTCTGTAATGGAGATGTGAGGAAGTATGAACAAAGAATTGTTTAATATTTCCAATATATCGACCCCTGTGCGCGAAATTATCGTATGTTACACTTTTTTCGAAGTCGAGTTTTTTATGCAAAATGGTTCTAAATCCATTAATTCATCTGCAGATAAAGTATTACAGCGATAATTGTTATAGTTATGGAGATAACACTATGTACATTTTATCGTATGTAACAGTCATTGCTGTTAGGCAAATAAAAAAAAACGAATAAAAACGCTCTCCTGTGAAATTTAGTGTTTGTAACATACGATAATTTCGCGCACAAGGGTCGATATATATTTTTGAAACCCAACTACCAAAAAATTATTTTCATGTACATACATAAAAAATAAACTTAATACATTATACATAAGGAATGGTAAAAAAAAACAAGGAGGAAATATACGTTGTATGTAATATTACATTGGATTAGTTTTTACATCTTACATAAAAACTTGGATAACGTCGTCTACTGCAGCACGACAAATAGGCCAATTATATGTTTGCAGTCCACTACCGATAGCTTCCGTTTGAAGCTTTAGTACGCACTCGTTACATATTTTCATATGCTTACAGGTCATAAGCACTGTATTAGCCTCCACTACCAAACAAACAACGCACAACTTTCTTTGAGTAGGTTCCTGCGGCGGTTCATAAATATTTATATCATCATCTTCAACGTCAATATACGCTATGGCTTCGAATAAATCTTCGTCCGGTTCCATGCCAGTACATATATCATTCTTGGGAAATGCCATTCGATTCAAAAATATTGCTGCAGTTATTTTACCCGCCCGTAGATCCTTGTAGATCCCTGCTCTATTTTTGCAGTTCGGAAGACAATTTGGCTTTCATTTTATTTCTCTCGCTATCCCTTTCCTCTAGTTCCAGCACAATGCATCGCATGTGTGGGGCTCATCTTCTGATAAAAAAAAATATGTTCTTTAACGATAAATTTTATATCGTATAAAACATATTAAAGGCCACCGTTTTAACTGTTTTATTCAATACCGTAGAGTTTAAAATTCATGCCATTTTGTATCCTTTTTGTTAATAAAATTTTACAGTTACTTCAATTTCCCAATAAAAGAGATACAAAATATACAACGTTTGTCCTACGTGATGTTTGTCGTCTTTGTTGTTCGTTGTTAATTTTTTACTTCTACTTCTTTTAATTAATGTCAACCAAGTCATGTCACATTGTCACTAAATAACACGCCCTCTCTTTGTACTAAAAGGTTGCTTCATTCAATATACGATTTGTAAAACAGAAAAGGCGCACCATTCAGACATTTAAAGTTCGTCATCAGCTGCACCAATCTGTGCAGAACTGCACACTGATTTCATTGCAAAGAATAATTAAAAATGAAATGCATGGGCATTGCAACAATTTTGTTGGTTTGATATTCTGCTGTGAGTTCAAAATTCGGACTGCTGCCATTTGCAATATACAATTTACATCGATAAACCATCGATTGAATCACCCATATTTGGAATTTTTCTTTGTTTTTCATTAAATCGTGAACAGTTTGCCTTCCAACGCCATAATTTGCAGTCAATAACTTATGTGGCTATTTTGTTCCTAATAAAAATATATATTTGTTTGCTCCGTAATTACTATTTGAGCCAGCGATCGAACAAATCAAGTGTTAGAATAGCGGAACCCATTCTTCGTTGGAAACCATGTAGATGTGGCAAATTTGGAGAATCTCCTACATTCTGCAATATCACAACAACAAAATATACGAAGTTGGGATTTATACACGACCTACGTAATAAACCATGTGAACCAATGGAAAAAAATTAAGGTAAATATTTGTCGTGCAGTTTGTAAATTGCGGGTATAGAATAGAGCGACCAACATGCCGATTACGGCTGTGATTCACTATCCTACACAAATATGACATGTGTGTCCAAAAAGTAAGGCCAAGAAGAAATCATACCAGGCGATCTCGTCCCTACAACAACAGCATTTTTTATTTACAAATACAACAATTTCATTCAAGTTGTCAAAATCGTTTACGTATTAACATGCTTTGAGTTGAACGCAACTTTGACAACTGAACAGAAATCAGCTGATGAGTATTTTAGCTAAGGCACCCACCTGGTATGAATACGCCTTGAGTAAGGCAGTGTGTCCTAAAAATGCAGATGTGTGATAGATTTTTTTCATAAAATTATCATTTTCTAGCGAGAATTTTTTTGGCAGTAAACAAAATGAATAAAAAAAAATGCGCACTTGTAACAAAAAGTAGTTGTTAATATTATACATAATAGTGTGGCAATTTCAATGCCATTTTGAAGTGATTTTTAAAGTATGTTTGACTTCACTATCATTCCCCTGTAAATTAATCGTGCGATTGTGTGAATCTGGACCTTTAATAATTTTATTTACCAGTGAATAGAATGTAATTAATCACGTCAAAGGTATTGAAATTGCTTTTTTTTCTTGGACCAGTGCTCAGGGCAAATCGCGTATTGTGCATATCTTAATATTGTGATCCGGAAGTAGTGCAAATATAAATATGTTCCCATAAAATTTAAAACAAATAATATGACTACAAAACGAAAAATTTTCCTTGGTTCAAGCCCAGTTGCAGACTCATAAAAATATCTCGCATTTTTATTGATGTGCATTTGTGTGCCTTTGTGTCAGTTGTTGTCGCAAGGTTTCAGTGGCGAAGGCATAGTCACTTGTCACTGAACACTAACACTAACGGCCGTATTAATAAAAAAAGTCTTAAATAACGTTTAAAATACATATTAGTTAAAACGCTTTTTAATCCTAAAACGCGTTTTTTTTTTAAATTCATATTAATAATCAGTATTTTAACTAACATACGTTTTAAGGTTTTTCAAAAATGAGGACGGCAGCCGTAGATTTTTTATTTACCACTTGACTCCTAATGATGCAAAACCGTGATTATTAATTCATGCAGTAATCGTATCTAAATAGTTTTATTGACGTGTTTAATAAGAATATTCGTTGTTTATAGAATAAAAAATGTATGATAAGTTGTATATTAATCAAAAAACTAATAACAGTAAAAATATCGCTTGGTAAGATTGCAATCTTTAGTGACTTATTTAATAGAAGTTAAAAGAGTATTTGAATAACGAGTTTAATATTATTTGTTTTGATTGTTTACACATCACTACTTAGTCAACATTAGTTTTATTTGAAATTTATGTAACATTAATAATAATATAAAAAGCAATAAAAATGGAAAATAGGAGCACTGCAAACGCAAACGTTCGGAAAATTAGGTCGAATTTTTTTTCACAAATAACAATCACAATGAAAACAAACACTGCACAATATGACACCCTAAAATAGCTTTAAAACAGGGTCGAACGAATTTTAAAATTTCCATATTTACACAAGGTTTAAAATGTGCATATTAAGCTAAAATTCGTTTATTAATACCATTTTAATGAATTTTGCTTAAAAATGCGTTTTAAAATTTTTATTAATACGGCTGTAACAATCCACAGGCACATCAGAACAATACCCTCGTCGGTATTGTTTAATACCGGCGAAGTAATATAATTACTAAAAATGGCTTTTAAAAACGAATCTTCAATATTTAATACGTCTCCTTGACATCAGAGACGCTACAATACTCCATAAAAACAAATAACGTGCAAAATCAGTGTCGTAAGATAGTGAAGCTTCTCCTCCTATCATTTCTCATACAGTCTCTTTCCACTAGTTCCAGCACAATGCAGCGCATGTGTAGGGGTCATCTCCTGAGGGCTGGTTGAAGATAGAAAAAAAAAATGCTTTACTTTTGTTGGTGAAAATATGATAAAATTAGAAATTTAAGAAATCTTCTGCGAGAGATTCATGTTATCACACTGTTGTGATAAATACAAAGACCGTGTTGTCATCTCCTGCTGATCCAAGATAAAAAAAAAATAGGAATGTCCTTGCGGGAAGTTTCTCTTTTTTGCGCTCATTCAGCAGTGTTCAATATGTCAAAATATTTCATTCTGAAGAACGAGGAATGAAAATAGTAAAATTAAAATTTTACTAATTTTTAATCAAATTTAGTTTTATATCTTTAAAGAATCTAAGCGTGATCGCTGAGCATGGATAGCGCACAGAAGAAACATGCCATGGAGTGATAGGATGGCGGCTTAAATCTTTCACAGCTCTGCAATTGTAGGTTTTTTTTTTTTTTTTTTTTTTTGCTAATTTGTAAAACACAGAAGCTACTTTTCTACCGTTATGTTAAAGCATTAATTTTTTGAGCCAAAATTAGCCATTCAATTTATTATTTTACTTGGCCGCCGTTTCATAGCTGAAAAGCTAAAGAAAGATGGCGCTGTTAGAATAAGCACATAAAGAAAATTTTTTACTTGTTGGAGTATTCAGCCCACGATGTGTTGATGGCGCTTATGGTGCGATCAGCATTAGCAGTCGCACTTACATTTACTACTCCGTTCATCTGATCATTCTACACACTTTGAAATATTTTAGTGTGACCTCTTCGTTTTTTTTTTTTTTTTTTTTTTTGTCTTTTGTGGAGGGAAGAGTAGGGAAAATTCAGTACTGTTCGTTGATTCCATTCAAATATTATTTACTCGTTTCTTTGATATTATTTTTTTAATTTATTCAACATGACATAGGCGGGTTAAAGCACTACCATGTGTCTTATATTGTTTTTTTATGCATGTGTGTGTGTGTGTGTGTGTATGTGAGTTTTCCAGTTATTTATAACACAACAAACTAAATATTTATACATTTTTCTCATTCAGAACTACTAAACGCCCAATAAATATACTGGCTGCATGTTTCCCCTTTTTGTTTTGTTTCTTATTTTTTATACAAATCTTTAATATTTTTGTTTTTTTTATTTTTTATTTTTTATTTTTCTTTTTAAATAAAAATTATTAGGTAATATTTCTAATTGGTTTATGGCGAGATGTACATATCTGGCATTCTACTTCAATAAAGAATTGTGTTAAATCTAACACATGTTAATAATGAAACTTAAAACTGATTTATTGAATCTTTTTAATTAAGGAAGTGTTGTTCTCTTTTTTTTTAAGAGACTGTAGATGAAAAAAAAACATGCTAAATAAAATGCTTTGGATATGAAGCCATATATAAATTGATAGAAAAGAAAGAAATTAAAAATAAAATTTATTTAAAGCGTATGCCTTTATAAAATATGATTGTAATGAGAAACCATCTGTGGTTTTGGAACGATTGATTTTTATTGGGTGGAACCTTTCAGCACGTTGGTAGAAGGACTGCTCTAGGACTTGGCTATTGGCATCTACTTAGGGCTCTTCATCAAATCCTCCTAGAAGAGTATACACGGAGAGAATTGTGTGCAGAAATTATGCGCTATGGGCACAACTTATGCACAAATTTTTCACGAAAAATTACCAAGAGCAGTTGTTCATAATCTATGCACACTTGTTCATAAATTAAGTTCAGCACTGTGAGCATGTTTTATGAACAACTGGGCATAGTTTACGAACTACTGGGCATAGTTTACGAACAACTGAGCATAGTTTACGAACAACTGGGCATTTATTATGAACAACATTTTCATAGATTGTGAACAAATAGGGAAAATTTTTACACCTCCTGCTAATATTAAAGAAACAAAATTTCATTTTATTTTCAAATGTCTTTATTTCAAAGTACAATACTATATATACATAATATTATATATACACATATTAAAATACAATTGGGGAATTCAAATTAAGGAAATGGGCGATACTATGGGCCCGGGGGTAAAAAATCCAAAAATCGATATGGGTAACGTTTTCAAGGGTTTCGCGGGGCCTGAATCTTATTCTATCTGCGGAAAAGTTCGGAGGTGGGCGAAATCGGTCCACGGACACGCCCACTATGGGTCAAAAAGCCTTCTTCTTTTTGGCAGAAATTCGTCAAAGTTTATTCAAAATTATCAAACAAGCCGAAATTAATCAAAAAAAATTTCCTAATTGTCATAACTGCAGTGATAAATATATGATAATAACTCAATACTTACCTCTGGTTTTTTCTTCATTTGCACAATTATATATTTCTAAATAATATTAAATGATCTATATAACACACTTCAACTGCTGTCGCTTCTAAACACAACCGGCACTCTTGACACAAAGAACATAAGTGTAAAACTAACTTGCAATTAATGCATACTCATTATCCATATGTGTACGCATTGTTCATAATCTATGCATAAAAATGGGCACAACTTATGAACAAGATACACACACATATCACATATCAAAATGTTGGGCAAAATCTATGCACAAGTAGGCATACCTCGTGAACAGTAAGTGTTAATAGTCGTTCATGCACAATGTTCATATATGTATTATGATCAATAATGTTTAAAACCCTTATCCTGTATTTGTGGGTCAAAACTGCCCAAACTGTTTTTGAAGCGTATTATTTTTGCAACTGCCCAATGAATTTGTTTTAAACTTTTGTACAATTATTTATTTTGCGTATAATATTTAAATTCAAGGTAAAAAAACTTCTAGCTCTTTTCGTTTTACCTGTGTAAAAAAAATTACGCATGTGGTATATGTGGGTCAAATTTGCCCAATACAAATAACACATTGTGGTAACAGAATTTAATTTTAATGTCCCTTTAAAAAATAACTTAAAAAATATATTAAAACGAATGAAAATATTTGTGCATAGCAGGTTTTTCAGTGTTTAGCATATTTTGTTACTATTCGTGGATGATTTTTCGACTGTACACTTGTGCTTTGGCCGTGAATATTCATACATATATACAATTATGAAACCAGAAGAGTTTGGAGCGCTGCTTGTGCAATCTGATTTGGAAGGTGAAATACCAAACGATACATCGAGTGAAGAAGAGGAAGATTTCATATCTGAAGCTGGATCTATACATGATTCCAATTTTTCATCAGACTCAGATGAAGAAAGCTACGGAACTATTGATGAAAGTGAAGCAGAATCAGCAGCATATGCTTCCAAACATGAAATATATATGTGGTCGCATTCAACATTCGCAATAAAGAATATTGGTAGGTGTACAAGAGAAAACATTATGAACCTTGCAATTGAACCAGCGATTAATCCGGATTGGAATGGAAATAAAAAGTATTAGCGCCGCATTTACTTAGAGGAATTAGGTATGAGCCTTATACGCGAGGAAATATCCCGAAGAAAGACTTTACCATACAGCAGTCCTGCTAAGTCGTATTCAAAAAGCCTTCAAAATAACAGAGTAACTGATCCAAGGCCCCAAAGCTTAAAAAGAGGTCTTTGCTTCTTTTGCCCAATACGGCTAAATAGTACAAAATACTCAATCAAATGTTCGAATTGCGAAAAATTGGTTTGCAAAAATCATTCTGAGACCCATATTACATGTCAAGCGTGCAAAAAAACTTAATAATAAATATTTTTTTTTTTTTTGCAATATATTTATTAAGCTTGAGGTCTTTTTCCTAGGAAATTTTCTATTATTCCTGATGATGTTAACAAGCTGTTAACGAAATATCGAATAATAAAACCAAATAAAATAAAAGAAAAAGACCTCAAGCTTAATAAATATATTGCAAAAAATATAATAAAAAAAGGTCAATTAATAATATAATTAAAAAATAATAATAAATAAATATAAAAATATCCTTTATATTGGGCAAACTTGACCCATTAATGTCATATGCGTTTCATTTTCGAAATACAGGATAAGGGTTAATTTTCAAATAATTAAGCTGTGAACAATGTTCACAAACTGAGCACATTTTTTGTGTATAACTTATGCACAATTTTAATAGATTGTGCAGAATTTATGATTATTAGGCATAATTTATGCGCAAAGTTGCACATTCAAAAATGTACCTTAACATTTTACAGTTGTGAACAGCTTGTGCATAAAAAATGCACAACAGTTTTCTCCGTATAAATATGACCTGCTAAAGGCAATTGGTGTACCGATATCTTATTATCGCCATGTTTGGCTTTTTCATACTTCATTTATGGAATATGGAATAATAAAATTGTTACATTGAATCCCAGATGGAAAAGACGTTAAACAAAACTAGTCACGAGGCTGTTAGATAAATGCTAGAGAGTGCTGTGTATGGAGTGAACTAGTGACTTGTATGGTCATGGCCTAGGAGGAGCTCTGTTGGACTTTTCACTCGCCTTGTGACATTTTACTGGAATAACTAATTACTAATTGTTGGCTATTGTTGAATATGATGGTATCTAATTCTAGTTATTTCGATTTACTGTGAAGAGTCCGTCAGACTCTGGTTTTTGAGCGGGCAAATTTACATGATTTTAATACTGTGTGTAGATATGAGAACCATTCACGTACAGGTCTTGTAATGTCTAGTACCACAATTAGCTCTGTGCTACTTATATTGAATTCTATAGAACATTTTGAAACATATTAAGAGATACATTCTCTTTCATAATTCATACGTTTTTGTATTCGTCTCTCTTGTGCAAGTCTGATTATCCTGCAGGACAGCATCTACAATTTTTCGGAAATATGTGGAATATTAAACAAAATGTTGTTTGCGTTCTCTTTTTATTTCAAAGTCACGAGTATAATAATGTCAGTATAATTATTTTTTGTTCTTCGAAAATATTTGCCATTATTTCATAAATAGTTTGGGTTGTTTTGGCATCGACGATACCCGCCACTATCTTGAAGGTCCTGGGACGAGTCCATTTAGTGAAATCACTCTTAGAGTGTATTTTTGCCACATAAGTAAGTACTGCATGTAGCGTCATCCTGTGCAAAAAAAAATTAAGCGTTCACCTGGGTTCATTGGGGATACGAACATCAATCACTCACACGTCGTTGGTTAGCAATTCACACATAACCGTGAATTTGAACTTATTGGCGTCTAATTGAAATCCATTATATTTTTTTTTAGTGTTGGAACGGCACTCAGGGGATGACTGCTACGCATGCAATGAATTGTGCTGGAACTAGAAAATAAATTTTGGGAGTGGAATATAGGGAGTAATTCGATTCGATTTGAATCTTGCTACGTCAAAAAAAAAGATTTCTTCGAGTAGTTTATGCCACATACATGCTTTTCGGCCAATAGAGGAATTTTCTCTGTAATGCGTAGTGCGATTCGCTGCAATATCGAACACAACTGGACGCATTCTTAAGGGTGAACGTTTTGTGCGTGTTTCGGGACGACAACTTTCCTGCTTTCATTAGAGCACATCCCATTGTAGTAACGAAAGAACATCCAAACTGCAAATAAGTGTTGTCAGTAAATAATATTTTTCGGCTTCTGTTCGTTGAAGTGCACCATAAATTGCAAAAGAAAATTTGTGTAATTTAGAAGCTTTGCTGGAGCATAACATAATTCATGGTTATTATCAAAAACTCAGTGAATAGAAATGTACCAAATTACCGATTTGGACAAACTCCAAAAAATACCCTATAGTTCGAGGTAAAAAGAAGTGCGAGTAAAATCACAACAATCAGAAAAGTATTTTATTTTGCCTAAATCCCTTGTTAGTCTTTTGTTAATGCCATCATGTTATTTTATAGTTCTGCTTATTTCTTTTTTTTAACAAAATAGTCATCATGTTTATTTGACCTTAAAATTAAGTGGCAAACCAGCCCAAACACCAAAAAATATTAACGCACAAAATCCACACATTTTTTCCTAAATCCTTCTCTAGGTTTATCAGTAGTACGTAAAAAAATTACCAGTTGAACAAAAAATTTTTAAAATATAATCCTGGAATAACACAAACACCAAGCGTTTCATACAAATTTAATTTCATATTAAAAATACCTTTTTTTTGTTCACTTTAAAGGATTTTAGTTTAGCCAAAGAATTTGGTAGTTTTTTTTTTTTTTTTAGTATGTGTCAAAATAAACTCGGTAGAGGAAAATTGTACTACAACGTCATTGTGTTTCCATTTCCTCTATGAATGGATTATATGTGTGTGTGTGTGTGTGTGTGTGTGTGTGTGTGTGTGAGTGAGTGAGTGAGTGTACGAGGAGCTTTTCGTTTTGTTTTCGTTACTTTTTTATTGTAACTTTTTAAGGCGTTAAATGCAGCATAAAACTTAATTAGATACGCTCGCATTAAATTAAAAAAAATTTTATTTAATGCCAAAAAATGTTTGCTGAACAGTGGGACATATTGCAATATTAGAATATTTTGTTTCCATATTTTTCTGAAGTCATTATTGCTTCTTTAAGTACAAAGCTGCTTGAAAATATTAAGGCGTGTAATGTTGCCCTTGACATTGTGAAACGTCTTTGTTTGTCTTATGCTCTCCTGCCCTTAAACACTGCCCTGTTCAACACTAAAATACTTTGTATAATGACCCATAAAAAATTTAAATATTACGTGCAAGTGCAATAGTGTGAATGCAATGTGTTACGAAAAAATAAATAATACGGTCATAGATTTTTAAATCCCATAAGACTTCATCGTTTTTAGAAATTTTTCTAAACGATAAAATTTTTCATTTTATCAGGGTTGTAATTATGTAAAAGCAAATAGAGAAAATAACAAAATTACAAAAGAATAGAAGTACTGCTGAACCGGTATTGTTCTTTCTACTGCGTAAATCTCGTTAGATTTCTTTCTCACAAACTCGTATGAAAGTCGTAAGACTTGTATTATACTCTGAAAGGCCCTTAAACATCTTTCGGTTTCTCCACTGCTAGCAGTAGCAAGAGTTACTGTGTCTACAAAAATAAACAATTATATGTGGTTTGAACCTCCAAATCCTCATATTGTGGCACTCGACAATTCTTATTTTAGAAAATTCCGATTTTAAAAATTCCGTAAATCTCGATAACACCCATTCCTACTACATATATTTTCCAATTGTATTGCCAATATAGAAATTTTTATTAATTTAAATAATTTTTGACATGAAGAGTCATGAACTTTGTGAATTTTGGAGAGGCATTAAATAAGCACTTTTTGAAAAATTAGCATTAAACAGTTCTTTTTTTTTTACTCTCAAATGTCTGACTGGCTGAAGTAGTGTGCCCGTTGACTACAAAACCAAAAAAATTTCCATGGGTTCAACCTCAGTTTCAGACTAACTAATAACAAAAACATTTCGCATTTTTTCTGATGTGTATTAGTTGTTGTCGAAAGGTTTCAGTGGCGAAGGCCGTAACCAACCACATCAGAGCACCCTCCTTAGGGTATGTACAGAGTGGCAGCTTGTTGCCGAGCCGAGCTGGTTGACGCTTATTGCGAGAACCAATGCGAGAAAACTGGTTCTATACAAATTAGCACAAAGAAGCGCGAAGCGGTCATAGTGGGCGCCGAACTGGTCAGAGCGCAAAGCTGATGGAATGCGAGAAAACATCTTCAAAGCGTATTTCAGCGCCGATAACATTGTTTATGTTCTGTTGTTATGATTTCAACTTGTTTGGAAAACATAAAGAAAACTAAAAGCAAAAATTTTAGAAAAAGTAAATAAAACATGCAATCAAAAAATTAAAAAAGTAATAAAAATTAAAAAAAAAATAAAATAAAAATTAAATATAAAAAAAAAATTAAATATAAAAAAAAAATAAAATAAAAAAAAAATAAAATAAAAAAAAAATAAAATAAAAAATAAAATAAAAATTAGTGTTATTAATTAAAAAAAAAAATAACAACAAACCCAAATGCACAGAAACATATGTACATAAAACACAAATAATAGATAAAATATCAGCGCTGATTCTCGCATCCACACTTGTTTCTCGCATGAACAATTCTCGCAATAAGCGTCAACCAGTTCGGCTTGGCAACAAGCTGCCACTCTGTACATACCCTTAATCGGTATTGTGAGGCACCGGCGAAGTAAAGTAATTACTAAAAATGGCTATTAAAAAACGAAACTTAGAAAAATTCAATACGTCTCCTTGATATAAGAGGTGCTTCAACAGTGCTATAAAACTAGAACGTGCAAAAGCAGAGTTGTAAGATAGTGTAGCTTAACCTCGCTATCCCTTTCCTCTAGTTCCAACACAATGCATTGCATGTGTAGGAGTCGTCTCCTGAGTGCTGGTCCTAGATAAAAAAAAAAAATAAAATTAATGTGGAAGACCATCTTCCGTTAAAATAATTGATATAGAAATTGATACTGTAATTGCTATCTGGTCAATATATTTAATTCTCTAATAATGAAAATATATATGAAACACGGCAACACTGGTCGCATGCAAACGTCAATCTCATGGGGGCAAAAGAAAACTTTATTTTCTTATTTATATTTTTGTAATTGGAGAGAAAATACAAATAAAATTTAATAGGCACAAACCGTCCTTTTCTATGAAAAGTCCTGCCGTACGTATACATTACATACCGGAAGTACTTGGAAAGGCATAGTCCAGAGAGACAGTTCTAAGGAGAGCTATTTTATTCATTTTGACACGATCTTGAATGCACGATTTGAAGAGTGGGTATAGTTAATAAGTATAGTTGAATAAGTATTTCCCTATTCCCTTCATGTGGGAATAGTTTTGCAGCAATCATTTGCTTACGAGTAGAGATATAAGAAATCTACTGTGAAATTTACTCGTTGTGTTTAGAAAACATCGTTCTACTCTATCGCCACAGAGATGCCATATCAAACAAAACACCTCAGGGTTGATATATCACCTGATTAACTCGAACAATTTCTTAACTCTAAGGGCCATTATTACAACTAAGCAATAAAGTTACTGATAGCTAAAATTAACTTTAGGTAAAATGAATAATAAAGTGACCTTTAACTTGTTTTCATTATTACAACTGTTCGATAAAATAAAATTAATATTTTTAAAAATATGGCAGTACCAGAGTAAATACCGACTACTTTTGACAAACAAGAAAAGCTACTGGCAACGACAAGGTTTCATTTTGTTCATTATTTAAAAATTAATTTGTATACATTTATACTTTCCATGCTGCCATATTTAAAGTGCATAAGATATGGCAGCTTCAAATGCTTTAGTCCACTTTAAAAGTTACAGGCAGGATGAACTTTCCGTTAGCTTATCGGTCACATTAGGTTAAAGTCAACTTGTAATAACGAAAAACCAATTATTTGTCCGATAGCATGCCAACTTTAGCTATCGGCAAGTTATAATAATGGGCCTAAAAGGTATTTTTACGGTCAACTTGTTCAAAGTTTTCAATTTACACTAAAAGAAGCAAATAAATATTATTCTACAAGAAATTCATTCATACACACTTTTTAGAGAAATTTAAGAAAAATAATAAATAAAATAAGAAATTCTTCGGCATTATTAGAGATAATATTGTATTTTTTGACGACGTCAGTTTGAGTAAATGAGCTATAGTTTTTTTTTCGTGGACCAGAACTGGTTGGAAAGTGATAGAGTGAGTAGTGGGTAAATGTGACTTGATTCTTGCGCAACTTGGCAGTTGCAAGTTTTCTTACTTAGTTAAATAGTGCTGTTGCTGCGGTTATGATGTGCATATGTTGATTCATTCACTTTTAAGCTGAGGAGAGCCGTTTTATGTGGTATTTTACGTCGCCGATGTTTTTTAATTTAAATTTTAATCAAAACTTTTGTAATATGAATTAAAAAATTATTTATATTTTTACCTGCAAAGAATAGTATCAATTAAATTGCTGTTATTTTTCTGTTAAATTTTTTATTATTATGTATTGCTTTATTTTAATTATTATTATATCGACACCTGTGCGCGAAATTATCGTATGTTACACTTTTTTCGAAATCGACTTTTTTATGCAAAGTGGTTCTAAATACATTAATTCATCTACAGATAAAGTATTATAGCGATAATTGTTATAGTTATGGAGATAACACTATGTACATTTTATCGTATGTAACAGTCATTGCTGTCAGGCAAATAAGAAAAAGACGAATAAAAACGCTCTCCTGTGAAATTTAGTTTTTGTAACATACGATAATTTCGCGCACAGGGGTCGATATATTTTGAGAATTCTAAACAAATTTTTAATGGCAATAAAAATGTTTGAGTTCAATTGGAATGCTTATTGCGTATTAATTTATATTTGCAAACAGAATTTTGCATATACATATGAAATAAAACAATAACAGAAGCATTTAAGTAAAACTAATCCGTCATTTTGTGCATTTCAAAGCATAATTGTTTATTTATTTATTCAAGTATTTTGGGCACTAAAATTAATTGAAAATGTAATGAAACTTTAAATTGAAAAGTATATTATTCTAGTGAAAGGAATTAATTAAAGATAGAAAAGTTAAATTTCTTCTGTGTCCTCGTCCACACAATATGCTTCTGGCCCTTTATAAACTTTATTTAATAAATTATCAATTACTAGATTATCATTTGGTCACAAAATGTTTTAGAAATATTTATTTCCTACGTCTGTCTGTATCCTAAAAATGTTTTATATTGTCGTTTTCCACCTCTGCGTCGCCCACCGTTTTAACTTTATCTGGGCAAAGAGAGACAATAACAAATTGAAGGCATCACTTAGTGTTGCTTCTTTTCACTATGAAATTGGGCCAAAAGTATTAAAATTATTTAAATCCTACTAGTAGAACAATAATAAAAAAAGAACATCTACGAATGCCAAGAAAAATATGTAAAAGTTGTTCTTTCTTCTTTTTATCTTTTTTCTCGACAAAATTAACAAAATAAATTTGCATAAAATTCCTTGTTTGTTTTTTTTCACACCAAAACGGAAGGGAAAATTTTTGAGCTGGACTTAAAAATATTAAATAAAAGTAACATATTTTGATGACTCCAAAGTGTTAAAGAAAATTCCAAAATATGATGGAAACTGTACAGCAGCTAAAATAAAAAAAAAAACAAAAGATTTTTAAGCCGCCTTTTCCAGAAGAGCATCAGCTGTTTTTTTTTTTTTATAAATTTTGAAGTTGTTGTTGAACAGCTTACGAAAAACAATTTTAAGCCAATCTTTGTTTTTCTCCTTTTGTTTAAGAGCAGCAGAAAATCCTCTTTTCTTTAGCCTTTAAACTATACTGACTTTCAGTATTGTCGGCATCAAGAACAACAAAACAACATAAAAATTTTGTATCCTTAAGTGTCATCTTAATGTCGTTTTATTTCATTATTCATTTCTCGAGAAAATACGTACAGGATTTACATGTTCATTGTCTGCGTTATTTAAATGACACAATCGAATTAAAGACTTATACACTCTTCTTGTCAAATAACTTAGAAATCTACAATATTTCCTTATGCCGGGTTCAGAAATTTAAAGAAAAAATAAAATAAACAAAGTTTTTGTAATATTTCCGGTCATAAAGAAATTAAAATAGAGTTAAGATATTTATTGGATATTTTAGAGTTGACTGTGTTACACACAATGAATATTTTACCATCACAATGACGATGAGAAGGAAAAAGTCCGTTCTCTATTGCGGCTCCATAAATATAGAATTGTATGACCAAAGCCTTCGCTGACCAAGTTTCCTTTTGTATACAACGTTTCAATCTCCTGTTTATTACTTTTTTAAAAAACTTTTATCTAAATTATAATTTATTCTTTTGTTTAAGAATTTGTTGCTATTTGATTTTGATTTAAACTGAATAAAACTGCTGAAAAGAAAATAAAAATATTAAAGCGTTTCTATTACTTGAAGAAATAAAAATTTATTTACATCTCAATGCCATTTAGAATATCATTCATGCAACAAAATAACTATTCAAACACGCACGCATACATATGTACACAGGCAATCCTTCTTTTAGAATTTGATTTCGGAAAAAAGGACTTCAGCATCATCTTGTGTTTAAGGATTTTCTACAATAAAAGAAAAAAAAAACAAAACAATAAAAAATCTTATAAAGAAATCATTTTTTTTTTTTAAATAAAATGCCTTTCGTATAGTTTTAAGAAGAGACCGTAGTATAAGTGCAGAGAAAAAATAATGAAAAAGAAATTAAATAAAAGGATATTCGACACTTTTTTTTATGACGGTTCTTCTATTGTACTGTTGACAGAACAACAAAGCGTTTTCCATATTTTTCCAAAAAAAAAAAAAAGACACTAAAGTTGTTGCGTTGACAATGAAGATGATGTCGATTGCAACGACTTCCACAATAACGTTTAAGATGGTTATACGGATGTGCATAGTTTTTGCATTTTTAAAATTTTTCACAGAAAAAATTTAGTACAAAAGGAGTACTAAACCGTAACTGCTGCTGCTGCTGCTGCTGCTGCTGCCATTTCTCCTGAATGTATAAATCACCACGGTATGTAAATGGGTTCGTTTCTTTAACTTTTAACTTTTAAACTTAAATGCTGCCCCACAGTTATGATGATTTTTTAAGAGGAAATTTTTCTAAAAATTAATTTAATTCAAAACTGTTTTTCAGTAGTTACATACGAAATAGAAAACGCCTTCCGCGCTTGTTTAGGTATGGCTGTTAGCGGAATTCAGAAAAAATAACTCACAATTGAGAACGTTTTATTTTTTTAAGTCCAAAGAAGCGAAATTGGAGAAAAATAATATTGTTGAGGAAATACATAAAATGTTTTAAAACTACTGGGTGAATTTATGCCTCTTCTTTATGGGTTTGTATGTTCGAGATAATGTGTTTGTGTAGTATATGCTTTACGCTTAAAGTGAATTTTG
The DNA here is from genome assembly GCA_963924685.1 of Dexiosoma caninum. Classification (NCBI taxonomy): domain Eukaryota; kingdom Metazoa; phylum Arthropoda; class Insecta; order Diptera; family Tachinidae; genus Dexiosoma; species Dexiosoma caninum. Next base: position 16,414,488 of record OZ004727.1, read on the forward strand.
TTCCTTTTTCTCTCATTGGCTTTTAAAAAACGTTTTTATTATTTTTTACTTCTTTGTTGCATTTATAAAATTTTATTTCTTTTTTTTTTTTTTTTTTTTTGTAAAGCATTTACTTTCTTGAGTGCTTCCGCATTTATTGTTATTCGCAAATATTGTTATTTTTATTGTTTTCTTTCTTATTTTTTTTTTGTTTAGACTAAAAATTGTTTTCCCTAAACTGTGTAGAAAATATTTGCTTTGAACTATTGTTAATAGAGTTTTGTATTTTCGAGTAGAGACACACTCGGAAAAATTTGTTAGCAAAAAATTATTAATAAAAGTATGACATACTTAAAATAAATAAATCACACTTATTGTGTTTGGCGTAGGCCAAAAACGACAGCTGTCGTAATTGCTGTCGAATTTGGAATCTTATGCTATCGTCTAAAATTTTCGACAAGCAAAATTTTGTAAATGTAGCATAATGTAATAGACATTGAATGTTTATGAAACAGCCTGTTGAAGAACTGTCAATCAAATGTTTATACAGAACAACAAAAAAAAAGTTAATGTTGATGAAGATAACTGAAGCGCTTTAAATATCCGTTTGAGAATTATGCAACAACTTGTTTGATTTTTTAAGTTTTTTATTCATCAATAAATAGAATATAAATAATTTTAACGTGAAACTAAAAATAATTCATATATACCATACATACATATAGAAAAGAAAATATATTAAGCAATGCTAAATTAAGGTTTGGGTTTTTTAATTATAATTAAAATAATAATAATTTTTTAAAAAAATTTTTTTATTATAAAGAAAAACCAATTTTCCTGAAGAAGCTACACAAAGGAGTAGCGAAATATTGAAATAAATATAAAATATATAAAAAGACCTTAGGCTTAAAATAATTAGTGTTATTATATAAAAAAAAGGTCAAAAAACTAGAAAAATTATAATTAAAATATTTTTTTTTTTTATTAAATATACTTATTAAGCTTGAGTGCTTTTTTTATTTAATTTGGTTTTATTATTCGATATTTCGTTAACAGCTTGTTAACATCATCAGGAATAATCTAAAAAATATAATAAAAAAGATCAATTAATAATATAATTAAAATATAATTAAAATAAAAATTAAGTAATTCTACTTTTTATTTCTTCGGGTTGAATTTTTCTTTTTTTAATGTCAAGTTCATTTTTCTGTAGTGCATTAGTGTGCCTTTGTGTGGCAGTTGTTGTCGGAAGGTTTCAGTGGCGAAGGCAGCATAGTCACTGGTCACTGAATAATACCCCGGCTTCAGCTGATAGCAATCCACAATCGCATCAGAACGGCCTCCTTCGTCGGTATTGTGTAGCACCAGCGTAGTAAAATAATAATAAAAATGGCTACTAAACCGAAGTTTCAGCACTGCTACGAGTATAAATAAGGAACGTGCCAAAGCAGAGCTGCAAAATAATTAATTAAGCTTCACCTCCTGTCGTTTCTCTTACTATCCCTTTCCTATGGTTCCAGCACAATGCTTCGCATGTGTAGGAGTCATTTCCTGAGTGCTGGTCCCAGAAAAAAAAAAAAATTTTTTTTGAAGCTTCGGTTTAGTAGCAATTTTATTTTATTATTATTTTACTTCCCCGGTGCTACACAATACCGACTGACGGAATGAGACTTATTGCTCTTCAATAAGTTTTATTATTATATTAATATTTTATTATGAAAAATGTAAACCTTATACAAATTCATACACTGAATGAAACTCAGAAATCAGAAATATATTTTTCAACAATGGTGTTGGTTGCATCATTGCATTTGCAAAAAGGTATAGCATATTTTTGCTCTACAGTAACAAAATACACAGCAATGCTAAAAATATGCTATACCTTTTTGCAAATGCAATGATGCAACACCATATGCACAAGATTGTGAGTTGGGCTATTGTATTTTCACACGACTGGGTATGCAATAGAGGAAATGTATTTCTCAGATAATTAAAATTTTCGGTTCTAAAAGCAGCAGAAATTTTGAACTCGCTGAACTGTTGTCAATATTTAAGTGAGAGTGTGAATATTTCGTTTATAGTAACTAACGTGTTTCAAAGCGGTAGTAGAATAGCACTATTTTAATTTAATGATAAATTGTTTTGTCATTAATTCTGATTTCAATTTTTGAGTGTGAGCACTGGAGAAACGATCCTGTTTGTTGTTTGTATGCTTCTCTACTTTTGTTATTTATAGTTTAATTTTTATTCTTTTTTTTCCTTTTTATATTATGGCATTTCAATTGTTTTATTATTTATACCCATTTAAAATGCCAGTCAGCTGCCAACTTTTTTTTCAAGTTAATCTCGTTAATATATTTTTTCAGCCGTGTGTCTAGATTCTAGAACTTCATTAAGTGAATGTGCTGAATTTTAAAATATTCTTTACTTATTGTCTACTTTTAGTAGACATTTTTTTAATTATAGACAATTGTAGAAAAATGTATTGCTATTAAAATTTATCCTATTACCAACAAACTCTCCCTTCTCTCTCTCTCTCTCTCTGTTTCATCTTCGTACTCATAAGCATACCCTGTTTTAAAATGTTTATTTTATTAAATCCTCTTAAGTTTTTCTATCATTGAGCAGCTTTTTTTTAATTCTATTCATTTTGCAATTTCATTTATGTCTTCATGTCATCATGTCACTTTTTGTAATAGTGGAGAGGTGTGTGCCTCTGTCACCTAAACTGTCATCTTGCCAGACGAAAAAGGTGTAATTTAAACAATTTTTTTCTTATTTTCTTTCCAAAAGGATTTGAAGGTGCAAATTGTCATTTTGTTCATTACAAATTTTAATCTTTGTCTGTCTGCTACTGTAAGTGTTTTCTTGCCTTTTCTTTTTGCTTTCTCTTTAATGTTATTTATTATAATTTCCATTACCGCTCTCCTCTTGTTGCCATTAAGCGGGTATGTTGTCTCTAAGGTCTCTTTCATCTGTCATAATAGAATACTCGTAGACGGTCGCAGTTTGAACTTTTAGTACAATAATTCCGTATTAAAAATAATCTCTTTATATTTTATTTTCTCGTGTGAATTCGTGAAAGGTATGGAAACGGATAAGATTATTTTCAAGAATGAGAAATAACAATGAGATTATTAAATATTGACATGAGTTTTCATGTGGAGAAATAAACAAATGTATGTTGTCAAATATTTAGTTTAGTAAAATCTACTAAATGCAGTATACGGTAAAACGGTCTTCAAGCACATTTGTTTACTTTTTTTTTTCCTAATTTCTTTTTCCAAAGTGGGAATGAATTTTAGTGAATTTTTTTTTTGACAGGTAATATTATAATAGAAAACAAAGACTATACTTCCTAAAGGTCGTGGGTTCAAATCCTATTCTGTTCACCAACAATTTTTCTTATGTGCATTATTGTCTATGCTAATGTACATACGCACATACATATATCAGACCCTAAATTTAGAAGATATCAAGAACTCGGTCATCAATTTGATCTCAATATTTTTAATTTGATAAAAATTAAGATATAAACCTGGTCTTGCCCTTATATACATGCTAGATTAACCCGGGGCGCTTCGCTACCCACACCAACTTTTCTAATCTTGCACACTTTTGTACAGATATTGTGTTACGGTGAACCATCTGCATTAATTTTGGAAAAGTACTTCTTTATAAATTATCATTTGCTGCAGTTATACGATGAATTTTCTCTTTAAATTTTTGCCCACATACTGTTTGTCAGAGTTCATTTAAATTGACGACTGTGACCTAGGCTGCACGAAAGTTTTAAGGAAATTGAAAAGTTCTCAAAAGTCATCGTCAAGAGAACAGCAACAAAATTGTTCATAAGAATAATAATCACCTGGTTTCTTGACTGTGAATTCAAACGCACAATTGGAAAAAACATTTAAAGTAAATTCATTAAAATTTTTAAAAGTGCATGAGAATTAGTCTAATGGTGATTTCCTTTCTGAACAAAAATGTTGCCCTTTCGCTGGATAACATTTTCTACAGTTTGCCCACACCTTTAAAAAGTGATACATTTTTTACTGCCACAATGGTACAAAATATTTGAGATTTAACATTAATGTATACTTAGCGTTTCACTGTTTCTACGATTTTTAGCACTATTTTATCAATAAAAATCGTCAGCAACATTTGTTTTCTAATCAGCTGCTATTACGTAGAACAAACTGCAAAAACTTTAAACCAAAAATTTTTTAAAAAAGTTTTCATTAAAATAAATAATAAATTAAACAGAACCTTCCTCTAACAAAAGTCTGATGGACTCTAGTCAAAGTGAAGAGTATATGGATTTTCATAATTCTTATTTGTATAAAAAAGTACTTAACAGAGATGTAAAAAAGGTTAGTACATCACCCCGACTTGAGCGTAGAGGGTTAAATATGTTGCATATTTTGCCAGTTATTTGTGCAACATATTTAGAAAGGAACGAAATAGCTTTTTTTAATGTTAAATATTTTTTAGAATGGAACAGAAATAGTAACGAAATGTAGCATAATATGTAACATTTTTGTCAGCAAAGAAAACACCATTAGAAAAACTGATGTAAAAGTCAAATGCGGAAGTCTCTGCATCCTAATTTTGGAATAGTATTACTCTACGTAATATAATCTATATTAATGTTCCGCAAGAATTTCTGCTATACTCTGGTATATTCTTTTTTTTTTGTATCTCCGTACAGATTTAGAAAAGTTTTCAAAGCAAGATTTTTCGCTATTTACTAAATCTTAATTAATTATACGTATAACGCAAAGCCGTTTGAAATATACAATATAACATTTTATTAAAACAAATAAGTTACTTTGTCCAATATTAATATATACAATATATAGCAACAAATTTTATATGAAAATCAATCAGGAATTACAACCTTCTCATAGGTGTTGGTGGATTTACTCGTATGTTCAATAAAGTGAAATTGTTCCGAAAGTTGGTCACAGCAGACTGAATAGCCTGTTCGGTGGGTCGATTATGACGACCATATAAAGAACGTAATTTGCGAAACAAATTTCTCATACAGCACGACTTTTGATAACAAAATTCAATGATTCGTAAGGCTTGGGGAAATGGAAAACCTTACTGAGCATTTTTGCCACATTTTTTTACACTGAAAAACCAAATACAGTGCCAGCTCGCTAATCCGTATTAATGATTGCAGACCGTGTTTCGGATTAACGAGATATTCGGATTACTGGATCTGCTGTTATTATGTAATATAATTCACTGTATTCGCAAATAAAACACAAGCCATGATTTCAAAACAAATTTATTTTATTTTTATTAAACAAGAATGAAAAAATTAAAGCTTTATTTAAATATTAGGTTTTTTTTTAACATAATTTGTTGTGCTTTGAAAGCTTTGTTTCGCAATTCCTTCAGCATCAATATGTAATCTGTTTGAATACCTCGTTGCTTTGCCCAATATATTGAAATATTTAAGGCCTGCACAGCTTCACGATTTTTAACGTGTTTCATAATTATGTGGCTCTCATTCTACTTTTTCTGTGTCTGATTCTGAACTATTACACCAAGTATTGTCAGAGTTAATAATCCAGCTAAGAATTTCATCTTCAGAAATTTTCACATCTTTATTGCGATGAAATAAGTTGGTTATTGCGCGAAATTCCCCTCTTTCTTTAACACAATCATTCTCAGGCAATTCTTGTTGTAACAATGATTGTGGGATGTTATCCTCTGAAGCCCACCTCTGAGAATGAATATGCGACTAATGCCATTCAACAACTAAACTATTTGCAACAAGACATAAAACATACATGCATACTTATGTACTTATAAATATTATAAATGTACAATATGAATCATAGAAGGCTCTGCATCTCAATGATGTCCCGTTAGTTTTAAAATTCCACACATGGTATTGTAAAAAAACATACACAATAATAGAGAAGCAGAGAATAAAAAAAATAAAAATTCGGTTTAGCGAGCTTGCAAGCAATGCGGACTATAGAGTACATATGTAATACATCATAAATTCAATTCGGATTACTGGATAATTTGGATTACACACCTTCGGATTAACGAGCTGGCACTGTAACAAAAAAAAGTCACCCGATATTTGGTTCTTACTGCCGCTTGCGGTTTCCTTCTTTCAATTATACGAGTAAAATTAAAAAGAAATGCACTGCCATGGGGGATTAGGTTTCTAAGATTTTCCTATTTTCAAAAAATGTCAAATGTGATCACGAATTTTATAATCTGTCACTGAGAATAAAAAAAAAAAAAAACATTATATTTTTTAACCTCAATTAATTTATAAACTCTTTGAAAATAAATCTTCATTATTTGTATTCTATAGTCAGTTGATTTGCATCCAATTATTTATAATAAAGACAGGATATTCATTTTGGTCTCTTAGCACAACAACAAGAGCATATAATAAACAAATCATGTCACTGCAAGCACAAAATAAAATAACAAGCTGAATTATACTGGAGGATTATAATTAGTTTGCGGCAGTTGTCTGCATACAATCATCAGTAGGCATGCATGACTAAATTCTACACAAAAACCGCAATAACCACAGAAACATTTGAGTGGGCCAAAAATAAATTTTTGACTTTTTGGTTGCAAAATATTCTTGTGCAAGATATAAATCTGGAAATATTTTCTCAACTCTCAATTGATGTTAAAGAAATTACTGAAGAAGTTGCCGTAGGAAGAAGTAACCACCAAACAAAAATACTTATATAAAATTATCGAATTTAACCAGTAGCATAGCCGGTTGCAGGCTCTTGTGGCAGTACAACATTCTCTGTTCAAATTCTATTGGATTCCTTAAATGCACAACAACAACAACAACAACAACAAGTTGTTGTTAGAAACTAAATAAATAAATGTTTGCAAACACAGGCACAGGCACATTTGAAAACACCATGTTGAACTATCACTCTGAAATCAGTAAATTTAAGTTTTACTTTTTTTTACTGTTTTTGTTTTTATTTGTTGGTGTTCTGTTGCAGCTTGATTATGTGCAAATTTATTGGCAAAACCACAAACTTGCTGCTCCCCTTGCAGCTTTCTACATATTTTTGTTGTTTTTTTTTTGTTGTTGCTCTTTGCACGAGTGTTGAAAAGAGCCAAAATACATACCAATCCGTACAACACATTTACACATCTTATGCGATGTTACTAATGAAGTGTGCGTGACTTGATTTAATATGAAGCATTTGCACACAAACCACAGGATACTTGCTTTTTTCAGTTTTTTGGGGTCCCTTTTTTTAATGTGCTTAAAAGTGTGTGTCTGCTGAATTCAGCTTTCCAGCTCATCATTAAAAATAAACTGGCCGTCTCGTTGTTGGTGGCACAGTTTCCATGTTGTAAAATAGGAGTTGATAAAACTGTATTTAGTTGACAGTACTTGTTGCAAGCAACTGAGGAAGGTGCGGCCATTGCTTCAAAGTCTCATTAATTATGTAATTATGTCATATGCGAGTTTGGAGTTGGAGTTTTATTCTAGCGGTTTTAATTTACTAAGTAATTCACTAAATTTCTGTTAGTTTTTTTTTTAGGCAAATCTGTGTGCAGCATACATATATTCGCTGGATGGCGATGACAATTAAAATTTTTGTAGAAGTTTCGTTAATTCGTGTATTGTGCAATTATATAGGGAAGCGCAAAAGAAATTTTGATATTTAGCTGATCGATTAAACAATAAGATTTAAATGCGCAATTTGGGAATTAATTTTTTTAAATAAATTAATAACACAGATTACACAGGCCAACACTCAATTTGCTTCTGTGAATTTATCAACTGGTTCTAGTTAATTTGGGTGCGCTGAATTCAAATCTGTAATCAGTTTTTCTCTATCAGCTCTAGTTTTCATGATATAGATTTTTTATAGCCTCCACTGTAAGTGAGGAGGGTATATATCAGTTTGTCAATCCGTTTTTCCGAAAATATTATTTTTTTGTGTAATTGCTAGCTGATTAACGGGAATTTTATTTGTGCAATATTATTCAGAACGTTATTTTTTCTTTTTGCACTCCAATTGCATATCGGAAGTTATTTGCTTGTAAGAAGTGGTTTATTGCAGTTGGCAAAGTTTATTAAAAAAGTGTTGATCTAAATAGAAATGATTTCCAATAGAAGACGGTGTAAAAATTACGCTGACACATTTTGTTATATTTAAAGAAAACATAAGACCTATTTCGGAATGTGTTAAAGAATCGTATTTAGATTACTTTGGAGTTGATCTTAGTGACCAATTTTGTCGGGCTGTGTTATTTAAGCTTTAGGTCTTTTTAATATATTTAATCTTTATTCTGATTCGATATTTCGCTACTCCTTTGTGTAGCTTCTTCAGGAAAATTGGTTTTTGTTTATAATGGAAAAATATTTTTTTTTTTAATTCACAATACAGAAAAAGTTCTTGTCAATGAAAATTCAAAATAAAAATATTAACAGTCATATTCATAGAAATATATTCTGGATTTGAAATAGGTATAAATATTAGATTTTGTACTGAAATTTTTGTTTTTGAACCAAATCCAAAATACATTTTTACGAATATGTTACAATATAATAAAATATTTAAAAAACAATAATTACAATAATAATAATGATAATAATAATGATAATAATAATGATAATAATAATAATAATAATAAAGATATTTTTTCTATATCTTTAGAAATAATTAACTATATGTTATAATGGATCCAAAAATGAAGTTCACAGATCATATTTCATATATTGTGAACAAAGTAAATGTACTAACAAGAATACTATACTCATTAATAAACAGGAACTCTAAACTTAGCATTAACAATAAAAAGTTAATACTAAAAACAATTTTTCATGCTGTTATTTTTTACTCAGCACATGTGTGGGCGACCGCTGCAAATTGTCATTTAGGAAAATTACAAATATCCCAAAACAAATTGCTGAAACTAATTTATAACCTTCCTTGGTTTTTCTCGACTGAGCGGCTGCACACACTTGCCGGCATGGAATTAATTAAATATAAACTTAACAGGATTAGCGAAAATTTTAACACCGCATGTCTAAATTCGGGTTATGAACATATCAATGAGCTGGCTCATCGTATGTAGTTTAGTTTTAGGATTAGTCGTTTTAGTATAAAAATAAAAATATTTAAATAGGTTTTGCTAAATTTTGCCTCCATTTAGTAATATTGTAAATATGGATACATAACTTTATAAAACAACTTACATTATAATTAAGTAGAAAAAGATACAAATATTAAACTCTTCATATATAAAATTTAAGACTAAGTAAAATGTATATATTATATAACAAGAATAAAATTGAATTGAATCTAATAATTTTTGTTCCGCGCCTCTAAATGTAATTCTATGTATAAGAATAAAAACTACAAATACAATTATAATATATTCAATCTCTTATTAACTAAATGTCTATAATTTTGAGCAACATTTGCTGTATCTGCCTTAAAATTAATTCTGTTGGTAATTGGTGTATTAATTACATATATGTAACATTTCTAACATATATCTACGTTTATAATTATTTTCTGTGTCCAATACTGTTACATTTTCAAAGTTTGGAGAGTGATTTAATTTAGAACAGTGAGAAGATAATGCTGCTTTTTGAGAATTTATGTATATCCGTATATTTTTGATGAAACTTGTGTCCTGCAATCCTAGTCTTTAATTTATTTTTAGTTGTACCCATATACATATATCTTATCACAATCCTCATTGTCATTCCCAACCACAAGGTATCCTATAAATTTAATTAGACATATTCAATTTCTGTACCGTATCCTTAGTCTTACTAAATAACCTGTTCAATGTGTTATATGTCCTATAAGCAATTGCATATTTCCCTGAATCACATATCCCCGACTTTCCTAAACGTTCAGCTATTCCAGGTACATAAGTAAGTGATTTGTATGTCTTCGCATTATCTGTATTGTTAATATTATTCATACTTCTAAATCTGTGTTGATTAATTAATCTAGAAATTAGCCAAACTGGAAAATCATTGTCCTTAAAGGGCCATTCAGACTATTATACTTTGTATTAATACTTGTCAAAAATTCAAATAATACGTGCAAGTGTGATAGTGTGAACGCAAAATGTTATGAAAACCACAAGTATTACGATAAAAAATTGACATCCCATAATACATTCTCATTTTTTGAAAATTTTCTAAACGATAATACTTTTCATCTGATTAAAATTCACAAGCCAACTGTTCCGCCGCCGGTGGCGTGCCGTCCACATTTTGTTATTTTTTTCTACATATAAAGACCCAATATTTTTAAAATTTTAATCGCATAGAAATATATTTCGTCTTAAAAGCTTTTTTAATATTATTCATTTGATTTATTTCCTTTATCTAAATCGAATATTTTAACTGCTGCATACTTTCAAGAGCCGGCACGTTTGCCATCTACGTAAAAAAAACCTGCCGCCGTTAGCCAATAATAATAATTCAATATGCGCATGCTGCTTGTGTTTCTTTATTATAGCTAAAGCCATCAAAACTCCCACAAATGTACATTTATTTCTTTTTTGAAATAACATGACTTTTCCTTTTTTTTTTTAATTTTAAAACACTTTTGTTTATTAAAAATTGTTTTCTCAACTTCTGGTTTTTTTTTGTATTTTCTCTCTATTTCAAGTGTGATGGTGTGAATACAAAATGTCAGTTTACGTTAGATTTTTTGACAGTCGCAATAAATGTATTTAGATTTCTGTATCGTAAAATGTGATGAAAGTCTTAATACTTGTATAATAGTCTGAATGGCCCTTAAGTATATTCATATATATTTTAAATAAAATATCGTTCAAATAGAAACGCTCACTTAAGCGAAAATAATATAAGGCTATACGTGTAGTGGTTTCAAAATGCATATGTAACGTTTAATAAACGAAGAACGCGTAAAAATAGTTACTGTATTGCTGTAACAACAAATGCGGGGTAATTATGGTCTTCATAATCGCAATGTGCGCACTGCCGAAAATATCTCTTCTGTTAGTTCAAAAAAGTATCAGTTCGCGAAATGAATCAAAATGCTCTGTAAGTACAGCGTATTGGTATTGCTTTGTTTTGGATAGATATGTACGCGTAAAAAGAATATGACTGCGATTTCATTGCAATGACTCTGGTAGCGTTCACAACGCCACCTGTACTTAGCGATGCCAAAACGGCAACACCGAGAGAAATAGTTCGAATCCTTATGACAATAATTCGACATAATCTACTACAAAACGCATTTCAATAGGTCTGCTCAGTGGTCGTTTGTCAAGTTAACAAATCTACCGCAAAAGGATTTTAAACTATGCTTAGTTTTCTTAGGAGTACAAACAATCCGGTGGAAACAGTAATCGCCACCAGCCTAAAAGCTCAGTGGAAGCCAATGTTTTCTTATACGAAAATGTCACCCAGCTTTATTACTTTAACAATAATGCCCAAATAAATTGTTCCACAAAGTCCACTTTGTAAAGGAAAATATGTATCAGTTAAATTATATCTGGCGAGAAAAAATTAATTTTAAAAAAATTACAGAATATTTAATTGTTAACACTTCGTGCATAGATTTCATTTCAGCATAAGAATTTAATGAAGCTATTTCTGAAACGTAACAGGAATGTATTTGAAGTGGTATTCTTAAATTAATAAAGAAGAAAAACTTTTTACTTTAAGTTACAAACAACTTTTCTTCTTTTCCATATGCTTTCTTTGATTTAAAAAAAAAAGAACACTCACATTTAATTTCATCTTTTTACTTCTAATTTCAGGTGTTTCCGCTGAAGTTTATTATGTACGTGATGGCCACATTAATAATTATGCCTTAAATTTCATAGTGCCTGTGCCGGCTAACGTGCATGACATAAGTTTCAAATGGCAAAGTGTAGCGGGACGACCTTTGCCCTACAGCATAAATGTGATAACTTCCGACCAGTCGATATTGCCGCGTCCTACTCTGAATATTTCGCAAATCGGTGAAATACCCATTACACTACAGACATTCACTATAGGACTTAAATGCTCGGGCACACAAGCGGCCGAAGTAGATGTTACTATATCGCTAGAAGTGATATTGAATAGAGCTCTAAATAATGTAACACGGTTGGATTTCCGAAGAAAAAAGATTTGTTTATTGGCCGAAGAAGATGAAACTGATTTTGAAGATCCTTTGCTATTGGAAACCGTAGTGCCACCTCCTACTGGTCTTATAACGCTCGTGGTTGGTTGCGTTTTAGCTTCATCTTTGGTATTAATTCTCTTGTCGGTTGCTTATTGCGTGCGCGGTTCAAGTAAACGTCAAAATCAGGGCGGTCAAGCTATGAGAACTTCTAGTTTTCAAAGGCTCAATACCAATCCTCCTGGCCAATCGGCCTCCTATATAACACCGTCCATTATTGCCCCCATGCACACTACCCTACCGCGTCAATTCGAACAACAACAACCTGAAGAATTACATCGACGCATTTCCGAATTAACTGTAGAACGTTGTCGTGTGCGCCTCTCGAGTTTAATGCATGAGGGCACTTTCGGGCGTGTTTATCGCGGCACCTACAATGAAAATCAAGATGTTCTGGTCAAAACTGTAGCTCAGCATGCCAGCCAAATGCAGGTGTCACTTTTACTGCAGGAAGGTATGTCATTGTATGGGGCCTCACATCCTGGCATTTTGTCTGTGCTGGGCGTATCGATTGAAGATCATACCACACCGTTTGTTTTGTATCCGGCCATGAATAATACACGGAATCTGAAGCAATTCTTATTGGATCCTTCTTGTGCACGTACCATCACAACCATTCAAATTGTCATGATGTCTTCGCATTTGTCCACGGCCTTAACTCATCTACACAGCCATGGTGTTGTTCACAAGGACATAGCGACAAGAAATTGCGTGTAAGTATTTGATGAGTAGTGTATAATAATTATTCACTTTATATTTAAATTTATTCGAGATATTCATACAAATTATTAATTATTCAACAAACGATAGTACGACGACGTCGTCCAACATTTTGCATGCTTAACACAAAATCTTAAATAAAATATTTCGTGCAAGATGTTGATAAAGCAAAAAAATAAAGTTTTTAGTGTTCGTTCTTTTATCGGAATCATCCATGACCATTGCGCTGAATTTCGTGGATGCACAGCTTCATTTCCTTTAGTAATGCACGGCTGGTTATGGACTTGTTCACCGACATATTTAACTAAAACTGTACAAAAGAAGAACAGACATTTTTGTTTAGTTTTGCAACTTTATCATGGATAGACTTAAACGAGAAAAACGCTTTCAAAATAGAATTTCTGTCCATCGAACTTGTCATCATACACTTGGTCCATCCATAGTCACAATCGTTAATCATAAATAAATCTTGATCACCTTGGGCGCCTTGGTCACACATCTAACTGATTTTATCAAATTTATGTAGGTTTGTGTTGGTAAAATTGTGTTGATAGATCTGAGTTTGACGAGAATCTAAACTGTTTTGATATTCGTCAAACTCACCTCAGTTTCGATTCTCGTCAAACTCACCTCAACCTATACGTATGAAGTGAGTGTAGGGTGAGTTTACTAACTTAATCAACAAAATCTGAGATTGAAGAGCCAGTTTGTTGTGTGGACATGTCGCCTAATGCTTTAAACACATTCGCCACAGCAAGCTACCGGCTTCAAGATTTCAAAATTAAAATACACACGCTTATATTAGAACGATTATTTTGACGACAACAAGACAACACGGCTGCAGGTTTTTGTCCATGCTGATTTTGTCGTTGTAGTGAAATTAAACTAATTTCTCTTTTTGTTGGCTACAAAAAATAAAAGATATAAAACGAAAAGTGACTAAAACAACAACTTAAAAGAAGAAACAACTCTATTTTAGTGAATCTGATCCAAATGGAACAAAATTTCCGTACGTGATATAAAACTTGAAAATAAGAAAAAAAATTAAATAGAAAAATTTGGCACGACCCATGCTTTCTGAATTATGGACCTCTGAAATTGTCATATAAAAGTGCATATCTGCATTGAGTTATTAAACAAATCAGGTCAAGTTTCATTAATATAATATGTATAGATTTATTGAAAAATTTACAGTTTATCATGATGCATTAAATAGTAATTTTAATCGCATTGAGTTTTTTGGCGCATTTTTTTCACATATGTATAGTTCAAAGTGGGATCACTTTCTCAACAATAGAGAGCTGTTCATATTTTTCAATTGTTTCCTTTTTATTTGGTTTATTGTAATTGGTAAGTACTTTATTATTATTTTTGCTTAAATATATATCTTTGGGGTAACATGAATGAAGTTCTAAATAAAGAAGTGCGCAACAACAAAATGTTGTATGATCTGAGATACCCAGAATACAAGAATTTCAATCCGCAGTTATGGTGCAGTTGCAGTCTTCAAAATAATAAATAATAGCCGACTACAAGGCAACGAATGCAGCCAACTACATTTGTAGTCTCGCCTGCTGTGGCGAATGTGTTTCATGCTTTTGATGGCAAGCACTGTACAGTAATGCATTGAAGAAGTCCCATATCAATGAGTGCGACGCCGCTCTCAGCAAATAGGGACATGTCCATCTATTTTATGGAAGTTTTTTTTTCACCAGTCCTAAGGAGATGTCCTCTACGCCTGCAATGCATTCACTGAAAATAATTGGAAAGCGATAATGTACAGCAGAGACAGATGGGTAAAATGGATGACGAGCGTAAATCTCCTCAATTGCGTATTTCTGAGATCTGTAAAACAGAGTTACAGCGTCTCAGTTGTTATATATTTATTTTTTATCTTGCAGGGCTTTCACTAACGAAATATTTCATCACACTTGGGCTGTATGAAATTGTCGAGACAATATGTTCTACGAAGTTGATATCATATTCAGCCAATTTTACTTCTACCATTTTTCCCAATTCTGACGCCCTACATCTTCTTTTAATATTTTTTGTTTTATATAAGACCAGCACTTCGGTGATGACCCCTACTCATGCGGTACATAGTGCTGGAACTAGAGGAAAGGGATAATAGGAAAAATGATAGGAGGTTGGAAGCTTCACTATCTCACAACACTGTTCTTGCACGTTATTTGCTTTTATAGCAGTGTTGTAGCGTCTCTGATGTCAAGGAGACGTATTAAATTTTGAAGCTTAATTTTTAGTAGCCATTTTTAGTAATTATTTTACTTCGCCGGCGAGGTATCGTTTTGATGTGCCTGTGCATTGGTTACAGCTGAAGGCGTTAGTGTTTAGTGACCAGTGACTATGCCTTCGCCACTGAAACCTTATGACAACAACTGCCACAAAGACACACAAATGCACATCAGAAAAAATGTGAGATATTTTTTAATGAGTCTGAAACTGGTGTTGAACCGAGGAAAATTTTTCGTTTTGTAGTCAGCGTGCAGACTACTTCGACCATCGCATTACGCATTATATTTTATGCAACATGAGAGAGAGAGGCAGTTTATTTATTACCAGCAGCCCCGACCACGCTTTGTTACATGTAATGTAATGTTTTAAAGTACATTAAAATTCGTTAGTTTCAGAGACGCGATAGTTGCTCCCTACCTGCCGAGTAGCTTAGGGCATATACCTAATTTCAGCTCTCTAGCTATATTGAGAGTGAGTACGCGTAGTATATCGATTTTCAGTATATGGTATATGGCAGTGCCCGATGCAAAAACGTTCTGGGCTCTCAGATAAAAATTGCCGTTTTTCATATTTTCCAATTACTGCAAGTGTATCATCGTCTAGAACACTATCTGTTGTATCAAAATTAGTTTTCGTCCAATTCTCAGACGTGATTCTCACACAAAATTTCATAAGAATTTTTAATTTACGAATTCTGCATAAAAAAAATTTTTTTTCTTCCATTCTTCCATTAAATTGTAGAAAAATCCAAATGGTAAAATATTGAAAAAATGATTGGTAAAAAAATTAAACATAAATTTTTTAACGCATTTATTACTGTATTACTTATTAAAATCTGAGAAATCGTTCTCGAGTAATGACGAAATATATTAGTGTGACTGACGAATTTAGGTGGTAAAATTAGCCACGTCCATAACAACTTCCTTCTCGTTATGGAAAAAAACTGAAAAAATTTTCATCAAAATCTATATAGCGTATATACATTTATTTAAAGGACAGTTTCGCTTATGAACAGTGTAATTGATCAGTTATCTAGCATTGAGAGTTGAAGATTATTCCAGTACTAATATCGATATTAAAAATAGGTAGTTGCTGGTAGATAAGTGATAATATGGCGTCATAAGCATTTTTTTAATACTGTTCATGAAAAATAAAAATAAATAAAATTGATCGAAAAAACCTTTTTATTTTGGGTGGGTTACCCATTTTTTGGCTGGGCCACCCTAATGACTTTGCATAATAAATAAAAATTTAAAATTTTGTAAAAAAAACTCTTTTTTGGCTGGGTCACACTTCTTTGTGGTGGGCCATCCTTACCACTTAGTGGTATAAAAAAGCTTACAATCTCTTCTCAGACCCACCTAATATACACACAAAATCTTATAAAAGTCGGTCAAGCCGTTTCAGAGGAGTTTAGTAACCGAGACAAAATTGCACATCTGGAAATCAATACGAGTTATTGGCGGCGGACTACGGTGGTGAGGATTGCGAATAGGGGTACTCCACAGGGGAAGTCCTACCTCCTCTGCTGTGAAATCTGAACCTGAACTCTTTGCTGAGGGAGTTGGACACTGCGATGTACAACTGCGTAGCTTACGCCGATGATATCGCGCTGGCGGTGTCGGGAAGACACTTGGATACTGGCACAGAGGCTGCAGGCGTCGCTGGGGATCATCAGTGGATGGTGTGGGCGATGCGGACGGGGGGTGAATCCGCTGAAGACGGATCTCTTACTTTTCACGAGGAAGTATAAGATACCGTGCTTACGCTTCCCAGGTTGAATGGGACGGAAATTGGCCTGTCTGACAGTGCGAGGTATCTGGGCATTCACCTTGACTCGAAACTCTCCTGACACGTGACTGTACGGGACAGGGCGATGAGGGCGGCTATTGCACTATTTACGTGTAGGAGGCCATTGGGAGGACCTGGGGTATAGCCCCAAGTGGTGCTGCTTGGCTCTTCGACACGGTGATTGTGCCTATACTGATGTATGGCGCACTGGTTTGGTGGCCCGCGTTGGCGGGACACTCGAACCTTTAGCTGGTCTGGGTGCCGGGACATGCTGGCGAATGGGCTGGCCAAGGAGGGTTCTCATCTGCCTGATGGGCACATTGATGGTTATGTCGGGATTCTGTTGCTATGTTGCAGGGTGCAGTTGGAGCGGGAGCTGTTTGGGATTGCGCAGACTGGGTGGGTGGTCGAACGAGACCACCTGCACGATTTAAAGGACGACTTGGCCTCGGTACGACTCCTACCGGACAGCCGGGCTCAGGGAACTGCCGATGAGACGACTCCGCATGACGGTGGCGGTGCTGACGGGCCACTGTAACATTGGTTTGCCCGCCAGGAGACTGGGTCTGCCGTATGACGACTTCTGCAGGAGCTGGCGTGATGAGGAGGAGGAGACAGCACTTGCTGCGCCACTGTCCCGCTCTCACAGTTGGGCGCGCGTCTACGATGGGGTCTCAATTCCTGCGGGAGCTCGCGGAGGTATCGGCGCGCGATGTGAGGGGAATAAGCTCGTTTAACCGGAACTCGAGGTGGTTTGGAACCGATGAGGCGGGATGAGGGATGATGCCGGTCAGGCGACGCAAAGGGACCCAAGTGAGCTGATTCCCTTGCGACTTAGCGGCCTGCTAACCAACCTAACCTATTGGCGAAATGCGCGCTGCATGTGCTGCGATAATTGTGTGAAAAATGGAGTTACAGATTGTGCCATGTTCGCGCCAGCTGTGGTGCCCCAATGGCCCAAATCAAATTTAAACATTAGTGGCATGCACTTACCTATCGAATAAAGACAGTTTAATTGATATTAAACACATTTTTCTTTGCTTTATTTTTATTTAAAGTCCGTTAGCTCTGCAAACTACCCGTTACACTAAAACAATTTGCTTTACCAACTAAAAACTAACTGGCATTCAATTAAGTTAATTTATTTACAAAATATATATATTTTGTTGTTTTTATCGTTTTCTTTTCAGTATTGACGATCACTTACGCGTTAAATTATCGGACAGTTCACTTTCACGAGACTTATTCCCGGGTGACTACAACTGTTTGGGCGATAGTGAAAATCGCCCAGTTAAATGGATGTCTTTGGAAGCTTTACAACAAAAGCAGTTTACGGAAGCCAGTGATTCGTGGGCTTTCGGTGTGTTAATGTGGGAATTATGTACGTCGGCTAAGCAACCTTATGCTGAAGTGGATCCCTTTGAGATGGAGCATTATCTTCGGGATGGTTACAGATTGGCGCAACCTTTCAATTGTCCAGATGAGCTGTGAGTATTTTATTTTACATCATTCCGAATTTTATTACTATTTCAGAGAATTTTCAATCGATTTCGAATCTTCTAAATTGTCCGAAATTTTATATCGATTAATTTTTAATTAATTGATTAATTTGTTTGCTCTGTCATATGTTAAAAATCGGTGTTGTCAACTCACTTATATTTTTTTGTACTGTTTTTAGTGATTTATGAAATGTTCGATGCGGAAAATTCTCGATTTACTGCTCAATATACCGTCGTAGGTAGTTCTATTAGCTATAATTTATTTATTTCTCTTTACTGCAGTTTTACTGCTTATTATAATTTGTTTAAATTCATGACTTTCGCCAACGATCGTCACCAAATAAAATCGTGACTTCATAGTCAAGAAAAATATTCATAATGTGAATTTTTTGTAAAGCTGTAATAAAATTTGATATCTACCACCGATATTGGTATTATACCATTATACCATGGGCAAAAAATAGAGCAACTAGAGACCTACTAGGTATACTATCTGCTTTAATGTCACTTAACGATCTGTGCAAACAAGGGGCGCCATAGGGCTACTGTCAATTATACCATATACCATGACAACTTCCACTCCACTAAACAAGTTGCCTAAGTAAGTGTACAGTCATACACCTGACGATGATCCTAGTACTGGACCAAAGGCTCCTCTCCTGCTTTCAACCACAGCGAGTACGGTTTTCTGTGATGGCAGGAAGTACTCACAGATCCACGCTTCGACTCGGCCTATGTTCCATAATACGCAGTTTCTGTGTCGACCCGGGAGGCAGTACATCAACCGTTAAACCTGTTTAAGAAGCAGCCGGCTGTACAACTAATCGCCCTAAACATGTGCAATTGTGATAATGGGAATGCAATGTGTTCGCAAATTTAGTTTTTAGAAATATTTCTAAACCATAAGATTTAAATCTTGTCAGGGTTGTATTATTGCAAAAGCAAATGAAGAAAATAACAAAATTACGAATCGGTTTTTTGAATTCTGATTGTGTGGAAGCAAAATTTAATTTACGTTAAATTTTTTTTCCGTCGCAGCAATTCTCATTAGATTTCTTTCTCACAAAGTCTCATGAAAGTCGAAAGACTTGTTTTATAGTCTGAAAGGGCCTTTAAAAAGAACGGGACAAAAAAAAACATTTCAATAAAAGAATATATTTTATTTAGGTTTGGTTTTCTGTGAGCTCCGTAAAAGAAGCTCACTTAAATGTTTATTAAATTTGACTTAGAGCTCCTAGTGAAGCTCGCTAAGTCTTGTTTAATTATTCTTCTTGACAATTTAAAATTAACTCTACTTATATACTAACTTATGAGTAGATTCTAGATTTATAATTTGAGCGGCATTTCATAATGCACTCAAATTCTTATGCCTAAGTTTTCTTATAGCTATACATATAAAATAAATTAATTGCAATTATGAAGCCTGGGAATTATCAGTGCAACGTGATTAGGGTAAAGTTATTTTACCTGCTTGCCGCTAACAACAACAACAACATAAACAAATGTGAATTCATTTGCATTGCATATTCATTGCATATGCAATGCAGACATTACGAAATATTGCACTTGAGGAATTTGGGTTATTTGACACCCCCTTTGTTTAATGTAAATGTGTCGGCATTTATAACTGTTTGTTGCGTTACTTGTGTGTCGGCTGTATTGACAAACTGTGCCTGCTACATTATGACATTATATTTGTTTCTCTTTGAAAGAATCGTATTTAGAAGTCAATAAATTTCAATATCCAATGAAGGATGAGTGTCCTCTTCACGATACGTAAGAGGGAGGAATTTTCATTTAAATATATTCATCGGCCACTTTTACCTTTAATACGTATTCCTGATATCATTTGCAATTATATGTATTGTAAAGGGTGGTTCAATTTTAAGGGCCGATGTTGATTTTGAATAACACACAAATTAGTTAGGAAATTATTATCAGTTCTTTTTATTATTAAGATAATATTGGTATGGTTCAATTATGTATGGAACAAAATATTGGCCAAATGACCGCCGCCACCTCGGCGGCACACCTCCATCCGATGGTGCAAATTTTCGATGACGCTGAGGCATAATTGAGGTTCTATGCCGCTAATGTGCCGAATTATCTCATCCTTTAGCAAGGGGGTTTAGGAACTTGTTTCTAAACCTACGGGTGTTTGAGCGGCCACCCCGCGGTACCTAGCTTAAGGTGTAGCATTACCTTGGTGTCCCCTAGAGATCGAAAATCACAGAAGAGTAACTCTTCGAAATCTGACTAGAGATTGAGGAGGATATGCTTTCATTTCCGTGTGACTGTTTCCACAATCACATCAGAACACCCTCCTTCGTCGGTATTGTGTAGCACCGGCGAAGTAAAACAATAATAAAAATGGCTACTGAACCGAAGCTTCAGCACTGCTAAAAGTATAAACAAAGAACGTGCGAAAGCAGAGCTGCAAAAATAAGTAAGCTTCACCTCTTGTCGTTTCTCCTACTATCCCTTTCCTAAAGTTCCAGCACAATGCTTCTCATTTGTAGGAGTCATCTCCTGAGTGCTGGTCCCAGATAAAAAAAAAAAAAAAAAAAAAAATACAGTTTAATTCCAATCTAGCACTACGGGACCAGCTTGGCCCCACACCTTCAGCGCCAAGTAAGGGTTTAATGACTGATGTACTCTTAAGTGAGTGCTTCGTGTCAACCCTGAAAAGTTGGAGTGTGTGTGCTGGTTTGGGAATGGATTCGTAGTGGCTGTGGTTAAAACCTAAAGTTACGCAGGAAGTCGAGTCTTTGGTTTGTTCGAGAATATGTGAGGTGCACACATATATATCGATACGACTTTTACTTAACTAGGTGCTGTTGCCATTCAACAGTAGTCACCGGAATGTGTCTCGAACTAACGGTATTACTGTTAAAAAGTTCTTGACGAACAACATTCTGATGTGACACAGAGTTTAGTCAGCTCGAACACCTCAACAAGGTGCATTATAGAATAAGGGATAACTATACTGATTTGCTACCCATCTCTAGGAGGCAAGTTGGCTTTCGTAGCCGTACTTGCTATACCTGTGCTCTGGGGGCGTTAGTGGTCGTCTCCTATTCCCTCGGTGTTAAGACCACTGTGGGGTTAGGCCTTCGGGCAGTTACCCACATGAATCTTGAAACACGCATCCTTTAGCTCTTGAATTGTTGCTCGCTTATCGACTTACAACTTTTCTTTCAAATAATCCCAAAGAAAGAAGTTCAATGGTGTCAAATAACATGATCTTGGCGACCAATTGACATCGCCACCACGTGAGATAACACGGCCATTGACTTTGTCGCGCAAAAGAGCCATTGTTTCGTTAGCTGTGTGGCAAGTGGCACCGTCCTGTTCAAACCACATATCATTCACATCCATATCTTTCAATTCGGGCCATAAAAAGTTCGTTATCATCTCACGTTAGGGAACACAATTTACAGTAACAGCCTGACCGGCCTCCTTTTGGAAAAAAAATACGGCCCGATGATGCCGCCAGCCTATAAACCGCACCATACACGCACTCTTTGTGGGTGCACCGGTTTTTCGACATTCACTCTTGAATTATCATTCGCCCAAATGCGGCAATTCTGCTTATTGACGGATCCACTGATGTGAAAATGTGCCTCATCACTGAAGATGATTTTCTTCGAAAATTGATCATCCCCTGTTGCCATTTCTTGCCACCATTCTGACCATTGACGACGTTTTGAATGGTCAAGAGGCTTTAGTTCTTGAGTCAATTGCACCTTGTAAGCGTGTAAATGCCAGTCTTTATGCATAATGTTCATCAACGACGAGCGTGAGTCGTGCAATTGTTGGACACGACAACGAGTTGAGGTGGACGGCTTTTCAGCCACAAAATCAGCCACAACACCAGCAATATTTCCTACAGTACGAGCTGTACGAGCATACACTGGTGTTTTCACATCTCCTACAGATCCGGTTTGCTCAAATTTTTGCACGATTTTTCCGATCGTACGCACATTTGGACGATTACATTGACCGAAAAAGTCACGAAGTGCACGATATGCATTTTGATTTGAACGCCCATTTTCATAATAAGCCTGAATAACTTGCTCGATTGTGTATCTTTCCATGATTCAAATTGAGTTAGTCTGAAATTGAGAAATGTCAAATGAAATACAGAAAAAAGCTTGACGTTTAGGTGTGGTTCACATTCAATATCGGCCCTTAAAATTTAACCACCCTTTATTTATAAATTTGTACATGATGCTCTTGGAGCGAAGTAAGGTTTTCTGATCATACTTTGAACAAAAATAATTTCGGCACACTTCAAAAATCATTGTCGGGCTTTACAAATATATACAAAACCACATGAATGTTTCGAGGATGTTCAACGGAGCAACACGTGCTCCGAGCGTGCAATTAAAATTCTGGAAGACATTTTACCATTGTGTATATCATTACATAATTAAATTTAAAATTTACTTCATATACAAATTGTATTTTAAAGTAAGAACATTTAAAAGAAAAACCTTTTTATTTTTTTTTAAATGGTGTATGTTGCGGAAGATTTTTGAACCAAAATCACCCAGAAATGTGACATTGATTATTTGTGCAATATTTGTCATCACGAAGTGCTATGCCAAATTTATCATAAAAATTAGTTATACGCCTTTGCACAGCCGATTTTTATTCATGTTTTCTATGCAAGTCTTTATTTAAAAGCAAATTGCTTTTTTTCTTTCTACATTTTCATTTTCATTAAAATTGCGTAAAGGGAAAACATGAAATGAATCAATGATTTTATCGTTTGGGTGTATTTTGAAATTAAAATGCATAATTAGTCTATTCGTATTGTACTGTTAGTCCCCGTCCATACTGTGAAGCATATGCTGCAAAACTTTTGAGTTTGTTGATGAGAAGGGGAAGAGGAGTGGAAGTATGTACGCTGTTTCATGTACATGCAGTTTTTGTTGAATTTCTTATTTGCATCTTTTGACATGAGGTGTATTTGACGTTTCATTTTATTTCTTTTCGTTTGGTATACTGTTAACATCTATCATAATAATAGCTACCCTGTTTTATTGTTAATTTTTTGTGAAATATAATCAAAAATTTAAAAAAAAAATATAAAATTATATAAAAATTATTATATAATTTTTCTTCTTAGCATCCATTTTGCTTCAAATTATACCTTGTGCTTCAAATGTCTATCCAAAAAAAAAATATTCACACCTTCTATCACAGGGTAGTTATTTTATATTTACATTCGGTATTGAGAAATGTCAAAAAAAAATTAAAAAAAGAAGATAGAAGGGAGGAATAAAAAATACTAAACATGAAGCAAAAGATTCATGTATGGACCCTGCTGCAGTTTCAAAAGAGAATTCAAAAAACTTTTGCAGCAAAAACTCAACAGTATGGACGGGGACTTACAAGTCACTACAGCAGATTGCAGATTGTCAATCTGTCATTAGTCTTTGTCTTCCATTCTGCTTGCAGACGAATCTCTTAAAAGAAACGGAACGTAACCGAATAGAACAGCAGCATTAAGGCCTTGTCAGATAAAACTTTTGCTTTGCGTTGCGTTACATATTCGCTTTGACATCTAACCGGAAATGTACATATGTACTTATACGAAACATGCACAACATAAAGCACTTTTAATGCAGTGTAAAGCAAAAAGTTCGCCAGCTGCCATATTTTTGCGTGCTTTGACAATCAGCTTTAATAATTTTCTTTACTCGTGTGTTTCTATTTTTTTTTTTTTTTTTTTTTCAAAACAGAAGAATATTGCAAAATATATCGTCAAATAACATTATTGACTTTTATTTTTATAGTAAAAAAATAAATAGTAAATTTATCAACAACTTTTGTTTTTTTTTGGTAAACAAACAATGGGCGGGTGTTGTCAAAGTTTTTATTGTGTCATAGACCTTTTGCTTTAAACTTTTCTATCAAAGCTAAAAACGTCACGCAAGTTATGATAATGTACTAAAAATAGTACTTATCATCACTAATCTCTTCTTCATATCAGTATCATTTACTTTCTTACTCAGGAAAGTAACGATACAAACCGGGTTAAAGTAGATTTAAGAACTTTTTATATTGATAAGTTTTAGTTTTGTGTTTTAGAATTAGTCATATAAGAACATTTCATAAATTAAGTCTAATTTATGTTTGATAAATAAAAAATGTACTTATTGTGATAATTAAAATTACATAATTCACAAGGCGACAAAGTTGTATCTGACACGGCCATTAGCAGAAAGTCCAAATTAATGAGACTATACGAGTTGGCAACACTGTTGAAAATATTTGGTATTTTAATTCAGTTCTTTCTTTCTCTGCTTTATACTATTTTATGGTATAAACACAATTGTGACGAATGACGAACTTCGCACAGCACGACGAACTTATCATCAAGAATTCGTTGCGTAAATTCGTCGAATAAGACACAATTAGAGCGAAAATAACAGCTGTTAATGTCATTTAAAATTATATGTTATTTAGATACATAAATAAATAAAAATTGTTAAAACATGAACAAAAACATTTTACGTTTTGAGCATCTTATTAAAATTATAAACATCATGTTCATGATGGTAGAAACTTTTCTTTCAATCAAATTCCACCAATTTTCATTAATTAATGAATTTTCTAATACATTGTTCTTTACATTTAGCGGGTGACCATATTTCAACAAAAAAAAAAAACATTGATATGAGAAGATAAAATAATGACAAAAACGAATTAAAACAATACTGTATATAATTAAAAAAGTGGTTATTGAATTTATGTCCTGTAAATGAAAAAGAAAACAATTCTTAAGGCAAAAAGTTAATTTATTTACTA
The DNA here is from genome assembly GCA_963924685.1 of Dexiosoma caninum. NCBI lineage: Eukaryota > Metazoa > Arthropoda > Insecta > Diptera > Tachinidae > Dexiosoma > Dexiosoma caninum. The sequence continues at coordinate 16,439,740 of OZ004727.1, forward strand.
TACACTAAAAAATGTAAAAGGAAAACGTCCACTCTGCACCAATTTATTCGTCATTCGTCGGCGTAAGAAATAGAAATAAATCTATCGCAAAGTTCGTTGTGCACGACGTATTTCCTCCAACGTACATATTGTGTATATTTTCATTTACACAAATGTGTTTTATTTACAACGACGAATATTCGTTACGAAAAATTCGTCGTTCGTCCCAGTTGTGTTTATAGCATTACTCTATTTTTTTAATAATATATTTATTAAGCTTGAGGTCTTTTTTTAATTTATTTTATTTTATTATTCGATATTTCGTTAACAGCTTATTAACATCATTAGGAATAATAGGAAATTATAATTTATAAAATATAAATTATAAATTATAAAATATAAATTAAAATTACAATTTCCTATTATTCCTGATGATGTTTTTTTCTTTTTTTTTTTCAATTCATTAATTTTATTTATCAATTCTGGCGTGTACAAATTAATATTAGGATAACCTTGCGAAGCCTCTATGGCTTGTCTGCAGGTATAATTAACATCAAATGCAATACAAAAATAATAAATATAGAGTAATCATTGCGTGTCTATAAAATGTAATTTCAAAATTTTTTTCCTGGCTCTCACATTCGGACTTCTTTCGAGAACGTCATTGGGTATCGTATTAAAAATTGTAGGTAGCATGACGGGTAGGGTGCATTTCTGAACACGATATTTCCCCTCAACATTTCTTCTAGTTTGATGGGTATGATCTATTTTTTGCAAATACCTGCTGTCCTTGTAAAATTCTATGGCAAGTGTCGTTCGGTATATGCCTATCTTTTGCATAATTAGTTCCATCGCGTGTTGTTCTGTTTGCAATTGTGCTCTGTTGCCGAATAGGATTTGGTAGACTATGGTTTTGGTGCGAAAATGGTCTTATTAGTTTAAGAATTTTATTTTGAATTTGTTGAAGTTTGCCACAGTGTGACGACTTTCCCCACGCAGTTATGCCATTTCGAAGATGCGGTTAACGAAATATCGAATAATAAAACAAAACAAAATAAAATAAATAAAAAAGACCTCAAGCTTAAGAAATATATTTAAAAAAAAAATATAATAAAAAAGGTCAATTAATAATATAATTAAAATTTTACTCTATTTTTAGTTTTACCACAATGGCGTATTGCTGGGCCCTCTTGCCAAACGAACGACCATCATTTTTACAATTACACGCCTGCCTCTCCGAATTTTATTCCGAAATTACCCGTTACGTGTAGTTGGTTCATTCCATTCAGCTCCTTCATTGCCGCTCTTCCATGCGGTGCTGCTTGTGTTGGTCATATGAAACTTTCCATTCTCGCATTTATTTCGTAAGTAAGTTCACAAGTAAAACAAAAACAAAAACAAAAACAAAAACAAAAACAAAAACAAAAACAAGAAACATAAGAAAACATTCTCCTATAAACATAGAATCATTGTTGTTGTTTTAATATTACAAATATATTGTATAGAAGTATTAAATATTATTTATTAAGTAATAAATGAAGTAAATTCTTTTATATTGCCAAAATTAAATATTAAGTTTTAAAATAGAATACACATTAAACAAGAACAATAACAATTAACTATTGTATAATAGAATTAATAGGAAATAAAATAAAATTTTGTAAGCGATAAGTTAATTAACGAACAAAAAATTGTGTTGTTATTTGTGAGTGGTGAAGTTTGTGCATTATTTGATTTAATCGATTTTCTATACTAGAGGTAAGTTATTCAGTTAATTTTTCCCAACAAAAAGTAGATGTCCTTTCGCTCTGGTCACTAAGGGCCATTATTACAACTAAGCAATAAAGTTACTGATAGCTAAAATTAACTTTAGGTAAAATGAATAATAAAGTGACCTTTAACTTGTTTTCATTATTACAACTGTTCGGAAAAATAAAATGAATATTTTTAAAAATATGGCAGTACCATTTACTCTGGTACCGATTTTTTGACAAACAAAAAAAAAAACTACTGGCAACGACAAGGTTTTATTTTATTCTTTATTTAAAGCGTATTTTTTTGATACTCTACGTTTTTGCTGTGTGTTTTGAAAAATATCCTCTTGCTCGTTTATATAAAACAATCGCGTTCTGCTTTCCATTTTAGTTTCAAAAAATTAATTTGTATACATTTATACTTTCCGTGTGTTGCCTTCAGCCAGACGCAAAATAGCTTCTCCTCTATGGTATAACGAACACCGGCTTCGCGAAATTAAGCTTCTATACCTGACCGACCTTCGGTCGGGGGCAAAGGTTTTTTCCTCTATAGTATAACGAACACCGGCTGTTCTAAATAAAGCTTTTTTATATCACCGGCATTCGATGTGCCCAACTTTGGGGCAATATATCATTATTTTTAGACTTACATTTTGGAACTAGAACGTAATAGACTTGGATTGGAGGCACCTCGAAGAATATACAGAGCAGTATGACTTTTTGGAATAATCCTGTGTGGGATTGGGTCGACGTAGGTGCCCTCCGTTCAACCTAAACTAACCTATATAATAAATAACATGCTGACCTGCTTCTCGTGAGTTGGTACGTTGGTGGCATAGCTTATGAATACAAAATAAAATTAAAGAAAATAATTAATAGTTTTTAAATGTCACGTAGCAGCAAGTTCCTGCAACCACAAACTGTGTTTCTCTTTTTGTTTTTTTTTTTTTTGATAACAAAAATTCTTTGAGCAGACGTCTAAAACGTATAAAAATCACAACCACTGCCGCTGACAATTCACAGCGAATATAAAATATTTGTAGTTGTAATTGTGTCTCATTTATTTGCTTAAAATTGTTTTCATTTCATTATCCACAATTTTTCTTGTTATTGTAAAATATGCTTCGTCAGCAAACAAGAATATTTCGATTTCTATTCGTCCAAAAGAGCGGATTTTTAAATAAATTTGCATAATTTGCAGGCATTGTCTACGTTGTTTTGCCAAAAATTACTCTGAAAAAACCGAAACACAGTTTAGAGTGAACACATGCTTAAAACATCGCAACATCGGTAATATCCAAATAACATTTAAAATAAAATTGCTGTAAAATACATGTTGTCTTCAATTAAATATACATTGTATACATTGTAAAGTATGTGCAGGTTCGCCTGTGATTGAAAATTATTTTAACTTCGCACTGTCAACAGTTGATTGCATTTTCCGTACACGATTTTGGTGTTTTGTTTTGTTATAATTCCACATATTTTAAAATTTACTTAAAGAAAATACATTTCGAAGTTTGTTTTTATAGAGTTGCACATCCTTCAATAAATATACTTTCTCATGCGGCAAGTAATTACTTGCAAGTACTGTAAATCTATTACTTCCAAAAAAAAAATCAGGAGAAGGGTCAAAAAACCCCAATAATAGTTTGAGTGGCTACACAGCACAGTACAAGTGAAATTTTAAAATGTTGTCAACACGTAAATTTCTATTAAAAATGTCCAAAAATAACCAACCGTAGCCACAGCTAAAAGAAATGCATATGTCAGGCGCTACGGCTGTCTAAAATAGTATAGACGCAGCCGCAGCCACAGCCACAGCCACAGCTATTTCGTAGAAAAACCCTGGTTCTTCATTTGTGAGTTTCCTTGAGGGTGGCGATGACTGAAGTACTTAGCACGTTGACCAGAAACTACTGGGTTCGACGCCAGTTTCGGACTAAGTCCTATAAAACACTTCGCATTTTTCTGATGTGCATTAGTGTGACTTTGTGTCAGATGTTGCCGGAAGGTTTCAGTACTGCTCACTGAACAATACCGGCTTCAGGCACATCAGAGCGCCCTTCTTCGTCGGTATTGTGCAGCATCAACGAAGTAAAATATGTACTTACTGAAAATGTCTATTAAGCAACAACTCCAAAAATTTAATACGTCCCTTTGACATTAGAGGCGCTGCAACACTGCTATAAACAAAACCAAAATGTGCAAAAGCAGAGTTTTAAGATAGCGGAGCTTCACCTCCTGTCATTTCTCTAACTGTCCCCTTCCCCCAGTTCCAGCGCAATGCATCGCATGTGTAGCGGTCATCTTCTGAGTGCTGGTTCAAAATAAGAAAAAAGTGCCAGCAAGTCATTTGCAACCTAAATTTCTTGTAAGTAGACTAACAAATTCGAAAAATGTAACTGTATTGGTGAAAAAGTTTGACCATATTGAGTATTCCGAAATTGCAATTGAATATGGCAACGGCGCACAGTGGTTCAAGTTTCTAAGGACGGCGGTCATACGTAGTTTACTCAGCTATAGTCAACAAAATTAATATGAATATTTATGTTTACGGTTGTTATGGGCCAATTAGGGTAAAATAAGATAAAAAAAAAGTCTTTAAATATAATATTATAATAATTTATTTACCAAAAATATTACTTATTAATTAAAGAAAAGATAATAAATTTTATAACGGCAATTTCATACAACATTTGGACATTATTTTCAAAAAAACTTAACATAGGTAAAGCCTCAGGTGATAGCATAGACTTCTTCTTTTGTGGTAATTACGTTAAGAAGAAATCAAAGGAATCAAGGAATTTAGAAGAAGTCTATGCAAAAGATCAGTGTTAGTGACAACACGAGACACTTTTCGCGTGTTGTCTCGTCTGAATTGCTTAAATAATTTATTACAAGATTCAGCGGCTTCTTCAGAGAGCTCGCCTATGGCAACTAGACAGTGATCAATTACTTTCGATCCATGAATTAACACTTTATGAACTGAAGCAGGCAAATTATACCATGGATACGTACTAATAAGCATTCGCGCGGTTCCTAACGAGTAATCTCTGAATTCTACACTATTAATTTTGTATCCCGACGAAAGACATTGCAAAAGATAATGACTCCGATCAATAACTGCTTGAGCTAAGCCAGTTATTTCAGCTGATATAGCTGAATTAAAAAAAAAAAATTCTTACAGTGTTTCCGTCCAAAATTGTGAAGAAAATATATATGTGCTACGAATCTAGTCGTACAGACGAAGACCCTCTGTACCATTCACATTCGCAAACAAACGCAGATAAATTCTTTTTAAATTAAAAGTACAGATATACGGGTATGTTCTGCAAATCACTTTGAAGTAAAAGTAATTTGAAATCACTTCCATTTGAATGTTTAGTGTTCTACATTCTACTTTTGACATTTCATTTACTTTTTGTTTTCGAACATTAATTCGTAGTGAATTGCCATGTTCTATAAACTACTTTAATTTGAAAAGAAGTGGTTTAAAAATATTTTTTTGAGACGGTTCCTTTTTTAATATCAGCACTGAATTTTCATTGATCTCGCTATAAATTTTAGTTTAAATTTTTATTTTCTTTTTATAAAAAACATACTTTAAGATTTATTAAATAATAAAATTCATATAAAAAAATCAAAGATGTATATCTTATTAACTAAAGTCGGTTGGCGATATCATCTCTTATTGAAGTGGCTACGGAATCAGTTATTAATTCATTCCAATCATTGTCATGAATTTCATTTCTTAATATATATACCAAACTTTTGCATAAAATGACGCTTGGACAAATTAAGCTCATCGTCGCTCATGATCAATGTGATCCATCTAGCACAAAATGTGCCTTTCTAAAATGATAAGCACGCGATTTAAAATTTTGCACGTGGTACTTCGGGCTAAAGCCACATCGCTGTCTTTTCCAACACCTTGTTGAAATCCGCCTTCTGCTAAAAATCTTAATGTAGCAGCAAGCTGTATTTGTGCCGGTATGGAAGAAACAGGCAGCCTACATTTTATAGAATTTAAAAGAAGATGAAAAGCATCCTTGTTAATGCGGTAATACTGTAAAAACCTAAATACATATATTATAATTATAATTTAAAATTTTCATTGAAAATATACACATCATGTATGCATGTGTACTTACATGGCGTCATTTATATCCAAAGGATTTGAGTGGTCTCGCAGAATCCTCCTCTGCACTTTTGCTGCCGCGAATTCATTGTTTTGAAGCACCATGGACACTAATATCACATTCATTGTTTAATTATTAATTATTCCTGAATATTTTTTTACGAATTCTTTAACTTTTATGCGAAAAAACATTCAATAATTTAATTATGTATAAAGTAAAATTTTATTTTTAAAATCAGCTGTTACTATTTCTGTTTTCGAACTTCATTTCAAATGAGAAAATGTAACACCAAACCACTTCTTTTGCAGAACACCAAAAATGAAAAGTTTACTTTTCAAAACGTATTTTACTTTCATTCCACTACTTTTGTGGAACATGCCTGATAGAGTAACATTTTGATATGTAACTTGAAGGCGTCATAAGACGGCAACATAGTTAATACCTTAAGTAAAAAAAAACGTCGTGAAAAATATACGTGAAAATTGATTTGTCGTGAAACCGCTTTCCGCAAAATACGTTTTGCTTGAAAAATTATTGAATACATAATAATAACGGTAAACACCTGCAACTTAAATATCCATTGTAAAACAATAAGTCAAAAATGTTTTTTTCGTTGAAAAACACGCACTAGAAATTAACTTTATTAGCACTGCTGAAAAAGATAAGGAAAGTTGTTTTGAATTTGTTCACTTCCGATGCACAAAAGTAAATGTAAAAAACAACTGATTGCAAATTTTTTTGCATGTTTTATTGGTACCACTAATAGTGAGTATTAGAGCGAATAATGGTGAAAAAATCGAACATCGTCATTTGACTATGTTCCATTACTGAACCACAGTGCGGCAGGTTAATTTACGGTGGCGTATACGTTATATTCTTTTACAAAATTCCAATGTATCATATACGCACTGGTATACTCGCTTATTTGACCATTTATGGATACTCCATTAAATTGTGCGTTCGCTAAAAAATTTTCTTTTAATTTTACTATAAATTTTTTTTCACTACATACCACCGCATAAAATTTAATATAATGCGTTCATATATATTTTAGTATGTCTGTGTGTATTAATTTTTTATGTCTCAAATTTTTTAATTTAATTAAAGAGCGAGAAAATACTCTTTATATTTGATTCACTCAATTTTTACTTTGTTTTTGTTTCTCCAAAAACATGACACGTAAAGCAAAGGTATATGGTATAAACACAATTGTGACGAATGACGAACTTCGCACAGCACGACGAACTTATCATCAAGAATTCGTTGCGTAAATTCGTCGAATAAGACACAATTAGAGCGAAAATAACAGCTGTTAATGTCATTTAAAATTATATGTTATTTAGATACATAAATAAATAAAAATTGTTAAAACATGAACAAAAACATTTTACGTTTTGAGCCCCTTATTAAAATTATAGACATCATGTTCATGATGGTAGAAACTTTTATTTCAATCAAATTCCACCAATTTTCATTAATTAATGAATTTTCTAATACATTGTTGTTTACATTTAGCAGGTGACAGTGTGACCATATTTCAACAAAAAAAAAACAAACATTGATATGAGAAGATAAAATAATGACAAAAACGAATTAAAACAATACTGTATATAATTAAAAAAGTGGTTATTGAATTTATGTCCTGTAAATAAAAAAGAAAACAATTCTTAAAGCAAAAAGTTAATTTATTTACTATACACTAAAAAATGTAAAAGGAAAACGGCCACTCTGCACCAATTTATTCGTCATTCGTCGGCGTAAGAAATAGAAATAAATCTATCGCAAAGTTCGTTGTGCACGACGTATTTCGTCCAACGTACATATTGTGTGTATTTTCATTTACACAAATGTGTTTTATTTACAATGACGAATATTCGTTACGAAAAATTCGTCGTTCGTCCCAGTTGTATTTATAGCAATACTCGTATTTGTTTTCGTTTTTACTTGCATCTAATAAAAAGAGAAGAGAAGGTGTGCATCGTAACTTTAAAGCAGTGATGTTCAAAAATAAAATGAAAATGTATTGGTGAGAGAATTTGCCCAGCAAACATAATGTCAAACGTTTAAATTAAGAAAGAAAATGCCAGCTATATACAACTTATTAAATGAATGTAATTTAAGTTTTAAGAAAAAGATAAGAGCATCAGCGACCATAAATAGCAGTTATCAATTTCAATAAATAATTTTAGAACACTTATTTGGGAGGAAAAAAAAACAAAAATAAATTCATATAAAACAGTTTTTTTGGGCTTAAATATTAGACTAAAAAGTTTAACCATCTGTCATTCCTCATTATATGTTCTAAAGAGATTCCAATTTGTGTAGTGCCCCTAACTACAGTACTGCGGGACAAAAGAACAGATTTAATAAAATCTGTACAATAATTTAACTTTTCGAAAGTCTTTATCAGAATATTTTTGATGAATAGGCCATCAGAAAAAGGTCTTCCATGCACGACTAAATTTAAGCTCACTAAGCTTGATATTGTCCTTTTTAGGTTCTGATCTCCTGAAATATTTTCAGCTTGATTCAACCAGTGTTTTAATTTTTTAAAATAGGTATTCTTCTTTTCATTAAAAAGTTCCTCCTTCTCTTTACAATTCATTTTATTTATTTCATCATGATAAGAATGCAAATGTCTTTTCAAAACGTGTTCATTACCCGCTTTTAATGTTTTGTAACATAAAAGGCATTGAATGTTTTGAAAAGCATCGTTTACCATAAAATACTTTTCACATTTCATTTCGTGAACTTTTATTATATTTAAATTTTTTTCGTATTCAATTCTAATTGAATCGCGTGAGTTTATTGTGCTTCGTCCAATAAGAAACAACAACAATGCTTAATAAATTTCTGAAAAAAATGACAACAACCATCCGCATGTCTATTCATCGCTTGCTCAACGTCGACTGAATGAAAGTTTTTAAAAGAGAATAACAACTGTGTGCGTAAATTTTTTCAACAAAAGTTGTATGTGGCGAACATCTACTAACAGCCATACCTAAACAAGAGCGGAAAGCGGAACGTTTTTTCCGCTTAGCTTTTACGCTGAAATGCCATACCTAAATAAAAGCGGCAACGCTAGATCAAAACGATAAAAACACGGTTATCAAAAAAATAAATATAAAAACCCTGATTATTTTAACAACAAAGTTTATTGGTGTTTGCAATTTTTAAATAAGCATTTTATAAAAAAAAAGTTTAAACAATGAGTTATATGGACGATTTAGAGGATTTACTTACCTCCATTTTCTAATAACAAATATTTTTTTTTATGTTTATTTCTTTCACCTTCTTTATTTGCAACTTACTTCACTATTAAATGCACTGTCAAAATCGGATTTTCCAATTGCAAAGCGTTGCCGTTGCGTTGACGCCGCGGTATTTCGGTATGCTACATACAAATTGTATGGGCATGAGAATTTTTGACAGCTAGAAAACGCTTTCCGGTCTTGTTTAGGTATGGCTCATGATCTAAATATATAAGGTCTGCTTGACAGTTCCAATTATTTTTACTGTGACGTCACCGTCGAGATTTGTTTTTAATATGTATGGGGTTTATTTTTTTTTTTTTAAATATTTTGCAATTTTAAAGGTAAAATAAATAAAACAAATTAAATTGTTATGTTATAGTCTTTTATAATTTTCTTCTTTCATTTTTTTCTTGTATTAATTATTTGTTTAAATTTCTTATTCTAAAATATAAACGACTTTTAAAAAATAACGATTTTACATTTTCAGGCCCTTCTATGTTTTCACATTTAATGTTATGGTATTTTAAATAATTATTTCGAAGACTTAAAGTATTATTATTAATTCCCTTAAATATATTTTCTAATTTTAATATGTTTTCCATAAATTCTTGGCAGGGTTTATAGAGCCCTCTGTTTGAACTGCAACTGACTTATTTGGATTTTCATTTTCAATATTTTCAATACTTTCTTCTTGTAATTTCTGCAGACTATAAATAATTGTAAATATTATTTCATTAAAAAAAGTGGTTTTAAAAAAAATTCTATTTACTTTAAATCAAATTCAGCAATTGCTGCCTTTACAATTTGTTTGTTTGCTCTTTTTACGTATCGTTTCGATCTTTCGACTGGTAAAATGCTGTTTACATGGATATTTAAAGATGGGACAGCCTTCGCATCTAACAATCTTTTTCTTATTGGCGTGTTCAATAATATATCCTTTAAACGTCAATCATTATTCGTAAAATGTCTAGAACAAATTGTTCCAGATTTCCAATTAACATTTTTTTTACCGCATGCATTGATCCACACTTTCTTTATTTCTGGATCTTTTGGAAACGTAAAATATTTTAGATTTTTATCATCCTGCTTCGAGCTTTTACAATCTTTTACCACACAGTATTTCATTGTCCAAATAAATTTTATCACTTTCTACACAAATTGTTTATTAAAAACTCTTTTTTTTTTTTGCTCTAACTCAGTTCACATTTATTTCTAATTAATTGTCAATAAAATAATCCTTTAATTTTCTTAATAAATATGTAATAATAATAATTTTAATCACTAGCTTTTAAATTTCCATTTAACCACAACAAAACATTTCTCGACGATGACGTCACATTAAAAAAAAATGGCAGCTGTCATTCAATATCGAGCAGACCTTATATATTTAGATCATGGGTATGGCTGTAAAGCATGATGAGATAACGAATTTCTTGCTCTTAATCTGGCAGTCGATCTTAAGAGAATTAATAATTCAAAAGCAACCGCAAATTATTTTTAAAAATTTTCTTGTATTCTTATAAATTTTTGCACGGTTTTGTTTTATTTAAATTGAAATGTGGGCAGATATCGTTCATAATTAAAAACAACCGAAGTTTTGAGATACATAACGAAAAATTTGTCATATCGACCTTTAATTTTTTGTAAAAAGTCAAAAAAATAGAGTATATCACCATGTGATAGAAGAATATTATTTGATTTCTCCACTGACGTACATATATGTATGTATATAAATTGAAAACTTTGACAAAGTAATGACGATGTTAGAGTATATCAGCGAGTGTACATACTTTGTTTATTTATTTTTTCCATAAAATCTGTGGCTAGTCCAGAAGAAGTCGGAGAACTATTTTGAAAGAAATAACATATATTTTAGTTATATTGAAATATATTAATTAAGCTCGAGGTCTTTTTTTGGTATTTTATTTGGTTTTATTCTCCTGACGATGTTAACAAGCTGTTAATGAAATATCGAAGAATAAAACCAAATAAAATACCAAAAAAAAAAAGACCTCGAGCTTAATAAAAATATTTCAATATAATAAAAAAGGTCATTTGAGAATATAATGAAAATATATTTGTACGATGAGAATTGTCTTCCCCACCGGCAGCTATATAGAGCAATTTAATACTTAAAATTGTTGTCTATATGCCACTGAAAAATGTTATTTGGGCAGTGATATATTGCCAAAGGGATTATGACCGTGAACTGAATTGAAAGACGAGATGATATGTTTCACTCTTTATTGTTACTATGCCAATGATTTCCTTGTACAAAATTCATTTACTTAAACCTAAGACAATATTATTTACACTGTTGTTGTTGTAATTCACCAATTAAATTACTGCAATTTATATACATACACGTATCTACATATGAATTCATTTATACACGGCATAAAAAATAACGCAACAAAAAACATACAAAAAAAATGCATTGCATTCTTTTCAGCAACAACAAAATACCTTAAGTTAACTGAGAAACAACTATTAATTTTTAACTGTTAATTGACAAGGTAGGTGACAGTGGTTTCGATGTGTCAAATTGATTGTCGATGTTATGCGGTGACCTAACAATATTTTAGTTATTTTTTCAAAACGTTTTTGGTCGAGACAACGCTGCTCACAACGTGTTACAAACAAGTCAAATTTTTTTAATGTTTAATGAAATGAAATTTTCCAAAGATGTATGCGGAATTTTTTTTTTTTCCCCAGAACAATTGCTTGCGCAAAGTTTTTTGCCGCAAATTACTTTTTACACATTTGTTCTAATTTTGTGATAATTCGTACCAAAATAAGAATTACTTTTTCAGTATTTTCAGCTAGAGTTCATTGTTCCATAATAGTTTGATTAATTGCTTTGCGAGATTTATTAATTACTATTGCTGCAAAAATGTTAAATAATTTTATTGACTCGTTTCCTTAAAACTGAAATTAAATCAACAACAACGACGATGAGTAAACAATTTAAATGAATGGAGTATGTGTAAACGATAATTAACATTGACTTTTTATAAGTGGCATTTTTATTTTTATTTGATATAATTTCATGCAACAATTAAAATTAAAACTGTTTAAATATTGCAAATTATATTATTCAGAAACTGATGTATCTGCGGAAAATGTATGTATGTGTGTGTGTGTGTGTGTGTGTGTGTGTGTGTGTGTATGTATGCAAATTGATCGTTTACATTTTAAAAATTCAATTTCAAACACATGTAACGAACAAGTTGTTTGCTTTTAGGGATTTTATTCGCACACACATACAACAACAGGAAATTGTTGTCTAGCAAATATTGAATGAATTTTCGTTTGTATGTGTGTGTGTGTGTCTGGTTTAAAATTATTTTATATTTTTAACGAAATCATTGTTCAGCTTTGTTGTAACATTTTTTAATTAAATTCATCATACTTGTTAATTATTAAGTAAATTATAAATGACAACAAATGTGGTAGGCCTACTGCATATGGACGTGTTCTTCTTAGCGCGTGTGTGTGTGTGTGTGTGTGTGTGTGGGTGTGTGATTATGGTAGATATAATAATAGCAGAAATTAAAAATAGCAAAAATCAATAATTATGATAACAAATTGAAATTGTAATTAAAAACCAGAAGCATTTTTTAACGTTTAATGCACTGAACAAATGCATTCCGGCGAACAGGCATGTTAAGCATAAATCAGACAAATTTCATGAAAGAATTTATTAGTGAAAACCCAACGAACGTTCAGACATGACATTTACCAAAAAGCACACATTGTCATGGTCAGTTGGCATTCAATCTTGATGTGAAGTAAATGAATGACAACAATAAACTACAAAAAAAAACTTCACAAATTGGTACGAACATTCCATTAAGGGTTAAACAAAATAATAATAATAATTAATTTAATAATATAATTAAAAGTTAAACAAAAAGTATAAAGAAATAATAAATTTGATTCATATTGACTCACGTTGAATAAATCACGAATAGTTAAATAACAAAATTTGTTTTTAAATATATCATAATTACAAGGATAAAGGATTCAGGAGTGTAAACAAATTTGCACAATTAAAATAATTAAATTAAAAAATTAACATTGGAATGTGTTTTTTTTTTCAACCTTCTTGTTATTTTGATTACGTTTTTGTTTTTATTTCAGCTTTAAATAATTTTTAGCACAGACTTCTTGTTTTCTTTTTAAATAATTTTCGCTTTCATATTTTCCTTATCGATGTTGTGCATGCACATCTTCAGTTTTATCAATATTTTCTTATAAAGATAAAAATTGCCCTCTCGAAAAGAAAATATTTTTTTATTCACTGGAAAATGTAAATTTAGCACGTTTGAGCAGCTAAATTCGAGTCGAATCGTCAACGAACATCAGTTACTCTTTATCAGTATAACGGCCATTTTCACAATGTCTGATTAAAACTCAATTTTAACTTTAACAGTCGGTTAACTAAAAATATATTTCACAATGTATGATTTACGAAAAACTATCTGTTAAATTTAACCGAACAAAATGGGGCGGTTAACAATATAATCGACACCTATGCATAGCTAATTTTAATTGATAAATACACATTTACATAGTACACATTTAAAAAATGGGAAAGCAACGCGTATATTTCTTCAATGTTTATAATTTTAAAACTTTGAAACAATAACAAGAAATCTTGCTGTGATATTAGAGGCTCTACAAAAAACTTTTGAACATGTGTAGATCTTAATATTTTTATAGACCAATATTTTACCTGTCTCGCTTGTTTTTTTTTTAATGTTCCAAGCTGTAACAATTTGTTGCTTATGGATATTCCGCCATTTCCTTTCAGTATACTTCAATGGTTATTTTCACAAACATTAAGATTTTTTTCTAATTTCTGCATATAATAAATAAGTTCTTATTAACATAAATGTTTTGGAAATATTAAAAAAAAATTTTTCCAATTGCACTAAAAATGGGGTATTTTTGATATATATATTGAGTTTCAACAAATTTCTGGGCGAAATCGCGAGAAAAAAATTATATGCTCTTAAAATATGAGATTTTAGGTAATAAATCCCAGAATATCTTATTGCGGTTTTTTTGCGGTTTTCTACTTATCAAAGTTTTTCTGAAAGAACTCCAGTTTCTAAAAACCTATGTGAAAAAAACAAACAAAAAATCAAGTTGGTTTTATTACCTTTTGTCTTTATTTTCCGTATGGTAGTTGTTATTGTAGCTAATAAGTGTAGTTTTTATTAGAGATGGGTACGTGAGTAATTTTTTTAATCAAGTACACTTACTAATTTCAGGAACAAGTCCCAAAACAATTTTCATTTCACGTCATGAGTTACATGATTTTATGAAGAATGCAGAACCAAAATCACTTAAAGATAAATTCAAACTTCTGAGGTGGGAAGTAATCAGACGTGTCGACGTGGAGGCATTACAATATTAACATTAAAAAAAATTATAAAATGATGGCGATAAATCATTTTAAAATTTGGAATTATAATATTTTAGATTTCGCCATCTTTATGAAGGTTTTGAAGAAAGTGGTATCCATTTTTTATTTATTCATTTTTGTTTGGTTTTTTAAGAATATTAAAATATTAATGAAAGTGGGTCGGATAGATAGTTGCGTTAATTTTTTACACTTGTCTCATAACGAAGACTTCTGTAAAGTGAAAAAACAGTTTTTGGCAGACAGTGATGTTCAGTTCTGGCAGCATTCCATTTTCAATGTAACAAAATTTCTCTATAAAATATATGTACACATTTCTGAGCTTCTTTCTGCGTCCGATAAATTGAATCTGAGTTTCTTATCTTTATGTTTTTTCCAACTACCAATATATGTATATGACATAAGCGATCAATTAGACTTGTTCAATATTTTCACAACTTTTCGCAATTTTAACAATATATATACATATATATTGAACTCTCTCATGAAGAATTAAAACCAAGTCGACCAAAGAAGATCTATTGTATAATTTGTGATATTTTAATAGATGTCAAAAGTTTGGAAAGTTATGCATGTTCATTTACGCTCAAAGTTAATATTATACGTTGCTGCCAACGCCGTATTCAAAAAGAAAATATAAAGGCCAATCGCCATTTCACTGCGAATGACGCATAAACAGTTACTTTGAGAGATTGCAGTGTTTTCTTAGCATAACCACTGAGAATGGAAATTTATCAGATAAGTAGCAACAGTACTCGCACGTTCTTGAGGAGTATATCGATCCACGTGGAAAATTCATTCTCTATACATCCAGATCAAAAATGTAAAAGCACAGTGACATTTAAGGCCCGTTCAGACTATTATACAAGTATTAAGACTTTCATCACATTTTACGATACAGAAATCTAAATCTAAATTTATTTCGACTGTCAAAAAATCTAACGTAAACTGACATTTTATATTCACACCATCACACTTGAAATAGAGAGAAAATACAAAAAAAAAACCAAAAGTTGAGAAAACAATTTTTAATAAACAAAAGTGTTTTAAAATTACAAAAAAAAAAAAAGGAAAAGTCATGTTATTTCAAAAAAGAAATAAATGTAAATTTGTGGGAGTTCTGATGGCTTTAGCTATAATAAAGATACACAAACATAATGAATTGTACGTTCGACGAAGTAGAAAACGGTATTGGAGCCGTGAATGGCTTCTACGGCGGTATTCGGGAAGAGATGTAATTCATATTGCAACCAAGGAATTACGACTAGAGGACCCAAAAAGTTTTGAAAATTTTTGCAGGCTTTCTAAACATTCCTTCCAGGAATTGTTACATGTTGTTGGCCAAAGTATATCAAAACAAAACACAGTGCTAAGCGAATCCGTTTCAGCTACGACACGGTATAATTTCTTAAAATAATTGTGTAATAACATCATGTTAATTCTCTGTTTTCTTTTTCCGCTCAGTCACAAAGGTTTCAATATTGAATTATTATTATTGGCTAACGGCGGCAGGTTTTTTTTACATAGACGGCAAACGCGCCGGCTCTTGAAAGTATGCAGCAGTTAAAATATTCGATTTAGAATTTATTTATTTATTATTTAGGAAATAAATCAAATGAATAATATTAAAAAAGCTTTTAAGACGAAATATATTTCTGTGCGATTAAAATTTTAAAAATGTTGGGCCTTTATATGAAGAAAAAAATAACAGAAAATGGACGGCACGCCACCGGCGGCGGAACAGTTGGCTTGTGAATTTTAATCAGATGAAAAGTATTATCGTTTAGAAAATTCTCAAAAATTGAGAATGTATTATGGGATGTCAATTTTTTATCGTAATACTTGTGGTTTTCATAACATTTTGCGATCACACTATCACACTTGCACGTATTATTTGAATTTTTGACAAGTATTGATACAAAGTATAATAGTCTGAATGGCCCTTTAGCAGCATGTGCAAAATTGGTAGGGAATTAAATTTTTATGGCATGACTTTTGTACCACTCTATATACAGTTCATAAAATAATAAAATTATGTACCATGTACTTATGTACATCATTTCTCTTTTCATTTAAGTGTATGAAGGATACGTTGAATTTTCTTTCACTAGACTGTGAAATTTTTCATTTTAAACAAAAAGCAATATTCATTGGCCTATCGATTACTTATTCATTCATTCATTTATTCATTAATGCATTGAATTCTTGGCTGCAATAGTTAATAAATTTTTATATAAAGTGTTGTTAAAAAATGATGTGGTTTAATATGAATGATTGCATTCAAGTGCATTTTTAAATTCAATATGTATTTATTCTCATCTTTGTTCGCCTCAAAAATTAATATTTATAAGGGGGCCGATTGTTAATTAATCAAAAAGTTTGCAATCAAACATATATTATTCCAATATGAGGAGTTATATTTTATCTGTATCAACATTTATGTGACTTTCTTTTAGCAAATTTGGTTACAGTTGGTGGGGGCGTTATTGAAAGTGTTTGTTAAACTTCTTTATAACTCATTAGCCCAACTCACAATCTTGTGCATATGCACATTAGGTCAAATGACTACTTTTTCTGTGTTAAATTAATTACGACTACATTATAAGAGTAATCGAAACAGTTATTATATGGATTATATAATTATGGATGGTTACAATAAAAAAATGGAATTTAACCCATAACTGACCAAAAATTAACCCTCTAGCACCCATTAATTTAAACACAGTGTATAGAATTAGTTAATTTGTTTTTTAATAATAAAATATTTATTAATTGTTTATATCCAATTCATTTTGTAAAATTAATTCTAAGGAGGCTTCTTCACTTTCATTAATTTCGTCGTCTTGTTCGTTATGGTGAAGTTCTTCTGTTGGTTCGCAGCAACATAATAGTTCAATTGCTTCAGGTGGTAACGTGGAACGTGTTCTTTTTTGAATGCGTCTGTTTAAAAATGTTGTGGAAATTAATGGATCTGAGGTATCCATGGCTCTATTAAATACATCTAGTAGGTTATTGATGCGGGTGTTTCTACGTGCGTGATGTAAGCGATCGGCTTTGTAGAATAGATTGAAGAGGAACATTCACAAGGTTCTCTGCTGCTTTTGTACCCTCCGGACGGCATTTCATTTTCGCGGCAGTTATTTTACTATAATGAGGATATATATCACAATTCCTTAATTTCCTTTCTTGGCGTATTGCATTATACTGCTCTTTAGACAAATTATGTTCAAGGAGGAAGGCTAAAGCCTCATCCGCAGTAAATGGAATTGGCTTCTTAGGATGCTCGTCACAAATTTTACGCATTTTTGATGGTCTTGTTGGACTTTGAATACTTTCTTTTAGTATTGCAGCCAAATCGGTATCACCTTCTTTACGTGCTGATGTTGCTGCTGCACGAACGAGAAGACTTGTATCAGCTTTCGCATTTGAAAGCTCTGCCGCTTCTTTTCTTTTTCCAAATTCCGATTTTTCGCTGAATGGTACACGAGGACGTCCAACAGCGCCACTTGTTGCTTTTTCTAAAATGCCATCTACCACAATGTTTAATTCAGCATTTAGCCATGCCTGGTTTTGGCTTTTGAATACATTTGTCTTTCTATGACACTTTTTCCACTTTTGTTCTAGTTTTACGCAGAACAAATTAATTTTTTTTGTAATTTGTTTCATCATTTCATCAGAAATCGACAAGCTTTCAAGTTTGTCATATACGTGTTTCAAAACGGCATCAACTTTTTGTTTTTTTGTACTTTCCTTTCGCCATACTTCAAAAAGATCAATCTTTTTTATACAGAGGTTACCTAACAAAAAGAGGCATTACTCGCAAAACGCAAAAAATCGCAATTTTTGATAAATACAAAATAACTCACTAGACAATATTCTAATTATTTTGTGCTATTTGAGAGTGGAGAAATGGGGTATATTTTTTTAAAAGCTTTCAGAATATAAACATTTTATAAAAATTTAACTATTTATAGATGTTTACGCTAATGAGTTATTTATTAAGTATAGCGACATATATATAAAACAGTTAAAATTAAAAATATATCTACTTACTTGGCTCTTTCTTTTCCATTTTACTCTAATAAATTACCACAAACACAGTCCGAGATATACGCACTTAAAGTTGACACAATTATAGAAAAAATTTAATCAGTTGACTTCGACACGCTGCTGTATAACGGTTATTTATATTTACTCAAAGCAAAAATCACTTTTTTTTATTCTGAAGTCTTTAGAATTAAAAAACAACAACAACAATAGTAAACCTGCAATAGTAAAAATGGACTTTCGCACAGAAAAATGTGTCGTTTGACCTAAAGTGATATGGTGTTGCATCATTGCATTTGCAAAAAGGTATAGCATATTTTTGCTCTACAGTAACAAAATACACAGAAATGCTAAAAATATGCTATAACTTTTTGCAAATGCAATGATGCAACACCATATGCACAAGATTGTTAGTTGGGCTTATATGTTTGTAGCACGTATTTGCAAAGTTATAGCAAAACAAGAAGAAAAAAATTAAAGTAAAATGTGAGGAAATCATAAAGCTACAAGACGTCCGAGTGGAGGTAAGACAAATCATACGAAGAATCATACTTACTTTAGGAAGTAACGCCGTTTTAAATTTAAAACGTTGAAGAAATCTACTTTAGTCTTCAGTAAAATCACTTCTATAAAACAAGTTGCGAGAATCTGATACAAATTTAACATCTACAATCGGATTAAGAAGGAGGGTTCTTTTAGGGATCTGATTTCTTTTTCCAATCCACACAGTTTTTAACCTCAATTAACAATTGTTTTTAGAAGTATAGAAATTCTCACAGATATAACTGTCACATTGGCTTTCATTCAATGAAGTGTGTTTAATTTTTTGTCAGAATACTTTTGCAAATCATCATGCAAAGAACAGAACAATGTTTACAAATCGTGGAAATTTATTTCTAAAATTTTACCTCCGTTCGCGTGACTTTAGATCACTTCGCTATGTTTACTGTGCCCATAATCGTCCATCTGTGCAACTAATACGCAATTCTATATATTTCGCTTCATGACCACATTTATTCTTTTGGATAATATTCATCCAAATCGAGATCGTACCGTGCGTGCAGAAGAAGTTATCACCGCCGGGAGTGTGACAGAGCACTGGAGTTTATCGATCCAATGCCGTTCTCAGCAATTTTCGTAATTTTTTACTTCTCATGTCATTTCAAATCATATGAAGGAGAACTGGTTCCAACAAGATGGAGCAACATGCCATACAGCGCGTGAAACCATAACTTAGGTGAACTAAACTTTGGGTCACCGAATTATCTCAAGAAATGCACAGCTTTACTTAATTATTATTAAGGATACAATAAGTAATTAAAAGCATTTAATTCAATTAATTGATGAAGTGACTTACTCTCAATAATTCATAATTTGTTATTTATCTCGTATAAATTCATTCGATAAATACATTTTATAAATACGCGTATCATATGTTGCGTACACACTCACACACACACATGCACATGTATATGTATTTATGTTAATAAAGTATATTTTAAAGTGTAATAAATTCAATGAATGTAGTTCGAGTATAGAGTGTTTCCAATTAACCCGTCTCCTTGCTGATGCAGAATTATGAAACTCAAATGATTTTTGAAGTCTATAGTCGTCATATTTTTTTAATCTTGGACCAGCACTCAGGACATGACCCCTACACATGCGGTGCATTGTGCTGGAACTATAGGAAAGGGATGGTTTGGAGAAATGATAGGAGATGAAGCTGGGGTATCTTACAACACTGCCTTTTGCATGTTATTTGTTTTTGTAGCAGTGTTGTAACGACTCTGATGTCAAGGAGACATATTAAATTTTGAAGCATCGTTTTTAGTAGCTATTTTTAGGAATTATTTTATTTCGCCGGTGCTACACAATACCGACGAAGGAGGGCGTTCTGATGTACTTGGGGATTGTATACAGCTATAGCCGTTACTGTTCAGTTACCAGTGACTATGCCTTCGCCACTGAAACCTTCCGACAAAAACCGACCCAAAGACACGCAAATGCACAACAGAAAAATGCGAGATGTTTTTATGAGTCTAAAACTGAGGTTGCACCCAAAAAAAATTTTTCGTTTTGTAGTCAACCTGCAGGTTACTACGACCATCGCCAAGAGTTATAAAATTCGACTACCGTCGTAACTCGACCACATCGCAATTGTTGACGTCGGTATAGAACGCCTTATCTGCTGGGCCTTCCCCCTGAAGATATACTCTATATGTTCCTTTGCAACGGCAAACTAGATGCCCAAGTCTGTAAACATGACCGTCGCCGCCGAATCTGCATAACCCAACCACGCAAGCCCATCAAATATCTCATTAGCCCGTATTGAAGAAGTATTAACCCTCCCCTTCCAAATATCGAAAACCGGAACTTTGAAGATAGTGGAGGTATTCGAGAGTCTAAAGGAAAAGAAACCCCCAAAGTCATTGGAGAAGATACTCGCTTCCACTACGGATTCCAACTATGAAGACGGCCGGCTATGATGTTTACATGAAAAAAATCTTGATAAAAGACTAATAGGAATATTTGTTATGTCTTACGAGGGAATTAAATTGACTTGATTTATTTTGCGAAGGGATTCCAGTATTTGTAAATGCGTCAATTGTACTCAGTTTTATATCCGAAATTGTAAGCTCAAAGTTGATAAGGAATTCCACTGTCTATACAATGATTGTGGCTTTGGTCGAAGTAGTCAGCGAAAAATTTCCTGGGTTCAACCCCACTTTCAGACTCATAAAAGCATCTCGCATTTCTTCTGATGTGCTTTTGTCTGTGATTTTGTGTCAGTTGTTGTCGCAATGTTTCAGTGGCGAAGGCATAGTCACTGGCCACTGAACAGTAACGGCTTCAGCTGTATTTAATCCACAAGTACATCAGAACGCCCTCTTTAGTCGGTATTGTGTAGCACCGGCGAAACAAAAATAATTATCTACTAAAAATGACTACTAAATACGAAGTTTCAAAATTTAATACGTCTCCTTGATATCAGAGACGTACGACACTGTTACAAAAACAAATAACATGCAAAAGGCAGTGTTGTAAGATAGCGAAGCTTCACCTTCTATCATTTCTCCTACTATCCCTTTCCTCTAGTTCAATAAATAATTCATTAAAATATATTTTTTATTGAATAATTGAAGAAGAGTTATTATGGCCATAACGAAATCTAAAATATTTAAAAATAGGTATTCTTAAATTAATTTGAAATTTTTTTTTTATCTGGATTAATAGATATATATTAATTAATTAAATATTTATATATTAATATATATCTATTGATCCAAACTAGTATACTAAAAATTTTTAGACCTAGTATAGGATTCCTTGTAATTTTACGAATTTTTAAATTTTTTTTTTTTAAATTTATAAAATATCGAAAAAAAAATTATTTTTTTTTTCATAAAAAATAATATTGAATTTAAAAATTAAAAAAAAAAAAAAAAAAAAAATTTTATAATTTTAAAGATTAATATATGCATTTAAAATTAAAAATTTATTTATTTTTAAAAATTAATTATTTTAAAACATTAATATTAAATTTTAATCTGTAATTCAAAAATTTTTATAATTTTAATATTTATATTTTTAAAAATTAATTATTTTAAAATTTTTATAAAAAAAATATAATTATTTAGTAAAAATTTTACTAATTTTAATTATTAAATTAATGTTTTTATTTAAAGATTAATTTTTGATAAAATTTTTAAATAATATATATAATATATATATATAAAAAATAAATTTTAATTCAATTTTATGATAAATTTTATTTAATTAATGTATAATGAATTGCCTGAATAAAGGGATATCTTGATAGGATATATAATGTAATTATTTACATTCATTTTATATATATTATAAAAATAATAGAATTAAACTATTTCTCTAAGAATTAAAAAATTATGTGCATCTTACACTAATATATATATATATATATATATATATATATATATATATATATTTAAATCAAAAAGATAAGCTAATTAAGCTAATGGGTTCATACCTCATTTATAAAGGTTTATTCCTTTTCTTTTTAATTTTTAAAAATTTTTTAAAAATTATTTTTTTTTTAATTATAATATTAGGAACTTTAGTTTCTATTTCAGCTAATTCTTGATTAAGTGCTTGAATCTAGTTATTAAAAAAATAGCGTTTGCATAAACCATTTTATACAACAAACATGTGTTTTTTCTATACTGAGTAATTCTCAGTTTTATCTAAACAGGTGGAATTTTTGGCTTTTTAAAAAACTTGGTTGAAGGTGTACTGATGAGGTAGCAACGAAATGTACATATCGAGCCTTTGGTGCAATACCGTCGTAACTCAAAATTTTACTTTTTTGAGCTGCGTATGCAGAAATGATCTTTGGGGATTTCCCCAAAGATGTTCACATTCTACAGCTACAAATGTCTTTATTGCCTCCAGCTATTTCCAACAATATTTATTTGCAATAATGAAATATTTCTTTTATGACATGAAATTTACAAACAAAAAACATTACAAAACTTTGCTCTTTATTTAAAAACTTGTAAAAAAATAACTTTAGTAAACGAAAATACTATCAAAAAGATGGCTCAAAACTTCAAATGCATTTTTCTCAGTTCACGATTTTTTGAATTATCACGGTATTGCACCAAATGCTCGATATATAATAGCTTAACCATATAAGAAACATACGTACATACATATGTATAATATTTAATTTTATTTGTGTCATTTTATTTTTTAATTATCTGTCATGCAGTTAAAAGAAATTTCTTGAATATTAATTTTACATACGAAACACAATATAAATTTATTACAGACATTCTGGTGAGATAAACTGGCTTGAATGTTTGAATATGTAAAAATAATTGTCTTGAAACACAAAAAACAATACATTGGACGTTCGAGTGAATACGTTACGATTCCGAAGGCAAATAAATAGTACAGCCAACAACAACATGTATTGGCACACAAATACATGCGAAGGAAAGGAATAAAATGTGCGCAAACAACTATTAAATTCATTCTGAAAAAAAAAATTTTAAAAATACAAAAAGCAAAGAAGAATCTCAGCTCTGTTGTTTCTGTGGCATCATTGAAAATCTTTAATTTATCATGGCAATGACAATAAATTTGTTTAATAAAATAAAAACACAAAAGATACTGATTTTAAGGATCATTAAAAATGTAAAACAAAAAGGAAAATGTGGTTTTAACGTTAAATACACGTATTATATTGCAAAACACACCAACACACAAATAAATATGGTAAACACTCACTAACATTGGTGTACAGTGGCTAACAAAAAAATCATTAAAAAAGTATTTCTTTCAATTAAACTAATTTAAATGAAATGCCTCTACAGCATTGGTAGCCAAGTTTGAAAAAGAGATTGCATTGGTAAAGATAGCAACCCAGTAAACAGAAAGTCAAGCGTTTGAAATATGATGTACTGTCGTTATAAGTTCTGAGGTAATATCTTTTAGTTTCTAATTAAAGAAATATTAATTTAGAAATATTGTAATCGTGATTTACACAATGAATACATATTAAGAGTTGGCAACAATTATTTATATCTGCACAAAATGAAAGAAATTCTGAACTTATTAATTTCTCCTGAATTATTTAATAACATAAAAGACATTGTGTACGAGTATTACCAAATGCATATCAAAAAAAATTTTTTTTTAATTTTTTTTTTTATATAAATGAAGCAACATATAATAGTTAAAAAAACATACATAGTTAAAAACTTCTCACGTGACATAGAAAATTTAATTTCCATCCATCATGTAACAATACACCTCAGGAATTTTTCTCTCTATTCGTCGATTAGGTTGCTGTAATTGAACATTTGAAATCAAATACAATATTCGTTATTCGGATAGCGTACCACCAGCTCATTTAAGCCGTGTGTCCACTATCAACTTTTCTTGCGGAAGTTGCTTCCAGAAGTGACTTCCAGAAGTTTTTGTCGTGTAAACACGTATTAGAAGACGACTTCTAGAAGTCACGGCTTACAGAAGTTACTTGCAGCAATTATGTGGAAACACATGTTTGTTGCTTGCTGGAAGTAACTTGAACGACTTGCTGTGAACTACAAGTGTTTTGAAGACTTGCAAAAGAAGTCGGGTATACGTGAGTAAACGGTTGGTGGTATTCTCTTCTGTTTTCAGTTTTGTTTTGTTTTTTTTTTTGAGTTCTTTTAAAAATTTATAAAAATGGACAAAAATAAATTCGTTTGGAGTAGTGAAAAAACACATTTGGTAATTGAAAAACAAGAAAGTTATCCTGAATTATGGGACACGTCCTCAAAAGACTATAAGAATAAAATTAAAAAACAAAATGCTTTAAAGGCAATAGCCAATGATATAGACGCACCCGAAGAAGAGGTCAAAGGTTAAAGATAAAATGTCTAATCATCATTAGACATTCTCAGGAAATTTTTCAGCTGCATGGAGTCTACGGTCCGCAATTCTTCAAGTAATGTATTTTGGAAATTTAAATCTACGCGCCGCAGCACCCAATTTCTCATTATTTTTTTTTTAATTTGTTTCTTTTTAATTAAATATGCTGCGATGGCAGCTGCCAATGTTATTTTGCCACAAGACATTTTTATACTGTCATTCGCATAAAAATCAAACTACTGTAAGCTGTACTCACATTGTGTGGAAACACGTCTGCAATTTCTTGCAGCAAGTTCGTCTTGATAACTTCTACAAACTACTTCTTGAAGCAGACTTGCACAAGTTTCAGTTTGAGTGGAAACACTTCAGCAAATACTTACAGAAGTTCTTCCGCAAGTGACTTGCTAGTGGACACACGGCTTAACGTTAAAAATTTTACTAAAAATGGTGTTAAAAAAGATTCCGCCATCCAATTGGACTAGGTGTTTAGAAAGATATTTATATTCCCTATATATGAAACGGAACTGAACGACTGAGTTCATCGAGGACGGAAGAAACCGTGAAAACTAAAACCATGGCGAACTGTATTAATCGTGAAAATCTGAACCTCTAAATTATGAAGCGCGAGTATCTTGTACATGGCATTGGCATTACGAAAAATTTAACACAAATAGCTGTATCTCGAAAATTCATTCAGGAGAGAAATGGCAGACGTCACGCCTTTGAACTGCTTTCATAACAAACTTGACTTCCATTTAGACGATAATGTATTTTAAGAATAATTTTCCAAATGGTGTATTTACATAATTTCGGTAGAGCACATACTTTACTTTTTTTTTAATATAAATTTGCTATTGAGACACTTTCATAGACCAAAAAGCCGGAATTTTTACCAATTCTGTAAAATTCTTTCGATTATTAACAAATTCTATACTCTGCTTTTTATCAGATAATGTTAATATTTCTACGAGACGGCTTATACAGGGTGGCACAAAAGGAGCTATATGGTTTGAATTCTCTCTAACTTTATTAACTATTATTTTTTTTTTGTTTTTTTTTTCAGCATTTTGTGAAGAAGACTTGAGGAATTAATTATGAAACATTCGAAATGAAATCATGGCCATTACACCCGAAATTTGGCAAAAAATTATGGAAAATATACTAAAAAGAGCATGTATGTGCGAAGCAGAAACTGGACATCACTTACAGAATATCATTTTTCAAAACTAATTGCAAAAAATTCCCCAATTATATACTATATTTAAAAAAAAAAATTATAATAATCGCAATAAAAAAAAAGTTATAAACCATATAGCTTCTTTTATGCCACTCTGTATGTATGTGTATGTACGTATCTTACTCAATTCGCACTGATTATATTTATAATTGCCCTTATTCTTTATTATTTATTGGCCTAATTAGATTATGAAATCTGGTGGATAAGGTTTGCATCCATTTGCAAGGTCCATTTTGCTGTTGCAATAGAGGAGTTTTGCAGGGCTCTGGCTCAGGAGAGTTGCGCTATAGCAAGACCTCTATGGCCGCGGTAAAATTTACGTAGAACTGGGCAACTCCTTTTTCCGATTGCCCATTAGTAGACCTACGGCCGTCTGCCACTGTACGCATGCTGAGAGGATTGGCATTCCGTTCATTGCCTACAGTAGGAGTTGTGGGGAAGATTCGGAGAGGATGGCTGTTGTGCACTTTCTCTGTGAGTGCCCGTGTCTGACTAGGTCGAGGCTGTCATTCCTTGGAGAGCCTTTCTTGGACAACTTGGACAACGGACTTAGTTAGGTGCTTAAACGACAAAGGGCGGCTGTGACATCCTCTGGTGTCGACAGGGCTAAGGTAACAAAATGGCACTTACGGTGCTACTTGGAATTTGCTACAGTCGACCCGTCTAGGTAGGCTGCCTTCTAACATAAACTAACCTACACTAACAAAACAAACAGATATCGATTTGCTACAATGCAAGTCGTAGTTAGTATTTCCTACACGTCTGCAACATAGCAAATAATAGGTGGTGAAGTATCGTAGTGCCTCCATGTAGGTGCCGTATATACAAAGGCAATTGGCGATTACCGCCACAGAAAAGGAGGAAAAACTCCTCACCTCTTCTGTTCATGGCTCAGGAACTGAGGACGAGAAAGTTCGACTTAGTAGGGCCTCTAAAAAGCAGCTAAAATACCTCCTGGGTAAGGGACATGATATTGAGGGAGCACTGAAGCTTGCTCAAGAGTCAGGTGCTATGAAGTGACCACGCTGTAGCATGACAACTCCGAGTCATACGAGACCAAGTTCTGTCGATGTGTCGATTTTGTGAAAGTGACACATGGTCCAGCACTAGGCAGACAGAGGTTTCTCTAACCGGGTGGAACTGTGGCTTCTCCACACAACCTTTGGAATACCACACCCCAAATAGTTCTTGGATTCCATAGAAGCCTTATGATGTGTTCTAATATGTAATGGGCATTGCACAATAGATCTTTTTGGTCGCAGTGCTTCTAATAGCACACAATAACAAAAGAAAAAAGGAGAATTTGAAAAATCAAAAACTGAAAGTAGGATATAAAGTAAATATTAGTGTTGCAAAAGGAAAACCAATATAAGTTGCTCACAATTGGTAGAACATTTTTACAATTGCAAAAATTTTTGCATCTCAAATGCACAAGATTGCGACTTGGACTATTTTAGTTAAAATAAAAGATATTTATAAGGACTTTTTTGCTTTTCTGCTTTTTTTTTAATATTGTATAGGAAATTTTTTTTTATTTCATTTTTATTAATATATTTTGCAAAGCATATAAATTTACATTTTCGAGATTTTATCTGTAGATACTACAGCGAATAATTTAGATAAAGAAAAAAAACTTGATAATAATTTTTAAAATTATAACATTAATAACGCTAATTATTTTAAGCTTAAGGTCCTTCTTATATATTTTATATTTATTTCATAATATAATATAATATGTTAGAAACATTGAATAACTTTAATGATAGTATAAAATTTACAATAGAGAAAGAGTATAATTTCAGAATTTCTTATTTGGATACTGTAGTAATTAGAAAGGGTAATAATTTAATAATGGATTGGTACCAGAAACCAACATCATCAGGTAGGATTATTAATTACTACTCTAAACATAACAGGAGCATTATTATCAACACTGCCAGGAATTTGATAGAAAAGGTATTAAATATTAGTGACAGACAATTTAATTTTAAAAATAAGAGTAAGATTGTGAATATACTTAGAGACAATGATTTTCCAGTTTGGCTAATTTATAGATTAATTAATCAACACAGATTTAGAAGTATGAATAATATTAACAATACGGATGATCCAAAGACATACAAATCACTTACTTATGTACCTGGAATAGCTGAACGTTCAAGAAAGTCGGAAATATATGATTCGGGGAAATATACAATTGCTTATAAGACATTTAACACATTAAACAGATTGTTTAGTAAGACTAAAGATAGAATACAGAAATTGGATATGTCTAATTTAATTTATAAGATACCTTGTGGTGGGAATGACAATGAAGATTGTAATAAGATATATATAGGTACAACTAAAAATAAATTAAAGACTAGGATTGCAGGACACAGGTCTGATCAAAAATATAGGGATATAAATTCTCAAAAAACAGCATTATCTTCACACTGTTCTAGATTGAATCACTTCCAAACTTTGAGAATGTATCAGTATTAGACACGGAAAATAATTATAAACGTAGATATATGTTAGAAATGTTACATATATGTAATTAATACACCAATTACCAACAGAATTAATTTTAAGGCAGATAATAAGAGATTAAATATATTATAATTGTATTTGTAGTTTTTATTTTTATACATAGAATTACATTTAGAGACAGAACAAAATTTTTAGAACTATAAACATATAGGTTATTATTGAAAAAGATATAGACGAAAGATTTTTATTATTATTATTATTATCATTATTATTATTGTAATTATTGTTTTGAATATTTTATTATATGTAACATATTCGTAAAAATGTATTTTGGACTTGGTTCAAAAACAAAAATTTCAATACAAAATCGATATGACTTTTAATATTTTTATGCATATGGCTGTTAATATTTTTATTTTGTATTTTCATTGACAAGAACTTTTCCTATATTGTGAATTTTTAAAAAAATTTTTTATTATAAACAAAAACCAATTTTCCTGAAGAAGCTACACAAAGGAGTAGCGAAATATCGAAATAAATATAAAATATATAAGAAGGACCTTAGGCTTAAAATAATTAGTGTTATTAATATAAAAAGAGGTCAAAAAACTAGAAAAATTATCAATTATAACATTATTCAAAGGAAAATAGGTAAAACCTTTATATGAAATAAGATATAAATTTAAATATAGTTTGAAAGTATCAGGTATACCATCAGATTATCCGAGGATAAAACATGCATACATGTCACTTTCAATTTAATGAATTCTGTTTTAAGTTGCAATTAAGCCAATTGTATGCATTCTCTTAACATTTGAGAAGAAGAATTTTGTATAGATTCGTGGTATTTATGGTTAAGTATTTTTTATGAAGTCGATAATTAATTCATATCCAGTTTCGTAGTGGAGAAGTAAAGTTGATTATCTCCAATTTTTGTTGTTTATTATTTTAAGACATTTATTTTGAATAATTTGTAGTTTCTTCAAATGTGTCTTTGCTGCATTATACCAAATAGGACTTGTATAAGTCAAAGTTGGTCTTATAACGCTTTTGAATATTAAGTTTTTGTTCTTACGGTTAAGTGTTGAACGTTTACTAAGAAGTGGCCACAAAGTTCTGATAGTTTTCATAGATTTTTTACAGATTTCATCGATGTGTTTTCCGAAATTAAGTTTCTTATCGAGGCAAACGCCAAGATATTTGACTTTGTTTTTGATTGTCAGGATCTCATTTTGAAAATTTAACTGACGACTTGGTAATCGTTTGGGGGAGTTGTTGTAAGGGAATATAATAGCCTGAGTTTTAATAGGGTTTATTTTTATTTTCCATTTATGAAAGTATTTGTTGCATGCAAAAAATCCTTTTTCCATTTTTTTTAACAGTGCTTTAGTTAGTTTACTAGACGTTAAGGCAGCAGTATCATCAGCGTAATAAGCGACTTTCACGTACTATGATGGTGTATAGGAAATTGAACGATATTATATTCTTATAAGAATAAAGTTTTTTTTTAAATTAGCAAAATTGTATAAGATTCCTTTATTGAAGGTACGA
Source organism: Dexiosoma caninum (assembly GCA_963924685.1). Classification (NCBI taxonomy): domain Eukaryota; kingdom Metazoa; phylum Arthropoda; class Insecta; order Diptera; family Tachinidae; genus Dexiosoma; species Dexiosoma caninum. Next base: position 16,470,003 of record OZ004727.1, read on the forward strand.
TTACTTTTAACATCAAGTGTACATACATGCATGTATATTACGTAGTTATAGAAATGTACATGCATTTTCTGAAATGATACTGTGGGATAAAGGTTTCAATGAAATTGCCATGTTGCCGATGGCATAGAAAGCCAACATCAACAAGAATACCGACAATGAGAGCAAAATATATATACACACAATTACTTGCCAAATATTTAGTACTACACTGTGTACATATATATATGTATGTGGATATCATATTTGTAAATAATGTGCGTTGTAAGTGCAATGAGTTACATACATACTATACATACATATATATATATATTGTATGTGTGTTACTCTATATTCTCAAATATTTCGTGTATCGTGTACTAATTGCATGCACTTATATAGCATTGCAACATGACCCAAAAGTAAGGAAAACAACAGTATTGGTGAATATGTTATTAATTTGGAGAATAATATTTAAGCTTTCTTTATATACCGTAAAATCTATACAATATATCTAAAAGAAAAATGGAAATCGGTTGTCTATTGCTGAAGCTTTCCGCTGAGTTTAACACATTCAAAGCAAATGTGCAGAATTCGACAAGGTTTCTAGGTGCAGTAAAAATTAATGCGTTTTTCAAAATCGATTTCACAAGAAATTACACATATTCTTTTAATTTTTGCGATCTTTTTCTTGTTGAATTATGGTTTATTCAACTGCGCTTGATATCTTATATTATTTTGTGTTTTAAATTTAATTTTTTCCAACATTTCGTTTTCACAATGTAACACTTCTTCAGGGAAAATATTTTATATTTTTTTTTTTTTAAATTTGCAGACCCCTCCCCGGTATGCAAAGTGATTCCTATAATTTCTACTTTTTGCATATTTTTTACGATTCTTTGCACTATTTATATGGAAGTTTAAGATCAGTCCCTATTTTCGCCACAGCTCTTGCACGCCTTTATTTGTTAATAAATAGGCTACGAATTTCTTCCCAAACTGTTTTACCACGTACCATTGTTTAACAAATAGTCAAAATTAAAATACGATCGATAAAAAATTCCATATCAGGTTCCCTGTCCAATGTATCACATGTGATATAAAAATATTTTTTTTTGTACCATGAATACAGCGTCAATGTATCATATTTTAACAAATTTATAGGTGACTTCAAATATGTATGTACATTTTTGAAAAAACGCAGACGAACAATTTTAAATTTTATTATATGGACGTACTGAGTACATTGTCTAGTTTATAAGGTTAAAAAAAACCCACAGTGATTTATTATTGAAAAAAAAATTTTTTTATTATTTTAATTTTTTATTTATGAATTCATGTTTATTTTTGGTATAAAGTAACAAAACTGAAAATAAAGTAAAGAAATTAATAAAATCATTTGGGTTACTACTGAAGATTAGAGTGAGTCGCATTGAAGCACAGCAAACAATAACCTTTTTCACATGTGTGGAATCTAATTTCGTAACGACTCGCTCTTGTGTCGTAGCTGATACATATATATTTACCGTTACATTTCAGTCAAGATGTATACAGCTAATTCAAAAACATACTGATAACCTCGAAAAATGCCTACAGTAATCAAATTTCAAAAATATGTATTGAACGTGTACCGTTAAAAAAATATTTTTGTATAGGGACAGGGAACCTGATATTTATACTTTTGTTATAACGGATCGATTTTTATTAACTTGGAGACAAATTTATGCACTGTATGAATTTAAAGTCGTCAAATAGTTTTTTATGCAAATAATCAAATTCGGAAGCATTTATATCTTAATATGTAAATTTTTTTTTTTTTTATAAATTTAAAGACAATAAAACAACTTTTAGAAATTTAGTGAATATTATTTTCTAAAATATACAGCTTTGAATGTTGATTTGTTAAAAAAAAAATTATTGGTTGTGTGGTCAGGGGTCGTAATATGAAAAAATATTCAGTTATCAGTGCAGATGAAAAGAAAATTAAGTTAATGTGAGCCTATGCAGGTATAGCAACTAAGAAAATGAGAAAATGGGTTGAATATGGAGTTCTTGTTTAAGCTGTGATATTGCTCAAACTTCTCATTTATTTAAATGAAGGTTTAACATAATATCTCTAGTTGTTCTAAGTAGATCTGCAATAGCAACAGTGAAATGCGCATAGGAACTAGCTAACCTCTCCTAAATCAATTCCAATATATTTTCTTTTAATAAAAAAATTTTTTTTCTGCATAAGTTAAATATTTTGGGAAAAGTAGTGCGTAAAATTATTATTACTCGTATAATTCATTTCATTTGACATAAAAATGTACAATTTCTAGAGAAAAGCCAATTTGAACTTTTGCATTCAGTTATTGTATTCATTCTCACATAATAAATACTCAACTGCTAAATGAGTTTATTTTCAATTTGTTTTGCTTTATAAATATCATGCACAAATGGTGTTAGCCAGTGTGGCCATTTTGGCATTTTTGCAGCTAAATTTAGATTTTTTTTCTGATTTACCTGCAAATTTTTTCATTTAGCAGTTAGCATTTTTCAGCATTATTTAATTTAAGAATATTTAAAATAGTAATCTTGCCACATTTTTTTGTTGATTACACAATCAAATCTGTAACGCCGGCAATAACTCGAATAAAATCTGCCATCACAATGATTAAGTGGCAGAAAAAAATATTAACTTGCTACTACTGCCGAACAGTACATTATAATGCGGGTTAATTTTTTCATACTGTGTTTTAGCAGTAAGCCCGAGATCAACGAATACAAAATTACCAAAGTTTTCGTTTTTGCCACAGATCAGTATCTTTTAAAAGACCTTTCATATCAAATTGGTTTGAAATCTGACCAGTTTGATCCACTAAATTCATGTTTAGCTGATTTTTTTTTACCCGAAGTCACATTTCAATTGCGATTTACAACAATAAACAATAATAAACAATTTTTGGATTCGAAAAAAGATACCTTAACTTTTCAAATAGAAAAACAAATACGAATTACATGCCCAGATTTTGTAACTCCATTAATATGTCAACTTGGACAACAATTGCCATTTTTTTTTTTTTTTTGGCGTGTGAGGTAGGGTTGAAAATGCCTTCGCACTTACAGAGACCCTCGTCTTCTGCGTCGAGTGGTGTTGCCACTAAAAAATTCCCTCCTCCTCCTCTGGAGGAAATAAAGGAACATTTTAAAGAAGAAACGATATATTCAAAAATAATAATAATAATATTTCATAATACTTTTTTTTAACCTTTTTTATTATTTTAACAATCTATTTTTTTAAGCTTTAAGGTTTTTTCTCTTTTTATTTATTCTCTCTTCGATATTTCGTTACATCTTCAGGAAGTTTTTTATTTATTTTTTTTTTTTTTTTTTTTTTTTTTTAAATAAAAAACTTAATAATAATAATATTTTAATTATATTATTAATTGACCTTTTTTATTATATTTTTTTAATAAATAATATCGAATAATAAAACCAAATAAAATAAAAGAAAAAGACCTCAAGCTTAATAAATATATTTAAAAAATAATAATAATAATAATAATTTATAAGATATTAATACTGTCGTACTAAAATATTTTTAATTTTCAAAGATAGAAACCAACCTGCTTACGTCGGTTTGAACTCAGATCATGTAAGAATTTAAAAGTCGAACAGATTTAAAATTTAAGTATCTACACCTAAAATTATTTCTTAATCCAAAATCGAGGTCGCAATCTTTTTTATATATAAGAACTCTCGAAAAAATTACACTGTTATCCCTAAAGTATCTCATTTTATTAATTATTAATAACAGATCAGAAATTAATGAAAAAAAAATAAAAGTTTTATAAATTTTAATATCACCCCAAAAAAAAAATATTATTATTTATTATTTCTCTGTAGAAGAAATTGGAAGTTCATATAAATGGTTAAATAAGCATTCAATAGTTGATTTCTGAATAAATGTATATGAATATAAAAATGCACTAACTGAAGTTGCTGGTTTTTCCATTTAGCAACGCGGTAGTTAAAAGGGTTTTAGTGGCATGAATCTAATGAAAACAAAAATTCAAAGTAGAATGACGCTAAAGACTATGAATTCGCTACTTTATATTAGGTGTGCTTTGAAAAGGCTGAATACAAGCTGCGAAGATTTTAGAATAACGAAAGGTCTCATTAAAAAAATGCGAAAAGAACATACATACATACATACATATATATGATATCTCGAACGAATGTCGAGAAGATGAAGAAGAATATCCGTTCGATGACGTATTTTATTTATAATTTAAATTTATTATTAATTATGTTATAAAAATTGTATAGAAACACTAATTAATAGCTGCTTATGATTCAAGTTCCTATAATTTTTTGACCATTTTATAATAATATAAATTTGCTTATGAACACAAATAGTATGTGGTATAGAATTTAATGATACCTTGTGTTTGAAAACTTTTTATGAATGTACATATAATGACTGAAATATATTTGTTTTATAGTTTCAACACTTTATGTTCAATAAATATATTATGGTTATGTGTTATTTAAACTGTTTCTTTGAAATGATGTGTAGGAAACAATTATGAAAAATAAATCATTTATAAAGAAATATTAAATGTTAAAAAAATAGTACAATTAAAATTTCGGTATTATTTTTTTGGCAGTTTATGATTTTTTTTTAGCATTTTTTATTTTAATCCGATTTAGCTGTAAATTAATTTTGGATATGGTCACACTGGGGTTAGCTCTCTTCCTCTCTTCTTTTTGCTCTGTTATTGCACCTTTTCATAGTTATAAGCGAGCAACACTTTAAAGGATGGCCTTGCCAATTGGCAATGATCCATTAATTCATGCATTTGTTACTTTCGTTCTTTTATTCAGTCATTCATTTTCCATTTCAGAAGGTATAAAATAAAATGGTGTTTCATTTCCGTTGTTGCCGCCATTATTGTCGCCATTGCAACTGTAATTTTTCTGTTATTGTTTATAATACGCTTGCATTCACAAACACACAAACACACAAACCTGCAACCAGACAAGCCATACATACACACATACATTTACACGTATTTGTAGTGTGTTATTGTAGTTTTTATTGCTTTTTGCTTTTTGTAGGTAGCGGCCATAAGTTATTAACTGTAAATTAATTTTAAAACGTGAATGAATGGGTTTGCCAGCAACATACTTCCGTTACGTCTTTGTTTCTCCGTATTGCTTTTATTTTTCATGACATTTAATTTTTCTGTTCTGTTCAAAATTTTACCACTGATGCATTTACATATGTATTTACCAATTACACACAGCCGCACACATGAACACATGCCTATAAGTTTATACATATACACAGTATGTATGTATGTAATTTGTGTATTAAATTTAATAGATTTATTCTGTTTTCTCTGTGTTCTTTTCACTCGGTAGTTTTAATTATAACTTTCCTTTTAACAATGAAATAATTAGCGGAAATTTGCCAAGAAGACAAAAAAAAGGCACAATAAAACTTGACGAAAAAAAATATATGAAATATTGAATTATTTGCTGCAATAATTTCTATAAATTTTTTATGAATGTCCAGTGTTGGTGTGGCAAATTTAAAATTGTCATTGTGTACGTGTAATAATTCTTTATAACACACATGGCTGTTAATACATACATTAAATGGCATCAAATTGGATGAAGTGCTTGTGTTTTTGTCATATTGTTTTTTTTTTTCAGTGTGATAAACAAGTGTCCACGTAGTGCCACATCGACCAAAATGGAAATACCATGCCAAATCGATTTGAAATGGAATAATTTTAAAGGCAGTTAGTTTTTTGTTTATAGAAAAGAAAAGATCCAATCGCGTACTTAAGATGTCTATTAACAATCATATACATATTATGCGCTGTGTTTATTTTTAATTTAAAATTTTATTAATTAAAATCCATATTTCTCTGTTATAGATGTAAGATAAATGTTGTTGACAGATTGCAACTCGCTTAGGATGCTGTCCTCTGGGCAGTTGGCCTTCATAGTCATGAAAAAATTTGACAATGTGCAGCAGTGCAGCATCCTCCTGCAGTGTTTCCTTGTAGTCTCGATTCGCAGAGGATGCCTACTTTGCACCGGCACTATAAAAGTTGATTTCTGGAAGAGTCAGCAATTTTTTGGCTAACGCAGTTGACAGGGAAGACGTTCGCAGGATTTTATTCCATTACGAATAGTTCGGCTAAAAACCGAATTTTTTCTGTAATATTTGGTCGGAATGACTGAAAATACAAATGAAAGCGCACTCGTTGTTGAAGGTAAAAAGATTAAAGTATATGTAACGAGGTCCCAGATATCATTAGAGCGCATTCCTTAGAAGCAGCGAAAAAACTTCCATTTACAACCCATACTGCACCGATACTTTGCCCTGTCTCTGCAGAAATCGCGGCTACTCCACACACGCCTGTAAAGTATACTCCATAAGGGACTACGACTAGTCCAAAAGTAACCCAAATGTATGAAATAAACGTGTTCCCTTTAACATTGCGATGTCCTAGGTGAGGACCATATACTCTAGCCATGCATTACATCAGATTAATCCCAAAACTACTCTATGTCACTACTCCGCGCATTATCAGCAGAAAATTAAACACGAATAAAACCAATGTTACCATTGTGGTAATTTTTTGCCTTAACACATACAGTTTTTGGCCAGTGTTGCCAAAAGTTAAAGAGCAATGTCTGCAGTCGTTAAAATACGAAACACTTTTTGGTCAGCAATAAGCTCTTGCTTGAAAATAACATGGTCCATGCCTGCATTACATGGGACCATTTTGTAACTACTCTTTTTTAAATAATATGGATCATGTAATCCACTAATTTCTGCAGGGGTAGGCTGCTTAGTAGTGTTTAATTTTTTTTTAACGAATATCTGTATTGTAGACCAGATGGGGCGAAGTATTTCTTACACCATAATAAATACTTCTTCTGAGATTTGTAAAATGTGTTCATCCCTGCGAATATCACACTGAATTTTCGTGCTAAAAACATCCAGAGTTTGTGACTCTGAAATATCTATACCATAAACAACTATTAATGATGCAGCATTTTCGGTCATGTGCCTATGCTGGTGATGATATATAATTGACATGATCCCCTCCGTAATCGTTATAACGCGGTTCAATGGTTCAATCATATTCTGCTCATTGCATTAATAACCGTTATGTTATGCTATGCTTTGCTTCTGCCAACCAAAAAGGGTGCCTCCGTAGTCTACTGCATGAGCATTAGTCTTATCAATATGGAGGTGCGGGTTCGATTCCCGCTTAGACCCTGGGTGTTTCTACAGACAAGCTTAAGAGCTTTGTAGAGTTTGTATTGTATAGATTTGGTTTGACGAACGACAGAGAAGGTGGTTTAGAGTAAGAGAAGATACCGAATCTTCCGGTGCTCCTGTAAATTATATTGAAGTTATTTGATGAGACCTCATATATAGTAAATCGTATAATACGATCTCTGAGAAAACTCGTTATTAATCGAGAAACTCACGTACAAAACTGACACCGACCATAAGTTGTGACAAAAATAATCCATGTTACTCTTTGTTAACCGCCTTCGGAATATCGAAAGGCATCACCTTACTATCGATTTTGGCTCTTTAACAAAACAGGAAGTGAATAGAATTACATCGATGTTGGTATGTTGCAGTTTAGAATAACACGACATCGTTATTGAACAATATTAAATCAAAAGAAGTAATTGGTCGAGGATCCAAAATTTCCACATATCACATTTTCGGAATAGCATTTTAAATTCAATCAATAGTGCAGAAATTAATTGCCAAAATTCATGGAGTCTGGATCAGTTGCTGAACAGACTAAACGTCCATATAAGTACATATAAGCTGAGTGCTCTCAGATTTCTAAAACATTATTAAATAGTTTCAATTGAATATGTATATTGACTTACAAGCTGTCACCGAAACTAATGAAATCAAAATATTTTTGTTTATTTAAATTTTATCATCAATTAAAATCTTTGATTTTTATCTCCACCACCGATAATAATTTCTCAAATCATCTGAATACTGAAGACACAGCAATGGAAAATAAGTATCTCGCTACATAAATATTTAATATTAAATTGCCATAATGAGAGTGTGTGTAATGGTCCATTAAAAGTGCTTTTCATAAAGTAAAAAGAAAACGACAGCCACTATTGGTAAATAAATGTTGACAGTAACTTAAGCAGCACTAAGTTTCTGAATGCCACTAAACTAACAATATCATGTGTATTGTTTCCCCCCCACACCGCTTACAATTCTGACACTGTTTTCTTTTCGCCATTATAAATGCTTTTAAAACATTTAACAGCAGTTACTATTGTTTGCCCGGAGGCTTATGGAAGCAGAGTTTCCCAAAAAGGGTGTTCGAATCGGTTGCAAGATGGCGAAAAACAGATTTCTCTAAAAAAATTCTTCTAAAAATGGAACACGGAGTATCTTTTCATTATTTATTTTCTAATAAATGGTAATTCAAATGTTCCACAGTGGTACAATTTTACAATATTTAGAAAACCTTTCGTCGTTTGAAAAGCCTAATAAAATTATTAGCTTCGTTACTATTTTTATGATAAATCTACAAATATTTGCTCCAGGCGCAGCATTAATGATAGTTTTTTTTTTATGTAGAAATCAACAGTTTAGGTCGACACACAGTCTTTAGTTATCTGATGCCATAAATGTGCCTAAGATTAGCGTAAATAGCTGCCGTATCGGTTTAATGCCACGGTGATCCTAACACGGCTATAAATCAAATCGTTGACCACCGCCTACATGGGCACATAGCATTTGTCCGGCTTCGCTAACTAAAGCTTCTTTGCATAGCTGGTCACTGGCCGGGCTTAAAATATTATTTCTCCCCGGAATACCAAATAACACATCAGCGGATAATGGATTTTCAGCTTCACATATGTCGAATAGCGTCTGCAGTGATGAATCACAGCTTAGCCGCTCATTGATTGCTCTTGATGAAAAATCAGTGAAATTTTCAAAATTTTAAATGGCACGAAGTCAATGTACAATCGCTCAACTTTTTTTTGCAATAATTTTAAGGCGATTCGTCATTTCTTGCGCAATTCACATTTCTTTTAAATTAGACACTTGGGTATAATGAACAAAGGCCCAAATATTTAAAAATGTCAAATCGCCCAAAGCCCCAAATTTTTTACAATAAATTCAGCTTTTTGGGTTTTGGGTGGTTATACGTACAAGACTACAGTGCAATAACCACTGTCTTTATTACAAACATGCAAACATCTACATATCTTATTTTAATAGAATTCAATTATTTTTATACGTTTCTCGAGTGGATTAGAATTCAGTTTAGTAAATCGTACACTGCGAAAAAAAAGCTGCTGCGAAATAATTCCCCAGGAAATAAAATTCCAAATTGTGCAATGAAATAGAGCTAAACGCGATAATCATTAAGAGCGATCATCCATTTGTGGTCGATTTGGCAGCGACTCGCATGACACATTACGGAGAAAATTCGTTTTTTTAGCCGAACAGCACGTATGTGGATTAGACTACCCGCAGAGGTCTTTCCTGTCACCTTTGACGTTCCCGCAAGGGGGTTTAGGAACTTGTTTTCTAAACCTACGGCTGTTTTAGCAACCCCGCGGTACCTAGCTAAAGGTGTAGCATTACCTTGGTCTGCCCTAGAGATTGAAAATAACAGAAGAGGTGACTCTTCGAAATCTGACTAGAGATTGAGGAGGACTGATTAAACCCAGTTCAATTCTAATCTAGCACTACGGGACCAGCTGAGTCCCACACCTTCAGCGCTAAGTAAGGGTTTAATGACTGATGTACTCTTAAGTGAGTGCTTCGTGTCAACCCTGAAAAGTTGGAGTGTGTGTGCTGGTTTGGGAATGGATTCGTAGTGGCTGTGGTTAAAACCTAAAGTTACGCAGGAAGTCGAGTCTTTGGTTTGTTCGAGAATATGTGAGGTGCACACATATATATCGATACGACTTCTACTTAACTAGGTGCTGTTGCCATTCAACAGTACTCACCGGAATGTGTCTCGAACTAACAGTACTACTGTTTAAAAGTTCTTGACGAAAATACCTTCTGATGTGACATAGAGTTTAGACCGCTTGAATACCTCAACAAGGTGCTTTATAGAATAAGGGATAACTATACTGATTTGCTACCCAACTCTACGATGCAAGTATTACTTGCAGCACCTATTACTCTGGGGGCGTTAGTGGTCGTCTCTAATTCACTCGGTGTTAAGACCACTGTGAAGTAAGGCCTTCGGGCGGGTAACCACATTAATCTTGAAACACATCTGTCACCTTTGACGTGGGAAAATCTAAATCGAATGTCAACAAATACTACTCCCTGTCTCTCAAAACCTTATTTGCACCGCATGTGCAGGGGTTAACCTCTGTGTGCCCGTCCAAGAAAAAAAAAAAAACACAGATAACAAACATTTTTTACTACGGGGCAAATTTGAATTTTCCAAAATTAAATTAAACCCCACAAAATATTATTATTTTCTCTACATATATTACTAAAATTTAAGTAAATGAAAAAAGCTACAAAAATTACATGTAAATTTTCGTTTTCGTTTATTTCCACTAAATAAATAAAGCGTATCCAGTCTTCTGGGTTTAATTTCATTAACTCAATTTGGGTGATTTTTTTATAATAAAATAAGTGTCCAAAATTTAAACCATTTTTTTTTTAAGTTTTGGGAAAATTTTATATTATATTTTTTGGGGCGGATATTTCAAAAAAAGAGATATTGGGGTAATTTTTCATCATGAAGAATATCCCCAGCTTTAGCGCTTTATTTCATTTCACTTTTTCAGGCCTTAATTACTGGGATCTTAATTCGCAGCGCCAAAGAAAATTTAAAGAAAAACCTATCAAAAGAAATCAAAATATATTTTCATCGTGCTGCTGCAGCGATTTCATATGTAAGGGAGAGCCCTCAACATTAACTCCTCAGTCTACGCCTTTCCAAAACCTATTTCTCAGTTCCGGCATAATGTATTACCCACATATGGTATATCCCCTACAGCACTGGTGTATTTGCTCAAATATAAATGGTGACGTCATTGGTGAAAAACATGATTGGGCTAATTTGCGGGAAGCAAATTAGTTTGCTCAATTTCTGAACAGCAAATATCCACTCTGTTCCGTAAACCGAGTGATTTCTCAAAACCGAATAAATGGTAATTTGCTGTTCTAAAAATCACACGATTTCCATCATTCGAACTTGCTTTCGAATAAGATTTTTTAAGCGTGAATATTTGAATGAAAACATATGTTACCAAAATGTAGTATTGCCAGATTATTCAATGCCAAATAATTGCATGAGGTGAATTATTTTAAATGTATTTAATTTACTCAAAAAATTACAAACCATCACATTTTTCAAAAATTTTAATTTTTAATCGTATTGTTTCTTTATTAATTACACTTTATATTATGAATTACCGCATTATTCAGGGAGTTACATTGACATATACTTGTTAAAACAAAAAGTTGGGTAGCTTTTATTTTCGAACTAAACAAGGATATGGTCTCCATATTGATTTAAAATATTGTGATATTGGTAAAAAATTTTAAACTATTTTCATAACTTAATAACACTAATTATTTAAACTGTAGGTTCTTTTAATATATTTAATATTAATTTTTCTTCGATATTTCGCTACTCCTTTGTGCAGCTTCTTCAAGAAAATTGGTTTTTGTTTATAATGAAAAAATATTTTTTTCAAAATTCACAATACAGAAAAAGTTCTTGTCAATTGTGAAGAAGCTACCTACAGCCTAAATAATTAGTATTATTAATATAAAAAGAGGTCAAAAAACTAGAAGAATTATTTTCATAAATATTCACTTAAAGATAACTTATTTAACAATAAATTAGTATTAAGCTACTGAAATTTTGTTCAAAATAATGTTTATTCTTATTTAAAAATGAATTTTTAATGTACTTCTCTAATGAATTTAGTGAAAATGTGCTTTTTTTATATTCATCCATCTACTTTATCTGCATACTTTAACAACAACATGAAGAAATATTGGACTGTTTTTTAAATTGATTATTTTGTATTAAAATCTATTACAGAGTATATATTTTGATTTAATTTAATAAAAGAAAGACTTCAAGTAAAAATTGGCAATTGTTTTTTTTTTATGTTTCATTAGTTATTTATTAGGAAAATAGTACATTCGATTTAATTTCGACCGAACATATCTACTCGATTTTAAACCGAATAAAATTATGAGAATTTAGGTTTACAGAACACCTAAGTATGTGTATTCGTTTTAAAAACGAAAAATATTTGCGGATTCGGTTTACTGAACATACCCGTATATTTTGGTATATTTCAGCCGATGCCAATATCAATATCCATTATGTCCCCTTCATATATAATGCACTTATGCCAGCGCTTCCTCCAATCTTCGCAGCACTTTTGAAATGCGCTTTTCGGTATGACCATCAGCTCTTTCTTCGATTTTGACTTGATCTCATCAATTGTTGTAAAACGCTTTCCTTTCATTAGTCTCTACAGTTTTTTTTTTTGGAATAGGAATAGATGCCAAATCTGGTGAATAAGGTGGTTAACGCATGATTAGGGTGTTGTTTTAGGCCAAAAAATCACTAAAAAAAACATTGATGTGTAAGCTGGTGCATTATCGTGATGCAGAATTCCGATCGTTTGAGCCGTATTCCTTCACGCAATCATTGCATAACTTCCTTCTAGTATTCCTTATTAACTGTACGACCTGTTGGCAAGAACTCATGATGCACCACGCCCTTGTAATCGAAGAAAACAAAATTCACCTTTTCTCTTGAACAAACCTCGTACAGCCGAATAATCTGTTCAGTATATTCTGCTTTACTACTGTCTCTACTACTCGCGCAACGATTATGAAGTTCCTTTCTCTATTTTTGAATGTATAAGTCTCCTTTTCTCATTTTTGCAATTTTTCAATAATAATAAAATGCAAATAAATTGAATTTTGTTTACCCAGGTTTTAGGAAATAAAACATCTTGTCATCATCACCATCACCGCCATCAACAACATTCCAAATTTCATTATTTCTCTCGGCATTACGAGTCATGTTTTAGTTGCCATTACCATGACAATTATTGTCTTCATCATTCGCATCCTCAATATATTTTCTATCTGATGCTGCTTTGCTAGATTTACATTTCCATTTCCACTTGCATTTTAATATTTTCGCCTTTTTTTCTTTTTGTTTGCCAATACACATTTTTGAGAATGGGATGGCAAAATCTGATTGTACATTTGCCGTAGAGTTTGTTTATGAATGAGTATTCAATTTCATTTGCATTAAGTTGAATTGAAATCAATTTTCAATCCCGCCCCCATAATTCAGTCATTCTGCCATCCATCCATCCATCCATCCATCCATCCATCCATCCATCCATCCACTTCAGAGTGGAATAAATTTTTTTCATGGCGCTCTAATCGAGTCTAATTGATGCGTGGGAAAATCTTAAGTGGTTGCGAGTGTGTTGTAAAATGATATTTTATTATAAAATATTACTGCCAGCTTAATTCGTTCAAGTCTTTTGTATTTGGGTGTGGGTGCGTGTGCGTCTGTTTGTGGCAATTGTTGTTCTTGTAGAAGGGAGCATTTTAAATTTCTTGCAAATGAGCAAGTGAATCTCGTGTCTAATCATAATTTATGCAAGTCTAATTTTCAACTGTAAATCTAATTGTTACGGTAGAAGCGACAGACTTTTATTACTCGGCGTTGTGGCTGCACCACACTGATTTCAAAATATAACATTTTCAAAAATCTTAAGGAGAATATTTTATGGAAATGTTAACTAACAAACAACATCTTTTCTTTGGTGGGTATACAACAGCTTTTATTGCAATTTCATTTGTGAATTGTAAATGACATCAAGAATTAGTGGAAAATATTCAAATAAAATCACAAATTTTTCATAAATTTCACGAAAGTATAGAAGAACACAGGAAGAAATATCACATAAAAATATTTGCCAAGACCGGCTTTTCAAAATCAAAATTTATATTATAGACCTTCTGGTCGTAGAGTTGCACTTAATTTTCAAGAAGAGCGAGATCATCAGTAATTTTTGGGACCGGGGCCATCAACCGGGAAACTACTTGAGTAACAAATTTAAGTAGATCTTTTTTTTTTAATTAATAAATTAATATTGTTACGTACATAAATATTTATACAATAACAAATATGATTAAAAAATTTTATTTATTATGTGTAATATAATAATTTAGTCAGAAAAAGGCTTCATTAATATATCGCACCCTAAATACAAAAGCGGCACAACTCAAAATTCTCAAATTTTCAGGAGAGGCAAAAAACTGTTTATGCAAAAATGATTGTAATATTTAAAATAAAATTGGTTCCATTATGAAAGAAGTCTATTTCGAAGAAGGTTTTGCTAAAATTTTTTTAATTTTATATTATAATATAATATTATGTGTAACAAAAGTAATCAGCACTTCTTGAGAACATTGACGCAACTAAAAATAGGTCTTTTTAGTCGATCGTGCGTAAGCAATGCAATTAACATAAAAACAGACATAACGGTATTTTTCCAGTTAAAGAAAACAGTGATGAGAAAGAAATTTTTGAAGTAGTTAGAGATGTGTACTGTGAATTATTTTACGGAAAAAAGTACATTTTGGAAAATTTTGAGTTGTGTCACTTTTGTATTTAGGGTGCGATATGTATGTGTCATTATCCGCACTTCTCAAATTTCTAAATGAAATACTGCGTATAAGCGTACGACTCGTCAGATGTGAACCAGGGATTCCCCTTTTTCTTTTTATTAACAGTGGCGGGATTTTTAAAAGGTAATAAAAAAAACGTATGCTTATAGCAGCGATTAATGGATGCAAAAAAAAAAAAGTATATTTTCCTTTGCCGTATAATTGATGTTGCTGAATTGAATCACTAATAATACAGGACGTAGTGGCGTTTGAATGTAGGACTTTCGGGCCTAACACTCTTTGCGGTGAAGCAAGCCATACATGTAGGCTTGCCAGATCCTAAAAGCCTAAAAACTGGAAAAAGTAAAATTTTCACCTGGATTTTATAAAAAAAACTAAGCCTTTTTAAAATGCACTTAAAATTACTAGTGTTGGGCTTAAATATACAATTTTTTTTTTTTTTTTTTTTATCTTGGACCAGTGCTCAGGGGTTATCCCCTACATATGCAATGCATTGCACTGCAACTAGAGAGAAGGATAGGGAAGAAACAGACAGGTGGTGAAAGTGGTAGGAAGATAGAGCTTAATTCTTGCACAATTCTGCAGTTGCGTGTAAATTATAAAGCAAAGTTGCGGCGTCTCTGATGTTTTTTTTTTGACGCATTATTTTTAAGCTAATGGAGCCATTTTATTTATTATTTTACTTCGCCGACGTTTTATTGCTCAAATACCGACGAAGGAGGGTGCTGTAGCACAGAAAACTCAGAAAAAACTTTTTTTAGCCACGTCACGCAAAATTTGCAAAAATTGTTTAACTCTGACCGCTCACTGTCAATGAAGTAAGTTAATCAAAGCAGTATTTGTAGCAATTAGTGATGTAGAATTTTATTGACTTTCACCCAATACCAAACATGTCTGTCTGTGCAAGATAAACTGCAACTTTTGAATTAATCCTCACTTTTGGTACATTTCAATCCTCTGTGCGTTGGTACAATTTAGCAAACAACCAAATTGTATGCTTGTCGCAGAAACGACATCTCATGTCAAATATCTGTTTGTCACCAAGTTCTCATGAAGTAAAGATGATATTACATATGTATTGTCGCATATGCTAAATGACGAGATATTTCAGCAAAAAGAACGAACCATCACTTTTAACTTTTTTTTTGGTAATCAACTAATAACTTCTATAAAGAAAGCTTTTATTTTTATTATTATTTTCATTTCATTGGAATTCCAAAGATTTGGCATGGATTTTGTAAAGTTAAATAAAATTACGCAATTCAATTGAGTTCTAATTTTGTCTTGTTTATTATATGAAATATTATCTACAGTTACAGATTGTTTTGAGAAAGTTTATTTCCTGAATGCTTTTAATGGTTTTCTGCAGAGTTTGCCTACGTAATTTTTCTAAAATCATTGCAATCGAACCCACAATAATGGCCAGGCGGTTTACAATAAAAAATTTTCTACAATCACGTTAAATTGCTCTAAATAAACATAACATTTGCTAAGTGTTTCTAAGTGGAAACAATTCTTACTTCTTTATGTGCTTCCTTTAAGCATCAATGACATTGATTGCCTAAATATTTGAATTGTGAAAGGCGATTGCTTTTTGAAAATACTAATTTAATTACTTCGGTCGTGTATTGGAAAATTTTTCAAATAAAGATGTCGACAGCAATTTAAATAAACTGCTTTTTGCGAATGTCCTTATGGCGGTTTTAATAACGATATTTTGTTTATTTTTCTCGAAATATTACTATTTTTATATATAAAACAATTTGAGAAAAACTAATGCAGAAACAGTGTTTAGTTTGAGTTGAGATCATGAATGGCATTGCGGCAAAGTGCCTTTGCACACTGACAAACTACGAAGTTGAAAAAATTTTTGTGTGGAACGTAAAAGTGTCACACTTCTTCCAAGTACTTGACAAAAATAAAAAAAAAACGACAAGAAAAACCACACAATTTGCAAATGGTTTTAGTTTTAACAGAATTTCTACAATTCTGCAGTATGAACACGTTAGAGATAAAAATTTGTTCACACACTTACAAAAACTATACTGTTAGTGCAGCAAACATTTACATTTCCACACATACACAAATTATTCCAATCTACATTCAAATGCGGACGCACCACTTATACTTAAGGCTAAATGTTAAATTAGACGTGACTTAACCATAACCAGAGCGAGCAACTGAGCGAACCAATCTTAAGGCGACAATCTAAAGGTGACTTATAATTTCGTCATAACCACAACCATAGAAACCAATTGAATTTAGATTTTCTGCCATAACCAGCGTTGCCAACTGTGCAGTTTTATCTATATTTACCAGTTTTTTTTAAAGGAAAAACCGTTTTTCATTTTTATTTTTATCTTGCATCTGATGCATTGTGCTGGAACTAGAGGAAAGGGAAGATATTTAGAGAAATGACACGAGGTGAACAACCTTCACTATCTTACAACTCCGACTTCCCAAATTCATTGTTTATACCAGTGTTGAAGCGCCTTGATGTCAAGCTTCGGTTTTAGTATCCATTTTTAGTAATTATTTTACTTCAACGGTGCACAATACACAGTAAAGAATAGCGACGAAGGAGAACATTCGGATGTTCCTGTGGATTGGTTACAGCTGAAGCCGTTACTGTTCAGTGATCAGTGACTAAGCTTCCGCCACTGAAACCTTCCGACAACAACTGACACAAAAGCACACTAATGCACATCAGAAAACATGCGGGATATTTTTATGATTTAGTCTGAAACCGGGTTCGAACCCAAGTTTTGTAGTCAACGTGCACACTACTTCTGCCATCGCCAACCTTTGTCAAGCAAACAAGTTTTTACAATTAGTTTTAAAGTTTTCTTCTTGCTATTAATTATCGTACACCGAATAGCGAATGTTAAATGGTTATCGTGAATTGGCCAAGTCGTCAAAATTTTCGCTGTGCATCAAATATTTCATCGATTAGAATTTTGCGTATGGTAAAATTATTATTATTATTATTATTGTATTATTTTCGTGACTGTTTTATTATTAATTTTAAATAAATTTTTTTAATTATATCCGTTTTCGAAGTAGAATATACCAAACAACAACTTAAAAGGCTGATTAAATTAATAGAATAAAATTCATAGATTTCGATGAAATTTGGCGTGTAAATTACTTTTTAAAGGGTGTCTGGTAGCAGATTAATATTTTAAATAAAAAACGTAATAATTGACACAAAGTCTTATTAAGAGCATTGAACGATAGAATGGAAATGCGGATTTTATTTTTGAAAGAGTATGTCATCCAGATGTCTTCCATCGAGTTGAACACACTGTTCGAAACGGAGCCTTGTGTTCTGCGCCAAAGCGACTGATCAGTTTTTGGGGGAAATTTTACGGAAGCAAATTCGTCGAAGCTCTGGCTGTGTGTGCAGTCGCCCCATCCTGTTAAAACCATGTGGAGGTTTGGCAAAAAGAATTCTGTAATCATGCGTCGATAATTTTCACCGTTGACATTCGTCGCCTGGCCACGAGAAATCACTTTCTTTCCGTTCTTGAACGATTTGAATTTTAAAAGGATGGAACTTCAGATCCTTTTTTAAAATTTCATGAATAATCGCGTTTGGAAGTCCCAGTGAGGCTGCTCTTTTCCGTATTGAAAGTCGTGGATATTCACGAAAACTACTTTCAACCAGTTCAATGTTTTCGGGAGTTCTTGAAGATCGACTGGGCCCTGGCCGTGGGGCTTTCAGAACCGAAGCACCGACGAACGAATTAAATTTACACTCGGCCCATCACTTATTCGCCGAATACCGAAGAAAATTGTCGACGAGCATTACGTAAGAATCATTACTCTTAAAAAATGTCTCCACAGCGAACGGGCGATGCTCACTCGACCACTGCGACATCGTGACTGACAAATCCGCAATATCGATAATTCCACACCGTTTATTACTTTTTGAAATAATCGTATTTAAAAATATAAATTTCCCCCCAGCCACCCTGTACATATTTGCTACTTCAGAATTATGACATTTATAAACTAATTTGGAAATTATTGTTCTTCATTCGATTGGGCTTATCTCTTATTGCGTATCATTTTTTTAATTTTGGAAAATGGGTAGTGTCATCACTGTTGAAATTTTGTATACATTAACAAATACCCTCTGTTGATGAAAAGCCTTTAAAAACGCAACATTGACGACATTTGCCTAAATACCATTTTTGACAACCCAGTACTTCGTTTAGTTCTTCTCTTTTTTGGTTTTCTTATTTTGAGTCGTCTTAAGTCAACCGTTGAACGCAGAACAAATTATCAAATATTAAATATACAGTCCATTTTAGAACAATTAATAATAATAACAAATATTATTACAGTCAATATTGTAACAATAAACATTATTTTAATTATATTATTAATTAACCTTTTTTATTATATTTTTTGATATATATTTATTAAGGCTGAGGTCTTTTTTTTTATTTAAAAAAAAAAATAAAAAACAAAATATTTCGATATCCAAAAAAGCACAGAGAGCGATTTTCCTAGAATGTTGGGCATTCTCTATCCTGGTAACTAGGCAGTGAAGTGCCCCTTCACTTATACAATTAAGATGCTTACCAACATAAATGACATAGTGTATTAAGTGAAAAGCTCTTTCCTACACAAAAAATCATAGACACTAAAGCATTTCGGAATATCTTTTTGTCTGGAGTAATTTAAAGGCAGGGTACGGATTTGCGAGTGAGCGTGCAATGCGTGCCACATTCATTGATTTGATTACTTGGGCAATACTACCCTGTACTAGTGACACATTCATAGCAATGTATCCCCAAATTTGGTGGTTTTCGAAATTGAAAAAAAGCTCTAGAAAGCTATGACGACAGAACTAACACAGTAGCAGCACGGCTGAAAGGTTTTATAGCATTTAAAAACTTGTTGGTAGCCGACGGCGACTTCAGCGTAAACGGGTTATTCTTGTTAAAAAGATAACACTAGTCGATCGTCTGTCTTAGCTGCCAATTGCTTTAGTCGCAAAATTTTTGATCATTCCGTAGCTGAAGCAGATTTAGTCAATGGTTCTTTCTAAGGTATTTTGTCCTTAACAGCTGTCCTTACTAATCACGTTGAGATAAACATTAATAAATACACGAATTTTCGATGTTCCAAAAACAGTAGTTTCATATTATAAACGAGAAGTTGTTCTAGGTTGTTCATAACAAAAATTATGCATTCTGAGACGGTGTTAAAAGAATACAGAAAATTCTCGGGATACGCCCATTTACTGGGAAAATATAGGAAAGAAAAAAAAAAATTAATACTATATGGGTGTTTCCATGGTTATGCACGCGACATTTGTACACGTTTAATTGTCTTTGAATATTGTGAAAATAGAAATGGATTGGAATATTAGAATGGTATTTTAGAATCGCTACATTGTATGTGATGAGTTCTTTCCAAAAAGTATATACATATATTGGAAAATTGAGCACTGGGTACCCAAGTTCCATGCAATCAAAGTAGACTTATGCACGTGACAAAAAATGGAAGTGCCTTTTAGAGCCGTAAGAAAAAATGCGAAAGTAAGCGATTTGTTGGAGATTTTTATTTCGGAAAAAATGTTTTTATAAAGGTTCATAATGGACCTTTATAATCATGTTTTGTTCAAAAACAACTATGCATGGGTTGGCTAAGAAACAAATAAATTGTTGATTACGCACGTTACATTACGCACGTAACGCTTTTTACCTTCATACATATTTTAGTAATTTTACATATATTTTCAGTAGTTTTTAACAAAAAAATTTAACTATATGATTCTAATTGTGCTTTTTCCCTTATAAACTATATGTGAAATTTATTATTACATACTTTATGATATTCTCATACAGTATGAAAAATATCATAAAGCATTTTATTACAAAAGCAACTCAATAATTGAGGAGGAAAGCATATCCATATAGTACTATTTCGCTAACGCTTACTTAGCTCATCAGTGGATTTTCCTAATTTCTGAATACAAACCCAAGATCTATATGTTTAAATTTCAATTAATCAAACGAGTTATTAATTAGAATCATATATATAAATGAATATTTCCAAAATAAGTTCAGTTAAAAAAAAAATATAACTTTTATTCAAAAATGAAAAATAAAAATATAAACAAAAATCAATTTTCCTGAAGAAGCTACACAAAGGAGTAGCGAAATATCGAATCGGAATAAATATTAAATATATTGAAAAGACCTTAAGCTTAAATAATTAGTGTTATTAATATAATAATAGGTCAAAAAATTAGAAAAATAATATACTACAAAATTCATCCAACTTGATTTTTTCCTTAAGTGCTTAAAAAAATTATGCGAGCGTTTTGATTTTTTAAGTCACGATGGACCATTTCATGGAAATATCCATATGTGAAATGTTTGCTTTGCTAATTTGTCGTGGTTACATATTCATACATACTTTCAATAAAACTTTTAATGTTAAGCTTTAACTTACATATGGACTCGTATGTAGAATGTAGAAATTTATTTGAAAGTTTGGACACCACGAAATTATGTAATGAAAATCTAGTCATTGAGGATAAATGAATGCAATAAAGTTGTTTCATATAAAATAACGAAATTACTAAATTACTACAATATATCCGCACACTAACGGCAAACACACACACACACACACGCACACACACGTATACACCCACTCATCCATTCATTATTTATAAACTTTTCACAGGGCTTTTCTGTGCTATTCCTACAATGAATGTTAAACTATACACGCGCACATACATTATTTTCCTGAATATGTAAATGGTTTTTAATTTTTTTTTTAATGAATAGAAAATGTTCATATTTATAATTAAAGTAAATAAATTTTAATGTCTATGAATACACACACAACAATTAATTGCAGGGATGTGCATATACGATTGTATGAACCCTTCAAATCACTAGACTATGATGCATTATTATTGCTGATGGAATTGTGCGAGTATGTTAGTATGTGTGGTTTTTGTTTTTCATATTTAAAGTTCATTCTGTAGTGCCTGCCGTTTTGCCTCTGCATGTTGGAATAATGAAATTTTTATTCGTTGATTATAATGATGTCAAATTTAAATGAAATCTCAAGATCAATTCAACCATTGTACCCTCCCTCTGTGCACTGCTGCTCAGCTCGATATGATGTACTGACTCACTCACTAACTTTTGTACAACTGCGGCTTTAAGTAACAGCATAATTAAAAAAGATACGCTTCATTTAATTTTGACAGCATCAACGAAATTCTGTTTAAAGAGAAGTTTTTTCATACTGTTGACAACAACGATGATGATGACGGGGAAATATATGAACGGTTGTGGCGGCACATGTCACTTGATCTCTTGCGCCCACATTTGAAACGTGAAAACTTTTCACGATTTATTTATTTTATAATTTAAGAAGATATTTAATTGAGGTTTAACAAACAGTACTTAAGCATCACTTTGGACTGGCTACAATTATTGTTGAAACATTTTTAATTATCGCATGGGGGAGGAGGTCTGGGAACTAATCGCTTTAGAAAAATTAAATTCACAATTAAATATTCCATATAAAATATTTTGTCGCTATTGCATAGAGTAATTGACATTTCACAGGAAAATGTTGAGCATTATTCACGCTTTCCACAAATAAACTCACCCATGCTCTTTGCGGTAAAATGTACTAACAACCGAAATATTGGAAAATATAAAAAAAAAACATTTTATAAAACCAGAGCATTAATTAAATCTTTTTAGAGAATGTTGCAGATGCAGAATGTAAATAAATGGTATCTGCAGCTATATTACGGATGTATTAATATGAAACAAAGACATAAATATTTTCGTGACATGGTATATTTACAGAAACAGAGATCTGGTGGATAAATAATACAAAGTAATCCTGAAGTCAATGACCGTTAGTATAGAATATTGGGCTTCTCGGAACAAAAATATTGACATATCATGCTTTTAGTTCCGACTGCAGAAAGATATTAAGAAAAGTTTAAAAAAGCGACCTCACCGCAAAGTCCACCAATAAAATATAATATTAAAAAAATGCCTTTGGTGATAAACCATTCTTAAAACTCTTTTTTGCCATAAACGTATTGACATAATGACACTCAAACGCAGAAGTTGTTATCGCCCGGTTCAATTCATTTGCCATGGGCGAGCGGAGAGAGCGAGAGAAGGCCAATGGTGGTAGCTGGCCATTATAAATTTTTTCGGCTCTGTGGGTTCTTTTCTCTCTCGGACCGTTAAACAAAAAAAAAAAATGTTCTTTACTCCCAAAAATTTGTTTTCCCTTCTACGTGCCCCCTCAGTTTGATGTCGAATCTGAGTTTGGGTCAGCCCTCGCCATATAGACTGGAAGCCTATCCATAGTCATTGTTACCTCCATCCTACAACAACCCCTAATATGTTCCTCATACACCTTTCAACCTACGTCCACTTAAGTAGGTACAAAAAAGAAGTAATATCCAAAGCCAGCAATATTCCCGCCGTATCAGTCAGTATACCTATGCAACTCACATGTAGTTGCCAGATCGGCAACCTCCAATTATGTACTGTATTTCCTACCCGTAGTTCCCACATAGTATAGCTCTTTCCCCACAAGCCAAGCCGTAACAAAGTTGAGTGAAGTTTTACTGCCATGAATTTATTTAAAAATAAATTTAGAAACAAAATGTTTATGTGTATATGGAAAAGCTTAATACAGTAGATACCGGATATAAGCACATCTCATAAAAGAAATAGAAAAATTGTTCTATGAAAGAAAACCGTATATAACAAAAAAAAACTTGATAACAGAAACTTTTCCCAAACACCGAAAATGAGCGTATGTATATGTGCGCCTATTTGTTGCATACAAACGCACACAAATACAAATATTGAAAGTCAATATTGATGCGTGTAGCATGCGCTTTAAACCCAATTAACCCTGTGTAATTTTTGTCCGTCCAATCAAGGATATCAGATATTCATTGATTTTGTTGTTGTATTGCGTTGCATTTTTTCCATCTGAAATTACTATTTTTATATTCATTACTTTAGTGGTGTTCTTAATGATAATTATTTAAGCTTCAAATGAGACTTCGTTAGAGAATAATTTCTATAATGCCCGTTGTTCATATGGCTTTTAATTGAAAATAAAGTTTTATAACTTACAACTTTAGAGCTGTTTTTTTTTTTTTTTTGAATTTGTATATTGAAGTAATTAAATTTAGTAAAAATTTTTGGCAAATGTATTCATATTTTTATCTAAAAAAAAATAACATTTCCATAAATAATACACGTCTTCATCATGCATTGTTTTGTTGTTCAACACGAGCAAATGACTGGTCTTTTGTTTCGCTTTTTTAAGATTTACATGAACACGTACCTTTTTTTACACGTTGTCACGTAATTTGGCATTTATGGTGGAATGGAGGAATGAATAAATGAAATGTAAAATATGTACGGGAGCATTTATTCGATTTATGTAACAAAAGCTAATTGAAATATCAACACTGGTGGCCAATAATGGAAACGTGTGTAACAACGGTTGCCCTGTTAGTTCGTTTTATTTTCAATTTAAGCCCTGAACAATGAAACATAATTTGAAAGAAATTCCTAAAGCAAATTGAAATGTTGCGAGTATTAAATTGAATGTGTATGCGATGATGGAAGAACAAATTCGTTCTACCCAATCGACCCATTGTTTATGCGGTACATACAATGAATAAGATTTGGAAGTTTTTTTTTTTTTTTTCTTTTAATAAAAGTACATGGAGCCCTGAAAATATATGTACATACATTTCTTTTACATTCCGTCAAGGTCACAATTGCTTTTACCATTTACTTTGTTTACTGCCTTTATGGCTTCAAATATAAACAGAAATAGTTTGCGTTTTGAGTTTAAATGAGTTTAGTTTTTATTTTTTTTTTGTGGATTAAGCAGATATACAATTTTACTTTAAAATATTAAAAATCTTTTCTATTAAAAAAAAAATTACTTTTAACTAAAAAGCCAATAAATATCTATAACTGCCTTTGCTGTTCCTTATTAAACAATTGGTATTGAGTTTTCATTAGATTTATATTAGAATACAATAGCCGCCTTTTTCAAACTTCAAAGTATTACATTCCCAACGTGAATAAAATAATTGAAATATACGAGTAAAAAGAATTACGAGTATTTATACGAGAAATGGGCCCAAATCGTCGCATTCGTGATCGAATGAATTTGATCGAAATTTGACTTTTTGAGATCGTCATATTCGTTATCGAATAAGACGTATCTAAAATTTCAGATCGTGGCATTCGATAACGAGTAGTCGAACGAGTACATTCTCTCGAAATGTCATTCGATAGACTAAAAGCTGTCGTAAACTAGTTTTTTCTTGCTGTTTAAGAAAGAAAACTTTTTCTTAATACTTTTTTTAACCTTTTTTTTTATTATTTTAACAATCAATTTTTTTAAGCTTTAAGGTTTTTTCTCTTTTTAATTATTATTTTTATATTTATTTTCGATATTTCGTTAACCTTCGGTTAACATCTTCAGGAAGTTTTTATAGGAAGAATAAAGAATGTAGAAAGAAAACTTTTATTTTATTATTCAGTCATATGTTTCTATTAAACATGTTATTAAACATACATAAATAAATAAAAAAAATTCTACTAACATCCAAAATTTTCATAAGGACAAATTAACCAAAATATATCATAATCAATCGAAAAGTAAATTTTCAATAGGAGGTACCACGCCTACTTGTCCAATCCCTCCCAGTTTTTACTGATGATTTATTTTAGCTACAAAGTCATTTGGACCATATTCAGAAACTTAGACTCCAACCAAGATACGCAAGATATACAAAAATAAATATTTTCTTTTTATGGCCGCAGCAACGCCCAGTTGGAATTTTTGAATTTTATATAGTTTCTATACATACATATCAGGGATACTGTGAAAATTTCAAGAAACACAAATACATACATACAAACATGTCATTTTCATATACATAGAAACATTGTTACCATATGTTTTTATTCTAGGACAAAGCACAAAAATCGTTTAAATTTTAAAACAAATTTCGATTCGAACGCTATCGAATGCCTCGATCTGACTATTCGAAACAACACGAAATGTTATTCGATACGAAAGCTTATTCGATGACGAATGCGGCGATTTGATCCCTGCATGCAGTTTTTTTGGCGCCAATATCGCATGATATATAATTAAACTTTTATTTAGTTAATATGCAAAAATTAAATTTTGTAGTAAAGGCCAGTCATTAAATGATTGTGTAGTATTATTATTGGCTATGTGGACACATTCTTCCCTGTAGGAAGGCTGGTGCCAAGTGTCACCAAGTCAACACTTTTGTCGATTGGTTTCGATGACTTTTTGATGACGAAAATCCTGAATTTTCACGTGACGTAAACAGTTAAAATTTTGTTAACCAGGAATTGAACCAATGTGACTTTTAAGCAAAAATCAATAACATATTTAAGAAACAAGGCAGGTTTAAATATTTAAAAAGCGGTTAAATTCCGGAAAAATATTATTCGATAGCGGGATTTACTAAGAAGCAAACACGAAGAATAATTCGAAAACCAGTTATTCAAAACTATGACTTTTTTTTAATGCTCTAATATTTATGCCTGTCACGGGTACGGGCATACATTAAAAACTTTTTGAATTTCGGCTAAGAACGTTTTTTATTAGTTAAAGAAGCGAATAAATTGTAGATGTTTCATTTCATTCGATTTAATGTTTACTTTGCTGAATTAAAATACAACGCAATATTTTGAATTTCATACCGCAGATAAGACACAAACAGAAATTAAGGATGTACGTTCTCATTCCAGTGCTATCAAGACAATATGATAACATTATAATAAACACTTTTAATATTTTCCTATGAGCGTTATTGCATTCCTATAACAATATTATGACCAAGTATTTATGTATTAAAGAACAAAACGAACATCCTCTGAGCACTTTTGTGTACATAAAGGACCAACTTTGCTTTAAGAAACAAACAGAAACAGCACAAAAATTGTAACACAAAAAAAAAAAAACTATGTATACAACGATCTTAAATATACAATCAAGAAGACGGTATAATGAAAACTTGCTGCATTACAATCTGCACGACCATAAATTTATTTATTTATTGTGTTTGTTTTCCGCACACGATATGAACGCTACGCTCTTTAGTAAACATCTCAACTCATTATTGTTTACAATGGAAATAGTAAACTGGCAGCAGGACCATAACTAGCAGCAGCAACATTAAAACCAGCACCAGCATCAACACCTTCACTTAGGCCTCGTTCATGAGCCCGGAAAAC
Source organism: Dexiosoma caninum (assembly GCA_963924685.1). Classification (NCBI taxonomy): domain Eukaryota; kingdom Metazoa; phylum Arthropoda; class Insecta; order Diptera; family Tachinidae; genus Dexiosoma; species Dexiosoma caninum. The sequence continues at coordinate 16,497,036 of OZ004727.1, forward strand.
AGGAGCGTAGACAGACGAAGGTTTTTTGGGGGGCATTAAATAAGAAACAAAAACTCAACAATAAAGTAAAATCAAACTTGAAATTAGTTCACAATGTTTATAGGATGTCGAATTCGCACTTTCCCATATTTCATTCAGTTGGAAAAGTAGAAGAAAATAAGTTAAAATTAAGAAAAAGATGCAATTAATGAAAAGAAAGGAAAACAAGGATTATTGAAAAATAACATAATTTAATTAATATGTTTTCAGAAATAGCAATTTCATTGTCATATTCAAGAATGACGGCTCTTAAACATTCTTCAATTACAAAGGGTTTTCCAACAGTGAATTCTGCACTTTGACAGTGGATACGGCGATTTTGTTGAAGCTACACCTTTCAAATTAGTTGTAATTTATTCAGTCTCTTTTGTAGGTTATAGCATTGAGCAACAGGCACATTTTACGGTCGCTATAATTGTCTTACTGAGAGGACTATTCGCAATGTGGTGGATAAGTTAGAGTCCACTGGTTCAGTAAACGATCGACAAACACCCGTACGTCGACGAAACGCAAGATCTGCCGAAAACATCGCCGCTGTCGGCGAGAGTGTGACGAAGAAGCCGAAAAAGTGCATTTTGCGTCGGTAAAAAGAATTCGGTCGTTCGCATACGAGAAATTGGCGAATTTTGCGTCGCGACTTGAGCCTGCACCCATACAAAATTAAATTAACCCAGGAACTGAAGGTAAGCGACCCTCGACAACCAGGGGAAGGTCATCTCACGTGGAGGTGATGTGAACTGACCACCTATATCAAGCTATTTGACCCCGTTAGACATTTTTTTGGGGGGGTTTTCTTAAGTCGCTAGAGCATGCGAATAAGCCATAAACCACACCGGTTCTCAAACTCCACATAACCCATGCCATGCACCAGAGTCATGACAAATCGGACATTTTGTAATCGCTCGACCCAAAGAAGCCGTGACGGATATTTGAACGATGTTTCAATCCAAACATAAGCGCATAAATAGGTCTTTCAAACGCATAAAAAATTTCGAAGATATCTCAAACACAGTTTGTTTCATTTGAATTTAAAGATACGAAGCGCTTAATGAAAGACTCTAATAAACTAAATTCTGGCTAATTAAGGGATCCACCAACTATTTGCACTTTGAACTTAATTTATAAATAATATAACAATTCAAGTGAATTTAGGATTCGTCTCATTGCGGATCAATTTTTGTGTCCTGTGAATTGCTAAATTGTCCTAAAATCTACCATGCGTTAGTTCAAAATTCTCCTTGAAGTTTCAGTAGAATTTATGTGTTCGATATTGATGATGTAATTCGTAACATTTCCAATGCATTATTAATTGTGGTTAAGCTTGAATGTAAATTTCAGAGTCATAAAGAGTCATAAATCTTAAATTTGAAATGAAAAACTTTTATTTTGATTTTTAAATCCTGAATTTGAAATGGAGAAGCTTAAATTTGATTTTTAAAATCCTGAATTTGAGAAGAATAACTCTGAAAGAGATTTTTAAAATCCACAATTTCATAAGCAAAACTTCGAATTTGAAGTTTAAACCTTATATATATATATACTACACAGATTAAAATATATATCATGGGTATTATGTACTAATAACAATTACTAAAAAAAAAGGCTACTAAGGCACAGCCACAAAAATTAAAATCGTCTCCTTGACATCAGAGGCGCTGCAAAACTGCTATAAAGACAAAACTTGCAAAAGCAGATTTGTAACATAGTGAAGCTTCACCGATGCTATACAATACCGACGAAGAAGGGTGTTCTGATGTGCCTGTGGTTTGAATACAGTTGAAGCCGTTACTGTTCAGTGACCAGTGACTATGCCTTCGCCACTGAAACCTTGCGACAACAACTGGCACAAAGTCACACAAAGGCACATTAGAAAAAATGCGAGATGTTTTTATGAGTCTGAAACTGGGGTTGAACCCAGGAAAATTTTTGGTTTTGTAGTCAACGTGCTTAATATTGGCTAAAAATATTTTTAATTAATAATCCTGTTGGAAACCCTTTTAGATATTATTTTGGTGAAATATCCCCTCCCCTACCCTCCCATGGAATCCGCATCTGCTGGACATAAATACATCTTTACATATTTATAGCTTAAACCACATTCATGGCGATGGCGTTGGTGGTGGCCCGAAGCTTATTAATATCAACGTCAAATCGCGATAAAAACTCCCCAAATACGCTAAAGTATACAAGATACAATGCGGTCATGATGGTGATCAGTGGCAGCACAGGCTTAACTACATCATCATTATAACAGGCATTTCTAGTTTACTGCCTGCCAGTCTAGTTAACATGGATGCTTTTGCTTAAGCGAAATTTGCCACCTATTCAAATATAATACAACCACAGCAGTGCGATAACGAACAGTATCAAGTTACCTGTTCCTACAAAATCTGTATGTTTTCATCTGCCTGTGCATTTGTACGTATGTATGTATGTACGTTGAAGTGTTTGTTGTAAAAAGATGTTGTTCTGTTTAGTTTTGAATGCCAGACTGACTGCCTGCTGGTTATTTCAATGTTGCTCATTTTTATCGCTTATCAAGATGACTAAATTACAAAAGCACCACAAATAATAAGACAACGATTGAATATGGATGTACATTGTTTGTATGTGTGTGTGTGTGTGTGTGTGTAAGCATAATATTTTGCTAACAAAAACTTCCCAACGCAGAAAGAATAATTTACCGCAATCAGCACTGCAGGCGTAAAGTGATTATTAAAGGTTTATTATTTTTATTTTTATGTTGGACTCCTTCTTATTCAAGGCAGTCTAGGTATATCCAATAAATGTCCTAATCATTCTTACGTGGGTTGCTTTATAAATATCCTATAGAATGTTCTATGCGACATTTCACTGCCATCCGATGGAGTACTCGTCATAAATCAAAAATTGTAATGACGAAAGACAGCTGTAAGTGTTGTAAAAGCTAATTTCGTTCTCACTTATACTAAAAACACAGCTTTGAGCTTTTGAGAATATGTTGATTCTGACCTATACCAACAACAGAAATAACAACGCTTTGAGCCTTTGTCCACATTCTGGTCAATAATATGCATTTGTCATATTCATTTGTTAAACTCCGTCGGATTAAACAGATGATATTAATGACTTTACAACAGAGGTGCATTAGTGTGTGTATTTGTGGCAGTTGTTGTTGGAAATCAATGTAAAAATAATAATAAAAATTCCCGAATTGATCCTATATTAAATGAATAAATTCCAGAAAAAATTTTCCCGTGTTGAGTATAAGAATATAAATATAAGGTATAAGCAGCTCTAAAAAAAGATAAAAAAGATAAACTAATTATAGAAATTCATGATCATATAATAATTCTATTAATTAAAGAAATTTCTCCTAATAAATTTAAAGAAGGAGGAGCAGCTATATTTGTAGAACTTAATAAAAATCATCAAAATGTTATAGAAGGTATAAAATTTAATAATCCTTTATTAATTAATAATCTTCGACTTCTTAATCGTTCATAAGAAATATTTGCTAAACAAAATAATCCAGAAGAACATAGACCAAGTGCAATTATTAAAGTTAAAGAACCTGATATTCCGAAATAAGATAAAGTTATTAAACCAGAGATAACAATTCCTATATGAGCTACTGAAGAATAAGCAATTAATGATTTTAGATCAGTTTGACGTAAACAAATTAAACTTACTAAAATTCCCCCAATTATTCTAATTCTTATTCAAATTAAATTAAATTTAATTCCAATAAATTGTAAAAAACAAAAAATTCGTAATAATCCATATCCTCCAAGTTTTAATATAATACCAGCTAAAATTATTGATCCAGAAACAGGAGCTTCAACATGAGCTTTAGGTAATCATAAATGTACTAAAAATAAAGGTATTTTTACTAAAAATGGACTTGAACCAACGGTTATACTTCACCAAAAATATATAGTACATACATAATATGTATATACGCGTACATACATACATCCATATAAAATTATATAATATTTTTTCGATTTTTTCAGTTTCAAATCAGCTTTTCTTATTTCAAAAAGGTTTTTTAATAATTTTATATACTGAAAGCTTGGCATGCCTACTTTCTTAAATTCTTTCGTGATCCCATTAGTAGTTTGAAAGTCGCATAAATAGCCATAAATTTCTGTGGGGAAAAAGTTTCTGTTCTACTTCTATTTTCTAAACCATTATTTTTCATTCCCACGTAAAATTATGTTAAACAAAATTTCACGCTCAGAAGCCAAGAATTTATGGTTTATCACTTCCGATATTTCAATATCTTCATCGAAAAATTAACATCATTTACGAAGTTTTATTTCTCAACTCCTGCTTTCTTAATAAAGAAAAGTTTATGACCCATTTGGTTGCCTGGCTCGTAAACACCAACAGCAGCAATAACAACAACAAACAAATAAACAGCCCAAAAACATAATCGAATCTTATTATCGTTATTATCGTGAATGTTTTTATTATTTTTTGGCAATAAAAATACATTAAAAATTTTCAACGCCCAAGAACAGTTCAAGGTACTACTCCTCTCCTAACGCTGAGCTGAGCTGAGCTGAGAATAAAATACGCTTAAATAATTTATGAAGTCTAATTATTATGAACCAATAGCTCATTAATGGAAGGAAATCAAATATGTATATTAAAAAAAATTTGGCTTTAAAATCATTCGAATGGAAATAGTTTCTCTTTCATGTTGTGTGTTTCTTCACCAAAAAACGAACAGTTCAGGCAATAAAGTTTTTCCTTTAATTTTCATTATTAATGCCTTAACAAATAATTAAATGTTCTGAACAAACGAACAAACTAAAAAAAAAAACCACAAAAATAATAAAAAAATTAATTGCAATTATGAAAACTTAAGAAGAAGTAAAGTAGATCAAAATGGTGCTCATTATTGGTTTTGCATAATGAAATCATTATCGGGGAGTAGCACAAGGTTGCTTACGAGTGTTTCGTTAATGCTCTACTTGATTAATGCTATTCATTCCTCGTACATACTTACACATACACATGCATTATCGCAAATGGCATTCAAATTTGCAACATTTAATGGTGTTTATTGAGAGATTGATTATGTTATGAATTTATGAATGCAATTGCAAACTGGCTTTGCAAACTGGATTTTATTGAAATTCTAATTAGAAATAGTACTTCAGTCTGTATATCATAATAATGTAAATGTAAAATTTTGCATGTGTATGAGTTTGTGTATTTGTTCAACTGCATGCATACATATACAGCCCCGTACTTAGTGAAGAATTTGTGAAGAAAAATTTTTATTTCATATGAAAAACTGGAACATCCAAAAAATTTCGTTTAAATACACATTTTCAAATTGAACTCAAAATAAATACTGTCGTATTTCCCTATAAAATCACTGCATTATACAGAAACTTTTTTATGCAGGAATTGTATTGCATTGGCATTTAAGTTTGGATTACAGTCTTCAACAGAACGTTCTAATACGAAATCTTCAAAGTGCGTTAATTGATCAAGAAAGTCTGTCCAATGTAGGAAATGTCTTGCTGACATCTGGTATTTCCTTACCGAGTTTTTCACAAAATTGTGAATAAAATCAAAAGTGCCTTTATTTTTTGCAAACCGCGACATCGCGAAATTTTTTTTTTTTTTTTTTTTTTTTTTGGCGTGTGAGGTAGGGTTGAAAATGCCTTCGCACTTACAGAGACCGTCGTCTTCTGCGTCGAGTGGTGTTGCCACTAAAAAATTCCCTCCTCCTCTGGGTAGATTCCTCCCCGGGACCACTTTCCGCATTACTTCGGGAAGGCCCAGAGCCACGTCCAAATCAGGACCACTCTCACTCACCCACGTCTGGGTCCGCCAAGTCCGCAGCCGGCGCCATGGCCCCGGCCCGTATCGCCTGGTCCCCGTCAGAGGGGGCCCCGCTATGCAGCATCGCATCGAGGTCTCTCTTCTTCCTCCGCAGACCGTATCCCACGTACTGTGCCAATTGCGTCCCAATTGCCCTCACAATCGAGCATCCTCCCTATCACGGTGGCAGGAGCGAACCCGCCAACCCGCTGCGCCATTGCACCTCTCTCAGTATGCCACCTGGTGCAATCGAAGAAAGTGTGTTCTGCATCATCATCCGTAATACCACAGTAAATGCAGTCGGGACCATCTGCCCTGCCCATCCGATACAGGTACTTTCGGAAGTATCCGTGGCCCGAGAGGAATTGTGTCAGGAAGTAGTTAACTTCCCCAAATTTCCTCCGAATCCATACTTCCACGCATGGAATGAGCCTCGCCGTCCACCTGCCGACCGTGTCCGCGGTCCACCTGTTTTGCCATCGCCGGACAGTTTGGGGTCTCAGACCAATAGCACCAACATCGCGAAAATTAGAGTTGATGGAAAAAAACGGAGTACAGATTTGAGTTCAGTGTTCCAAATAACTAAGAAAAAACTTTTATTTCTACCGAACGAAAAAATTTTTCGAATTTTGAAAACTTATGTTATTAATTAGCTACCAAGATCGTGTGACTTAACCCCATTGGGTTACTTTTTATTGGGGTTATATAAAGTCATTTATCTTCGCCTCTAAATGAGAGACAATTGAAAACCTGGAAATCAAAATTCGACTACTGTGTAAAATTTTCCGGGCACATGCTCGAAATCATATTTAAACATTAACGACATAAAATTATATATCCAATTACACGAATTATATAAGCTGTAGGTCCCTTTTTATATATGTAATATTTATTTTTCTTCGATATTTCGCTATTCCTTTGTGTAGCTTCTTCAGGAAAATTGGTTTTTGTTTATAATGAAAAAATATTTTTTCAAATTCACAATACAGAAAAAAAGTTCTTGTCAATGAAAATTCAAAATAATATTTTTTTTTTATTTATATAACAGGTGGCCCAAATAAGACCAGCTGATGTGAAACACAAATATCTTTTTTTTATTTTTTAACATAATTTATTTTTTCTTTTTGCAGATTATAACTGAACTCTTGGAAATTTATAAAGGAATAGGTACAGTCCACAACAACGCATTAAAATTATCGATTTTTATTATTCTTCACAACGATCAATTGTTCTGACGCAACGAAATTATCGCCGTTTTTTTAACGATAGATCATAAGCCCACAGTGATTATGTGAATAAACAAAACTGTAGGTTGTGGGGCTCCGAAAATCCAAGGGCAATACATCAGCATCAGTCACACCCAATCAGATGCACTGTTTGGTGCGGTGTTATGGCCACAAAAATCTTCGGCCAATATTTCTTTGAGAATGAGGATGAAACGCCAGAAACGGTCTCCGGGGCTTCTTACAGAACAATGATCGACAACTTTTTGCGGCCAATGGTGGAGCAACATCCTAATTTGTGGTTCCAACAAGATGGAGCCACTGCGCATACTGCTAGGCAAACTGTGGACATGCTGCGTGAAATTTTTGGTGAACGCATAATTTCAAGAAATTCAGATTTCCCTTGGCCTCCTCGTTCACCAGATTTAACTGAGCCCGATTTTTTTATGGGGATATTTAAAAGACAAAGTGTATGTTAACAAACCACAGACACTTGGACAGCTCAAGCAGAATATTCGAGACGAAATACGGCGCCTGCAACCAGAAACATTACGCCGTGTAATGCAAAATGCGTTAAAAAGAGCCAATGCCTGTATCGAGCAAAATGGTGGTCATTTGTCTGATGTCATATTTCACACATAGTCACGTTAAATTTTCATAAAATGTATTTAACATATAAAAATAAATCATAAAAAAAAAAAAAAGTTATTACAAGAGTTACACGTGTTTAACATCACTAGGTCTCATTTGGGCCACCCGTTATATACAGTGTAAATTCGATAATCCGGAATATTCGGTAATCCGGACAGAATTTTGCAGCTCATTGCGTATTCTATAGTCCGGATTGAATAACACCCGTTTTTATTAATTTTTTTATTCAAATCATAGCATGCTTTGAAAAATACAGTTAGAATAGTGTGATATGAGTATGTTTTGGAACGTTGCACATGCGTTTTTAGTTTAGTATTGATGCAAGATGCCTTCAGTGAAGAGAGCACACCAGACTTAATCTATTTTAGATAAAGTAAAAATTGTTGAAGAACTTAGTAAAGGTATGAGTGGAAGGGTGTTGGCTGACAAATATGGGGTTGGTACTTCCACTATTTCAGATATAAAAAAGAAAGTGATAGCTTCAAAAGGTGAGTTTGAAAATGATCAAAACTTAAGTCATATAACGGTTAGCATCAATACTCTTAAAAATATTATTAAAAATTTAAAAAACAAAAAAGCGCCAGGAATTGATGGCATCTCAAATTTTAGTTTGAAGAAAATTCCAGCGAAAGCTTTAAAAGTTCTGTGTCGTATTTACAACTTATGCTTACAGTTTTGTTAATTCCCATTAATTTGGAAAGAATCAAAAACCATCGCATTACCCAAACCTGGAAAAGACAGCAGCAATCCTAACTGCTATCGTCCAATAAGCTTACTAAACACAATGTCTAAAATACTAGAAAAAATTATTAAAGAAAAACTAGTTTGTTTCACGGAAGAAACCAACATTTTACCGCCACAACAGTTTGGATTCCGTTCGGAACACAACACAATTCAGCCCCTTGTTAGAATAAGAAATATTGTCAAGAACTCCTTCAATGAAGGTAAGTCGACAGGAATGGTCCTAATGGATATAAAAGCGGCCTTTGATTCTGTTTGGCATGATGCCCTAATTCATAAACTATACACAATTGGACTGGATCCTGCGCTTGTCAAAATAATAAAAAGTTTTTTATCAAACAGAACATTTGAAGTTCATACTGGAAATATTTGTTCACAGAACTATGATATTCCTGCTGGATGTCCACAAGGATCATGTCTATCTCCAATTTTATATAATCTTTTTACGCATGATTTTCCAGCTTTACATGGTTGTAATTCATCTATTTTTGCAGATGACACAGCTATACTTAGTTCAGAAATATTACCGGAAGATATCGTACACACTTTGGAGGAATCAACTAAAATAGTTACCGACTATTTTAAGAAATGGAAAATAATGATAAACCCCTCAAAAACTCAGTCTATCTTCTTTACAAGAAGAAGAAAAAGTTTATTTCTACCACAAACCATCATTATTGTTGGTACCGACTCTGTTCCATAGGATGACTAGATTAAATATCTTGGTATAATGCTGGATAAAAAACTATTATTTAATGAACATATTAAATATATTGTACACAAAATTAATACGACAATTAAAATAATGTACCCGTTAATAAACAGAAAGTCTGAACTAAATACACACAACAAACTTCTTATCTTAAAATCTATATTCCATTCTATAATGTTTTACGCGGCGCCTGCTTGGTATGTCACCTCTGAGTGTCATCTTAAAAAACTACAAATATGTCAAAATAAACTACTCAAAATGATATATAATTTGCCAATATATTTTTCCACACTCTATGTCTAACATAAAATTAGTTAAAGATAATCTCAATATATTGTCTCAAAACTTTAAAAATCGTTGTAGATACTCTAGCTATCTACACATCAATGCATTAGTTTGATAACGTTTATCCCTTGTTTTTACCCTCTGACATTACTGCTCTACTTATAGGGTTCTTGATATCCCTTTTTCCCTAAATAAATAAGTAAATGTATACATGATAAAATAAAAATATACTTATTAAAAACATTGCTGTAAATGATTAAGTAGAAAAATTTGATTAAGAATTGATCTCTTAAAATTAAAATTAAATTATTGTAAAAATGTAAATGGGACTGTAACAATAAAAATTGAGAAAAAAAAAAAAAAAAAGGTGAGTTAATTTTTTTACATGATTTTTAATTAAATACATATGTACGTATTAACAAAAAAATATTTCGCATTCAGGTTTGCGAAGACATCTAATCGAAAACTATTGAAAAAGCGCAAAACTTTAAAAGATGGTGAATATAATGAGTTTGAACAATCACTATATTCGTGGTTTGAGAAACAACGTGAATTTTGCTATGAATTATTATAATTTTTAAAAAATACATACATGCGTAGTAATCCGGATAATTCGCTACTCCGGATTGGGGTCTGCAATCAATTATCCGGATTATCGAATTTTTACTGTATATATATTTATATATATTTATATATATCTATATATTTATATTTATATTATATATATAAAAAGAGGTAAAAAAACTAGTAGAATTATTATTTATCCAATAAAGCCAGTTTAATTGTTATTAAAGTTCTGTAAGTTAAAAAGAAAACAAGGCCCATATTTAACTTTATATTAAAGCATTTCTAATGTAGTAAGCTGTAGGCGCATACATTTCATACACAATACATACAAACATATACATACATATATTCCAATTACAAATAATTTTACTTTCACAGAAAAGAAATTTCATTAGAATGAACAGACTATTTTTTGTATTTCTTTTAATTTCGTACCACGAAGAAAAGTACTTAAAGAACACATATTAAGGAATTATTAACTGTAGATTCGTTTTTATTCATTTTTTGAAATTTACTCTTTAAAACATTTGAATTTAGTGCTCCAAATAAAACTCATTACTAGTAAAACATCTCATTTGAAACTACAATAATATTCACTTTACTCACGCCCACCTTCATTTACACTTTAATTAGACTTTAGCGAAAGCACTACGCGAAGAAAAAAACCAGAAAGGAAAACACAATAGTGGCATTCTCAAGGAATTTACACGTGCAGGAGGTTGTTGAGCCACAATGTTAGTTCTTATCCCCTTTGACTAAATCCTGCCAGAATTGAGATTAAACGAAACTGAAAGGAAAAGTAAAAATAAAACAAAGTTTAACGGAATTAGAGCGGAAAATAATCGCAGAAAGACATGAGTGTGTGCAATTGTTGGGCCTGTGTTTGTAGTAAAAGTCTCATTAAATCGAAAAGCTAATTTGTGGGATACATAAGAAATCATTTTTAGCTTGTGAAAACTCTACAGTTACAGCTGAACGATTACAAAGTGTTTTGAGGGTAATTAAGATGTGAACGAATACTTATACGATATAAGTGTGGGCTGTTTTTTGGTTGCATGAGAAGTATCGATAACGATAACTATTGTTTGACAGCTGAGACTGTATTGAACATTGTGTGTGACATTTCTATGCACTAAAGTTTGTACAAATCATCCTGAATGGTTTAACATCAGAATAAAGTTTCAAAATTGTGAAAATTTACTTTGAAAAAATAAAAATCTGTTAGCAAAGTTATAGAGCATTTCGTCCATTTTAAGGTCAATTTATTATTATTATAATTATTATTATAAGGTTGAGCCAACGAAATGTGCATGCCGAAGAGAATATTGCTGCTGTAGCGCGAAGTATTGACGAAAATGGTGAAATGACGATTCGTTGTCATTCTCGACTTGTTGGCTTTTTTTTTTTGTTTCCAAAAATTTATCAGCTAAACATCAACTACATTTCATTCGATCAAGACGGCCATACAGGAACGCTTAACAATCGATTTATTGCAATATTGTGGCAACTTTCGTCCTGTTCACTACCCAACTCATTAACCTCATTCATTCAACTCTGGATTACTTTTTCGGAGTATGTTGTCGTTTATTTTTGCCGACAAACCAATATTCAAGGCAGCATTGATGCCATGTAACTCGTAGTCAAGGCGAACATATGCCGGAAATCATATTTAACAAATAAATACCAAGAAATTACGTGGCAGGTTATAATAGCAAAATTTTAAATTCAATTACATTTCTGTTTTGTATTATCATTTTAAGTTCTCTTCCAGCTCAAAAAAAAAAACACCCTTTACATATGTACAACCATTGGGAAAATTAAAGTGCCAAAGCTTTCCAGGTATGATTTGTCATCAAAGAACAAAAAGGCTTGATAATGAAAAACATAGTATTTTTTTTGGCTAAAAGCTTAATTAAAACCCACTCAGTCTTGCTGTTGTTAAAGCCGCGGCAGTTAAATAAGAATTCACATGAATTAATTTGCCAATAAATGAAGACATTGTGATCAGATTGTTAAAAAATTGTTTAATATTTTTCCAAGTTCAAGTTTCTTCCTCAATATAGTTTAGTTTGTTTTTTTTTGCTTTTCTTGCAAAAAGAAAAAATCTAAAGCGGTTCGGTGGGGAATCGTAGCTTTGCAGCATCCTATTTACAACACCATGTTAACTATATTTTGTAGAGATCGATTGTTTAACGATCTTTGTGACATACGATAGCAAACTGCTGAAAGGAGAGACTATCCAGGTTTATATCTACTTCCTTTTCAGACTATAAAATATCCCGTATTCCTAATATTGGCTCTGTAGCACTCACATTTTCAGCAGCATATATGAGAATTTATTGGGAACTGCTTCTACCATATTAACCCTACAACCATAACGTTAATTTATACAACGTTACCACCCACGATACGTAAATCTTACATACTTAATGTTTTTCTTTGGATACACTTCAATAAATGAAAAAATTTGCAGTCTGAAATATTTTTTTTTGTTTATTTAGTTGAACTAATTTCTTTTCAACAAAATTAAAATAAAATTAAAATTTAAAAATATATTTTTTGATATATATTTATTAAGCCTGAGGTCTTTTTTTATTTTATTTTGTTTTTATTATTCGATATTTCGTTAACAGCTTGTTAACATCATCAGGAATAATAGGAAATTATAATTCTTTGAAATATAAAAATATTTTTTTTTTTTTTTTTTTTTTTTTCAAAAAATATAATAAAAAAGGTCAATTAATAATATAATTTAAAAATATAATTAATTAGTTTTACTCATGCAATTTTGACAGATTTTAATTTGATGTTCGATACAAATTGCAGACGATTTGCAAGCACATCAATATGCTTTGACAGACGCTCGACAAAGTAACTGGCCAGTGGCTTGCCTTCAGTGTTAGTAGACTTACCACGATAAGTTTCTGCATATATTACGTATTTTGAAGCAGCATCACAGAGCATGACAATTTTTATCCGAAATTTGTTTGGTTTATTCGGTATATACAATTTAAATGGGCACCTTCCACGAAAACCAACTAGTTGCTCATCAATGGTGACATATGATCCTGGCTTAAAATGCTTTCCACAGGTATCGATACAGATGTCCCAAACTTCCGAAACTGGAGCAAATGTGTTTTTTTCCTACGTTCCTCTTTTGTTAATTGGTCGTCAAATCGCAGCGCGTTCACTAGAAACTCGAATCTGTGTTTACTCATCGTCGCTCTATACCGACCTCCCGAATAAGAAGAGTCAAACAAGAGGTTAATCGAAAGGTGGTTGTTTTTCAAGGCTGCAGACAAAAGTAGTAACCCGAACAAAGCTTTCAATTCCTTCAAACTCGTATTGGAGACCGTGGCATTTTGAAATTTATATTTATTTCTTACCTGAACAATTTTGTTAGTTTTTTTTGGTTTTGTGCCGCTAGCGTACAAAATAGCTTCTACTTCATCGCAATTGAGTTTGCGCAACGAAGTACACGGTTTTTTTTTGGCGATTTCATATCACGATTGATCTTATTTGAAATTACGACACAAATATATACTTTTTACACTAAAGATACGCAAAAATTACGTACAAAACTTTTATTCTGAATACATACGCTACGTAAATTTAACGTACAAGCTTCTTCTGTGCACTCGCTTACTATACGTTATATACTAAAAATATTCTGTTTTGGCACATCTATGCATTAAAATAAACTTAATAAAAGCATAGCAGGAATAATTTACAGTTAGATCTCCAAACACGTGTTCTTTCTGTGTTTGAAAAAAAAAATTGCACGTAAAATTTACGTACATTATGGTTCTAGGGTTAAACTCCAACTATATGAGAATGGGAGGGTTTCTCGACAATGGGGACCGGTGTTTCTTCGGCATGCGCGATATTGTTCATTTATGAAGTCGTCGAACTGCTGATTTTTCGCATAATTAAATTTCCTATATTTCCCGGCGTTATTCAGGAACAAATCGACTACGATTAGTCCGCTGATGTATGCTGCCAACTGATGGTCAACTTCTCCGAAGGAAACAAAATAACATACATATTTATAATTAAAAAGCTACTACGCTTTTGACCATCCTATGTATATATACATACATATATATTTCAAAAGAAACTCCAACTTGAAATACTCAATAAGACAGTTGCATGCTCATTAATGGTTTCTACTGAGTCTGGTTTAGAGTATTAAAAAACGTTACCAGTCAAGAAAAGTGGCGTCTAATATTTTCATATGTCTCACGTGCATTTTGTATCTTTTCTAATGCGCTTTGAATGGGAACATGAAAATGAAGTAAAATTATTATTTGATTTATGATCCGACACAGGTATTTACAAATGAAAAAAATAAAAAAAAGTTGCAGACAACCTGTGGCTAAAGATTTCGTGCACTGCGGCTAACAACAAACCATTGATTAATAAAACGAACTAACAAGTGGTCAATAAATAATAAATTCTACTACTTTTAAATGGTATATGTAAAACATCTATCATTATATACTTACTTAGGTGCATGAAGAGCTATAATAGTAAGAATTACGTTTATCAGTGCTACCCGCGGCGTTTAAACGTAATCTTTCAATGTGAGATAGTGAACTAAAATTAAAGATACGTACATCACATAATCACATGCTGCATTCTTAATTTGTCTCATACTAATCGTTCTCTCGTAATTATCACTGATATTATTGGTAATGAACTTACGAAAACTGAAGGCATGATCTTGGATTAACAGGTGGGAATAGAACGCAAACCGTTTATTAATTTAGCTATAGTGCTAATAAGTTTACCTATAAGAAGACTTGTTTTCCATAGAGTACATACGAGTACAAATACGTGTTTTAAAAATAATTTAAATGTTGTGTGTGCTTTACAGTATTCATGAGCGATTTCTTTTCGCATTGTGCAGAAATTTAAAATTTTATTTCGCATTAAAAGGAATAGATTTTTCATTTTAAAACGAATTAACATTTAACATTTCGAATTCACTGTTTATGGAATAACCAGTGAAGGAAGTGTTTCTAAGGAGAAGGCAATAAGAAGATCCTGAACTTGTGAACCGAAAGTGGTGAAAAATCTGATTAATTATACTTCTTTTTTGTTCACTCTTTTGATGCCGATTTATTGAATTCGAAGTAATGCCGGTGATGCTATAAATTTTAATTTTTATATACATATGCATTAGGGCGGGTCGATTTAGTCAGAATGAAATGAAAAAATTTATAAAGAGAAAAATAAACTCCAAAAATAAAAAAACATAGCCATTTCGCTGATTTTTTCTTGTAAAGTGCCAAAAATGGTGATGTTTTTAAATGTTTGTATGGTGAACCCCCCAGGGGTGGTTCCAGGCGGTGTGCCATGGCTTAGGTGGATCGGCCCTCCAAAGTTAGTGGGATTTTGACTCGATTGAGGCACTCTAAATGGGTCAAAGTGAGATGTTCCAAAATTTGACCCTTCGGGTCAAAAGTCGGGCCATCAAAATACATTGTAGGGGTATGGTTCCTTCGGCAAAGTTTCTTATTTTGATCCCTAGAATACGATTTTCCTTGTAATTTGAGCGTTTTTTTTTTGCCTCCACACAAATCGACCCGCCCTAATATGAATGTATAATATTTACCTTTTATAGAATATTTCTATTTTCTACAAATGAAGATGTGCATAGTAATTAATAGATTTCATTTTTTTTACTTAATTAAGAAGGAAACATCGGGAGTGTCACAGATCAATTCTAATTTTGTAGAATAAAATCAATTTTATATTCCGTGCTGTCATAGAATCCAACCTTATTGGAATTGGATTTGAAACCGACAAAAGATCATGTTGGTGTCATGAAATCCACGCTTGTCGGTTTTATGTTCGCACTATAGTTATTTTCGGTTTTAGATATACCAACGAGTTGCTTTTCGAAATAAATCAAGCAGCAGGCAGCTGACAAAAACATATATTGTGCGGGCATTAGTTCTTATTTTTTCTAGTTGGATATTATGCAAAAGATTATGTAAATGTATATTTCTTTCATAAAGAATATATTAAATATTTATTTATTTAATATTTCGATTGCAATTATATGCATAGGAAGTTTTCGGAATTGATTTCAATTTCCTAAATAGAAATATGGACAGCGGAAACATGACAGACAAAACTCTATTATCATCAAGTTTAATAATATTAAATTTTTTTTATAGTTAATCATTATATAGAAACAGGCGAAAACACGGCGTGCTTCGCTACACATATTTAAATTAAAAAAAATTTCCATGCATATGAAGCATATGGTCATGAATTTATATTGAAAATTTTTAATTTTTTCTTCTGAAATAAATGTTGAACTTTAGTCATTATGCCGTAATTAGCCAACAGAGATCATAATCAATAAAAAAGTAGATTTAAAATTTTTTATTTGTATGTGAGGTACCACGGCCACTACCAACCAATCCCTCCCAGTTTTGACGGAATATTTTTTTTTAATTGAAAATACATTTCTACTAAAGTGAAATAATTTTGCTTTAAGAGTTTTCAAGATATCGACCCTTGTGCGCGAAATTATCGTATGTTACACTTTTTTCGAAATCGCCTTTTTTATGCAAATTTGTTTTAAATCCATTAATTCATCTCTCGATCAAATATTATAGCGATTGTTGTTATAGTTATGAAGATAACACTATGTACATTTTATCGTATGTAACAGCTAATGCTGCCAGGAAAATAAAAAAAAAATAAATAAAAACGCTCTCCTGTAAATTTTTCCTTTTGTAACATGCGAAAATTTCGCGCACAGGGGTCGATATAGAGAAATCAATATTTATTTTGTTTGGGGAATACCACGCCCACTTTTTCAATTCCGCTCACTTTTTGACTGATGATTTGTCTTAACTACAAAGTCATTTGGGCCATATTCAGAAACTTTCACTTCAACCGGTCTCAAGATATACAAATATATATAATGACTTTGTATGGGCGTGGCAACGCCCATTTCGAATTTTTGAAATTTATATAGCTTATAGTTCTTTCCAGATATACAGAAAAAATGCTGTGAAAATTTCAAGAAAATCGGAAAATTTTTTTAAAATCATTAGATGGTCATGGAAGCGCGGATATTGCCCCTACCTTCCCTCGTGGTCCTAGTTTTGAAAGAATTTAATAATTTAATATACAAAAATAATTATTGACTTTGTATGCGCCGGACCACGCTCACTTATCCAATACCGCCTTCTTTTTTACTTATGATTTGTACTGACCATTAAGTTACTCAGAGCAAATATAGAAACTGAAACTTTAACGTTCATCGAAATCGGTCGAGGCGTTCTTGAGTTAGTAGCGTTAATACGTTAACGGCACTTCGCTTCCCTCCCGTTATTACCTGCATCAGTGATACAGTTTCGGAGTGGCATATCTTAGCTCTACGTCACTTGATGGTCCTATTTTAAAATATATATGTAGCATGTGTGTCCTTCTAGACACAGGAACATAGATCGATTTAAATTTCTTTAAAATTTGTGAGATGGTCTCGGAGACTCGGAACTTACCCCTACCTTCCTTGTAGTCTTAGTTCTGAAAGAAATTAATAGCCAATGTGTGTTTTAAACTCAACTACATCCAAATTTTAAAGTTCATCAAAATCGGCTTTTTAGTGTTTGAGAGGCAAAAATTTACCCCCTATCACCCTCCTGGCAATACTTTTGAAAATGTACGTGACCTATATAAGTTTTAGAAGCAGATGTAGAAGAACAAGCAGAAATTTCTCCCCTCTCTCCCTCCTGCACATACTTTTGAAGATGTACACAGGCTTTGTGAATTTCTAGACGCAAATCTAACTACATATGTTCTAAATTTCATTAAAATCGGTTCGAACGTTTCGGTAGGGGCAGAAATTTCCCTCCTATCGCTCTCCTGGTCCTAGTATTAAAAAACTTAATACCCTATAACCTTATACCGGAGTTCCACAGATTAATTGCATGAAATTTCATCACGATTGGTCCACAAATGGCGAAGTTAAGCTAGTTTATATTATAAAATCTGTTAAAAACCATGTGGAAGGAGTAGCATAATTAAAAAAGTAGGCGTAAAAGTAGGCGTGATTACAAAAGTAGCCTCCAATTTCTTCCCAAGAGTCCCAATTATATGGTGTGAAAATTTCAGGAAGATCGGTCCAGCGATTTGTGCTCCTATAAGCTACAAACAAACACACATTCAGCTTTATATATATATACATCGTCATATGAATTCACAAAAGCCCTAAGTTACATTCAACAAATTTTATATGAGAAGCAAAATAATTTCAAACTAACTTCTACGCTTGTACTTAGGCATATCTGAAATTTTTTGATAAAAACATTATTTCTAATTGCATGCGTGTACAATTTTGCAGGAACATGTATTTTGACACTATGGCTCATTATCAATCAAAAAGTCGATTTAGAATTTTTTGTAACTTAGGGCTTTTTTGAAATCATATGACGATATATAGATCATTATATTCATTACCTACATATATTTATTATTTTTATTAATAGAATACGAGACTTTATTCCCCGTTATTTTGCTCTCGTAATGCAACTCGACAATTTCACTATGTTTAATACGAACGTACAACATTTCATTACTTTATGGAATCACAACATTATGAGTTGTGACAAGAAACCGAAAATGGCGCAAATAACGAACAACAATGAATGCACTCTCCATTATTTATTTTCCACTGTTCAATTCTACTTGTATAAGCCCACATCATAGACCTCAAAACGTAACCATATTTACAATATTAAGAATAATGCCGATATTCATAAATTCTGTAGTGGAAATTTAATTTCATAAACAAAAAAGTAACATACCAATTTATTTGAAATAATTATTACTCGTATAAATTTTCTAGGGAAAAGCGTTTAATAAAACCATTTACTAATTTATTACGCAACCATGTACTTAAATATTACAACCTGCACTGCAGTGTCCTTAAATACTCTGCTGTTAATTGTATAAAATAATAAAAAACAAATTTTTTAATATCATCATAAATCTTTAATATTGCTTCTGACATTACACCGGTACAAGACAATTCAGATTAAATATTCCATTTCCATAACATACCAACCAGCTCATACCAAGGACACTACTTCTCATCTCTCCCAAAACATTAATTCATTTACACATACGCATTTCTACAGGCTGACTGGCTGGCTGGTGGTGCAAATAATCACTGTTATCCAGTGTGACAGGATCTAAAAAAATGTTGCAGCGAAATGTCTTTGCAAATAATAACGACAAATACGAAAAAGTAATTAAAATAATGCTTAGATTTTATATTAAAATTTTGAAGAACAAATTGTTTATTTCTTACAATTATAAATATTTTATTTTAAATTGAGTTTCTAGTAAATATCCAGTATCACATTTACAACAAGTCATGGACTTTCAGTAAAGTAAAAATTATTTTTCAATCAAGGCAAAGTGACAACAGGGTGGTGTTCGAAGAACCGTCAACAGTCCAGTAAAACGTTCGCCCTTTAAATTGGCACCATTTAATTTTCCATACTTTTCTCAGAACAGTCTTCAAAAGCAGAGGAATAAATAAATAGTTGGTTCACCATCTTGTGTGTCTTCGTTATTTGATATCTATAGTGACAAACCACGGTATGGCCTAGAAATAAATACTGCGTAAAAAGCCTTCAGAATCATTTATTAATTTAAGCTTAGATGAAAATTTAAAGCTAAGCACTAAGAAATAAACTCTGCAAGCGAATTTCTAAATGACATGGAAAGTGAATGATTTACTACAATGTCTAACAAAAACCATCGCGTTCAAATTGTGATGAGTCTGCACATACGTTGACCAAGAATGGGTTGAAAGTCACGAATTGGCTGCAGTAATCTTTCTAAAGCTGTTTCCCATGATCAGTACTGTAAACAATTAGACCATGTAAAAGAAGTAGTCACTTACAAGCGACAAGTATTGGCAAATAGTATCGAAATTATATTGCATCGGGAGAATGCAACACCAGTAGTATCTCAGGGATTTTGTAATACGATTCTTAAGCACTCTCTATAATTCTGTTGGCGGAAAATTTTCCTCAATACAATTTTTTTCTCAATGAAGAAAGCAAAAGCCTCAATCATTTTTACATACGTTAAGCACCAATCGCGGCAGTAAAGTTCTGATTTTTACCACTGCTGTGTCAAAATTAAAATTTTCATCCGAAATTAATGCGAAAATCCAAAAAACAAAAATTTCTCAAATGCAAAAGAAACAATATTTGGTTAAAATCAAAGTCAAAAATTCTACACTGGTCATACTGGTGGTAAAATAAAATGTGGTGGACGAGTATTTGGAATAAATATACAAGAGAGCGCCCATTAAAATATTGCAGGATTTTCTAATGTTTGGTATGGGAATTAATTGTGGGTATTTGAAGTATGGCTCACACCTGGACACTCATCAGCAGGTAATTAGATGGATAATGATTATGATTTTACCCCAGTTTATTGTTATTATTAGTTTTTTTTTTTTATTTCAGTCATGCTGCCATTGCTTCTCCAAAGAATACAACTTTACATTGACTGTTACCTTTTGTGAAGGAATAATAATAACAATATTAAAAGAGACGGAACTCTAAATATAACAGCTTCAACACCTCTTTGTATAATATGAATGAAAACAACGTGTTACTCTGAGGTACAATTGGTGATAGGAATTCATTTTATATATTTATTTTCTTCTAGTATTCGAATCGAATCGAATCAAACGAATACTTTTCTTTCAATTTTAAGTTATTTAAAAGAACTTTAGAATTTATATTATTTTGTGTTTGAAATTTAATGAAATGGGATTTTTTTCCAATATTTCGTTTTCACAATTTGAAACTTCTTCAGGGAAAATATTTTTATAATAATTATATCAATCATTATTTCATAATTATATCAATTAACTTAAACTGCGCCATAGCAAGAGCTCTGTGGCCGCGGTATGATTGACATGGAACTCGTCAACTTCTTAACTTTTCTAGATTGTCCATTATTAGACTTAAGCTACGTTCATATTAGACAAATATTTGCCCAAAAAAACGTAACCACTTAATTCTATAAAATTATTTTTATTATTTAAAAATACGTTTGATTTGAAACAGGTGTTTATCTTAAATAAAACACCATCGATTCTCAATAAATTATTACCTCAATCCATTTTGACTTTTTTTAATATCCCATGAAATATTATCTAATTAGTTGCCGAAAATAGTGGTTACGTTTCACTCAACTGAAATTGAAAACTACTCAGCTGTACTGGCTTATAGGACGACACTCTGCACTAGGCCTAGATATGAAGGTGCTGTTGTATAAGGCGATTTGAAAGCCAATATGGCTATATGACGTTCAGCTGTGGGGAACTGCTTCCGCATCAAATGTTGCAAAATTACAAAGAAGACAGTCGAAAATTTTACGAATAATCACAGGTGCTCCATGGTACTTGAAAAATGCAAATATCCACAGGGACCTAAAAATTCCATCCATTAAAGATGAAATCGAAAAAGTCTGTACGAGGTATAGGACGAAGATCACAGTGTATCCCAATCCACTTGCTAGAGACTTGCTGGTTTTCGAAGGTCACAGAAGACTCAAAAGGAGCCAAACGTTTGATCTAATGGGATGAAAATTCTGTGTGACCATCGGCTTGAAATTGCAGTGGCAATAGAAACTATTTTTCTTTTTTTTTTTTATATTATATTTTTAGATTAAGATTTGAACACATTTTGTAAATTTCATATTGAAGGATCCAAAATTAAAATAACATGAAAAAAAGAATTTGTCTAATGTGAACGTAGCTTTACGACCGTCTGTGGGCAAGATTCGGAGTGGGAGACTGTTGTGCACTTTCTTTTATATTATAACAGCTGGCCCCGCCACGCGTTACTGCAGCTGTTAAGTACAGTTTTATTTAAAAAAAAAATTTATATGCCTTATGTGTTCTTTATTAATATGGTTAGTTAGATCATAGTCTTATCTCTGAAAAAATATAGAGTCTATGTGTCCATCTAGATGCAAACCTATTTATATTTTAGCTGTACCGAGTGCCTACCCATGTACCCAATTTCAAATGCAAAAAAGGATCAGCCTAATCCCCCCGATAAATATTGCCAGTTTTCATATTTTTCCCATTATTTACTCTCCCGTATGCCGAATTTCAGCTCTGAAGGTATAATGAAAGTGCCCGAAGCAAAAAAAATTTACTATCAAGTCATTCAGATCAAAATGAGAAACTTTTGCTTTAACCGTTCTCAAGATATATAATAATCATTCTTTACTTTGTTTAGGAGGTACTACGCCCACTTGTCCAATTTCGCCTACTTTGTTACTGATGATTTGTACTAACCATTAAGTTACTCAGACCAAATATAGAAACTTTAACCGTTGTCAAGATATTCTCAAAACAATATTTACTGTGTATGGGAGGTACCGCCCCCAATTGTTTAATCCCTCCCAGTTTTTTAACTGATGATTTGTTTTAATTATAAAGTCATTTCTACCAAATTTAGAAGATTTCGCTTTAACAGTTCTCAATATATACAGAAATCAATATTTAGTTTGTATGGGAGGTACCACGCACACTTGTCCAATCCCTCCCAGTTTTTAACTGATGATTGGTTTTAACTACAAAGTCATTTGGACCATATTCACTACAACCGTTCTCAAGATACACAAAAATAAATATTTTCTTTTTATGGGCATGCGAGCACCCAGTTGTAATTTTCTATATTTATATAGCAGGGAGTTGCTGGAAAAATTCCAAGATTCTCGGTTCATCCGTTTACCTGTTGTCTATAAAGCACAAACACACAACATACATACATACATACATACATACAAACATGCCATTTTTATATATAAGATGATATAATTATATCAAAGAAAAGTTAGCTGAAATGGATTCGTAAATTGGTCTTCAAGATCTTAAGATTTTCCACGACTGCACCTTTTTTTGAGAGTTCCTATGAAGTCTCTAATTACGCTGCTAATTCGCAGACGGTTGTCGCCTTACAAGACTGCAACCATTATGCCAGATAACCATCACTTGTTCTTTGTACTCTATTTCGAATGTGTATTAAACACATTGTGTCCCAAGGATCCATAGCTGAAAGCTTTATGAGCTCTGGAAGGCCATCATGAAGATCGAAGACATATCCATTAGTTTGGTAAACCCAACAAAATACAAAATTAGCGATTGTTCACACACAGCAAGTTTAGTATGAATATTTTACTTTTTAGATCATGTCATTTTGTTCATAGTCGAATAGTTCGATTTATTTATTCGAGTAGTAGTATTAAGAAAGAGAAAAAAGTACGAAATATAATTGACTGGTATAGTTTGTACGTCTTTCATTACCTTTTTTCCTCTTTTCTGAATTAAAAAATTAATCGAATGGTTTTAAATTACAACAACACTAAGCCATAAGAGCTGCCAACCAATTTGGAGCAACATCATCATAAATGAATACAACAGCATCGTTGTTTACTGGTGCGGATGAAATTTGATTTAACTATATAAAATATGTAATTAGTATTCATGCAAACGAATACGATACTAATACAAAAACATACACAAACCTTTACAGTTATAATTCAAGTAACAATGTGTTTACAGGGAACATTTTGTTGTCAACAAATATTTACAAACTGCAGGGGTATTTATAAATGAACGACTGGACAGACGTTTAATATTGTTGTTTCTGGTGCTCTAATTATATGCCACATAACATGAAGGAAACGTTGCAAAAAAGATAACAAAAAAATCGGAAGAAAATAAAACCTAATAAAAATAAAGAAAACATTGAGGCAAACAAATAATAGACAATATTAAAATTAATATTGTAAAATATGTTAAATTTTTAATGAAAGTGCTCATTAAAAGTTGATTTAAAACCCAAAAATGAAAAAAAAGCCACATTCAATGCAGAAATAAAACAACGTAAACAACGGGCTGTTGGTCTGCTTCTCGCCGTTTCCATCAAGTAATGCGACAATATTAAAAAAAAATAAATCATACATTTTTGTATGTAGTTATGTGACGGAAGTCAAAAGCTTAAGCGGAAATTCAATTTTAGACAAGTGTCTCTGGTCGGCCCTTATGGCGGTGTAGAAATACTTTAGCGTACTTTCGGGTTCGTACTGGTATTATTTGCTTCCATGTCAGTTTTGGGATTTTTCTTTTTGTATTTGGAATTTTACTGTCTCATGTGTTGCCTGCCAGCAGTGTAATGATGACCAAACACTCTCTGAAATGACTATTTAGTTGGTTTGAGAAAAAAGCAATGGGAAATGATGCACAGTTGGCGATTAGGAAAGAATACGTAATAAAAACGAAGACTCTTATATTGGCAACAAAAATCTCTTCATTTATTTAAAGAGAACAAATTTCAAGCTCTTGTGAGTAAGTAATCAAAGCTTTTTTTTTTCTTGGACCGGCACTCAGGGGATGACCCCTACACATGCGATGCATTGTGCTGGAACTAGAAAATTAGGTTATGGGAAGGAGGATAGAGGGAGTAGTGTTTATTAACATTTGATTTAAATCCTCCCAAGCTAAAAGTGACAGGAAACACCTCTGCGGGTAGTCTATTCCACATACGTGCCGTTCGGCCAAAAAACGAATTTTCCCTGTAATGCGTAGTGCGAGTCGCCGCCAAATCGACCACAAATGGATGTGCTCTTAATGATGATCGCGTCGTGCGCGCGAATGACCGGGTTTCGGGAACAAGTTCCCTGATTTCATTAGAACACCTCCCATTATAATATCGATAGAACAATTAACCGCACCCCACGTTGCGACAATGCTCAAGAGAGTCAATAGAGTTGGCTACCCTACTGTATCCTATGAGTTTCTTCGGCCTTTCTTGTACACGGTCGAGTAACTTCAAAATAGTCTTTGAAGCACCGGCCCAAACATGAGAGTTGTATTACATTTTCGGTCGGATGTAGGCGGTATAAATCGTAAGGAGATTAGATGGGGTGAAGTATGTCTTGCACCATCTTAAAAAACTGAGGCATTTGAATGTTTCCTTTGGGACCTGAAAAATGTGCTCAGTCCATCGGACATCACACTGGATTTTCATGCCAAGAACATCAAGAGCTTCTGATTCCTCAATATTTATGCCACCCATTATTACAGATGAGGCAGCGTGCATACGGCGATAGGTTAGCATGCAGCATTGGGTCTTTTGAGCATTGAAATCGACCCTGTTCGCGTGACCCCATTCCAATATTCTCGCGAGGTCACCTGTTAGCGAATCATTCATATTCTGCCGCGTCGTCGCGATCATAGTTGATGTCGGCCTACGATCAAATGAATATGAATGTTGATAAGAATTGAGCTCACAATCTTCATATTATTTTAATCGAAAACTTACGTTTTGGTGCTTAAGTTCTTGTTGGCCCCAGTGATAATTGGATCTTCTGTGAATTTGTCAAAACATGTAGTAAAGAACAATGCTAATTTTTTTATTTTCGACCCTTTTCACCGGTGAATTTGCAGACATCATCTGACACTGACATTCGTGAAACTCATATGAACAAACCACATAATTAATACTTTCATCTTTGAAATTTTCAGGTACTGCCATATACCAATATCAGGAAAGTTATATCGGTACGCAATACCTCAACAAGTTGGTGAGGCACACCAGGGTGCAAAAATTCACCTCCTGTCGTTTCTCCTACTATACCTTTTCTATAGTTTCCAGCACAATGCTTCGCATGTGTAGGAGTCATCTCCTAAGTGCCGGTCCTAGATAAAAAAAAATACCGGCGAAGGAAACATATAAAAAACTTTTATGCCTTCGCCTGAATGTGAATCGACGTGGTTGCAGAGCCAACACGCTAACCACCCGCCATCAGTTCAACTGTTAGACCAACTGTGTCCGTATGGGAATTGAACTGAAAAATAGTGTCACTACATACACCATTTCGCGAAATTGAGGTGGATGCCATAGATATCATTGAGCGAGTCGTTGAGCAATTTGTCCAAAATAGTTTTTCTATGATGTTGGTGTTGTTCAAATGACTGGCACGGCTGGCATTGCAGCGCATTTTTATTCTTAACAGCGTCAACTGATACTGTACGATTCACCTAACATAGCTTCCATTAAATAGAAGGGGTTTTAGGTGCTTATGCTTTAAAATTTATAATTTTCTTTCTCAATTTCATTGCATTCTGTAGACCTTTCTTAATTTTTTTTGCCACAATATTTCTAAATATAAAAATTATTAGTGACTAAAAATCGATATTATAAATTTCATTACTCTTCTAATTCACAATATCCCATTGTGCAATGTCCAGTGTTTGTCTGCAAAAGTATTAGAAGTCGCAAGTGCTGTTGTTCGTTTTGGTACAATTATTTGTTACTTATGGCCAACTGAGCCATACAATGGTCACAGCTGTGACATCATGAACCATGACAATTCGTGGTAGAAGGAAATGAGTTTCAAAATTTTGTCTCAAATGACTTTCAAACATTTTGTTGTATTTTTAAATGCAGTTAATATGAAGAAGGTGGAAAAATATAAAATAGAAAGCGTGGTCCCAATATAGAGCTATTTATTTACTTTGAAACTTTACAATCTTTTTTACTTAAGTTATTACAAATAATAATTACTTAAAGTATTTCATTATTTGTTAATTATTACAAATGGAATAGAAATTATGTCACTATGTTTTTTATTAATTCAACGCGAGTCAAAATTAATTACGAATATTTTTCCATGGTTTACATTGCATTTGGTGCTAATACCAAAATCGTCAGAGACTCCTAACCAAATTCTTAGAAAAAAGCTAAGAAATTTCACATGTTTAGACAAGAACTCCCAAAAAATTGTTGAGAATTACCAAATATGCAAACAAAATAAACTAATTAGCTGCTTCAATACAATTTTCTTTTACAACAAACATTTCATTATGCGATTTAAATCTAAATAATTTTTTTAAACCAATTTACAATTAGTCAACCTTCTGTTAACAATGGTTGTATCGAAAAAGGCAAAATGAAAAATTTAATATATAATAAAGGGTGGTTAAATTTCAAGGGCCGATGTTGATTTTGAATAAAACACAAACTATTTAGGAAATTATTGTAATTTTATTTTATTATGATATATTGGTACTACTCAATTATGTATGGAACAAAATATCGGCCAAATGGGCGCCGCGACCACGGCAACAGTGGATGATCAATTTTCGAAGAAAATCATCTTCAGTGATGAGGCACACTTTCACCTCAGTGGATTCGTCAATAAACAGAATTGCCGCATTTGGGCGAATGAGAATCCAAGAGTGATTGTCGAAAAACCAATGCACCCACAAAGAGTGACTGTTTGGTGCGGTTTATGGGCGAGTTCTTGTATCAACATATGAAATTGCTAAACTTTTTACAGCATTTGAAGTCTTTGCTTATTTCTGGTATTAAGAGTTGAATTAGAGGTCAATAAAGACCCATTATCAGACGAGGCAGAGGGTTAATATGTAGTAACGAAATGTTCGTTGCAATTTCAGAATATATCTTTTGAACATTTCGTATACCAAACACGTATTTATCAACCGATTTTCTCTACCAGTTTACCACAGAAGTATGAAACTTTTAAACGGCCGTAAAATGAGTTTCACATGTAAACTTTTAAAAAGCCGATACACGTATATATGTTTTAGTTCCCTTTACTAGAATCAGTTGGCACCACCCTGTTAATTCCAAAAAAAAATTTTTCATTTTGTTGTACAGTGTAATTGCAATAGAAAGTACAGAATACGTTTGTTTTAAGAGCATAATGTGTGATACATATTGTATCGCTGTAGTTAAACACAGCAGAATGTCGACATTTTTAAGGATCTATATAGCCTATTTAGAGTGCTTAGACACATTCAGATTGCATTGGTTGTAGCTAAAACTTTGTTAAATATTGCTAGTGAAAAATTATATTTATTCCGCGGACTCTTCATTATATTATTCCCACATATAAGTAGTGAAGCGATATCACAAAGTCTGAATTAGCTGTTGGCCAAAAACTGCTGATACCTTTTTTTGAGGTGACACTGATATGGAGAGTCTTTGGAGGCTCATAAAAAAAATTTGTCACCAAAATCGCCAATTTGTTAATAGGGTTTTACTACTCTTTGATAGTATAGTCGAACCTATACTGTCCAGTCCGTGTGTTTTTCTAAAAGTTTTCTTTTGTCGCACAGTGTAATTATTAAAGTAGTAGAGTTTAAAAGGCAATTTCTACTGAGGCCCCGAAAAGAAATCTTTTTTTTTTTTTATTTGAACTTTATTTACAATCTATCAATTAAAGATAATAAGTAAATTTTATGAAGTCGCTAATATTAACAATTACAGCTGAACTCTTTGAGAACAACAATATATTCATAAATATAGTAAAGGATACAGAAAAAAAAAAAAATTCTTTATTATGTATTTACATATATACAATTAGGCAATACAAATTTCTACACATACATATATGTAGATACATACATATATGCATATACATATATAATCATTTTCGAAATGGCACATCTAGTACGTGAGATCTCTACAGTCTACGAACTACATTGGTACCATCAGCAAAGTAATTGCCAATACGTTGCTGTGGTTACTTAACCTCTCCAAGTAATTTCTGCTAAAATTCCGAATTTCGTCTTTGATCGTCAAAATTGATAAGTCATCATGAATGGCATTGTTTGATATAAACCAAGGAGCATTATTGATACAACGCAATGTTTTAGATTGAAACCTTTGTAATATTTCTATATTGGAGTTACTGGCTGTGCCCCAGAGTTGTATACCGTAGGGCCAAATTGGTTTTAAAATTGCTTTATATATCATTATTTTACATTCAAGACTAAGGTTTGATCTTTGTCCCAGTAACCAGAAAAGGCGTTTAGTTTTTAAATTCAAATGTTGTCCTTTAGCTTTTATATGATTTTTCCATGTAAGTCCTCGATCAATGTGTAGTCCTAAATATTTGACCGAGTCATGTTGTGGAATGTGGCTGTTATTAAGAGAAAGATTTGGACAATTTTCGCGACGTATAAAGGTAACATGTGTAGATTTTTCTGTGTTTACTTTAATTTTCCATTTATTTAATCAACTTCCAATTTCATTGATTTCTTTCTGAAGGAGTATTGTAGCAGCATTCGGATTTGTATAGGCTGTAAGAATTGCAGTGTCATCAGCGTATGTTGCTACCAAGACATTATTTATAACTGGCATATCCAATGTGAAAATTGTATACAAAATAGGACCTAATACACTACCTTGAGGGATACCAGCTTTAATACTATATATCTCCGAAAAGTTTCTATTCACGTTAACATACAAACATCTGTCATCAAGATATGATTTTAGTATGAGTTAGAAATGACTTATATTTTATTTAGTATGTTTTAAATTAAAAATCTACCGTCAAAATGTTTTAAACTATGCTTTGTACAGTGTGGTCGCAAATTCTGCGATGGGAACCATTTACTTTTCTGACAGCTTCCAGTACCATGTCATTTTCCTGCACTTCACTGAACGGCTGAAAATAAATATTTCTTTTTAATATATTCGTTTTAGTTGAAAGAAGAATTTACGTATACCTTGATGAAAAATATTAAATAATACTTGCAAACATATTATCAAAAAAAAAATTTTATTTGAATATTTATCCATTCAATTACAAATTTGTACTTTAACAATGAACAATTTTTAGAAATTAATTTAAGTACACTTAAGACAGGAAACAGCATATTATGTACAACTTTGCAAATATAACTAAGACTTATAATTTGTTTTGCTTTTTTTTTTTCTTCTTCCCTGTATAAGATTCAAATTGTTAAAAGTTCTTGATTCTTCGCATATGAGTCACTTGAAAAAAAATGTTTAACTTTTGAAAATTGTAAACTTCCGTTTTGCACATGTTTCCTTTATTTTAAATTATTTTTTATTTTCTACTTTCATTTCGACAAATAAATCAAGAAGTATAAAATGTAATAAAGCAACTTTAACGAAGTTGAACGAAAGGAAGTAAATAAATTTTACAATTGAATGGCAAAGTTTTTCTTGCAAGTTCTTTCTCATTTAATTTCTATAATTAAATTTCATATTTTCCTAAATAAGAAAAGAAAATCAGCAGGCCCACTTAATCGAATAATATGAAAATTTTTCCTCAGTTAAAATATCAGTTTGTACTGTATTTGGATTAACGAAATGAAATCTCTCATATACCTACGAGTATGTACTTGTGCGACATACAGATAGATACTTAACGCTATTGAAAATCGTTGAAGACAAATTGAGGACAGCTCAAACAAAATATACATGACCACCACAGTGACAATTTCCTGCAACTTTTCGTCGACGATTACATGTACTAGATGCCGCAAAAGTCATCACTATACAGTAAGATGCTATAATTTTTTCAAATAACGGTTAAATGTCAGTTCTGCTTTGGCATTTGTGAGATCATCAATATGACATGCATCTGTATACTCCTCAAGAACGTAGAATGATTGTTTACACTTTTTGCGCAATAATTCCTCGGCGCAGCGTGAATATAGACGTATATTTCCCGGTCGTCTGCACAAAATGGGCAAGTCAACGGCGTTTGACTACTCGCCTAGAAGTATATTAAACGACACAAGATGCTGTCAGATGCTGTTTTTATGAGAATATCGCGGCTGTTGTTGAAGATGTCTCTGAAACCTAATTCTGAGGTCTGCATTTGCGGGTCACTTAATCTCTTGTTTTTGTGATTTAGCTGGCCTGAAAAACGACATTCTAGCACTCCTAAGACTTCAAGTAGACTATTCGTCAGGAATGCGGGTAACTATCGCCTGAAATTCTGGAAAGACTGATGGAAAAATTAAGGTGGCGATGGTCGAAGTGGGCTGCACGTTGACAACAAAACGAAAAATTTTCCTGGGTTCAACCCCATTTTCAGACTCATAAAAACATCTCACATTTTTCTGTTGTGCATTTGTGTGGCTTTGTGTCAGTCATTCTCGGAAGATTTCAGTGGCGAACACATAGTCACTGAACAGTAACGGCTTCACCTGTGACCACTCCACAGAACGCACTCCTTTGTCGGTATTGTGCAGCACCGGCGAAGTAAAATAATTACTAAAAATGGCTACTAAAAACGAAGCTTGAAAATTTAATGTGTCTCCTTGACATCAGAGACGTTACAATACTGCTATAAAAACAAATAACGTGCAAAAAGCAGTGTTGTAAATTAGTGAAGCTCCATCTCCTATCATTTTTTCTACTATCCCTTTCCTCTAGTTCCAGCACAATGCACCGCATGTATAGGGATCATCTCCTGAGTGCTGGTCCAATATAAAAAAAAAAAAAAATCGGACCCTTATAATCACCAATTCTGTCGGGAAGCACTTGCCCAATATCGTTTTCTCTACTTAAAAGCAAAGAAATTTTATACATCAACTAAAAGAAATTTAAAAAAAATTCGAGTTTTTCGTTATACAGTCCTAGACCTTCGGGTGACAACTTTTGCGCCACCAAACGACAGTTTCCTCATCTGTAACCAACAATTGAGCGACAAGACTAAAGACAATATCGCTCATCTTTTTGTCAATAGAAGTCGGCTAATATCGGTATTTTTATTCCTATTTCAGCTTGCAGGGGATGACCACTCTGGCATATAGACACATTAATACACATTAGAAAATATGCGAAATGTTATTAAGACTTAGTCTGAAACTGGGCCCGAACACAGGACTTTTTTTTTGTTTTTGTAGTCAATCACGACTAAGTTGTCAGTGACCTTCGTTAGATGTATAAAACGCGCTGTAGCTCATATTACCATAAAGGACGATAACCCTTGCAGAATCTAACTAAAGAGGGCAATCGTGCACACTGTGACGAAGTCAACGTGGTCTCGGACAATTTTGCCTAGTGGGTTACTATACATACGTGTAGGTGAAAGCTGCATATGGTTGTGTGTTGTTGTGCGTGTGATAGCCAGAAAAATGCCTAATTTTTTTTTTCCTTTTTTGGTTATAGTACTACCAAACAGCAAAAGGGAGGCAACAATGATACCAAAGAGGCAGCAATATTTAATGGCAACTCGTCCTTAACTATTGTCAAACGACGAGAATGTACAACGTATAATTTTTATTGTTATTGCTGTTGGGTAGGGATCCTTTGAATTACAGTTGCTGTTTAATATTTAACGTATATTTATTCACCTATTGAAACAAACTAATATTGTGCGTTCTAAATATATTGGTAGAAAATTGATTTCAATTTATTTGATTTGATTTGTAATTTTATTTTATTCAGCAAAAGATTTTCATGTTCCATACACTTGAAATCAATTTTATTTAACGACAACAAAATCAGCAAATATATTTCAAATTGTGTGTTCCATTATCATAAGTGAAGGTTTCTTATGGAAATCATAATACGCATATTTTGCTGAATATCTATTTTTTCAATTCCTTACACCGCCTTTGATGACATTTTGCATGGATAAAAGTGAAATTATTTTATTGCACGATGATAGTGGGAGTTTTTCGTTCTATTATTTCAGGCGAAACCTTTAAAAGTAAAATAGACAGCACTATCGATATGGTTAACAGAATTTTGTGATATGTGATGGCTAAAGTGTCGCCTACTCATCCAATCACAAGTCTGGATTCTGCTACGCACGCACCGCCATCACTATGGGTGTATATAGAGCGATTTCAGCCATATTGCCATTAAACATCATGTTTGGTACCACAATCTTTAGTTTTTGCTGGGTTATAAACACATACATACATATATAATGAACGAATTTCTAGTTTTCCAGGAAATAGAAAATTTTTATTGAGGCAGTTATTTATTAAATTCTCTTGGCAATTCTGTTTTGTAAAAGAAATAAAAAATCTTTCAAAATTTTATAAAATTTTTCCTCGAGCCGCACTGACACTTGAAATGATCTTATATTTGTTGATATTTTCTATATGTATTTTTATTTTGGTTTAGAGATTGGAAAAATTAACGTTTTTAATCTCTATTTTTACGTTTATTTTTTTTTTAATTTTATTAAAAGTTCAAGACCAAATGTTATGAAGTGTATTAAAATACATTGTTTAAAAAAAACATAACTTTCCTTTAATAGTATCTTATCTTTTGTTAGTCCTTATATTCGAATTATAAAAAGTGTCTTTAAATAAGAAACATTTATGCTGAAATGCTTTTATTTGCTAATTTATGCCCTTTAGTAAATTTCAGCTCCAAGAAATTCTATTGCATATTTGTACAGCTTTCTTCGACAACAATATACCAACAACAAAGTCAGCTACAGGGTGGGGTGGCGATGGCACGATGGATGGTAGTCTGCACTTTGACTACAAAAGCAAAAACAGTCCTGGGTTCAACCCAGTTTCAGACTAAAAATATGTAAATAAAGAAAAAAAAAGTCTCGCATTTTTCTGATGTTCATTAGTGTGTCAGTTGTTGTCGTGTTTCAGTGGCGAAGGCATAGTCACTGGTCACCGAACAATACCGGCTTCACCTGATAGCAATCCACAATCACATAAGAACGCCCTTTTTCGTCGGTATTGGGTAGCACCGGCGAAGTAAAATAATAATAAAAATGGTTCCAAAAAATGAATCTTCAAAATATAATACGTCTCCTTAACAGCAGAGGGCTTACAACACTGCTATAAAAACAAAGAGCGTGCAAAAGCAGAGTTTTACGATAGTTAAGCTTCACCTCATGTTATTTCTTCTACCATCCTTTTCCATTAGATGCAGCACAATGCATTGCATGTGTAGGGGTCATCTCCTGAGTGCTGGTCAACGTGTAGACCATCGTCACCCTCAAAGAATATATTTTCATAGTATAAACGAATTTTTATTTTTAATAAATTAATTATAAAATATAAATAAACTGCATAATTTTATTCTACTTAAAGTATACGATTTGCTAAATCTAATTAAATTAGCATTTATTTTGCTTGAAAATCTTTTATATTTGTCATTTTTTGATCTTTTGAAAATAAAAATTAAAGCGTCATAAATGCAATAAAAGTATGTATTTAATTAATACAATGAAATATTCTTCATATATTTGATAATTTTTCTTAATACTTTTTTTTAACCTTTTTTATTTTTTTAACAATCTATTTTTTCAAGCTTTAAGGTTTTTTCTCTTTTTATTTATTCTCGATATTTCTTATAAAAAACTTCCTGAAGATGTTAACCGAAAGTTAACGAAATATCGAGAATAAATAAAAAGAGAAAAAACCTTAAAGCTTGAAAAAATAGATTGTTAAAATATTCTTCATATAAATAAATTTAATTACGTACGTATTTGTGTTTGTTGTATCGTTAAGCCAGATACATATACATATGTTACGACTATATCTTATGCTACACATTTCTTTTTTATTTAGTTTTTCTCTTTGTATATGCAGGAATTCTTAAATACTTTTGGCAAATTTTTATATAAACTGGTAAAATTTCTTATGTTTTTCAAAAAAATTTTGTTGGACGTGTTGATGAGTTGGCATAAGCAACTGCAAAATGTACATGTAGACTAGCTTAACGACACAACAGACACATTCGTACATACACACCTATGTAAGTAAATTTATCATTTTATATGAAGAATATTTCATTTTATTGATGGAATACTTTCATTGCATTTATGATCACATTATTATTTCATATTTGAAAGATTTCATCTAATTTATGTTTATTTACTAACATTATTTTATCAATATACGAAAATGTTTCATTAAAACACTAATTATTTAAGCTGTAGGTCTTTTTAATATATGTAATATTTATTTTTCTTCGATATTTCGCTACTGCTTTGTGAAGCTTCTTCAGGAAAATTGGTTTTTGTTTATAAAGAAAAAATATTTTTTTTAAATTTTAAATAATTAGTGTTATTTATAAAAAAAGAGGTCAAAAAACTAGAAGAATTATGAAAATGTTTCATTAAACTAAAGAAGTAGTTTTATTACATTTAAGAATTTTTAAAGAAATTTTTATTTTTATATCATTTATAAGTAGCGGTCGATGGCTTGTAAATATTATCACCGGCTCGACTGAAAAGTTTCAGTGCCATACTCAGTTTTCTACTGTTATTTTATGACAAAATAGTAAACATAACTCAAGAAGATTTATTAATTTGTCACTTTTTTGTTGGAAGCACAACAACAATTTGTTTAAACTATTTAAAAATATTGAAACATTATGACAATACGACTTAATAACAGATATTAAAAAATTAATAACAAACCACAAATATTTTTTATATGTATGTTATTCGTATTAAAGTTATTATACAAGTATACGTAACTTGAATATTTAACAACTGAATCGTAACACTTTAATTAAAGTTTTATTTTTGAAAACTAGCGTGATCGTTTAATATCTCGCAATTTTTTTTAAATTATAAGAAAAATACATGTTCTTAAACTTCTTACCTTTACATTACGTCGCGGAAATTGTCCAAATGTTTCTCTTAATAACAGCCACATTCCACAATATGACTCGGTCAAATATTTAGGACTACACATTGATCGAGGACTTACATGGGAAAATCATATAAAAGCTAAAAGACAACATTTGAATTTAAAAACTAAACGCCTTTTCTGGTTACTGGGACAAACATCAAACCTTAGTCTTGAATGTAAAATAATGATATATAAAGCAATTTTAAAACCAATTTGGCCCTACGGTATACAACTCTGGGGCACAGCCAGTAACTCCAATATAGAAATATTACAAAGGTTTCAATCTAAAACATTGCGTTGTATCATTAATGCTCCTTGGTTTATATCAAACAATGCCATTCATGATGACTTATCAATTTTGACGGTCAAAGACGAAATTCGGAATTTTAGCAGAAATTACTTGGAGAGGTTTAGTAATCACAGCAACGTATTGGCAATTACTTTGCTGATGGTACCAATGTAGTTCGTAGACTGTAGAGAAATCACGTACTAGATGTGCCATTTCGAAAATGATTATATATGTATATGCATATATGTATGTATCTACATATATGTATATGTAGAAATTTGTATTGCCTAATTGTATATATGTAAATAAATAATATAGAATTTTTATTTTTTTTTGTATCCTTTACTATATTTATGAATATATTGTTGTTCTCAAAGGAGTTCAGCTGTAATTGTTAATATTAGCGACTTCATAAAATTTACTTATTATCTTTAATTGATAGATTGTAAATAAAGTTCAAATAAAAAAAAAAAATGTTCTTAAACAATCAATATATCTGTTAAGTAAAGAAATTAAATCTTTGCTTTAATTTCATACGTTTTTTATGGCTGAGAAGAGCTAATATGTTAATGATTAAATTAAATAAAAAGTATACATACAGTCGAACTTCTCTATACTGAACATCTCTATAACGAAATCTTCTCTATAACAAATAAAATTCGTGAACACAACATTTTTGTGAGTACTTTCATACATTTTGATCTCCCTATAACGAACTTCCCTATAGCGAAGTTCTCTCTGTAACGTACAATTTTTTAAGACCTAAATAGAATTTTTCACACTAAATAATCTCTCTATTGCGAAGTTTTTAGCAATCGATTTTTTGCATCAATTTAGTCACATATGTATGTATTAATAAAAAAAAAATTAATGTGTTCATGTAAAAACAATTTTTTTGTCTTAATAAATATATTTTCTACATAAAACAAATGTAGTCAAAAATTTTCTGCAGTTTCTCTATAACGAATGTTCTCTATAACGTAGAAATTTGACGGTCCCCAACTGCTACGTTATAGAGAAGTTCGACTGTACTTACAAAAGAAAATATTGGGGTAATATCTACATATAAGTGTATTGCGTAACAATTTCTAACACATTTTTCATTTAATTAAAAATTATGTTGAATGTAATGCTTTGAATGTGCAGTGTTAAATTTTTATTTAGAATTTTCGGAATGCAAAATTTTATAGAGAGTAAACCTAAAAGACTCAAATTTCAATATCCTTGAAACATCTGACAAGTATTCCAAAACATACAACTAAATTATTCTACTCAGTTTCATGCTGAAAGAGTTTACATTGTAATGTGTATTACCCAAACTTTAGATGAAAAAAAAAAATTGGATATGTAAAGTGAATAAATAATAGTGATAACCGATAACCGAAAACGCGAGCTGACTGGAATTATACTAATATTATAACATATTCATGAGAGTATAGCAACACGTACAAAACGGGCACCAGAAAGTCTTAACCACTATGTAATAAGTATTGAAATTTTATACACATGTAAATGTTTTGTTTTATACATACCTACTCTGCGTCAGACTTTAATGCGTTTTATTCCTTCATTTCCGCCATTTGTAATGAAATCTATAGGCAGAATCTTTTCATTAGATATTCCAAAGTAAGTGTCGTTCACGATATGAGATTTTGGCAAACTAGTAACTAAATTAGTAAAATTAGTTGTCTCGAAAAACATGGCTCTAAATAATGAAAAAAATTATAAAAACAAACTGCATAACATACTTTTGCATACGTGAGCGAGCATGTTTTACACAATTATTACACGCACTAAAATGATGTATATGTATGTACGTATATTCACATGTGTTTGGGAGTGTGTGCTTATTTGGTGCCTATTAGCTTTCAGCTATTTGGCAATATTCAAATTTGTTTGGCAGTGTAATGCAAACATTAACAAGTTCTTACATGCTTTACAAATTTAAAGCTCTGCCAACAGTTTGCCAAAATCAACAAACACTCACACATGCTGCCACAGATAGATACATAAGTGGTTGTCGTGTATGTCGTCCTATGTTAATTTTAATATAAATTTGTGATTGTAAAATGTGTATGTAAATGTTAATGCTAATCAATAAACATTTATTACAATGAATAACACGATTTTCAATTTACGAATATTCAGCACAAAATATTGTTAATCCAAAGACTGAATGGAGAAGGCCCACAATATTAGATCCCTGCCATAGAGGAAGGAATAAATTAACTATTTGCTAATCTGCACTCCATATGTAGAGATGGACTTAAAATTCGACACGAGAATTAATGTCCTGAATTTCTCCAAATTCAAATGTCAACACAATTGTTGAATTTAAAGCAGCAAAATGTATTTAATTTGCCCAAGTTAAATCTTAATCGAGAAAATTATAATGAATTAGTAAAATTATCTGTGTTTTGTACACAAGTTTTTATTAGAAATTCTCTAGTTGGAATATCCTTTGGTAATAATGGTAAATTGCTGTGGCTGACTATTGTATCTTTCTTTTTCACATTTCTAGTTTCTCAAAACTTCATTTATATGAGGAAAAAAAAACTTTTTAGTTGTTGTTTGTTTCATAAAACTTCATTTATTTTATGGTTTCATTAGTGGCAAAGTAACTGAAAATTTGCATGTTTCGTTAACTCCCACCATTATTCTTCTTGACTTCTTTCTTTCATAGAGATACTTGGCTTTTCGTTTATTCCCTTTTTCTTTCTACACTCCATTATTATTTAGTATCTCCAAAGCCATTTGTTTATTAAGATTTAATAGTCTTAAATTATACTCGTATAGAGATATTGAAAAATTTCCTAAACATTTCACATTCAAACAAACCCAGACGCATTTGAGAATGCCACTGGTGGAGTTAGAATTTGTGTGCGGTGGGGTAAAATACTACAAAAGTGAATATTTTTTTTTTTGGACCAGTGCTGCGGGCTTGTGCTCTCTGTATGCAATGCATTGCACCGTGCATAGTGGAGCGAAGAAAGAGGTGGAGAATTGATTGAAAGATAGAGAGCATAAATAATTCTTTCACAACTATGAATTTTTGCGTTTTTAAAAGCAGAGTTGGAGCTTCTCTGGTGTTAAATTGATTTTTTAGCTAAATAAGAGAACACAATAGAACAATTTGTAGTCTCAACAGGTCTTGAAACGCGGATCTTCTGGTCAATGTGCTAACTACTGAGTTTACGTCTGAGAAAGATGATATTAAATGGAACTTGTGCAATAATTACAACCAAAAATAATGATATATTTTCTAAATGACAACTGAAAGCAATAATATAATACTTTAAAAAATTTTCATAAAATGTGAATAACATTTCTGAATGTTCCTAAAGGGTGCTTTACATTGTCCCACAAATCGTACGACATGCCAAATTTTTGTGTAAAAGAGCACAAGTCGGATCGTCTAAACGTAATATGTAATGAAACTATAAGATTTTGAAAGAAAATACAGATGAAAATTTGACAGTCGTATGGCTCTCTTGATTTTTTAAAATGTTTCAGAAACGAACGCACACCATTAGATCAGGGATGCATTTTATGTAAACAAATGTGAGAAAGGCAGGGAGGGAAAACTGCTTACATAAATTTATACCAATTATAAAATCAAAATGTACATTTTAGACCACGACCGCACAATTTTATAAAAATATACGTATATTTCCTAAAAGTACACTAAAAATGTTGACCACGAAAATAACATATTAAAGTTATAAAAATAATTTTCAAGGTTATTAAAAAAAAAATTCGATTGCACAAGAACTCCATCCCTGAGGAAAACAAGCAAACAGCTGTAGTTAAATTAAATGAGAATGTTTTCATCTTAGTTGATTTTATCCATACCAATGTTGTAAAAGCCAGAAAACAACCATTCGATATTTACTCTCTTTTTTTTAAATACGGATGGAATTTCATTTTATTTTCTCTCACATTTTACGTACGACAGATCTTATCGTTTAAAGCGGCCTTAAATGATTTCTGAATGTGTTGTTCTTAAATGGTCATAATAATTTTTAATTTTTTCGTTGAGAATGTTCATAATGTATCTATAATATATATAAAAAAAATTACAATTAAAAGTAATAAGATATGTGGGAGAAAAATGTAAATTCAAGTTTTGAATTAAAAGAAAGTTTAATTTACAACACAGACATTCCAAAGAAAACTTTCGCTAAATGTTCAATGTTCGCGTCATTTGTTTGCCATTTAGTTTTTCAGTGTTTAAGCTATTCTTCAATTAATAGATTTGCGACATTGCAATAAAAAAAAGTTCAGATAAGGTGAAACTTTCAAATTCATGGTTGACATTTTTCAAATCTAATTATACATATGCACTAGAAAACGACAAGGAAAAATATATACAACAGCTTTTGTTACCAACAAATAAAGATGGAAAAACAAAACAATATGTACTATTATGATTTGCAATTATTACGCTTAAAATAAAACGCCGCCAAAAGGTATTTTATCTCTAGGCAGCAAAATATGTTTCAATTAAACATCGTACGTTGATTCTTCGCGCTTGTATTCAATTTGGCACGTCGCACACTGGGAATTTTTGTATGGAGATGAGGAAAAAAATTTAGTATTTTCACCACAAATTAAGCTTTATTTGTATATAGCAAAACACAAAAGTAAGCAAAATAAAGAAAGGGAGGTATAAAAATATATGCCTACAATGAAAAGAGCCATAACTAATTTACACGAGATTTTTTTTTTAATTTCGTGGCAGTTAATAAAAAAACGATATTGGTTTATTTGTTAGTCAGAGCATTTTGCGTTTTGAGCAACGATATACATATATTATAAATACTATTTAACTTATACGAAAATATGTTAATTTTATTATTATTCTAAGAGTCTTAACTTTGTCGCTTATATCACTATGCTTTTTCTGGCTAACCGAAGGAGTCAAATGTGAGATCATGGGATCTGAGTTACCATCATTCGTTGCATGGCAATTCGACTGCATTTTCTGGAGTGTCTGAGGCGATATTTTTTATAGTATTTATTAAAACTTTCCTGAGCCTCTTCGAAAGAAGTGAGCCTACAGGAAAAATACACTTTTCAATTATATTTTTTCCTTGAATGAGAATTTTGTACCACTCGGACAGTGCAACAAACTCTTTTGCCGTCTCGAGACAAAAATCATCAAATTTTTTTGGACCTACCGTCTCAGTGATTGTTATAGCATCGCGAATTATAGAAAATCTCTTGAAAGTTTTAAAAGTCATCTTTATAACTTTAAATTAACTCAACTTTTTTATATGGACTTTAATAGCGTTGCATAATAACGGCAACAAATTGCGAGGTAGCACCTGATGGTAGTTAAAATTGATTACCAATATTAATACAGTCGAACTTCCCTATATAGTGAATCTCCACGGGGACAGACAATTATTTCACTATACAGCAACTTTATTATACAGAAATATTTTTTTTTTGTTTTTTATTTATTTAAAATAATCAGGTATTTTTGTTTGAACTACAGTTTTCCATTTTTCTGTATCAATAAAAGCTTCAATTACATTAAGACATTTAAATACATTTGTCGGAACGTTACTGTCCATCTCCAAAAAAGTTCGTAGTACATCAAGTGAGGAGGAAACGAGTTCTAATGAATGTGACGTTTTATCAATATTTGCCATTACTTCACTGCCCAGTTCTTTGGCTTTTTGCTTCAATAATACTCCAGATACGGAAAGATTCCTAGAACGAGTGGCCGTAATACTTTTTAAGCATTGCTTCGTCAATGTCTTCAAAAAGACAAGTTCAAAGTCTCTTACGCTTAATGCTTAAATGCCCGTCTTCTATATTCTTTTGAATGACTGAGTTGTTTTTTTAAATGAATTTCAGACCTTTTAGCTATATCTTTTTTCTTTGATGTCTCTTCTTCAACTTTATTAAATACTAATAACTTTTTTTCCAGAGAATTACTACTCCAGTGCATCATTTTCATACACTGAACTCGATCATCTGATGTTAAAAGTTAAATCATTAATTTTTTTGTTTTCATTTTCATTTTATTTTGGGAATCCCAAAAATATTACCTATTTTCTTTATAAATAGTGTTGCTAACAAGTGTGAAATAAAGCTGCTAAAAATAGTTCACTATATGGGGACAAAAACACACGTAAAATGTATTTTCCCTTCCAAAATTTTGTTCATTATGAAGAAAAATTCACTGTATGGAAATTCATTATACGGAGACCAAAATACATTGGAAGTGGAACGAAAAAGCTGTGTTCTTGATTATAGTTCATAATAGGGAGAACTTCATTGTACAGAAGTTCACTATAAGGAAGTTCGACTGTATTATAATAATATTATTAATATTAACAGATATGAGACAATGTATTAGTAGTGATTGCCAACTGTCGGCAAGTGAAGCTAAAATTTAATGTCAAAGGTTTGGAGAAAAGCGGGACTTTTCTTATATGTTAATAAAAACAACAACAAAAAACAAAAATTATTTCTCTGCAGGTTTTACTTGTTCCATTTTAGTATATTTAAATACACTATTTTAAATAAAAAACTAAAAGAAAAATATTAGCTCACATAATAAAATAATATTCGTCTTCAAATTCTTAGGTTTGTATTAAGTGTGAAATGGCTAAAAAAAAAATAGCAGTCTGATCGAGGTAATTTTTTTTGTGATTTGATTGTACCATTCAGTCAAAAATTTCAAATTACCACTGTATATTGCATGAAGAGTATGTTAACAATTTGACTCTTTTCCGCGAAATCCCCAGTGTGCGTCGCGTCACAGCAAAGGAAAAATTTCAACAACTTTTTAGAAGAAGTGGCTTTTTGAAAAAAAAATAACTTTTATAAAATCGCTTTTTAGAAAAAATAAATTCATTCTAAAAATCTGTATGAAAATTTTGGTTCATATTTTGGTAAAAATTTAATGTCTAGTGCGTATACGCTGCAGTATTTAATAAATGCGTGTAACGTATACGCCTGTTAGGTTTGTTGTAAAAGCTGGAGCCTAGAATGCTTTATTACTTCAGGCATTAAATTAGGATATTTGGAAAATTGTAAATCTGCTGTGAAGAGTAATTTCTGCTAATACTATCACAACCAACTGCTGTTTTTCTTTCGTTTTATAAAAACAGGCAGTAAATTCAATAAAAATGTAAAAAGTAAAGTTAAAAATAACACACATAAAGCTTTGATTTTGATGAAACTTTTATTTCATTATAATGCTTTTCTATTGTGTACGAAATACACTCTCTGTAACGTACAATTTTTTAAGACCTAAATAGAATTTTTCATACTAAATAATCTCTCTATTGCGAAGTTTTTAGCAATCGATTTTTTGCATCAATTAAGTCACATATGTATGTATTAATAAAAAAAAAATTAAAGTGTTCATGTAAAAGCAATTTTTTTTGTCTTAATAAATATATTTTCTACATAAAAAAATGTAGTCAAAATTTTCTGCAGTTTCTCTATAACGAGTTTTCTCTATAACGTAGAAATTTGACGGTCCGCAACTGCTACGTTATAGAGAAGTTCGACTGTATCTCCAAAAGTATTACAGCTAAAGGAAAATCAAGATATATTATTCATTTGTTTCACTCGAAATAAACTGAAATTCTTTGCCCCATTTTTAAAGGGAAAAGTAGGTAACTTCACTTGATTTCAACGAAGGGGCAATTCGAGAATAGAAAATATATTACAATTATATATTATTGTCTCATTTATATCTTTATATTTTATTTATATTTATATATTCAATTAATCGGAGAATAATGTTGCTGCATCGCATAACATAGTTACCCCACTTTAGTGCGCCGTTCTTTAACAGAATGACGTAGCGGTCTAATGTTCCCAATAAAACTATACAATTTAGTAACTGAATATTATTTACAAAATGTACACAGAATGCAACTTATGGAAGTTATCTTAACTTTACACTTTTTCGCAAGTTTTTATTGCTTGCCACATTCATCACTTATGTTGACCGCATAATTTCAAAAGGAAAGTTTAAACTTCAACTCCATTAAGCACACCAAAAGTTTAAGGAGTAAAAAAAAACCAGTCAATATTCACCATGTACACTGCAAGAGGGTTTTATGTTTGGCGACACAACATCTTTCATACAATTATGATATTGCCACCTATACATCACCCTTTTTTCTCCTACACATGCCACAGCATAAAACTGACTAGAAAAATATGTACATAAATACATACATATGTATACTCGTATCTTATTTTTCAACATTAGTAAAGTTTTGCCAGTCCATATGTAGCAATGTAGGATTTTCAAGTGAAAATTACACGCCCACATGACATGACTTTTTACCAACCCAGAATACACGTTAAGTGAATTGTTAAAATGAAAACTATTTATAACTTAATAGAATATTAGTAGTAGTAGTAGTAGTAGTAGTAGTAATAGCAGTAGTAGAAGTAGCAACAGCAGCGTCAGCAAATGCAACAGCAGTGACAAGAACAAAAAAAAAACAACAAAAACAGAAAAGTAACAAATTTATGTATAAAAGACAGACTGTGCACACACACAAGAGAAAACTACCAATTTCAACCCAACCAGCAAAATAGTCCAATGTCTGCCAGATATCTCAGAGAAACGACGACCAAGAAGTCAGAATCGTATACGAATTCTGTCAGATTTCTAGCCGAAAAATGTATGAATTGGTTGACACGAATTCTGACAGACATGTCGGAAACAATTCTGATGTCTGATTTAAATTCGTGAGAAATTCTGATGTATTGGCCAATATTCATATTATTTTCTTGCAGATTTCTGAAAGAAAGTCCATTACGAATCTATTCGCCTAATTATACTGAGAATCTGAAAATATATGATTCTTGAAATTGGTTGGTTTTGTAACTCCGTCCGCATTTCAGAAATGAATTTGTTGAGGGCCAGCTTATCAGTG
This sequence comes from Dexiosoma caninum, assembly GCA_963924685.1. Taxonomy (NCBI): domain Eukaryota; kingdom Metazoa; phylum Arthropoda; class Insecta; order Diptera; family Tachinidae; genus Dexiosoma; species Dexiosoma caninum. The sequence continues at coordinate 16,541,770 of OZ004727.1, forward strand.
ATAACCGCAAACGAGTTAGTTTTACCAAATTACCAAGTTAAGCACGTACAAATTGTTACTTGGCTGTAACTGAAGTGAGCATCTTGAGTTCCGTTTTGCAAAGTTAGACAATAGATTTCAGCAAAATCAAATTGTAAAAGTAATTCATTTGTTGTTAAATTTTTCTTTTTATTAAGAACTTCTTTGGTACCGTTTCAAATAATGGGCCAATATTGTAATTTAAACTTACATATATCTGGGTAAGCAAGTCCAAATTTTATATTCTTGTACGTTTTTTCGTTATTAACAACTTACGACGACGGAAACGACAAATCTGAAATGCTAATAAAATATATGAAATGATTTCTTGGACTTCCTAAAGAAAACACGGAGCTCACTTAAAAACCAGCTCCTTGTTGCTTTTTACATGATTATTTACTACTGAAAACTACTGCTTTTTTGGCGACGAAAGCGGAATTAAAATATAGGTGAAAGCATATTCAAAAAACTTTCGTTATTAAAATTCCGATATACCTCTGCTGTATTAACGTATTAAGATAATTGCTAGTAGGAAATTTGTCAATTATGAAGAAAACAAATAATCATGATGCAATTAAAGCTTTAACAGGCGTTCGTGTGTTTATGCTTTGCGACATAAAATGTCAGAAAAACGCTTTTTTATTAATAATAAAAACTACTACGACTATTTATCACAGTTTAATGTCAAATTGTACGAAATAAATGAGAAATCTATACGAAATCGATCAGACAATTCGTATATTTATTGTCTGACAGCTATCTCTCCGAAGTCTATAAGAATTAAGTCAGACATTATGTCAGACTTGTCGAAATCAGACAACGTCGCACTATTTTGCAGGCTGGGTTATTTAACTTGATAATGCGAGGGTGGCACGATAATTTGAAAATTTATATGTACAGTCTTAAGACTTTTAATCACATTTGTTTGCCTTATTTAAATTGTATGTGTGGCAGCTAATAATGCTCGCTTACATACTTTGTTTGCTTGACTTCAGGTGGTGACAGACTTGATTGCAACTGCTCGTCGTGAAAAAGAAATTGTGTCACACTTTTCTAATCCGTCAAAGTTCTATAATTTTTGTGAAGTCATACGAATTATTCAGCATCTCAAAGGTCACTTTAGTTAGATATCCACCGCTGTTGTATAACAGTTCATACTATGAAATTTTTATATCAGAAGTTCTGAGTTTACAGGTGTGAGAATAACATGTGTCTCTCTCCTCTCACCCATAATGTCAAGATTTCAGAAAAGAAAATTTCATAGTGCGATCTGGGAGTATTTAAGATGTAATATATTGATTAGAGCATTTTTCGCTTTAAAATACTGACAACGTTAGATCTTCTGATCATTCATATTTCAGCAACATTCAATGGAACAAGCATTAATATTTTAAGAAAGTAAGATACTTACCAATAGCTATAGTGCTGAGAAGAGACAGGTGATGAAGTGATATAATAGGCCTAAATTGTTGAACAACTCTGTGGTTGATGTGTCTCTTCACGCTCACGTATTACTTTTTTTTATGATAAAAAAGAACAATTTTGTCTATTATCTTAATTCTCCAACATTGAAATCCATTAACGTATACACTAGTAGACATCAGAAAAATTTTTGGCAGCTCGAAGGATTGAATCCACGATCTCCTAGCTGTAGAGCGAATGCCTACACCATCTTCAGCTTCCCAATTGACTGCAAAATAGTTTTATTGGAGTGAGTTATTTTCCCTCAAGGCCGAATGGAAACCGCATCATATTTTAAAATTTCATAGGTCTGTAAACATCTGCAAAAAATAAATTGTTGTTACCCAATTTGGCCCTTAATTTGTTTAAAATTGTGAATATAGCGAACAATAGCAACAAATAGCAATTACTTTATTTCTTTTGCTAGAGGTCCTACATAACTAATCTCTTAGAGAATTTCAGAAATGGGAACATATTTAGAAAACTCACAGTGAAATTTTAATACATGTTTTGAAACCTCAATACGCAAATACGGAATACAATTGTAAAAAACTATTTGACAATATCTGTATTTTCAGAATAAGGGAGCATTTATTGCAGAACAATCACCCAGTAAATGTTATTTGATGACAAACTTAACAATTACACTCAATAACGATAATCATAGCAAATGCAGTGAATGACAGTCAACTGTACCTGGTTACTACAAGCGTGGCCGATTGCGGCAACTGGAGCAGGTATTCCTAATGGTAACCAACTACCGCGTTTATAGTACCGCTGGTAATGCGAACTATCGTAACGGCATTTTTCAGAATTTAAAAAAATTAGTTTCTTACAATTCGCAAGACAAACATAAAAACCTGACAAACAAAAAAAAAATTAATTCTGGAAACATTAAATAGTTTCATGTTTTCAAACACTTTCGAAGAAGTGTTATTATATGAACAATTATTTAACTGTGGATATACAGTTCCACTTATTTAACGGCTGACCGAGCTTTATCAGAAATGTTTTTTATATATATATAAATGTTTTTACATATCGAGCCTTGGGTGCAATACCGTAGTAACTCAAAATTTTAATTTTTTGAGCTGGATATGCAGAAATGATCTTTAGAGAATTATAACTGTTCAGATTCTACAGCTACAAATGTCTTTATTGCCTCCAGCTATTTTCATCAATATTAATTTGCAATAATGAAAGCGGTGGCGGGAAGGAATCTACCCAGAAGAGGAGGGAATGTTTCAGTAGTAAAGCCACTCGACGCAGATGACGACGGTCTCTATAATTGCGAAGGAATTTTCAACCCTAGCTCACACGTCCAAAAACACTTTCACTGCTAACATTTTCTTTTAGCTTACGTAAATACATATTATAAAAATTATTGACCATAAAAATTTGTTCCCCAAACAGTATCTTTCATTAAAATTTAGTATTGCGGATAGTAAAGAATGCATTGTACAAAAATTAAGAAGACTTCTTGCAAAATCTTCTTTTATATTAAACATAAGTACCCAAATAGAAACTTTTATCAATAAAACAGTAATAATATTTCAAAAATCCATCACGGCTTTTAAAATCATTCAGTTGGGAAATCATTCTACCAAAAATCCTGAATTCGAAACTCGGTTTCTTTTCTTAAATTTTTTTGCCGGGTATTTAATAGTATAAAATTAAACATTTATATATAAAATAATTACTAAATTTTACTAGTTTACATGCATAACTCACCTTAAATTTCACTAAAAAGGATTTTTAACTATTTTCATTTATTATAACGCCCGTACCGAAATCGTTTTATTTATCAGAGATCTATGCATATTGGAAGCTTCTCCATTCACCGTTTGCTCACAGCTTCCCCATGCAAAATAACATGTGTGTGGAAATTGAATGTTTTTTTTACATAAAAAAATACATACTTATGTATAAGTGAAAAACACAATGAAAATGAAAAATATACTGAAGTTAATGAAACTTCTACTCTTCAAATAAATGAACTTCTGTTTTTTAAATAACCGAAGTAAAAATTACAATATTTTTTTTTATTTCAAAATAATCGAAAAAATTTTGTTTCCAAAATGATTTTGCAATCACAAAACAATAGAAATAAAGAGAAAACCGAATAAATAAAATACAAAAATCACCCAACAACAACTATAATTTCAAAACGCAATAGCAAACACATTAAATTTATTTTCCTATTTCTCTTCAATTCCACTACTTATTTTTCCATCTTCATTTTTTCATTTCGGTCGTCATTATCAAGTTGAGATAACATCTTCATTAGAACAGCCAATAGCACGGCTTATACTAATAATTATTGCGAAACTTTATTTAGAACAAAATCAACAGTCATACATATTTATATGTACAAACTACATACAGACATACCCGTATACTGCAAAGCAGCCTACTCAAAAATTAAAATCAAATATATAAAAGCTGTTGTTGTTCCAAAATTCAAAGCACTACAATCATTCACACGCACACACATGTTCTTGCATTGAAAATTCAGTAAGCAAGACAAAATAAAGAAACCACCAAAAATTTGCAACAACAAAAAAACACTATACACATTTTTAACTTACATATATATGCATACATATACATATGTATGGATTTTCATATTTGTGACAGCGCATAAAGAAAGGGGCCTAAGGGTAAAAAAAAGCAATTTTCACTTTTTTTTTTTTTTGATGTGGACAACATCTGAGCATCGAATGAGACCGATCCCATACCCCAAAAATTGTGCCCCCCAGAGATATGCGCGTTTTATGAAATTGATGGTATACCAAAGATACACGTATTTAAATCTTTAAAATGGCTCTCCTGAACAAAACCGGTTTTTACCCTTAGGTCCCTTTCTATTTTGCGCGTCACATACTATATAGAATATTTTCTATAGGTATTGAATATTCTACAATTTTTATAGAACTTTTATTTCGATTTTTAGCAAATATAATCGAATATTGATATTTTTCAATAACTTCAACAATTAAGAACTGATTTTAAAAATTCACAAATTAATACCACCAAATTAATATGCAATTCCACACAAACATTAAATTCTAACGGCCGAACTCAATGATGACGCAGCGAGAACTAATTTGTCGCCTAATAAGAGCAAACTTCATCTTCTAAATTAGTATACAGATTTATTTAGAAGGATGGAAATGATTGGTTGACCCATTTTCTTATGCACATAGAACCACAAAAGTTTAACATTTTAAACGCCGACGCCAACGGTTTAATAACTGCCCTGATCCACAAAAAATTACACACACGCACATGTATACCATCCCCACCATTTTTCAAGTTCAAATACAAGAGAAGTAACGATTACAAAACACAGTCGATGATGCCGGCGGCAACTTTGAAAACAGTGTCTTTGACATAATCCTTAGGAAGTCGCATTTCGTCTGCAGTCACAAATATAGTTTTAATAATTAATATTAAAAACACATACTCAGTGATGTTAACTTTTTATTTTAAATTATATCTAGCAGTCTATAATTTTCGAGAAATTCTTGCGCATGACGATACTAATTTTGTAATGAAATTAAGCTTGCAGTCTATTATACTAATTCTGTTTCAATATGAGTTCATATTTAAAAGTAATTTTTCATTTTCATCAACATATACTCATACCACCGTCCTTTCGTTTTGCTTCGTTTTATGTAAATTTGGTTAAATCCGCTTTTCGTTTGAAGGGCTGTCCAATATGTGGCAATATTAACCAAAGAACACATACATCAATGTTGTATTTGGAAATGATTCACACTCTAATCTAAAACTAGGAACTGTCTTCGAGAGTTGTCGTTGTAGTCATTTCCTCAACACTTCAAAATGCCACATTGCCGTGTGTGCAGCACTGGTGTGGCAACCAACGTAACATGCAGAAGAGGAAGACAGGAAAAGCTTTTTATTCAGGAAGAATTTATAATTTTTGTAAAATACGCAACTAGTAGTGTGCCAGCAAATGTTATATGCAACGAAAGCAACAAACGTCTACGACCTGTATTTATATTGCTTTATTTGGTCCTATTCAAAGCCCTGGTGAAGAAATAGGCAATTATAATTGATAGAACAAACAGGTCATTAGGTTATTTAAATAGAAAATAGAATTGTATTTACTAAATGTTCAAATTATTGACCCAATCGCAAATCAGAGCATTTTTACTGAAAAATGGCAATTCGATGTGCGTCGTTTCTATTTGAGTCGTATTTTTGCGGTCCGAATTAACAACGCTAATCGAAGCTCTAGTGTATTATCAAAATATCCCTTTAGATATTAAAAATTCGGGGAACAACAATTTTATATTCGATTCTGAACTACTGATGGAACGTATTCAGGCGAAACACGAACGAAGATTATATTTAAAGCTCTCCATGTTACCATTCTTAATTGCCCGAGTGAAGTGAATGGCCCAGTAAAACAGTGATAAATGTGAAAAACGTATTTAGGAGCGCACATTGAGCTTATTTTAATTTAATTTAACTTATCTGCTAGTATTGTTTTATATTTGTGGATGAGTTTATTTCAGTTGTAACATATTTTTATCTCTAATTTTAAGTAATAATAATAATTAAATGTTTCCTTTTTTGTGATCTCAGAAAAATTTTAAATATAAACTAAGTTTTTGCAAAATATAAATAAATAATATTTCTATGTGAATGAAAGTTAAACGCATGTTTTAAATAAGCTTCTTACGTATTATAAAAACCTATAATATTGATTAGTTGAATAATTTTGATTGTAAACTAAATTAGAGATTATAAAACAAGACATCTTCGAGTCGTCAGTTATAACGTACGTAAAATATGGTTAGTTCTCCAGGGTTAAAAATTAATGACAGATTGACATATTTTATGTTCTTTATATTTGAAAACACTGTGAAATTTTCCAGTTATCGGAAAAGCTGAAAATGTTGTGTAAAAGGTCATTGTTCAGGGAGTCCATTGAATAATTACTATACAGTTAACATCACAGCACTGCTTGTAAAAGAAATAAAGAGGCATCAGATGATTTAAGCTGCACACGCTTGGCAAAGAGAACTTTTAAGATTCCTTTTTTGTGCATATTCCGTTTGCGGGCAGTGTGACCATTTTATCATTTATGTAGCTGAATAAAACGTTTTTGATTTACAGCCTATTTCTGAGCTAAGAAAGATAACTTAAGCGAACGAAAAGCACTCGCTCGAATTCGAATCAATTTGGATTTCTCATTGTCACTCACTTTCTTTCGCAGTAAGTTACGTATGTCAATTTTGGTATCTTACGTTTTAATAAGTAGAAGCAATGCCAGATCATAAATTATTATATTTCTGTTAAAAGTATTAAAAAATACTACGAAGTTATTCTAAAGCTAATACAACTGCGTGTAAGTGTGATCAGCTGGTGGAAAGTATCAATAAATAAAAGGGTGAGAAAATTTAAAAAAATATTTGTAAATTTTGTGTTTTTTGTTTTAATTTTATAAAAGTGTTTCAGTTGCTGCATTGTTGACTTCTTTAAACTGAAAAAACAATTGTTAAATACATACATTCATATGTATATCATATGAATAGTTTATACTTACCACTTGTTATCCATTTGTAAATACTTTTTTATTGTACTTAGATTTTTTATTCTTCTTTTTTTATTTACAAGTATGTATACTCATATGTAAATTCTCAATACGAAAGCAAAACCAAAAGTGAGTGATTTTGACATTTCATTCTCACACGTTCTTAACAGAGAAATCGGATTTTATATGAAAACACTTACGTTTTCATTCGAGTTCTAGATCGAGTCACTGTTCGCATAGAAAGTGTGTAGAGAAATCGAAATCAATGTTCTTTCTCATAGAATGCGAATGAAAGCGTTCTTTCTTAAATCAGAAATAAGCCCTTAGCCCCTAATTTTCTTTTAGTATTTTTTAATTACATATTTATTTAGTTTGTTTTTTACAATTTTTATTTAATTAGTATACTATATCAAAAAAAACATTTTTGTAATGGACTTCCAAGCCCATATTTTCATTTCTTGCACTAAGTATTGCTAGAAAGGGATGCAAAATTTTGCACACATTAACACATTCTTCAAAAATCAAATACTGAAATCAAGCTTTTTTTTATCTGGGACCAGCACTCATGAGATGACCCCTACACATGCGATGGACTGTGCTGGAACTGGAGGAAAGGTATAGTTAGATAAATGACATGAGGACTTAATGAAAAAAAATATGGCCTTTGAACTGCATTATAAAAATGTTTTTTATATAGTTTATTATTTAAATTAAAATTAAAAAAATAAATAAATATATATGTAGTATGTAATTGAAAAATACGAAAACAAAATTTGCTCCTAAATCAAAAACGTTTTATTCAACTACAAAAATGGTAAAATGGTCACACTGCACGCAAACGAAAAATGCATAGAAAAGGAAACATAAATACAACATACAGACAGCGTTACCGTTGGGACCCTAAAGTGTAAATTGGACCGTTTTTTACGCCGTTGACTCTTTTATGGCTTTTTTTACTTTTACCCTTTTGTATAATTTTCAACTATTTTATGTTACTTTTAGAACCTTTTTCACAATTAACCTGCAAACAATATTGGACTACGTGGTCCATTTTAAATGAATGGGCAGCGTACAACATAATAATAACATATGTAATGCAGCCGTTATATTTATACGACAAGTGTTCGTACTTTTTTCGTATTCACGATTACTCCGTCTCATTAAAATCATTTTCTGAGGTGATCCATAGAGTGGTAACATGGAGTAGTCATCCATGAACTAGTCCTCTGTGGACTACACTATACATACATGTGTGTTATAGAAACAAAAATGGAAGATATAGAATTTTAAAGCTCTTTACATATTAGGATTAAATAAATAAAATGCAGGCATACTGGAAATATGTACAGAAAAAATATCAAAGAGCAGTATTATAGAAATTAGTAATATTAATAATTTAATTATTAAATTCAAATAAATTTTTTATAATTTAGATAAACTGTTTCACATTTTTACCAAAAATTGTGTTACGAAATTATATCATGGATCGATTTTACTGATAAAAGGTTAAATGTTTTAATGTTCTTTTATCCTATAGGTATAAATTCAAATGAAGATATTAAATATCTCTGAATTTAATGGGGCTTTCTTTTATAAAAGCATTTCAGCTATAAGAAAGTAAGGCAAATGACAAACACTTTATAAGATTATAGTTAAAATATCTAATGCAAAAATGTTTTAATTTGAAATCGGTCATATGAAAAATAGCTTTATCGAAAATTTATAATAAAATGTATATCAATTTGTTGTACATATATTTCATTTGCCGGATAATAGTGCATGTCTAATTACATAAAAAATAAAACAAAATTATAAAAAGTAAGGTGGAACAATATGTCGCATTCGACATGTCGCGAGGGACAGTGATTACAAATGAATAACAAATAAACTACTTAATATTTTTGTATATGATAAAAACTACTATTAATATATGTACGTTAATGCATAAAATTTTAAAATAAGTCGCATTGAAATATTCCCGCAGGTTTCGCTGAAATCAGAAATCAGTGGATTGGTTTTTTGAAATTAACTTGAAAACGAACAATTGGTTAAAATCGACCTTAGCACCAACTATAGTGTTAATCAAAAGCTATAAGTTTTGTAATGTAATGAATGACAAATGTAATGTAATGTTTTAACAAATTTTTTGTTTTACTTTGAAAGCGAACGACAAGTGCTTTCGACATTGCAGATATTTTAACTTAAAAAATAGCCTTTATTGAAATGAAATTTAATGTACAAATAAATTTTTTATATTTATGTATGTATGTAAAATTAACAATAGTATTAAATTTCTCTTTTTTTTTTGCTATACTAAAAATAAAATAAAGCTTTAATTTTTTTGTTAAAAAAAATTTTCCCTTTTTTTCAAATGCCCTTTCTGATACCATGGTTTTAGCGAAAGCCTCTTTTCATAACCGTTTTTGAAATTTGGCAACGCTGCATACAAATTCTATGTTAATTGTACTCAAATGTGCACCTCAAATCACCTCCTATATATTTATTTCTTTTGTGCAGTGATGTTAGCCGTAGAGTAATTATGTGACTGCACTTAGTATTGAGTAAAGAACAATCATTTACAAAACACTTTCAGCTATTGCCACAACTTGAAAATTTTAAAGTGTTTTAAAATATACATAACGTGATCATATTTTACGAAGTTTTTGAATAGGAACAAGTTAAGCAATATAAACACTGGAAGGCATCTGTTGTTTTCGGTGCAAGTTAAATCTGCTAGCTATTCACCAGCTGTGTATTTTTCAAAAATTATAAATTTTTCCTAATTAAAGAGTTTTTCGTGAGCTTGATACTGTTTGTATATTTTTCTCATATCGGATGTCCGGCTGTCTTAATCTTCTGCATGTTACGTTGGTTGCCACACCAGTGCTGCACACACGGCAATGTGGCATTTTGAAGTGTTGAGGAAGTGACTACAACTACGACAGCTCTCGATGAGAGTTCCTAGTTTTAGATTAGAGTGTGAATCATTTCCAAATACATCATTGATGTATGTGTTCTTTGGTTAATATTGCCATATATTGGACGGCCCATCTAACGAAAAGCAGATTTAACAAATTTACAAAAACCGATGCAAAACGAAAGGACGGTATGAGTATATGTTGATGAAAATGAAAAATTACTTTTAAATATGAACTCATATTGAAACAGAATTAGTATAATAGACTGCAAGCTTAATTTCATTACAAAATTATTATCGTCATGTGAGGGAATTTCTCGAAAATTATACTGCTAGATATAATATAAAATAAGAAGTTAACATCACTGAGTATGTGTTTTTAATATCAAATATTAAAACTATATTTCTGACTGCAGACGAAATGCGACTTCCTAAGGATTATGTCAAAGACACTGTTTTCAAACTTGCCGCTGGCATCAACGACTGTGTTTCGTAATCGTTTCTTCTCTTGTATTTGAACTTGAAAAATGCTGGGGATGTGTGTGTGTGTGATGTTTGAATTCTGCTTTGTTCATTTATTAGCAGAGAAATGCCGCTTATGCGCTTTTTGGTGGGAGAGGGCAGTTATTAAACCGTTGGCGTCGGCGTTTTAAATATTTAAACATGTGTGGTTGTATGTGCATATGAATGTGGGTCAACCAATCATTTCCATCCCTCTAAATAAATCTGTATACAGTTGAACTTCTCTATAACGTAGCAGTTGGGGACCGTCAAATTTCTTCATTATAGAGAAACTGCAGAAAATTTTGACTACATTTTTTTTATGTAGAAAATATATTTATTACGACAAAAAAAATTGTTTTTACATGAACACATTAATTTTTTTTTTATTAATACATATGTACATATGTGACTAAATTGATGCTAAAAATCGATTGCTAAAAACTTGGCAATAGAGAGATTATTTAGTGTCAAAAATTCTATTTAGGTCTTAAAAAATTGTACGTTACAGAGAGAACTTCGCTAGAAGAAAGTTCGTTATAGGGAGATCAAAATGTATGAAAATACTCACAAAAATGTGTTCACGAATTTTATTTGTTATAGAGATTTCCTTATATAGAAGTTCGCTATAGAGAAGTTCGACTGTACTTATTTAGAAGAAGAACTTTGCTCTTATTATGTGACAAATTAGTTCTCGCTGCGTCATCATTGAGTTCGGCCGTTAGAATTTAATGTTTGTGTAGTATTTCATATTAATTTGGTGGTATGTATTAATTTGTGAATTTTTAAAATCAGTTCTTCATTGTTGAAAAATATCAATATTTGATAAAAATCTAAATAAAATTACAATAAAAAGTGCAGAAAATTTAATATCAATAGAAAATATTCTATATATATGAAAATACATACATATGTATATGTATGTATGCTAAAATTGTGTATAAAAAGTTTTTTTTGTTGTTGCAAATTTTTGGTTGATTTTTACTTTGGCTTGCTTACTGCCCTTCTCCATGCAAACACATGTGTGTGTGAGTGAATGATTTTCGTGCTTTGCTTTTTGAAGCAGCAAAAGCATTGATTTATTTGATTTTAATTTTTGTGGGGTTTGCTTTGCAGTATACGGGTATGTCTGTATGTAGTTTGTACATATAAATATGTATGACTGTTGATTTTGTTCTAAATGAAGTTTCGCAATAATTATTAGTATAAGCCGTGCTATTGGCTGTTCTAATGATGATGTTATCTCAACTTGATAATGACGACCGAAATGAAAGAATGAAGATAAAAAAATAAGTAGTGAAATGAAGAGAAATAGGAAAATAAATTTAATGTGTTTGCTATTGCGTTTTGAAAATATAGTTGTTGCTGGGTGATTTTTGTATTTTATTTATTCGGTTTTCTCTTTATTTCTATTGTTTTGTGATTGCAAAATCATTTTGGAAACAAAATTTTTTCGATTATTTTGAAATAAAAAAAAATATTGTAATTTTTACTTCGGTTATTTAAAAAACAGAAGTTCATTTATTTGAAGAGTAGAAGTTTCATTAACTTCAGTATATTTTTCAGTTTCATTGTGTTTTTCACTTATACATACATAAGTATGTATTTTTTTATGTAAAAAAACATTCAATTTCCACACACATGTTATTTTGCATGGGGATGCTGTGAGCAAACGGTGAATAGAGAAGCTTCCAATATACTTACTAGATCTCTGATATTTAAAACGGTTTCGGTACGGGCGTTATAATAAATGAAAATAGTTAAAAACCCTTTTTAGTGAAATTTAAGGTGAGTGTAAAAAATGTAAAAATCATAGTTTATAAATACTACATAAGTACATATGTATGTATTCTTATGTACATATGTACATATATACATGTAAATCTACATCTGTGTTCTTGAATATACCCTGTAGGAAGCGTGGCACCAAGAGTCCCCAAGTCAGTACTTTTGTCGATTAGTTTTGGTGACTTGTTGATGACATTGTCGGCGAATCGTCTACACATTTTAATTTGTCTTTGATTAGGGGAGAATAGAACAGAACGTTTCTTTCTGTTTACAGCTGCAAAACGATTTTTTATTGTCTCATTTTCCTTTATAGTCTCTCAGTTTCCCACAAGCACCACCCACTGCCCTATTGAGACCAACGTCAGTAGAAGATTTTCAATGACCCGCACATGTTAAATGTCTATAGTATATAACATCGCCTGGAGTATAACAAGTCACTAGAACTGACGACTAAGTACTGTTTTACTATTGTCATTTCCTGCAGGGGAAAATCAGATTCATATGTTTATCCCATACAAAAAAAAATTAAATATTGGTATTAAAGTTGTGTTTCAATTTACACGTGATGTGTGTACGGGAGAAAGTCTGTACCTTGGAGTAGCTAAGTGTGTGTGTGTGTGGGTGTACACTACTTTGTTCGCTAAAATGCCCAGCTTTTCAACAATATGTGGTCGGTTGTTGCTTTAATAAAAATATGCTACAAACACAATTTCAAAACCACATAAACCAATTTTCCAATGCCCAAATTGGAATACAATTTACACATTCTAATAGATTTCAATACTCAAGCAATAATCCAATATTGTGTATGTTTGTAGGCAGATATGCAAATTACTAAAATGTGAGTAGAGTTTTTGGCGTCCTTATTTTGATAAAAAGAAAACTCTACTAGCGAACTTAGTATAAAGATTAGAAAGGTTAAAAAGGACAAATATTAAATTTTTTTCAGCGAAACTCACGTTCGTTAGTATAACAGATCGTAGGATTGTTTGATGATCGCACAAATAGTTTGTATTTATCTGTGAAAAATTAATTATTTTGGAAAAAATTAATAAAAATATAATTTTAACCACTTGAGAGGAACTTGTCCTGAAATTACGATAATAAAAATATTTACATATATGTGTTATAAAAGTGTAGCCCTCATTCAAGCGAAGGGCCACTATAATAACACAATTAAACTTACGTTCTTCATTGTGAAGTTTCTGTTAAAAATTGCAAATCTTCCGAAAATTCCCAAAGGCTTTCGGACTCATCTCTAACAAATCGAAAATCGGAGCGCCTTTGGCAGTAGTATCTCTTGCTGTCAAGGATACTTTTCCAATTCTAACGACATACCTCATCTGTAGATAGATACACACATATGAAATATAAAAAACTTTGGTTCAAAAAAGTTCATGGGTACGCTAGTCATATGCCTTACCAGGTTTACCGATTTCCTTAGAGATTTCCTTCCAAGAAGCTTTCATGGTGTTCCTGTTGCTGCGCAACTTTTGAGCCTTGTCCCATATAAGCTTCCGCTTTTTTAGAGCACAAATTAGTTGCCGCTCTTCTATTTCATTAAATTTATTTTTGTCATTATTTTCCATTTTATTTTTTCGACGATTCAATATTTGTACGTATTATTTTAATAATTATTTTAGATTTTGCCGGTCACAATTTTTTTTTATCAGCTGTTGTTTAAAAATTTCGTATGAAATAAAGCCAATTTGCTTTATTTCACAGCTTTGATAACATGCTGCCAGAAACATTTCATATGTTGCTCCGCGATGAAACACAATATTACTTTTTAAAGATTTTTTCATAAATTTTCCGAGCAAGTTTTTTATGTATGTAGTTTGACAGCATTCCACGTGAAATTATGAACACAATACCGGGCTTTATAGAGGAAAATTCAAAATTTTTAGCCGAACTATTCGTACTTGCACTAAACTCTCTGCGGACGTCTTGCCCGTCAATTTCGACAAATCTACCCATAACCTATTTTTTCTGTTCCGGTCCAAAGTAGCGCATACGTAGAGGCATGTCTCATGAAATTTTACCATATGGTCGTCTATAGACTGACATTTGCCTTAAAACAAAAACTGATAGTTGAAATCGTTTTTGTTTGTTTTTTAATTTAAATGGAGCAGTACATTAGTGGATGCGTTTTTCTGTTTACTTTTTGTAACGAAAAAAGGCTTTTAAATGTTCAGTGCATTTGTTTCCAAATTATTACCGTTGACGACGGATGGTACACATATGTCCATAATTTTTTTGGTAGATTGAGGAAAAATATTTATATTTTGACAAGATTTTAGTCGTGAAATATTCCATTTCCGAGTAAGAATCCGTAATAAAATGTGAAAAATTTGCAGCGCAAATTTCTTCGTCGTCAACGGGTCACGAATCTTATATTTTTACAGTGAAGAAATTTACACTGCAACCCTTTATAAGATTTTCAGCCAACATATTCAATATTACATATAAGAAACGCCTTATTGAATAAATGCACAGCTGATAAATTGAACAACAAAATAAATAAATTATAATAAAAATTATTTTATGTAATATTTTAATTTCTTCATTGATATTTTATTTTTTATATACACAGAAATAACTGAAATTTGAAATCAATTACAAAAACTGCGTATTCAATTATTTTGTTTTTAAAGGTCAACCAACAACGAAAATTCCTGATTCAATTATTGAAGTTATACTGAAAAATTTAACCTCTACGAATAAAAAATTTGTATTGGTTTGATTTTTGAGCATGAAACTAATTGACTAATTTAAATAAATGAATGTAACATGATGTAATTACTACGGTGGCAGCAGTAAAGCTGGATGTGCAGTTAAGTTGTATAAGTTGTATATGCTATGGTGCCATAAATTGTCAGAAAATATAATTTTTTTTAAATAAAATACTGATTGCAAGAAAATTACGGAAATTAAATTGTTTCCCACTTTTCCAATAATAAAAACTGTTAAACAAGTGGTTAGGTACAGAATTTGCACATTTTATGTTGCAGATTTAAGTAGAGGAAAAATAATTAAATACCTGGCATAGTGATGCCACCTGGTTTAATTACATCATGTGCTTTAAGCTTCGAAATGACATGTTCGCCAGAGCCAAAAACTTGTCCAAAATAAAAACTATATCTCATATATATATTTAAAAACTTTTTTTTTTAATTTTCTCGCATTCTATATTAGTCGTAAATATGTATATCATTCTAACAGCCAAATTCATAAAAATTCTTATTACATGTTTAGAGTATAAAAGTTATCACAGACTTTTTGATATAGATTTGCAGCAAAATTATGTGTCCGTACTGCAACTCTCTTTTTATTTTACATAGGAAACAATAACAAAATTGATCAATTTTTATAAATTTGTTTTTATTTTACATTTTGTTTACTACGTACATACATTTGTATATAAATTAATGCCTTAAAAAATTGTTTTTTATTAATTTTATTTAATTGTATTGGTTTTTTTCTACCATACGTACATACATACATATGCAAATGTCAATACAAGATATTATTATGTGGACAAACCCGCTTCGATTCAGGCCTTGGAGGAAAACATCACGCGTGTCATTCGCCAGTTACCAGTAGAAATGCTCGAACGAGTCATCGAAAATTGGACTCAACGGCCAACATTTGATAGACATAATCTTCAAAAAATAAATGCCAAAGAATGTTCTTTCAAATGATAATAAACATTCTCCATTAAATTTGAATTTTCTGTGTTTTTTTCTTTAAAAAAGTAGGGAACGTCGAAATGGATCACACATTACAACCTCAAGATTTTCATTTTTGTTATTTTTTTCCAAAACCGGTTCAAATAAGTTCACTTGTACAAAAATTGTATTCGTATGTTCTCCATTCATGAATGAAGCTTAAGTTAAATTGTTGTTTAGACAATAGTTAAAATTTGTACTCATATTTTTTTTTTCTGCTCATGTTTCATGTTCTGGCCTTAAGAATCGTATTTCTTTAAATATTTAATCATTATTTAATTGAAGTGTATTTTGTATTTACTGAAATTCCGTTAAAGACTCTTTCACACTATAAAACTTTGTATTGACATGTCAAAAATTAAAGTCTCACGCACAAGTGTGTTAGTGTGAATGCAATGTGTTATGAAAATAAATTTGGCATCCCATAAGAGACTTTTCTAAACAATAAGAATTTTCATTATGTCAGGGTTGTACTATTACAAAACCAAATAAAGGAAATAATAAAATTGCAAAGAAGCTTTTATTGCTGAATCGGTTCTTTTCTTTCTACTTATACTTTTCATTTTATTTGAAGTTGCATTGTGTGGAAGCAAAATATAATATTGCTTTAGATTTTTTGACAGACACAAGCCGTAAGACTTGTATTATAGTCTGAAACGCCCTTAAGTAAAAGTCCAAACAATTCGATAGAATTTCATTTAATTTTTTTTAACACATTTTTTTTTTTAAAGTTCCTCACATTTGTGGCCGATAAAAATTTCTTTTATTGGGAAAAAATTGCTTTGTTAGCATTTATTTCATAAATAATACAAAATGAGGAAAAAATACCAACATTTTGGCGAAAATAAAAAAATCTGTCCGATTTCCCTACGCTTCTATTTTCGTATTAAAAACATGTAGTGATTTTCCTTTACTTTGGGCAACACGGCTCCGGTGTAACCTTTGCCGAGTTATACATTCCGTACAATGAAATAATAGTACTAAATATTTTCTATACCGCTTTATTCCTTTAATCAGTCTTTCTTATGTGTTTGAAACTTGATTGCATTGGTACAGTAAAAATCTTGTCTGGCAGGTTGTGAAGAAAAGCACAGAATTTAAGTGCCTCGTAGTTCTTATTGCAAAATTAGAAAATAATAACGGATAACGACAATACGGTAGTTGAACGGAAACTGTGCACAGCTATATGTAATTACATGCATGTGAGTTTGTGTGTGTGTGTCTGTTAAAATTATTGTCTATTGAAACCTAAACAAAATCGATTAAATGTTAAAACTTTGATTCATGTATGAGACAAATCGTTTTGTTCACAGATAAGCAGCTTATCGGAATCATCATTTTTCTTGCTCACTAGTAAAGCGTGTTATTGATGATTATACCTCGTCCTGTGTATGCTTTATTTGTCAGCTTTTCTCTTTACTATCTTTACGAGTTTAACTTTTTTTTTTTTTTAATTTAATATCACCTGCACTGATTTGTCTTCATAGTTATGAAGTCTTTTTTATTAACTGAAGTCTTTATGCAGGTTTTGCTAAAATGATAGTGGGTATGGAATATGTACTATTACATCTTATTATCGAATTTCATTTCATAAAGGATTTGTTTGATTCTCTCACACACAAAGCCGTGCGCCTGCATATGTTCTTAACCCTAGAATGGTAAACATATTTTTTTTGCTCTTTAATGGTAATCTTCACCTGTGAGGCGACTTTTCTAAAAAACCCACATTTTACCATTAAAAAAACAAAAATTTATTAAAACAAAAACGTATTTATTACATGCTTCGTAATAAAAATAAACAAAAAACAATTCATTTTTTAAATATCTTAAATATATTATTGGCAACATTTATAGATCACGTATTTTACAAAAAAAATAAAAAAAAAAATCCGTTTGAGATCAAAAAATAAACTTCAGTATCTTGTAGACCTTCTATCTAATTAACATATTAAAAAATTATATAAATCTTAAAACTTAAAGAAAATTGTGCAAGACAAAATAAAGTTTGTGGTTTTTTCACCTACTTTTTTACATCACATTGCCAACAATTTGGTGATCTGTGCTCTAAGAAAAATTAGTTTTCTTGCATTTTACGCAGAAATATACGCTCATACGCTTCAATTTTGGAAGACAGAAATCGCACTTTGATCTTTTGCACTTTTTTATACTTGATTCGTGTGTATCATCATCAGTATTATCACCAACAAAAAAATTACCTTTATTGGTAAACTTCGGCTCAGAGGCGACACACGTGTATCTATATTTAAGCAACGCAGCGCAGCAAAACAAAACACGTCTGTGCCCAAGCTCGTACAACATTCAACTGAGTTGGGACGAGCGCACGCTTTAATACGAGTGAACAATCAGGAAATATTGCAAAAAAAAAAAATTCTTCGCCTCACAGGCGGTGTTTACCATTCTAGGGTTAAATTAATCTCTTTACATCAAACACTTCATTATTTATCCACATATTTATAAGTATTGATGATGATGACATACATAATCCTTTAATGGGATTTTCAAGATATTCTATGAATGCTGAAGGTGTTACGGTAAATTAAAAGCGAGTAACGTTTGTGCCTTATTACAAGTGTATCATTTTGTAATAAGAAGATGGAGTGTGGCGAAAGACAATTTTATGTTTCGTCTCCAAATGTTTAAAGATCACAGATAAACGTTCTAACAAAGTATTTCCCTTGTTCGTTCCGTTCGTAGGTTTGTAATATTGTTTTTATATTTGTTGTTTGGTTAAACTAACTACCTAAACTCAACCTGGAATAATCAGTGAAACAAAAAATCTTCTATCATAAACAAAGCTTCACTGTAGTTTTGTAAAACAACTCTATAGATGTTGGCAGGGTATATCTATGTGTTTTATTTTAGTTGTATGTACATATATCAACTATCATTTGTACATTTCATTTTATTGACCTGTTAATGAAAAACCAACTGTTAAGTAGTAGTCAAGTGTCTTCCCTGTTCAGTGGAGTGGATATGAAAGAATTAAGTCGGCTTTTCTTTAGAGTCTGGAAGCTCTTGTAAATGAACAAAAACAAACAACTTCAGTTGCATTTTGTGTTGTAATTGTGAAAATTTGTATGGCTACAAGGGTGGTCCATTCGCATGCAACAGCTTGGCAAGGCATTCATATCGTAAATTAAGAAAGAAAAAACAATACAAAGAAATTAGAATTTGTGGCAAATCTGTTTTCAACTTGCAGCGTGGAGCAAACCGAAGAGTTTTTTCTAACACTTGTGGCAATAATCTCAATGGGATACTTTTCGGCTGCAAAGTATATGTTACTTGCAACAATGCTGTATTGCTAACAGACTCAATTAAAAAAATGATACTAATGAAGCCAAAAAATATACACCCACCAATATCTGAGCCCTATACGAGGCCATAGGAAATGGAGGCAATGTTTATGAGGACATGATGGCGCTTTGAGCATTACTTGGCAATTGATTGAAATTCTTTTGGACTTTATTGGTTTTTTTACTGCATTTACTTATATATTACTAAATGTGAGAATAAATTTGTTTGTTATTTTTGAGTTTCCCATGTCTAAAGTTCTCGCTCCGTTGGTTTGTTTCACACTGCCTTGCTTGTAGAGTGTGTTGTTGCTTGGTGGCCAAACAACCACTCACTGCATTTCGCGTCATATTTTGTTTGGATTATTGGCCTATTATCGACAAATTAATTATAAATAAGAAACAATAAAAACTGTCAATATAATGCCTAATAAATTTGTTTGGAATTGAATTTTTATTAAAGATTCTCCAACATGTTTGTGTTAATTTACCATTTCTCGAATTTTATTATTTCTGTTAGAAATTTTGAAAAAATTTCTTGCAGCTTTCAGTTTGAAAAGTGCTTCAAGATGATTCTTCAAAATGTGAAAATGTTTTCAAAATTGTTTACCTACGAGTATATTGAAAAAATAATTAGAAATAAGTAATCTTCGTGTTATTCTATTTGTTTCGTTCAAATATTTTCCGGTAAGCCATGAATTTATTTGGGATGATGTAACTTGAGCCAATTTTATGTTGGTTTATCCATTATTTTACTAGGTGTGGCACCTGTATTTGAATAGTTATTTGCACGTCTAACTAATATTTTGTATTTTCCTTTTTGTACATGAAATAATTTTTTTTTATGAAATTAATGTATTATTAGGAATTTTTATGCAATTCCTGATGCAGTGTTCTTAATACGACAACGTTGTGGTTTTTTTTTCAACAATATTAACCAAATATAATAAAAACAATTTATTGTCATCATCATAATTTTTCAAGTTTACCGTCAGAAAAGTACATATTAAATAATTGTCTGTTTTATTTATTTGATCTCCTAATTTTGAAAAATTTATTTTTCATTGCTATTGTAATATGTAACTGTGAACATTTATTTAAGATTAAACACATCGACCACAGCAGGCTGCCGACTACAATTCGTCAAAATTAAAATACACAGGCTTGTACACATAAGATTATTTTGACGATATTACAGGTGCATGCCTATACGACTGCCTGCCATTGTAACTGTTGCACAATCTTGAAGGAGGAAAGTATTTTTCCTTTATTGGTGTTTGCTTAAAAGAAATTCTTTTTACGCATTTTTTAAATAGTAATATTGGTTTTGTAAAAGTAAAGTATTTTAAAGTGGCGACACTATTATTAATATCTATTACAAACAGCTATCAGCTGTTTGTGTCATCTTCACAATGAATAAGTAGCCGACTATACGGCGATGCATGCAGCCTTGAACATTTGTGGTCGTGTAGCTGTGTACCCTGCCCTAGTCTTGTGTTTAATGCTTTAAAATCCATGTAATTGGTTTTAGAAAAACAAAAAACAAATTATGTATACGATGATATGTTTACCTACAAGTTCCCAGCCAAGTTAATAAAAATAAAATTGACTATTTTTTTGTGGCAACTGCAAGTTTTTGTAATTCGTACTCTTCACAATATCGTGATCTTGTAATAAAATACTCTTGTCATCACAGTCATCTCTTTAGTTTTCTTACTGACAAACTACCAGCATGACCAACAATGAAAACATGAACTGAGCAAGAAAAAAGCAAACTCTATTCGAAAAAAGTATTAAAATTTTGAACAACTTACTAAAACTTGGCTTGTGATAAAAGAAAAGCATCAATTGCAGCAAAAAATAAAAGAAAAACTCACTTAAGCCGGTAAAATTTAAAACTTCAACAGGAAACAGCGGCATATCAAGCATCATCAGCAACGGAATCGTTGTACTTGTATAAAAACTTAAAGGTGGGTTGTACTTTGCAGTTAAAATCGTGCCAATGTTTGTTGCCAGTAATTTGGCCCATCAAATGCTCGCTGGTTCTGTAACCAGTAAAAAAAATTCTATTAAAAAGTTGAACTGCACGACAACATGAAACCCTACTATAGATGAACGAAGAAGAATGGAATTTCTTTTAACAATTTATGCCCTATGCAACCACAGTCATCGCATATGCTATGAAGGGGACCTCACCTACACCTAGCGACCAATAGCATAAAGTCCAACGAAGAAGTAAATTTTTTTCTAGGACCTGTCTCTCAGGAAACCTCTACCACATATGCAGTGCATCCGCCGGAAATAATTGGAAAACTATAATGTGAAGAAAAGAGAGAAAATAAGTTATCAAGTGGCAGGCGCTAAATACTGAATCAACAGCAGCACACTGATACGAATATGTTCGGTACTCTTTTTTTTATCTGGAACCAGCACTCAGGAGATGACCCTTACACATGCGATGCATTGTGCTGGAACTATTGGAAATGAATAGTCAGAGAAACGACAGGAAGTGAAGATTAATTAATTATTTTACAGCTCTGCTTTTGCACGTTCTTTTTTTATAGCAGTGCTGAAGCTTCGGTATGCCTTCGCCACTGAAACCTTCCGAACATCAGAAAAATGCGAGATGTTTTTTTTTTTTGTAATTTTAGTCTTAAACTGCGGTTGAACCCAGGTCTGTTTTTGGTTTTATAGTCAACGTGCAGCCTACTTCAGCTATCGCCACCCTTTTCACATATTGAGAATTTTTTCATCATTCGTGACACAGGAATATTGGCTCAAAATTGCTCGTCCAAGGCAACCAAAAGTTATCGATGACCGTAGCAGTAGCAACAGTAACAATAATTGACAATGCGATTACGCACAGTTTAGAAGCTTTAACTGAACGGTACAATATTCTTAAAAAATAATGAGAGTTAAATATATTGAAAAGGAGAATATTTAAATTAGTAAAGAATTTATTGAAACTCATGCAGACTGAACTGAACTGAACTGAACTGAACTGAAGCACAATATGTGCAATAAATATGCGAATTTAAAAGAAATTAAATTATAAATATATCGAAATAATAATCTTGATGTCAGGATGAGCTGCAGTAAGCAGTTGTGTTATTTGATACGAATTAAAATTTGCTGCTCTTATTTGTTTATCTATTTTTTCATTTATTTATTAAAATCGAATAGAATACTACAAAACATAGTCTTATGTTACAGTATTGGGGAAAATTTGGTGCACTTGGAAGATAAGAGCAGTTCCTACCGACAATAAAAATTTCACCACTTTGTGTTTCAGTATGACAATGACCTCAAATTACTAGGAAAAATTGTTAAATATTCTACCAGTATCTATCACAATGGGAATTTTCCAATTTCCTCAAAGCTGCCTGAGAGTTTATCAATGACAAACATTGAAAGATATTTGGTATTAGAGTTGTAATGCAAAATTTGAAAATGTATGCCTCTAGATGTGAAAGTTCTTTCAGAAAAAACCGCAACACTACACATTAGAAAAAGTTAAAAAAGCAAATTTTTAATGACTTCAAAAGTCTAAAGCTGAACTGAAAAAATTAGTTTTTATTTAGGCCATTATTCCTAGTAGTGTAGTCTTTCAGTTTAATTATTATCCAAGGCATCAGTCTGAACGATTTAATAAATATCGAACTGAATATATTGGTCACCTTGAACCTCTATTGAAATATATCAATTGCTAAATGTACGGCGTTACAAACGGGATCTTAAACGCACGATAGTTTCTTCCTCCGTATTAAGCTGATGATTAAGAAGACCAGCACGAAAAATTAACTAAAAAATAAAATAACTGAGAAAATCTATGAAATTGTGAAATTAACGTGATGTAGCAAAAGGGCACAACAGAAGTCACGTTGTCAAAATTTATAAAAAAAAAAATGAATATAACTATAAAAGAAGACAAGACAAAATTGTGAAGGAAACAATGCAATAATTACACGAACGATACAAAAACCGTAAACAACAAAGAATTATAAGCGGTATTAGAAAATATATTCGCAAAAATACATCTGCAAGGTTTAATTAAGCATTTTCTTCTTGCGCGCGGAATTGTCTAAAGGTTATGTGAAAAAGGAAGAGGGGAGTGATATTTGTGGATATTCGATTCCAACATGGAAAACGCATGTGTATGTGTGTGTGTTTTTTTAAGGTTTAATTGAATAAACTAATCCGGCGCTACTTTTAAAACAGGTAAATAACATCCAATAGAAAAAACCCCCAAAATATTTAAATAAGGCCCAACAGAAAAAAATGTAAAAACTCCAAATGTTTGGCATTCATTTTAAAAAGCAATAATAGCCAAAAATATGGAAATAACACCAGATGAAATAATGCCCTCTTAAGTTGCATGATTTTTTATCTTTTTTTTTATATAAAACAAAGGAATAATAATATATAATATTTGTGTCGGCCTTCTAATTTAAATATTAAATATCTTCTTCTGGAAAATGATATGTGGTGGTTGTCGAAATATCGAAAAAAAATATATAAATAAAAAGGATCTGTATTTTATGTTATTATTTTTTAAATGAAAAAATTTTTATGCGGCCAGCCTTCTTCGGCCAGTCTTAAAACTTTTCTCCACCATGTTATTTATACCCAAAATGGCGTTGGCTACAAAAGAAAATTTTTATTAAAAAAGCCTTAGTGGAGAAAATCTTTAAGCCCGGCTGCACAAAAAATATTTAGTAATAAAAACATAATTTATTCTATTTAAATTTAAAGAAAAAAGCTTATTTAAATTTGTTTTAGATTTTATATAAAAAAAGAAGAAAAAAATTTAAAAAATAAACTTTTAAAGTGATTGATATCCACTGATACGCTAAAGGAAAATATACCCATTATTCTCAAAATATTTGGGACTTAATACGTTATTGAGATTCGGTACTAAGTTCACAATAAGTTCTACATATATTAACACCTCAAAAAAAAATTAAATATCCAAAAATAGTCCTCCATATAAAACTTTTAAGGACTTCATGAAAGACTTAATTCGTATGGCATCCAGGTGGTACGACCTAAGTTCATAATGAACATTTTTGTTCATTTGCAAAACCGTAATTTATAAGAAAATAAAATCCAAAAAAATTTTATATGGAAAAAGATCCAAATATTTGATACACAATTTGAAAAATAAAAACAATTCTCAAAAAAATTAAAAAAAAACTTAATTACTTTCTTAGCAAAAGTATATGCGATTTTTGAGAGCTTTAATTTTCTGACATTAGGGCGTGCATTATGGGAGAACATTAGAGTGGTAGAAACAGAGTTCCGGTGGATAAATTCTGGAATGGGGGACTTGAGGTCAATGGCCTTTAATGCAGAATACTAAGCTTCTCGAGACAAAAACATTGATATATCATTTTTTAACGCCCGACTGCAAATGCCCTAGATATAAAGCAAATTCTAAAAAGGCGACCCCTACCTTCAGAAAAAAAAATTTTCTTTTATTTTTCGAAATTGCCGTCCAAAGTCACTTTATATTACGGACCAGTAATGGAAAAATAAAAAATTGAAATCGTACCGACCGTCAGTCAGTCAGAGAACTTTTTCCAACATTTTGGTACTTGTATAAGAAAAAGCTGTGGTTTTCTTTATGTTCTTAACAACAGTACTTATTTAAAGGCAAAAAAAAAGATTTTAGACTTATGTAAAGTTGCAATATTCAAAAACAGTAAATACTATAACAACAAGTATGTCAATAAAAAAATCACTCAAACAATATCGAATGATTGAACTGTTAGTTTGTTAAAAAAAAATAATAATATTAGGGTGTTCAAAGATGTAAATTATAAGTTCAAAATTCATGAACTGTACTTTTCATTAGTTCGGATTTGTTCGCTCTTTTGCCACCTTTTGTACATTGCGCCAAAAAAACTGTACTTTGCAACCAGAACATCCTCTCTTCAAGACCCGGTCAAACGAAATACTTTGTCGGGGATGACAGCTCCCTACTCCGTCGCTATTTGAGCAGTGAAACGTCGGCTAAACAAAATAATAAATAAAATGGTTGTTATCTAACTTTAAAAAATTATCGCGCCACCGTAACATCATGCTGGAGAATTATTAAAGAATATGCTAAACAAAAAAAAACAAAATTTTGTCCGAAAATTACTTTTACTTTCCTGCTCAGTAGTTACGAAATAACAATAAAGCCAGGGCAAAAGATAATATTATATTACGACTTTTTGAACTTTACGTACGTACATACATATAGAATATTCAGATATCATGAAATTATGGCTGGATAGCACTCCATATGAATTCGCCAACTGTCTACAGTGTTGATGTTGTTTTATTAAAATTAATTTAAGTTGTACATGAAAAAGCTGCGACTGCAAACAAAATCATATTCATTACCTTTGAGCATGTAGCGGTTTAATTCGGCAAATAAACATTTAAATATCCTTAAGAAGAACACCATGTTGTCCTACATGGTCTTTTAGTTTTGATTTTATTTTGTGTCCATTTTACAGGAACTTCCTTCATGACGTAAAAGCGACCAAACTTTATTTAACACACATACTAACATTCGTTCCATAGCAAATACTTGTATCATTCTGCGACGCTGTGGTGTTGCATGCCCCAACCATTAAAAGCAACTTATAACGACGCATTTTATTGGAAAAATTAAAAGCTTTTCCATTTTATTATGCCTAAAGTCTCCAATGGCCCAATTTAAATGAAATTATGCTCATGTTAAAGACACTCAACGGTTTTTAAGAGGTTTTTCCAACCAACAAAAAACCAAAAAAAAAAAAAAGGAATGTAATTGGAAAGTTTGACTTCACACAGCATGCCTGCTCGCATCCAACAAGCGTGCATAAAGGCATAATGTTTATGGCTCAAGGAAGGAAGAAAAGCAAACAGTAGGCCGACTAACATGCAGACGTCTACTTGCCACAGCAGCCACGATGGCAGCGAATACATCAATAACATTAAATGGCCAAAACGTGGGCGACATATTAGTTGACTATAACGCCTTTTGTTTTTAAAGTTGCGTGTACGTTTATACTGACTAGCAATGCTGCATAAATTTGCATACAGGGTTATTCAACTAGAGAATGTTTTAGCTAAAACTAAAATAAATCTATTGGCTGTGCCTCAACAAACAAACAGGCACTGTATCAAAGCCTTTCCATTGGGAATTATTCAAAGCCATTCCTTACAAACTAATTTTGATCTACTTCCGAAAAATTAGTAACTGTCTATTTTCGACTTATTAAGAACAATATCCAGATAATTAATATGCAAGTTCATATTTGAAAATTTTTTATATTTGTTCATATGTATAAAACAAGTGACTATTATTTATTATTTATTTCAAGTAAAACAAGTGAAGTAATAAAAAATGCCATTCAATTAGATTTCAAACAAATAAATTCAATTAGAATTTTTGTAGAAGTGTGTATAGCAGTGTTACAGCGCCTCTGATGCAAAGTATACGCATTGAATATTGTGGTTCTGTAGTCATTTTATTCATTATTTTACTTCGACGATGATTCTGCTGCACAATGCCGATTAAAGAGAACGGCCTTATGTGACTTCTGGATCAGCTGAGGCGGGTACTGTGACTATGCCTTCGCCATTGTAAATTTCCGACAGCAACTGACACATATACACAATAATGCACATCAAAAAAAAATGTTTTTATTACGTAGTCGGATACTGGTTGAACACAGGCCCTTCGTTTTCTAGTCTACGTGCTAACTATTTTAGCTATCGGAACCCTCAAGACATGCACTGCCACCTATTTTTAAATGAGGGGCAATATATAATTAATATAAAGATAAAGGACGGCGTTCAGATCCAGTTCAACCAATACTGGTTTGAGAGATCCCAAAAAATTTCTGTATTTTGAACTAAGGAGCGCCAAGAAAGCTCTTCGACTGGAAAGAAACACGATCCATCCGTATACTGACAGGATTTCCTACTGTCATTTCACCTGAAACGGGTATTTGTATAGACTACGTATCAACAAAATGAGCATCTGAATGATCTGCTATGAGCATGAGGAGTCTATGGAATATCCTATCAACAACTGACTAAAGATGACGAATGGGAGGAGGACATTCTTTGACGCTTGCGGATGAGGATATATGATTTCACCCACAGAAGGAGTTGGTTCAATTCAGGAGCGTGCTAGAGCTCCTCGGCCCTTTATACTATTACCTACTGACATATTTAAGCATATCATTTGATTTGTACCTTGTTAATGTCGACAATAGTGGTGAGCTTTATTTAGGAAACAATTTGTCTGTTGGTTTTTAAGATTTTTATGTTCATTGCACATATTGCCTGGTGGCAGCTTTGCTACGATAATTACATTTAACGGTATGTGCAACACTTATGAGCAAAGAAGTGATAGATGCACACAAAAACATGCCCGCACAATATTTTTTGATTAGAGTAAGCGATTCGGGTATGAGTATGTATGCCAGCGAAGAATAAGAGGATGGGTTAGCAATGTAACAAGATGAAGAATCTTAATCTTAAATATTCAAAACAATACAGTTTGCGCACAGCATATATTACACGTCCTCTATACTCATCCTAACTGGTTGTATTAAGCTTCTTTTATAGTTAGCCGCCACTACTGATATCGGTAGTACGAGACTCTGATGTTGACGACGTTAAAACTTTTAACATGTTGCTAGTGTTGTTGTGCTGCATTTTTTTATTTTTATATTTTTAAGTTTGCAGTTACACCCACCACGGTATGTTGCCCATCATTAAATCCAAAGCGATAACGGTCAAAATAAAAATTTCTAGTGTCGGTTTGTGTGCTACAATGTCGCCGTCCACAAAAATTCGCTTGCAAAATTAAATTTTTTATAAGAATCTGTTGGGAATATAGAAAAAGTTGTGTAAACAATGTTCATGGGCATTGAAACATTTAAAATGTTAATTATGCAATTAAATAGTTTACTACATAAGCATTGTTTCATTAAATGTTTCGTTTCCTTTCTACAAATTGTTAATTTATTGCATAATTACAGTCATTCTTACGTCTGACAGATGTTTGGGTATACAGACATTGTGTTTGTCAGTTCTTCATATGGCTCATTTGAAATTCTTTGTGTGTGTGTGTGTGTGTGTGTGTGTGTGTGTGCTTACTTTGATTTGAGCGACTTGCTAAGCCCAATGCTTACTCTGGAACAATTGTTACTGGAGCAATAAACTTTGTTAAGTTTCCTTAAAGCTACGTTGGCATCACTTTACTTACATGCAGTGCAACAGTGCAATATAGTTTAAATGGGAGTGTAGAAGAAGAAAGGGAATTTTAAAGCAGAATCCACTTGGAACGTTAATGGGTGCCCCAAAGTCATAAACATAAAAACGCATTTACAACTAAATAGGAGTGTGTGCAAGTGTATTCCCTACCTAACGCAGTAGCAGGTTAAAGTGCTTATAAAAGTTCAAATGTTACTCCATGGACTGTGTAAGGAAATGTCATAAACTTTTCACAAATTATGAAATTTTTATCTTGAAGCGAGATTCGCATGCACGATTTATTCAAGGCTTTATATTTTAAAGTTTTATTTGTAGCAGTTTCTTTTGTATAGCAAAGTAAAAATTATATTTCTTACAGAATTAAATTCAAATAAAGCCAATACAAACATTTTCACGATTACAAACCATTAATAATTCCTGGTAGAATTATTTAGATTTAAACGAAGCCCAATGCTGTGTAGTGAGTTAAGAAAACGAAACACGTAAAGATTATTCTGTGAATGGAAAACCCTGTTTTTCTAAAGCTGGATTCACCCATGATGTCCGAACAAAATTTTTGTCCGCATAAAATTTTTTTTATAGGAAGTTTGACGGCTCTCTTCAAGAGAGAGAGAAAATATTTTGTGCGAACAGCTCTCAGCTTGAATTGGTCTAATTTTATATTTTGTCCAGACAAACTTGAACTGAGTTGCCAATAAGTAAAATTTGTCATCTCAAAGCTGAATTGAGTTGTCCATTTACATAAAATTTCCACAAATTTGTTTCTTATTACAATTCAAAGTGTATGCAAAATGGAAAATAATAATTTAATTGCTCAAAAGCTTATCGAAATGAAGAAGCCTGGAAGGGAGTGTATGTATGATATGAGCAACAGCTCATACAAAAATAACCACAAAAAACAAATTATTTGAACACAAATAGCGAACTCCATCGGAATAGATTGTAAGAACATTTTTGTTTAGAAATCGAAATTTTTCATCAATTTTTCAAGTAATTTTCTTTTTTCACTCATATTAAAAAAGAAAACTTAACAATTACAATTTTTGCACATTAAAAAAAAAAACATTAACATAAAATCAGCTGTAATACTGCCACATTACAAAACAATTGTTTACATACGCCAGCATTGATTGTCCAGACAAAATGTTCGAAATGGGTGAATCGTGTTTCAGAAAACACTCACTAAAATAACTTTTGTCCGCACAACATTTTTGTTCGGACATCATGGTTGAATCCAGCTTAACACTAAAGACAAACTAGAATGACAATAAACAAAACCAGCAGCGATCAGATCCAGACTGCGTAGAAAGTGCAGTGTATACGAAATGAATTTTTCATACGGAATATTGTTTAATATGAATTTTTAAAAATATAACAAAATAATGCAATTAAAAAATTAATAATTTTGGATGTAGCAAAACTCTCAGATTAAGGCTGTTTTTATTAGTCTGGAAACGTCAACGTGGAAAACTAAAGGATCTTTCCATGGTAAACGTATCGTATGGAACCTTTATGATTTGGAGACGTGCTCAAAGTGCGATTATTGTGAATAGATCACGTTATCGAGATCAAACTACACAAAAAGCCAATGTAAGGAATTACAGTCTTAAAATTTTATACCATTTCTCATTTATAATTTTCACTCTTTACAATACAATAAAAAGTTGAAAAAATCCGTGTATTATATCATTCATTGTATCAAGTTCACAAATAGTTCTGATGTGCTTCGCCCTTATTTTTATGTTACGTTTCCACTAATATTTTGAAGTATTGTGAAGAAAAAAATTATGAGAAAGAAAACTGGTTCGTTTTTCTTAAAAGTGAATAAAAATTGTCAACAAACTTATTAATTAAAATATCATCACCCTCAAAACTCCTTTCTTCAAACTACAAGCATCTTAGTTTGCCAATTTTTTATTCTAAATCATTTTTTCTGTTAATTTTTAATGGCCGGTACTACACAATTATTTCTATGGGGCATGTTCAATCAAACCTACGTATTTAACGACATTTTTTAAAATGAAACATCTCATTATCTGTTAACCACTAACGAAATGTTGAAAACGATAGCTGCGAACATAGTATTAGCAATGAAATATTTTACCAATGAAAAATGACTAATGAAATGGCTAAATACGCCGCCTATTTATTTCAGATAAACTAAAATTATATACAAAATAGTGTTTGAAAAGGAATAATAAAGCCTCCTATCTCAGCTTCTTATCTGTCCTCCTTTTACCCTTCCATCTTTTTCCTTAATCAATACAATTGGATCATTCTTCATCCTACCTTACCTTAAGTCTATAAAAATACCACGTGACCGTAACTGGTCACTGAACAGTAACGGCTTGAGTTGTAACCAATCCATAGGTACATCAGAACACCCTCCTACATTTTTATTGTGTAGCACAAACTCTACGAAACTCTTAAGCTTATCTGCAGAAACACTCAGAGTCTATGCGGGAATCGAACCCGCACCTCCATATCGATAAGACTAACGCTCATGCACTAGACTACGAAGGTACTTGAGTGCTTGTCGAAGATAAAAAAAAACAAGAACATATGAAAGTAACTGACTAATGACATGGTTGATTCTTGCCAATCGGATTTTAATTATATTCGAAGTGCGGCAACTGCAGCAGTATGGTCTAATTGCAGCTGTCCCTCTTCTGTTTGCATATTTGAAAATAATAGATTTTATAATATTTTTGCTTCAGTAATTTTTAATTCACGCAATTCACCGTATATCCTTCACGCCCGCGAAATCCGCCATAAAAGGATTCGACTAAATTAAATATATTTTTGAACTGCTTGATTTATAAAACAGAAAAGAAATTTAAACAATGTTTGCTTCAACCAATTTGTATAAGATGTAAAAAGTCAATAAAATATTTACCGTCATGCACTACTTTCAAGCATTCTCATTTAAATTACCAAAGAAAGTCCCTTTTATATGACGTGTCTTTTTCACACTTTGACATCGTTGAAAACCTTTTCTATCACTCGTGACAACAGCAGAAACTACAGCAATTTCTCCAAACTAATCGCCTGACTAACGGATAGGAGCATATTCTTTGTTGTTTATTCCGGTCGCTCTCACTCTTTCTCTTTCTCTCTTTATTTATTTATTCTTATTATTATTTTTTTTTTTTATAATTCTTAGCACTGTCACTTGACACAGCAGCATCATCATCGTCATTATTAAGATTTAAGGCACTTGTACAAAATGTTTTCAAAATTAAGTTGCCACTTGTCTTAAGTAAATAAAACTCCTTTATCGCTTAACATTCTATTGCCTCGACCACCTGCCGTACCCCACCCATTATCCCTTTAAGCTGCACGAAAGAAGAACTGACTCCATTGGCCTACTGTTGAGTTTAGGAAAGGGTAACTGAGGTTGACAGACAAATAAAAAGTCAAAAGTTAAAGATACTTTTCACTGGTTTTTATTCCTCTACTTTTATTCAAATGAACTTTTTAATTAATTTTGTTTTACTTTTTCTTTCGGTTCTTTTGTTGTGTGAATGGTATTGTTGTTAATAACTTTTGAGTTGCATTTATTATTTTTACTGGTGGCAAAGAAAGTTTTTTCAGGAAAAAAAAATAAATGGAAAAAAGAAAGGAAAGTATACCAACGATATTTATTTGTTCCATTCAATCTTCTCTTAGTGACTTAATGTTTTTAATTTCGCTCTAAAGTGGTCTTTAGTATGCAAATTTTGGATAAACAATGCCGCACACACGTACATTGGAACAGGCTTTTCATAAAGGAAATAGGAGATTGCAATTTCATCAATTTGAAACGAATTACAACGAATTTCAAAATACCTTTCAATAACATTTCAACTAAAGTCACACCTTAAAGTCAAGAGTTTTAATTGGACTTTTTTATTGTTTCAGTGTTTTACAAATTTGTAATTCTATTCACCAGTTCGGCGAAAGTTAAGTCGTGGCTCTGTCACTTCTGTCCAAACTTATTGCTTTTGGTGTCGGTGATATCTTCTCTCGATTTATATCGAGTTTTCTCAGGGATCGCGCTATAAGAGTTGTTATAGACGGGTTCTCATCTAACGAGTACAAGATTCAGGGGTACCGCAAGGCTCCACTCATTCCCCTACCTTATTTCTAGTCTTTCTTAATGACCTCCTATGTCAAACTTCCAACCCTATCCACTCTTCCGCAGATGACAGCAGCCTTTCTCACTCATATTCATTTAGTCGTAGACCAACATCGACTATGATCACTTCGCTGAGGCAGAATATGAGTGACTCATTGAATTGTGACCTCATGAAAATATCGCAATGGGGTCAATCAAATAGGGTCGATTTTAATGCTCAAAAGACCCAATGCAGCATGCTTACACATCGACGCATGACCGATGACGCTGTTTCATCTGTAAGTATGGGCGGTATAAACATCGAGTTCTTGGCATGAAAATTCAGTACGATGTTCGATGGACTGAGCACATTTTTAGGTCTCAAAAGAAGCATTCAAGTGCCTGGGTTTTTTAAGACGGTGCAAGACATACTTCACCCCATCTGATCTCCTCACTATTTATACCGCCTACATCCGACCGAAAATGGAATACAACTCTCATGTATGAGCCGGTGCTTCAAAGACTATTTTGAAGTTACTCGACCGTGTACAAGAAAGGGCGAAAAAACTCATCGGAGACAGTAGGGTAGCCAACTCTATTAACTCTCTTGAGCATCGTCGAAACCCGGTCATTCACGCGCACGACGCGTTCATCATTAAGAGCGAATCCATTTGTGGTCAACTTGGCAGCGAACCGCACTACGCATTACAGGGAGAACTCATTTTTCGGCCGAACATCGCGTATGTGGAACAAACTCCCTGCCGAGGTCTTTCCTGTCACGTATGACGTGGGAAAATTCAAATCAAATGTCCATAAACACTACTCCCTCTATCCTCCTTCCCATAACCTAATTTCCTAGTTCCAGCACAATGCATCGCATGTGTAGGGGTCATCCCCCGAGTGCTGGTCCAAAATAGAAAACAAAATTAAGAATGGAGAGGTATACAATTCAGAAGCGCGTTAAGACTGTTAAAGCCTTTTACGAGAATAGTCTTCGTGATTATTTCGGTCAGCTTAATCGACCAAATGTATCCACAATCTGCAAACCAGGTCTGTAGGAAATGTAAAAACACTTGTGCATGTTCGTTCTGCGGAAAACATTGCTATTGTGCGCGATAGTGTGACAGAAGAGCCGTCAACCTCGACTCGTTGACGTGCCCAACAATTGAACATCTCACGAACATCACTGCTGCGAATTTTGAAAAAAAATATGAATTTAAACGCTTACAAGGTGCAATTGACTCAAGGGCTGAAGCCTACTAACCATTTCAAGGGTCGACAATACTCCAAGTGGTTTGTTCAACATACAGAAGTACAAGTAAGAAGTAAGAAGTAAGTGGTGACCTTCGTTAACAAACAGAATTGTTGCATTTGGGAAATGAGAATCCACGAATAATAGTTGAAAAGCCGATGCAACCACAAAGAATAACCGTTTGCTGCGGTTTATGGGCTGGCGGCGTCATCGGGCCGAAATGAGCTCGGCCAAGTTCGAACGTGAAATATTCTCAAAAAATTTTTTAAATTTCTTAGCTTTTCTGGAAATTTAGTTGAAGGTCTACTGATAAGTTCGTATTAGCGCCAACAAAATGGCTCACTTACGATATCTTAACCAAATACCAAACGTAAATTGATAATAATGGTGCTATTTTAAAATGTATTTTACTTCGCCGATACCGCCAAAGGAGACGTAGACATATGAGAAAATTTTTTGGCCTGATGAAGGATTGATCATATCCATAGTTGTAGAGTCAAATCGTTAGCTACACAGCCAACAGCGTCCCCATTGGTTACGAATTGAGTAAAAAACCATCGATCACTTAAGTATTCAAAAATGTATTCCATCGAAAAACAAAACTGTTGTTACTTCTAAACTTATTTTACGAGCACTTCTTTCGTTAAAATATGTGATTTCTTTCTATTGTATGATCACAGTTTCTTGACGTAAGTACTATCTTATTATTTGTAACAAATAAACTAATGAACACTAATCATATTCCCATAGAAATTGTGTAGGGCATTTTAAATGTAATAAAATTGAGAAACAACCTAAAGAAAAGTTTGTGTTTCCTGGTTGTTGGTTTAAATAATAATGCGATGGAAAACAATTTATGCATACCGAACGATCCAAAAAAAAAAAAATAGTACAAGTGAAAAGTAAAAACTTTTCCATTTTACATTTCGGTGAGAAAGTGTAAAAATTGAAGGGGGAGAAAAAAGTTAATTACAAATATTGTTTTAAATAAAACTTGTTTCTGTTCTTGTTGTTCTGCTTGAAAGGAGGAAAGGATACGGAAATTAAATAAATATAAGTGCTAGAAATGTCAATGTGTTTGTGTAATTTTGATGTACAATAGGGTTTCCATTTTGTCAACAGCCATTGTTGTTTTAACTGGTACCAACAATTAAATGCAAATTACTTTGGTTTATTTTAAAATGATTAATTTTGAAATGATAAAGGCAAAACATAAACTTTTTGTGAGTTAAGAAATTGAGTTGTCTCACTTCTGATTTGAAAATGTTTGAACTCTGTATATTTCCTGTAACGTATTCAAAACGAAAGTAAAACAGCATAAAGTTCTGTACGGGCAGTATTTCCTGCAAAACTACTTTTATCAAGCGTTAAAATAGTAAAGCAGTTTCTCAACTCTACTACTTTTTAAATAACGAAATGTTCAATAAATTGAATTTGAGTGACAATCAGGAATTATGTCTTTCGGCAGCAGGCAATTAAAAAGTTCTGGAGACCGCGACTTAAAGTCTCATCGTGGTCTTAATAGATTACCAGTATGTGGTATTTAAGCAAGGTTATTCGACGCTAGTGTGTCTATCGAAAACATGACTAAACTATTCCTCTAAATTTTCAATGAGTTGGAAAGTTCCGAAACTCCAATTTCCAAAAAGATAGATACCATTACAGGCCAAGTTCAAGTGGCGTAAAAACTGAAAATACTCGTTTAAAGTGCATAAAATTCTACATCAGTGGGCAAAAAATAAATGTCAAATAGGTAACGGTGCTTTTGTAGTGACGCGTTCTAAGTAAACATTGTGAAAGAAAACTGAAAAAATAGGCAGAAAAAAGCTAAAAACTCTTTTATGTAATTAAATCATATTTGGATTCAATAAATCTAACAACCATCTAAACCATCAAGTTCAGGTATTTATTTTATCTTCTGATATTTAAAAATTACATATGTGACCGCGCATAGAGAAAGGGACCTAAGGGTAAAAAAAAGCAATTTTAACTTCTTTTTTTTTGATGTGGACAACATCTGAGCATCTAATGAGACCGATCCCATGACCCAAAAGTGTTCCCTCCCAGAGATATGCGCGTTTTATGAAAGTGAAGTACACCAAAGATACACCTATTTAAATCATTAAAATGGCTCTCGGTTTTTACCCTTAGGTCCCTTTCTATTTTGCGCGTCACATATTTGTATATATGTACATATGTATGTGTGTATGCATGTATGTTTGTGCCTTAAAGCCAATTAAACGGCTGAACCGATTTTCTTGATATTTTCACAGCAAATATTTATTTTTATATATATTGGAAACGGTTGAAGTGAAACTTTCTGAATATGTTGGGCCAAATGGGTTTGTAATTAAAACAAATCATCAGTCAAAAACTGGGAGGGATTGGACAAGTGGGCGAGGTACCTCCCATACAAACTAAATATTGATTTCATTATATCTTAATAACGGTTAAAGCTACAGATTCTCCATTTGATCTGAGTAACTTAATGGTCAGTACAAATCATCAGTGATAAAGTGGGCGGAATTGTACAAGTGGACGTGGTCCCTACTACACAAACTTAATATAGATTTCATTATATTTTGAGAGTGGTTAAAGTCTCTGTTTTTGGCCTGAGTAACTTAATGATCAGTAGAAGTCATCAGTAAATATGTGCGCCGATTTGAACAAGGAGGCGTGGACCCTTCCAATTGGACGGCACAAAAATTATTAACAAATAACTTCGCTATTTGTGGACCAATTTTCAAACGGAAAAATTCCTCAAAAATTTTTTTAAAATTGGAGGAAAGACAAAGTGCCCGCCCGCCCATCCATCATCGGTTCAAATTTTTTTTATCTGGGAGCAGCACTCAGGATATGACTCCTACACATGCGATGCATTGTGCTGGAACTATAGTAAAGGGATAGTAGCAGAAACGACAGGAGGTGAAGCCTTATTAATTATTTTGCAGCTCTGCTTTTGCACGTTCTTTGTTTATACTCGTAGCAGTGCTGAAGCTTCGGTTCAGTAGCCATTTTTATTATTATTTTACTTCGCCGGTGCTACACAATACCGACGAAGGATTGCGATTGTGCATTGCTATCAGCTGAAGCCGGTACTGTTCAGTGACCAGTGACTATGCCTTCGCCACTGAAACCTGCCGACAACAACTGACACACAAAGACACACTAATGCACATCAGAAAAATGCGAGATGTTTATTTTTTATTTACAAATTTTTAGTCTGAAACTGGGGTTGAACCCAGGTCTGTTTTTGGATTCGTAGTCAACGTGCAGACTACCATCCATCGTGCCATCGCCACCCTCAAATTCGTTATGTAGACTGCTCTTTCAATGTTTAGATTCACTAAGAAGGGATTTTTGAATATTCTAATGTCAGAGTCACTGTTCGCCACAGAAACCTACCGACAAAGGCACACTAATGCACAGCAGAAAAATGCGAGATGGTTTTTTTTGTTAAATTTTGTCTAAAACTACTACTTCGTTTATTTATTGCGAGATAAATAGGTACCATAGGTACTATTTTTACTATTTATTTGTAATTTTATCTTGTCATTTCAGTGGTAATAAAAAATCTACAATTTAAGAATCAATAAAACCCGTGAAGAAGTTAAAGGACATATTGTAAACAATTGATGAAATATATGAAATATAGCGAAGCGGGGGTAAGTGAACTCCATAAAGAATAATTAATACAGTTATTTGTGCAGTTCAATCTTCATGCTGCTCATCTTAATCATTGAGGCATTAATACGAGTATTTGCCATCACAAACGTTAAGCGGCATGAAAAATATTCACTTTGTAAAACGATAATTACGGCCCCGATGTATATGAAAAAGATGATGCTGACAATTAAGCCGCCA
Source organism: Dexiosoma caninum (assembly GCA_963924685.1). Lineage (NCBI taxonomy): Eukaryota > Metazoa > Arthropoda > Insecta > Diptera > Tachinidae > Dexiosoma > Dexiosoma caninum. Next base: position 16,579,533 of record OZ004727.1, read on the forward strand.
CAACTTGTCCTGGTGGTTGGTTTCACTTTTCCAAGTGTGTACGTACGTACTCGTACATACAGTGGGCTAGTCTCTCAACTGAAAGATTAATGGAGCGTGGCAATATGTCTGTATTTTTCTTATATTTACCATCCACTGCTGCAACTGCTGTTGCTGTTGCTCTTTTAGAAGCATTTAGCAAATCCAAATAGGAATAAAACAACAGTATTTCTGTATGATAAAAAGCGAATAAAACTGTCGTCGTAAAGTAAAATAAATGGAGGGGGAAATGACTTTAATATGAAATAAGTAGTTTTTAATATTTATATGCGCAATTCCTGTTGTTGTTGTTGTTGCGGCTGCATTTATTTTACAACAAATGTACAACAACAAAATATTACACTTTTTACTTACTGCTGTTGCAAGCCACATATCTATCCACTTAGTATGCCAAGCAACGCAACGCAATGCTATTCAATTGAATTCACGTTAATATCCATCTAAAAATTTGCACAATTTAATAAAACGACTTCAGTGGTTGTGCCATAAAGATTAAAAAATAAACATTTAATAAATAAAAGCACTTGAAAAATCCAAAAACAAGTCGAGAAATATTATAGCAAAAATGTCTAAATTGTCTTTAACTTATTTTTTATTGAACACTTAAACACTTAAAAATGCAAATCTTAATCCTCTTAAATATTTATGCAATCAAATTTGCAATAATACTTAATAATTTAACATAAATAAATAAATAAGCCAATGAATTAATCTAAAACAGAGTTAATGGAGTCACATGCCTGAGATATATTATGATGCTCTACACCTTTTAAGGTGTTTTGTCGTTATTTAAGACAGTGATCAGGGAAGGAAAGAAAAACGTTGAAATGGTTAAAAATAAAACACTGCTCATTTCTTACCACCGCCTATTCTAGCAGAACCTATCGCAGAACCAATCTCTGAAATACCAGAGCAACGGTGTTCGTTTAACGGCGTGTTGGGCAACCGACAGTAGAAGCGGTGCCATCGCCAAATGCCAAACAATTAAATTATTTTTGTGTAAATAATTTTTTCCGACGATCTCAACTGTTATTTAGCAAAAAAAAATTTAAATTTTAAAAAGAAAGCGGACTTCAAAAACAAAAATTAGTATTAGAAAAATTAGAAATAGAGAAAATGTAAGAAATAAGGTGTCCTTCACCGAACATTTTAATTCATTTAAAGATCTTTATTTGAGGTCTGTTTAAAAAAAATTATCTTTTTCAGGAACTTTAAATAATGAAGCTGAAGAAAGTATGGTAACGCTTTGCTATTTCGTATGACAACGTCATGCTATAAACACAACTGGGACGAACGACGAATTTTTCGTAACGAATATTCGTCGTTGTAAATAAAACACATTAGTGTAAATGAAAATACACACAATATGTACGTTGGACGAAATACGTCGTGCACAACGAACTTTGCGATAGATTTATTTCTATTTCTTACGCCGACGAATGACGAATAAATTGTAGCAGAGTGGCCGTTTTTCTTTTATATTTTTTAGTGTATAGGAAATAAATTAACTTTTTGCTTTAAGAATTGTTTTCTTTTTTATTTACAGGACATAAATTCAATAACCACTTTTTTAATTATATACAGTATTGCTTTAATTCGTTTTTGTCATTATTTTATCTTCTCATATCAATGTTTTTTTTTGTTGAAATATGGTCACACTGTCACCTGCTAAATGTAAACAACAATGTATTAGAAAATTCATTAATTAATGAAAATTGGTGAAATTTGATTGAAATAAAAGTTTCTACCATCATGAACATGATGTTTATAATTTTAATAACGTGCTCAAAACGTAAAATGTTTTTGTTCATGTTTTAACAATTTTTATTTATTTATGTATCTAGATAACATATAATTTTAAATGACATTAACAGCTGTTATTTTTGCCCTAATTGTGTCTTATTCGACGAATTTACGCAACGAATTCTTGATGATAAGTTCGTCGTGCTGTGCGAAGTTCGTCATTCGTCACAATTGTGTTTATACCATCAACTGCTTATTGAAAAAAAATCAAAAATTAAAATTTATATTTAAAAAGGAGATTGCCAACTATTTAAAGAGGATGTAAATATTAATTGATATTTAAATAGAATTGGTGATAGAAAAACAAACAGTGTTGTACTTTTACTCAGTGGTAAGTTTTTCATTAATGTTATTTTATTATTATAATTATTACTGGAAAAAACAACATGTCAGAATTTGTTTCTGATTCAAATATAATTGTACGAAAGAAAAAAATCTTTCGGCTGCATATGACACGTATTAAGTTTTATTTTCTATGAAAAACTTGTGCACGAACCATAACTTTCTTGTTTTAATACTCTCTTTACTTGTTTTGACATTTTATTTGCAATCGATTCCAATTAAAAAGTTTATTAGTACATTATTCTACCAATTAAAATGTTAATTTTGCAACCTGTAAACAAATTGATCATATCAATTAATATATTTGTAAGCATAAGTTTTTTCAACATTTAAAAGTCAATTGAAATTCTTACTTGCTCATACATACATATGTATACAAATTTGGAATTTTTTCCAACTAAGGAATTTAATTGTCGCTATAATAAGAGCGTTTTTGGTTTTTATCTGGGACCAACACTCAGGAGATGACCCCTACACATGCGCTTGTGCTGGAACTATAGGAAAGGGATAGTTAGAGAAATGGCAGGAGGTACAGCTTAACTATCTTACTGCTCTGCTTTGTGCACGTTCTTTGTTTATAACAGTGATGAAGCTTCGGTTTAGTACCCATTTTTATTATTATCTTACTTCGGCGAAAGGACTGGAAATAATTATACTGGAAAACAGCATGTCTGTTGCATGAGATTTTTTACATGAATCTGAATAGTTTTTCCACGCTGATTTCAAAAATATATGTCGTTTTTATGTAGCAGCTCTAGTTTTGGAGTTATGAAGTGACAGGATTTTTCATTGAAAATGCACATGGTTTAAGTTTAAAAAATTTATTAAATACATTTATTCTGAATAAAATTTCCTTTTTTTGGATTTTCTAGAGTGAGATGTTATATGAGTATTATTTTGAATGCTCCAACAATAATCAGCCATCATATGTTCATTCCAGTGCCCCTGATACCTCTCCTCCATAGTGCGAATATCGTGGTGAAAGCGCTCTCCTTGTTCCTCGCTTAGGTCAGTAGTGAAGCTTAATACTCATGTTGCATCCAAGCCGCTGGAAGTGTATCAGCAACTGTTCAACGTGCTGAATGTAGCCGTCACATTTCCTATTGCCCAGAAAATTCTTCACTACCCAAACAAACTCTTCCCATGCACATGTCTCGACAGCTGTCATATGGTTGATGAAAATTTTATCATCTATCTACTTCCTGATTTGTGAGCCATCGAAAATACCACCTTTGATTTTCTCACTACTCAATTTTGGAAACACTTTTACAATGTACATATTTGAAACATTCTCCATTTTTGTTAAGAGATTTTACGAACTGTTTTACCAACCCCCGTTTTATATGCAAAGGAGGCAATATAATTCGGTCTCTGGATACTAGTGGAACATTAATTACATTTTGCTTACCGGGAATCAAAGTCTACCTAGAAGGCCAGTCTTTTTTGTCCAGTGCTCAGCTTGAGCTCGGCTGTCCCATAAGCATAGGAAACAGGGATATTTTGTGTAGCCACTTTGTTGGCCCAGGAGAAAATTTAGCATTTTCAAATCAACACATACAACCTAGTTATGTTCCTTGTACTTGATTTTTGGTCGGGGACTACCGTAGCAATCAAAATCACTGTCGCTACCACTGTCGTCGTTTTCGGTTTGTCCGCTGCACTGGTCTGCAGATTGCGAAGATGTACATGGGTGCTGTGGTGTTGATGTGCCACTAATACTCAAGACTGGTCTTATGGCTGATTTTAAGTTTGGATATATCCACTTAGAGCAATTTTTATGGTTTATTCCTATGATTTTCGTTACACAGAAATAACAGTCGTCATGATGGTTGGATGGTTCACGCCAAATCATAGGAGATTTGTACTTAAAAGTGGGTCTTTTTTTGTTTGCCCACAGTCGCAAAGATTCAACCCATGTTTTACATACCAAACTTGGTATCCAAGGTTTAGCGTTTGACGGCAACGGAAAGTAGTCCAAGTATGCCTTTTTCACAAAGTCCCTACACATTTAAACGAAATTTTTGGAACATATATTCTCCACAAATAACACAAAAACAATCAGGATTATTTAAACACGTCCTTCTTGAGGAAGACATACTGAAATTTATAAAGGAACTAGTTAAGTTACACCGCTATTGATAGAAACTACCGAAAACTTATGTAAATTTAAGACGGTACCTGTATCTCACTAACTAGAGCTGCTACAAAAAATTCTGAGGGTAGATTTGAAATCATCGCACCCAAATTAGTAAGCAACAGTAGAAAAACTTTATGCAACATAAAAGCAATTTTATTTTGTTTTTCTGTGTTATCGTTTAATTTCATTTATACCAGCGAAAATTATTCTGTGTGTGTCAATCATGGCCATATTTTCTTTTTAATGTCAGAGTTGCATCTTAAAAAATTGCGAAACATTTCTCGAAATCTTTAACGAATACCAAATTTGTGTTTCATCGCATTTAGATTTCGGTTCGAAATCGCATCGAATCGCAATATGGAGTAACCACGTGCTAAACCCGTTTTCTGTTCAAATATTCAATTCCATGTTTATAAAATATAAACAATTTTGTGATCGTGTTTTTTCGTCGAAAAAAGACTCTTTAAAAAGGCCTGTGCACTGTGCATTGTCTTCAATTTCGCTAAAAACAAAAGAATGTTTGATCTGCCTTTTGAAATCTTGTATTGAACTGAATGGCATCGTTACAGAACAATTTTAAAATTTTCTTATTTACATTTCATTTAAATGCAAATCTGTTGACAAAAGAATTATAAAAAAAAATCAAATCAAACAGAAGTAACACTGAAAATGATGAAATATTTTTCGCAATAAGTCGTACTACACGGAATCTTTGCTATGCTGATGGAGCAAAAAAGAAAATATGTACTTATATTAAAAATATTTATGCAAAAATGCATAATGACATTCAACACTTAATGAATTTTTGTTTTTATAAACTTTTTATTTATTATTTATTTTTATTTTAAACAAGATTGACACTCAAATGCCCAAACAAGGTTGCATTTATAACAGAGACAAAAAAATAAATAAGAGAATAACTAACTTTGCATTTAGAAATATTTTTATTTTAACTCTGCTCTGAAGCAGAGAATTGAAATTGCTGAATGTCAAATTGAAGTCATTATCATAACCGTGAGGGTTTTCATAATTCTTTCTTAACTTTCGCTTTCATTAATTTCCTCCCCTTTTTCGTCTTGTTTTAAGAGAAGGAAATGCCATGATGTTTTTAAATTGACAAAATAGTGACTCTGTTGAAGAGCCGGTACACTCATGCAACGTACGAGTATACTTTTCAAAAGCAAAAACTACAAATACGGTCGGTCATTTCTTTGTCTAATTAATTCTTCTTCAAGATCCTCTAACTAAAATAATTGAATAAAACTGTTCTTATGAAAAAAACAAATTAATGAAAAGCAAAACTTGAAATGAAATCATATAGTTTGTATGTACGAGAATGACATCAAGCAGAATTTCGCGGCATGATGTCAAATTAAAGAGACATTCAATATCAATTTATATGAACAAAGCCATCGAAAAGTAGAACAGGGACGGAAAAGAACTAGGAAATCTTATTCACATTTTTAAATCAAGAAGAATAAATTATTGTCGGTTGAGATTGTTATGGGAAAAGTAAGAACGTTTATCGTTTCTTTAGAAACTCTTGAATTTTTTCTAAAGCTATGTTCACACGATTGTCAGATTGTACAATATTGTAGGATACGGCAATATGGAGGCAATGCACTCACAATGAAAAATTGTTACCATCTGGTAATTTGTCTGTTCACACTATTGAAAGAAAACCATACAATTTCATTGGCACACAGTTCTGCGACAATAAAATTTTCTGCCCTTAATAATTGACCGTTCACACGGTTGTTAGATTATTATAGCGTAGGCACAGCAAACAATTGCCGCTTGTTTTAACAACTCCACCTTGCTTGATACGCCTTGATTTGGAGGGTATAAGTCATGTAATTGCAATTTTAACAAATAAAAAATCTTAAATATTTCTGTCACTGATACACTACGAGATACTCTCTCCACAAAAAAATAAACGATAAATGCATCTCATTTTTATATTGTCGCAAATCTTGTGTGAAAAGAAGAACTTGAATAGCATATTAAATTTTAAAATATTCAATTCCGTAAGAAATTCAGAAAGTCTTTGAGTGCAAATTTTATTGTAACTTGCAAATTCGATGTGCGCACAATTTAATCGGTATGTAACGGCCACTAAATTGCGAGCAAAACAATCTCTACAACCCCGTATCTAGAAGAAGTAAAACAAAAAAAAAATTTATTTAGCAACATGAGATTGAAAGATATATTGATGGTGATGTGCCTTTCAACTTCATTAACTTGGAACAGCATAAAGGAACATAAACTTTAATTAACTGGCTTCGTAAGTAGTACTTCTTCTCATTATTCGAACACCTTGTGATTCCAATAAAATGTGATGCTTTTTTCTTTTTGCTGTCTATTTGATTTTCCACTTCTTTATATCCTCAGCTCGTAACTTGGTTCTTGAATTCAATTGTTTTTTTATTGCAGACTTAATGCCTGAAATATATATGTCTATGCATGTGTTCATCATTCTCAGCTTGTAGCACGTTGTCGTTTCTTGTTCATTTCACTTTCAAATGTTTGTTCACTCCGTCAATGGTTCTTAGATGGATACGGTGTTTGATTCTAATGATAATAATACAAGATGCCAACAACATTTAGAATTATTGGAAAATAATAATGAAACACAGAATAAGTTAGAAAACAAACGGTGCTAAACATAAAACTTGTAAATCCTTAGTCAGATGTATTTAAAATCAGCTTTTATCCGTGACGTCTTTCACACAAGATTGAAGAAAAAGAGTTTACGCAACAAAATATTTATAGATATTTTATTTAGTTAAAATATCTATACTAATTTTAAATTAAAATATTTTTATATGCAACATTATAAGATGTCTTCGTTTCCGAAAATCGATAAGCTTGAGCAACGACATACAGTAGTCCATGTGAAAAATAAATGATATCAAAATATCTTCCGGATATATTTGGCATTTCCTGATCAGCATTGTAATGAACAGCGATGTACGCAATTTCAATAGAAAATTATTTCAAATTATTGTAATTCGAGAGATCAATTTGACGTTTCCTTTAGTTGTACCGGGAAGAATAGTGAGTGGCCCTTATAATATTTCTGCCGAACTCCTTCAACAGTATTCTGTGCCGTATCTGCCAAATTAGCAAAATTGTGAACTGGATGTGGTTACAAACTCCCACGGCTGAGTAGTCTTTAATCATTGCTCATTACGGTGTCTATTTATGTGTAGGTTTTTATTCGTCGAGTAATTCTTGCATAACATTATTTCTAATATCATTCGCAGACCCATTTTTCCGATAGCATTTCCATATTTCATTTTATATAAAAGGGTATACATGCATATACCCGCATTAACATAAAGAGTTGAGGGTGGCGCTGGCTGAAGTAGTCTGCACGTTGACTACATAACCATAAAGTTCAGGATTCGAGCCCAGTTTCGGTCTGAAAAGTCATAAAAACTTTCGCATTTTTTCTGATGTGCATTAATGGACCTTATTATGAGAGTCGTTCACGTAGTCGTATTTACGACAAGCCAATATTAAACATATGGATAGTGTTGCCACATTTTACCGTTTTCCTTACGACAGCGACACTGACAATAAGGCCGAATGTGTCTTTGTGTCAGTCGTTGTTGGAAGGTTTCGGTGGCGAAGGCCTAGGCATTGGTCACTGAACATTAGCGGCTTCATACGGCTTCGTTGATATTGTGTAGCACCAGCAAAGTAAAATAATTACTAAAAATAGCCACCAAAAAAAAAAAAAGCTTCAAAATTTAATACGTCTCCTTGACATCAGATGCGCTACAACACTGCTATAACGAGCAAAACGTGCAAAAGCAGAGTTGGAAGATAGTGACGCTTTACCTGCCGTCATTTTTCCTACTATCGCATTCCTCTAGTTCCAGCACAATGCATTGCATGTTTATGGGTCAAAGCCTGAGTATTAGCCTAAGAAATAAAATAAAGTCATTCCGAGCTTGAACTATTTATTTTAAAATCTCTTACGTTTGGCATTGCACTGGTGAGCACTGGCGCATATTTTAAGTAGAAGTTTTATTTAATCAAAATACTCAAGTTTTACTATGGCAGCAAGGCTTTCCACATGTAATTGTTACACATGCATCCATTTAAAGTTTTTGATTTACTCGAACAACATTGAAAGTTTCACGTAAAATGTTTATTCCCAGGATGTGAATTCATGATGATATTCATGATTTTGTGTGTGCGCACGTTCTGAAGCTACAAATATTTTCGTAAATTTAAGAGGGCTGCTTTATTTGCACATGAGCTGCTGGACATTGTCTGAAACGTACATTGACTATGAAATGCAACAAACATGACATTTTAAATTTTCCATTATAACTTTTAACCTAAAATTTATATTCATGCTGTTGTAGTAGTTGTAGCACTCGTTTGCAAGCCACTTTGCATGTCTGTTCATATTTTAGCATGTCCGTTAGTTACTATGAGTGTGTAAACCATACGATGAGAAGAAACATGTTACCACATTTAACATACACACAAATATGTATGTATGTATGTAGCTGTTTGCGTAGTTAAGTACATTTACTATTTTGTGGTGTGAATTATTCTCTGCATATATTTATTTTCTTCATAATAATTTTTTTTAATGCTGTAGATAAAATAGCAGAGGTAACTTATTTACCTTTCAAGCCATGTAACGTTTGTAACAATGTTCTTTAGTTTTTATAACGTTTATTTATTTGAGTATAAACGTGAATGCAATTACAGTGCTGGTTGTAGGTGATGCGAAGTTGTCGTTTTCTTTTCAAATATTAACTCAATTGCAATGGTGCCCAAATCCATTCAAGATGCTTTATTCCAAGTATTGCCTCAGCATATGCCATTATCACAGATTAATTGTTGCTGAAAGAGCCTTCATAGAGTCCTAATTTATTAAAAAGATTTCGAATTTTTTTTAAACTTTGGAGAGAATTTTTTTTTTAGTAATTCATCGTACATCAACGTAAGTAAAATCACTTTGAGTTAAAAATTTACTAATGTATATGCATATAATATATAAAGAGCTGTACAAAATGTATTGAAAGTTCTGTATTCTAAAGCACACTACTTCCAAGCCGTGTATTTCAGTGTAAACATTATCAACAAAACAAGCATAACAAAACATGACTCTCACTGAAATAAAACAAGCACCATTCGAAAAGTTTCTCTCTATAGTTGTGTTTGTGCTTGTGTGTTCAAATGAAGCCGAACATCAAAACAAAAACAGCCAATGAAATAAAAAAAAACGGTAAATTACACCAAAAGCATCGAGTACAGAAGAACAAACACAAAAAAGCTTCAAAATGTAAACATGAGTGTTATTAAATAATATCATTTAGGAGGGAAAACACCTTGCACGTATATAATTTTTTTCATAATTTCAACTTTCTGATTTTCGTGATTTTTCTCAAACCTAATATGAATTGTGATATTTTTATTTTCGTTGTTTTTCCAAATGTGAATTAAAAAAATTTTATTTTTACATACATACATTCGATTTTTTATGTTCATAAAAAATGCAAAAGTTTCTTTCCAAGTTTGTCTACGAGTTATTCAAACATGTTTTGAATGTTCCAAAATAGTTTTGATGTTCTACTTCATATCTCTTCTACTTCAGCCTTGTTCTATTTTAACATTGTTTTGTTGCACTTGTGTTCTCTTCTTCAATGTTTTGATCGTGGAACAAAAGAAATATTTTCGGAAGTATGTGTTTTGCAATGAGCACGCAAAAAATACATACTAATTGCAATTTCCTGAAATGCTTGTAAGACATTTTTGTTGTGTTTGTGCCACACTTTAGTATTTTGCACTACAATGCAAATGTTCTTGAATATTTGACAAAAATCTATATTTTTAATGTTTTTATCATATTTTTTGTGCATGATATGATAATATATTTATTTCCACACACATTTGATGCGTTATGGATTCAGATGCTGAAAGAGTAATGAAATATTCTTTTTTCTAAATGTTGTGTTACTTCAAAGTATAAATAAAGTTTAGATGATTTGTACCTTCAATTGGCGAAAATTTTTTTATAATAATAAAATTTTTTACCTTTAACGGATGAGGCGTATTGCTGCACAGATTAGAATCCTCATGAAAATGCTTAAAAGCCTCGCAAACTGTGCATTTTTATTCTCCCGCAAAATAAGCTATCAAAAATTGTATGGAAATTCATTTGCAAAAACTTTCCCCACAATTTTGACTCGTAAACCTGTGCTGTTCGATTTTGAATTTAGTCAAACAACATGTCGACCCTTTTTCCCCAAAAAACTTCTAGTGTTAACTCAACACAAATAATAACTTCTGCAAATAATCTGCACAGTCTTAATCTTAATCGTAATTTTTATAAGTAAATTGCACTTTTTAGACACAAATTTAAATTTTTTTTTTATTTAATTTCATTTCATTTTATAGCGACGTTTCGCGGATTATATATAGTTGCCTAAATTGCAGTACATTTTAGTGCTTATCTTCCCAGTTTAAAAGGGCTTCATGATACAATTCTCGCAAATAAGCACAAAATAGCGCAAACGGTAATTGGAAGCGTTTTCATGGGGACCCTTATTGTATTCATATATGTTATATATGTATATGATGGAAATGAGAATATTTTAATTTCGAACCTGAATTGTGTAAATAAAGTGTCTGCATCAAAATATGCACAATTATCATCTGTAGATGTAGAGGGTTAGTTTTTTTTATCGTCAACGTTTTATTTGAACAATCTATTTAATTAAGCTTTAAGGTTTTTTTATTTCTTATTCTTATATAATCTCGATATTTCGTTAACCTTCGGTTAACATCTTAAATTCAACAAGAAAAAATTTTAAAAATAAAAATGTCCTGACGAAATATCGAGATTATATAAAAATAAAATATAAAAAAACCTTAAAAGTTAATTAAATAGATTGTTCAATTAAAAAAAAAACAAGTATTAAGAAAAAAAGTCAACGTTTTATTATTGGCAATTGAATAAAACACTTCGCTAACAAAAGTTTAAGGGCTTATTTCTGATTTAAGAAAGAACGCTTTCATTCGCATTCTATGAGAAAGAACATTGATTTCGATTTCTCTACACACTTTCTATGCGAACAGTGACTCGATCTAGAACTCGAATGAAAACGTAAGTGTTTTCATATAAAATCCGATTTCTCTGTTAAGAACGTGTGAGAATGAAATGTCAAAATCACTCACTTTTGGTTTTGCTTTCGTAAGAGAATTTACATATGAGTATACATACTTGTAAATAAAAAAAGAAGAATAAAAAATCTAAGTACAATAAAAAAGTATTTACAAATGGATAACAAGTGGTAAGTATAAACTATTCATATGATATACATATGAATGTATGTATTTAACAATTGTTTTTTCAGTTTAAAGAAGTCAACAATGCAGCAACTGAAACACTTTTATAAAATTAAAACAAAAAACACAAAATTTACAAATATTTTTTTAAATTTTCTCACCCTTTTATTTATTGATACTTTCCACCAGCTGATCACACTTACACGCAGTTGTATTAGCTTTAGAATAACTTCGTAGTATTTTTTAATACTTTTAACAGAAATATAATAATTTATGATATGGCATTGCTTCTACTTATTAAAACGTAAGATACCAAAATTGACATACGTAACTTAGTGCGAAAGAAAGTGAGTGCCAATGAGAAATCCAAATTGATTCGAATTCGAGCGAGTGCTTTTCGTTCGCTTAAGTTATCTTTCTTAGCTCAGAAATAGGCCATAAAAAGTTATTTATATTTTCGAGAGTGCTGTTGGATGCCTAGTCAGACAGCCAGTCGTAGATTCAAACCTTACTCCTGTCGTCATTGTACAAGGCATTTTAGTGGCGTCACTGCTTCTTTTCTTAAAAAAAAAAACGCCATGAAATTGTGTGCTCTGTATGTCCAATAGTTTTGTTCATCACTGTATTAATAAATTACGTACTAGAAAAGTATTCTTTTAAAACGAATAGTTTTCTATAACTTTAAACGTTTTTTTTTTTTTATATTTTGAAAATAAATATTCTCAGAAACTTTAGATACTCGTGCTTTTTTACCTTCTAACTAGCAATTCTTCGTTACTTACTCTGGTAGAAAATTCTTAGCTTTTGTTTTACATTTTTGGACCGAAATCAAAAAATCATACAACATCGTTATAAAAAATATTCTATTTCTTTGCAAGAAGAAAAATTATTTGTGTTAGTGGTTGTGTAAATTAAGATGTATGAGAGTGTGTAAATAATGCTTTTGGTGTGTGTGTGCGTGTGCGTGTGCGTGGTAAAATGCAAACGTTTGTATTTTTAATTTTCACTTTTAAACACTTTTTTTGCTGTCTTTCAATTTAGCTCATCTAAAAGTTGTTGCTGTTGCAGTTTCAGATAGAGTAACAATGAATTATGTTGGTCCTACATATTGCAGTGGTAGTCACTATGAATCTGCATGATGCAGCAACACTCTCTCCATCTATACCAGTTTACTGAAATACATAAATACATCAACATACAAATTCATTCATTAAACTGTGCAGGGTTTAGAAAGTAGAGAATTAAGAGTATGTATTCTTTCACGAAATGTTATCACTTTTGAGCAGACGTAAATATAAATTTTACTATTTCTTACAACAATATGAGTTCATAGGGCACTATAATCGGTGACTTCTTTTTACGACATCATAAAGAAAAAACTAAATAAATATGTATTAAATAATTTGACAGCAAGATGTCCTGTCATCTGATTGCTTTTGCGCTTTCAGGCATGGCCCTTGATTAGTTCCAATAAAATTGTCTTTTCCAAAAAATACATCTTGGACAATACAATTTGGGCTAGTTTGGATAAAATTATTCGAAATTTTAAACTTTTCATACTCAGCTAAATATAATCGAGCAAATGCTATTTTAATTGTTAAAAATCGCAAAAATTCATGCCATTTCTAAATTACACAAAAAACATAATTAATCAATTGTACATTTTTACATACATTAATTATCATCATAAATATGCTTTACAGAAATACAAAAGTTCGTCTTAATACAAAAATGATGTTGGATTTGTTTTAGATAATTTAAAAATTTTGTCAAGCGGTTCCACAGCTTTCAAAAGTTATTTAAGAATGCCTTTTTTGTATCCTAAAATTTATGTAGTTTTATTTTTTATTTAAAAGATGTTGACAACTTGCAAAATACCGTATACTAATGCTCGCAGATTGGCACTAGAAATCGTTACAATTATCTGTTAAATCGAGTGCTTCAAAAACACTCTTTCAATTCAAGGTTTTATTTTGAAAATTAAATTAAATAATTCTACAAGAAAATCCCGTTTGCAATTAGGCGAGGTCAACGCGCAAGCCCTCGAAATTTTTGTTTCTTTTAAGAATTTTATTGGAAATTTAAATATGTGCCGAACTAAGTGCAAAATTGGGCCATGCAGTTTAAAAAATTGTAAAAAAATGTGTTCAACAATTGCCAGCTGAAAGCCTTTTTGTAATTTTGCTCTTTGCGTGATAAGATTACGACAACGGCTCCCACACTTGAAGACCGCAGTGGCGATGGCTGAAGTAGACTGCACCTTGACAACAAAACCGAAAATTTCCCCCAGTTTTAGACTAAATCATAAAAATATCTCGCATTTTTATTATGTGCATTTGTGTGTCTTTATGTCAGTTGTTGGCGGAATTTCTCACTGGCGAAGGCATAGTGACTGATCACTGAACAGTAACGGTACAGGCATATCAGAACGCCCTCCTTCGTTGGTATTGTGTAACAACGGCGAAATAAATTAACTACTAAAAATGGCTACTCAAACGAAGCTTCAAATATTTAATACGTCTCCTTCAAATCAGAGACGCTACAACACTGCTATAAAAACAAATAACGAGTAAAAAAGCAGAGTTGTAAAATAGTGAAGCTTCACCTCCTGCCATTTATCTAACTATGCATTTCCTCTAGTTCCAGCACAATTCATCGCTCTTCTTCTTCGGGTCTTCTCCTAAGTGCTGGTCCAAGATAAAAATTAAGACTGTTTTTATGTTTTATTTACGTGGTAACGTAAGTGCGTTGAAAATATCTTTTGACGGAAATTACAATATTAATTTCGTAATATTTTCGCACTTCCAATTAAGACTTGCTTAACCTCACTTATAAATTTTAAATAAATCTAAATAATGAATCTATTTTGTTATGTGCTTGACCAAATGTAATTTTATTACAAAATTCCTTGAAGTTTGTACACAAAAATTTTACAGGCGGTATTGGTAAATCAAAGTCAAGGCAACCTAATGTAACGGTAGGGTACACGGAGAGAATTGTGTGCAGAAATTATGCGCTATGGGCACGACTTATGCACGAATTGTTCACGAAAAATGACCTAGAACAGTTGTTCATAATCTATGCACACTTGTTCATAACTTCAGTTCAGCACCATGGGCATAGATTATGAACAACATTTTCATATATTGTGAAAAATTTTTACACCTCCTGCTAATATTAAAGAAACAAAATTTAATTTTATTTTCAAATATCTCTATTTCAAAGTACAAGTGCTTAATAACTAATATTATATATACACATATTAAAATACAATAAATCATATACTTCAGTATTAACATGTTTATTTTATATAATTTATAAAGTCATTAATTTTTTTACATTTCTATAAAATTCTTATCATAAAACATAGTCTAGTGCTTAATATTGGATGAAGCTCAAAGGGTTTTGTGAAATTCAATTTCTGTAATGGATTTTAATATATAAGTTTCCGTTCTTTCCCCAATAATATAAGCATAATAATGCAAATCAAAATCAATTTGGTATTCATTAAGTAATAAATATATGCCGTCTTCTAATAAAATTTAATCGACAATACTATAAACATACTCCTTCATAAAAATATAGTACCCAATTTTGTAAATTGTTCCTTTGTAACTTATAGAATTTGAAATAATTAGTTCTTTTTTTTGTTTCAAATTGTTTTGTAGTAATTGTTTAAATGAATATTCTTGAGTTGTGACTGTTTTCATATTATTATTATTATTATTATTAATTATATTATTAATTGACCTTTTTTATTATATTTTTTGATATATATTTATTAAGCCTGAGGTCTTTTTTTTTTTTTTTTTTTTTTTTTTTTAAAAGACCTCAGGCTTAATAAATATATATAAAAAAAAAAAAAAAAAAAAAAAATATTATTATTATTATTATTATTAACAAAATAATTAATTACAAATTATATGTTAATATTTAACGAGCAATGACATCGTAGGACTACAGCTCGATAATAGTGTAATAAGATAATAATGACTAGGGTAAAATATTGAAATCGGATAGTACATTCATTTGGGTATATATTGATATAGATTTACTTAAATAAAATACATAAAGATACCATAAAATTTTTCCATATAGGCCTATTTTCCTGAGATATTGTGAGATTAGCGATATATTATTTGGAGATGGATTCGACAGGTAGGATTTTGGGCAGGAATTGTGGAAAACTTGATTGCGTATTCTATAGAATTTCGGACACTCCACAAGGAAGTGAAGTGGGTTACCCTGGTGTATATTACAGTCACAGAAAGATGGTGGGTCAATATTAATCAAGTGTCCGTGGGAAATTCTGGTATGGCCGAGTCTAAGGCGAGTAAACTTCACCAAGTCTAGTCTATTATTATGTGATGGCGTTAGGTCGTCTATAGTACTGCAATCACTATTGATTGATCTATACCATGAAGATGAATGATACTGAAAGGATCCTTGTTTACAAGCATTTGATTTGAAAATTTTACACAGAACTTTTTTGCTATTGATAGCTCTAAATTAACTCTCGAATATTCAACTTTGGAGTATTCTTTTAATATTTTGTTTTTACTTTCATTTCTCATACACCATAAGTCCTTCAAAGAGCCAACACATATCAAAATGTTGGGCAAAATCTATTCACAAGTAGGCATAACTCATGAACAAAAAGTGTTAATTATGATCAATTGTGTTTAATTTTCAAATAATTAAGCTATGGACAATGTTCACAAACTGTGCACATTTTTTGTGTATAACTTATGCACAATTTTAATAGATTGTGCAGAATTTATGATTATTAGGCATAATTTATGCGCAAAGTTGCATATTCAAAAATAATGCACAACAGTTTTCTCCGTGTACCGCAGATACTGATATTATTGTCGACTTGAACATACTTTACAAAATGCAAGTCTTCAGAATTGCCATTCTGGTTGAATGCACCTGTCATTATTGTGGCGTAAACTAAAAGGATGTCATATACATACATCAAAAAAAAGCGAACGATTTAAATTTTTCTTTGTTTCAAAAACACAAGCACATTCACATTAATTTTGCACTTTGCATAAAGCCCACCATATTAAAATAATTCAAGTTATAGAGCGTAGAGCCGAAAAATTTCAAATTATAGCCTGGTTGGCGATCTAGATGCCATTCAAACAATCTCAAATTGCCGAAGGGATAGACCGAAATTACAGGGATTGTTTTTAATTTGTTGAGGGCGTCTCAAGAACGCCGGAAATAAAATCAAATTACCGCGACGTTAAAATGAACTAGTTTCAAACTATCAAGAGTATCATGTCTTCATACTTAGCATAGTGGAAATTCAATTCAAAAATCCTTGAAAAATTGCTTTGTTGAAATCGATGCCGCTACAAGCTGAACAGTAATTGAAATCAATCAACATTGATGTGAAATTATGAAATTTTACACGAATGCAATCTTTTAGGCAACCAACATTAGTCCAGTGTTCCGTTAGTTTCTAATTTTGCACAGAACTGTCGAACGATTGATTGTGCAACTCTTGGCTGGCTGTCGGAAATGATTGCAGTTAGTTTGCATTCTGTGGCAAAATAATTTGTTTAAAACATATAAAAATTCAAAACTATAGATGATATATGTACGCATGCATGTATAAGGAATCCTTTTCTCTATAAAACTCGGGTAGTTGTGGCATCAACAAATTGTATACAACACATCTCTGAACTAAAGAAAAATAAATAAATTAAAACAAAAGAATTTTAAGCGGTAAAAGGAAAAAATAAAAGCAAATTGCACAAAGTTAAATTGTTTTAAATTGTGTGCTAAAAATATTTTCTTTATTTCTTTGTCAGAGATAAAAGTCTTTATTTGTGTTGCAGACTCAGGGAGTGTGTTTCTAGAGATGCATCTGGGTGTTGATATACACAAATAAGTATGTATGCATGTGCGTGTATTTTAGACAAATTTCCTTACGTTGGCTTTTAATGGAAAAATATTTTTTCTTTTTTATAGCCGAGTAAAGCACTTTATCAGCAAAATATTCTTTTCAAAGGATCACAAGCGAGACTTGTTCCTTTAATGAATTTAGACAAACGCCTTTTGAAATGTTTGATATTTGTTGAAATGCTTTTTGCATGTGTCGATTTTAAGCTTTTGAATTTAGTAAGCAATTAAGCTTACATTTGTCTGCTAAACTCTCTTTTCTCAATGATTAAGCAAATAAGTACGATTAATGCTTTCGAAGAGAGTATGCCGAAAATGTAACAAAATTTAAATGAGAACATCATCTTTCCGAAATTTAAGTCTTTAAACTATTTTTGTATCCTAATGCAGGGATTGAAGACAAGAAATTCTCAAGTGAAGCTCATAGTGATTTCGATTCTCGTAAATTGCAATGCATTTTTTTCACATTGTTCAATAAAAATTGCCAGTACTCAGAGCGCCATCAGCTTGGAACTTGGCCCTACCTTTAAAAACTAAAGAGCAGTTTTATCAAAATCGGCTGAATAGTTTTCACGGAGCAGAAACCGAACCACAACTCCCATTTTGGGCCTAGTTTTGAAGAGCTGGAAGTTTTTTTTGGTTATTTTTACATTCATATTCCTACGTGTTAAAAAATTTCATCGAAAGCGGTTAAGTCGTTTATGCGTTAAATGGTGACAAACAAACAAGCAAACATAATCTGAGGGTGGCGATGGCACGATGGATGGTAGTCTGCCCGTTGACTACACAACCAAAAAACAGACCTGGGTTCAACCCCAGTTAAAATTTTAAAATAAAAATAAACATCTCGCATTTTTCTGATGTGCATTAGTGTGTCTTTGTGTGTCAGTTGTTGTCGGAAGGTTTCAGTGGCGAAGGCGTAGTCACTGGTCACTGACAATACCGGCTTCAGCTGATAGCAATCCACAATCGCATCAGAACGCCCTCCTTCGTCGGTATTGTGTAACACCGGCGAAGTAAAACAATAATAAAAAAATGGCTACTGAACCGAAGCTTCAGCACTGCTACGAGTATAAACAAAGAACGTGCAAAAGCAGAGCTGCAAAATAATTAATTAAGCTGCACCCCCTGTCGTTTCTCCTACTATCCGTTTCCTATAGTTCCAGCACAATGCTTCGCATGTGTAGGAGTCATCTCCTGAGTGCTGGTCCTAGATAAAAAAAAAAAAACCTACCGCTCTGGATGTGTTGGCTTGGACATTTTTCCGAAAAGAAATTTTAAGATTGGAAAGGGGGTTGTATTTGAAAACTTTACCTCAACTGGTCTATGCAATAAAATCGACTGCCAAAGTGTTGGTTGATACTTACTGGAAATGCTACTTGCGGCTACTAATTCGTTTCCTGCACAAATATTTGTGTTATTATTTCTCTCTTTTTCGGTTTTATTTTAAAATTAGATGTGTTTAGTTTCTTTTACGCAGGTATCATCAAGGGATACAGAAGAAGAAAGTGCTTTGATTTCATTTAAAGCTTTTTTTTGCACCCTAAACATACAGAAAGAGCAGGGATAGTATTTTGTATGGATTTTTAAAAGTAGTGCGGTTAGCTACACTTACAGTTCAGAGCACAAACAAACAACATGCACTTTAACCCTAGAGATGCTTCGATCTATTTAATACGTTATAGTTATTCGTTACTTAAAACGACTAACAGCAATTTCACTGCGAAATAAATCGTTATATCATTTAAAAATAAAAGCAGTAAATATGCTTTTAGCCTTGATATTTATTTTAACAAAATAAAATAAAAATATAATAGATTCTAATTTTAAAAATTGTGCTTTTTCCCGAAAAAAAAAAACATGAGAAATGTATTACAGTAGCGGCTCGTAAAAGTTAAGTAGTTTGTTTTGGGGGTGCTTAACATTTTGGAATTCTTAACTTTTCCGTGATATGAAAAATCCATGTGATTATAAGGCTATTTATACATTGTGTACACGAGTATATCTTTTAATGTATATTCAAGTACATATTATACTTATAATTAATTATAATTATATTAATTTTTTAAATGTATTAACATTTATATGTGTTAATTACACATGTTGTATGTAGTAAAATTAATTAGAAGATACTCCATTCATACTATGTATTAAGTTTATAAGCTGTTTGTTACGGTGAAGTAATCAGTAACTTTATTCTGATGGAGCCTTTTATCCGAATGCGATTTTACGATGTCCGATCGTAGTTCGAGAAGTCGTGAAATATGCTTGTTGGAGTACTTCATATTGTACTCATTCCATTTAATCAGGGTATTCACCGCGCATATTGCATCATTGTAAGGTGCAAACTCTGGAGTTTCGGAAATATTGTCATCATAGTCATCTGTGCCTGTGGCCGTCTCATTCTCATCAAACGAATCGGCATTCCATGCAGTAATCTCTTTACCTGAGAAAGTACAATCAGGCGCAAGTCTTCTCAACAACTGTTGTGTCTCTTCGAATAGACGATTGTAGAAAGGATCCGGTGGAAACAGCCTCGATAAAGGGATATCATCTTCGTCGTCATACTGATGACTGTTCACTTAAACAAGCAACTGATGTGTGCAAACATATTATGTACGAGGTTTGATCAAAAAATAACCGTTATTATCAAATTTCGTGAGTTACAGAAAACTTAATACAGTTTCTTTGATCCATTTTTTCGAATAGTAAAAAATCGAAGAGCACACCAAAACACGACTAACCTTTTTGTCTGTCATAAACAAACTGACAGTCCAAAATGGCTGATATTACCAACATATATAACAGACATGTGTAGCAACATAACAGAAAAAAAAATGCAATAATCGAACATACGTAACTCACGAAATTTGAAAATAGCGGTTATTTTTTGATCACACCTCGTATGTAAGAAAGAATACGTGTGCGTGTATTCGCCAGAAATTTATAACGGTTAATGCCGATTGCCGATTGGACATATGTATAAGAAGTTAAAATGATGTTAGGAATATAAAAATAAAACAAAAACAAAAATGACTCAAAAAAATTCAAGAAGCACTTAACTTTTTAGAGTCCCGTATGTTGACTGAAAGCTGCTTAACTTTTCCGTATATTTAACTTTTACGCGTCTTAACTTTTACGAGCCACTACTGTATTACATACTTTATGATATTCTCATAAAGTAATTTTTTATAAAAGATGTTTGTTCCAAATAAAAGGCGAATTTTGAATTTTTTTTCAAAAGTATTTGTTTATTCATCAATGTCCATTTTGTTCTTGGATTCTAACTTTATCTCTTCTGTTTTGGGAATAGGAAAAAGTTTCAGGGAGCCAAATCTGGTGAATAATGTGGTTGAGGCACGATTACGGTGTTGTTTTTGGCCAAAAAATTTACGAACAAGCATTGATGTGTGAGCTGGTGCATTATCGTGATGCGGAATCCATGATTTTTTTCCCCAATTCCCATCGTTTGAGCCGCATTGCTTCACGCGAAGCACGAAGTTTTATCTGACATGGCCTTTAGAAAGACGTACGAGTATATTTACCATTTCGTTTTTAATAAAATTAAAATTATTAAATTTTAAAGATGTCGGATATTTAAAATTATTTAATTTTAAATATGTCGGATATTTTTTTTTAAGAAATTGTAACTTTAAAAATTTTTTTTTTTAATCCTTATAAACATAAATCTTAACTATTTGTTATTTAAAAAATTTTTAAATTCCTATGTATGGATTTGTAAATTTACTTTTCATCTAATGCACCTTGTAATGGATAGTCACAAAAATAAATAATAAAATATTTTTAAATATATAAAATAAAATCGCGGAAGTTTAACAGCGTGTTAAAAGCTATATTTTTATTATTTAAATATTTAAGTCTATATTATACGTGATAATGAAGTTAGTTTAATATTAAAAGAATATTAAATATTAATGAAAAATAAAAACCGTACTGTAACGCAAAATTCGTGTTTGCCTCTCAATATTCCTCTTTATATTCTTTGCTCTAAACAAAGATTTTTGGATGTCCATAACTTCTTATATGCCTTTTAGTTGTTTACCCTCTTTTGGCATTATTCGTACTTGCTTATGGGATTTCACCTAGAAGGACTATTTATTTGATTTTGGTGATGTTTAGTTTTGGTTATTTGTTTTTTTTTCCTTTCCTTTTATTGGTTTTAAATTATACTTGTAATCCAATTTTTAAAAATGAAATCAAAAACCCTTGAAGTTTGATTTAGTCCCTTTTGAGTGGCTGCTAATGCTGCTGCTTCTGCTGTTGCCAAAGTAGCAAAGTTGCTTCTTACAATCCGTGTTGCCAGCAATTGATGAAACAAAAGCTACATTGCTACATGCCAGCAGATTTTGGGATAATGTCGAATGCATGAAAAAACTCCGGTTGCTTTTTTATTTTTGTAATTCTTTTTAAGGATGATGTTTCCTTGTTGTATACAATACCGTTGTACTATGCATTCTAATTACCAGAAATTGTCAATATGCTTGCTTGAAACATGGTTTGCAAAAAAGCATAGTATGTAAGATTTACGAACTGCGAAGAGCTTAAACATTTCTAAAAAAAACTTAACACAAAATATTCACATAGATTAACTTTACTCTAAAGCCGTGTGTCCACTAGCAAGTCACTTGCGGAAGAACTTCTGCAAGTATTTGCTGAAGTGTTTCCACTCAAACCGAAACTTGTGCAAGTCTGCTTCAAGAAGTAGTTTGTAGAAGTTATCAAGACGAACTTGCTGCAAGAAATTGCAGACGTGTTTCCACACAATGTGAGTACAGCTTACAGTAGTTTGATTTTTATGCGAATGACAGTATAAAAATGTCTTGTGGCAAAATAAGATTGGCAGCTGCCATCGCAGCATATTTAATTAAAATGAAACAAAATAAAAAAAAAAACTAAAAGAAGTGTTTGGGTGAGAAATTGGGTGCTGCAGCGCGTAGATTTAAGTTTCCAAAATACACTACCTGAAGAATTGCGGGCCGAAGACTCCATGCAGCTGAAAAGAACAAAAAAAAAACACAAAACAAAAACAGAAGAGAATACCACAAACCGTTTACTCACGTATACACGACTGCTTCTGCAAGTCTTCAAAACACTTGTAGTTCACAGCAAGTCGTTCAAGTTACTTCCAGCAAGCAACAAACACGTGTTTCCACATAATTGCTGCAAGTAACTTCTGTAAGCCGTGACTTCTAATACGTGTTTACACGACAAAAACTTCTGGAAGTCACTTCTGGAAGCAACTACCGCAAGAAAACTTGGTAGTGGACACACAGCTTAAAACAAGGAAATGCACTGTGTGACAGCATTTTTTTTTTTGGCACAAATGCGACTATACACCCACTAATCTAGGCGCAAAACAAAGTCTAATCGCATACTTTTTTCTGAATTTTCTCACCTTTTGCCATTTTTAAAAGACTTTACATTTCTTAACGATGCTTATTTTAAATATTTTTCTCTTTTAGTTATCAATACTGCTATCAAAAAAAAGGGAAGGCTCTATAGAATTTTATAAAAATATTTACTTTACGTCCTATGAAAAAAATGTCATTTTGAAAAAATATAATTCCATATCCTTGAAGGTTTCCACGGAAAAGGTATTTTTTTTTAAATATGTTTTCATATGTTTTTTCTGGAGACGTAAAGTAAATATTTTTATAAAATTCTATAGAGTTTACCCTGTATTGTGATACCGACATTGCTTAACAACTACTTAATCTGAACATTAAAACATTTGTTAACTGTATGTACAGAAAAACGTAAAATCGAAAAGCAATTAAAAAATAAGAAGATTCAATTAAAATAACAATTATATTTAAACCAATCACGAGAATTTTACGATTTATTTTCAATTGGCCATTTTGATTGTTTTGAGACAACAACATCAACAAAATCAATTAAAATAAAAGTGGATTTAATTAAATTATTAATTGAGAAGAAAAAATTTACTAAAAAAATTTTACGTAAAACAACAAAAAATATAAAATTCTCTTAAACAATGTGATGAAAATAAAGAATTTGAGAAACGTGTAAATGGAGAGGAATAGTATATGCAATGAATTCTATCATTGTATTAATGAAAATCTTTAGTAATATAATACAGATCTCTTAATGAAAGAATGATTTTTCTATTAAAGAAATCCTAAAAAAAACTTAAACTGGCAATATTGTTGAGAACGTACAGCACTAGCATGCTCTTCCAATTGATTTGCAAAAAAGATAAGGATAGAAAGGAGCAACCGGATAATGAAATCAAGTATAAAATAAAATATTAAATGAAGATTTTTCTAAAAGATACATAGAACTTTAAATTTGATTTATTGCAAGGACTCGATTGATAACAAATTTAAACAAATAGCAGAGAATCAAACTATTTCCAAATGTTTTCTTTTATCGAATTTGATTATATATATTTATTTTGGCAAACAAGTTCTTTTTTTTTTATTTCTAAAATATCGTCAATAAAAAAGCTGAAGATTTTTAAAATCAAATTTTATACTTTTGACATTAAAAAATAAACATACACACCGGCAAACCTACAGAGTACATTATCATTCATATCCTTTATGTTTAAAGAGCATGAGTTTTAAAATTAAATTATCGCTAATATGATTTGAAAGGTTGAGTAACAAATTCTATTTACAGCTGTGGTAAAAGAAATAGTAGAATTTGTGTTCCTACATTAATTATATCTCCGCTATAGGTCTTGAATTTAACAGTCAATGATACCATAGTCTTACATCCGTTTATACATATTTTACACTTAAATAACACATAATAAGTGACATCATATTGATGTCATTCCAGTCATAGCATAGATGACACTAAAATTCTAACAAAATTCTATGATGCCGTCTGTCATCAGATTGATGTCTGTATTTGTCTTATTGATGAGATTTATCATGTCATTGATGTCAGAATTCTGATGACACACCACCATCAAATACGAAGAGACACTTTACTATGGTTGTGCATTTTAAATAAAGCAGATGTGAAAAAGGACGTTAATGTGAAATTAAATATAAATTCGTGTAATTGCCGCACAAAATATAAAAATTAGGCTTGAATTATTGCGGGAAATCTATTCTTGAAATTATCAAAACCAACGCACATTAGTATGCCTTTACAAAAACAAAAAAAAACTGTTTAACTATGGGAAAAATATGAATGGGCGTTTTACACGTACGTTCCTAATTATTACTGGGGCCACAAAGCTCCGCGAGCCAAAGAAGATTTATAGTGCCTAGTTACATGGGGGGTGAGTACAGCACACTGGAAAATATTCAGTATATACATATGTATGTCCATAGCATGATAATTTGAGCCAGCTTCTTTTCTACTCATACTAAAAATTACTTAGAAGTTCCATAAACTTTAAACAAAATACAAAATGTTTGAGAAAAATGTTAAAATTGTTTCCTTCCAAATGGAAAAAAGTTTAATAAATTTTTAAATCGCTTCAACTTGATTAACATGCATTCATCAATTTTGCATTAAGTTGATTGACAATATATACTAGAAGCAAAAAAATTGAAAAAGAGATTTGCAAAAGATTTCTGCTTTATCTCTCATGCAACAATTTGTAATCTTGTTGCAAGCAGTCTGCATTTCAGTCAGTCAATTGGTTTCCTTTTGTGTGTGCACGTTAACGTGCGGTTGTGTTAAAGACAATAAATGCACATAATTGATTTAATCTTTTCAACAAAACTTCAAACCACACTCAACTCTCGACTACTTGAAAGTAATTTCAACTGAAAAATTCAGGGGAAAAATAAAAAATGTACCATTTAATCGTTGTAGTCTAGTAGCTGTACTTTGTTGTTAAAGTTGTTAATGATCATGTTGTTGTTGCTTTAACAAGTCATCAATCACACAATCTCTACAGTGGACTTATATTGAATAATCTAAACTAAAAAGGAAGACCAAAATAAATAGTTAATTCTTCTATTTTTTTTTTGCTTTGGGTGACTTTAAGTGCTGGTTTTAATTTGTTGTAGATAGTGGCTGTTGTTACTAATGTTCTATTTACTGTTGTTCTTTCTGCTATTGGTCTGTTAGTAAATGACTCTCTTAAAAAGCCCAACAAACACCAGAAATGTCACTAAGTCCCCTAAATAGAAATGAACTAAATCCCCAAAGTTTGGGGTGTTCGTTCAATAAGAATGACGTTCCGAAACATAAAAATTAACCAAAGCGAACAAAAATTTAACTGAAATGGAAATGCGCCCCAAAAAATTTCTGTTGTTGTCCGCTATATTTAATTTTACGGAATTAGTTTATTTCTGTTTTGGCGTCTTATTTCCTGCCGCCCTGATTCTCTTACACAAAATGTAAAGAAAATGCATCTTACTGCAGAAAAATTTCAAATAATAAAATATGCCTTGACTGCAAATGGTATCCAAAGAATTATGCACTGAGAGTAAGTACCCCAATATGTGTATAAAATTTATTACGGTTCGACTGCATAGAAGCATATGATGTATTATTTTGAATATCCGAAATTATATTCAGAATAGAATTTAATCGAACTACAGTTATTACATATAAATGAAAATTTGCTGTCGTGTTCAAGTTCACAGTTAATTTATCACAATATTGTGAAGAAATTACTTTTTTGATTACAATAATCGAATAATATCATAGATAATAATAGCGGGAATCACTTCGTAGCAAATCTGCTATTTTATCATACATGCTATGAATTTCTGCTATAAAGCGTGAGTGTCCTTTTTGTCGCTGTCAACAAATTTGTTATACCAGCTGATTTTTAAGATATTTCACGGAAAAAAGATATTGTACTGAAAAAGTAAAACTAATTAAAATGCCTAAGATAACAGGAAAAAATAAAATCATAAATAAAGTAAAAAATAAAGTTTTCTATAAAATATTTGCGCGGTCGGATTCTACAAAAAAAGAAAAAAACAAATGTTCTGTTTATGTGCACTTTAGTGGATCAACAACTGTGTTTACCACTAGAACGCCCGCGGGCATTGTTTATGCGGTAGTGTCTCATACGTGTGAGCTGAAGTGAGAAAAAGCAATATTACAAGTGTTGCCAGTGAAGAATTTCGCACCACTGGCTTCCAAACTTCGCATTTGAAGAAATATTACACGTGACTTCTTTTAAGTTTTTTTTTAAATGTGTAAATGAGTATAATGCCTCTCAATATTATATTTTTTCATGGTAACTACACGCCCACATATTAGACATTCCGATTTTCCAGAAATATTTTCTGCAAAAAAATATTTTTTTTCCCATTCAATATTAAACATTTTATATATTTATTAGGCAACATTTATTAAACAAATTTTATAAAACAATTAAATAAAAAGTTAATTTCACTGTTTTTATTATTTGACACGTTTTGTTTTATTCTTAAGCACTTTGACTAACAATTCAATCGATAATAATTAAGTTACAACTTCAATATTAATAAAAGGACAAAGTAATACACAAAAAGTAATACAATAAATACCGTTAGAAATTTAATAATAAGTTTTAAAAAGATTAATTTTATAAAAAAAGCGAATAAGAAAATGCCTATGGATGTGTTTGGTAAACACTGATCAACAACACACCTCGAATTCTTGATTTTCCAATAAATATTCAATTATTTTTCTGACTTCACCATCGGTCCAACTTTTGTTGTTAGACCTTTCTTTAGTTATTTAAATTTTTTTATTTTTTGTCTCTTCACAATTCATGTTTGTTGATTTTGTGTAAACACCATTGTTTATGTGTTTTTTCTGAGTTTTATAAAGTAACTTTGCCGCATGCAATAAAGTTAGCCGTAGGCCGCCGACGAAAAAAATTTCACGTGGTACATATTGAAATGTAGTTGTGGTGATGCAAACCCTTTCTAGTAATTCCACAAAGTTCTTATATAAAAAGCAATGTACAAAACACAATGTACATGTATGACTTTTATTGATGACAAATTCTTTTAAACTATATATAAAATTTTTCTACAAAGTGACACAACATAAAAAATATTTCAAAGCCAACTATGTGAATATACATGTTGAATAAGCAAAGTGTTAATGCTCAAATTATATTTCCAACACTCCTCCTCAACATATATATTTTACAAACTGATTTTATGTTTTTAAATTTAACAAAGTAACAAATTTATTATGTTTTAATTTAGACAAATTTTTAGTAAATATATCCGCAATCATATCTTCCGTAGGACAGTATTCCAAATAGATTTCCTTATTATTTACTACTTCTCTAATGTGATGATACTTTATATCTATATGTTTGCTGCGATTATGAAATACTGGATTTGTTGCTAATTTTAAAGCTCCTTGATTATCGACGTTCAATTTAATACTTTCTTCATTTATGAAACCAAGTTCTTGTAGTAATCTTCTTAAGTATACTGCTTCCTTTGCTGCATTTGATATAGACATATATTCAGCTTCTGTACTGCTTAATGCTGTTGTGGATTGTTTTTTCGACTCCCAAGATATTGCACAATTTCCAAGATAAAATATGTATCCATTATGTGACTTTCTGTCAGTTTTACATCCACCCCAGTCTGCATCAGCATAACCGATTAACTCTTGATTACTTTTGCAAAATTTTAATTTAAGATTTTGAGTTCCTTTCAAATATCTAAGAACTTGTTTTGCCGCTTTAAAATGTTCTACATGTGGATTAGTATTTCTTTGTGCTAATTTATTTACAGAATATAATATATCTGGCCTTGTCGTTAAAGATAAATATAATAAAGAGCCAATAAGTGATTGATATAATGTGCTATCAACCTCTTCACATTTTTCATTGCATTTTGTTTGAAAATTTGGTTCTAGTGGAACTGATGATGTTTTACAATTTTCCATATTGTATTGTTGTAACAAATCTTTAATATAATTTTCCTGACAGATATTTATATCTCCAGTTTCACCGTTACGTTCAACTTTCATCCCCAAAAAATGTTCCAATAAACCTTTATCTGATACTTCAAATTTCTTACTAATTTGAGACTTGAATTTTAATATTTCTGCTTTATTTTTACATCCAACTATTATATCGTCGACGTAAACTGCGACTACAATCAATTCTTTGTCTTGTATTTTTTTATATAAACACGGTTCATTTTTGCAACTTTCAAATCCCATCTTACATAAAACTTCATTTAATTTAAAATTCCATGCTCTCCCGGATTGCTTAAGACCATAAAGAGATTTGTGCAGACGTAACACTTTATTTGGATACCTTTTGTTTTCAAAACCTTGAGGCTGTTGCATGTAAATTTCATCATATAAATCTCCATTCAGGTATGCTGAAGTTACATCTATTTGGTGCAAATGCATTTTGTGCTCAACTGCTAATGCCAAAATCATTCTTATCGTTTCGTATCTTATAACAGGGGAAAAAGTTTCTTCGTAATTTATGCCGTATTTTTGACTACAGCCTTTGGCGACCAACCTTGCCTTAAACCTTTCAATTTCACCTTCACTATTTTTCTTTAAAGTGTATACCCACTTACTTTTAATAGTTTTATGACCTGCTGGTAAATCAACTAATGACCATGTCTCTTTTTGTTCCAACAAAGACATTTCTTTTTTCATAGCTTCTCTCCATTTTTCACTTTCACGACTGGATAATGCCTCTTCTAAAGTTTTTGGAACTTGCTCCTTCACTGCATTATTCAGTTGTTGATATATTTTTCTTGGACGACCTGGCCTACCATTACTAAAAATTTTAGGTCTACCTGGCCCACGTTTACCTTTTTCATTTGTTTCTACAACCTCATCAAGTGAAATATCGCTATTTACTGATCTTACAATGCTATACTCTAAATCTTCTTGATTTGAGGTATTATTTGTCTCAAATTGTTCATCGACATCTTTCTTATTTACAATCGCTTCGAAATCCATAAAATTCTGAATGTTATCATTAATTTCTTTACAGGGTAATTTATATTCATTAAATAAAACATTGCGTCTTTCAATAACTTCTCGTGTTTTCTTATCATATAAGCGATATGCTTTTGATACTCTAGAATAACCAACCATCATCATATTTGCACCTTTTGATTCAAATTTTCCTCTTCTTTTATTCAAAACTACTGCATTTGTACCAAAAATTTTAAAATGATTTACACATGGCTTACGACCCGTCCATATTTCATAAGGCGTTTTTCCATCGAGACTTTTTGATGGAGATCTATTACGTAAATAAACTGCTGTTGCTACAGCTTCAGCCCATAAATCTTGTTTTAAACCAGCATCGACTAACATACAACGAGCCATTTCTACTATTGTTCTATTAAACCTTTCCGCTACCCCATTCTGTTGCGGCGTATAAGGTACCGTTAACTGACGTTGAATTCCGCATTGCTCCAAATAATTATTAAAATCTTTATTAATATATTCTCCTCCATTATCACTACGAATACATTTTATTTTACGATTTGTATGACGTTCTACTAATTCTTTGAAATTTTTAAATTTTTCAAATACCTCGCTTTTGTATTTTAAAAAATAAACAAAAACTTTTCTTGACTTGTCATCTATGAATGTGAGGAAATACTTTGAACCTCCAACTGAATCTATTTTCATAGGACCACAAACATCCGAGTGTATTAAATCTAACAACTCACCAGATTTACTTTCAGATTTCTTCGGGAATTTTATAGCATGAATTTTGCTAACCATACATATTTCGCACGGATCTTGATGTTTCTGCGTCAAATTTATACCATTCACCATATTTTTCTTCGACAACTCAAACAGGCTTTCATAGTTCAAATGTCCATATCGACGATGCCAAGTTTCATTAATGGATTGTAAAACACATAATTTCTCGTTCGGTATTTTTATTTTAAATTGGAACAAATTTTCTTCTTTACGGGCTTTTAAAACTATTTCACCGTAAGCATCAGTAAATATTGCACCCTTATTATTAAATTTGATTTTGCCACCATACTGTACGACCTTATTGACAGATAAAAAATTTCCATTCAGATCTGAGGAATATAAAACATCTTTTAGTACAATTTTATTATTATTTATAAACAGATTGACTGTTCCTATTCCTTCAGCAGCAATTGATTTTCTATTTGCCAACATTATATTATCACTGCATCTGTCTAATTTACAAAATAAATTTCGATTTGCACACATGTGACTTGTAGCACCGCTATCAATGTACCATGTCGATGTTTGTGTATCTCTTTTTTCAGAATTCGCCATTGCAATCAAAGAGTAAGTTTTTTCTTGATTACGTTTTTCGTTGCACCTATTTGCATAATGCCCTTTCTTACCACATATGAAGCAATTTCCCTTTTTAACATTCAAATTATTATTACCTTTCTTGTAACCTGTTTCTCTTTTGGCTGCACCAAAAGCTTGTTCAATCGTAGATGATTTGTTTTGTTGATTTCGACGTTCATACTCTTCAAGAAGTTTAACCTTTAGCATTCCTAACGCTGGTAGAGAATCCCTCGTTTCTATGGCAATAACGAAGTTTTCAAACTCTCTCGGAAGACTTGACAATAAAATGACTACCAATAATTCTTCTTGAATACTAATTCCAACATCGGCTAATTTCTCCGTAATTTCACAAAAACTGTTTAAATATTCGGCCATATCTTTGCTGTCTTTCATGTTCAAACTTAACATCTTTTTATATAAGCTAACCTTTTGCATCGGACCACTCGGCTTGTAAACTTCCTTAAGTTTAATCCAGGCATCTTTAGATTTGTTAATGTTTTTAATATGGTTCAACTGGTTAGACTTAACACTTAATAAAATTGTTGCGAGCGTTTTTTCATCATTACTCTTCCACTCCAAAATTTTATCACGACTCCAGGTTGAATCTGCTTCTTCTTCGCCACTTGCATACTTCCAAAAACCAGAATGAATAAGGATACTTCTCATATGAATACTCCATGTTTCGTAATTCCTTTCATCTAGCTTTTCTATCTGATATAATGACGACGATGCCATTTTTTCTTTTTAAATCTTGCAATAAAAATTCAACAACTTCCAAATCGTATGTCTGGGCCCATAACCTATTGAAATGTAGTTGTGGTGATGCAAACCCTTTCTAGTAATTCCACAAAGTTCTTATATAAAAAGCAATGTACAAAACACAATGTACATGTATGACTTTTATTGATGACAAATTCTTTTAAACTATATATAAAATTTTTCTACAAAGTGACACAACATAAAAAATATTTCAAAGCCAACTATGTGAATATACATGTTGAATAAGCAAAGTGTTAATGCTCAAATTATATTTCCAACAGTACAAACATGTGGTTTTTATATATACTTTATAAAAACTTCACCAATTTCAAACTTCATCAGTTAATTACTTTTTTAATGTTAATGTTTAATGTAATCTTAGCAATATTTCTTTGAGAAATTTCACCTTACATTTGAAGCTACTGTTTATTTTTGTGGCGGCACAGCAACCGAAAAACTTCGTGGGCGCAGTTCTGTACTTGTTTTGAACGTAAAAACAAAACGAAAAAGACAGCTGTTGTAGCATTGTAAACGTTGGAAATTAACAGTTTGCAATGCTTTTTGGTGATGCATATTTTTTTAACAGGTGCAAACTTTAATTTCATATGTTTTGTTGTTGTGTTGTTGCAAACTTATGCAAATATGCTATATTTGCAAGATTTCCAATGGATGCAAGGGTAGTGTGCAACGAAGAGTGATTTCCGCTAATATAATAATAGAATAATATTCTAATCAAAAAAGTAAGTTCTTCACAATATTGTCATAAATTAACTGTGAACTTGAACACGACAGGAAATTTTCATTAATATCCGAAATTATTTTAAGTTCTAATTGGAAAGACGACACAGATGAAAGTATAACTCAATTCGAATACAAATCTGCTGTTGCCAGTTTTTGTCAATTTGAGAAGTGGATTTGCTGCGTTTCTGGTATGGAGTAGACTCATTAATATTTAAGATAAATGCAGACATCTTTGCTTATTGTTTTATTTCGACAACTCTTGCTGATACTCATTTACATTGACACTAATACACATTTGGAAAGGAAGTGTTTGACTGGAGAAGGGCTTGATCTGATAATCTTGTGCCAGTACAGTCAATTCACTAATTACAACACCCTCAAAATCTGGATGTAAATCATTGAGTGAAAGTACAAACTTAAAACTAAATGGTCTTTGCACCGCCTAATTTTCTATAACAATAGCTCAGTACGTGTGGAAAGTGTCGTAGCTGGAACTTTATTTATTTCGTTTAAGAACTGATATAAGAAACGTTTGTAAAAGACTTTAAAATAAAACCCTGTTGCCCGTATATTGTACTTTCCATTATTGATTACCAGGTTAACGAATAATAAGCCAAATTGCGTGTATGAAAAAAAAAAAATAATTGTTAATCATTCAACACTTCCCCAAACTTATAGTTGATGTACGGCGCCTTGGTTAAGGTGCACTAATTGTTGCCAGCGAAATGATTTTTTTTAAATTTGCCCATATTTTATCATTTTAGTTGTTTATACCCGAAGTAAGGATTTTCTTATTTCGTTGTGACTAAGAGAGGATTCATTCAAACCAAAAAAAGGAAAATCGGTCTAAGGCAAAAATAAATAAACTCCCGTCAAACCTGCTTTTTATGAATTCCTGTTATAATTAATTGACCGACTTGAGTCTAAAAACAACATTCACTGGTTTATAACAAAACAAATTTACTGAATCGAAAAAGTTTTGTCAGTTATACTTAGTTGATGATGTGTTTGCGGGGTTACAATCTTTACGAGCAGAGTGTTGTAATATAGTGGCTGGGTTTCAATCAAGTTCATTTTAAATCAAAACTTTTCTTTTTTGACACATACACGGTGGCAACTACTGCAAATGCACACGCAATGTTAGTGTTTTTACAACATTCATATTGACATTCCTGCGGTTGCAACTCAAAAATACTTGCAGACTTTATGCTGTTGTTCTTTGAAAAAAAAAATACATTCTGTCGTACATAATCTTTGTCCCCAAGCGGAAATTGATTCTTAGTTTGAGAGAAAAAGTTTTTGAAGAGTGTTGTGTAGTAGAAGGTTTTCTAGTTTTATTTCTAATATTCCGTTGCGAATTCGTTTTGTTAAAACGTCGGTTAATTGTGAATTAATTGGTGTTTAAGTATGCTGCACATTAATAGTACGTACTAACGTCAACATTTCAACCAAAGTCAACGGAATTAATGCTACACAGTGTACTCGTATGTAGATACAAATATATTTAGAATATAAATTAAAATCGACTTATTTAAATTCAAAATATAATTTACCATCGCGTAGATACTACTGGAATCCGAGGCTCAGTGCGCATTTAGAATGTTAATTTATTTACAATAAATATTGCAGATTGTCAGTCGCCATTTGGAGATTTGAAAAGGATTAAAAAACACATTTACGAAACATTTAAATAAAAGTTTCAATTTTGTGCTACACACTGCCAACAATTTTTTGTATTACGAAGATACACTGCGCGTCATTAGTTTAGCACACACCCCCTCACGTAAGTGGTTTCGGATGAATTTCAACCAAACTAAGTGCATTAAAATTATTATTTTTTTTTATTTATACCTTATTAAGTCCTCAATTAACTAAAACACAAAATGTTGATATACGATTGCAAACAAATTTTTTATGATTTTTTTTTTGAAAAATAGAAAAAATTATACCAATTCTATTTTGGTCACCAGGTTAGCATATACTACTTGTTTTACTTTTTTTTTTTAAATTTGAGGCATGAACTTATTTCTAAACTTATCAATTATCTTGTTTAAATCATTTTACATAATTTAATAATGGGTTGATCCTCCTTTATTGAGAATAATCTCATACATTCGATTTGGGAGCAACTCATGCAATTTTCCTATATAATCCAGGGAAATCTCTGACCAGGCACGCTTGATGCCGTCAATCAATTCCGTTTTATTCTAGATTCGTAGACTTTACGAACGAGCCATCCCCATACATTTTCTATTATATTGATGTTGGATGAGTAAGGCGGCCACTGCATTAAACTGACATTTTGGCCCTCAATCCATGACTTAATCACCCGAGCAGTATGGATAGGGGCATTATCATGTTGAAAATACCATGGTAAATTACCAAATAAAGTTTTGAATTGGGGAAAACTTGTTCCAAGAACGTTTTTATAAGTGTTGGCGTTCATATTTGCTGTCAAAAACTGTAGCTCGCTCATACCAAAGTAGGAAATGGGTTCCCACACCATTACACCCCCTTCCGACTATGAAGGCGATCCAACTGGTGTTCCTCATTACACGTTGGGGGGTGTAATGGTGTAGGGGTACTGATTAATAGGTGTAGCGTAGTGTTTTCGAAAATATCGATTTTATAATTTTTACCAATTTTACTGGTTCCACGAATTGTAGAAAAACCTACGCCATCGTAACAATGTTGCATGATATGGTCCATAGAAACTGTTAAAAGTTCAACCAGTTCCCATAAGACTTAAAAATCTGGGACGTGACGAGTTCTGTATTTAACGGAGTGCCTTTCGCTGAGCAGTTACCATGATTTTCTGTTATGTCTGTGCTAACAGCGCTTTTCGTCCTCTGTATTTGAGAAATAAAATTAATCCATCAAATTAACCAGTCATAACTGCAAAAAAGACATAAGGGCCAAACACCAAATTTTCGAGGGGAGGTTCTTTAAATCTTCCCATACATATATAGTAAAATCGCACATTTCAAACTAAATAAAATTGCAAAAGATAGATTTTATAATATTTCTTTGATAATTTATGGGGAGAGTTATTCATTCCTTCAGTAGCAATCCGAAAAGTTTGTGCTATTGCAAATTTTTTTCGTGCAGAAATTCTTCACTCACGCCATTAGTGTAAAGTTTTATATTGGAATAAAAAAAGCTGCATTTAAATGTACTTCCAATCAAGTATAAATAAATTATTGTTTATTTTTTACTTGACTTAAACAAAAATCTGCCCTGTTCGAAGGAATAAACTAAAATTTTAATTGTATTTACCAAAAAATTAATTGTATTTTTGCTTTCATTTATTTTCTTTTTATATACCTGATGTGATTTCAGGGAATAAATAATATAAAAATAAAAACAAAAATAAGAATACGATAACATAAAGATATTACAAGTTTGCCTGTTCATACACACAGACATATCATCTTTTTTTAAACGATAAACCATAGAACTGTGCTTGTGAATTGAGCAACAATTTTTGTCGTATTCATGGAAGCGTATGAAGGCTGAAGAATCAAAGCAATAACGGAATGATTTTAAAAGTATATAAATATTCTGTGACATACCTGATTCTATTTTATTGTATTTCATTACATCAAATGAATTATTTCTCTTCATTTTTGAATTTGTGCACTCTCTAGTTATGGCGCTTACAGCTTTTTTGGCAGTTATGGCTGGATTACACCAGAGATGCAGCAGCTCTGCTTTAAATTTAAATTCTATAATAATTTAATAAAAAAAAGTATGCACAACTGTGTAGTTGAGCAATAATTAAGCTCTCTATCCTTCTCTACGGACACTAGACTATTGAAAACTTTTCAATTGTCCCACCTTGAATCAAATTCACATTAGAAACTTACAAATGAAGACATAATTTCCTTGCATTACACAACTAGACAAATTTTTATGTATTTTAGCTAAACTTCCTGAAGAACCAAATGTGTTAGTGGATCAATGGATGTTTGTACAATATGTGTGCGCACATGTGCGAAGGTAAGGCTTGCGGAAGCCTTATATAAGTCCTTATAAAGTAGACCCAATAACGTTATTGGTTTTATTATTAAGCATATGGGACTCGATATATCAGGTCTGTGTCGGAAAAATGCACGCCGTGTCTTTGTGTACAGAAACTGTTGCTAGGAGATTTTTATTTCTTTTCCTTTTTCTTAACAAGTGCGGAATATTTTTATAAGTTTTTGTAATTTTTTTCTTTCTTAAAGAGAAGTAACACTCATATTACGTTTATAGTCGTATGTACGAGTTATTTTTAAATATTTAACTCTATTGTAGGGCAACATCAAAAAACTTTCCAAAAAAAACTTAACAAAACTTCCCGATGGTGAAGAAAACTTAGAGTTTTCAAACAAGTGGTAACGTTTCACAACTTATTTGCAACAACAATTTGCATTATTTGGGCTTGGCGATGGCTGAAGTAGTCTGCACGTTGACTCGAGAAAAAACCAATAAGAAAGTCGAAAATTAGTCAAAATAGCAAAAACTTAATGCGTCTCGAAAATCGATTTCAGATGAATTTGCCGAGCAAATTTTCGACTTCGATCAATTTTGGCCAAATTTGCGTCATGAGGTACACTTTTTTAGTTCATATGACACTTTAGCACGGGCCTGCTTTCTGTGTGCCGGCAGATTTATAACCTCAAAGTGCATGTACATATGTGTGTGTGTGTATGAATGATTCTGACTTCTAACATTGAAATTATGAACCAAAGTCAACTTGACGGTCTGCTTCTTTTTTTGGAGTTTTGTTTGCTCGAAGTTTCCTTCTTTTTTTTTTTTGTTTGTTCTCTCGAGGTCTGTTAATGTGTAATGTGTATTTGTATGTGTGTGCAAGTACGGGTGTCTGAATATATTTTTCTAGATATTTCAAGTGTTCTTTTGGCTTATTTGAAGAACTGAAGCGGAAATAAACTTTTAAAACGCAATAAAAGTTTACACTGTTGTTTATAATAGAAAAAAAATAAGAAGGAGACTAAAGAAAAAAACAGTACTAAACATTTCTTTTATTTTATGAACACAAGTGTCCATGTTATCCTACACTAATGGAATAATATTTGTCAAACAATGCAAATAAAAAAAAAGAAATGTTTGTGAACTTTTGCGTAACAACAACAACAGAAAAAAAGTCTGTAAAGTACCACCAAAAAGAAAGGAAAAATATGAATTCATCATGGAATTATTAATTAATTAATTACCGTAAAGTGTGTCTTATTTGTAGTTGTATTTATATATGTAAGTAAATAAAAATGTTTGAAAAAGAAATTGTAGAACTTAAAAATGGCACTAAGAAGTGAAAAATAATTCGATTTTAGTTTTATATGCCCCTGCTATTGCACCGAAGTTGGTGCCAGATACCGTCTATATATGTATATTGGGAATTCAAACGATATCAAACGAGTCATATTATCAAATTGTTATTTTGTTTGCAGGGCCAGTGCTTAGGTTATCTCCCATACGTATGGAATGCATTGCACCGGAGCTAGTTAGAAATGTATAGAGTATTGACAAGTGAAGTCATATGATTAATGCTCAATTCTGCAGTTGCGCATTATTTAGAACTTCCTGACGCTTTCATTTTTAAGCTAAAAGAGAGCCTGGGTAGTTGAACGCTGTTACTGTAAACAGATCAGAAAAATTGGTGCTCTGACGGGGTCTGGAATCGAGAATCTTAAAATTGAAAATTCTTTGTTGCGTTTCAATCAAAAAACTCGTAAAATAAAACACATTTATGCTGCATTTATTCTTCTGTCGTCAAAAAAAAAATTATTTTGGCAAAAACTGGGTTTTTCCGTTTCTTTATTTTTTTTTATTCGTATTAACTTTTTTTATCACCTCATATATGTACATTTGACATTAACCCTGGACACATAACCTTCGTCAAATCGACAAATACAGAATGAAAATACCGTGATTTCTTTTTTGTATGTACGCTGATCGCTGTAACCTTGCTTGCCAAATCAGATTTCAACGAGTTCTCTTGAGAGGCAAGCGAGTACGGCGCGTAGGTGCTAAAATTTTTTAGTTATTGCAAACGTGTACATCGTTGCGACAAATG
This sequence comes from Dexiosoma caninum, assembly GCA_963924685.1. Classification (NCBI taxonomy): domain Eukaryota; kingdom Metazoa; phylum Arthropoda; class Insecta; order Diptera; family Tachinidae; genus Dexiosoma; species Dexiosoma caninum. Next base: position 16,617,902 of record OZ004727.1, read on the forward strand.
GTTAGTATATGTGTACTTTTTTTCACAATTGTGTACATTGTTTGCATGTGCTAGGCTTTTATTTAATGCAATTTTACAACGGCTTTGAGACGATTTTTGTCTGAGGAATCTATTCTGCGGTTTTTATTGGAAGAGGAAGATGTCTATGTATTAGAGGGCGTATCTGATACCGAACTAGAAGACAATATGGAGCCTGATGATGTAGAAACCTATACAATAGACGATCCTTCGGACAAGGAAGACAATCCCTTTAGTACCTCAACTGAGCTACTGGAAACTTCACAGCAGCCACAAATGCTCCCAGTTCAACCTCTAGAGATATCGGGAAGTAATCCATATATCTTAGACTCAGTAATGTCATGTAACAGGAAAACTAATCGATAGCCAACGTGTGCCTTCTATGATAAATATATCGTGTATCAATGCTTCTGGATTAGGTTCAACAATAATGAGCCGGCAAAAACAAATATTTATAGCCGATATTATATATACCAAAAAGTGTTCGTCGCACCGACGTATGGTTCTATTGAGTTAATATTCATTTCAGCTACAACACGTTCATGTGCATATACCGTGAAGTTCGATTGTAACGAACTCCGCGGGAATGGGCAATTTTGTTCGTTATAGGCAAAGTTCGTTATAACCGGGGTAAATAATTTTTTATTCTTCATATTATTTTTTTCTTTAATATTTTCTTTATCTTGTAGATCTTTATCAATGTAGACTTTGGAATTCCATATATTGTATTTTTTTCTCCCAAGTTTTTTTTTTCCAAGTAATATTTAGAGAATTCCTTTTATATTTCTGTGGCATTGACATTTTTAGTTGCTGTGAGTTTAAATTTATTATTCATATTTTAACTAAGAGAATAATTGAAAGTGTCAGCAAATTGTAATAAATAATTTAAAGTCTTAACAATTAAAGTCTTCATTTTTCTGATGTGCATTAGTGTGTCTTTGTGTGTCAGTTGTTGTCGGAAGGTTTCAGTGGCGAATGCATAATCACTGGTCACTGAACAATACCGGCTTCAGCTGATAGCAATCCACAATCGCAATCCTTCGTCGGTATTGTGTAGCACCGGCGAAGTAAAATAATAATAAAAATGGCTACTGAACCGAAGCTTCAGCACTGCTACGAGAAATCGTATACATTTCTATGCATTTTTGTTTATGGAACTTCAGAAACAGTCCCGCATAAACGGAAATACGCTATAAAAGGACTTCGCTACAAACATAATAAGTTGTATAAAATATTAATGGAAACAATTTGGGACCAGAGAATTTTTTCGTAGGAAGCGAAAGACTTCACTGTTCTATTAAAAATATTCTGAGAAGTGTCACCAGCCTATTTATCCAATCGTAACACTGTCGGCAATACAAATTGCTAGCTGGATTTGAAAATAAATCTGGTGAATCTGCAGTTTGGAATCCGTATCTGAATACATTTCCCTCCACGGCAAAAAGAGGAAAAGAAAAACAACTCCACATTGGTTTCAATAACATTTTCAGAGCTTCCTGCAAGATGTATAACATAACATGTACCATTATCAAAGGCATCTGAACATCCCAAACTGAAGAGTCAGCGAGGATTGCACATCGAAGAGCACTCTTACAAAAAGTCATTAGAGCGTCTACATGTCTTTAAAATTTTCTATGGTTAAAAAGGGGTGATAAACTAACAGACTACCAGATTGTTGAACATATTCTTAATGACCATAAAAATTTTCATTTTCATCTCTCGTGTACTTCATATGCAGACGTCGAATTTTTTTCTGTGAGTGCAAACAAATTAGATTTTTCTCTTGACTTTACTTTGTGTTAAAGTTAAATTTTCTTTTTGTTTTTTTTTTATTATCCTACGTGCCATGTTTGATTATTTATTTTATTTTTTGGCCAAAAAAAAATACGTCTGGTAGAAGATGAAGTTGGAAAAACTTGTATACTAAAAGGAAGGAAATACATATATACATAACAACGAAAACCTTTAAAACACCTGATTGTTTTAAACATAATAAAACTAAAGGCTCGTACAAGAAAAATTTGTGTTCCTGTGTTTCTGTTTTGCATAAAGAATAGGCTGCTCTGCTAAATTCTACGTGAACATGAAAAAGTTTATTCAAAGAAAAAATTGAGTCAAACTTGTTTGAAGAAAAAAACTATTCTTATGGTTAAACTTTGAGGTGTGTTATGGAAATATTTCTTAAACAATAAAGATTTTTTGTTCTTAAAGACGTATGGTTTTATATTAAAAAAAAAGTTTGGTTAACAAGGACGACAATACGAACACAAAAATCATGTACCTCGGAAGACTCAGATGAGTCGCGTGAACTCTTAACTCCCATAGACGTCTTATAACAAAGACGTGATAGAGATATTGTGCTAGTAAAGATGGCGGTTGAAGTTGTTCACTTTTATAACTAGTCTCGTTGTCACTTTGGTATTTTATCTTGTATTCGGCATTAGTCCATACGACGTGAAAGTAAATGTCTCTTGCTATAATAAAATTTGTATTTGTACGTTGAGGTTTTCATAAAATCTTTACCGAAGAAAGTCTCACCTACGCTGGGCATGGCAACATTTTAATTAGCGCTTTGCTATCCTAAGTCATCTAGACGTAGAAATTTTAGGCACTCACATTACATGTGAGAATTGCTAAGAAATAAAATAGATCTAATCAATGGAAAATTTGTAAATTTGTAGAATAAGAATACAGAAAAATGTTTTTATTTTTAATTAACACTTTTATTTTTTATTTTTTTTTTTATTTTTTATTTTATTTTTTTATTTATTTTTATATTTATTTTTTAATTAACTTATTATTCCTGATGGTGTTAACAAGCTGTTAACGAAATATCGCATAAAAACAAAATAAAAATACCAAAAAAAGAGCTTGAGCTTAATAAATATATTTCAATATAATAAAAAAAAGGTCAATTAAGTATATAATAAAAATTTAATTAACACCTTTAATTAGAATCATATATTTTTCAATTAAAAGTTTAATCATTTCAATTAAATTTTTAATCAATTTTTGGGCTCAATACTTAAATAAATAAAAAAGTATTTTTTGCTATGAAATACATGCATAAAATAAGGGCTTATTTTTATTTAAATCCAAAGCATTTGACAGAGTATGGCATGGAGCACTTTTGTCCAAACCTATTGCTTTTGGTGTCGGTTGATATCTTCTCTCGATTTATATCGAGCTTTCTTAGGGATCGCGCTATAAGAATTGTTATAGACGGGATCTCCTCAAACGAGTTCAAGATCAATTCAGGGGTACCGCAAGGATCTATTCTTTCTCCTACCCTATTTCCTATTTTTCTTAATGACCTCCTATGCCAATCTTCTAACCCTATCCACTCTTTTGCAGATGACAGCAGCCTTTCTCACTCATATTCATTTAGTCGTAGGCCAACATCGACTATGATCACTTCGCTGAGGCAGAATATGAGTGACTCATTGAATTGTGACCTAATGAAAATATCGCAATGGGGTCTGGCAAACAGTGTCGATTTCAATGCCCAAAAGACTTAATGCTGCATGCTTACCCATCGCCGTATATACGATCACGCCGCCTCATCTGTAATTATGGGCGGCATAAACATTGAGGAATCAGAAGCTCTTGATGTTCTTGGCATGAAAATCCAGTGTGATGTCCGATGGACTGAGCACATTTTTCAGGTCTCAAAGGAAGCATTCAAGTGCCTCGGCTTTCAAAGACGGTGTACGACATACTTCACCCCATCTGATCTCCTCACTATTTATACTGCCTACATCCGACCGAAAATGGAATACAACTCTCATGTATGGGCCGGTGCCTCAAAGACTACTTTGAAGTTACTCGACCGTGTCCAGGAGAGAGCGAAGAAACTCATAGGAAATAGTAGGGTAGCCAACTCTATTGACTCTCTTAAGCATCGTCGCAACGTGGGGTATGTTTCGTTGTTCTATCGTTACTATAATGCGATGTGTTCTGATGAAATCAGGGAACTTATTCCCGAAACCCGGTCATTCGCGCACACGACTTGATCATCATTAAGAGCGCATTCATTTGTGTTCAACGTGGCAGCGAACCGCACTACGCATTACAGCGATAATTCGTTTTTTGGCCGAACAGCACGTATGTGGAATGGACTATCCGCAGAGGGCTTTCCTGTCACCTTAAACGTGAATTATCCAAATCGCATGTCAATAAATACTACTCCCTCTTCCGGCGTAATGCACCGCATGTGTAGGGGTCATCCCCTGAGTGCCGGTCCAAGAAAAAAAAAATTTAAATGCTTATCTGATTGTTCCATTTTACATATGCAACACTCTTTATACAAATAGAAATTAATACTCAATAAGCATTCGAGTAAGATTCAGTGGTTTTTTATTGTTCTTAAAAATTTTGTTGAAATTTTCAATATATTTACTGCCTATTGATAGAAAAATAATCGTTCGGCTTCTATGAATTAATTAATTTTCAAGAACCATAGAAAGCTATCAACAAAAACATCTTTTTTCTGAAATGTTGTGCTTTGAAAGCATGGCTTAGTATCAGGATATTTTGACTTGATAGCCCGCTCTGCATAAACAACAGAAAATATCATAAGCCCGAGACTTCCAACTTGTCACGGCGGGTACGGTACTTCTCAGACGAGGAAAATTTAAAGGTATAACATCATTGGAAGCATTAAGAAATTTAGAACATTATAAGGTATCTAAATCTTGTTTTAGACATTATACGCGGTTTGTTCAAAAGAGAAGGTGAATTTTGTTTTCTTCGATTACAATGGCATGGTGCATCATGAATTCTTGCCAACAGGTCGTACAGTTAATAAGGAATATTACAAGGAAGTTATGCAACGTTTTCGTGATGCAATACGGGTCAAACGATCGGAATTGTAGAAAAAAAAATCATAGATTCCGCGTCACGATAATGCCAAAAACCACACCCTAATCATGCCTCAACCACTTTATTCACCAGATTTGCCTCCTGCGAATGAAAGGAAAGCGTTTTGCCACAATTGATGACATAAAGTCAGAATCGAAGAACGAGCTGATGGCAATACCGAAAAGCGTATTTCAGAGGATCGGAAGAAGCGCTGGCATAAGTGCATTATATCTGAGGGGGATTACTTTGAGGGGGGCAAGAAGGATATTAATGAATTAATAAATACTTTCGAAATTTCTAAAAAAATTCAAAATTCTCCTTTGCTTTGAACAGACCTCGTACGTAGCCTAGTAATGCATATAAAAATTAAATATGTGTAAACGTTCGTGACCAAACTCTGGCCCGTAATACAATACGCAGCTTCACGCAATGGTATATTTTTGCCGCATGTCTTTTTGCGGATTACTTGCTCTCACATATAAATTATAAAAAATCTATTTATACCAACTGAAAGAACTTCAACAATTAATAATGAAAGAAAAACATGGATATTTATCTATTTATTTTAAACGCTACAACAGACAATTTGTTCTCACAGTGGTGCATTATTATAGTTTCAGCATTAAAATTCATGCGTGTTGCTTAGTTAACGATTTTTTGTTTTTTATTGTATTTTGTTTCTTTTGATTGTTACTTGTATGTCTATTGATTGCATTGTTAGTCATAAAGCTGTTGTTCTTTGGCTGATATCGAATAAGCAAAATGATAGATTTTTTGTTAATTTCCGTGAGATATAAACTTTCAAAATAGAATCAGCCTTTTGAAACACGACAGGCGAGTTTCTTATTTAAATGGCGTTCTGCTGTGTCCTTTTTTACTTTAGAGACAAAATTACTTACTGTCACTATTATTTCGATGTTGCTTTAAATGACATTCTGACTACGTCAGCCGCAATTGATAATCGTTGAGCTGTAAAATAAGCGTGAATAACGACAAATCGATCACATGCAATAAGCCGCAAGCAACCTGTAAATGTGGCTACAAATGACTGTCGTTTTTCCGCCTTAGTCTAATAAATGCACCCAAATATACACACATACACACACACACACACACACACACATTTATACACACAAAATCCAACAAAGTTGGAAAATTGTTAACATTTCAACGAAAGAAAATCATGAAAAACAAATTGCAATAGTGGCGATTATAATATGGGGAAAAAAATTAAATTTTCATTTTTCTTGGACCAATGCTCAGGAGATGTCGCCTACTTTTGCAATGTGTGTTTAAGAAGGTGATGTAGTGATAGGAAAGGACAACTCTTACTTCTTGCACATATCTGTTGTACATTTATATGAATTTTTGTGTAGTTTTTATTATTCTTTATGGTACTTATTTGACAATTTTTTGCTCAAAATACTAAATTACGAAGCAGATCTCTTTTAGTTGTACAGTTGACGTCTTAACTTCCCAGCAAACTATGCAAGCCAAATTTTAAAGGGTGATGGCGGTGTCCAGATTCTGCTTTCTCTATACATATACACATATCTTTATATGTGACAGTGCATAGAGAAAGGGACCTAAGGGTAAAAAAAAGCAATTTTCACTTTTTTTTTTTGATGTGAACAACATCTGAGCATCGAATGAGACCGATCCCATGACCCAAAAGTGTTCCCTCCCAGAGATATCCGCGTTTTATGAAAGTGAAGTACACCAAAGATACACGTATTTAAATCTTTAAAATGTCTCTCTTGAACAAAACCGGTTTTTACCCTTAGGTCCCTTTCTATTTTGCGCGTCACATATATAGAAATACAAGCCCTGATTCATCAACGCACTGCACAAGAGCTAGAGACTGCAATTCAATACGCGTATACCTCTTTCGATAAACGCCTTATTAAATAGGAATTTTTGAAATTCGAACGATAAAGGGCGAAAAAAAACACAAATGACTGATATCGGTAACCGAATATCTGCAAAATTAACGCAGGTAGAACCAAAATGCAAAAAGCATTTAAAAGATGCAAAAAAATAATCTGACACTTTTTTGAAACATGAACAATAACGGCTTCAGCTGTAAGCAATCCACAGTCACATCAAAACGCCCTCCTTCGACGGTATTCTGTAGCACCGACGTAGTAAAATAATTACTAAAAATGGCTACTAAAATGAAGCTTCAAAATAAATAACGTGCAAAAAAGCAGAGGTGTATTATAGTGAAGCTTTGGTTCCAGCACAATGCACCGCATCTGTAGAGGTCATCTCCTGAGAAAAAGGAGAAAAAAAACCTTCCACCTTTAGGAACTAATAAATGGTAAAAAAAACTGAATTTTAGTTCTCTTTTTGAAAGCCATATATCTTCTGAAGTATTAAGCATAAAACAAAGCTTTTTTTTTGGATTGTTGTCTTCTATATAAAATCTCGAATGTGTGTTCTTACTTTATCGAGATGCGCACATATCAGGGTAAAATTATACTTTGGTACTTTTATGCCATACGTAAATTTTTACTATTTTTATCCAACGCCATGATATGTTTATCAAATTAAAGGGATTTTTGAAGGGAGCATAAAATATAGTGGTATCTCTGAAAACACAATATGGCGCACAACTAGTTTTTACCGACTTCCATGATATGGGTATCAAAAGAAAAAAATGTTTGCAAAGAATACGAAAACTAAAGTGAAATGGATACTTCTCGATAAAACTGCATTTTGAAAAGGGTAGCTTTTTTATTTTTTAGAAAAGAAACTATTGGTATAATAATAAAACTATGCAAATTTGATGTAGATGGCTTATCAGAACAATATCTATACAAAAGTGGACGGGCTTTGTAGTTAATCTAGTATATATATACACATAGATAATTTGTACACAAACCTTTTATTTGACGATTTCATTGAAATCTGCGTGTTTTTGTTTTAAATATATAAAGTTGTATCTTTGAAGTATTTAAAAGCAAATATAATTTATTTTAGGTTAGGTCGGCAAGTTGCTGGATGTAAAGGTAAAGAAAGGTCCCAGCCCATTTGGTCCAATTTATTATGGTCCCTTTGTGATACGTGTTGTAGTAGTACAGAGCAGAGTATCTGCTAGGAATCGAACCTAGAACCACCAACTGATAAACTAGCACACTACTCACTAGACTACCGGGGCACCCTAATTTGTTTTACAAGGAACAACATTTTTATGTGTTTCATAGAATTATTAACTTTTAGCACTTTGAAGATGGATAAATTAATCTAATATGTAGTTTTTTTTGTTTACACGGTGTTCCCTGGAACGTATGTGCCGTGTAAAAAGAGCATTCGGTGTATTTATTAAAAAAAAAATTGTTCACATATTTTTCTGTCCATCACTGTCAAAAGTATTGCTCTGTAGACTGTTTTTAACTTGTTGGAAAAATATTTGTTAACATTTCAAAACGCCAACGGTCTGTTGTTTTATGCATAAAATAAAATTTTGGCTTTCAAGCTTAATTCCTATTCAGTGCAATTTATTGCAATTCAACAAAAGAGAGTAAAATGAAATTTTTGGTTGCACACACGACTTGACTTGTTGCTCTGCCTATTGGCGATTTTACCACAAAAACGAAAAAAAGCACTCGTTGCAACACAAGAACCAGTGATAAGTGGAAAACTACATACTCGTACATACGCAGCCATACACAGACGGCTAACTTATTGCTGCAACTTGATTTCAAAAGTGTAGTAGATATGCCTTTAAAATATTTAGGGCAAGCAATTGACACTGCACAATTTGTTAAGAACTGGTTACACTTTAAAAACGAAATAATTTAAGATTTTTGCGCTTAATTAAATTTCTACTTCTGTATTCATAAAATTTGTTTCTTTTATAAAATGTATAATATGCAAATTTCCATATAATATTCAATTATTATACACTTTATAAATCCAAAAAATCTATATGAATACATCAGTTAAAAAATATTTTTTTTTCGTGACTGTAATTAATTTTAGAATGTTTAAATATTCTCCCAAATCAAAATAAGGAAAAAGTCTCCAAAAACTGCACGACGGTGTTGGGCGTTTGGGCCTTTATTTTATTTTCTAATTTGGGGTCTTATTTATTGGGAACTTATTTCGCAGCGCTTCACGCGTCCCAAATTCAATATACCTGAAAACATTTTATCTTTAGCTCTTTGGTTACCGTTTACACTGTCTCCAAGGCGTGGAATGAATGGGTGTCGGCGTAATTAAACATTCCTTAAAGATAATAAATTACAGAGGACGCATAATAAAGTACGTATTTTGATCACCATACGTACGGAAGTACTTTATTACTTTTTTCAGTACTTTTTCTTCTCCGTACCCCCGAGTCTTTTTAATACTTTTTTCTTGTAAATTACATTATTCTTCTTTTTTTTAAAACTTTTATTTGTGTTATTTTTGTGTAAATATTTACGTATAAATATTGTGATACGAAACATTAAGGGCCCGTATGAAAACTATTAAAATTGCCTTTGGCGCAATTGAGCATATATGAGAGACTTGTACCCCCCACCACTTTATTAATTTTTTTGAAACTAAGAAAATAAATTAAAGTAAATAGGAAAAATAAAAATTTTTGGGTCTAAGAATTGTAATGTTAATCTTTTAAAAATGCCTTAAGAAAAGCAAAAAACTTAATTGCTCAGATTATTTTAAAACGAGTCAAAATTGTTGGGCAATTTTTCAAAAGGTTGTGCATATGAATTTTCATAAAATTTTTGACAGTTCATTTTCGAGAGTGTAAAAATTCACAGTTTGTACAGTTTGCTAGGCTTTTAAACGTTTTCATGCAGACCCCTATATGGAATTTTCATTTTGATTTTTAAAAATACAAACTATTTTTGTTTTAATTTTAATTTTTAATTATATATACATATATATTCATCAATGTATCTTATACTTACAACACAGAGTGTACCTTTTATACTTTCTCATATGAATTCAGATAAAATATATTTTGTTCCCTATAGCATTATAAATTAACAAAATTAATAAAAAGTGTAATTTTCTTGAAAAAGTACTCATATTAACAGAATTTATTTTGGGAATATCTCTTTTGATTAGTTGAATTTTGAGCATAAAAATCTTGAATTTGTAGTCAGATGATGAGCTAAGTAAGCATTAGCGAAATAGTACTATATGGATATTATTTCCCCCTGAATTATGAGAATATCATAAAGTATATAATAATACATTTCATATATTTTTTTTTTTGGGAAAAAGCACAATTTTTAAATTAGAATCATATAGAAAGAGTATCCATTTCAATGAAATTTACTATGATATCAAATTTAAATTTTCCATCACTGACCTGGTCGTAATGAGATATATGACCTAAATAGATATAATACATTATAATATCGCTTATCAGGGCCCCATTAGTCATGTAAGCTATTTGACAATGCTCCATTACTAAATTTAATCAGCATCTTGATTATTTGCTTTAAAATATTCCAAAATATATATTCTATTATCTTCACCACCCACATTTTCGAATTAATATTTAAAAGAGCCATTTATTTATTTTTAAAACTATACATAAATAGAAGCTTAAACAAATTTTAAAAAGAATTTCTTATATTTAAAGTGAAAAAGTGGTGGTGGTCTGCACGTTGACTACAAAACCAAAAACAGACCTGGGTCCAACTCCAGTTTCAGACTAAAATTATAAAAAAAAAAAAATTGATACCCATCAAATTTTTCTTACTTTATAAGAGATAATTTATAACCAGTGTTTACCAAACACATCCATAGGCATTTTCTTATTCTCTTTTTTTATAAAATTAAAGAAACAAGCAGCCTACATCCTCCTTTGGCAACTGCTTGTTTATGACTGAATAAAACAAGTAAAGTTGATATATTCAGTGTTGCTGATTACTAAAACTGTAATCGTAACCATATATGTACATCACTAGCTCTTTTTAAAACTTCTAACGGTATTTATTGTATTACTTTTTGCATATTACTTTGTCCTTTTATTAATATTAAAGTTGTAACTTAATTATTATCGATTGAATTGTTAGTCAAAGTGCTAAAGAATAAAACAAAACTTGTCAAATAATAAAAACAGTGAAATTAACTTTTTATTTAATGTGTTGCCTAATAAATATGTATATAAAATGATATATTGTGGGGAAAACAATATTTTTTTGTAGAAAATATTTCTGCAAAATCGAAATGTCTAATATGTGGGCGTGTAGTTACCATGAAAAAATATAATATTGAGAGGCATTATACCCATTTACCCATTTAAAAAAAACTTAAAAGAAGTCACGTGTAATATTTCTTCAAATGCGAAGTTTGGAAGCCAGTGGTGCGAAATTCTTCACTGGCAACACTTGTAATATTGCTTTTTCTCACTTCTTCTCACACGTATGAGACACTAATCCATAAACAATGCCCGCGGGCGTTCTAGTGGTAAACACTGTTTATAACTATGAAATGAAAATGCTTTAAAAGCAGTAGTTCCCACAAAGAGAAAGGAGAATGTATTGGTGGTTTAAAATAAAAATGAGACTGTATTGGTCCAATTGCACTGGAAGAAAACATTTTTTTATCTTGGACCAGTGCTCAGGGGAAATCGCCTACATATGTAATGCATTGTGTAGAGAATAGAGAGGTGGTGATAGTAGTAAGAAGGTATAAAACAAAATTTCGTCGTGTTCTGATGTTAATTTTGGACGCATTCAAGAGCCCAGAGCCGCTTTATGGCCACCTCTTTTATTATTTTCTTATAGATTAAATAGCCAAAAAAGGTGGCTGTGCACAACTTTCTATCCGTTGGCTACACGCACTAACTTCTTCAGCTAAGGCATAACATAATTAATAATTACTGGATGTTTTAAAGTTATTTTCTCATGGAATGGCCCATATTTCATAAAATAAATTATATCTCAATAAATGTAGAAAATGTTCATAATAAAAATTTTAAATTGATTGAATTGCTATTGTTAACAAAAACTTCTTCAAATAAGTTGCCTTTACACTATGTAGATACATATATAAATATATTTACATGTATAAAAAAAACAAAACAAAACAAAAATTAACATCTATAATCCGAACACACGCCATTAATAGGGACATGCTCAGGATTTATATTGTTCGCATTGCTGAAAGAGTACTGTATTTTAAAAATTTAATAATTTTTTTTTTTAAATAAAAGCGATACCAATTATTTGTGGATAATTTATTATCATTTTGTAGATATGAAATGGCAATTATACCCCTACAAGCCAGCAGCAAACAATCTCGTGTCAATGACACCAAAATAAACATCATGTATGTGTGTGTGTGTGTGTGTGTGAATGTTTAAATGTCAACCGGAAATTTGTTGACAATAAAGTTGTAATTTACAACTTACCTTCATGGAAAACCACACCACTCTTGTTTCCCTATGGAATCATTGGTGAAAACCGTTGTCGCCGTGGTGTCTAGAAATTTACTTCTTGGAGCATATTGTTGTCAAACACAGAATGACTTCTCTTAAAGCACGTTTCATATTCGTATCATAAAGATCCCTTAAAATTTGCCTTTTTTTTAGTAGACAATACATTACAAAAAGGAACAAGAAAAACCCATAAGCAGATTGTAAGAAAGAAATTTTTCGGAAATAGGAATACGTAGGAGCAGGAGAAGCTGCGACATAATGTTTCCGTTTCCTTTGATAAGAATTTTGCATTCTCGCTATTATTTAATTCTTTTTCTGTGCTATTTTATACCATTTTTTTTTTTAACAGGATTTCTTTGCTAATATATTGCCTTTTGTATGTATGTTTCGTACGTAAGTCTATCCTGGAAAATAAACACAAATTTATTTTTATTTTCATTTCATTTAAAAGAATGTGTAGACAGTTAAACGACAGTATTTACTTTCTCACTCTTTTTATTTTTCTTTATGTATTTATTTTGATTAAAGTTTTAATTTAAATCCAGTACGTTTTATTTATAATAAATACAATTTATACTGAGTACAAGTATTGTTGCCTTTAATTCATAAAATATCGTGTTAAATGTTGCTTTTTTGTTCCCTTTGTGAAGTGAAAATGTTAAACAAAACCTTTTACATACAGGAAGCACTCATTCTTCCAGTCATCCACTCACCATTGTGAATGTAGGTCACTGATTATAAGTTTCTATGAGCATGTGTGAGTACATTTTTTTTTTCATTGGAACTAAAGGGATATGCAAATTATTTCATATCAGTTAAATTTAAAATTATTTTAACTTCAGAAGCTTGAAAATATTAAATTGTATTTTGCTTTGTGTACACTCACCTCGTTATTCCTTTAAGGTGGCGATGCTCGAAGTAGTCTGCACGTTGACCACAAAACCAAAAATTTCCTGGGTTCAATCGCAGTTTCACACTCTTAAAAACATCTCACGTTTTTTCTGATGTGCATTTGTGTGGCTTTGTGTCAGTTGTTGTCGAAAGGTTTTAGTGGCGAAGGCATAGTCACTGGTCACTGAACAGTAACGGCTTCAGCTGATAGCAATCCATAATCACATCAGAACGCCCGCCTTCGTTGGTATTGTTTAAACATTGGCGAAGTAAAATAATTACTAAAAATGGCTACTAAACCCGAAGCTTCAAAATATAATACGTCTCCTTGATATCAGAAACGTTACAACACTGCTATAAAACAAAGAACGTGCAAAATCAGAGTTGTACGATAGTGAACCATCACAATCTATCATTTCTCCTACTATATCCTGAGTGCTGGTTCCAAATAAGAAAAGGAAGCATCAAGTGGTTAAAAAAATTCTCAATGTCTTATATCGCGTATTTTTTTAGCTGCCCGAGAACTATCAATATCGATAACTATGATTAGGTAACTGAGAATGTCAAACTTTGTTGACATTTTTGTTCAACACGGTTTGGCAAGTCATCATGAATCGCTTAATGCCAGAATAACGTTTCCAAATTCTGGAAATTTATTAACAAAAAAAATCAATCAATAAATTTATTCGCAAAGTTCTTACAGCACTTCGTCCATATTACGGTCAACGTAATCGCCCTAGAGGGCAAGCAATTCGATTCAAAACCAACAGCAAGACAGAGAAGTGTGCGTACCAACGAGAATATTGCTGATGTAGTGTGAAGACGACGGCTAAATGTCGATTCGTCGTCGTTATCAACTTGTTGGCTGTTTCTTTTTTTATTTTCAAAAATTAATCGGCTAAACATCAACGACATTTGGTTCCAAAAATACGTCGCAGCTTGCTATCTTGTATCTATATTTTGAAGCATTGGAAGGCAATAGTCTAGCCACCAAATACAGAATGCCGGTGTAGGGTTAATCTGTCTTTTTTGGCGGGGTTGTGCATTGCGTTTTTATTTTAATTTTATTTCCTCAAACAACACGGAAAGAGATGGGAAAAAATGAGAAATTCATTTTAATTGCAAAAATGTCCCCATACATACCCGTAGATACATAAATCCATTTCTTAAACTAATTATTAAGTAAAGAAAGTTTTATTTGCCATAAATATTGTTCTGTGAGCTCAGCAAATCATGCCCTTGACAATTATTGATTAATTAATTTCTTCAATTAATCCATAAATCTTGAGAACAACCACAAATATTTCAGAAAACTAAATTGTTTGAAAATATATTATAGGTTCGCATAAATTCTTAAATGAAAGCTTCTGCTTAAACTAATAATTTTCTGGATGCAGTTTGCAAATAAATAAATTATCATGTGGTTATCGTACGCTCATGTATTTTAACACTTTTGAGCAAATAAATTTCAAATGTTTAAAGTGTTCTTAATGCTTTAAGCGCAAAATATTGAAATGCTTTAAGACAGTAATTTACAAGGAAATATGGCAGTAGCGTGGAAAAGACGTGGGCGACTTGTTCAATTACTAGAAGCAAGAAAAATTGGTACATTAGTGGAAAATGCTTACTAATCAGAGTGAGTTGTCGATCATTCTTAGTAATAGAAACGGGACCATTCCCGGTACCAAAAATAAATTTCAGAAGTATTTTGTCGACTTCTAGAGGAACAGTGCAACACAGCAATAAAAAAGCTTTTTCTGTACTTTTTTTAACTATGCAAAAAAAATTTTTTTTATTATCATTGTTTATGTGTTTTTATGTTTGTTACATTTTTAATTTTTCAGAATAACTTACAGGGACTCCTAATTTTGCACTAACAATATTTAGTACAACATTTGTAGCTACGAAAAACTGAACAACTCTTGTGAACATATCAATGCAATCTATACGTGTCTGGCACTCCGTGCCCACTTCATTTTGGCATTATGGTTGAAGGCCCTCGTATTTATAATTCCGAAGTTAATTCGTGCAAAAAATTTTTTTTCATTCCCTATTAATCGAGGCCACACTGTATATAATTAATTAGCTAATTTATGAATTAAGATTTTTGCTTTATAATATTTTTCGCAGATAAAACGTTACCGTTGTCATTCTGTCATCTTTATTCATTATTGTTTTACAATTCTGCGTGAAATGCAATAAGTTTTCGAGATCATTTAGATGCGTTCTGCGTGCACTATAGAACTTACAAGCCTGTCATTGCCCATACAATATACATTATTGTATAATAGCGATTCGAATAGAATACGTTCAACTGCGGTTGAAGATCGCAATAAATTCATAAGATACTTCGCGCAGCATTACTGCGAGAACAATCAATTTTTTATTGCTTGAAATGGAGACCTCTTATTTCTCGCAAGTTTTCGTTTCACATGACAGAGTGAAATTAAGTCAAGTATTTATTTCGAAACAATACGGGAATGAATAGTGTGTATGTATGTGGTGACAAAAGTTCTTCGTACAGAGAATGGCACCCAGTTCACCGCCGAAATCATGCGGAACTTTGAAACGAATAATATACTAATTGTAACTTCTGAATGGACCAGTTATTGTGCAGTCCTTAAACAATAAAAAATAAAGTGCACAGATTTTATTCAGTTTATAATTTTTTAGATGGCAAAGGGCCGAATTGTAATTTGTAGGATTTAATATAACGTGATTTAAATACTGTGTGATAGGTCCCATAACTAACTTTCACGAGTTTGTCAAATGCCTGGTAGTACTACAGGGCGGCCCAAAAGAAGCGAAGGTGTTTGAATATCTTATAACTTTTTTATTTTAATTTTTTTATTTTTTTTTTTTTTCAGTAAAGAAGACTTGGGGAATTTAAAATGGAACAGTACACAATTGAAGAACGATTTCAGAAGAAAATCATGATTTTATTCATAATTTAATTATGAGCGATGAAGACCTTTTCCAATTGAATTTCGTTAATGGCAAGCAGGACTGCCGAAAATCCAAGAGTAGTTCAGCAGCGAGAATTCCATCCACTAAAGTGTACCGTGTTGTGCGGTGTTTCGTCGGAACGGATAATTGGCCCATTTTTTTTTTTTGAAAATGAACACGGTGTCGCCGTTTCCATCACTGTTGTTAGATATCGGACAATGTTGGATAATTGTTTAAGACCAGCCGTGGAAAACCATCCGCAGTATGGTTCGAAGAGGATGGACCGACAGCGCATACTGCTCTTGGAACGCAAACGCCTTCGGCCAATTTGAGCCACCCTGTACAATTATCCCTAGTGGCAGTGCTATTGGTACTCGAATTTCATACATTCAATTAAACAAAGTGGACTAAACTAAAAATTTTTCATATTCGAGAGACTTCTAAACCAACCCACGTACATATCTGTCTGTACATTACCTTAACACATTTAAGAATGTAAATTATAGTTGCTTTCGTTTAATTTCACATATCGACACACGAACGTAATTTTAAACTGATTAAATTTCATATCGGAAAATATTAAGTGTTGCTTAGCAGCATTTCCGCTTTCCAATAGTACAGCGAAGCTAAGTCACACACACTAAAAAAAGCACCTACATGCACATTAGAAACATACCTATACATTTGCAAACAACTCGCATACACTAAGTGTTGGCATTAACACTGTGCAGGTGATAAGCTGATATACTAACTGCACATACACACACACACACACACACACACTACACTCATTCACACAGTTGCACTTATACGTTATTGCACTTAAAGAACTTCTTCGCATTGAAATCCATACAATACATTTGTAGAGAGCACATTTACATGTCTATGAACATAAACGTAAAGAATTTGTTTAAGGATTCATGAATTTACCAACTCATTGACAGTAACAACCACTCAACCAATATTTTAAGAAACCTACACAATAAAATATCCAAACTTAGGGGATTAAGGAAAAAAGAACACATGTATAACTTCATATAAATTTTAATTTTGCTGTATGTTTGTGGATTTTAGCATGTACAGCTTCAGCACAACTTAAATTTGGAAAAAGCCATGCCTGTTTTATTTTTAAATAATATATACAGTCGAACTTCTCTATAGCGAACTTCTCTATAGCGAACTTCTCTATAACGAAATCTTCTCTATAACAAATAAAATTCGTGAACACAACATTTTTGTGAGTATTTTCATACATTTTGATCTCCCTATAACGAACTTTCCTCTAGCGAAGTTCTCTCTGTAACGTACAAATTTTTAAGATCTAAATAGAATTTTTCACACTAAATAATCTCTCTATTGCGAAGTTTTTAGCAATCGATTTTTTGCATCAATTTAGTTAGTCACATATGTATGTATGTATTAATAAAAAAAAAATTAATGTGTTCATGTAAAAACAATTTTTTTTTGTCTTAATAAATATATTTTCTACATAAAAAAAATGTAGTAAAAATTTTCTGCAGTTTCTCTATAACGTAGAAATTTGACGGTCCCCAACTGCTACGTTATAGAGAAGTTCGACTGTAGTACAGCGCGAACAAGTCTTTAACCATTAAACTGAGCAAGTGCAGAGTTTTCAAGGAGTTTTAACACCACAATAACATATCGCTCCGACATGAGAGATATAAGTGAGTGTAAATGCTTCATAATTACTTTCGTGCCTGCACTGCTACTCAACGATGTTTGCGATGTAAGAGAGGTGTCGGCTCAGTATTTTGTATTTCAAGTATACGTAAAGGATGTCGCAGTAAAAATGAATTTTCATGGACTACCGGTCCAATATTAAAACAAATGTCATAACCCTTCGAGCTCGCTGGCATGAGTACATGTTTTAACATTTAGAAAACAAAAAATTTTTTTAAATCTTAAGAATATTAATTGCATTCCATTAAGTAACTTATACTAACACATTGTAGTATACTGCACATGTATGCACGTAATACAACTGAATATATTGTCATTCTTTTAACGTACGTAAGTAAGCATTGCAGGGGAATGTATTTTTTAGTCCTGCCCCGAAACTTTTACTACTTGCACAGCCTGTTTGTCAGGTGGCTGACTGGCTGAATTCCTTTCTCTATTTTGGTTGCTGATTTGTGAGCCGTATGAATCCACTTGGGCTATGAAGGTGAGTTGGATAAATAAATTTCCACTATTTCGCGTTTGTGTTGTGCTGTGTGTTCCAGCGAATACGTGAATCCTTCTTTATATTGCAGAATACTTTGAAATGCCACAGAGTGTGTATGAACTATTTTAGAAGTGAAATAAAGCTAGAAACTAGAGTAGAAAATTTACACGTTAGAAAGTAAGTAGAACAGATTAATTTTTCCACACATCTGTACGTGCACACATACACACGAACTTACTTACTGAATCCCACCCTGCAGATAATGTGACTAGTCCATATTTGCATGTAAAGTGTAGACCATGGAGGATTAGTATTAGTCGACGACAAACGGAAATGTATGGAGAGAATAACATTGCCATGTTTTAGGAGTTGACCACAGAACCCACCTTTGCATTACATTGGACTAAAACTAAAAAATAATACGTTCAGCACCGTTCAAAGGAATTTTAATGCGGCGGATTAATCGTAAATATGAAGGAAAGCACAAACACTTGTCATATAATTATAAGATGTTGTTCTCAATGACATGGCCCATGGCTGCATTACATGGGTCCATCTCAGCTACAAAGGACCACGTAGTCCAATATTACTTACCTGCAGGGTACATTTGTATGTGGCAAAAATATTATATTTACTTTCAGTCCTCTACAAGTATTTATTTGTTTAAATGTGGGTGCATTTAAATTAAAACATTATTTTCATTTTTATGCCATATAGGAGTAGGTAATCGTTATAAAAGTGAAATTAATATTGCGGGAATCCACACATTTATATTTTCCTAAAGTTTTTGTGAATGAGTTCCACTTTTGTGGTTAATTTATTTTGAAAGCTTTTAGCTTATTTACTCAATTTTTTAGAATTAAATTATAATCGCACGGCAATATAAGAGATCTATTTTAAATTAAATACGTAATTACAATAAAGGTACAGGTTTATCCATTTTTCGGTTTCAAATAAAAAATAAATAAATAAATAAAAATAAAATAAATAAATAATTTTTTTTTTTTTTTTTCATGTTATTTTAATTTTGGATCTTTCACTATGAAATTTACAAAATGTGTTCAAATCTTAATCTAAAAAAAAAGAAAAATTGTTTCTATTGCCAATGCAATTTCAACCCGATGGTCACACAGAATTTTCATGCCATTAGATCAAACGTTTGGGTCCTTTTGAGTCTTCTGTGCCCATCGAAATCTTCTGTGATCTTCGTCCTATACCTCGTACAGACTTTTTTGATTTCATCTTTAATGGATGGAATTTTTAGGTCCCTGTGGATATTTGCATTTATCACCATGGTACAGGTGCACCTGTTATTATTCGTAAAATTTTCGACTGTCTTCTTTGTAATTTTGCAACATTTGATGCGGAAGCAGTTCCCCACAGCTGAACGCCATATAGCCATATGGGCTTTAAAATCGCCTTATACAACAGCACCTTCATATCTAGGCCTAGTTCAGAGTGTCGTCCTATAAGCCAGTAGAACTGAGTAGTTTTCAATTTCAGTTGAGTGATTTTGGCCGCTATGTGACTAGTCCACGTAAGACGTCTATCGAGATGAATACCAAGATATTTTACTTGGTTGCCCTCAGGTATTGTAACACAGTTTATCGTGATGGAAGGACAAATGCCCCTTCTCAGAGTAAACGTAATGTGGACGCACTTAGAAGCATTTACTTTTATCTTCCACTTTGATAACCATTTTTCCAATCGGTTCAAATGCGCTTGAAGATGTTGACTTGCTACTGCTGCATTCTTGTGTATGCTTAGAAAAGCAGTATCATCCGCGAAAGTTGATGTATGCGTCAATTGACTTGTAGGCATATCCGCAGTAAATAAAATGTACAGAAAAGGACCGAGGATACTTCCCTGTGGTACACCAGCATGGATATTTTTAGTGGAAGATATCACAGATTTCGACCTTATATGAAAAGATCTATTTTTTATGTAATTTTTGAACAATTTGTGAACGTTTTGCGGTAGCAAGTTTACAATCTTGTGCAACAGACCGTCGTGCCTGACTTTGTCGAACGCTTGAGATATATCAATAAAAAGTGCCGAACAGTATTCCTTATTCTCGAAAGCCGTTTGGACAAGGTTTGTTATTCTGTGCACTTGTTCCACAGTGCTGTGCATTTTTATAAATCCAAATTGGTGATGTGGGATAACAGAAGTAGTGTCAACGTGGTGCCGTAGTTTCTCGAGAAGCAATTTTTCAAAAAGTTTGGACAGTATCGGCAATAAGCTTATTGGACGATAAGAAGATACTTGCGTAACATCTTTACCTGGCATAGGAATCATTACGATAAATAAAAAATAATAAAAATAAATAAAAGACACAAACAGTTATGATTTCGTAGAAACTTTTATTTCATTATAATGCTTGGATGTTGCCATTATGTGTAAAATATAATGTTATTTACAGGACCGTCCCTAGATTGATTGTAGCAGCCGATCTTTTTGAGGTAGATTCCGACCTTTTTTTTCGCACATTTTGGCGGTTTATCGGCGATAACTTGACGTTACGGTAATATCCGATTATTCAATTGACGTCGCCAATACGTGAAATTACACGTTCTGGAAACTGCTCAAGCAATGAAGCTAAAATTGGTCCTGTTTTTGTGGCTAGTAACTCGTCTTGTTAATACCACATATCTTCCAGTTAATAATCTTCAATTGCATACCATAATGAGTCGTAAAATAGTGCCAATTGCTGAGAACGCCGTGGAATCGATATATTCGGATTATCTTCCACTTTTTTTTCACGCTTAACCGCATCTGTAACGCTTCCAGTTTTTTAAAATTTCTTTTTAATCTTGCCAACTCATTACTCAGTAGATCGATTTTGACGACCATAAGTTGTAATGCGTATAGTGGACACGTTAGAACCACCACATTTGTAGTAAGTCTGAAATATGTTTACACGTTCTTCGGTTGTGAAAGTTTTTTCACTACGGCTACCTGAATGGGATCATAGCAAATTGGAGCCCAGTGGTTTGGGGCCTTATTTTTACATCCAACAACCTGCTGACCTAACATAACCTGACCTAACATACAGGGTGGCTGATGAATTTTGCTACATTAAGAAACTGGAATAACTTCTTTTGCAATGCATGGATTATTTTCAATCTCTTTTCATTTGAAAGCACATTGAATTAGTTTTAAAGATAATCGAATTTAAATGCCGCCCTGCTCATCGATACATGTGCGGTATCTTAGCAAAAAATTGTTCATTACTGCCCGCAAAGTTAACGCTGGAACTGTAGCTATTGTCGCTCGAATTGATTGTCTTAGTTCCTCCAAATTTATCTGTTGCCATTTGTACACTTCCTGTTTACAATAACCTCACAAGAAAAAGTCCGGTGGAGTTAGGTCAGGCGGTCTGGGGAGACAACGTGAGGTTGAGTTTCTTGAAATGAGCCTGTTAGTTAGTTGAACCAAAACTACGGCCGCCAATGCGTGATAGCGGCATTCTTATTCCAGTATCCCACTTTTCATTTTCGTTAAATCTAAGAATCAATCTACAAAAACCAAAAAAAAAAATTTCAGATTACTTAGATAGAAAAAAAGTTATCAAGTTTTCTTTCGGTATCGGCTTTCATCAGCCACCCTGTATTTGTTTTATTTAAAAGGTTTAGAAATATGCTAATAATCATATTTAAATTTTAATAAACGATCTGAAAGTAAATTGTTTCAGGACTTTTAATAAAAATGGCTACTGAACGGAAGCTTCAGCACTGCTACGAGTATAAACAAAGAACGTGCGAAAGCAGAGCTGCAAAAATAATTAATTAAGCGTCACCTCCTGTCGTTTCTCCTACAATCCCTTTCCTATAGTTCCAGCACAATGCTTCGCATGTGTAGGAGTCATCTACTGAGTGCTGGTCCCAGATAAAAAAAAATTAAAAATTACAAATCGAAAACGAACAGTGCTAATTTCACGCCCGTTTATAAATTTCCGTTCATTACCTGTTTTTTTTCACTAAACAGAACAATTGTAATTTGTATTTATTTGTTACAGACTATAGCCCCGATATGTGTAGCTTTGTAAATTTGGTTCAATCGTTTTGATTCCGATTTTCGTACATAGAAAATTGAACAATTAGTTAAGCCAGCACACTTCATAAATATTGGAATATCAACACTATTGGCATGGGTAACATTTGTCCATATATGTAGTTATGATCTGTTTGCAAATTATTCAAACACTAATCAAAAGTAGAGAGGAAGTACGAGTTAAAGTCCAAAGCTTACAAACAATATAAAATGCACAGAAAGCTGTGTTTATGAAAAATGTATACATAGTTCCTGACAAATACGGAAATGGGGAAGTGCATTAACTGCAGAAAAATTCTGGAAGAGGTCAGAAGACAACAAGCAAGTCGGCATGTAACGTAAATATTGTTTCTCTTGGTTATAGTCAAATATCTGATCCAAGTATTACTGCAGTGCCAAGAAATTGCTTATTTTTTTTTATTTATTTTAATAAAAATTTGATTTTTATTTGAGACAACTAACAAAAAATTTCTCAATTTTTATATGTAGAAAAAGGTTATTCGATTTGGGTCGTTCCGGTTTGCATCTGTTTTCCTCGGTGTCCATTAACGACGCAGAGTGGTGCTCTGGTGTATGTATAAATGGTTTTATGAAAAGAAACTAAACAAAAAAATATAATTCGACCTTGGTAAGATAGCAGTCGTTTCTTTACGTTTTCACTTTGCATGGCACTGACATTGCATCCCAATCAATTCAGAGCATTGAATGTAGAAACAAACATAAGATCCATCATAATAAACAATTTATATTTTATTTATTTTAATTAATAAAACGTTTATTTAAATAAATATATTTTAAAAATTATTACGATATTCACACATTTAGAACAGCATATTAAATTTTCTTAAAAAACATAACCAAGTTCCAATAATTTTTCAGCCAGAGATTTTAAATGTAACTTTTCTTTTTGGACGATATTAAATTTAAAATTTTTGTTTGATGCATCTGCACGAACAAAATGACATTGCCTGAATGTGCATAATCGACAGAAATTCATTAATATTTGGCTAAATTGTAAAATCATATTGTTGAGAGAATTATATGTAGATTGTACAACAAAATGAATTTCTATTTGAGCCTTTTGCAGAAAAAAATTACATGCTCGAACATAATTTTTTATGTGCAGTCATTTTGATTCAATTTCAAAGGGCTTTTTTTTTATTGTTATGAAATGGTCATGATTTTATTGTGGATTTTTATGATATCGAAAATAAATCCTAAAATTTAAAAACCAGCAGAAATACCAGCACTTCCAACATAAAACAAGTAGACCAATCAACCAAAAAAACCAACAAACAAACAAACAAACTGACAAAAAGAAACAGTCGCATAAACGAATGCAACATTCTACAAATGAAATAGAGAAATAATTCCCAAATACTGTATGCAGTACGAAAATAAATAATAAATAAAAAAAAACTATCGAGAATAAAAAATAAAAGTGAAAGAAAAAAAAGAAGTACGAAAAATTGGGAACCAATTACGAGATTTCAAAAATTGAATTTCAGTTGTCATCACCAGAAAATCTGTGATGTTGTCCGTTGTTGTCGTTGTTATTGGTGTTGTTGTTACAGTTTTTATATATCACAGAGAGTATGGCAACATAAATACCACATATACTTTCACATACTGCCACGTATGTGTCTCTCTGTCGATGTGGGTAAAAACTAGGATAAGGAAAAAAGTATACGGGAAAAGAAGTGCTTTGTTACCGAAATGCCAATAAATAAAATAAAAGGTATAAAATTTGTATTGCACTTCGGTCAACAGGACTTTTGTGGTCTCTACGACAATGTGAAAAGAATTCTTATTTTTACAAGAAATTTCCGAATAGTGCCGATTGACATGAAGGATGAAGTCGCTGCGATAAATCTGCATTCTCTTTTGAACTCTTTTCTTAAATCCACGCGCATTTACATAACGATTTTTTTTTGTCAGAAGACCTTTTGCTGTTAAATCGCTGTTGCCACATGTCTACATATTTTTCTATTCGTAATAAATCATAAAAATTTTTCAACTTTATAACAGCACTAGTGCCCATAATTTTCTATGTTCAAATTGCAAATACAAAAATTTATAAATATAATTTATAATTATAATTTTTTATATAATCAATTTATAAAAACAACAAAATATTTTCATTCGGCATCACCGTTTATAAGAAAATACATACATCTTTTCGTACAACAGTACGAAAGATAGAAAAATATAAATTTGTATACTGCGTCTAGTCGTAGGCCTCATACAAGTTAAATTTTTTAACTCTTTATTCAACACGGTTTTTGTATTTATTACAACAGTGTGATAACATGAATCTCTCGCAGAAGATTTCTTAAATTTCTAATTTTATCATATTTTCACCAGCAAAAGTAAAGCATTTTTTTTCTATCTTCGACCAGCACTCAGGAGATGACTCCTACACATGCAAAGCATTGTGCTGGAACTATAAAAAGGGCTAGTAGGAGAAATGATAGGAGGTGAAGCTTAATTAATTATTTTGGAGCTCTGCTTTTGCACGTTCTTTGTTTATACTCGTAGCAGTGCTGAAGCTTCGGTTCAGTAACCATTTTTATTATTATTTTACTTCGCCGGTGCTACACAATACCGACGAAGGAGGGCGTTCTGATGTGCCTGTGGATTGGTTACAGCTGAAGCCGTTACAGTTCAGTGACCAGTGACTATGCCTTCGCCACTGAAACCTTCCGACAAGAACTGACACACAAAGACACACTAATGCACATCAGAAAAATGCGAGATGTTTATTTTTATTTTAAAATTTTAGTCTGAAACTGGGCTTGAACCCAGGTCTGTTTTTGGATTTGTAATCAACGTGCAGACTACCATCCATCGTGCCATCGCCACCCTGTTTTTGTAGCAGTTTTGTTACGTCTCTGATATCAAAGAGACGTATTAAATTTTGAAACTTCGTGTTTAGTAGCTATTTTATTCATTTTATTTGTTCATAATGTTTGCAAAATATTTCTTTTCGCATACTTATATTTTTATTTATGTATGGGCGTCATGAACTAAGTCCCCCAAAAAAGAAAGTAACTACTCGCAAACTTAACGAAACAGCTGACTTAAAGCGTTAGCAATCAACTTGTAAATTTGATAAAATTTCGTTTTAACGATACGCTTATCGCAAAAAAGTTGGTACGTTATCATACCAGGCAGTTGCCTCAATTTTATCTACCATAAATATGACGAATTTTACGAAATCCAGATCCAACCTTTCATTATTGTAATGCGATATTCTTTTAATTTTGTAAAAGAACTTTGGAGATTGAAAATATTTGAATTTCATTTCGAAAACCGACATAACTAATACAGCTATTTATTTGAAAGTGTAGGGTTCAATTGAAACAGAAAAAAAATTTATTTTTGGCTATCGCAGCCAATTCGAAATTATTTTTATAAGCCGTCATGAATTTAAAACTGCCAACCAAATACTCGTAAATGTATGAAGAAAATAAATTTCACAATTTCAAATACTCCTATCGTCGATCATGATGATGAAATGCATGTCGTATGTATTTTTATATCCATGAAACGCCTCAGTTATGTATGCGAGTGTATATAAAAGATGTGCATATTTTTATGTACAACAGTACAGATGAGTTGAAAAGAATAGCATTACCCTTTCTATTAAACTTTTACGATAGTTCTACTTAGTTATAGATCTATTTTTATGATAAACAATCAAGTCCCCGTATTTCACTTTTTTACCTATCAATGGAAACTTATGAATTATGTTCTCAACGGACAAGTTTTTTTGTAAAAGTACGAAATTACTGCTGATGTGTAATAGAAAATTATATAAAGAATCATGAAACGTAAGATTTATTTCTCATTCGATGACATTGTTGTCCCCTTTAAGGGTTACTAAGGCTGTTTCATATGTGGAATTTTTTTTTAGACAACTCGGCAATTAACTTAAACAGGCTGTTCTGCAAAAAATCGTAAAAAAAACGAAAATAGCAAATACAAGTTAGATTCAGCAGACGAGGGTTGTCAGATTTATTTTGGCCCTTTTCGCCAAATTAAATTTTAAAATTCGCCAAAATTTCCAAAACCTCATTTTACAGTTTGTGACAATAAATCATATCTTTTTATAAATATTAAAATTATTTTCTATAAATATTAAAAATGAATTTGATCTGAATCGTTAAAATTCGCCATGATATATGTTTTGTTTAATTTTTATTTAACACAAAGTAAAAGTGATTAGTGAACACAAAAAGGTCAACTGTTCGCTAAAAAATAGTTTATACAGGGTGGCCCAAAATGACCGAAGTGCTTTGAGCTCAAAGAGCCATTGTGTCCCTCGCAGTGTGCGGTGTGGATATTCCAATTTAAATTCCTCAAGTCTTCTTTACAAAATACTGAAAAAAAGTATAATAAAAAAGTTATAAGGAATTCAATCACCTTGGCTCCTTTTGTGCCACCCTGTAGTAATCTACTTAAAGAAGCAAAAAAGAATTTTCGGTCGTCTTTCCTGGTATTTGTTTTTATGGAGTATGACGTTATCAACAATTTGAATACTTTAACTGGGGGTTTTTTTTTCTAGGACCGGCACTTTGGGGATGATCCCTACACATGCGATGCATTGTGCTGGAACTAGGAAATTAGGTTATGGGAAGGAGGATAGAGGAAGTAATGTCTATGGACATTTGTTTGATTTGAATTTTCCCACGTCAAAAGTGACAATTGGTGTTCTAGATTTACGTCAGCACCTGCCCATAGGGCTTAATCTGACGGTGGTCTTAACACCGAGTAAATTTTTGTAACGATTTACTAGCGCCCCCAGAGCACTGATAAGCAAATGAGCCCGTAGGCCACCTACTTCCAGAGTTGGGTAGCAAATCATGTATAGTTATCCCTGATTCTATAATGCACCTTGTTGGGGTGTTCGAGCTGTCATGACTCTTGTCACATCAGAATGTTTTTACGTCAAGACCCATTTAACAGTAATACTGTTGGTTTGAAACACATTCCGGTGACTACTGTCGAATGGCAACAGCACCTAGTAGAGTAAAAGTCATATCATTAATAAGTGTGTTACGACTCACACATATTTCCGATTAGACCAAAAACTCCACTCCCCGCGTAACTTTGGGTTACAACCACAGCCACTACGAGTCCTTACCCATACCAGCACACACTATCCAACTTTCGGGGTAGACACGAAATACTCGCAAGGAGTATATCAGTCCTTAAACCCGTACTTATTGTTGGAAGTGTGGGGCCAAGCTGGTCCCGTAGTGCTAGATTCGAATCAAACTGGTATTAACCAGTCCTTCATCAATCTCTAGTGAGATTTCGAAGAGTCGCCTCTTCTGTCATTTTCGAACCTCAGGGAGGAACAAGGTAATGCTGCACCTTGAGCTAGGCACCGCGGGGTCGCTCAGACACCCGTAGGTTCCGGAATACTTGATTCACAAGCTTCCAAAACCCCCCTGCGGGAGTCAAAAGTGACAGGAAAGACCTCGGCAGGGAGTTTGTTCCACGTACGTGATGTTCGGCCGCAAAATGAGTTCTCCTTGTAATGCGCAGTGCGAGTCGCCGCCAAATTGACCACAAATGGATGCGCTCTTAATGATGATCGCGTCGTGGGCGCGAATCATCGGGTTTCGGGAACAAGTTCCCTGATTTCATTAGAACACTTCCCATTATAGTAACGATAGAACAACGAAACGCACCCCACGTTGCGACGATGCTCAACAGAGTCAATAGAGTTGGCTACCCTACTGTCTCCGAAGAGTTTCCTCGCCCTCTCTGGTACACGGTCGAGAAACTTCAAAATAGTCATTGAAGCACCGGCCCATACATGAGAGTTGTATTCCATTTAAATAAGTATTGTTTTTTCTTGACTGCAATGTTTTGATTCTTTTAAATTTGTCGTCCTTGTTTATTATATTTTTCTTGAGAAGTAACCGAAACCGATTACAGTGCAATCAAAGCGTAATATAGAAGAAAAATCAAAGGAAATTAAAAACAGCTGAGTGCTGGTGGGATTATTTTTGCCGCCACTGTATATGCGTATGTGACAGGAAGTGAAATAAGCCTAAACATGTACTCTCAGCATATTTTCCAACTCTGCGGTTTCATTTAGTTCTTTTCTTTTCATATTTTTTTTTTTTAGAAAATCGTTTGTAAAGCAATTCTACCTTCTCAATGTTGGTTTCACATTGTTTTTTTTTTTTGGTTTCTATTCTTCTAAACACAGTCAGCATACCGGTACAGTGGCTTAATATCATTTCATTCCCTGTAACGTCTGGTTACAACGCCTGTCTCCAGAAACTGCAAAGCAGTTATTATGACAAAGTAACATCATTTTAAAATGTTTTACGAGGAGTTTGGGTTGTTTAACTTATTCTTTACACTCTTTTTTCCTTGCTTTTCCACCGAATAATAAAAAAAATTTATTTGCAAGAATAAAGAAAAAAAACAGCAACTAACGGATTGTTCAAATTCGCCAACTCATCTACCAACTCAAGTCAAAAGAATGAAAAATTTTTACGAATAAAAAAAGCTAAAGGAATGAAGACTGAAATACTGTATAAGAAAGAACGATGTCATGTTGCTTTTAAGAAGTTAACTAAATAGAAAATCCTTACGTAAACTAAAAGTGTGAGAAAAGAATTGCAATAAGAGAAATTCTTCAGAAAGACCATTTGAAATGAATTTGCACAATTTGAAATACAAAACAAAAAATAAGGAATGGGCAAATTGAAAAATAGAAAAATAATCATAACAATTGCCGCAATATTTACTGTCGGCTATCAAGTGAAATTCAGAAGAAAGCTGAAAACTTTCAAGTTAGTAGTGACAGTCTATCAAAATAAAAATAATAATCACCAAGCCTTTCTGTCCGTTTCATAATTTAGAGAGATCAGGTTTAATAACTGCAACATGCCAATGGAGACATATATGCTTCTGTATTTTGTCTAGTGAAGCCCGGAGGTTGTAAATGTACGCTATTGAACGTCTTAATAGTTTTTCCACTCTAAAGGGTGGTGATGGCTGATGTTGGGTTCGACCGCAGTTTCAGACTAAGTCATAAAGACATCATCATTTTTTCTGATGTGCATTTGTGTGGCTTTGTATGTCAGTTGTTGTCGTAAGGTTTCAGTGGCAAAAGCGTAGTCACTGGTCACTGAACATTAACGGCTTCAGCTTTACCAATTCACAGGAACATCAGAACGCCCTCCTTCGTCGGTACTATGTAGCACCGTCGAAGTAAAATAATTACGAAAAATTGCTACTAAAACTAAGCTTCAAAATTAAATACGTCTTCTAGATATCAGAGGCTCTGCAACACTGCTATAAACAAAAAAAAAAAAAAAGAAAAACGTGCTAAAGCAGAATTGTATAATAAAGAAGCTCACCACCTACCTTTTCTCTCATTATTCCTTTCCTCTAGTTTTAGAACAATGCATTGCATGATGCATGATGAGTGCTTGGCAGCTAAGCAACCCATCGCTATTGTAACAAAAAGATCTGCGGTTTATTAAACGTATTGATTTTTGCTTTAATGTGAGTAAGTGAAATTTCAAAACTCTAAAATAATTGTTTATTAACCGTTTTGGACGATATTCATGGACCACATTGTAGTGTCTTTCGAAATAGGCGAACTAAACTGATCTTATCTATTGTACAGGGTCGCTGATGAAAGCCGATACCAAAAGAAAACTTGATAACTTTTCTTCTATCTTGATTGTAGATTTAATGAAAATGAAAAATGGGACACTGGAAAAAGAATGGCGGTATCACGCATTGCAGTCTGTAGTTTTGGTTCAACTAACTAACAGGCTCATTTCAAGAAACTCAACCTTTCGTTGTCCCCCAGATCGACTGGCCTGACCTAACTCCACCGCACTTTTTCTTGTAGTGATATTGCGCAGAGCCAAAACTGCCTAATAGAATCAAGAAGATTTTCTCTATGAAACGTTTTTAGGCTAAGGGGCATCCCAGCAGAAAGAAGCGATAAGTTTTTCGAAGAGATTCCTTATTATTTTAATGTGGTAAATTTTTTTTTAATTTTATCAAGAAGGAAAATACTTCAAATCAAGAAGAAAACTTGTTATTCACATTTTTTTTTACTCAATTTCCGTTATTTTTGGCACCAAAAAAAAACAATCCATAGAGAAAAAGTTTTTGATTCTAATAGGTTTTCTTCTGAATTGTTTAAAGAAAGGGATTTCTTATTAATTTCATTAGGCTACCTAATTGATTTTTTCAAAAAGGTATTCCTTATTGATTTCATTAGGTTCCTATATGATCATGTGTAAATCATCTTCTTAATTTTCTTAATATGGATATCTTCTTGATTATATTAGCTTGCTTGTTATTTCATCTATAATATAGATTTGAGATATTTGTATGTATGTAAATCAACATAGACAAATTTTTTCATGATCTTTTTCGTTATATTTTCACTTCTTATAAAAAAAAAACAAAAAAATGAGTTGTAATATTTTTCATGTCATAAATATAATTTTATTCAATTAATTTAAATAGATATAAAAAGAAGAAAATACTTTTGATAATAAAATTTTTAATTTATTTGGTATTGAATTCCTGACAACGTTGTTTTTTTTTAATTGAAATAAAATAACAAGATTTAAAGATTCTTGTAATATTAAAATTAAACTTTCAGTTTAAAGTGAAGAAGTCGCAAGTATTTTTGTGTAAATATGAATAATAATAGTGTAGAATTGCATATTTATTAAATTTAAGAAAGATTTAATATTTTAATTTAATGAAAGAGTGTTAATAATGGAGGACCAAAAAAGGTTAACTCAAGATATCGATCTTTTGCCTATTTTGAAATCGTGGAAACTGTGCGATGAAACGTGCCACATTATTTTAAGTTTTGGTATCATTTCCACAACGATATTAAAAAAAAATGGAAATTGAAGATATTTAAAATTTATTTAATAAATTGGTCCAAAAATACACTGGTGAGGTAATAAGGGAATGGAGGAGTAATATGGTAAGTATAAAATAATTTTTATGAAAAAAATATATTTTCACTTAAGTATTGTTTTTTTTTTATCTAGGACCAGCACTCAGGAGATGACTTCTACACATGCGAAGCATTGTGCTGGAACTATAGGAAAGGGATAGGTGGAGGAACGACAGGAGGTGAAGCTTAATTAATTATTTTGCAGCTCTGCTTTCGCACGTTCTTTTGTTTTTATACTCGTAGCAGTGCTGAAGCTTCGGTTTAGTAGCCATTTTTATTGTTATTTTACTTCGCCGGTGCTACACAATACCGACGAAGGAGGGCGTTCTGATGTGATTGTGGATTGCTATCAGCTGAAGCCGGTATTGTTCAGTGACCAGTGACTATGCCTTCGCCACTGAAACCTTCCGACAACAGAACTTAGCATTTATATCCGAAAGAGAAACGGTGTCGGCAAATAGTCGGATATTGGAGTGGCCTATCCATTTTTATTTACTGAACAATGGACTTAAAGTTATTCGACTAAAAAAATACTGGTAATAGTACTTACTTTTTATTATTATTATATTAAATGTATTTCTAAGGAAATATGTAAATAAAAAAAATCAATAAAATTATCAAATAAAATCACTAAGTATTATTTAAAAAAAATCAATAAGATCGCCTAATAAAATCAAGAAGAAACCCTTTTTAAAAATATAAATAAGATCGCCTAATAATATCAAGAAGAAAATCTTCTTTAAAAAACCAAGAAGAATACCTACTAAAAACCATAAGTTTCCTTCTTGATTTTTTCAAAAAGGTTTTCCTTATTAAAATAATAAGACTTTCTTCTAGAAAATAAACCATAGAGATATCTTATTAATTTTGTTCTATTTTATTAGGTATTTATTAGACAATTTATTTTCTGTGTGTAAACAGGAAGTGTACAAATCGCAACAGACAAATGTTTCCTCCACAATCAATTCGAGCGACAATAGCTGCAGTTCTAGCGTTAACTTTGCGGGCAGTAATGAACAATTTTTTTTGCTAAGATGCCGCACCTACATCGAAGAGCAGGGCGGGCATTTGAATTCAATTATCTTTAAGACTAATTCAATGTGCTTTCAAAAGAAAAGAGATTGAAAATATTCCATGCATTACAAAAGAAGTTATTCCAGTTTCTTAATGTAGCAAAATTCATCAGCCACCCTGTATTTCAAGGGGGACTTCCATTAGAGACAGTACCTTGCTACTTCAATTAGGTGCTTAGAAAAAGCTAAAATCAAGATTCAATAAAAAAAAAAAACGAAGAACTTATTCGGATAATAATTAGATTTCAACCTCCCACGAATTTTACAATATTTTCACAATATAAAATTAACGGATCGAAAGATATCATTCGTTCGACTATTGTTGGACATGGGTGAAAAGGCCGTAAAATTAATATTTTAAATTTAATTAACTAATTCCTAGAGTAAGTAAAGTATTAATTTAGCATTCACAATTGTTATTATAATTTTTTTTTATATCTCTTCTGTAGCCACAGTAGTCTAAAATATTATGTTTCAGATTAATAGGATGCAATAAGACTTTGCAATTTGCATGAATTGTATTTGCCAGTTCTACTCAAGAAACACATACAGATTTTTATGCAAAAATAAAAAGGATACAAACAAAAATTTAAAAAAAAAATTTTTACATTTAAATATCCAGCTTGTAATTTGTTGTGATCAAATTCTTAAACGTTGCTTTTTTTTTATTGTATTTTCAAAAAAATTTAATTCTGCAGGTGTCCAAGAGACAAACATTTCATTTATCTTTTTACACATATCCCACACACAAAAAAATTTATAAAGGATAACAAACACATTGATAGAAAAGCATCATCATTACTTGCAGATTGTATCTCTCTCACTCTCTCAATATAATTGATGATGGTCATAATAATAATCCGCAAGTATATGAACCACAGTTTACAATAACAGAACTAACTATACAGAGTTAAACTTACATACATACATGTAATCATACGTACATAAAGAAGCATATGTAACCAGATTTGTATAAGATTGTTAAATTGAAAGCACACTGAGAAAAAAGTTTCAATAATAATATATTGGGAAAGCAACATTGTGTTAAAGAATAAAATGTGTAGAATTTATGCTGAGCTGTGAAATACATCAGAACTGTAAACGTTACATTTTGGTGATCAAAATACTCAAAAACCAAAATGGAAAAAAATATTTTTTTAACCCTAGAACACACCGTCTGTGAGGGGAAGAATTTTTTTTTTTTGCAATATTTCTTGATCGTTTACTCGTATGAAAGCGTGCGCTCGTGCCAACTCAGTTAAGTGTTGTAGGAGCTTGGGCACAGACGTGTTTTGTTTTGCTGCGTTTCGTTGCTTATATAAAGATACGTGTGTCGCCTCTGAGGCGAAGTTTACCAATAAAGGTAATTTTTTTGTTGGTGATAATACTGATGATGATAGAGACGAACCAAGTATAAAAAAGGACAAAAGATCAATGTGCGATTTCTGTCCTCCAAAATTGAAGCGTATCAGCGTATATTTCTGCGCAAAATGCAAGAAAACTTATTGCTTAGAGCACAGATCACCAAATTGTTGGCAATGTGATGTAAAAAAGTAGGTGGAAAAACCACAAACATTATTTTGTTTTGCACAATTTTTTTTAAGTTTTAAGATTTATATTATTTTTTAATATGTTAATTAGATAGAAGGTCTAATAGATACTGAAGTTTATTTTTTGATCTCAAACGGATTTTCTTTTTTATTTTTTTTATAAAAGATCTATTCATACTTCTGATAAAATATGTGATCTATAAATGTTGCCAATAATACATTTAAGATATTTAAAAAATAAATTGTTTTTTGTTTATTTCTATTACTAAGCATGTATTAAATACGTTTTTGTTTTTGTTATAATAAATTTTTGTTTTTTTAAGGGTAAAATGTGGGTTTTTTTTTATAAAAGTCGCCTCACAGGCGAAGATTGCCATTAAAGAGCAGAAAAATATGTTTACCATTCTAGGGTTAATAATTGTTTCGGTTCGCCATTTACAGTTCCTGCCTCACTGCAGTGAGCAAACGTATGGCTATAAAAAGTCTATTTTATTGTACATACATATATACACTGTATATTAGACAGTCACACATTCACACAGATAATAGTACGTATGTATCACCTTAACGGTGTGTTTGGAAAACTACATATTTCCAAGCAAAGTATACTTTGCAATTGAAAACGAAACGAAGAATTGCTAAACACCAAATAATAAAATATTCCATTTATTATACATAATAATTATTAAAACCGAAGTTTTGCTGATGGCGAGTAGTCAGCGAGTTGGCTCTGCAACGAGAAAGACCCAGGTTCGTTCGATTCCCAGGACGCAACTGCAGAGTTGTGCAAGAATTAAGCTCTATCTTCCTACCACTTTCACCACCTGTCTATTCTCTACCCTATCCCTCTCTCTAGTTTCAGTGCAATGCATTGCATATGTAGGGGATAGCCCCTGAGCACTGGTCCAAGGTAAAAAAAAATGTATTTGAGAACATACTCCGCTACAGACTTTTTTCTTATGCATGAATGCGGTCATTTCACAAAACGTTTTACACGGTCATTTTCTTCATCAAACCATAACGCTCAGAATCCATCATTTTATTTTATTTTTAATTAAAAACTGTTATACTTTCCGTACTTACTTACTTTCTGAACGTTCCTTTTTTAAACGTTGTTTTATTAAATATTTTGACATTTCATTACTATCAATCTAAGCCATATTTTCTTTTGCAATGTCAGTCTTGGCACTTTTTCAAACAAATTTGCGAAGTATATATTTACGTATACCTGGGCGTATACATACTGAAGAATGCTTTAGAGCGTATACATACTTTTACATACGAAAAATAGAAAGTAATCAAGTATGTTGGGTTTATTAGCTCCTCGAAAGAAGCCCTCTTTTTAATTCGGCTCAGTTTATTGAACTATGTCGCTCTTTTAGTTCGTTTGTTCATTTAGTCAGTAGCTCACTTTGCTCATTAGCTCACTTGCTCATTAGCTTACTTGTACAGTATGATGCATCATCATGGGTCTATCTGAGCTTAACTACAATCAAATGTTTCTTATCGTAGTGGTAACACAAAACAATACAGGCTGGCGATAGCTGAAGTAGTCTGCACGGTGACTACAAAACCAAAACAGATCTGGGTTCAACCCCAGTTTCAGACTAAAATTATAAAAAAAAACATTTCGCATTTTTGTGATGTGCATTAGTGTCTCTTTGTGTGTCAGTTGTTGTCGGAAGTTTTCAGTGGCGAAGGCATAGTCACTGGTCACTGAACAATACCGGCTTTAGCTGATAGCAATCCTCAGTCACATCAGAACGCCCTCCTTCATCGGTATTGTGTAGCACCGGCGAAGTAAAATAATAATGAAAATGGCTACTAAACCGAAGCTTCAGCACTGCTACGAGTATAAAAAAACAAAAGAACGTGCGAAAGCAGAGCTGCAAAATAATTAATTAAGCTTCACCCCCTTTCGTTTCTCTAACTGTCCCTTTCCTATAGTTCCAGCACAATGCATCGCATGTGCAAGGGTCATCTCCTGAGTGCTGGTCCCAGATAAAAAAAAACACATATTTTCGTACATTTCAGAAGTGCTTCGAGGATTGGAAGATGTGTTAGCATAAGTGCATTATATCTGAACGGGATTACTTTGAAGGGGACAAAATGAATATTGATGAATAAATAAATACTTTTAAAAAAAATTCAAAATTCATCTTTCCTTTTGAACAGTCCTTCGTAAACGACACAACTCTATAGTCAACACTGCCGTGAATATTATTTCCCACGAAAAGTTTTCCCATTTCGTAAAATTTCAATCGTGAATAAATTTCTCTCGAAATATTCTCACAAATATTCACATTACAATAATTCCTCTTATTATTAACATTTTAGCTGGTTTTTTAATTTGCCCTTTGATTTGTTCACTTGA
Source organism: Dexiosoma caninum (assembly GCA_963924685.1). NCBI lineage: Eukaryota > Metazoa > Arthropoda > Insecta > Diptera > Tachinidae > Dexiosoma > Dexiosoma caninum. Next base: position 16,654,225 of record OZ004727.1, read on the forward strand.
TTTTTGCTGGGAAATTGTTAACATCACACTTTTTTCTAACTAAATTTTAGTAAATGTGTTACATCTTTTTTACAGATGAACTTAAAAAAAAAATTTGGTTAAATTTTTGGCCTAGACCATTTTCTTTTTTTTTTTTTTAATTTTTAATTTAAATGCAATCTTTCTCTATTTTAAACAGTCACTGAGAACTGATAAATGGAAGAAAATTACACGGTTCAAACGGAAGAGCCTGCAGTTCACTTCATTTTCCAATGTCCGATGCTCACATCGGAATTGATGTGATATATGGGCCGGGCTAACCTAACCAAGCCACCTTTCACTGGAGATGGCCTTAGAGCATTACGCTCCATTAGTTTTCTCTTTCATTTTGTTTTTTTTTTTAATGTGGTCTTTTCTATTCTGCACTGTAAATTATTTTAATTACCCTGCAAATGTGACTGAAATGTACATAAAATTTGACTTAGACAATTTCAAATGAAAGTTTTAGAATTGACGTTAATTTTTTCAAGTGTAGAAAAGCACTTTTTTACTGCTGTGGATAAACACAATATATCATATTAAAGAGAAGTAAATAGTTTTATATGAAACTGTGTACGGGTAAGTGTGTGTGTGTGTGTGTGTATGTTCATTGTATTTCTGGTATGGCACTGCAGTTCTAATAAATCAAAAATGATTTGTAGTTAGTTACTGGCAGCAAAAAGAAAAAAGAGTAACACTTTTGTATCGTTTATGAAAGAAATTATCTTAAGAGTTTGTTAGAACAACTTGTTTTCCAAATACCTACTACGTTTTAAATTTTTTATATAAAAAGTTTCCAACAGTTTTGAAAGAACTGAAATGCTAATGTTGGATTTTTGTAACAAAATTCAAATGTTTGTGCGTTCGCTTTCTCATCTTGGCTAATTTATCTTTGTCAATAACAATTGACTTGAAATCCTGGCAAATTGTTAATGTAGCAAAAAGATATAAAAAATTTAAAACCAAATGTTTTTGAAAAACTGAAAATTCTTTTGCACAACAGCAATGATTTTCGCAACATTCATTATCGGCTTCAAATGGCTTTTAATAGTAGTTGCTGTTTGCATTTTGCTGCTGTTTCTTTTGTTAGTTGCATGTCCATTAGTCTATTTGGCACAATTCAAGCATTTATATCTCGCCCAAAAAGTGGGTTAGAAATAGTGAAACTAAATAAAAAATACTCTGTTCTAAAAATGTAAATTCTATCTGGCATTTGTCTTTATTTACGGCAGCATGTTTCAATGTTTTATTTTATTTACAAAAAATGTTTGCTTTAACTTTTGCATCAGCGCTCAGACTATTTGTTTTATTTTTGGTCAATTTGAACCAGCCAGTTGTCAGTTGACATTTGATAGAATTTATCAAATTCGGTCAAAAGTAAAAGTAAATATGGGCAACAGAAATCTATTGTAATAATTAATCTTCACTAGGGACCATATGGACAGACTGACAGAATAAATTTTACTTTTAGAGGAGTTGGATGTGAAAAGGAATACTTGAATATTTGAAAATCATTTTGCATTCAGTATTTAACAAAAATAGTACAGATTTTAAATTTAATTGTTACATGTTTCTTGCTATTTAATTGAGATTTTTTCATTATAATTTAAATTATAATATTTGGCAAGCTTAAGGTCTGTAAAGTTTTTCTAATTTTTATTTGTTCAATATTTCGCCATTTCTTTGTGTGGCTTCTGCAGGAAATTGGTTCTTGTTTATAATTATTTTGAAACTATTTTATAAAATTTAAAATAAAAATATTAACAGCCGTATTTACAAAAGTATACTCTCGATTTGATATTTTTAATTTTGTCTTAAAATTTTGTTTCCGAAAGAAATCCAAAATACGCGCTATGAATATGGTAATAAATTATATAAATAATTAATTAAAAAAAAATTTTAATATAGAGGCATGTTCTGCAAATCGTTTTTTGTCAAAGTGATTTGAAATCACGGAAATGGTGTTGTGCACACAAAAATTTTAATAATCTCGTGATTTGAAATCGTCAGCTAAATGACTGACGTTTTGAAATCACTTGCTTATTTTTTCTATAGTTTTGCTTTGTTTGGCAATGTGGTGGTTTACATTTTCTTTTTAGCAGCCAGTCAGCTGGTTCATTTTTTCGAACATGTTTTTGAGGTTGCCAAAGTAACACTATCTTTTGAAGTCATGTAAATATATGGATATTTTACCATCGTTGTTCTTTATTTAAGACAAACTTTATATATTGTTGTACAAAAAATCTAGTAACGGCCAATAATTAAATTATTTTTGTGCAAATTTATAAATAAATAAATGCAAAATTTATGTAAATTTCGGTAATGAAAACACTGGCAACGTCGCAATTACATATACATACAAATGTACGTATTTTGTTGTGCAAATAAAAAATGTATCCTTGGTATTTGAAGACTCCCGCAAATGTCGGTGTTTAACAAACTCTTTTTTTAAATGATGCTTTCTTAAAGCAATTACTGACAATAAAGTAGCTCCTGGCATTTTTATATACTTTGTTTCATCTCATATTTTAATTCACAATGCAAAAAGATAAACAAATCGAGTCTTTGGTGCAATACCGTAGTAACTCAAAATTTGAATTTTTTCAGCTGGCTATGCAGAAATGATCTTTGAGGGAAATATACATTTATCTAAAGGAAAAAAGATTATGGTTCTATCTCTAACTGTTCAGATTCTACAGCTACAAATGACTTTATTGCCTCCAGCTATTTCCAACAATATTTATTTGCAATAATGAAGTATTTCCTTTATGACAAGAACTTGACAAACAGAAAACATTACAAAACATGCCTCTTTATTTAAAAACTTGTAAAAAAATAACTTTAGTAAACGAAAATACTATCAAAAAGATGGCTGAAAACTTCAAATGCATTTTTCACAGTTCACGAGTTTTTGAATTACGACGGTATTGCACCAAAGGCTCGAAACATAAAACATCAGCTGTTTTCTCGTGTGTTCGGAAAAATAAAACCACGCCGAAAAATGTAAAATCGCGTGATTTACAGAACAGCTTCAAATCGTCGTCGTGGTTTCAAAACGATTCGTGATTTCAAATCACGTGATTTGCAGAACAGGCCTGATTGATAACACTGGAAGACAGCATGTCTGTCTGTTGCAAGAGATTTTTTACATGAATCTGAATAGTTTTTCCACGCTGATTTCAAAACTATATGCCGTTTTCATGTAGCAGCTCTAATTTTGAAGTTATGAAGTGACAGGATTTTTCATTGAAAATGCACATGGTTTAAGTTGAAAAAATTTATTAAATATATTTATATATTTGAATAAAATTTCCTTTTTTTGGATTGTCTAGAGTGAGATGTTATATGAGTACTATTTTGAATGCTCCAACAATAATCAGCCATCATATGTTCATTCCAGTGCCCCTGATACCTCTCCTCCATAGTGCGAAATCCTGGTGGAAGCGCTCTCCTTGCTCCTCGCTTAGGACACCGAGATTTTCAGGAAAATAGTCTAGATGGCTGTGAAGGTAGTGAAGCTTAATGTAGCCGTCACATTTCCTATTGCCCAAAAAATTCCTCACTACGCAAACAAACTCTTCCCATGCACATTTCTCGGCAGCTGTCATATGGTTGATGAAAATTTTATCATCTATCAACTTCCTGATTAGTGAGCCATCGAAAATCCCACCTTTGATTTTCTCACTACTCAATTTTGGAAACACTTTTACAATGTATTTGAAACATTCTCTATCTTTGTTAAGAGCTTTTACGAACTGTTTTACCAACCCCAGTTTTATATGCAAAGGAGGCAATATAATTCGGTCTCTGGATACTAGTGGAACATTAATTACATTTTGCTTACCGGGAATCAAAGCCTTCCTAGAAGGCCAGTCTCTTTTTGTCCAGTGCTCAGCTTGAGCTCGGCTGTCCCATAAGCATAGGAAACAGGGATATTTTGTGTAGCCACGTTCTTGGCCCAGGAGAAAATTTACCATTTTCAAATCAACACATACAACCTAGTTATGTTCCTTGTACTTGATTTTTGGTCGAGGACTACCGTAGCAATCAAAATCACTGTCGCTACCACTGTCGTCGTTTTCGGTTGGTCCGCTGCACTGGTCTGCATTTTGCGAAGATGTACATGGGTGCTGTGGTGTTGATGTGTCACTAATACTCAAGACTGGTCTTATGGCAGATTTTAAGTTTGGATATATCCACTTAGAGCAATTTTTATGGTTTATTGCTATGATTTTCGTTACACAGAAATAACAGTCGTCATGATGGTTGGATGGTTCACGCCAAATCATAGGAGATTTGTACTTAAAAGTGGGTATTTTTTTGTTTGCCCACAGTCGCAAAGATTCAACACATGTTTTACATACCGAACTTGGTATCCAAGGTTTAGCGTTTGACGGCAACGAAAACCCAAAGTAGTCCAAGTATGCCTTTTTCACAAAGTCCGACACATTTAAACGAAATTTTTGGAACATATATTCTCCACAAATAACACAAAAACAATCAGGATTATTTAAACACGTCCTTCTTGAGGAAGACATACTGAAATTTATAAAGGAACTAGTTAAGTTACACCGCTACTGATAGAAACTATCGACTACTTATGTAAATTAAAGACGGTACCTGTATCTTTTTTTTTTTTTTTTTTTTTTTTTTTTGTCTTGGACCGGCACTCAGGGGATGACCCCTACACATGCGATGCATTGTGCTGGAACTAGGAAGTTAGGTTATGGGAAGGAGGATAGAGGGAGTAGTGTTTATTGACATTTGATTTAAATCTTCCCATGCTAAAAGTGACAGGAAACACCTCTGCGGGTAGTCTATTCCAAAAAACGAATTTTCCCTGTAATGCGTAGTGCGAGTCGCCCTCAAATCGACCACAAATGGATGCGCTCTTAATGATGATCGCGTCGTGCGCGCGAATAACCAGGTTTCGGGAACAAGTTCCCTGATTTCATTAGAACACATCCCATTATAGTAACGATAGAACAACGAAACGCACCCCACGTTGCGACGATGCTCAAGAGATTCAATAGAGTTGGCTACCCTACTGTCTCCTATGAGTTTCTTCGCCCTTTCTTGTACACGGTCGAGTAACTTCAAAATAGTCTTTGGAGCACCGGCCCACACATGAGAGTTGTATTCCATTTTCGGTCGGATGTAGGCGGTATAAATAGTGAGGAGATCAGATGGGGTGAAGTATGTCTTACACCGCCTTAAAAAGCCTAGGCACTTGAATGCTTCCTTTGAGACCTGAAAAATGTGCTCAGTCCATCGGACATCACACTGAATTTTCATGCCAAGAACATCAAGAGCTTCAGATTCCTCAATGTTTATGCCACTCATTTTTACAGATGAGGCAGCGTGATCGTGCATACGGCGGTGTGTTAGCATGCAGCATTGGGTCTTTTGGGAATTGAAATCGACCCTGTTCGCGTGACCCCATTCCAATATTCTCGTGAGGTCACCTGTTAGCGAATCATTCATATTCTGCCGCGTCGCCGCGATCGTAGTTGATGTCGGCCTACGATCGAATGAATATGAATGGCAGATGCTGCTGTCATCTGCTGTCTCACTAACTAGAGCTGCTACAAAAAAATTCTGAGGGTAGATTTGAAATCAGCGCACCCAAATTAGTAAACAACAGTAGAAAAACTTTATGCAACAAAAAGAAGTTTTATTTTGTTTTTCTGTGTAATATGTAAAAGTAAATATAATTTATTTTTAATTTTATATAATAGAATTATAGACATTTAGTAAATATAAACGATAGGGATTACATAAATATAGTCATACTTTGGAAGGATTTTTTATATACATTTATGTTCACCTTAATTTATATACAATTTATTTATTTGTATATATATATACCCAGAGGAGGAGGAGGGAATTTTTTAGTGGCAACACCACTCGACGCAGAAGACGACGGTCTCTGTAAGTGCGAAGGCATTTTCAACCCTACCTCACACGCCAAAAAAAAAAAAAAAAAAAAAATATATATCTATATAACAAGTTTGCTTGTATAACTATCTGTATTGTTTATTTTACTTTTATTTAATATTTCTAAAAGTAACTTTTGTTATAAAATATAAAAAGATTGTAATGTGTATCAGTTGTTGGTTTACGAAGTAGTCCGAATGATAAAGTAATTATTTTACACATGTTGAGCCGGCGCTGCCATGTAATTACTTTAATTGTCGTTTTACGTAGTGCTGCCACATCTATATATATATATATATATATGTATATATATCTATGTTAAAATTTAATTAATGAACAAGTAATTTTGTAATTAACTATTTCCTAATTATTTATATAATTTATTACCATATTCATAGAACGTATTTTAGATTCGTTTCGAAAACAAAATTCTAATACGAAATTAAAAAAATAAGATTCTAATTTCAAAATTGTGCTTTTTCCCGCAAAAAGGAAACAAATTTCTTTAAAAATTTCACAAGAAAAATGCCATGTTGCCATTTTCTTTTTATTTGCCATATACATACGGTTAAAGAGACAATATATTTAGCAAAAGTAGAAGTATGAATCGACTGTTTGTTGGTGTATCTGAGGTGTAGGTATCAATTGAGTAATACTCATTCAATCAATCTCCTTAACATAAAATCTTATGACCGTTTATGCAGCTTTCCAAAATCGTTTTTATATTTCTTGCTAAAGTCAGCAGCCAGCAGCCAGCAGCAGACCAGTAACCAATATTTTTTTAAAGCTTTGCAAAGCGTCAACGAAAAGATCAGTTTTGGATCCTGCAAATGATTTTCTCTATTAATTTGTTTTACAGTGCTGTGGTTCCTTGCGAAACAAAATTGATGGCCTGTAATGCAGCCACTAGCATTAAGCATATGACTCCTTTATTGTATGTCATAAAAGAATTCTTTTCAACATCCTATTATTGTTTTTATTATCACAGAAGTATATTTTAATAGAGATCAGCTTTAATATTTTAACGTAAAAAATCGAATTAAAAAGACGGAACCAGTTGCAAATACATACTAAACAATACATCAGGATATTTGTGCGTAACTGTATCCTGGATAACATGTCTAATATCGTAATAAATCCTGCATTCGTCTCCAAATAATACAAATATGTAAAACACGTGACACAGAAAAGTTGAAATAGTTTCAGCAAACATACACACCACGTACGCATACACACCAACGCAATGCTTCATACATCAACTCAATAATGATAAATCCACAGGCTAAAAGAAGAGAAAACAATAAGATACGACGAAAATCCTTGAGCTTATCCCACAAAAGTTTTTAGTATCCTCTGATTGATAAATTACTTCATGTTCACATGTCATTTTGATGGAAAAAATAACTAAAACTTCCATATGACTCTTTTCCTACACTTTTTTTCTGATACTGTTTCTTGTAAGCAGCAGCTTTGGAAGCAACAAAATAAATTGAAAATATAAAAATAATAAAAAAACTACAATAAAAGAATTACAAAAAAAAAAAAAATGAATGGAAAAATAAACCAGCATGGACTATGAAAAAGTTATTTGTTCATTTATCCCCAACATTAGAATAAAATCAATACCGATGTTGTGAATGCTGTAGTCAAAGTTACATTTCAACCGTGGGGCAAAAAACATAACAGTAAGTTGTGATTAAAACTTTTTTGTGAAAAATATTTTATATAACAGTAGATATAGAACTATTTGTCTATGCACGTATATCTTGCAAGGCAATTAAAGTTTGGGTCGATAGCCTAACAAAGTAATGACACGACCTCCTAGATGGGAGTTCCTCTTGGGAGAATCACGTCTATTATTTCGTGTTAAGGGAATTACAAATTATCTGTGATTACCTTATATCGATAACCCAGTAAACGTAATCTGTCAGAAATTGATCTCTGAAATAACAGAGCCACGGGGCGTGCTTATACAGGGTGGCGCAGAATGAGCTATATGGTTCATAAATTATTTATTTATGCGATTATTATAATTTTTTTTTTCTTTTAAATACAGTATATTATTGGGGAATTATTTTTAGCAATTAGCTTTGAAAAATGGTATCCTGTAAGTGATGTCCATTTTCTGCTTCGCACATACGTGCCCTTTTTAGCATATTTTCCATATCTTTTCGCAAAATTTCGAGTGTAATGGCCATGATTTCATTTCGAATGTTGGTTTTTAGTTGGAGTATGGTTCTTGGTTTGGTAACGTACACTCTTTCTTTCAAATATCCCCAAAGAAAACTGGCAGGAGCTGTTAAATCTGGTCAACGTGTAGGCCAGTTAAAATCTCTTGTACGCGAAATAATGCGTTCGCCTTAACAAAGCCATTGAGACACCTGCAGTATGTGCTGTGTTCAATGATTCATAATTAATTTCCCAAGTCTTCTTCACAAAATTTTTTTTTTTTTTTTTTTTACACAATATATATTATTTATTGAATCTTCAAAATCAATTGAACTAACAATAAGTATTCAAATCTTAAGAACTAATTGCTAATTATTATTAAGTACAGCCTAGCTGTACAAAATTATTTATTGCTCGTATAGTTTTATTTCCGCGTCTACTACGTTCGGGCTAGGGAAAGAGTATCCCTTCTTTTCAGTCGAACGAACCCTCTTTCGCTTAAAATATTTCGGGCTAGTATATTTGGATGATCTTGGAGTTTGGTTAGGTATGACGTTGCGTATGTTGTTATCTCTTGTTTGACTGTCGGAATATTTAAATCCTTGTGTATGTTAGAATTTTTTATATACCACGGCGCATATGTTATCATTCTCAGTATTTTGTTTTGACACCTTTGAATTTTTTCTATATTGGAAGCTGAGGCAGTGCCCCATAGCTGGATACCATAGCTCCATATTGGTTTTAAAATTGCTTTGTAAAGCAAAAGTTTACAGTCCAGTTTTAGCACAGAATTTCAACCAATAAGCCAATTTAGTTGAGTTGCTTTTAATTTCATTTGAGTTAATTTTGCATCGATGTGCTGTTTCCGTGTTAGCCGAAAATATAATAATTAAAAAAGTTATAAAGAATTCAAACCATATAGCTCACCCCTGCGGCACCCTGTATTTAAATGGTCTTCGAAGGTTCTTCATTTTGATGTGTAAAAAATGGGTATTTTTAAGCGAAATCATCGGATATTTCTTACTTGTAAAGAGAAGGGTCTGCTATTAATAATGGAAAAGAATATCGCAAAAATTAAGACCACAGCTATTCTTTTGAATCGATTGTAAGCTTTTGGCATAGAACCTTATCTTGTACGTAACACCAAAGAAAAAACTCTAAGGCCCATTATTATAACTTGCCGATAGCTAAAGTAGGGATGCTATCGGACAAATACTTAGTTTTTCGTTATTACAAGTTGAGTTTAACCTAATGTGACCGATAAGCTAACGGAAAGTTCATCCTGCCTGTAACTTTTAAAGTAGACTAAAGCATTTGAAGCTGCCATATTTTATGCACTTTAAATATGGCAACATGGAAAGTATAAATGTATACAAATTAATTTTTAAATAAAGAATAAAATAAAACCTTGTCGTTGCCAGTAGCTTTTTTTTTTGTTTGTCAAAAGTAGTCGGTATTTACTCTGGTACTGCCATATTTTTAAAAATATTAATTTTATATTTATTTTTGAGCGATGGTCTTTTTTATAAAAAGTTTTTTAATTATTATTTATTTCTCAATATTTCGCTACCAAATAGGTAGCATCGTCAGGAAATAATAATTTGTATTTATTATATTTGTAAAATAAATATAATTAAAAAATTTTAATAAAGGTCAAATAAAAATAGAAGTGATACTAATATTAATTTTATTTTATCGAATAATTGTAATAATGAAAACAAGTTAAAGGTCACTTTATTATTCATTTTACCTAAAGTTAATTTTAGCTATCAGTAACTTTATTGCTTAGTGGTAATAATGGCCCTAAAAGTGTTAAATCGCAGTGAAATTGTGTTTTCCTCTTCGAGGAATCACACGGTCATGAAACTTTCCACACAAAAAGTATCGTGTCGTTACTCTTATGTGTCAGTCAGTTGCACGTAGCGAGGTCTTATTGAAAATAAACATCGGCCACATAAGTAATTTTATGTTACAAATCCTTTTTTAACGGACTTAAAAGGAGGAGCTTCAGAATTACGAAATATACTAACAAAAAACTGAAATGTTTTTTGGAACTTCTTGTCTAAACATGTGAAATTTCTCAGCTTTTTTCAAGAATTTGGTTAAAGGCCTACTGAAGATTTTGGTATTAGCACCAAATGAAAAGCCTGATATAGTCTAGCTAAACCGTATAACAAACGTAGATAAATAATCTTAATAAAAGTTATTATAAAAATCCGAATGCTTTAAAAACTTAAAATCAACTGAAATCTGTTTAAGTCTCCAAAATTCTTATTTAAAAAATTTTTATATTACACGTTGCAGTATCTCATTACACGGAGGCACGAGCTTTCCTTTGAGAAAAGAATCACCAAAATACGAAAGGCCGAAGCCAACGGGGTGAATTCTCGGTGAGGTTTCAATGGCTGATAATTATCGCTCGTATCAGCTTTTACCTATTTTAGAGCGGACTTTGCTCTAATCCTATAAATTAATAAATGATGCTCGTGCAAGTCTTTTGTCGCGTCCACTTAAAAAGTGTTACAGGTCACTGGCTTGAATTTGTAGTGGTTGAATCCAAAAAGAATTTGCAGTCTTCGCGAGTCCGTTGGTATTTGGTGACTGCTTGCGTGGTTCTCTAAAACTGGCAGTTTTTGTGTAAATAAAAAATTCAAAATTTCAAAATTCTCTGCCCCACAGTGAATAGTAAAGCTGCCAATATTCGGTGCCTTTGATATTAATAAAACATTCGTAATCCTACGAGCGCAATGAAATCATATCAAATTTCAAATGGCATAAGTTCTTTATTATCTGTTTATGACTGTGCATGAGTGTCGGTGTATTTGTGTCTAGTTAAATGTGTATAAATACACATAATTCCAATACATAAGTTTTTTATAGGCGTGGGAGTGTGTGTGATATTTAATCAGAAGAAGACGGACGGAAGACTTTCTCATCATTTACATCTGACCCAGCATAAGTTTGTGACTAAACAAATACGATCTCACAAAAGTATTTCTTTCTCAATTTTACTTTCTGTTTTTTATGTTAATTCTTTCGATTGTTGATTTCATTTGTTTGTGAAAAGAAAAACATTAATCTGTTTTTGTAATTTTTTCAAAACTTTTTAAATGTTGTTATGTTTGTTGAGTATTTTCGACTGCAAAAAAATCATAAATTTATTAGTTGAGTTAAAAATTCTGTTTCAGTGATTACAAACAATTTGTAGAGCACTTAAATTGATACCATCATATTGATGACTACTGGATGACGGAAGAATTGTGAAGTTGACAAAACAGTACTCAAATACTTAAGACAATTGCTGAACTATACACCAGAGATTTCGGATAGGAACAAATATTATGGTATATAATTTATGAATACATTTCATTCAGTATTAACGCCAAGCGTAAAAACTATCGTCGCAAAAATATTGACATATGTACGTTGTATATATGAGTTGTTCAGTGGATAAAGGGAATGAGTCCATTTTTGAGATTTAGCGTGGATACACTTCCTTTTATGACTAACAATGTATGGTAAAAATTTTGTTTTAAAATTTCAACGGAAGACCCCTTTTAAGGACAAAACATTTTTTTGTACGAAACAGAAAATTTTTATTTTCAGTGGAAAAAGGGAATAAGTCCACGCTTGCAAAAAAAATTCAGCACATTTATTCGCCAAATGATTGGATAAATATAATCGCAACATGCAAAAGCAAGGAACAGTTTCGAGTGGTTAAAATTACCCATTTTGATTTTTTCTCTACAAAATCTTTGGAAAATAACGTTTGCAATCGCACATATGAGTCGTTCAGTGGATAAAGGGAATGGGTTTAGCGTGGAAACACTTCCTTTTATGACTAACAATGTATGGTAAAAATTTTGTTTTAAAATTTCAACGGAAGACCCCTTTTAAAGACAAAAGACAGGCTCGCAAGAAATCGCATCTTGTTTTGGTCAAATACATAAAAATTTTGGCTGATACGCACGATCGGATTGTTTTGTGGTCTGACTCATGTATTGGACAAAATAGAAATATCAAAACTGTCTTAAGTTTACTCAAATTAGTTCAAAGTATTGATATAAAAGCTAAGTCGATTGAAATGAAATTTTTAGTAGGCGGACATACCTACTTACCAAATGACGCCGATTTCGCCATTATTGAGTCTAACGCAAAAAAAATTCAGCAAAATCTTTGGAAAATACCGTTTGCAATCGCAAAACCAATACTGCGGGAAAACCGGTAAACTGGCTCCAAACGAGGTGGATCAAACTAGAGAGATCGAAACCATGGGTAATACAATATAAAAATATTTTCGATGAAAATTTTGGATTTGAAAATATAAACATAAGAGAGAAAGGTAAAGTAATGTTATTGAATAGCGTGAGTCATAATAGTCTATTGTATCCTCAAACTAGAGCTATAACAAACGAAAAAAAAAGGATATGATTGATTTATTAAAATATATCCCTCCCGTGTACCATACTTTCTATAAAAACTTCAAAACAGTATCAAGATTATTCTGAAGAAGACATAATATTTTGTTAAATTTGTTATACTTACGATTCATTTAAAAAGAAGAAATATTTTAGAAGAAATGTTTTATGTTATTTTTTCTTTTAAAATGAAGAAATTTTTTATGTAATTTTTTTAAGTTCATTAAAAATAAAACTGTGCGAATGCACTGAACTAAAAAACAAATTATCTGCAGCCTTTTTTTTGCAAAATTATAAAAAATGTACTCTTTCCAAATTATACTAATTCAATTAGAACACTACGCGATGTAAGCCAATATTTAGATGGATATTTTTTTCTTTTTATTTCCGAACGAATGCTCAAAGTCAAAACATAATTAATTTGCATTTTTACGCTATCGATTTTAACAACAAAAAAATTTGGTGGACTTATTCCCTTTTTCCACTGAAAATCTTATCAATAAAAACGTATTTGTATCATATTAACAGGTTTTGTGAACACATACACTTACATACTAACATTATTTATTTACAAATTGTAAAAGAAGCCCTAATAATTAATTTTGCAATTTTAGTTTTGAGTTTTGAGTTTTGTTGTAACAACTAGTTTTAGAGTCAACGTCAACTGTTCTGTCGTTTTTCTCCATTTCAAATTTTTGGACTCATTCCCTTTATCCACTGAACGACTCATATATAGATATCGATAACTGTGCGCGAAAAGTAAATTTTACAGCAAAGCGTTTTTATGTATTTTTTTTTATTTGCCTAACAGCATTAGCTGTTACATACGATCAAATGTACATAACGTTATCTCCATAACTATAGTAACTATCGCTATAATACTTTATCGCGATATGAATTTATGGATTTAGAACAAATTTGCATAAAAAAGTCGATTTCGAAAAAAATGTAACATACGATAATTTCGCGCACAGGGGTACATACATATATACGTGGACATGTTAAAATTAGTTATGTATTAAAAAACAAAAATTATTCATTCTGCTGGATTTTATTTTGTACAATTTACAGAATTTGAGTTCTAAGTTTGTTCTATTTTTAGGGTAGTCAATTATAAAAAAATATTCCAACGAGTATTTATGAAAATGGGATGCCAGAACAAATTCAAATTAAGTATATGTCTTTCTAACTCTGTTCATCTTTTAGAATAGTTAATTAAATAAAAATGTTGTTCATATTAGGCGGTGTTTCTGTTATCGCGAGTGCACTGTTACAATGGCGTTTCCATTTTATGGTAAAGTCTGTGGTTTTTGCGTTCCCGTCCTTGTGTACATTTCGGTTTCTTATTGACCCCTAAGAAATAAAGAAACGCCGCTATAAATAAAATGAAAACAAGTTAAGACAATAAGAATAAAAATTAAAAAAAAAATCATTTACTTCTCAACCGTTTTGTTTTTCTTTCTACTTGTACTTTTCATTACCCGGGGACTTGTTCACAACCTACGGGAAATCTAGCACTCCCGCGTTACATAGCTAACTAGTTGAAGAAATTTCTCTATTGGTCTTTAACTTTCTTAATGAAGATGTCGTTACGGTCTTAGGATAGTTTCGACTCGTATATACAGAGTCTTTGGTCCAGTGAAGTATTATAATAGGGAAGGTGATGTTTCGCCTTGAGTTTTTCCAGAATTTGAAGATGACAAAGGAGGCGATTCTTCGAGATCACACCAGACAGCTGTCTTGGATTGTTTTACGGTCTTTGGCTGCTTAACCGCAGTTCTTGTTTAGGCTGGTTCCACGGGAAACCGGTTGCCCACACACGTACTACAAAGTACGGGTTTAATGACTGATGCAAAAACACCTAGCTCGCATGAGCTTTGTGGACCAAGTCTTCAGGGCTACATCACGATGATGACAATATGGCTGGTGTCTTCTATTTGTAGACTTTGTCGGAAGGTGCTTCGTGTCCCCCCTGAACAGGTTGTAGTTGTGTTCCGGTTTGTTTTATTGCGGTTGGCTTCGTGGTGGCTGTTTTTAATACCTTAAGTTACGCGGGGAGAGTTATTGGTCTGTTCGGGACATATCGTCACGACTTGTAATAATCTAGGTGCTGTTGCCACTCAACAGTAGTCACCGGATAGTTTACTCTCTGATGTAACACAGGGTTTAGACAGCCCGAAAAACCTTAGCAATGTGTATATCAGAGGCTGGAAATAACTATGATAATGGATTGCAACCTATGTGTACCTAGTCACTCACAAGTTGTCTTTCCATGTGGCCATGCGGGCGGTGGTGAACGTTGTAAAATTCACTCGGTGTTCAGAGCATCTAGTGGTTAGACGCTATGGAAAGGTACCGACGAAAATCTTCGTCACAACTGTACTTTTCATTTTATTTGAAGTGCGAAATTGTGAAGGCAAAATGTAATATAACTTTAGATTTCTTGACAGTCTCACCAAATCTCATTCGATTTCTTACTCAAAGTTTTATTACAGTCGTAAGACTTGTATTATAGTCGAAAACGAGAAAAGAATAAGCATGGTATACCATTAGATATTTGATTTCTACAATAGCTTGTAGGGTAGCGTGACTTCAGTCTATAATAACCCTTGACTTCAAATCCTACGCTGTTAAACAAATGTAAACACAATGCCCTCCTTCGCAATAAAAAATTAATGCCTGTGAGTTTGGCTTAAAAAAAGCTGGTAACACTTCCATGCGCGGTCTCTGTACTAAAATGTTTATGATATTTTTAAACTGCTGTTGGAAAGTCTCTTCCAATTAGACTTGGTTCATTATCAAGTGTCCTACGTTATTATTATTGCCTGGAAAAGTTTTTAAAACTGATAGTTTAACTGATTGCTCGTAACCAAAAATACTGTTTGCCAACTATTTTGGCATCATCATATATTTTCAATAAAAGAAAATAAATATTTTTTGTTATTTTTATATTAAATATTTAAAGTTTTTCAGGGTGGCGATGGCACGATGGATGGTAGTCTGCACGTTGACTACAAATCCAAAAACAGACTAAAACAGACTAGTTTCAGACTAAAATTTTAAAATAAAAATAAACATCTCGCATTTTTATGATTTGTATTTAGTGTCTTTGTGTGCCAGTTGTTGTCGGAAGGTTTCAGTGGCGAAGGCATAGTCACTGGCCACTGAACAATACCGGCTTCAGCTGATAGCAATCCACAATCGCATCAGAACGCCCTCCTTCGTAGGTATTGTGTAGCACCGGCGAAGTAAAATAATAATAAAAATGGCTACCGAACCGAAGCTTCAGCACTGCTACGAGTATAAACAAAGACCGGGCGAAAGCAGAGCTGCAAAAATAATTAATTAAGCTTCACCTCCTGGCGTTTCTCTTACTATCCCTTTCCTACAGTTCCAGCACAATGCTTCGCATGTGTAGGAGTCATCTCCTGAGTTATTTTGGACAATTGTATTGAATTTGAAAAACAAATAACAAACACTTTATTTTTTTTTTATCACAGACATTTCGTTTGCAAATAGTGTTGCAAACTAAAGAAGAAATAAAGCCGCTCGCAATTAATGACGAAAGTGTTGCAAGTGTAAGAAGTTGCAATCTAAAACGCACTAAACATCGAATATCGCTAATATATTATTCACATTAGCTAATGTACTTTTTTGCGAGAAGCGTATGAAAATATAATTTTGTAATTGAAAATACTTTAACTTTCTTCGCAGTAATCAGTAATAGAGTCAATGCACTTTTTCATGCAACTAAAAAAATTTACGCATCACCCAAAACATGAATTTTACAAGTGATAATGTGTTCTGCAATTGGCAAAAAACCTGTACCAGACACAGTGATAACGCATTTGCACAATGGGTATTATTTTTTGGCATGAATTAATGTCTATTCATTGCAAAAAAATGTCGACGCAGTAAAATAAGAATTGAAATTTCTCTTTAGCTTAAAAATTAATCTGTCCACTACACACCAAAACCGCAGAAACTCGACTTTAAAAATTCACAAGACGATCAACTGCAGATTTGTGCAATAATTTATAACTTCACCACCGGATTTTAGTCCAGGTGTGAAATCTGTGCTTTTTTTCTATTTAATGGAATTTCAACTGTATTTAGTTTTTTTATATGACCCAAATGCTTCCAGCAAAGAAGTTAAGAGTTTCGCCAATTAAATTGCACTTTGTCGAAGTTTATAGTGAATTCGAATAATTTTTGGCCATGTTGTTGTTTTTCTGTATGCATTTTAATTGAGTTTTTATTTTACACTAGCCCTCTCATGTAACATGTTAATGGATCAAAAATACTTTAATTCACTGACGTACTTCATTAACAATGACTGGTTGCAATTTACTAGCCAAACAAAAAAAAACAAATTAATAACACTGGTGCCTTTGAAGAACATTTAGATAAAATGATATACTGCCGTTGACTTTTAATCGTAAGGTAGACTAAAAGATGGCCATGATGGCATTAGAAGAAAGAAGAAGAGGGGTTTAGAAGATGAACAATGCCTGAGACGTGGGGTCAAATGATTTAGGTTATATTGGGTCGATACATTTACGCGTGCAACATTTTCTTCGGTTCGAGCGTACGCCATCTCTTTGGCACGGGAACGAACATCCATTAATGAAAGTGTGGACTCACTGTGTGTGTCTGCAATACGCAAAGCTTGTCAAAGTAAGAGCACTTAAAGTTGTGACCACCGATTCACAATTTTTGTAATACAATTTCTTTCTTTCTTCGCTTGGGAATTGCTTCGTGCCCCCTCGAATTTTGAGAGATGGTAGGTTTACTTGGCCACCAAAAATTTTACTTTAATTCTGTGATACAAAAGAGCAACGTGGTTAATACCATGTTCACACTTGTTTTTAAACGCGTTTAAACAAAGTGTTTTAATAACTAAACACAACCGTTCACACTATATTTGAGATGTTTAAGAATGACGTTTTATCAGCTGTTTATGGTTTCGTAAACAGTTGTATACAAGTTTGAGAAAATTAAAAATATATTAAAATGGAAAAAAGTACAATTGTGAAATTATCAGCTGCATATTTGAGTTTTGATAATGATGGAATTGTTAACATTGATGAACTTTTTAAAGGTGAAATAAAGACGTATAAGAAAAAAAATCGCTATTTTAATATGTGTTTAATAGCCATAAAAAAGTGACACATTCGTCAAAAACACACTGAACATATCCCAAAATTAATGGCAACCCTGCCATTTACGCGTTTAACGCGTAAATCTAAAACATTTCATTTGAGATGTTTAACAAAACGCGTAAATGTATGGTAAAACATCTCAAAATCGATGTGTTTAATCCTTAAACACGATTGAGATGTTAAACACGATTGGTGTGAACATAGTATAACAAAGAAAATGCTACAAAGAACCGTAGACGATACATGTAATTGTGCCAGATCAGTCACCCAAGTGCGAGTGAGACATAAAACTCACGAAGACCAAACAAGAACAATAGCCCTGACCCCACTTAAAAACTTATGGCGATGATGAGAGATCTGTTATTTAGCCCAAAGCGGCTGCACGACAGTAAAAGTTGTGCTATGTTCACTGATTATTTTGCCATTCACAGTTAAGCGACAGCTTTAGCAGAGCATTTGCAATAGAGCATCAAAATTGTTACGTCCCAATTGAAAAGCCCTTTTTATGTACATACATAAAACCGTTCCTTGTTGACTTTTTTTTAATAAAAGAAAAAAAAAACAACCATAAATTTATTGTTTAGTTGGTTTCATGTCAGTCTCTTACCATGGCCATAATGCACTTTGACTTGTTGTAGCCTGCAGGTTCATGTGAAAGTCACGATGATTTTATGTTTGAAGTTTTAAGCATGATTGGAAAGAAAAATATTTAAAAATCGCAGCATAGGAATCGTCATTATTGAATTGGATTTTTAATAATTTTTCTAGCAAAATAAAGTTCACAACCTTTTGTTTCTTGCTTTTTATTCGTTCCTTCTTTCATTTATTGTCTTTTAAGTTAATTGTGATTTACAATTATGGAGGACATAAATAGTTATTCAGTTGGATAATAAATGGCGTTTGTAGAAAAATGAAGAGACTCTTGTAAATTGCAATCATTTGAAAAGAAATCTTTCACGAAATTTCAACTTAAAATACACTTGTGTTGTGTGTGACAGCATGTATTCATGTATGTTTTCGGTATCTAAAGTATGTTTTTTTTTGCAGTCACATTTATAGGCCACGTCGATTAATTTTGAAAATTTTATTGAACATCATGTATTTGGAAAAAAGATTTTTTTTAAGAAAAAGGCAGACACAATGTTGTACTTGATTGATGGTTTAAAGATGCTTTTAATTGATGAAAGTAAAAGAATAATCGATGTGAATGGGAAAGTTATAAACATTTATTTATTACCCAATTCAATAGATGTAGTTTTTCGACATCTTTTAAATGCAAAAATTTGGTAAAATACATTTTTAAATAGCAGGCCGACATCTTAAAAAGAAGTACTGTTGGCACAGTAGCGAACCGAAATATACTTGCTTCAAATACGCCATCAGACTATAAACTTTTTTATTATGTCCGCGCTAACAATACGGCAGTAATTTAACAATTAAACGTAAAATAATAAATAAAATGGCTGTCCTTTAGCTTAAAAATGAATGCATTAACATTACTCCTGAGACGCAGCAACTCTGCTTTACAATTTCTCAAAAACATGCAGTTCCATTTGTCCATCTTATCACTTAACCACCCATATCTTCTCTACAATATCCTTTTTCCAAACAGCTCAGGTGCATGCATTGTATACGGTCGCAATGAAATCAGGGTTCCGAAACCCGCTCATTGCTACGCACTTGTTCGTCGATTTGGCAGCAAATCGCACTACACCAGTGGTGTTCAAAAATAAAATGAAGATAAATTGGTGAGAGAATTTGCCCAGCAAACAAAATGTCAAACGTTTAAAATAAGACAGAAAATGCCAGCTATATACAACTTATTAAATTAATGTAATTTAAATTTTAAGAAAAAAAGAGCATCAGGGACCATAAATAGCAGTTATCAATTTCAATAAATAATTTTAGAACACTTATTTGGGGGGAAAAAACACAAAAATTAATTCATATAAAACAGTTTTTTTGGGATTAAATATTAGACTAAAAAGTTTAACCATCTGCCATTCCTCATTATAATTTTTAAAATCGCTTTGAAAATTTTAAATTAAACATTCCATGTTAATACTTGCTTGGCAATTGCGAATTAGTAAAATATTTTTTAAATTCAACGATGTCATTTTATTTCGCTGCTTGGAACAAACGTTTTTCATGTCTGAAAATATTTGTTCGCATAAGTAGTGGAAAAATAAATTTTTTTTGAGCTGGGGACATATCGCAACATTTAAATTTTTCCAAAACTCTAGAGTTCTAATTTTATTGAAATCTTTTACCTCAGATCTAAGTATTATTAGCTCTGATTGAAACGTGTTCATTACCCGCTTTTAATGTTTTGTAACATAAAAGGCATTGAATGTTTTGAAAAGCATCGTTTACCATAAAATACTTTTCACATTTCATTTCGTGAACTTTTATTATTTTTTAATTTTTCTTAATACTTTTTTTAACCTTTTTTATTATTTTAACAATCTATTTTTTTAAGCTTTATATAAAATAAAATATAAAAATATTATTTAGAAAATAAATATAAAACTAATAAATAAAAAGAGAAAAAACCTTAAAGCTTAAAAAAATAGATTGTTAAAATTTTTTTCGTATCAATTCTAATTGAATCAGGTGTGTTTATTGTGCTTCGTCCAACAAGAAACAACAACAATGCTTAAGAAATTTCTGATAAAAATGACAACAACCATCCGCATGTGTATTCATCGCTTGCTCAACGACGACAGAATGAAAGTTTTTAAAAGAGAATAACAACTGGCTGTGTAAATTTTTCAACAAATTTTGTATGTGGCGAACATCACTGCACTACACACACAGCCTTACAGCTCGTTTGTGGTATTAAATTCCAGCTGATGTACTTCTTGTCATTTTTAACGAGGGGAAATTAAAATCGAATGTCCATAAACTCTACTCCCCCTGTCCCCTCCTGAAACCGCATTTCAAAATTCCAGCACAATGCATTTCATGTGTAGGGGTCATGCTCCAAGTGCCATCCAAACAAAAAATCTTCATAAATATTCTGTTAATTTACAGCGTTCTTTGTGATTTGATGTTGAGTTCTAAAAGATTATGCTAATTAATCTATTGTATCAGTATTTAATAGGACAATTAACAACAACTTCACATATTTTTCGAACGGAAGTTGTCTCTCACTTAATCTTATTATCAATAATCAGGATATTACTGTCCACAACCTTTCTTATACTTACAAATTGTGAAATATCCTTTGAAATTTTAATTTAAAGAGTCACCACAAAATGTTAATTTTTATCCCATTGACCTGAATTACTCATGATGTTTATAAAAAAAATCTGAAACCACAATATTTCCAGCTAATTTGAAACAAGAAATTACACATAAATCTGCTGGCGAACAAAACAATATTGAAATGAATTTAAAAAATAATCTTTTGGTTTTATTCTTTTCTTATTTCTGTAACCAAAAGTAAATTCTATATTCCAGTGCAAATACTTTTTGTTTGCCTTTTCATTCAAAATATAATTAAATGAATATTTGTGTGTGTGTGTCTGTACGTGCATGTGTATTTGTTTATTTGTGTAAAACACCAGCATTGTGTGGGGATAAATCAGGATTAAAATTGTGTCTTTTGAATTTTAATGTCTTTTATAGAAATCAGCATTCCAAATGACCCTCATCCCTTAATTAAATAAGCGGGCTATTTGAGCACCTTTAAGGTAAAAAATTTTGCCTTGTCTATGATATGGGCAATAATGTGCTTAGCATACCTGCATACCTACGTATGTACGTATTGTGTAAGTTAATGCATATGTGTGTGTGTGTGAGTTATTATGGTAAATGTTACTACCTTAAACGTGTGCTTGTATCCATATCAACTGTTATTAGGAAGCCTCCAAAAAACGTTAAATTTTATGTATCTTTAACTTGATAATCATAATTATTTTTTTTTTTTTCAAGTTTTTTTTTTAAGTTTTTGCGGTAAATTAAAAATTAAGGGACGACCCACCACTAACCAAACTAAGCTGAGATTTGTACCTGAAATTTGTAAAGTAGCGCGAATAAATTTCATGGCACGATGGATGGTAGTCAGCACGTTGACTACGAATCCAAAGAAAAAAAAAATAGACCTGGGTTCAACCCCAGTTTCAGACTAAAATTTTAAAATAAAAATAGAAACATCTCGCATTATTCTGATGTACATTATTGTGTCTTTGTGTGGTAGTTGTTGTCGGAAGGTTTCAGTGGCGAAGGCATAGTCACTGGTCACTGAACAATACCGGCTTCAGCTGATAGCAATCAATCCACAATCGCATCAGAACGCCCTCCTTCGTCGGCATTGTGTAGCACCGGCGAAATAAAATAATAATAAAAATGGCTACTAAAACCGAAGCTTCTCCTACTATATCTTTCCTATAGTTCCAGCACAATGCTTAGCATGTGTAGGATTCATCTCCTGAGTGCTGGCCACAGATAAAAAAAAATACGAAAATCATATTGAGCTGGGAAGGCAAAAAAGAAAATATTTTTCAAAGAAGACAGAGACTGTAATAAAAGTATATATTGGTCTTCTATGACACCCTAATGTTGAAATCGATAGTTCGATATATGAAAAAAGTACTGATAGGAAAGTAGTTTGAAGTAAAAAGCAACCAGTGAAGTGCGAACGACATTCCAGTGCACTGTGGTCGATCTCATAGGCGAAAAATAAAAAAATCAAAATCAAAAATTTGTTACCAAATGTGGCATCAATATTTCTAAAAAAACAAGGTTTTACAATGTATAGTTGTTGTTGTTTTATATCAACTGTACGCTTTAAGAACAGCTTCAAAAAAGAGAGCGAGTGCACAGTTGGTTTCTGCAGCGTGAAAAGGTGGAAATAAATCAAAAGGAATATTGAATTAATTTTAAAATAATTAGCTTGTGGATTTGTTATAAAAAAAAATTTAAATTTCAACTGGAGTTTTGCCATCAATCGACGAGTGTTAGATATTTGGGGGTGATACTAGACTCCAGGCTAAACTGGAGGGAGCACATTGAGGAGCGTGTAAGGAAGGCTTGTGTAGACTTATACGCCGTGTAAGGAAGAAGGTGGGGGTTTAAGTCTAAGATCGCCCTCTGGACATGTTGGGCCTATGCCGTGGTTGGACCGATATTATGCTACGGTTGCCTTCTCTGGTGGGCGGCCTTAGCCGGACCTAAAATATAACCAGGCCGGGCAGGATTAAGCGATCTGCGTGTATTGGGGTTACGGGGTCAAGCAGGACATGCCCCGGAGCGGCCATGAACATGATTCTGAATCTCTTACCGATTGATCTTCGTATTTTCTCCGTTTCGGCTTAGTGCTATTTTTTTTTATTATGCTAAGGGACAGCGGTTCCTTCAGAGAAACTCGGTCCGTAACAAAGCGCTTCCGAGTAAAAGCGGATAGTTTAGGTCAGGCACAAATTGGTGGTACCCCAGTAACACTATGACACCTTCACTCCGAGACCCATAAGAGACCCATTGTGAATAGCTTCTAAGATAGAGTAAAGAGTATATAAGAAGTGTAACAAAAACGAATAAAAAGCGTAAAAAAATTTCGCAAAAAAGCCTAAAAATCGTCAAGGCAAAAACATGAAAATTTGGCCAAAAAAAACATTTTGAAAATGTGTTTATTTTCCTTTGCAGACAGCACATTAAAAAACGGTAAAAAAGGAAAATTTGCACGTAAGAACGCGCAAAATCTTTAAAGTACATTTATTATCATTTACTAATGTGTAAAAAAAACTTCACTTTAATACAAATTCTTTGAAAACCAATATAAATATAAAGTTTTATATAAAAACAATTTCATTTTTAAACATACATATCTGATTCCTAATTGTCATCGTCGGGCCATCATCACCAGTTTGATCTGAATTAATTTCTAGATGAACGGTAAGGCAATTTGAAGTTATTAATTGCTTCAGCTTATATTTAATATGCAATAATTAATTATTAAGAAAATTATATTTCTAATCTTTGATTGGATAGGCTCAATGTCCTTTTGTCTTCGGCATTTGAGTAAGGAACGAAAGTATACCAATAACGAAGTTAACATGAAAAGTATTTCCTTCCAAATAATGTTTTCTTTGTAGATTTCACTTAAAAAATCATCAGTTATTTATTTTTCCATATTTGCAATGTTGTATTTCTTAAGGAAATTTCCATTGTATTTATTAGAGAGAAATCAAATCAAATCAAATCAAATTTTGGATGAAATCCGCAACAAAAGCGCCTCAAAAAATAGAAAAAGTGTCTAAAAGTAGCTTTTTTTTGGAAAAAATAAAAAGGATAACGAGACGAATAAAGCATCATAATATTCTTTAAAAGCACCAAAACGGCAACACTGCCACTTACTAGTTATTTTTTCTGCATGAAAGTCCAGTATAGAATCTCTATTTTCTACATTTCGAAATATGGATTTCATTTCATGAAATGAAAATATAAACAACCTTGAAATTTCACTTTCACAAGCCACCTTAATATTTTCAAAATCCTTATAAGTGTGTGTTTGTGGGGGTGTGTATTTAGGTGTGCATGTGTTTAAATAAAGAGCAGTGAGTATGTGTGTCATAAGTCCTGGCGATTACAGTTACCATAAATCACAATTATAATGCATAATCCAGTAATATGAATATTTTACTTTCAAATCCCTTTGCATAATAAAGATGAAGAAAAAAATTAACAGAAAAATATGGAAGGAAGAATAAATGCTACGGAGAACATAAACGACTGCACGCAAATACAACTCATTTTAAAGAGATGGAGAAAACCAACAAAACGCAAACATACCCAAAACAAAATTGCTTTATTCCTTCTGAAAGAATCCACTTGATCAGAGTTTCATTAACAAGCGTTTGTTCACTAAAAATAAAATAAATAAATTGTTTAGAAATGAAAATGTTCTAAAAATAATTCGGTAAAATCGTAACAAAAGAATCACTTCGTTCCGTTCTAATTCTATAAAAAAAAAAATATCGGAATCAGTTAACCTTGTAGGCCATTCCTGAGACTTCCCGTATCGAAAACCGATTCGATAAGAAATTGCGAAGTAATGGAAAACAAAATACTTTTTTCGCAAATTTTCGACATCGAATATTTCACAGATTTTGTTGAAATTTGCTGCGTCCGATGAAATTATTTCGACAAAGACTTTTGAACTTATTAGAAAAAAACAGATATTTTAAAAATATTTCTTCAACGGTAACTCTCGAACGAATCACGGAGTTTAGTCAAAATGGTAGCAATCAACGTCAATGACTGAGGTAGTTAGTACGTTGACTACAAAACCGAAAGGTCCTGCGTTCGTGTACAGTATCCGACTAAGGGCCATTATTACAACTAAGCAATAAAGTTACTGATAGCTAAAATTAACTTTAGGTAAAATGAATAATAAAGTGACCTTTAACTTGTTTTCATTATTACAACTGTTCGATAAAATCAAATTAATATTTTTAAATATATGGCTGTACCAGAGTAAATACCGACTACTTTTGACAAACAAAAAAAGCTACTGGCAACGACAAGGTTTTATTTTATTCTTTATTTAAAAATTTATTTGTATACATTTATACTTTCCATGTTGCCATATTTAAAGTGTATAAAATATGGCAGCTTCAAATGCTTAAGTCCACTTTAAAAGTTACAGGTCGGATGAACTTTCCGTTAGCTTATCGGTCACATTAGGTTAAACTCAACTTGTAATAACGAAAAACTAATTATTTGTCCGATAGCATCCCAACTTTAGCTATCGGCAAGTTATAATAATGGGCCTAAGTCTTAAAAACATTGTACTTTTTTCTTGCATGAGTGGCACATTGTGTCATTTGTTGACGGAATGTCGGAAGGTTGTGAATAATATAGACTTCTGCTGATACTAATCCAGAAGTAACACCACAGCGCCTTCTTTTGCCGGTAATGTGTGCGCAACATCGGAAAAGTAAAATGGCTACTACAACAAAGCTTCAAAATTGAATACGTCTCCTTGACATCAGAGGCGCTTCAGCACTGCTATAAACACAAAGAATGCGCAAAAGCAGTGTTGTATGATGATGAAGCTTCACCACATTACATCTCTCTCACTATCCTTTGCCTCTAGTTCCCGCACAATGCATCGCATGTGTAGGTGTCATCGATTGAGTGCTGGTCCAAGATAAAAAAAATATTCTCGGTAATTTGAATAAATTCCAAAATATTCCAAAAACGAAACGTTCTCTTTGTCAAATTGACAGGAGTTCTGTTTTTTTTTTATCTTGGCCCAGCATTCAGGAGATGACCCTTACACATGCGTTGCATTGTGCTGGAACTATTAAAAGATATTGTCGTTTAATTCTCGGCGTACAGCTCTTTCTCTACTATCGTTTTATAGAAGAAAAAAATTTTAAAATTTGATGGATTCAAATAATACGAAACTGAATGTTGCGGTCAAGTGGGTATAACAATTTTCCAGCTCTTAACATTCACCTATTTTATGCAAAGTGTTGAGTAGTTTTCGATTTCTATTTACAGTTGTGAGCACAAAAATAGTTAGTGGCTGTTAACATTGTATGATCATGTGAATGCCTTAAAATTTTTACATTATTTATGGAATTTCTTCAGTAAATATTTGATGGTGGCCCAGAACGATTTCATCAATATCAGTTTTTTGGAAGTAAAAATATGTTGTTCAAAAAATAAAATTTCATTATTAAAACTACGTATGTATGTTTGTTTCCTTTAGGGCCATTTATAGAGAAGGTTTTCGTCTAAATTTAAGCAGTGATTGTAAAACAATTAATGCTGCTGCCATAAATAATAAAATTCATGTGACTGCGCTTCAGAAAGAGGATATTTCGGAGCGGAACCCTTTAACACTACTGTGTTCAGTATAAATATTTGATTTTCCCGTCTCATGGCAATGAGAAGTCTGTTAAATTCTTTCGGAAATCTATAGATATTGAAAGTCACACTCACCTCCAAAATCAATGCAGCCTTGTGATGTTCTTAACTATTCGATTATAGACTTTTTTTATTTCAGTTGTTGTACGAGTTAATGTTTGTGACAAACGTGTCCTTTTTCCAATTTTTCACTTTCGTTTTCTCTCCACATCTGCTTTTTCATCCTTTTTGATGTTCGTATTCCAACCAACCAACCAAGAAATACAAAAAAGGAAGCTGTTTTTATTGTTTGCTTTCTCTGACACCATGAATATAAATATTTTGGTATTGTCAGTTGGTATTTTACTGTTGTTAACAACTGCCCGAGGAGTTGAAACAGCAGGCAAGAATGGAAAACACAGAGATAGTGCATAAGCTAAAGAAGAGGAAGCACAAGGATCAGAATGTATAAAAAAAAATTGTAAATTATTGTGCCACATATGCGGATGTATGTGTATTTAATTCTAATGGTACATGTTCTGTATTTGATTTGCGATAAATGCTGACCTCATTGTCTTGTGATTGTAGTAGTTGAAGGAAAAGAAGGAACACATTGACAAAGTAAAAAAAAGAATGTATAGAAATGCTGTGTAGTGCTAACTTTGACAATAAAAAAGAAGCTTCTTTAAAATTACAATAACAATGAAAATGTACACAATTGTACAGAAAATATTTTCATGCCACTTTGAAGGATGGTATGAGAACGGCTGGGTATTCTGTATGTTAACTTTTTGACTGCAAATCTTCAAAAACATTTTTTCCTATTATTTTTTCGCCTCTTTAAAACGATAACGCTGCTCGTATGTTGTGAAAAACAATTTAAAGTTTTGTATTGTTGCGGCAATTTAGCCAACCGAAAGGATTAAGAACAAATTCGGCTTAAAACATGAAAATATCATAAATTGAGTTGCTTTAAAGTCTTAAAATGGCATTGAGTGTAGATGAAATTATGAATGCGGGTTAAAGAAAACACACTCAACAACATATGACCTCAATATGAAACTGCAAAAAAAAGTCGTCAAGTGCAGGGAGGCAGACTAGCAGACGTGTCGCGACATTTTCGTTTTCTACGCATCACTAATAGGCACTTTAATATTTAAAGCGCAGAGAGCTTCTAGATCTGGCCAACCTCTTAAAACTCTACAAAAATGTTGATCTCTTCCTTACTGATGCTCTTCTTCCTGACTCACTTAAAAAAGGGGAAGATAATAAATTCCGTTGACTTTGTACAGGTTTTTACTTCTACAAACTTTTATTACAAATTTTGCTTAATAAACGTTCTTCTGAATCAAAGATGCACACCAATTATTCGCCGCAATTCCATAAGTAAAATTTGCTGAGAAGAATATGGACAACAATACATTTGAGGTAGCGAAACTATCTTATTCCAACTTCAAAAAAAAATGCAAGTCATTCCTAGAGAATGACATATTCATACCTTCTAAAGGATCTATATGTGAATATTTTGCACTGCACAGAAAAATGCTTAACAATCTATATATTTTAAAGACGATTGAAACTTTTAGCTTTAAAGCAAGTTTAAAAAAGAATCGTAACAGACTGGAACATAATAAAAAATAAAAGTTCTATGAACAAATTGCGAACAATCTTTAATTCCAAGTTTTGGTCCTCTGAACAGGACATAAAATTAAATTTAACTATTTAAAAATTAATAAATCTTCTAATTTCTTCCATGTTTTTCTTGTTGAATTATAGTTTATTTTAATGATCTTAAATTTGTATATTATTTCGTCTTTTAAATTTAATTCTTTTCAATATTTCGTTTTCTCAATGGAATACTTCTTTAGGAAAAATATTCTTATAATAATTGACAAATTTAATTTTTATAAAAAGGCGGTAAATCAAAAATAAAAAAATTTAATTTTAATAAATATAATTTCTGTAAAATACTAAAAATATTATAATTCAAATAGCAATTATTTTAAAAATGCTTACAATTTAAACTTATTTAACTTCTATTAATTAATTATTAAAATTGAACAACATTTAATGTATCTGTTTTATAGTTCAATGTCCTACATCTCGAGGATTTTTTTTTTTATCTGGGACCAGCAATCAGGAGATGACTCCTACACATGCAAGGCATTGTGCTGAAACTATAGGATAGGGATAGTAGGAGAAACGACAGGAGGTGAAGCTTTTGCACGTTCTTTGTTTTTGCTGAAGCTGAAGCTTCGGTTTAGTAGCCATTTTTAGTATTATTTTACTTCGCCGGTGCTACACAATACCGACGAAGGAGGGCGTTCTATAGTTATTTTCTCTATCTAAAATGATTGTATATGTAAAATCTGGATAATGATTATTATATTTATTAATTTTAAAGATTTTCATACCTCTACGGGAATAACG
This sequence comes from Dexiosoma caninum, assembly GCA_963924685.1. Classification (NCBI taxonomy): domain Eukaryota; kingdom Metazoa; phylum Arthropoda; class Insecta; order Diptera; family Tachinidae; genus Dexiosoma; species Dexiosoma caninum. The sequence continues at coordinate 16,683,215 of OZ004727.1, forward strand.
AAACTCACTCAAAGGGAGCTTCATCAGAATCAAATTTTGCCATGTTGAACACTACTGCCGATTCACTGAATGAGCGCCAAAAAAGAGAATATTCCGCAAGGGCAAGCATATATAAAATTCATTGGAAATTTTCCACATTTGCACTACTTCGGGATCATAATATTAGGATTTTCTTTTTCATAGTTCATTTTTTTTGCTGGTATTAGGTGATTAGCAGTTCGGAACCACTTTTTTTTTATCTGGGACCAGCACTCAGGAGATGACTCCTACACATGCGAAGCATTGTGCTGAAACTATAGGAAAGGGATAGTAGGAGAAACCACAGGAGGTGAAGCTTAATTAAATATTTTACAGCTCTGCCTTTGCACGTTCCTTGTTTATAGCAGTGTTGAAGCTTCGGGTTAGTCGCCAATTTTTTTTTTATTATTATTTTACTTCGCCGGTGCTACACAATACGGACGAAGGAGGGCGTTCTGATGTGATTGTTATCAGCTGAAGCCGCTATTGTTCAGTGACCAGTGACTATGCCTTCGCCACTGAAACCTTCCGACAACAACTGACACACAAAGACACACTAATGCACATCAGAAAAATGCGAGATGTTTACTTTTATTTTAAAATTTTAGTCTCAAACTGGGGTTGAACCCAGGTCTGCTTCGTTCAGCCATCGCCACCCGCACTTTAATTAGCACATACAAGAATGTTTTATTCAATTGCTTATTTTGGCACTGGAATTCTGTGGACTTTTGACAGAACATCTTAAGTGCAATTTTACAATTTTGCAGGAAAATAAAGAAACTGTTTAATTGCTCATGGCAACTTTTTTGTTTGTCTTTAAGGAGTTTTGTAAATTTTGTATTATTCAGAAAATTGTTTTTTATTTTTTGTTTTTTTTTTTAAGATAGAGAGCTGGCAAAAATGCAGCCAACCTTGTAATAGGCTTGATTAAAACTTCCAACATTTTAGTTTACCTTATTTTTTTTTAATGATTTTTGTATAACTAAATTTTAAAATGGTTATGCAGGAATTATCTAATTACTTTGTAAAAAATAAAAAAAAAATAGTAAATTAAATAGATTTAAATCAAATAATAAAATGTTTGTTGTATAAAGAAAATTTTTAAAAAGGCTATTTTGTTTGTTTTTTTTTTCGTAATTCTCAAATTATTTTTTGGAATTTTCTTAGCTTTTTTTAAGAATTTGTTAAAATTTGCCCCTATAGACCAGCGAAACCAAAAAAAAAAAACATTGATAAATAATCGTAATTAGTTTTGACTAACGTTGAACAATTGAAAGAATAGTTACATAATTTATATAAAGGGTGGTTAAATTTCAAGGGCCGATGTTGATTTTGAATAAAACACAAACTATTTAGGAAATTATTGTAATTTTATTTTATTATGATATATTGGTATTACTCAATTATTTATGGAACAAAATATCGGCCAAATGGGCGCCGCGACCACGGCGGCACACCTCCATCTGATGGTCCAAATTTTCGATGACCCTGAGGCATAATGGAGGTTCTATGCCGTTAATGTGCCGAATTATCTCATCCTTTAGCTCTTGAATTGTTGCTGGCTTATCGACGTACACCTTTTCTTTCAAATAACCCCAAAGAAAAAAGTCCAACGGTGTCAAATCACATGATCTTGGCGGCCAATTGACATCGCCATTACGTGAGATAACACGGCCATTGAATTTGTTGCGCAAAAGAGCCATTGTTTCGTTAGCTGTGTGGCAAGTGGCACCGTCCTGCTGAAACCACATATCGTCCACATCCATATCTTCCAATTCGGGCCATAAAAAGTTCGTTATCATCTCACGATAGCGAACACCATTCACAGTAACTGACTGACCGGCCTCATTTTGGAAAAAATACGGCCCGATGATGCCGCCAGCCCATAAACCGCACCAAACAGTCACTCTTTGTGGGTGCATTGGTTTTTCGACAATCACTCTTGGATTCTCATTCGCCCAAATGCGGCAATTCTGTTTATTGACGAATCCACTGAGGTGAAAATGTGCCTCATCACTGAAGATGATTTTCTTCGAAAATTGATCATCCACTGTTGCCGTGGTCGCGGCGCCCATTTGGCCGATATTTTGTTCCATACATAATTGAGTAATACCAATATATCATAATAAAATAAAATTACAATAATTTCCTAAATAGTTTGTGTTTTATTCAAAATCAACATCGGCCCTTGAAATTTAACCACCCTTTATATGCATGTTCACAAATCAGCTGTATTGGTTGTTCTCCATGCATAGTTATTATTTAATACTAGTTGAAAATCGTAAACGACATTTCGTTTCAGTTCGTGGACTACATATGTATTGTTTGTACTAGCTATAAAATTCGGGCAGTTATGTGCATGATGTATAGAGCCCAAATAGTTTTTCTACTTTTTTTAATCTACATTTCGGGTTTATTTTTGAAAGCTGCCTAATATTTAAAGTCATTTCAATTTCGCATTACTTTTTATTTTTCTCTCTATTGATTGTGCTACTTCACTCGTTGGCAGATGGGTTGGACACAATGGAACAAGGCACAACAATAAATATTTATTTGAGTTGCACACTACGCAATTTATGAGAAATGATTTTAGACAACTTTTCCGAATTTATTACTTTAATACAAAATGTTCTGCGAGAAGCTGTGAAATTAAAAAAAAAATTACAGATAAAGAAAATTAATATTGTTGAAAGGAATATCGAAGGAAAGGAAGCTTGTATATATGCATAATAAGAACCGTTTAAATCCTGCATATTTTAGGCATATTGTTATGTCTGTCTTGGGTATTGGCAGCCTTTGTGTCTGCATATTTGTATAACAATGACATTTATAACGAGTTATGTGGATTATTATTTCGATTCCATTTTATGTTTTTATTATTTAGAATCACACACATACTCATATATATTCGCCTGCTGTCCCAGCAAACATAAAGGTTTGGTATCAAATTGAAACTATTAATGCATTACAAAACATGCGAGTACATAGTGTTACCTTTTATATAGAGAGGACCTAAATCATACTTATCATCAAATCGAGTTTTTTCCTTGCATCGACATATAAAACTCTAATAAAGCTTTAACAATAAAATTGCTGTGCTTCGACTAACAATGAAATTTCAATTTCAATGAAAAACTGTTTTAAAAAAATAATTTCCACTACAAAACTAAAATTTTTATGAAATTTTTCTCTTCACTTTTATAGGAAGAAAAACATTAGTTAGCGCCTTTCAATATTATTGTAGCGAAATTTTACTGTTACTTTTTAAGAAGGAGCAGAGTAAAACATTTTATATCTAAATAACTTGCATTTCTTCAAATGTTGGAGTCAATGATTTTTTATTTATTTTTAATTCCAGAACTGGCCTGTTTGTTTGTTTGTTCCCTATAGACTTCCAAATTACCGAAAGCTTCATTGTATTTTCTTGACTGCAATTTTCTAATTTTCAAGTGGGCGATGTAACGGCCTTGCGAACTGTATATTCATCTTGAGAACGGTAATAGAGTACATATTCCATACAGAAACGTTAAAAATTCACATCATCACCCGAAAAGTAAGTAAGTAAAAGTAATTTTAAATTTCTGAATAAAAATTTTGGTAAAAGTGAAAAGTATTTTTGCCAAAAAAAAATAAAAATCAAAATTGTGGTGGTTCAAACGTGGTCACGTTTCGAGCATTACGGGCTATGAGATCTTTCCCGAATGCATATTTTCACGCTTTTCGAAGTCAATTGGTCGCCAAGATCAAACGATTTCACGCCGTTACGTGGATGCTACATGATCAATATTCAGCTTCAATATTTGTCTTTGTGTGAGAAAAATAGTCACACACACTATATATGATCTGTGTAATATTGACGAATATCAAAGTGGTGTTGATATTCATCAAAATATTGAAGCACTTTGACGTAGTGTGGCAGTGTTATTGTCAATATTCATTTCATTTCTGGTAACTTTGATGCATTACAAAAAGAGTAAAAAAATTTTGTAATCACATTAATTGCAGTATATCGCTCATTAATGGCTTTTTGGGACGTGGAAAATATAGTGACGATAATATAAAAAAATATCATCAGTGCTTTTTTTCAAGAAATAAAGAAATAATATTGATGCGTGTAGCGTGCGCTTTAAACTTTTTTGTGGACCTACGTCCAGGACCGTTTCTACGCGGATAATTCCATTTGAAAACCAGTATTCGTCAAGTGATCGCCCACATACCGCCCAAAATGTGCGAAAAGGTGGTCAATATATGGCTTGATGCATAAATATATCAGAAAATCCTATCGATTACAACAAATGACGCACATGGAAAATGTACCGTTATGATAATTATGAAAAAAGATTTAAGTCGACTTAAGCTCTGTTGTCAAAAGTATTTATGGAATTTCACTGAAATAAATTCCTATAATCAGAAAACTGTTGCAATGAAGATACAGAGACGATATTGCATTTATACATTTCAAAGAAGTTATGATCCAAATGTTTGGAGGGACAGCTTTTCCATATTTATGGATGTATTGTAATGTGCTTGATTTCACTCACCGAAATTGATGTCAACAGAATTTCATTACTAAAAACAATAATATTTTTTTTAAACTAAAATTAATTAAATATTATTTTTTGTCTGCGGAATTTCTTTTACATATTTCATTATAATTACATTATAAATGCATTTACAGAAGAACGTTTTACACTCCAAGTATAAGAAAGTTCCTCAGTTTCATATATTTTGCTGCTGTGCTATTCTAGTACATAGTATATTTGCTATACATTTGGCAGTTTGCAACGAAGAGTAGATTCCGCTTTAGTTTCAACTTTCTTCCAAAATGATTAAACTTACAAAAAAAAAACCCAAGAGAAGTAAAATAATAAACAAAATGGCTCTACTTTGGCTTACAAATTAATACGTCATCCTAAGACCAGAGACACAATAAAACTCTGCGTTACAAATTCACTCAAAAACACTCAACGGCAGAGTTGCGTGAGAATTTATTCCTATAGAACCTGTGATACTTCGTTACCTGTCTCTTCTCTACACTTTCCCCTTGTAACTAGTTCCTGTGCATACAATGCATACGTAGCACAGTGGTCCAAATTCTCCACCTAGCCGGAAGAAAGTAATTTTTTTTTATTATTTTGAAACTAAATATTTTGTTTGATAATAAGTTGACAAGTGCCCACAGTGCATAACGGTACATTTTTTATTTATTTAACTTCTGTTTCAGGTTTGCTTTCTTGTTTTAAACACAAGTAATTGCTGTTTTGTTTTTCTATTAATAGCTCAGTTGATATTTAGTACCGCAATTAAAGTTGTCCTGAAACAATAAGAATAAAGTTTTTAAAATATTTTTTTGCTGAAATTAATTTAACAAAGGTAGGAACAAATTTTACTATTTTTATATTTCAAATAAAATGTTTTGTTTGAAAAAAAATGCAGTTTTGTACGTGTGTGTTATATATGTACATACATACTTATGTAAACATTTTGCTCAATGTCCAAATTCAATTAGAGTTTTAAATAGGAATTTATAAAACTTTAATTCTATTATTTGGGTTTTTGTAATCTGTATGATTGTAGCTTGTCAATATTTTCAAAATTATCTGCCAGTTTTTGCCTAAATGCTTTTTATTTGGTTTACAGTTTAAAATGTCCATTACTAAGAGGGAACTATTTGATGCTTAGTATAGTGCAAAAGAACAAAATAAGAAACTTAATTCTGTTGTATCATACATGTGTTTTTGCTAAGATCGGGCTTCAGAATAATGAAAAATGTCCCGCGAAAAAACAATGCATGATCTTTTTCACTATCTTTTCTTGTCTTCAGATCCTCTTATTTCCTCTTTTTCAACAACGGCTTTTATTCATTCTCGCAGTGCAGAGCCTTTGGGCGAAGCAGTTATTGCGTTACTTTCAGATGCTTCTATACCAGAGTCGTTCCTCGATTCAGAAAATGAATCAGATTAAAGCAATTATATTGTCTTTTTCGATTTGTTGTATTTGTTCGCCACAGGCCGTTGTTTTTGAATGATTTTCAGTTGTCTTTGATTTACTTTTACATTTCACTTGCCTTTAACATTCTGAATATTTGGATTAAATATACTTATATTCATATTTCATTAAATTGAAAACATTATTTCTTTCCAAAGCTCCTATTAATGTAAATTAAAATTTGTGATAAAAATTCGAAATTTTAGATAAATAAATAAATAATGTTTTACATAAATACAGGTATATTATTTGTTTTTATTTATTTAACAAAAAATCTGCCACGCCCATTTTACAGATTGCGCCAATTTTTTTGGTGAGTGTTTTTATTGATAAAATCTATGAACGTGCAAAGTTTCATGTCAATGCGGCTTTTCAAAAGCGAGTTAAGACTTTCTTCCGGCTAGGTTGAGCATTTGGACCACTGTGCGTAGGGAACATCTCCTGAGCACTGATCCAAGTAAGAAAATGTGACTGGGATTTTGTAAGCTTTGACTTGACTTGACTTGTACACGGAAGTTTCCTTTTTTTTCTCTCGTAGCAAGCAAAAATTTTAATTAAGTATTGTGTTTACGGAAACTACAGCTATGCTGACTGTTAACAAATAATGTGGTCCGCAGGCTACAATGCCAAAAAGAGTTTAAAATTAAGGAACGGAAAATTAATTATCCCATTATTCGCCAAGCTGAAGTCAGCAGAACAATTAACAATTTGTTTGTTGTATAATTCGTTTTTAATTTAAATACAAGTGATTTCCTAAGGTCATATAATACTAAGTCAAATAGTATGTAAATCATGAAAGAAGAATGAATATGAATATGCAAGGCATCAGCGCGAGTGTACGCAAAATTATTCCTAATTATAGATTACAATAGCACAGACAAAGGGTTCCAGTTAATTGTTTATATTTACGCGTAGTTGACAGAATTTGCAGCAAAATGCTTATTAAAAAAAAATTATGAAGAGCTCATTCACCCACATTTGCAGTTATTATTTTTATATTCCAACTTAGTAAACAATTTTAGAATTAACTTTAAGCATGGAAAATCATGTTTATACCCAGCAAAAAAAAAGACATGCAAAAGAAATATTTAATGCATGACTACTATTGCAAATTAACTGCTTCAACTTACCTGAAGAACGCATTGGCGAGCATGTCTTCACAATTAAAAATGACCTTAAATAACTGCTTCGAACCCATGAATGTTCTATGATTTGGGTTAATGAGTTTCGGTAACGCATTTAAAAATTTATTTAAATTACAATTACAACTAATCATATGAATGAATCAACAGAATTGAATGTGTTTTCCATGAGTTCAAAATTGATTGCTAACATTTAAGATGGCATTAAAAATGAGTTCATATAAAGAAGTACTTACAAAGTCATGGAAATACCAATTCATAGTGAACTTTTTTTGTTGCTGGGTATTTGTTAGAGCAGGCTGTTTCAATATACCAACTTGCACAATAAAACAGAAAGAGAGAAAAAATATGCTGCATCTGCTTTTAAACAATTTAGTTTTGGTTGCACTGCCATATGTACTCTGCTGCAATTGCAATTCTATTCAAGCTAAAAACGTTTTAGACTTTGTTACATTTAAGGACTTTTTTGTAGCAGAGTTTTTGTTGCTTTCGTTATGTTAGTCAGATCCTTTGACAATATAATAATGTTGACAATGGTGATGCTGTTCCTCCAGCTCTTGATGAAGCAATTTTTTTTTGAGTTTCCTTTCTTGCATGCATTTCATTTTAATTTTCAAACAAAGTGTACAAGCGACAAAACAAATTGCAATTCACGTATAATTTTCTACTGAAATGTAACTGACACTGAATCCCTTCCCACTTCAACGTCTACGTGTGTTTGTATGAACCCTTTTGTACATATTTAGGCGATGATACTTATGGCATTGCACATCTTTTTGGGCCTCTTTTAAATGCTTTGACATGCAAAACCCATACCTTTGACATTCGACGACCTGTACGCAATCATCAAAATGTCATCGTTCCAATTTAAAGTAGAAACACAAACCCAAGAGAGAAATAAAAAGTACAAATCATAAAGGAATAAATAAAAATCACGTGTTAAGTCCCTTCACGAACAACTACGAAACCATCTATAAAGTTGTCAATTGCGTACGTTTAAACAGTCCTGGCAAATTTCTTAAGTAATGAATTATTTTTTAGGTATCCGACGCGTGATCTTATGTGGCAAAAATTGGGTCCGAGTTCCTCACAAATAATATCACGGCATACTGCATAACTGAGCAATCGCGAGTACTTACGTAGGGCGTGTATATATTAGGTTCTTGTAGAAGTTGTTATTTTTCATTAGAGCTTCTACTTCTTGTTTCTGTTAGTTGTGCTAGAAATGTGTTTTAAGAAAATTGGTTCTAACGTCTATTTAGGTCGTTGTGAATGTTTGTTTGATTTGGTGATATAACAGGGAGCAGCACATTTCATTATTAAAATATTTACGTCTATAGAGTTTTTTATGATTGATGCTGAAGCAGTGCCTCAGAAACCAACTATGGGTCCCATTGTGTTGCCTGAGCGGGACCGATCTTCGTCGCATTCTAGTCGGCGTAAATTAACCCCGATTCGCGAATAAACAAACCTACCACTCATGCTGCATCCCGATACCTCAGCAATGATAAGTAGAAACGTACAGCCAATCGCAGACGCTCTATTCACTGCAAGACCCGCACAGTGACAAAGAAAGTGTTCAAGCAAGTGTCGCCTTCTCATCCCGAGAACTACTGCAAAAGTCGTTGTACGGAAGAAAAGTAGAGTTTATAGCCAAAAGTGTTATCCAAAATATTAGAATCAATTTCAATTTTATTTTCAGCAAACTCTCCTCTGCACAAGGTATCCAAGCAACTCATTGTTCCAGGTGGATGTCGAGATATTTTACCATTGAGTGCAGCTGCACCGTTTGTTTATAGATTTGAATTGAAAGACGTAAAATAAAGTAAATGTAGTATTTGTTCTTTAACTTTCATTTTCCAAAGCTTAGGATTTCCGCTGTGTATAAAAAATATTATCATCAGCAAATGTATCAATTTTTTCTAAGAGAATGAAGTCCGTCGACAAACCAAACTCCAATGTACCATGCCTGAGGTCTGAGAGAGAAGTCTGCAAGGTTCTACAGTTGTTCTCAAGCGAATATCATCTTCAGAATCCGACATTTTCGGCTGCTGAGTAGGATCCAAAAAGAATTTGAAAATTTCATCCAAATTGAAACTCATTTAAATATTTCCTGAATTTATCTAGTAACATTATTATTATTATTGGGCCCGAAGCACTGCGAGTAAAAAGATCTATTGTGCATTGCCCTTCATATTTGGCCCCATAACGAGGCTTCTAAGGAATCCTAGCACTTTTTTGGGGTGTGGTGTTCCGCCTATGAGGGGAAACCTCTGGCTGCTAAGTGCAGGACAATATGTCACTTTCACAAAATCTACAGAAATTAATCTCGTATGATTCGGAGTTATGCTCCTAGAACGTTGGCGCTGACTGTTGAGTAGGCTTCCTTGTTTCCTCTATATCATGTATATCAGGAAGTATTTTAGCCGCTTTTTAGCGGCTCTATTGAGTCGTACTTTCTCGTCCTCATTTCGTGGGCCATGAACAGGAAAGGTGAGGAGTTCTTCATTCTCTTCTGCGGTGATGTTGGAGGCTGCATCGGACTCTAAATCCACAGCAATCTTTATTTCCGCTGGTTCGCTGTTCACTTGCGAGGATGGTGTTTTCTGTGAGGCACTGTTGCCTCCTTTATTATTTTTACTTTCTTTTCCTTTCTATAAGGGAAGTAAGTGGACGGAGTTGGTTGAGGTTAGGTTACGTCGAAAATATGGAAAAGAGAGTTGAGGCCGTCCCTTACGGAATTTCATCTATGCTTAATGCGGCATGATGTGCGCTGTACCCGAAGACCCACCTACACTCAAAAGATTCTGTACATAAAATTAACTGAAATGGTAATTTAGAATAAATGAAAATTCACTTAAAAACAGGTTTACTCATTTTTTATTTAAAATTAGCGAGAAATTAATTTAATTTTTAACGGTAAAATTTTCATTCAAAGAACATCAAGAGCGTACTATATATCATCGTTATACATATGCATTTAATGAAAGAAGAGTTAACAAACAAATCGTTGACGTAAATTGATAATAAAGGTCTGGGGATTAGTAGTGCGATTCAGTAAATTTTCCCGATTCCACAATTGTTTAATTTGTCGGGATTTGAAGATGTTTGCACTAACTAATTGTGCAATTCTATAACTTAATGTTAACGATAGTAGCAGAGCAGTGAAATGAAGCGGCATCTCTGTGAAAATATACGAAAAACACATAAAGGAACATGAGCGAGCAAATGCATCGTATTTAAAACGAAGTCAAGAAATTGTTCAGTTTTTTTGCAAAAATTTAATTTAAAATTTCCTTTAATTTATAATATAAAATATTTATTTTCATAGATTTATGCAATTATTTATGCAATATTTTAAACACCACATACGTTTTGTCGACATAATAAACAGCACATAAATTATTGTCCGAAACTTAACGATAACAGCTGACTTGAAGCGTTCGCTATCATTAAAAATTTTACTGAATTGCTAATTTTAACCACGGATTAAGAAGAGGTTCAAGCAGTGAACTTTGTTCTAACTTCAGAAAGTGTTAAAGGATTATATTAAGTTTTGTTTTCATGAAGAGATTTCCAACGATTGCTCCGATACGAAATTAAATGTTTTATAGATACGCCTCGACTATTGGCACCAATACAAAATTGCAGCAAATTTCAAATTTGAATTTGCAAGCTTCATGCTTCTCAAACCACTTTAGAATAACTTCACTACTTTTAATACTGTTCAGAGATAAAGACGCATAAGGTTAAATGTCATACGGATAAAATAAAACAAAAAAGTATTTGAAATTTTAACAAATCCTTAAGTAGCATGCAATAAAATAAAATAAAAAAAGGTGTAAGCGAACGTTACATAAAAAAGACAACAAATTTTGTAAAAAAAAAAAAAAACTGAAAATATAAAAATAGAGGTGTTTACTCGGGGTGTCATCATCATCATATCTGCTTCCATCAACAGCTACAGTCATTATCATCATAACTTCCAAAACCATCATCACCTTTACAAACACAATAACTTTATCTTTCTCTATACTGAAGTGAGCCACCAGAAAGAAGGGAAGTAGAAGTCTAAAGCTTGCAGAATATGAAACAATACAGAAAAAAGACAGTGTGTTTGTCATTGATGAGTGGGATGGGTATGTCGTGACTACTTACGCTGAATCAAAATGTTTCAGCAAGGAAGCGCAAAAGAACACAAAAAACATTTTAGCTTCTTTCAAACATTCTGTAAGTGCTCGAATTTAGTTAAGTGCCAATATTTAATAATAAAAGGATGAAGAAGGAAGTTTCCTCGTCATTCTATTTTTTGTTATTACATTTTTCCTTGGAGAGAGAAAGAGAGAGCGAGATGATAAATATTTGTCGCTATTACTTCCGTTCAACTCACGATTTATACGGTGTGGTAGAGTTTGCTTTCTGCTTTATTTTATGCTTTAAACAGTATCATTCAAATTAAATGGAATCTAATTGCAAGCTTTTGAAATTATGAAGGATGCAGCTGTGTGATTTATAAGAACTCATATCATATTTTTCCTTTTCATAATATATTTAGTGTATCCTCAATTCAAGTTGAACTAAATATATGTAAATTAATTATTTAGTATCGAACGCATATCAGAGAATAACAAAAATCGATTTTTTTTCTTGATTTCATCGTACATTGAAGTGTTTGCTCACATTTAATCATGGAACAAAAATTAACGTTGAATAAAATCACAATCATAATGACGACTAGATTCTAAATTTTGTTTGGGGCTAGAAAATAGACCAAAATTATTGAAAGGGTGCAGGGAATATTTGATTTTGTTTGATTATTTTAATACAAATGCACTTTTTTAAGATGTTGATTACGTACCGAATTTTTTTAGCAATCACACGTCGTATTTGTAGCTAGAAAATATAGCTAAATTTTTACTACTTCTTTGATCACTTTAGGATATTTTTCCTAATTTAAATAACATATAAAAAAAATATATAAAAATTCCACATAAAATATATTTTCAACGGTTTTCAATGTTCACCAATGTTTAATAAGTTAATTCATTCTATAACATAATTTGTTTGTATATTGAATGTATGTAATTCTGTTCTACTCTACCAGTATCAGCTTTGAAATTAATTCTCCTGTCTACGTATCTATAACTGAGAAAGGACGAAAAATTAAAAATCAAGTAACTAATCATTTACTACGTTCATACGCACGCTTTTTGCAAATCAAAATTCTTTCCAAGTATTCTTCTTACCTTTTATATATCTGATTGCACGCGAAATTTAAACTACCTTTTTGTGTTGCTTGATGGCTATTTGGTAATACTGTTATGAAAAACGTACGAATATATTTTTAAACTTGTAAGTATTTACATTAGTCCAACATTTGAATGCATGGGATATGCAAAAGTGTTATTTTTTTAGCTCAGCTGCCCCCCATTCATATTCCGATATGTTTTTGGGGGTAAATAAGTAAATAAGTTGTGCTGAAATATTGAGTTTCTGGAGTGTAAACTGTCCAGGCGGTTCGCATTGAATCAGTAAAAATATACCTATATTTTATATATGCCACGGTAGTCTAGTGAGTAGTGTGCTAGTTTATCAATTGGGGGTTCTATGTTGGATTGCTAGACGAGGTTTTGGTCTCCATCACTACAACACGTGAAAGCTATTTCTCAACAGGTATCACAATGGGACCATAATAAATTGGACCCAAGTGGGCTGGAATCTTTCTTTACCTTTACATCCAGCTACATGCCGAGCAAACCTAATCTGTATAAGTTTTTTTTTTTAAATAAATGGAGGAACATTTTCTATACGAAATGTTTAACACCCGAGAGATCGCCAATGGCGTTTTCGTCGGTCAAAATTAAAATTTGCCTGAACTCCGAATTTTGAATGGCTGTAACTTGATTTTAAAGACATAAAGACATGTACGAGTATACTCTTCACCACTTAGTAGGAAATTTTATACTGATTTCAAATATATGTATATACTTTTAGTGCATTGTTTATAGCAGTGTTAAAGCACCTCTGATGTCAAGAAGAAGTACTAAATTTTGAACCTTCATTTTAGCAGCCATATTTAGTAATTATTTTACTTCTCCGATGCTACACAATACCGACGAAGAAGGCTGTTCTGATGTGGTTGTGGATTGGATACAGCTAAAGCCGTTACTGTATGCCTTCACCACTGAAACCTTGCGACAACAACAACACAAAGACCCACAAATGCACATCAGAAAAAAAGCGAGATGGTTTTCGTTTTGTAGTCAAAGTGCAGACTACTTCGAACATTGCCACCCCCTTTTTTTTTATCTAGGACCAGCACTCAGGAGATGATTTCTACACATGCGAAGCATTGTGCTGGGAACTATAGCAAAGGGATAGTAGGAGAAACGACAGGAGGTGAAACTTAATTCATTATTTTGCAGCTCTGCTTTCGCACGTTCTTTTTTGTTTTTATACTCGTAGCAGTGCTGAAGCTTCGGTTTAGTAGCCATTTTTATTATTATTTTACTTCGCCGGTGCTACACAATACCGCCGAAGCAGGGCGTTCTGATGTGATTGTGGATTGCTATCAGCTGAAGCCGGTATTGTTCAGTGACCAGTGACTATGCCTTCGCCACTGAAACCTTCCGACAACAACTGACACACAAAGACACACACTAATGCACATCAGAAAAATGCGAGATGTTTCTATTTTTATTTTAAAATTTTCAGTCTGAAACTGGGGTTGAACCCAGGTCTGTTTTTTGGTTGTGTAGTCAACGTGCAGACTACCATCCTTCGTGCCATCGCCACCTTCCCTTAGTGGTTTTGAAGTACCACTTTATTGAAAATTATTCTCTGCAGATTATGTGCAATAAATTGAATCTAATAGCGGTAAAAAGCTTGAAATTCTACACATCTAAATTAAAATTTTTATTTCTGAATAATTTTATTTTATGTTTTATTATATTATTTTTATATAAAACATATCAATTCGGAGCTACCTGAAAATTTTTTTTTTCTTTTTTTCATTAAAATATATAATAAAATTTTTAAAAAATAGCATTGCTTAATATTGTATTTCAATATTCTTCGGGAATTCCCGGGTACCCGGCAAAGAAACAAAATTTTTCCCGATTGCCGGGAATCAAAAAAAGGCAGAAATTTCGAAATCCTGGTATAAACGCAATAATTAACAAGAATAAATACACAATTTTTAGGAATTTTTCGTTTGCTTAGCATATGGGCTGTTCTCCTTATTACTTACCCCATACAGTTAACACTACTGGTTTTGCCCTCATCCACTGGAATGGCTGGCTACGGAACCTAAAATAATCGAAACAAACAATTAACCGATTTCATCAAACTACTAGGTACCTACATATTTTTTTCATATTCAACGTGAGTCAGAATTAATTACTATTATTTATACGAGGTCTGTTCAAAATAAAAGGTGAATTTTGAATTTTTTTTGGAAAAGTAATTATTTATTCATCAATATCCATTTTGTCCCCTTCCAAGTAATCCACCTCAGATACAATGCTCTTACGGCAGCGCTTCTTCAAATCCTTGAAGTTCTTCTGAAATGCGCTTTTCGGTATGGCCATCAGCTCGTTCTTCAATTCTGTCTTTATCTCATCAATTGTGGCAAAAGGCTTTCCTATCATTAGTCTCTTCAGTTTTCGGAATAGGAAAAAGTTGCAGGGAGCCAAATCTGGTGAATAATGTGGTTGAGGCACTATTACGGTGTTGTTTTTGGCCAAAAAATCACGAACAAGCATGTGTGAGCTGGTGCATTATCGAGATGTAGAATCCATGATTTTTTTTCCACAATTCCGATCGTTTGAACCGTATTGCTTCATGCAAACGTTGCCGTACGACCCATTTTAATCGAAGAAAACAAAATTCACATTTTCTTTTGAACAGACCACGTATGTGTTTGTTACACTTGCATCCGTGGTCTTATCCGTACGGCTTTAATAATTTTTTTTTGTTTACTTTTGTCAGATATTTTGATAACAAAAATAATACTGAACAATGCACTCTGCATTCAATTTAAATTTTAGCGGCAAAAATTTAACTTTCGCTTTTTGAGAAAAAAAATCCACGATTCAGTTGCTCATATTTTGACGACATAAAAGCCAAAAATTTCAGCCAGTTAGCAACTCAGTTTAATAAACAATTGTGAATTTTAATTTTGTTTTCCAACTCTGGAGTGATAAAAAAAATTGCAGTCAGTAAAAAGTGTTTTTTTTTTGTTCCAAAAATTTCTTATAATTAAAATATTTTTATCAAAATGAATTACAAAACTGGAGGTGTGTACTTAAAAGAATAAGGAAATATTTTACTAAATATTTTAAAATTTAGTAAAATATATAAAACAAAAAAAAAAAAAAAAAAAAAAAAAGCTACACAAAGGAGTAGCGAAATATTGAAATAAATATAAAATATATAAAAAGACCTTAGGCTTAAAATAATTAGTGTTATTAATATAAAAAAAAGGTCAAAAAACTAGAAAAATTATTAAATTAAATTTTAAAGTTTTTTTTTTAGTGTTTTTATTAGTTCTATGTTTTATGTGAAGTTGCGAAAAAGTCTATTGTCCGCTGTAGTATAGAAATTATGTTGTTTGCATTTGTTTAATATTTTCTATATTATTATTTGTGGAGAACTACGGGCTTCATATCATACTAAAATCTTTTGCAGCTTTGGAAAATTCCGAATTCCAAAGACATACAAAATTGCTTACCCAAAATGTTCTTATAGTGAAGCCGTCACTATTTGTACATCGTTTGCAGAAATGCTATTTGTGGAAAGTGTAAAACATTTTGGAAAATATTTGAAGAGTGAGGGGGAGGGAGTTCATCATCCTATTGGAGTGTTATTGTCAAAGCCTTTTATGACGCCAAGTTTAGCATTTTTTTATGATCCCAACTCATTTGGAAATAATTTTTGCCGCAATTTCGGGATTTGTACACATTGTGTGTCCAAAGTTATTTTTAAAACAAAAATTCAAATTTTCATATTTAATTTATAGTTTTTTTAACAGCATATTCATAAAATCTTTTAGAAAATATTACCATTTCTTAAATTAGTTTTATTGAAACGTGAGAGAATTTCATAAATGCAATCACATAAAACGATCATCATTAAATTAACAAAATTGTTAAATTAAAGAAAGAAATTCCTATTTTTTCCTTTGAAATTTAAAAAAAAAAAAACTATTTTTCAGAAAGTTTGAAAATCAACGTATTTGCTGGAATTTTGTTACGCTATTTAAATATTTGATTAAATTAGAAATATATTTTAAGTTTATTTCTAATATAATGTCGGCCTGCTGCTGATATCCGGCGTGGGAGTGGGAAATTCCATATCATTTTATTTCTGGTACACTTGATACACTTAAGAAAATAATCACTACAAATGTGTGGTAATACGTGGTGAGTCAACAGCCACAAACTTAACAAATTGTATGTCTATGTATTTAGTAAATACATGATATATTTATGTACATAGCCGCATATACATATGTACATGCAATTCTTATACAGAAATTACCCACTTGATCATGACGTGCAATCACAATATTCTTATAGCAAGTTTCGCAAAGCATTCGCGATCGTATATGGGATGTGAAAATGAAAACGTTCTGCTAGAGGTTACTTACAGTTCAATTAGTGACAGCAAACCTTTCGATTCGATTTCCATTTGGAAAGTTCTGTAAGACACCAAATGGAATGAAGCGATCATTATTTGAATGAGCGACGTATTTTTTTTTTTAGTAGCACGACGAATTCTCCTGCGGATTGGTCAGCTAACTGCACAAAAATAAAATGTACAAGCATTACCTGGTTTTTATTAATTTACTCTTTTTTAATTCTTATTGGAAAATAACTCCACATCAAAATATCTATTTTTTATAATCCTTTTTACCTTCTATAGGTTTACTGAGAATTGAAATTTTTACACAAGTTTTGTTTTTATGAATCTCCAAATCGTTTCAAATGGCAAATTGGCGAAAAAATCCAACATGGCGGATGCAAGGCCATGCGAAAAAAAGCCACTTAGAAATAAGAGCCAAAATTAAAGAAATCGTCAGATGCAGCAAAGAAAGCAACAGCACAACGCTTTTGTGATTTTCTATTATTTTTTATCTGGGAAAATATTGTCAATATTACGATTACGATTTACGTACGAGTATTTTTGTTATATGGTTTAGCTGGTATATATGGGCATTTCATTTGCTGCTAATACCAAAATCTTCAGTAAACCTTTAACCAAATTCTTGAAAAAAGCTAAGAAATTTCACATGTTCATACAAGAACTCCCAAAAAATATTTGAGAATTAAGAAATATACAAACAAACCAAACGAAATAGCCTCTTTAAAAATTTTCTTTATACAACAAATAATTTCAATATTCCAAGAATATTGCATGTTTCGTAAAAAATATTGGGGTTAATCTGCATAATAGCAAATAATACTACTATTAGGGGAATTTTTCATAACACATTTTGTGGCTTTTTTGGACCGTCGCCCAGCGAGCCCCGCCGGTTTCCATACCGCGGGCAATAAAACAAAACATGCTCCACAGTTTCGCTTATATTGGGGTATTCTGACACACATCATCATCGTTGTGACCATACTTTTAGAGGTATGCTCTGAAGCATCCATATCTGCTTGGCAACTGGGCCAGGTAGAAGTTCACCTCTCCTTGTTTCCTATCCGTCCAGTCCGCTATTCTCCATATGAGTCTGTGGGTTCTTCTTCCCTTTATTGAAGTGGCCCATCTTTCCATTGCGCCAACAATCAGTTGCCTGGGGAGCACTAGCCCCGTTACTCTTGAAACATGTTTCTCTTTCTCGACATCATTGCTAGTGCTGCGTCCGTGCACACTGTGGGGAAGGCAGAAACGACCCTAAGAGCACACATCCTGTAGGTCGCATCTATTCCCCTTCTATACGATTCCTTGTTCTTAGCATCCGTCCATACGCGGATGATCTGATCACCCCCATCAACAACTGCCTCCTTTCGTGCTTCAGACCGGATTATTCGCGCAAATGCGGAAGTCCTTTTTGCACATTTCAGAACTTCATATATACTGCATATGTTCCATGAATGTGTGGTCGATCCCCAAGTACTTAATCGCCCGCTTAGAGTTTATTCGCTGGTCTCCTACTGTAAGCGTGATGCACTCCGCTTTCTTTCTACTGCTCACAAGCAGAACATCTATCTTATGGTCAGCCAGCCTGAAACCTATGCTCGGTAGCGATGGCATCGTTACACGTTCTTTCAAAGTTGTCGAGGTGTTTGCCCTTTATTAATAGATGATGTCAATATAGATATCGTCGCAGAACTTAAGAATGGGTCAACGTATCAAACCACATTTGTCGCATTCGAAAGATGTTATGCTCCCTTAGACGTTCTGTGATAATGAACCGATTCAATTTGATTTTTTTTAGAAAATTTACGAAAAAACGCGATCGGGTGATTCGTTTGAGAGAGATATTGTTGAGGAAAAATTTCGAAAAAAATCGCATTTTGTAATAACTTTAAAAAGTTAAAGTATTTGTGAAATCGATTTTAGATATTCACTGATTTTTTACACTTAAATAATTTATCGGATGCCGTAAATGCGACCGAAATCTACCAATGTCGAAAATTTGTTTGAAAAAAAATTGCCTGTTTTTAATTACTCCTTGATTTCTTGCCAAATCGATTGTCAATACGCATTACAGTTTTTGGACTTAAAAACTGTTTCGTATGCTGAAAAATTGCTTTGAATGTGTTGAACTTAGCGGGAAGCAATATGCACCGATTTCTTGATTCTTTTTAAGAAACAAACCAATTCCATTTCCAATAACGAATATTCGTTACGAAAAATTCCTCGGTCGTTTCAATTGTGTTTCACATAGAATATTCCAATACCATTTTTGAAATATTTGATGAAATGCCAATCTTTTGGTAAATCCTTTCGCTTTTACGAATCGTCATATTTTCAAAAAAAATTAGGGAATATTGTGTGTAGAATATTCATGAGTAGAATAGTGGCACCGATTCTAAACTATTAGGCTAGGCCTTTTTGAAAAGAATTACTAAATGAAATTAAATAAAATGAAATATTTCAATCTGAGAAATTCCTGTTCGCAAACACTATAATGTCTGGTCAGGCGGGTATTTACATGCACATACTTGCGTTTCAATTGTATTTGAATAGCATGCACACACATTCACACATATAGATATGCTTGTTGAAATATACTTGCATAGATGTGGACTTGGATATAACATGAACCAAACTGTTGATAGCATTTGCAAGTAGATGTAGATATTGGTGGTGTATCTACTTGGTAATATTCACTTAAATACTTGAACATTCATAGATATGTATAACACAAATGTTCTACGTAAGTGTTTATGTTCGTGTTTGTGTGTAGACGACCGCATATGAACGATGTTGAGATCCTTTAAGTACGACCATGTGTATATTATTTTAACACTGCTATTCCATGTACACAGTCATTTACGAGCGTGTAGGACCCTCATCACCATCAACACAATTGAATGACTATTGCTTTTCTTATTTCAATTCTTCGTTATTTCATCTTTGCTGCTGTGAAGTCCTTTGGAGAAAATTTATGAGAAAATTACCAGGTTGGAAATATCAACAGAAATGGAAATATCAAGACCATAGTTCTGTATAACAGATGAAAATTAAAATATTACTTATTATTGAAAGGAAGGCTTGTCAGGTTTTCGACATTGAAAGAAGAAATGTTCTTCGAAAATAATAAATGACCAACGGCGAACCCATAATGCAACGTTGACATACCAGTGTTCCCTACATCCCTTTTTGGCAAGATTGAGATGTTTGAAAATTCGGTACGTGAAAGTGCATTTAAGGCCCTTTCACACTATAATAATACAAGTCTTACGACTTTCATAAGACTTTGTGAGGGAGAAATCTAATCTAATGCCAACAAATCTACAGTAATATTGCATTTTGCTTTCACACTATCCCACTTGAAATAAAATAGTCTCATGCATAAAAACGAGTAAAAGCGCTGAGTTGAGGCAGGTGAGCAATTGCTCGTAAGTCGAGTTCGATTAAACAGCAACAGCTTTTGCTCAATTTCGTCTGCATAAAAATGAGTTCAAACCAATTGCAATTACTTGAGCAAAGGGAGATCAAACGTCTAATTGTTATTGAAGTGCAAACATGTCGTCAAGTGAAAGTGAAGTAGGATTAGAATCAAATAATAATAATAAAATAGAAACTGACGACATTTCTAAGTTTTTAGTAGGAAAAATAAAACAAAATAAATATTTACTAGAAAAAGGGTCAATTACCAAGCATTAAAAATTAAAAAAAAGAACAAACAATAGAAACATGTGTAACAGAATCAATCAATCACTCCAATTGCAAATGGAAAGCAATAATTTGCTTGCCATTTCATTTGAGCATCTTTTATTTCATCTGCATCTTTCGGGAATTTTATCCACTCGCTTGCTTTGACAGATATAAGTTTCGCAACTTCCGCAATAGTTCGCGACACAGTTGATTGATGGACTCCAATATCTGTGGCTATATCATTTTGGAATCCAGTATCTGCACAAAATCTTAAATACAGTCGAATTTTATCAATGTTGCTGAGGGCACCACCACGTGTTTCTTCTGCCTCCTCAAAAAAATAATTAGCCAACCAGCAGATGCTACTACCATCACACCATTTTATTATTAATTATGTAAAAAAAAATTAATAATTAAGAAAACAAACCATTATAATTTTTTATCCTCACTTGCTAAATTTGTTTTACGCTGTTGATAACATTTTGTATTGCTTTGTGGCACAAAATATTCAGCCATGATTCCTTTTTAGTGTACGCGAGTCAACTATAAGGCAGGCTCAACAAAATTTGAGCAAGAGCTCACAAAAGAAAGCAAAAGCTTGTTTTTATGCATATGGAAATGAGCACAAGCTCATCTAGTATAGTTCAAACTGAGCAAGACGAGATCAAACGTGAGCAGTGAGTAAAAGCAAATACAAAAAATTTTATTATGTATACGACAAGCACCTTTTACTCACAAAATCTAGTCCGAGCTCAAGCTCACGTTTTATGCATGAGGCCCAGTAACTTGATTTTAACATTTGTTGTTAAACATTTAAATCAAGTGGCAACTCTGTGAAAATATACGAAAAGTGCAAAGAAGACCAAAACAAACTGATTTTTAATAATTTTATTTTCAGAATATTTAGAATTTAATCGAACTACAGTTATTACAAATTGAAGTAAATTGTCTGTCGTGTTCAAGTTCACAGTTAATTTATCACAATATTGTGAAGATTATTACATTCTTGATTGGAAATTCGTCCATTGAATTGATTTGAATTGAATGCTGTCCATATACTCTTAATAAATTTTATTTAATTTATTATTTATTTCTTCATAATATTTGTAAATTATAAGTAAAAATAAATGTATATTTTTATATATTTATACAAAGAAAATAAAAATTTTTGGAAATAGATAATAAATATACATATCATCCTTCAATGATATTTTTTTTATTAGATGTGTTTTTAAACAACACACAGCCTGCTAAGCGCTTTATAATAAAGGCTTATCTGCAGAAACACCCAGGGGTTTAGGCGGGAATCGAACCCGCAACTTCTATATTGCTAAACTCATGCTCACGCAGTAGGCTAACGAGGCATAGTTAAAATAAACAAGGAGATGATTGCTGTAGTTTAGTTAACGAAACAGTTGTTAAAGAAAGCGCTTAACGAAAATGGTTAACAATATGTTACTGTATAGCAAAATCGTTTACTTTCGGGTTAAGTATTTTTAAACGAACAATTATCGTTAAAATTGCATTGGTAAATCAATTTAACCCTAGAACCATAACGTTAATTTATACAACGTTACCACCCACGATACGTAAATCTTACGTACTTAATGTTTCTCTTTGGATACACTTCAATAAATGAAAAATTTTGTAGTCTGAAATATTTTTTTTTTGTTTATTTAGTTGAACTAATTTCTTTTAAACAAAATTAAAATAAAAGTAAATTTAAAAATATAATTAATTAATTTTATTCATGCAATTTTGACAGATTTTAATTTAATGTTCGCCACAAATTGCAGACGATTTGCAAGCACATCAATATGCTTTCACAGACGCTCGACAAAGTAACTGGCCAGTGGCTTGCCTTCAGTGTTAGTAGACTTACCAAGATAAGTTTCTGCATTTTTACGTATTTTGAGGCAACATCACAGAGCATGACAATTTTTATCCGAAATTTGTTTGGTTTATTCGGTATAAGCATTTTAAATGGGCACCTTCCACGAAAACCAACTAGTTGCTCATCAATGGTAACATATGATCCTGGCTTAAAATGCTTTTCACAGGTATCGATAAAGATGTCCCAAATTTCCGTAACTGGTGCAAATGTGTTTTTTTTCCTACGTTCCTCTTTTGTCGCTTGGTCGTCAAATCGCAGCGCGTTCACTAGAAACTCGAATCTGTGTTTACTCATCGTCGCTCTATACCGACCTCCCGAATAAGAAGAGTCAAATAAGAGGTTAATCGAAAGGAGGTTGTTTTTCAAGGCTGCAGACAAAAGTAGTAACCCCAACAAAGCTTTCAATTCCTTCAAACTCGTATTGGAGACCGTGGCATTTTGAAATTTATATTTATTTCTTACCTGAACAATTTCGTTGTTCTTTTTTTGTTTTGTGTCGCTAGCGTACAAAATAGCTTCTACTGCATCGCAATTAAGTTTGCGCTTCGAAGTACACGGTTTTTCTTTTGCCATTTTATATCACGGTTGATTTTATTTGAAATTACGGCACAAATATATACTTTTTACACTAAAGATACGCAAAAATTACGTACAAAACTTTTATTCTGAATACATACGCTACGTAAATTTTACGTACAAGCTTCTTCTGTGCATTCGCTTAGTATACGTTGTATACTAAAAATCTTCTGTTTTGGCACATCTATGCATTGAAATAAACTTAATAAAAGCATAGCATTAATAATTTACAGTTAGATCGCCAAACACGTGTTCTTTCTGTGTTTGAAAAAAAACTGCACATAAAAAATACGTACATTATGGTTCCAGGGTTAAAATAGAGAAAAATTAAAAAAAAATAAATCTGTAAATTATGTGCTACCGCTCAGTTATGAATACATTCAGAACTTATGAAACGATTGCAATGAAATATCGATCATTTCATTTGTAACGTATAAAGACATCAAATTTAAGGATGTAATTTAATATCTCCTTCAGTTTAAACTTTTAAAGTGTTTCTTAAAAAAAAAACTATTTTATTTTTTTTATTTTAATGTGGTTTTTTGCTACAACTTCCTAAATATCTTCTAAAATGCTAAGATTATTTTAAATGAATGTTTAATAATTTAAAGGTTATTTTGTATCCCATCGTTGTTTCTTTCTCTTAATTAACCGAAGATCTAGTTCTCGAGTAAATCTAATTTATCTGAAACTGGTGTTATTTATTTATTTGTTTGTTTACGAGAACAATTAGTAATCGGAAAATTTAAATGCCGAACAAGAATGTCTGAGACACAAAGTGTTAACGAATTTTTTTGTCTTGAACCAGTATTTTCTGAGCTATCAGGGTATCTTACCTACGTATGTATATATTCCACCGGAACTAATTGGAAAGGTTTAGTGTAGAGAAGAGCGAAGTGATATGAAAGAATTTATATGTCAATTCTTGCACAAATGTGCAGTTGTGCACTTTTGTGAATTTGATGCATACCTGATTTTAAGGTGACGCATTCATTTTTATGCTAAATGACAGCCATTCCAATTACCGTTTCACTTCGCCATAGAAAGAGGGGCTGTTAGCTTAGACACAACAGCAACTGCACTCCCAGAAAAGGAGATTACGGGAAGCAGCTAATATTAATTTGTTAAGCTTGAAAGCTTCTTAATCAGTAGGTTCGGTAATTTTTATTTTATTCATTATTTTCGTTCGCTGATGATTCTATGAGCACTGACAATAACGCTAAAGGCCGCTTTAAACGATAAGATTTGTCGTACGTAAAATGTGAGAGAAAATAAAATGAAATTCCATCCGTATTTCAAAAATCGGAGGGTTGTTTTCTGGCGTTTACACCATTGGTATGGATAAAATCAAGTAAGATGAAAACATTCTCATTTAATTTAACTACAGCTGTTTGCTTGTTTTCCCCAGAATTGGAGTTCTTGTGCAATTGCATTTTTTTTTGTAATAACTTTGAAAAATATTTTTATAACTTTCGAATATGTTATTTTCGTGGTCAAAATTTTTAGTGTACTTTTGGAAAATATACGTATATTTTTATAAAATTGTGCGGTCGTGGTCTAAAATGTACCTTTTTTATTTTATAATTGGTATAAATTTATGTAAGCAGTTTTCCCTCCCTGGTTTTCTCACATTTGTTTACATAAAAATGCATCCCTGATCTAATGGTGTGCGTTGGTTTTTGAAACATTTTTAAAAATCAAGAGAGCCATACGACTGTCTAATTTTCATCCGTATTTTCTCTCAAAATCTTATAGTTTCATTACATATTACGTTTAGACGATCCGACTTGTGCTCTTCTACACAAAGATTTGGCATGTCGTACGACTTGTGGGACAATGTAAAGTACCCTTAAACAGAAACATTTTTATACTGAAGGAAAGTTCGAACGACGACTGTCGTATTAGAAATCACAGCGCTAACTATAGCCCACAACTGTAATGATAATGAGTTTCTCACAATCTTATTGACACATTCTGTAAATATTTTTGTCAGTTACTCGAATTTCATCTTGGTATCCGGAAGGAAAGCCTGTTATTGCAATTAAGTACTTACAGGCATGTGGATGGATGTATATTCGAAAGTTTCTTTCCACATGAACATAATAATTTCCTGTTGGGTAATTTAAATATAAAACTATATAAGTGTTAACACAAATCCAAACATAAATAAATAAAACGAATGCACGCAGTATGTTTATTATATTCTAATTCTTTATGGTCGTAGAATCTAGAAATAAAAAAAATAAAACAAACGAAAAGAAGATGGAGAAGAAAACACTTAATTTCTTGGTTCAATGTTAAAAACTTAATTGATTGACGTCGGTGCAAATGAAGATAATGAAATGAGGAAAGAAAACAATGAAAACTGTTTGTTGTAGCTCAAACTTTTAGCTCAAGTATGGAAGACTCACATGATGAATTTTATTTTTACATAATTCTATATATATTTTTGGTCACATACACAAACATATTTATGTTCATATGTTTGTAGTTTGGAAAAATATTGACAAAGCAATTTCCTTAGACCGACAATTAAGCACACAATGGCATGACTGGTTAGATGGATGGCCGATTAGATGTTGGTAGAAATTAGTATGCTTGGAGGGGTTGTCTGTCGCCCTCTCTCTTCCCTCTTCACTCTGTTTTTGTTTTTTTTGTATGTTTCCGTATTTAATTTTTTTATTATTTGCTGGTAAAATCGCAATTTTATTTGGCACTCAAGTGTAAATAACCAACCAATAAATGAAATCAACATATGTAGAACACATATGCAGTTAAAACTAACTTTTGAATATAGAAATACCATCCTACGAGGGTTCTCTATTTCGACGAATGTGAGCAGCTTTGGCAGACACATATTTCCCATACAGTAGTTACGCTTTGCAAGACTATAGCGAATACAGAAGGCTGATAATACCGCAGGAGTTTGAAAAGGGGGTTGAGTGCTTCAAAGTATCATATTGTATGCGAGCAGACTCTTTGAAATTTAAGTTATACAGCAATAGGCAGCAGTCGGTGTACCGACTGATGGATATCAGGGCATGAGCTGCTTATAGGCAGAGCAAGTGCCAAATACTACTAAAATGAAATGTATCTACGTGCTTATTCGCCATTGTCAAGCATGAAAACGAAGGCGTTGCGGCCTTTTTTCATTACTACATAACCCAATACATTAGTGGATATGGTGACTACAGATCATTGCACAGAGGGTTGAAACATAGCTAAACTGGGGATTAATTCAGGGAAGCCTATTATTATTATTGATGTTTATATATTTTTGGAATATGTATCCATTATTTTGTAAAAAAAATGGTTTTTGAAAAAAAATTTATAGAAAATATTTTTTTATTTAAAAAAGAAGAGAAAAACCTTCTTCTTCATCATCATCAACATTGTCGCCTACTTCGGGTAGAATTAATAATTCCAATGCTAACTGTTGTATTTTGTGTGTATTTTTTTTAATAGTTTTATGCTGGTAATGAATGGATCTGAAGTAAGCAAAAATCTTTTTAATATGTCTTCATTAGTTTTTTCCCGGCTGCATTTACGAACAAAGTATTCCCTATAGTTTTTCAAATCTTTGTTTCTAGCCTCTTGTGCTTCCTCTGAAAGCTCACCAATCGGCAAAAGGGCATTGGATATTATTTCCAGTCCATGAATTTTAAAAATGTATGAAGGGTAGTTGACATTTTATACCATGGATATTTTCTAACAAAATGCCTGGCAGTATTGTGAACAAAGTCTCTAAACTTTTCACCATTTACCTCGTGGCCACATGACACGACAATAAGTATTATGTGCATGTTAATTAACTCTAGCTCAAGTTTTGTTATTTCTGAGGAAACTTCTGCATTCTTAAAAAACCTTCTCGCAGTATTGCCATCATTTGTATTGCCAAAGCCTGGTTTTGGTTGCTCAATGATCAATCCAGTTCTTTCTCTGACACAATCAATACTAAATACAAATTCATATGACAATACCGAACCGTACTCGTATGTTCACATGTTTCTGACCAAATGTTTTCTGTAAGGTGCAATAATCAATAACAATATAAAGAGATGGAAACGTGACGCGATTTATACAGTGTTCGTGAGTAACATAATATTTTATCGCGAAAATCATATATATTAACGTAAGTTCATGACAAATTTATGCGTTAGTAGTATTTTCTGAATTTGTATATTTTGTTAGTATTTAATATATTTGCACTTTTTCGTAAGTGAGCGCGAGACAAAACTAACTCACGCACCCATCTCTAAGAGAAACGAAGCTCATTAACAACAATAACTTTAATGCCGAAAATAAACACAAAAGAGAGTAAGAAACAAACAAGTTGAATTTTTGTTTGTTTTTTTCAGCATATGTTTTTAAGAACTGGAGTTTCTTTCACAATAACTTAAATTAGTAAAAAAAACGCAGTAACTCCGCAACATTTTTTTTTTTGGATATATAAGCTGATATCTCATATTATAAGAGCATTTAATAAAATTTGCTTGATCTCGCCCAGAAACTTGTTAAAACTCTATGTATGTATATGTATATCGAAAATACCATGTTTATGGAGCACTTAAAAAAAAAAACATTAAAAATATTTGCAAAACATTTATCTAAACAAAATATATTTAATTATATAGCTAAATACCTGAAGTTGATGGTTCCATTAGAATATATTTACTTTTAGAAGACGTAATAAAAATTTTAAGTAATCGAAGTATTTCAATTTTCTATTTTTGCCACGTCACGCAAAATTTGCTAAAATTGTTTAACTTTGACCGCTCACTGTCAATGAAGTAAGTTACTCAAAGCAGTATTTGTAGCAAATAGTGATGTAGAATTTTATTCACTTTCACCCAATACCAAACATGTCTGTGCTTTTGAATTAATCCTCACTTTTGGTACATTTCAACCCTCTGTGCATTGGTTTGGATTTGTAAACTAGCCGCTCTGTCTGCGTTGTCACAATTTGGTCAAGGATGGCGGATATATTTTTTGCGTAAGTTCAAGATTTTAGGCACAAAGGACAGTCGTCTAACGACAATTAGGTATTGCGATCAGAGTGCAACATAACACCCTGTTGATGACGAGTACATCTGAAAAGTGGCGTCATATTAGAAATTGCATGACCTCGGTTCTTCAGGGCACAGTAAAGATGTTGATACCTTCCGGCCAATTCGGAAATATTGTCCTTCTTTTCTAAATATGCAGGTGACCATTCGTCCTTTTTTTTAAGAGGACAGTCCTTTTTTTTGACACTATGTCCTTTACAATTCTTTAAAAAGAAAGTGTCCTTTTTTTAATTGATTTGTCCTTTTTTAAGTGGATTTGTTCTTATTTTGATCACCAATTTTTTTCTTTAAATATTATATATGTACTTTACATTAAAAAAATATGCATTTTGATTTGAACGCCCATTTTCATAATAAGCCTGAATAACTTTAACGCGTTGCTCGATTGTGTATCTTTCAATGGTTCAAATGGAGTTAGTCTGAAATTGATAAATATCAAATGAAATGCAGAAAAAAACTTGACGTTTAGGTGTGGTTCACATTCAACATCGGCCCTTACAATTCAACCACCCTTTACTTACAATTTTGATTACATTTCTAAATGTCCTTTTTTTTCGTTGAAAAATATGGTCACCGTAGTTATACCGGACTTCGACTGTATAAAAATATATTGTAACTCCGATCATAAAGTTAATATTTACTAGAGTTTTCTTTGGAAGCATACATTTCAAACGACCCTCGTAACAACATGTAAAATTGTATAACGTTGAACACAAAATGTATATCCTTTTTGATTTTAATTTTGATGTTGGCACGGTGAACATAAGAAAAGAAAACATGAATCTTGGGACGACATAATTCTTAAGACGCAGGCAACAAAAGGAATTGGTAAATAGAAAAAGTTATGTGGGAGTAAAAAAGGTATTGAAATGTTCTTGTAATCACAGGCTAAGCAAAAGCAATTTAAAAGATAGTTTTTTTTTTTGAGGAAATGACTTAAAAGGAATACTGTAAGAGAAGTTTTAATTTAAAGTGGTTTTTAGACAATTTGGTTTTGGTTTGAGGACTTAATTGGTTTATAATGCTCATATGCTAAGCAATTGCAAGGCAACATTTCTTTGAATTTTTATTAGTTTTTGTTTAGAAATTCTAGGCTGATTTCTTTTCAATATTCATTTTGTGCATTTAAATCTCTATTGGTTTGGTAAAATAAATTATAGCTTTAAGTTTATCTGCTACAGACATTACGACGACTTATTGCCCCAAAAGCTAAGAGTTACAATGATTAAAGGAATTTCGCCCACTTGCTTTAAAAGTGGCGATTAATTAAAATTTAGAAATTATTTTTCAAAAAGAAGATTTTGTAAGGCATAAGAAAACTAAAATCGCAAAATGATGTTTCTTTTTCGAAATTCGCAAATACATATATGGCCGTAATATTAACTTTCAAATAAATACCCAGCAACGATTAGGGGGGCAGTTTGAGGAGACTGCACAGGGTAGCAGTTTGTAACGCATAAATATCTTACACGTTCTAAGTTTTTCGAAGGAAAAACCATTCGTTCATGCCATTGGTCACTTTAGTCACCTTTCAACTACTCTTGTCCACCCAGCTGATTAACGACTTACATAATTCTACCGCCTTGTTTTGTAAACTGAGTTGATTAAAAACGATTGATTTCCCAAAACAGAATAACTGTTAATTTGGTGTTCTGTAAATCACATGATTTGCAGCATTCGAATTTGCTTTCAACAATTTGTCCAGCATATTGAATTAAAATTTTGTGATACAGTAGAATCTAGAAAAAATTAACCGAAATGTGCCCAGAGATATTAACTTTTCTGAACTTAAAAATTTGTTTTTTTAATTGAAAATAGAAAGAAATAAAATAATAAATATCTTAAATATAAAATGATAAATTTTTATTTATTAACTCAGTTTTCATCAATATAAAAAAGAAACTTCGATTTAATTTTTTTTTTTTTTTTAAAAAAACTTTTATTTAACAAATATTATTATAACAAATTACACTATAAATAAACAAACAGTAGGTTACATAGCATATCGTACACTGTCTCATATTCGAGCACTCTAGTATATTTACATTTAGAAAATATATGTTCTTTTTGAGAATATTCGGGCCTATTCCCGTTGGCGTTCTTATTTGAAAACGAAATAAAAACGACAATTTGGCATCACCGTTGACGTTATTGATATTTATCGAAAATGTGTATGTATTCCTCAATTTGAAACGAAGATAGAAACGACAAAGAAACTTTCAATTTTTGTCGCCGCCATTATTAGCAGCGAACTTAAAACAAATTCAAATTAAATTTTAAAAAAATGAAAATTACAACAGCAAAGCAATTTGAAACCTTGGTTTCACAAATGGAAAGCCATCCCTCATATGCTAAAGGTTTCCGGAAGGGTATAAAACCTTTAAATTTTTATCATTTTTGGAGTGGTATTGCGGGAAAACTAAATGCGCTTGGACCTCCAGTTCGTGACGCGTACGGCTGGCACAAAGTAAGTAAAACTAAATTAGCAGTATATGTATAATTTTAATTAAAGGTATGAAAAGACATGAAATTTAAAGTTAAAAAGAAGCTAATGACCAACAAAACTGAAGCTAGAGCAACAGGAGGAGGATTTTTCAACCAGGTGCCACTATCACCACTGGAACAAACAGTGGCAAATATAATGCAGTTCGATTCCAGGAAATCCAGTTTGCTCATAAAAAAATTGTTTGCACTCCATCGTCTATTCTTCCGTCATTTCAAATTTAACCCAATTATTGCAAATTGTTGCATTCATTGCTTCCAAAGCTTCGGATAAAATTTTACTAACGGTAGGTTGAGCTAATGACAAATTAAAGTCATTACCAACGCTTAGCTGATATGATCCGTGCGCAAAAAACCGCCAAACAGTTGCCAGTTTTATATCTGGCGTAATTGCAGATTTGCATAGGTTACATTTCAGTTTTGGGCGGATTTGTTCCAGGACGTATTGAAATGCAGATTTATTTAGTCTAAATGTATTCACAAATCTTAAACGGGAAAAAATTAATGAAAGTACCAGTATATGCTCATCAAAATATCGTTTCTTACACAGAATCTGGAATGGCAAAGATATTAACATTCTGTCTTAAAATTTTTCAATGTATACTTATGTTCATTATTTCATCATCCTCACTTGAACTAGAAAAATAAAATTCTGTACTCATTTTTTTATTTTTCTTTTAAAATATAAATTTTTTTCCAATTTAAACAAAAATAATGGCACAAAATACTGCAGCGCTGCCACACTTCATTCATTCTTATCGTTAATTTCGACAACTTCTCTTTGTCGTTTCAATATATTTCAAGAATACCAATTTAGAAACGAAGCGACGATAAAAACGACAACGATATAGAAACGATAATTAAAACGAAAACGCCAACGGGAATAGGCCCGATTGGTAATTAATTTATCTCGTACTATAGTATGAATGTACATACATAGATAATTTAAATTTCTAATGTAGGAAAAACAACTAAAAAAAAACCACCTTAATATTGGGACAATAAAAGTGAAAGTAGTCAAAGAGTAAAAGAGAAAAAAAAAGAAAAATTTTTTAGCTACGATTTCGGTCTAGCTACCAGTATTTCCTAGTATTCAAGTTTGGCAACATGTTCTTATCCCTCAAATAGAGGCTTGTATCATATCTCTTGTTAACATTTGTAATCTGCTTGCTATTTATGGCCTTAACATTGGCTCGCGTATAAATGTGGTATAACACCGGTATGCCCATACCCTTTTGAATATATCCTTGACTATCCAGGTACAAAAATGCTCCGGACGCACATACGCATTTTCACGAATAGTTTCGATATATTCATCGTTAAGATAATAGGGTGCCATGACGAGGTTATTCACATCGCACTCGAATGTCTTTAAAATGTGGTTTCTTATCAAATGAATACTGAAATTATCTATTCTACCTATTTTTGCAGTATCATATAGTCTCCCATTGGAGATGTGTTTCCTAAAGTCGCTATTAGGTGATCTAAAGAGAGATGTGCGAGCTCTAAGACATTTCCGCTCGCAAACTCTCATTTTCTCCATATATGAGGGTGCAATATTGAACCAAATTTGACATCCATATGTTAATATTGGTCTAATTAAGGATTGATATAGCATTATTTCAATTGAAGGGCTTATATATTTGGAATAGAATAATTGTTTGAGCATAAAAAAAGCTTTTCTAGCTTTTGTAATTTGTAAGTGTATGTGCGATCGATTTGCGTTGATCCGATTTGCGTTTTTTTTTGCGTCGCTTTTTAAAATTTGGTATAATCCGACTTGCGTCGTTCTGATTTCGATTTGCGTCGATTCTATTTGCGTCACTTTGATTTCGATTTGCGATTTTCGATTTATAACACTGTTTTTTACTTTAATGTTTATGTGAATCGTATATACGTATGTATTTATGTATATGAAAATGAATTTTAATAATTTAATTTATTATTTTTTTCTATTTCTAACTTTAAAAACGTTTATTGAAAGAAATTAAACAAATAAAAACGTATTCATATGACTTTTTTTTATCTAAATATGTATATATTTTTACGAAATTTTTTAGTTTTTCACCCAATTAATTCGAAATCAGAACATTTGTATAGAAACAAATAATTCGATTTGCGTCGTTTCAATTTGCGTCGCATTCCTCCCGTCCCCATTAACGACGCAAATCGGGGCTTTAGTGTATTGTAGTTGGACAGGTGGACGGAATAGGATAGTCTCGCATTTTTCAATATTTATTTCCATTTTCCCGTCATTGGAATATTTTTCTACAATGTGAAACAATTCTTGTAATTTGGAATTAATTTTCATAATTTTGTCATCTGAATGAAAAATTATTATGTCATCGGCAAATGCAACAATGTTATTAATAATTTGTTTTAATAAATCCAAATTGAATAAATTGAGGAGAATTGGAGCGATTACTGTTACCTGTTGTAGACCGTTTACTATAGTGAATGTTTTTTTACCTATCTGGTTATTATTCGATATAAGAAAGCCTTTGTTATGCAGCAATTTGATGAAAAGGAAGTTCATATTTTGTAAGTTTATATATCAACCCTGGAATCCATATGTTATCAAAAGCTTTTTCAAAATCTATGAGACAATCACCCGTATACAGAGATTTGTTCCAATTCCAGTTGATATTTGAAACTAAAATGTGTGTCGCATGAACAGTGGAATGCTGAAATTTGAAACCGAACTGCCTTTCGTCAACTAAACCTTTATTTTCTAAAAAATTTGTCAAATTGTTGTACACACACATTTCGAAAACTTTACTAATATTTGGCAATAGACTTATTGGTCAAAGATTTTTAAGGTTGCTTGTGTCTTTATCTTTTTTTGGCAAAATCACTAATTTGTACTGGCTGGTTCAACATTCAGACATTCTTAACATTTTCGTGCGCAAAAAATATAAATTTATTTGGTTTAAAGAAGTAGTCAAAGCGTATTTGATTTTTTTCCTTTGCGTAATCCAGGACATGATCATTTTCGTGCGCATATTGACAATGTGTGCCACCTGATTTACATCTGTATTGTTTTCATCTTCCTCTATAATTGAACCGTTGTTTCCATTTTCGGAAACTTTATAATCTTCGCTATTTTCAAAATCTTGATCATTGCTGATGTCAACATTATCGCCTATCTTTAACATCAACAATTGTGTTTTCTCGAACTTTAGCGTCTCTTCGATATAATAAATTTAGTCAACGTAAATGTAGTGTTCATGGTCGAATTAATTATTATGCCAATTTTTTTCTTCACTGATGAAAAGTTAACTGACATGTTAACCTTTCTGGTGGGGCACGTGAATACTGAAATACAGTTAACTTGCCCGAGCGATTAACTTTTCCGCTTGGTTACTTTTTCGAGATTTTACTGTATTGGAAAAACAAACAAATATTAATGATTGTTTTTTAAATTTATTATTTTTTACTTAAACCTCTTAAAGAGCATATAATATGATTAAATTGAATAACAGGAAGACTTCCTGTTCAAATTGGTAATGTGTATTCGTTTTAAAACGTAAAATTTTTACGGATTCTGTTTACAGAACAGGGGGAGTATATTTAAACTATCCTCATCACATGCCAATGCAAAATTCCTATTTATTGCTCTCAAGCACTTCCAAAGAATGTTCTGAGTCGTCAATTTATTGTATTGTATTATTGATTGTATGTAAAATCACTGTAAACTAATGGTTCAATAAATCACGTATAAGAATGTTTGTTCAGAAGTTAAGACCTCGCAATCAACTACTAGATGTCAATAGAGCCCAGAGCAAATCGCTTGGATTGACGATTGGATGAACCGGCAATCTTTGGGATATGACGCATGGTCGCAAAGGCACCCGATTTGTCGCTGTTCCACACACTCGAATGAAAGCTGTTAGTGAAACAGCTATTTATTTCAACAAAAATTACGTTAGAAATAGAATTAGCAAAGTTGTAACTAAATCACTGTGAGATGGGACTCTCCAAATCACAACAACAAAATACAGCATTTAGTATACGTTTAACATCACTGCCATAATTTTTAGCTGAAAATTATCTCGCAATGCCGACTGTAATGAAACCAAATTACTGCAAAAAAAAAACCCATAAAATTTTGCTATAATATTTTTTAAAGACATTTGAATTTTGCCACCGAAATCAATTTGTTCATTGGAGTTACACATTCGCACCAATTACATGTTCATTTTCCAAATTATATTTCCATAGAATAATTTGCAGTTTTATTTTATTCAGCATTAATTTATTTTTCATTGTTGTTTCTTCTTTATATTGCCCAAGTGAAATGTGCTGTAGCATGGCAGAAGATAAAACATTTTAAATTTATGAAAAGGCATCTACAGAATTTCCTTCTTCAAATAACCACCACATTTATAGATAAGACCACACACAACAAGATCTGATAATTTGTTTGCGAACAATAAAAACAAATTTTCTATTGCAATTGAACACAATTGATAAAAAGGTGCTGATCTAAGACTTCTCAAACACTGACGCCCACATAAATAAACAGGCGCACAACGGCTCAGACATAATCTCCCTTTCTTTGTTTTTACATCTAATTCTATTGTTGTATGTGTTTAAAGGATAATAAGTATTATTTTCCATGTTCTATTTGTATGGGTATGAGTGCGACTGCATATGTGCACGAGTATTTCCAATAGAATTAAATACGAAATATTGTTTTACAAATACACAACTGTCTGGGCTTAACTAAAACAAACCTTAAGGATGCGTAGTATTCGTTGTAAGTAATTAAAGTATTCATTACATACTTATTGGTTGACTGCTACATTCAATTGTTCTTAAACCCATTCCATCTCGAAGGAAATACACGAATTCTTAGAATACTTTTACACAATTAACAACAGAGAGATAATTAAATCATTTGCAAATTGATTAATTAATGCAATTGCAAAGAAATAAAACCACACCTAAGGCTTTTCTTTAAATATCAGTGAATTTACGCATGAAAACGTTTATCAAATTTGCGATATAAAAAAAAAATATTAAGGATTTGCAGGAATAGGAGGGCCGGTGCTTCAAAGGTATATATTTTTAATTACTCGACTGAGTACTGAGACTGAGAAGAGGGCGAAGCAACTCATTGGGAACTTGTTCCCGAGACCCGCCCATTCCTATGCACAACGCATTCATCATTAAGAGCACATTGATTTGCGGTCGATTTGCCAGCGAATCGCACTACGCATTACAGAGAAAATTCGTTTATACTGCGAACGGCACGTATATGGCATAAACCACACGTAGAGATCTTTCCTGTCCCTTGTGACGTTCCCGCAAGGGGGTTTAGGAACTTGTTTCTAAACCTACGGGTGTTTGAGCGACCCCGCGGTACCTAGCTTAAGGTGTAGCATTACCTTGGTCTCCCCTTGAGATTGAAAATGACAGAAGAGGTGACTCTTCGAAATCTGACTAGAGATTGAGGAGGATATGCTTGTCTATCCGTGTGACTGATTAAATCCAGTTCAATTCTAATCTAGTACTACGGGACCAGCTTAGCCCCACACCTTCAGCGCCAAGTAAGGGTTTAATGACTGATGTACTCTTAAGTGAATACTTCGTGTCCACCCTGAAAAGTTGGAGTGTGTGTGCTGGTTTGGGAAAGGATTCGTAGAGGCTGTGGTTGAAACCTAAAGTTACGCAGGAAGTCGAGTCTTTGGTTTGTTCGAGAATATGTGAGGTGCACACATATATATCGATACGACTTCTTCTTAACTAGGTGCTGTTGCCATTCAACAGTAGTCGCCGGAATGTGTCTCGAACTAACAGTACTACTGTTAAATAGTTCTTGACGGAAATACATTCTGATGTGACATAGACCGCTCGCACACCTCAACAAGGTGCATTATAGCATAAGGGATAACTATACTGATTTGCTACCCAACTCTAGGAGGCAAGTCTTGCTTGCTTTACCTATTGCTCTGGGGGCGTTAGTGGTCGTCTCCTATTCACTCGGTGTTGAGACCACCGTTCGATTAAGCCCCACGGGCAGGTGCTGACGTAAATCTTGAACACACTGTCCCTTGTGACGTTGTGGGCAACTATAACTATCTGATTTATATCTGCAAATGCAGCGTCATCTAATTGCGAGAGAGAGTTATAGATGTGCCTATTCCTACACATCTTCGTGGTGCTCGCTAGAAACGCTACTTAACTAATCCTTATTGGGTTTTTAATGGGAAATGTCCATGCGACTTCAAGAATTTGCCCATCGTTTTCACAAATAATTGACGTATACCGTAGACTCTTGACTTATGAAATACGAATATGGACCTAAGGTCAATAAATATGAATATGAAATCGCGTTGAACTTCCTTGGAGTTTAAGCAGGGGCGAATCTTCGAGTGCCAACTAGAGATTTGATCATGGACTTGTTACGCAGAGCCGTAAGACTCTATTAATACAGTTTTGATCTTGTCTAGTGCCACGTGCTGCAAGCGAACCGCACTGCTCTAACGATAAGTAAGGTTTTTACAACTAGTGTGCTCCTTGGAGTACTTCGTTGCAACCCTGAAAGTTTGAGTTATTTGGGTGTCTGCGTCTATGCAGGTGGAAGTTTATTGTGCTCTATTTTATGATAGAGATTGGTGAATGGAAGCCTGTATTAAAGGATCATGCCGTAAGACGATTTGCGCAGGTACCCATATCAATCTTCAACACAATCTGTCATTTGTAACGTAGGTAGATGCAAATCAAATATCCTTAAATACTACTCCCTCAATCCCCCTCCCATAACATTATCACATAGTTCTAGCACATGGCTTTCCATGTGTGGGAGTCATCCCTGTCCAAAACAAACAAAAAAGAAGAATAAAGCTTCGGGGTACACACTATTTATGTAGCATATCTGTGCTATCTTACAGGTAGTCATACAGTATTGGTTCCTTTATCAGGGTACTTCTTGTGAAATTCTTCTGGTCATGATTAATCTCCTGGGCGATTTTTAAGCTCAGTCCTTTGGTTTCTTGAATTTTTTTCTTTCCTTCGCTGTTCTCTTTTCTAGTATCGTACAGAGCAAAATTAACATATAAAATTTTTAAATTTAATTTTTTCTTCATTAATAAGTACAATATAATCTAAGCTCTCTTGCAATAAAACCATCTTCTTCTTTTTAATACAGTGGTGTTCGGTTATAACTATCACCGCTTATAATGAATTTTCGCTACGACAAACAAATTCTCTGGTGACAGTTTCGCATTAATATTTTATAAAAATTATTACGGTTATAGCGAATTCCGTTTATCCCCCTGTTCTGTAAACCGAGTCGATTTAAAAACGAGTGATTTCTCAAAACCGAATAAATGCTCATTTGGTGTTCTCAGCTCTCATTTTTTTCTAAATAAAAAACTTTGATTCGGTTTTTTGATTATGTTTATCTAAACATTTAGATTTTTATTGGTCAAGTCGAGATGATGATATCGGCCAAATGGGCGCCGTCACAATTGATTGCTATACGGGCTCGTTTTATGACAGTTTTCTTCACTTTGGCGAGAACTTCGGGCGACAGATTCTCGCACTCGCGTCGAATGTTGTCCTTGAAAGCTTCCAGGGTCTCGAGCTTGTTCACGTAAACACGGGACTTCAAAAAACCCCCCATAAAAGTCTGGAACGGTTAAATCGGGCGATCTTGCGGGCCAGTGCAAATCGCCATAACGAGAGATGAGGCGACCCGGGAACGCCGCCTTCTGAATATCGGTTGTGGCTCGCGCAGTGTGTGCCGTTGCTCCGTCCTGTTGGAACCACATGTCCTCCAGTCCTAATTCGTTCAATTGCGGCAGAAAAAACTCGGTTAACAAGGCCCTATAGCGCGCACCGTCCACTGTTGTCGTTTGACCAGCGGCGTCCTCGAAAACGGGCGCTCCGGAGCCGGCCACTCTTGACAGCGTCTCGTGTGGTCCCATACTCTTTAAGGTTGGTGGCCAAACGGTGCAGTGTTTGCACAGTCGGTGTCGGACGACCGGGGAATCGGCGACGGAATTCGCGCTGCGCCAACACCACAGACGAATTGTTACGCAAAATAATAGACACGATTATTCCGCGTTCTTGGAGAGTGTATCGCTCCATGGCTTGTTCGCTTGTCTTCTACATCTGTCTAGTTCACAAATGTTAAAACAGATTTGACATTGGCCGCCATTTGCAAAAATAAGAGCATCCTCCAATAGGGTGATTTCTTTTGGCCCACCTTGCGATTAATTGACTGAATACCCTATTGCACACAAAATCTACATACCGGTGTCATTAATAATTTTTTTGACAAAACGAATGCGATTTGTATTCGTACATTGAATTCGAAACCGCATGATACAATTTGAATGTCTTTGCCAGTAATTTATTTTTTTGTTATTTCTTGTAAATAGAGGAGAATTAAAGTTAGCTAAAATTACTAACTGACGGGCAAGTTTGTATGTTGGTTTGGCTGTTTGGTTCGACAATTGTTTAGTGTTCAGTGTTTAACTAGTGAAATGTGAAACTTTATTGTCTGAGCTCCGTCTAACAACGTAGATAAAGTAAATAATCTGTACAAAAAAAAAAGAAGAAAAAAACATGCAACTCGAAATTAAAAACTATTGTGAGGAATTGTTGGAAAAATGAGCACGAAATCTAATCATGTACAATGGCAAAACAATCATGTTCGCCTTCATGCCTTGACAACTCAATAAATATGTTTT
This sequence comes from Dexiosoma caninum, assembly GCA_963924685.1. Classification (NCBI taxonomy): domain Eukaryota; kingdom Metazoa; phylum Arthropoda; class Insecta; order Diptera; family Tachinidae; genus Dexiosoma; species Dexiosoma caninum. Next base: position 16,722,435 of record OZ004727.1, read on the forward strand.
GTCTGGCAATTGGATTTAGTGATTAATTGTATTAAATCTTATAAAGAGCGAATAGCAGAAAATCGAAGCCGTTCTATGTTTTCATAGACAATGAAATTGAAAGATACCTGCCCTCATTTTCCTTTCCGTTCTTGCTTTGTTTTCTGTTTTCGTCTTAATTTGAATTTATTTATTTGAACGTTGAACGTTTTACGTTGTGCTTTCGTTTCCTTTTCATTTTTCAGTCAAGATCATGTCATTGTAATTTAATACTTAAAATGTGGTCTTTCTTTTACTGTTCAATTCTTGTGGCAGTTGGTAACATCCGTATAGATTGAACCATTATTGATTCTGTCCTTGCGTTACTTGATGGGAATTGTGTTGGACTTTTGTATTGAGATTGTAAGAAATAATTGAAGTATTTAATAATTTATTTACCAGAAGAAAATGTAATTCAACACCCGAAAATATCTTGTATATTGCTTTTTAAAAACTTAAAAACAAAAAAAATTTGGAAGTCATAAGCTCAAAAGCGAACTCAAAAGCTGTCAACAATTTATTTGACCGTTTCAATTCTCCAATCTGCGAAAGATGGCATATAAAATTCTTTTACCAGATGTCGGTATCATATAAAGAGGAATACGTTTTCTGACATTTTTCTGTAGTTTTAGAATATTAGTGTCACAATTATATTTAATAAAATTTTAAATTACATACATATAATATTTTTCAAGCTTAAAATCAAAAAGAATAAGAAAAATATTACAATTTAAATTAAAATAAAAAACGGTCCAAGAAACATTTAATCAAAATTATATTTAATTGCGCAAAAAGGAAGGCGAAATACTCGTGTGCCAAACTGCTAACACGTCAAGAAGCTTTGTACGAGCAGTGTCTTCTTACTGCCCAACGAGGCGTTACGACATCCTTTTCAGCACTCTGTATAAAGCAGCTCAATTGCAATCATGCTAGAAGGTTGTAAATATAACCCAATCGCAATCTGTTTCGTGATTTCCAAAGTGATGGAAAGTATTGTGAACTTCCATCTAATGAAATATCTAGAGTCCAACAACTTCTTATACGACCGCCAATATGGCTTCCTTAGGAAATGCTCTACAGCTCCTCAGTGCTGTTCCATTCACCATTTTGACGAAAGCAAAATATCGCAATGGGGTTACGCGAATAAGGTCGATTTCAAAACCTCAAAAGACCCAATACCGCATGCTTACATAACGACGCATGCCCGATCACGCTGCTTCTACTGCTCTTATGGGTGGTACAAACATTGAGGAATCAGAAGCTCTTAATGTTCGTGCCATGAAGATTCAATGTACTGTTCGTCTTTCAGGTCTCAAAATAAGCATTAATTTTTTTTTTTTTTTTTTGTCTTGGACCGGCACTCGGGGGATGACCCCTACACGTGCGATGCATTGTGCTGGAACTAGGAAATTAGGTTATGGGAAGGAGGATAGAGGGAGTAGTGTTTATTGACATTTGATTTAAATCTTCCCAAGCTAAAAGTGACTTAACATGTTCAATTGCATCAATTGCATAGGTTCAATTGCATCAGTCTTAATTCTCATTAGTGCAAACACTAACTTATATCTAACTTATGAGTGCTGTATAATATATACAGAAGGCTACAGCGAAACTTCTCCATAAGTTCTCTATTGTATTCAGTATTAAATTCTCCACTGTCTTAGATCTATCTAACTTTTTTTTTTAGGAGCTGCTGTTTCATTAATAAGCCTACAGCAGGTATCACAAAAGTGTTACTATCATAGTATGCTTTGACTTTTTCCAACACATTGATTGGAAACTTCCTTAAAATTAGAACTTAAATCTAGTGAAGCAGGGATTGGATGGTTCATGTGCAAGGAGGATGGAAGACTGAGGCTAGGCTATTATTATTCGATAGAATAGTTTTTGAATTAACTTCAGAGAAAAGATTTGTGAGAAATAATGGTTGGTTCATTGTAAATATTAGCCTTGATTTTTGGATAAACTGGTTTAGAGAGATACACCATGCAATTCTGGGATGCATAAACCATATTCTGGGAAATAATTGCTTCGGTCCTTTACGACCAACTGATCTCTTTACTATTTATACTGTCTCAATCGGATAGAAGAAGGCATAAAAGGCATAAGCTTCACCTCCTGTCGTTTCTTCTACTATCCCTTTCCTCTAGTTCCAGCACAATGCGCTTGGATGAGCACTTTCTGGTAGATGAGCCAGCCTGCACGATGTCACTTATGATGTCAGGAGGTCTGAACAGCACATGTTGCGCCTGTGGAGTCTTACCGCCACGATGACTGAGCACTGGCCTATTGGAATTCAAGCAGGAACCAAGGGTCTGCCGTACAACGACTTCTGGTCTGGGTGCAACAATGAGGAGGAGGAGAGTGTCGCTCACTTCCTCTGCGAGTGCCCTGCATTCAGAGATTGGCAGATTGTCGGAGCTGTCGGATAAGGAGCTCAGAGCGTTTAGCACCACCGCATTCGATGGACCGTCGATTTCTTCGGTTCTTACTCAACTCTATCGCATTCCCGTCCAGTGAAGCATCTCTCTTCCTGACCTATTCTATCCCAGTCTACTCTATCCCCCTTTTCTTCTTCTTCAACTGGACCATGATGAATTGAACCCAAGTGCCCTGGGCTCTTTATTTTAACCGGCGACCTGCCAACCTAACGTAACTTACTGTATCAATACTGAAAATGTATTTCTACACATCTACGAGTTTTCAGCTGGTACACCGTAACCAAATGCCATCTTCAAAATAATGAAATAGGCGACTACAAGGCAACGAATGTAGTCAACTACTTAAATAAAAGTTTTCAGCTTCTATCACCATCCTCACTGAAAAGAAACGAAAACCGAAAATTGCAGCTAAAGCGTTTGACATATAATGAAGGGCAAGCGCGAAAAAAAAATACCCTGAGGCGCCACTTGTCGTGACTTTTGTGCCCATCTGTATTAAAAAAAGAGTTTAATTCCCTAATGCCGCAAACACAATTCGAATTAAATATCTCTAATCGCACCCTCTAAAGTAAAAAATTAAATTTTTCTGAAATCCTTAGAACATCGTCTTAAATGACCCTCTGAAGTGCATTTGGATTATAAAGATCTCAAACTAACAAAAACATTCCCATCATACCGCTGCAATGCCGTTTCCAATGTCATTTGTTGGACTTAAAAAGACTAAATATTTTATTTAATTTTATTGTCATCCTACACATTCGTGCTCGACATTGACTGTTTGTTACGACGGATAATGATCACATCATTGTCTCATCATCATCATCATTAGGGGCTTTCATTCGTACGATTTAAAGTTGCGTATTTAAAATATGTATTATGTATGTTTGTATGTGTATGTGTATGTGTGTGTGTATTAATACCCCTTTCCGCAGATGAGCTGTTACTCTCACCCCAAAAGCAACGTTCTGGTTTTACAGGCCACCCATTTCGTTTTACAATAACGATATAAAACTAGAGGAATTTCGTCTGGCACTTTTAATGTTTCCTCGTTCTTTTCTTCACTACAGGCATCCACTTCAAATATTCAATGTGTCAAAAGACATTTTGAAAATTTATGTTTTATTTAAGTGTCGTCAATGTTTGTGTCTACGTTATTCCTTTTTTTTCAAATTTTTTTGTTTGTTCTTTCTTGTATCTTTGGCTCTGCATTTGCAATACAAACAAGACAATTTGAATCATTATTTGAGTCGATGGATAAGAAAATATTTCATGTGACAATTTCCATGTGAATTATAAATAACAATGGAGCGGAATAAAAAATATTTTGTCTGTATGAATTAAAAAAAAAAGAAATGATGATAATTTTCATGTACAACAATTTGAACAGGAATGGAAATATTTTTGTATAAATGCAGAAGGAGTATTTGTCAAATTGGTAACAACAGTCATCATGATGTTGCACATAGAATGAACCAACCGCATGCTCGCCGGCACAAACACAGCACACACTGTCGTTTGCGTTTATGTCGCTTAACAAGATCTCACATATTTACACATTTTAATTAATGCACAGATATTTTAATTATTTCTTAAATGAAAATATTCAAATTTCATATTGTAATGCAGCAACCAGTCAAACAAAAGTGTATGTGTGCGTGGCGTATGTGTGTGTGAGTGTGTGTGTAGTCTATTTCACCATGCAAAGGCATCCTTGCAAGCGAATTTGTGAATATGAATATTAAAGCAAAATTTTAATTAAATTACTATAACGAAAATCTCAATTCAAGTATTTATTTAATGATGGGAACATTTTCAAATATTTGTTCAACTTAATTTTACAGACAGAATGCACATGGAATCTTTAGAAAACGTTTTAATACGACTATTGAATAAATAATAAAGTGTAGAATAAAATTTATTGAAATAAAAGATAAATAACAACTATTTGTAATGGAGAGGCGAGCAAGTTTTGTATTGATGTAATAAACTTAAAATGATTATGTCGAAAGCGGCTTATAAAACGTTATTTATGTCATAACTGTGGCCCACACATAACGAAATTTCGAAATCTAATTTTTCGATTTTGAAGTTTTTTGGCTGTACAACACCTTAAAATTTATTTATTAAAAACAAAGTCAGAATTGCATTTACTATTATTATACGGCCGACTAGAAATTGTCCCAATACTCATATAGGGAACAATTTGTGAATGGTTGTGGCAAACCCCATAGGTTTATCCTACTAGCGATCTGGTTGGGAGTTTATTGGTATACCCCAAAGAAAATGTTACTGCTCTATCAGCAGTTTTTCCCAAGTGCGGACCCATAAAGAAATTCTTGGGATATTTTAACACAAATATAGAAAATAGTGCAAATTTAATAAAAAAAAATTTTATTTATGGAAAATTAATTTAATGTGACCATTTTATATTTTTTTATATTTTAATTTTTAATAAAACAATCTTTTTCAAAAATTCTTTTTAATTGTAGGGGGTTGTTTTTTTAAACAACATACACAAAAAGTAAAGAATTACACAACTCTTGGTAAAATAACAAAATTTTCTTTAATTTTTAACTGTATGGAAAACTTCCTAAATAACTTGCATTCATGTTAATGTTGATTTTTTGTGAGTGTAGCAATGCTAAAACTTATTTGGCCTTACTATAGTACTATTTTATTTTACATTTTTTGCCAGAGAACCGTTCCACTCCAATTTTCAACACTGTTTCGTCGCTTAATGTTAATGCATTGATCTACTAAAGGGTGGTTAAATTTCAAGGGCCGATGTTGATTTTGAATAAAACACAAACTATTTAGGAAATTATTGTAATTTTATTTTATTATGATATATTGGTATTACTCAATTATGTATGGAACAAAATATCGGCCAAATGGGCGCCGCGACCACGGCGGCACACTTCCATCCGATGGTCCAAATTTTCGATGACCCTGAGGCATAATGGAGGTTCTATGCCGTTAATGTGCCGAATTATCTCATCCTTTAGCTCTTGAATTGTTGCTGGCTTATCGACGTACACCTTTTCTTTCAAATAACCCCAAAGAAAAAAGTCCAACGGTGTCAAATCACATGATCTTGGCGGCCAATTGACATCGCCATTACGTGAGATAACACGGCCATTGAATTTGTTGCGCAAAAGAGCCATTGTTTCGTTAGCTGTGTGGCAAGTGGCACCGTCCTGCTGAAACCACATATCGTCCACATCCATATCTTCCAATTCGGGCCATAAAAAGTTCGTTATCATCTCACGATAGCGAACACCATTCACAGGAACTGCCTGACCGGCCTTATTTTGGAAAAAATACGGCCCGATGATGCCGCCAGCCCATAAACCGCACCAAACAGTCACTCTTTGTGGGTGCATTGGTTTTTCGACAATCACTCTTGGATTCTCATTCGCCCAAATGCGGCAATTCTGTTTATTGACGAATCCACTGAGGTGAAAATGTGCCTCATCACTGAAGATGATTTTCTTCGAAAATTTATCATCCACTGTTGCCGTGGTCGCGGCGCCCATTTGGCCGATATTTTGTTCCATACATAATTGAGTAATACCAATATATCATAATAAAATAAAATTACAATAATTTCCTAAATAGTTTGTGTTTTATTCAAAATCAACATCGGCCCTTGAAATTTAACCACCCTTTACGACCAAATGGAAGTCCCTGTCGGCGATTTGTTAATTTCATTTGACATCGCTAACAATAAAATAATTAATGACAATTATTTTTTCTTCATTATTTTGTTAATTTTAAACAATACCTATAAAAAAAATTATTAAAAAAAAAAAATTAAAATTTTCTTCAATCATTGCAATGATGTACGAGTCTGTTTCTGTTTCTGTTTAGTTCTCCGTGGAACACAATCCAACAAAAACATTTAAAACAATATTCTTTGGCATTTATAACAATAAAATCTCCATTAAGTGGCTCATAATTATGCCGACACCCACAGTAATTATTATTCCCCCTTTATTTTGTCGAAACGACAAACGAAAAACAAAAATTGTCGCCAACATGACAAATCGCAAGTAGAAGGCGACCCCCACTCTATGATACTCAATCACAAGCACAAACTGAAATGGGACATTCTTCTATTTTCTGAAAAGAAAAATTTTATATTTTGTTGTTGTTGTTGTTGATGCAGAGTATCTGTTAATGAATGTAAGTGTATGAAGACACATTCCCATGCACATATCCACATGAAAATATACATACACACATATGTACATACAGACAACATTTTTACACAATTAGAATTTGACATTCACAACTGGGAAATAATTATTTGGAAATTAATTAGAAAGGATATGGATGGACGAAGTGAGATTTCCAAAAATGTTCAAAATAACACGTTTGAATGTTAAAAATATTCAATAAATTAAAATCCCCCCATTGAGCATTTTACATTGTCGCTACTTATTTAAAATCAAACATTTGTTAGGGATTCCAAAGAATACGCATACTTATGTACATATTTCAAAGATAATTAAACTTTTGACAATTGTCAGCACAATTAAAATTTGTTTTTCATGCGTTACTTTATGAAATTCAGAATAGAAAGAAAAATAAATTTAGACATATCGTCGTACACCATTTGGATGGTTTAGAATCTAAACACTAGATGGGAAACAAGTAATGAAAGCAATTTGACGGCTCAGTCAATCCCAATAAGCTTACAACGTTCATTAGATTCATCAATTTTAATGGTACATCAAAGTGGAGTTAAACTGAAAGGGATTGATTGAGAATAAATGAATCATTAAAAAAGCTGGAGCTTTAATGCTCCATGGAATTAAATCGCTTAAAGTGAGATTATGTGTGTCAAGTGCTTCTAGGATATTTAATTTTTACACTTCATTTAATTCCTCACAAACTTAGGTATTTCGTAATGAAAACTTTTGGGGTAAAAGACGAATTAAAACGTCACAATAAAATAAATTGGCAGCTTCAAATTTAATCTTTAAATGATTTTGTAACAATTTTTATAGTTACGATTATAATTTTTTTTTATCTTGGACAGCACTCAAGGAATGACCCCTGTACATGCCATGCATTGTGCGGAACTAAGAAATTAGCTTAAGGGAAGCAAGATAGAGGGAGTAGTGTTTATGGACATTTGATTTGAATTTTCCCACGTCAAAAGTGACAGGAAAGACTTCGTAGGGAGTTTGTTCCACATATGCGATGTTCTGCGGAAAATGAGTCCACTCTGTAATGTGTAGTGCGCTTCGGCGCCAAATCGACCACAAAGGGATACGCTCTTAATGATGAACATGTTGTACTCAGAAAGGAACGGGTTTCGGGAGTTTCGGGGTTCTCTAATTTCATTAGAGCACATCCCATTATAGTAGCGATAGAATAACGAAACGCAACCCACGTTGCGACGATGCTCAAGAGAGTCAATAGAGTTGGCTACCCTACTGTCTCCGATGAGTTTTTTCGCCCTTTCATGTACACGGTCGAGTAACTTCAAAATAGTCTTTGAAGCACCGGCCCATACATGAGAGTTGTATTCCATTTTCGGTCGGATCTAAGCGGTATAAATAGTGAGGCGATCAGATGGGGTAGAAGTATGTCTTACACCGTCTTAAACAACCGAGGCACTTGAATGCTTCTTTTAAGACCTGAAAGATGTGCACATCAAGAGCTTCTGATGCCTCAACATTTAAACCACCCATAATTAAATGTGAAGCAGTATGATCTCGCATGCGTTGCTGTGTAAGCGTAAGGATCGAACCCAGGACTTTTTGGTTTTTTAGTCAACGTACTTCAATCATCGCCACCCTACACATTAGACATGAATAGAAGAGAGGAGCGGACAGAGACATAGAAAAGATTCAGTTGTAACTCCCTGCACCTCATCTTGAAAACCAGAACTGTAGCCATTGTAAGGGAGACCTTTACTTTCAGCATGGGTTCCAATGAAAATGTCCTGTAATCACAGCCAAAAGGTCATTGATCTGTGTCATGACACATTGCAGGAGCTTTCGTGTACTCCACATATCACAAAGCAACGCTAAAGAGTTCTCATCGTGGAATAAGTCTGCTCATCCCGCCACCTTTTCCCTGCCTGCAGCTGTAGAAGAATGTTGATATTCTTTAAAAATCTTATGGGTTTCTTGTTAGTGGCACAATATACATATATCAGGTCCACTACTTATTGAATTCAATGGACGACATTTAGAAAGTATTTATGTTATTTTGTAAGTCGGCACAGATTGTTTGATTTAACAATACATCAGCACACATTTTTTTTGCATGCAAGAAATAATAATTTAAGGATAAATTCAATAACATTCTGAATTACAATGACGCATGCACACGTACAAACACTTTGTTAAATTATAAATCAGATCCGCTGATTGATTATTATTTTCTGTTTGAATAGAAAATCGATTTGTTATGATTTTGACATTAAATTGACATTTATTGGCCACATGAGTGCTGAATTTGTCACAACACACTCATTCGTTCATGCGTAATTACGCATTTAGGAAACTATTGATGACAATTTTCTTCGCCTAAACAATAATCAAAGTGATTTAAGTGGTACAAATAGAGACAAAATTAAAATTGTCATTTGAAAGATTTTGCGTTAAATATGAGAAAATGATTGATTTGCTGTAAATTCTTTCTACGGCAATAAGAAAAGTTTGATAAAAACAATTATGGCCAGTATGTAGAAGGAATTGTAAGATTTTTGTGTCAACAAAAAAGTATCTGTTTGGTTTTAAAATGATGGATTGCATTTCTATATTCTCAAAAGATTAAACATGGGATTCAGCCATTGCTACAAAAATACTTTTCTATCTTCAAAAAAAAAATTTTTTAATTCAAATTTTCGTCAATTAATTAATAAGAAAAACAAAAGTATTTACTCAAAATCCTTCCTTAAAGGCTTCCTTTAACACTGTAGTGACTCTCATTGCGAACTTTATACAGAGTATGGATTGGGTGATCCAAGCACAAAAGATCCTTGAAATGTCTCACAGTCGGTCTTAGGACCATATATATCCTTCAAAAATCCTTATCATTATTTCAATAACCTCTTTGAGATATTACTTCAGCACATCTTTCTGCCGTGGTTTTCATAACGGCACAACGTTGCTGAAAATAAATACAAGGTGTATGAGTTGACATGTAAGTTAACTTGCAAGTGTCGCATGAAGGTGGATCAATGGGGTGGCACCAATAGGGTTACACTATGTTGGGTTCCCGTATACATTGGTCAGGAGGGTAACGAAAGATCAGATGAACTGGCCAAGGGGACCCAGTATACCCTTGGTCGAACCGAACCCTTTTTGCGTGCTTTGACTATTCGGGAAAATTCTAAGGAATACCTCTGCCTCGATCTCACCGCCATGAGACAGTTGAAGGTCTTGCTTGGGATATACAATCAGGATCGTTTCGAAGCTCTCATATCTCTGAGAATATTTTCATGAACCACTATACCGTTGAGAAAACACCTCAACAGATTTTCCACTGTGAGCAGATTTTTGTGAATTTGTGGAAGTGACTACTGAGAACATTCTGAGGACTGTGAGACTTTGTGGTAATTGGGCACGCACTTATTGGAGGATTGGGAACTGCCAAGGCTGGTACGGAAGGCCAAGGCTGGTATCGAAAGGCAAATTATTATACAAATGAATATTACAACAAAAACAAGTTATTTAATTGTAAACTTAGTACATAAGTATAAACCGTTCAGATTTTTATACTGTACTAAGTAAGTCGTGGTTGAAAATGTACCAGAAAAAGTACAATTGTGCCATGATTTCCGTCCTTGGTTGATAAGCCAACCAATCCTAATTCAACAGGTTAGATCATTCGCCGAGGGATATTCACAAGAGGCAGAAATGCAGTCTACCTGGGTAACAACTCTACACGCCGAGTTCGACTGACTACTAAAAGTTAGCATAAGATAAAAGAACTTTCGTAAATACGGAATAGTATCTTTACTGAATGCTAAAACACTAACATATTCCTGTTATTATTTGCAAAGGAAGCTGTCTTTTGTTCATGATCTTCTTGGACGGGCTGACTCATACCTGGGCTGGAAAAGTTTTCTGCGTTACATTAGAATGGTGTTTAATGTCAAATTTTAAATAATATGTCTGTTAGCAGGGATGGAGCTTCTTTTTCCCCATTGTTCAAAAAATTTTTAATGTTTTGCTGGATTAATAAATCCACGGGCACATCAGAACGCCCGCCTTCGTCGGTATTGTGTAACACCGGCGAAGTAAAATAATTACTAAATATGGCTACTAAAAAGAAGCTTTAAAAATTTAATACGCCTCCTTCACATCAGGGGCGCTTTAACACTGCTAAAGAACAAAGAATGTGCAAAAGCAGAGTTGAAAGATAGTAAAGCTTCACCTCCTATTATTTCTCGTACTATCACTTTCCTCTAGTTCCCTCGCAATGCATCGCATGTGTAGGGGTTATCTCCTGAATGCTGGTCCAACATGAAAAAAAAAACATGATGGTTTTGTATCTATTGAACTCGAAGTCGTGGATAATGCAAGTAATTTAGTTTTTAAAGCTTGCGTAATGCAGGGTGGCACAAAAGGATCTATATGGTTTGAATTCTTTATAACTTTTTTAATTATTATTTTTTCTTTGTTTTTTTCCGCATTTTGTGAAGAAGACTTGGGGAATTAATTATGAATCATTACACGTTCGAACAACGTACAAAAATTATTCAATTTTATTTTTTTCTTAAGGGACATATTCGGCGAACGCGCACAAGCGATTTTAACTGGCATCCACGTTCACCAGATTTAACAGTTTTCTTTGGAGATATTTGAAAGGAAGAGTGTACGTTAACAAACCAAGAACCATACTCCAACTAAAAACCAACATTCGAAATGAAATCATGGCCATTACACCCGAAATTATGAAAAATATCCTAAAAACCTTTTTAACCTTTTTTATTTTAAGAACAATCTACATGTAACTTAAATATAATATAATTTTTCTAGTTTTTTGACCTTTTTTTTTTTTTTTTTTTTTTATATTAATAACACTAATTATTTTAAGCCTAAGGTCTTTTTATATATTTTATATTTAAATAAATAAATATATATAAAAATAAAATATATAAAAATATATATAAATATAAAATATATAAAAAGAACTTAGGCTTAAAATAATTAGTGTTATTAAATATAATATAATAAATTATTAAATATAATTAATATAAGATAAATAATAAAAATTTCCTGAAGAAGTTAACGAAATATCGAAATACAGTCGAACTTCTCTATAACGTAGCAGTTGGAGACCATCAAATTTCTACGTTATAGAGAAACTGCAGAAAATTTTGACTACATTTTTTCTATGTAGAAAATATATTTATTAAGATAAAAAAAAAATTATTTTTACATGAACACATTAATTTTTTTCTATTACTACATACATATGTGACTAAATTGATGCAAAAAATCGATTGCTAAAAACTTCGCAATAGAGAGATTATTTAGTGTGAAAAATTCTATTTAGGTCTTAAAAAATTGTACGTTACAGAGAGAACTTCGCTATAGGGAAGTTCGTTATAGGGAGATCAAAATGTATGAAAATACTCACAAAAATGTTGTGTTCACGAATTTTATTTGTTATAGAGAGGATTTCGTTATAGAGAAGTTCGCTATAGAGAAGTTCGACTGTATATAGAAAATTAAAAAAACCTTTGAGCTTAAAATATAATATATAGTATATATTGTTCTTAATTATAATAATCGCATAAATAAAAAAGTTATAAACCATTTAAACCATATAGCTCGTTTTGTGTCACCCTGTACAAAGATTATAAATGAAAAATACGAGTATTGAAGAATATTTACTGATTTAAGGAAAATTCCGCTGCTATTAGTAGTGCAGGTAGTAATTGCGTATCGGTTTCTAGCCGTCAATGACAAAAACTTATCTGTTGAAGAAAAACACAACGTTTTCTTTGTCACACGCCATATTTCTTGCGCATTTCAAATTAATGCTGCCGTTGCAATGAATAGTACACAGGATGCTGTTACGTGCCAAAGATAAAAAACACGGAGTTACTCAAACGTCATGTGTTATGTTGGCAATTAAATACATGCCATTAATGAAATGACTTCAATAGTGCTTTAAAATAGAACTAATAAGTTAAGCTAGTTCTGGTACTAATTTATTTTTTTTTATCTTGGACCAGCACTCAGGGTATAACCACTACCCATGCGATGCATTGTGCTGGAACTAGGAAATCAGGTTATGGGAAGGAGGATAGATATAACTTAAGATATAACTTTTTAAATGTAAATCCGTTTTTATAAAAAAAAATTGCAATTGAATATGAAGCAGTTCTCTAAAGAAAGATAGAAATTTGGCACCTCCAGCTGTTAACGGTCCACCCTGAAAATATAAAATCTGCACGGTCAGATGCTGCCTATTATTTGAACATTATTTTTTTTTTGCATTCCTTAAGGTTATTAAATAACAACTTCCTATCCTTCATATATAATCTACAAGTATAGTATTTCTCAACATTTATACAAGTTTTTGTGTTAGTAACTACCCTGCAGTTAATAACAATAGTAAAACTGTACTGATTTACTACTGAAATTATTATCAATACTAGCGAAGTTCGTCCTATGTTGTCAATAGAGTAGAAGGTTCTTCTTGTTGGGAAACATAAAGCAACCGCATCACCACAACAAAACAAGACAAAAGAAAATAGTTTTGCAGCTGCAAAGAGAAAGATACGTTCTCTTCTCTACTCATAAAAGACAAAAATAAAAGTGCAGACGATTCCTTGATAAAATGCCAAGAAAAAGTCACCAAAAACCATTTGACAAAAATGTTGACTTGGAAACACTTGGCTGCAGGTTTCCTACAGGGCATTTAGTTTTGCCTATTACTAACAATCAGCCAAGATAATAAAAGTATTATTCACTATCTTGATGCGAACATTGTTACAAAAAATATCGCATACGAATATCCTCATTTCTGCAACATAACGTGCACTTATAAATATTTTCGTAATAAATATTTACTGCATATACTTATATTTGATAGATCAAATAAATTATTAAAAAGCATTTGTTAAAACAAAAGCAATTTTGATCCCTTTTATAAATTTATGGTCTAGAGACATACACACATCCAACATATCTCCACTCATGTTTATATATTGTATATCCTGTTTATATTGCCATAAAACTACAAATATATTTGTATGGATGTGCGTTTGTGTGACGTGTGTATTTGAAAGGCTCTTTAATGCGGAAGACACACAGTGGTAGAAAAAAGTTAATAACTTTATGACGAAATATTTTGCATCCTCCTTCTCGCATTAACAGGACACCACCCTACCTACCAATAAGTAAATTCTAAATACATATATCGAAAATGAAAATACTGTTATATTATAGATATTTGTATTTGCAGTTAGTTGTGATCTAATGGGTGATTCAAGTAGAGATACTTTTTTCAATAGCCTTTTTTTGACAGATCACGTGTGAGTTGTGTCATGCTGTCATGTTATTTTTGTTTAGTATTGTTTGGCATTTCATAATGGAAAGACTTACGCCTGAACAACGTTTACAAATCGTTCAACTTTATTACGAAAATTCACGTTCTGTGAGGAATGTGTATCGTGCACTTCGCTCAACTTATGGTCAACATAATCGGCCTACTGAGCGTACTATTCGCAACACCATCACCCATTTTGTGACCCAGCATTCATTATTGGATAATGTTCGACCGGTTTGGTGTGTTTTTGTGGGCCGTTGGAATCATCGGTCCATATTTATTTAAAAATGATGCCGGTGCGAACGTAAACGTCAATGGCGACCGTTCTCGTGCCATGATAACTGACTATTTGATGCCTGAAATTGAAGCTCGTGATATCGGCGACATTTGGTTTCAGCAAAACGGCGCCACTTCCCACACATCGCATCAATCAATGGATTTATTGAGAGAACATTTCGGTGAGCACATAATTTCACGTTTTGGGTTGGTCGATTGGCCACCAGGAACGTGTGATATCACACCGTTAGACTTTTTCCTGTGGGGATATGTAAAGTCTAAAGTTTATGCGGACAAAAACGGTTCGATTCAGGCATTGAAGGAAAACATCACGCGTGTCATTCGCCAGTTACCAGTCGAAATGCTCGAACGAGTCATCGCAAATTGGACTCAACGGATGGACCATCTGCGACGTAGCAACGGCCAACATTTGAAAGATATAATCAAAAAAAAATAAATGCCAAAGAATGTTCTTTCAAATGATAATAAACATTCTCCATTAAATTTGAATTTTCTGTGTTTTTTTCTTTAAAAAAGTAGGGAACCTCGAAATGGATCACACATTACAGCCAAATAATGTTTTGATAAAGGCTTAACGAACAGAACAAACGCTATTCTCCTGTAAGCCTATCCGTGAACACAAGCCGAACCAAACTTAATTAAAAGCAACTATCGACTGTTAATATGTAAAGAGTTAAAGCGACCTGTTTGAATGGGTAGGCGTGTACTTATGAAACACTTTAGCAATAAACGAGCAACCCTCTATTATGTACTGAAAACAAACTGGTCATTCATACAAAGAAGTTTTACATTAATACAATGAAATTTGTCATTTAAAGTCACCCAAGGATACCCTTCATTGGATCAATGTTTCATTACATTTATGAACATTATTTAGGTGCTGCGAACAACCCCGTTCTGTGGTAGACAGACTTACTGCCAGTTCGAAGGTCTCGCCATTTTATTCAGAGAAACCAAACACATGAACCAGAATCAATATCGTATACACACCCGAAAGAGATCTGATTGCGGCCATACTGTCATCATATATCAGAATATCCTCAAAGCATATACCGTACCACCTCATGCAGGTAACAGCCATGCAATCTCAACATCTACACCGATCGCCGATCGCCCATCCTGAGACTTAAGTATTTATCTGAAGATACAGTATGGTCACCACCATATTTTATCGAATAGAATGATTACTGTTCATCCTTTTTTGAAGATAGTGAGTGTGAGAATTACACGGGGCACATTTAAGGGCAATTTCCAATTCCCAATCATTAATATCTTTAAAATTATATTATCAGAGCAACAGCCATGCATTATTTTATCTTGAACCGGCACGTAGAGGTGATCCCTACACATACGATGCATTGTGCTGGAACTAGAGAACACGGATAGGCAGAGAAATGACAGAAGGCGAAGCTTCACCATCTTCCAACTTTGCTTTTGCACGTTCTTTATTTAATAGCAGTTTTAAAGCGCCTCTGATGTTATGGAGACGTATTAAAGCTTTGAAGCTTCATTTGAGTAGGCATTTTTAGTGATAACTGTACTTAGCCGGTGCTACACAATACCGACGAAGGAGGGCGTTCTCATGTGCCTGTGGATTGGTTACAGCTGAAGCCGGTACTGTTCAGTGACCATGTCTTTATTTAAAGAAAGATATGTAGATTTAACACTGTTCAATGAACAGAGTACAGATCAATCATTACTTAGAGGATCCTGGGTCTTAAGATGTGAAGAAGCTTGCGAAGATTTTTGTTGTTTTTTTTTTTTTTTATCTGGGACCAGCACTCAGGAGATGACTCCTACACATGCGAAGCATTGTGCTGGAACTATAGGAAAGGGATTGTAGGAGAAACGACTGGAGGTGAAGCTTAATTAATTATTTTTGCAGCTCTGCTTTAGCATGTTCTTTGTTTATAATCGTAGCAGTGCTGAAGCTTCGGTTCAGTAGCCATTTTTATTATTGTTTTACTTCGCCGGTGCTGCACAATACCGACGAAGGAGGGCGTTCTGATGCGATTCTGGATTGCTATCAGCTGAAGCCGGTATTGTTCAGTGACCAGTGACTATGCCAAGATGTTTATTTTTATTTTAAAATTTTAGTCTGAAACTGGGGTTGAACCCAGGTCTGTTTTTGCATTCGTAGTCAACGTGCGGACTACCATCCATCGTGCCATCGCCACCCTCCTTGCTGGAAAGCACTCATAGACGTGCGCTAAAGATGTTTCATCCCAACGTATGCTGTTAAATATTAATGTTTATGATGGGTCATGAACACGGTCAATGGAATTTGAACGGTTATTTGAGAAGTCTACTTGCGAAATCAATTGGACGTGATTACTGCCTAAAGTTACTCAAGGAATATAAATTTTTATCGCCTAGTTAAAAGCCACTCACACCGACATGCTGGTGCATTGTCGCAGAAACCCCATTTTTATTTTTTATATTTAACGGTTCCCAATGGTAATAAATTTCAATCCTGCGTTGACCTCTTTTGAAAATGGTAAATTTCCATAACATAAGACACGGTTTCGAAACTGATATTGCCATCCCAAATTCTACTATTTTTAGATACTGACTGTAAATTTATTAACGAAATTCTGATTTTTGAATGATAATGTGACCTAAAAAAAAACATGCACGTGCCCTTTTCTCATAATATTGGACTTGAGGCAAAAAAAACTGGATGACTCGATGAAATTAAAGCGTTGATTTCATTATGGTAACCACTGTCCATACAAATAGATCCGTTCAGACGTTATAAAGTTGTAAATCTTTTAAATATATAAAAATATACATACAAACGTCTGCAACTGAACGTTTTCATACATGAATGGATTGGTGCAACATTTGCGTGTTGGTTTTAAAATGTGTGATGCAAGCAGTATCTGCAAAATATTTCTACCAACGAAAAAAATATAAAAACTACTGCAACAACAACAACACAAATAACCCATAACATTTTAATCAAAGTGACATTATCCATATTCATACCCAAAAAGGAAGTGCAACGATAAATTTTTATAAATGCAGATCTGCATTAAGGACCAAGGCGACGTCGACTACGACGACGACGACACAAACACCGAAGCCAACAGAAACCGAAATAGTAATAAAACAAAAACAAATAACAAAATCTCACAAGGATAAAGATGTTTTAGTTTTACGTATCGTCAGTGAACCAACGTTCGAACGAATTGAAAACAATTTATGGGAAAAATATATTTTTTTTTGGTTTGAAAATGAAGACACATACACATATGTCGGAGGGTATTTTTTTAAACAGTCTCCATAAACTTTGTTGGATAAGTGTGTGTATATTTACGTTTTCTGTGTGTGTGTGTGCATGTGTATCTTTATAAAACTTTCATGAGAAAGTACGCCAAAGCAATCAATGGGTTAATACCAAAATAATTTATGATCTTTAAAAAACCATTCAAACTAAGGCGCACACACCACGCACACACCACGTACACACCACGCACACGTATTACACAAACATACATATACAAATACTCAATCTTTAAAGAACCCCTGTAGGAAAATTGGGACCAAGTGTCTCCAAGTCATCAGTTTTGCCGATTTTCCCTTTGAAGAGAAGAGAACGTCTCTCATATTACCCTACAAGAACTACCAACCAGTGATGGAAAGTGTGGCACATTTATGCCGTTTTTAGCCCCCACCTATTTTAGTATTTTAAATTCTGTTTACGAAAATCTTTATCTTTTCGTATTTATTTGGTATACAATTTGGCAGAACACAATTTGCCATTTCCATAACAGATTACCTTGTGAGCAACAAATGGACTTACTAACTCCAACGCCAACACCGTACAACATCGAAAAATTTACAAGTAATTTTTGGAACTTTTAGGAGCATGCGTTGACTCAAGTTTTCAAGTTTATTGAAAATTGTTTATTGTGAGTGGTTTTATGACAAGGATGTCTCCGTAAAAACGCACTTTTTAAATTTAGTAAAATTTTGTTTTTATATTTTGCAAGTGGCAGCTCCGAAATTTTGGTATATGTTTATTGCAAATGTTAAAAATGGAGTGCTTTCTGATTGTGAAAAATTATTACAAAAATTTTTCGAAAAGACTCATCTTCTCCGATGGAGCGCATTTCCATCTAAATAGCTTCGTGAATGCACAAAATTGTCGAATTTGGGGCTCAGAAAATCTTCATGAAATACATGATAAACAAATGCACTCACTAAAAGCAACTGTCTTAGTGAGGGGTCTTACTTTTTTGAAGATGGCTGTGACTGTGTTACAGGAACATGATGATGGGGTTTTAATATCCCTCAACTGGACGTCATGGATCTGGATGACATGTGTTTTCAGCAAGACGGCGCCACCTGCCACACCGCGCATTAAACGATCGGTTTATTGCAGCAACGATTTCCAAAACAAATTATCTCGAGAAATTCTGACGGCGACCTAGATCATGTACGATTTTTTAGCTTGAGGTTTTGCGAGTAAACCAGTAACAATTCATGAGCTCAAATCTGACAACCAACGCGGCCATCCGTGTGATTTATCCACATGTCGTTAAAAATTAATGTACAATTTCATGAAAAGAGTAATGGTTTGTCGTCAGAGCCTTTCGGGCCATTTGAAGGCTATTTTATTCCATAGTAAATCGGAACATGTCTTCGTTACAATCCAATATAAAAATCGCAACTACGAGTATATCCAAAAATAGGTGGTTTTATTTCAAAAAATGCAAGTGAAAAAGTGCATTCTTACTGAGACACCTTTTATATGCAACAATTTAAATTTGGTTCACCAAGACCTATCCGAATATTTATCTAAGGACTTCGAAAAAATAAATTTTTGATGTGTAAACATCTATACGCTAGGGGGTAAAAATCTTTTTCACAATACAATCACAAATTTTGAGTAAGATTGTAATAACGATAACGCGGTGTGAGCTCTGTATGAGTGAATTAGTGTAATCATACGGACAACAAGAAGTACAGAGAAACTTAACAGCTGCATAGAAATACACTAACACCATCTAGTGCGCAATAGTACTAGTAGTAGCTGTTAATTTTCATTAATTGTCGTACATTATGTTATCGTAGGCAAATAAAAACAAATAAATGAAATGAATACAAAAACATTTAATTTTAATAACTTTTAAAAAGATTTCATTACTAGATGTTTCCACATCTCCCCTGTGATCGGACTCACATTTTTTTAGTAGCAGCTCATATCGGCGACAAGATGTTGCCATACTTCATAAGTATTTCTATTCAGGAATTCTTCTAGTTCTAAAATAAGCCCAATTACGTTTATTCGTAAAAGACTAAACACTTGAACGGTGGAAGAGTTTAAAATATTTATTCACACTTATCAAATTGTTAGTCAAAAAATTCCCAAAATCTGAAATTATCTGAGAAATACAAAATAGTTAGGATTTGTAGATAAATGTTCATTCGGTTAAAACTTGTTAATCTTAAAAGTTCCTTTTTAATAAAAATTTGAATTTTTCCCGTATGTGAAATTTTTTTTTTTCAATTTCAAATATTTGCGATATTTTATTAAAAAATTTAAATTTTTATAAAAAAAAAAAAAAGTATTTAAAACTAAGAAGTTTTAGGCGATCCTTAAAAACATAAAAAATCCTAACTATTCGTCTTTCAAAATGTTTTAAAAAAATTTTTTATTAAATAATAAAATATTTTTAAATAAAATTTTCTACTTTAAAAATATGCAAGTGTAGGAATGAAAAATGATATGGCTACTTTTAGGGGTTTTTAAGTACTCGTATTATAATAACTTTAAAGTATAATTTAAAAGATAAATTTAATAAATATGGAACTGATAACTTTTCAATCCATTTTGGTGTCGTATGTCCATAGCGAGTCATGGCAGTTTTACTACTGTCATTTCCTGCCAGGAATACATACATACATACATACATACATATACGACGTGTGTACAAAAAGTAATGTGACTTTGTATTTTGAAGGACAAAAATTTATGTATACATCAATATATATACTATATAGACTCTTTTAAAGTAATTCCCCTTAGATACAATGCATACGAACAGTTATCCAGGCGGAGATTCATGCCATCGGAACGTGTGTGGCCGAGTGCATCCTTACGATCATGGGGGGCTCACATCTATATACTATCGGATAGTCAGGCGGTGCTGAGGGCACTTCAGTCGACCATGATAACCTCGAAAATGGTATGATCAATAATAATAATAATACTTTAGGGCAAACGGAATCAATAGAAATTAATGGGGATACTAAGACTGAAAAAGCCATTACTCGATCACACTGCACCTTGTATCGTTTTGATTAACTGAGGTGACAGTTGTGCAATATCTGTAGCACTTTTATTTTAATTTAATCAAGTATGGATATTTTTTAACGTCTAGAAAGATTCTACTATAATCTCTTTGTTTAAATCAGGAAATAAAGGTCAAATTAGAAAGTAGATCTACTTTAAAATTTTTTAAACGTCGGAAGGACTCCTAAGCTGATAATAATATCTAAAGTGGATAACTTATATTTTATATTCAATGTCAATGTTGTAAGAACATCTTTAAAAGGGCGAGTAAACCTTCCCACTCTTCTATTAAGCAAATGTCGTAAAATTATGGCTTCAGAAATTGCAATTCAAATAACAAAATTGAGAAAAAAAATTAAAATGTAAAATCTGCCCAATATACAGAAAAATGTATTTTTTAAACCAAAAAATTCGAGACTGTTCAACGCTTATAAAACGCTGTAAAATGCTGTAAAATGAGGGTGGCGATGGTCGAAGTAGTCTGCACGTTGACTAAAAAACGAAAAATTTTTTCCATGTTCGGACTCATAAAAACATCTCGCATTTTTTCTGATGTGCATTTCTGTCTCTTTTTGTCAGTTGTTGTCGCAAGGTTTCAGTGGCGAAGGCATAGTCACTGGTCACTGGACAGTAACGGCTTCAGCTGTAACCAATCCACAGGCACATCAGAACGCCCTCCTTCGTCAGTATTGTGTAGCACCGGCGAAGTAAAATAACTATTTAAAATGGCTACTAAAAACGAAACTTCAACATTTAACATGTTTCCTTGACATCAGAGACGCTAAAACACTGCTATAAAAACAAATAACGTGAAAAAGCAGTGTTGTAAGTTAGTATAGCTTCACCTCCTATCATTTCTCCTACTATCCTTTTTCTCTAGTTCCAGCACAATGCATCGCATGTGTAGGAGTCATCTCCTGAGTGCTGGTCCAAAAAAAAAAAAAACACTTTTACCAATGCTTTTTCCACTCCTCAAAGCACTTTTTGGTCTACGCTCATCCAGCGATGCAGTTTTAAAATCATCAATCGTTGCAAATCCGTTCTTTCATAACCTTTTAAGTTTTGGGAACAGGAAAAAGTCGCGGGGGCCATTTATACGTTTGTCGTGTTGCTTTTGGCTAAAAGATTTCTCACAATCTGAGTAAAATTCTGAAGTTTCGGAATAAATTTCGCTGATATGGTAATTGCACGATTTTCAAAAGCAATTTTTTCTGTTGTTGTTGATGTGCTGGGGCGTCCAGAGCGAGCTTCGTCGTCGGCATCTTCTCGAACATCTTGCAAGAGTTCGTAGCACCTGTTAATATTTTTTTTACTTATAGCAGGCTCACCGTACGTCACAGTCAACATATCAAGTGTTTCAGAGAACTTAATTACATTTTTCAGGCAAAATTTTATGCAAATTCTTTGCTCCTTTTTTCATAATAATAGAAAATCGCAGGGAAAAACAAAACACGTCCATCCTTTTTATCTGTCAAAAACAAACTAAGTGCGCTATGTACTTGAAACTGTGATCATATGTTCGGGACATGTGTAGCTAGCAACACAACAACAACAGAAAATCGATAATTGAATGTACGTTCCCCGTACAAACTTACTTTTTGTACACACCTCGTATACTTCAATAGAGGCTGAAATTCGTAAGGTAATAAATTTGTTGCAACAACGTTTATTTGTATTCTCCATTGCTTTTGCTACTTCAGCTATTGAAAATTATTTTTGTACCAAGATATACATATTCATAAAACCTCCTTTAATTTAAGAATGGTGCTGCCTGCACGTATGTGTTTGGCTACGAGTGTTGCTGTTGGTGTGCTGGAGTACTTTGCCCACGTCCCATCGTTCCATAGCACATGAGTAAACTGTTTTTCTTTTTTAATGTAAAAAAAGGAACTATTGGCTTGTGAAATATTATTATTATCATAATATATGTATGTTTGTATATATTAAATCAAAAAAAATTAATGTCTCCGCATAAGCAAAAATCTACTCAAAAGGTGATTTTAAATCATCAATTGCTACAATAGGATTTTGTGTGCAAATACAAGCAATTTTGAAAGAATTATCACTAGGTAGCACAACAGTCTTCCGCTTATATTTGCTACCAGAATTTTTTCTAAAAATCAGGGGGCTGATTCTCGAAATTGTATTCGAACGTGCGAATTTTCTTATTTTTGGGATTCTCTCATTCGATATCGTGTATCGAGAATCGAAATTTCTAATGATGGCATTCGATAACGAGGTACATTTCGAATGCAACCTTGCGAGTATAAATTCGTTAGCAAAGAATCATTCGAGTTTACGTTTTAAAGTATAAAAGTGTACAGAAAAGAAAATGTAGGTTAAAAATTTATGAATTTATATTTTTGTTAAAGTAAATTGATATATTTCTAGGTCAAAGTTAACAAAAATAAATTATTCTCACAAAGAGATCCTTGGGAATTTTATGGCAAATCACACCGATTTGGCAAAAAGCTTTTTACCGGTAGGGTGTTAGGGATATCCTGAATCACCTGTAGGAAAATACTCCTGATTATATTTAAATAGTTTAATAAAAATATTGATTTGTGGTATCAATGATAAGAAATACTTTTTAAATTATGAAAAATATATCAATTTGTTCAATTAGATTTTTATTTTTATTAATATTTAGATTTTTTTTTTTTTTTTTGGTTTATATTATATTTTAATTGATTATTCTATTTTTATTGAATGAGAAATTATTTCATTAAATTCAATAAATATTATTTTTACAATTTTTTTAGATTGAATAAGTTTAATTTTTATATCATTTGTATTGATAATTTCAAGAATAGTAATTTTTTACTCCAATTTACGTATTTTTAAAATATTTTTCCATTTACTTACCCAATAACCAAAAATTTCTTAAAGTATCATTATATTCTTGCTCAAGAAGACTTCTTTCGTCAGATTCCTTCCAAACAAAAGAATCATGAGCAGCTCCTCCATACTTTCAGTTAATGGCCAAAATTTTATGTTTGTGATCGCATATCTAAAAATATATTTTACTTAAATAAACATTAGTTTCTTTAAACAAGCCAACGTACGATCATTGAATTTAAACTATGAAAGCCTTTTCTGTTAAAAAAAACATATGTTCGTTGGGAGGCTTCTGTAATCGAAAATGTGTTACATCCATACAGCCAATAACTGAATATATATAAATAATATTTAAGTAATTGTTATATATTTGTGTTATCTGTATATACCTCCTGGAATATTATATTTTGCCATGAAGTACTCTTTACATTCGTTGCTATTTCTTGGATCGAACTTGATAAATTGGCTACATAGTTTACGTTCCATTTCATCCAGTACTCGCTTTATAATTTTGGAAATAGAGCTCTGACTCATGCCTATTAAAAAGTCATTTCCAACGCAGTGTTGGAAGCCTCCGGACGCCAAAAGCGATAGAGTTGCTGCCAATTGAATTTTTGGTGGAACCGCTGTAGAAAGTTGCCCCTCAAACTCGAATTCTCCAAGTGCATATTGAAATGCTTCTTTTGTGAGCCTGAAACGTTTTTTGAACCTAAAACAAAACTTATTTAACATAATATATCTATTAGTATCACTTCTATTTTTATTTGACCTTTATTAAAATTTTTTAATTATATTTATTTTTGAGCGATGGTCTTTTTTATGAAAAGTTTTTTAATTATTATTTATTTCTCAATATTTCGCTACCAAATAGGTAGCATCGTCAGGAAATAATACTTTGTATTAACAAAAATATTTTTTTAAAATAAGGAAAAGAAAATATTTTTGAAAGGAAATGAAAATTTTTTGTCATTAATATTAAAAATATTCTTTATACACATGTATAAATGTGTGTACATGTATACATAAATAAACAAGTTTTCAAAATTATTTTCTTTTGTACATATGTATGTAAAATAAAATATTTCTACAATGTAATAATAACATATATCTATTAGAATATAACATAATTATTAAAAATAATTTAATAAATGACCTATGACTATCTATTATTAATTATATTTTTTGCATAAAAATATATATATAATACATAATCTAAATCTAAATTGTATTAACTAAATATCTATAATTTTGTGCTAAATTATCTACATCTGATTTATAGTTTATTCTATTGTCCGCAGGTATTTTAATTATCTGTAACATTGCCAACAAAAAACGTCGTTTATAATTAGTTTCTTTCTCCAATATAGTTGTGTCTTCAAATTTTGGATAATGATCTAATGATGCACAATGTGTAGTTAATGCTGTTTTTTGTGTGTTTATATGTCTGTATTTTTGATCTGACTTATGTCCTGCTAATCTAGTTTTAAGTTTGTTCTTTGTTGTTCCTACATATACTTTATCACAACTTTCTAAATTATTTCCCCCACAAGGTATCCTGTATACTAAATTAGATAATTCCGTGTTTTTAACTCTATCTTTCATTTTATTAAATAATTTTCCTAAAGTATTATATGTTTTATATAGCATATCCTATATTTTTCAGTATTAAATATTTAAAATAAAATATTAAATATTTAAAATAAAATTATTAAATATTTAATAATATTATATTTATATTAAATATATATAATATAATATTTATATTAAATAAAAATAAAATTAAAAATATTAAATATTTAAAATAAAATTTAAAATAAAATATTTAAAATAAAATATTAAATATTTAAAATAAAATATTAAAAATATTAAAAATATTTTAAAAAAATATTTTTGTTAATACAAATTATTATTTCCTGACGATGCTACCTATTTGGTAGCGAAATATTGAGAAATAAATAATAATTAAAAAACTTTTCATAAAAAAGACCATCGCTCAAAAATAAATATAATTAAAAAATAATATATCTATTTTAAAACATATATTTACTTATTCATTGTTTGTCAAACTTAAGGGATCAGTTACATTTCGTATTCTTTTTCTAATGACGTTAATGTTTTCAATCTCATCGGAATAAGAAGATGACGAATAGAAAAAAAAAATTCAAATCCATTTTTTATAAAACTGCTTTTACACTTGTTAAAATCTTGTAAATCTTTATAGACATATGTTTTTGTTTACAATTTTCTCCATTTAATTCAGTGTTGTAAAGCATATTTATATAAATTCTTTGCAACACTGAACTAAAAATTCGATTCGTTTCGTATCGAGTAACATCATTAGAAAATTGTACGCTATCGAAATTAATTTCGATACGAGTTTAATTTCGATCACGAATGCGAGAATTAGCCCGCAGAATACTTGCCCAAACCTCAATGTGAAATTTATTGGTGGCTCACCAAATAATTCCCCTTTTTCTATTTTACCACTTGACCTTCTTTTAAGCCCTTCAAATTTGATTCTTTACATTACATATTGTCATATTAATATAGTGAAATTGAAATATTTTTCTATTATCGAAGTAATTGTCTTAAACAACTACATATATCAGTGGACTTTTGACAAAACAAGTTAAGTGAAATTTTAAAACTTTTCACGAGAGAGAGAAAACTACTTTTATAGTTTTTATTTCGTCTTTTTTTTAGCGTTATTGTTTGTCTTCTAAAAAGTTTATAAACTTAGTAGAACTTAGCTAACTTTTCTGTAATTTTACTCTCTACTGAAATGTCTACTATGCCTAAACGATAATCTTCGATTTGTCTTGGTAAAAATATTGATTACTATTTTCTGGGCTGCGAACCAGATTCAGAATGAACCAAAATAGTTTTGTAA
Source organism: Dexiosoma caninum (assembly GCA_963924685.1). Lineage (NCBI taxonomy): Eukaryota > Metazoa > Arthropoda > Insecta > Diptera > Tachinidae > Dexiosoma > Dexiosoma caninum. The sequence continues at coordinate 16,748,749 of OZ004727.1, forward strand.
GACGAAACATATTTTTTAAGACGATCATGATAAGAGAGCGAACCACAAATGCTATAGCGAACTTCGGAGTTTACTCAACGTAGTATTAGGCTGGTCATTTAGGGTTGGCAATATTTTGTTTGGAAGCACCAATTAAAAACAGCAGAACAGAGAAAAGTGAGAAATTTCACACGGAATTTTTATTTATAATTCGGCTGAATATTTCGGGGGATTTCTTGTCGAATTTCCGCAATATTCAAGAACACTCGTACCAAAGTTTTCCAACAAACGCAGGAATATGTCAACTTTAAAAAGTACGAGTATAAAAATTCTTAAACGTGTTTGTAAATGCAATTGAGAAGGATGTGGGATTTTTTCCTTCCAGTTTTTCTTTGTATAGAACACTTTGAAAGTTTTATGCATGAAACACACAGCCGTACATGTAACTATAGAAACTGCCTTGCATACGAATGAATTGAAATAAAACAGCCGGCTTGTGTGTGGCATAAAAATATCTTTTCAATAACTCACATTCATATTAACACTGTTGCACATATTGGCATGCCACCCCTGTTTCTCGTTACGTTTCATTTTGGCTGTTATTACTTTAAAGGTTTATTGATTATAAGTTTTTTTTTACAAGTTTTATCCCGCTTGTACGCGGTTATTTACAGCTGGAATTCCGCTCGATTAAACACTAAGGCAATGTGAAATATACGCATGACTTTTCTCACTTCCCTGCTGCTGTGGGACTTGTGTGCTGGACGTATGATTTTCGTTGCGTACATAGTTCTCTCTATATCCTTGGGTCACGTGCCCGACACTTATGTATATGCAATGCATTTAAGTACTCTGGGTGTACCTAGAGAATTGTTGTAATTGTTTTTAATAGACACAGTTGTCTTTTATCTTTTCTGCTGAAAGTGTGTCTTTGTGTAGTCTGATCCTTTGTTGTTTTTATTTATTTATTTTTAATATTTTATTGTCTTTTCACTTAAGGATATTTAAGGACTTTCAACCGCCCTCTCTGTTAAATTGGATATTTCATATGGTGGGAAAACATTTTTTTTGTTTTTGTCAAAGCCAAACAGTTACAAGTGATCATAGTCATTGTAATTTATTGTCAAAACAGTTACTCAAGCATTATGCATATTGTGGCTTAATAAAATATTCAATGTTTTCTATTTCAGTATTCCTATAGGGTCTTCTGCAAGAACAATAAAATGATAATCGTAATGATACTTTATAGCCAGTTAAGATGACATCGTTTAATGATAAAAAAAATATTTATGGGTTGTAATTTCTTCAGGCAATTAAATTGAATAGTGGACGTGGCAGCTCCCATCATTCACTTCAAATGATGCAACTACATTTTCAAAATAGTGTTGATCAGTTCTATGGCGTATTTCATTACAATTCTTGCCAGAATAATTCCAGCTTCCACAACTCTTTAATTTTAAAAATAATCATTTAGTTACAATTGCAATAAAATTCTTCTAAGACACAATAAGTGTTTGTGAATTTTCGTTAAGTTTAATTAAAGTCAGTGCAATAATATGACCTTAATTTTAATGGTTTCAGTTTAATTATAATTATAACACTGTAAAAGGGTGCTGGGAGGGTACTGTTTTATGAGTAGTTCGCGTGTTGACTCTGCAACCAGAAGATCCGCGGTTAGAATCTCCGATCAGACCAAAAAAATTGTTTCAATTATGATTAAGCTAACGCGCTCGAGTTATATCCTCTCCTGCTATTTCTTCACCATATGTCTCTTCTCTACACTATATTTTTCCAAGTATTCTTGTGCACTGCATACGCAGGGGTGATCTCCTGAGCAGAAAGCCCAGAAAAAGAAAACAAAACTCAACAAAAGTTTATTAAATTTCTCTGCAAACTGTACATACAGAATACATTTCAAAATGTTTCCTTAATATCAGTGTTCTGTAAAAGATGATATTTATTTATGACATCATAAAATTTCTCTGCAAACTGTACATACAGAATACATTTCAAAATGTTTCCTTAATATCAGTGTTCTGTAAAAGATGATATTTATTTATGACATCACGCTATTGAGATCTGTAATAAATTTTGTTTGTTGTAAATGGTTCAAGAATACTCCAAGAATTTATACCGAAAATCGTGGCTTCAAAACCTACGCCGGTCATGAAAAACTGTTCCGAAATGTAATAGGAAAAAAATCGGCGAATTAAAATAATTACTAAAAATGACTACTAAAATGAAACTTCAAAATTCAATACGTCTCCTTGACATCAGACGCGCTTCAGCATTGCCATTAAACAAAGCAGAGTTGGAAGGTAGTGAAGCTTCACCTCCTATCATTTCTCTAACTATCCATTTCCTCTAGTTCCAGTACAATACAGCGCATGTGTAGGTGTCATCTCCTGAGTGCCGGTCCAAGATAAAAAAAATAAAAAAAGTGCATATGTAGCTTAAAAATTAATGTGTCTTCTTAATACCAGAGATGATGCAACTGTGCTTCACAAATAATAATAAAACGCACAACAGCAGATCATTGTAAGAAATTATCCCCACCCTACACTCTGGTCCCTTCTATACCTTCCCAGAAAGTAGATAACATAGAATGTTTTCGGTAGACATCTTACACAGTAGTATTTCAAATTAAGGAATTCGATATCAATTGAAATTTCAATATAATTTAAATGGACATTTGGACCGATTTCAGATACCGCCATCTGCTATTTTTAGCACATTTTCCAAGAATTAATAAATAATGTAACTATTCTTTCAATTATTCAACATTAGTTAAAATTCATTCCGAGTATTTAGCTACGTTTGTTATACTCTTATGGTTTAGCTCGTCTATATGCACATTTCCTCAAAATCCTCAGTAGATCTTTAACCGAATTCTTAAAAAAAAGCTAAAATACAATCATTGTCAACCAAAGTCATCATTGAATGTGGCGATGGCACGATGGATGGTAGTCTGCACGTTGACTACGAATCCAAAAACAGACCTGGGTTCAACCCCAGTTTCAGACCAAAAATTTTAAAATAAAAATAAACATCTCGCATTTTTCTGATGTTGCATTAGTGTGTCTTTGTGTGTCAGTTGTTGTCGGAAGGTTTTAGTGGCGAAGGCATAGTCACTGGTCACTGAACAAAACCGGCTTCAGCTGATAGCAATCCACAATCACATCAGAACGCCCTCCTTCGTCGGTATTGTGTACCACCGGCGAAGTAAAATAATAATAAAAATGGCTACTAAAGAAGCTTCAGCACTGCTACGAGTATAAACAAAGAACGTGCGAAAGCAGAGCTGCAAAAATAATTAATTAAGCTTCACCTCCTGTCGTTTCTCCTACTATCCCTTTCCTATAGTTCCAGCACAATGCTTCGCATGTGTAGGAGTCATCTCCTGAGTGCTGGTCCTAGATAAAAAAAAAAAAAAAAGTGTCGACTAATTGTAAGAAAGGTTTAGAAAAATTAAATAAATTAAAATTAAATAGATTTATATTAACTGAATTTATTTTGGGAATATTCATTTATATATATGATTCTAATTGTGCTTTTTCCCCTATAAACTATATGTGAATGTCATATGATATTTATTATATAAATTATTATGATTTTTTTCATACTGTATGAGAATATCATAAGGTATGTAATAATGAATTTCACATATAGTGTATAGGGGAAAAAGCACAATTAGAATCATATATTTAAATAGATTTATATCAAATAATAATATATTTTTGGTATAAAAAAAATTTTTAAAGAAGCTATTGGATTAGTTTTGTTTTTCATATTTCGTAATTCTCGAATATTTTTTGGGAGTTCTTGTATAAACATGTGAAAGTTCTTAGCTTTTTTTCTAGAATTTTGTTAAAGATCTACGGAAGATTTTGATATCAGCACCACATGAAATGCTGCATATAGACCAGGCTTAACCATACGAGTATAATAAAACATGGACAAATAATCGTAATTAATAAATAATTCTGAACTCATGCTGGCGAGTTTTGTGGCAAGTCTTTCATTTGTGTTCCGTGATAAATTTCAATGAGCACATCGTATTTACTATTTACTATTTACTTTTAAAATTTAATTTCAGTAACAGTAACTACTTTTAGCAAGTGCGTGATAAGTTTCTTTTCAAAAAGTATATCATTCTGTGCTTAGTAGTGAACAATTGTAGTATTTGCATTAAAATGTCCTCGAAAAGTGGTTGAAAATTATTATTGACTTGGGAATGGCAGGCAAAATACCACAATTTCATAAACCAGGCGTTATTTAACACTTGACTAGCAGTCGTTTGATAAAAAAGGAAAACAGCAAATCAGCCAAAAAAAAAAGAATTTCAACAAAAGTCAGAAACAATCCCAAAAATTCTTCCCATAGAATGACAAAATAATGACAATAACGATGATGACGGCAATGATGATGGCGATGACGATAATGATAAAGAGGATGATTTAAAATTTAGACGGTGATGACGATAATGCCCTACAGGGCAACCATTCGACTTTAGTTTAATAATAAAAAATTTGTGTACATTGAAGATAAACGATGTTTTATATTTGAACTCATCAGCAGTTTTGTTTGAAAATATTTTCCATTTGCATGCCTGCCATGGTGTGAGTGTCATTAAGTCTCTCTATACAATTTTACATATAAACTGTGTAATAAAATTATTCATGGCTTTTGTACCCTGGTTATTAACATAATTAATCCATTAATTAATGTTATTTTGAATATAGAATTGCTGTTGTGTCTGGTTGGCTGACACCCTGTAGCTACGGTAGGCCATTCAAGCATGATGGTAGTTAAAGAGGCTTCATTCAGCGTACGTAATCATTTAAGAAAACATACGCATTTTCTAAGGGAGTGATTGAAACCGGAATGATGAAGAGTATATTTTTTCTGTCTTGTTTTTTGTTTTTGTACTTCCTGCTCCTTGCAGCTCTAAAAATGTTTGTTAGCATTTTTGTTTGCTTTTCATTTATTATATCACAACGTTTTGATTAATCGTTTAATTGAAACATTGTGATAGCATGCATGGGGAAATTGCAATGCAATTATAAGGTTTTTTTTTTTGCATTTAAAAATTATACACGCATCTTCACACAGATATTTTTTTTATTTAATAACGAATTTCAGCCCTTATTGTGCGTTAAAGATATTGATTGATACTTGAAGTTTTTTATTCATTATTTTAATAACGTTCAATTGTTATGGCACACTTCAGTCATGCTGTAGTATATCCGTTGGTATTATTTATCATTTATGCCCGGTATGTTCACTTAGTAAGTTGTGAAGCAGAATATCAGTTCGTTGTATGGAGTAGATAAACGGCCCTCTTTAATTTGTGGAATGTTGTGTCAGGTTTTTAGTATACGACCACATTATTTGAATTTAAAGTAATTACATTCTCTAGAGGATTTCAGACTTTTGTCAGTTCTTTTTAATCACCAATCTTCCAAACAAAAGAACACTTCAAATTGTCTTTAAGTCGTGAATTTTAAGCGGTTAATGTTTCCTTATAGTTTTCACCATATAATAAATTTTAAAAAATATTTTTATTTACAAAACTATTTTTATTTTAAATGAAATAATTCTTAAACAACTAATGGAAGTCCGCCTGAAAAATATTTTATTATTATTAACAAATTTTTTTTCATTTATAAAGATGTTACAACAAAGTGTTTGGTAATTCTATAATTAAAACATTTATAAGAGCTTAAATAGAAACGATGTACATTTAAAAGATCAACTTTTCTGCTTTTAACGAAGATTAAAAACAAATTTTAAATAAATACATACTTTTAATTAACACCTTTAATTAGAATAATATATTTTTTCAATTAAAAGTTTAATCAATACAATTAAATATTTTATTAATTTTTGTGTTCAATGCTTAATTAAATAAATAATTAATTATTTGCTATGAAATGCAATAAATAATGGCTTCTTTTTATTTAAACGGTCATCTAATTTCTTTATTTCATATACGATGTAACATGCTTTATGCAAATTGAAATTAATATTCAACAAGCAACAGGAATTGAATTCAAAAATTTTTCTTCGGTTTTTAAAAAATATTTTTTATAATTTTTCTAGTTTTTTGACCTTTTTTTTATATTAATAACACTAATTATTTTAAGCCTAAGGTCTTTTTAATATTTTATATTTATTTCAATATTTCGCTACTCCTTTGTGTAGCTTCTACAAAGCTTCTACAAAGCTACACAAAGGAGTAGCGAAATATTGAAATAGATATAAAATATATAAAAAGACCTTAGGCTTAAAATAATTAGTGTTATAAATATTTTTTATTTTCAAAATATTTAATTTTTAATTAATGTTATTCATATTTCATAATATTTCAACTGACAATAGTAATTAGTAGTGTTTGCTATTTTAAAATTATTTAAAAATTTATAAATTCCAAAGAATTATCATGCGAATAAACCCAAATTCATGGCGATCAACACCAATTTCTATATAAAGTTGAGTAAAAACTTTCTTTTATGGGTTTTCTTTCGGTCCTACTTCTATTGTATGATATAACTTTGCGATAAGTTCTTAAAAATAGCACTAACAAACAAGTGTACAAGCATGCAACCGCTGCAGCAGCAACACGCAATACTCATATAATGGACTTCGAAATGTAATAAATATATTCAATAGAATATATTTCCCTATAGATAAACAATCTTACCCATGTGTAACCAATGCACCAATAAATGTTAATCCAGTTATAACCGATATAAATTATAGATTTCTTTGACGCAGATACACGTACATATGGAATTAAGTGCTCAAAAATTTAATTCTCATTATAAATAATCTCTTCATGTCTCTGTTTTCTTTTTATGTTTTTATAAGGCGCAATCAATTTTGTTTGTTTTATTTGTTCGCTTGACTTTGAATGGATTTATGAACATACGTACGTACGTATTCATTAAAGAATATTTACTCAATTATTTCTTATGGTAAAAAAAAAATTAAATTGAAATTAATTCATTTTTACTAAACAAAAAAAAAACGCCTTGCTTAGACAGAAAGACAGATGAACAATCTTGAAAATATCACAGCAATTCATCTAAACATTTATCTACTCACTTTAAAATATTTTTCATTGCAGACAAAATAAAAATAGACTTAAGAAAATATTTTGATTGGAACGACAGACTTCCACTCCATTGATGATGGGAAAAAAAGTTTAATTACAATCATTATATACACGCCAATGCACATGTATGTATGTATGTGAAAACGACAGCAGATACACAGTTACATATAACCATCACCAACTAACAACAGTAACAACAAAAACAGCGCCAGTCAAATGACAATCAATGGATAAGTAGAAGGAAATGTAAACATTCTAAGGGATTGCTTATTGAAAAGCAAAAGTTTCCATTCATTTTAACATACGAGTGCAATCTAAAAATTTGTGTAAGCAGCAACTCTTAAGAAAGTTTTCATCAATAAGATCTGCCCAAAACTTACCCTTCAAACGGTAAGGGTAAAAATAACTAAGCAATTACAAGTCCCCATATACACCAATAAACTAGAAACATTAAATTAGAGATTTTCAGCAGTAACGTATGCAAAGGAGTGTCTACTCTGTCTGCAGAAGGCCTATAGCCGCAAAACAAATTTTGTGCATCTGTATTCCGCTAGTACTAGTACGAGATTGTATGCATTCAACTGGGAACAATCAAATCCGGGGGAAATCAGATCTGTTCCCATCAAGGATTTATTCAACATCATTCGGAGGACGGTGAACTTCCGGCTGGTTCGTCCCGCATCCCACCGTAAGGACGCATAAGATCTTTTAGGTCTAGGTGTCGGAACTGTTATTTTTCAGAATCGATTCTGATTTTTATTGCTGTCTTCAATCTGTCTTCTTTTGAATATAAACCAAACCAAGATTTCGAAACAGCTAATTTTTTAGTAACATTTAATGGGCAAAACAATTCTTAACGCTTTTAAACTGGTTTGGGCTGAACAAAGTTTTTATACGGTTCGCAACAAATATATTGTGAAATTACAGCAACCGTTTGGAATTGTTGCTATCGGCATAAATAGACGTTGCGATCTCGGACAAAAAATTTTTTTAATATGTATTGCAATGGTATTTTTTAAATGACGGTCTTTCAAAAGGTCAGTTGGAAATATTCTTCAGTAAATGTTTGGTTTTCTTTTGCGCATTTAAACGCAAGTTCTTATAGCAAATTCAACAAAAAAAATAATCATATTAACTAGATTTTTGTGAACCAAGTGTGAAATCCAGTCTGGAACATTTTAAATGTACATGGGTACATGACCCATCATAAACATTAATATTTAACAGCATACGTTGGGATGAAACATCTTTAGCGCACGTCTAAGAGTGCTTTCCAGCAAGGAGGGTGGCGATGGCACGATGGATGGTAGTCTGCACGTTGACTACAAAACCAAAAACAGATCTGGGTTCAACCCCAGTTTCAGACTAAAATTTTAAAATAAAAATAAACATCTCGCATTTTTCTGATGTGCATTAGTGTGTCTTTGTGTGTCAGTTGTTGTCGGAAGGTTTCAGTGGCGAAGGTATAGTCACTGGTCACTGAACAATACCGGCTTCAGCTGATAGCAATCCACAATCACATCAGAACGCGCTCCTTGGTCCACTTGGTTTAAAATCGAGTAGATAAGTCCGGTCGAAATTAAATCGAATGTACTATCTTCCTAATAAATAACTGATGCAACATAAAAAAACAAATAAAAATTTTTACTTAAAGTCTTTCTTTTATTAAATTAAGTCAAATACATAGATTTTAACACAAAATAATCAATTTAAAAACACTCCAATATTTCTCCACGTGCTTGTTAAAGTATGCAGATAAAGTAAATGGATAAATAAAAGCATATTTTCACTAAATTCATTAGATATATCATAATACATATAAAATCACTTTTAAATAAGAATAAACATTATTTCGAACAAATTTTCAGTCGCTTTATTGACGTTTTGACGTATTGTCGATTAAAAAATCTACTTCGAAAGCAAGTTCGAATGTTGAAAGTCGTGTGATTTTTAGAACACCAAATTACCAGTTATCCGGTTTTGAGAAATCGCTCGTTTTTAAATCAACTCGGTTTGCTGGACAGCGGGGTATATCTTTTTTTTTAATAAAACCGAGTGACAATAAGAAATCTACATAGTTAAATGACTGTTCAGCCTGTTTTCGCTGTTAAATAAACAAACATTGTTTATGTAAAAGCATCAGTATGTGTGGGTGTTTGTTTAACAAATGCGCTTTTATCAACAATTTTACGAATGAAATTTACAGTCTCACTTTCTTCTGGCAAAATGTCTTCACACGCAGCAAAAGTACCGTGCGAATTTATTTAACTCACACTATTTATCCATCCACACTTATTAACACTTATGCGCTTATAAAAAAAAAACAAACAAACAAACAAACAAACACACACTTCTGCGTATCCGCTCAGTGACTAAATGAAGTTAACGAGCAGACACTTGCGTTGTAAAGTCTTTTTATAATCAAAATGTAGCAAAAACTTAATTGCAAGGGCGGGTATTCGACTGAATGCAGTAACCGCAAAACATTGCACGAGAAAATGTGTACTTGTTCTTGTTGTTGCTATTGTTATTGCTGTTGCTGTTTATTACAATTATTTCTAGTATTGAATTTAAGTAAGAATTAAGGTGACCATATTTTATATGTTTTAAAATCGTTAAAGTTAAAATTATTTAAGAATGACAAGATGACGATGGTCGAAGTAGTCTGCACGTTGACTACGAAACGGAAAATTTTCCACGGTTCAACCCCAGTTTCAGACTCATAAAAACATCTCGTATTTTTTCTGATGTGCATTATAGTGTCTTTGTGTGTCAGTTGTTGTCGAAAGGTTTCAGTGGCGAAGGCATAGTTACTGGTCACTGAACAATAACGGCTTCAGCTGTATCCAATCCACAGGAACATCAGAACGTCCTCCTTCGTCGGTATTGTGTAGCACCGCCGAAGTAAAATAATTACTAAAAATGTCTACTAAAACAAAGCTTCAAAATTTAATACGTCTCCTTGACATCAGAGACGCTACAACACTGCAGTAAGAACAAATAACGTGTCCCTTTCCACTAGTTCCAGCACTATGCACCGCATCACCTGTGTGCTGAGACGTTTTACAAATTAGCTTACATATATATATAATATACTATATATATTATATACTAGTAAATTAGTACAAATTAAGGGCGGGATACTGCAAAATTAAACTACTCCCAATACCCATCGATATTGATGTACGCTATGTTATATTGTTTACTTGTTAATTTCGGTACTAATTTTTTTAACTTATTTATGTGAAATATAATACAATTGCCCACTTTTAACATAACAAAAGAATGTAAGTTTTTTTCACAACGTACAAGTGTCACGCACATTCCTCATCAAAACTCAGTACGAAGTAGCAAAAAATGTATAACAAAAAAATCTGATATATCAAAGCAAATAATTTGTAAATCCCCTAACTATTTACATAAGACGCAAATTGTGCAACCACATGATAAAGTTTTAAAAGAAATCAAGTTATAAACTTTATACAAAGTATATGGCAGCGCTTTTTTATAAATGTCTCCAATAACAAAAAATTAATTTAAATATTACATAAATTTTATGTAAATGACGATAAATAACAATCGATCAAAATTAATTATCATAATAATTAGCATTATTCAATAACAAAATAAGTTGTATAATCCAAAAAATTTTATTTCAAATTAAAATTTTTGTCTGGGGGCTACCTTAATGACTCAAGATGGACGCTACGAATATTCTGAAAGAATGTCGATGTATCTAAAATATTATGAGTCGGTCATATATTTGACACTCTGGAACCAGTTAGGGCGGTGTGGCTAATTTTATAAACAAAATTAGCACTTTCTTAAAGAGGGCAAGTAGCGAGTAGGTACTTATATTCACAAAAAATGTGGGGGGAAATCTTAGTGGGAGTCGGTCTTATATTTTTCGTGGATTTTGTCCCCCTACCGTTGGCTCAGAATATAAGCCATTTCCGCTACTTAGTAATTTTGAGGAGGGTTCGTTAACTATTCGAATGATAATAATATTTGCGTTTCGGTTAATGCAGAATAGCTAAAGAAATGACGCTCTGGCCACCTTAAATACTTAAATCGTATGAACAATATTAAAAGGTTTGTATGGGAAGAAATAATAATCGCAGCAATAGCTTTGTGCAGTTAAATGTTTATACGTTAATACTAACGAATATTTATGAGATACACGTGCTCTAGAAACTTGATAAATGATATTGAAATGAAGAAACATCCTAAGCAAATATTACAAAATTATGCCAGGAAAGTTTTATTGGAAAAATATACACACTGTATAAAAATCTTTAAAAAGAACAAGAATTTAAATTCAATTTTTATTTCATTAAGTTTTGCATGCTAACGTTGTCTCATCAATTCCCTATTAATGAGTTTTCAGAGAATAAAAAAAGTACCGATGGCCTAATGAAGTATATAATCGATATCTGCTGATATCTGGGGAAGTATGACATGGTTAGAAATAAAATATGGGAAATACGATTATAAGGTAGACTCGACTTTTTGGTGAGTTGGTTTTCCAAGATGATTGTGAAGAATGTCAGAGACGAACTTTATTTCGGACGTCGCAGTACTTCAATAACAAATGAAGAGAATTATTTTGTGAAATCGTTTAATTAATCCTAGCGAAGTTGTTTGTCATCGCTGAAAGAGCATCGGCCTTTATCAAAATTATCTTTACAGAAGTGCACAAATCTCTTCTACCTGATGGTGATTAATTTGAAAGGAATAACATAAAGTTTTTAAATCAATAAATAAATACTTTTTTATAAAACCATAAAGTTTCGAACACATAATTTACATTAATTTACCAGCAATCGTCATACAGTTTTCATTTTAAGGAAATTTGTTTATTTCATTTAAAATGTTTTTCAATAGTTGTCTCTTCTTGTGGCTTAGTTCTCTTAGATATGTATTTATAAGTCAGCAACGGTTGGTTGGTTTACGTAGTACAATCGTACACTGCCGTTTGAGTTCTAGCCTTTGAATAAAATTTGGATCAATCGATGCATTATATTTCAAAATCGGAAGCTACCACACACAGAAAAAAATTCCAATGTAAAATTAGCATGACTAATTAATGTTGATTAGAATCGTGTTAAATTTCTGCAAAATAATGAGTTGATTTAAATTTCACATTGATTTGAAACGAGCAAATTTCTAAATTACCGTAAAACAATTGATTCAATATTTTTCGTAATAAAAATCAGAAGCGCTGCAACACTGCCATAATAAAAAAAACTTAAAAAAGCAGAGTTGTGACCATAATGAAGCTTTTCTCTGTGTATTCTTTCAGCATCTGTTATTTCTATCACTATAACCTTCTTAGAGTGTTGCAAACCCTCCACGTTGTCGCAGTATTGGCTTCTCTAGATTCGAATTCAGACTTTTACTAGCCGTATTAAATCGTTAACATTGAATCCAAAGATGGCGATTGGTACATTGAACTCTTGTTCTGCTCCCATTTTCGTCAGCATGTCCGCTTTTTTATTACCGTCATAACACTCATGGCTCCTAAAAACTTTTCAAAAACGACAATTATCTTCTATAACAAAACTACCACATCTACTATTCTGTTTTCGAGATTACGATACTGTCCAAGTGCCCGTAGGAGAAAATAATTTTTTTTTTGTTGTTTTTGAATCTTTTATCTTAAATTTTCAATTAAGTTTAACAAATGGAAATATAATATAATATATAATAAATGAAAATAAATAAACGTTTACGGTACAACCATCTTTGCATGATTTTCCATGTGTAATCGATCAAAGAAATGTGAAGCTGGCTTTACTGAGCAAATGAAAAATCGTTTTAGTATTCAGGCATTTGATTGGAAACTCATTATCGTTAATTAACCATTCAATTGTGTTGATTAATGTTGAAAATGTTTCTTTAAATTTTATTTATTAATTAATTTTCTTGTAAATTTAAAGGAATATTTACCGACTCAACTCTTTTTTTCCGCTTTTACCTTTTTTTAAATAACATTTTTTCTTCATTAATTTCATTTTAAACAGAAGTCATAAACACTTTTCGTAATGTTTCACCTTCTTTTCATTGTTATTATTCTTTTTTCTTTCTTTTGCTTTTTATTCGAAAAAAAATGTAGGGGGGAATAGAACGTAAAATATTTAGAGAAACGAAAAAGGTCCGTAAGAAGATTTATGAATCTAATCGGTATTTGAAATCGCTTCATTACTCCATCAAATTTAATTTATTTCGTGCAACAAAAGAAGAACGTTAAAGTAATCTTGGCTTATGATTAAGAAAAGCGCCAGTGAAGAGAAACAATGCATTGACAGCAGAAAAAAACACATATTTCTTTTGTATCATCAATTTGAAGAGTAAGTGTTCAAATTTTAAATTACATTGTTAGTATTTATGAACAGTTTAGTTTTTCAGAACTAGCTCTATTGAAAAGTTTAGGCTACAAAAAGTGTGAAGAACTCTTTGCTAGTCTACATAGCTGGTGCTGCAAATTCGTAGCAAAACATGGAAAATTTTACTTCTAACTCGGTTAGCAGAATTCGTTTAGTAGTTGCTACAATTTTTACTTCCAACCCAAATCACTCTTTTGCAGATGACAGCAGTATTTGCTATTCATATTCATTTGATCGTAGGCCGGCATCGACTATGATCGCGGAGATGAAGCAGAATATGAATAATTAGCTAAATAGTGACCTCACGAGAATATCGGAATGGGGTCACGCGGACTCGGTCGATTTCAACGCTCAAAAGGACCAATGCTGCCTCATCTGTTTAGTTATGGGCGGTATAAACATTGAGGAATCAGAAGCTCTTGATGTTCTTGGCATGCAAATTCTGTGTGGTGTTCGATGGACTGAGAACATTTTTCAGTGCTCAAAAGAAGCATTCAAGTGCCTTGGTTCTTCGAAGGTCAATATACACTACTACCTTTACTCTCTCTTACAAAACCTTATTTTCTATTTCCCAAAGAATGCATCGCATGTGTATGCGTCATCCCCTGAGTGCTGGTCCAAGAAAAAAAATATAGATAAATTTATAAAGGAGATAAATTATTTGTTCTGCTAAAGCCCTAAAAGCAGGGAATTATTTTGGAAATTTGAAAAATACTTTTGTACTGAACTGAATAAGTTATCAAGAACACATTGGTTGTCTCGCACACAGTTAGTCTCCCGAATTCTAGAGCAATGGGAACCCCTTCAATATTATTTCAATTTCATTGATTTCGAAAGAAATATATAATATTCAAGAACGAATTTTATCTTTCTGTTATACAATGTTCACACGGACAGCAATATTCGTGGTTCGCTTTCACATTCGTGGTTCGTACCGCAAGCATGGTTCGCCATACAAAATTTTGAGATCGAACCATGTTGGTTCATTCTGAATCAAGTACAAACCACGTACAAATTACTATCATCTCTAATTTTGATAAAAACAAAATAGAAATACAGAAAAAACAATAAAAGGTGTATAAAATAAAATAAATGAAAACGTAAAGCAAAAACAGTCCTATGAACTCCAGGATTGGAAAACGTGGTTCAGAGAACGAACCGAGCGGTTCCATATTGTGGTGTGAACACAATATTATTCTCATAACAAAAATTAACAGAACTTTTTTTCATGTTTCTACTACAATTGGGGTGGAAAAAGTACAATTTTTTACTCGATTAAATACAATTTCGAAAGTGTCAATACATCAACCCTGGTATGTCATCCGCCTTTTTTACTCCGGCTGTTTTTCATAAATTCTTCATGAATTCATTGTCTTAAATACGGACAATCATTTTACAATTTTATTGTAAAATTAAAAAAATAAGGTTTGAATCAAAACAATAATTTACCTTTTTGTTAAAACTTTTTACTGTTGTTGCTGTGTATTTTGTTTTTAATTGATTGTGTACGTGATTATCGGGACACATCTAATAACAACGTAATACAACAACAGCAACAAAGTCACGAGTGATTTGAAGAGTGAACATGAGCGAGTGAATGAACATTTTTTTTCCTTTTCTGATTTACTTCTTTGCTGGTGCTGTTATATTGGCAATAAGAATTCTTAAACAGTTTAAGTCTTTAGCGAACAACAACAACAGCAACAGCGTAAAATGAACATAGTCAGTCACAAAGATAAAAATCGTTCTTACCTTTATTTTATGGGCACGTACAAACATTAATGCTTTCGATATTTCTTCAAGCCTTTTATTTTTTTGTTTGGAGTGCTGCGGTTGCACGCTGTGATACTCGCACTGTATCTTTTGTTGTTTTCTTCAGTGGTATTTATTAGATGATGATGATCCATTCCTCCCTCTACGTCTCTTCCTTAACGACCATGATAATTATTGTTGTATTTGTTTATAGCAACATACATAGTTATAAATAACAGAGTGTCGTTTATTATTTTTGGTTTGTTGTCTCATTGGCTTTGTTTTATTTAAACTTTTGCCCTACACGATCTTTATCACAAACATTATTTCTTAGTGAGATAATAATATTTAGCTAAAGGGTTTTCTTTTTTGGTTAACAAGCAACTTATCCTTTGTAAGTCATACACGCCAGGCCATCATGCATTTTAACCAATTTAATTTATAAAGATGCAAGTATTTTTATATATAAGCGTATGTGTGTGTGTGTGCGTGTGCATTTGTTTATATTTAAGGCTGATTGGTTGAAAATTTATGTCTGTATCTTATAACGGATGGTTGGTTGTTTCTTTGTTTGCTTGAGTTTTATATTATTTCTTTGAAAAATACTTAAAGAAGAAAGAAAAATATAAAAAAAATAAACTATAAACGAACCCCCCTTGATTTTCTATTGAATTTGAATGTTATACGATTTTTGGTATCTTTTTGTTGGAAAATTAATTTCACGTTGACAATTTTTAACAAATTCCCAGGAACATTAAATACATTTGACCAGACGATTTGATTGTATCAAACAACTTGGGATTTTATTTTCGATTTGGAGTTATACTAATCAATTGAGATTTGAAATTTCTTCAGAAAACATTCAATAAAGTCTGCAATGTTGTAGTAATTAATCCATTTCTACAGCTAAAATTTTATAATTTATTGAAATCTGTTACACGAACTGACAACGCATAAGAGTTCCCGAAAATTGATGAGCGATCGATTGGTTTGAAAAGAAAGTCCTTTTTGATGATAGTGCGGTTTTAGCAGCAACCGTACATCAGTCGAACTTATCAACTTTTACACTTATTTAAGCTTTTACTAAACAAAGTTTAGTTTAGGAATATTTTAAATTTATTTTTGTTTTTTCTCATGGAAAACATTTCTATTAGAACATATACTGTATGTACATACTACATATGTACCTATAAAAAATTATTCAAAACAGTTGCTTCATATTTATGTATGACACCTTTTCTCCTTGTGATTAAATTTTTGGATTTTCAAAGTTCTTAAGAGTATGCGGAAGCTGGCAGACAGACAACTTCGCATAGGATGACTAGGTAAATGTGTGTAGACTATGGACTAGGGATGCCATACGATTAGGCCCGAATCCCGAAATATCGGGATTGTTTTATTATCAACTTTTATGTAAAAATTTAGTTGGATAAATGTAATAATAATCAAATGTACTACATTTTTTTTTTTTTTTTTTTTATCTAGGACCAGCACTCAGGAGATGACTCCTACACATGCGAAGCATTGTGCTGGAACTATAGGAAAGGGATAGTAGGAGAAACGACAGGAGGTGAAGCTTAATTAATTATTTTTGCAGCTCTGCTTTCGCACGTTCTTTGTTTATACTCGTAGCAGTGCTGAAGCTTCTTTAGTAGCCATTTTTATTATTATTTTACTTCGCCGGTGGTACACAATACCGACGAAGGAGGGCGTTCTGATGTGATTGTGGATTGCTATCAGCTGAAGCCGGTTTTGTTCAGTGACCAGTGACTATGCCTTCGCCACTAAAACCTTCCGACAACAACTGACACACAAAGACACACTAATGCAACATCAGAAAAATTGCGAGATGTTTATTTTTATTTTAAAATTTTTGGTCTGAAACTGGGGTTGAACCCAGGTCTGTTTTTGGATTCGTAGTCAACGTGCAGACTACCATCCATCGTGCCATCGCCACCCTCGTGCGTAGACTAATCTCTTTTTTCGCAAATCTGTAAATAACATTTTTATATACATACATATGTACTTATATGTTTGTATTTAAATGAAATTCTAAAAGTTAAATGTCATTAATTAATTCCAACTTGATATGAAATAAATAAATAAATCGAAATAAAAATGCACACTATTTTTTTAACTTTAACTTTAAAGTCTTTATAAGATGGTAGCGATGGACGAAGTACTCTGCACGTTGACTACAAAACGAAAAAATGTTCCTGGTTTCAACCCCAGTTTCAGACTCATAACAACATCTCGCATTTTTTCTTATGTGCATTAGTGTGGCTTTGTGTGTCAGTTGTTGTCGGTTTCAGTAGCGAAGGCATAGTTACTAGTCAGCTGATAGCAAACCACAATCACATCAGCACGACCGCCTTCGTCGGTATTGTGTAGCACCGGCGAAGTAAAATAAAAATAAAAATAAAAATGGTTACTAAACCGAAGCTTCAGCCCTGCTATAAATAAAGAACGTGCGAAAGCAGAGCTGTAAAATAATTAATTAAGCTTCAGCTCCTGTCGTTTCTCTAATTATCACATTCCTATAGTTCCAGCATAATGCATCGCATGTGTAGCGGTCATCTCCTGAGTGCTGGTGGCAGATAAAGCAAAAAAAAAAGTGCTGTACAAAATAACTTCTGACTTTGAGGGTGTGTTCAAAATTTTAAAAATTTTAAAATGTAGTACTCAAACATACAACTTAATACTGGTAATTTATCAATAGTTTTTGACTCAAAAATTAGGATATTTATATAGCCGAGGTTTAATCAATGAATATGTGAATTTTGAAATTTCGCAGGCTGTGTACCATTCTATTATCGAAATTTTTTTTTTGTTATGTTTGTACACATGTGCTATTCATATGTTGACATTATCAGCCAAGGGTATCACTCGTGACGAAACGTGGGTATATGGTAATGACGTCGATACCAAGACCCAATCATCCAAATGGAAGCAGCCAGAAGAGCCAAGACACAATGCATCGCATGTGTAGGGTTCATCTCCTGAGTGCTGGTGCAAGATAAAAAAAAATATTGTTAAATCGGATTACTTTTATATTTTGTAGTGAAATTATTGAATTTATATTTATATTGTATATGACTGTATAAATAGTAATATTTCTATTTAATGAATCACTTTGCGTACTATTTACATATTGAAGTAATGAATTATATCTAAGACCGACTTACTTTTGATTTTCGCAATTTCAGTTTGTATACAGTAACTAAGTATTTCCAACCCTGATTTGAATTATTGTGAATTATAGAAACATTTATTAATGGTGCAAGTGAACGAAACTATTGGGCGAAAGCGCAAAAATGAAAAAAAAAAAGATGTTATATTATTATATCCATCATCTATACTCGTATATGTATATAAAAATGAATGTGTGTTTGTTTGTTTGTGTGTTTGTTTGTTTGTTTGTAACGTATAGGAGCCCAAACCACTGGACCGATCTTTCTGAAATTTTCACACCATATAATTGCGACCCTTGAATTATTTATAGGCTACTTTTTTCCAATCACGCCCAACTTTACGTCTACATTTTTAATTATGCTACTCCTTCCACATGGTTTTTAATAGATTTTATAATATAAACGAGCGATCAAATCAATCAATTTATTATATTTTGACTGTGTTCAGGATGATTTCAAATTTACAATAGAAAGGGAATGTGATTCTAGAATACCGTATTTAGATACATTGGTCATGAGAAAGGGAGTAAGACTACTTATACACTGGTATCAAAAACCTACTTCATCTGGAAGGATTATTAATTATAATACTAATTCTACACTACGTTTCTAAAAAAATATTTAACTTATTCAGAAAAATATTTTTATTAAAAGAAAATATATAGAAATTGATTTAAGAGGATGATATTGCTCACATTTCTCATTTATTTAAATCAAAGTTTAATATAATATCTTTAGTTGTTCTAAGAAAAATTTGGGTAAAGCTTCCCTGAAATGCGCATAGCAACTAGCTAGCCCCTCCTAAAGCAATTTCAATGTATTTTCTTTTAATAAAAATGTTTTTCTGAATCAGTTAAATATTTTTTTGGAACCGTAGTATGGAAATGGTTTTATAATTTAGTAAAATTCTCAAAAAAGATTAGAGAATAATTAATTATTATTCGAACATTCTACAAGAGTGAAGAATACCAAAAAAAATTTCTGGACAGAAATCTCATCAAAAATACGGAAACATTACATCGAAACACCAAAAACAGTATTAACATTACATTACCAAGATAATAATCATTATCCAGATTTTAAGAATATAATCATTTTAGATAGAGAAAATATCTATTGAATTAACAAACAGATGCATTAAATGTTGCTAAATACTATAGACATATAGTTTCAATAGAAGTTAAAATAATTTTATATTGTAAACATTTTTTAAAATAATTATTATTTGAGTAATAACCATTTTTAGTATTTTACAGAAATCAAATTTATTAATATTTGAGTTTTTTAATTTTTGATTTACCCCTTTTTTATAAAAATTAAATTAGCCAATTATGATAAAGATATTTTCCTTGGGAAAACAAAATATTAGAATAAAAATTAAATTAAATATTAACTGAATTTATTTTGGGAATATTTATTTATATATATGATTCTAATTGTGCTTTTTCCCTTATAAACTATATGTGAAATTTATTATTACATACCTTATGATATTCTCATACAGTATGAAAAATATCATAAAGCATTTTATTACAAAAGCAACTCAATAATTGAGGAGGAAAGCATATCCATATAGTACTATTTCACTAACGCTTACTTAGCTCATCAGTGGATTTTCCTAATTTCTGAATACAAACCCAAGATCTATATGTTTAAAATTCAATTAATCAATCGAGAATTGAATTATGCTGGCCGTTGGCAAGCCTAGTGTAGATGAGAATAAAAAAACTAAAAATAGAAATATGTGTGTGTTATAAAAGTAAACTCATGGATTGTTATGTTTTTGTTTATAGATTTTTGGGTTTGTATGTTTGATATTCAATTCAATTCTCCATTGTTTAATTGAATTTTAAACATATAGATCTTGGGTTTGTATTAAAAAATTAGGAAAAATCCACTGATGAGCCAAGTAAGCATTAGCGAAATAGTACTATATGCATATGCTTTCCTCCTCAGTTATTGAGTTGCTTTTGTAATAAAATGCTTTATGATATTTTTCATACTGTATGAGAATATCATAAGGTATGTAATAATAAATTTCACATATAGTTTATAAGGGAAAAAACACAATTAGAATCATATATATAAATTTTATTAAATTTAAAACACAAGATAATAATAATGATCTCCAACTCATTTCAATAAACCATAGTTTTATGGGGATTTTACAGTACAGTATACTACTAAAAATATAAAATCAAATAATGCTGCTAAAAAAATAAATGTTGATCCAACATAATTTGTGTGACGAGTTAAAGCAATTATAAGTACTTGACTGCAGACGAAGATTGTTCAGAGAAGGAAACAGTGTTTTTAAAGCAAGTCCCATATCATCATCGTTAAGGTGCTGGCTTAATAGGGCGTACCTGTTTTATACTGTACCCCGTTGAATTGGTACATATTTCTTACATTGCACTTCTTTTGATATTGAGCATTCTCAACATAAAATATATTGTACATTTTTTGTTACACGAACCAGAAATACGCACGGTAACATACAATAAATCTCAATTGTAATCAATTATGTACAACAAATACTTTTGGCAACTGATAATTTTAATACACCTGCATATTTACGCTCCTTGAGTTTATCCTCTGCTGTCGTAACTTCTGTAAGTTGTTTTTTTTTTCAAAATTATTAAAACTTTATTTCAACTGTTGCAAGCGATAACATTTTGCTCTAATTCAACTGCTCAGTTGCAAAAGTTTCAGTAGACCAAAAAAAGGAAAAGCTTAAATTGATAATATCGCATAATTTATATGGAGACATTAGAATTGTTCTAATACCAGCTGCACTTTTGAAAAGTTTTTCAATTTTACCTAAAACAGAAGATGAGCAAACTCGTAGAGTAAATAAAAAGAAAAAAGTCATTCGACTTTTAACAGATTTTTTTGTTTTTGCTGTTTGACCGAGTTTGTGCAACAAATATATTTCATACAAATAAATTTTTTTGTCGGTGAAATTTTTAAGTGCATAAATTTACTGGGGTTTTAAAAAAAATATGCCCCAAAACTGTTCTATTGAAAGTTTATTAAAAACGTTGAGTGGGTGGCAGACTTGGAGGAAAACCAGGTGCAGCAGCTGCAGCAGCACACAACTCACAGGTTGTTTCAAATTGCCAGTTTCCTTTTTATTTGCACCGGACATAATATAAAAAAAAATAAAAATAGTAATAATAATAATAAAAACTAACACAATCGCTGAAAGAGCAAAAAGCAAACCAGTACGAATCTGTATTTAAAGGTGCATTATGAGAAAACATCTAGTCACAAACTGCCCTTGAACACCTCATAAACATTGTACTCGAACCATAATAGACCAAGAAAAAATGACGCAGTGTGCAGTCATTGCCAACTGTTTGTTGTTGTTTACTACTCCTGTTGTACAGTGGGATTAATGGAACAAAATATATACATATATATTCCAAACTGTCGGCCAGAGTGGCAATAGTATGTCAACGGGAATAGAAGATTTAAATTCAAATAATATTGCTGGAATGTGTGATGTAATATTTTATTTTGGCTACCAAAGTTGGTTTGCTATGGACTTAGTTTTAGTTTTCGGTAAATAAACTAAAAATAATAAACGGAAATCATTCTTTTTTACAGCTAAAACTATGCTGATCTACTCAGTTACCAATAATTGATTTAAATTTTCCAATAATCATTTCGATTTCGAAGTGCACTATCTGTTTTCTCAATTTTGGGTTCGATATCCGAAACAAAATTAATTATATGGATTAAATATTTTCGTAAGTAATTTTCTCATGCAATAACATTTTTAGACGCAATTTATTCTGGTACATATACTACACCCAACTCCCTTTTTACTCGATTTTAAAATACGAGAATATTATATATTTATTTTTTGAACTTGCAGGAATTTCTTTCGGGTTCTTATTACAAATAATGTGTATTTTTTTCTGCAATGCTAGAATACATATCGCTCATTTGATGCAACTGCGTCTTAACTCAAAATACTCAAATATTGAGTTAATATCACTAATGCATAGCAAAAGGGGGTGGCAATAGCTGAAGTAGTTAACACGTTGACTACTAAACCAAAAGCCGACATGGCTCTAAAGTGGGGAAAGCACCCATTTATACATATACTCACAGGCGTTCTTACAGATGAACTCGCCTCCAACGAGCACATTTGTCAATTAGGTAGCACTGAATCGAGCAGGCTTTGCTCTGAGGATGAAGAATCTTATAACTAACTGACAGGGAGAATGAACAGGAGGAAGTGGTTCTTGGACGAGTTCAGGCTTACGGATGGGGACCTCTGGTCTCTCTCCCAGAAAGAGCTGGTCCGTACTCGATGGTCGATACACAGTTTGAGGAGTACACTAGATCTGTATGGTTGCGGTGCTCCGCCTCGATCCTTTTACCATTGCACTACATTACATATTATCCGGACAGAAAAGCGCAGTGACCAAAGTAGATCTCCTAAGAAATCAGAGCGTTATTTGGAATTAAGTGTTACACAATTCGGCACAAAAATGTAACCAAAGTTGTGTAGCTGCAGTCTGCCGAGTGCTGGCCAATCGCAGAAAACATGTCCGAGCTTGCAATGCCACCCTCATAAAATCGACAAATGTTAAATTAGTGTCAAAACGATCATTAACTGCACGAACTGCTTGCTCACTAGACCGATAATGTTAATTGTAAAATGGACGAAGTGCTCTTTGAACGTCGCGGACAGATTTATTTTTTTTCAAAAAAAATTTCCACAAGCGTTGTTCAGCCAAACCTTACTGAACAATGTCAACACAGTTTCATATTCTCAGCTGTCAAATCATAGTTATCGATATCGATAGTTCTCACACACATATATGCTTGCTTCAATCGGTCCCACAGTATGTTGTTGCTTCACTTTTTTTGCTGTTACTGTGGCTGCTGCTGGTTTTATTTGGCTGCTATTTAGTTGCTAGTCCACCAGTGCTAATATGCAAAAAAATTCTGGGACCAAACAGAAAAATATATCAGACGACAAGAAACAACGGAATAGAAAAAAATGTCTAGAAAACTGTTTTTTTTTTTAACATTTTGGAATGCTGCATTAGCAGAGTTAAAATTCTGTTACATTTTAGTTGTGTTATTGTTGTTAAAGGTGTCTGTTTGGTTTGCTTGCTCGGTTCGGTTCAGTTCATTTTAAGTTTTTGGTTCAAACCAGACTGACTGACATTCATGTCTGGCCTGCAGCCAATGTAATGAATGCGATAATATACAGTAAACTTTGACACTTGCCAAGAACGAACAGTTTTGTAAAAATGAAAATAAAACGCCTTTGCTGTTGCAACTGTTTGTTATTGAAGTTGCTGATGTTTGGTAATTTGTTGTTGCTGTGACACTGTATTTTGTTATTGTTTCATTGTTGCTTATGGCAAATTCCAGTTTATATTCGAGTTCACAGGATTTCAGTTATTTAGCATGTGCTAAAGATATGCAGGATGAGGAAAAAAAATACATTTCAAATAAATACAAATAAAAACACATCATATTTGACTTAAGTTAAAGGGGATTTACATTCACTAAACATGGTTTTTATGGCATGATGCTCGTACAATTTGAAACTTTTTATTTTTATTTTTGTTTTCAGTGCTGATAAGAGTGTTTCCACATCTGGTCTTTAAGAATATTGGCCAAAAACAATGAGTATTAAACAGAATTTAGCTTAAGAAAGCACTTTCAAATTAAGGGATTATTTTTTTTGAAGGCACTTTTACCATAACAATTTGATGTGGAAGAAAGTTGGTGTGATGGTCACATTCACAGCTTCTTTTAAATTCTGATACCTTAAAGCCAATTGTTGAGGATGATCATGAAGGCATTTTTAAAATACTAACAGACATAGATGCCGCACGCTGTTTAATTTAAAAGACCGCTAAATTAATATTGAAAAATATATATAAGTTTGGATAGATTTCAACGAAAAACGAAAAGCCTTGAATTATATTTTGCTTGAAACTGCGCTAATTTATATGAAACAAACACCGCACAACAGAAAATAATATTAATTTGCCGGCGATGAAACACCGGCGATGAAACCGGCGTCTCAATTTAATCATAATAAATGCGAATTACATATAACAAAATGGACGTCCTATCGAATTTGCAAAAATTTTTAACGATATGCGCTATCGCTAACAATCAGCTGTTATCGTTAAGTTTGCGACAATATATATGTGCTGTTTATTTTGTTGATAAAAAATATATGTGGTTTCTGAAATGTTGTTGTTACAATATTTGGGTGTGAACATACACACATACAATTAATGGCTCGATTATCGATAGCAACTGAACTTTAGTTGCGTTGCCAGTTGCCAAAAAGGTATTACAGATGGCCACTGGCAATTTAATCTGGCAACTCGAGTTGCTTTTTTTAAGTTATTTTGGCAAGCGAGAATTTTTGGTTGCAGTAAGTTTTTTTACGCAAATTAGCGACAAAAAAAAAGAAAAAGTGAGTTAATAAATTGAGCTTTAAAATTAAAAATAAAATAAATTATTAATTATTTTTCGCATTCAGATTTTAAAATGGTAAAAATAACAACTAAGCAACAGTTTTGCTTCCTTATTCAAGAAATGTCAGCTAACCCTCATGTTGCTCGTGGAGTTCGAGCTTTTGGAGAGTCCAAATGCACTACGGACCAGGTTTGAACCAATATTTCAGAAAAATTAAACAGTATCGGTACAGCAGTTCGTACATCCGAAGAATGGCAGAGGGCAAGGGTCCATTTTAAAGCAAAATTAAAAAAGAAAATGGCCCAAAATAAAAACAATTTAAGGGCGACTGAAGGAGGTCCATCTCAAGAAATAATTTTGTCAACATTGCAACAAGCAGCAAATGGATCTAACGGTTAACCCAAATGGTTGCGTGTTTGGTGTTAACCCGATTGAAATGGATCAGCAGGATGCTATCACAATGGAAGATACCGAGCAACTAAAAACAAAATTGTAGTTACTGACAGTGCACACGGCAATTCCAAAGGATTAGAGTTGTCCCTCAACCGCCTTCTAATAGACGCTACATTTTGCAGATTTTCTTCGTCACTTTCCAACAATAGTTCCGTTGATGACAGCATCCTAATTCTGCGTTTTTACTTTTAAATTATTTAAATCTTTTTTTTCGCTTTATTGTTTTCATAAATTTTTTTACTTTTCATTACCACAAAATGAGTTTTTTTTTTTAATTACGGTTGCTGATCTGTCAAAATAACATTTTCGATAACTTTTCAGCAACTGACAAAAGTTGCCATATGTAATACAACGCAACTAAAATTGAGTTGCTATCCATAATCGAGCCATAAATTATATGTTTCTATGCTTATTTTCAAATATTTTGCTTTTGTATACACTGCGTTTCACATGAATAGGTGCAGTGTTTTAGCAATCAATTAGAGCTTGGTGATCTCAGTATAATTCATGCAGAGAATTATGTTGCACTTTTTATTAAAGGTTTAACAATTGAGAAAAAGAGTATACACAAAGAAGACTTGAAAAAGTTCCGTTAAAAATTATATGTACTTCTTTTTATAATTTGCGAAGAAAATTGTGAACTATTTTTGCGTCAGTTGAATAGGTGCAGTGATTAAAATGTGTTTGTATGGTCATTTGTGTCAAATTTAATTACAAAATAGTTCATCAATGTTTAAAAACAAAACACAAAAATAATTTTTAATCGATTTTAATTGAAAATGGGCCGTGGTAAATCTTTAACGTTGGAAGAGAAGGCAAAAATTGATGCCTATGATGATCAAGGTCTGTCCGGCCGAGAAATTGCTTTAAAAATTAGTAAAAGCGCTAACGTTGTGTGGAATTATTTAAGAAATAGAGAAAACTATGGCATAAACATGAAGGGACGGCAAACAATGGCCACAACAGCTACAGAAGGGGAAATATTCTAAGAATTGCCTCCAATTCTAGTGACTGCTGCAAAAATCAAAGCAAAAAGTGGTTCCAGTGCTAGCCTTTCCACTGTTAGAAGGATACTAAATACAGCAGAACACTTAAAACGTATTAAGTTGCAAAAAAAACCACCATTGAACCAGCAACGTAAAGAATTACGGTTGAATTTTTGCAAAGAACACATGACTTGGAAGAGTGAGTGGAATAAAGTAGTTTTCTCAGACGAAAAAAAGTTACATTTTGATGGACCCGATGGTTACAACTACTATTTCCATGATTTGAGAAAGGAAGAATGCTTTTTAGCCCGTCGCCATAGTCGAGTAGGTGGTGTTATGGTCTGGGGTGAGATATCGTACTATTGAGTCATAGAATTGGAATTTAAAACCACCAAAATGACAGCAAATTCCTATCAATCTATTCTGCAAACAGCGTTTCCAAAATTTCAAGATTTGTTTGGACCCATCCCATGGACTTTCCAGAAGGATAATGCTCCTATTCACACGGCAAGGCTTATTAAAACGTGGATTAGCGCACAAAATGTTGAATTGCTGCCATGGCCACCATACTCGCCGGACTTAAACATAATGGAAAACGTATGGGGATGGGTGTCTCGGAAAGTGTACGAGTCTGGGCGCCAATTTGATGACCGAGAATCTCTAATTGTTGCAATAAAATCGGCATGGTCGCAGATTTCCTTACAATATTTATCGCAACTGTATAACTCCCTTCCAAATAGAATTTATGAGGTAATTTTATCGAAAGGAGGAAGTACACATTATTAAAAATGAATAAAAAGTTAAATTAATAAACAAAACTTAATTGTTTTCGTGCTTTTTTATAATTTTTTATTGTTTTATAATATGAACCTATTCAACTGACGCAAAAATAGTTCACAATTTTCTTCGCAAATTATAAAAAGAAGTACATATCATTTTTAACGGAACTTTTTCAAGTCTTCTTTGTGTATACTCTTTTTCTCAAGTGTTAAACCTTTAATAAAAAGTGCAACATAATTCTCTGCATGAATTGTCCTGAGAGCAGCAAGCTCTAATTGATTGCTAAAACACTGCACCTATTCATGTGAAACGCAGTGTATATAAATATACTATGTTAACGCGACGCTCTTCGTTACTCACTTTTGTTTATATATTGTATATGGCAGACAAATAGTTCCTCAACCTCAAAGTTGGCAGCATTAATAATATCATTTTCGAACCATTATCAGCTTATATTTTAAATTGGACCCTACACTAACTCTATACCAAAAATTGTCTTCAGCGATGAAACTCATTTTTGGCTCAATGCGTACGTGAACAAACAGAATTGGCAAATTTGGTGCGAAAAGAAGCCAGAAGTTGTTCAAGTTCTGCCAATGCACCCTGAAATATGCACTCTTTGGTGTAGTTTGTGTGCAGGCGATGTTATTGAACTGTACTTCTTCAAGAATGGAGCAAGGCTAGCGGGCGATGATTACCGACTTCTTTTTTTTGGTCAAAATGCAAGCATTGGACTTTGTTGACAAACGGTAGCAACATGACGCTGCCACATGCCAGTAGGCACGCGATACGCATGAGCCTATTCGGAGGCAAGTTTGGTGAGCAATTAATACCGCGTTTTGGAGCAGTCCATTGCTCGCCAAGATCATGAGATTTGGCCCCATTACATTATTTTGTGTGGGGATACGTGAAGTCTCTCGTGTACAGACGGAAGCCAGCCACAAGATACCGGTCTAAAAGCTGTAGGACGTGTAGCCAAATCGGGACTCACTGATGGACCACATACGACTTAGCCGCGGGGGTAAAAGTAAATTAATGCCTGCAATTTATCGGCATAAATAAATATTACATATACTTTTGCAAATTTTCAGTGTTTTTTTTCCAATTTTCAAAACACAAACGGATAAATAATCACCCATTTGGAAGAAATATATTAACTAATAGAGGAGTTTTTTTTTAACTCCCTTGTTTCCTTTTAATGTTTTTACAGCTTTTCTAATTACTTGTCAATAGCTGCAAATAAACTAATCAATGTTTTAGCACGTTAAATTAAGCAGCAAGCAGCCCAACCGAAGGACTGTCTTCTCTACGTCTGCTGTTGGAATGGGTTAGTCAAAATCTCAAACAACAACAATTTTACAATTCATTAAATACTCAAAAGTCTCCAATAGAGAATCTAATATTCTTTATTCGTCATCTGCATTAAAGACTTCTGAAAGAAATATGAAGAAGAAACATTTAAACAGAAATATTGTGACGTTACTCTGAATTTAATGTTGAAACATTTAAATTTATGCACATTTAAAGAGTTTATTTCGATGAAATCAAATCAAATAATCATAAACATTGTAATTTTACTTGTTTCAAATAAATTTAATACCAAAAATCTGCAACAATTCAAAACAAATTTATCCACTTCCACTATCCAATTTCTGCAGAAGAAAACTGCTCAATGATGTGTATCCTCAACACAGCAACATTGCAATTTGATTTCAATTTAATAACTCAAAAAAAAAAAAAAAAACTTCTCTATTTCTTCTGAAGGGTAAATCAACTATCGAATGTGCATTTGCTGGGATGAGAAAAGGATTATTTATTTTATTTGTAACTTGTAGCTGCACAAACAAAGAAAACTAATGAAGTGAAAGATGTTTTATTGTGAAGATGAAATAAAATATTGATGAGAGATTTATTTTGATTTCAACATATTCGTTTTTTTTATATTTTCCTTTTTCTATTCACTTCTGTTTTTCTTGTCATAACGCACAGGAAAGATAAATTATCAGGAAGTAATTTTACCGTCTATCCATCCTGTATATCAACCACCCCGTTTCGTTACTTGCCTTGTAACAACAATGACCACCGCATTAGCGAACAAAAAGAGAAATGAAATTCCTATTAAAACGAAACTCTAATAATGTATCTATAAATTGGAAATCATATAAAATTTCTTGGTCTGTGATTCGACTGGAATATCATTCGTATATGAATATGTTCGTTCAGCTGTCTGTCGGACTGCTGCACAACATAAACAACTTCGTCATCGCCATCAATAGCAACAATAAACAAACATAATCGTCTACTAAATAAACAAAACAACAGTCGTATAGAAAAAAAATAAAAATAAAAATGAAATTCATTTATTTCATTTTGTTCACTCGTTCATTCATTCATACTCTCGCTGTTTCATTACGACACTCATCAATGATTTTGTGTGAGCATTATTAAACCAACTCTAATAAGAATGTGCTCTCCATGATGTGGAAACAGTCTTTTGTAGCAAAACTTTGAAACTCATTTATAAATTCAATTGGAGTCATTATTGTGGTGTGGTAAATTTGCGGACGGACTATAAAGAGGTACAGCATGTTACTTTTGGACAAAATTGAACAACATATTGTCCAAGTGAATTTAGTAAAAACTCATCACCATTTATAAACCTACTTCCCCCCGAATGACATATGAAAGCACAAGACGTAATAGAATATTTACATTTATAAATATTTAAAAAAATATGTTATAGTTTGTTAATTAAATTTAATAGAAAATGCCGTCAATTTTGGAATCATGTTCAAAATTGGAATTTCCAAACGAGAATATTTAAAGTTGACTCCTCAGACAAGCCCACGAATACCAACTACTTTCTGATGATGATGTGTTCTCAATCCATATGATCCTTCCAGCGCTAATCCTGTTGCAGAAAACTTCATTATGATAAATGGTGGCACGATGTTAATTCTGATCACAGCTTGACGCCGAATTTTTTGCCCAACTTAATTTGACATTTCCTTGTTCAAGTGGTTGACAAATTCAACCATGGAGACGTACACAATTGAGCAGCGGTTTAAAATTGTTGAAGCCTTTTCTCAAAATCAAAATCATTTCGTACAAAAAGGCATTTCGTGCACTTCGTGAATTTTTTCGTCAGCATAATCGACCAAATGTGTCCACAATCGGAAGAATTGGACAAATGAGAATCCACGAGTAATTGTTGCATCCGCAAAGAGTGACTGTTTGGTGTGGTTTATGTCCTGGCATCGTCATCGGGCCGCACTTCAAAAATGAGATCGGCCAAGCAGTTACCGTGAATTATGGTCGTTAGCGCGAAATGATAACGGACTTCTTGTGTCCAGAAATTGAGGATATGGACCTGAACGATATGTGTTTCCAACAGGATGATACCACTTGCCACACAGCTAACGAAACAATGACTCTTTTGCGTGAGAAATGGCCGTGTTATCTCACTTCGTGGCGATGTGAATTGGCCTTCACGGTCATGTGATTTCATACCGTTGGACTTCTTTAGTTGGGGATATTTAAAAGAAAAATGTACGTCAATAAGTCAAGAACAGAAATGAGATAATTCGGCACATTAACGACAAGGAACATCAATTATGTCTCAGAGTCATTGACAATAACGACCATCGGATAGAGGTATGTCACCGAAGCCGTGGCGAGCATTTGGCCGATATTTTATTTCACACATAATATATCCTGCTATCATAATAAAAACTATTAAGATAATTCTCTGAAAATATTTCGTTTTATTGACAATTAACATCGTGCGTTTAGGTGGGACCACCCTTTATAATATTCATATTACTCAATGATTTGCGTCCTCCCCTCCATGTGAAGACTTAACAATCAGAGGTAGAATACCTCGCTATTCATCTAGATAAATGACCAGGATGGAAAAGCCATATAAATAGTTAGACTGCTAACTGGACAGCATGAAAATAGTACATTCAAATGATATTCTAGTTATGAAATATGTCATGTGCTTCTTTTCTGGCCAGTATTTCAGAATGCTATGCACTTGCCCCATCTGTAAGACGGTTTTGGCCTTAACATTTTTGCTTTGTAATTCACTTCGTATAATTATATGGCGCTATGGTATTCAAATATACAGACATTTTTGAGGAATTATTTTAGTAATACAGTTATTTTCGCTTACAAGCACAAGCAGGATTATTTGTGCAGGCAAGTTAAAACTTATATAACCTTAAATGCACTTACCTGCCTAATTGTGCTGGTAAATGTATGTTCAGCAATTTACACAATATACAGGTTTATGTAATGTTGTTTGGAAATTCACGTCACGTTTTTTTTAATCAGCTGATCTTTTTTTAATCTTTTATGAAAATAGTTTAAAATTGAGAAGAAAAAAAATGGTAAAAGTATAAAAATCTTCCAAAAAAGCATTTTAGAGAATAGTGACAGAAAAATAATAAATATTAGGTATTGATATTTTATATGAAAATAATGTTAAAATGACAGAAACAAGTTTGGCATTTATCGACAACGTGCAGTTACGGAATGAGCACTTAAAAAACAAAATTGTATTGAAAGTGATAAAAAAAAAATTAATTTTATACAGTGAAGTCAAATGTACAGTTACTTAAATGGCTGCTAATGCGAAAGTACTTTTTCATGGACCAAACCGATTGAAAACAAATCACAAAAAAAATTTCACTTGTCATCTTATTACTTTTTGCGCGCTCCCTCTCGCGTCGTCCTGGAAGCGCTGCGAAAAGCTTGGGGAATGATCGAGGCAGGTGGCTCAATGAGCCGGCCTGCACTATCGCGACGACACTAGGGCTTCGGTTTGATATCAGTATGTCTTGGCAGCTGGTGGAGTTTCGGAGGCTGCGGCTGTCGAGTCTTACCGTTCGATGATTGGACACTGGGTTATTGGGAATCCTGCCAGGCGTATGGGACAGCCGTATAACCACTACTGCTTTGGATACAATTATGCAGAGCACCAGGAGAATGTTGCTTTGTAAGTGCCCTGCACTCGAGGACCTGCGTATTCGCGTGCTGTGGCCTACCCCGTTCGGAAGCCTATCGGAGCTGTTGAAGATGGTGCTTAGAGAGCTGAGCGAGTTTGTTTATTGTGAGCAGCGACTGGTTTTCGCATGAGCATCGGCTTATTCGTCAGACGTTCGGTTTCTTCGGTTCCTACTGGACTCTTCCCACACTGTGGCAACTCTTCCTAACCTATTCTATTTTATCTTCCTTCTCTTCTTCTTCTCAGGTATGACAACGGGACTGTAATGAAGGGGACACAAGTGGGCTGTGCTCTTTATTTTCACCAGCGAACTGCCTACCTAACCTAACATTCTTACTTTCCCTCGACGACATTTATGTGGCATAATTTGTCTTTCGTTTAAAAGAAAGCCAACTGAGTGACCATGCAACAGTCGAGCTGAGCGGAACTGAACTGAACTATTCGTTTCTAAAGCAAACAGTGAACGGTTGCACAATAGATACGTCTTATGAAAGTATCCAATATTTATAGCGTATAAATATAGCAGTGTTGCTAACTTAAAGTTGTATGCCTATTTCATTTCAGCAATACCTTTCTCCAAATCCATTATGGGGCGGCAGCAACTAATTATTTATTTTACAGATTGTCTTTATTTACTGAGTATTTCTTTCTTAAACTATTTTGATTTGATATTTTTATTAACAAAACTGACTGCAGTAACGCAGACTGTTTCTTCATATTTTGTTGCTGGCAACACAAAAAAAGTTTTTTTTTTCGCTTTACATTGTTTCATTACAAAGATTTTCGTCTGCTTTAAGGTCAGCAACATTTCATTGTAGTTGCTATTGCTATTGTTGCTGTTGTTGTTTTCCTCTTCTTTTCATACATGAAAATCCAGTCATGCATTTAAGGTTTCTATTATTTTTATTGCCATTATCGGCAAAAGCCTGAGGGCCAAGTACGTGCTGACTTTTTATTAACAATTTATTTTAAGATGGATACGAATGGAAGTTTAGGATTCTTATTCATTTGCATAGAAAAAATTATTGGAAATTATGTAAAAAAAATACAAAACTTAAACATTGTGTTTTCGAATTTATTCGTCAAGATGTACATAAAATGGATGTACTCGCATGTATTTAGATTTTGGAATAAGTTACAAAATTCAATGGTCACAAAGACTTTCGCTAAGGAAAATTGAGACCATTTACATCAGTGCATAGAATTTGCATACCACAAAACAACTCCGAAATAATATATGTAGGATAGGTTAGGTAAGGTGGCGGACCAGCAGCCTCTGTCTAGTCTGGTTCCACTCGAAACCGGTAGCCCATACAGCTACTGCAAAGTATGGGTTTAATGACTGATGTACCACCACTGCGCTCGCTTAGTGGAGCAAGTGTTCATGGCAACCTCACGGGGTTTAAAGCCTGATGACAATATGGGTGGGGCTTTGTCGGAAGGTACTTCGTGTCCAGCCCAAACAGGTTGGAGTTGTGTTCCGGTTTATTGCGGTTCGGCTTCTTGGTGGCTCTTGCTGTGTTCATACCACAAGTTACGCGAGTAGCTATTGGTTGGTCTGTTTGAGAAATATCTATGAAAATCATAATTCACCTAGTGTTGAGAGCACCGTGGGCTTGGGCGCTATGCGTAGGTATCCGCGTTAATGTTGATCACATCACCCCTTCCCATTTGGCAAACAATTAGGTGAAATACTACCAGTGGACGGATAAAACGGCTACAATAATCACATTTTGAATGCCTGTATGAGAAGTGATTAATTCGTTTTTGATCACGGTGTTCCCGAAAACACCTCTTCAGGTTTCGATTTTAAGAAATCTTCCAAATGCTGACTGGCAGCATAAGCATGTTCATGCCATGTCCGCTTAATTGCACTTTAATTATAAATTTCATTGAATTATTTTACGTGATCGAACTCAATGTGTTTTTTAAGTTCTTTTCCCGTGTCTGCCGTTTTTAAGACATCGTTCATAATTACCAATTTGAAGCGAAATAAATGCTACCATATTCCTACGGAAACCTCAGGTGACCAAAACTTTTTACAAATGACATTTCGTCATTATTTAGCACCGTCTTACAAGCGAGACAGCAGCTGAATTTACCCGCGCTTATTTATTACTTCCCATAATTACGAAAACAATTGCATACAACGAACCGACGAAATTTATTACGATTCCATTTAAACATTTTGAAATTAGTGGCGCAACCTGAAACCGTTAGATTAATTGCCACATCATCAAATGGCTTTGAAGTAAACCGATGGCAGCAAACCTTTTCCTTTGTGACTGCTGCCTGCCTGGGTAAAGTACAGAAAAAATTATTCCCAACACAGTATGCATTTTGAAAAATGTGTTCAAATTTGTTGTGTCGTTTCCAATTTAAATTTAGTTGATGTTGCATACAAATCTAAACATTCACTAAAATAATGTTTAAATTAGGCAATTTAGAAAACAAACAAAGAAATAAAGCAACCCACAAGTAAATTGAAACACAAACACTTTTCAGTTTTCCGACAGTAGGCGACATAAACATGTCAAAACGCCTGTACAAAAAGGAAAGAAAGAGTACGTTTTAGTTTTACTTAAAAGGAAAAAAATTTTTAAGGCCAGTAGGGCCGACTTGGTGAAATTTTCCAACACCCATACAATTTTCAAATGCTGGCTACACACATAAAATATGCCTAAAACATGTTCAGCTCGCTTTTCAATATTGTATGTACATTGACGGAAATGTAATGTGATACGCAACTAATCACCAAGTTCGAAATTGACAAAATAAGTTGAAGAAACACCATAAATTATTTAAATTTCTATTTAATTCAAATTCTAAATAGAAATGCAAACGTCTCGCTTGACAAACACTCAACAGAAATGAAACATCAAGTCAGACATCAAATGTCAATATTTGCTGCAATTGTTTCGTTACTTTCAGTTGTAATTTCTTGTCATGTTTTCTTTGGAAATTTATGACGGGGGCAGCATATCTGAGTTTTCTTTAATTTATGCAAAAATTAAAAAGAAAAAAATTCAACTTTAAAGCAAAACACAAAACAATTTATTTCGAATTCTAAATGGTAATTTAATGTTGTGTTTATTGTGCGTACAGTGGTGGCAAAAAATTGTCAAGTGCACCACCAACAATTCTTAAAATGCTCAATGCTTATTATAAGTTTGTTAAAGATACATTTTAGAAAATAAAATTCAGCCGAAACTTTTTAAAGAAATTTTAAAAAAATTTTGTGAAAAGCAAATTTAAGATTAACTTTTACCCATGCGACAGTAACAACCTAAAAGGAGTTTTTTTTTTTTAAAACTGAACTGCACAACGTTGTTGTTCACTACGTTTCAGTTCAAAGCGTTGCAACATAAAACAGAAACTGAACACAGGAAACCGAATTGATACCAGGTAAACCCATACATACATATTTTCATTTTAAAAATATAAAATTTTTGAAATAATTGCTGTTGTTTTCATTTATGTTTATCAGATTTTTCAAAAAATGATCGTACATAAATGTACGTATTATTAACATTCATGTACTTTTTCCGTACACAAACATTTTCGTTCATGTACTTTTCTTGCCGTACACGTACAGTACATAATGTATAGGCAAAATTGAATCTGTCTATCGTACATGTACTTTATTATCGCGAACGTACACGAATTTAAAATATTCGTACACTCGAACCTGTGTGTTTGAATTGTGTTATAATCGGACAGTACGTGAACTTCTTAAGTTCGTGTACAAAATTAAATATTAAAACGAAACACACATAAATGTTATGAAAATAAAAATATATGTTGGTTGCTTTGATCTGTGTTCGTTTACATTTATGTACGAGATTTTTATACGGTGTGTGTACTTTTCTTAACTCTGATAAATAGTCGGCCAGCTGGGCTAGTGAGTTCTCCTGTTATGAACTCGCCTTGGTCAAAACATTACCTTTCGTTCCGTTGCCAATGGGTTGGTTTTTCCTTTCAGATCGGCACCGTTACGATCCTTATCGTTTTTACTCACACTATTTTTTACCACTTTTCTTAATTTGTTTGCAATATTCACCACATCAATATGAAAATGAATGCAGCAAGCAATTCGTTAGTCCTCATCCAGACTATGAAACTTTTACTGTCAAAAATTGCGTTCTCTTCTGAAACTACTCGTACATTCGAGTTCATTTTATGAAGTTTTTGTGTAGTAATTTGATGCAATAAATACATACGGCAAAGCAAGCTACCGACTTCAAGATGTCAAAAATAAAATACACATGTTTATATGAGAACGATTATTTTCCGAGTTATAGACTTCTGAAAATTGCATATAAAAATGCAAATCGAGACTTTGCTGCAATACCGTCGTAATTCAAAAAAAAGCGTGAACTGAGAAAAATGCATTTGAAGTTTTGAGCCATCTTTTTGATAGTATTTTCGTTTACTAATGTTATTTTTTTACAAGTGGCATGTTTTGTAATGTTTTCTGTTTGTCAAGTTCTTGTCATAAAGGAAATATTTCATTATTGCAAATAAATATTGTTGGAAATATCTGGAGGCAATAAAGACATTTGTAGCTGTAGAATCTGAACAGTTAGAGATAGAACCATAATCTTTTTTCCTTTAGATAAATGTATATTTCCCTCAAAGATCATTTCTGCATAGCCAGCTCAAAAAATTCAAATTTTAAATTACTACGGTATTGCACCAAAGGCTCGAAATGTGCATTTAGTTACTGAAAAAATCAGGTCAAGTTTCTTTGATATGATGTATAGATTTAAAGAAAATTCTACAGTTTCTCATTCCACATTAAATAGTAATTATTGTGGCAATTATTTTTTTTGTCGTTTTTTTGCGTATGTATAATTCAAAGTGGGATCACTTTTTCCACAATAAACAGCTGTTAATATTTTTCTATTGTTTATTCCTTTGTATGGTTTATTGTAATTGGTAAGAATTTTTGTTTTATTTTTGCTTTTAAGTAATATAAGTGTAGTTCAACAGCGAGCATTACACCCACTTAAGTGTACCGTTGGGTACGATGTTTCGTCGGAAATGATAATTGGCCCATATTTTTTTGAAAATGAACACGGTGTCGCCATTTCCCTCACTTGTATTATATAACGGACAAAATTGGAAAATTGTTTAAAAGACCATCCGTGGAAAACCAGCCGCAAGTATGGTTCCAACAGGATGCAGCCACAACACACACTGCGAGGGACACAATGGCTCTTTGAAATCAAATCCCTTCGGTTATCCTGAGCCACCTTGTACAATATTAAAAATAAAACTTAATATATATATGTATATATATATATTTCAGGTAAAACAGACAAAGTTCTAACTGAAGAAATGCACAACAATAAGAATTTGAATCAGCTGATTATGGTGCAGTTGCCGACGAGACTACATTTGTAGTCTCTGTAGCTCGTAGCGTATGTGTTTCATGCTTAACTATTTCTTGGAGCGTAAGCGTTATTTTTGCTCTCAACCAAAAACAATTTGTATGGGAATTAGAATTTTTAAGAGCAAAAATACGCTTGACTTCCTGATTTAGGTTAGCACATTTTTTCCTTAGAAAGGTGCCAAAAAAAAAACGCGACATGAACCGCTCTAGCTCAAGTTAGTTTTTAATTTAATTTTTTTCTAAAAAATCGTTCAAAATCCAATTTCAACCATCGTGCCACTGGAACAGTGAATCACAAGAAAATAACAAAAGAAACACAGCTGTGTGCGTACGAGAATTACCGGTTGTTTATGTAACTTTGTGAGTGTAGGTGTGCGAGGGTGACAGATTAAGTGCCAGACTGTGTATTTAAGAGCGCTTCCAATTACGGATGTGTTAATTGTTTACGGTAAGTTTGTTGAACAAATACTCAAACGTCCATTCTTCCATTCGCTCATTTAAACATAAATATTTAAAATGTATTTTGTACATTGAAAAGGTGTTCAAACAACCATTTCACGTAGTCAATATCTGGCTATGTACGAGTATTTGAGTTAAAGTATCCAATTTGCTGTTGAATTTGTGCACAAATTTACGTACATAAATGGTAGTATCTTTAAAATAAATATTTATTATTTTCAATTTGCATTTCGAAATGCTAAAAGATTCTACACGGCTCTTTGGGGTATTTTGTATTCAAATTAATTTTGTAGACGATGTCAGTTTGAAAAGGTAGTTCAGTACAGTTCTATTGTTTTTCATCTAAATTGCTGTTTATTTATACCCTACTTTATTCATATTATTCGAAAGTAAAAGCAATTTTGGGTAAAGTGTTATTCTGTAGGAAACTCTTGAAAGTTGAACAGCTTAGAGTTATGAAGTATTAAAAAAATTGTATGCCTTATGTGTCCTTTATTAAAATCGGTTAGTTAGTTTCGGAGACGCAGAAGTTGCCCCATAGCACCCGTCGGGGTCTTATCTTTGAAAAATGTATAGTTCTTGAGTCCATCTAGATGCAGGCCTATCAATGTTTTACCTCCCCTCACTACCTTACTAGTGCCAATCATATATCCAATTTCAGCTCTTTGGTTCTATGAAGAGTTCATATACAGGAGTGCCACTTGCAAAGAGGATCAGCATAGTCCCTCGTTTTCATATTTCTCCCATTATTTACTCTCCCGTATACCAAATTTCATTCCTGTAGCTAAAATGAGAGTGCCCGAAGCAAAGAAATTTACCATCAAGTCTTTCAGACAACAATGAGAAACTTTAGCTTTAGCCGTTCTCAAGATATACAAAAATCATTTTTAACTTTGTAAGGCAGATACCATGCTCACTTATCTGATTTCACTCACTTTTTGATCGATGAACTGTACCTATTGATATTCAACTCAATCAGACCAAATTTATATATGTTCGCTTTAACCGTTGTCAAGATATACAAAAAACATTATTTGCTTTGTATGGGAGCTACCACGTCCACTTGTCTACTTCCGCCGGTTTTTGACTGATGATTTGTACTGACCCTTAAGTTACTCAGATAAAATATAGAAACATTAACTTTAAGCTTTCTCAAGATATACAGAAATCAATATTTAGTTTGTATGGGCGTGGCAGATATACAGAGAGATACTCTGAAAATTTCAAGAAAATCCGTTCAGCCGGTTTGCAGTCCATAAGGCTCAAACACACATACATACATACATACAAACAGTTTTATATATAAAAATGAAAAGGTCATGTTATAAAACAAGTTGACTTCATTAGAATGTTAAATTTTTACTATGCGTACATGAACGTCGCAAGTGACTCCTATACATACGTATAGTCTGAGTCAATAAAGCACTTTATTAAAACCGTACTATTTAATGAACATATAAAATATATTGTACACAAAATTAATACAACAATTAAAATAATGTACCCGTTAATAAACAGAAAGTCTAAACTAAATACACACAACAAACTTCTTATATTAAAAACAATGTTCCATTCTATAATGGGTTTACGCGGCGCCTGCTTGGTATGTCACCTCTGATTGTCATCTTAAAAAACTACAAATATGTCAAAATAATCTAATCAAAATGATATATAATTTGCTAATATATTTTTCCACACTCTATGTCTAACATAAAATTAGTTAAAGATAAACTCAATATATTGTCTCAAAACTTTAAAAATCGTTGTAGATACTCTAGCTATCTACACATCAATGCATTAGTTTGATAACTTTTATCCATTGTTTTTACCATATGACATTACTGCTCTACTTATGGGGTTTTTGATATCCCTTTTTCCCTAAATAAATAAATAAATGTATACATGATAAAATAAAAATATACTCATTAAAAACATTGCTGTAAATGATTAAGTACAAAAATTTGATTAAGAATTGATCTCTTAAAATTAAAATTAAATTATTATAAAAATGTAAATGTTACTGTAACAATAAAAATTGAGAGAAAAAAAAAAGCACTTTATTAGGTTTGTTACAAATGATGCATTCATAAAATAGGAATCGTAATAAATACAAGGTGGCTTTCATATCTTCTGTCGAGTAGTACAGCAAGCTCAAGAAATGTTTCACCATTCTCTAGAGTGTAATCGTTAGTACAATAATTGTACTGTACATGTACTGTAGTCTATAGAACAGCATAAACTTAAATGCAGGTCCATTCACAACATTGAATGAAACTATTTAGGTCTGATTGTAGGATTATTTACATCGTCGGCGTATATTAACATTTTAAAAAATTTTTAATACC
Source organism: Dexiosoma caninum (assembly GCA_963924685.1). Classification (NCBI taxonomy): domain Eukaryota; kingdom Metazoa; phylum Arthropoda; class Insecta; order Diptera; family Tachinidae; genus Dexiosoma; species Dexiosoma caninum. Next base: position 16,789,065 of record OZ004727.1, read on the forward strand.
AGGAGGAAGAATAGTAAAAATAATACTCCTTTGAGAAACTCTAGATATATGTACATTGAGATTGATCGCTTTTATTAAATAATACGCACGCAACTCTATCCAGAAGGTATGTGGATATCCACATTTACTTAGATGGAATTGCTTTGTCAAAGGCTTTACTGAAATCGGTAAAAATTATGGGTGCCTGCATGCCAAAACAAAAAGATTTTATTTAATTTGAACGTTTTAAAGTACGAGTAGCTAATGCGCATTTATATTTTGGAAATTAAAAGTCAGACACACGAAGTTTCGTTGGAGCGGGAACGAATTGGTAACGTGTCTATTACATGACTCTCAGCACCGGAAATTTTTTTTGAAAAAAGTTCTACTTTTCGCAATTTTGTCGCTTCATCTTATTCGTCTGAGTAAGAAACTTTTGCGTACAGTAATAATTTTCTTATATTTTTATGGAAAAACAATTCAATTTATTTTTTTTTTATAAAGAGAAATAACACTCAGGCAAAAATTGCCTACTACTAGGTGTTACCTACTCCAGGAAAAGAATAGTGGTGGAGATGACAAGTGGTAAAAGGGTAGACAGACAGAAGCAAGCTTTACAATGCTACAGGATAACGCTCTGATGTTGCTTGTGGATTACTATGAACTGAAGGCGGTACTGTTCAGTGACCAGTGACTGTGTCTTCGCCACTGAAACTTTCCGACAACAACTGACACAAATACACAGTAATGCACTTTAGAAAAAATACGAAATGTTTTTATGACTTATTCCGAAACTGGATTCGAACACAGGACTTTTACGTTTTGTAGTCAACGTGTTAACAACTTCAGCCATCGCCACCCTCATTTAGATGTTTAGCTTCAAGAATAAATTGAACTAATCCTTTGTATGAACGAATATGTCGACCGTCCAATGACTGCAGCACTGGCTAACATTTACACCGTAAACCACGATTTATGTAATAAAATTCCACAAGTTGAGAATTTTGGTAGCGCAGTTGTAGCGAATTCGTTACGAAACATGTTGCTCTTATGGAAACCGTGAATGTAGGGCAACAGGAATTCGTCGACTGATAATTTATTTATAACATAATTGTTTCTCATAAAAAGCCTTATTTTGTACTCGTATTATAGTTTTAATGAGATCTTTCGTATTTTGTATTTTATTAAAAGTGTGCTAATTGATTTCAGTTAATTAACACGTTTAATGTATAACAAACAGTCTTTCTAACATTGTAATTATCTTCAGCATTATTATTTCTTTATTAAAATGTATATAAATTGTTAATATTTAAAATAAACATTTTTCTGATTATCTTCAACGAATTGCTGCTAAAATATTTGAATGTGAATTCTCTTGCTGGGAAGAGAAACAATACTCGTCCCATCGTTATTGCGATGTAACCCCAAATAAAGGAAAAAGTATTAATTTTCAATGTTAGAAAATATAGAGATTGTGAAGATTATTAATTAGTCAACTCCCGTACACGTACAGCCGGACCTTTTGGCTTTACAGATTCACCTTTGCATATAAATACATATGTCATCCAAAGAGTTCAGATCATCTAAGAAGCTGACGCTTCAATATTTGACTTTATTTTCTCTCTTGCGAACTAGTCGTCGAGAGACTGGAAAAAAGAACGTACAACGAAGCAATAAAACGAATAAATTACTGGCTTAATATACTCATTATCGAGTCCTAAAAATATTAATCAGCCTAAGTTGGCGTCCATGACACCGAAATAGTGTTCCAGGATTTTCTTCAATATTCTCGGGCAACTTCGGTCCGTAAATGGAGAAGTTGTCCTTAAAATCAATACTTTTCCAAGTTTTCTCCTTAGAGTTATGTTCAGAAGGTCAAAATGCTTCAAAACAGAACGTTGCAAATGCCATAAGAAAAACAAAATATTTGTTTAATTTTTGTACAAAATTACTTGGGAGATAAACAATGCCGTATAGGAGTATAGAGGGCTACAATATAGTGATTGAGTTCTTTGAGTCTGTTGACGGTAAAGAGTTATGCTCTATTATGCAGAACATTTTCGGTGAATTCGGCATATATATTTAAAAAAAAATTTCTTTTATTTCTATTGCACATGAAACTTTCATTTGACTACGACTAGTAGCATAAGAGTTGCAAAATTATATGAAATTTATTTTGCTTTAAAAAATTTTAAAGCAATAAAGGTACAGTCATTTAAAACTTAAAATTTACTAAGAAATTTTTAATTTTAGCAAAATACTGAGAATATCCATTTTGAAACACCCTGTTCGCTGTGTGTGTGTGTGTATGTCGAAATAGAGCTCGGTAATAACAAAAAAAAAATTTAATTTTGACGCATTATTTAAAGCTAATAGGAACCATGTTATTTATTACTCAACTCAACCGATGAAGGGGGAGTTACTCATAAAAGACTTTTGACTTGACCGGGCCGGAAATCGAACCCGGGTCATTAATGAAGTTTCTTATCTACACTGACAAAAACTGAAAACTATTCAAGTGAATATATGCCTTCTGATGTTGCTAGAATTGCCAATCGGTCTCCTTTGGAAATGAAGCGAGCATTTTTCTTGTCACCATCTCATTAAAACAAATAAAAGGCCATGTTCAACTGCGGCTTCAGCTTTAACCAATCCACGTGCACATCAGAACGCCCTCCTTCGTCGGTATTGTGTACAATGCATTGCATTGTGCTGGTCCATGAAAAAAACATGCCATCTAAAGATATTCATCTAAAATATTTATTGAAATCTGTTAGGGTGCTGATGTTTAGTAAGATTTCAGAGGAAATGCAAAGCTGAAATCGTTTACACCTTGCTGGTATTAGACAGAAATTCTAAAAGAAAATTATACATGTGATTTTAAAAGGGCATGGTGTTCACACATGATGTTCAGAGGAAGCCTGATGAATCACATAAATAACTTTAAATGAAAAAAAACCATCATGTATTGAAGTTATTACTTCCGAAACATTTAGAAACGTTTTTGAAATTGTCCACGCAGGGCTCAGCGATTTTTTCGCAATGCCAATGCGTGCATTACGGTGGTGAAGTGATTGAATGATAGAGAGCTTAATTCTTGCACAACTAACAGATGCGAGTGTTTTTCGAATATGTAAAGCGGAGTTGCTCAAACACCGGCGACATTTCAACGATCAGCGTGTATCTGAGCTTTTCCATTATCTGTACGCAGTTGATGAAGTTAAACTCATTTCATGCAGAAAAATATTTTCGAATTCTTCCCGCAATTTATGTTTATTTGTGAGGTATAGTTCGGTAATATCAATACATTGTTCCATCGAGTAACGCTACATTTTCACAATTTCTTTACTGTTAAATATAAAATGAAATTTCAAAGGTAGCAAATACTTTTTTGCCACAAATAGTTGCAAATTAAAGTGTTTGTTTCGTTTTGAGCGACCCTTTATATTCAAAAAATTCATACAGAGAAAATATACAGTTTTTCTTTAAGTCATACAAAATCATTCCAAAGATGAGAACGTCAGCCCCATTTTCTTAGAAAATTTCTTAAACAATATTTAATGCTGTTTGTACGCACTCATGTTAGACACATTTCATTTATAACAAATAAATATTCTTATGCAGTCAAGTGTTTAAACTCCAAGTTTATTTATTTTAAATTTCATTGAATTGAAAATTCAAAACATTTTGAAGAATTTATTAATGATTATGAAGTGCTGCTAAAAAAAATACAAATCAAAATCAAAAAAAAATTATAAATAAATAAGGCAAAAATAAATAAATACAATTTGTAATTATGGACCTGATGAAACATAAAAACTTGAATAAATATTTCGACACTCTCTAAATCAAATTAGTTGGAACAACTTCTTGCCAACATACCGGGCAGAGGCGCATCACAACACAACCAGCACAGAATTTCCAGCCATTAAACAAACATTTGAACGCATTGTGGCAGCATTAATGATGAACACTGCAGTTGAGGTGTTTCTAAAGTACATTTCCTTCATAAGATTTTCACAAATAAATTTGAAAATTATATGAGCGTATGTAATTAGACGTTTTATTGCATCCCTCACATTGAAACTGAAATTACATTTTTATTGCACATTTGTTTGTTGTTTCTATAATTTTATTTATTTCATGATTCCATGTACAATTTTTCAACAAGTTTATAATTAAAGTTTCCTAAAATTTGTAGGCAATTAAAAATGTTTAAATACATTTAAATCAATCTACGTATTCATAAAGTTGGAAGATTTTAAGCTCGTGCTTTGCAAGAAATTTTCAAGGAACTGGCAGTTTTGATATCATCTGTAACATAAATATTTCAGATCCCCTTCACCGGATGTAATTTAAGTTTAAAATGAATTTTCTAATACATGTATTGAAAATTATAATTAAGAATGTGATACAAATGACTTCCAGTGTTGCCGAAAAGTAAAATAACGCTGTGGAAATTAAAGCCATGATTCACTGCCAGATTTTGTCAATTGTTCTGTCGGCAATTGCATGTGTGCTTGACTAACACGCCCCCTATGTATGATAGATTTTGTTGACATTTGTATCCGATTGTCTAAATGAGCAACATAATATACTGAAATTTTATAATCCTTAATATTTCCTTTTAGAAATGTTAATAAAATATGGCAGAAGATTTATTGGCAAAACCATATGTTTTCACATTATTTATGTGTCTGACAGGGTGGCAGTTGAACACATATTTTTTTGTAAGACAAAATTCTACATATAAGATGTAAGACAGAGAAAAAAGGACCTTAGCCGCAAATCGGTGGTACTGGGTTCGAGCCCTGTTTCGGACTACGTCATAAAAACATTTTCGCATTTTTGCATTTTTTCTGATGTGAGGTTTCAGTGGCGAAGGCATAGTCACTGGTCACTGAACACAACCGGCTTCAGCTGATACTAATCCACGGGCACATCAGAGCGCTCTCCTTGGTCGGTATTGTGTAGCACCAGAGAAGTAAAAAAAGTACTAAAAATGGTTACTAAAACACAGCTTCAAAATTTAATACGTCTCCATGAGCACAGTTCATTGCATGTGTAGTCGTCAATTCCTGAGTGTTTGTCCAAAATTTTAAAAAAGCATTCGAGAATTCTTTTTTTATTTATTAGTCGTTATCATTATCGAACACTTCGTAATCGTCGTTATTTTCTATGACTTGAACCTTGTTGCTATTTTCAATGCCAACAAAGGCTGCTGTTAACATTTTCAGCTACAATCGGCATCAATAATTGAACTTGTCGAGATATATCGTCGTAAGCGCTATCTGATTTAATAAATTTAGCCAATGCAAATGTAGTCTTCATTATCGTACTTATCATTTTTAAATTTTGTTTCACGCTTTTATATGTAAGAACAGCTTCTTTTTAGAGCGGTACGTGGAAGCTGAAATTCGGTTAACTTAGCCGATCGATTAACTTTCACGCGAGTAAACTTTTTCGAGATTCTACTGTTCTATTGGTCATGGTGGCAGTAGCTATATGTGCTATTGGCATGAAAAGACACTGATATTCGATAGATTGATCATATATAAAAAAGAAATCATATAAGCCTTTCGGTTTTTTAAGGCGCAGTGAGAAATATTTTATGTTAAGAGTATCCGACCGAAAAAAGAATATAAAGACATTTTTTTTATTAATTTGAAATAATTGCATAAACTGAGTTTTGCAATAAAGCACTACATATTTAGCTATTTTCACGTCTAGATGAGGACGAAGGCTTTATCGGTGACTATGAGACAGTCTACGGTATCGCCTACTAAACTATTGAAAAAATTTAAATTTTTCTTAGTTCCAACTCATCCCATGAGTGCCACGTACAAAATGTTACTATTTTGTCATTAAACTTTCCTTTCATGACAAGTTTTCGTTCCAATGACAAGGTAAATTTCGTTCATCAACATTTCTTATGTTACAATTCCTGCGAAATGAACATGTCATTTCTGTGGTAGTAATGCGATCCTTCTATATGTTTTACACGCAAACAGTTATAGATGCAAAGGAACATAAAAGCCATTTACACTATGTGTCATATCAGGACTAAATTCGAATCAAAAAAAGGAAAAATAATAAACTATTGCTCGAACTATAATTACGTGCTGTTACTTTTTTAAGCTGTAAACTTTTTCTTTTTGAAACCACGTCTATTATCAAATCGTATTTTGTCTCACTTACAATTCTATTATTTAAACAACATTCATACAATGCAGTTTTAAATGTACGAATGCAGGGATGGATGTTATATGGTTTAAATGGGATTGTGAGAAATTCGAGTTGAATTCAGTTTTCTAACACAAAAACAATATAAAAATTTTAATTAGTTTGCGAACGACAAAAAAAAAGAAATCAAAAGTAAAGAAATGTCGTTATAAGTCACGTTTTCCGCATACACACACACACACACACATACAAATAAGAGAATGAAAAAAAAACCAGGAGGAAACCCAACGGAGCCAAAGTAAAAGGAAGACAAAATGTAAATAGAAAAATCCGGACAAAATCAACAAAACACAAATGAAATGCGAAATACATGAGGACAATGACTTGACAGATGAAACTGCCCGAGGCATATTAAGTTGTGCCACAATCTTAAATTCATTTCATTTAAGTTTACTTAATGTCATAATGACGTACTACATCATCGTATGTGCGTTTATATGTATGTATGTGACTTTGTTATACAAATGCATTTCAATAGAAAATTTTAGCATTCGAATACAAATTAAATCTTCTTTTGAAAATAAATTCATACATTGACATACACAAACATACTGACATATGTACATGCATGTGTTCAAGGAGTTTATTTTTTTTTTAGTAACGGTGCTGCCATATCGGTTAAACTTTTGTCTGATATTTAAATTAATGCATTTTTTAAAATGTAAAAAAAACACCCATAATTTGCTAAAGTGAATGAAATATTTATTTGGGCCGCAAAATGAATGCCGGACATTTACTTTTTCAAGAGTACTTCATATAAATGTTGCTCGTGGTGATCCATCTCTGGCCTTCACTTCTGCCATAGTTTTTCCAACATATCGGTCGGTATCTTACAAATGGCAGCTGTAATAATGTCTTACAGGGCTGGTTTATTCTTGTGCAGGAGAGAAGTTAATGGAATACGACAGTCTAATAAATATACATATATTGTGACTAGTTAATTCCCAGTCAGCATTTGGAAGATTGTTTTGGCAGAAATCACCAAACTTAGTCTTTTAAGACTACCTCAGATGACTAAAAACGGATTAATCAGTTGTGCCCTTTAAAAAAGACCCGAAAATGAATCCGACAAATGCTTGGAAAGCGACTTGTTTAAAAAACGCAAACAATATGTATAGAATGTGCGCAATCATAAATTCATCATGTAGATGCCCGAAATGTGACTGTATTAAGAATTTTTATTTTTATTTTGGAGTCATATTTAGCGCATCTTGACAATGAAAAATTGTTTCTTAAGGTTTTTGCTACTGTTTATAACGGGACAAATTATCTTACTGATTTTGAAAGAAATGAGTTTTGTGAATTTATGTTTATTTGTGTGGTAAGCTCATGGTGCAAAGAACAATAAAAGTTGATTAAATTAAAGAGTAATAAATAAATAATGAAAAAAATAAAAGAATATTTCTTTCTTTATGTTATACCAAATAAAACAAGACTCACTAACGGCTAGTAATATGACTGTAAAATGGCTTGAAAAAGTGTCGTAATTGGTTGTAAGTACTATTGCAAACTGCCTCGAAAATGAGTCAGAAACGCGAGTCATAAAAGACTCGTTTTGAAGAGTCGTATCTAGGGTACCATTTTCTCCCGACAAAACAGTCGTTTTCGATTCAGAAACGTGCGCATAAATGATTAATTTAATCGCGAAGAAAAATAAAAAAAAGACTCGAATATGATCAATAATTAATTAAAATGCTGACTGGGTTAGGAATAAATAACAGATGTTCTTGACAGACCAGCTACTAATGCTTCCTGGTTGCTGTTAAACTTCATACAAAAAATAAATAGCGGTAATGTAATTAGATGCAGCTTTGTTGCATAAGCCCTGCACTTGCTTAAGTTTTTATCCAAACTGGGTTGGATTGGAGTAGGGGGCGTGGTACTTCATAAAACAAACTAAATATTGATTGTTGTATATCTTGAGAACGGTTAAAGTTAAAATTTCTCATTTTTATCTCAATGACGTGACAGTAATTTTGTTTTGCTTCAGGCACTTTCATTATTTTATTATAAATTTATATTTTAAATTAGCAGTCGGAAAGCACTAAAAAACAATTCGAAGTAACAATTCTCAGTTGGTACTTTCCATTTATAACACAGTATTCGGTAAGTGGCAACTCAAGTGATGTTCGGTTGTCTTCCGTAAAAGAACTACAAGATTCTAGACAAGCAATGTTATAAATTTACGATAAAAACACCAAAATAATTTTTTTGTTCACGACATATTTTCTATTATTTATTTAATATAAAAAGAATAGCTTACAGTGCACATCATCATAGTGCAAAAATAGGAAAGATAAGGCAAATTTAGTATAGAAACAAGTCATGTTACTGCTAACAGTGGCATTATTTTTGCCGCCATGCATTTATATTGATTGTTGAACGTTGCAGAAGATTGCAGTTTATTTAGAAAATGTTCTCACTCTCCATTTTTAATTGCAACTTCATTTCAAATTTTGTATTTAAATTATACTTTACGTTTTTTTTTATTAAATATTCTTCTGGATGGTTCTTTAAAATAAAACTCAAGTTTAATATTGGCGGACGTTAAAATGTTTGATTTTTTATTTATTTCATTGTTATATTTTGTTCATTTAAATTATTGCTAATACTTATAATATGTATTGGAGTGAGTGTGTAAGTGTTTTTTTCTTTTTAATAATTTTTTATTTAAATCTAGTTTTTACAAGGATACACATTCAGTGGGGAACTTAGAATTAGGAAATAAATTTAAACTTAGAAAACAAAACCTAAAATGTTAGATTGTATGTGTCAGCTTAAAACTAAAATATTTAGTCAGGAAATTTTAATAATTTAAAATAAAATTTATAACAAATACAATTTGTAATAATAAATAGCGAAGAAATAATTGTAAAAAAAAGATATTTGGTTTTGTGAAGAACAAGGAAATCTGAGTAGGGTCCTGAGTGGGAGCAGGAAAAACATAAAATGTTAACCCAAAGCTCTACATCAAATTGTTCTTAATTATGAACAGTTATTGGCAGAAATGTACAATCACAATTTATAAGTTAAAAATTTGTGAATGTTGCAGCAAGCTACAAGAGTTTTTAAACAAATTGCATATTGTGATATAAGAGTATCGTCACTGAAAATGGAAAACAACGTACATATCATCACAAAAATTTAAATTGAGTTTTTTATTGACTATTCACGATTATGATTCACTACACCATATAATATATGTACATATCGCTACCTTAATATAGAAGGTTTCTAACTAATTTTTTTTTATTATATTTTAATATAGATAATACTTTAAAAAAAATGTATTAAAAAAGTTATTGAGTTCCTAATAGAGAATTGCTTAGAGATTTTAATGAGAAACTAACTTTAAAATAATCGAGATTACAATACTTAAATTTTTATGAAAACACTTCCTTTTCGTGCAAGTTACTTATTAGTCAGGTCCGTTCTATATCAAGGTAACGACATGTATGTGTACAAAATGTTAAGCTGCTACTACCAAAAGTAACCCAGTTATTACAATAATTCCAAATAACGTATCATCAAGTGCATGATTCTCCTCAACTAAATAATGCTAATACGGTGTTCAGACATGCACCTTTATTGTGATTCTTACAATGACATTATTGAGCCTAATATTCCATAAAAAATATAAATTAAGTTATTGCGCACTAAGTACGAAATTGTTATAAATATTGAGTAAAACTTGAAATGCAACTTCTCTTGCAAGTATTTTCAGTGGGAAGTCTGTTCAGTGAAAGAAAAATTCTGTACAAAGGCAAGCCAAATGTCGAAACAGTAAATAAAAAAACCAAAAAAGTAAAATAGATATCCAGGGAATTATATCTCAAAACGTTATTTTTCAGCTGCAAAATACTAATTGAGTACGCTAAATTGACCTAAATTAAATATGTGTGAACCCTAAATTAAATTGTTTAAATTACCTCAATTAAAACCGCATGTCTGAACATAGTAAAGGGTGGGTAAATTTGAGGTTAGGAAGTAAATTGGCTTAAAAACACGCTTTTTTGACAAATTCTGTTTTATTGATGCCAATGTAAAATAGAAATATGGGAATTAATAATGGAATATGATATCGGGTAAATGTTCACCTCTAGCACGTCCGCAAATGCACTTCACAAAATTTTGATCCACATTTTACAACAAATCGTCTCTTATCTCGTCACTGCAGCGCCGAATTTCATCTTTCAGAGCGTAGTTGTTTCAAATAGCACTAGAGAAAAATTTTCCAGCGGCGTTAAACAACGAGGCGGCCAATTGACATCGCCAAATCAAGAAATAACATGAGCAGGAAATTTCTTATGAAGTAACTGAATTGTTTGGCCGGCTGTGTGGCTTGTGTCGCCGTCTTGCTGAAATCAACATTAGCCAATTGAGGCCACAAAAATCGTATATCATGGTTTGCTAACGCAAAGAATTCACGGTGACAGCGTTTCCTTGCTCATGTTCGAAAAAAAATACGGGCTGATGATGCCGCCTGACCACAAACAGCACCATACGGCCACTGTCTTTGGATGTAATGGTTTTTTGAGGATTATTTGTGGATTTTGTAAGCCCCATATGCGACAATTTTGTTTGTTTACATAACCGTCTGATAGAAAATTGGCCTCATCACTAAAGATGATTTTAATGAAAAATGCGTTGTTTTCGTTAAATTTTTCAAACCGCCAATTCACAAGCGTTCGACGCAAACAATACTCGACCGTCTTTAATTCTTGAACGAGTTGAACTTTTTAAGCATGAAGATGAATATCTTTAAACAAAATGTTGCGCAAAGTCCCTCTGGTGATGCCCTATTGTTGCGAACAACGACGAGTTGATGTTCCAGGGACATTTTCAACACTTTGCTGTACAGCGGCTATGTTTGCAGCACTACGGCCACTATTGGCCTATTGTCAGAAACAGTACCGTGAGCCTCGAATTTAGCGATAAAATTACGCACTGCGGTCTCAGAAGGAGCCTGATTACGACGAAAAGCTACTCGAATGTTCACCATTTTGATAGAAAATTTTTACATTTCATCAGTTGACCGCCAATTTACTTCCCAACCTCAAATTTGTCCATAAAGAAAAAAAAATTTATTCCTTAAATGAATCCTTTTCGTGATGTTAAATATTCTGAGATATTGAAAAAGTTCAAAGTTCTTTCTTTTTCCGAAAATTTACAAATGGAAATATTTAAAAATTTTTGGCAGATGTAATTTGTGTAACAGATGGCATTTATGATTGCCATAAAAAAGACGGAAAGACAAAATACATAGAAAATTCCTGGCGTTTAATTTCAAAGCCGTATTTTTTTTATAAAATAAAACGGTGCAACATTCAGGTTAGAAATTAATATTAAGAGCGATTAATTGCTTTTCCACAAAGAACTGCTAGAAATTTTAAAATTCGTCATAACTTTTCTGATAGTACATCTTTTGACTAATTTATTAATAAAAGGTTTTAGTTCCTCATTTATGGTAGTATGCTTATTTTTAACTTCTCTCTCGATGACGTTACTTATTTTACACCAATTTTTGAAAATTATGAAAACTGGCAATATATTGCGGTCCTGGGTCTGACTATTTTTATTTAAATTTTCTATATGGATTTTCATTCGATAATACGTTATTTTCTTTCAGAACACAAAAATTCAACGCAAGATACACAATACTTTAGAAATCAGGTTTTTTATCTAAAATATATTTCTTAATTGCTGGTAATCCAGATTTCAAAGTTTTGTTTCCATATTTCAAGCAGTTGTCATTTTCTATCGTTCTTTTTTCTTCACCTCTAAACTTATGAAAAGTTCTGTTACATAATTTAGCATTTTAAGTTCATTTGAAGTGAATTTTTAATTGTTTAATTAAATTACTTAACAACTTTCAACTGCTTGCACAATGAAAATAATATAACCCAAGTATATTTGTAGTCTTTGCAGCTCGTAGTCTGCAGCCATATATGTGCTTAACGCATGCTGAATCATGAGAGATGCGAGACTTACTAAAAACTAGAAAATTTAATCATCAATGTTATTCGGAAACCATGAAGACCTAAGGTTTCGGTTTGGTTTGTTACTCGTTTGAAGGGATGGAAAAACTTTTAAGCCAATGAAAACCAAACCACTGAACAAATTTGGGTACAGCGATGAAATGACGAAAGCCCAGCTTGCTTACGCCAAGCAAGACCAGAGAAAGCCAAGAATACATAGGTGAGGTATTTACGTTTGCCACATATTTCCAAGTTTAAGGACTGTACGTATGTATGTGCATCTATAACTGATTTAAATGTTTTTAAAATATTTTCTAAAGTTGTTTCTTAAACATACGACTTCACATCGACAGAAATTATGGAATTCGAAAAACAAATTTCAATTTTTAATTTTTTAGCAAATTAATTATTTAAATTGTTAATTTCTTCTTTTCTGTTTATTTATTTCTGTCTTTTTTTAATGTTAAAATTAAGATTTTCTTTTGTAGTTGATGAAGGGACAGGACGGGTTTTGGTTGGGATTCTATCTACAAACTACAAAAATAAATAATTTCTATTTAGTTAATCGTTTCATTATTTGCTTTTTCAATGGAATAAGGGTTTTTGTTGTTTGGTTTTATTTTTAAATTTTTTTTTGTTTTCAAGTATTTAATTTTTTTTTAAATTGTTTATTTACACATTTTTTTTATTATTATCATTGTTGAATAGTATTAAGGTGATTTAAATGAAAAAAAAAATTATAAAAAATTCATAAATTGAAAAATTATTCATATAAACGTTGTATACACAAATATTTAAATTAAATAAAAACATAAAGTAATAAGTTTAACAGTGAAGGACAAAAGTGGGGTTTATACATAACGGGTAATTTGTGTGTGGAATTCCGATAAACATACTTGCAGTTGACTAAATGAGGGTCGTTCGGTGGGCAGAGAGGCCCAGCAATAAGCCATTATTGTAAATCTGGAATAAATGGAATAAAGAGGAGAAAAAATATAAAATTTATGGCCAATTTTAAAGGTTTTTTTTTTAATTGAGTTTTGAACATGTTCTCAAAATATTACGTGAACCTTTTAGAATTAGGCCCAGCAAAACAGTTTCTAAAATAAGTAAACGATATGACATGTATTGCCAAAATACAACGTTACGAGTATTTAAAGATGAATAATTGTGCTTTCTCACAGATTAATAGGTTTACCTGCGACACCGTACAAGGTATGATTTTTTCTCTTCAGTATATCGACCCCTGTGCGCGAAAGTATCGTATGTTACAAAAACTAAATTTTACAGGACAGCGTTTTTATTCCTTTTTTTTCATTTTCTTAACAGCATTAGCTGTCACATACGATAAAATGTACATGGTGTTATCTCCATAACTATAACAATTATCGCTATAATACTTTATCAGCAGATGAATTAATGGATTTAGAACCAATTTGCATAAAAAAGTCGATTTGGAAAAAAGTGTAACATACGATAAATTCGCGCACAGGGGTCGATATGTGACGGCGTCCCGAATGAATTTTACCAAAACGACTTTCAAAACAGCGCGTGTTTCTTTGCATATCGAGCGGGAAATGTGTTTTAAACTGCCACAGAGAGCCAAACATTTAATAGCAGGCTCAGTAATGCCATGGATATTATCACTCAATACTTTGCGATGCCGTTTAGCACCACCTTTGCAAACTTTGCCACCAGCAGTCATTTTGATCAAAATTTTCTTTATTTTTACTTGAGAAAAATATTTAACGAAATATACACAACGTAGTTGAAAGGTAAAACTTAAAGTGATTGAAAAATAATTATCCATTATATGCTGCTAAAATTTACCAAAAAAATATGAACGTCTTTATTATGATTAATCAATATTACTCCGGGGAAGCCAATGTTTTATTCGAATAATATGTAAAATTTTGTGCTATTTCGAACGATACGAAATTAATAACTGGTTTTCGAACAATTTCATAATTTGACTGTACCAGTGGCCGATATTACACGGGTTTGCAAGCTCTGCTAAGAAAATAGGCCATACAAATTACAAATTAAATTTTTCCCGCAATACTGCGAACATTTTCGCATTTATTGAAATTTGCTATAAGAAAATGTGGGCGGCTTCACACATCTACAAATGTAATGACTTATTTCATGTATTCCTTTAAAATGGCTTCCTTTTAAATTGCTCACGACAAAGCTATAAAAAGCTATTCTTATTTATTCGTGGAAATACTCGAATAATATATTACATTTATGCGTTCAAATATTCGAATAATATTTCACATTTACCCGTTTGCTCGAACAAAATATAAATTGTCGAAGAATTGTAAAATCAATTAATTTAATAACACTACGACTTACAGTTCATCAGGACAATTGAATGGTTGCGCCAGTCGATAGCCATCCTTAAGATAGTGTTCCATTTCATATGGATCTATTTCGGCATAAGGCATTTTTGCTAACGTGCACATCTCCCACATGAGAACACCAAACGACCAAACATCACTGCCCTCATTGAAGTGCTTCTTTTGTATGGCCTCAAGTGACATCCATTTAATTGGGCGATTTTCACCATCGCCCAGGCAATGGTAGTCACCCGGAAATAGATCACGGCTTAAGGAACTGTCACACAGTTTAACGCGTAATTGATCATCAATACTGGAAGAACAAGAACATAAAAAGAAATTCGATCAGTAAGGAAAATTCTTTGAAAAATCTAAATTTTACAAAAACCCAAAGTCGAATTTGTTTAAGTTACATTTTCGGCGCTGAGAATTCTATACAACTGACGACCTAAAGTGGAGTTATGTTCCGATAAGACCACTCTTAATAATTGAAACAATTATTATTATTCTTATAACTATTATGATGGACCGACATGATCAGCATTGGGATGTCGCTTCCGCGTCCCACAGTACCTAATGAGAATTATACGTTGATATCTGAAAAATTTTAAAACGGCCCATTATGAAGTCAGATTACAGCGGGTACGGTGCAGGGCGCAGAGGACTTATGGAGCGCAATGGACGACGAAATACTCCTCATTGGCATGTCGGAAGGCTCATACCTCGTTGGGTATACAGATGGTATTGCCGCGGTGATTACGGCAAGGAATACAGAGGAAGCTCGGCGAAAGCTATCTCGGGCATCCATTTGGACATTATCTTACTGGGCTCAGATAAAACATGCAGTCCCTAAAGCGGGACAACTTACGACAGCACTATCAAGGCTAATGGCAAACATTGATGGCCCGACTGTAGTTCTTCTCTACGGCAGTGAAGACTAACTCTTTTACGGCGCAACACCGCCAGAAAACGTTATGCTCATTGCAAAAGACTGCTTAAGCTTGTCGGCGACTTTGAAGGCAGCGACAGCCTATATTACGGTCTCAGAGACGGCCGTACTTGTGATTAGCAATTGGCTTGTTGAGCACAGAACGCAGAAAGTGATGGGAGCGAAAACGTTGGAGCGAAAGCCGAAAACGGCGGTAAAATTCAGAGCACAGAGCATCGAACAGTGACAGCAAGGACGGCGTAAGGAAAGCGTTTTGCCACAATTGATGAAATAAAGTCAAAATCGAAGACCGGGCTGATGGCCATACGGAAAAGCGCATTTCAGAAGTGCTTAGAGGATTGGAAGAAGCGCTGGCATAAGTGCATTATATCTGAGGGGAATTATTTTGAAGGGAACAAATTGGATATTGATGAATATATAATTTTCAAAAAAATTCAAAATTCTCCTTTTCCTTTGGTACAGATCTCGTATGCATGTATATTTTAAGGCGTGGTAGAAAACATTTTTAGTAGCGCAATAGCAGTATTTTTCATGCCAAATGGCGACTGTTAACTGCTTATCCTTCAAGCAAAGCCGAGTATTTATACGTTTGTAAATACTTACACACAATTCCTAGCAGCAATATCTTTGTGTATCACACCATGATTATGCAAATGTTCCATGGCCATGGCCAATTGCGATGACATTAATACCGTCTGGATTGTGGTCACACTGCGTGCATACGTTGGCTCTTGCAAGAACAATTTCAAGTTTCGTGTATTATTGCCAGCCATATAGAGGACGAATGGTGTAGTGTAGTCTTCGATGGAAACACCCAATATAGAAAGAACATTGGGATGGGCAGCCTCATACAACATCATACCTTCCTGCAGTAGTAGGGTAACCTGCACTTGATTGGCATGTTGGGCAACCGTTTTAACTAAAACCTCTTGACAATCGCTGTAAGTGCCACGATAAATACGACCATAAGTGCCCTCCTGTACCAAACAAGACAAGCGTACGCGACATTTTTGCACATTCAGCTCATTGAGGCGGCGACTAAACTCTTCTGGTTCATGTTCGTACTCGCGAAAGGGTCGCGTTAAGGTGGCATAGGTGGGCGTAATGGTAGAGGGACAGGCATAAATGGAATTGTGAGCCGTTGACGAGATGGTGGGCAGACGTTGGAAGCTGGCAGTTTTTATTAGATGAACACCGTGATTGGGCCGTTTGGTGGGACCTTTAGCACAGTACGCAATCAGTATGAGTGTTGTGACCAAGATTAAAGCCAAAATAACACCAATTATTAGTGTTATCAAGCCACCAGTGGGTGGAGCTATTGTCTCTTTTAACATGGGATCAAATTCATTCATAATGCCCACTGGCATTCCCTCATTATTCTGCCTGTTATTGTTTTGGTTGATGATGCTATTGCGGTTACGTGGATGATTATGATTATTTTCTTCGACTGAATGGTCCTCAATGTGATTTTCTTCATGTCTTGTGTCAACCACAGATGATGTGTCATGCATAAAATCATTATTGCCTACTTCACCACCAGTGAGTCCTGTTCCACCACTACCACCTCCAGCCATTGTTGCAAATTTATGTTCATGCTCTGCCGCACTGTAGGGTTCATTGTTCACATGACGATTACTGTTGGGGTTGTCCTCTTGTAAGCCGACTAAACAAAGTTTCTTCCGTTTAAATACTAAATCTGTAATGTTGTTCGTGTCCTGGTCGAGTATGATTTCAACAGCAATGGTCACCTCAACTTCAGCATCACGCACACCCGAACACTTCATGCCAATGGCGAATGTCTGCGGTTCTAAAGGTATCTCCCCAATACGTGAAATATTCACCGTTGGTCGCGGCAACACAGACGGATCCGAAGTGACTATGTTGAGACTATAAGGCAGGGGATTATGTGCCAGGCTTTGCCATGTAAATGATATTTCATTAATGTTTGCCGCCACTGGCACCGCAAAATTTAAAGCATAATCATTGACTTGTCCCTCGCGCACGTAGTACAATTCCGCCGAAACACCTGCAAAAAACAGAACAAAGACAAATTAGAAATATGAATGGCATTTCATGTATAACGAATAGACAGAAAACAAGAAATGTGGATTATTACTCGCAATATAATGTCAGTCAGCCACTCACTATCGGGTGGTTGATTGGGTTACAAAAACACACAACACGCGCTAAAATAAGAAAAAAAAAGGAAGTGAATAACTGTCTACAGTGCATTTGATATTTAGCAGACAGTGCTGCTTAAATCCTCATGTAAATTCTGAATCGCAGCAGTAAAGTAGATTGAAAATAAAAGACAACAAAAACAAACCAGTATTAGTGGAACTAAAATTTTCAGTTCGCATAAAAAAGGAATTTTCAGACAAGGATTTACGTGCCAACCTTTTCATTTGCTTGAAAAAAAAAGTAAATAAATTAGAGAAAATAATGAAAGCAGAATTCAATAAACCTTCAGGTACAAAATTTCATTTTACTTCTTAAAGTAAATTAAAATTGGATTTTAGACGGAAGTGGTGAAATAAATGCTACGAAATTCATGAATATTTAAAGAAATTGGAGGAAAACTAATTTAAAAAGGCAAACGTTAAAACAATTCTATAAAATTGGAACTGAATGATTTTCATAAGAGTACAAATAACGGGTTATCCATTTTTCCGTTTTTTTATTTTTTTTTTTTTTGTTTTATCTGGGACCAGCACTCAGGAGATGACCCCAACACATGCGATTCATTGTCCAGGAAGTATAGGAAAGGGATAGTTTTGAGAAACGACAGGAGGTGAAGCTTAATTTATTATTTTACAGCTCTGCTTTTTTGCTGTCTTGGACGTCACCCCACAAAAAAAATTCCAAATCGCATGATCTTGGTAGTTAATTCACATCAGCTCCACGTGAGATGACCATGTCCTCAAATCGCTCATGCAGAATATCAAATGTAGCATGAGTTGTGTGGCACGTATCGTTGCCCTGGTGAAACCACATGTCGTTGGTGTCCTGATCATCCAATTCAGGACAAAATAGGTTCTCAAAGCAATATGGATCTATGACGCCGTCAGGCCAAAATCCACACCACATTTCGATATGGATTGGACGCTCTCGGATCTCATGTAGATTGGTTTCGTCGCAAATTCGACAATTTGAGGGTGGCGATGCCTGAAGTAGTCTGCACATTGACTACAATACCAGAAAAGTCCTGCGTTCGACCCCGATTTCAGATTAAATCATGAAAACATCTCGCATTTTTTTTTTGATGTGCATTAGTGTGTCTTTGTATCAGTTGTTGTCGGAAGGTTCTAGTGCCGAAGGCATAGTCGCTCGTCACTGAACGGTGACGGCTTCAGCTATAACCAATCCACAGTCACATCAGAACGCCCTCCTTTAACGGTATTGTGTAGCACCGGCGAAGTAAAATAATTACTAAAAATGGCTACTAAAACGAAGCTTCCAAATGTAATGCGCCTCATTGACATCAGAGTCGCTTAAACACTGCTATAAAAGAAAGAACGTGCAGAGAGCTTTGTAAGGTAGCGAAGCTTCACCTCCTATCATTTCTCTAACATTCTCTATCCTCTAGTTCCAGCACAAAGCATCGCATGTGTAGGGTCATCTTCTAAGTGCTGGTCCAAGGTGCTGGGCCTCCTAAAAAATATGGACTTCATTGCTGAAAACGATTTTTGGCGCGGTACAGAACACCCATTTTAATAAAACAATGTTATTATTTGCACGTGTTGTTGATTGCAAAATCCGGTGATTTGGCAAAACAGACTGAATAAATGACAACTAATTTGGCAGATGTAGCTCCAACAAGAGATGGCCGTTTTCAGTTGTCAACGTTCGAAAGTCCCTATTGGAAGACCCTGTATAAATAAGGCAATATGTTAGTATATACAAGGGTTACCCTTCTTTCCAGTCATTTAAAAGTAGAGTTCTTTATGCAATGGTCCCTTGAAAAATTTTTTTGTTTGTTTCATTTGGGTTGGGGAATCTACTTTTGTTATTTTGTTTGCATTTGCTGTAATTTTAATATTTTCATATATTTGTGAACAATAAAAACTCTTTAAACTACAGTATCAGTAATATTTTGATATTAAATTTGTACACTCATAAACGTGAACACTCACGATTTTAATTAGTTCGCGTAATCCCGAGCGCACTGTTGTCGGGACACGAATGCAGATGCAGTTTAAAAAAAGAAAGATACTTCAGCAAATGTTTCATAGTGTGGACTTTCACTTGGCTTTGGTAACATTTTTAAAAAGCCAGGGTCCACTCTGCAATTCGGAGTGAAATATGATGCTTTTGAGTTTGGATATTAGTAACATGGAAATTCGAAAACATTTCCTATACTTTGGAATTAAAATGTAGTCCCTAGACACAAGTTAACTTAATCGCTGTCAAAAAAAATGTCAAAACATTTCCACTTCAATTTGGATTTTGATATTTCTTTGATACAGATGCAGAATGTACTCTCCAAGTGTACGATCTAAATTTGAATTTTAATCTACATATATATAACTTGTAAATATGTATATGTATGTATGCCATTTATAATGTATCCTTTGCCAGGGTAGTTCTCAGTGTGTACACAGTTTACTCTTTAATACAAATTATTCTTTATTTCTAAATTATATACATAGAGAAAAATAATGCTTCCAGTAAAAAGTTATGGTAACCAACCAGCGAGGGAAGAGGAGTGGAAGTAGGTACTCTGTTTCATGTACATGCAGTTTTTGTTGAATTTCTTATTTGCATCTTTTGACATGAGGTGTATTTGACGTTTCATTTTATTTCTTTTCGTTTGATATACTGTTAACATCTATCATAATAATAGCTACCCTGTTTTAGTTTACACGTGTTACGTATGTTAATTTTTTGTGAAATATAATCAAAAATTTAAAAAAAATAAAACTGTCTTTAAAACAAAAAAAAAAAAAAATTATTAATTATGTATGGACACGGCCGCAGTTTCAAAAGAGAATTCAAAAAACTTTTGCAGCAAAAACTCAACAGTATGGACGGGGACTGACAAACTCAAAAGTTTTGCAGCAAATGTTTCACAGTATGGACGGGGACTTATCATCCCTGGTCAAATAAAATCAATTCTATAAAAAAAAAAACATTTCTATTGTCCTCACTTCTTTAATTTCAATTGTTTAGACGTCCAAAATAATTTTTAAATAATAATTCTCTTTCTTAGATAAACAAAATTTTATAATAAATTAAAAAAAAGTTTTAATAACTGAAAATTAAATTTCCAAACTTTGGGATTATCAATTCAAAATAAAATTTCGATTATTATTTTGAAATACCAGAGACTAAGTTGTCCATTCCAGTGTTAAATTTTTTGTGTGGTAATAAATCTCTGCTGGCATTATTTAATCACCGTCATTCATTAAACGTTGATTTAAAGGAGTTTTTCCAATTTTTTATTTCTCTTCTTTTGCTAAATTCCCTTTCAAAATTCAATTAAATTTGAAAATGTAAACAAAATTAAAGGAGAAGAAAAAAGGGAAGCATTTTTTACAGTTCAAACTGTTTGTATTGTTATTGTTGTTGGTGTTGGTTTTTTTTTGCGTTGATCATCCGAGAACAACAAACAAATTTTAATAATAAAAGAAGGAAATAAAACAGACACAAAAAAGTTTCTTTTTTATAGGGAAAACGTTTAAACATCCATCATTTCTAGGGAGAGTATGAACAAGGAGCAGCGGAAGGATACAATGTAGCTGGTAAATTGAACAGCCAGGCAAAAAGCATATTTTGCTAGCAAACATAGCCACCCTATCCTCCCTCCGCAAACTTTTTCCTCATTTAAACTAGAAAATTTTGTTTGTTATAAAACTTTAGGTGTTTGTTGTTGTTATTGTTTGGTTTTGATCCTGATTGTTAATGTTTAACCAGTGGAAAGACTATTTCAAATAGAGGCTTTGAGGCGAGCTGGTGGATTTTTTTTTTATTTTCTGACAACCTGTCGTGATTAATTTGATTACATTTAAAAAAAATTTCATGTGCGTGTGATGGTGTGAAATGTTTCTGTTTGCTTTTGTTGGTTAAATGGTGAAATCCTTAGAGTATAAACTGCTCACATTGGGCATGCTTGACTAGTGGACAAATGTTTGCTTTTTAGAGATTTATTGCTTTATTTTTCCAACATTTTATTTATTTTGGTTTTTTATATTTGCCTTTTACAAGAAATGTTTACTTTTATAAATTGGAAAACTTTTAAACATTTAAACAAATTTGGGTATTAAAAAATTATTAATATTTTTGATTCACTGTAATCAGTGAAGGAATGTATTCATTAATAATAGAAATAATAATATTAACTTAGTACTTATTCTTTTTTTTTTTTTTTGTTTATTTAAGGCGAGTCAAAATTAACTTTTTACTTTGGACCTTGATTTTTTCTAGCGAACAATTTGTAAGGAATTGAACTCAGTAATATTTAGTTAGTGTGTGTATCAGTAAGTATCGGGTGATTTGTTTAATATTTTGTTTTTAATGTAAATTATTTCAGTTTTATGTGGCAATGCCAAATTGGATCAGTAAGGTTTGCCACTTGACCATGAACAGACTAACAAACGAACAACGGTTGCAAATCATTGAATTTTCTAATCAAAATGAGAGCTGCCTGAGAAATGGTTTTCATGCCGTTGGGTGCCGTTGGCCGAAGTAGTCTCGCATTTTTTCTGATGGGCATGAGTTTTGCTTTGTGCCAATTATTGTCGGAAGATTTCAGTGGCGAACTCACTGATCTCTGAACAGTACCGTCTTCAATTGTATCCAATCCACAGGTACATGAGATCGCCCTTCTTCGTAGCTGCGGCGAAGAAAAATAATTACTAAAAAATGGCTACTAAAAACGATGCTTCAAAATTGAATACATCACCTTGACATCAGAGGCGCTTTAACACTGCTATGAACAGAGAACGTGCAAATGCAGAATTTTAATATAGTAAAGTTTTACCTCCTGTCATTTCTCTAACTGTTCCTTTCCTCTAGTTCCAGTACATTACCTGCAAGTGTAGGGGTCGTTTCCTGAGTGCTGTTCCAAGATAAAAAAAAATTTAATTCATGTATCGCTACTGAGGCAAATATTGCTGTTGTAACAGCGAGTGTCAAAGAACATCGCGATATATTGATTCGTCGCCGTTCTCAACAATTGTAAGGCCCAGTGCCATCATTGTCAACTTGTTTACCAAACCTTAAAGAATTGGACTTGGTTGACATGTGTTGTCAAGAAGATCCATGCCACACGGCACGCGATACCATGAATCTATTGTGAATCTCACGTTTCGGAGCAGTCCATTGGTCGGCAAGATCATGCAACTTAAGCCCACCAGAATATTTTGTGTGGAGATACGTCAAGTCTCTCGCGCAGTGGGACAAGTCAAAACAATACCATTCCTGGAAGGCAACATTGCAGCTGCCATTGAGTGCCTTCCCCGCTAACATAATCCCATTTGCTATAGGTTTTAAAGTTTGGCTCTTATGAGACACAGATGTCCATTGATTATGAATTATCATGTCATTAACAGTCTCACGCACTGCTAAAATAATATTCCGACCATTATTTTTTTGTTTCAATATTAACACAACCTTCATTAAACATATTTTAAATGTTTTACTTTGGAACAAACAAAGACTAAAATATAAATCAAACAATTGCCGTTCTACGATTGTTGCTAAAATTTATTCTCTCTACAAAAAAAAAAAAAGAACATTAATTAAATTCCAATAAAACTCAAACATAAAACAAACAGCACTAAAATTTATCACATCACTTTCAAATATTTAATTCATTAATTAAAAATATTGCTTTCAAATATTTGCTTAAAAACTTTAGAAACTTTGGCAACAATGTGTGTATTTTTGTGCTTTCATCATCATGTATTTAAAATATATTGGAAAATAAGTTGATAGATAAAACTGCCAACATATTGAAACTGCTAAAGATCTATTAGAGAATGCAAAAAGAAAGAAAAAAACAAACAAATGAAATCTAATAGATTTAATGCAGACAAAGTTTATTTTTCCAATTAAAAACGCATCACCTTAAATGTCACAAAAATTCCATAAGCCAGGAAGAGGAATCAAACAGTTCAGGAAAACTCACACACACACACACACACACACATATATAACATAAGCAAAAGAAAGAGAAAGAGAAAAGGAAACATTCGAGAAGAGATGTGGAATGACATTGATGCCTTAAGCCCAACACTTAAATTATTCTACCACAATTTGTATGGGCAAATAACCATCATTCATACAAGTTCATCCATATGCAACCGTAGGAAAATTAAACCATGAATGATGATGAGGTACCAGGTATCAGTCTGGATGTGGATGTGCATGTGAATCTAAACGATAAAGCTATAAGGCTTCGTCTATGCATCCACTGCAATGGCAAAACATTAGTGTCAAAGAAAATTTACACTTCAATGGTCGTTATGGCTGCAAGGAAATCGAAAACCGACACCATAAGGTGTACACACTCGCGCACGCATGTACACTCACTATGTATGTACATATGTATATCGAAAATCTGTTGGCCAAATAATAATGAAAAAAAAATTGTGATAAGTTGCTAATAGAAACCAAAATTTCCCAATGGAAAGACTAAAATTCCTTTCACATATTGATATTAACTTTGACAAGCATGTTCCTCTTTTTGAAGACAAAACCAGTGATGTACTCTTCTTTCCAGTTATTTGCTTTTGCGTTTAAAAATCATTAATCAGATTTAAAGTCAATCAAATATGCATCAGAATGGAGTGCTTTTTGAGCGTCTATATTTTTTTCCAAGGTTGTGTTTCCATCGTCAGCAAACATCAAGCTGAGTAACGTTGTTTACAATTTTGGACGCCATTGTACACTTGTACAAAATTAAGCCAAGTAAGTAGTTGAGATAGGGTTTCGGATTTCGGTTCACGGTAAAGTAGACCAACGTTCAACTTACATTAAAATTGTAGAGCAATAGGACAACTGCCACGCCCACTGCAAATATTTTTCGTTGGATATTAAAATTAGTTTTGTTTTTTCATAAATATGTATATCGGTTCATACCAATGGAGAAATTTTTTCTTTCAACATACCGTATCCCATTGAAATCGTAAGTTAAATTAAACGAAAAAATGTTCAAAAAATTAATACCAATTTTTATAGTCGGTATAAAATGAAGAACTACACAGATTTGTTTCTAACGATACTTCAAAAATTTCCTTGCATGAGGTTAAATTACCCATTGTTGATTTTTACCCATATCCGTACACGATGTGAGTACTGCCTTAAAGCTACCTTTTCAGCAGTCAATAAAATACCAAGTTTCTCGCTTAGTTCACGGCAAAAAAAATAATAGTAATAATATGTGACAGGTAAAGTTAAAAGAGACCTGTGAGTCGAAAAAATTGATATTTACTTTTTCTTGGTGATTCTTATAGTAGACAACATGCCCTTTCTAATGCAACAAACAGCAGCTTTCGCACTGCATTATTTTTGTCATAAATTAGCTTCAAAATATATTTCTGATAAACAAAAGTAAAAAAGAATCCGATGTGACGAACTTTTCTGAAATTGAATAATAGTAATAATCCGCCATTGAAAGAATTTTCAAAATTTAATACCAGATTCGTATTCAGCGAACCCGAAAACCCCTTGTGACGATTTTCAAGACATAAAAGCGTTCAAGCGCATCAAAATCAGCTTGTTAAATTCAAAGTCGTTTTTCTCATAAATTAATTTTTTGCGCATAGATCCTTTAAGTTTCCGTGTCACATATACAGATATAAATTTTTAAAGTTTCATTTATTTAAAGAAAACAACATTTCAACAACAGAAAATGACAGGTCATTCAACACGTTAAAGGTATCAGATAGTGCAGTACATTGGCAAAGGAGAAGTAGTACCATATCCTCCTCCTTATGATCATCGCAGCTCCTGCAATAATCATTGCAACTGAAAGGATTTATACCGACACAGAAAGGAGAAGCTCGTACTATATTTAAGTTTTTCTACTGCATATTAATACGGTTAGTACTCATATATACTTAAAAGAAACCGAAATTGAGATTACTCGAGAAAATCATAAATTAAGTACAGTATTCTACTTTCTAATTTATTAATTCTCAAAGATTTTTTGGGAGCTTTTTTATAAACATGAAAGATTATTTATAATTTTAATATTAACATTTGGTTGAAGGTCTACTGATGAGTTGGTATAAACACCAACGAAATGTGCATACAAAAAGTATATATGTAACAGCGCATAGAGAAAGGGACCTAAGGGTAAAAAAAAGCAATTTTAATTTTTTTTTTTTTTTGATGTGGACAACATCTGAGCATCGAATGAGACCGATCCCATGCCCCAAAAGTGTTCCCTCCCAGAGATATGCGCGTTTTATGAAAGTGATGGTACACCAAAGATACACGTATTTAAATCTTTAAAATGGCTCTCTTGAACAAAACCGGTTTTTACCCTTAGGTCCCTTTCTATTTTGCGCGTCACATATGCATGTGTAAAAAAATTAAATAAAGTCTTTTAATTCAAGAAGTTAGAAGAAGTTAGAAATTCTTGAATGAAGCCCATTGTAGACTTGATTCGATTTAAGGGTTTTCTTAAATCAATCTTGCTTTCGTCTTATTTCAAGTACGAATTAGGGATTAAATATGGTTAAAAGTATTTATGGCTGGAAGAATGTGTACTTGAATTAAGTATTCTCTACTTGATGTAATAAAATCCGTACTTACCGTGCTTTTGGAATCGGTTGGGATTGATTTAAGTACGGATAGATTGATTTTTATTTTCCGCCACCAATAAACAAATCCGATCGTTAATGAAACTCTGTAATACCCGAGTCCTCCTTTCATCAGTATAAGGGGCCATGGGCCCCTGGCCATTATTATTTACTGTTAACACTTTCAGCACTGGCTGTATCTAAACAGCAGCGGAAAATGTTATCACATATACGAACAATACTTCTATGGCTGCAGGAAACAAAGCAAAATATATCAATATTATACCTCAAATCGGAAGACTGAACTATTTTCTTAAAAATAAAATCATCTCAAAATTATAAAATTCAGCCTACTCTAAATTGTACATGCTCTTATAATTTGTCACAGCTACTTCATTGAATAATTTCTAAAAATTTAAACTGAAAAGAATGCTTCCTCTTTTCTGTTAAACATCAAAAGTTGTAATAACACAGATTTGTTTGAAGCCTTAAAACAACATCAAATCCAGCCAACTGATTTCACATGCACAAATTACAAGACATACATACTTGTACCCAAATACAACGCAAAATGAAAACAAATTTTACGATTTACAAAAATGGTGCATGTGATCACCTAGAAGTTGTAGTTGCCTTAAGCTGAAGGCATAAAAGGCCATCAAAACACCAACAACTTTGAGAGCGCATGATGCCTACCATAGACAGAGTCCAAAGCAAAGTAAAGCTTAACAAGCTAAATTGCAAAATATGTTGAACATGTTGCATATTAAGTTCGTGTGCAGAAGCAGTAGAACTTAAAATGGAATCTATAGCAACTTTAATGCAAAAAGCAGAAACCATACCAGCAGCGTCGTGATGCATAATAACTTTGACGAAGACGATGATGCCTTTCACACACTCACAAATTTGTATATTGCAGCTAAATATATTTATATGTATGTATGAAGTTGAGTGTTGCCGCTTTGGTTACTTTTAACCAAAATTGGTTAGTTTGTTCTCCAATGTGTACATTTTGTTTAATTTTTTTAAAACCAAATGTAACACACTGATAACGGTTACTATTGCAGTACGATATTCTTTTCGTGAAATTTTGCATCACTTTACGATTTCCTTCATTGTGGTTTTGAATCAATTGTATGCCATTGATATGGATATTTTTTTGCTCGTAACTGCCTTTAGGGTGCCTCCGTAGTCGAGTGCATGAGCATTAGTCTTATCAATATGGAGGTGCGCGTTCGATTCCCGCTTAGACCCCGGGTGTTTCTACAGACAAGCTTAAGAGCTACGTAGAGTTTGTATTGTCTTAAAAAAAAAAAAAAACGTCTAAACATGTCAAATCACAAAATGTCAGTCGCCAATTGTGATCGCCTCTGCGCCCAATCACACCGTGGGGAATGTTTAGCAGCCTCATTTTCGAAAAGTGAACCAAACGATCACACATTAGGTATGGCGTTTCGATAAAAATTTTTGCTAATGTCGCCTCCGATACACGACGTTGTTGATGGTCGACAGCCGTGAGTTCGTCTGTTAATTGAACTTGAAACCCTTAAGACCTAAGCAAAATAAAAATATATAAAATACGGAGTAATGCTCTTTGTCGAATACCCAATTCCAAAGGGAAATTTACTTACCTGGCTACAACACAATATTTGCAATTTTACTTGTGCGAGGGGCATGATTTCGATTCTTCACATCACTAGCTTATTCAAACAGATCCGCCAGTTTCACAATTACTGAACGAAGGTGTTTCACGATGATCCAAAAAAGCTTTAGTTTTGCGAATTGTAACCCCGAAATGTTCACCATTTTGGTAGTGAAATTTAATAATTTCAAATGGAGTGTATTTCGTTTTATTTTTTATTAATGACGGCTATTCTAATGAAACGTTTCATTGGGACACCCGTTACATAAATCTTTCGGTTACTTTTTTTCGGCAGTTGGTTACTTCTTTTTGACACTTTTCTTACAGAAATTTTTTTTGGGCGAGGCAACACTGATGAAGTTAGAAATATGACAGACACATAGAACCACCTATGACCATAGTCATATGTAAGTTGATAAGCAACACATGTATGCACGTACATATGTACACATTAAGATGCTGTTTATCTTAGCAAAAAGACAAACAACATAAAAAGGAAAGAGATGCAATAGAAATTGTAGCAGCTAGAAACGTAATACCGGCAGCAGCAACTGAAACAAGCCAAATACATGTCCTACTTTAATGCAACTACATATTATTATTAGGGGCTTTCAGCATATAGTGCAAATTAGAGTATTATTTTCAAATGCCATTAAAAAATATTTATAAATCTCCAAATTCTATAGGTAAATTTACGTAGAACGGTTTTCATGAGTTCTCAGAATATAAACTTCTAGGACCCGTAAAAAACACAATTAAAAATATTAACATGTGGGTGCTATCGGTATTGGCTGCAGCAGTTGACTCTACAGCACTGTCGTGAATTCAAATGAATCAAATATCGTGTTCTTTTCTACTTGATCGTTAATGCGGGAATAGAAACCTCGTCGTTCTCTTAACTTAAAAATTAATACGGCTACTGATCATCTTAGATCCTGGAACTGCGCGTTACAATTTTAAAAACACACACAACTGCAAAGTTGTGTAGCAAATAATGCCCTGGTTTATTCCTTAATCACCTGTCGCTTTTCTACACTTTCCCTTTCCCAACAAAAGGTAAAATGCCACCATTGTTGACTGGCTGACAATGTACTTAAAACGAATTCAAAAGACATTTAGTATATTCCTAAAAACCTAAGTGACACCCTTTAAAAATGCACAGTTTTTCTTTGGCCAGCCAAAAATCGTTCTGATCTATACGTGCACTTTGTCACTATTTGAGCAATAAAATTTCGACAAAGTAAAATGATAAATAACAAGGCTTATCGTTGGCATTCAAATTAATGCGTCAACATAACATCATCTCCACAGAAACTCTGCTTTACAAATTAACAAAACGCGCAACTGCAGAGTTGTGCAATAATTTTGACGTATTATTATCCATTTGCAAAACTAGTTTTGATGCAATGGCACTGCAAACGTAAAGGACATCTCCTGAGCACTGGCCCAATGAAAAGAAACAGAAATTTAAAAGTGGCGGTATATATTGCAATGCAAATATAGGGTGTCCCAACAAGAAAGCAAGATTTAAATTTTAACGAACTCCCTTCGCTGTCCATTCAGTTCCTGAGTCAATTGAACTTTGTATGCATGAAGATGCAAATCTTTCGTCACAATTCGCTGCATAGTGGATTTGGAGACACCAATTTGCTGTGCTCGGTGTCGAATTGAGGTGGATGGAGTTTGAGCGACATCATCACGTACAGCTGCGACATTTTCGGTCGATCGACCTGGTCGAAGGCGCGTTGTTGTCTTTACATCACTAACAGACCCAGTTTCGGCAAATTTATCCATTAATCTCTTTACAGTTGACTCTTTTGGAGCATTATTGTGACCCCAAAATGATCGCAATTTGCGAACTGTAGCCGCAAAACGTTCACCATTTTGGTAAAACAATTTCACAATGAGAATGCGTTGTTCATTCGTGTAGCGCTCCATTTTTACTAACCTCGTACCTTCTACTAGCCAACAATAACAATTGTTCACATGTCAAACAATGACACTTCGAATGGCGCCAAATTTAAATCTTGCGTTCTTGTTAGAACACCCTTTACATACATGATTCCTAGATATCCTTTGTCTCGGAATTGCTAATGCTGGTTTACTACTTCGATCTTTTTAATACTAAAACAACTTTATTCCGACATACTTACTTTCACAAAATCATAATGTGTGTGTGTTATGGGCTTCATCCTACTTTCAGAAGATAATCAGACTCTTCTGATTGCAGATATTAGACTTTGTTAGTACTTGCTCCATTATGGTGGGAATGGAAAAAGGAATAACTAGAAAATGATTAAAAATTGGGACCAAATCGACACCCAAAATCAGTAGAAGCACTATTGCAAAGGACAACTTGTCTAAAAACAACAGGGAATCACCTCCGTTTGCGCTTTCACAACCTTCACTTTCGATCGCGATGAGCCGCTTAGATGCATTACTTTATGTATAAAAACAGACAAACGCACCAGAATGAATATTTTGATTCATTTACGCTGCTATAAACACTGTATTTCTTTACTTTAGTGCATTTCGACAGCATTTGTTCTTCAATAAACATTGTTTTTGCTTCCTCCAGCTTTTAGTGTTTCTAAATTTCGTTCATTTTTGCTGGGAATCGGCCTGTGTAACCTTGTTACAGTAACGGATTTAACTCTATATTGGTTTTGAGAATTATTTTCACAGACCAATCAGCCCGTAAGCCGTAAAAAATTGTCGTCCTCATAAAAAATGTATAAAGCAAACCCATATAGCGCGGCGTCACCCTTTTCACTTGGGAAATCCGATTTTGACAACGCGTAAGTTGGTCTGCAAAAAACCTGACATTTGAAAAAGTTGAAAAGTACTAGCAATACTCACACATAGCTGACGCTCTAATTTATGTATGTCGTAGGAGCGTTAAAGCTAAGCCCTAGAAAACGACCCGCTTGAGGCGCTGATTTAGGTTGGTCTGTATGTCTCCAACGTTTTTTAGCTGAAAAAGCCTCAGTGTTTATTTTAATAAAATTAGAAGCAAATTCCATGGAAAAAAAGTAGCGTCAACAGTGGTGATTACTATTGTTTAAATTTAGTTAAGTTTTGAATACATAAACGCAAAAAAATACATTTTCAGTACGAAACTGTAAGCTGGAAACCTTTAGAAATAGATGTTTTTTCACACTTGTAAATATGCAGAACGTAGTTAGAACTGAGTTTCATCTTTTATTTGAACAACGTGCATTTTAATACATTTTGCTGTTGTATATGATATTTATGCACGATTCAGAAGACCAATAACATCTACAAGGGTATTTTGCAGGGCAGAATGAAAACCTCTATTGCCATTGAACATGGGGCCATGATACAATTAAGATCTTAAGCTCAGTTACAAATATTGTATGCCATCAAGAGGGAAACTTTTAGAATTTTAATATTGAAATATTTTACTTGCAATATTAAGAAGACTTAATAGACAATTGACAATGCAGCAAACAGTTTGCAACATCACCGGTTCATTGTAAGGATTCAGTGCCAATTACATATGTAGTTGTTGTCATTACATATAAATTTTAAAGGCATTATTGAGTATGCGAAGTGAAATCTACTATTGAAATTAGTTCTACCGTATTTGGATATTTTATTTCAAATTTTATCGGCTGTAAAGTTGCATTTGCCATGCAGTGCATGAACAGGAAATTGCAAATACAAGAGAAATACTTAATTGCCTTATTTGTAGTCATTCTAAGTAAAAATCCTTTATTCGTTATTAAACAATTAATTAAGTGAAATGATAATAAATTCATTTAAGCAATATTGAAGTAAAGATTTTGAATTAAACAATTACAATTCAGAAGATGATTCTAATCATACAAAAACTTTAGTGAATAAAGCTTCAGGGATATTAAATTGGAAAATGAATTTATGGAAGCAGAAAATTCATAAAAACATTAAAATTGTTAAAGACTGCTTAGGTGGGTGAAAATAAAGGAGAACTATAAGCAAAATATGTTCTTACAGCTAATACAACCAGACAATATTATGAATGGGTAAAACTAAAACTTCGTTCAAGGCGTCTTTAACTACGGAATGTTGAATCGAGTTGTTGTACAACAATCCATGTTTTTGGTCTGCGATATGTCAAAAACAACGGATGTAAATATTTCCAAGAAA
The DNA here is from genome assembly GCA_963924685.1 of Dexiosoma caninum. Classification (NCBI taxonomy): domain Eukaryota; kingdom Metazoa; phylum Arthropoda; class Insecta; order Diptera; family Tachinidae; genus Dexiosoma; species Dexiosoma caninum. The sequence goes on from OZ004727.1 coordinate 16,821,092, forward strand.
ATGCCATTATTCACTTATGAACAAAAAATGTGTGTTAGAATTATAATTTTTTTAAATCATTTGATTACAAATACAAACAAATTAAATTTTAAATTAAACAAGTTTTTGTCGTTTGTTGCACAAACGTAAGTACGGCAAAAAATTGCCACCTGTTTTAACCCGCCAAGTTTGATACGCCTTGAATTCGCCAGTATTTGCCCAATGAAAATGGCGGCAAAATAAAGTAACAAATAAAATGTCTCTCTACTTTTTTAATTATTAATTACGTCTACGAAACCTCAGATAAATTTTTAAATTTTTAAATAGGCTGATAATTGATACCTTTGTAGGCAATGAAAATTACATGTGATAGTTACATAATACTGGCCTGCTAGGGCAGACCTTAGACCTTAATGAAAAGAAAACAATAGTTTTAGTGATAGAAGTGGAAAACAAAAAAAACCAAATTAATTTAAAGTTATAAAATATTTCTCAAACCAAAATGCTCCCAAGTGTCCATATTTGAGTCAATGTATGTGTGTGTCCTTGGCATTTTTTATACAATTTCACACATACTCGTAGCAGTATGCAAGAGAATTTCTTCTCTTTAAGGAATATGTATACTCAAACATACATACATATTATATATGCATGTGTTTGTATATGTTTTTGTATGAACTGTAGAAAATTTTGTTTCATACAATTTTTTTTTTATCAGTATCCCTTTTTAATTTCTCTTAATTTGACATGTGAAGATAATCGAATTAAAAGTGTGAAATTTTTTTTTGGTTGCTTTTGGCACTTTGTAAAGAGGACGTACCACATAATAATAATTAGTTTAATTTTAATCGGATTATATGGTATTTTCACTTCATTCATTTACACATATTCTTTGTGTAAAAAAGGAAGATTAGATTATTGTCCTGCTCCTTTCAGTGCTACTCTTAACACTCTATCGCTTGTTCTTTATGATTTTGTTAGCTTCGTTTTTGTTGTTGCATACGTTTAGTATAGACCATTAGAAATTTGTTAATTCATTAAAAAAGGGATATATTTCATTGACTAATGCACAGTTTGTTTGCATTAAGCGTACTTAACAGAGTATAAATTTCGACATTTTTAAGGGGTTTTTCTGAAAATCTTTGTTAATTGTTATTCATAAAATTAAATTTTTTTATATTCCTCAGATAAATTAAATGCAAATTTATTAAATATTGGCAAAATATACAAATTATAATGAACCGTAGCATTAGAAGGAAAAAATTAATATATTGTGTCTGCGCGAACAGCGCCCTTCTTCGTCGCTATCTGAGTAATAAAACGACGGGTAAGTAATATAATAAATGAAATGGCTATGGTTTACAAATTTTTAAAAGCACGCCATTGCAGAGTTGTGTAAAAGTTGTAACGTGACGTTACATTTTCCCTAATCTAATATTTACATTTAACTATGTTTTTCACTATTGGAACGTCTGAGAACAAACAGTTAAATGGCCACCTCAATTGAACATTTTTTTTTTTTATCTTGGACCAGTGCTCAGGGGCTATCCCCTACATATGCAATGCATTTTACTGGAACTAGAAAGAAGGATAGGGAAGAAATAGACAGGTGGTGACAGTGGTAGGAAGATAGAGCTTAATTCTTGCACAACTCTGCAGTTGCGTGTAAATTATAAAGCAAAGTTGCGGCGTCTCTGATGTTTTTTGACGCATTATTTTTAAGCTAATGGAGCCATTTTATTTATTATTTTACTTCGCCGACGTTTTATTGCTCAAATACCGACGAAGGAGAGTGCTGTAGCACAGAAAACTCAGAAAGAACTTTTTTCTGATTTGACCCGGCTGGGATTCGAACCTGGGTCTTTCTGGTTGCAGAGCCAACACGCTGACTACTCGCCATCAGCACCCCCTCAATTGAACATCGCAACATTATCCTTTTATATCACATTTCAGGCGGTTTACGTATGATGTCGGCATGCTTGTGGCTTGCTAAAAAGTCCAAGTTCATGTACACAAGATTAAAATATTCTAACTTTTAAAAAATTTTTCCGGTAAATTTATTGGCTTACCGGCTCGCTAAACTTAAGTTTTTAGTGGTGAGGTGGAAAAACGTTGCACAAATGGTGAGGTGAACAGCCTTTTGCATGGGAGGATTACTTCGTCTTTCGAATCGAGAGAACATGTTTTTTTTTTTTATTTGGGACCAGCACTCAGGAGATGACTCCTGTAAAAAGTAATCACCTGGGGCATAAATAATCACCCGATGTTCTTTTGCTGTGATTTTTTTTCAAGACAAATTTTGGTACTGCTTATGATATCGGCTAAGTGACCGCCGCCAGAGTTGATGACCATACATGCTGATACAAAGGTTTTTATTAAATAAAATTACAGTAAAAAGACATCGGGTGATTACTTTTGGCCCACCGTGTACATATTTTACCAGATAATAATGTATAATAAGTGACACTATATTGATATCAATCTAGTCATATCATAGACGACACTAAAATTATAACAACATTCTATGATGACGTTTGTCATCAGATTGATGTCTGTTTTCGTTTTATTGATAACATTTTCTTTAGCACTGATGTCAGAAATCTGATAAGACGGCGGCATCAATGCGAAGCCACATTTTTCTGTGGGTATTTAACAGACTGATTTTTGCCAAAAATTTATGTGCTATATTTGGTATGAACATAATATAATGGTAGATAGTTAGTAATACTGGTTTCTAGTACTAAAAATGTATTAAGAAAATTAATGCATTTTTCTCATGAAAATTATTAATTCTTAACATTTTTCCACTTTTACAATTTCTTATTATTTGATTTTAATGCAGTACCTAATTAAATATTCTATGACTTTCCAAATTTTTTTGATTACAGTTCATTTATTAAATGTGTTTTTTATTGCAATTAAGTTTTGTCCATTAGAGAAAAGAATTCATAAAATTACTTCTTTCGTTGCATCCACTTTGTCGTCTGGTTTGTTCGAATAGAAACGTTTGTATTTCCCTCTCCTTTTCAATATCATTGATTACAGTTTCTTTTTTATTTTTTTTAATTTTTTTAATAAATTTAATTTATCGTGTTTAATGGTTAGTTGTATTAATATTTTTTAACATCAACATCTGGAAATTGATTTAATTAGATGTGCTGGAAACATCGGCATATAAAAACCAAACAGAAATTTTTTTAGAAATTGTGAAAAAAAAAGTTGAAGAAATGATTACCCTCATAAAAAAATTTGTGTACATAAGAAGGGCTGAGGCATACAAAATTAGAAAATATATTTTTTTAACAAGTCACTCTTGAGCGACTAACAAGTATGAGAAGTAGTTTTGTTATTTCGGGGTTTTTTTTTTTTTATCTGGGACCAGAACTCAGGACATAACTGATAACCGATAACTGGTCCAAGATAAAAAAAGTGGTTGATTGCGTTTACCATTGGAATGGTGGTTATGGCTTTGTCGACTTAGATCTTGATTGATTTCAAGAAACTCCATGAAAAGAAATTCCTCATTGGCCACACCAATCTCATGAAATTTTGGCAGAAACAGCATATTGACATCACAATATTGAGCACCAATAACTGTAGGGTCTAATGACCTTCGAATCCTTCACACAGTAGCGTCATTTTCTGTTCCTTTTTTAGAAACGAATAGTATAGGCAAAAGTCTGGGTGAAGTTATAGAATACGGCTGTACGGTATGTAATGTTTAAAGCAGAGTTGCCGCGTTAGTGGTGCATTTCTATAAATTTCAGTATTTAGTTCTGATTTTCTGTTCGGAAGATTGAGCAAATATTTGACGAAGATAAAATGAAATTATATAATGTTGAGGACCTTTTGCTCGCCAAGGTATATGTAGATAATTCGTTTCTAATTTACAGCTTGTTCAAGTTAGATGGCAAACCGTGTATTTGAAGGAGTAATTTTCGGATTTTTTTAATATATTTTCAATAACATTTTATTATTAACAATATTGATTTGCCATTTAATTTTATAGCTTATGCGAATATCATACATATGAATGTACATATACGAGTGAACAATTACCAAACAGCAATAAAACGTACGCACATACATACATACATACATAAGTTTGTATGTACTTAATTATATGTGATTACGTTTGAATTTAAATCGTTTATTGTTAAGGAAAACATACAAAATATGCAAACGTCCACAATATTTGAAAACAAAAAATTAAATAAAACAGGAAAAAATTTGTTAACCCACATGGTTGGTAACAGGAAAGTAATATAAGAGTAAACAACACAAATGGGAAGACATAGAACAACAACCATTAAATTGGCAAAACAAATTTATTTAAATATGATTATTAAATTTCACAAAAGAAATTTGAAAAAGAAAATACCAAGAACAGCAAACAATAATACAGACACACACACGTACACACGGTGACTTAAACAAATATTATAAATAAATAATAAATTCAATTGCTTTATTGATGGCTTAGGGGAGAGAGAATACTAGACAGATAGCAAGAGTATAGGATATTTTAATGACTAAAAGTAATATATTGCGATGACATTTGTGTATCATAAACAGAGTAAAATTAATATGTAGTTTACAACAACAGCAATGGTCACAACAGTAAAGCAAAATCAACAACATAAATTGCACAAAGAAAGTAGAAATACTAAAACAACAGCAATAAATATGAAATTTGAACTGTTATATTATAAGACATTCATATACATTTCAGCCCAATAACATATGTATTTGATTTCTTTCGAGTTAGTTTACAGTTATGTGTTTAATCTATTACCATTCATTTGAAAGCTAAGTTGACAACTTGAATAGAATAGCAGGTAGATTCCAAAATCCTGCTCCGGAACGAAGGAAGATCAGATATGTTTTTTTTTCTAATTTTAGACAGCAAAATTCTATGTTCACTCTCCCATTGGTGGTTCGCAGCCGATATCATGTTCTTCGCCTGCTGATTATCAGCGTTGTGCTGATTTTGAAAGTGCTGATTTGTAGCTTTTTGGTGTAAAAATGCCGATTTTTCCATAAAAACTTTGTTTTAGTCAGAGCTTCGGAATTAATAACCAACCCGTAACCGTAACTGAACCCAAATATTTTAAATACAAAAAATCGTAACCTTAACCGCAATAAATTTTAATTTAGTTTTTTTTCGTTCCTTAAACAAAAAAAAATTTTTTAATTATAATTTCTATATGGTTTAGCTTTTCATTTGGTGGTAACATCAAAATCGTCAGTAGACCTTTATTCCAAATTCTTGAAAAAATCTATGACATAAAACCTTATACAAGAACTCCCAAAAAATACCTGAGAACCACGAAATATACAAACAAAATGGTGATATGCTACTACAAAAAATTTTGAACCGAAAAGAACCGATTTCGCACCAAAAAAATTTAGAACCGAATCGTAACACTTTAAGAACGAAACCGAAAACCGGAACAAATTAAATTGCGGTTCAAAGCTCTGGTCTTAGTATAATTTATTTCTGAAGAAGAAAAATAAATTTTAGATTCTGTATCAGAGAGTTAACATTTGTAAATTTTGAAGAAAGAGAAGTAGATTTGGAAAAAAAAAACAAACTTAAAACGTCCTTTCTTGAAAAATTGTTGCTCATTTTTTAAAATAACTGTGTGTGTGTGTGTGTAGTCGATAATATAAATAAAATCGCTAACTTCTTTTGGAAAATTTCAACCACGGCAAACGAAAACGAAAATTGTGTTGCAAATTTATTTAGTGTCGTTATATATGATTGTTTTCTTCACATTGCATTCAGGTTCTAAATCAATATTTTTTGGTATAAATTAAAAAAAACACGTAAGAACCGTCTTTTTTTGGTAAACATATACTCAGCAAAAAATTTTAAAAAAGGTACCCAATGGAGATTGGAATTAAGTATTTTTGGTGGAATCGTTTCCCAACTGGATTAGGAACTTATTGATTTTAACAAGTTGTGAGACTAAAATAATCGATTCTTGAGAAGTCATTATTTTGTTATAGTAAGTTCTTATAACTAAATTTACTTTTTTTTCTTTGAGTTGGAAAAGTTCCGCTATTTCAGTATTCTGAACCAAATTCAAATTGCAGAAATAACTGTAATCGAGATACATATGTAATTTAAATTTATGTGTATAAATAAAACAAATTTAGAATATAAATATTTATTTATTTTTAAATACTAGTAAATATTTTACTTAATTCAACATAATGATGTTGTTAACGTATTACGAATGAATATTAGTTAAAACTAAATATTCGAATAGTTCTTAAATTATTTACTGTATAATAACTTAAATTAAAATAAAATAATATGTACTATATCTTGGAACTGGTTATATATTTATTTTATTTATTCAAAAAGAACTTACTTCTTTTTTGGTTTAAAATAATTAAGAATGTAATTTAGCAATTAATATGCTTTTTTCTAAATAACTATATATTTTGAAAATTTTTTTTTTTACACACTTTCTAATAGAAATAAAAGAACAGTTCAATAATTTTGTGTAATGTAATTAGTAATCGAGTAGTTAAATTTGAAAAGTAAGTTATATCATAGAACAAGGGCGATGGGAGGGAAATTTCTGCCCCTCCGAAACCTTCAAACCGCTTTTAATGAAATTTAGAACATGGATAGATTTGTGTCTAAGAATTTACATTGTTGCTATACGTTTTCAAAAGTATGACCAGGAGGGCAATAGGGGGGAAATTTTTGCCTCTCCAAAGCTAACTAGCGGATTTTGATGAACTTTAAAACTTGATGTATTTGAGTTTAAAAAATACATTGGCTATTAATTTTTTCAAAACTAGAAGCACCAGCGACGGTAGGGACAATTTCAGCGCCTCCGAAACCTTCTAACCGATTTAAATTAAATTTAAAAATATTTATGTATGTTTCTGCGTCTAGAAGAACACATATGCTACATATGTATATATTTTTAAATACGATCAGGAGGCGACGTAGGGGTAATACTATGTTCACACGACAATATGACAATATGGTATTCACACGACTGCTATTGGTTGGTTTTTTTATACATATTTATTTCTACAATATATATATATTATTTATTATTTTTGGAAATATTTTCATTGATTTTATTTTACGCACTTTGTTTGTTCTTTGTTTTCTATTTTGTTTTTTTCGGTTAGTTCAGATAAACTGGCGATATTTTGTTATAAAAATTAGAGATGATAGTATTTTCTTCGTGGTTGGTACTTGATTCAGAATGAACCAACATGGTTCGCTCTCAAAATTTTGTATGGCGAACCAAGTAGTTTCAATCATGGTTGGGATACGAACAACGAGTGAGAAAGCGAACTACGAATATTGCTGTCCGTGTGAACATGGATATGCCTCTCTGAAACTGTATAACCGATGTAGATAATAACGGGAGCGAAGGCGGGTTTAAAAACTAGTAAACTATATAATTATACCACTCATAAATAAATACAAAGACGCAATAAATTTAATTTGTAATTTACCATTTTACACAACTTAAATACAGCTTGCATTTCAATTTTATTTTCTTTCGAAAGATTTTGCAAAAACTTTTTTTGATTTTTGCAACATTGCTGTGATCAATATTTCTAAACACGTGTTAAACCGCCAATTGTGAAGTCACTCAAAGTGTTACCATATAATAATTTTTCTTTTTAAAAATTTTTATAGTTTGAAGTATTACCATATTTTCTTTTAAATTAAATTAAATTTTCACAATATTTTATTCTTCATTTCTGGCAAAAAAAATTTATGTGTGGAAAACACAATTCTTTAAATCAAAGAATATAAATTTGTACGCCTCTTCTAGTTTTAGAAATCAAAGGTGCCTAAATATTTACGTACATACTTGAAATACAATATATTCCTAGAAATTCATTTAGGCTTTGAAATAACAAATAAAAATAAATAACATTTAAAAAATAATAACAATAAAAAAGAATTAATAAACGCAGATGTGTCACCATGGGTTTCATTGAAGAAAAATACACACACGAGTTCATAGTACATACATACATACAAATATACAGGCTACATAAGAAAATATACTTAACAATTCTAATGTACGTATTTATGTAAGTACGAACTCTTGCTGTATGTAATTGGGGCGTACTAAAAGCATTCCTTCCAAATACACATCGTAATGACGATCATGATGATGTTGATAACGATAATGATGAATAGATGCAATTGAAAATGGCTGCAGTTGTTTATTTGCGGTGTTTATTTTTATTTGTTTGTTTTTTTTATATACAGCAATTTCTTATTTATTTTAGTTCTATTTACTGCATTTGTTTGACTATCTGCCTGTTTATTTGTTTGTTTACTTTTGCTTGTGTCCCTGATTTTTACTTGAATTCCATTTTCTGTAAAATTGCAACTATTTTAGGGGTTTTTGGTTCCTGGTTTGCTGTCCATCATACTATTTTTTTATTTTTTTCGGTTGCATATGTTTGCCCGAGAGGGTGTCGACGCAATTTAGTTCAAGCTGTGACATTTCTCTAGTTAAATGACGTATGCTTGTTAATGCAATGCGGGGTCATTATGGTTTCAGATATTTATTATTTTCTATTTTCAATTTTTTCTATTGTTGCTGAATAAAGAATGCTGTGTTTTTTACGTGTTTTGGAACGTGCTGCTCATAAAGATTATTATTATCAATTTAATTAACCTTTTTTTTAAATTCAATTTATATCTGCACGTTTTTTCAAATATTTTTTTATATTATTTTTTCAACAAATAGATTTTGTTTTATAATGAAAAAAATAAAGAGAAGTTATTGATTAAATTTCAAGGAATTATATCACTGTAAAAAAAAATTTCATATTAAAGCTTTAAATTGTCCCCAAGTAACTTCGTATTGCTTGCCCACCATCATCAGCAACATGCCATTACGATTTCAATTAGCAAAATTGGAAACTGTATTGTCAGTTAAAATGTCTAATCAAATTAACATCTGCATAAATAAATTCACAACAGCAATAACAAGAACAACAAATGAAGATAGACAATATTGCAATTTAAATCAAATTGACACTTAATAAAATGGAATGTTGCGACAACGCTACGGAATATTAACAAACAATGAAAATGAAAATTCTATCCTAAGCAATGCATGAAAATCTATAAAATGCTTTACAAATAAAGTGAGGCCGAACGAAAGAAGCAACAAACAAATATTCAAAGACAAGACAGAAAATAGGCAGCAGGCAAAGGAAGTCCACTATACTTTTCGTCTACGTTTAGCAAATGTACATATACAGGGTATTTTTTTACGCTTGTCCGATCTTTTAATAGAGATAGCCACTATTTGTCAAACTTTAAGATGTAATTTGTGAACGTTATCAAGAAGGCCCAGACTCCGGCATTGCTTACAAATTAATTTTCCAAATTAGTGCTCTTTCTGTTCGACGAAAAGAAATCTGTACATTTTTTTTTTTTTTTTTTTTTTTTTTTTGCAATATATTTATTAAGCTTGAGGTCTTTTTCTTTTATTTTATTTGGTTTTATTATTCGATATTTCGTTAACAGCTTGTTAACATCATCAGGAATAATGATGTTAACGAAATATCGAATAATAAAACCAAATAAAATAAAAGAAAAAGACCTCAAGCTTAATAAATATATTGCAAAAAATATAATAAAAAAGGTCAATTAATAATATAATTGAAATCTGTAAATTTTGATTAGTCGAATGGTACATCAACACGCACTACTAAATATGTAGCGAAAGAATCTAAGACAATTAAATTAAACGCCATTGCCTCTACAAAATTTTTGATTATCAGTCAACAACATTATTGCTTCATCACAGCAAAAACATCAACAATGCCGTAGTTCGGTTTATAGCGGAATATTTAGGTAGCATTCACTTACAAACCTGCTTACATATGACATGATATTTGTTGGGAATGTCCCACTTTGGAGAATTTCCTTTGAAATGCTGCTAAATCATGGAATCTTAAAACATTCTTCCGAATTCGTTCCGTCGGTTCATGATGTTCGTTGCATTTAGTAAAATTGATCATTGTATCACTGCCTTAAGGTAGGATCACACGATTGCCGCCGAGGACCAATTTTCACAATTTTTTATATTGTGCTTATTTGGGCCAATCAAATGCTACTCTGCTGCGGCAATTATGTGAACACTTTACATACAACCATGTGGCAATAAAAATATTAAAAGTGTAATATTTATTGTCTTCTTGTGCGACAATCAAAGTTTACAATACGCGTCAATATTTTACTTTGCCTTTTGGTTTTTAATTTCTTTCTTCTTAAAAACATTTAATGTACTAAAATCAAAACAAATTAAAAACTACCACAACAGCTTATTGTTGGTATTACAGCAAAATTAAACCATTGTATGACCAGGCTGCGGCAATTATTGACACAACATTATTCTTCGCCAACTTGCAGCAATCATCATGTGACTACATAGTATTTGATTGGAACAATTTTATTATGGTGCACCAATTTGGCACAATAAAAATTGGGTCAGATTGATGCATTTGCGGCAATCGTGTGATCCTACCTTTACAGGAGTGTTTTTTAGGGTGCACTAAAATAAGGAAATGTAGAAACCGATAAAAATTTGGTTTTTTTCTTGTATTGTTAAAAAAAAGAGAAAAAGGACTATGGATTTTCTACTCTACACACTGCCTCCAAAATTTTAATTATTTTTCGCTGGGTAATTACTTCTCTATTGTTACGACAGTGAGTGCGTCTTGTATTGTTCAAAGAAGCTTTGATTTAGAAAATCAATGAGTTAAAAATCAAAAATTTGTGACTGCAGCAGGATTTTGTTATTGGAAACCATTTTAGTGATATTGTGTATTCGAAGAATTTCCTATTAAAGTTCGAACACTCTTATAAAAAGACCCTATAGAAGGATATAAAGGATATAAAGACTAGTAAGCAGTCAGACAAAAAATATGTTGAGTGTGACACGTGCAGGTCGTTTATTTAAAAGCATACGACATATTGCTCATGAATGTTTAAACAAGAACGTATGAAATAATTATTTTACAGGATGCATTATTCACATATACATACATACATACATACATAGTACATGCATGCCTGCACATGCATGAGGGGGTGGATTTCATAGTAGTTGTACAGTTAAAGCCAACTACGTATAATTGCTTTCTAGTGGTAATACAAACGTATAATTATTATCATGATACTATTGCCATTCACTCACTCACACGCACGTCAGCGGTACTTCATATAACGTACACATTTACGTAGTTTTTAATTACAGTAAACAAATCTGCAATCACTGAACATCAAGATTAATGTAATTGAAACATAAGCACTATAAAAACAACAAGCATTTTAATATTTCAATAACAAGAACGAACATTTTTTAATTGCGTAATATAACTGATTGTCATTATCGCACGATAGAGCGATAGAGCTAATTATGTTTTTTTTTCGTTGGTGCACAAAGGACGGGTACTCGTTTAACAAAGTGGAGTGATTTTGGTTGAGAAGTTAGCGTGTGGACTCTGCAAGCAGAAGATCGGTTAAAAGTCCGTTCAGATCAAACATTTTTAAATTGTGTCTATGCTAATAGCGTCCTGCTTCGTCGTTATTTGAGCAATAAAAAATCGCTGAAGTAAAATAATAAATAAAATGGTTCTCCTTAAGCTTAAAAAAACAATACGTAAACATAAAACCAGACACACACCAGCTCTGCATTACAAATCGAATGTGGCGATGGCTGCCGACGTTAACCACGTTGACTACAAAACCACTGGTCTTGCGTTCAACCCCAGTATGCGAGTAAGCCATAAAACCACTTCGCTCTTTTCTGATGTGCAATAGCCTCATTTTGTGTCAGGTGTTGTCGTCGGCATGTTTCATTGGACAGTACCGGCTGCAGCTGATACTAATATTCAAGCCCCCCTTCCTCGGTATTGTGAAGCAGAATCATCGGCAAAGAAACAAAAAAAACCCCAACTTCAATATTTAATACGCCTCCTTGACACACGAGACGGGCAACAATGTTATATATGAGAAACGTGTAAAGTCAGGTGATCGTCTACCACACTCCATGAATTTTATCGACGATTTCTGGGGGATGACATATTTTGCGAGACCTGAACGTACGGTTCTTATCAATATGGAGGTGCGGGTTCGATTCCCGCTTAGACCCTGGGTGTTTCTACAGACAAGCTTAAGAGCTTCGTAGAGTTTGTATTGTCTTTTTTAAAAAAAAAAAAAAAGTCAAACTCCCACTATCGTGAAAAAAAATTTTTTTTTCCATTAGTTTTTCACTTTTAACTTTAATGTACTCTCTTGATTTTTGCATACACAAATGTATGTAAGTAAATTCTTCCTTTATTTATATATTTTGATAAATATTAGATCAGCAATTATAGTGGAAACACACATAAATAGTAAATAAAATGCAACCCAACAGACCAATGGAGAGTATATAAACTTATTGCGGCCGAATTTTCCAGTTCTCTTACGGATTAACTTAAACTGCCACTACATCATAGTTCCAAGTCTAAACATTTTATTGAAATTGTTGGAGTACTCTATTTGTATTTATTTTATTTTTAAAATTTTTTAATTTTTCACTTTTGTTAATTTTTCCATTCAGGTACTTTTGTTGTTCAAATGCAATACTTGTTATGCGGGTGACGAATTCACTAGGCCCTGAATATTAATAAACACAACTTACCACTAAAAGACTTGTAAGCCAACGAATTTTTATTTCTGTATTAACAGTGAAATTGGTTTGATTTTTAATTAACTTGTATGTTTTTGAAATATTCGTCCCTTTTCTACATTCACTGAGAATGATAACGGAAAAAAAATTCCACGTGAACTTCATGATACGAATTTTCAAATTCGTATTGACAAGAAAACCTTCAATATACACGAGTTTCGGCTTTTTTATTTAAACTTGAGAAAGAGTTAAATTTCAAATGCTTGAATTTTTTTTAGTGCGCCTTAAAAATGTAACTACTCGAAATATCATCTTTACGATATGAAAATAACATGTTTGACAACCGATAGTAGTCTCGTGAAGTTTTATCTCGTGATTTCGATTCTCGAAGAGTGCATTGCACTTTCCACAATATTTATTAAAAATGTGTGCACTTTATTGTTCGCTTTTAAAGTGATGTAAAATGCCTTTAGCGCGCCTTCACTAGAAAGTGAAAATTTTTCAAAAGATTACTAAACGCAACACACTTTCATTTCATTGCGCTTCCATTATACGTAATGCAACAGAATTTACATAAAAATTTACATGTTGCGATGTTGCAGGCTGATTTGGTTACGGAAATATCTTTATTAAAAGTATTTTTCCATTTAGAAACAGTAGAGATATTTTGTACAATAATAAATAATTCTGTGTGAAGTAATACTCAAGTTACTGCATAACTGCTTCTAAGTAATACAGACGGTATGCAGTATATAGTTGAAAAGTATACTGTTTTGTAGCTGCAGCACATTCTCTAGTTTTTGTTGGGTTGTTAATTTCTGTCACACACAAAAATGGCTAAGCTTGCTAAAGTTTTTACGGTAGTCTATTAATAGATGGCGGTAGCATAGTAGCATTTATGCTACAGCCCTCGTATTTGAAGAGAAAATAATTTTAAAAAGTTATATGAAGAAAATTTATAAGAACGTACGTAGGTTTTTTGGGGTACACAAATCATTTTTTGGCGATTAAGAATTAAAATTCAATTTCATCCCCAAGTGAAACGTTCATGAAGCAAAATATTCCGCCAATTATATTTTTTACTTAAAAGAGAAAGTGTTTGGAAACTTTCCTGTTTATTTGTTGCATAAAAATATTTGTTTCCATTCGCCCTACTTAAATTTCACATTTTATTTGGAATAAATAAAAGAAGAGTGTAGTGAAACTATGCATTTATTTTAAGTGTTACACATGCACACATACTTCATACACACTTGCATACCCATGTTAAATAAACTATTTTGAGTTTGTATGTGCAAGCAGGAAATGCATTTTAAACACATATGCGTCACTTAACGCTTCATTGTAGAATGATGTTGTTAAGCTTTATTACGTGCATTCGTATTGTTGCTACATTCTATATGGCGTTTATTTAATGGTTACACCCACCCATCCGCCTTCTAAATTAATCGCAAACAAAACGCATCATCAGTTGGTTAAAGTGTTTTATAATGCAACAACAAGATAAACCAACAGCAACAGCATCGCGTGTATTCATATACGCCACTCACACTACATGAACATGAAAAATCTTTAGGGTGTTTGAATGTGTGAGTATTTATAAAAGTTGTTATTTTCGTTGCTGAATTTCGTTGCAATGAAGGGGGCAGGCACAAGGAGACCCTGCATACTAAAAACAACCAAAAATTAATTCATGTTGCAGCAAGTTTCGCACTGTGTTATTTGCGTTTGTTGCTGTGTGCAGTTCAATGTTTTTAACTTGTTTACATTAAAGCTCTCAGTTCATTTGAATAAGTGTGGGAGTGTGTGTACTTCTAAATATGCATGCATGTTTGTGCATGTGTATGTGTCTCTCGGTTAGTATACTTTTAATGGCTGTAATTAAGATTTTTGTACCCCCTATGCGATTCAAAGATTGGAGTTATTAATATATAGTTGTTGTTGTTGTTGTTGTTTAAACACCACACTGCATGTGGTGTGTGTGCGTTACAAACACTATTGCCATCGTTGGTATTCGTTGTTGTTGCTTTTTGTAACAGGTTTTTTTTAATTTCGTTTTATTTTTTCAATTTAACTTTTAAACTATAAGTGGTGGTGTAAGTGCAAGTGTTCATCGTGTATGTTTTATTTGTACAATATCTCATGTTGCACATTTATTTATATAAAATTTTCGACAAGGATGTTGCTAGTTTGTTGCTGGTTGCCATGCTTGTTATTTGCTAGGAAATAAATGCTATTAAATCTCTTTGTGCTTGTAATTATACGTGGCCTACATCAAAAAGATATCTAAATTATTTTTTCACAAACAGTTTAAGAATTTCGGTAGCTGAATAGCTGACTAGCCAAGTTACTTGCAAT
The DNA here is from genome assembly GCA_963924685.1 of Dexiosoma caninum. NCBI lineage: Eukaryota > Metazoa > Arthropoda > Insecta > Diptera > Tachinidae > Dexiosoma > Dexiosoma caninum. Next base: position 16,836,124 of record OZ004727.1, read on the forward strand.
ACAGCAAAAAGGATCGCTCGAATGGCTGAAAGACATCGTGATTTTTGAAAGTAAATTTTATGACTTGACAAGCAAAATTGCTTCATTATGAGGAACGAGGAATCTACTCATGTTTAGTATACCTCACCAAATATATGTATGTATGTATGTCAAAAAAATATGGTGTTTGGAAGTCAAAAGTTAAGGTTCTACTACAAAAATTTTTGAGTGTAAAATACTAAAAAAAAAAGATGACATTGACCCCAGGTGCAATAAATCTACATTTCTTTTTGTGAGAATATTCAGAAAGAAGAGAGAAAAAAATTATTGGTGAAATGTTAAAAAAGGCAAACGGCCGATAGTTGTTCTTGACCTTTTCGCGGTTACCGTTTTTACCGAAAGTTTTCCTGTGGGTCATTTGCTAGATAGGAAGCTATATCTGAAAGCACCAAAATTTACAAAAGAAAAGTTTTTGTTTTAATAAAAATAATTTGAAAATTAATATTTTTCTCTAATTATTTCAGACTTTAGGTTTTTTAGTTATTGGAACCAATTCGCTAAATATTCACTTGAATAATACAAATACAAATGTCATGAAACAGGCGAATATTCGCCGATATGCATACGAATGCGAATATTTGTAACATCACTAGTAGTATGCCTTCGATACATATTGTTCCTTGCGCAAAACCAGCTATTAGTTCTTCAACAAGTTTATTCTTTCCACTTTTTCGTAGCATGTTAAAATTTTAACAAAATAACGAGAAAATAAATTCCAAAAATTCATTTTTAAATTTAGTCACCGCTTTTAAATCAGTGTTGTAAAGTGAACAAAAAGAGGTCTCACGATTAAAGAGGCAAAACTGATGCAATTGCAATATAAAATGCGGCAAACATTACTTTTACGAAAAAAAAATTATAACGTTTGTTTCGTAAAAAAATGTTGCAATCTGAATGATATATTTCCTCTTATTTTATAACTTCAATTACTTTTCATTTTATTTTTTATAAAAAATAATTTCTTTTACTTCTGTCAAGATTTTGTAGCATCTTCAAGAATCAAAATTGTGTGGCAATGAAGTAACAATTTTTTTTTTTTTTTATCTGGGACCAGCACTCAGGAGATGACTCCTACACGTGCTAAGCATTGTGCTGGAACTATAGGAAAAACGACAGGAGGTGAAGAAAAATGCGAGATGTTAATTTTTATTTTAAAATTTTAGTCTGAAACTGGGGTTGAACCCAGGCCTGTTTTTGGTTTTGTAGTCAACGTGCAGACTACCATCCATCGTGCCATCGCGATTTAAATATTGTTTAATATGTTTTTCTTATTACTTCTTAATTCAACCTCGTATATAAATACATATTTTAAAATGCGTACGTATATCATGGGGTGTGCTTGTGTGTTAGTAAATGTGAGCTTGGGTTAAAGCGCTTGAATAGCGGAAACAAATTTTTATTTTCGCAAGTAGTTTCGCACTTGTGATGGAAATATTGTTTTTAATTGCATTTTAATTATTAAATTTAAAACTTTTTTGCCACTGCCACGATGTCAGCAGTATTTTCATGTATTTTCATGCCAATCAGGCTCAACCTAATGTAAGTCAAGAAGTTTATAGGAATTTTAAATAAAACTTTTTAAAACAAATTGGAGATTAAATTTGATTAATTAACTTTAAATGGTTATAAATCATTTTCGGTTCACAAAACGGCAAAAAATTATATTTTTAAATCATCAACTGAAATCACAAGCATTTTGCGTTTTGCTTGATCAAATTTAAATCTCGGCGGATAATTACAAATTTATGAATCCCTGGCTGGGAAATTCATATATGTATTCGAATATATACTGTTGCATTTCACAGCAAGGCTTACAAGTAATTTAACATCCCCGACACGCATTGCACAGTTAACCGTGCGACGTAAAATAAACATTGAAATGCTTTTTTAAGGTTAATTCTACTATCCAGTGAAATGCTTACGATGTCATCTGTTTCTGAAAATGTTCAAAGAAAAATAACTAACCTTTAAAATCGTGTATAACTTCACCGTGCTGTTAGGGTGGAGCGACGAAAAAAAAAACGACTGTCAACCATTAACTGAAGAGTAACATCAGTAGGGGCTGCTGGTAGCAGTTTGAGTTTATTTCCCGATTTTGTTTGCATTACTGCTTGCAATTGTTGTATTTCTGTTTTTTTTTCCTTTTCTTTTTTTTATACAATAAATGTTTACTTTTTCTCTTTAATGTCACTGACACAAAGGTAGATTTGTGCAAATAAATGCACACACATACACGAATGCGTTCATTGCGATTCGTAGCAGCCAACAATTGTGTTATTCGTAGATACATATTTTTGTATCTACTCCATACACATGTGTGTGTATTTTTGTTTATTTGTACAAATTTTGTGTTTGTAACACAAAAATGTCTGCACTTCATCTATTTCGGAAGGCGGTACTAAAAGTTCATTTTAGGTCAGCATACACTATGCTCGACTATAACGACGAAGGGGGGCGTTCTGATGTACCTGTGCATTGGTTACAGCTGAAGCCGGTACTGTTCAGTGACCAGTGACTATGCCTTCGCCACTGCAACCTTCCGACAACACTGACACAAACACACACTAAAGGCCGGGACACATAGAATCCGTCATCCGTCATACTTAGACTTTTTCAAACGACATTAACGTATCGACGGAAGAGATTGGCACAATGAGTACTTTCTTGACGGATATCAACTCATAGCCAGCTTTACCACGTTAAAAAGTTAAAAAATAAAAAGAAATACCAGAACATGTTTTACTTCATAAAAATAAGACTTCAATTTCTTGTCACAAATTTAAAAAAAAAAAAAAACTATCTAAAAACATTATGTACATACACCATTTCAATTTAAGACAAACAAACTCGTGCAAATAATTTCGTATCTATTTTGAATTTAAATACAGTGTGCTTTTATTTTTGTTATTTTTGCAGCAGTCGTGAATTTTTTGTTACAACAGAAATGATTTTTAAAAAAACAAAACGGTGTTAACAACAACAATATAAAAACTTTACAAGAAAAAGTAAACAAAATGCAAAAAATAATCACATCTGCACCTTAAAAAAATCAACCAATTTTGGTTGAAAATAACCTACAACGGCAACGCTGTTCAAAGCTGTCAAAGTACTCAACGTACGTTAAAAGTTTGCCAACTTTCGTACTTTGCTTTGACGGAGACGTACTGAATGTGGCAAAGCTCATAAGAAAACGCGTAGTTGCCAGTTGAAAAAGGCAAAGTATGACGGATGAGGGATTCATCAGAAAAAATAGTGCGTGCTGATGGCGAGTAGTCAGAGTGTTGGCTCTGCAACCACAAAGACCCAGGTTCGATTCCCAGCCGGGTCAAATCAGAAAAAATTTTTTTTCAATTTTCCGTGCTACAGCACCCTCCTTCGTCGGTATTTGAGCAATAAAACGTCGGCGAAGTAAAATAATAAATAAAATGGCTCCATTAGCTTAAAAATAATGCGTCAAAAAACATCAGAGACGCCGCAACTTTGCTTTATAATTTACACGCAACTGCAAAGTTGTGCAAGAATTAAGCTCTATCTTTCTACCACTTTCACCACCTGTGTCTGTTTCTTCCCTATCCTTCTCTCTAGTTCCAGTGCAATGCATTGCATATGTAGGGGATAGCCCCTGAGCACTGGTCCAAAATAAAAAAAAAAAAAAAAATGCGAGATGTTTTTAAGAGTCTAAAATTGGGCTCAAGCCCAGGAAATTTTTAATTTTTTAGTCAACGTGCAGACTACTTCAGCCATAGCCACCCTCACTCTTTGAAGAACGGTTCCATTCATGAGAGTTGTTTCCCATCTTGGGATATGAGACATCATGAGCTTCTGATTCCTCAATACAGTTGTAGCAGCGTGATGTTTCGAGGCTGACGTCGATATATGTGGTGCGATCCAAATGAACTGGAATCTACTCATTAGCAGCTTGTAAAATTGAAATGAAACACTTTGAGGTTCAGCCTCCATTGTATGTATGTATGTATGTATGTATGTGAGTGTGCGTTCATTTTGTATCAATATTCAATATATCAACCACTCGTATAAACTTTGCCAGTACCGTATACACTTCGTATACACATCCATGCTTATCCTTGTTCGTACATATACATCCATATGTACATGTGTTGTACACAAGTATGAGTGACATTCTGGGTACATTTTTCATTTGTGTTTACACTGGGTATTCTGCTCGATTAAACAGAGTATAAGATTGGCAAAAATGTTGTCAAAGTTGTCAGACCGTATACAACTTTTCTCACTTTATTGTTTGTTAGAAAACAAGGCGTAGTATACAAAACTAACGCATGTGTGTGTGTGTGTGTGTGTTTCTGTGAGTATGTGCATTAAGGGTATAATCTATTTACCTCCATATAACGTACCCCAGCACCTTGTGAATAAAATTACATTGATAATAAAAATTGTTTCTTTATATATAAATATAATTTAAGAAGGAAAAAAGCACTTTATCCTTTAAGCGATTTCGTAAGATTCGTATTTATTTATTTTTACAAAAACATTGCAAGTGACTGGACGTGTTGAAAAATTACGCTGAAGATCTAGGCAGCAAATAGACATAATAATAATAATAAACGTGATATCATATTTTAGGTATAAAATACTTCAAAGCGTGAGGTATGAAGAGTATGAAATCTGAAACAAAACTACAATTCTAATGCCGAACTATGTCATTTTATCTTGATCAGTAAACAACAGATCCTGAAAGGAAATTGCGATCGATGTATAACAAATGACATACATGAGGGGAAAAATGTAAAAAATATCGATAAATTAAACGAAAAAAATATTGCAATTTGTACAAAAAGTTATCACCCTAATACGTTTACAGCACTCATGAGTAAGTATAGGCGTGTGTATATTTTTAAAAGTGGATTTTACTTTAATTTGCCTTAAGCTTAGACTTAAGGATGGCCCGGTGTAGGTATTTAGTTATCTTTGTTTTATATCTTATCGAAATAAAATCTTAAATTGAGTTTAAACTTAAAATATTTGTGACAATATTTCAGATTTCATTTATCTGCTGCAATAAAAAATGAAGAGTTTTTCTGCCAACTAATAGTGTTGGTAATACATAGTTGTATGAGAAAGGACATTATATTTCCTCAACATACACATGTACATATTAGGAATACAAAATGGAAAATCTCAACATCTCTGTACGTTCACGTACACCCGAGTATTCATCGGAAGACTTCTGCGACTAGCCATAGTACGCCTTATCATACACCGAGAAATCGACATTTTTAAATCATCTAAAGTATTGAAATGAAGTTGTCCACTCAACGGTAAAGAATGGATTTTATAAATTTAATCATAAGCCAAAATTGGAATATCTGTTCTTAATTTTTTAACCGACATAATGGAACAAGCGATTGTAAAATCACGCAGCTTATTAAATGATAATCTTAAGCCTTTATATGACGTCACCATCATTATAATTTACCTCAATATATTCTGCATATGTACTTAACCGTTTTCGGCAAAACTTTGCATGCACTTTGGGCTTTTGTAATAAAATAAGCTTGCATCTAAGAGATTGGGGTGAGACATGCCCACCAAAACTTAAAATAATACTTCACTTACTTCTCTTTTCCACAGACCTTGAGCTGCCATCACTCGTACTATGACCTAATACAACATTTCGTTATCATGTACTTTTTTTCCTTGAACCAGTGCTCAGAGGATATATCCTACGTATGCAATGCATTACACCGGAACTAGTTGGAAAAGAATAGCGTAGAGAAGATGCATGTGGTGAAATGATAGAGGAAAATCGAGCTTAATTCTTCCACAACTTTGCCGTTGTGAAATTGTAAACCAAAGTTGCTGCATCTCTCATGTTATTTGCCGCATTAACTTTTAAATTAAAAGAGAGCCATTTTATTTATTATATTACTTCGCCAACGACCTAACCTAACCTAAGTTAAATGAAGATTTATTTGAAAAGATTTTTGAAAACAAAAATTTGAATAGAGAGAGACATTTCCATCTAAAGATTTTTATCCTTAAAAGTATTGAGATTAAAACGACAATAAAATCACTAAAAATGTCCCTTAATTTTTCATTGTTACAATCTCATTTCCAAAGAACTCCTGATGAAAGGAAATTATACTCAAAAATATTTTGGTATAAAAACATTTAGTTTGAAGATGCAATTGAAATAAAAGTTGCTGCAAGTTTATTTAAGTTTATATCATCATATCATTTAAGTATCACACTCTCCATATCAATAGTTTGAAAATATTATTATCGTTCCAAAAAAAAGCACAGGAATTAGTAAATAAGAAAGCCGAATGGCGGTACATATATCCAAGTGTATATCATAGGGCAGGATAAATTTCTTAAATTAATAACGAGGGAGGCAGGTTATTTTGAAGTAAATAGGGTTGGCTTAGTGCTTTTAGTTTCGTGCTCTTTAATGCTGTGAAGTGGCAAAATTTCAGTATCTTTATGTTTTTAAATTTTTCGTTAGTGTTTTTAATGCCTTTAACAAGTTTTATACAAAGTTCAATTATTATTATAATTATAAAAATTATTTGAAAAAGAATTGTATTCACTTTACGAAACCCTTATATACGAAATTAGAGCAATTTTTGATGCCAATGCAATCCAATGGAACTAGAAAAATATGTCTTGTAAAGTAGGATAAAGGGATTAGTGCTTGTGTCGTTTTGACTTGCATGTTCCAGTATCGCAATTTACAGGGAAGACTACTGCAAAGAGTTTATTCCACATACGAACGGTGCGCCCATAGTGATTTTGCAAAGCAGGCAGAATAAGTGACAACCAATTCAATAGATATAGTTTAAACAATATGCCAGCTATCCACTGTCAAGACGCGATATGTACATTAAACGAAAAGCATAATCAAATTTTTAAACCGATTTAAAATTACGCCAGTTACTCTATGCTCGTAATATTTAACGAAATGATATGATTACATTTTCTGTATTTGTTTTTCATTTCATTTCCACTTCTTATTTTTAATTTATTTTAAAAGCTTTTTTTCTCTCTAATAAATTACAATATATAAGAAGAAAGCAAATAAATATATAATTTAATATAGGTCGGGCATACTTTAAATAAATTCATTTTAATTAAAATCAATTGGTTGTGTCCACTCAATGTGATTTATGGCCATTACTCACGTACCGAACAGGGAAAATAAAAAACAAATAATACAATAATAATATTGAAGAGAGAAGAAAATATAAAAGACGATAATGGCACATACAATGGGTCACCAGAGGCTAAAATGTACATTTCTACATTATTGTTATTATTTCTTTTTGTATTTCTTTTCTTCCTTTTAAGTTCTGATGCATTATGATGTTCTTTAATGGTGCTGGCTGGCTTCAAAAGTATAAAAATGAAATTTACTATCGCAATAAAAACAAATTCAGAACTTATTTAGAGATGTTGTGTTAATAAAATCTATTTTACCAAATTGTTGGAAAATCTTTTTCCAATAATTTCATTGGTAATTTAAAAAATCCCAACGAAATAAATAAATATTTTAACATTTGCAGTAATAAATAATTGCAATCAAATTTAATTAGTTGCTTGTTTTCATACTCGCAAATGATAATACGAAGGTATTGAATGTTATTAAGCAATCAATTTAAAAATAATTATTATAAATTGCATTTGAAACATAATAGAATAAAATTGTAAAATTTGCTTTTAGTACTCTCAGCTATTATGTATATAAAACAGTGTGTAGCAAAAGTAATAAGCAGTAAAAAAAGAACTGAAGAAATATGTAACTCTTTTTGCAGGTACAATTTTTTTAAACAGTTTAAAAGGTAATAAATGGTGGTTACACGAAATCTTGCAACAATAAATGCTTAATTCCAATCAATTGGACCGAAACTAGTTGGACTTGGACAGGGATAGCCAGTGCAGTGATAGAAGAAAGTATAGCTTAACTCTATTACAACTCTGCGGATCTCTTTTTAATGTTTAATGCAGAGTAGTGCTGCTAAAGTATTGAGTATACGGGTATCGTGTTTGCTATTTTTTTTTTTTTGGTATTCAATACGCAACTGTAGTTACTCACTATATTCAGAGGTGTATTTTCATAACTAAATTTCATGAACAATTAAGGGCAACAATACAACTCTGTTTAAAAATAAAACTCTTCATGTATGTAAGCTAAGGAGAACAATAAACCTCTATATTTATATCGACCTCTTAGAACATACAAATCTTAAGAGACATTTTGTAAAAAAAAAATATGATTTGAATTAAAATCTTATGGACCTACTCATAGTCTAAAATTTACAAAACGTCAAAACTATTGATAACTTTAATTTTATAAGGTGTTAAATTAAATCGTAAATCACGTTTAATATAAAGAAAATTATAAAAGAAAGAAAAAAGAACAAATCTTCTCCTGTAAAATTTTGTGTTTTCAGGGGTCGATATATTCCCCTATATCTTTAAAACTTTAACGGCAGTTTTCAAAAAAAAAATAATTTTGTTTTTCAAATACATTTTAGGTAAAAATAGTTTAAGCCTAAAAAAGTTTGTTTAAAAATTCGCATGCATAATCAATATTTTAACTAAAAATAATTTTTTAATATTGTCGTGGCAACACTACATTTTTTAATTGTCACTTGCTTCTGCAAAATAATGATTATTAATTAACAAAGTAGTCGTACGTATATTTTTTCCCCCGCTTAAGAATAATATTGTATTTATAAAATAAGAAATGCATCCCAACTATTATTTAATAAAAAAAAAGAACAGATTGTGGTAATCGAATCTTTGTTATTTATTGAATTTGAATATTTTTTGACGTTTAAAAAGCATTCGAATAATGAGTTTCATTTTATTTGTGGTGATTGTTTACATATCACTAATACATTATTATGAATGTTTATTTAGACACATGTGATTAACGTAATAGTATTGCAGTTTAAAATTAAAAAATAAAAATTATTTTTTTTTTAATTAAAGGGCTGCATATTTTTTATCCCAAAAACGTTGTTAACATACGCATACATGCATACGAGTATAATAACGCACATACATAAACACAAAGCACAATATCAACAATGTCATTTTAAAAATGGTTTAAACATGGGTGGAACCAATTTTAAAATTAGTTTATTTGCACACCTTTTTTAATATCGGGGTTTTAAGCTAAAATTATTTTAAGAATACACTATATTAGCGAGAATTGCTTAAATCAGATTTGAAATCCTGTTCAAAATGTTTATGAATACGGCTGTTAGTGCATAAAAACATTGCTGTGCGATATATTTTTAAATTTTTAAGCCAGAAATGTCAGGCTTATATATATGTATGTAAATAGACCTTGCTTTAAAATTCAAAATAATCGGTTTAAAGTATTGAGTAGTATCGAATACCCAAATTAAAAGTATTGAGTAATTCAAAGTAATCGAATTTGCCAGCACTAATGCTGCGTCTCTGGTCTTATTTAGCCGCATTAATTTTTTTATTTATTATTTTACTTCACCGACGTTTTAATGCTTAAAGACCGGCGAACGAGGGCCAGAGCAACAATTGAAAATTTTCATTAAAGTAATTGTTCTGTTGGCCATTAAAGCAAAACTCTTAGAAATTGAATGTTCGCTACGTATGTAATGCATCGTATCGGAACGTCAGCTGGCACCAAATCCAAATCAAAACAGAAGTGACTAAAGATTTGTACATATAAGACAACAACAATAATTTTTGGGGGCTTCTTTCCATTTGAGTTAATTTTTTGGTGGGCTCCTTCATTTTTATGTTTGGGGATTTAGTTCATACCATCTGGACGCCGCAGCAAGGAAGGCTGTATTTAGACCTTCCTATCTCACTTACTTCTAACTTACTACTTACTAATACAGTAACACCTAGATTAACCGTGTTCGATTAACTGGCAACGTCGATTATCCGGGAAAGGACAATTTTAATTGTTTTCTCTTTTTCCATCGATTTAATTTTTCTTGGTATTGATCTACCGTGATTACCTCTATTATCCGGGATTGCAAGCAAATTTTTTTTTGATTGATTATGCACCATAAAAATTTAACACATTCAAGAAAGTCTTGTTATCGCAAATATGAAATTGTAAAAGAAAGACACAAACAACATTGCAATTTTTGTTAAAAATTACCTAAATTGAGATATTTTTGTATCGCTCATTGTTTTCTGTCAAAATGTTCTTTACCTTATACAGGGTGGCGCAGAATGAGCTATATGGTTTAAATTCTTTATAAGTTTTTTAATTATTATTTTTTCTTTGTTTTTTTCCTGACAGTTTTCTTTAGGGATATTTGAAAGAAAAAGTGTACGTTAACAAACTAAGACCCATACTCCAACTAAAAGCCAACATTCGAAATGAAATCATGGCCATTACACCCGAAATTTTGCGAAGAGTTGTGGAAAATATGCTAAAAAGAGCACATATGTGCGAAGCAGAAAATGGACATCACTTACAGGATATCAGATTTCAAAGGTAATTGTAAAAAATTCCCCAATCTTTTGTTTCTTTTGTTGCATTTTTTTAATTTTTCATTTGATTCAAAATACATTAGTTATGCTGGCCAATGGCAAGCCTAGTGTAGATGAGAAGAAAAATCTAAAAATGGAAATGTGTGTGTTATAAAAGTAAACTCATGGATTGTTATCTTTTTGTTTATAGATTTTTTGATTTTTATGTTTGATATTCTACTTCAATTCCCGATTGATTAGTTGAATTTTAAACATATAGATCTTGGGTTTGTATTCAAAAATTAGGAAAAATCCACTGATGAGCTAACTAAGCATTAGCGAAATAGTACTATATGTATATTCTTTCCTCCTCAGTTATTGAGCTGATTTTGTAATAAAATACTTTATGATATTCTCATACTTTATAAGAATATCATAAGGTATGTATGTGATAATAAATTTCACATATAATTTTTAAGGGAAAAAGCACAATTATAATCATATATATAAGGAGATATTCCCAAAATAAATTCAGTTAATATACATACGATATGTATTGCTTTTCAATTTGAGTTTGAGATCAGTATTTGAATTTTGACAATAAATTTTTTCGGATATACATACATTTGGATTAAGCCACAAAGACTCTTCAGTTTTAATAATATAAGAGTAAGGAAAGTATAAGAAGAAATTCGTTCCACATTTGAAGATGAACAAAAGAACAATTTAGGTTGAAAAGTATTTAAAAATAGAAATGATAAAAAGAAACTACACAAGGTCTTTGGCAAATAGTCATAACTCAAAAAAAAACTAGTTTTGTAAAAAAACGTGCTTAAAGTTTTAATTTTTAAATATGCAGCCGTGTTACAGATTCCGTTCAGAATGCTTTTCATTCTGTATTTAGATATGCGATCGGGAGCGACACAAACACCAAAATTAAAAAAAAAAAAATTTATTATATTTTAAAATTTAACACTCGCGAACTTTTAACACCCACTGTAAATTTTTGTCACTTTGTTGCAGTCAGTAAATATGGACATCTGTTTAATAATTTGTTTAGCATAAAACCTCATAAAATTTTCCTAAATATACAATAGTATCATAAAAGTTTTAGCTCCAAATAAGAATACTAAATATTTAAAGCGCCTGCAGCAAAAATATTTGCACAACACTCATGCGTTCACATGAGCATAATTTCAACCGCAGACAGACAAAGTAAACCGCACTATAAAATAAACCAAACATAATACAAAAATAAAAATGCAGGGGAAAATTGTTTAATTGTGAGCAAAATTTACTTTTTTAAAGTGGGAAAACAAACTTAGGCTATTTTAACACTTTTCCTATGAAGAGTTAAATATTAATAATTTATTTTAAAGAGTTAAATATTAATAATTTATTTTAAAATTTATGTACGAGTGGAAAAAAAAACCTTTAAGGCGTATAATCGAAACGAAAAGATGGGACGAGAGTAGGGTTTGAGAAACGGGAATTCCCTGTAATAAATTATAAAATTTCCCGCAATATTTTGCGAAAACGAAAATTTCACATTGAAATTATTTATTTAATTTGTTACTATAATTTATCGTTTCCTTTGCAATAACAAATAAAAAAATTCCTAAATTTAAAAATGTTATTTGAGCACTTCAGCACGATACTCATTGCAAAACGTAGCTAGGTCTCGATTATCCGTATTGGTCGGGACCGGACGTTATGGATAATCGATTTGCGCGGTTAATGGTTTCTTTTTTTTTTTTTGTATTTTTCTCATATTTTTGTATTCACTTACATATGTTTAATTATGATAGATAGAATAAAAAGAAAAATCATGGATTTTATGCTTATGCAAAAGCAATCGTAAATAAATTCATTGCAATCACGCTTGATCGATTCAAAAGAAATTTAATCGATGGAAAAAGAGAAAACAATTACAATTTTTCATTCGGAAATCGACGTTACCGGTTAATCGTATCACGGATATTGAGGCTTTACTGTATACAAAAAATTAAGATATTCTCTGAAACTTTTTTGGCACGATGCATGGTAGTCTGCACGTTGACTACAAATCCAAAAACAGACCTGGGTTCAACCCCACTTTCAGACTAAAATTTTAAAATAAAAACAAACATCTCGCATTTTTCTTCACCTCCTGTCGTTTCTCCTACTATCCCTTTCCTATAGTTCCAGCACAATGCTTAGCATGTGTAGGAGTCATCTCCTGAGTGCTGGTCCCAGATGAAAAAAAAGCCTCGTGCGTTGTGGTTGGATCACCCTTTAATAAGTATAAAATAAGTTCTTAACTAAAATACCAGATATGTATTGCAAAAAATGAAATTTATATTTTTTATGTGCGATTGGTTCATGAACGTAAAACACCGCGTAAGCTAAAACGGAACGAAAAATGTTATGAAAGGCATCAAATAACAAACTGTTGAAAAGACCATTTAATTGTACGGTACCTGCAGCAACCTTGAAACTTTCACATATCTCGGTTTTCTTGCGAGTAAGAATCCAGGTTCCACTGTTTTTTTTTAATTTTTATTTAAGATGGTACCATATTTCACTTCATAAATATTTTTCTGTAATATTTCGTCCAAAAATTGCCATATGTGACCGAACCGTAACATAACCAAACTAACTAGAAATTTATTTTTTTAAGTACGGCCGTTTAAGAGCCGCACCTCAAGAGGCCACAATTATAAACCCGTTTGCCAAAACTTCCATAAGCAACAACATATTTGCAAAAACTCAAAATTCATTTTAATTTTATAGTTTCAAGGGAAAAGTTCTTCATGGAATCATTTCCGCATCCTTTGCTGCGAATTTATTGTTGTTGCCACCATCGCAAAATTAATGCCATTATTGGATCATTCCATTAAATAAGCTTTTATTACGCATTTCCATTCATATGTTTCACAAATTGAGAAATATATTTCAAAAGAAAATCTTAAAAAAAAAACTTTTTAATAACAAATGTTTATATTCGCAACGCTGATTTTGAGCGAAAATCATTTTTAACAAAAGATACTCATGTATGTACATCTGTCCTAAGCGTCTTAATTCCACAGGGTGTCGTTACGGCGCCGGCTACAACTACAACAGCGATAATAAAAATATGTTTCTCCATAAATATGCATCAGTTGAAGAGTTGCTCAATTGTGCAACTTGTCATATTAATTTATACTCATTTATTCAGTAATAAAGAAAATATTTAACAGAGGCGTCATAGGTAGTCAACATTGTCCACTACACTGTACTCTTATTGTCAAACCCTTTATGTTTGCTTGAATGTGTTTAAATATGATGTGCGTGCATGTAGACTTTGATGACATTTGTATCTTATAGATCTCAATTAAAACTTTTCAAATCATTACAGCAATCACGTTTAAAACTTCTACTGGCATTTCCCTTGCCACCACTCAATCAGCCCTCTTTTTTAACCACACATACACACACATACATATTTATTTCTATTATGTTTGCCAGTTTAAGTAAATGCGAGTGACAACAACAAAAAGTTTAACCTCCAAAAGTTTATTATCGAGAAATGTAAATCTAATTTAAATGTGTAAAAGGAAATAGGATTTCCATTAAGTGACAGTTTGTCTATATGAATGTGAAAAAAACATTACATACATATGTATTACATATGCACAGCGATTCATCTGTTACATACATATTGATTAAAATAACGTGTGGCTAAAATTTAAATAAATTCCAAATGTTCAGAAACTTTTAAAAACAGGGCAGCCAACAGTGAAAATTAATAACTGATGATGTGTTCATAGGAAAATTATCTTGTCAAATGACAATCATATGTTAGCGCGATGATACAATTGAGAGAAGTTTCATAAAAATGTGGTGAAAAATAATCCATTGCTTGCTCTATTTTGAATTATGTCAAATAAGTCAAATATGCACTTTTTATTCAATAGCTCGTAGTCATTTCTGAGGTAACTTCATTATGTATTTCGCTATTGGCCAAAAACACGGACAATGTATATTTACCGAAAAAATATACGCCGTGTACAGATCCAAGACGAGGTAAGCATTACTTCTGACCTCTTCTTTAGAAGCCATCTCCATAGGAATATTACTTACTTTTCAAAGTTAAAATTTTTGGAAGACCTAGAAGCTGATTTACATCTGAGAGCTGCAGAGAACTGAGAAGAGTATCTCAGTTTATGTTCTATATATTATCTTATTATATTTAATTATTCACCATGCCCATATTTAGTTTGTGTATTGCTTAGATGAGTATGTTTCATACTAATTCATCTACATACGCGATGTCTGATCTACTCATCTTCCCAAACACTTATATCTACATTCGACAATCATACTCCTACTCATATCAATTGTATCAAGAATCTTATGATCTGCCTTCACCCTACGATCTGTCTCCTGTGTAATCGAGACCTGGATTTCAACTGTATACATGTCGTACAGAGTATTTGGAGTCTATGGTATCTCTCATTGGGTGGTGGATTAACATCCTCCTTCCATCTTATCGATCAGACTCTTTATCTGATCTACTAGTCGGTCTCAATGTGTTCTTCGCGGGTGGTTCAGATGCTGAAGCATCTAGTCCTCTACATCCGCCATTTCTGGGTGAAATGGGTTTATATCCTGGTTACTCACCTCATTTTTTTTTTTTTTTTTTTTTTATCTTGGACCAGTGCTCAGGGGCTATCCCCTACATATGCAATGCATTGCACTGGAACTAGAGAGAAGGATAGGAAAGAAATAGACAGATGGTGAAAGTGGTAGGAAGATAGAGCTTAATTCTTGCACAACTCTGCAGTTGCGTGCAAATTATAAAGCAAAGTTGCGGCTTCTTTGATGTTTTTTGACGCATTATTTTTAAGCTAATGGAGCCATTTTATTTATTATTTTACTTCGCCGACGTTTTATTGCTCAAATACCGACGAAGGAGGGTGCTGTAGCACAGAAAACTCAGAAAAATTTTTTTTCTGATTTGACCCGGCTGGGAATCGAGAGCCAACACGCTGACTACTCGCCATCAGCACCCCCTAGTGACAAGCTCTGGCCAAAGACACCCAGTTCTATGATATCGCTCCCATTTGGGTTTGTTCGTTCGTATGTTCTTCAGTTTGTTGTTAATCATTGTCATTACGGGACCCAACGTACTGCCACTTTCCCAATTCGTCGTTATAGTCGTCCCATACGACCCCTTGATTATTTATGCCTAACCACATCTCATCATCTGGTCCTACAACACCAGCGAATCAGCAACGTACCGAAAGTCTGAAAGTCATTTCATCTTATTGAGATGTCCAAATCCTGACATCGTCAGCCCATGTCCATCCATAGCATCTCATAATTAGAACCCAATGGCCCCATCAAGGGAGGTATATTTCGGGGGAACTGAGAGGAGCACGGAGGCGTCACTCTCCT
Source organism: Dexiosoma caninum (assembly GCA_963924685.1). Taxonomy (NCBI): domain Eukaryota; kingdom Metazoa; phylum Arthropoda; class Insecta; order Diptera; family Tachinidae; genus Dexiosoma; species Dexiosoma caninum. Next base: position 16,852,036 of record OZ004727.1, read on the forward strand.
CTTTTCATGAGGAACCCATGTCGCAGATAGCATAGTGGGACCTGCACCCTTTTTAGTACGCTTCTATATTGTTGCTCTTAGTCAGAAACTGATTATTGGTTATTCGCAGCAAACAAACTTACTACAGCGGCAGCGGCAGATTTCGAAAAATTTCACTTAATTAGATGTCGTGGGATAATGAACAGCTTTGGTTTAGTAGATGTGAAAAATAAAATAGAAAAAAAGGGCTACGGTAAATCCAAGAGTAGTTCAACAGCGAGAATTACACCCTCTTAAGTATACCGTTTCCATCGGACAATGTTGGAAAATTTTTTTATGCCAGCGGTGGAAAACCATCCTCAAGTATGGTTCCAACAGGATGGAACCAAAGCGGACACTGCGAGGGACGCAGTGGCTCTTTGAACTCAAACCCCTTCGGTCATTTTGGGCCACCCTGTATAACGAAAAGTAACACTTAGGCAAAGATATCCTACCTAGTAAATTCTATAGGAAAGATATAGTGAAAGTGATGACAGGTGCTGAAGCGATAGACAGGGAGAGGAAAAACGTTTTTCTCTTTAAAACTTTGTTTTTGCACGTTTTTGTTTTTTTAGAGCAGTGCTGCATCGCCTCTGCTGTCGTGTGGACGCATTTAATTGATAAGCTGTATTTAGCAGCCATTTTTATTAATTAATTACTTCACTACGCTACAGAAGACCGAAGAAAAAGCGCGCTCTTATGTTACTTGTCGATTAGTATCAGGTGGAGCCAGTAACCAGTGACTATGCCTTCGCCACGGAAACACTCCGACAACAACTGACACAAAGCCACATCAGAAAACTGCGAAATGTTATTATGACATAGTCGGATACTGTGCTGGAACCCACAACCTTTAAATATGTAGTTAACTGCGTCAGCCATCGAAGTTGACCAAGCAACAAGTGAACTTTTCCAAAATTAAAAAATATTATATCAAAAAGTATAATTATGGAAAGCAAGGTTTATATAATTCGAATGCATTGGAAGCATTTTGTTACACTGTACAAACAATTCCCAATATTATTGGCATACGGTGCAATACAGAAAGTTTTACATTAAATTACATCACATTAAATAAAATTTATAATTAAAGAAATTTCATGAATTTTAATAATTTATTATTCAAATAAATATTTGTTATGCCTTTTTTCTTCTTGGAAAAACTGACACTTTTCACAATCCATCATAAAGAAATAAAAAAATGTATGTATGTCAGTCAGTTTGATATAATCATAAAGCTATCAAAAATATCATGGCTTTGCTTAACCGTCCAATAGATACTAAGTGTTTGATAAAACCCTATCTTGACAAGGGAAAACGGCGAGGAAAGGCAAACATGGGAAAATGCACATAATGAATGAAGGAATGATTGATCGATGATGTTTTACTGCGATTGAATTAAATTTTTTATAAGGGAAACAAGAGTCACTGGTTTTGCCGGTTTAACAGTATGACTGACATGACACTGACTGGTTGATAAAAGAAAATTATGAGCGAGCAGCAACATAAATATTTATACACATGACAAAGCGAGATGTTGGTGATAATTATTAAAATGATGACGTTATTAGTGATATGGCGATACATACGAGTAGCAAACAAAAAAAGAAGAAGACATTCCTTCTATATCCAACCTCAACAATGGTTTACAGTTTTATCACTACAAAATCTCATGAAATAGAAATAAGCACGCACACATGCAAACACATACTGCACGCACAATAACGTAATGAAATATCCATCTCTATTATGAAGTTGAGACATTCGTTACTTACTGATGACATATTAACGATAATGTTTAGATTCTCTTATTATTCTTGTAGTAAAAAAGAAAAGTATAAATATAAATTAGCCCTGGCGCTTAATAGAACAATACTTATCGTTGTATTTGGATTTCAATTGGGAAAGTGTTTACGCGGTATTGGATTGCATATGTTTGCCTTGAAACCACCAAGCAGTAGACCAACAAGACGCTATTGATAAGGTCTCTAATTTAAACACTGCATTTGAACCCAGCAAAAAAATATTATTACTGATAACCACACACGGTGGGCAAAACACTAAGAACGCTGACGATAAAAGTGTAGCAACTTTCGAAAACAGCATGTTGTTGCGTTCTGCTAGTGTTTGTCAGTGTGACTTACAATTTTTGTCTTTGCTTCTTAGTAATTCTCACATGTAATTGTTGACTGCCTGTATGGTTTCGATCATTAGCCCATTTGAATTTAAAAAAAAAAATTATATTTAGAAGCACTAAATGCTGTCTAAGAATAAATGCTCCCAAAAATGCTACTAAGAATGCACTAACCTAAGTTGGGCAATGTGCAATGCTGAATTTAATTGTTATTAATTTTTTTTCATCTTGAACCAGAACTCAGGAGATGACCCCTACACATGCGATGCATTGTGCAGGAACTAGAGGAAAGTGATAGTAAGAGAAATGATTGGAGGTGAAGCTTTACTATCTTACAACACTGTTTTTGCACGTTATTTATTTTTATAGAAGTGTTGTACCATCACTGATGTCAAGCAGACGTATTAAATTTTGAAGCTTCGTTTGTAGTAGCCATTTTTAAAAATTATTTTACTTTGCAGGTGCTACGAAGGAGGGCATTCTGATGTCCTGTGGATTGGTACTATTCAGTGATTTTTTTATGATTTGGTTTGAAACTGGGGTCAAACGCAGGAAATTTTTTTTTGGTATTTGTACTCAACGTGCAGACTATTTCAGCCATCGTCAACTTAAAAATTATTTTACAGCAACACATTAAAACCAAAAATAATACTTCGTGGTCCAGCCAGACCACTTTTTTGCATTTAATAGAATTTTGCATAAAATTTCAAACCAATAATTTGCTCCGAACGATTCCAAATTAGTTTCATTCGATTCAGCACATATTATTTATAGAATTCACGTACCTTTTTTTAATTGTTGTAATATTTGGAAGATTCTTTTCTTTGATTCTTTGAAATCAACAAAATATTTAATATGAAAAATTCCCTCGAAAATATTAATAAAATTGATCTAGTGGAAAAAATAGCTTGAAAAAAATTTTTAAAGAATTGTTTCAAAAGAGTGGCAAAAGTTTTCTAGAGAAAAATTAGTTTCAAAAGTAGGAAAATTTTTTTAATAATTATCTTTAAAACCAACAAAAATATGTTTCAAAAATTTTTCTAAAATTAATTTGAAGAAAAAAATTTCAAAAAATTGAAAAGTATGGTTCAAAAAGTGTGTCAAAAATTCAAAATTTATTTAACTAGTCTTTAAAAAAAATTTTTCGATATAAAAAATTGTCCCTAAAATTTAAACAAAATTAATCCAAAATTATAGAAAACGAGAGTGAAGAATGCTTACAGTTTGTGCTTCGCTAATTATCTACTTTAGGATGTTCGTGTTAAATAAATCATAAACCCGACCAGATATCGTTTTCGTTTCACTTATATGCGAAGTGTTAATGCAGTACAACCACTATAGTTTGTTGAAGTAAACAAGTAAATAAATTATAAATATTAATGCACGTTGACAAGGAACATTTTATAAACATTTAGATAAACTTTAGATACTTTAGTTACAATACCAAACTTTAGCAAATATTGTGGTAAGTACTCGTACATACATAAGTGTTTGAAATGCAATTTGGGTTAACGCCGATAACATTATGACACAATAAACATTCTAGTAGCACTATTAGGTGCAGGTTGTTTGCCACTATGACACACGACCATAATTCTTTTCTTTTCAACGATAAAATGATATTCGTTTGAAAAGAACGTTTTTTTTTTTTATACCCATGTTTTAATGACTTTAAACAGTTGCAAGTGGCCATAGTTGCGCCACCAATTAATTTATAAATATAATCCATTGGAGATATTAACTTTGCAATGGTTGTGTATGGGAGTGTATTGAAGTAAAATCGGATAGGGAAAAGATTTGACGAAATAAGCATAACTATTTATGCTATTTGGTATGGTTCTTCAATAGCGGTCCATAGCAAGTTGGTAAAACATTGGCGCATATTCAAAAATCATAACCAAAGTTCGAAGAAATAAAACGGAACCCAAAAAAGGAATTCGTAGACAGTTAGTTATACATCTCAGTCACAATTAACTGCTCTCAGCTGGTAAAAGAAATGCAAACCTGTATATGGTCATGTAGAGAAAATAAAATATCGATTATATTTTGAACGATATATACTACTGTTATTAATTAAAATCCGTATGAAGCTATTAAGAACCAATTTTTCTTCTTTAAAAAATACTTACAACTTAAAAAAATCAATTAAAAAATAGCATGTTAGAAAAGTCATTCAATATACATAATTTTGTTGACAAAAGAAAACAAATTTCTTTGCTGTTTGCATGTTTTTTTAGACGCATTAGAAATGAATGTAGAAATCAAAGATGAAGGCAAGTTCATTATTTAGTAAATTGTTACGAAATAAAGACTAGTTATTGTTTTGTTGAGACACAAATTGTTTTTTTTTTCTTGGAACGGCTATCAGGGGATGACCCCTATACATGCGGTGCTTTGTGCTGGAACTAGCAAATAAGGCTTTGGGAGAAATGATAGGGGGAGTAGTGTTTTTTGACTTTCGATTTAAATTTTCCCACGTCAAACGTGACAGGAAAGACCTCTGCGGGTAGTCTATTCCACATACGTGCTGTTCGGCCAAAAAACGAATTTTCTCTGTAATGCGTAGTACGATCAGCTGCGAGAATGACCGGATTTCGGGAACGAGTTCCCTGATTTCATCAGAACACATCGCATTATAGTAACGAGAGAACAACGAAACGCACCCAACGTTGCGACGATGCCCTAGAGAGTCAATAGAGTTGACTGCTCTACTGTACACGGTCGAGTAACTTCAAAATAGTCTTTGAGGCACCAGCCCATACATGAGAGTTGTATACCATTTTCGGTCGCATATAAGGGTATAAATGGTGATGAGATCAGACGGAGTAAAGTACGTCTTACACCGTCTTGAATGCTTCCTTTGAGACCTGAAAAATGTGCTGGGTCCATCGAACATCGCACTGAATTTTGAAGAGCTTCTGATTCCTCGGTGTTTATACCGCCCATTATTACATATGAGGTATCGTAATCGGGCATGCGTCGATGCGTAAGCAAACACTATTGGGTCTTTTGACCTTTGAAATCGGCCCTGTTCGCTTAACCCCATTCCGATATTCTCGTGAGGTCACCATTTAGCGAATTATTCATATTCTGTTTCGTCGCCGCGTTCATTGTTGATGTTGGCCAACGATCAAATGAATATGAATAGCAGATACTGCTGTCATCCGCAAAAGAGTGGTTAGGGTTGGAAGTTTGACATGGAAGGTCATTAAGAAAGATAAGAAATAGGGTAGGAGAAAGAAAAATGTTTTACTTTACAAATAAATTAGAATTAGAAAATGCAATCATTCATGAATTAGTTAGTTGGTATTTAGTTACAGCTTTAACAATAATTAAGTGCAAAATTTTCGTGCTGAAAGTAACCAACCAAGTGTGAATAACTTAAATACCTACTTAAAAAAGGTAACACTTAGTGACGGTTTCTGAATAACTGTCATTGTTTTGAATGCTAGTTTGAAATATTATTAGGAATTTTTTTCATTAATTTAAAAAGTTTACGAATTTTCAAAAAACGTGCCCCAACACCAAAAATTTAGGCTGCTCTACATTCAATTTAAAACACTGTCAAACCAATCGAACAATCCTGTAAAAATTAATGGATCTGAGTGAACAATTTTTCACAAGATATCATTGAACCTGTATGTTTGTTTTTTCATGTCATGCGAGAAAATTTCGGGTCGAATAAAGTATGGGCGTTCTGTGAAGTATAGAGAATAAATACGTGATAATTGTTTGCTTTTTGTGCATTTATTTTGCTTTTATAAGACTCGCCACATAGAAAAAGAGGAGAACCAATACAATTGCTTAATTTTTCTCGTTGCGAAAACTTCTCACAAGTTACAGGACATACTTACTGTATATACGAGTATATCACGCTGATGATTACTATTGAATTTGCATATGCTCAAATGCATAAATATTTAAGGCTTATTTTTATTTCTTCAAATATTGGAAGAGTCTGATCAGCAGTTAATGTCACCATATGATTATCTTGAGCCAGCCAAAGCACAACATGAATTACGGCACATAAATCAGTTTGGTTGAGTGCACGGGAAGTCAACAATCGATCCATCAAATATTTTGAATACTTAAAGCGATAACCCCACATTTTGTAATTTATTTATTTGAAAAACAAACACTGTTCTAGAAATGACAGAGAATTACTGAAGTCTATTTTAATTCAAATGAATTATTAAACAAAATTTTCTTCATTCAGTTTGTTCTTAAGTTTAATAAATATTGAACAGTAAAGATTTGGTTCTTAGCAGACTTAAAAATATGCCGAAGTGCTAAAACTAATATATTGCTCCAGCAAATTCTGTATTCGGTGGACCATAAATCAATTTGTGTTTTTCCCTGTCTATTGCAGGGAAGACCTAAATATATTTCATTTTAATTTATCGAAATTCAATGATACATATGTATTCTTACCTTCAGTCACACAGCAGCCAAGTCAAATTTAATAAATTAACCAGGAGAGGGAAAAACTCTTTAAAAAAAATTATATTTAAAATTTCTTAGCACATTTTCTTTAAAATTAATGAACTTAGCACTTTTACATATCAATACAAAAAAGAATGCAAATATTAGTAATTTTTTTCTGCAAAATAGTTTACGGAATGGCACAATCATGTGCGATATATTAGTTTTTATATACTCGTATGTACATCACACCACCATTTTCCGTAAGTGTTCGTTATGACCAAATTTTCTGTATCTACGCTCAAAAAGCTTTTTTTTGTATAGTTACATAAATACATATGGATTTGCATATCATTATTCATGTGCCTGCTAGTGTGCAATTATGTGCCGCACATTTCAAGAGCGGAACACAAAATGTACCAATATAACTGGCAAATGCACATGTGCCAAGTGCTGAACCTGCTACAAAAAATGTATTTTTGTTGACTCTGCTGCTCTGCATCAAAAACGGAGTTTGCAAAAAATGGCAACTGAATGCAACGATATATCACAGCGGAAATACGGAACTAAATTTGCTCAAAATTGATTATTTTACTATATTTATTATTTATTTATTAAATTCAGTAACACATGTGTCCTCAAGGCCAATATAAAATATATTACAAGTATAAAAGAGTGGTTATAAAATAATAAAATAAAATTTGTACAATCGTATAACATTTCAACATTTCCATGGCTCCAACAAAACAGTATTGTATAGGTAGAACAAAGCCCAATCAATCAGTGGTAAGCACATTAATGAAGGTATTGAGATAGTTTTCTCTTAAAAGATGCCAACGTAAAACCAAAAGAACGCAATTCTCTGGGTAAAAAATTCCACAAACGAGCACCGCGAACAAGAAAAGAGCTTTCGTAAACAGAATAATAGATACGATTAATAATTATTTGTGGATTCCTATGTGATCTTGAAAATTTTATCGTCTGCACAGTCTGTTCAGGAATTTGTGACCTAATAATGTTAAACAAATAAATTGCAAACGAAATTTGAGGTAGTCTTAAAACGATAAATTTAAGAATTTCATTGTGTGATTGGAGACATGGGCCCTTAATCTTAAGCAAACAAAACATATCTTACAATTTTGTGAATGATTTATTTAATTAGTTTCCTATTAGAGGCATTGCATCCAGAGTAAACTATAAGACAGTAGTTAATTTGTGACATAAGCAAAGCATGAGCAACGATTTTCCTTACATGGAGTGGTATATATAGATTGAGATGATAAAGTCTACGCAAAGTTAAACAAACCTTAGAAAATATGTGTTTAACATGAAGTTTGAAATTTAATTTATCATCGATTATGACACTAAGGCACTTTAATCTGGTTTAAATTTCAACCCGGGAATCACTTATTCTCAAGTCAAAGTCACGACAATTATTTCCAGTAGATTTAAATACTAAAGCTTTAGTTTTATCAGGATTAACTCTAAGAGAGCTCATTAACATCCAATTATTAACCTTATTTAAATCATAATACTAATACTAATACACTCACTCTGCCGTAATTAAGATTTTCCCTGATGGATTTCCGTTAACAAAAGTTGCGTGTTTCTACAGATTTTTTTCGTGCAATTGTATACCCATCATATAAGATTTTCAGTGATTAAAACACAGTTATATGAAACTATAAACGGCAGAAGACGAAAGCTCCAGCCAAAAATCAAATATTACATACGACATAATAAAACTGACATGTTCGCATGTGTGTTTGTGCCCTATGAACAGCTAAACGGCTGAACTTGACATTTTCTTGACATTTTCGTGGTATCTCTCTGTATATGTGGAAGGAACTATAGGCTATATATAAATGTGAAAAATTCCAACTGGGCCTTGCCGCGCCCATACAAAGTACTTTTTTATTTTTGTATAGCTTGAGAACGGTTGAAGAGAAAGCTTCTGAATATAGTCCAAATGACTTTGTATTTGAAACAAATTATCATGCGGAAACTGGGAGGGATTGGACAAGTGGAGGTGGTACCTCTCACATAACAAAAAATTCAAAACCGTATTTTTGATAGATTACGATGTATTTTGGCTAATTACGTCATAATCACAGAAATTCAACATTTTCCACATAAGTTCATGAACATACGAGTATGCTTTATATTGAACTTTTTTTAATTTAAATATGTGTAGCGAAGTGTGCTGGGTTTTAGCTAGTATTTTACAAAAAAAAAAAAAAAAAAAATGTGAGTCCGAGCACAGGGGAGATGTGTAAACATCTAGTAATGAAATATTTTTTTTTTGTTGGAAGTACTACTACTACTATTGCGCACTAGATGGTGTTAGTGTATTTCTATGCAGCTGTTAAGTTTCTCTGTACATCTTGTTGTCCGTATGATTACACTATTACACTCATACACAGCTCACACCGCGTTATTACAATCTTACTCAAAATTTGTGATTGTATTGTGAAAAAGATTTTTATCCCCTAGCGTATAGATGTTTTACACATCAAACAAAAAACTACAATCGGTAGTAATGGTTTTTCGGCGGTTTAGACTCGATATGATTTCTTCTTCATATTGACAAAAATTCTAATTAAAGAAAACCGTTTACATAGTTTTCGCAGTTAAACTGCGGTATAAGTGCAAATGTATATCTGTACGTATGTATGTATGTATTTATTTTCTTTCATGTCATGTTAGTTATTTTTGAAAATTAACTTGTGTTTACACGTGCATGCACTTATGCATTTATAAATTTTGAATATGGATTTATTTTTTTTTAATCTGTTGAGATTTCCGAGCCCAATATTTTGTTTCTAGCGGCAAAAAGTTTAAATAAATTTATTGCATAAAAACTACATTCATTTGCACACATCCATAAAGCGCATCTATGGCTGAAAATAAATATAAAATTTATGTTATAAAATAATTATAATAAAAGAGGAATAATAAAAACCAGTCATCACATTATTTATTTATTTGTGTGTTCTGTATTCTATTTAACTGCTGGACTGCGTGTGTGTGTGTGTATGAGTATTTGCATAATCCTATTTATGCCTGTGTAATTTGCGGTTGATGTTGAATTCAAATCACGCACAAAATAACAGAACAACAACAATAGCATGCAGCAGTTATAGCATTATCCTGAAGCCAAAAACATATAACATTTACCATCATGATGCCAAACATCATCATTATTATCATAATTAACTACGCAACATGATTATTGCCATCTGGTTTTAAATGATGACAACAACAGTCATGCATAAAATGTTGATTGTTATTGTGCAATTATGTATATTTAACACTTAAACATTTGTTTAATTAGAATTAATAATACAGATCGAACAAATCGAAGCTTTTATGAGGCGACTTTGCTTACGAAAAATTAAGCAAAAGTAAAAAAAAAGAATACAGTGGTATTTCCCTTAACCTACAGAACTGACTAATGTGACCGCTTATGAGAGAAATACAAAAAGGGTAAACAATAACTTCCCCTTTCTGCACACCTGTATTACTGAATAAGCAACAGCCGTTCGAAACTGTTTTTTTGCTACTGAAAGAAGTGTCCGCTTAAAAGAGGTGTTCGTTAGAAGAGAGTACACTGTATACATCAGTGTTTTTTTCACATTTATAATATCGACCTTTCATTGAATTATATATGAGAACATACTTGCACAGAAGAAAACTAATTTTAAGTGTAAAATAAAAGTACGCTACGGATTCTTCCAGCGCTAAATATTTACTTTTAGTCTTATTTAATCCCGCATCGGTACTTTAAATAATAGTTCACTTTCGTGCTGTTGAAGAACAGAAAACAAATTGCTTCTGTCAATAAAATGCAATTGCATAACTTTGTCCAGCCCGGGTTAGAAAACATATCGCACACTTATGGTGTTTTCTTTTCTGAGAAAAATGTTACACATATGCTACATTTCGTTACTATTTCTGTTCCATTCTAAAAAATATGTAACATTAAAAAAAAGCTATTTCGTTTCTTTCTAAATATGTTGCACATATTTTGCACTGGCAAAACAGTGAAACGCTAAGTATACATTAATGTTAAATCTCAAATATTTTGTACCATTGTGGCAGTAAAAAATTTATAATTTTTTAAAGGTATGGGCAAACTGTAGAAAATGTTATCCATCGAAGGGGCAACATTTTTGTTCAGAAAGGAAATCACCATTAATGATAAACAGTCACAACTACAAATTCACAAATGTTCAGGTGAAGCAAAAACAGTTTTTAAAAAACATGGTTGTAATTTTATAATCGAATTTTTCATGAACAACTTCGCAACTCAAAACATGTAATACTATTTATGTGAAAGAAAACTACTAGCGCATTGTGATAAATTAAAAAAAAATTTAAAACAGTACTTTTTAGTAGACGATGCACAAACAACAGAAGTAACATAAAAACAGACATACGGTATTTTTCCAGTTAACGAAGACAGTTACGCAAACGAGATATTTGAGTGAGATATTTGATTTTTAAACTGATGTATGGAAAAAACAGATTTCTATAAATTTGGAGTTATTATTGTTTCTGATTTAGTGTGCGATATGTATTTTGCTAAAGGGAAAGTATATACAAACTGCATTATTCTCGTATGCTATTTCTGTTATTTAATAATAAGCATTATTGCGTCTATGTATGTATGTATGTATGTTTGTATATCGCGCATTTGTGTCGACAATCAGCGCCGTTGCCAAATTGAATTATCAAATTATGTTACGTAGTTATATTAAATTTTTTTTTAATTTAATTGCATAAAACTACATTTTATTACCATTATTCATATTTATTAAAAGCACAAAATAATATATTAGTTCTCATTTGTGCTGTTGAAGAACGGCAAATAAATTGCTTATGTCAAGAATACAAAATTGTAGAAATTTTCACATCTCAGGTTATAAAAAAAAAGTAAACTATCGCCCATATTCTGTCGGTGCTACACAATACCGACGAAGGAGGGCTTTCTGTTGTGATTGTGGATTGCTTTCAGCTGAAGCCGGTATTTATCAGTGACCAGTGACTATACCTTCGACACTGAAACCTTCCGACAACAACTGACACACTAATGCACATCAGAAAAATGCGAGATGGTTTTTTTTTTAAATAATTTTAGTCTGAAACTGGAGTTGAACCCAGGTCTGTTTTTGGTTTTGTAGACAACGTGCAGCCTACTAACCATCGTACCATCGCCACCCCCGTTTATGAAAAAGGTGTTCTAAACTGCTTTTCTGAAAATCTAATAGAGAATTAATATAAGACAAAAGGCCTTCCATTTTCTATACTAGATCACATTTCGGTATTGGACTCAAATTGTATATCTGCATATCTAAAATGGGATAACACATTTCTGACATTTATATTTATTTTCCTAAAATGTAATTTTCTTGGAAATTGGTCGTAGTTTTTGTATGCCTCTCTTTTTGTTTCATCGCCAATGTTATTTAGCTACAAGCTTCTTCAAATCTGTAACCCCCAAAGAACACCAATATAACTTGTTAAAATTGTTGTGACTCACGAATTTTTCGCGTCGAAAATTTTAAAAAGCACTAAAAACGCTGTTTATAGCAGTGTTGCAGCGCCTCTGGTAGCAAGGAGGCGCACTACATTTCTGAAGCCGTGTTTAGTAGCCATTTCTATTATTTTACTTCGCCGACGATCCTACTCAATACCGACGAAGCAGGGTGTTCTGATGTTACTTGCTGATTAGTATCAGTGACCAGTGACTATGCCTTCGCCACTGAAACCTTCCGACGACAACAAAATATTTGAAACTTCCGATATCTCATCAGTTATTTTTTTTATTAAATTTCCATTTCGTTGTTGCTGTTATTGTTCGTCCATTTGCTGCATTTCGTTGGTGCTAATGCCGACTATTCAATAGTCACCTTCAACTTATACTTGCGGAAAATTTCATGAAACTTTAGATGTTTATATAAAAACTATTAAAAAATAATAAAAATAATAATATAATAAAAGAAATTAAAATAATTACTTTTCTGGCTTCAGCATAGAATTTGAAGAAGTAAAAGCAGTACAGGCATAATAATGAAATTATACTATAGTGTACTTTCTAACTTTATGACAAATATAAATATATAATGTAACAATTACTATTTTCAAATAGTATTTTGCAATTGATATCAAAGAAATAAAATGAAATACAATTTGTATTTTAATTCACGCATAGAATAGGTATTTTTGAAGCGAAAACATTTCGTACCGGATAATTTCTAGTGTTGACTTCAGCTCATTGTTGGAGACAGACCATCCTATGGGCAGCTGATTTCTCTCCACAATAAATTTACCTTCTGGCGAAAAATTTAGTTTTTCTTATAAAACGTGCTAAAACAAAGACAACTTTACGCACTCTAAAAAATATAGTTCAACTGTCCAAGGAAAGGATTTAAGTTCGAATGTAAAAAAACTCCATAGAATTGAATTTAATTTTATTCTCAAAATTCTATTACATAATATAAAATTTTTCTAAAACCATTGTTATTTATCAAAAAAAAAAAATGTTTTCTCATTCAGTGAGCAAGAAATATTACCTAAAAATATGCAAAATATTAACAAAAATATAGTAGCCTAAAAGCATGCAAACAAATGTTACAAAAAGTACGTTTAGATTTGGCAAATATTTGAGGAAAAAAACATAAGCACTGTTTTCACCAAATATTTAGTTAATTTTGCATTAGATATAAAAGTTAAAATGGAGTGAAGTAATAATTTATTGAAAAGGTATGGTATATTATTTAAGATTCTGTTTCAAATCCTAAGTATTTTTAAATAATAATAAAAAATCGTACAGTATTTAGTGGTTACTTTTTTCTGGTCAAATATTTCCCAAGTCTGGACGTAGCTTTAGTAACTTTTAACTCTTTCATTGAATAAGATGGCTGCCAATCTCTATGATATTTAAGCCTTTACAAAAAAATTTCTTAATAATTTTCGCGTATTAGGTACATAAATCCTTAAAAAATATACTCTGCTTTCTGTACCAGTAATACCCAAAAAGAGTTGTGGTTAAGACAGTGTAGGTTATGTTGGTGAAAAGACTTACCTATAAGACGCAAAACCTCATGAAGATTAAGATAGACATTGAGATGACTCTGGGTAAGAGAGCATAAAACTAGGAATATTAATCCAATTATAAAGCAGGCTGTGGTATACATTGCGGTGTGGTAATTTTTTTTTATAGCAAACTTAATTTTTTAACACAAATTTTAAAAATTATTTTAATTTATTTATTATAAATATTTTTATTTGAATGCACTTCTATTCATAATTATTATTATTATAAATATTATTTCTCGTATTTATTTTTTTATTGCTTTCTTAATCACTGCGATTCATATTTTGTTTAATTATATTCCAGAGCAAATCTTAAATTTAATAAAATACTTTTACAACTTGTTTTAAAATTAAAAAATATATCTGTATGTACATATGTATATGCCCGTGTATATCCATACATAAATATGTTATTCATTTAAAAATATTAATAACTTTAGTTTTGCAAACAATCTTTTTAGTAGAGCTCTTTATTTTGCTGTTGGTGTATGGTGTTACTTTGATTTGACTTTAAATACAATTTTTCTCTGTTTTCACAACTTTGTGTTTCTCGTTTTCGTCTAAAATATAGTCTCGATTCGGTATTTTATAAATAATTTGTAACAATTTCCATATTTGCGATTATCCGAGTTTATAATGTTCACACCGTGACGAGCTTCCAAGAACTGTCAACTGGATAAATAAACAAATCGCATCTGAGCCAAAGACAGAGCAGCCAACCAGCCACCAAAAAGAAGAAACAAATTGTAAATGTAGCGCCATCCAGCAAAGTGAAAATGTATACACCACTATAAAAACATCAAGCAATACTAGTGTTCGTGTGTCTGTTGTCTTTCAGTTTGTTATCGCGGCTTTGCAAATGCATTCTAACGCAAATTGTCTTCTCTCTTTTATTACAATGTTTTTATTGATACAATATACTCTCTCAATTGGATTCTCTGTTCATGTTATTAGCGAAAAAAGATTATAAGACTATCAGTGCCATCTTTTGTAAAAACTAATCTTAAATTGGGGAAAGAAGTTCTTTGTTATAAAATAGGAAAATATTAGTAGGAATTTATACCTGCATGAAAAATTTGTGGAATATAAAAGCAAAATGAACTTCCCCTCGGACTATAAATATGTAATTAGTACAATTTACTTAACGGTTGTTGAAAAGAAGGAGAAAATGGTTGTATACCAGTTATGTAGTCGCACAGTGTCAATTTTAGCAAAAATGTAAGTAACAATTTTTTTAGTCAAAATAATTATGATTATTTATTTTTTTAATATCAAACTTAATTTTTTAACACAAATGTTAAAAATAATTTTAATTTATTTATATTTTTAATTATATTATTAATTGACCTTTTTTATTATATTTTTTGATATACATATATTTATTAAGCCTGAGGTCTTTTTTTATCTTATTTTAACTTAATTTTTAAATTTAATTTAAATTTAATTTAAAATTTAAGTTAACGAAATATCGAATAATAAAAAACAAAATAAGATAAAAAAAGACCTCAGGCTTAATAAATATATATCAAAAAATATTTATATTTTTTTTAAATTCACTTATATAAAACACTTTTTTCTTACGGTGCCTCCGTAGTATATTGCATGAGCATTAGTCTCATCAATATGGATGTGCGGGTTCAATTCCCGCTTAGGCCCTGGGTGTTTCTACAGACAAGCTTAAGAGTTTCGTAGAGTTTGTATTGTCTTAAAAAAAAAAAATCATAATTAATTTTGACTCGCATTGAAAATATTAAAAAAATTGTTACAAAAGTATATTAAAAAATTTAATTTTTCATTTTCCCTTTTAAATACAATCATTCTCAACCGAAGGTTTATAAATTGTAAAAAATTTCAGAAAAATTAAATAGATTTGAATCGAATAATAAAATGTTTGTTGTATAACGTAAGTTTTTACTTTATTTTGCTTGCATAATTATTTTTTGTAAAATAAAAACAATTACAGTGACACCTCTCCTAACCGACACTTCTTACCGTACTAACTTTATAGAACCGAGATCTTCATCAGTTTTTCCGTACAATCCAGACACTCTCTTAATAGGACGAAGACTCTACATTCCTAAAAACTCTGCACAAAATGCTTCTCATAAGCGGACAGAAGTGTTGAGAATTAATTTTTAAAATTGTCTGACGGAATTCAGCTTAAATCAAGTTTAGCGACCCCTAACAGAAAGGAAAACGCCACCTGATAAAAAATATAAAAAAGGAAAAAAGGTTTTCCAAGTTGTAGGTCTATGAAGTTCCAGTACAAGTTTGAAATTGGGGTATATTTCTCATAGAATGGCTTCAATATGGGTATTATGAATCAAATGAATCCGCTGACTCAAACAACGTCAACGTCATGCTAAAACTGTTACTGAATACCATATTAGGATTGATGTTGTGTTGAAGTAGTGTTGACATCAAATTGACGACGCAAAATAAAATAAGCGTGAATATATATTTTGTATTAGTAGGAAAATAAATTAAAATTACAGTCGTCAGAATTATGGAATTAAATTTATAAAAATTTAGATTAAATATTACCAAAGAAATATATCTCATAAGGTTAAGTGCAGCGTAATTTGTAGATTTGTAAAAAAAAATTTGCTAAAAAAAAACCGAAAGCAATTTGCAGTTTAAAATTTGGTAAACAAAATTAAGACTACTTTCGTATTGTATTGAAAAGGTTTATTTCACTATCCAATATAAATATACATAAATCTAAAGCTATAGCTATAAATATGATTGCGTATCTGAAATACTGATGTAGAATTAAAAAATTATGGCGAATTAACAGCGCAAATTTGCTCCCTCCGTATTTGTAGATATTTTTGGTTGAAAAGCGAAGTCCTGAAGGAGCCAATGGTTAGGTTTTTTTTTCGTGATAATGGCGATTAATAGCTGCGACAAAAGTTCTGCTGCGATACACAATATATATTTAAAAATTAAATATAAAACTATATATATTAAATAAGTAGCCTCAATAAATTATGCAAAAAATAAATACAAGGTGGGCCAAAAGAAATCACCCTGTTGGAAGATGCTCTTATTTTTGCAAATGGCGGCCAATGTCAAATCTGTTTTGACATTTTTTTTTTTTTTTTTTTTTTTTTATATAGGACCAGCACTCAGGAGATGACTCCTACACATGCGAAGCATTGTGCTGGAACTATAGGAAAGGGATAGTAGGAGAAACGACAGGAGGTGAAGCTTAATTAATTATTTTTGCAGCTCTACTTTCGCACGTTCTTTGTTTATACTCGTAGCAGTGCTGAAGCTTCTTTAGTAGCCATTTTTATTATTATTTTACTTCGCCGGTGGTACACAATACCGACGAAGGAGGGCGTTCTGATGTGATTGTGGATTGCTATCAGCTGAAGCCGGTATTGTTCAGTGACCAGTGACTATGCCTTCGCCACTGAAACCTTCCGACAACAACTGACACACTAAGGCACACTAATGCAACATCAGAAAAATGCGAGATGTTTATTTTTATTTTAAAATTTTGGTCTGAAACTGGGGTTGAACCCAGGTCTGTTTTTTGGATTCGTAGTCAACGTGCAGACTACCATCCATCGTGCCATCGCCACCCTCCTGTGAACTAGACAGATGTAGAATACAAGTGAACAAGCCATGGAGCGATACACTCCCCAAGAACGCGGAATAATCGTGTCTTATTTTTTTGCGTAACAATTCGTCTGTGGTGTTGGCGCAGCGCAAATTCCGTCGCCGATGTACCGGTCGTCCGACACCGACTGCGCAGTTTGGCCACCAACCTTGAAGAGTATGGAACCACACGAGACGCTGCCAAGAGTGGCCGGCCCCGGAGCGCCCATTTTCGAGTACGCCGCTGGTCAAACGACAACAGTGGACGGTGCGCGCTATTGGGCCATGTTAACAGAGTTTTTTCTGCCGCAATTGAACGAATTTGGACTGGAGGACATTTAGTTCCAACAGAACGGAGCAACGGCACACACTGCGCGAGCCAGAACCGATATTTTGAAGGCGGCGTTCCCGGGTCGCCTTTTTCTATGGGGTTTTTTGAAGTACCGTGTTTACGTGAACAAGCCCGAGACCCTGGAAGCCCTCAAGGACAACATTCGACACGAGTGCAAGAATCTGTCGACCGAAGTTCTCGCCGAAGTGATGAAAAATGCCATAAAACGAGCCCGTATAGCAAAAAATTGTGACGGCGCCCATTTGGCCGATATCATCTTCTCGACTTGACCAATAAAATTCTAAAGGTTCAGATAAACATAATCAAAAAACAGACTCGAAGTTTTTCATTTAGAAAAAAATGAGAGCCAAACAACATCGGATGACTTCTTTTATCCCACCTTGTATTTATAATACTGAAAACAAAAATTCAAATTTTCCTAAGTGTTAATGCTATGGAAAATTACTACGTGTGATTATTATGATATTCTTTCTAGCATAATACTTTAAGATATATGTTAGAAATGGCAGTTAGAATCCTTAATCATCACTTAAATGATCCATGGATGACACTGTAGTTTCAATAAGTAAATTGTAATCCAATTCATTCAGACTAGCTTTGGCAGTTAGAAGATCCAGAAATGAATCTAATGGAGAAAGTTTTTCTGCCGCAATACCTAGGGAAGAAAATTAATACAACAAAGGTATTATTAATGCAATGAAAATATATTTTAAATTTAACATAACAAAAACAACATTCGTGCACAGTTAATAATAAAACAAAAGCAAACAAAAAATAAAAAATCACACGGACAGTTGTAATTTACAGATTTCAGATTTAGAGCTTTATGAGAAATAAATATTCAAGCGGGTACTATGGCCCATTATTCTCAATAGCCAGTTTCTGGAACAATAAATCATAGGAAGCTGCTGCAAATATTAAAAGTATAACTAAGTGATTTCGATAACTACTACAGCTTGCAGTAGCAATTTCAAGCCTGGCAGTCAGCTCTTCGTCTACTGTTTACAGAAAAATGTTGCGTTCATCCACTTAAACATAAAAATAATTTATTCAACGGTGTAATAGTGATTTCAAATAATGTGCCAAACATCTCAAATCAAAGTTGTGTCATCTTAATCAATCACATACTGAGGGTGAATGGAGGGGAACTTCCTCGGTCGAAACTTTATTTGAACAAATATTACAAGAGCATCACTATAAAGGTCATACTAGATTTGCAAACTATATGAGTAGTACATTGTCAGAGTCATTAAATATTCTTTTTATTTTTTAATTTCTACAAATTAGATGCATTAAATATTATAGGGTTTCTTACGATGGGCAGTGCAAACTGTGCAAACGATGCTAATGTATGCAAAAATACATCAGACAATTCACAATCTTGTGCATTTGAGATTGCAAATATTTGCTATGAATTGTGAACATTTTTTTTGGTTAAGTTTGTAATAATTGTTGAAATGCAGATATTCCAATCTATTAACAACTATTTAATTTTTTCTTTCACTTTCCCTACATTTTATAACAGTTTAATATTTATATTTTAGTTTTCTGTTTTATAATTATATTATGTGTTGTATTTTGTTTAATTTTGGAAGCATAAAGCGGAGTCAATAATTAACAGCAGTATCGAATCGGCTATAGCCAGTTCTTTTTTATTTTTTAATTTCTATACTTGTGAACATATCCAAATATCTCATAATATAATTACTTCTCTTATCATTATGAGTATAATTATCGAATTAAAATAATTAAAAGAGATTAAGAGAAATATTTAATAATTGTAAATCAGTAATACTTTTCAATTTGTTTAGTTGTAAATGAAAAGTAGATATAGAATAAACATTTTTAGGAGATCTAACTTTTCACTTAACCGTTCTTTGTATAAGTGCACTTTTAATTTAATTCCCGAAATACATTTCAGATATGTGCATTTTCAGTTTATTTGCACAAAAAATATGACCAATTTCCAAAAAAGTATAAGTCTTGCACAAATGCAATAATGTAGCAAATGCAAATCTGTATATTTTATTAGTGTAAAGCAAAAATATGCGTAACCATTTTCCAAATGCAATGATGCAGGACCATTTGCACAAAATTGTGAATTGTGCTATCGTTTTTATCAACACAACAACAAAATGCACGTATTTGGCATTTGCTTGATTTTACGTCGTTAGCACTAATAAAACCTTGAGTAAAAAGGGTTGCGCATATATGCTCCTTTGATAAAGAGCTGCCACACTTTTCATTTAATTGCCATATTCTTGTAGCAAATTATAATCTTTCACAAAATGCAATGTGTTCGAAAAGGTACGCCCACGAACTACCGAAATATGCAGAGCAAATTTACAAAATGCAAATTTGCACAACCACCATCGTAAAAGCCCCTTATACATATATTTTTGTTTAATTTCTACAAATTACTACAATTACTTATAAATGTAAAAACGTACGAAAACGCAAAAAACCATAAAATTTACCACAAAATATGTCTGTTCAGGGTGCCTAACAATAAGTGCCCGAACTTTTGGGAATAAAAAGAAAATTACTCTCTGAATGTGACAAAGTTATCCAAAATTGCTGGAACACGGACAACCACAATTGAACATTTTGAAGTACTAGTGCCGCTTACTTTCTCAAATAAATTTTATTTTAGTGATTTTAGATGCTTAAATGCATAATATTTTAAAAGAATTTTCATCATGATTTAGTTAAAAATTATTTGGGTTTTCTTTAATTGAAATGTATAAGCCAAATTATTGTGTTTTTATGTATGTATAGATGTTTGTAGATTTGTATTATACGTACTTGGTCATATATGTATATTGACGTTTCCATTTTGTGGTTTTTTGCGTTTCTTACTTTTTTACATTTTTGTCTCTTATTGAGATAAATTATAGTTTACTCTCATTTTATCGAACTTTACCAGAAAAGTAAAAAAACACACCTATTGTCACAAAAATATCACTTGTAAATTTTTCAAGTGGAAATGAATACTTTTTTCCATACCACTTCTTATATTTGAACGAGTTTGGGCATTTGCGTTAATAACGCTTCCCTTCCGTTGCTGCACCGGATTGCCAGATAATATATTAGCTGCATGTTCTCTTCCACGTATCATTAAACTTTCTGCATGTTGCCAATTTTTTAATAAACGTTGTGCACGCTGTTTCGGCAATGCCGACAATAAAGATAGTTTATTTTTAATGCCCTCTTCAGAATCATCAAGATCTAAAAACAAAATCAAAATAATTATATACAACCGGCTTAGATACCATTCAACGTACCATTGATAATAGTTTTCATAACATCTACTTGTAATTCGAATACATGATTTTGCACATATTGCAAGAACATATCAAACGATAAAGCGCGATAACCCAAATAAGTAAAGAACGAAGCAAAACCTTGTGGTAAAGGAAAGGCAATAGAATCTACAGCTAAGCAATAACGTTCCAATATAAGAAACAATGAATATTGTTGGCCTTTGCCCATTTGTTCACTGAAAATAAAATGTAATGTATATTATAATTTTTTTGATTATAAACTGATACAAATTTAATTACATTAATTGAAAACCTCTAGCTGTTTCATGGCGAGCATCTAAGCCAGCTGCTCTACATACTAGAGAACATAAAGCTCGAGAAAGATCCAACTGCGAGGTAATATATTGCGTAGCCACAGCATGAACATGCGCGGGGGCTTGAGATCTTTCAAAGAATGTTTCTTTCAGCCAACGAAAACCAGTATTTGGCTTAGATGAGTTTTTAACCAAGTGCACGCTTAGCTCTCGCAGAGTCTGAAAATGACAAAAAAAGGCATTTAAAGATCAGAGAACAATTATTTAAATAGAAAAAGAAGAAAAGAAGGAAACTAACCACCGACATGACATGCTCTTGTTTGGTAGCGGTACAAGATTCCATTTCCATAAAAGGCATAACTTCGCTGCAGATGCGTCGACTAGACGATGAGAATTCACTCAAACTACTAACACCACCGCTAGGAGTTTGTGGTGTAGTGCAACGCGACAACGCTTCCGGCTGATAACAGGCTAAGGAAAACATTAGTTTTTCACTAACTTGTTCAACAGTGAAACGTCTGCTGGTACAATTTGTATTCTCCTTTTGACCAGCTTCATTCAAATGCTCCCACAGTCGTGTCCATATGTCAGCTTTATATGGTGAGAGCCTTTGTTGAGGCGACAGCAGCATCATGGTAGTATTGTATAGACTTTCGTGAGATATACCTACACTTATATCAGCCACTCGTGCTTGTATTGGTTTTGTGGCATCAGCTGTTGTTAAAGGAAGAAACTTACACATGGTTAAGGCTTCAGCGGGTAAACCGCGCAAAGTTGCTGCATAACTACCAGCTACAAGTGACTCTTTCAAAAGCGCCACTGTGTCTAATGATAAAGGGCGTTCCATTATAATACTTAATAACTCCGATAAAACATCTAACTGGTCGTTGGACGAATGTACTAAAAAATTATGTATAATACTTAAACGATTATCAACTGAAGTGTCGTTGCGAAATGCTTCTATTAAATGCGAACGCGGTACTGACAATGAAACTAAATCTAGAGTAGTCGTATCATAAGCCAAAGAGCCCCACTTGCGACAAGGTATAAGCTGAGTTAAAGGATTGCGATTGTGAGCCGGGCACACTATGTGGCAACAAGGTTCATGAGTCAAACCCACATCTAGCAAGTGTACAAAAAGATCTGGTTGAAATACCAATAAATTATGAGCACCATGCAAAGCAAAAGTTGGTTTAAGTAATCGAGCTTTTTCCCAAGGTACTCCTGGCATTACACAGTGTACCACACATCCATGATGTAATAATGTTACCGAATATGCAAAATGTACATCAACTTTGCGTCTATTTGACACAGAAGAAGCCGAAGAACTTGTACTTGAACTGCCTGATGAAGGTGTTTCACCTTCGTCCACGTTTTTCGGTTGTATTGGTTGATACAAATAGTAATGGCACACAAACAACATACCGCTAGGGTCAGCTAAAATTATAAGATTTAAAGAAGCATCATGTACTCGAAGAGGCATAACATCGTCCTCATAAGTAGGATCATCATCACTAAAACATCCGGTTGGTAATTTAGGTAAATTCAACGGAATGTTAAGCTGTAACGAAATAATTTTATAAATTCTTCCTCATATTTATAGAATATATTAAAGTATGTGACACTTACCACAGTTTCAGTGGGTAATTTGTCGTTAAATTGGAATGCCGATAAAGTTGGGCTCATATTATTCACTGTGATGTCGTTTTCATTTTCAGGATCCAATAGGCTAATGTTTTTTGTTTTTGGTTTCATATGTATATAATAAAGCGCTTGGTTATCACTATCCCATTGGGCCCAGGTAAAACTTGTTGCTAAGCATTCTGATATTAATATTGACTTATCAAAATACCAGTCGTCATTTTGCAAAAGTTCTAAATTTGCAGATATTGCATCTTTTGACTTAATGGTACAAGTGTATTGAAGAATATCTAAAAAAAATCATATTGCAGTAGGTCTGCAGTTCGTAAAGTATAACATAATTACTTACTTTGCCCATGTGTTAGCACTAACAACTTCTCTTGCCACACTTTATCAAATCGATTTTCGGAACGCCATAAAAACTGTGTCATTACTTGACGTCGACTAGGCTGTTTTATTAAAAAAGACTCTTCTTGTTTCTCTTGGCTACGCATTTCTACAATATAAGGGAAGTAATACAACACGGGTTGTTTACTGTCTGCGTTTTCCTTATCCCCTGACCATGGTTTTTTTTCCAAATACGCTAGTAAACTCAATGAATTATTAACTGTAGCTTGCACTAAATCCTTTTTTTCCTGGAAACGATATACAATTTGTAGACTCTTTTTGACAGCATTGAAATGCCCAATGCATGATTCTCTAAGATTGGTTTCCAAATGTTCAAATTGCCAGGACACTAGCATAGAACCATCTTGTTCTTGCCCCAGTACACGCCATTCAATTGCCTTGTCTGTTCGTATGAAAGTAAGCGTCATTGATTTATTTGATTGATTAATTTCTTAGCTTTCTAATACTTGCCCGTATAACCTTGACTGGCCAGTAAGCCACAAAAGTTAGCAGCCAAATTTTCCTGTCGCAACATTTCACTCAATAATAATTAAGTTTAATAATTCTTCATAATTTTTTTACCGTTGCGATGTAGACAAATTTATTCCAAAAAAATCAATAAGTTGCAAAATGTCAACAATTTTCTTATTCATGGGCAAATCACAATAGAGTTTTTGACATTTATTAAAAGGTTGTTGTGTTAGATATGGGTGAAAAAATTAAACCGGAATTAAAACCTTTAACTAACCGAATGTTTTGGTTTGTTGCAAAGCGCAGGGAAAATGTAAACAAAGAGTGAATAAAAAACTAATATGTGTAGGACTAAGGTCCTAGAAACAAATTTTATGTTGATAATTTATATTGATGATTTATGCCAATTATTCAGTGACCTTTTTAATAGCCTTTATATGCAGTTATCTGTTTATAATATGAAAACCGTTCTTCGTGCACATATATCACTACATGCGTTCGAAACCTATTGCAAATACGCGTCGGTATCGGTATACATGTCATTCTTGAGGAGACTGTAGAAGAAACTTTTGGCAAACTTTTGGAAAAAAAAAGCATAAAGCATTGGAATGGCCCGAAAATGAAATGGTTGATCAAAGAGATTTAAATGTGTTGAGACAGTTAATAGACGGGGCTTTTAAAGGTCATTGGAAAAAGAAACAGCAGAAGAAAATTACTGATTTTTCGCATAATAATTGTAAGTTGTTTTGTAAATAAATTCTTGTTTTTTAAATCCAATAAACAACAAAAAATTTAATATAAGAAACTTTTATTTTTATGGGAATTAGATGCCATTCGCAAATATGAATAATCTTGCAAAATGAACTGACCTGGTTTTAATTAGTTCATATTATCGCGAGTGCACTGTATATATAACGATTTACTTCAATTTTCACAATATATGATTAGAACTTTAACCGGAAGTTGTGTTTAACAGCATTGCACAATGAAATTTAACTTTTCACTGACACCATTTAACGAAAGTGTCTGAAAAATTTTTCAGAACAAAGTTTGCCGGTTATTAACTGGAACTCGGAATAGAAACAAAAAAAAGAAGTAGAAGTCAACAATCATATTTTTGCAATATTTATAAATTCAAATGCTAAAACAACACTTCTTTGTCTAATCATGAGTTTAGATAAGATACAGATTGACGAAGTCTACAACAAAATATGTGCAAGGTGGGCCAAAAGAAATCATCCGATGTTGTTTGGATCTCATTTTTTTTTCTAATTGAAAAACTTCGATTCTGTTTTTTGATTATGTTTATCTGAACCGTTAGAATTTTATTGGTGAAGTCGAGAAGATGATATCGGCCAAATGGGCGCCGTCACAATTGATTGCTATACGGGCTCGTTTTATGGCATTTTTCATCTCTTCGGCGAGAACTTCGGGCGACAGATTCTCGCACTCGTGTCGAGTGTCGGTGTCGGACGACCGGGGAATCGGCGACGGAATTCGCGCTGCGCCAACACCACAGACGAATTGTTACGCAAAAAAATAAGACACGATTATTCCGCGTTCTTGGGGAGTGTATCGCTCCATGGCTTGTTCACTTGTATTCTACATCAGTCTAGTTCGCAAATGTCCAAACAGATTTGACATTGGCAGCCATTTGCAAAAATAAGAGCATCTTCCAATAAGGTGATTTCTTTTGGCTCACCTTGTATATTATCAATCTCATACGCAATATAAAGTCTGTAAAAGGTAGATTCATAACATTAGAATGTTGATTTTCAATACGATTTATAAGGATATCGAAATTTCTGATGCTAAGCGGACGCCGCCGACTGTTTTATTTTATCTTGGACCAGCACTCAGGAGATGACCCCTACACATACGATGCATTGTGCTGGAACTAGTGGAAAGGGATAATAGGAGAAATGATAGGAGGTGAAGCTTCACTATCTTACAACACTAATTTCTGCACGTTATTTGTTTTTACAGCAGTGTTGTAGCGTCTCTGATATCAAGGAGACGCATTAAATTTTTAAGGTTCGTTTTAGTAGCCATTTTTAGTACTTATTTTACTTCGCCGGTGCTACACAATACCGACGAAGGAGGGCCTTCTGATGTACCTCTGGATTGGATACAGCTGAAGTTGTTACTGTTCAGTGACCAGTGACTATGACTTCGCCACAGAAACCTTGCGACAACAACTGACACAAAGTCACACAAATGCACAACAGAAAAAATGCGAGGTATGTTTTTGATTCTGAAGCAGGGGTTGAACCCAGGAAAATTTTTCTTTTTATAGTCAACGTGCAGACTAATTCGACCATCGCCACCCTTTCTGCTTTACACTGCCAAAACAAACATAAACAAAATATACAATAATACAATATACAATAATTTATAATCATAATTATAAAACAGAAAATTAAAATACGACTATTAGCGATCCTGCTTTGTGCTTACTATTAACTGATTAAATATAGCAAATATGCTTTGCTTGAATCTATTAAGAAAAGAAAAAGATCGTGGACATTATACACTAAGGCAAGAACCTAGAGGAAGAACGAGAAATATTTTACTTTCAAAATAACCAGATTCTGCAATTCATGGAACAGACTTGGGAAGAAGTACTTTAAGAACTGGTTGAAGCCGAAGTACGCTGGGGTAAACTATCGAAAGAAGGACGTAAAAAAGACAAGCCTTCGAGAGGAGATATCCAACGGGAACGCCGCAATGAAACGTGAACGCTGGTTGTAATAGATCTGGATACATATTATAGATATGTGCAATTATTGAAAAATGATTTCTGAGTACTATAGCTCAATTGCATTATGCTTCTCCAATTTATTGAAATGAATAATTGAATAGTATTTTTTTAGTTATTTGTTTATTAATCTTTATGGAGTATTTGATTCATTTAAAATAAAGTCATGAAAACGATCTATCATTTCTTGATTATCTTTAAAGCCTACAATTTCTTTGGCAGCTTCCTTTGTTGACCACTTACATTCGGTGTGTTCCTCGGATAGAATTGGTTCTTTTGTCGGATTTTTCAGCTCAGCTAACCAATACGTTACAATTTTAGGTTTACCTTTGACTTCATAATTAAGAGATATTGGTTTATCTTTATATATAATCAAATCATCTTCAGTATAACTGAAATTAAAAACAAATTTGTTTAGTAAAATAAATTTGGATAAAAATTTATATTAAACAACTTCCACTAGTTTCAAAGTTTTTTCTTTTACTCAAATTTTCGGCAAAAAATTTAATTAAATTTGATACCAATTGCCTTTTATAATCAATACCATGATCTACTTTATCCATAGAAAAGACACCAAACTGTCAAGGCTTTAAAAAAAGTGGACAGAAGAAAACAAAAGTTGATTTTTCGAGAGATTTTTGCTTCTAAATCTGCAGCCTTTTAAGAACGCAATTATAAAAATACAATTATTGTACAAATTTTTTAATTATATTTATTTTTGAGCAATGGACTTTTTTATGAAAAGTTTTTTAATTACATTTTATATCCTCCGGTATATGCTTATCCGATTTATTGACAAACCATTTATCATTAAATTTTATTCCTAATTTTCTTCTGTGTTCATTCAAAAGACTATCATATTTCTTTTTGTGAATTATTTTAACTTTCCGATAAAAAGATTCAATAAACTTATCTTCGTGTGCTAAAAATATTTCCATTTCATCAATTGTTAAATATCCCTCTAAATTATATATCAACATCTCTATTTCCCTTTTTTAAAATTTAGCAAATGATATTTTTGTTGTAATGTTAGGTTTATTATTTTCCTTTGTAAATTATTAATGTACTTTTGTAGTGTATTCTTAATTTTAAGATCAAAAATATTTAATACTGAAAAATATAGGATAGCATATAAAACATATAATACTTTAGGAAAATTATTTAATAAAATGAAAGATAGAGTTAAAAACACGGAATTATCTAATTTAGTATACATGATACCTTGTGGGGGAAATAATTTGGAAAGTTGTGATAAAGTATATGTAGGAACAACAAAGAACAAACTTAAAACTAGATTAGCAGGACATACAGTTTGTAAAAAAAATATTTTCAAAACTTAGAAAAATTAAAAAGTTTAAGAGAAACTCTTATTTACAAGTAAATAATATAACTTTTATTAAATTTTTTTTTCATGTATTCAATTGAAGATGTTTATAAACACTTTGCACAAAAAAAAACAAAATCAATTTAAATAACAAAATAATAATTGTAGGTTAAAAAATACTTCCAGTTTCTACGCTGTAAAATAAATGTTTTCAAAATTGTGTTAAATTTATTCTAAATGGTAAAAAAAAAAGATTTCAGGGCGCTAATACTTGGTGTGCCCTCCTTTAGCTTTAATTTCAACTTCTAAGCGTCTAGACATTGAATGGATAAGCTTTGGTATATCATAATTTTCAGGTATTTTTTCCCCATTCTTCTTTAATAAATGTTATTTGTTTTTTGGTGACCTTTTTCCGACTTTTTTCTTTGGGTGGACCCATGAATTTTCTATAGGGTTTAAGTCTGGGCTTTGTGCTGGGCTATCGATCACTTTTGTACAATTATATAACAACCAGGATCTACAAATATATGCCTTATGCTTCGGGTCATTATCGTGCTAAAATTTATTTTTGAGCTTTTCTGGGTCAACAAAACCGAATTTCCGAGCACTTGCACTCAATTGCTTTTTTAAAATGTTTAGATAGACTTCATTGGTCATTATATCCTTTTTTATATCTTTTTATATATTTTATATTTATTTCAATATTTCGCTACTCCTTTGTGTAGCTTCTTCAGGAAGATTGGTTTTTGTTTATAATAAAAAAAATTTTTTTTTTTTTTAAAAAATTCACAATATAGAAAAATTTCTTGTCAATGAAAATTCAAAATAAAAATATTAACTTATTAATATAATATAAATATTATTAATATTAATATTTTTATTTTGAATTTTCATTGACAAGAAATTTTTCTATATTGTGAATTTTAAAAAAAAAAAAAAATTTTTTTTATTATAAAAAAAAAATGTTTTTATTATAAACAAAAACCAATTTTCCTGAAGAAGCTACACAAAGGAGTAGCGAAATATTGAAATAAATATAAAATATATAAAAAGACCTTAGGCTTAAAATAATTAGTGTTATTAATATATAAAAAAAATAAAATAAAAAATAAAAAAAAAAATAAATAAAAAAAAACTAGAAAAATTATGAAATAAATAATAATTAAAAAACTTTTCATAAAAAAGACCATCGCTCAAAAATAAATATAATTAAAAAATTTTAATAAAGGTCAAATAAATATAGAAGTGATACTAATTATTGTACAAATTTACAATCCTTAATAAATTAATAGTTTAAGTAATAACACAGTATATTATTACCACAATAACTACATTGGTGACCCCGATAAGAGACACGTATTCCTGAAAACAAATTGTATCTAAGCAGCAAAAAAAAATTTTTTTTCAGAACCAGCGCAGCAGCGTCGTTTTTGAATTTCAACGTTTTTCTTCAAACAGCTTGTAGATTTTCATAAAATCAAGAACAGTTTTGCTCATAAACAAGAGGCCTTACAATTTAAGACAACGAGGTATAAATCAATGCAAAAAGAGAATCATCAAGTGAAGAGTTTTTTGAAACAGACAACTTTAACACATCGGAGATGGAACGCATTTTAACACAAATGCAGGCTTTACAGAGTGGACTAAATTCTCTTCGGGAGTCTCAAGAAAATCCGATAGGTTGATTAAGATCGAATCTTCAAAAAGTTCACATACCAAAAATTTAATATCCACTTGTGGTTTGCACAAATTGCACGGGATTTTGCATTGTGTGATATCACATACGATTAGAATAAATTTGATCTTGTCACGGTTTGCTTTGAGAGCGACATATTTTTGTGCGGTGAAGATTTCAAAACTAGTTCCCCTTCTATTAACAAATTTCCTACGCTTAAAGGAAGACTTATCTTGAAATTTTCTAAGTCTTCAGAATCGAAATTGCGAGGAGTATTACAAGTTGGCAAAACAGCAGGTACGACGTCATCAAAGATATTATCGCATATGAAACGCTTAGCTCTAGGTAAGGGCAACTAAGCTATAATTCGATTTTTGTTTCGCGGTCTAATGCCAGATGCTATTCGTCCTTTACTGTGTGGCAAGAAGAAAATGTGGACTAACTAGCTCAAATGGCTAAGAAGATGGTATGTGCCAACAACAACACTAATGTAAATGCAATCTCAACAACTTCACACTCCGAAGCAAGCAAGTTTGTAGAAGCTGTTACCATTACAGTGTCAATTGCGCAAATGTGTCACACCATCAAAAATTTGACAGAAAAGATCGAAAAAATTCAAATACAAATAAATAGATTCAATTTCTATAAACAACGCCCAAGATCAAGCAGCCGTTCACGAATGTCTCGAAACGCAGCTGGAAATTACTTATAGAGTAACATAAAAAATTTGGCAACGTAGCTCAACATTGCAATCACACTTGTTTGTTTTAGCTCTAACCCGGAAAACTAATGAGGCTGTCGTCAGTCAAAGGCGTTGGCGGCAGCGCCGATAATAACCGTATCAAGGAGAATCGTCTACATATTTTCAATAAGTCAACCAAATCTCGTTTTCTAGTCGATTCAGGATCATTGGTATCAGTTGTACCCCCATCCTTCATCAAATCGTCATTAATCCCTTCAACATTAAGGCTACTAGCTGCAAACAGTAGTGAAATACGTACTTTTGGCAATTGTGTTTTCAAACTAGACCTTGGTCTACGTCGTGAGCTTAGGTGGCTCTTTATCATCGTAGAAGTTAAATCGCCCATAACTGGGGCTGTCTCTTTAAGTTAGTACGACGTACTCGTAGATCTTAAAAACAAACGTTTGATTGATAACACAACTAATCTAACAACATGTGGCGAAGTTTGCAGAACGTATGAATTTGGCATTTGAACACTAGTTTCAATACCATTGGACCCGTTTTCACCTTTCCTACAAGAAGTCTTGGATATTACAACAACAGCTGCTACCCGCAGATTTAATTCTGAGGCGACTGTACTTCATCATATAGAAACTAACTGCAAACCAGTAGCTGATCGTCCGCGAAGATTAACTAGTGATAAGCTCACTGCAGCAAATGATGGGAAGGTGCGCTGCACATTTAGCTTTTTTATTCACATTTCAAGTGTCTTTATAAATAATAGAACATTAAAGTGGAAATGTTTTAATTTAATTTTTTCAATCTTTAGACAAAAAGTCTTACAGGCTAAAAACAGACCTTAAATTTACATTTATAACACAAATTTTAATCTATACTTGTTGTATCTTTAGTGCTTATACCAACTCAGCAGTAGACCTTCAAGCAATAACGAAATGTACATATAGACTAGCTATATATATTATACAACAATATAATGTCAGAGAAAAAGCAAAAAGCACCAAATAAATACAAATAATTCATTCGGACTTGCGTTGAATAAATGTAGAAAATAATAAGTTTAAATTATAATACAAATGTAGAGACAACAAATAAATTTTTTTATAGAATATATTCTATCTGCCATATTCATATAAAAATTATATTTTTATTTATGAAAGGTTTGTTAAACAATTCCAACAATATACATACCTGCTATAAATCCAAAAATTTTCATGAATATGGCAGTATGTACATATATAATACATATACAGTGGATCAATAAAGTTTAGGCACACCATAATTTCCAAGAAAGATCTGTAAATAACACTGCTTTTTTCTCAACTTGAGAAACTATGTTTGATTTTACTTTATATATTGAACGTTTCATTGACCATTCAACACAACAAAATATTTCATGCCTGGCTATTTCTAAGATACAACGCATTAAAATCTAAAAAACAGCGCAAATGCAACTTGAGATCAATTTAATTAGACTGAATTAACGCACGAGTTAAAGTGCCATTACAAACATTATTAGTCCAATGAAAAGGTACCTCAACGAGCTTAGTCAACGTAAGATTTATAGGACTAATATAAACCGGTATTAAGTAAAGCAAGTTAAGACATTCAATACACCCATTGATGTCAGCGTATACCGATTAGTAAATTCATAACGATTTCTCTTTAATATAAACCTTGTATTTTAATACCTTTCGGAAGCATGTAATGCACATGAGAGACGAACCATAAACAACTATCAAAGATGGCACAGAAATCACATTTTAAATTAATAAGGAAAATAAAAAAAAACTTCTCCACTTTTCCAGAATAGAAAACGCCATATAATACTAGAAATATATAGAATTCCAAATTAGTTTGTGTGAGAACTTCGGTTTAAATGTTACAATACAATGCCTAACGTAAAAAAGTAAGAGAGTTTAAAAGCAGCCTGTAAGATTTGGATTAAATATACACAATGTATGGTACGAATTGAACTTGACCTGGCGCACTACCATCTTCCAGATATATTAATATAACAACAATCACACAAATTAAGCTTAATTTTTACCCGGACTCCTCTCTTGTCTCACGGGCAGCCGTAGCATAGTCATCTTCAGTGGGATCAACATGCCCTTTTGGTGAACTCCAATGATAAGCACCATATGAAGCTTTCAACAATAAATATTCAATTTCATTTCTCCACCTACGAAATATAACAAAACCCGCCGCTTTTACAACCATTACGATTTTTTCCACAAATTAATAAGTATAAATCATAATTAAGTTCTGAACAGAGCTCCCATTCGTTCGGCTTTAAGTTGACTAAGCGGCGCCGCCGAACTTTTTTTGTATTCAAGCCGCCGCCGCTGATTTAATCGGCTTGTTTCGGCTAATAACGTCAGCCGAGTTATTCAACTACGCTTATATTTTGTAAATGCATTTATTTATTTATTTGTGGTAGCATCAGCTGCTAGTCAGAGTCCACACGATTCATGTTATAATAACATGATTCTTACTTTTTCTTCTTTGAACTCTCTTTGGTGTTCACACAATTCATGTCAAGTTGGCGACATGTAGTTTGTGTCTATATACAAATTAAACCGTGAAATACATTCGCCACAGCAGGCTACCAGCTACAATCTGTCAAAATTAAAATACACTCGTTTAACACGAAACAGCCGGTACTTTTTCTTCGGGCTACTAGAAGAACAAGCAATCAGCTGGTTTAAAGTAAACAATAAAGAAGTAAAATAAAATGTTTCCCAACAATGCAATGAACAAATAATAGTTAATTTTACTTCATGATTTAGTTAAAAATTATTTGGGCTTTCTTTAATTAACATGTAAAAGCCAAATTATTGTGTTTTTATGGATTTATGCATGTGTGTAGATTTGTAATTTACATGGTAACTACATGGTAATTTACATGGAACTGAACTAATATTCCAGGTGCATAACAAAATTGCCCGAACTCGCACAAATTTATTTTATTTATATATGATTCTAATTTTAAAATTGTGCTTTTTCTTTGGGTAAGTTCGGTCTAGAATTAAATTTTCTACTGTTTTTAATTTACATATGAAACTAAGAAATTAATCGAAAAATTTTCAAAGAAACGACAAAAGTTTTTATTTAAAAATTTAAAAAAGATTTTTTAAATAAACTTGAAGTTGTAAGTACATATAGTTGTGCATATTTATCACTTTATTTAATAAAAAGGGCTTTTACTTTTTTTTTCAATTTATATTTATCCACATTTTACAGCCGTTGCTAACGATGCAAATAATTTGTTATGCACGTGGATCAGAACTATTTTGCGGTAAATTTTATGGTATTTTGCGTTTTCATGCTTTTCTACATTTTTGTCTCTTCTTGAGGTAAATTATAGGTCACTCTCATTTTACCGAACTTTACCAGAAAAGTAAAAAAACACACCTATTATTGAATGTTCACTAATTAGTGATGTCAATCAGCTGTAGATGATGAAAAAAACCAGAATCCAAAATTTTGCATATTTTAAATTTTGATGAAGGTTATAAAATGATTAAGTTTTACACAATACACAATTAATCACAACTAACAATAATGTTGTCTGTTTGTTTTCCGCAGTTTTTCTAAAATTATATTAATAAAAGATTTGTAATAAGTACAGTTTAATGATGCTTATGTGATAGAAATTAAAAAAAAACAACAGCAACCCATATTATCCCTTTTAATGGCCCTCTGAACTTTTTATAGGAAACTGTGGAGTATCTCAAAAAAAAATTTATAGCTTGTGACAGAAAATTGAAAAATGAGAAAAAAAATTAAATAATTCATAGAAAACTGTGAGACGTCCCAAACCTTTCCCGAAACGGCGCTGTCTCCTATAAATTTTCGGCTTAACTGGCCTTAGATCACACTTAAGGATTTTATCCGCCATTACACTTTATAATTTTTAGTAAATTTATTTTCAACAACTTTAAAATAATACCCATATTGAACATATTCTATGAAAAATAAAGAGTATTACTCGCAATCTTATACTGGAACTCTACATTTTATTTATTTAATTTTAATTTTCTATCACATCCTATTTCTTTGGACTTACTTCACTAAGATCACAGAATACTAGTAAATACGACAGCGACAACAAAATTATCGGATTTTTTAGTATACGTACTTTATTTAAAAAAATCTACTGGCAACACTCATTATAAAAAAAGACGATAAACAAAGAAAAATAAATTTCTGATAAGAATTCAAACCTATTGTTCTGAATGCAACAATAAAAATGCACAAGTATTCTTCAACGGATCTCCAGCATTATTTTTAAAACCAGTACAAAAATATAGGATGTAGTTTAGTGAATAATAATTTTGATCCCACCTTGAAATCCTGTACAAAAATGTTAAATTCCAATGCTAATAGGTGGAAAAAGTTATTACTTTGTGTTATCGTACTAGCAGTTCTCCTGTATATATTAGAACAATTATTGCATGATCCCGAAGGTACGAAACATAGGAAAGCGCAAATGTCAAATGGTATACCCTTAATAATATGGTGGACTCCGCTGATGAGGGGTTATACGGAAAGTCGAATATGTGATAAATATTTTTGTAAATTTTCTACAAATAGAGCGGAAAAAGGTGCAGCAAAGGTAAAATATTAGAAATATATACTATGTACATTCAAAAACACTAGTCAAACTGTTTAAAATGTAATTTTTTAAGGGTTTCATATTTTATGGTTCCGATATTGAAATTGATGACTTTCCATTACCACGACAACCACATCACATATGGGGACTTATGCACGAAGAATCGCCAAGAAATGTCGCATTTATGCCGTATAATGAGTGGTTACAACACTTTAATTTTACTTCCACGTTTAGCCGTCACAGTGATTTGCCAATGACTACATATTATTTACCTAATATTGATGATTTAACTAGTCCCGCCTATACTGTTCCTATAGGAGAAAAATCAATACATAAAGATCAGGCACTTGTATTATTTATGCAATCTGATTGTGATACAATGTCAGGACGTGATGATTATATTAAGGAATTGATGAAATACATAACTGTTGACTCATACGGCGCATGTTTAAAAAATAAGGAATTGCCAGAAAGGTAAAAAATATACATATATGTAAGCTAAAAGCAACTTTAGGTAGATTATGCTTATAACTAAACAAACTACACACTTATTGTTCTTCGATATTAAGTTTACAGAAAAGCCAACATGATTATCTTAACCATTTATTTGCTCCAGAACTATTAAAGTTCATTGCTAGCTATAAGTTTATTATAGCTTATGAAAATGGCATTTGCGAAGACTATATTACAGAGAAATTTTGGCGACCTCTAATAGCTGGTTCTATACCCATTTACTTTGGCTCACCAAGCATCAAAGTAGGTATTTCATATTTATAATTATAAAGCTTTAATTTTATATACAAAAGTACCTATACACTTCTCCAGGATTGGTCCCCAAATGAAAAGTCTTACATCGACATCGCAAACTTTAGCTATCCTGAAGCGTTAGCATCATATTTAAAGGAATTGAATACTAATGATAGTGCTTACAATTCATACTTAAATCATAAATACCATATGATAAGGCCTATTACAAATAAACGTTTATTAAATGAATTAGGTCGTCGCAAATCTGCAATGAACAATGACAATCAATTTCAAAGTTTTGAATGTGCTATTTGTTCCTATATACACGAGCATTCCACAACTCAAAACCATATTGCTAACGTGCAACATTATCAGTGTTCTTCGGAACCAGCTTATCCACCAATGAGCAATAAGGCAGTAAATTATGATGATTGGGTATCTGTAATGTCTGTTGGTAAATGCAAGGCAGTGGTATTAGATAAACTTTTTAAACGTAATGTCAATTTTACCAAAGATGATTTCATACAGTTATTAAATAAACAGGTGACATTGGACCAATGTTAAATTATTTGTATTATGTGTAATTAAAAACTTTATAGAAGTGGTGAAATTAAAATATTCAGTTTTTACGGTAATATAAATTTTATTTCCTTTTTTTATCTTGGACCAGTGCTCAGGGCAATACGCTACATATGCAATGCATTGCACTGGAACTAGAGAGAGGGATAGGGTGAAAGTGGTAGGAAGATAGAGCTTAATTATTGCACAACTCTGCAGTTGCGTGTTCATTATAAAGCAAAGTTGCGGCGTCTCTGATGTTTTTTTACGCATTATTTTTAAGCTAATGGAGCCATTTTATTTATTATTTTACTTCGGCAACGTTTTATTGTTCAAATACCGACGAAGGAGGGTGCTGTAGCACAGATAACTCTGAAAAAAGTTTTTTCTGATTTGACCTGGCTGGGAATCGAACCTGGGTCTTTATGGTTGCAGAGTCAACACGCTGACTACTCTCCATCATCAGCTTTGGACTGAAGAACATCTCTCTGGTCATCCTAAATATTTTTTAAGTGCGGTCAGACCTGCGTTTGTTATTTGACTTTCGAGAGTTTTTCTTCTCGCGAGCACTGGTTGATGGATTTGTCGCGGCTAATTGTATCATCTTATGAA
This sequence comes from Dexiosoma caninum, assembly GCA_963924685.1. NCBI lineage: Eukaryota > Metazoa > Arthropoda > Insecta > Diptera > Tachinidae > Dexiosoma > Dexiosoma caninum. Next base: position 16,888,737 of record OZ004727.1, read on the forward strand.
CTTTACATACTGAATGACGTTACAGGTCGTTTTAAGATCTTGATGGAGGCGTTTGCTCTTTCATTATGAAGTTTTACTTTCTTCATTTCATTTATTTTCGAAACTTAAAAAATGACGATATACATGAGATAAAATCGACATAGGTTAATTTAACGGATATTAGTGATGGTAAGTATAAACTTTACAAATTAACAGGCGTATTCATAAAATAAAATTATTTATGAAAGGTTTAATAGACGCATATCCATACAAAATTCAATTAATATACGGTGTCTAGTGGACAATTTATATTTTTAAAAACGATTATTTAAAAATGTAATAAACGGTTCGGAGGAAGGGTGGCGCCGTTGGAATCATCGGTTAGTTGTTCGTCGACAATTGTTCAAAGTTCGGTATTCGGCGAATAACTGATGGACGGAATGTAAATTTAATTCGTTCATGGGTGCAGAGATTCCGCGCAACTGCTTCGGCTATGAATGCCCCACGGCCAGGGCCCAGTCGATCTTCAAGTACTCCCGAAAACATTCAACTGGTTGAAAGCAATTTACGTGAAAATACTTGACTTTCAATACGGAAAAGAGCAGCCTCAGTGGGATTTCTAACAGCGATTATTCATGAAATTTTAAAAAGGGATCTGAAGGATCTCTTTAAAAAATAAAATCTGCTTTTTCATTCTATCGTTCAATGCTCTTAATAAAACTTTGTGTCAATTATTACGTTATTTATTAAAGTTTGAAAATATAAATCTGCTTCCACACACCCTACGGCAGTAAGCTGGCAAAAGCGGTGTACGTTGGAATAAATAACTCCCGTATAAAATTTCATCAAATCATTTGTATATATAGTTTAAAATTTACTTATAAAGTCATTAATATCATCTAGTTAACCTTGGAGTTTTTGGGAATATGTGGCTCTGACCTGTACTGAAACACAAATGTGTTTAATGTGTTGAATTTTAAAGAACTATGTACATATGTAGCTTTAATGGATAGAATGAATTTTGAACCAATCAACAATATATTTAGCTCTCAGATTTTTTTCACCAGCCATAAAATTGATAATGTAATTACGAAACGCAGAAACTTTTTGTCGGACTCCCTTAGCTTAGAAGCGTCCGGACTCCAAGGCTAATATGGTATCTTCCTTTTTTGACTAATTGCAAGCTTCTATTTTAAAACTTAAGTTTTGTTGTAAAAGATCACACAAATAAATAAATAAATAATTTTTAATAAATCTAAACGAAATGCATACTATATGAAAGGGCACAAACCGTAAAAAACAATAAATGGACAACGGATTTTTTTAACCTTAAGGAAAAAGGGAAACTATCTGCTCACATCAAACAACCAAGACAATCAGGTTCTTAAAAGTCTCGCACACCACAGGAAACAGGTAGCTGGCCGACACACGAGTTACGTTGTTATAGTGTCTCCCAATATTCCTTTGATTTACTTTTTGCCATACTTTGTCTTAACTTCCAAAGAATTTTAATATGCATTTTCGATATGGTAATTATTTTCATTTCCAAAGAATTTTAATATTTTACCAATTACCAAATAATTTTAATATTTTGCCAATTGTTTTATTTCTCCAAAAAATTTTAATATTTCATTTTGGACGCATTTCTGCAAACAAAAATGCAGCAATATCACTCCAGACTAATTTCCAAAGAATAAAATATTGGAGCTGTGTCGTTCGCGAACGAACTGGTTCAATTGAACGAGATGAACCCCTCTTTTTCCCAGAGCGATTAAGCTCCTTGTCTTCCATTTCTTTTGAACTTACTCGTGATTCACACACATCAAGTTTACCTGAGCAGTTTTTGTTAAATTTTCTTTTGAACCTGCATTTACATTGATACACGAAAACATTTTGCCATCAAGTTTCGCTTGTTTTACAATACAATGGTTAAGGAAAGAAGAGAGAATAAAGCAAACTTGACGAGTACCGTCAAGTCTGTACCTCTTTCCATTTTCTCTTCCCCGTTCACACAAACTCAAAACTCGACGAGTCAGAATGCAAAATATATTACTGTTTGTAATAATTAATTTAATTTTAACTCATATTACACTAATTTAACACGTTATTTTTAGGTTATATTGAATTTAACAAAACACATGTGTACAAAAAATTTGACGTTTGGACGAAAAGCGAATTGACGAATTCGCCTTGCGACAACCTTGCATTAATAAACCTTGGTTTCTTTGAAAATACTTCTCTATTACAATAAATGATTTTGTTATTTTTGAACACAAATATACACAAACAAAAATGCTTGTGTTTGTTGTACAGGTGTCAAGGCGAATTCATAACAGGTGAACTCAGTAGCCCAGCTGGCCGACTATATATCACTCTTTAATGTCAAATTTATGAATTATTTTATTTAATTTTTTTTATCTTGAACTAACACTCAGGAGATGACCCCTACATGTGCGGTGTATTCTGCTGGAACTACAGGAAAGGGATAGTAGGAGAAATGACAGAATGTGAAGCTTCAACATCTTACAATACTACTTATGGCACGTTATTTGTTTTTATAGCAGTGTTGTAGCATATCTGACGTCAAGGAGACGTATTAAATTTTTGAAGCTTCGTTTTTAGTAGCAATTTTTAGTAACTAATTTACTTCGCCGGTGCTGCACAATACCGTCCAAGGAGGGCGTTCTGATGTGCCTGTGGATTGGATACAGCAGAAGACGTTACTGTTCGCAGTGACAACTGACACAAAGACACAAATGCACAACAGAAAAATGCGAGATGTTTTTATGAGTCTGAAACTGGGGTTGAACCCAGGAGAATATTTCGTTTTGTAGTCAACGAGCAGACTACTTCGCCTATCGACACCCTTTTTGACAGTACATAATGATTTATGGATGTTGGTGTACTACTGAGTTTACCTTGTAACTATTCGCCTTGGTTCGACCTAGTTTAATCAGCCTTGCGTACAACCGTTTAAGCGCCGACGATTTGTTTTTGCTTTTCAGCCGCCGCCTATATATTTCTCGGCTTTCTTCTTAGTTTGGCACATGTTTTTTGAACAGCATTTCGTTGTAGTAGTTAAGAAAATCTTATATAAAATTAAAAAATAACTTTAAATCATGTTAAATAGTTGTGTAAAAGTTTTGTGGAGATGCCGTCTCCTGAAAACCACACATATAAATCGCGCATTGCAAAATTATGCAACATTTGGAGTGAACGATATTCTGTATGAAACTTCAGACGAAGCTGGGACATTACAAACGCGTTTTGCTAAACATGTAGCTATAGAAAGGTCAAAAATTTGCGAACAAGTCCCAAACACAGTTAAATTTGCAAATTATTTTCCTATAACTGATATCCGATATTTCCAGAATGAATTGAATAAAACTGACAAAGAGCAATTATCAACGGTCGCACTGTTTGCATTCACCTACCGACCCAATGCCGATCCTCATAAATTTGCTACCATACTAAATGACCTTGATAGACATGCTACCAGAAATCTTCAGGAAATGAAAGCTGATACAATATTAAGGACGTTGTATGCATTTCAATTTCTCATACCAAATTGGGTTACGCGCTTGGATTTCTACGGATTGGCAATGAAACATTTAAGTAAAGAATTTAATACAGAAGAGAAAAAATCAAAGGAAATGTTTGTTCAAGTTTGTTTTTATTTGGGTTTAAGTAAAAAGCATTTGAAATTTGATAGTAAGTCACTGTTAAGTTCTCTATTGGAAGCACATCTTGATCGATATATTCCTGAAATGAGTACCTTAGATATTGCTTTAGTCAGCAATGCTGCATATAAGACATCTGTTCTCATCAAAAGTTCCGAATTTAATCAGCGACTAGTGAAGGAAGTTCTGGATATTTCAAATCCTTCTCACGGAAATGATGGCATTTTGATTACATTTATAAAATCTATGCGTTTACAACGTTTACGATCTCCCCAAGTTTGCAAATATATTGAAAATATAAGCCAAGATTCTGAAAAATTTAATAAATTGCAAACAAAAGGTCAGATACACTTGTTTGCGTATTTAGCTGAAAGTCTTTGGGATAGTAAGGCTTGCACGCAATCTTTTATAGAATCAATAGCAAACAAATTCGCAGCTTCCGGCAATAACAAAGCATCTTATAGCGAAATGACAAGAGGCAAAGATATTTCTACATTTTTGTGGGCGTGCACACAGTTAAATTGCATTCTTTCACCTGCACAAATTCAAAACATACATAATATTGTATTAGGAAAATGTAGGGCTGGTGAATTCAACAACTTTGCTGATCATTTAGTTGAATGCTGCTTGTGGTTATGGTTCTTAGGACATAGAAACAGAGAGCTTTTACACGCTGCTGTAAGCGTTAAATCCCAATCGGATTTTAAACCGAAACAACCTAAAGTGGATAGCCGTCTAAGTGTGCTACTGTCAGCAGCACAAATTGAAGAACCTAAAATGTGTTCAGATTTTATAAAAACTTTTAAAGCTTTTGACGAAAACGCCAAGCTTCCAAATCATCTTTTAAGTGATCAACAGTTATTACCTTACCAAAACATTATTGATGAGTTAAAAAAAGAAGAAACAGTTGCAACAGCAAACATAACGTGTCCGATCAACGGCATTAATATACCAGGGATTCGCATTCAATTGACATCTCAAGCCGATAGTCAAATATATCTAGAGCTTTTAACGCCAACGCAAACTTTACACTTTTCTAAACAACCTTTTGGAATCTTAAGATTAAAATTACGATTATTGCGGGCCCTGGGTCATAAAGTCAAATTGGTAGGTTATTACTGAATCGATTTATTTTATAGCTTATTTCTCATCACTGTTGTTTGTTTTTATTAAAGCTAACTTTAACTGATGCCCTTAATCCTGAATTTTTGAAGAATGCTATTAACGACTGCAAAGCACCAGAAGAGATCATAAATGAATCTTGTGAGAGTACTCTTAAGGCTTAAATAAATTTTTCAGAAATATAGTATTTCCAAACTTCTGTTTGTTGTAAAATTTGTATTGAATAACTCTAATTTAATATAACTGTGTATGTTAATATAACTAATTTTACGTTTTTTCATATTTTTGTGGGTGGTCATGGTCGCAGTAGTCTGCACGTTGACTACAAAACGAAAAATGCTCTTGGGTTCAACTACAGTTTCAGACTCATAAAAACATCTCGCATTTTTTCTGATGTGCATTTGTGTGGCTTTGTGTCTGTTGTCGCAAGATTTCAGTGGTCCTTTCCTCTAGTTCCAGCACAATGCACCGCATGTGTAGGGGTAATCTCCTGAGTGCTGGTCCAAGATAAAAAAAAACAAGGAAGATCACCTTATTGCCCATTTTTTGACTTGGTATTTAAATACGTATTTAGTTAATTTTCATTTAAATTTAAGTTGTATTTGCATACAGCTTCAGTTTTTTTTTTTCCCTAGATTTTTTCATATCTTATAATTCTTTAAAAAAAATTTTTCAAGTTTACATTTAAGTATATAGTATGTATAGCATTTATATTGAAAACAATAAAAAAAATAAATTGTTTTTGTTTTCAATATAAATGGCGAAAGATTATTTTCACCTCGGCTTCTATGAACAGGCAATAAATAAGTCTTCTCACTACTAATGTACTGAACCGATCTGAACAACATAAAGGGGTTCACATCTGTGCCGAAAAATTTTTGAAACCATATACTACTATATATTTTCAGCAGTATTATGGCGTACAAGAAATTACAAAAAACGTGTTGTCTATTAAAAGGTGTGTTTTTTTACTTTTCTGGTAAAGTTTAGCAAAATGAGAGTAAACTATAATTTATCTCAATAAGAGAGCAAAATGTACAAAAGTAAGAAAACTAAAATAAAATAAGTCTGTTCCACGTGCATAACAAAAGTGCCCAAATAAATTTTATTTTAGTGATTTTAGACGTTTCAAATGCATAATATTTCAAAAGCAAAACATTGCATCGTTGGCAACGGACAAAAATAAATGAAAAAAATGTAAAAGCCATTTTTATTAAATAAAGTGATAAATATGTACTTAGAACTTCATATTTATTTAAAAAATCTGCTTTTTTAAATAAAAACTTTAGCCGTTTCTCTGCAAATTTGCTGATTGATTTCTTAGTTTCATATGTAAATAAAAAACAGCCGATAATCCAATTCTAGTCCGAACTTGCCCAAAGAAAAAGTTCGTGCAACTTTGTACAGAAAACGAAAAATTTTACTCTCTAATCTTATTTCAAAATTGTGCAAAAATTGTTATCTGGCATATAATCATATATAATATCATAAATAAATAAATTTTTGCGAGTTCGGGCAATTTTGTTATGCACCTGGAACAGGCCTAATGTATAAGACCATGTACAATTACAAATCTACACACATGCATACATCCATAAAAACAATAATTTGGCTTATACATGTTAATTAAAGAAATCCCAAATAATTTTTAACTAAATCATTAAATAAAAGTATTATTTATTCATTGCATCGTTGGAAAACTTTTATTTTTACTTCATTATTGTTTAGTTATAAACCAGCTGATTGTTTATTCTTCTTGACCAAACTAGCCCGAAGAAAAAGTACGGACTGTTTCGTGCAAGAAGAACAAGAATATTACTATCTCAAAACGTCTCTCATATACACAATTTTTATGTAAGAAAACGCTTTCTGGTGAGATTGGCGCCCGCGGATGCCCAATTTAGAGTAAAAAACACACCTAATATAAATATAAAATTCAACTAATCAATCGAGAATTGATGTTGAGTACCGAACAAAAATCAAAAATTTATAAACAAAAACATCACAATCCATTAGTTTACTTTTTTTATTACACATACATATTTCTATTTTTAGATTTTTCTTCTCATCTCTATATACATATATATAAATATATGTATGTATATACTTTATAAATATGTATATATACCTTATGATATTGTCATAAAGTACCTTTTTATAAAAGCAAACTCAGCAACTGAGGAGGAAAGCTTTCCTCCGAGCCCATAGGGCCATATATAGTTGGTGGACTACAAGTGTAACATAAGAATAATTAAATATGTTGGCAATAAATAAGCTAGAAATAATGTTTATGAAAAAAATAGTAGTTATAATATTATTAGAGCGCTACTATATAAATTGGAAGTTATATAGTATACTATATTCAGAATCTATATCAGTTCAATTGCGAGAAACGCTTATCAACAAGTGAACTACGTGTAAGATGGAATCCTCTAAATTTACCCAAAAGCGTGCCAGCAATTATTAACAATTTTTGTACAATTTTTAAATAAAAGTAGAGAGTAAAATTTTTAATTTTCTGTACAAAGTTGCACGAATTTTTTGTTTGAGTAAGTTCGGTCTAGAATTACATTATCGGCTGTTTTTTATTTATATATGAAACTAAGAAATCAATCAGCAAATTTGCAAAGAAATGACAAAAGTTTTTATTTAAAAATTTAAAGAAGAACAAGGTTTTTCAAATAAATTTGAAAATGTAAGTACATAAATTTGTAACTTTTTTTATCACATTATTTAATAAAAAATGGCTTTTACTCTTTTTCAATTTATTTTTGTCCACATTTTGCAGTCGTTGCCAACGATGCAAATGTTTTTGTTATGCACATGGAATAGACCTACATACTTTGTGGTAAATTTTTTGGTTTTTTGCGTTTTCTTACTTTTGTACATTTTTGTCTCTTATTGAGATAAATTATAGTTTACTCTCAATTTACCGAACTTTACCAGAAAAGTAAAAAACACACCTATAATGATGATGATTAAAGAAATGCAAACTTAAACTTCACATTTTATATACTTTTGACAATTTGGAATTCATGAATGTACGGTGGACATATGCCATCAATCTTATTTAAAAAATAGATGCCATGAAATTATCTACCAGATTATAAAATTTGTTTTCAACAATATTTCTGTATTGTATTACCATTTTGAGCAAGCAGCTAAAAAAAGCGGGGTATTCATAAATATTAAAAAAATTGCTTAGGGGTTGAATTCCGCATTAACGGCGATATTAATAGACATTTGGTTCGGTAGTCTTTGCGTTTTGTCGAAAACATTTAAAGACATTGTATGAGAGCCACTGCTGTAAGAAAACTGCACTAATGTTTGGTGCAAGAATTAAGCTTTATTCCTATCACTGCACCGCCTGTGTCATCGCTATTCAATTCCTTTCCCTACAGAATTTTCTTTATCTTGGAGCAACATTCAGGAGACGAAAGGCATAGTTAGAGATATGACGAGGTGAAGCTTCACTATCTTACAACTCTGCTTTTGCACGTTCTTTGTTTTTTTTTATAGCATTGTTGAAGCGCCTCATAATGTCACCATCATTGGTAGGCATCTTAATTGCCTTAGTGTTCTTATTCGACGGAATTCGTTTTAAACACGGAAACTCCGTTGCTGACTGTAATGGGATGGATGGTGGTTTGTAAGCTCCACCTGTTTAGTTGTCAGCAGAGTTAAGACCGAAAATAGAACTTCAAGACTATGGCGAATTCGGTAATACCATTCTATTTCTAATTTGTTTTTATTTTACGTCTTTATTTTCTTAATAAATATTGGAAAAGTGAAAATGTAGTATATACATATAATTATTTATTATATACATACATAAGTATATGGATGGTTGTATAACAATAATAACTTATAAAATTAAATATTTTCTAAGAAGTACACAGTTGAATACAGGCACAGACATAAAATGTTATAATTGCACAAATTTAATTAAAGCTATACTAAAATTACAAATGTTTGTACATAGGTATGTACATAATTAAAAATACATTAACTATTTTATTGCGCAGACATGAAAAGCAATAAAAAGGAAACGAAAAAAAAATAAAAAATATTTCACTATTTAACTGAATTTATTTTCGCTCTAAGTATTACAAAAGAAGCTATTCTAAATATGAGTATAATTACACACAGGGCTATAACGTCATTCCAAAATTGATCGCCACTCATTGCAGTTTCTTGTAACAATTTACTGGGATAACTATGAAGGAAAAAAAAGAAACTTATAAAAAAGGCGCTTTTACTGAAGCTTAAATAATGTTGCTTACCGATAGTGGCAATAAGCTACCTCTTCACATTCCAAACGCTTTCGATTCTCACCATAAATAGCTCCTACAAAACCCTCTAAGCCATAACGGAGATAGGAAATATGGCTACCCCATTTCAAATAGTAGGGCATGTCGCGCAGTGTTACCCCAAAGCCAGCAAACATCATCATCGGTATGGTTAAAACTGGGGCCAAGAATGTACCATTTACCACATCGAACCAAGCACCAATCATTAGACCAAAACTTTGACCCACAAAAACAGTAAGAACACTAATGGAAAAGAACATCCAAAAACGGAACCATTCCATGGGTTGATAACTCCATAAATAAATGATAATAGTAAATAATAAACTACCAACAATCTAAAAAAAAACATATTTGATTAATAAAAGAAAAATTTCAAATGCATCGAAAGTCGGCACTTACCGATATGGGAAGATCGAGTAAAGTTATTGTTGTATAATACGCCTTTAAGGAATACCAACGATTGAAGTGCTCTTTCAGTAAAATAGACATTTCAATGGGAACTGCAAAATGATTTATTAAAAATTGGATTAATTTTTTAATGGCAAAAGTGAGAATTAATTCGTGGTGGCATTTCGAGCTTTCATATTTAGTTTGATGAAGTTTGATTGCTCATTCATAACTATTACATTTTTGGGATGCGAGGGTACACTATCATTGAAAAAAATTTGAATGGTGTTCAGAGTTATAAAGTAGTCCCTTTAAATTGATATAACAGGTGCCTTCGCAGCGTAGTGCGAGTTCGATTCCCGCCTAGATCCTGGGTGGTTCTCGTGGTATCACAAAGGGCATAAGCTCTGCCATAAGTGCGGCGTTCTCCTACAGGAAGGCCCCGCCACTTAACCTCACCTTAACGTAACCTATTTCACAGAATTTTATTTTGTAATTTCTATAATTGCAAATTTTGGTCATACTACATGAAGGAATACCCAGAGAGTAAAAATTTGTAATTCATTTCTAGACTATGACTATGACGAAGAACATACAACAAAAATTTAACTATGTAGTGACCTTTATTCTGACCACCGCGGTTGTCACTGTAAGCAATTAGAAAATAATTTTTTTTTAATAACAAGCTACCGCTAACTGATTTTACTAGAGGGCCTAAAAAATCGTGTGATAATTACGTTTTTGCCATACGATGTGTTCAGAAGATTTATTTAGAACATTACAAGGAACATTTTGTTGGTACAGCCGACTCTCGATAATTAGAAATTCAAAGAACGAAAGAAAAAGTTGAAATAATCGAAATTTGAAATTAACAAGAGTTTCATTGAAAGCAAAGCACATGGTAAAATCATTGTGATACATGAAGGTTTCTTTAATATATTTTTAATTTCCACTTCGGAAAGCAGCGAAAACTAATTTTTTCAGTGCTATGACTGTCGGTTTTTTTTTTAATTAATTGTTTTTTTAACTTGGACCAGCACTCAGGAGATGACACCTACTCATGCGGTGCATTGTGCTGGAACTAGAGGAAAGGGATAGTAGGGGAATTGATAGGAGGTGAAGCTTCTCTATCTTTCAGCACTGCTTTTTGTTCGTCATTTGTTTTTATAGCAGTGTTGTAGCGACTCTGAAGTCAAGGAGACATATTAGATTTTGAATCTTCGTTTTAGTAGCCATTTTTAGTAATTATTTTACTTCGCCGGTGACACACAATACCGACGAAAGAGGGCGCTCTGAAGTGTCTGTGGGTTGGTATCCGCTGAAGCCGGTACTGTTCAGTGGCTATGCCTTCGTTACTTCCGACAATAACTAACACAAAGACACACTAATGCACATCATAAAAAAATGCGAAATGTTTTGATGACTTAGTCCGAAACTGGATCAAGCACTTTTTGAACGTGGTAAATACTTCAGCCATCGCCACCATGATGAGAAATATATACAATATGTCCATTTGCTTTGCACTTACATGTTAATACAGTTAACATCATGGTTGTCATGGAATGATGAATTAATATCGCAAACAACAAATTATAGTTGTCTATTACTCGTGAACCCTCTTTCCCAGAATTTGCATATACGGCCCCTAACATGATGGCCACAATAACATTAACACCAATACGCAAATGAGTTAAAGTTGTATCACGTTTAGCTTTGATGTAACCACGATGCATAAGAACAGACAGTTGATTCAAAAATGTTGTATCTTCTAATGAACGTGTATTCGACCTTTTTGGAATGGGATATTTGCGCATTAACTCTTCGGAATTCATTAGACGTTCGGGGTTATTGAACCACGTTAAACATTCACCATTTGCAGAGGCCGCTATTAATGATTGAACGTTGTCTTGACCATATTCTCCGCAGGCTAATTCAATAACTGTTTAATCAAGAGAAATCAGTTAAAAAATCTTTTAAAATTTTCGATTTTCTAAAACTTACTGTAATCAGCGGGATTGTGATACATAGGACAGGGTAAATCTACATTTTGTAAAAATGGCACCAATCTTTCAGTACTGCCCTGATAGACACAATTACCAGCGGATAAGACGTATACGTGATCGAAAATTTGAAATAATTTGGCAGTGGGCTGGTGTATAGTACAAATAATTGTACGTCCTTGTTGAGCTAGTTTTTTACATAATTCTAAAACTTTGGTACAAGAGCTGCTGTCAAGGCCTCTGCGAAACGAAAACAAATATTTTGAAATATATAATAATTTACAGGGAATTTTATTTTTGATATTTAAAATTAAGACCAATAAATTTATGAGAAAAAAATTTAAATAAGAAACTTACGTAGTCGGTTCATCTAAAAACATCACAGTTGGATTATTTATGAGTTCCATGGCAATAGAAAGCCTCTTCATTTGACCACCAGATAAACGTTTTGTCATGGTTTGATCGTGATCATACAGTCCCAGTAATAATAAAATGTCTTCAATCTGAATAGGAATATTGGGTGAGCCAACTTTAGGTTTTTCAAAAACATAAAAATTAACAAAAAAAGTAGTAAAACTAACTCTTTCTTCTTTTTCCTGAAATGAGATATTAAGTCCTAATTTTAGATCGGCTGCAATATGCATATTTTCATTAACTGTCAGTAAAGGTTGTAAACGATCGTCTTGTGTTATATAGCACGACATGCGTCTAAAGCTGGCTGTTGTAATTGCATTGTAATTTTATTCCAATTGTTTTTTTTTACATAAGTTTTTGCAACTCACCCAAATCCCTACGTCTACCATTAACTAATATGGAGCCATTTACACCTGTTGTCTTAAAACCGGAAAGGGCATCTAAAAGAGTAGATTTCCCGGCACCAGACGGTCCCATGATTGCAATCAATTGGCCTCCAGGTAATTTACCCGAAACATTGTGTAAAATTTCTTTTTCCCCTGAAAACACATGGAGTGAATAAGAGCTAAATTAAATAAATTAAATAGAAACAATAGAATTTTAAACTTTCAACTTTAAAGATAGTGGCATTAACGATATGTATACATATGAAAGCGCTGGGGAATAAAAATTTAATAATAATATTAAAAATAATAATAATAAGAGCGCCGGACGCTCTGTTTCGCAGGTGGTTCCCGAGAGGAGCATGAGCCTGTGGAAGATCTAAGGATGGAGGATGCTCGAGGACTATACTGTGAGTGACAACCAATATTGAGTTTCGGATTGTGTCGGGGATGGGAGCCACGGGGCTGTAGGGGGAAGGGCCTCGCGTAGGTGGAACGTTGCGAGATTAGACAACGGAGCGTTTTTGGCCGTTTCCAACGGACCTTCCGTTTCGCGGTGATCGGTGGAGGCGACCTGTGTACTGGTGGGCGCCGGAGATAAGTGAGCTCAGGGGGCTAGCATGGCTTCAGACCGGGAAGATCGACGTTCGGGGCGATTGCGGATGTATTTGGGTGGTTCGGGCGCGCCCAAAGCAGACGTTGCTATACTAAACGCATAGTCGTCCTGGCTACACTCGACTTTTTGAATGCCTTCAATAGACTTAGATGGGCTGATGTTTTAAGGGCGCTACGGGAGAGGTTTCAAACCAATCCATGAGTTTACTTTTATAACACACACACACACATTTCTATTTTTAGTTTTTTATTCTCATCTATATATTTTTGTTTATAAATTTTTTGGTTTGTATGTTTAATATTCAAACAATTCTCGTTTGATTAATTGAAATTTAAACATATAGATCTTGGGTTTGTATTCAGAAATTAAGAAAATCCACTGATGAGCTAAGTAAGCGTTAGCGAAATAGTACTATATGGATATGCTTTCCTCCTCAATTATTGAGTTGTTTTTGTAATAAAATGCTTTATGATATTTTTCATACTGTATGAGAATATCATAAAGTATGTAATAATAAATTTCACATATAGTTTATAAGGGAAAAAGCACAATTAGAATAGTAATAATAATAACCGCAAAGTAATACGAAAAGTAGTACCGGGAAGGAATCTAGACAGGCAGGGAGGAGGGATTGTTTTAGTGGTAACACCTTTCAACGCATCAACCGACAGTCACTGTAAGTGGAAAGGCATTTCCAATCGTACTTGACACGCCAAAAAAAGTAAAAAATTAAAAACTAAGAATAATAATTAGCGAAGTTGGGCGCAAATAGCGCCATAGCACAACTAGATAGCGTAGGAATTGACAACGTGGTTGCAGGTCTGTTTCTTCTTCTGTAATAACTTTGAGTTTGATCGCAAATTCCTCTTAAACTATCTCAGTAAATAAAACCTAAATTAAAAATGTAGTGAATCGTAATCAATGAAAAACTCAATTTCGATTTTTTTATGATACGATGTTTTGTATTTTAAGTTAAAAAATTCAACATTTTGCAAATTGTTATATTAGGTGTGTTTTTTTTACTCTATATTGGGCACCTGCGGGATCCCTATCTTACCAGAAAGCATTTTCTTACACAAAAATTGGGTAAATGGAGACGTTTTTAGAGAGTAATGTTCTTGTTCTTCTTGCACGAAATAGCTCGTACTTTTTCTGCCGGCTAGTTTGGGTTTTCTTTAATTAACATGTATAAGCCAAATTATTGTGTTTTATGTATGTATGCATGTGTGTAGATTTGTAATTGTAAAGACATGCTTGTACATTTGTGTTATACGTACATGGTCATATACATTAGGTCTGTTCCAGGTGCATAAAAAAATGCCCGAACTCGGTCAAATTTACTTTATTTATTTATAACAATAACCAACCGATCCCATAGGGCCATATATAGTTGGTGGACTACAAGTGTAACATAAGAATAATTAAACTTGTAGGCAACAAATAAGCTAGAAATAATATTCATGAAAAAAACAATAGTTATATTATTATTAGGTAGAGATAGGATTCGCTATACCTATAGAACACAATAATTTACGAACGACGATTTGTTGTGCTATTGGAAATTAGAGAAAAATATTGTTCACTAGTGAGTTATTATTTTCCCTTTCTAAAAGAATTCAGTGTGAGAATTGACTATGAGCGAGAGTGAAGATATTTTCTTATTTCACTTACCTTGTCTCAAGCCCAATTTTACTGTTAATGTTAAATTTTTAAATTCCATGTGGACGGGTTCACGTTCAGGCAAATTGGAAAAACGTTCGCTATTTTTAACTATTTCGAATTTATTTTTTTGCGCTTGTGTATCAACTGGAGAATTTGCCGGTGTTCGACCGCCTTTTGTCTGATTAAGATGTCCATTTGATGACAACAAGGGCATTGTCGTTCCTTTGTAAACTGGCTGTTGTGGTTCACTGATAACTTCAAGACTCAAACCAATAGCTGCCGTCGAAGGCGACGTGCCGGAAAAAAATTTATCTCTGGCTGATAACATGTATGAATTTATAAAATCTTTTAATGGCTAAAGAAACAGATGGGGAAAACGTATGACTAGAGCAATCCGCAGGTGAAGTTTAGTTTCGTTCAGTAATCCTAAAAACAAATATAAGAATTAATGTATTAAATGCAGTTGAAGACAAAAAAAATTTTTAAAAGATTTTCAATCGGTTACTTTAAATATCCTGTCTGTCAGTGCATTACTAACGGATTTCGCAATTTAATACATTTGATACAATTTGAAAAAAAGTTTTTTGTGACAAATAAGCGCAGATCATTATTTCAATTATTATACTTAAATTTGTTTTAATGCATACATACAAACATACATATGTACATATGTATATCCGAAACAGGTATCCTTTTACGAAAAACCATTTTTCTTAATAATTTATGATGAGTGGTTACAAACAAGTCCCTAAAGGCCGTGGCACAGAATTCGTCATCCGTCATACTTTGACTTTTTCAAGTGACATTAACGTACCGACGAAAAGATTGACACAATGAGTACTTTGTTGACGGATATTAACTCATAGCCAGCGTTACCACGTTAAAAAGTCAAAAAATAAAAAGAAATACCAGAATATGTTCTACTTTATAAAAATAAGTCTTCAACTGCTTTTATACTAGTCACAAATTTAAAAAAAAATTATATAAAAACATTATGTACATACACCATTTTAATTTAAGCCAAACAAACCCGTGCAAATAATTTCAAATCTATTTTATTTTTGTTTCTGTTCCAGCAGTCTTGAATTTTTTGTTACAACAGAAACGATTTTTAATAAAACAAAAGGGTGTTAACAACGTTTCGCAATATAAAACCTGATTTTAAAACTTTACAAGTAAAATTTTCGTATTGAGTATTACTTAGGCTGGAAAAAGTAAACAAACTGCAAAAAATATTCACATCTCAACTTTAAAAAGAAATCAACCAATTTTGGTTGAAAATAATAACTCATAAAAACATCTCGCATTTTTTCTGATGTGCTTTTGTATGTCTTTCTGTCAGTTGTTGTCGGAAGGTTTCAGTCCCGAAGGCATAGTCACTAGTCACTGAACAATACCGGCTTCAGCTGATAGCAATCCACAATCACATCAGAACGCCCTCCTTCGTCGGTATTGTGTAGCACCGGCGAAGGAAAATAATATTAAAAATGACTAGTAAACCGAAGCTTCAGCACTGCTACGAGTATAAACAAAGAACGTGCAAAAGCAGAGCTGTAAAATAATTAATTAAGCTTCACCTCCTGTCGTTTATCCTACTATCCCTTTCCTATAGTTCCAGCACAATGCTTCGCATGTGTAGGAGTCATCTCCTGAGTGCTAGTCGCAGATGAAAAAAAATAAAAAAATAAAAAAAAGCTTAGCTTTCTCTTTTTCTACGTTTTCATCGGTTTTTGGTCAGACTCTTCAAAGGGCTTTGTTAACATTTCACACACTTTGTTCCACTTCATTGAATTTTTTACGCTAAATTAGACACAACTTCTTCGATACACATCTTTTAACAAACGAAAATCGTTTAACCTTAACGGCTGCCACAGACACAGAACTGAAATTCAAAAAGCCCTAAATTACAAAATATTAAAAATTCAGTTTTGGATCGATTATGATGCACTGCACGAGTATTAAGAAGCATGTGACTGAACAAACTTATATTACTACAATTAAAAGCAACGTTTTAGTTAGAAAGTTTTTTTTGCCTCATTAATTTTTTTCAACGTAACGTAGGGTTTTTTGGATTTCATATGAAGATATACTTCTTCACACATAATAAATAATATTTCTAATAACAAAATTTGTATTTCATTTATTTAACAAACTTTGCGTCTAACTGGCAAAAATGATGCTACAAAACTTTTGCTAAACTAGTTTGCAAAATTGAGGAAAGTCAAGGTGGACGACTTTGAACGAAATCATTAATTTTGCCAAACAATTTCAAAGTACAGCATATAACTTCACTGAAACCTGTATTTATACGTGCACTATGAATTATTAAAACCAGAAATTTTAATTAAAACAGCGCGTGTGTAAATGAATTAGTGTTGACGGTTATTAGTAATCAAAATTACAATGCAAAAGTAGGAACTAATTCGAAACTGTGGCACATTAAACTGAGATCTAATGCTTTATTGTCATTGATTGCTGTAATCCGAAGTGTGTTAGAATTAATTTACATAATAACTTGTTTATTTCCGTCGTAAATGGTTTTTTAAAATCAATTTGATCAGTTTGAGTTTCTAAATTATTATTATGTTACCAACTGTTATTTTTGCGGTGTTTTAATTAAATTCTGCGGAATAAATGAATTTATAAGAATTCCAGAGCTTGCTATTTGATGACAAATGTAAATAATTCAATTATGAAATTATGAGTGCAAAAAAAAATAAAATACAACATTTTATTAAAATATGCCCATACAAAATGTGAAAAAAATTTTAAAACGTGAATAGAATAGTGGGACCGATTATGGCCTATTACGCTAGGTACTCGTATTTTTGAAAAGAATTAATAAATGAAATAAAAAGTGACAGCAGAAACATTAAATTTAACTTTATTGAAAATTCCATGTGGAAAATAAAACCATGCCCAACTATTTAAATAATGCGAAAATTTTCATATTCAATAGATATGAAATAGTTTTTAAGAAATTATATTAATTTCTACTCAATTATGGATAATATTTTTTTATGTATTATGGAGTTCTTTTACGGATTCGACCTTCCCATTACTATTTTAAAACTCATTTCATTATGGCTTTATTTTTATGGCTTTATTTTCTGTAAGTTGTATCAAAGAAGGTATTTCACAATATCTACATATCATCACAGAAAGTGCATGAAGCCAAATGTAACAATTTAAAAATTTTACATGAGAAGGAAAAAACCTGTTTAAATGAAAAAATATATTGACAATTACCACAAAATTTTGCAATATAAATAAAAAAGGAGCAAGATATTTATTTTTGGAAACATTTTAAATTTTGAGATGTAGCGTATTTGGACTTAACATACCAGAACTAATGAAATGTCAAATTTTTTATTTAATTTAAGAATGAGATGCATTAATTGCCCATATGACTACGTCAAAAATAATCCTGCATTCTATATCCTGCCCACTTCAAATATTGCAACCAAAGTCTGCTGCCAGTACCCCACTGTAACACAAACATAAAAATACAACTCTAATCGCATAGAAGAGTTTTATTTTATGAAATAATTATTAATTCTGATTCAGATCTGTCAACAAATTTGTTCACATTTTCACTTTTTAGCAACACTATCGCACTTTTTGAGCACACACTATTTCTTTGACAGATCGTATTAGAAAATGCGGGAATTTAACCCTCAATCACTAGATTATTAGTCTAATGCTCGTGCACAATCTTGATATAAATCTTGTTAGATTAATGTTCGATTTCGTTTAATCGACGACATTTGCCATTAATTTTAATTACGACATGCTGTAGTCTTTATACGTTGTAGTTTTCACTCATATAAATAAATATTATTGCTTGGTAATTTTAGCATTACCGGCAAATGTAAAAATGTTAAGAACAAAAAGATTCGTAGCTCTGATAATTTTTTTTCATCTTAGACCAGCACTCAAGGGATAACCCCTACACATGCGGTGCATTGTGCTGGAACTAGAGGCAAAGGATAGTAGGAAAAATGATAGGAGATGAAACATCACTATCGTACAACACTGCTTTTGCACGTTATTTGTTTTATAGCACTGTTCTAGCGTCTCTGATGTCAAGGAGACGTATTAAATTTTGCAGCTTTGGTTTGAGTAGCGATTTTTAGTAGTTTTTTTACTTCGCCGGTGCTATACAATACCGATGAAGGAGGGCGTTCTGGTATGCCTGTGAATTGCTTACAGCTGAACTGTTCAGTGACCAGTGACTATGCATTTGCCACTGAAACCTTCTGACAACAACTGACAACATAATGGCACAATAATGCACATCAGAAAAAATGACGATCTACTCTTGCTTAATCTACAATGGTTAAATGACTCTACTTTAAAGAATCCTAATTAAAATCTCATAAAATAGAATAAAATCAAACAAAATAGGAATTGCAAGACTATCTTCGCAATGTAACATTGTCGTAGTGAGCAATAAAATGTTATTATTACAAGATTTAAATGAAAGTTCTTATTTACTATATTAAAGAGTCGAATTACTTTAGTTGTTTCAATTGTTTTTAGACTTTTGATATCAAGCATTAAAAAAAACACATAGTTTCTTCTTAAAATCTGAATGAATATTTGAAATTGCACACTAAATTATGACGGGTTGTTCATGGCAGTCATATATTTTCACGCTCTTTTTTTAAAACATATAACTTTATGACTACTTTGTGAATACCCCAATTATGTATTTAATTATTTATATAAAAGTTTGGCACTTCCAACGCTATTTCAAAACGATTTTTAAAGTCGGTGAGACTTCGCTATCGTGCGATTGTGTAGGATAGTGAATCAGCGCCTTTACTATTTCGAAATCCATATCCGTTTTTAATATTATTTATCTTTGCTAGAACGGTAGAGGAAGAACTATAGAAAATACTTATAACTTGTATATATATATATATATATATATATATATATATATATATACATATATATATACAAGTTATAAGTATTTTCTATGGATCTATGCAGGATAAAATTTAAATGTAATATGTACACATTAATATATATACCGAGCCTTTGGTGCAATACCGTACTAATTCAAAAAATAGTGAACTGAGAAAAATGCATTTGAAGTTTTGAGCCATCGTTTTGATAGTATTTTCGTTTACTAAAGTTATTTTTTACAAGTTTTTAAATAAAGAGGCATGTTTTGTAATGTTTTCTGTTTGTAAATTTCTTGTCATAAAGGAAATATTTTATTATTGCAAATAAATATTGTTTGAAATAGTTGGAGGCAATAAAGACATTTGTAACAGTTAGAGATAGAACCATAATCTTTTTTCCTTTAGATAAACATATATTTCCCCAAAGATCATTTCTGCATACCCAGCTCAAAAAATTCAAATTTTGAATTACTACGGTATTGCACCAAAGGCTCGATATGCTAAAATATGCTTACATTTATTTACTGATATGCATTTATCCAAACGGACCCACATGCATACATACATACGTATGTATGTTCATTAAACGACAATTGAAATCAAATGGTTACAAGTTGAGCAAAAAAACCGACGAAGATTAAATGAATAAACGATTAAATAATAAACATTTATTTTCCTCTTGATTTTCCACATACCGTTATATGCAAAGAGAGAGAAGAAGAGAGTGTGTAAATGTAAAATTGTAAATTGATATGTATGGAAGTATGTATGTATGTATGCATGAATAGGATTTATTTCTTATACTGATTACAAATGGTGAAAAAGAGGCAGGCTGATAATTTGTACCTTGATCTTTTTTTTGTTTTCACTTAAAAAATATTGTTGTTTTTAATTGACTGAAAATGAAATGCAATAAAATATGAACGCATTAAATTCTAATCTGATGTTAATTAAATACATAGTTATTTTTAATTTATAAAACTATTGTTTTAGTTTGATTTAATTACTATAAATACACTATTTCCTATTGAGAAAAAAGAAAAACAAAGTTCAAAAGTATTACATTTTTAAGATACACTGAGATGTTTTCTTAAATTTTAAAATAAATGTAATATACATATGTACATATTTATGTACATACCCTTATGTGTGTGCCTTTAATTTTGAAAGTGATCTAAGTCATATATTTTTTGTTTCGAGATATACAATGTTTTGCATTTGAATAGATCAAAAAATATTCTATTTTGTGGAACATTTAAGTTTTTATTTTTTAATTTTATTTTATTTTTTATTTAATTCATTTTAATTAATGAAAATTTATTACGTTTATACGTGCAACTTATTTGCGAATAAAAATATTGCCGTATATTTTTATTACCGCAGGAAGACAAATCGTGAATGACGCCACTATTTGAAGACAAGTTGTAAAACTTCTAAACTATCAGTTTTCTTTAACATCAGGTAGTTTTGTAAACATTTGCCTGTTTGTAAACACATACGGAAAGGTTATTTGACATCTGACTGAAAATTTGTTGCTGTGTAGTATCTACGTACAAACAGTGAGTTCAGTATTTCAAAATATTGTTATTGGCAAATAACTGATACGGAAATGTTTTCGGAGTTGACTTGACTTAGACCATTTTCAAAATGAACTAAATGACCTAAGCAGAAAAAACAATAATTTAAGTAAAGTAACACATGGATACATAAAAAGCAAACCATCTTTATTATACAGGGTGGCGCAGAATGAGCATTATGGTTTAAATGGTTTATAACTTTTTTATTTATGCGATTATTATAATTTTTTTTTTAAATACAGTATATTATTGGGGAATTTTTTGCTATTGGCTTTGAAATATGATATCCTGTAAGTGATGTCCATTGTCCATAACATTTCGCAAAATTTCAGGTGTAATTGCCAATGCGTTCGCCGAATATGTCCCTTAACAAAGCCATTGAGGCACCTGCAGTATGTGCTCCATCATATTGAAACCACAAGTTTGGAAAGTTTTCCACAGCTGGCCTAACAAAATTTTCAACATCGTCCGATATGCATTTAATAGGAAATGGGCTTCATCGCTGATTACCAAATTGTGAATAAAGTCTGGATTTTCCTCCGCTTTTTCACGGAAACGAATGGCATATTCAAGCCGTTGCTGGTAGTCTGTAGTCTTCAATTCTTGCACAAGTTGAACTTTATATGGGAACAAGTTAAATGTACTCAAAATACTCTGCAGCGACCGCCGTGATATTCCAAGTTGTGTCGAACGCTTGGTTTATTGCTGACGCTGTGTGTGCAATGCGCACATTAAAATGACGACGATATGCACGCTGTGTCAACACAATAGACTGTTGGTTTGAAAAATACAATTCAATTATTTTTGTACGTTGTTCGATCGTGTAATAATTCATAATTAATTCCACAAGTCTTCTCCACTAAATGCTGAAAAAAAAAACAAAGAAAATATAATAATTAAAAAGTTATAAAGAATTCAAACCATATAGCTCATTCTGCGCCACCCTGTATAAGGCTTTAACTATTGTAAGTTTTAAGATTCATTAACGGTTTTTGAAAAACTGGAGAGATGTAAAGTAGTAAACGTAATCATCTGAAACCGATTTATAACACATCTTAAAAGGCTAATTTTTCAGGAAGCTCTTTAATTGGATTTGGAGCTAAGGGACAGATTTACCAGCTGTGATTTTTACTTTTCTTTTTGTTGACTCTTCTAATGGTTTAGTTGAAATAAAATTCTTGTGCGACATTCGTAGAACGAAAAACGTATTTCTTTTCCTCCATTGTTGAATTCAATCTAGTAATTATTTTTTTATTTTAATTTTTAAACGTCTGTCGGTACTACATATCTAGATATATTAGACGTCCTCCTAATGCATATATTGTACATATCTATATTATCTATCTATCTATCTATATACGAAATAGAATTTCTTGAATACTTTACAGCTGACACTTCTGATATTTCTCTTTAATATTAAATTTCTAAGATGAATTATGGAATTATTGTATTATATTTTTGCAGCATTATGTTTTCATTGTTCTACTTTTATTATTATTTTACAATTAAAACACAAAAAAAATTTGTATTTAAATTTTTTAATCAAACGCATAAATTAATTATTTTGGTCCAAAGTTCAGAAGCCTAATTTGCAAAGCAAAATTCTTATCAAATTGTATCATTACGATTGCTAATAATTGCTACTGGTCCAACTCAAGAAAACAGCTGCACTATAAGATAATATTCCACAGTTTATATCGGGTGTTTTTTTTAGAAACAAAAGACGTCGAATGAAACAAAACATTTGTATTCAATTTTTGTGTATTCCAACGTCACGGTTATCCATGGCTTGGAAACACATTTTCCACATGAATTTTTTTTTTTTTTTTTATCTTGGACCAGTGCTCAGGGGCTATCCCCTACATATGCAATGCATTGCACTGGAACTAGAGAGAAGGATAGGGAAGAAACAGACAGGTGGTGAAAGTGGTAGGAAGATAGAGCTTAATTCTTGCACAACTCTGCAGTTGCGTGTAAATTATAAAGCAAAGTTGCGGCGTCTCTGATGTTTTTTTGACGCATTATTTTTAAGCTAATGGAGCCATTTTATTTATTATTTTACTTCGCCGACGTTTTATTGCTCAAATACCAACGAAGGAGGGTGCTGTAGCACAGAAAACTCAGAAAAAACTTTTTTCTGATTTGACCCGGCTGGGAATCGAACCTGGGTCTTTCTGGTTGCAGAGCCAACACGCTGACTACTCGCCATCAGCACAATCATATGAGTATATTAAAGGTTGGCTTTCAAGTGATTGGCTTAACGAAAAGGTATTTTTAAGTGTTCGCTAAAACCACGTGTTAACGATGGAAATTTAAGAATTAAAAGTTAGTGATGGTATCACGGTATAGCTTAGCATAGACTTTTCCGAAGGAACTTATCTACTGATTACACTCCAAATTTCGAAAATCGGGTTTTCAGCAGATCTCGACATTTTGACATATTCGGACTATTTGTGCGATGATGTTCATATGTACATACATATGAATGTATTTAAATATCTCCAAAAGACAAGCTGAACACATCGTAATAAAATTTGTGGTATTCTACAGAAATTGACCCAGCTTAGATCACGTGCGATAATTATCAACCGAATTTTCGCAAATGAAATTTTAAGCTCAGGCTTTTGAATCCAAAATTTTATCCGTTCGATAATCATATAATTTTTTTAATCCTTATTTTTTAACCTTATTTTTTTTAATACATATTTTTATATTATCTTTTAAGTTTAATAGTATGTTTTTGTTTTTTATTTTTCTATTTCGATATTTCGTCAACCATCGGTTAACATCTGCAGGAAAAAATAAATAAAATTATAAAAATTTCTTGAAGATGTTAACCGATGGTTGACGAAATATCGAAATAGAAAAATAAAAAACAGAAACAAACCTTCAAGCTTAAAAGATAATATAGAAATATTCATTAAAATCATATTATTTTAATAACTTGAAAATCGAATGTCATAAATTCTATCCAAATCGAGAGATATTGTTTTCAAAAATTAAAAAAAAAACTTAAACTTCAAAATTATTTGTGAAATCGATTTTCATAACTGTTTCACTTTTTTAATTTCAAAAAATGATTTGACATAAAATGTAATATAGCGGGATGTGAATCAATGACTACAGAACAAAATTTGCTCGATATTATGGTGTTTCTTCAACGGATACAATGTTCACTTAGTTGCTCCAGCTGAAGAATGTTCTGTGCTTAAATAAATTTTGAAGCATTTTCTCCGACTTGGAACTTTAAAATCAGAGTAACAAAAAAAGAATTACGAATTCTTAAATACGAGTACCTACATGCAGATAAAAAAAGAGAAAACACCCGATAGTTTGTATCAGCCTGACTAGACAACAAGGCATCAAAGAAGTGATAACGACTTAATAAAAACAGTTTTTCTTCCTATAAGTCTTACAATTTTATTGGATCTTAAGCGTTGGTCAACTTAATTAAACTAATGACTCATGTCTATTCTTTCCGAGTGCTTAAACAATAGCAAAGCAATTCATATGAAATTTTTTTCACTCAATACTTGTTGTGTTGTACCTTGACCGTTCATTAACTAACTAATTTAAAATAAAACTGTTATCATTAAAAGTACATTTAATCAAAGCAATACCTTATCGCTTTCTTACTCAACCTCTATAGCAACTAAAACCATAAACGACTTCTTTCTTCATATTGCTAAAATATCAATATATCCGCTGCTTTGTTAACGAATAATAAAATTTGTTATGTTAAGAGTAATAAAGCAATTTGTAATTATACCAATATTTTGTGAAAAGAAAATGTACTGGCTGATGCAACAAAAACAAATAACTTCTTCGTCTCTGTTGAATTAACGTACATTTTTCCATACCCTACTTTCACTAAGAGTTACGAGCCCCTAATAAAATGTTTCAACACTATACCCAACAGATGGAAAATTGCTAAGGTGTGATTTAATATTGGAAATATTTTTAATGCGAATACAAATTTAAGTTTTGTACTTTATTTTTGTTACTTCCAAAGTACGAAACTCAGTATTTACTCCTTTTATGCCCTAAATATTAAATATAAGAAGAAATAAATTCTCCTTTTTAGGATAGAAATAATAAATGGTTTATTTAAAAAATATAAGCTAATATCAAGAACCATTCCACATACAAATAACACACAACGTAAATTACAAAGGGTGTCTGGTAGCAGATTTATATTTTCAAACTTAAATAAAAACCGTAATAATTGACACAAAGTTTTATTAAGAGCATTGAACGATGGAATGGAAATGCGTATTTTATTTTTTAAAGAGTATGTCATCCAGATCCTTTTTTAAAATTTCATGAATAATCGCTCTTGGAAGTCCCAGTGAGACTGCTCTTTTCCGTATTGAAAGCGGCGGATTTTCACGTAAACTGCTTTCAATCAGTTCAATGTTTTCGGATGGACTGAGCCCTGGCCGTGGGGCATTCATAACCGAAGTAGTTGCGCGGAATCTCTGTACTTACGAACAAATTAAATTTACACTTGGTACATCACTTATACGCCGAATACCGAACTTTGAACAAAATTGTCGACGAAGAATCATTACTCTTAAAAAATGTCTTCACAGCGAACGCGCGATGCACACTCGACCACTGCGACATCGTGACTGACAAATCCGCACAATCGATAAGTCCAACGGCCCCACCCTCGCTCCGCACCGTTTATTACTTTTTGAAATAATCGTATTTAAATAAATTTCCCACCAGACACCCTGTATAAATTACTAACATATATACCTGGAATATCAGAGAGATTAGAAAGATCTAATATAGATGATAGAGCAAATTATAGAATAGTACATAAGACATACTACACTTTAGACGAGTTATTTAGTAAAACTAAAGATAAAATAGAAAAACTAGATTGCTCTAGATTGTGGTGGGAATAGTGGAGAAAATTGTGATAAAGTTTACGTAGGAACAACAAAGAACAACCTTAGAACTAAAACAGCAGGCTTTAAATCAGATCAAAAATACAGACACATTAATAAACAAAAAACTGCATTAACTTCACATTGTGCGAACTTGAATCACTTTCCGAAATTTGATGAAGTAGAAATATTGAATAGAGAGGATAATTACAAACGTCGTTATATGTTAGAAATGTTAGAGGTAATAAAAGTACCAATAGATAATGGATTTAATTTTAAGCCAGATATAGATAAGATAGCTCAAAATTATAGATTTTTAGTTAATGAAAAATTAGGGAGAATTTATTTAATATAATAATAATTTTAAGTTTTTCTATTATAAGGCTTAATAAATATATATCAAAAAATATAATAAAAAAGGTCAATTAATTTTATAATTAAAATATTATAATAGTTAAATACTTTATATGTAAATTTGAAGTATTTTGAATTTGTATGGAAAATTTTATGTTTGTTAAATAATTTTATTAAAAAAAAAATTTATTTTTCCTGATGATACTAACCAAGAGTTCGCGAAATATCGAAAAAATATATTGTTAAATAAATTAAAAATGTTATAAAAATAAGACCTGCATTGCTGAATAATTTACGGCATATGAAAAATAAATAAACATGAAATTTTAAATGAATTCTACCTGGGAATATCCTCATGTATGCATACATGCAAAAAAAAAATGTAGCACAGAAAACTCGGAAAAAAAATTATTGACTTGACCGGGCTTGAAATCGAACACGGGTCCTTCTGGTTGCTGACCCAACACGCTAACTAGTCGCCATCAGCACACCCTTCACAGTTTTTAATATGTTTCAATATGATTTTATGGGTTCAGCAAAAAATTGGAAAAAAATAATTGCCTTTTAGAGACTAAATTTAAAATAAAAAAGGCTAATTCATAAATTTATTATCTATGCATTCATTTATGTAATGCAAATTAATTATTTCCTTTTTTTAATTTTTGCCAAATTCACAGTCATTAGTTAACTATTAGTAAACTAAAATGATAACTATTGTTTAACTAATGCTTCATATTCACAGTGTATTGTTTAACTAACATTCTCAGTATAACCAAAGAATGGTAATCCTAACAATCTTTTAATTTTAATAATTGGCTGCACTGGTTTTTGTGTATATTTCCTTAAAAAGGATAAAACAACTGAATTTCAATTACATATTCACCTTATTTTACTTGATATTTAATATGACGTGAACCCATTCCCACATATTAATGGATACCCTATCTTTTTTTTGGGCGAATTTTCGAGGAAGCATCTATCACGTAAAAAGAGATTGATTATTTCAAATTTACACATTTAAAAATACATAACATCAGCTGGAGTTCAATCAAGCTATTGTATAAAATAATAATTTTTTGAAAATTGCGCTTTAAAATAGAACTTGCGGCTGCCAACATCGTTTATAAACATTGACGTATTTGCACAAATCAAAGTGCAAGTAATTACTTGCAAGTAAGTATACGTATTATGAAAGAAAAAAGTTTACATAGTCAAGAGTAAGTTCATTTCCAAAATGTTGCCGCAGGAAAAACAACTAAAGAAAAGTTATATTTTATTGAATTAAAAAAATATATAATACTAGCTGGCCAGTGCACGCGTTGTTGTGTCTGTTATAATCTTTTTATTTAAAAAGTATATGTCTTATGTGTCCTTTATTGCAATCGGTTAGTTAGTTTCGGAGACGCGACGGACAAAAATGAGAAACTTTGCTTTAACCGTTCTCAATTTACACAAAAATCAATATTTAATTTGTATGAGAGGTACCTTTCTCACTTATCCGATTCCGCTTACTTTTTGATCGATGATTTGTATTGACCATTAAGTTACTCAGAATAAATACAGAAACATTAACCTGAACTGTTCTCAAGATATAATGTTATCGATTTGTATGGGAGGTACCACCCCGACTTGTCCAATCTCTTCTAGTTTTTGACTGATGATTTGTTTTAACTACAAAGTCATGTAAACAATATTCAGAAACTTTCACTTTCAACCGTTCTCAAGATATACAAAAGAAAATATTTACTTTGTATGCGCGTGGCAACGCCGAGTTGGTTCCTTCCAGATATACAGAGAAATACTGTGAAAATTTCAAGAAAATTAACCTTTTAGCTATCCATAAGGCACAAAATAACATACATAAAAACATATCATTTTTATATCTAAGATGTGAGCAAAATAGAAAAGTAAAAAAAGAAAAAGAAGAGAAATAATGCGGAAATTTTGTGTAAAACAAATAATTATAAAAACATTGCGATGTGGACTTCGAATCACATCGGTGAAGAATTCACTATGGCAAAATGACGTTACTTATTTTGTTCGCTATTTCTTTTATCATATGGCTTTAAATCGTTTCTTCTGTATAGCTTCCTATTCATATGAGACCGATACAAATTTATTAATCTTATAATATATAAGATGTCCATTCCTTATAATAGAGCTTTATTGCTACGCACACAGTTGGTATTAATAACTTTAAGTACTATTTAATTTTCGTTTTAAATAGTAACTAATTGTCAACTTTACATATATTTGCCGAAAAATAAATTAAAAATTATTTTTGACTAAACTGAAAAGAAAAAGGTAGAAATATTTTTTCCAAAACCAAGTAAATTTGTGTAAAACTGTAAGTAGATTTGCAAGTTCGCTGCAAGTAAGAAAAATATGGCTGTGTGAGTGATGAAATGTAAGTGTATTGAATATTAAAGCAATAAATTTATTAAAAATGTATTTCGTTATAACAGTGTGTTAAATTTAAATAAAGAAGGGACATGTTTTGTGTTTATTGAATGAATTTTGTGACTGCAAATTGATACATTTGCTGCGGGTAAACAGAATACTATCAATTTAATTATTATTTTAATTAATATTTATATAGATTATATTATTCCATTAATTTCGCTTAATTGCAATAAATGTTTTTTGCTCATTTAAATTATAAAGAAAAACGTGAATACAAACTGTCGTATAAGTTTTCTGATTTCAGTATAATTATTTTAACACAGTATTTAAACATCAAGTGCAAGTTTGAAAATACACTCATACTTTTTCACTAACCCAATCACAAACTTCGTTATTCCAGCTCAACTTAAGGGAAAATTTGCTTGAAAATATCCTTTTCAATAATTTTATTGACAACACGGTAATTGTGGATACACCAAAAGTAAATCTATTTTCGAGAACATTTTCAACTTACAATACTTAAGCACGACTTTCGGCAACTTCTTTTTCGATATTTTCGTTCATAATACTCAAACTGCACTTAAAAGTAATTACTGGCATGTGTAAATGCAGGCTAATTTATAAGGTTTTTAGGTTTAAGTCTTACAAGAGCCATATTGTACAGTTAACTTAAGTTTGATCAGATGACTGATTCATCATCGCGCATCGTAAGCAGTTCCTATCGACTTTTACGCACTTTGGCGAGCATTGGAAATTTATTAGAGTCAGCAATCGTATTTGATTCCTCCAAATGATATACAGGGTGTCTGGTAGCATATTATATTTTCAAACTTAAATAACAAACGTAATAATTGACACAAAGTTTTATTAAGAGCATTGAACTTTAGAATGGAAATGCGGATTTTATTTTTTAAAGAGTATGTAATCCAGATCTTTCAGATCCTTTTTTAAAATTCCATGAAAAAAAAAATTCACTCGGCCACTGCGACATCGTGACTGGCAAATCCGCACAATCGATAATTCTAAAGGCGCCACCCTCCCTCCGCACGGGTTATTACTTTTTGAATCGTATTTAAAAATATAAATTTGCCACCAGACACCCTGTATTTGCGAATCAATTCTATTTTTTTTTATTTATTCTATTTATTTTATTTCTTATTTTTTATTTTTCTATTGTTTTCAGTTCATTTGATGCATTTTTGTTAGTTTATTGTAAAAAAACATTATATTTTTGGATAAAAAAAGTGGAAAAAGTAAGAAATAGAACATTTTTATGATTTTGCGCTATGAACAACTGAAAATGGTAATTTATCAATATTTTCACGAAAAATTTGCACTTTCACAAGGCCAAAACTGCCTGAAGGAGCGTTCCAATGCTTTTACGATGTACTAGAGAGTTCTTAACTATTGTCTTGGCTACAATTTTTGTCTTATTATTGGATCGAAAATCTCAATGGTTTGGCTGTTATAGGCCAAAATATCCAAAAAAAACGTGACAAAAGTCTGATCAAGTCAAAATGGGGAAGCTCGATTTTCACCGAAGACGTATGGTCTAGTGGACTTTTTTGCTTAGTACAATCCCAAGAATCAGAAACGCGAAGCGCCCATTAAGATTTTTTTCCTTCCATACTAATCGCCCCACCCTAATGTACAAGAAGTATTTATTATAAAAAAATAAGAATTATAAAAACTAGAATATAAATAAATGTAAATATTTTTACATAAACCATAACATTAATTTTATGTTTTTTATATGTTAATTTAATATGTATTCGTATGTACATATGTATTTTGCCTTTTTTAAAATTTTACAATACTACACCCAGTAAATATTTCAGTTAATGGAAAATTTATATAATTTATATAATACAGTGCATCTTCGATAGTCCGGACATGCGCTAGTCTGGTCACTCCAGTAATTCGGACGCTCTTACATTTCGGACAATTTAAAAATTTTACCTCTACAATCCGGACAAGTTTTTTTTTAATGCAAAAAAAAAATTTAAACACGATTATTTTACCGTTATTTTTTGCACATGTTATTCGCTCTATAATAAACATTTTGCAATGTCATTACTTCAGTGTCTACTCATCATCTCGTAAGCGTGTTTGATAATTTTGTACTAAGCGTCATGTTTTTTAATAATAAGCGCAAACATAAAACCCTAACTTTAAAGGAAAAGTGTGATATTTTACAAAATCTTGATAAGAAAAAAACTATAAGACAAGTTGCTGAAAAAATCCATGTTCCCAAATCAACGATTTGCGATATTAAGAAGAATAAGGAGAAGATTAAACATTTTATTTCGAATACCTATAATGAACCCGGTAAATTTTAACCAAAATAAAGTTATAAACCGCATTTATAAAATAAATATGTAATTTTTAAAGAAAGAGAAAAGTTATGAAAAAATCGGAAAATCCTGAAGTAGAAGCAGCACTATACACACATTTTTTTTGCAACAAAGAAGAAAGCATATCCCGATTTCATCAGAAATTTTAAAAGCAAAGGCCAAATTCTTTTATGTAAAGATGGCAGGAAAGGATGATTTTTCTGCGAGCTCAGGCTGGCTAGATAAATTTAAGTTACGACATGGCATTCGTTATCTAAAAATTTGTGGTGAAAAGGTATCCCGTGATGAAAGCGCCGTAGAGCCTTTTAAAAAAAAGTTTGCTGACATTGTTGCTGAAATGGATTTAAGTGAGGAGCAGGTTTACAATGCTGACGAATCTGCTGCTTTCTGGAGAGTGGTGCCTGGCAGCACATGGGTGGATGCAAAAGAAAAATTAGCTCCAGGGAGAAAAATCTCAAAAGATCTTGTAACATTTATGCCATGTTCAAATGCTGCAGGAACATAAGCTTCCTCTTTTGGTTATTGGCAAATCTTCTAATCCAAAAAAGCTTTTAAGGTTGTAAGATTCCATTGGTATACAAAGCAACTAATAAAGAATGGATGTCAATGACACTTTTCTTAGAATGGTTTAAAAACCATTTTATTCCAGAAGTAAAAATGCGCCTTCACATCCTAAAGCGGATGAAATTAATTTTGACCCGAATTTCAAAGTTATTTTTTTAACACCAAATTGTACGGCAATATTACAGCCTATGGATCAAAATTTAATACAAAATTTAAAGGTCACTTATAAAAAACAATTGCTGACACACATTTCATCAGAAACGGATGATGATGTCGACGTGGTTAAAGTTTTGAAAAATTTCAACCTTAAAAATGCTGTTTAGTTCTTGGACTTAGCATGGCTAAGCATTACTGAAAGAAATATTCAAAAAAGCTGGTCTGCATTATGGCCAGCACTGGCATCGTGTTGGGACGATGAAGATATAATACCACTAGAGGTTTTACGCCAAGAGCTGCAGGCTCATAGCATCCATACTGACTTAAAATCCATCCAAAATAGGATTGGAGCTCTGAACATCAGTAATGACATAACTGGAGAAGATATCAATGATTGGGCAATTGGTGCAAATGAGTTTTTATTTGATTTTAGCGATGAAGAAATAATACAACACGCTAAACGAAATGAATCGTCAATGCTGCTTACGGACTCTGAAGACGACTTAGTAGCAATGGAAGTAACAACAAAGATCTCTAATGCAGATGCAAAAAAACATTTGTAGTTTGCATTCAGTGGTCTGAAGAGAATAGCCTAGATATCCAGGATATTCCCTTGCTGAAGAGACTAGAAGAAAAGGCACAACTCAACCATCTCAGCAAAGTTAGTCAGCATAAAATAACTTCATTTTTTAATAAATCATTGTATGTATATTCATATGTGCATAAATTTACATATATACAGATGTAAAAATATGGATTCTATTTAATTTTATCTTTGTTTCTGAATAAATATATTTCCAACAAAAGAGAAAATTCATATTTAGTTCACTTATATAATATAAAAAATGTATCCTATTATAGTCCGAACAACTCGATAATCCGAACGAGCCCAAAACTATATGTGTCCGGATTGTCGAAGTTGCACTGTATATATACAATTATTTTCTCACATTGTATCTGAATTTCAATTCACCGCTCGCATTGTATTTTATTTTATATTGAAAGTTTATAAATGTATCGTCCTCTTATTTATTTTTTGTACTTTTTATCTGTTACATTTTCGTAAAATATTAGATTTACTACAATTTACAATTTAGAGTTATTACCGTATCGATCGCTTAATATAAAAAAGGAGTATCTCATTTTTCGCATAGATAGTGTTTTTAATACTTTTTTTATGTCCGGTTCCCTGAACACGTTATTTAAAAATTTTATTGAGATGTAGTTCTAAACGATATATTCATGAAAACGTAAAACAGCTTAAAATATTTAATTTCATTAAATTATTTATGTCTTATTATGGGTTTTCATTATTTTCAATGCTAAAATCAAACATTTGAGATACACCTTTTCTATATTAAACCATTAATATCTTAGGTGCATTATTACATGTCAATTTTATTTATTTATTTCTTTTTCTACTTGATCACAGATGCTGCAGCGGTTTTGTCTTTGTATAAAAAAACTGGTTTTAATAAACATGAGTAAGAATTGGTAGACTGTGTTATTTTGATTTGGTTATTGGCAATTGGTAAAAATCGGCTTGAAATAAAATTCTTACCAAATTTTATTAAAAGCATGACAAATCAAAATAAAATGAACTGACTCCAAAAGCACTACCATTGATATGAAAACAATAATTCAAAGTAAACATCTCTGCAGACGGTAACGAAGTAGCACCCTCCCACACTTGGTAAGCACAATCACACCCAAACAAACTTTTTTTTATACTGTATTAACGAAGAACTGCTATATTGCAAAATGGTTAATTATAATTTTCTCTTAAACTCGATTTACACGAAAACATGCAGTAAATTTTGTAAAGAATATTTATGTAAATACATATGTAAATTAACAAACTTACTGTATTTTTATTTAGTTAATTTTTTTTATATACATTTAATAAATATTTTATTAATTCTTTTTTTTTTCTTCACTAAATATTTCAATTGAAAGTATTTTAAATTGTTGTGTCTTGATCGTATGCACGCCGGGCGCTATAAAACGCGAATAAACAATAATAGGGGAAGTCAGGAATAAATGAATGAATCGAACTCCAAACAAGTTTACACTGAGTTGAAACAAAATACAAAATACTCGTACGAAAAGAAATAAAAGAAAATAGTCCAACCTTTCCGATCGAGTCTAGTAAACACTTTGCTATTTCTTGTCGAAGCGAAACAACATGGAAGTATTGTTTTACTCTAAAATCTACATCTACAAAAACTGTTGCCGTTCATTGCCTTTGTTGTTATTATTATTATTTGATGATTGGACATGATCGTAACGTGTAATATACAAAAAAAAACAAAGAGAAATATTTGACATTGTGTGCATGTGTGTGAGTGGATACTTGTCAATATACTATAAGTATTATTTTCTTAGTTGTTTTATTGTGGTTGTTGTTACTTTTCAATTCATATCAGTTATTCCAACAGCAACAACAAAAAATAACAATACTTTTTTATTTGCCCAATATTTGCTATTTTTGCTGCTACTGACTGCTTACACACATGTACATACATGGATGTATTCATGTTTCGAGTGCAGGATTAAAATTTTTTTTTAGGTAGAAACATAACGAAAATTATATGGATTTTAGTTAATACAACTAAAGCAATTAGCAACAATGGTAACATTATGTGGAATAGGATGGAGAAATCAATCGCTGCACTCAGGCCATGGAAAGAGGCGCAATTGAAGATTAGGAGGAGGCGTATATACCCCTCCCCCAAATCTTCATCGGTCGCTTCTCAGAGCCTACCAGTACCACTACTGAGGACTTGCTGAATCTCATCGATGGCCATAATAAGGGCGTCGGGGTGGAGAACTGGAGTGTCCTCAATAGGGCTGAGAGAGGCCCGGTGGCTGAGATTACAGTGGCAATGGACCCAGTCTCTGCCAAAGTGATATCAGTTCACCAATACTGGCTGAGCTACGGTTTTGGAATGATTCAGATGAGGCTAAAAGTGTTGGTTTCTTCGGATGCAGTGGAGAAGGTGACGGTGTCAAAAGATGTAGGGGCTCGAGGACACCTGAGACACCAAGCACATCGGCTACAGTGGTCTCGGCAGGTGAATTACCACAGTGCTCGAGAACGGCGCCTACCACACCGGCTTACCCAAATGGTCCCAAGGTGGATGCGGTATCGGAACGTATTAGAATGTGTCCACCGCTTCGTGGCGACGCGAACCAGAGTAAGGGTAGCCGGAGGATGGGGGAACAGCGGTCTGCGGAAGAGGAAACCATGCTGAGGAGTAACCGCTGAAATAAAATAAAAGGGCAGCCATTGCCAAGAAGACGGCGTACTGATGGATCAGTCACCAATAGCCTCCAGAGAACAAGGAAGACTAAGTAGATGTCTTCAGGTATACTTTCATTATCGCCAAGGCCGCCTCAGATGTACTAGTGAGGATATTTAACAGAAAAATCTTGGACTGGAAGAACCTTGGCTGCGAAGCGGGTTTATCCAAGGTGCAAATGATAAGTTTATATATGCTAGCGACAATGATCGCCCCAGGGCGGAAATGCTGATTAATGATCGACTAAAGATTGGGGACTTGGTTGCAGTATGGGCAAAGATCCCTACAAGCAAAGGTGGTCATGATGTAGTACTCACCTCTGCATACCTACCGGGAGATGGGGAGGAGGCCCTGGTGGAGTACCACCGACGGAAACAACTTCGTTGGATCGTATGCTGCGATGCAAACGTCCACCACACGGCGTGGGGGAGAACTGACGTCACTGTAAGAACGGATTTTTTACTTAGGAATGACGTGTCTGTCCTAAACCGGGCTAAAAAGCCGACTTTTGTTAGTGTGGTTAGGGGAGAGGTCCTGGACCTTACTATTTCTAATTGGAATATTTCGTCGGAGATCTTGGACTGGCGCGTATCGGGGGAAGTTTCCATGCCGGACCATATGCACATAAGGTTCAATATGGGTCTTTTCTGACTACTGGTAAGAATTTACTGCGATACCAGGAAAACCAATTGAGCTCTCTATCGCTTTGAGTTGAAGCAGATTGTCAACTGCTCCAGGGAGCGCATCTTGCTAAGGGCGGAACTTGAATGTGAGGCGAACGGGCTTCTTCGGAGCATTGTTTCTGCCTACAATAACAGTTGCCAACAAAAAGTGCAGGCGCCACGAAGGAGTGTCCCTACATAATAGCCTGAACTGAATATAATAGGGAACTGAGGAGGTCCAAGAGGGCTACTGAGAATGAACACTGCAGCGGAATTTCAAGTTTTCCCGCTGCAGTTAGACTTCAAAATGCTCTATTGAGGAACCACTCGAACATCATAGGTACCCTGAGAAGGACGGATGGTATCTATACCAGGAATCCGACTTCAATTTGCTTACCTTCAATTACAGTCTACTATAACTGCGATACATAACCTTGTGACCGACATTGAGAAGGCTATCGCGTCCAAACAGGTGGCTCTGGGTGCGTTCATCGACATTTCGGTAGCTTTTGATAATACTTCGTATGAGGCAATAGAAGATGCCATTTAACTGAAGGAGGTAAATCGCATGATCATCACATGGATTCTGAGTATGGTAAGATCTATGACGATCAGCTTTGAGTTGGGAGAGACGACTACACCCATTACACACCATACCCTCAAGGAGGGATCCTCTAACCCCTTCTATGGACTGTCGTGATCGATGAACTAGGGCAACGAGGGCATTCTTTGCCTGCACGAGGCTCCTTGGTAGGACTTGGGGTCTGAATCCCGGAATGACTTTCTGCACATTCAACACGGTGGTGAAATCCAAGGGCACCTATGCATCTTTGGTGTGGTGGCTGAAAGGCTGTAGACATGTTTGGTAAACTACATCGGACCATATGTATTGCCATCAACGGGGCATCAACGCTACTTTCGATCATGATCGAAAAGGAGACACTTGCCGGTGCCGTAAGATTTGTGGGGCATTTTGAAACTCAAGAGTGGGGACATCCGGGGACGTTTGAGGGTCTTGCGCGACTATCTACATACCCCAATTCTCCACAGCAATGACATGTCACCTAGAATAGTTCTCTCCAGGAACTTCAGGGTTGCTATCAACGACCATGAGGAGTAGAGGACCAACTATATCAACTTCGATTCGGGATCTCAGGTGTGGTACACCGACGACGGGAATCAATTGGCCCCGATTCAGCAAATCGATTCCAATGGGTGTATACCAAACAGTTTTTAAGGCGGGCATTCATGCCATCGGAACGTGTGTGACCGAGTACCTCCGTAGGGCTATATGCTATCGGATAGTCAGGCGGCGCTGAACACGATCTGCTTACTGCTTACAATAAAGTATTGCAAAAACACCATGTCCATTTCAGTACCATTCAGTAGAAAAATAGTTCTAGGTATATAAAAAAAAGGCTTATAAACAATCTTTAAACAGTCTTCTGACCGCAGAGGATACGTACTGACTGCTCAGCCAACGACTAAAAAGAAACTTGCAGAAATAAATTCCCGATATAGATCGTAAATTGATTTCAACTTGCATAATAGCAATTGAATAAATTTTTTAAAACAATTCAATGGTATTCAGTGATGTTAACCGTACGGTAATTACCGTATTGTACGGTAATTTTGACCGCCGAACAGTAGGAGGGTAATTTCTATACTTGTACGGTAATTTTAATAACTTTTTATTTTTAATTATTAAGCCAAAAATTGTTTTGTCATATGTAAATACAGATGATATATATATTTCTCATAAAAACAATTCTTAAGAAGTCCAGTAACATTATAACTATGCAAAATAACGCCAATTGTAGTTAGTATAGAATACGATTTTGAAATATATGGCAAAGTAAGACATTTTACCTAATCTTAAATATTAAAAAATGTAAACATTGATTTTACTCAAATCATAAAATATCTAAGTGCAATTCCATTAATTTTACAGAAGAGGGAACAAATTTTTTTTTTAATTTTTCGTATTTCAAAGTTCTTAGTACTTCTTCTGTAAAATAATCGCACTTAATACTTTGACATATTACAAAACAATAACTAGAAAATAAATATAACGAATTCTTTTCTGCGAACGTTGTATTTTATTTCTTAAAATTTTTGTTATTTTTTAAATAAATATATTAAATTAAAAATAGGTATAAGGCTGTTTTTTTTTTATCTTGAACCAGCACTGAGGCGATGACACCCACACATGCGATGCATTGTGCTATAACTAATAAAAATGGGTACTAAAAACAAATCTTCAAATTTAATACGTTTCCTTGACATCAGAAACGCTACGACATTGTTGTAAACACAAATAACGTGCAAAATCAGAGTTGGAAGGTAGTGAAGCTTCACCTCCTATCATTTCTCTAACAATCCCTTTCCTCTATCTCCAGCACAAAGCACCGCATGTGTAGGGGTCTTCTCATGAGTGCTGTTAAAGTTAAAGTTAAAAAAAAAATTAGAGAAATGACAGGAGGTGAAGCTTTACTATGTTACAACTCTGCTTTTGTGCGTTCTTTGTTTTATAGCGCCTCTGATGTTAAAGAGACGTATTACATTTTAAAGTTTCGTTTTTAGTAGCAATGTTTAGTAATTATTTTACCTGACCGGTACTACACAATACCGACGAATGAGAGCGTTCTGATGTGCCTGTGGATTGTTTACAGCTGAAGCCGTTACTGTTCAATGTCCAGTGACTATACCTTCGCCACTAAAACTTTTGTAGTCAACGTGCAGATTACCTCAACCATCGCTGAAGACTTATTACACACCGGCTCTAGGCTTAAGGCCCTAGTTCTTGTCCTTTAGGCTGAGTCAGTGAGTTTGTCTGAGACTACCGAATGACTTCTTTGTCTATTCTCGTATAACATCAATAACAAACTACTAAAAACGATAACGATAATGATTAATTAATAGATTTCCATTTAAAAGATTTAAAAAAATAACAATAAATAAAATACGTTTTTTATTAAAGCTGAAACGGTTAAACTTCCAACACTTCGAAACGTACGTATTGTAAATAGTGACCCAGCAACGGCGTTTTTTGCAGTCTAGAGTCCACACTTATCGAATTTATAATTCATTATTAAAGCAATAAATTATACATAAAATGTTAGAAATGTTTCATTTGATAATTATTGTTGTGCGAGGGTTCTTGTTTCGAATAATGTTTAATGCTTCTTCTCTATTTAATTTATTTATTTCTTTTAAACAAAACAGAAATAAACTTAATTTGAAACCTTACGATGGCTATTTCTTTGTGCTTCCTGGGAAAGTTTAAATGTTCTAATTTGTATTAATACGTAGTTGAAACTGCCACTTTGAGTTTTAAGTAAGCGCGAAATTTGTTTAGTATATGTCGAGTGAATGCATGATTACTATTCGTTATAAATTTTAATTTTTCATAAAATTTTGTAAGTAAAATAATATTGTGCCTAGGAAAATTGTTGCATTTCACTGCTTTTTTCTTTTAGCAGAGCACAGTGAGCTCGATCCTAAAGACGATTAACATATAAAAGAGGGCCATATCATTTCAATTGACGGCTGTGACGTAGGGTGCACACAATTTAAACAATTTAAGAACAATTTTATTATCCAAAAATCGAACCAAACTGTTCATAAGATTATCGATCAGCTGTGTTCTTAACTGTAATTTGAAACACAATTGGAAAGAAAATTTGAAAACAAATTCGTATACATTTTTAAAAAGTGTGAGCTTATTAACATATTAAATGCAAAATTTGATGGTGTAACCCGCAAGTTGCGTTTTTCTTTATAATTAATGAAAACACATAAGATCTATGTTTAAAATGTCATTAAAAAGGTTGGGAGAGTAATACATTGCCTCAAAACCGCGGTCGCATTTTTGAAAATATATAGTGTTTTCCCGTCCACAGATCTATGTATGTTTAAAATTTTATGAAAATGGGTTGGACAGTCGTGGAGAAGCATTCATATATTGGCCGGCACGCCCGCTCCTGCTCATCTTTTTTTAATAATGTATTATCTATGAGCACTTATATCTATTATCTATCACACACTTACATATATCTACAAATTTATGTTCTAATGTCCATGAAATTCGCTTGTATGGTTTCGGAGAAGCACATACTTATTTCCCTCTACGTGGCCTTTTGGTACTATTTTTTAAAATATGTAGTCCCTACGTGTCCTTCTGCACTCAGATCTATCTACATTTTTAAATCTCATGAACATCGGTTGTATAATATCGGGGTCGCATACATCCCACCACGTCCCTTCTGGTTTCATTTTTTTAAATAATGTAGACTCAGATATATTACTCGTATGTTTTTTTATTTCATCGAAATCGTTTGGATAGCTTCGGAGAGGCACATATTTCCCCATACGACCCCTTTCGGTCCTATTTTAAAAATTCTATAGCGATGGCACGATGGATGGTAGTCTGCACGCTGACTACTAAACCAAAAGAAGTGTGTCTTTGTGTGTCAGTTGTTATCGGAAGGTTTCAGTGGCGAAGGCAAAGTCACTGGTCACTGAACAATACCGGCTTCAGCTGTAACCAATTCACAGGTACATCAGAACGCCCTCATTGGTCGGTATTGTGAAGCACTGGCGAAGTAAAATAATAACTAAAAATAGCTACTAAAAAAACGAAGCAGGGCTACAACGCTGCTATAAAAAACAAATAACGTGCAAAAAACTGAGTTGTAAGTTAGTGAAGCTTCACCTCTTATCATTCTTCTCACTAGCCCTTTCCTCTAGTTCCAGCACAATGCACCGCATGTGTAGGGGTCATCTCCTGAGTGCGGCCCAAGATAAAAAAGTAGGAGGTTCTCAATTCGACTGTATATTTTCATGTGTGTTAGCTCCTAACTTTTTACTGAGTAGACAGACACTGAAAAGTATTA
Organism: Dexiosoma caninum; assembly: GCA_963924685.1. Lineage (NCBI taxonomy): Eukaryota > Metazoa > Arthropoda > Insecta > Diptera > Tachinidae > Dexiosoma > Dexiosoma caninum. The sequence goes on from OZ004727.1 coordinate 16,929,365, forward strand.
AATAAAAATTTTTAAAAAAAATTTACCAGACTTAAAAAAGTAACTAAAAAGTAAAAATAATAAAATTTTAGTTTTGAATGCGTTGCTCTTGAACAGCTTTTTTTTTTTTTTTTTTTTTTTTTTTTTTTTATCTGGGACCAGCACTCAGGAGATAACTCCTACACATGCGAAGCATTGTGCTGGAACTTTAGGAAAGGGATAGTAGGAGAAACGACAGGAGGTGAAGCTTACTTATTTTTGCAGCTCTGCTTTCGCACGTTCTTTGTTTATACTTTTAGCAGTGCTGAAGCTTCGGTTCAGTAGCCATTTTTATTATTGTTTTACTTCGCCGGTGCTACACAATACCGACGAAGTTGCCTTGAAGTTGGTGCCAAGTACAAAATACCATATATAAGAAAAACATGAAAATAAAGTTATGTTTTTACTTGATTTACCCGGTGCGCTTCGCTACTACCACACCCACTTATGTAGTTGTCCGCCATTTAGTGTCGTTCGCTATATTGTGGCATTCCATTTGATTGATAAAGATTCCTTAAATTGATACCCACATCACGGACTGTATACAAAGTAGTGGTCCGCCATTTTGGGCCGCACAACGTATTGTGTTTGCGAAGATTTCATTATATTTTACATTTTCGGAAAAACACCTGTTTCATTTGCTGGAAAATCGTTCTCACTTTAACAACCGTCTCTTTTGTACACTATTCCTTTCTAACTTACTTCCATAGCTAAACATTGCATACGTAGCGGATATCCCCTGAGCACTGGTCCGAGAAAAAAAGAAAAAAAATTGCATTTTAATTAAACTGGAGAAATAGGCGACTAATCGAATAATCGCATAATCTGATTTTTGGTGTAGTAATCCATACAATTTATATGCCATATCTTTCTTACCTCCTTTGATAATGTTTTTCAATTTTTCAAATATTTTTGAATAAAGTTCCAAATTAATTCCAATTAGCGAGAAATTATAACTACGAATTTTAAAATTATTTAGTGTTGATTGTATGTATACTTTGAGGCTATTGTATATATTTATTTATTAAAATAGGTTATACTTTATATAGTTGTTGTCTTTTAGTTATTAAGTAAGTAAAAGTAATTTTGTATTTTGTATAAAACAAAAACAAACTTCGGGATCAATTCATTCCAAATGCTTATCGCTTCAATAAAATTTGTCAATATTATTGCTGCTTCTTTCTGTTATGTAAATTCAATCACAAAATAATTATAAATGTTTTCAAAATAAACGAATAATTAATAATAAACAGTGAAAGCTTTTGTACCCTAACAGTAACTACTGCAAACATTTTGAATCTTTAGGTAGAGAGGTAAGTCTTTCAGCAAGAATAAAACTTATGGTTTGTGTTTTGCATCGATAATAGAGAAAATATGTCGTGCCAAGATATTCTCATATATTAGCTGTCCGCTCGTGCAGCTTTCACGGTGTGCAATACAAGAAAGAGTGGGAATTATAATTCCCATTTCTTCTCTTATTTTTAATATTTGAGATACTGCCACTAACTGTAATCACTTTGATTTGGATGTTTACTTACAATCGCCTATTTCTATACATACTATATAAATAGTTCCAGGTCCCGGTGACAATTTTATGCGCAATACTGATTATAGAGATACTTCATAGCCCAGCTGGCGTTTGAAAAATTGTTTGACAAGCGCGATAATTTTCCGACTCTCTTCAATCGCCCAGACGATTGTTGGATGTGTAAATCGCCGTTCACGCACTTTGGCGAGCATTGGAAGATTATTGATAGCCTAGAATCGTTTTCAACTCTTCCAAATGATACTTTTGCAAGTAATGTGATGATTATTTACGAGCATTTTTTTATGTTAGTCCACAATCGTCGTTTAAGCATTCTGACAACTATTGATAGATAGCTATTTTACAACAATCGTATTTTACTCATTGGAATGATGCTATTTGAGCAATATATAAAATAAACAAATTTTGTGGTATCGCAAATTTTTTCACTAGCAATCAACATTAATTTAGTGCAGAAATTCTTTTCGTTTGATATAGTGTATTGGGTTTTTGAAAACTTTAATTTTCTAACATTAGGATGGTACATTGGGGTTGTAGAAACAGAGATTTGTTGGATAAATACTAGAACGTGCTACTTGAAGTAAATGGTCATTGGTGCAAATCGTTGGTCTTCCCGAGACAAAAACATTGACATATCATTCTTTAAGATCCGACTGCAAACGCCAAAGATATAGAAAAATTTCCAAAAGGCGTCCCCTACCTTTGGGAAAAAAAATTTTTTATTTTTTCATCATTTCTGTCCAAAAATACTTTATATTAGGGGACGTACGGAGAATTTTTATTTAAAGGTATGGTCTATTGTACACATACATACATATATATATATTTTAAATTGTTGCTTGAGAACTTTGACACATTCCCTTATTTCTTATTTTCATCATACATACTCTAAAGCGTATGTTACACGATCAATGTTCAGGTTCAATATTTGTCATTGTGTGCGTATAAGTGCGACTATTTTTTTTATAAAATAAAGTACACAGTAACAAGCAACTAAAGTACTTGCTTGACATGAATTTAAAAAAAACGAACGTTCACCAAGCCGAAGAATGAGTGGAATAAACGGTTTCGCTAAATGTTAAAAAATTCAAGGAAAAAAGAGAAAAACCAAAACAAAATTAGGAGAGAATTTGCAATAGTTCTCAAATTATTCCAAAAGGAATAAAAATTACGGTTCAGTAAAGCTGTACCTTTTTCAGCCAAACAGCTGCAGCTGAGCTGCGCCAGCGAAATTCATTCAACGAGAGCCACAGCTCAAAAAAAATGTTAGGGCTATCTACAACCAATATATTGGTGTGAAAGAATATGAAGAAGAGTAAATTAAATTCACATACAGAGATGTGTTAAGCTATCTGCACGTATACATTTCATGTCAGATTAATTTCTACTACAGTCGAAGCCTCAAAATGTTAACCAAGGGCTGAGCAGATTTAATTTGTACAGGCACAGACACGGTCACAGCTAAAAATAATTCTTATGTCTAAAGCTGAGCTTCGGCTGTCAATAAAATAAGTGAATTAAAATAGCGCTATGGGAGAAAACGGAATTGACTGCTGCACTCGGGATGAAAAATGTTGCCCGACTTTTCGCGAGCTTGCAAAATAAATACAATTTTATCAAAATTCACTTACAATTATTACCCTTTTTTATAATTGATAATTACAATACAATATTTAAAATACAATATTTGTTGACGATGTTGATGGATTGTAGGATGGGTTTTATTTCGAATATAAAAACCCAATGTATGTGAAACGAAACCATTATTGCGTTAGTAGGTTAACTTTTTATAATCGAAAGAATCGCGGGGGTATTTTTGATATTTTTAGTAGGGAATTCACTAGAATTCAATTCGAAGGTGGAATCTAGCTATATTTAAATTCGTAAATTCATACAGTTAATAGATAGATAGATAATAATCAAGAATAATTCAGTATTATTAAATAAAAATATAAATAAAAGACTGAAAACCGTCAAATATAAAAAGTTCTTTCAACATTTTGCGGGTCCTCAGCTATTTTGTTGAAAAATTACCGTTTGACTGCTCAGTCAACAGCTGTTTTTTTTTTTGGCTGTTGGGCAGCTTTTTGAATATTTAGTGATATCGTTAAAGTTGATTTAATGAATCCCTAATTATTAATGTCAAAACAAACATTCTAGTTCGAAACGCCACAAACTGAGCGACAGGTTAACGGTTCTTTTTCATTTCACTAACAATAGTCGTTCTCGAATGTTTTATCCGAGAAACGTTTTAAATTTTCTTTTTCTATTGCACGTAATAAGCAAACGAACGATATTGTTCGACATCGTGGAACAGGCCCTAAATGTTTGATGGCGATATTACTTTCCTCTGCTGTGGTCAAGCGGGTATTTATATATGCATACACGTAAATACATACTTATGTATGTCTGTATGTATTTATTCACGAGGCTGAATAACAAATCAAATAAAAAAATAAAGAAAACTGATACCCAGCTTTCTTGGTGGCACTGTGATTCGTCACTTCTAATCGTAGACCAAAGTACAAATTGCTTTATAGTTTACGGTAGTGTGATATACTCGTACATGAGAAAAACAGAAAATCATTAACATTGTGTATACATACAACAGCAATTCCCAAATTTTATTATATAAATATTTTTTATAGGATCTTCGAGATTCATATTTTATTTGCCTTTTCCATTCCCTTCAATTAGTAAACTCTTCGTTCCACCGGTCAGTCTACCTATCAATAAGCCATAAGCAAACCCACAACATGAGTGAGAAAATCACCCACAACAGTGTTGATTATGGCAAATAGTTATTTTTTACTTTCATACTTTTTTTATATTTTTGCCTGCGTACTCGTATTTGGCATTTTCAGGCCTCACAATTATGTTGGTGTTTTTGATACAAAACTTTCATTTTTCACAGTCCGTGGAACATCTGCAGTGTGCTTATCAGTGATGAAAATTTTAAATTTTTTATATGGTACTAAGTTTTCACCAAAAGGTATTTTCCAGCAAAATGATACTTTCTATTAATAGTTTTTTGTTAATAGAAAAAAGTAAAAGAAATCAATTAATTTACAATTAGTCTTTTAAATTAAGTTTTTGAAGGCCGATTTATCTCAAGAAATTCGGAATTCAATTGGCCAGCACGTTCACCAGACTTAACTGCCCCTGATTATTTTCTATGGGGTTATCTCAAAGAACGAGTGTATGTTAACAAGCCTCAAACTATGGAGCAGCTAAAGCGCAACATTAAAGCATGAAACTTTGCGTGCAGTTATGCAAAACGCCTGTTTAAGAGCCCAATTGTGAATCGATGAAAATGGTGGTCGTCATCTCTCTGATATTATTTTTCATAATTAAAATTTAGATCGTACAAAGCTAATATTATATTTAAAAAAAATTAAAAATAATAATAAACAAAGAAGTTATTAAAATTTTACACGCAGACCTGACTTTTGGCCCACCCTGTACAATTGCTCAATTCATAAGAACAGTCGTATGGTTTATAGTTAAAAAAAGACGATCTTTCTTCATGTGCTTGGGAACAGGAAAATTTCTAGTTTCGTTATTTTATCATATTTTTAATTTTGTTTTTATTTATATTTTCTTCATCTATTATTATTATATTTATTATATGATTTTTATGTACATTTTGTTTGGTGCTAATACCAAAAGCGTGAGTAGACTTTTAACTAAAGTCTTGAAATAAATCGTTCAATCGAACAATGTCGTTCACGAAAAACACAACTCTAGTGTGAATATAATTAAACTCCTCCTTGAAGAAATTTTTGTGTAGGTGAAGGGGGGTCAAGGAATGGTTTAAAGTTATAATTGGTGGCAAAATGAATCGAAAATCAAATGAATGCGTTTTTAAGGCGAATGCGAAAATTAATTGACGTATTCCAAATATGGCGGATAGTCCCAATGCACTTTATGAAACTCCTTGATTTATATTTGAAATGTAAAGATCAAAGTATCTTATATACAACCTCATAATATGAGTATCAAATGAAAAGGTTTTCCGAGAAGAATATAAAAAATTAAATTAATTCGATCTTATTAAATATGGACAGAGAAAACTTATTTTAAATTCAATATTGCAAATTTTTCTTTTTTATAATTGGGCCAGAGACCTCTGCGGTTAGTTTGTTCCACATACATGCTGTTCGGCCAATGCGTTATGTGCATGAATGGAGGAGTTTCGGGAACAAGTTTCCTGATTTCATTATGTAACGATAGAACAACGAAACGCACCCCAAGTTGCGACGATGCTCAAGAGTTTCAATAGAGTTGGCTACCCTACCGACCCCAATAAGTTTCTTCACTATCTCCTAATAAACTAACTTTTTATTGCAACTTTCTTATATCACCCTCAAAGTATAAGTAGAATATAGTGGACAAAATATATTTAGTGAACAACAACATTGAGACATACATAGATGACGGTCCCTCCTTCTCCCTACATTAATCCTTGAAGTGTATAATTAATGAATATTTAAAAAATACATTAAAGTAATCGGTATCAAATATTACACAGCTCCAAACAATTAACTTACTGCAAGAATGTACTGTATAATCGGCTGACAAAATTTATCAATTAATTGCTAGATTTAAGGCCATTAAATTGTCATCTGTGAATATAATTGTGATATTTAAAAAATGAAAACCTCGGCGAAATAAACTAATGAATTAAACTTTTTTCCCAATTTCCTAGTTCCAGTACAATGCATAGCATGTGTAGATGCCATCCCCTGAGTGCCGGTCCAAAGAAGAAAAAAATTTAGTTCGTCAGCAGAACGCCAGAAACACAGCAAGTCTGCTTTAACAAAGTTAAAAAAGCACGTAACATCAATCTTCTGTAGAAATTAAGCACTAATTTCAATCTATTTTTCTCTAGCAGGTAACACAAAGGGAGCTTTGAGAACCCAAGTGGCCCGAACGTAATGATTTCTTACATCCCGTAACCTATCACACAGTTACTGAGGTATTGTTGCAAAGTCTACCGACCACACATACATATGTATGTGATTTAAGCAAAGTGGGACCAACATACGAGATTATCGCTATACGTGGTATAGGAGATACTTCTTTTATAGACTTTTAAACTAACAGACTTCTCATACAATGCGAGCAATTTCAGAATACACTTGCAACTTTATGGAATATATTTTTTACAAAAAATTTTTGGAAATTGATTCACAATCGTCATATTCGCATTCAATTCATTGTCACCAGATTTAAAAGAGACCATAAAAAATCAATTAAAAATTTTGAGGCCTTTTAACATCTAAAAACACGAATAAACATTTTACATGATTGAATTATAGCACAAAAATGTTAAATCTATAAATTTCTGACACGATCAATACTAGTTTTCATCAGTATACTGTTATGCAGATCCAACTTTTAATTGACTTCTCGCGGTGGACCCAATGTTTTCGTAGTGAAGAAATCCAAAAACATCTACCCAAACTTTATGTTTTACAGATCCTTTTTATCATTCAATATTGTCTGCAACTTGCAAATACACCACTGTTCCGTTAGATGCTGAATTCAAGATAAATTTCTCACACACCTGAAATTTTGCTCAACCGGAAAAGAAATTCTCAATAGAAACGGTTCAGCAAGATACAGGTGCGAATGAAATGAATCGTAGTGGTGATTTTTTTTTTAATTCTTGATCAAATTTCTGTTACATTTTTGTTAGAATTACAGTTGCAAATAATTTTAATAATTTCTTCCTTTTTTTAAGTTACTTAAGGAAACCTTTCTCCACAACGCGTTTAAAAACACTAATGTACAGAATTAACTGAGTCTAGTTATTGACTTGAAAATAGAAAAATGACAGACGGACGGAATTAAAACTAGAACTTGCGCATCTCTTCAATGAACATTAATTTGTTATTCTTTTTTGTTCGATAAAATTAAAATTAGTGAATACGTTTAGTGGATGACCCACCCATCATATATTTAACACAAATCATGCACGCCATAGAATACGAAAATTAAAATTGCCAAATGCTGGTTTGCCAGATAGCGGCTTCACGCAACTCGGCAATTTTTAACGTTCAATTCGAAGAAAATGATTTTTAAAGTAAAGAATAACTACCGTTTTCTTAAAAATGGTTTATTAAACAAATTTATTCTATAAATCCAAAAAATTTTTATGAATACGGCAGTAAAAATGTAAAAATTAATAAACATTTTATCTTTTGTTTCGCAATACGCTCTGAAAAAATTAACTACCAACGAATTGCAATCATTTATTTAATCGAAAAATTAAATTCATTTCAATTACTTTCTAAATGAGTCAAGTATTTTCATGCTCAAGAATCAAACCAATACAAATTTTTTATTCGGTAATTAATTTAATTTTTTCAATACAACTTTAGTAATTGAATCAATAACTTTTGCTGTTGGTTGAACTTTAAAAACAAGCTAATTGAATTCGCAATTTTGGTAATTGATTTCAGGTTTCAGTTTTTTCTGAGGAGAAAACAAGTTAAAAACGAAATATTTATTTGTTGTTAATTTTTCACTTTTAAACATTACAAGTTATAGTATGTATTTAACGAGTTTTTAAGAATGATTTTATAGATCAAATTAGAAATAAAATGCTAATCAAGTTTTATTCTCTAAAAATAATTGTTTTACTTTCAATTTGCTCACGAGCATCAAAAACTTCAAACGCATCAAAAACGTCTAATAATATTAACGTCTTGCGAATACTATTTCACTTTGTTCCCGAATCGATGACTTTAAGTCGTACTCTCTCAATTCAGCACCTGTCTCTCTCTATACTATCCCTTTTCGAAAAGAAAGTAACACTCAATGTGTGTTTCGTTCTCCTATCGCTACTATAATGTGGTGTGCTCTAACGAAATTGGGGAATTTGTTCCCGAAAGCCGTTCATTCCTGTGCACAACACGTTCGTCCTTAAGGGCGCATTCATTCGTGATCAATTTGGCAGCGAATCCTACTACGCATTACAGAGTGAACTCATTTTTTGGCGGAACAGCGCGTATGTGGAACAAACTCCCTGCAGAGGTGTTTCCTGTCACTTTTGGCGTGGGAAGTTTTAAATCAAATGTCCATAAACACTACTCCCTCTATCCTCCTTCCCATAACCTAATTTTTTCAGTTCCAGCACAATGCATCGCATGTGTAGGGTTCTTCCCACCATTATTGGTAGGCATCTGGAACAATAAAGTCAGTACACTTGTACTTTTTTCAGTACAATTTGCATTGCAAAAGTAGAAAGTACTCCACTAACACTACACTACAATTTAAATTTTTTTCAGGTACTACCAACAGTGTTCAAGCTAAATTTAAAGCTTATTAATTCCCAACGGGTGTATATATCAGATTTTGAACATATAGTATCATATGGAGCTTCAAAAAAGTATTGCAAATGATATACATAAATTTATTAGAAATAAATTATCACTTCTGCAAAAGCTACATCAGAAGGGAAGAATTTGCGAAATTTCAAGAAGATTTTTATCTGAACTGCACATCATTTTTAAATATTCAATATCATGTGAGTTGTCGCGGAAGGAGGTAGTCCCCTGAATTATGGAAGAATGGGAAACAAATTCTCGAAGTTCAAGAGCTAATTTTATTTTACATATATTTTCGGATCCCTTGCACAAAATAATTTCTAAATGGATAATCCTATATGTATATTATGGGACCGAAGTGGAGATATACACATCCGCAAACAACATACAAGTTGAAAGTGTTTTAAACTTTAAACGAAAGTAAAAGCGAAACGCTTTTACGTAAAACTTTGTGAATTTTTTTTTTATTTTGGACCAGGAGATGATACCTACACATGCGATGCGTGAAACTAGAGTTAAGCGATAGTTAGAGAAATGATAGAAAGTGAAGATTCACTATCTTACAACTCTGCTTTTGAATGTTCTTTGTTTATAGCAGTGTTGCAGAACCTATTCTGACGTCAAGGAGACGTATTAAATTTTGAAGCTTCGTTTTTTAGTAGCCATTTTTATTAGCAATTATTTTACTTCGACGGTGCTACACAATAACGACGAAGGAGGGTGTTCTGATGTGCCTGTGGATTGGATACAGCTGAAGCCGTTCTGTCCAGTGACTATGCCTTCCCCACTGAAACTATGCGACAACAACTGGTACACAAAGCCACACAAATGCACATCAGAAAAAATGCGAGTTGTTTTTTCTTTTTTTTATGAGTCTGAAACTGTGGTTGAACCCAGGAAAAATTTTTCGTTTTGTAACCAACGTGTAGACTATTCGACCATCGTATAAACGGTGATTTTTTTATGCATGTACGGAATTCCATATAAAAAAGTTAACAGAACTGTTGCAATAATAAAATATGAAAATAAAAAGTCACATATGTCTCATGCACAAAATATTCAAAGAATTCTCTTCATGTACAAAGTTATGTTTGTGTTCTACTCAAACGGTAGGGAATTTATATTTTTATTTATTTATTCTCACCAAGGAATTTTTCGGAATTATCTGGTAACCTTCCTTATTTTCACGTAAATTCGCGGTAATAGAAATTGTTAGTTGAAATGCTTTTACAAAATACCAAATGTATAGTAAGTATATCTCTCCGTCAGTCTATTTATTATTTAGTTTAACTATCTATAGGTTTGCTGTGGTGCTTTGGCGCATGCTTTCTTTGTATACGTTAAATTTTTGGGAAACATTCTATCCATTAATGTATGTATGTACTGTATGTATAGATTCTCGTATGCATAAGTATTGTAAAATGGTCGCACCTTCTTAACTGACATCCACTGACTTTGTTGAATATAGAAAAATTAAAACAATAATAACAAACACAAATGTATTCCATTCGAGTATCATCATATTTTTCCAACCCCGTGTAATGTGAGGCGCCAAACCCTAGTTTCAAATGTGACACTTATCGTCTTTGTCATGTAAGTGCAGTGAGTGTATGCCTGTGTGTGGTGTGAACGAGTATATTTGGTATAAATAGTGTGTGCTGTGTGTGTGCGTATGTTCTTTCGTATCCTTATGATATAATATTTTTTACGCTCCTTATTCGCTTTTTTCGCATTAAGACTACGTCATCATGCGTTATAGTTTCTATACAAGCCAAGCATCATACTAAAGGTAAAAATTAGAATAGTAATAATAAAAAAGCACCTCAGTACTAAAGTAACTTAGAAATTAATAAAATAATTATTAAAAATCAATTGATGAAAAATTGGTTGCGTTTAAGTTCATAGTTAATTTATAACTATTATGTGATTTCTATTATTTTCTTTCAATTATTCAACGTTACTCAAAATTCTTTATGATTAGTTATTTGTATGTTTGTTATATGGTTTATATGCACATTTGGTGGTAATACCAAAATTTTCCGTAGGCCTTTAACCACATTTGATTAAAGATGTTTTGGGCAGTCTAAACCCGGTGTCACATCAGTGGGTTTGACGCATGGTCTTTACCATGCAGACTTCCATTTAACCGTAAAGTAACCCATGGGAACTTCCATCTACAGACTCCACAACATACATATATAGAGTGGTAATAGCACCTAGGTTACTAAAAGTCGTATTAGGGCACATGCCACAAAAATGACGATATGTCACGAACAGACCATTAACTAATCTTCCGGCGTGACTTTAGATATCAACCACAGACACCACGTATCCAACTGCAGTAACCGGAACACAACTCCAACCTTTTGGGGTGGACACGAAGTAACCTCTGACCAATTTCAGTCATCACGCCTTAAACCCCGTAGGGTAGCCGTGAAGTCCTGGTTCACTACGGTTCATTTCGAGGTCAGTGGTGTTACATCAGTCATTAAACCTGTACTCAGTAAGAAGTCATGCAGGCAATCCGGTTGCCCGTAGAATCAGACTAGGCAAGGGATGCTTTTAAACAGCAAAAGACCGCAAAACAGTCCAACACATTCATATATCTGGTGTGATCTCGAAGAGTCGCCTCATCTGTCATCTTCAAACCCAGTGCGGTTTAAGGCGATGCATCACCTTCCCTATTAATATTTGTTGACCTTAGGTCCATACCCTAATTAGCTGTTAGTATAACTGACGTTTCTAGGAAGCACCACGGAGAGGTGTAGGAATAGGTACATCTATAACTCTCTCACTGAATGACGAATCAATTGACAAATTACCAATCAGAGAGTTATAGTTACTCGTGTACACTAGACCATACTTAAAAAAAATCTATGAACAACCCGATTGACCGCAGAATACGAAACCAATATCGCAATCAAACAATTAGCAAACGTTTCTCGGATAAAACATTCGAGAACGACTATTACTAATGACACAAAAAAGAACTCAGAATTCAGTTGCTTATTTTGCGGCAGTAAATGTTTTATTTTCGAACGTCGATTGTATATCAATAGCGAATCTTAAGCAGTAACGAAAAGGAACATTGTTAAAGAGACTCCCAGTTTTAGTTTTTTGCTTTTATTTTTTTATAGTAAATTCTTCTTTGTTCATATCATATTGTTTTTTTTTAAATTTTTCATAAAACATCAGAGACGCCGCAACTTTGCTTTATAATTAACACGCAACTGCAGAGTTGTGCAAGAATTAAGCCCTATCTTCCTACCACTTTCTCCACCTGTCTATTCTCTACCCAATCCCTCCCTCTAGTTCCAGTGCAATGCATTGCATATGTAGGGGATAGCCCCGAGCACTGGTCCAAGATAAAAAAAAATATATACAATCTCTTAAATAAACCTTAATATTAAATTTAATTTAACATGCCGTTTTTAATTCACATTTTTTATTTTGGTCTGTTCTGTAAATCACACGATGTATGTGTGGTTTGGTGTGATTTTATCTGAACGAAAACAACTGATTCACTTATTTTAATTGTGTTGAAAATCAGAAAAGCAAACACGATTTATGACAGCAGAATATGTTGTATGTATCTCTAGATTTTTTAAATTTTTTCCAAGAAATTTGATATTTTTAGCAGGTTAGGTTAAATTAGTGTAAAGAATCTGCTAACTTGGGTCCTCTTGAATATCGATGGATCATCGTCCCATGTAATGGGTGCCATTTAACATACTTATACCTCATCGCATCCCGATACCGCGAACACCAGAAAAGGACAGCCCTTTTGACGGCGATATCCGCACACTGACTGGTCGTGCATAAGTCGTTGTACTGAAGATCGGTGCAAACCGATGTGACAATGACCCGTTAGCATAACCACCGTCATGCGGAGCTATCTTCTTGGTAATCCTGACTCTTCCCTGTATGGCAATCCTGCCATTGCTGCCATTCATCTTGGAAATCAGGCAGCAAACCAACCGCTCAACGTTCACCTCATTCCCGAGTACACCCGCGTGTTCCGCTACGCAGACTAACTCCATGGGGTTACTTTCTATTGCGATGCGAAAGCAATTGCGATGCAAAAGCTAAATGCGTTGAGATGCCAATTTGGTAATCTCTATTACTTTCGCAAATTTTAGTGAAATAGGAGCAACACTGACATAAAAGAAAATATGGCATAGATTGATAGTAATCAAATATGATAATATTTAAAATACATCGTTAAAAGAAAGGAAACTTAAGAAAATCTAAATGTAACAGTTTTTAATTATAAATAAAATAAAGTGATGTATTCTGAGCGTTATGGTTTGATGAGGAGAACGAACGTGTAGAATGCATGCCATAAAAAAAATCTGTAGCGGAGTATGTTCTCAAATACATATTGCTTTATTTTAGCTTTGTACAAAATTTCGTTTTGAATAAGGAGGCATTTCTGTATGTTCTATTCAACAGGAGCTAAAAGTTTCAAGGAAATCCACAGCTATTCCAACTATTTTTTGAAAAGTTGTTATGAATTTCGAATTGGAGAATCATTTTTAAGCCAATCTCAAACTATTGTCTTTTAAAAGCACGCTAGGAGATAAAATATACACAATATAATAATGTTTTGCAAAAAATGTCGCAAATATTATTGAAAAAACTATTAAAAGCAAATTTTAAAGTGATTGACAAAACACGACTATAGCAAACACGTCACACTTTTTATCGTTTTCAAATCGGTTTTGTGTCTCAATCGTTTTTCTTCACCTGAATAAAAACTACATTTTAATAAACCTATAATCTACTCTTAAAACTTATAGCTTTTTCTTTGGTGTGCAAAGAATTCTTTCTTCCGTACAATTTTTTTTTTTTTTTTTATCTGGGACCAGCACTCAGGAGATGACTCCTACACATGCGAGGCATTGTGCTGGAACTATAGGAAAGGGATAGTAGAAGAAACGACAGGAGGTGAAGCTTAATTAATTATTTTACAGCTCTGCTTTCGCACGTTCTTTGTTTATACTCGTAGCAGTGCTGAAGCTTCGGTTTAGTAGCCATTTTTATTATTATTTTACTTCGCCGGTGCTATACAATACCGACGAAGGAGGGCGTTCTGATGTGATTGTGGATTGCTATCAGCTGATGCCGGTATTGTTCAGTGACCAGTGACTATGCCTTCGCCGCTGAAACCTTCCGACAACAACTGACAAACAAAGACACACTAATGCACATCAGAAAAATGCGAGATGTTTATTTTTATTTTAAAATTTTAGTCTGAAACTGGGGTTGAACCCACGTCTGTTTTTGGTGTAGTAGTCAACGTGCAGACTACCATCCATCGTGCCATCGCCACCCTCACGAAAAAAAATTATTTTGATATCATAGAACAAACATTTTGTACACAAATTAATTGCGCTTGTTTGGTATTTGTGACTGCAACTGCCCCTTGGCCAAGTCGCTATGTTGCGCTATGAAATCTACTAAGATTTCAAACTGGTGTTGTTTTGCTTGTAATTTTTCTACTTTTTCCCTAAAGTAACACTTTAAATATCAAATGTAAACATTTTTTCGACATGCTTACATGGTTTTCTCCATTTGTGTTTGAAATTTACCTAACGCAAGATATTTGCGCTTATCGAACGATTTTGACAGACGCTTTCGCATTACAGAGTACGGTGATACCAGACTTACGAAAGGGAAAATAATTAATGCGAAAGGCAAATGTGCAAACGGATTAGAGAGTACCAATCGTTTGATTTATACTCAGTTTAGTTTATACTCAGTTTATTGAGTTCTATACCAAAATGATGTGAATACACCTAATGTGGTAGTCGTTTCTTTGACACCTAAAGAATATTTTGTTATTTATACTTGTTGTCGGTTCAAGTGTACCTGCCTTGGGTCCATATAAAGTAAAAAAAATAGGATAGACTATCGTAAATATTTCAATTACATAATATTTATGAGAAATAGAGGTTTCACCTAAGTATATCGAAGAAATTTTACAAGCAAACTTGACTGGACGGGCGGCCAATCCCCATTGCTCTTACAGATTAAACAAAACAATTTAGTAAAAAATAAATAAATAAAACAGAACATAATAGTTAGATTTTTGTTATTGTTGTATTATTTAATGTTGTCATATGAAAAGAACTCTCCCTTTTAATACAAATGAACAACATTGAAATTCTAGAAGAGGAAGCACAAAATATTGATGAGGAGCAGCAAAACTAAGGTGAAGAAATCATACATACATACATATCGAGCCTTTGGTGAAATACCGCAGTAACTCAAAATTTGAATTTTTTGAGCTGGGTATGCAGAAATGGTCTTTGGGAAAATATATATCTAAAGGAAAAAAGATTATGGTTCTATCTCTAACTGTTCAGATTCTACAGCTCCAAATTCTTTATTGCTGCAGCTATTTCCAACAATATTTATTTGCAATAATGAAATATTTCTTTTATGACAAGAAATTTACAAACAGAAAACATTACAAAACATGCCTCCTTATTTAAAAACTTGTAAAAAAAATAACTTTAGTAAACGAAAATACTATCAAAAAGATGGCTCAAAACTTCTCAGTTCACGATTTTTTGAATTACGACAGTATTGCACCAAAGGCTCGATGTGTATGTAATATATAATAAATGCTTTAAGTGGGTATGTATTGGACATATGGAAATACATTTGTACATACCTTTGTTTGTAGCGTGGTGTATTAATTACGCGAAAAATAAAAACGGAGGAAATGGAACAACAAAAAGGAACTGTGCTATGGATATGTACGTAAATATGTACATAGTCGTAACTGCATACTATATATACTTATGTATATACCTACATAAATACATGTTACGTAATATAATTTTGCCTTTTTAAGGCCTTACAGATAACATTTTGAATATTGTGTAGTCAGTCCACTCTTAAATCACACATGTAGACAATATATATGTATATGCAATATGAATATTTTAATAAGAAATATATAGTGAAAGCTACAATAAACGGACAGTCACAACTTCTTCATATAAACAAACAATTACATAGCCATCTTACATATATCAGCACCCAGTAAAAAAATGCTTACAATAAGTCAATAAGATCTTCAACTTCTGATCTAGAAGTAGTGCAAAATCAAATCAGTTCTACTTCTTTTTACATAGGCTTGGCATAGCCGGAAGCTATATTTTTTGATGCCGAATTCATTGAATCCTACGTATTGCTCGCGATGCTTGTAAAGCTGTTCCAATCAGTGGGATGGAGCTAATTTTTTATTACTCCTACGGAGCTATGAAAAGTTAGCATATCGTCAATAAATTACAATAGTTCAATTCGTGGTTTGTAGTAAAGACCTTGCATAGTTAGTATAACAACTACAAAATTCATAGATTTACTAAAGCTATAAGACCTAAAATTCTCTAATAGTAGAAACCGTGAATTCCGCTAATGCGAATTTTTGAAGTTCAATACTCTAATGCTATTAATAAGAATCATTTAATGATAAGTTAGAATTCTACAAAAATTATAATTTAATTTATATTCTCGAAATGCAATTTTGTTTTACGACTAATTAAATAATTGTTATTTTAAATAAAAAAGCTTCAGGTCTATTATATTTTCTTTTAATTTTCTTATCAATTTATCTCGCTATTACACTGCAACTTTGTGTAGCTTCACATATTTAAAGAAAATCGTCCTTTTTTGAAATTACTATTATATGTGTATATAGAAAGATATTCCCAAAGTAAATTCATTTCATATATAATATTACGACGACTAGACACTGGCCTATCGGGATTCATGCAAGACGCATGGGCCTGCCGTACAACGACTTCTGCTCTGGGTGCAACGATGAGGAGGAGGAGAAGAGTGCCCTACAATCGGGGACTTGCGCCTCCGTGTGCTGGCGGCGCATCGTACGGCGGCCTATTGGAGCTGTCGGAGACGGGCCTCAGGGAGCTGAACGCTTTCATCGGGGGAAGCGGCTGGCTGTCGGGTTGACACCGTCGCATTCACTCGACTACCGGTTTCCCGGTTCCTACTGGACTTTTCTCACTCTATTTGCATCCATGTCCGGTGATGCACATGTCTTCTGATCTATTCTACTCTATCCTATCGTCTACTACTCTACCCCTTTCTTTTCTTCTTTTCACAAGTATCACAACGGAACCATAATGAAATTGGACCAAGTGAGCTAGGCTCTTTATTTTCACCGGCGACCTGCCTACCTAACCTAACCTAATATTACATGCCAACGGTGTTTGATTTTCATATTATTTTGTTTTATTTTATTTTATAATTTTTCATTTGATTCAAAATGCATTATGTTTGCTGGCCAGCCTAATGTATTAGATGAGAAGAAAAATATAAATATAGAAATAAATACAAAGTAAACTCATTGATTGTTACATATGTTTTTTATTTAAAAATTTTGATTTTGTGTTCGGTATTCAACATGTAATTCTCGATTGATTAGTTGAATATTGAATATAAGAGCTGATGAGCTAACTAAGCATAAGCGAAATAGTACTATATGCATATGCTTCAATCCTCAATAATCAATTTTATTGAGTTTGCTTTTTTAAAAAATACTTTATGGGAATGTTATAAAGTAAGTAATAATACATTTCATAAATTTTTCGGAAAAAATCGCAATTTTGAAATTAGCATCATATATATTTTTTAAACATATTATTATATTTATTTCCTGAAGAAGCTACACAAAGTTGCAGCGAAATATCGAGAGAAATTTATAAGAAAAAGAAAAGAAAACAAAATAGACCTAAAGCTTGAGTTTTTAAAATAAAAATAATTATAAAAAATAAAAAGGTCGAATAATTTATATTAATAAAAATAATTAAATAAAATATAATAAATTCATTTGTTTTATGCATAAAATTATTTAAATAAGCAAAAATATATGAATTTTTTTACAATACAATCACTTTGATATTAATTATTTGGATGTTGTTCGTAATAATTTGATTTGTTTTTTTTTTTAATTTTAAATGCAGCATCCTCTCAAATTGTTTTTCCCACAAAAAGAAAAGAAAGCGTATGGCAATATTTCAAATCGATATTTCACACGTTTCTCATGGAGATAAAAAATATTATGAATCTGTGAATATTTTATTTATATCCCAGTGAAATATATTAGAAGTCATATTTTTAAGTACTATTTTTGAACTTCTCCGAAGTATCAATATATCAGTATATTTTCGACTACTCATTAAGAACAAAATCCAGATAATTAATATCAAAGTGACATATTCTACAAAATTCATTTATGTTTGCTTATTTATATATTTGTATATTGTATGTATGTATGTATGTATGTATAAAACAAGTAACTTTATTAATTTTTATTTATTTAGTCGTAAAACAATCGAAGTAATTGAATTGAACAATTGATAAAATAAATGCAATTAAATTTTTGATAGAATTGGAACTGCTACTTATTAATAGCATTAAAGTTGATTAAGAAAATCACATTATCATCTATGTACTTATATATTTGCGATGAACAACTTTTCATAGTTCCGTAAGACTAATAAAAAATTAACTCCATTCCACTGATTAGAAAAGCTTTAAAAATTACATTTACTTAGTATCACGAGCGTTACTGCCAATTCAGTCAATCGGCATCAAAAAATAGAACTTGCGATAATGCCAACCCTATGTAAAAAAGTATAAGTGATCCGATTTTACAATACTTTCAGATCCCATGTTTAGGTTGTTATTGATTTCTTTGGAAGCACTCTTTAAAACTTTAACTTCAGTTTTTGGTAAAACTTTATAAATTTTTATTCCGTTTTCTAAAAACAGGCAGTTCATTAAAGATATTGGTAGACATTTAAACTATTTTAAAAATTTTTTCAAACGATATCGAAATTTATTAAGTAGAAAGAGTTAAAGTAATTGCTTATCGCTGAGAGAAATATGTAGATACCGATGTTAACAATTAAAGCTCTCTCAAATGGTTTGCATATCCCATATATGTTATTGGATTGGAGTTTGGGATGGACCGTGCGAATGGAACAGTATTTATAAATATGCACACATACACACACACAAACAGACGCTAAAAAGACGACAGCATTTCTTAAATTGACACAACACCGTAATTTTATGAGTGTATGTGGCTTTTTAAGGTTTGTCCCTAACAAGGTGTGTTACAGAACAGTTAAGTACATAACAGTTATTTAGAAATAAGAAATAAACCAACATCGCGTTGAAAATTTATTTAAGAGCTCAAAAAGACAATCATTTAACATTACGCCTGCCCATATTTGGAAGTTTATTTTGTATTAACAAGTATTGTCTAAAATGCCACTTATGCGACACTAGTTTATGATAGTTTAATTATATTTGTTTTTAGGTTGATTTCCTTGTAGTTGTAGAAAATAAGAAAATTATTAAAAATTAATTAATTAACTTAATATGCACTTTCAAAGAATATATTTAATTTTTTTTTTTTTTTTTTTTTTTTTATCTAGGACCAGCACTCAGGAGATGACTCCTACACATGCGAAGCATTGTGCTGGAACTATAGGAAAGGGATAGTAGGAGAAACGACAGGAGGTGAAGCTTAATTAATTATTTTTGCAGCTCTGCTTTCGCACGTTCTTTGTTTATACTCGTAGCAGTACTGAAGCTTCTTTAGTAGCCATTTTTATTATTATTTTACTTCGCCGGTGGTACACAATACCGACGAAGGAGGGCGTTCTGATGTGATTGTGGATTGCTATCAGCTGAAGCCGGTATTGTTCAGTGACCAGTGACTATGCCTTCGCCACTGAAACCTTCCGACAACAACTGACACACAAAGACACACTAATGCAACATCAGAAAAATGCGAGATGTTTATTTTTATTTTAAAATTTTTGGTCTGAAACTGGGGTTGAACCCAGGTCTGTTTTTTTGGATTCGTAGTTAACGTGCAGACTACCATCCATCGTGCCATCGCCACCCTCAATTGACGAATTAATGACGAATTATCGCATACTATAAGATAAAATTAGTTTTTTTTATCTTATGTGATATAAAATATGTATGTGTATGTTGTTATGATGTTACTAATATCAAATTCAAAGTTTCGCAAATACGCATACGAATGGATGCGTCAATATTTGCCGGATGCAAATATTCAATCTAAAATTTTGCGCCACTCGATATTTCATATTTAATTAAAAAAATCTGCTCCTTGCTTCAGTAACAATAGCCCTCTCTGAGAGGGCTAGGTACTTGGGACTGATCCTGAACAGCAAGCTGACGGACGGAGATAACATGTAAGATAGAGCAAAGAAGGCCATGGTGGATGGCCATGTATTTGCAAAATGTTTGCAAAAGGGCCATGGAGGACACTTGGGACATCAGCCCTAGGGTGCGTGGATGGCTTATGATGTCAGTTATCGGGCCGATATTGTTCTACGGAAGCGCTATGTGGTGGCGGGCGCTGGATTCAACGAACAACAGGTTTCGCTTGGAGACGGTGATGCGGGGTATGGCGATCCTGATAACGGGTGCCATCCGGACTACCCCGGCTAGGCCACTTTTTGCCATACTGGGCACTCAGGCACCTGAGCCTCCGCTTGCTGGAGTACTAATTAAATTAAAATTATTTAATTTTATTAAATTAAAATTTTTTAATTAATTAAAATTAAAAAAATAATTAAATTATTGTTTAAAATTTTTGTGTAGTTGTGTTCGTTTTTATTTATTAGTTTTTTACAAATACAATCAAATTTAATCAATCAACAATTCATTCATTTCAATACGTACTGGTAAATTATTAGAAAATACGTACTTGATAACACTGTTTCTTCATTTGGCATTTTACTTGCGGCTAGTGTCAAAAAGTTACTTGCAAGAGAATTTTCTAGTAAGTATACGCGCAAGTTCGAAAAATGTGACTGGTGAAAAAGCTTAACTGTATTGAGGTTTTCGGACTTGCACTTGCATGTAAATGTTGATGAGGTTAGTTCAACAGTTACAAATATAAACTTTTTATGAATTTGAAGTCTGGTAACTTTATAAGAGTACGTTCAGTAGGAACACATTAAGAAATTGTTTTGTTTATGTTTTACAAATCTGATTTTAGAAAAACTATTGAAGCTTCTTTTCTTTACCAAAAAATTAGTTTTGTCAGTATGGATGAATATGAATTACAGGTATTTTATCTACTAATTTGTATATATCACAAAAAGAAGTAATACGTATATCCTTGCAGCTATTGACTGTGGAAGAAGCACTATTGTCAACAGAGGACGAAAGTGCACGACAACAGTTGCATTCTTTAAAGGACAATCTTATAGAGCTGATTGCATTGACACAAGTTACACAAGAAGAAAATGAGAGAGAAAATCAAGTCGAAGACGATGAAATGCAGCGCTTTATGAATGAGATTAATGAAATAAATAAAACTGAAAAGGGTGATGATAGGACAAATATGCAGGAGTTGAAAGCTAAATTTCAATCCATGATAGGTGAAAAGTGTTCTGCTCCTCATAAACACTCGTGGGGTGCTGTGGCATACCACAATGCCATCATATGCGGATTAGAAGACGAAGCTTACATAGACGAAAAGGGAAATATTGATGTTAAACTGCGAATTCTATTCACAAATCCAACTCATCGAGAAATGGTTCCTTGTAATTACTACTTTGAAGGCGATTGCAGATTTGATGACACCAATTGCCACTTTTCCCATGGAGAAACTGTACCAGCTGCTGAATTACGAGAATATTCCGGTCCAGATTTTTCACGCCTATCAAGAAATTGCGTTGTCTTAGCTAAATTAGATGATCGTATTTGGCATCGGGGCAGGGTATTATGTGCGAACTTTGTTGAAAAAGTTTGTCATGTACGGTTGGATAATAGAGAGCATAAGGAAAGAGAAAAAGATTTTAATTTTGAAGATCTATTACCAATATTTATAGGTAATTTTTTAATTTCAGTAAATAAAAATATCTGGAAAATAAAATATTTAATAGATATATGGAAACAATATTTTAGATGAAGATTTATCTACTGGTTCGTCAAGTGATTCGGATAGTGATTCTGATGAATACCGAACAACATATATGGGTACGAAAATGAGTTTTAACAATTTGTTTAGCTACCAACTATCACGACCTCTGGGAAGCTGGGAAAAGCATACCAGGGTAAAACATAAATAATTTTAAACAATATGTACATACATATCGTCATATGAAATCAAAATGTCTCAAGTTACATGAAAAATATTCAAAAGGAGATTCAAAAAAATTTCTTACTATCTTCTGCGCCTGATAAGGAAGATATTATTAGTTGAGGAGTATAAAATTTTTGAATTTCTTGTATCTTAGGTCGTTTTGGATATCATATGACTGTCTATGAAATTGATACAAATGTTATAAATGCAGGGTATTGGGTCTAAACTAATGGCTAAAATGGGTTATGTATATGGATCTGGTTTAGGGTCTGATGGCCGAGGCATAATAACTCCAGTTGCAGCACAAATTCTACCACCTGGTCGCTCCTTGGATTATTGTATGGAATTACGTGAAGCAGCAAACGGTGACAAGGATCTTTTTAGTGTAGAGAAAAAGCTACAGAAAGATCAAAAGAAACAAGAACATCATAATATTAAAGCTTATGAAAGAGAGGCTCGAAAGACATCAGCTGATGTGTTCTCTTTCATTAACGATACTATTTCAGCCAGCTCTACAAGTACTGAAAGTACCAAGTACAAAGCTTCCTTACAAAACCATTCTTCAAAGTCGCTAAACGTGGAAAGTGTGCGTTTGGCGGATGATATACGACGTAAAGAACGGGAAATTGCAGAAGTTGAAAAGTCTTTAAAACGTAATGCCAGTTCCTCTCAGATCCACTGCCATTTAAAACAGAAACTTCACTCAAAGAACGTAGAATTAAAAGCGTTACAGCGTGAGGAGAAGTCATTATCCAGGGAACAAGCTAAACGAAAATCAAAAGAAAAGTTATGCGTGTTCTAAGTTAATATTCATTTTTTTAACTTGTTATGAATTTTTATATTTTGGTTTATAAAAGTGTTTTTTATTTATGATCAATTACAATGTATACTTAGTTTCAAGTAAATTATAAAATTTTTTCTTCAAGTTAAGAAATAAAGAAGTATATTGTACATAATCTTCTAACTTACAGGTATGTGATGACAAACGATTTATTCTAAATCAGAGCTTCGAACCGGAAAAAAGCGGAATTTATAACCGCACCCAAATATTTTAATTACAAAAAATCGTAATCTTAACCGGAACGAACCTTTATAAAATATTACATTGTGACCTAAAACTAGTTGTTGCAAAAGACAGCCTGTATAAGTAATAATTTGAGTTTCGTAAGTTGTATGGCTGGACTTCAGCTACTTTGACCAAGTATCGGCGCACGTATCAGGGCATTTCCCCCTGTTTTAATTTTAAATATGAATAAAAGAGTGTTCATCATCAGACGTTGATTGATTAAAAGCCATTGCAGGTTAGTTAGCATAACCCTTTATGTGTGTCAGTCTATTGCATCTGAAAATGCATCGCATGCGTTTTTGTTGATTGTAAAATATTCAATTATCCTACCATATATGTACATCCAATAAGCACTTTGTTAAATAATTCTTTAAACTTACGTCTTTTATGGCAAATCCAAAGAATTTGATGAAGATGAATACTGTTCGTTTAATATTTTTTGTTAATTTAGCAAGAAAGTCACATTCATTTAAAAAAAACTAGGTGACCGCGCAACGCATTGCTGTAGTTGTTTTAATACTTTTATTTTAAAAAAATGTATAGGTCTTATGTGTCCTTTATTAAAATCGGTTAGTTTGGTTCGGAGACACGGAAGTTGCCCCTACCACACGTCGTTGTCTCATCTTTGAAAAAATATATAATCTATGAGTCAATCTAGATGCAGACCTATCTATGTTTTACATCCCTCTACATCTTTACCTTCCGGGTGCCTACTCGAATACCTAAATTCAGCTCTTTGAAGCACCCTTACATAAGAAAATTTACTATCACGTCATTCAGACCAAAATGAGAAACTTTAGCTTTAACCGTTCTCAAGATCTACAAAAATCGTTATTTACTTTGTACGGGAGGTACTACGCCCACTTTCTCACTGATGATTTGTACTGATCATTAAGTTACACAGACCAAATACAGAAACTTGATCTTTACCCGTTCTCAAGTATAATGAAATCAACATTTACTGTATATGGGAGCCACCAATCCCTCCCAGTTTTTGACTGATTTGTTTTAACTACACAGTCATTTGGACCATATTCAGAAACTTTCATTTCAACCGTGTTGCGGAGCGAACTGTCTCAATTTTTGTGTCCACTACTACTGTCGGTTGTGTTATCATCGCCACTATTTTTTTGACAAAAACGGTGCGAGGCAATGTGTTCGGCACAATGAGTATTGGGTGAAATTTCCGGAGAATATGTTTTTGTGCATTGGGGAGTTGAACCTATACGTATATGTGTGATTATATTTTTATAAAATAACACACACAATGACAAATATTGAAGCTGTACATTGATCGTGTAGCATTCGCTTTATATTATTATAATTATTAAATTACCTGGTAATGAATTTGTCTTGTCTGACGCCAGTTTATTTAAAAAAATATACCTCATTTTTGGCAATTTTGATTTTGAGGCAGTTGGAAACGTCCTTAAAATAGAAAACTTTATATTTTCGTATTCAGCTGGACGAAGTTTAAGTTCGAATAAGACTAATTATTTCTCAATCTCTTATAGCTGTAATGTCTGAACATATTTTGTTTTTTAATTTAAGTGTGAATTTAGCAAATGATTGATATACATATGTAATAAATAAAACTAAACATTTAACATTAAAAAGTAAACAAGGCAAGCTTTTACTGCATTCACAAAATATTCCAATTACATAGACGTTGCCAACCCTGGTTACCAGTGTACTGTTACGAATATGTAGAGATAGTAATAAATTAAAATTTTTTGTGTCGTTTATTTCTTATAATTTTTATCCACTGTCTTGTTAATATACAGTATTGCGTATTTTGGTTTTACATTCTTTAAGAGATCGGGTACTTTTTTTGTTTGAACAATTACTTCCATTGAACACTCACGTGCGGAAGCGACAATTAGAAAAAGAGATTGAAATAGCATATATATTTTGAAAAAAGTCAAGTTTTTTGTTACTATTGTTGACATGGGAAACACAACATCAAAGACAGATGGTGGTAATGGTGAGGGTGGAGAGATTCCCGATGGGAACGCTAAAGGGAATAAATGCAATGCTAATAGTCAAAACAAGGCTTTAGCAAGTGCCTCCACGGCAACTATGCGCAAGGTCGATAGGAGCATGAGTCGTTCTGCTTCGGGTTCAGATGTTACAGAGAAATATTTCACCCAATTAGTGCCAATTGAAAAATTAACAGAAATTCTAAAGGAGAAATCTTTAACTAAATTTGGCATTAATGGCATAGTGCCGGAGGTTTTTGTTGTAAGTTGTTAATCTGTGAAAACCTATGTGAAGACTTTAGTTTATTGCGGTTTTTAAAAATCTTAAGAAGTGTTTTAATTGATTTATTTCTCTTTCTACTTTAAAATTAAAGTCTCAAGTTTTCTCCCGCTATACTGATTTGGGTCAAAGACTTTTTAAGTTAATGCACACAACATCGCGAGCAACTACTGTGCATTTAGGCACTGTAGCTTTTCGTCAACAATGCGAACATTACTTAGGAATAATGGATGATGCTAAGGCTATGGAATGTTATATTAAAATGTACGCCCAAAATGAGAACCCAGATTTTATTGATAAGGAAGGAGTAACACGTTTATTGCACATTTGTTATACAATTGCAATGCAACATTCGGGCAATTCAGTACTATGTCCAGCGGTAATGTATAAGTTTCTTTAAATTGTATTTATTTTACGTTTATGGCTATGATTCGTACACTTTTTTATTCGGATATAATACTTGAAACAAGTTCATTTTAAAATGTATAAAAGAAAAAAATTTCAACTTTGGTAATAGCTTTTGAACTGTCTCCAAAACAGAAGTGAAATAACTACCCAAAGTGTGGGCCCAACAAATTTTACTAAAAGAGAAATAAGTCCTCAGAAATCTTTGTTGTTGCTCCCAATATAAAAATTTTGGAACTTAGTTCATTTCTGTCATAGGTACTTACATAGTTCATGTATACCTACCGCCTGGACGAAAAAGTCCCCAAAGGACTAACACCGCATTTTTAAAATATACCAACTCCCCAATGGAATGAACTAATTCCCCAAATAAGAGTGACTAAAATCTCCAATGAGGAAGTTGTTTTCAAATAATGAGAAAAGGTCTACCAAGGAAAATATTAGAAAATCTTTAGTAGGCAGCGCCGTTACGGAAATATCATTGAGGAGAAAATCTGTAAAAATGTTTAGTAACAACAAAATTTATTCAATTTAAATTTAAATAAAGTCATCGTCTGGCATTCGAAGCGAACGGTTATTCTGTGAATTCTTTTCTGTAACATATTCGCTTAGTGCTTTCCCGTTAACTTTTGTTTCTTTTTTCAACTTTTGATAAAACCGCGTGTTTTTTCTTTTTGCTTTCCCTCTTACTGATTTAACTTATTACACTAATAAATATTAACAAACAGTTATATAAAAGGAGAAGAACTCCATTTAACTTTTTGGACAACATGGCTCCGGGCCCACCGGACAAATTCTCCAATAACAGGTTCTCTGTGTTGGGGGATTATATAGACAACCCACCGAAAAAACCAAAACCAAACGCAGA
Organism: Dexiosoma caninum; assembly: GCA_963924685.1. Lineage (NCBI taxonomy): Eukaryota > Metazoa > Arthropoda > Insecta > Diptera > Tachinidae > Dexiosoma > Dexiosoma caninum. The sequence continues at coordinate 16,956,035 of OZ004727.1, forward strand.
CACTTCTACAATTTACCACAACAATAGAAACAATCCAAAATACGTGATAATCTCATCTACTGACCCGAAAAACCAACTATCAAACATTAGCCCATTTGCAATTAAAAAAGGCTTGGAGAGCATCAGTTCTGAATTATCCTCAATCACTTTACTACGAGACGGCAACATCTTAATACTCACGCGTAGCACACGCGTAGCTGAAAGATTTTTGAAAGCCAAAACACTATCGAACATATGCCAAATTTCATGTACACTTCACAACAGTCTAAACTCAGTTAAGGGTGTTATATATGCTCCCTGTCTAGTGAACGTCCCAGAACAAGAAATAATACAGGAGATGAAAGACCAGGGCGTTACCGACATATATAAATTTACTAAACCAAGTGAAGACGGCAAAACACGCATTCCATCGGGCAAAATGATAGTCACCTTTGACCTCCACAGGTTACCAGCATCAGTAGACGTTGCTTGGTATAAATGCAAGGTTGATCATTACATCCCTAACCCGATGAGATGTAAAACATGTTCAAAATTGGGCCATACCAAAAACAGATGTAAAGGAAATGCTACATGCCCTACATGCAACCTTCCTCCTCATGGGGATGCAGAATGCACTCGCACTTTTTGCACGAATTGTGCAGGCGAACACTCTTCAACAGACAACAACTGCCCAAGATACCTACAAATGAAAGAGATACTGAAACTTAAGACTATCAACTACTGTAGCATGGGCGAAGCTCGCCGCGAATAGAAAGAAAAAAACCCCCTTCATCCCTCCATCAACACTTATGCCTCCACTGTATCTAATCATCTTCCAAACCGTGTACATAACCCGTTTAATACTACCGTAAACAAAACAATATCATCAAAAAGTAACAGTGAACAATCAACAACAACGACAAAACTATTCAATAAATCCCCGCATATCACACACGAACACTCACACATACAAGACCCCAAGAAACTAACACAAAACAGAAATATTACTTTGTCACCGACGATCGACAAAAAATCACAAGAAGACACAACATTATCTAGCAACAACACTAAAACTGAAATAAAATCACAAAAAATAACAACAGCTATTAACAACAATAACAACCTTTTAAGTAACAATACAAACAAGAATATACCTAACTCACCAATTTCACATTTAACTCAATCACTAATAAGCAACAACAATTATTACATCCCATCTCTCAACGAGGAATCCCTCGACGAGATTACGATGGGACCCTCTCCAACGTAGCAGCATTTGAGAATACAACAACTCTTAGTCTCCCATCATCCATTTCCAAATTAACAAAGTCTACATGTTTTACTGCACGGAACATAATGGAATTTGTTATCTTACAATGGAATATCAACGGCTTCAATAACAACTACCATAATCTCCAACTAATCATTAAGGAAATGGATCCTAGCTTGATATCGTTACAGGAAACTCATTGCCCCTGCAGATTCAACCCAATACCACCCAAAAACTTCAACGGTCATTTCATCAACTCATCACAAAATACCTCACAAAAACAAGGAGTCGGAAACTTCATTAAATCAAATATACCGCACAGATTCTTACCGATTAACTCCGAATACCAAATCGTAGCAGTCGAAATAAACCTAAATATAAAATTCACCATCCTCTCCTTTTATATACCACCCAACCAAGACATACGTCCCAGCGAAATTACCAATATTATCTCTTCATTCAACACACCATTACTTGTTATTGGGGACTTTAACGGGTGGAACACCATGTGGGGTTCCGTGACCAACAACAATAGAGGCATCTTGCTGGAGAACATAATACTCCAAACTGGTCTGTGCATATTAAATGACAGCAGTCCCACTCACCTCTCAACCCACAACACCTTCACTAACATAGATATTTCACTCTGCTCAATAAACCTACTCCCCTTGATCTCATGGTCCACTCTTGACGACTTAAATAGCAGTGACCACTTTCCAATTAAGATATCTATAAAATTATCTGAAGCGACATGTAAACCAATGAAAACTAATAATTACCTACTCCACCTGGCCGATTGGAAAAACTATACTCACAGAGCAAACATCGAAATCCAAAAACACCAACCCTCCTCCTCAAGCAACAAAGATGCGGCAGTCATCACCAAATCTATACGCATTGCAGCTAACAACCACATCCCGCGATCTAAGCAGGGTACAAAAAAAGAATATATTCCAGTCCCATGGTGGAGCCCATCTTTAGCAACCATACGGAACCTCAAAATGAAACGCTGGCAACGTTTTAAAGCCAACCCTGTACAGGAAAACCTAATATTATACAAAAGGGCAAATGCTAAATTTCGTAGGGAAGTAAAACTTGCAAAACGCTCCAGCTTCGAGGAATTCACAAAGTCAATAAACAGAAACAGCACCACTTCAGAAATTTGGAACAAAATTGGCAAAATCACTCGCAAGGGCCCATCTAACATTATAAAAGCAATAGAAACTCCATACAATACTTTAATAGACCCAACAGAAATTGCTAACCATTTTGGACAGAACTGGGCAGAATATGCATCAGACTCTAACTTCCCTCCACTTTTCACTACATCAAAACAAACTCTCAATCCATTTACCAATAACACACACGATAAAAGAGCACAAAGCCTTGAAGCCCCAATCACTATGACTGAATTAACACACTGTTTAAACAAGGTAAAAGGAACAACGCCAGGTCACGACAAGATACCCTACCAAATGGTCAAAGCTCTATCTCATAACAGCAAGGGATTTTTATTAAAATTATATAACACCATTTTCAAATCTGGCACTATACCACACTCTTGGAAACTATCGCTTGTAGTCCCTATACCAAAATCCAATAACCCGTCTTCAATTAAATCCTACCGTCCCATTTCCCTCCTACCATGTCTCTCCAAAATCATTGAACGGATTATAGCCACTCGACTTGCATGGTTTTTAGAAAATAAAAACCTTATAGCTAAGGAACAAGTAGCTTTCAAGTCTAACAAGGGATGCGTTGACGCACTTCTTCATATTGATTTCTACACAACACGAGCTTTATCTGCCAGGAATCATGTGACAATTCTATCAATTGACTTCGAGAGAGCATTTGATAGAGTTGGATCCCACGTAATTTTGGGCGCATTGAAAACATGGCGTGTCGGTCCAAAAATTTTTAACTTCGTCAAATCCTTTTTATCGAACAGACGTTTCAAGGTGAGAGTCAACGGCCACACATCAAAATCCTTCAGACTAGACAACGGCATTCCGCAGGGATCGCCCCTATCAGTCGTGCTATTCCAGATTGCTTTCAATGAAATTGGCAAAATAATTAAAAAACACTGCCACATCGAACACTGCTTATATGCTGACGACCTTTACATCCTCTGCAAGAAAAACGATAACAAAGAAACCAAAAATGTCCTACAAAATGTACTTCAAGACATAAAAAGATGGAATGAATACTCCGGCGGGAAAATTTCTATAGACAAAACAAAGAAATTTCACATATGCAGGAAACACAATTGTGACTCCGACACCTACACCATCCAATTTAAGGTTCTACAATTGAAAACGTAGAAAGACTAAGAATCCTAGGACTAATTTTTTCAAGGAAGTACAATTGGAAAGATCAACTATTACAGCTCAAAAACGCAATAACATCCCGATCAAACATTATACGTTATCTCTCAACTAAAAGCTTTGTGCATATAAACACATTAACCTACCTTACTAAAACCATTATATTAAGCAAAATAGACTACGGCCTTTTCATATACGGAAACAGCTGTAAAACCAACATCAACATCATAAAATCCGCTTACCACCAGGCCGCTAGAGCATGCGTTTATGCATTCAGAACAACACCCATCGACAACATACTGTTCGAAGCCAACCTCCCATCAATACAAGATAGAATATACCAATCGAAAAGCAGAATGCTGCCGAAACTACTAAACAGCACTAACTCAATCATAGACAAAGACATTGCATCAATTACAAAAACAAAAAAAGAGAAACGAATACCATCCGCAATAGCACAATCATTATCCCTCCGCGAAGAACTGCATATACCCCTCTCCTTTACTAGGAAGCATGTTAGAAAACCCCCTTGGAAATTCAACAGCATCTCACTAAACTTTTCGCTTTCACGGTTGAACAAAGCGTCCACCCCAGCAAATGCCTATGTCAGTCACCTGTCCGAAGAGCTAACTCATTTAAAAACCAACAATTGGCGTATCATATACACAGACGGCAGTAAATCAGTAGCTAATATACCAGGTTATGGGGTAGTAGACGAAGCTGGAGCAAACATCATTCTGGGTACCCTCACCGAACAATCCTCTGTTTTCACTGCAGAAGCGTGCGCTATTTACCGGGCTATTCAAAAAAATTTATCCAGCAAACATAAAACTGCAGTGTTCACGGACAGTCTCTCGGTTATCAAAGCCATAAACAACCCTTTCAACAACAAATGGAACACCATAATCAAAATAAGAGATGCACTTATCGACAATGAAGACAAAGTCAGAATCCTATGGTTACCCAGTCACATCGGCATCCGGGGTAATGAAAGAGCAGATTCAGCCGCAAAATTTGCTACATATGCTCCCATAATAATGGATGATACCGTGGAAAAAATTGACATCCAGCGATATATTGCCAACTACAACAAGAACAGAATGAAACAAAAGGAATTTACACATCATCATTATTCAAATATTATTGCTCATTGCAAACACCCCGTATATCCTACGACGCTTAACAAACATAAAATAAAAACATTTTCCAGATTACGCCTTGGTCACACCCAATTTTCCCATGGATGGATTTTAAATAAAACACCACAACCATCTTGTAACCATTGTAACACCTCACTCTCAATCCAGCACATCCTTACATTCTCCCATTATTCTCGGAACAAAAAACAAAACTTTTTGGCAATACATCACCTCTAGATACCCTAAAGGACCCAACCGTTGACAATATCAGAAAAATATTCAATTTTATAAAACTAACAAAACTTCAAATATAGCCCAACAATATTATAATCAATAGCACATGATCCAAAACTGTAATTAAGTAATACACTTACTACACTAATACTTATAGAGCTGATGGCCACTGCTGCTAGTGCTCCTCTTTTTTTTTCTAATTTAATCTTAGAATTATATTCCTTAAGATTAAATAAATATAATAATAATAATAATAAATTTAAATAATGATGAAAGCTCATTATTTCAACATACTTACATACATATGTATTGAATAAAAAAATTATTTAAAGTGATTATCCATTTTATATTAACAAAAGAAAAAAGCTTGAAAATGATACTCACATTGACCACATTCGATGAAGAAAAATATACCCTTTATTCGCAAAATTTCGGACATCTAATTCGTTATTGAGATTGGGGACTTAGTTTATAATAAATTCTACACAAACTGAGCACTCAAGGAAAGAAGTCCCGAAAAATTCATTTGGGGACTTAGTTAATTCCTGTTTAGGGACTTAATTTAGATGGTAGGAACTGAGTATCTAATAAACTTAGGCAACAATCAAAATTCACACAAAATTACTGTGTTCGTATATATAAAAATTTGGAGAGTTAGTTTATTTCTGGTTTGGGCACTAAGTAAATAGTAGAAACTAATACACTTGGAATATTCGTGAAATCTTCAAACCTGCATTCGAATGTTTTACAAAACTTAGCTATCATTTGAATTGAAAAGAAATTTAAACCGTCACTAGAATCGAAAGAGATGCTCGAATACGAAATACGAATAAAAAATACTCTTGTAACGTACTAGTTTCAGTTAAAAAGTCACATTGTATCGAAACCGCTATTTAAAAAAAAAGAGTTAAAACTACTTTAACTTCTCAAAGATTTAGAAATTAGTTTAGAATGAAAAAGAAAAAAGAAATGTATCGCAAATGTTTCAGGATAATCTATTATTAAGAACAAAATTACTAAAAGTGGCAGTACTATATTTGCAATTAAATAAATAGAAAAGAAATTTAATTGATGTTGGTTATTTTTTATTTATTAAAGTAAAGAGTAAAGATGAATTACGATAATTTATCGAATAAAAAATAACACATTTTATAAAAAAAAAATTTAGCAAGGCAAATATATAATATCTTAGCTTTCTAAAAAATTTGTTTGAAGGTCTAATTAGCACCAATGAATGGCGCAGCTTAGCCATATAACATACATACATAAACAAATAATCGTAATTTACTTTCAATTATTTCAGATCAATCGCACGTTCAGCTCTGTTACAAAGTCAATTTTTTTCAATCACAATACTCTTAGTTTAGGCTTTGTTTGCCGTTGGTTCGAACAAAACCTTATACGTTTAGTATTATTGCTGCATAAATATTGTGTTCACACTCTTTCAACTGCATATCGGGGTCTCGAACAAGAAGCTCAGTCATGTGGTATAGAACTGCAAACCCCGATTTTAGAACAACGTAATCCATTTGCTGACAAGTCGTCATCAGCGTCTTTAAATAGTAATAACGAAGCTGCTGATGTTGTCGATGCCTCATCATCGTTAATGCCTTTGTCACAAGCCTGGTTATTAGCCGGCGCCCTGCCACCTCTGTATTCGAAACCACAAAAAGTTACTTCGCCCGCAGCAAATAAAGCATCAGCATCACAAATTTTTATAGAAAAATTATCAATGATGCCTTCCCATTGGACACTATTGTATGATTCAAATGAACACGGTCTGGGTGCAAATCGCTTCTTGCATCACGTTCTCGGTTACAGGGGGCCAACTTTGATTTTAATACATACACAAGATGATCAAACTTATATAATTGCTTCGCCAGCAGAATGGAAAGAGACCCATCTATACACCGGTAGTGAAGGCAGCTGTGTTTTACAATTATGGCCCAAGTATATTTTTTATGTTTCTAGTTTTTTTTATTGATTTTTACATGCGTGAAATTGTTTCTTCATACAGGTTTTCAATATTAGAAAAAAAGTCGAATATTTTATACTTGAATACAAGTATAAGAGGATATCCCAAAGGTTTGCGGGCGGGTTCAGATCCTAGAAAACCGATTTTGGCCGTCGATGAACATTTTGAAAATGTTGATTGTAAAGGAATTGCAGCTGTGTTACTTTCTATTGAGGTAAGTCTTGAAAAGTAAATACATATCATTGGTATCATTTAGAAAGACCCTAACTCGAATTTTTACGAAATTTACTTATTTAACGATTCCCATTCATTTGGCACGAATATACGTACGTTAGCATAAAAATTTAGTGCAAGGCTTAAAAATAGCGGTTTTATAAGCATATATACATATTTTGTAATAAGAATATATATATATATATATAGTATTATCTTAACTTATATTACTATTGTTATTTATACTACTTTAATCGTATATGTCCCCCGGGCTCGATTAAATTTTTGAATTAATAAATATGAAATAAGAAAAAATTAATAATAATTTCATTGTTTTTTCCTTCACCTGTAAAGTTATAATTATGTTAGTTAGGGCCTTTTTAAATGAGACCGACGATATGTAAATATGTGTGCTTTGCTTGCTAAATCAAATTAATCCACGAAACGAGGTATTTATTTTGTTATGTAATCTAAGCAAATATGTTTTCAGAGAAATAGTTAGAGTTGAAATTAAAAAATAGAGTTAATTGATTTGCGACTGTACTATGTGCAGAAATTTTAGCTAATGAATTATGTGCGCTATGAAATGATGAGCTTTTAGCCTTTTTAAAATTAAATTATTAGTAAAAAAAATCTTAATTAACTCCTGTATTACATTTGGAGGAAATAATTTCATATTCCGTATGACCAAATATGCTATTCGGTCTTTCAAAAAACAACTTTTTAAGCTATATTTAATTTATATATTTAATTTATTATTCATAACAGAACATATATTTAAATATTTATATGTATTTATTTGCCTTAAAATTATTTTAAATTACTTTAGTTTTTTAGGTAGAAATCTATTCACAATTTTTAGAAAATATTTCAACTTAAATTCATCATATATAAATAATTTATTAATTGTATATAATATTATCACGCATCAAAGCTTCCATAACAAACTAAATTTGCATAATTTTTCTTTTTAAATTACTTTTATTCTATTTTTCTTATACTTGATGGATTATAGCAATCTTTTTGTTTGATTTCTTTTCACAGGTGTGGGGGTGTGGAGATAAGACATCACGTGAAGTTCAGTTGGATATTAAAAAATGGCAAATTAAAGAAGCTGAACGACAACGTACAGTTAAATTAACAGCTGCTGATTGGATGGATCATCCAGATCGTTTTCTACTGGAATTGGGTGGACGACAAAACTATAATAACTAATAAAACTGTTATTGGCAAAGGAAGTGAGTGATAAATGAACGCGATAGTCAGTGCACAGGAACCAGTTAGTTACATATTATATATTGAATGAATGAGTGGGATGGTTTAGCTCAGTTGTTTGTGTATGAAAAGTACGAAAATAAAAGACATAAATGTTACTCAAAATTATATTATAAAAAAAAATTAAACAAAATTGTGCCTTTCATGGTATCGTTTAGTTAAATTTGATATACTGTTGTTAATAAATAGTTTTTTTTGTGTTATCTGTTAAGCAAAATTAAATATATTTTTTTTTATTTAAATGACGTTTTGAAACTTTCAGCAAAAAATATTTATGTACATGCATTAGTAAAATTTGTACAAACTGAATATGAAAATTTAATTGAAAAAGGTAAGAAAGTATTAATTTGTAAGTAACGAAATCATTAAATAAAACAACAAAAAAAGCGAAAAATTATAATAAAATTAAAAGAAACACCTTAAAATTTAGTTTTTATAAAGTTTTTTTATTGTTTTCTTTAATTAACAAAATATATATTTTAATATAAAGATACAAAATGAAAAATAAAATTATACAAAATATGTTTTTAATTATAAAACGAATTGGAAGAATTGTTACATTTTCTCAGTGTAATTCTATCGTTTTATTTCGTATTAAAACTTGTGTAAGTTCTTTACATTTATATTTTTTTATCGCTTAAGAAAGAAATAATTTTTATAAATGTAAGATTTATTATTTCTATTTTAGTTGGCCTTACAAGTTTTCTGGGGAATTTTTTGAAAATGCATCTGTTAAAATAAAAAAAATTGTTTTCAACAATCTAGCTTAAAATTGTAGTTGAAAAAGTACACCATGTTACAGCGGAAACATACTTCAAAAGTCGACTTAATGGTCGTTGTATGCCATATTACAAATTTCAGAATCAAAAAAATTATTTTATTCAAAAATAACCTTTTTTTGTGATAGTGCGAGAGGTTCCTGGAGGAAATTATTGAATAGTTCTTCAGCCGTTGCTCATTTCTCTTTATATACATATGAAAAATAAAAATGAAATAGTGTGATAATAGGCATACATATATTCGTAAAAAATTAATCAAAATATGATCAATAAATAATATATGAAAAAAAGCCCAAAATTAAAAGAAAAAATAATTATAAAATAAGTATTTTCTCAAGTATATCTCTACTGTAACAAAATGATTGAAAGCGATGTTCACATGGCAGAGAATTAAAATTTACACATTACAAATAAAACTGTTGGAAATAGCAAAAAAAAACATTTATATAACAGAATTGAGAAACTTAGGTTTGAGTAAAACCAATTGTGTTTCTATCTCACAAATGCGAACACCTTTCTCTTCGAAAGGAATTACTGAGTGAGCTCGATTATAACTTGCCAATAGTTAAGTCAGGATTTTATATGAATATAGTAATACGAATTACTATTCGTTTTTGATTGGACTTTAAACTTTTCGGTTATATTTATTTTAAAGTCTAACCAATAGTATACTATATTTCAATTTGCAATGGATTCATTCATAGGATAGTAAAAAATGAAATAGAAATCACTAAGCGGAAATCACATCACAAATGCTGAAAATGAAAAGTATTATTTTAATATTTCTTAAAAAGCTTTAGAACAAAAACAGATGCCACTAAATAATCTCTGAAAACTCACCTAAATTATACTTAATTAGTTTTAAGAAATAAGAATTATGTGTTTGAAATATTTTTCGACCCTGAAACTTAAATGTTTGTTCGATTACCGGTTTTGCAAAAAAATTTAACAATGAAATTCCACCACTGCATTAACATCAATCTTGAAATTTTTTGCCTCCAACTATTTTAAGTGCAATTAATTTCGTTTTGAATTTCTGTATATTTTACTACTTAATTTTTCATTTGAATATTTATTAGTAATTAATTTGCTTAGAAATAAAAAGAATTTTACGGAAAGTTTTTTATATAACTGTCCACGTTTGAAAGAAATAATTTTTCAATCTATCATTTTATGAAAGTGTTTACCATGATGCAATTACTAAGGACCAGCATTAAAGCTTTACAGGCGTTCATGTGCCGCATAATGTAATTAAAACAGGTGGCATCGCTACGTCAGGTGATTATTTTTTTCTTTGCTTAAATTTGCGACATAAAATGTCAAAATTCTATACAAACACATTTGCTTAACAGTTTTTATTATTAAGAAAAAGTAATAAGCAATTTAATTTGCGTAATTTTATTGTAATCGATATTTTGTTTAAAAAATGTATATTATTGTGCTTAAATAATGAAAATTTTTTCCAACATTTTATATCGCAAAGCACAAAGGCCTCTAAAAGTTTCAATGCTGCCATCTTAGTAATACATATTTTTTTTTTTAACAAAATACCGATTGCAATAAAATTAAGCAAATTAAATTGCTTATCACTTTTTGTTAACAATAAAAACTGTTAAACAAATATGTTTGTATAAAATTTTGAAATTTTATGTCTCTGTCAAGTAGTTTCAATCATAGTAGGAGTATGAACTACGAATGAGCGAGCGAACCACGAATATTGCTATCCGTGTGTGAACATGGTATTAGAAATTTTTTGAAATTTCATACAAAATTTCTATTATTACAAAACATAAAATAATTTCAAATTTACTGCGCATTTTCCAATTTAATGGAATAATTATTTGTAAAGGTACAATTTTATATATGTACGTATTATAACTTCATTCAATGTTATAAACTCTTTAAATTAAAGTTCGATAGTGGATAGCAATCCACAATCGCATCGGAACGCCCTCCTTCGTCGGTATTGTGTAGCACCGGCAAAGTAAAATAATAATAAAAATGGCTACTAAACCGAAGCTTCAGCACTGTTACGAGTATAAACAAAGAACGTGCAAAAGCAGAGTTGCAAAATAATTAAGCTTCACCTCCTGGCGTTTCTCCTACTATCCCTTTCCTATAGTTCCAGCACAATGCTTCGCATGTGTAGGAGTCATCTCCTGAGTGCTGGTCCCAGATAAAAAAAAAAGTTAAGTTTAATTCCAGATATCACATTACAAGCGTTTCCAAAATGTCCACTACTGCTTTCAAATAGGAATTAAGACGCTACAATTTAGTTATAGACATTTTTGGTTATAAAAAAATATTGCTTAAAATAACAAACAAAATATTTAAGTTGTAAAATTAAAAAAAAAAATGTATTAAAATAGTATATGTATATGGTATAGTGGTGAAGAAATACACCCGTCTGATTTGTGTATTAGTAAGTATTAAGATATTCTCTGCTCATTTCGTGCCTTTAATATTTATTTATGTAGTTGTAATTAAAAATGTAATTTTGGGTGTTTTAATATTATTTATCATAATTGTTAATGATGTGAATTTAAGTGATGTGTTCAATAGATTCTGTTTGTGGGTGGCAAATTGGTGGGTGTTGTGTAGTAGAACTTGTTTGACATATATCGTTATCGTCGTCATCAGTTTTGTCGTCATTAACATCATCTAATATTTTTCGAACTGCACCCTCGGCGGGCGAACTTAACCATTCAGATGAGTTATTACTGTTCTCACTAAGGCTGCCACCCGTTGATAATTTCAGACTACTTGAAAACCCTATAGAAATCGATTCGCTAGCGGATGGGTTATAATTTTGACTACTACTATCATGACGCTGTCATCTTGAGGAACCGATAAATGAAGCAAAGTCATCCACGGACTCTGGAATGGGACTGGGAGCATTAGTTGTCGTAACATTACGAGCTTGAAGAAAACTTGTACCAGTCGCCACAGGCGCACCATAATGTGTGGAAAAGTCCCTTCCTGTCGATTCGCGCTTTTGTATACTAATGCCACCAAAATTAGAAAGGGTAGGCGAGGAATTATCGTTTGTGTCGGTAGCGATGATAGCGGCGCCATTGCCTGTAACATTATTTGCTGTTATGGAAGCTTTGGAGGTGGTGGGACCGTTACCTGCTAATTGGGATTGATATTGAGTATAATTGCTTATTGCTGCATCAGAAACGGGTAGCACAAGACTATCTGTAGCTCCATAGCGATTGGCCTTGACCAGTGGTTTAGCATAATGAGTTTGATATTGATATTTTATATTACCTGTTTTATTGCTAATATCGTCATCTGCAACTAACAGATGACTTCCGCCTGCACATTCAACATCAAGTCTTCTATTTATTAAGTACTCAGACTCACTGCTCGAACGTCTGGGTCCTCGAGATACGGGCTGATACGTAGTACGTCCTTGAAATCGTCGACTTATCGAACCCGTGACTACTCCTAAATGTTCGGAAACGTCTTCCTGTATATCGGATATATCAATCATTGACAAAAATGCTCGACACCAGTTATGATTGGCATTGTTCCAATATTGTGGTGAATTAATATGGAATGGATGATGGGGAAAGCTATAAATATGTGCCACAGCTGCTATAAACATTTCAATGCATATAATGAAATTCTGGAAAGTTTTGAAATAAAATAAGTAATTTATAACAACCGCATACAAAATTATTACGACTGTTAAGAATATTTAAAAATTGGAAAATCTTTACTAATTGTAAAAGAATTTGTAAAATATGTAATTAAATTAAATTTGTTGTTTTATTTTATTATAAATTAAAAGTTATTACTCACTTGCAACATTGATGCTACATTGATGCCTAAATCATCACTTTCGAAGATCTTTATAATTTTGAAATAAAATAAAACATTCAATAATACTCCTTGGCTAATAAAAAAGTGTGAAAAAAAGTTCAGACATATTATAGAAATAGAACAATTAAGAATATTTTATTTACTTACAAAAATGAAAAAAAAACTACTGCCTTTATACATAAAAATTTCGGAATTGGTTTCATGGTCTTTAAATCCTCCTGCAATAAAGAAGTTTATTTAAATTATGATATTTTTTACATTTCTTAAAAGACATACCTTATTTGCTCTATAAAACAATACAAGGCAATACATAGCCACAAACTGGGAAATGTTATTTATAGCGACAATATAGGGAAATGCTACATTTCCAGCAAAAGTGCCTTCTCCATAGACACCACATAGTTCGCAAATACTGTAATTTTTAACATATTAAAAATATGTCATTTCTAGTTTAACGAGAATTATAATTTAGGAAATTATATACGGAATAGATTTTCAAATAAAATAACTCTCCAGAGTTAGCTGTAGCGTTCGTACAGAAGTAATCACACAAATTGCCCGCCAAATAATTGATTATCAAATAACTTCGCCATTTGTGGATCAGTTTCCAAAATTATTTTTGCATTTTAAAAGGTCCACAAAATATTTTTTTAAAATTTTGGCAGGTCCTAAAAAGTGAATATCAACTAACTTCGTCGTTTGTAAACCAATTACCAACATTATTTTTTTATATGGGAAAGTTCAATTAACATTTTCCTTAAATTGGGGGAAAGGCAAAGTGCCCGTCCACCCATCTGTTGAAATTCGGTATGTAGACTCCTCTTTCTATGTTTAGGTCCATTAAGAAGGGATTTTTGAATATTCTTTAAGTGGGTAAAACTTAAAAAAAAAAAATTATTTTGGTATCTCTTTTTGCAACCATATGTCTCCAAAAGTATTGCACATAGAACAAAGCTTTTTTCGTAATCGCTTCTTCTAGAAAATATTTCGAGTGGATTTTCTTACTTTTATATATGGAGTAAAATTGCTCATTTTGATTACATATGTAAAATTGTACCTTTGTACTTTTATCCCTTTTATATGATACAGGGCGTACGTTTCTCCTAGAAACGACAGGAGGTGAAGCTTAATTAATTATTTTACAGCTCTGCTTTTGCAAGTTCTGTGTTTTGTTTATACTCGTAGCAGTGCTGAAGCTTCGGTTTTTAGTAGCCATTTTTATTATTATTTTACTTCGCCGGTGCTACACAATACCGACGAAGGAGAGCGTTCTGATGTGATTGTGGATTGCTATCAGCTGAAGCCGGTATTCTTCAGTGACCAGTGACTATGCCTTCGCAACTGAAACCTTCCGACAACAACTGACACACAAAGACACACTAATGCACATCAGAAAAATGCGAGATGTTTATTTTTATTCAAAAATTTTTAGTCTGAAACTGGGGTTGAACCCAGGTCTGCTTTTGGTTTAGTAGTCAACGTGCAGACTACCATTCATCGTGCCATCGCCACCCTCAAGTTCGGTCTGGAATAAATTTATCGGCTGTTTTTATTTATATATGAAATTAAGAAATTGATCAGAAAATTGGCAAAGAAGCAACAAAAGTTTTTATTTAATTAAAATTTATTAAAAAAGATTTTTTAAATAAACTTGAAGTTGTAAGTAGATATGTACATATATTTGCGCATATTTAGAACAGTAGTTAATAAAAAATTTCTTTTACTTTTTTTTCAGTTTATTTTTGTCCACATTTTACAGCCGTTGCCAACGATGCAAATGTTTTGCTTTTCAAATATTATGCATTTGAAGCGTCTAAAATCACTAAAATAAAATTAATTTAGCAACTTTTGCTATGCACGTGGAACAGACCTAATTTGTGGTAACTTTTATGGTTTTTCCGTTTTCTTACTTTTGTACATTTTGGTCTCTTATTGAGATAAATTATAGCTTACTCTCAATTTACCGAACTTTAGCAGAAAAGTGAACAAACACACCTATTATTGACTTTTTGGGTTAAAAATTGCAAATTGAACGAGAACAAAAATGCCTAAGCTATATTTTAGCGTATCACTTTATTGTAGGACACAATTTTATTATTTGTTCATTTATTCAGAGTAACATGAAAGCCCACAGACAGAGTAAATAAAATTCCTGAATCATTAATAGGAGAGAAAGAAAAATAAAAACCTCAAACATATAAATAATATTTCATTTATATAATAAAAGGTCTCATCTAATAATATAGGAGAAACTGTAAGATCATAGTGATCCCAAAAAAATAACTGAAAGGAATACATAAATCAGTAACTGGAAAAATTAAAAAAAAAACAATCGCAACTATATGTTATTAGCCAATGTTGTCCAATTTT
The DNA here is from genome assembly GCA_963924685.1 of Dexiosoma caninum. NCBI lineage: Eukaryota > Metazoa > Arthropoda > Insecta > Diptera > Tachinidae > Dexiosoma > Dexiosoma caninum. The sequence goes on from OZ004727.1 coordinate 16,971,421, forward strand.
AAAATGTAATGGATTTTTAGAGCAAGATCATGCTAGTTGCAGCTCTCTGATGATTACCATACCATTAGGAAGTAAATTCAGATATGCAAAAATTTAGTTGAAAATACTTACACCGCTATAAATGTAGTTATTGGTCGCACCACTGTGTACTGCAAGATACCATGTTTGCAGTTGTGTATAAATTCTCTCCCCATATTCCATGGTCGGATGCAACACATAGGAAAAAAGTGATGCACTTGGGGTCTATATTCCATTATGACTTCCAAATCCATGCTCAAATTTAAATAATTCAGCAAATAAACCATAAAGTTATAGATCACATATGCTTCATAGCATTCACGTAATGAATCGGCATAAATCGAATGTTCGGGAAAGAATAAACCAATCCACTAAAATTTCAAAAGCAAGTGCTTGTACATATTTTTGCAGAAAACATTAAAAGTGTTACTGATTTCACTTACAGCATTTAAGGCGTATATAGGCACCATCCATAATATCCGAATGATGTGTTTTTGTAAAATAGGTTTTGTAAAGTGAATCACATGTTGTATAATATGCCAAATTGTTATGGGAACAGTCGACAAAACAAATAAACCTCCAATTAATATTAATTGATCACGCCGCTGAAAACCATCTTTAACAGAGTTTACAATCAGTAGAGGCACCACTATTATTGCGAAAATGGCATAAGTAATAATAAGTAAAGGTCGTATCCATATACGCCACTCCTCGCAGAATCTTCGCAAAGAATAATTCCGACACATACCCTAAGCTGATTTATCTATTATATATGTATATGTATATGTATAAATTTTATATTTTTTCACTGCTGGATTTACTGGAAAAAGTAACCTAGTTTGTTAAACAAAAACAAATTTTAAAAAATTAAACTTTTATTCAGTTATTGGCAATTTAATCGGTGTTAAATTTATAATTGCTTGGCACTGTATTGACATTTTTTATTTTCATTTTGTTGCATACAATGTATTTTTATCGCTGCACTTTTATGCTAATCAATTTTTCTCTCTATTACTTTTACTACAGAAAACCCTAATGCAATTCATTGTTATAAGAATTTAAGTAAAATTAATATCTCTCAAATGTTTATTAAAACATGAAGTTAACTATTTTGTTTTTATATTGTTATAAATATATACAAATATGTCTTTTGTTGTTTGGAAGAAAATTTTTTAGGATAACAGAGAATAAGAAAAATTTTACTTTCTTCAGATTTGTTATGAGTTGTCCATGCAAAAAAAGAGGTTGCCAGCTCTCAACTTAATAGAAAAACATGATAGAAAAGAAAACAAATTACCAAAAATTTGTAAATGTTCTCCGGAACGGGGCTGCTTAAATATATTGGACATACGAAATTTGGGACAACTTAATTGCCTAACAGTACATATTAATCTACGCCATAAACAGGTTATAATTTGTTTAATACTTTTGATTTTATTTGAAGTGTGATAGCAAAATGTAATATTACTTTAGATTTTATGACAGTCGCACCAAATCTCATTATATTTATTTCTCACAAAGTCTTTGAAAATCGTAGGATTTGTATTATAGTCTGAAAGTGCCTTTAGTGTTACTTGTCTTTAAAACATATGTAGCTGAATTTTAAAAGGTATACTATCCAAAGTAAAATCCACTTATTTGCTAAAATCTTCTGGAAATGTGTAGTACATAGTGATAAACTGTGGTAAGATCGCATGTGATACTAGTGCATAGCTTGAGCCGAATGCCAAATATTTTTTTTTTTTTTTTTTTGCGTGCGAGGTAGGGTTGAAAATGCCTTCGCACTTACAGACACAGAGAGCCTATGCTTACAGAGACCGTAGTCTTCTGCGTCGAGTGGTGTTGCCACTAAAAAAAAAAACAAACATTTATATATTTCTATAAATTCCCAAATATTAATTTGCGTATGATTGTTTAGTACAGTAATAAGCATTAATATATCTATCCATTAGTATTTACTAGAGCTGTGTCCATAGACACCTAAGCCTATGAGTCAGTCGGTGTTTTGTGGTTAGTCTTCCGTTGGCCATCGTCGTGTTAGCCATAGGTTTGTTATGAGTTGTTACCGTGGTAACAAATATGACGTTTGTAAAAGCGCCGTCTCAGCTGTTGGACAAAATATGAACTGAGACGAAAAGCAATGGGAAAATCAAAATATAAGAAGCAACAAATATAAATTGCTGTTTTAAAAATTATTAGAATTTTTCGTTGACAAAATTGTTGCAAAGAACACAATTTTGTTAAAGTTTGATTAATTTTGTTGAATTAACTTGTTGAAAATGTTGATTATCTTTTAAGCAATTGGTACGTACCTAATTTAAATAGATAAATTGATTTCCAACAACCTATTTTTCACAATATCACACATTTTCTTTACAGGCATCAGTGCATCAAAAAAATGGACGCCTTCATTGCTAAATTTGTTGCGGTCCATTTTCATTTGAAAAATATAAAACAAGGAAATTGCGCTGTAGAATGGATGCTTAAAATATAATATATTGATGTAAAAACCAATAGTGGCAGAGAATCATAGCGCAAGAAAATGGTTTTGCAGAAAAGGAAATCTGCTGCAAACTTAAGCGGTGCTACCGCTTAAGTACCAGATGCAGAAGTAGAATTTACTACATACTTACATATGTATTGCAACAAGAACAAAAATGTGGATTGTTTAGTCAGCACTGCATAAGTACATAATTAAAATATTTTAAACAAAAACATACATATCTTTGCAGACATTACTTCATCGCTCCATATGTTAATATCATTTTAAACGCGCTTGGATATTAACTTTTTTTTTTTTTTATCTGGGACCAGCACTCAGGAGATGACTCCTATATATGCGAAGCATTGTGCCATAATTCAATTTTAACATATTGCACTAATTTAAGACGTTCTCTTTAGGTTATGTTATATTTAAGGGTGCTTTAGACCATAACATCTAATTTGAAAATTTGACAGTCGTATGGCTCTCTTGATTTTTTAAAATTTTTCAAAAACCAACACACCATTAGAAAAGGGATGCATTTTTATGTAAACAAATGTGAGAAAGCCAGGGAGGGAAAACTGGTTTCATAAATTTATACCAATTATAAAATCGAAATGTACATTTTAGACCACGACAGCACAATTTTATAAAAATATACGTATATTTTCTAAAAGTACACTAAAAATTTTTACCACGAAAATAACATATTCCAAAGTTATAAAAATATTTTTCAAGGTTATTAAAAAAAAAATTCATTTGCACAAGAACTCCATCCCTGGGAAAACAAGCAAACAGATGTAGTTAAATTAAATGAGAATGTTTTCATCTTACTTGATTTTATCCATACCATTCGATTTTTACTCTCTTTTTTTGAAATACGGATGCAATTTCATTTTATTTTCTCGCTCATTTTACGTACGACAAATCTTATGGTCTAAAGCACCCTTTAACAGCATGTATGCAAAAAATTTGACGTTTGGACAAAAGGCGAATTGACGAATACGAAAAATAAAAATATAACAAATGCCGGTTTCGCTAAAAAAAATCTTATATATTTTCAGACAGTACCATTGCCGAGAAACATTACAAGGGCTCTGTGGTCAAGACGTTGAAAACTAAATAACTCCGATGGAATCAACCAAAATGGACAAAATTACTTTAAAATCACCATTTGTATCGCCATCGCCCAGTGTAAGACAAACATTAACAAAATTACTTTGCCAATGCTTTTCTTTTTGCAGTTTTTCTTCATAAACATGTGTGCTCGCCAATATGATTTGCTTGTTTGTGCTGCCATACTTCTCATCCAGCAGACATAGAACATTTAGACGGAATGAAACATAAGGTTGCACAACACACTGTAAAAATGTAAATTTTTTTTTTTTATCTTGGTCTAGTGCTCAGGGGCTATCCCCTACATATGCAATGCATTGCACTGGAACTAGAGAGAAGGATAGGGAAGAAAAAGACAGGTGGTGAAAGTGGTAGAAAGATAGAGCTTAATTCTTGCACAACTCTGCAGTTGCGTGTAAATTATAAAGCAAAGTTGCGGTGTCTCTGATGTTTTTTGACGCATTATTTTTAAGCTAATGGAGCCATTTTATTTATTATTTTACTTCGCCGACGTTTTATTGCTCAAATACCGACGAAGGAGGGTGCTGTAGCACAGAAAACTCAGAAAAAAACTTTTTCCTGATTTGACCCCGCTGGGAATCGAACCTGGGACTTTCTGGTTGCAGAGCCAACACGCTGACTACTCAGTGTAAAATTTAGTGTATATTACTAAAATATTGGTGCTAAACACACATAAAAGAATAGAAAATAATTTATATAACTATTTAAAATTTTAGTTTATTATTTTATTCGGTTCCTGCAATAATTTTACATTTTATTTGGATTTAATTCATATTGGTTGCAAATGTTCGTCTCGCTGTTTTCTATACTACTTTTTTCATTAAAATAGCTTACTACGATAATACTAACATATACAACTCTGCTGGACGGTATGTTGTAAAAGTATGATTTCTTCACATCGATTCGAAAAGGTGCTTTCTTTACATATTGCAGATATAGATTTGGAGTTATTTACAAGTAGAACAGGGTTCTGTGAGTATAACTATGAATTCAGCAATGAAAAGTGTAAGAAAGCCTCTTCAAATAAATATACTAAAACTATTAAGACGAAATACTTGTAATATTGCTGTAGACCTGGATGATAATCTTTTAAAAAAAATTGAAAATGAGGAAATTAAGCCAAGACAACATCCGGGAATAATGAAATTCAATCACACACCCTTGCCGCATAATATCCTTAATGTACTTCAAAAAGTTGCTGGTGATTATCCTCAAACATCTTTGAAAGAGGATTGTATGAAATTAAACCAAATTATATTTTCAAGACGTCCACCAGTTAACACTAAGGAATTCAGAGCTACAAAAAAAGAAATAATTCAGGAATTGGAAACAAAAATGCCATCAGAAGATTTCGAAAGTCTTAGTGAAGAGAAACAAAACAACTTTCATATCCGCAAAGAGCAATTGCTAAAGTATCGACTTAAGCAGGCAATATATACTTGGAAACCAATACAATATGAAAAATATCAAGCAATTGTATATGCTCTAGGCAGAAGTGCACGCGAATATGCTGCTTTAATGCGTATTATGCGGGAGATTAATGTACGAGATAAAAGCTTTGCCCCTCGTAGTTATTTCGATTTTGGTTCTGGTGTTGGCACTGGGATGTGGGCAGCAAGTAGCTTATGGAAAGATTCCATATATGAATATTTCAACGTAGATTCCTCGAGTTCTATGAACGAGTTGTCTGATTTGATTATAAGAGATGGTAATGAAAATCAACAAATGACTTTAAGGAACGTTTTCTATCGGCAATTTTTACCCGCCTTAGATGTGAGCTAATTTTTCTTTGAAAATTGTAAATTACTTTTAACACATGCTTATTTTATTTCAGACAACATATGATTTAGTTGTTTGTTCTCATTCATTGTTCGAATTGCCTAATTCACAAAATCGTAGAAATGTGATTTTAAACTTATGGAAAAAGTGTAATGGTTATTTAGTGATTGTAGAGGAAGGAACTAGATTTGGTACTGAATTGGTAAATGAAGCCAGAGACTCTATACTCGCTTTGGATGAATATAATTTAATTGGCCACGTTTTCGCACCGGTATGTCAATGAATAGTTTATTATAAAGCAAAACAAACACATACACTTTTTTTATATACAATCTCGTAAAATATTATTCTCAACTGTTTTTTTTTCATATCATATATGTATGTAGAAAAAAGATTTTCTTTATGTTGTATGATATTACATGAATTTTCGTATAAGCAATTTTTACAAGATATTTATTTTTTTCCAAAGTGCAAAATTTCAAGTTGTATTAAACTTTAGTCTTTGACTGTATACATTAAAACACATAATCTCTATAATTGGGACTCTTGAATGAATTATAGGGTACTCACGCCTAATTATTTAATTATACTACTCCTCCCACATGGTTTTTAACATATTTTATAATATAAACGAGCTTAACTTTGCCATTTGCAAACCAATCGCGATGAAATTTGGTGCACTTAGTCTATGCAACTCCGGGAAGATTATAGCGTGTTACTTTTTTTTTAAAACTAGGACCAGGAGGTGGGAACATTTCTGTCCCTCCGAAACGTACAAACCGATTTGAATGAAATTTAGAACACAGATAGATTTGCGTCTAGATATTCACATAGTCTATGCACATTTTCAAACCTAGGGCCATGAGGGCGATAGGAGGAATTTCTGCCCCTCCGAAACATTAAAACCGATTTTAATGAAATTTAGAACATAAATAGAGTTGCGTCCAAAAATGCTCATAGGTAATGTACATTTTTTAAACTAGTAACAGGAGGGCGAAATTTCTGCCCCCTCCAAAACTACATAGCCGATTTTGATTAACTTTAAAATTTTAAATATTGGCAATTGTGCACTCCTGGAAGGTTATAAGGTATTACTTTTGTTAAAACTAGGACCACGAGGGAAGGTAGGGGAAATTTCCACGCCAGCGAGATCATCTAACCTATTTTAATGAAATTTAAATGTTTTTATGTTTTTGCGTCTAGAAGGGTACATATGCTACATATATAGTTTTTAAATAGAACCAGAAGCCGACGTAGGGGTAAGGTATGCTTTTCCGAAACTGTATAACCGATTGAGATAATAACGGGAGCGAAGAAGCGGGTAAAATCTAGTAAATATATAAATACCAACTGACCAGACAGTTCATTTATTAATAACGGTGGAAGCTCAAAGAACTACCAAAAATAAATCTTGTCATTATAAGTATTATTATTATTAAAAATATGTGTATATATAATTCTAAATTCCAGCAAAAATGTATGTATATTTACAGTGCCCTCATGACAATATTTGTCCACGACTATCAAACCCTAAAGATCGTACACCTTGTAATTTTGAAATTTCTTTTGTGCCAACACTTTCACAGCATAACACATCCATCGCTAGATATAGTTATATTGTACTTAAAAAAGGTGTAGAAGAAGATAACACACAATCATGGCCTAGATTAGTACGACCGACTTTAGTTCGTGCAAGACATTCTATTTGCAGAATGTGTACTTCGGATGGTAAATTAGAAGAAATAATATTTACAAAATCAAAGCATACCAAGTACGTATCATATTTCACTAATGAGTTTTTCGTGTTTTTAAGATTTTTAGTAACAAATGATTTCAGATCTGTCTATAGATGTGCAAAGGTAAGCCGTTGGGGTGATCGTTTGCCCATAGAAATTGGGGAAAAATATGAAACTGAAACGAAACATAAGACTACACTAAGGTCTAAAATACAGTCAAATGATACAGTAAAAGAAGTTTTGAAAGATGAATAATGAACATAAATATATATTGTAAAAAGATACTGTTTATTTTCTATGTCTCCATTCAGAAATATTAAAATTTGGCAATTATATGGAACTATATAGTTACAATTTTTATTTTAATTATGAACAAAATATTACACAATAAAAGAGTAATAATAATTATAAAAATAATGGCTAACATCCTAATAATTAATACATTTTTTTTTATCAATTATAATGTAAAAATAATATAGCATCTATGAGACAGCCTGTTAACATATAACGTTTCTGGCTTTGCAAAATTTGCTCCTTTATATTTTTTCTATAATTCATATTAACCACACAAGGTACACATTGATATTGAGTAGCTAAATGTTTTAAGGAGCCATACAAATGACCCATACGATTCCACCACAAAAAAGGCGACTCATCCAGACTACAGTAAACATCTGTACGATATCGTTTCAAATCATTTTCAACACTGTTATGTACAGTCATCGTCGCCTGTTCTGCCGGGTTTTCGGTCAGATCAAAAAATAGTTCCAAATCTGTACAAAATAAAATAGCGCAAGTTACAATCTTTTGTCTATTTTTAAAAAACGATAGAGACACCATACTTGATTTCTTTACTACATTAGAATTTGTGGTTTTCGGTCGATTATGCGCTGCTTTAGGTAAAGAAACACTAGGTGAAATGCCTTGGGAATCAATTATCTTATCATATTTCTCTGTTAAGATTTTAACACAATTATTGAAATTAGTTATAGTTATCAAACGATGAAATCTAGGGTCTAATAATGCTGAAATAGTTAAATGGTCATCCGATAAAACCCTGAAAAAAGAAAATTTGTGATTTTTTATTGAAAAATTTTCTAAAAGTAACTAAATGTACGTATATGAACGTTAATGTCCTCAAACATAAAACACTTTTGATAAAACAGTTTTAAATTGATAAACAGTTCGCTTTAACAAATATTATTAGAAATAATTTACAATATTTTATATAAATTTAATACAGGTTTATAATAGCATATAATACTTACAATGTATGAAGTGTGTTACTGATAGTATTCTTAATTATTTCAGTAAAATTGTCTTCATTTTCTTGTACAGCTAACTTCTTAGTTAAAACTTTAGCTGTTATTGGCGATAACATACTACTAAGTGGTATATCTTCACCTTTTAAAGTATCTAATGTTACCTGTAATTATAACAAAAAATATATATAATTTTATTACCCATGAGTTTAGTTAGCTTACAGAGAGTGTATTTAAAATTTCATAAATCCCTTTTGCCGAAGTAACTAAGGCATCTATTTCTTCTGGCCAGAATAAAGTTTCTGCGAAAAACTTTAATAGCTCATAATAGCTCCAAGGAAAGTCATCACTTATTGTGGGAATTTCAACATCCTAAGAAGTTTAAATACTTAATTTTATTGATATATAACTAAGATTTATTATATAACCTTAGAAAAAATTTCCGCATTATATCGCATCATAGTGTCTTTTATATCCTCAATAATCGATGATACGATTGGTAAGTCAATTACATTTTTAACACACTGATTAACAATCGTGTCGTAAGATAGCATGTACGGAACATCTTGAAATAAAAGCAAATTATACTAAAATATTATTGATATAGTGTGTCCCAGAATTAAAGCAAGATTTGAGTTCGCAACTCTAAGCAAAAAATAAATTTTAGATGTTTTGTAAAAATACATAAAAACAACGTCTTAACGGAAGTCTTGCAGCCAAAGATTTAAATTTCTTGTGTTCATTTAGGGATACACATATTTGTATTTTATATGTAGTACAAACCTTTGCTATTTAGAAAATGCTTCACATAATGTTCGTTATCACAATTTACAATTCCTGCTGTACAGTTTTGCAAATTAAATTCCTCAAATAGCGCATCGATTGCTGTAAACTTGTTATACTCCACAGTGCAATAGATTTGATTAACTAAATTGTATTCAGGGGCATCAGTGGTATAATTGAAAAATATTGATAAAAAGCTCTTCTGTTCGATATTATGCCATATTTCGAAACCCAATGAGTATGGTTTAATTTGTGAGTGAATTTTAATTTGATCCGAGAGTGTAGTATATTTATCACTGTGCAATTCTTTTATATATAACTCGATCTAAAATTTGAAAAAAATAAACAAGTTTTGAATTGATCTATAAGTAGTTTATAATAAAAATCTAAAATTATATATATATATCTTAAATAAAAAACAATCGGTCTTATTGCAGTTGTCGACATCAAAATTATTCTCAGAATATCAACGTAACAGAACGACTGTTTAAAATTAATTCATCTTCTTTTTTCTTTTGGTTGCAATAGTCCGTCTGTCTGTGGCTATAGTAATTGCAGTACATCCTATTTTCTTTTTTTTTTATATTTTTAATTTTGCAACGCTTTCATTTGGCTAGGGAGCATAAATCACTCATAAAAATAATCTCAATCATTTAAATTTGTTCTTATTTATAGTATGTTTAGGTTAGCTGGCGAATCCCCCTCAAAGGAGAGTTAATACCGAGCATCTGTGCAAAGAGAAATAGTTAAATTTAATTAAACATTAAAAAAAAATAGATAGAAAATATAATAAATAAAAATAGATAGAAATAAAAATAGAGTCCGAAACCGGTCTCATACTCATATATGCGCAATTATACGTTAATGCCTTACTATATTCGTATAAATCATCTTTTGAGCAACCTATTTCAAACCTGGTTTGAATTATATAAATTTTTATGCAGTAATGAGAACATTTGGTTCCAAGCACGTGAACATATGCTGCATGTCAATAAAACGGCTATATTAAAATTAAACATTTTTCAAATTTGATAAAAAGGTTAATTTTTATGTTAAGTATAAACTAAGACATACTTTTTTCTTTTATTACCTTTTTCATGGAAGGCATTGGCACACTACCACATAGAGATTGGATAAATTTAGTCATACTAGGATCGTACAAGTTCTCTACGTTTCTTATATCTTCAACCACCAAATTTGTCAGAGCCTCTTGCAACTGATAACTATCAATGGTCATCAAATTATTTGCCATATTATTGGATTCGGTAACACGATATTTGTTACATTCCGCGTGACGACTATTTATTTGAAACAACTCACTAGTAGACGGTTTTATATCATTAACACCGGTTACTTCGATTTTAGTAAATTGACTACTGTCAACAACTTCGTCGTCGTCATATGTCATAGGAACCACAGTTTCGTACAAAACTGAATGATCATCATTATCGCTTACTATGACGTTGCTAGTATAGGAGTCAGGCATCATGGGACTCTGGTACTCAACCTTAAGTTTAGGTCTTTTTGAAATGTTTACAGTATCACGTTTGATTTTCATTGCGCTATTATTAAGACCCATTTTTGTTTGAGGTTTACGTGGTGGCACTTGAATACCATTCTCCAGTATTATTTGATTGAAAACATCATTGTGACGATATTGTAGATGGGCACGCAGATTGGTAGTATTTCCATGATTCGTTAATACTTTGTGACACAGTATGCACACAACACTTTGTTTTGTTATGATGCAGTTATCTTCATTTGTTGGAAATCCAAAGTGACGCCAGTAAACACTTTTCATTTTGGGACTGTGTAGTTTCGCAAATTTCAGCTGTGCCCCAGGAGGATCTTGTAAAGGATCCGACATTATTGAAAATTTTCGTGTTTTTCTTTTTGAAATTGTCAACAAATATCTGATAAAAAATTGATAATTTTTAGACGGCAATTCCGTAATCGGGTTTTATCAATATCGTCAGTGCTGCCAACAATATATATTAACAGCTTCCATTTAAAATAAAACTGCGTTTTTTAGAACAGACAATGGCGCTTATTCAAAAATTAGCCCTAAACGAGAACTTAATTTGACTGACGTCAAAATGTATGTGTAATTACGTCATGTCAAGTTGATTTTGGCCTTAATTTCGTTCCGCGCTGAACGTGTTATAGTACTAAATTTATATAATGTAATAAAATATCTCACGATAAACACTCCTGTAGTCACCGCCAAGGCAAATTCATTACCAGGTAAACACACGCGCTAATTCAGCCGTCAGCAGCTTTACAGATTTGTACCGCATTTTAACGCCGAACGTCAAAGTTTGTTTACTTTTGTAAAAAAGTTAATAAAAGTGATTAATTTAATATTATAATAATAAAAACGCAAAAGAAATTGCTTTTTGTTATAATTAATTGAAATTCAACTTCTATTATATAGCATACGATATTTATATGTGGATCGCACACGTATGTGTTAGAATATATATTCTGCAATAATTGCTTGAATATATTGTTAAGCAATAATCTGTAACATATACTATCAAATACAAATGAAATAAATTATTTTTACCCAAAATTAATAAACTCGAATTGAAAAATTGTTTTTAATAAACGTTTCTTTTATTGATAAGAATAGAGTTATATTGGCAATTCGAAGAGGTTATTCTGCCGGCGTTATTGCTTCTATGAAGACACAAGAAGGGTACCTTTGTAATATAGTGCATGAGCATTAGCATTATCAATCAGGAGGTGCGTGTTCGATTCTTGCCTAGACCGTTGGTGTTCCAATGGGTCTAAGTGGGGCGTTCTCCTTCGGGAAACCTTACCTACCGTAAGAGACAAGTCGAGGGATACTGTAGTGGGAGGATATTCGAGTATTTCAAAAATTTTTCCATGATATGTATTTGCATGAATGTCATACAATCAAACGCCTGTATAATGGCAAGGTAACCCCCAAATAAGATAAAAGATGCCATATTTTTTCGTGTTACTATCATAGTTGTACTTTTAGTACCACATGCATTCAACATTTTTTTTCCGCATATCAATGTTGGCTGCATTTTTCCTTTTTACTTCGTCGTTGGGGAGAAAAGGTTCGTAAGAATTTTTTATGGTCAGGTTTTGTGAAAAATGTGGTTAAATAGCAATTTTTGAAGAATTTAATTTCAAGAAAGACATGGAAAAGTTCCAAAAATAGAAAATGGAATTTATTCTTTTCTAATTAGAAAATTTTACTGAAAATGGGAACACGTGGTGCATTTCCCAATGATTGTTTTTCTTTGTCGTTTTTAGTTAATTGAAAATATATGATTACCATTTTGCAATTTTTGTTTCAGACTAAACAACAAACATGGGTAAGGGAAATAATATGATTCCAAATGCTCACTTCCACAAGTGGTGGCAGCGACATGTTAAAACGTGGTTCAACCAACCTGCGCGTAAAATTCGCAGGCGTAATAATCGTATAAAAAAAGCTAAAGAAGTGTTCCCACGCCCAGCTGCTGGTCCGCTTCGCCCTGTTGTCAGATGCCCCACCATTCGTTATCACACAAAATTACGTGCTGGTCGCGGTTTCGCTTTGGAAGAATTGAAAGTAAGTTTTAAAACTACTTTATGGGCAGTTTTACCCACATAATTTGATTTTTAGGGTGCCGGTCTTACCGCCGGTTTTGCTAAAAGTATTGGGATTGCAGTTGATCGCAGACGCAAAAACAAATCAATTGAATCCCGTCAACGCAATATCCAACGATTGAAGGAATACAGGAGCAAATTGATATTGTTCCCTATCAACGAGAAAAAGATACGCAAGGGTGAATCTTCTCTGGAAGAGTGCAAATTGGCTACCCAACTTAAGGGTAAGGTTATGCCTATTAAAAAGGAACAACCTACCATCGAATTCCGTGAAGTTACTAAAGATGAGAAGAAATTCAAGGCCTTCGCTACATTGCGCAAGGTAACATTGTTTTATTATGTGGCCAATTATGATCACATTTTACTTTTGAAATTTTTCGTAATGATATGCTTATTTTTTTAGGCTCGTTCTGATGCTCGTCTTGTTGGCATCCGTGCCAAGCAAGCTCGTGAAAATGCCGAAAGTCTTGAAAGTGAAAAGAAGAAGTAAATAATAATTCTTTTTAATAAAACAGTAGTTTTATAATAAACAAGTAAACATGTTATTTTTTCAATTATAAACGGGAAGACTAACAAAATATCATCTTAAAGATAAAGTTAGAGTCCAAATGTTATGGGCAAATTTTTGACTTGGCATCATGGAATAGTATGTATTACAAGGACATTTGATGGGAACGCTTTTTTACTGTCTACGGATTATCAACTGTTAATGTATACTAACGTATTGCATCGATTTGAATGTCGCTAAACTTTTCTAGTGTAGAAATCCTACATGTGTTATTTTCTCCATGTATATAAATTGGAAAAGGCAGGGTTAATTTGATGGAATATGATGCAAACGTTTTCAAGCAGTTTAATAGTTTTTTTTCGTAATGTGGTAGGAACTTGACAAAACGTGTGTACATACATATTAAGATGTGCACTATTCGACATTTTTAAGAAACTGGTCTTCGAATCGGAATATTCTAAAAAACGCTGACTGGTTATACAAATTGCAAGTATATTAACTGAATTTATTTTGGGAATATCTCTATATATGATTCCAATTTTAAAATTGTGCTTTTTCCCTTAAAAAATATATGTCAAATTTATTATTACATACTTTATGATATTCTCATAAAGTATTTTTTACAAAAAAAAATATGAAAAGAAAAATCTAAAAATAGAAATATGTGTGTTTATAAAAAGTAAACTCATGGATTGTTATGTTCTTCTTTATAGGTTTTAATTAATTTAAATTAATTCTCGATTGATTAGTTGAATTTTAAACATATAGATCTTGGGTTTGTATTCAAAAATTAGGAAAATCCACTGATGAGCTAAGTAAGCATTAGCGAAATAGTACTATATGGATATGCTTTCCTCCTCAATTATTGAGTTTATATTTGTAAAAAATACTTTATGAGAATATCATTAAGTATGTAATAATAAATTTGACATATATTTTTTTTAAGGGAAAAAGCACAATTTTAAAATTAGAATCATATAAAAATTGCAAGTATTACGCTATTTAACTAATTTTATTAAAGAAAAGTTTTAACAAATCATATGTTGTACAAAAAATATAATAATGAAAATTTTGATACTTCAGATACTCTAAATTTTTATACAGGTATGTTCTGGAAATCGCATGTGAGTTTCAAATCGCCAAAGTAGATTTTACATGCTCTGAAACTCACGCGTTTTGCTTCTTTCGAAGTTGTATTCGAACAATGAAAGTATATGTTCTCTCGTAACAAAATATAATAAAAATATTTCTATATTCTCTTTCAAGCTGAAAGGTTTGTGTATATTTCTCGTTTTTTTTCGATATTTCATCAAACATCGGTTATCATCTTAAGGAAATTTTTAATATTTCATATCAATCAATTTTATTGAGTTTATTTAAGACATGTCAACCCACAATTATTTATTTCTGTCGAAAAAAACGCAGTGAAGCTATTTTTAGCTCTTTATGCTAAGAGCGGAACCAATTTAATATAGCACTTGCTCTGCGCTATTAATTTCGATCCCCGCAATAAAAAGAGCTGCGCAGGAAATGTGCTTTTATGGCTTCGCATTATTTTTGCGCAAAAGGAGCCAAAGTTAATGAAATGCGCATAGCGCTATTACAGTGTTGCCGAATTTCTTTTAAACTGGCAACTAAAAAAAATGTTTTTTTGAAAAAACCACCTACAAAATACGTGTATTGTATTAGAAAAATATAATACATATTTATAATTTTTTAATTAATTTTTAGTGAAGAAAATAACACTACTTCTCTGTTATATGTACGTATTAGTTGTACTTGTTCTTCTTTGGGCCAATTACATTTAAAACTTTATTAAAATTTTTAAATTTGTTTTTGTTTAAAATGTAACGAGTACATTTCGTAATTTACATATAGACATTTGTTTATTTAAATACTTTTTATACACAAAACACCATGATTGTGACACTTTTTGATAACTCCCACGGTAACGTTCAATAAAGTTAACCTGTTTTTTTTCTTGGACCGGCCCTACACATTCAATGCATTGTGCTGGAACTAGCAAATTACGATATGTGAAGGAGGATAGAGGGAGTAGTGTTTATTGACATTTGATTTAAATTTTCCCACGTCAAAAGTGGCAGGAAATACTTCTGCGGGTAGTCCATTCCACATACGTGCTGTTCGGCCAAAAAACGAATTTTCTCTGTGATGCGCAGTGCGGTTCGCTGCCAAGTTGACCACATCCTATTATAGTAACGATAGAACAACGAAACGCACGGGTAAGGCCCCTGGCCCGGATAGGGTCCGACACAGTTTCAGACTGGGTCATAAAACCACTTCGTATTTTTCTGATGTACATTAGTGTGACTTTGTGTCAGTGGTTGTCGGTTGTTTCCGTTGCGAAGCCATAGTCACTGGCCACTGAACAGTACCGGTTTCAGTGGATGCTAATCCATAAGTAACATCAGAGCGGACTCCTTCGCCGTTATAGAGGGTGGCGATGGCACGATGGATGGTAGTCTGCACGTTGACTACGAATCCAAAAACAGACCTGGGTTCAACCCCAGTTTCAGACTAAAAATTTTAAAATAAAAATAAACATCTCGCATTTTTCTGACGTGCATTAGTGTGTCAGTTGTTGTCGGAAGGTTTCAGTGGCGAAGGCATAGTCACTGGTCACTGAACAATACCGGCTTCAGCTGATAACAATCCATAATCACATCAGAACGCCATCCTTCGTCGGTATTGTGTACCACAGGCGAAGTAAAATAATAATAAAAATGGCTACTAAACCGAAGCTTCAGAACTGCTACGAGTATAAACAAAGAACGTGCGAAAGCAGAGCTGCAAAAATAATTAATTAAGCTTCACCTCCTGTCGTTTCTCCTACTATCCCTTTCCTATGTTCCAACACAATGCTTCGCATGTGTAGGAGTCATCTCCTGAGTGCTGGTCCTAGATAAAAAAAAATATTTAAAAATTTAACTGAGGTTTCCCATACATATGTATGCATTTGTAACAATTTAAAGTTTTTTTATTTTTTATGTTGGACTCAGGAGATGACCCGTACACATGTAATTCACTGTGCTGGAACTAGGGGAAAGAGATAGTTAGAGAAATGATGAGAGGTGAATCTGCACTATTTTACAGCTCTGCTGTTGCACGTTCGTTGCTTATAGCAGTCGCAATATTTTATAAGTTTTAAAAAATTGATCTCCAATACAAAGTAAAGAAGAAGTAAATTTTTTTAAAGCACTTACATTATAAATATCGGGGGAGCTGGTAGCTATGATCAATCTAATTATTGTTTATATTGAATTGTTTAATTATTAATTTTTAGTTTTACCGTAATTACTTAATTTAAATAAATAAAATGTTCAAATGAAAAAAAACGTGAAATTTTTACAATTAAAACTACTAATTGATGTTACAATTTTCGTGATATGCGAAATTTGATTATTATTTTATTTTTAAGTACATCTTGATTTTACTCTATTCTTTGTTTATTTAGTATTTTTTAAGCAATAAACATGTTACTAATGTGTTATTGGCAAATCATAACTAAATTTTTTCGAATAGTACCGTCGGTGCCTCAGGAGAATGTTTACAAAATGTTGATTGGAGTAGTTAGGAAACGAGGGGTAATCTATGGCATTATATTTTCTTAAAATTCAAACAATTGTATACACTCTCATATAAGTTAATAAATACATACATATATATTTTTTAATAATAGAGAGATAGAATTAATAAATAAGAAGCATCAAAGTGTTGTATTTTTTGGCACAAAAATTAAAAAGACATTTTTTCTTTGATTTCACATAAATTCGTATTTGTTGGAGTAGAATTATTTTTTAATTTAATTGCATTTTATATCGATTGATTTATTAGTGGCGGTGGTGTTTTGTTGTGCATAAATACTGCCCTTTGCTAAATTTAATTGAGGTCCTTTGCATAAATCGTTATTATGTCCATAAGCTTTATATATATGTTCGGTACATAATGAAGAATCCGAACCTTTGGCAAGATTTTTGTGGCTTTGACAAAAATCGGGGTTTGATCCATTCCAAGTAACGTAATCGGCTCTTTAAAAGTAAATAATAAATATATATGATATTTTTCTAATTTAACTCACGGCTCATTTGCTCAAACAACATCATAAGACTCATAAAATATACTTTTATAGAAATAAAATATTTTCTCAAGAAGTGAGTGTAGAAATAATTTATATGAATTTTCTTACAAAAGATAGAAGGCAATATTATGAATATGATTAACAACAAAATAACGTTATTTGAGTTATGATGTTTTTTGGGGAAATGAATGATTTTTATTTTAAAGATGCTCATTAATTTGCCACATTGATTAACTAACAGAATCACCTTTGTTTGTTGTTTAAACTGTCGAAAACCATATCAAATCGGAATTATTATTATTTAAAAGGAATTAAAAGGAAAATTAGTACTTAAAAATTTAAATATCATTCTTCAGATATAATAAATTAAATATATTTCTGAACTTCTTGTTTGATAAAGTTAGTCGATTTGGCAAGTAAAGCATCCATGTTAATTATTTTACTACAACTTACAGCAATAAACCCTCATTTGCTCCTTTAGGTAAACTGGCATTGGGCCCACTTGTTTGTATGCGCCCCATAAGAGATTTGAAATCACTACAGAGTTTTTCTGTTGTCACATCAGTGTGGTCCCGATGGGATTGCCTATTAGTTTGTTTCGTGAAGAGTTATTCAAAAATAAATTTTAAATATATGTATATATGTATATTTGCAATAGCATTATTTGGTATACAAATCGTAAACTCTTCTTTAAAACAAATTTTAATAATTTTGTAATTCTACATAATACTACTCGGACGATCTATTTCTTAAATTTCATACGATTACCAGGGAAAAAAACATTTTCTGATAATATGCAAAGTATGCTTTAAAATAAATTCGAATAAATGTCTCAATATCATGAACAAACATTATCGAACCGGATATGCATATGAATATGTGTATGCATGTGAATTCGAGGTACACACATACATATGTATGTATGCATGTATGCATTAGACATTATTTTTATTAACCTCTCGATTACAAATGATTCTCGTCCCCTTTTAAGAATACATATAAACTTTCAGAGTATATGATTTGTATAATATTTAGAAATGATCTAATGAGTCAATGAAGTGAAAAAACATGCAATAAAAACTGTAATATAAAATTAAATGTTATTCATATAACTTACATATATTTCAGGTAATTTCTTTTTAAATTCTGTCAAACAAACTATTACTTGAATATGTACTGCTCTAATGTTCCTAAACATGTAAAAGCTATGTATAGAAGTTCTAATAATATTTTAATTTATTGTATATACACAAATAATATTGCGACATGGCGAGATTGTAAATTTTCAATGGCTTTAAAAAAAATGCAAAAAGTTTTGAACTTAAAATTAAAAATTAATTAAAATTAAAATAAAAAAAAACATGTCAACTACAATCGCGAAATTATAAAATGTATACACACATATTTGCAGTGTCTGCGAAAATCATAGTACCGTTAGTAATTATATGATTTCTTTTCGTACTAAATTCGTACTACAGTAGACTCGCAATAGAGAGAACTAATTCATGCAAAGGTTTTTCTCTCAACCAAGAGTCTACCCTTCAACCGAGATGGAAAACTTTTAATAAACAAAAAATGTTTTTGTTAATACTGTAGTTTTATGTCCATGTGCAAAAATTAAAGTTAAATTGTACATTACAACCAGTTACAAAATACGTTTTTGCATATAGATGTTATTATAAAATTTGTATTTCCTTTAAATACACTATACGCATAACTAAAAATAAGATGTCAGCAGTTATACACACGTCTTTTACACTGATGTGGTCAGTTTGATTACACTGCATTGTAAGTAAAGACCGAGCTTTTCAATAAGTGAGCATTTCATTTTAAGTGTTAAAAGAAGAAGCAATAGTTACGGATTTTTACCAATAGAATAACTATCATATGCAAAGGCACATGTTTTTTGCCTTTTTTGTTACTTATTTTGCTCTTTATTTGCAAAGTTTCCTCTATCTAATGCTAAATCAGAATTAAGGTTTTCTCAATAGAGTACTTTTGCTGTCCCCTCAATCGAATATTTCTCCCAATCGCACATTACCTCTAGTACGAGTCTACTGTATTCTTCACTTTTTAATTTTGCTTGTAAGTATTAAGTAGGCTGTGTGTTCTGCAAAAAGATTATTTTTATCTTTATTCTGTAAAGAGTTCTCTTCTTATGAAACAATTCTAATACAGAAATGTAATATCTAATGATAAATAATCGTAATAAACATTGTTTTCTTGATTTTTTATGAACATTTATGTACATTTATCGCTAAGGCAAAACCTATGAAGTACTTTAGCGGTATTTTCCCTCTTTTTCAAATTGGCAATTAAATGCTTAAATTTTCTCCAATCTGTTGAACCCGTTTCATATATAAAATGATTTCCTAAAATAATACCTAAATGTGTAGATTTACAAAAATACCGTATGTATACAAGTTTATAGATCCACGAAATCTATTGGCGGAAAAAAAATTCGATTTTATGGTACAATATTATGTATGTATATATGAATATATATATAGATATATAACTATGTAAGTCTATACTTTTAAGTATTTTACGAACAAGTGCATTTAAAAATCATTTACAAAATACACATACATATAGAAATTATCTAAAAATATGAAATAATTCTTTTTTAAAGAAAATGTAGAAAAATATCAAATAGCATACTTCAAGGTAACAGATTTGTCGCGAGAATGTGGAGAAAACTTATCCCAGTTTAAAGTTGTTATAGGGTAAGTTCCACGTATGAAATCATTAACGCTTATTTTATTATTCGTACGATAGCGATCTAAAACACTTTTTGTGGACATGGTAACGGTGGATAATTTTAAAGATGAGCATACAGTTGATATTATAACATTCTTTTTGTTATTCTTCGTTGTATCAGTTTTATCGTCTATAATTTCCGGCTTTTCGTTGAGTACAATTCCCTCTTTGCGTAAATTATCTTCAGCTGGTTTTAGTATGGAAGTTATAGGTCTGCTATTTATTTCAATTTGTATTATAAAAATAAAGCAATACGAATATTTTTTATGTATAATGAATTAAAGAGGTTGAAGCAAAATAAAATAAAGGAAAATTCCAAAGAAATAATAAATAACTCTTGCTTTCTGGCAAAATGTCATGTGATGAAAAGTTAATACTAATACTCATACGATTGGTAGTTTTTATTTAATTAGGTGAACTCTTACCTTGCAACTTGGTGGCCTTTACTTTTACCAACTTCACATTCCTCATCTTTGCTTTCTAAAGTTATTGGAAGCTTTTGTTTCGATGTCTTTTCCATTTGCTGTTCTTCCTCATCTTTTACTATTTGTAGAATTTGTATTGCACGATCTTCAGTATAGTTAACGGACTCTAAAGCCATAAGCAGTATGCGATCAGCTATTTGAGGATATTTGTCTTTAAGATGATGTTTAACTGAAAATTGTGAGAGAGATGAAACAAATTAATTCATATGTATGTACATACTAATTTATGTATACTATGTAAAACGAAAAGCTTAAAATTTATTATTTATTTTATTTATTTATTTACTTCCTGTCATTGCCTGTACAAAAAGTCTGTGTCTAATTTTTACACCACAGGTATATAGGGCGACATACTACGCTATAAAATTTTTATATTAATGTAGAGTTACAAATATATAAATAATGAAATAAAATAATAATAATATCATAATCATAATGCAAAAATTTAAATCAATATTTAAAATTGTTTATGTAGAAAGTTATTTAAAAAAAATTAAATAGAAACATTTTGAAGCTATTAGCATTGCCATTTTGTTGCTGACTTAGAAGAAGATTGTTCGAAAGACGTGTCGCATACACATACATATAAAACTTCCACTCACATACTAGATATTTGTTGCGATTGGAAAAAACGCATTTTTTCAAAAATGTAAATCGGGGTTTCATTATGTATTATTCTGTGAAAGGAAATAAGAGTGCGAATCTTTAACAGACTATCAAAGTAGACTCCGTAAAGGTTATTGAAAACAGATGATATGTGATCTATATCAATGTGATCTATTCAATGTATATTTAATTTTCTTCTACTTACTGAATCACATTTTAAAAATAATTCACATCCATAAAATAAGCAAGATATCAAGTACGTCTTAGAAAGTAATATTCTTATTCTTAAAGGCATAAAATATTGGGTAGACCAAAGTGTTCATAGTTTTGCGTAAATCTGACCAACAAGCGATGCAACATGATCTGTCCAAATAAAGTTGCTATTGAATATTATACCAAGATTCCTCGCCCTGTTAGCAATTTCTATATTCTCACCATTAAAAAAAAAGAAACTACCCTCAGAAATGATTTTGACTTGACTCTATTCAAACACATTACATTTGAACTACCCTAAAGGTAAATTCTATACTCGAATCTATATTCCGAACTGTACTACATAAAGTCAGTTCCACGTCAGCAGCATATACATGAACCTTACAATTGCAAAAGTGCAGTGGATGATCATTAACATATAGGAAAAACAAAAGAAATGTTTCATTCGACTTGGGCTATAGTACAATCTTCGCTTGTTTACAGTTCAGCGGATAAATTTGAAAAATTTAAATTCTTATCGTAAGAAAGTTTCGGTTTACAAAATATGCTCATGAGTTTTCACTTACTGGCATCTTTTTGCTCTTCTGTATATTCTTTCGGACGCAAAGGTATAATTTTAATATCATCTTCAGACGTCTTCCTGACATAGTCGGTGAAATCGTGTTGTGTTCGATTGCTGAGTTTTGGCGGTTGAGCAAAATCTTTTCTTATATAACCTAAAGAAATTAATTTTTCGGAAGCCTTTTGTACATTATTATCAGCATTAGCCAAAATATCCAACAGTAGAGTTTCATCGGCTTTAGGGAATATAGTTTTCATGTATCTAAACAAATTAAAATTCAATATATTAATGTCTTCATATTTTATTTGTATGGTTAGTTTTGTCTTCATTCACAGTATGTTAGTTAAGTAAGATATAACGAAAAATGCCAATAATATGATAAAATACAATTAATATAAAACAATTCAATAAAGAATCTCGAAAACAAAAAATATAAAGACTACAAAATATATTTTACAATACAAAAAATAGCAAATTGGTTTGTTTTCAAAATCAATTCCCAGCACATATCAAGGGAATTGCGGGGGTGCTGATGGCGAGTAGTCAGCGTGTTGGCTCTGCAACCAGAAATACCCAGGTTCGATTCCTAGCCAGGTCAAATCAGAGAAAAGTTTTTTCTGTGTTTTCAGTGCTTCAGCACCGTCCCTTGTCGGTATTTTGAGCAATCAAACGTCGGCGAAGTAAAATAATAAATAAAATGGCTCTATTAGCTTAAAAAAAAAATAATGCGTAAAAAAAACATCAGAGACGGCGCAAGTCTGCTTTATAATTAACACGCAACTGCAGAGTTGTGCAAGAATTAAGTTCTAGCTGGCTACCACTTTCACCACCTGTCTATTCTCTACCCTATCCCTCTCTCTAGATTCAGTGCAATGCATTGCATATGTAGGGATAGCCCCCGAGCACTGGTACAAGATAAAAAAAGAAAACAAAAACACATGCACTTAATTCCTACATGGATTACTTCACGGAGTAGCTGGCAAGAAAATAGTGCTTCTGAACACTTTTTAACATAAAAATTCAACGCTGTCACATATACCCTTGTTGCGAATCTGTTACAAGATAACGAAACCAATTCATCTCTTCTTTTGGCTATTTATTCTTTAGTTCGAGAGTGAACATGTTAATAACATTTTGCTTTTGTTTCTATTACAGAAAATTTAAAATTCTATTTTAGCGATGTCCTTAGTTAAAGATTCTTTAAAGATACTTTTACACACTATGTAAAATTCAGGGAAGTCTAACAAGTGTTTGTCACTGTGATTTAAAATTTTTTCTTTGATTTAGTTTGTCTCTTAGAATTTTTCAATGAATTTTTCCCAATTTCTGACTACAAACTTAAGATTATAATGTTCAAAATTCAACTAATCAATCGAGAATTAATAGTTGAATACCGCTAAAAATAAGAATCATATATATATATAGATATTCCCAAAGTAAATTCATTTAATTAGAAATAAAGATTAAAAAATTGAAAATGAATTAAAATTAATTTGAAAACTTTGAAAAAATTGTAACATAATAGAGTGATTATCGAGTTTGGAGTAGCTGGGAAAATAATAAAATTTAAATAATCTGTCGATTAAATAATTTTAATCGCAAACCTTAATTTCATTTTTGGCGATGAATGAGGTTTGGGTGAGTTACGTATTTGATCACCAAAACGTGGAGAAGCCTGAAATGATGGCGCAGCTGTATGACCTATAATACAGTGGCCACTACTATTTATACTCATTGCACTACCAATACGCCCTGATGGTACCGGACTGGCCGTACGTGAATAACTTGCATATTCTACGCCACGTAAATGTGATCCAGTATCAAAACGACGTGATGGTGGTGTCATATGAATGGCCGAATTGCTATGGAACAAATGTCGTTGAGCTGGAGGTGTTACATATGGTCCGGGCATTGTAACTGGATGTTTCTCGACTTGTAAAGCACTAATGACAACAGCTTCACGATTGTAATACCTAAGCGAAGTTTTCGATTTGTTTAATCCAAAAATTCCAAATACAAGAGGCAAAGCATGTAAAAATAAGACAAATTAATGTTACAAGTAGTTATATCAGTGATACCAATAATTAAAAAATTATATACAGTAGAATGTAGTATTACAATTAGCCTGCTAATATATATTTATATGCTGATTACATTGATTAATTAACCAAATGGAAATCTATGTGAGTTTAAGCTTTACGGACACGATATAATATCGGTTAAATATATTGATTGAGTGAGAGGTAAACATATTCTTAAATTATTGCGAAGTTCTTCTAATGTTTAAGTTAACTTCAGTTCAACGGAATTTCTCCATCATTGATCTATGTTGAAGCAAAATAATCCCTTGAATGATTGTTAGACCAATGTCAAATCACCACGAAAATTCAATAAATCTGGATTCGAAGCACTCAAGGCTTCGCTTCATACAAAGCTGTCGATTTTAGAATACTGTGGTAAGTGAGCGCATTCCCAAGGAATCGACATTACCATTTCGAGCGCAATTGTAATAATAGACGCAATATACACGTGAAAATGGAAATTTAGTAAAATTTCGTTACAGTTCGAAGTGCAGAAAAATTGTCTTTCTCAAACGATTTTCTTAAATTATTCCATTCAATTTTAAAATATGAGCAATGAAAAATTATTATTAGCTACTTACTTTTTTAAAAGTAGTCGTATGTGATTCTCACTTGCAGTTGGAAATATATTTTGAATTTTATTTACTGACGCATCTGTATCAAATTGATTTGAAAATGACGTTTCTTGAATTGTAGAACGTCTAGACATACTGACTGTGCGGGGAGCTTGACCATATAGAACTTTAGGTGCTGGTAATGGCGACGACTTATAGTGATTAAAATAAAAATAAATAATTAAATAAATAGTATAATTAACTAAAAACGTACATTTATCAACAGCGTTCTGGAAGATGTTAACAGTGGACTGGTAGACATGTGATGAAGGCTTGAATTTGGTGTTTGGAAAGCCCTTATTGCTGGCATATTATTCGTTGGATAGACATGATATGGCGAACCTCCTGGTCCTTGAAACGACTGAAAATATAAAATTTTTTTAAATAGATTGCACTGAATATCTATCAATATTAATTACATATATTTGTACGGAAATAAAATGTTTAATTAAAAATACTTACATGCATGGCTATGGATTCATTTGAGCACCTTTCATTATGTAAGGGACGATAACGTGCACGCGGATCCTCAAGTTGTATTGCCTTCGTTATATAATTAATGTAGTAACTGCAATTGTTTAAAATATTACTTTAATTGATGGTTCAAATCGTTAATAGTTAAAGTAAAAGTTCATAATTCGATCGCAACAATCGAACCGATCTGTAAAATGAATTATAAATTGTATTTCCCTCAGAAAATAGTTGTGGCGAAGGCGCGATGGTTTGGGAAGCAGTTTTGTGCAATTGATTTAAAATTCTTATTGCATATGAAGAAAAAAGATGGTATATACAGCAAAACGTTAATTATACAATGCAACAAAATCGAAAAATATTTAAAGGCTTTTAAAACTACTATACAATTATTTGTATATGGTTCCAATAGTACAAATATGGCTCAAATTTTAAATTCTATGGAAAGGTTTTTATTAAATTTTAAAGTAAAATTCTACATTTTTTAGACGTTTCTCCACATAAGTAATGATAACTCAAAAAGGGGTTTTTCGGTATTATTAAAATAAACTTAGAAAAATTTAAATTTTTCAGTAGTTTCGGAGTTATAATAAAAAATTTAAGCAAAAAATATATTTTTTACGTGAGAATAGCAAACTACTGAGCCGATGGAAACGCAATACGTAAACGGACTAAAGCTATTTTAAACCCAAACTGTTGATTTGTTTAGATAAAATCAGACTATTTGTTTTTGAGTTATGACGAGATAAGTGGAGAAATGTCGCATAATATTGACAATTTGACAATTGACTTTTCAAGCCCATTTTTGCTGTTGACCTGTGATACTCGATTAACCGTTCTACTCTCTAACATATAACATGAAACCGAAGAGAGATTTGTAGAATTTTTTTCTTGGACAATAGTCAGGAGATGTTCCCTACGTATGCAATGCAGGCACATGGTAGGGATAGTGTAGAAAAGAGACAAGTGGTGAAGTGACAAGATGGAAGGAGAACTTTAAATTCTTGCGCAACTCTGCGCATTATCTTGGGAATTTGTAATGTAATTCCTGCGTCTCTAGTGTCATGTTAACGTAATAATTTCTAAGTTAGAGAAGAGTCATTTTATTTATTATTTTACTTCGCCGATCTTTTATTTATTTATGTTCAGATAGCAACGAAACACGGCGGTGTTAGCATAGACACACCTGAAACGGGGTATTGAATCGAGGGACAATCTTCTGACTGAAGATTAAACGAGATAACTGCTCAACTAACAGCAGCCGGATTATAGAAACTCGAGTCTAAAAATTTGTACTACACTGATAGAAAACGGATCATTCAGACAAAGAAATTCTTCATTGTATCAATGAAGTTTGTCATAATAGGTGAGCTACGACGCCATTTATTGTATCAATGGAGACTGTTTCAATACATATATGATTTCCTTACTGATCTATATCATTAATAGAATGAAAGTATTCATTACGTAACTGAAAATTCAATATTCAATTAAATTATTTCCTCTTAACGGAAATTGTTCCGCGATCCTAATGACAGACTTTTATTCCATATACTATATAAATTCATTAATTTAATGAAATGTTTTCATTGATTTAATAAAACTTGTACGTTGATTTCATGATTATGTTTTATTATTATATGATTTAATTATATTTGTTGTTTTATTGTAACTGTTTTCTTTTAAAAAATTGTATAAGCTTTAGGTCTAGCTTCTATTTTTTTTATAAATATTTTATTTATTTTCTATTTATTTGTTTATAATTATTTTATATTAATAAATTTATATTTGTTGTTTAGTTAGACTGGCTACATGTTTATATAAAAAATTCTAACAACCAATTGAGAATTACCAAGTGGACAAAATTAACGAAATTTATGTGCAGCAAAAACACGGGTGTATGTTATATATTTCGAGGATAAATTTCATTAGATAAACTAAGTGCACAAAACAACAAAAATTATAAATATTTTTCTTATATTTACCAAAAATTGTCAAAAATGGAGTTCATTTACAAAATGTAAAGATTTTAAGAAATGCAATGAAAATGAAGAATTTGAGAAAAGTATAAATTGAGCGGAATCACATATACAATGAAATCTCTCATTATATTAATGAAAACCGTTATTATATTAATGAAAACCCTAATTAATATATATTATATATATATTATGCAGAATATTTAATGAATGCCTTTCATTTCCTGGATGAATGGTTTTACTATCAGTGTATTTTGATATTTGACCTTTCGAGGTGGGTAAAAAGCATATCTTCTAAAGAAAAGAAATTGATTTATTTTTTTAATTCTCTTATAAAGTAAAATGTGGCTAAAAATGGCTAATTATTTTTATGCAAACGATATCTAGACTTTATACTTAGTTCTAAAGAATAATTAATAAATAAATCTTTTTTTTATTAAAAAAAAACTTCGATATTGAATAATATATGTATTTAAGCTAAAAAAGTTAACTAAAACTTCAACGGTTATCTTCAATTTTGATGTGAAATGGACGACCCTTTCCTTTTAAAATTTCAACAGAAATCGGAAAGTGTTTGTCACTGTGTTTAAGAAGCGTTGGTAAGGAGTTTTTTTTTATTTCATAAAGACTTTACAAAGAAAGTCACTTTGTATGTACAAATTTTTTTATAAATACAATTGAACACAAAATTATGCAATTTTTTTTGTATATTCTAAGAAATAACGGTAACGAAATAGTCAACAAAGAAAAACAAGAACAAACAAAACAAACGATTAAGAAGTTGCGTTCAAAGAATCAAACATTTTTGCCAAGTTGCAAACACTGAGTATACACTGCTAACATTTGAGTTGTTGCAATAAGCGAGGAGTTACCTCGAGGGTACACTGTATCATAGCTAGAGAAAGCTGCCTTTCAATGAGTAAATTCAAAGTAAAAAAATACTGCTTGTTTTTTCGTTTCGCTATGCTCCAACACAATTTAAAATCAGAAAAAATTACATATTGCAATTAACTACTAAAGAATTTGACAAAGTATGGATTGGAGCACTTTTGTCTAAACTTATTGCTTTTGGTGTCGGTGAAAACTTCTAGATTTATATTGAGCTTTCTTCAGAGGATTTGTTCCCGAAATTCGTTTATTCATACACACAATGCGTTCATCATTAAGAGCGCACCCATTTGTGGTCGATTTGGCAACGAATCGCATTACGCGTTACAGAGAAAACTCTCTTTCTGGCCGAACGGCATGTATGTGGAATAAATTACTCGCAGAGGTTTTCCCTGCCAGTTTTGACGTGGGAAGATTCAAATCGAATGTCCATACTGTAGCATTTTGCCTGCATGCATGTTATCGTTCATTAAACCATTTAAAATTGAAAAATTTTAACTGATTGAAAATATTAAAATTTTAATTCTAACAACATTAAGTTTTTCGATAGCTTAATTTTTCAAATAAAATATTTTTTTTTAAATTATATTATTAATTGACCTTTTTTATTATATTTTTGGAAATATATTTATTAAGCTTGAGGTCTTTTTTTATTTTATTTTGTTTTATTATTCGATATTTTGTTAACAGGAATTCCTGATGATATTAACAAGCTGTTAACGAAATATCGAATAATAAAACTAAATAAAATAAAAAAAGACCTCAAGCTTAATAAATATATTTCAAAAAATATAAAATATTTTTAATAAGAAATATGCCAGCTATAGTCAAAAACATCAATGTTTGCAATACCCTTTCCAATGTCATTTGTCCTGGCTTATGTTATCAAATATATTATAATAAAATGTATTGTCAAATTTCGTACTAAAATTTCTCACACATGTATACATATTTAAGCATTAACAATCAAGAACATCCATACACATCAGGCACTTAAAAAACATATTCGCATCCATAAACATGTATTTATATCTCTTCTTGAAAGGAAGGGATTGTAAAATGTAAAACACTTCAAACCTTCAAGTATCAAGGAGACTGGTAGTACTTACTCGTTCGTAAGCACTTTTTATGCGACCTAATTTTTTAAGGTTAAATCACGTAATGTAATGCCAGATTTATCCATATTAAAGCTACTGCCTTAAAGTATGCAATTGCGATTAATTGAAAGCAAATCAACAATTTTAATACGTTTCATAAAATGCACACACTCGCATACATAAGTACATATATTTTATTTTCGAGTATTTACGACCGCCATCTTGAAAGCCTGTACATAAGAAATAGTTAATGTCCACTTACCAATTTCCGGTCGTCTGGTCATATTTGCAATCCCAGCCGGGAGGGAATTTTTGATATTGCCTACTACTGGAATCGGCCATGATTAAAGTTATATCGAAACGATTTATTTGATAAAATTTTAACTAATATGTATTTAACGTTTTCTTATTATTAGAAATTTTTTTACTTATGCTTGAATTTGTTATTTTTTCCTCTACAAACAACAACCACCTTTAACTAACCCCCTCCAATGTTGCTCAGTACAAAATAACAAAACGCACTAATATAACCGCAGCAAGTTGTTCAACCTCATAAACTTCGCAAAACACTGATTTCAATTACTAATGAATATTTTCAATCCACTCTTCAAGCTTTTTTGTTGTTTGTTTTTCGGTTTTTGTTTCAATCATGCAGTTTCATCTCTTAAAAAGTTTGTTGAATTTTCACTAAGAACGAAAACTTGTATAAAAACAAAACGAAACAGAAATTTAGCATACATATGTATGTGTATACAGTGCACTCGCTATAACATGCAACAAAAATCCAAATTGAATAAATTCAGCATCACAGTCTTGAACTAAACACTTGTAGAGTTACATCTGTTTAATTTTTCTAAACCTTTTTTAAATTAAACCGAATAATAAAATGTTTGTTGTATAAAGAAGCTACTTGACATGTTTTGTTTGTATATATATTTGGTACGTCTCGAAAATTTTTTGGAGTTCTTATATAAACATGTGAAATTTCTTAGCTTTTTTCAAGAGTTTGGTTAAAAGCCTACTGAAGATTCCGGTATTAGCACCAAATGAAATGTACATATAGACCTGCTAAACCATATAACAATATAACATTGATAAATAATCGTAATTAATTTTGACTAACGTTGAACAAATGAAAGAATTGTTACATAACCAAATAAAATTGATAGTCAAAAAATACATTTGCTAAGTACATGCATATATAAGCATTTTATGAAAAAAATGTGATTCCCGGAACTAACAATAGCAGAAAATTAACATTTTAACTTTCTTCTTACTAAGCGCTTTGTTCTTATTGTTCATTTCTAAGTTTCTTCATTCTTTGAGGTAGTCAATTATAAAAAAGTATATATATTTAGAAAAATGCGACTCCTTGAACTAACGACTCCAGATTTTGAATGTTACAACTTTTTTTTAGCTTAAGCGCATTGATTTTTATTGTTAAAATTATAGAGCTTTCAAACTTTTTTATTCTTTTAGAATACTAGTCAATATAAATATATAATATACGGGTATATTCTTCAAACCGAATCCGCACAAATTTTTCGTTTTTACACATACATACATATGCTTAGGTAGTGAGAAATCATTCGTTTTTAAATCGACTCGGTTTACAGAACATGGGGTTCACATATGGTGAGTACACTGTATGATGTATTGTGGTCATATGGGGGTTGATGCCCAAGGAATAAATAATCTTCCTTTTAGCACCAACCAAATACCCTTGTTTAGTTTATTGTAGTAAGTTATTGCGTCTCTAGTGGAATTTTGAAGAAAAGGAAATAAAAAAAAACATAACTGCACATGGTAAAGTTACATGCGCAGTAGTTTGTTTTGTCGGTATTAACCCTTGATGAACTGCATTACTACGTTGAAGTGCGAAATTTCATGCATACAAATGGTGTGAAATTGCATAATTTTACCTTAATTTAAAAAAAATCTGAATATGCTAATTATAAATATTAACTCCCTTATGCAGAAACGGTTGTTACAGTTAAAGTGTATCAGGAAACCGTGTTTCCCATTTCAAGCAGACTGTAACTTTAACAATAATTTCTGCATAAAAGGGTAAATCTTCAGTAGTAGATACATGATGACTATTAAAGAGCCGCTAAATGCATCCATTCGATAACGAATAACGTAATTTATTCCCTAACTTCAGTTTCCATTTCTTTACTTTTAAACGACGGAAAAAAGGGTGTATGGACTAAGTCCTTCGTCCATATACCGTTTTTTGGCGATTTCATAACTTGTTTGTTTCATAATAGTTGGCAATTTTATTGTTTGTTTGTTTGTTATTAATCATGCATGTAAATCTCCATAAAAAACTTAAATAAAAATGGTCACAATTCAAAAGAAGCAATATAAGAATCTGATAATCTTCATCTCAGATGCCTCCAAACCAATTACGCCAATGCTGATCCACTAAGAAGATTATATCAAAACTATAATGATTTCTGTAATATCATTGATTTTAATGTGAATGTTATTAGGCGTAATATTATTTTGTCGCTAAACAGTGCTTAGTGATTAATTGTTTGAAATGTTATTTTATTATCGATGGTCTGTAAAATTTTTTACCGTAGACTTACTTAAAAAAACAAATAAAAAAGAGTCGTATTATTTTTATATAGTTGTACTTGTTGTCGGCCGGGTCTACTGAGTTAATTTTTCTTGAGTATAATTTAGAAATCAAATATATTTTATATGTAGAAAAACAAATACATATGGAAATAATGTATGTAATAAAATTAAATGGAAACATGAACGGAAGAAGGACGATATAGTCTGATTGAAAAAAAATCATACGCAATCAAGATCTTAAAAATGTGCATTTGTATTCAAACAATCAAATAATCACATCACAAATACTCACTGCTCCTTTTCAATCATTCGGTTGTTATTGGTACTGTGATTTTATGAATGTGTCGTATCATTGTGGCTGTTTTCTCGTTTCCCTCACTGATGACTATTTTGATGTGGAGTAAAATACAAAAACAAAAATATTCATTTATTGAATATGAATATGATAATAAGATGATTTCAATTGCTCCAACTAGATGATTTTGGGCAATAAATTTTTGAAATATTGTGAAACGGATAATGTGATTTTCCTTCATCTTTCGTATTTTAATATTAATATTTAAAAAATTAATTTCTCCTTTTTAATGTTTTTAAATAGTAGTTTTATGGTAACTGATGTGTGATAAAATCCAACTACCCGCAGGACTACATAGTGAAATTTCATTCACCTCGCAACTAAAAATTTTTGTCTTCTTTTTTACCTTTTTTTTTAAATTATTTATTTCGCTTATATTATGCCAATAACGTGTGTTCACAACGAAAATTAGAAACAGATCATAAGTTTCGAAATAACAAATGATGAAAAGATATATATAACATAAATATAATTATAATATAGCAGTCAACACAAGCTTTTCATATTTTGTATATTATATGTAGTATTAAAATTTTTCTTGAGGCTGCGAATATGTGATAAAATTTTTCAATTGATTACAAGTTTAATAGAACAATTTTTTCATGTTTTAACTTGTATCTCCTTTTTTTTTATTAATTATCAATGCTTTTTTAAAAACGCTATGAAAAATATCATAAAGTGATCAAAGAAGTAATGACAAATTTTAGCTCTATTTTGCTCAAATAAAATTTTTTACTTCTTAATACTTGTAGTTTGTTATTTTAGCATCTGGTCACACTGCTCAGAACAGACCAAACCATATGCGGTCGTCAGTATGATTGTGATTGATTTTATTCAATGATATTGTATGAATAAAACATCTTCGAACACTCAACTCACATTTACATAAATGACCCGTTTGCGACGATGAATACTAAAACGTAAGTGCAGTAAGCCCAAAACATGAAATATTCATCAGACCCAAAAAGCTTGTCTGAAATTAAAAACTAATTTATTATTTTTTATTTTATTTTTTCTCGCGTTACATATTAGCTATAAATATCTATGTATTACCTTCTAAGACTATTATGACCATTTTTTTTTTGCGGCTACAGCAAACGAGTTTTTGTCCACAGAACTAGGAAACGCTGTAACCATAAGAAATTTTCTATGACAACTAAAACTTTCGTTTAATCTTCAGACGCGCATGCTTTTAGTAAAATATTACATGGTTGCACAAAAGGAGCTATATGGTTTGAATTCTTTATAACTTTTTTAATTATTATTTTTTCTTTGTGTTTTTCAGCTTTTTGTGAAGAAGGCTTGGGGAATTAATTATGAAGCATTCGAAATGAAATCATGGCCATTACATTCAAAGCTAATTGCAAAAAATTCCCCAACAATATACTGTATTAAAAAAAATTATAATAATCGCATAAATAAAAAAGTTATAAACCATATAGCTTCTTTCGTGTCACCGTGTATATGCGGAATTTTCTCCACCCATAAAATGTAAGTAAGATGTGTTAAAATCTGTTTTAAATTTCAGTTTCAAGTTATGAAATAAGTACAGCAAAAAATGTCCTAAGCCCCTGAAGTTTTGATGACGCAAGAATGACTTAAGCCACAAATGCATAAAAAATACTAAATTTTGGTAGCCTTAGAGCAAAGACACAACTAATATTGCTCAAAACACGTACGGATTAAAAGACTTTTTTTTTCGTCGTAAAAATATGATACCCAGATTAATCGAAGCAATATGTTTTCCTGATAAAAATTGTGTAAAAAATGTATTTTTGATAAACATCTACGACAAGCTGTTATATCATATAAATAAAATGTTGACAGTACAAGTTTTAAAGGAACTGTTTATTTTATTATTTTTAGCGCATTTAAAGAAAAGTTTTTTCACATTTAATTTATTTTTTACCTTTTAGTTATCGCTCGGCATGTTTTCAGTCTGTTCTTTTCATTCAACGCATCATTGTTGCAAGGTCATTTGCCAGTTAATTCCTAACAATCGAGCTCTGCAAGAGGGAGACCGACTAAGAAAAATTAATAGTACACTCACAAAATTATTACAGTAATGGAAAATTGTCCTTTGTTTATATTATAAGTTTTTGGTACAGTAAAATTAATAAAATGAAAGAGTAAAAATTTTCAAGGTTTAAATTTGTCATCAGTTGTTTTTACGGAACTTGATGTTTGTTTTTGGTACTGTAAAATATTTTTCCATTGTCGAACAGTTTATGGGTATTTTTATATGAACATGTGAAATTTCTTTGCTTTTTGAAATTATATTGTTGGATGTCTACGAATGGTAGGTAACAGGCAAAAATTAATAATTCAAAAAAAAAAAATATTCTTATGCTTCTATTTGATGTAGTTATTTATTGGACAGTTGAACTGTAAAAAAATAAAGTAAAAATCAGTTGTTTTTACGGAACTTGCGGTTGATTATTTGCTAGTAAAAATAACAGAAACAAAGCAATAACTTTAATTTTTACTGAAGTCGTTGCTCGTTTATTTGTAAGTTAAAGTGAACAAAATAAAGAAAAAAGAAAAGAATTGTTTTTACGGGTTTAAGTCATTTAATTTTTTACCATTAAAAATTAAATGAACATTTCGTTAAATTTAAATGAA
Source organism: Dexiosoma caninum (assembly GCA_963924685.1). NCBI lineage: Eukaryota > Metazoa > Arthropoda > Insecta > Diptera > Tachinidae > Dexiosoma > Dexiosoma caninum. The sequence continues at coordinate 17,006,168 of OZ004727.1, forward strand.
AAATAAGTAGACCGGTACTTTTTCTCTTGTACCGGCACTCAGGGGATGACACCTACACATGCGGTGTCAGAACTATGAAATAAGGTTTTGAAAGAAAGTGTAGAGGAAGTAGTGTTTATTGATATTAGATTTGAATTTTCCCACGTCAAAAGTGACAGGAAAGACGTCTGCGGGTAGTCTATTCCACATACGTGCTGTTCGGCCAAAAAACGAATTTTCTCTGTAATGCTTAGTGTGAGTTTCTGCCAAATCGATCACAAATGAATGCGCTGCTAATACTAATCGCGTTATACATACGAATGACCCGGTTTCGGGAGCAAGTTCCGTGATTTCATTAGAACACATGCCATTAGAGTAACGATATAACAACGAAACGCACTGAATTAACTGCATTTTCATTTATTTTAAGTTACAATCTCAGTTAATTTTACGTACAGAATATTTTGAGTGTATCTGTATCAAACAATATCGATATTAAAGTTGTATATGTGGTTAGGAAGGAGCAGCATTCGTATTCTCAGCAAGCCCTTTCATTTGATACTCATATTGTAGAAGCTTAGTTCGTCATCTTTAGAAGTCCGCAATATTCAATGTAGAGTTACATACTTTACATAGTATCTACAACTGCGATTAACGCTGATGTAAAATCAGAGAGAAAAATATCAATGAGAAAAAAATATTTATATCAATATTAATGGAAGCATTTACGAGTAGAACACGTATTTTTTAAATAGTATAAATTTCATAATAATCTGGCAGCCGAGCAGTAAACATATTTGCGTAATTTTAATAGCGTGTGTTTTATTAACATTTTGGCATTTTTTTTAGTAAATTTTGTGCAAGTTAAATAAAAAATTAATTTTCGAATAAAAAAATAATTCCAAATGCAGAAATGTGCAATACATTTGCGTGTATGATTTTGGCACTTCATATCATGATATACAGGTGTGTCACAGAAAATTTTCGAAGGAAATTAACAATGCAATCTTACTGTATTCAAACGAAGTTAAAACGTAAAATTTTTGCCTTTTACCTGTTTTTTGGGGAAGGGAAAAACGTTTTCATTTTCACTTTCGTACGAATTTGGTTTCAGTGACACAGCTGATAGTTATCTAAATACATATTATGAAAACAATATTATAATATATGATACGGCAATAACACTAATAATAAATAAAGGCTAATACTTATTACATTGTAGTATAAAAACAAATTTATAGTCAGTTAAAAGACAACAAAATGCATTTATATAACAATATTTAATAACATAAGTGAACCAATACAAAAAATTTTGTTGCTATCGTCAAAATAAATTAAAGAAAAGTCAACGGTTTTACGTGAAAACGCTTCGATAAGATTTCGCAAGTGTTTAATTGATTTGATAAATATTGAATACCGCCAGCGGCATCAACAGCTTTCATATTCATAGACTCTTTATCGCCAGCAATGATAACAGGTTTTTCAGGATTCGTCTGAATAGTAAATAAAAAATATCAGTAACTAAATATAAAAATTTTAAAAGTATTAAACACTTACCGCAGTACAGCCTCGTAAACGGGCATTAAAATCAGTCATTCTTTCTTCAAAATCAGGAGCGAAACAGTTAGGGTCAACAGCGATGAATACTTGTCCTAAATCTGCAGCAGTATTGGCACCCGCATGAGTCCATTTACGTACTTTGGTGGAATAATTTCCGCCCGACATTACACCAGATAAAATATCAACCAGAGCACCCAGACCTTTGTAAAGAGTATTTTTTATTATTTAGATAATTTTTATTTATGCAGTTTAAATAAAACTTACCGTAACCTTTGTAGCCGGAAGTGATTTCAGCACCACCTAAAGGCATAAGACAGGCAGTTTCAAAGGCTAACTCAGGATCAGTAGTCTCATTACCATCAGGATCTTGTGCCCAACCGTGAGGCAAAGGTTCTTTCTTACGTCTTTGTATCTCAATTTTCCCTACAGCTACAGCAGTTGTAGCCATATCAAGCAAAAAATGGTCATCCTTTACAGGAACACCCAACGATAAGGGATTTGTGCCCAAAGCAGATTCTTTGGAACGAGTTGGTGCCATTAAAGGCGATGTATTAGTCATAGACATACCCACCAAACCCTCTTTCATTGCTCTCATGGGATACCAGCCAGCCATGCCGTAATGATTTGAGCCTTTAGCGCAAACCCAACCAACACCCACTTGTTTAGCCTTTTTAATGGCCAAATCCATACAGAAATTTCCCACAACAGCGCCGAGGCCATTGTTGCCATCTACCCAGGCCGTTGATGGTGTTTCCTTAATAATTGTAGGAACTACATCACCATTTGTGGATTTAATACTCAAATCATTTAAATACATTTCCAAACGATTCATGCCATGACTGAAATGACCACGATAATCAGCACCTACTAGCAGGTCAGCCTGTTGCTCAGCATGATCTTGTGGCACATTGGCGGCCTTAAAACAATCAATCATGAAACGTCTTGATTCATCCACGTGTACCAACTTTGGCTTCTCGCCATCTGTCGACATATTTCTTTGAAATGAGTTTAAAATATCTAGAAAAAACAAATCCGAATTAGTTTTAATTATTAAAATTAAAACATCCAGCCAGTAATAACACTATTCACACCAAATACTCACAAACAACTGAAAAGTAATCGCAACATAAATATTTTCCATAAGCAAAGATTAGAATAATTGCCCACAAAGAGCTTCAGATATCTCTCACATTTGTGTAAAAACTTGATCACGCAAAGAGAACTTAAACCCAACAAATAAAAGAGGTTTTTTTTTTTTTTGAAATCATAAAATTCTTATCAGAAACTCTACAAAAACAATGCAAATGCTATTAAAAAAAGCTTCTCACTAAAATTGTCAAAAAAAAAACTATATAAAAAATAAACAATTAAAAATTTAAAATACTATGTCCAATTAACAAAGGATTCTACAATAAGACGATATAGATTTCGAAGTAGACTAAATACAAAAGCTTGTAATGCAAAACTACACACCAAAAAAAAAGAAAATGCGTTCACTATGAATTGGTATTTTCATGACTTCCATAGCACTTCTTTAGCTGAATTAAATTTTAATGCAATCTTAAATGTTAACAAGGTTATCACTTTTGAACTTATGGCAAACGCATTTAAGTCTGCCGAATAATTCATATGAACAACTGCGCAGTTGTAATTAATTAATTTAAATGAATTTTTAAATGTGTTACAGGAACTCATTAACCGATTCCAAAACGTAACCAAATAATGGATCAATCATTGGTTCTTAGCACTCATATATATGACGAGTTGTTTTGTTAAATGTGAACACATGCTCGTCAATGACACTGCTGTGATAAAATTATGCGTTCTTCAGCTAAGTTGAACCAGTTTATTTGCAATTGAACTCATGCATTAACTAATGCTGTTGCATGTATTTTTTTGCTGCGTATGTATTATTATGAACTTTTTCAAATATTTGTCTGCGTGTAATTAATAAAAAAATATACAAAGTGGAAGAAAATAATTAAAATCTTGGGCGCCTGAGGTGATCTTATTGATGAGGCTTAACCTGCACTAGGTTTAATTTTTGAGTTTTGTTATTAATTTGCTTTGCGATTTTAGGCTAGTAGCTTGGTCGCTATATTGTTGAAATATGATTTCATGCACAGGATAAGCGTTATTATATACAAAATAAGGCAGATTAGACTTCAAAATATGCAGATATTGAGGTGGAGGATGATACGAAAAAGGTCGATAATTCTTTAAGACTGCACTAAGTTCAACTTTATCCGTAGATAAGTTTGTATTTGTTAACTTAAATAAAAAATAAGGGAATCGGTTTACCTTGCACTCTCCGATTATCTTAACTCAAATGTGTGTCAAAGCGCGATTTGACGAGAAATTCCAGAGTAATTAAAAACGAAAACATTTCGCAAATTTTCGACATCTATATCCCTGGAATTTTCAGATTTTGGTAAAATTTGCGGCATTCGATACATTTTTTAAGTCTAGAAATATAAAATATCTAAAAACAATTTGAATTATTGCAAAAAACCATGTTTTCAGGTTAAGAGCAGATTAGGTTTTGAATTTTCTCGGCTTAATTATTATAAAAAATTAATTTTTTGTTTGAATTTTCCAAACCTACCAAACTGTCTATCCTAATATCTAAGTGAGCTTAATATCTTACGAATGCGATGAATTTGGTTCTGATCCGTTGGCCTATTATTAGATGTTTACATTGTGGAAATAGTCAGAATTGTCTTCCAGGATCTCAAATTGTCGAAATATGATAAAACTCGACTTTAGAAAATTTAAGTAAAATCAGTAACTTCCTGTAACGGGAAGTTAAAAAAAAACTGTACAATGGTGGGTGGCGATGGCACGATGGATGGTAGTCTGCACGTTGACTACAAAACCAAAAACAGACCTGGGTTCAACCCCAGTTTCAGACTAAAATTATAAAAAAAAAAACATATCACATTTTTCAAGATTCTTATATTCAAAATTCAATTAATCAATCGAGAATTGATGTTGAATACCGAACAAAAAACCAGGGTGGCGATCGCACGATGGATGGTAGTCTGCACGTTGACTACAAAACCAAAAACAGACCTGGGTTCAACCCCAGTTTCAGACTAAAGTTTTAAAATAAAAATAAACATCTCGCATTTTTCTGATGTGCATTGGTATGTTTTGTGTGTCAGTTGTTGTCGGAAGGTTTCAGTGGCGAAGGCATAGTCACTGGTCATCAAACAATACTGGTTTCAGCTGATAGCAATCCACAATCACATCAGAACGCCCTCCTTCGCTACTAAACCGAAGCTTCAGCACTGCTACGAGTATAAACAAAGAACGTGCAAAAGCAGAACTGTAAAATAATTAATTAACCTTCACCTTATGTCGTTTCTCCTACTATCCCTTTCTTATAGTTCCAGCACAATGCTTCGCATGTGTAGGAGTCTTCTCCTGAGTGCTGGTCCCAGGTAAAAAAAAATTATAATTGAAGAATTAAGTATTTTTTTGCAGAGTCCGGTGCCTGGTTTCTGTAACTAATGTATGTGAGAAAATTTCGAATCGAAAAAATTATTATCATTCTGTGAAACGCAGGATGAATAAGATTAAAAATCTTAAGTTTTGTAGTTTTTGTGAGTTTATTTTTCTTTTTGCAGAAATTGCCCTGTGAAACAGAGGATAATTATTATAATTGTTTAATTTTTCTCGATGCGAAAAGTTCTCACAAGTTAGAGAAACGACCTAATCTGACTGTACAATACTGACAGGAGGATAGGAGAATTGCCAATTTGCAAGGTTCATGAAAGATCTCTCAAAAAGGTCTTCGAAGTAAGGAAAAACCACACAAACACATTTTTTTATATTTGAATTAATTGTTTTTTTATATGATTCTAATTTTAAAATTGTGCCTTTTCCCGAAAAAATATGTAAAATGTATTATTACATACTTTATTCTCATAAAGCTTTCCTCCTCAGTTATTGAGTTTGCTTTTATAAAAAATACTTTGGAATTAGAATAACTTCAGTTAATTGTTTTTTTAAATAATCATTCATAAAAAAGTTATTCAGGGCAACTAACGCAATATTTGCAATACCTTTTGACTCAATAACATATCATAAACACCAATTTCGACAAACATCAAAATCACAAAATAGGTATTCTATGATCAAAATGATACTACTAAATATATTATAAATACAAAGCAATTAACCAACAGTTGTTGTAAAACCCTTTACATACGAATAAAAAAAATGTGATTAAGACTGCAAACAAATGGAAAAAAACAATGTTTAGATTCATATTTATACACACTACATATTTACCAACTAACCTACCTACCACTCTATCGCCTGCTCGCAGCTGACCTTCATTTGTTATTTAATTTGTTTTCTGAACAATGGATAAAGATATGGAATTTTTTATTTTCCGATCTGGAAAAGATGTACTCGTATATAAAAAATCAATGATTCCGAAAATTTTTTTTATGTATTAAATAATTTTAGGAAATTTTAACAAATACATATATGTATATAAATAGATATGTACATACATATACATATGTATGTAGTCGCACATTCTTAAATTAATAAAAAATTGTTCCGAACTGAATTGGTAGTGATTGCTTGAACTCAATCATTTACATACACATACATACAATCAGCAAGCTGCGTAGCTTTTTTATCATATAATTTACGGAAGCCACGTAAATAATTATTTAAAAAATTTGTTTGTTATTGTTATTATTTGAAATAAGGTCAGAGACTAAAGTTTAAATACGACTTACAAATTTCCACTTTATAAAAACATAAATACATATGTATATTGGAAACATTTTTTTATACAGAAATTGATATAATACTCGTATAATATGAAAAGTATCATCTTATGGTCTTTTTTTTTATTATATTTATTTTTTATAATAAATAATATAAAACATTTACAAGTATACTCTGCGTTTTATTATACATGATTGTTAAGAAGTGTTGCATCTTTTACGTTAACAAATGAGCATATCAACAACAATAAATATAGACTCAAAATAATATACGTATGTATGTAATTATCACAATGCAGAGAATTTTTGGAAATAACAATATAGGATAAATTGTTAAAAATATGAATATTTGCAACTCTGAACTAATATCGAAAAAATTGCTAGTGCTTTTTAAATTTGTAATACTAGATCCAAGAATTATTAATAACTTTCTCAGATTGCAACGACAAAATACGGTACTTTTGATGCGATGGGTATTGATGGCGAGTAGTTAACGTGTTGATTATGTCACCAGAAGCTCTCTCATGTTGGTCGTCTTGACGTTGGCCAGAGGCTTTATATGGAGATATAGGGCTTCGATAATGGGGCTCTATATTGCCATGGACTAAGAGGAAAGCTTTGCAAGAGATCCGGGTTCTCTGAAGACTCTCCCTTGGGGTGCTTGCCATCTGCACCTGGCTCCAATGTGAAGATAACCGCACCAAGCTACCCTAAGCCATGGTGTTGAGGTACCAAAAGCTCTCCCATGTTGCATGGATATAGGCAGGACAAAAACAAAAACTAAAAATCATGGTGTGCTGTGCACGTCCACGGAGGATGAACTCGTGGCATCCATCCAGGATATTATCATCCAGATCAGCGGAGTGGAGAGTATTCGACATAGCACTCGCACCCAAAATCTCTAATCGAACAGGGAGGCTATAGCGACCAAGAAGGGGAACTGGAAGTCGTTGCGATCGCTGTTGAAGGCGCAGTGCCAAAGAGCCCAGCTCATGGTGTCAAAGATTGCCACGAAGGAGCGCGATGGTACAGTGCATGAACGCGAAGAAGGGGACAGAGCCAGATACGAGGGCGTAGTTAAAGTCCACGAGAGGTCTTCCTCAGGGAGGAAGATATTTACGTCGGTCTGATCCAAGAACCATGGATCCGTCTCAGTGGAAGACTCTATGACTACTTCTACACCCACTCAGCCTAAGGAGTGTATTTTAGTTAAGAAGACCATCAATGCCTTCTTCTTGCCTCTTTACAGCTCTGATGATCGAGAGGCGATCCGGATTGAACCGCTGGGAGCCGATACTTTGTGATGGTTTGCCCTATATGGCACACCTCCTGAGGAGATACTGCGCTTGATGGAATATACGAGCTCCAGAAGTGAGGTCGTTCTGATGGGCTGCTAATGCCAGCCACATCATTTGGGGAAGCAGTCAGATCAATGCACGAGGTGAATCTCTTTTTGATTTTATTCTTAACACTCCATATATGTCACAGGGGCAGCACAGCAACACCCGGGGTCGGGTGAGTGCAATGGGTAGGCAGAGGTTCTTGATTTAACACTGACATCCTCTTTATCTCCGTTGAATGTTAGCAACTGGACGGTTTTTACAGATGATTCTTACTCGGATCACAGGATGATCGTTTTTGATAGCGACTTTACTGTAGACGTTTCTCCTCCGCTGAGAAATATAAGGAGGTCGAACTGGGCTCTGTAGTAGTAGTCGTTAGTAGTAGGTTGAGTTATCGCTCTGGTCACATACCATTCGTTACGGCACCGGAGGAGACAGTGAGAGCCTCCGCAAGGTTGATTTTGCCAAAGGACCACTCCAAAAGAATTCTGGTGAGGAGGCCTGTGCATCCGATGTCCATATAAATAGTTTTTCTCCTTTCAAATCACCCAGGCTGGATGGAATTCTCCCAATTATGCTGCAGAGGACGCAGGGATCTGTGATCTCCACCTTGCAGGGTATATATTGTGCGAGTATATCATTCAACCTGCCGGTTGGAGGAAAACCAGGGTGGTTTTCACACACAAGGCACGCCCCAGGGGTGTCCTGTCTCCCCTTCAGTGGCTGGTTGTCATGAATTGGCACTCTTCACCAGGAGGTACAACCTCGTTGCTTCCAGTTTTCCGCGCCTTGGAGGAGAGGTACTCCATATAATCGACGAGTCTTAGGTATTTGGTGTTGATCCAAAGAAAGGCTTGTGTAGCCTTATACGCATGTAAGAGCATGTTCCGAAGAAGGTGAGGTTATACAGTACCGTGTTTAGACCGATATTATCCTATGGTTGCCTTGTCGGCAGGCCCTACAATTTGCCCAGGCTGGGTAGGGTTCAGCGAACAGCATGCAGGTCGTGCTCCTAAGCGGCCCTGAGCTCGATTCTTGCCACCAGACACCCTGTATAAGCAAAACAATACCTTCTATGGCTTAACTCGACTTGTTGTTGGTTACATGATTTTACATTTGAAATTTTAATACACCCACATTTTTACATTAATATTTACATAATTTTCGAATATCGTGATCGAGGGGATTATTCGATTGCAAGTACGGTCACACAAATACGTACATACATACATATATGTACATACATACATATCTAGCATTTTTGTTTGATATTTCAATACTAACCACATCTATTTTTATTAAGATTACTTTGTGGCATATTTGTAGCACCAAATCGGTTTTGATATGATAAACATTTTGTAGGCGAAAAACGTACGTTAAAAGTGAATGTTATATTTGACGACCTTATAGTGGTGAATAATTTAAGTGGTACCATTTTAACAAGTATAATACCTATGTTGAGATTATTGTAACGGAATTTTGTTTTTAATTTCAGTTTTCAATAAAACAGCTGTGTTCTTCTTTTTTTATATTCTATAAAAATTATTGGTGAATAATTTAAGTGGTACCATTTTAACAAGTATAATACCTATGTTGAGATTATTGTAACGGAATTTTGTTTTTAATTTCAGTTTTCAATAAAACAGCTGTGTTCTTCTTTTTTTATATTCTTTACACTATTTTGAACAGTTGGATTTTGTGACAGGCACAGTACATAAATATTCATTCAACTTTGAAACTGAAAACAATTCTCTCCCGGTGAAGTACTTCGCTTTTATGCTTTGTGCTTGAAAACTAAAAAGAACAACAATAGTATTTTGTAATATAAAAAATCAAATGTTGTGTTTGAAGAATTTAATAATATTAACAAATAATCACTTCGTAAAAACCAACACAAATTTCCAAACTTCTTTAAAAAGTAAGGAATCGAACCCAGTTGCCTCTAACCGTAAGTATCAACAACAAATTATTGAAATTACACGGTAATTAACGGGATTGTAAACTTAAAACTTTCATTTACAACACTATTTTATGTCGACGTTATACTGCGAGCAATGTTAACTAATTGAACTGCCTTGAACTATTTGTTTCTTGGCAGACAAACAATTCTGATTAGCGAGACTACTTGCTTAATTTTAGCAATTAGGCAGGTGTGGAAATACATGTACATGGAAATGAATACGTTCATATATAAGTCCCCGTTCATACTATGAAACTTTTTTTAAGAAACTTGAGTTCTCTTGAAACTGTATTCATACCAATGCAATGAAGGTTATGTTTTGTAATTGATAGTACTTACAACAATAATTATTTTACAGTGTAAAGTTCAAATTTTCTACTGTAAAATCCATGCATGGTGTAAAACCTAAAAAAATTTATTACGTAAATGCATTTACAGTGTAAAAATTTTTATTTAGATCTTCTATTTTGAACTGACATAAGCAGTTTTGCTGATTTATATTTATATATACATTAATATAAAATATGTATAAAAAAAAAACATCTCGCATTTTTCTGATGTGCATTAGTGTGTCAGTTGTTGTCGGAAGGTATAGTCACTGGTCACTGAACAATACCGGCTTCAGCTGATAGAAATCCACAATCACATCAGAACGCCCTCCTTCGTCGGTATTGTGTAGCACCGGCGAAGTAAAACAATAATAAAAATGGCTACTAGAGCTGTAAAATAATTAATTAAGCTTCTCATCCTGTCGTTTCTCTAACTATCCCTTTCCTATAGTTCCAGCACAATGCATCACATGTGTAGGGATCATCTCCTAAGTGCTGGTCCCAGATAAAAAAATATATAAAAAAAAGATATAATCAAAATTTTGACAGACACGGGAAATTATCAGAAAACTCACAAATCCACGGTAAAATACAGCGTGTGTACAAATGCTTTAAGAACAGTTTTTATTATTATTCATGTCGAAATATGTTAATAAAAAAGTCAATAAACATTTCATTTACATGAAAAAAAGTAAAAAATTCCAATCCCTTTCTTCTTGTATCAACAAAACCAAAACTTTTCCGAAATGTTTCATAGTCGGAATGAGGACTAAGTAAATACTAGACAAGAAAGAAAATAACAACAAGCCCGCAAGTTTTTCCATTACTTATCTATGGATGTGTGTGTGTAGTAAATCATATGCAATAGATATAGCCAAGGCAACTTTCATCAGGTGTCACCACCAGCGCAGATGCTTAATGTCAACATTACAGAAAAGTGTCATCTCGATTGTATAGTTTCAAAGAGGAAGATTTTGCTCTCCTCATTCCGCCTTGTTTCAAGATTTAAGAGACGCATAACATAGTATGTGTTCCTTGAAATTTCAACTAAATAGGTTGGTTGTTAACGCGAGGCAGAAATTGCCCTTTTCTTCCTTTTGGGGAGAAGTTACTGATTTTACCGCAAACTTCGAAAATGATGAAAATTTGCATTATATTTCGACGTTTTGTGCCCCTGGTAATCGATTCTGACTATTTTTATTACAATTTTTAAAGCAAGATATATACATACAATAAATAGACCTTTTTGCGTTTTCTTAGTTTTGTACATTTTTGTATCTTATTGAGATAAATTATAGTACTCTCATTTCACCGAACTTTACCAGAATAGTAACAAAAACACACCTTTTATTTAAAAAAATGTTTTGTTAATTTTTAAAAATACCCATATTTCTTATTTGTTGCATCAACTAAATTCTCTATTTCTGATATTTCAAAATCAATCCATTTACCTCTAGCTAACAGATGTATTATGTCAAAATCTACTTATAAACTTAGTGAAGTTGAAGGAGACTTATTTAGCGCGCCCACGGATTATAGCTTGGCACATTGTGTTGCAGCTGATTTGGGCATGGGCGCGGGCATTGCAGTAAAGTTCAAACAAGTTTTTGCTCAAATCGATGCTCTACGCTCACAGAATTCCCAACCTGGGTCTGTAGCAGTACTCAAGGATAATAAACGTTATATATACTACTTAGTAACTAAAGCTCAAAGTATGGATAAACCAACCTATGACAGCTTAAGATCATCTTTAAACGCCATGCGTGAACATATGGTATATTTTTTTTTTATTAAAAATCTACAATATTCAGCAATTTTTCTTTAATTTTGTAGCGTGCTAATAATGTACGAAAATTGGCTATACCTAGGATTGGCTGCGGCATAGACGGTCTGGAATGGGACAAAGTGAGCATTGAACTAAACGGTGTATTTTCTAATGAAAATTTGAAAATTGTGGTTTATAATTTTGTACCTACGCCAATTGTGTAAAAGTTGTATTTTAATGCATCAATATAGTACATGCATGTACATATTCTTTATTGCTAATAGCAGGGTAATAAATAGTTGGAATTCAAATTAGGCTTTTTAATTAAAAAAAAAAGAGTATCATGGTGCGTAATTGTAAATAGTAATGGTTACCAAATCGCTTTTGAACGTTAACTCAATAAGATCCTTTACTTTCGGCCAATACAGCCCATCCAAGCCACAACCAATTTTGGGCATTGCCAATTTGGTAATATTGTATTTCAACTATTACATGAAACAATAAACGAGTTTTGAATAAACTTGGAAACTTAAATTTTGTTTAGACTTACCATATGTTCCCTCATGGCAGACAAGGAACTATGTAGTGTTTGATATTTAGGTTTATTCCAACTAGTTTTCTTAGTTACTAAATTATAAATAAAGCGGGACTTGTCTGTGAGGACAGCCACACCACCGGCATTAACGTTTTGTTGTTGCAGCACATGTATACGTCCAAATTTATTACTATACTAAAAAAAATACATTAAAAGATACAAACTAATTTATGTTGTTCTTTTAATATACTTGCCGGAACTTGACCGCAATACCCTTTCCCATTTTTAAATCGGCAGCCACACAATGCGCCAATGAAAAACTTTCATCAGCCGAAAATAAGTCTCCGTTCATTTCATTTAATATACACCTCATTTTTTAAAATATCTGCAGCTTCTTTAATTAAAATGACAATTGATTTTTGCTTTAAGCGGGATAATCACGATGGAGTTACCACATGTTTAACACAAAAAGAGCACCAAAGGTTACCAACCGAATACATAACTGAAATTAATTTACAGCTGATCAATGTTATGGTTTGGTTACACTTTAACTTTGTTACGTGAAGTTTTATAAAATCTTAATTTTGTTGAATTTTTTATAAATTTATTTTTAGATGAGTTTTCTAATTAATATTATAAAAGTTTTTATAGACAAAATGTTAGCGTTATTAACGTTCGGGAGCAAAACTATAAAGAATACTTTGAACATCTATATTAAAACCAACACAGGTCGCACACTTTCGGTAAATTTAGAACCACAATGGGATATAAAAAATTTGAAACAAATAGTAGCACCACAGTTGGGACTTCAGCCAGAAGAAGTTAAAATAATATTTGCTGGCAAAGAACTCAGCGACACGACAACAATTGAGGTTAGAATATTTTTATTAAGCCGAATGATAGTTTCATCTTTTGTTGGTAAACATAATAGGAATGTGATTTAGGACAACAAAGCATTTTACATGCTGTACAGGCTAGGCCTGTCCAACAGAGAAAACGTTTGTGCTCAACAGTAGCTGAAGAAGATCTGACTGAAGAGCTTCCTTCAAAACCATTGTGTGAGACATTAGTCGATTTGCAGTTGAACAGTGATGAAAGATCAAATATACCTGAAGAGAGTAATATATATATATATTGTATTAAATGTTCTACAGAGTTTTTCTAATTTAGTGCATAATTTTAGATCGTGAACGTTCTAAAGCTCATTTCTTTGTCCATTGTTCCCAATGTAGTAAAATGTGTAAAGGCAAGCTCCGTGTACGTTGCTCTTTATGCAAAGGTGGTGCGTTTACCGTACATAGAGATCCAGAAAGTTGGGATGATGTACTGAAATCACGTCGCATACGTGGGCACTGTGAATCTTTGGAAATTGCTTGTGTCGACAACGACATTGGGGATCCTCCCTTTGCTGAATTCTATTTTAAGTGTGCGGAACATATATCGGGCGGTGAAAAAGATTTCGCTGCTCCCTTAAATTTAATTAAAATTAATATAAAAGATATATCCTGTTTAGCTTGTACTGATGTAAGGTAACTTATATATATTTTGCTATATGATCGTAAATAATGATTCTATTCCATTTTATATAATATACTTTAGCGATACTGTTTTAATCTTTCCTTGCGAGTCGAAACATGTTACTTGTATTGAATGTTTTTTGCACTATTGCCGTTCACGTCTTATGGAACGACAATTTATGCCTCATCCTGATATTGGTTATACGTTATCATGCCCCGCTGGTTGCGAAAATTCATTTATCGAGGAAATTCATCATTTTAAATTACTAACACGTGAAGAGTATGATCGGTATCAGCGATTCGCTACTGAAGAATATGTTTTGCAGGCGGGAGGAGTTTTGTGCCCTCAACCTGGTTGCGGTATGGGTCTATTAATAGAGCCATCTTGTCGAAAAGTTACTTGTCAAAATGGTTGTGAAGTGAGTGGACATTTTTTAGTATAATATGAGAAAATATATACAAGTTTTATGTATTTCTAGTATGTGTTTTGTCGCAATTGTCTGCAAGGGTATCATTTGGGCGATTGTTTGCCCGAAAATGACGGTAGTTATATAAGTGGCAAGTGTGAATATGCAGTTGATCCTAGTGTAATTAAAAGGTTTGTTGAATTTAAATACATTGTTAATCTAATTTTCATTTTAGCGTGCTGCTGAGGCTCGTTGGGATGAAGCTAGTAATGTTACTATAAAAGTTTCTACAAAACCTTGTCCTAAATGTCGCACTCCTACAGAGAGAGATGGAGGCTGCATGCATATGGTATGCACTCGAGGTGGTTGCGGGTTCGAATGGTGTTGGGTTTGCCAAACTGGGTGGACTAGAGATTGTATGGGTGCCCATTGGTTCGGTTAATTCCTGTTTTTTACTTTACTTTTGTCAATTATTGTAAATAGCGTTGTTGAACTAGGTTTGTAAGAAAAAAACAAATAAAAAATTTTTGATATTAAAGTAACCTGAAATAAATTTAATATAGAATTTAGTTTCATATTAAATTGTACTCTACATCATCAATAAACCACTAAAGTTTAATTTGGCCCGGAGGTGTTTCAAAGGCATTTAACATTAAATATAGTGTCGAGTCAATCTTTCATATACACAGTAACGACGTGTAGTAATAAGGAAACCTTGGTTACCTTAACGTCTATACATTTCACTAACAATTATTACATCGAAAGTCTGAAGTAATAAACCGTTTGTATGTTATAAAATGCATATTTCAATTATTTATAAATTGCGAAACGAAAATTTTTTTTAACACAAATTGCAATTTTGGCTTCTCTGCAGATTCATTCAAAATTTTCTTCCAAAATCAAATATTTAAAAAAATTAGCTAATATTCCAACTACTTAGTGTACGTTTTGTAACAAAAAGGATGAAGAGAATATACATACAAGTATATTTAAGAAGAGTATATTTGGTTTTAGTTTTTATTCATATCTATGTTAAATACATTTTTTCAAATACTTATAATTTATATGAAATATGAATTAATGCAGTACAAAATAAATATTTGTTTATAATAAACAAAGTCTTATTCACAAAAATTGTGAAAGATTTATAAACTTCTAATATGTATTCGTATTTGCCTACGTAATTTGATTTATAAACCTTTATAAAGTATTGTGAATAAAACCGAAAAATGTTATATACACATGTATGTATGCATATAAAGAGATATATGTATATATTACTTAAATGCAAAAATGCCTTATAATTTATAAAATGTTAAATATAAAATTTTACAGAACACACATAAACATTAATAATTGTTAATTTTTAAAAGAAATAAAATCTTTGCATATCAGATGGCTTGTTGGCTATAAAGTGATTTACTGAAAAATTGTTCCACTTTGTAGTCTATAAAGTAACATGTATTATCCAATTGCTGATACTGAAAATATTCAAATCTGAAAATTAATTTTAAAAGAATATATCGTGCTCAGTCGATTTCCATATAAAATTTATACATTACTTTATTAAATAAAAATTAAACAAAATCGTCGTCGTAAACAAATTTTGCACGGATACTCTTAATGAAGGATTTTGTTTATAATCAATCGCATGATATTTTTAGGCATAATCACGTCCTCCTTCCAATTTTCTCATCTACAGTAAAGAAAGATCATTCATTCGTTAGTATTATTTACCAATAATTATTGACATTTTAAATATATACGGAAATTGTTGAAATACAAGTTTTTGTTTTTAATTGTATTATTTTTTGATGAATATGTTCTGATAAAAGAACTATCAGATATGTATTATTTTTTTATTATTGTATTATTTTTATAAGATGAAATTTCTAAATTAAGCCTCAATTTTTTTTGCGAAATCTTTTTACATTATATAAATTATAACGGAAACGACATAGCAATTTGGCAGTCCTCTTTGAATAACACAAATGAAAACTGAAATTTTATTGCAAATTAAAAGAAAAAATTGCAGACTCGAGTTCTCGATTTCAAACAAAATATTCATGCAACATGCAAAATAGCATTGCGTTGGAGTTAGTGAAAAAACATAGGCGTGTCAAAACAATTTACATTAAATAATATTGCTTAATTTGTGGAAAAAGAAGGTATTACAATTTCGTAGAATTTTTTAAAGTGGTTTCAAAAGTGGCAACAACATGATATGAGGAAGCACATTAAACACACTGTGTAAAATTGCTACATGAAGATCCATGGCAGATGCCACAAGGAATTTGTCTTTCCTCCAAATTGTATTCAATGCTAAATATGGAATTTACCGCAAACTTCGAAAATGATGAAAATTTGCATTATATTTCGACGTTTTGTGCCCCTGGTAATCGATTCTGACTATTTTTATTACAATTTTTAAAGCAAGATATATACATACAATAAATAGACCTTTTTGCGTTTTCTTAGTTTTGTACATTTTTGTATCTTATTGAGATAAATTATAGTACTCTCATTTCACCGAACTTTACCAGAATAGTAACAAAAACACACCTTTTATTTAAAAAAATGTTTTGTTAATTTTTAAAAATACCCATATTTCTTATTTGTTGCATCAACTAAATTCTCTATTTCTGATATTTCAAAATCAATCCATTTACCTCTAGCTAACAGATGTATTATGTCAAAATCTACTTATAAACTTAGTGAAGTTGAAGGAGACTTATTTAGCGCGCCCACGGATTATAGCTTGGCACATTGTGTTGCAGCTGATTTGGGCATGGGCGCGGGCATTGCAGTAAAGTTCAAACAAGTTTTTGCTCAAATCGATGCTCTACGCTCACAGAATTCCCAACCTGGGTCTGTAGCAGTACTCAAGGATAATAAACGTTATATATACTACTTAGTAACTAAAGCTCAAAGTATGGATAAACCAACCTATGACAGCTTAAGATCATCTTTAAACGCCATGCGTGAACATATGGTATATTTTTTTTTTATTAAAAATCTACAATATTCAGCAATTTTTCTTTAATTTTGTAGCGTGCTAATAATGTACGAAAATTGGCTATACCTAGGATTGGCTGCGGCATAGACGGTCTGGAATGGGACAAAGTGAGCATTGAACTAAACGGTGTATTTTCTAATGAAAATTTGAAAATTGTGGTTTATAATTTTGTACCTACGCCAATTGTGTAAAAGTTGTATTTTAATGCATCAATATAGTACATGCATGTACATATTCTTTATTGCTAATAGCAGGGTAATAAATAGTTGGAATTCAAATTAGGCTTTTTAATTAAAAAAAAAAGAGTATCATGGTGCGTAATTGTAAATAGTAATGGTTACCAAATCGCTTTTGAACGTTAACTCAATAAGATCCTTTACTTTCGGCCAATACAGCCCATCCAAGCCACAACCAATTTTGGGCATTGCCAATTTGGTAATATTGTATTTCAACTATTACATGAAACAATAAACGAGTTTTGAATAAACTTGGAAACTTAAATTTTGTTTAGACTTACCATATGTTCCCTCATGGCAGACAAGGAACTATGTAGTGTTTGATATTTAGGTTTATTCCAACTAGTTTTCTTAGTTACTAAATTATAAATAAAGCGGGACTTGTCTGTGAGGACAGCCACACCACCGGCATTAACGTTTTGTTGTTGCAGCACATGTATACGTCCAAATTTATTACTATACTAAAAAAAATACATTAAAAGATACAAACTAATTTATGTTGTTCTTTTAATATACTTGCCGGAACTTGACCGCAATACCCTTTCCCATTTTTAAATCGGCAGCCACACAATGCGCCAATGAAAAACTTTCATCAGCCGAAAATAAGTCTCCGTTCATTTCATTTAATATACACCTCATTTTTTAAAATATCTGCAGCTTCTTTAATTAAAATGACAATTGATTTTTGCTTTAAGCGGGATAATCACGATGGAGTTACCACATGTTTAACACAAAAAGAGCACCAAAGGTTACCAACCGAATACATAACTGAAATTAATTTACAGCTGATCAATGTTATGGTTTGGTTACACTTTAACTTTGTTACGTGAAGTTTTATAAAATCTTAATTTTGTTGAATTTTTTATAAATTTATTTTTAGATGAGTTTTCTAATTAATATTATAAAAGTTTTTATAGACAAAATGTTAGCGTTATTAACGTTCGGGAGCAAAACTATAAAGAATACTTTGAACATCTATATTAAAACCAACACAGGTCGCACACTTTCGGTAAATTTAGAACCACAATGGGATATAAAAAATTTGAAACAAATAGTAGCACCACAGTTGGGACTTCAGCCAGAAGAAGTTAAAATAATATTTGCTGGCAAAGAACTCAGCGACACGACAACAATTGAGGTTAGAATATTTTTATTAAGCCGAATGATAGTTTCATCTTTTGTTGGTAAACATAATAGGAATGTGATTTAGGACAACAAAGCATTTTACATGCTGTACAGGCTAGGCCTGTCCAACAGAGAAAACGTTTGTGCTCAACAGTAGCTGAAGAAGATCTGACTGAAGAGCTTCCTTCAAAACCATTGTGTGAGACATTAGTCGATTTGCAGTTGAACAGTGATGAAAGATCAAATATACCTGAAGAGAGTAATATATATATATATTGTATTAAATGTTCTACAGAGTTTTTCTAATTTAGTGCATAATTTTAGATCGTGAACGTTCTAAAGCTCATTTCTTTGTCCATTGTTCCCAATGTAGTAAAATGTGTAAAGGCAAGCTCCGTGTACGTTGCTCTTTATGCAAAGGTGGTGCGTTTACCGTACATAGAGATCCAGAAAGTTGGGATGATGTACTGAAATCACGTCGCATACGTGGGCACTGTGAATCTTTGGAAATTGCTTGTGTCGACAACGACATTGGGGATCCTCCCTTTGCTGAATTCTATTTTAAGTGTGCGGAACATATATCGGGCGGTGAAAAAGATTTCGCTGCTCCCTTAAATTTAATTAAAATTAATATAAAAGATATATCCTGTTTAGCTTGTACTGATGTAAGGTAACTTATATATATTTTGCTATATGATCGTAAATAATGATTCTATTCCATTTTATATAATATACTTTAGCGATACTGTTTTAATCTTTCCTTGCGAGTCGAAACATGTTACTTGTATTGAATGTTTTTTGCACTATTGCCGTTCACGTCTTATGGAACGACAATTTATGCCTCATCCTGATATTGGTTATACGTTATCATGCCCCGCTGGTTGCGAAAATTCATTTATCGAGGAAATTCATCATTTTAAATTACTAACACGTGAAGAGTATGATCGGTATCAGCGATTCGCTACTGAAGAATATGTTTTGCAGGCGGGAGGAGTTTTGTGCCCTCAACCTGGTTGCGGTATGGGTCTATTAATAGAGCCATCTTGTCGAAAAGTTACTTGTCAAAATGGTTGTGAAGTGAGTGGACATTTTTTAGTATAATATGAGAAAATATATACAAGTTTTATGTATTTCTAGTATGTGTTTTGTCGCAATTGTCTGCAAGGGTATCATTTGGGCGATTGTTTGCCCGAAAATGACGGTAGTTATATAAGTGGCAAGTGTGAATATGCAGTTGATCCTAGTGTAATTAAAAGGTTTGTTGAATTTAAATACATTGTTAATCTAATTTTCATTTTAGCGTGCTGCTGAGGCTCGTTGGGATGAAGCTAGTAATGTTACTATAAAAGTTTCTACAAAACCTTGTCCTAAATGTCGCACTCCTACAGAGAGAGATGGAGGCTGCATGCATATGGTATGCACTCGAGGTGGTTGCGGGTTCGAATGGTGTTGGGTTTGCCAAACTGGGTGGACTAGAGATTGTATGGGTGCCCATTGGTTCGGTTAATTCCTGTTTTTTACTTTACTTTTGTCAATTATTGTAAATAGCGTTGTTGAACTAGGTTTGTAAGAAAAAAACAAATAAAAAATTTTTGATATTAAAGTAACCTGAAATAAATTTAATATAGAATTTAGTTTCATATTAAATTGTACTCTACATCATCAATAAACCACTAAAGTTTAATTTGGCCCGGAGGTGTTTCAAAGGCATTTAACATTAAATATAGTGTCGAGTCAATCTTTCATATACACAGTAACGACGTGTAGTAATAAGGAAACCTTGGTTACCTTAACGTCTATACATTTCACTAACAATTATTACATCGAAAGTCTGAAGTAATAAACCGTTTGTATGTTATAAAATGCATATTTCAATTATTTATAAATTGCGAAACGAAAATTTTTTTTAACACAAATTGCAATTTTGGCTTCTCTGCAGATTCATTCAAAATTTTCTTCCAAAATCAAATATTTAAAAAAATTAGCTAATATTCCAACTACTTAGTGTACGTTTTGTAACAAAAAGGATGAAGAGAATATACATACAAGTATATTTAAGAAGAGTATATTTGGTTTTAGTTTTTATTCATATCTATGTTAAATACATTTTTTCAAATACTTATAATTTATATGAAATATGAATTAATGCAGTACAAAATAAATATTTGTTTATAATAAACAAAGTCTTATTCACAAAAATTGTGAAAGATTTATAAACTTCTAATATGTATTCGTATTTGCCTACGTAATTTGATTTATAAACCTTTATAAAGTATTGTGAATAAAACCGAAAAATGTTATATACACATGTATGTATGCATATAAAGAGATATATGTATATATTACTTAAATGCAAAAATGCCTTATAATTTATAAAATGTTAAATATAAAATTTTACAGAACACACATAAACATTAATAATTGTTAATTTTTAAAAGAAATAAAATCTTTGCATATCAGATGGCTTGTTGGCTATAAAGTGATTTACTGAAAAATTGTTCCACTTTGTAGTCTATAAAGTAACATGTATTATCCAATTGCTGATACTGAAAATATTCAAATCTGAAAATTAATTTTAAAAGAATATATCGTGCTTAGTCGATTTCCATATAAAATTTATACATTACTTTATTAAATAAAAATTAAACAAAATCGTCGTCGTAAACAAATTTTGCACGGATACTCTTAATGAAGGATTTTGTTTATAATCAATCGCATGATATTTTTAGGCATAATCACGTCCTCCTTCCAATTTTCTCATCTACAGTAAAGAAAGATCATTCATTCGTTAGTATTATTTACCAATAATTATTGACATTTTAAATATATACGGAAATTGTTGAAATACAAGTTTTTGTTTTTAATTGTATTATTTTTTGATGAATATGTTCTGATAAAAGAACTATCAGATATGTATTATTTTTTTATTATTGTATTATTTTTATAAGATGAAATTTCTAAATTAAGCCTCAATTTTTTTTGCGAAATCTTTTTACATTATATAAATTATAACGGAAACGACATAGCAATTTGGCAGTCCTCTTTGAATAACACAAATGAAAACTGAAATTTTATTGCAAATTAAAAGAAAAAATTGCAGACTCGAGTTCTCGATTTCAAACAAAATATTCATGCAACATGCAAAATAGCATTGCGTTGGAGTTAGTGAAAAAACATAGGCGTGTCAAAACAATTTACATTAAATAATATTGCTTAATTTGTGGAAAAAGAAGGTATTACAATTTCGTAGAATTTTTTAAAGTGGTTTCAAAAGTGGCAACAACATGATATGAGGAAGCACATTAAACACACTGTGTAAAATTGCTACATGAAGATCCATGGCAGATGCCACAAGGAATTTGTCTTTCCTCCAAATTGTATTCAATGCTAAATATGGAATTTAAGCATGAACTGCTACGTTCAGCATGGCTGTAGTATTAAATTTTTTGTGGAGTGTTTGTTTACACGTTACGTTTGTGAATTGAGTTAGTTTAATAGCGAATACATTCATGCCAGAGCAACTTGCATATTTTTGAAATTTTTTCAAAATAATGGTTCTTTTCGACTAAGACGGTAAATTGTGATTGTCTTTCTCAGCAATTCAAGATCCGATAAGTGTGTTGAAATTGGAAACACTGGCCATATATGCGACAACTGTTTTATGCATATGGATATTCAAACATTAATTAAATAAAATTATTTAAAAAATTTTTTTTTTTATAGAAAAGTGACTACATTTGTAAATGTATTTCGGAAATTGACCTAATTGTTTTTGAAAACTTTCACATTTTAAAAAATAAAACTTTACCGCAAAATATAATTATTTGGTGTTGGTGATTTGGGAATAGAAAAGTTTTATTTCTCTATTAAAAACGATCAAAATGAAATTTGTTAATTACGATTATATTACAAAATCCCTTACCTCACGTTCATCGGCATTTGTCCTGTATTTATCGGATACTTCACTAACCTTGTCAGCAGCTGGTTTTTCTAAAATTTGTGTGTAAATCAAAGCAGCTGCTATGCCTCCCAAAATTGGACCAACCCAGTAGACCCAATGAGCTTCCCAGTTGTTAGTGGCAATAGCAGTGCCCACTGTGCGAGCCGGGTTCATGCTAGCGCCAGTGTAATGTATAGTCCCCAAATGGCCCAACGTTACAGCCATACCAATAGCCAACGGGGCAGTATAACGTGAGTCTTAAAACAGCAAAATATTTCAAACATGATGCATTACGGCATATTGATAAGTCTTACCTGGTTTATTAGCATCACAGGCCCCAAATACGGTCAAAACCAAAACTAAACCTAAGAAAAATTCAATACCAACACCCTGTAGTTCGGTGATATTGGCAGCTAGATTCGTATGACCCAACCCATTATAATAGTCTTCATGGAGTAAAATCTAAAAATATGATTGAGAAATATTATACAGTTTTCCCCTTTTTAATTACCGTTTATTTACCCGCACTGCCAATGTACCGGTAACTGCCCCTAAACACTGGAATACTATGTAGAGTACAGCACGCAAAACACTAATACGGCCAGCAATTAACATGCCCATTGTTACAGCAGGATTTACGTGACCACCACTTAGATGTCCAACAATCTGAAGAAAAAAATCAATGTAGAAATGACAGCTTTTGAACAGAATAATATGAATTAAAATGTTCAAGTGCAAATAGCACTGGTAGCATATATTTTCCGATTGACATAATCACGATCACAGGAAAAAGTTAGAACACTTGTGTTTTGTAATATTAAAATATATTTTGGGAAATATTCCAATTACACTTTTTAACCTAAACAAGAGTCATTCAGTTTATTATTTTCGTTCACGTCATCTCTGAATTACAAATATAAGTGTCGTGCACATACTTATTTAAGGGTATTCTCTTGTGCTTTAGCATGGTTAAAAGTGAATCAGCACATTGAGCTTCGATGCAGTTGAAGTTGGAAGAAACTCGCGAGAAGAGATAGCGTTACGAATGATAACTCCCTCTGACATACATATCTGAAAATCTGGTTTGTCAGACGATTTCGTTCTAACGCCGTTACCGACTTTTTTTATCTTGGACCAGCACTCAAGAGATGACCCCTATACATGCGGTGCATTGTGCTAGAAATAGTGGAAAGGCATAGTAGGAGAAATGAGAGGAAGTGAAGTTTCACTATCTTACAACACTGCTTTAAGCACGTTATTTGTTTTTCTAGCAGTGTCGTAGCATCTCTGATGTCAAGGAAACGTATTAAATTTTTCAGTTTTGTTTTTAGTAGCCATTTTTAGTAATTATTTTACTTCGCCGGTGCTACACAATACCAACGAAGGAGGGCATTCTGATGTGCCTGTGGATTGGATACAGCTGAAGCCGTTACTATTCAGTGACCAGTGACTATGCCTTCGCCAATGGAACCTTGCGACTACAAATGACAGAAATGCATATCAGAAAAAATGAGAGATGTTTTTATGAGTCTGAAACTGAGGGTGAACACAGGAAAATTTTTCGTTTTGTAGTCAACGTGCAGACTACTGCGACCATCGCTACCCTCATTTTGCTACCGGTTATTGGTGGTAAGGTATCTTTCAGAGACCTGATTTTTTCTCTTGCTTTGTAAGGGAAACCGCATTGAAACTAAAAACATTTTAGATTGATACTAATTCAGACTGTAATCATTATACTTGAAGCATTTCAAGCTGGTATTCCTGCCCCTGCAACCCCAACTTTTCCTCTGATCTTCATTCGCTTTCTATTTATTTTATCACCGCTTGTGCATAAATTACCAATGTCAATGGTAGTTACGACAATCCTAAAAGTGTCATAACATTCAATAAGATAGTTTCATAATGCCAATGGACATTGGGACATTTCAAATTCTGAATTAATGTCGATGGACATAGCATAATACCCATAAATATTCAGTAGTAAATATTGTGCCCGAACCGATTTTTCTTAATTCTTTCAAATATAGTTTTTGCTACGTTTCTGCCTTTGGCCGAACGCCGTCTACAGAGAAACTCTTTAGTAGTCACCGGTCGTTATTTGAAAAGAACTTTCTCATTGAGGATTTGGTTCAATTTTGTTTTTGGATATTAGTTGCATCCATTTGGGGACGTGATTCAATTTAAAAAATAGGGTGTTAGTTCACCATAGTTTTGGGGTATTAATTCAGTTTCTATTCTGCGTCCAGGCGGTAGACACTACGTCTTTAACGAACAACGTCCCCAAAACAGATATTAACAGAGTGACGGAAGTTTTATATAGCCAGCAACAACAAAGATTTTTGGGAACTTATTTCTCTTTCAGCTGGGCACTTAGTTCAAGTGAACTAATAATCCAAATAATCATAGTAACAAAAATACGCAGTTTGAAAACATTTATTTTTCTCTTCAATGATTGTTGTTTATCAATTGCTATTGTGTGGTTAAATAACTCAGTGCATCTTCTAAGAATAAATATAAAAATATAGGAGTAAATATAAGAAACACAAAGTAGTATTGCAATAAAAATTATAATTATGAAGTGTAATGTAAATTCATGTGGAAAGTGCTGGATGACAACTAATGCAATCGGGGACTTTAAAGAACTCTTAAACGAGTGGCAACTCGGAAGGCTATTTCCTGCTTTTTTTACTTAAGAAATTTTAATTTATTTTAACATTTATATGCATAAACTTGTAATGTAAATGCTTTAAAGTAATGACTCTTAACCATCTAAAACAACTTGGAAATAAATGCAATATATAAATAGGCATTCTAACAAAATTTTAAACTAATTTAATATTTTGGCAACAGGCTATTCAAAGTAATTAACTCCCAACAACTTGTTGCAATTTAGAGTCAAATAAATCAAATCAAGATACAAACAAATATAATGTCGATGAAGAAATATTGAATTCATCATCTCAAGGAATATCGTAATTCTGTGATTTTCGTGGAAAACTTAGAGAATGTAGTGCAAGTTTTCCAAACCGAATTTTGGCTAAAAATTACATTAATAAATTAATATATTTACAGGGATATTAGCACTGAAGACAACCTGAAAACGAAAACTAAAAATATGGTGTTCTTCAAAACAGAACATATTCAAATAAATCCTCCTCTAGAGGACTACAAAAAGAAAATCTTTCAATCTAAATAAGAACTGTATTATTTAAATTTAGCGATTTTTTATGAAAATTTTTCTTTAGCTCTTCCAGAACTAGATATCGATGATAGCATTGAAGCGATATTGAATGACAACTGTTCTTGGGTAGAAGTTGAAAAACATAGGGCTAAAAATTATAGGCTAAATGAAATGATAAAGTCTAAATGTACATGTGATATACATACTTCATAAAAGGGGTTCAGTATAAAATTCCATTAGGATTTCAACTGGTACAATATAAAATTAGTTTGCTTGTTCTAATAAATAGTTTAATATGAATTTGCAATTTTGTAGATCAATATGGATTTTAAGCATTTATACCCAAATGCAGATATTTTTCATAATGGTTTTGAACCGTTCGTTATAAAAATTATTGCTGAGTTCCATGATCGCATCAAAGACGAAGCAAGCACACTCTTATTGCAAAGCATGGAAAAAATTAATAATATAACAGAAAGTGAGATTTGTTATAAATTTTCTAATATGTATATTACCAATAAATAATGAAATAATTTCATATTTTTGCAGACGGTCGTTGCGTTGGAATCTTTTACCTGCTACATAGCATTTTAGTGCCTTCTTCAAAAATTGTCCATATGTTAAACGGAAAAAATTATGCACTAAATACTCGATACGAGACAATTATTGATGAAAGTACAGTTGCAGCCTGCGAGGAAGAGCTTGTAAAGCCTTTTGCCTTTTTTTGGACTCAAAAACAAAAAAAATGCGAAATAGTTATCAAAACATGTATTTTAGTTACTTTCCAAACGTATTATGAAAATTTTTAGTTTGTATTAATTTTTATATAATAAATAGCGTTAAGATCGTCCACCTTTCTGTCTTTAGTTTTATTTCGTGATATTTTTCTACAAGTAGATAAAGAATTTTTTAATAAACTATCTATATTTATTTTATATCTCATTTAATATAATTTTATATAATTTATAATTCACTTTCAAACATTTCATTATTTTGATGCACAAAATTTTATTAAATAATACATAAAGCACCTTTTAAATATTTTCTACTGGGCTTTTGAAATGCTTTCAAAATTAACGATGCTTTGTTGCATTGAATAAAAAAGAGTAGTTGAAAGGAAGAAATATTCTTACATATGAAAATTGTTATTTGAAAATTTTTTTTATTTTATTTAACTATATTTACGTCAAATTAACACCATGAAAACTAAGGATTGAAATTATTCAAATTGAAAAATTTTCTTCAAATGGACTATTTTACTAAAATTTCACATTTTACTAAAAAGTGGGATTAAATAGACGGAAAAATTTTGTTAGTTGTATAATGACATACTTTTCTTCAAATCTACATGCCATTTTAAGCTATTTAACTACCACTTTTAGTTCAGTGTATGTCCACTGTCACAAGACAGTTTCAAATAACCATTAAAGATTACCGACTAAAAGCGGTAAAAACAAGTGTATAGAAATGTTGAACCACAATGATTGGTATGCAAATATACACCTGTTTACATATATGTAAATACATATTTAAACATATTATTGACAAAATCATTTGTGTCAATTATTTATTACTTACAGTGATGGCCATAAAAACACCCAGACCGAAAGCCAAAGCCTTAAATGTACCGTCTTCGGGCTGAGTACATGCACCGCAAGCAAAGAAATTTAATATTAAATTTCCTAAATTGAATTAATCGAATTAATATTTAAACAACATGAAGAACTGAATTTGTAAAAAAAATTAAAAAAAACTTACCAAGAAATTCACCAATAAGTGATTGCCATAAACGAAATTCTGTCGATTTTAATTCATTAATGCCCAACGAGTATTGGAATTTGCCAGCCATTGTGTCTGTTGTTTTGCCTGGCAATAAGCGAAATTTGTGATTTTATCAAAACTGTAAAAAAATAGAAAAAAATTAGTACATTTCTTCTCCAAAAACCAGTGCAAAAAGGTTTCTTCATATTAGAATTTAAATTTACAGGGTTCGTCGCTCGAAGTGATTATTAAAAATGCTGTAAGTTTGTTGTCTCAAATGTAAATTCGTATTTTGCGAATCGAAAATTTATTTTGTTTAAATAATATCGGCGCTCACTTCATTCAGACTATGTCGAGAAGCGCTCAATTGTCTGGTTTACAAAACAAGCCTATGACTGGTACCTGCGTTTTTTATTCTGGCAATTGTTGAATACTTTTCAGGTGCAGTTTTATATCTTTATTTCCATTGCGACCTAATGATGATCTATGCCAGACCGAATCTGTTCTCGACGCAATCTAGGCGATAGGAGTTGATGACGGTATCTGTACTTTCGTCAGGAAAATACTGACGAACAAATCCTTGGACGCTTCGATTGGTGGCACCGCGGTTTACAGGTTGGTTGATAGGGGCCACACCTCAGGTGGGGTCTGTCACTTCTCCTGTGTAAATGTACTATGAACCCGCTACGGGTGCAGTGTGGTCAGAGGATGATCAAGACTGTCTTTTACTCGGATTAAATAGCGGTGCCGATCTCTCGGAATCACCTGGGTACTACAACCGTATGTATGGAGTGAGCTTTCTACGTCCTGAGCAAGTGGAGTGTTACGTGTGGTCTTGGTATTCGGTTAAGACGGAATTGGTACTCTTTACGAAAGGGTATTGGACGCATGGCTTTGTGCCTCCCAGACTAAATAGTGTTAGTTTCACCGTTTCGGTGACTGCTGGTTTTATTTTGTATAGAAAAATAGCCTGGGGTCGCAGCATTCAGGCCAGAATTGAGAGGTCTCTCACTGATATATGCACATACAGTAGGGTCATTGGTCGCAACAGGTGTTTGCGACCCAACTGCATCTTTTATGCAGCTGTGAGACCCACACTTTTTATGGTCTGGTTGTTTGGTGAGAAGTACTGGAGAAATCTTAAAACTGCAAAACACTGGAGAAGGTGTTTCGACAGATGGCGGTGCTGATTATAGAAACGTTTGCATCCACTCCAGCGAAGGCACTTGTGGAGACTCGCTGCTATAAATATGATGTTCTCCACATCCCTGGTGGTGGGTGAATGCCGCATGAATCTCGATGAGATATAGAGACATTCCAGGGTGGCACTGATGTGGGTCGTGAGCACTGCCTGTGTAACTACGTGGCGGATGGTATTTTCGGGGGGAAGGGTGGCATTGGATGACTAATGTTCAGACAATTCGTTGGCATTCCTATCAGTTATTGCAAGTTATATATTGGGCAGAAGGTGATCGACTTGGTCGACGCAGGGAGAATGAGGGGATTTGCCTCATGGCAACAACCCTACGACCCCACTATGATGAACGGAGGTCACTGGCGTTCGGTTAGGGACAGATTCCATCATATAAGACCAGATTTGAAATACGCTTCATTATGCTTCTGTTTTTGCGAAATGAGGTAAATTTTGAGCATCTTCTAATTTGCGTCATATGCCAGAAGCAAATACATTGAGAGTTTTCCAATGGAATGGCACTTTATCGTGGATTGTTGGCCTTCACTTTTCAGACCAATTCTACTGATATCACAAACATTTTTTATGTTCATCTACGTTTTTTAAACGGCCGAGGATTTTCGCAAAATCTAAATGTTTCTAGCAAATTGTTTAAAAATATCCTCAGTAGATTTACCTTTTTATCCTCTTACATAAAAACGGACAAATGTCCTTTTCTTTTTAATATGAGTAACACACAGGCAATGCTTGCCTATTACTATGTGTTACCTTCTATAGGAAAGGAATGGTGATAGAGATTACTTATGATGAAGGGATAGATAGGTGAAAGTTTTATCATTTTTACAACCCAGCTTTTCTTCGTTTTTTTTTGTTTTAATAGCAGTGTTGCATCGTCTCTGTTGTTAACGAGACGCATTCACGTTAACGAGATGCATTTACTAAGGTGGCGCCACTAAAGTGTAATGTTCATCTCTATTAATTGTAATTCTGAAAACATGGTTTTCATCTTTTTTTGCTGTCAAATGAAATTATTTTGTTACGTAATTCCATGCCTTTTGTTTGGATACATGAATAAAATGGTCAGAAGGAAATTATGTCGACATTAAAAAATTTTAGTGCTTCACAAAAAAGTTTGAACTGTTCTCTAAAACCAAAAGACAATAACTATTTTGCCAAGAAAAATAATTAGTTTTAATATTTTGGATGTTACATACTGGAATTTTTATATCTTGTAGCTTTAGTAAATCAATACATTTGATGATATTATACTACAAGAAGCTGTAAGATCTAAAAGCTCTTTACTACGAACCGTGAATTCCGCTAATATATCATTCGATATGTGTTTCAAAAGCATTTTTAATACAAGAACAGCATTTTTAAATGTTTATTCGGTAATCCGGATAATTTGACGATCCCGATTAGGGTCTGCAATCAATTATTCGGACTGTCAAGCTTTTATTGTATTTTTTAAACTAAAATACCGATTGCAATAGAATTACGCAAATTAAATTATTATAGCGATAACTGTTATAATTATTTATCTATGTTTTTTATATTGTTTAGCTGGTCTATATGCAGCATTTCATTTGATGCTAATATCAAAATCTTCAGTAGTAGATAACTGTTAAGTTCATTGGAACTGGTTGAACAGACAAGTAGTCGTGAAGTGATGTTATAGAATGAAAAAATGCTTGCACAACTCTGCAGCTTAGCGTTTCTGTTAACTTGTATGGAACAGTTGCACCGTATTAGTTTTTAAGTTAAAAGAGACCCATTTTATTTATAATTTTTTTTTGTTCAAATACCGACGAAGAAGCGCCCTGTTAGCATAGACAAATTGGAAATTTCTTGGCTGAACGGACTATTGTATGCACGATCTTCTGTTTTTAGAATCAACTCACTAACCACTCAGCCAACAGCACTAGCAAAAATACTGTGAATACGGAAAAATATTAGGCATATCTGTTCATCCTTCCCCTTCGGATTTTGGTTTAGTGAACATACATACATTACGTAACTTTATGCTGTAAACGAGAATTTTACTCCAATTCGTATTCGCTTTTTAAACAATAAATATGAATGTCTTAATGTCATTAAAAATTTAAGTAATAATAATAATAATAATAGCGTCTGTATGAAATAATATGTGTGAAAATTAAATTCTCATGCGATTATCGCAATTAGTCATGAAATAAACTTGTATAATTTCATAGAAAAAAAAAATAATAATAATAATAAGATTACAAATAGTAATTAATAACTAATTTTTATTTAACAAGCAAAAAATGATATCAGTTTGCATGCACATAAATATTTTTTGCTTAGACAAAAGCAAAATAATTGAATAAATATAAATTATTACGTGACAAAATGAAAAAAGGGTAAACTTGAATTCAAATGAAGCGTTAATGAAGTTTAAGGTTTTAAACAAGGCAGCTTTAACAGGTATCACCAATTCTACTACAAAATTGCAACACCACAAAACACACTGTATTGTGTAAAAAACTAGCAAAATAATAGGTCTGTTTTTTACCCAAAATTGGGCACCCGCGGTATCCCAACCTTACTATTCTCTGAAGAAATAGTGGACCAATATATATCATCAAATTATCATTGTAATGTTCAGCATAAATCTTTTGAACACATCGTACACCAAAACGAATGTAAAGGGTGGTTAAATTTCAAGGGCCGATGTTGATTTTGAATAAAACACAAACTATTTAGGAAATTATTGTAATTTTATTTTATTATGATATATTGGTATTACTCAATTATGTATGGAACAAAATATCGGCCAAATGGGCGCCGCGACCACGGCGGCACACCTCCATCCGATGGTCCAAATGTTCGATGACCCTGAGGCATAATGGAGGTTCTATGCCGTTAATGTGCCGAATTATCTCATCCTTTAGCTCTTGAATTGTTGCTGGCTTATCGACGTACACCTTTTCTTTCAAATAACCCCAAAGAAAAAAGTCCAAAGGTGTCAAATCACATGATCTTGGCGGCCAATTGACATCGCCATTACGTGAGATAACATATTCAATTTTGAACCCTTGTTTTTAGTAGCATTTTTATAGTAATTATTTTACTTCTCCGTTGATTCTGCACAATACCGATGAAGGAGGCCGTTCTGATGTGCCTGGGGATTGGTTACAGCTGAAGCCGGTACTGTTCACCAGTGACTATGCCTTCGCCACTGAAACCTGCCGACAACAACTGACACCAAAACACACTAACGCACATCAGAGAAAATGCGAAATATTTTTATGACATTGTCTGAAACTGGGCTCGAACACAGATCTTTTTGGTTTTGTAGTGAACTTCAGCCATCGCAACCCTCAGACGCCATGGAAAAAAAATTCGTCCAGTTTTGCCATATGAAAACATTTATTTCATTTCCGAAGTTTTTTGATATATCAAAAATATTAATAGATTTTTTAACTTTAGAATTGAAAAACGAAGCAATTCTGCTATTTGTCTGCATGTCCTTTTTTCAAAGGCTGCATAATATCGATCTGGTGTTTTGTAATTGCGATTGTCAAATCGAAACAATAACTTCAGAATCGATTTTTAAAAATATGATATTTAGCCGTTCGCTTTAAGTTCCTGTTAACTTGTTATTAAAAGTAATAATAGAAGTATTTCCCAAATATGATGGATTGGAATAATATTCAACAAATTAATGACGAATCAAATTAAACGGAGGTCAATTGTATACGGAGAAATCACTTTCTATCAGGGATTTCCTCGACTTCATTCGAATAAGTGGTTGTCAGAGTATGGCTTTCGGCCAGACCCTTTCTTTTCGGGGAACAATTATGTAGTTGGGATAGTACCAGTGAACGATATCGTTAACTGGGCATCATGTGCGCCCGTGGTCGCCCAGATAATATTGTTCATCTTAGTGGTAGTGGTAGTTCATGGTAGTGGTAGGATACAAAGAGATGTATGCCGTTGGGCAAACTACTGGCGAATGATAAATACCAATAATACTGTGTAAATGCGAGCAAAAATATTTCTGTAATAACTGCATTGAAAACAGATACAAAAACAATTTTTGTTTTTGATTTTGTTTTCAATAACAACGAACTCATTGTCCGCAGTTGTTTTTATAACATCTAATATTTTTCCGTAATAAATTTCCCTATAGAGTATACAGAAATCAGAGATATTGCATGTTGGCATCCATTCACCTGAAACAAATCGTAGCAAAGTCTGACTAAATCAAATGCTATTTCCGAAAACATTGCTATTCACAGGAAACAAGTACGGAATTATAATTAAAATTATAAACGATTCTGAGTAAATATTTTTTACGCAAAACTGGAGGGATGCATTTACTAATAAAATAATAAACAAAACAAGCGAGATTGCAAAAACATTTTTTATAATGAATCAATAAAAATAGATTATATTTTTATATCATATTTATAATGCATAGTTCCTGTACATAGTACATATTACCTTTGATTTGAATACATGTGAATGAAATACAACGTGAGTTGTGGTAGAGTTTTCTTCATGAACTAGTTTATTTTCGTAAAATCTATCTTAAGTACATCTTAAAACTAAACTAGAAATATCTTACCGACATTGATTCTTTTGTTACATGCATGACCTTTGTACGTTTGTGATATTTCTTATCAGTGTTTTGGTGTTTTGAGTTGGGATTGGACTTATCTATTATTAGTGTGTGGCCATGGATTAGGTTTGCCGTACTTATCACTAAATGTTTAGAAACAAGTATTACTCATTACTCAGGGTATTTTGGTAGTGTGTTTGTCACTTGTGTATAAATATATAATTTATCAAGAATGAAACATCAGCATGATTAATAAGAAAAACGAAGAGTTTCACCGATAATTACAAATTATTTATTTTAATGAAAATCTGATTTAAGCTCTAAAAATAAATTTACAATTTTTTTCAAAAAAAAAACAAGAAACTGTGATCGATTGCACTAGTATGTCATACCATTTTTAGATTTGGGTCAATAGCAAAAACCAGTCAGTCATGTTTTAACAGAATCAAATTGTTTGTATCAACTAAATCAATCAACGATCTATTTGAAATAAAGAAAAAAAAAGAAACACGCAGTTCTTAATACAGTGGGAACTGGATTAACAATAATTCGATTAACCGGCAACATGAATTATCCGGAAGAGAAAAAAAAATTTTAAATATCGATTTAAATTTTTTGCATGAACTAACCTAAACCTTTATTATTCGGAATGATAAGTACAATTGTCTTTCGGTTATTTTTTAACAGTCATACATAATGTCTATTAAACGAAAAACGAGAATTTCTCATTTGCCTACGGTGCGTACTAAGCTCTATTCACATTATATATATTTGTCATATAGAAAGTCACTTTTTACAACTAACTATTGAACACTAGTGTTATTTCTCTATGTAGGTAACAATATATATTTATTAATTAATAAAAAGAACTACTCAAAATGTTCACTCAATCAACCGGACATATTTATAATACAGAATGTTCCCGGTCCCTACCATTACGTATAATCGAGGTTCCACTGTAGTTGCCTTTTGTTTTCAAATCAAACGAATTTTGAAATTCTTCGATTAATTATTAGGAAATCTCTCGTGGTAATGTTTTGGACACCTGTTTGATTTTTAAAATGTCAAACAGAGAAACTGACAAAGAGAGAGAGAGAGAGAGATATTATTCCGGTACTCCGGCAGTAGGTGTTGAAAAATTTTAGTCTTGAAACTCATACGTACATATGTATTATATTTATTATAAAGCAATTGTCAGTTATGATAAAAATATTTGCTGAATTCACAAGCTCAGTGATATGGTTTATCGTTTAAGATATTTCTTGACGTGCTTGTGAACAGGCAAATTTGACTACAAAATGAAAAATTTTCCTGGGTTCAACCCCAGCTTCAAACTTATCAAATCATCTATGCATTTGTTGTTGGAAATATAATTTGAGCATTAACACTTTGCTTATTCAACATGTATATTCACATAGTTGGCTTTGAAATATTTTTTATGTTGTGTCACTTTGTAGAAAAATTTTATATATAGTTTAAAAGAATTTGTCATCAATAAAAGTCATACATGTACATTGTGT
This sequence comes from Dexiosoma caninum, assembly GCA_963924685.1. NCBI lineage: Eukaryota > Metazoa > Arthropoda > Insecta > Diptera > Tachinidae > Dexiosoma > Dexiosoma caninum. Next base: position 17,040,867 of record OZ004727.1, read on the forward strand.
TTTGTACATTGCTTTTTATATAAGAACTTTGTGGAATTACTAGAAAGGGTTTGCATCACCACAACTACATTTCAATAGGTTATGGGCCCAGACATACGATTTGGAAGTTGTTGAATTTTTATTGCAAGATTTAAAAAGAAAAAATGGCATCGTCGTCATTATATCAGATAGAAAAGCTAGATGAAAGGAGTTACGAAACATGGAGTATTCATATGAGAAGTATCCTTATTCATTTTGGTTTTTGGAAGTATGCAAGTGGCGAAGAAGAAGCAGATTCAACCTGGAGTCGTGATAAAATTTTGGAGTGGAAGAGTAATGATGAAAAAACGCTCGCAACAATTTTATTAAGTGTTAAGTCTAACCAGTTGAACCATATTAAAAACATTAACAAATCTAAAGATGCCTGGATTAAACTTAAGGAAGTTTACAAGCCGAGTGGTCCGATGCAAAAAGTTAGCTTATATAAAAAGATGTTAAGTTTGAACATGAAAGACAGCAAAGATATGGCCGAATATTTAAACAGTTTTTGTGAAATTACGGAGAAATTAGCCGATGTTGGAATTAGTATTCAAGAAGAATTATTGGTAGTCATTTTATTGTCAAGTCTTCCGAGAGAGTTTGAAAACTTCGTTATTGCCATAGAAACGAGGGATTCTCTACCAGCGTTAGGAATGCTAAAGATTAAACTTCTTGAAGAGTATGAACGTCGAAATCAACAAAACAAATCATCTACGATTGAACAAGCTTTTGGTGCAGCCAAAAGAGAAACAGGTTACAAGAAAGGTAATAATAATTTGAATATAAAAAAGGGAAATTGCTTCATATGTGGTAAGAAAGGGCATTATGCAAATAGGTGCAACGAAAAACGTAATCAAGAAAAAACTTACTCTTTGATTGCAATGGCGAATTCTGAAAAAAGAGATACACAAACATCGACATGGTACATTGATAGCGGTGCTACAAGTCACATGTGTGCAAATCGAAATTTATTTTGTAAATTAGACAGATGCAGTGATAATATAATGTTGGCAAATAGAAAATCAATTGCTGCTGAAGGAATAGGAACAGTCAATCTGTTTATAAATAATAATAAAATTGTACTAAAAGATGTTTTATATTCCTCAGATCTGAATGGAAATTTTTTATCTGTCAATAAGGTCGTACAGTATGGTGGCAAAATCAAATTTAATAATAAGGGTGCAATATTTACTGATGCTTACGGTGAAATAGTTTTAAAAGCCCGTAAAGAAGAAAATTTGTTCCAATTTAAAATAAAAATACCGAACGAGAAATTATGTGTTGTACAATCCATTAATGAAACTTGGCATCGTCGATATGGACATTTGAACTATGAAAGCCTGTTTGAGTTGTCGAAGAAAAATATGGTGAATGGTATAAATTTGACGCAGAAACATCAAGATCCGTGCGAAATATGTATGGTTAGCAAAATTCATGCTATAAAATTCCCGAAGAAATCTGAAAGTAAATCTGGTGAGTTGTTAGATTTAATACACTCGGATGTTTGTGGTCCTATGAAAATAGATTCAGTTGGAGGTTCAAAGTATTTCCTCACATTCATAGATGACAAGTCAAGAAAAGTTTTTGTTTATTTTTTAAAATACAAAAGCGAGGTATTTGAAAAATTTAAAAATTTCAAAGAATTAGTAGAACGTCATACAAATCGTAAAATAAAATGTATTCGTAGTGATAATGGAGGAGAATATATTAATAAAGATTTTAATAATTATTTGGAGCAATGCGGAATTCAACGTCAGTTAACGGTACCTTATACGCCGCAACAGAATGGGGTAGCGGAAAGGTTTAATAGAACAATAGTAGAAATGGCTCGTTGTATGTTAGTCGATGCTGGTTTAAAACAAGATTTATGGGCTGAAGCTGTAGCAACAGCAGTTTATTTACGTAATAGATCTCCATCAAAAAGTCTCGATGGAAAAACGCCTTATGAAATATGGACGGGTCGTAAGCCATGTGTAAATCATTTTAAAATTTTTGGTACAAATGCAGTAGTTTTGAATAAAAGAAGGGGAAAATTTGAATCAAAAGGTGCAAATATGATGATGGTTGGTTATTCTAGAGTATCAAAAGCATATCGCTTATATGATAAGAAAACACGAGAAGTTATTGAAAGACGCAATGTTTTATTTAATGAATATAAATTACCCTGTAAAGAAATTAATGATAACATTCAGAATTTTATGGATTTCGAAGCGATTGTAAATAAGAAAGATGTCGATGAACAATTTGAGACAAATAATACCTCAAATCAAGAAGATTTAGAGTATAGCATTGTAAGATCAGTAAATAGCGATATTTCACTTGATGAGGTTGTAGAAACAAATGAAAAAGGTAAACGTGGGCCAGGTAGACCTAAAATTTTTAGTAATGGTAGGCCAGGTCGTCCAAGAAAAATATATCAACAACTGAATAATGCAGTGAAGGAGCAAGTTCCAAAAACTTTAGAAGAGGCATTATCCAGTCGTGAAAGTGAAAAATGGAGAGAAGCTATGAAAAAAGAAATGTCTTTGTTGGAACAAAAAGAGACATGGTCATTAGTTGATTTACCAGCAGGTCATAAAACTATTAAAAGTAAGTGGGTATACACTTTAAAGAAAAATAGTGAAGGTGAAATTGAAAGGTTTAAGGCAAGGTTGGTCGCCAAAGGCTGTAGTCAAAAATACGGCATAAATTACGAAGAAACTTTTTCCCCTGTTATAAGATACGAAACGATAAGAATGATTTTGGCATTAGCAGTTGAGCACAAAATGCATTTGCACCAAATAGATGTAACTTCAGCATACCTGAATGGAGATTTATATGATGAAATTTACATGCAACAGCCTCAAGGTTTTGAAAACAAAAGGTATCCAAATAAAGTGTTACGTCTGCACAAATCTCTTTATGGTCTTAAGCAATCCGGGAGAGCATGGAATTTTAAATTAAATGAAGTTTTATGTAAGATGGGATTTGAAAGTTGCAAAAATGAACCGTGTTTATATAAAAAAATACAAGACAAAGAATTGATTGTAGTCGCAGTTTACGTCGACGATATAATAGTTGGATGTAAAAATAAAGCAGAAATATTAAAATTCAAGTCTCAAATTAGTAAGAAATTTGAAGTATCAGATAAAGGTTTATTGGAACATTTTTTGGGGATGAAAGTTGAACGTAACGGTGAAACTGGAGATATAAATATCTGTCAGGAAAATTATATTAAAGATTTGTTACAACAATACAATATGGAAAATTGTAAAACATCATCAGTTCCACTAGAACCAAATTTTCAAACAAAATGCAATGAAAAATGTGAAGAGGTTGATAGCACATTATATCAATCACTTATTGGCTCTTTATTATATTTATCTTTAACGACAAGGCCAGATATATTATAATCTGTAAATAAATTAGCACAAAGAAATACTAATCCACATGTAGAACATTTTAAAGCGGCAAAACAAGTTCTTAGATATTTGAAAGGAACTCAAAATCTTAAATTAAAATTTTGCAAAAGTAATCAAGAGTTAATCGGTTATGCTGATGCAGACTGGGGTGGATGTAAAACTGACAGAAAGTCACATAATGGATACATATTTTATCTTGGAAATTGTGCAATATCTTGGGAGTCGAAAAAACAATCCACAACAGCATTAAGCAGTACAGAAGCTGAATATATGTCTATATCAAATGCAGCAAAGGAAGCAGTATACTTAAGAAGATTACTACAAGAACTTGGTTTCATAAATGAAGAAAGTATTAAATTGAACGTCGATAATCAAGGAGCTTTAAAATTAGCAACAAATCCAGTATTTCATAATCGCAGCAAACATATAGATATAAAGTATCATCACATTAGAGAAGTAGTAAATAATAAGGAAATCTATTTGGAATACTGTCCTACGGAAGATATGATTGCGGATATATTTACTAAAAATTTGTCTAAATTAAAACATAATAAATTTGTTACTTTGTTAAATTTAAAAACATAAAATCAGTTTGTAAAATATATATGTTGAGGAGGAGTGTTGGAAATATAATTTGAGCATTAACACTTTGCTTATTCAACATGTATATTCACATAGTTGGCTTTGAAATATTTTTTATGTTGTGTCACTTTGTAGAAAAATTTTATATATAGTTTAAAAGAATTTGTCATCAATAAAAGTCATACATGTACATTGTGTTTTGTACATTGCTTTTTATATAAGAACTTTGTGGAATTACTAGAAAGGGTTTGCATCACCACAACTACATTTCAATATTTGTGTGCCTTTGTGTCAGTTGTTGTCGCAAGCTTTAACTGGGGAAGGCATAGTCACTGGTCACTGAACAGTAACGGCTTCAGCTGTATCCAATCCACAGGCACATCAGAACGCCCTCCTTCGTCGATATTGTGTAGCACCGGAGAAGTAAAATAATTACTGAAAATGGCTACTAATATCGAAGCTTCAAAATTTAATACGTCTTAAGACGTTACAACACAACGTGCAAAAACCAGCGCTGTAAGATACCGAAGCTTTACCTCCTATCATTTCTCCTACTATTATTTTCACCTAGTTTGAGCACAATGCACCGTATGTGTAGGGGTCATCTCCCGAGTGCTGGTATAAGATAAAAAAAAAAACATACACGAATTTGTCATAATGTGATTACTGAAAAAATCTTAAATTTAAGGAAAAAAACAACAAATCGTAATTTTGCTATTTTCGAGATCAAAAAATCTTCAAAATTACAATAAATTGTCACATCTGGCAGCCATAGTTTCATTATACATATTTAAGAATTATCAAACTCGTAAGACTTGTATTATAGTCTGAAACGCTCTTTTGATAAGAACGCATTCTGTCAAGAGCTGGTTAGCACCCATCAAGTTAAAGTCGTAAAATCTTGAACTTTTAAAGAGAGAAGGAAAAGGAAAGCTTTACCGCCCCAATTAATGCAATACTTTTTTTGCTTTTCTCTTTCGTTTGTTCTACGCAAAACGTAATGCAAACGAAACTTGACAAACAGTTTTAGAGTATTAACGTAAATTTCAGTAAACAACCAAACATACAATTATTATATTAGCAATAAGAGCTAAAAATGTCAATACTTTGACTATTTAAGCGACACTGTTCAAACAATTATATATTTCTGAGACATTTATTGTTTTTGGAACTATTTAACGTTGTCAAAACAATTTTTGTATACCAAATACAAGTTTATTACCAATTTTGAAAATAAAACACAGCTAAAAGTTAATCGACGATTTCAGTAAAATAATAAAAAGTGCATACATAAATAAAAAAGCTGAAATTATCCAAAGACATTTATGGGCATAAGAACTCCACAAGTAAACAAGTTATTTCTAATTTATTTTAACAAGAAAATGACATAATATTGTTTTTAAAGTATTTTACGGGTATTAATGCAATTCGAAATTAATTTATCGAAATACATATGTACATACATACATATGCACATACTTAAATTAATATCGACCCTTGAGCTAAAGTTCTCGAGTATTCATGATAATGTTAAACGAAATTTAATTTACTTTTACTGGTTCAATAAATTGTTTAAACACATAAAAACAATTAAAAAATTAACACAATTATTGTTAATGTTTTTTTTCTGTATATAGCGTCACATTTACAGTAAACACAAGTGCTTCATTTGATCTTCAAATTCAATATTTGCTTAAAAAATTTTTCTGGGATGAGCACCAACCAATCACGTTTAATTGTGAGTAAAATAGATGCACCGAAACTATTTGGAAACGGATAGCATAGAGGAGAGGCAGCTGGTGAAGTGATAGGAAAGAACGAGGACGTCTTAAAACTTTTACAGCAAAGTTTCTACGTCTCAAGCGCTATATTGACGCATTAACGCTAAAGGAGAGAACCGACGAGGGAGGGCGTTGTTAGAGCAGACACAATTAAACAATTTTTAATCTCCATAGTAGGAAACGCAGTTAGAATTGTATTATTTCAAAGATCTTGAATAAATTGAATTTGACACAAAATACAAGCGCTTCACTAGATTGAATGAAGAGAAAATATATTTTTGCTCTTTCATACAGTGTGCAATGAAAGTTTAATACATAAATGGAGCCAAAATCTTCCCCTTTAAAACTTTAAAACCCTATTTTAATTCTAGGGGAAGTAATGTTAAAAGCGTCTGAATCGATTTATAGTGGAATTTCTCATGTTTGTGTATTTTTACACTTCACATTCAAGACAGCAGGTACCGACTACAACTTGTTAAAAATAGAATTAATGTGTGTGTATATGAGAATAATTATTTTTTTCAGAGAGACGTATTATATTTTGAAGCTCTGTTACTCATTATTTTAGTGCGCTGGTTCTACACAATACCGACGAAAGAAGGCACTCTGATGTGCCTGAGGATTGCTATCAGCTGAACGCGGTACTGTTCAGTGACCTGTGACTATGCATTTGCCACTGTAAGCTTCCGACAAAAACTGACACAAAGCCACACTAATGCACATCACATGTTTTTATGACTTAATCTGAAACTGGGGTCGATTACAGAACTTTTTTGGTTTTGTAGTCAACGTGCAGACTACTTCAGGCATCACAACCCTCATTGACAACACAACCACTGTTGTAACTGTGGCCAACTTATGTTAACTTCTATTTTTATGCGCGAAAGGAACCAAAAAAAGAAAATATTATTTATTTTATTTTGTTAATGAGAAAATGCCACCACAAATGTAAAAGATTGTAAATACATTAATAATCAAAAAGTTTTAAACGAATATATTGTTTTGTTTTACGTAATTTAATTTTTTATCAATGTGAAATATTTTAATTTGGCAGTATTAAAAATTTATTTCTATATTATGATTAGTATATTATAGTAAATATTCTATATATTATTAGTATATATTAGTTATCAGCTCATGACGATGTAGGTGCTTGAATGTGCTTCATGATTCAGACAGGCCAAACAGTACTAACATTCTTAATACAATATTTGATAATGATACGACTTTTGTAAGCTCACAAATAAATTAATTTTTTTATTTTGTAGCATTTTAAGGGTTATTTTTACAACATCCCAATATTTAAAGTTATGATCTGACAGAAAAAAATGTTTTTATTCATACAAGTTAACTTTAACATAAAAGTGACATAAACATAAAGCATTAAATGCAACAGAAAAATAATCAATTGTACACGAAAATATATTTTTTTTAAATTGAAAATATAATCAAAAGTAAGTCGTTGCCATTATTCTTATTCTTAGTATTCTTAGTACCCAAAAGTAGTCCCTATAAACTGTAGTATTGCATCAATAAAACAATTATGGCATTTAATTTTTAAATTTGTAATAAGGGAAACAGTTTAAAGGTCACTTTGTCGCACACTATAGCTAAAGGGAAGTTTAACTGTCAGACACTTTATTTGTAAGTTGTAATAGACCTAAATAATAATAATAACAAGGGGCAAATGTTTTTAATCAATAAAGTGAAAAGTGCTACGCACCTTCCTAGAATGGAATAAACGTAAAGAAAGTTTTTTTCCCCATCAGGCTAATAGAAAGACCGCTGTAGTAAACACAATTTAAATGGTAAATATGGATCTTACAAGGCTGTAGCTGACGATAGACATAAAATGAAGCAACTTTGTATGCTCCAAATAAATTTAGAGTGAGCAAAAAACAAAACAAAGAATCTCGTGCGAAATTAAACTGCAAATAAAAAGAAATTTTAAGTTTCTGTTATTGTTTTCAATCTAAATGTTCGAAAGAAATATTCGTCCAACTTTACAGATGAGTATTATCGTACGTGAAAAACTACTCACGCTCCCCTCTCTAATATTTACACACATTTTTGCACATAATCAAACAACATTTGTTTGATTAAGTTATTATCGAAAGCAATTAAAATACCATTCACTGAAATTATGAAAGAAATGTATTAACTTTAAAGTTTATTTTTATATGCATCCGAGGAAATTTCACATACAAATTTCTGTATTCAATTTTCTGTCGAAATATGGATAATTTTATTCTCATAAAATATTCAATTATAAGCAACATCAGTTTCCTCAAATATCCAACTTAATAGCATTCAAATTTACTTTATTTATTTCTTAAAATTTATTTCTTAAAACATTATTTTTTTCTTCATTAAAACATCACTTGATATTCAACAACAAAGAGATCAGGGATAATTTTATTATGACATTTCAAGTTATGCAAATTGTGAAATAGAATCCCGATTATACGGTTCAAATTTTATTTACGAATATTAAAATTGATATTTGGGGGTGTTGATGGCGAGTAGTCAGCGTGTTGGCTCTGCAACCAGAAAGACCCAAGTTTGATTCCCAGCCGGGTCAAATCAGAAAAAAGTTTTTTCTGAGTTTTCTGTGCTACAGCACCCTCCTTCGTCGGTATTTGAGCAATAAAACGTCGGCGAAGTAAAATAATAAATAAAAATGGCTCCATTAGCTTAACAACAATGCGTCAGAAAAACATCAGAGACGCCACAACTTTGCTTTATAATTAACACGCAACTGCAGAGTTGTGCAAGAATTAAGCTCTATCTTCCTACCCCTTTCACCACCTGTCTATTCTCTACCCTATCCCTCTCTCTAGTTCCAGTGCAATGCATTGCATATGTAGGGGATAGCCCCTGAGCACTGGTCCAATATAAAAAAAAAAAAAAAAAAACGTTTATACAGACAAGAAAGAAATTAAAATTATAAACAAGAGAAGACTAATACCGAAAAAAAGAAGAAAAAAAGAATTCCAACAGTTATTACTGCTGGCTTAGTTGAGCACTCATAGAAGCCACGTCAAATGATGAAATTTTTCATTTCCATCAAAAACACAAACGCAATTATATAGTTTAGAAAAGTCGAACATAAAATTACAGTACATTACAGAAAGTCGGCAAATAAGGAGGAATTCTTATTATTATATATGAGAATTTGTTTTAATAAAACACAATTAAAAGTGTAGAGATGAATAATTAAAAATAAAAAAATTCTTAAATCGGTAAAAAAAAATCATAAATTAAGTACGGAAATTAATTTTGTATTTTCCTAATTCATAAAGATTTTTTTTGGGAGTTTCTGTATAAATATGAACGATTTTTCGATTTTTTAAAAATTTGGTTGTTGAGTTGGTAGAAGTAGCAACGCAAGTCAAGTCAACAGAGAGGATGTTGTAGATCGCCTCATGGCATCCGAACACAAAAGCTGTTTCAAATATAAGACGGTGTTGGGACATGCACATTTGATGATAATATTGAACTCAATATTCCATACAAAATGTAAATTAAGTTATTGCGCAATAAGTACGAAATTGTTATAAATATTGAGAAAAACTTGAAACGCAACCCTTCTCCCAAGTATTTTTACTGGGAAGAACAAATTCTGTACAATGGCAAGCCAAATGTCAAAACAGTAAATAAAAAAAGCAAAAAGGAAAAAATTATTACCAATGAGTTATATCTCAAAACGTTTTTTTTTCAGCTGTGAAATGCTAATTGAATAAGCTAAATTGACAAAATTAAATATGTGTGAACAGTAAATTAAATTGCTTAAATTATCTCAATTAAGAATGAAAGAAAATTAAAACAAATTTTAGCACCTACAAACGCTACAATCGTGAATGAAGCTTTTCGCGGGGAAACTTTGTCAAAGATTTCAAGCATTTCTGAAAATGTTTATTGATAATATTTTGAGTTCAGTTATTATTGGGTCTTCCTATTTATATTCTGCCCGAAATACGAAAATCACCAAAAAGCAACATTTAAAATTTTTCTTAAATTTCTGAATTTTGAAATAAGAATTGGTTTTTTTATTACATCATACATCATACTTTCATTAATTGCACACTGGAAATTCTACTGTCGTGACACTAATAATACTGCAGTATTTTTGTTGCAATATTTCACATTCTGCCACACACACACCGATTGAACAATCAATTAACGCTCAAGTGTAAATAATGTTGTCTTGATCTTGAAAATAAACAGTCAACCTTTTTTAATAACATGGTAAACATGTACTTAATTGCATTTTAAGTAAATAAGTAATAAATAACTTTACGGGCAGTGTTGAATTAAAGCATGCAACAATCGATCATTCACTGTTAAAAATATGGAAGAATATTTTTAAAATCGTCTCATAAATGGAAAAAAGTACATACATCTGACAAGTGTTTGAATTAAGTTACTAACTAACATTTACATATTTATGAGAGTGAATGAATATATCGGGTGAACAAATTTCAAATTATTAAATAAATTGGTTACACTAAAACTGTGTTGTGGTAATTTTCAACTATTTCGAACAAAATCGATAAATTTTCAACATTGAAAGCTGCACTTTAGCATTTGTCATTCGGCTTAACAAAAAGCGTAGAAAAGAACGTGGGAAAGTTATATATTCGTAGTGTATGTATATATCGGACACCTAGTTCAAAAGGGACTCAAAAGTGGCAATGGTCGAATTAGTAGGCACGTTGACTATAAAACGAAAAATTTTCCTGCGTTCAACCCCTGTTTCAGACTCATAAAAACATCTCGCATCTCGAAGAAAACTGTTTTTGACGTAAATAAAAATAGTTAAAAACGCTGAACCATTTAGTAGAATATTCATACAGATTATGATATAGAAGGTTATTTTTCTTATAGATAAGAAGTGTTATTGTCCATAGTTAAAGCATATAAACCCGAAATATTACAATCACTTTTGAACTAGGTGTACGATATGTTTGCTTTATATCTTCTTCGAATGACTAATATAACCTAATTCCACAAAAATAGAGGAGAAACAATTTAGACATTGCACCGGAACTTTTATTCTGCGTAAAGGCTATCAGTTGGTGGATGGTGTGCAAACAGTCAGCTGTCCTCATCATCAGCGCAAACTGTTGCACTCTAACCGGAGTGCCATGCTGTAATTCTTGGGTACCCCAGACACGTTCGGCTCGACTACATGGTGCTTTGAAATTTTCTCGGAAGGCACCCTGATCTGACAATCCGGAGGTTACCGATAATGCCCGCTAAGTATATACCAACGGCTCGAATATAATGGAAAGAGTGGGTCCCAAGAAGGGTCCCAACATTGGCCTTTCATATTGAGTGTCTGACAAATTGTTGAGTAGCAGGATTTTCCATGAGAATCTGCTGAGCTACTCTGATAGCCAGGATGTCATTAGGTCCCTGACGGGCATCACTTCGACGTCGGAGCTCCTCCATGAATGTCGGGGATTTTTCAAGAAAATTTCGGACTACTGAAGGATGACTTTTATATGGATTCCGGGACACAGGGATATCGTCGCAAATTGCGAGTACGCGAGTACGCAAGTAGCGCGCACTTTCCAACTTTTTATGGGCATAAGTTTTCCGATACTTCTCGGAGATACAGTATTGCTAGGCTCTAATGAATCAACAGACTTAGGAAGAAGACTAATTGCCTTTCCTCCTTAAATCGCATAATCATTCATCGCACTATCACGATTCTCACGAGCCACCGGGAGGCATGTAGATAGACTCTGCATTCACTAGCAGTATTTCTGCAGGAACTGTGGAGAAGGCGGAACTTGTAGATCACCTCATATGTCAGTGCGCAGCTCTTGTCAGGAAACGGCCAAGTTATCGTTGACTGAACTCCACCGATTGAGGATTTCCGCGATAGCGAGATCTGTTTTGGGGTCGGGGTAGTTTCATGGGAGACTGTCTGATCAACATCTAAAATAGCTTGTGATATCACAATGGGCCTAACTCTTGGCCTCAGTGGGACCTTGTCCTTCGGGGACAAGCTAACCTAACGAAAAGCTTTTCAGTTAACTAATTTTCTCCGAAATATCAATGACAAAGCCCTATATAAATTATTCTTTCCTTTTAATAAATTGTTATGAAAGCCTTATCTCATACTTTTCTGTTATTCCAAACTTTAAAACTAATATATATACGACGGCTCTTTGATAGCTCCGTGACTATTTGAATCAACAATTATTTTCGGCAAATAAGTGTTTTATTTTAAATCAAAATATTTAGTCCAACGTTTTTCCAATTTCTTTTATTGCGCTTGAACATCACACACGCAATTCACTTTTCCCATTTTTGTTAAAATTTACGAGGTGGTCTGCGTTGAAAAGCTGACAAACAGTCTGCTCTAAATTTGACAGTAGTCTATTAATAGATTGTAATGTTGCATTTAAAGTTACTGCGAGGGAAATTCATAAAGTTACGGAGTCATCAAACAGCCCTCGTAGTCTATATATCCACTGCTGTGTATCGGAGACTTTAGCTCGTTTTATTACTGTTGTTATTTATATTTTTTTATTAATTTTACTTTTTTATTGTTTGCATTTATTGCTTATTTTAATGTAATTTTCCCACATAAACTAGCTTTTCAAATATGTATATCAAAAAATTTTCACCTGCAGTTTCAATTTATTTTGTTTTGTGATCTTGGACTTGTGCTCGTTAGAATTTTCAAATACAGAAAATTATTATTTAATTGCCACCATAAATTCGAGTACAAATATGTATGTATGTATGTAACTCGTAAAGTCTGTAGAAATTAAAATTAATTAGCCAGACTAGGCAGCCATTTGAAAACTCAAATCGAAATATGTTTTTATGAAAAGTTTAAAGTTAGTGAAAAAATTATAGAGGGAAACGAAAGACATGACATTACTCGCGCCAGGTGATGTACCCGATAAGTCCATCGGTTATAGGTTACACTTCAATGATGCTTCATAAACCAATTAAATAAATTTTCTATTAAACAAAATACGAGTATGTACGAGTATGTCTATATACAATGTACTTGTATGTATTGCAATGTGATATTTATTTTGAACATTATTTTTTGTTGTTATTAAATCCAAATTAGGTTCGTAGCGCTTTTATTCAGTAAGAATTAGACAATTAGAGTCAGCTGACAGGTAGTGATATGTATGAAGTATGTGGTGGTATTGATTGACGTAAACTTTTCTTTTGTTCCCTTGGAATATTGTCTCATGTCTAATTCTTTCCGGATGGTAGTCTGCACGTTGACTACGAATCCAAAAACAGACCTGGGTTCAACCCCAGTTTCAGACTAAAATTTTAAAATAAAAATAAACATCTCGCATTTTTCTGATGTGCATTAGTGTGTCTTTGTGTGTCAGTTGTTGTCGGAAGGTTTCAGTGGCGAAGGCATAGTCACTGGTCACTGAACAATACCGACTTCAGCTGATAGCAATTCACAATCGCATCAGAACGCCCTCCTTCTTCATTAGATTTCGATGTTGTGAGGTCTTGGGACTAGATACGGACTATTTTCGCGATGATGTCAGTATGGATCTACCCTGAAAATAATATTGGACTACGTGATCCATTTTAGCTGAAATGGACTGGTCCTATGTAATGCAGCCGTGGACCATGTCACGGAAAACAATAGCTTATTGTTATACAAAAAGTGTTCGTGCTTTTCCTTGTATTTACGATTAATTCATCGCATTAAAATTACTTTCTAATGGAGGGTTTACAGAGAGTACTTTTTGGGTTAGTCCGATTGGTTATGTGGTCCACCATAAACCATGTTTTCTCCATATATCTGGATTAGTCTTGGACTAGTCCTAGTCTTTTGTGGAATACACTATACATGCATGTGTGGACTAGTCACTTATTTGCAGGGTAATAGTGTTTTACGTTAAAAGCAACTATTAAAAACTAGTTTTATCATACCAGGAGGGCCAAAAGAAATCACCCGATATTTTTTTGCCGTAATTTGTTATTTTCATGAAAAACTTTGCTTCAGTTTCTGATATCGGCCAAGTGGCTGGCGCTAGAGTTGAAGGCCATCCAAGGAGAACCAAAGTTTGCCATTAAAAAAAAATTACAGCAAAAGAACATCGGGTGATGACTTTTGCCCCGGATGATTTCTTTTGGCCTACCTTGTATAAAAATATTTTCTTAAAACCCTCTTAAAACCTTTTTTAAATTTGTTTTAAAATTATTTAATGAAATGCAACCTCGATTTTCATGTACTAAAGACAAGTTAAAAAATTAAAATTGCTAGCAATTTAAATGGCGCTCAATGAAATATAATACAAATAGAGGAAGTATTTTGGTAAATAAAGTTACTACAATAATTTAAAACAATCGGCGCAACAGCAACAACAATTAAAAAGGGCAAAAGAAAAAGAATTTATTGGATAGATATGGATAAAATGAGGTTTTAACTTTTGGCGTGAAAACACTATAAGAACGGGTCAACGAATTGGAACGAAGATATCGCGAGATAATGAACTGACGTGGTTTCGAAACTTCACACAATTGTTTTTTTCAAGTGAATTTCAAACTACTAAGCTGGTAAAGCTCAAAATCTAATCAATAAAATCGGGCGATTCGGTCGAGAGATGTTGTTGACAAAAAAATCGATTTCCGATGCGTATTAATTTTACCCGACTTAAAAACATTGTCGAATGCTGGAAATTTGCTTTGTATGAGTTAAACTTAGTGGGCATTTTCGGGAATGACCAGCATGGTCAACCGATTGCCATATTGTTGTTGTCAATTTCAAATTTTTAATTGGACTGAAGTTCGAGAATTCCAAGAGAGTCAAATTACATGTGATGATTACTAAGAAAAACTTTGTGTGGTTATTAGTTGATGTAAATCTTTAGCTTCATACACTTTCACGATAACGTTATGCTAGTGCTTATCAGTATAATTTATAACTTTCTTTAATTTAATTTGTTTCTTAGTTATCAACACATTTATTTTGGCTTCATAGAAATGTTCGAACTTTGGTTAAATTAAAAATTGATAAAAAATATATTTATCTTTATATGTATGCTTGATAACCCTGTCATCATATAAATAATATTTTTTTTCTATTTGTAAAGTTCTCACATTAGCTACATAAACGAAGTACAGAAAAAATAAATATGTATATGAAACCCTTTGTGTTTTATTTCAGAGACTATTTTGTAAAACAAAACTATTTTATGGACATGCAAGTCCATACCATGCGTTTTGGCATCATCTCACTTTCATACTTTCAATGCAGTCTACGTCTTTTTGAATTTAAATTACATGGCATGGTTTTTTTTTTTGCTTTGATCAACTGTACTCGTAGTACAAATTTATTGAGTAAAACACCAAGGCACTTGAATGCTTCTTTTGCGATTTGCTTAATTAATTGATGTTTATTGCTATTAAACCAACCGGTATATGCATTTTATCTTTTCCTATGTGATTTAAAAATGAAATTAGTTACGATCACCTTGATTCTCAGTTGAAAATATCGAACGAAACCATTTAAATTTTTTAATAAAAAAAATAAATAAATTGAAAAGGTTGTTATTAAGAAATAAAAATGTTATTTCCATTTCCTAAGGAATTATTCAAATCAATACGAATTCATACAAAGTCTATATATCAATCATCTAAAGAAGCAATTCTTTTGGTTTAATAAAATGTGAAAAACGGTAACGCTAAAATTTTTTCCACAAATTAATTATTAATTGGATGTCCAATTAAATTGAACTTACAATAAGTATTGACCATCAAACTACTGTCAGACGTAAATTCAGTTTTAATAGTTGCTTATGTTTTAGGAATCGTAATTAGTTTTGTTTAGAAAATAGTAGGTCTGTTTCTTTACTTTTTGTGTAAACTGCGATAAAAATAGAATAAACTACACTTTCTCTCACTAAGGGTCAAATACTCATATATACATAAGTACGGGAACACGAAAAACCGCAAATGTTTTCCATCTTAATAGAATATTAATTTACTTACATAAATACACACACATACATACTCTGCCGGCAAACCAGTTAAGTTGCATTGAATTTTAAGATAGACTAGCATTAATATGAGACGCCTCTCATTGCCAGTAAATTAGTAACATTTTTCTATTATTTAAATTAGCGCATTTCCGTTAAACGGATTTTCTTTTGGGCGAACAAACTAATAAACTTCGCCACAAATTAATAAATAAGAATATTCACTCTCTTATACGAATTCTACTGTATTGTTAGCGCTTTTTCAACAAAATTATATGAATAAAGTGTAGGGATATTATGGAAAATTTGTAATTTGATTAATTAACAAATTGATTTTAGAATTTAATATTATTTTTTATTAATTTGAATTGTTTTTTAGAATTATTTCAAAGGAGATTTGGTTCCAATATTTGTTTAATCTGGTCACACTGCCCCTTTAATCATAGTGGGAAAGAAATTATTATGTGTGACAGGTTGCATATGCGATTTATTTATATATCTAAGTGCGTGATCAAAAACAAACGCAATATACATACATATATTCAAATTAAGTAAATTTTTTTAATGTGAGTGTCACAAGTAGGCTTCAGTTTTAATGCTGTTTAGGTTGATTTTATTTTCTAGCGACATTTAAACACAAGCCATATACATGCATGCTATGTATCTATGGATCTATGTATATGCTATGTAATATGCAATGATCATCTTAGCACTTACAGACAGACTTACTGACTGATATTTACTGTTTTCATATCAAAGTGAAAATTGTTTCAGTAAAATATTCATTTTAAAACGTATGCAAGTAGGAACTACTTGAGTTTTAGAATTTCATTATTTAGATCACATATTTAACCTTAATTTACATATGGAATCGTATATGCACAAATGCACTTGTTGGCATAAAGTGAGTAGGAGCTGTTAAACAAGTGTGATAATAGCGATCATAATCTTTATTGTTATTGTGATTATTGTAAGTTATGCCAGCCGACAAAAATAACAACTTGTTTGTTTCTTCATGTTTGCATTCAAAATTTTATTTATAATTGCAAACAAAATGTAGTTTATAAATTTTCAAAGTATGCAATAGTGTGTTGCCTAGATAATTTTTATTAAGTTCACCTTTTAAGCCGATCTGATGACAAGAGGAATTTATGTTGCACATGTAAGAATATTGCCAAAATTAATGTGACGATCTATATTTTTATCCATTATATTTGTCAAAGAAATTACATGGCGAGTTTTTCATATTTATACTACAGTTGAGATGAAAGCTAATCTATTTTGAGACAAAATCATTTTAAATTTTTTGAAAAACAAACAACCAACGGCTAACGGCCTTCAATTTGTGAGAACTACACCTATTGGCAACTAATTAGAAACGCTGTGTTTACTCGAGAATATTAGGCGCTATGTTTTTAGACCTAAACTGGGGTCTTTCGATTGCCACAAATACAATCATAGTTATACGATTACACTAACTTGTGGCAACAATCAGCTGTTGTGGTAGTTTTTAATTTGTTTATTTTTAGTGTGTAAATAAGGAATAAATTAATGTCTGCGTTAAATATTGTGTGTTTATTAGAAACCGTCTTCATTTCCGAAAAAATATGGGAAAATTATCCTTTCCTACGAAACACCGCACTTAACGAACCCTTTCAATTGGAAATGGGCTTCGTTGCTCATAATCATGATTTTCTTCTGAAATAAAGTTAAACGAGATTGGCACGTCAATTGTGTACAGTTCCATTTTAAATTCCCCAAGTCTGCTTTACAAAATACTGAAAACAAAAAAAAAAGTTATAAGGAATTTAAACACCTTCGCTCTTTTTGCGGTACCCTGTATATCTAAAAAGCGAACAAAATCCACTAAAGGAATTAAGAAAAAGTAAACTGTAATTATGTTAAAAAAATTTGTATATTAATTTCAAAAAGAAATAATTTTAAAAATAAAAATTTCCTGAAGATTTAACCGAAGGTTAACGAAATATCGAGATTATATAAAAATAAGTATTAAGATATAATTATGACATATACAACAATTTAAATTCATTTTACTTAAGAAAAGAATTCCTGTTCTACAGTCATATGGAAAAAAAATTTTAAAAATAAATAAATAAAATGGTGATGACTGAAGTAGTCTGCACGTTGACTACAAAACCAAAACAGACCTGGGTTCACCCCCAGTTTCAGACTACAATTATAAAAAACATCTGACATTTTTCTGATGTGCTTTAGTGTGTCAGTTGTTGTCGGAAGGTTTCAGTGGCGAAGGCATAGTCACTGGTCACTGAACAATACCGGCTTCAGCTGATAGCAATCCCCAATCACATCACTGTAGCACCGGCGAAGTAAAATAATAATGAAAATGGCTACTATACCGAAGCTTCAGCACTGCTATAAAACAAAGAACGTGCAAAAGCAGAGCTGTACAATAATTAATTAAGCTTCACCTCCTGTCGTTTCTCTAACTATCGCTTTCCTATAGTTCCAGCAAAATGCATAGCATGTGTAGGGGTCATCTCCCAGATAAAAAAAAATATTGATGTGAATTGCCGATCTAGAACATAATAAATATTGGTATATTTTTAAACTTTTATCAATCGTTCAGCATCGTGGCCGTAACAGGGTTGCATTTAATTGAGCCAAATAAGCGCAATAAGCACACCAATAATATGTGAATTTTTTTTACCTTGGACCGCCACTCAGGGGATGACCCCTACACATGTGTTACCTTGTGGTGCAACTATTGGCATTGTGCCAATAATGTGATCCCATATTTAGTAAGAACAGTTGTAACGAAGAGCGACTTACAGACTGAGACAGAAACGATCAACAAATCTTAAAAATATAATTTGATTGGTTAGATAAAGATCGTTAAATATATTTTTTATTTAAACTATTGTGTTATTTTTTTTTTCTTTTGCTGCACTCCTGAAATACGGAACTTCAATTGTGAACTTTGTAAAGTATGACGCAATAGTCAACATTCCACGACTTAAAAGACCACGAAATCGTTAGAGGTATACGGACCGCGAATCTTCAAGCAGATAAAGAAATCATATGTTGTTATCACTTTTTATTTAGTCTATGGATATGTGACCCTTACAGATCATAAAAACATAATACATACATTAACATTTAATTATTTAAATAACAAATAATATTACGTTTTATAATATAAAAATTTGACGTTAAATCAATGTGCTGGTAAAGTTTATTGTAATCAGCACAAATTCTTGATAACACATCAAAGTTGGCATAGTTAGTTCTAAACAATGTAATGTACAGCGGATAAAAATTACGTGCAGGGCGTGATGGAACATTAAAAGATATGTTACTTATCAAAAATTCAGAACATATGTACATTGGATTGTGATATTCACGAAAAATTTCATATAGACAAAAACTTTGCCAGTTTCATTAGAATTATTATGTAAACGATCCCATTTACGTGTCGCGGATATATGTCAAAGAACATAAACTATGATATATAATATAAAAAATACTTGACCCCATAAGTTTTCAAATTATGCTTCAGCACCCATGAAAATAAAAAGAAAATTTTTTTTTGGTACATTGTCATTGTTCATTTGCAGTACAATTTGTTTCGAATTATTCTGTGCGGATCAAATAATATTTTTGTCAGCTAAAGAGGTTAGGTCGACCAAGATTTCCTTCATCCATTTAATTAAATTTATATACCGCCTTGACCAGAGATTCGCTTTTAAGCAAAAGTTCGCTAAAGCGAAGAATTGTCACTATAAAAATATTCGCAAAATTTTTGGAAATTTTAAAAATACGAACATTCGCAAAAACGAACTATTTGCAATGATTTCTCGGAAATAAACATTTGCTAAATTTACGAAAATTTGGAAAATGTAAATAGCACATAAAGAAGAAATATTAAAGTGTATTTTTTTTTATTTTTATAAAAGTGCGCAAGCATTATACTATCAATCAGTAGGTTGCGTGTTCGATTCCCGCCTGAGACCTTTGTGTTTTATAAACAAGAAAATTTGAAAAAAACAATCTAATATAAACAAAGAATTTACTATAAGAAAGCAAAGCAAAAAATAAAAAATGAGATAGTCTTTTTTTATTTTGAGTTCATATCTTTAACAATATTCGTTTTTGATATTGCTTCACATTTGCTAAAGATATATAATCGAACTTTCGAAATCGAAAGATTTACTGCCACAAACTGAGCGACGCGTGGACTTTATGAATTCTTTTTGATTACACTAGCAATAGCCGTTCTCGAATGTTTTATCAGAGACACGTTTGCTGAATGTTTGATGGCGATATTGCTTTTGTCTGCTGTGATTAAGCGGATATGTACAATGTACAAAGTATGTTGGCATATTTATATTTTTTTTTTTTTTGATTTTTCACACTGATGTACAAACGAATTTACAATACAAAATTGCGTAGTACATTTTTTAAAATAAACTTTTAATTTAATTTTATACTCACAAATATACACCCGCAGTTAGCGTCTTCTGCATATGGCAGCAAAAAAGTATAAAAATTTTATGTCTGGCGTTCGTAAGTCTAAAGAAAAATGATCCTATGTGATGGTCTAGTTCCTAAAATTATTTCTAGAAGAGTAAATAAAATTGAAAATATTTTACAGCTAGTAAGTAGTCGCTTTTTATAGTTTCACAACTTTAAATTAATACAATTAGGAAAAACATATGTATGTGATATCATTAAAAATGGATTCACTCGTATTAGAGAATGAATTTATGTCAGATTTCCAAATGAGGTTCCGCATCAACTTATCAGTTAAAAGAACCGAAAATACATTTCTTCCATTTACAAGCTCGTATTAACGTCGTATGTAAGCGTTTTATTATACACAACACTGCGAAGGACAGACCGAGCGAGAACTTAGGATATATCTAGCAATATTAATCCAGCACTTGACAAGCAGCGCCGTGGTCCCAGCAAACGCAACAAGGCATTGCCTTAAACCTGTGGTAAATTTGGAAAATGTCGACAAGCGCTTTGTGAAAACCACTATTAATGAAGAACATTTCTTCAACTGCTTGTCAGCGACTGGATGACCTCGTCAATGAGGCAAGCAATTTAAGACCCATTGTGTTTTGCGACGATTTCAACGCAATGGTAGTTGAATGGCGCTGACAAGAGTGCCTACTAGAGGCAATCGCAACACTAGAGGTTGTCCTACTGAACTGCGGACATAAGAATACACACCGACACACACACACATATTGATATGTGAATATGTTCTGACACTTGCATATCGCATAATATTTGGAATGTAACTTGACTTCACACTAACTTGACTTGTTGTGTAAATTGCAATCAGAAGAATCTTGGCGAGTTCAAATCGCAAGGGTATATTGAAGTGAACTGGTATATTGATACCAAAACAAACTTTAAAGAAGCAATAAATTTATGAATATATTAAATGAATAATGTTTTTTTTCTCTCTTACTCAAAAGTATTAATAGTTTCGTAATATATTTATTAAAAATATTGACTTTTTAAAATGTTATTTTGTTTCGTTCATTTTGTGCTTCTATTGCTGATCTGAATGATCTTCCAAAAATTAATGTTGACAGCACTGTGATTAATTTAAAGGAATTAACCAGTTATTTTTCAAATAATGCCATATAAAATTATTAGAATTTTGAAAAATGCAATTGTTCAAACATCAAATCGCAAATTACAAACAAAACGCGTGCGTTTCAGAACATGTAAAATCAAGTTTGGCGATTTGTAACTCGCATGCGATTTGAAAATAATGCGAGTGTCAGAACATGTCAGAAATAGTCAGAATCGACACCCAAAACCCCAAAACGTCGAATATAATTTTCGAAAAATAAAAATTATCTCATATTATTTACTTAAACTGAAATTTTTTTGTGTACTAACAGCTGCAATCATTTAATTATGTTTATGATAAAGGCGTAAATTAACTTTGATCTAATTTCGACTTCATATTTGTGTAGAGACGTCTGTGTTGCTTTAAACTTTTATCTTCAGATGTCGAATAATATGTGATTGTAAAAATTTCCAAAATAATAATGGAAAAACAATTGTATACATTTTTTACATATTTTGTACATATGTATTTTAAACAAAAAAATATGAAGTTTCAAATGAACATTTGTCGTCACTATGTTGCTGCACCCAATGAAATAACATGGTTCAATCTGAGAATAATTTAAGAACAAACAGCAACAAACATATTCAATTAACGTTTGTAGTTAAATTATACTGTTAGCATGCGTACAGTTCTTGTGCAGTAATGCATTTCTTCAGTTATCAGCGATCGGTTTTATAAAGCGAATCTTCTTCTGGAAATTTATCGTTAGCGGTTAGACAGCATGCCCGTCAACTTCATTTGTGGATGCGATACATCAGTAGACCTTAAAGCGAATGGTCACTGAACAGTACCGACTTCAGATGTAACCAATCCACAGGACGCCCTGCTAAGTCGGTATTGTGTAGGAACGGCGACTTCAACACTGTTATAAATAAAAACCCTGCAAAAGAAGAGTTATAACTGTCATCTTTCTCATTATCCCTTTCCTATAGTTCCAACACAATGCATCGCAAGTGTAGAGGACATCCCCTGAGTGCTGGCCAAAAATATTTCACATTTACATAACAGTTCATTTAAACAAATCAATTTATTTGTTTAAAAGTTCTTGATTATTAACGCATTTACATTATTTTGCGTTTGTTGTGGTCTTTTCTCATTGAAAGTTCTCTGTTGTATTTCATATTTATTTTTATATTGCCAACACTAGATTTACACAATATTATACAATTTAGTTAATCTAAAGTTGCCTACAGCTACAACGGGGGTCCTATAGCCTGTAGCTGGGAAGACTTGAAAATAATCGTATTGATTTGAATGTGTGTATTTTTGACAGATTGTAGCCCGTAGTCGTCTATCGCGGATGTGTGTAATGCATAAGAAGGAACAAATGGATTTTAATCTAGTGAAACAATCAGAAAACCATAACAGAAGTACTTTTCAGAACGTAATTTCGTCTCTAAAACGACGTCTAGCGTTATTCGATGTCTCTTATACAACACGAGATACAGATTTCTGAACCTATCTACTCAGAAAGTGATGGATTTATTTTTATGGATTATACTTTTAATTAGTGTTACACATAGTGTGACCATCTGATTATACGGCTTTTCACAAATAGTAATACATACTAAAATAAAATGTGATAAAACCATAATTTATTTTTAAACTTATACAATTATACTCACAGAATTTATCAGCTTATGATTAGTATAAAGAAAAACAAATATTATTATTCATTATAAATACATGCATACATACATATGTTTTTATTTTTATATTTATTTATACTTTTATATAAAAAAAACTTTCATGTTTTTTCATAACATTTCATACTTCTTGCATTGGAATTTGAAAAGATATTAAATAAGAAGAACAGAAAATGAGTATGTAAACAAATATTCGGTGTCATGAAATCAATGAAATATGAAATATTGTTGGCCCAGCCACCAATATATGTAACTCGCTAAAGTTAAATAAATCTCCGTCGCTAAACGTCTATAAATTGTATTTAGATTATTCTGTAATGTTTCGTTCACCAATCGTTTAGTTCAGAAAGTGTTTCTCACACTTCTAATGAATAATGGACGCTGCGAAATAAGGACCCAAAGTGTGAAATATAAAATCATTTTTCACTAGACAATGTAACGTCAATATATTTTACAAAAACTCGTCCTAAAATTATTAAAAATTGCCTCAATATTAAATGAAATATGGCCTAAAATTGTGCACTACATTCAATTAAGAAAAATTACCTAAATTTACTAAATGGAATTTCACCTCAGAAACATTGTTTTCTTCTAAAAGAAAGAAATTCGTAGTCGTGTATATATTTTTTTGACAATGCTCCGGGATGCAATGCATTACACCAGAACTAGTTCGAAAGGGATAGTGAAGATAAGAGGGTAAGGAAGTAAAGTAGTAGAAGGGTAGAGAGCTTAATTTTTGAACAACTTTGCAGTTGCATATTTTTTAAGAATTTGTAAAGCAGAGTTACTACGTCACACATTGGGTATATTTGTATGGAGGTGAGGAAAAAACTATATTTTTCATCACAAATTTAGCTTTATTTATATATTAAAACAGAAAAGTAGTTAAAATAAAGAGAGAAAGTTAGAAAAATAAATATCGTCACTTACAGTGTAAAAAGCCATAATTTCCAAAAAAAAATTTGTAATGATTATTCTAATAATTAGTGGTTTCCTTGTGAAACATAATACTATTAATAAAAAATCTATATTGGTTTTTTGTCAGTCAGAGCATTTTTCGTTTTAAGCAACGATATATGTTATAAATACTACTTAACTTGTACGAACATATATGATTTATATTTATATATAATTTCTTCGTTCGAGGCGATATTTTTTATAGTTTTTATGTTTATATATCCAGTTATCATCCAAAGTTTTTTTATGACGCACTAATAAATCAGAAATATTTTATAAATAAGGTAATGCTATTTAATATTAAGAGTAGAACACATAATTACATGCATATGTACGTATTTGGTTAACCCCAATCAAGCATACCTTATAATTTCCTATGTATGGATTTGTTCACAACTTAATAAATTATAGCTAAGAACTTTTTAACGTTGGTAAGATAAAATCCTCAAAATACATATATACAAATGTATATGCCTTTTTAAAATTTAGTGAATTTTACACCTTTGTTATCAATGAAAAGTTCTTTCGATTTTTATTTTCAAAATCAATTATTTATTTTTTTAATACTTGTTTTTTCATCTTTTTTATTATAATAACAATCTATGTATGTATATACATATTTAAGCTCAAGGGTTTATATTTTTTATTTTTCTATATATATGTCGATATTTCGTTAACCATCGGATAACATCTTCAGGAAATATTAAAAATAATAAAAAATAACCTGAAGATGTTAACCGAAGGTTAACGAAATATCGACATATATATATATATATAGAAAAATAAAAACCTTTGAGCTTCAATATATAGATTGTTAATTATTTATTTTAATTTTAAAATTAACTTTTCTGTAACACCCGGTAACGACTTTCTTTTTGCTGGTGAAGCGCGCGCTTTGGCTTTTGAAATTAAACTGCCAACGACTAAAAATCGCAAATCTAAAGGCAACAAACACAGCACATACATAAGTATGTATGTATATATGTATGCATGCAGCCAACAAATATTATTTAGCCGCTTATGACTTGTATACAAAGCGCACGAAGAAAATAAAAAAAACACAAAAGTGGATAAATCGCAGCAGCAGCGGCAGTAGCTGCGTTCCAACAGCAGCAACAATTAGAATTGTGGCTAATACAGTTATTCTCAATGAAAACAAAAACAACTCAAAAACATAACAAGGCCTACAACATAAACATAAAAAATATGCTGAGAGGACTAGGTAGGGTGGTTGTTTATGCTTATTTACAAATTCCGAAACAAAATAAAATAAAATTCTAAACATAAACTAAAACGTGATGAAAATGACGTAATACCTGATGTCATCTAATACTAATTCCAAGTACATACATATGTATGTATGTATGTATGTATGTATTCATGTCCATATGTATGTACGAATACATTTATATATTATGTATGTACATACAAATATACACAATATGCGCAGCTTCTTCGCTTGGCTGCAGAAACTCCAGGGGTCTGGGTGGGAATCGAACCAGAACCCTCTAGATTGATAGACTAATGATCGCGCAGTTGGGTACAATGGTGTTCAAGATTAACGTCTGCAGCTGCCCATAGGGCCTTATCAGACGGTGGTCTCAACACCGAGTAAATTTTTGAAACGATTCACTAGCGCCCCCAGAGCACTGATAAGCAAATGAGCCCGTAGGCCACCTACTTCCAGAGTTGGGTAGCAAATCATGTATAGTTATCCCTGAATTTTATAATGCACCTTGTTGAGGTGTTGGAGCTGTCATGACTCTTGTCACATCAGAATGTTTTTATGTCAAGACCCATTTAACAGTAATACTGTTGGTTCGAAACACATTCCGGTGACTACTGTCGAATGGCAACAGCACCTAGTAGAGTAAAAGTCATATCATTAATATGCGTCACTCCACACATATTTACGATTAGACCAAAAACTCCACTCCTCGCGTAACTTTGGGTTACAACCACAGCCACTACGAGTCCTTACCCAATACCAGCACACACTATCCAACTTTCGGGGTAGACACGAAGTACTCACAAGGAATACATCAGTCTTTAAACCCGTACTTATGTACCTGTACTTGTTGGGAGTGTGGGGCCAAGCTGGTCCCGTAGTGCTAGATTCGAATCCAACTGGTATTAACCAGTCCTTCATCAATCTCTAGTCGGATTTCGAAGAGTCACCTCTTCTGTCATTTTCGAACCTCAGGGAGGAACAAGGTAATGCTGCACCTTAAGCTGGGTACCGCGGGGTCGCTCAGACACCCGTAGGTTCCGAAATTCAAGATTCCAGAACCCCCCTGCGGGAGCGCAGTAGGGTACGGAGAAACCTAGCAGATAACAGTGGACTACGTCGTCCATTTTAGCTGGAACGAACTGGTTACAAACATGGTCCGATTTAATGCAGCCGTTGCCCATGTCAATGAAAACAGCAGCTTGTAGTTATACGACAAAAGTTCGTACTTTTCTTCGTATGTACGATTATTCCGTCGCATTCTCAGGTGTTCCATCAAGTAGTTACGTGGACTAGTTTTGGGGTATCCGATGGGTGAACCATATAACCAGTAGGACATCATAATATTATATAGACCATACATTGGGTTAGTCTTGGACTAGTGCCAGATGTCCGTGGACTACAGTATACATGCATGTACTAACCAGTCACATTATCGCCAGGGAACCCACTAAATCTATGGATGTATGTATGTATGTAGAGGGTGGCGTTGACTACAAAACGAAAAATTTTTCCTGGGTTCAACCCCAGTTTCAGACTCAAAAAAACATCTGTAATTTTTTCTGATGTGCATTTGTGTGTGATTTGTGTCAGTTATTGTCGCAAGGTTTCAGTGGCGAAGGCATAGTCACTGGTCACTGAACACTAACAGCTTCAGTTGTATCCAACCCGCAGGCACTTCAGAACGCCCTCCTTTGTCGGTATTGCTTAGCATCGCTGAAGTAAAATAATTACTAAAAATGGCTACTAAAAACAAAGCTTCAAAATTTAATAAGTCTCCTTGAGGAAGCGCTACAATACTGCTATAAAACAAAAAACGTGCAAAAAGCAGTTTTGGAAGATAGTGAAGCACTCAGGAGATGATTCCTACACAGGCGAAGCATTGTGTTGGAACTATAGGAAAGGGATAGTAGGAGATACGACAGGAGGTGAAGCTTAATTAATTATTTTAAAGCTCTGCTTTCGCACGTTCTTTGTGTGTTTATACTCGGAGCAGTGCTGAAACTTCGGTTTAGAAGCCATTTTTTACTATTATTTTACTTCGCCGGTGCTACACAATACCGACGAAGGAGAGCGTTCTGATGTGATTGTGGATTGCTATCAGATGAAGCCGGTATTGTTCAGTGACCACGGTTTTTTCTTATATGAGATATTCTTATATCTGTTATGTACTGTACTTTAAATTTACAAATATATATATCTACGTGTATGTAGACAATCTGTAATTAAAAAATGTCGAAAAAGAAGTAATTAATTTTTATTCTTCTTGTGATCATTTCAATGCTAAAAGTATAATATTGATTACTTTGCTGATGAAGACAATTTTGCTTATTACAATTGTTTTTGCGTTGTTAACAATACAGCATTAATTAACGTTTCTATTTATTCCCATGTAAAAAAAAACACACGGAAATTTAGGGTGGATGGTAAATTTTTCAGGCAACTTTATGTTTGCTAATACTGAGAACGTGTGTTAAATGTTCGAAAAGTATTCTGATGAGCAAATTTTTTGCTGTTGTTGGGGCTGGTAGATCTCAAAGAATCATACACATTGTTCGCGTAAGCATTCCACAATAGAATACTTATATGTCGAGACGATGAAGCAGGGAAAAATTTTGTCATTCGAATCCATTCGCCTCTTCCTTTTTATCACCATACTCATAACTTTTATATGAAATCCTTCGTTAAGTAGTGGTTTTCCGATTCAAGAGGAAAGACGTAGTAGTTCGGATTCATTTTTATTTTCCGCTTTCATTTCCAACTCATGACGTCATTTATGATTTGAAATCAGTAAAATTACAAACTGTCCTGTACATCAATATTCTTGATATCATTTGCTGTTCAGCGGAAATATTTATAGAAAAAAAAATACATTGAAAATTTTAACGCTCTTACTTATTTCATCATTAAATTAATGAAGAAAATAACACACCAACTATATTATTATTATTATTTTTTTGTGTGAGGTAGGGTTTGAACTACCTTCGCTTTTCGCATTACTTCGGGAAGGCCCAGAGCGACGTTCCAAGCAGGACCGCTGTCTAATCACACATTACTATTATTGTTATTAAGTAAAACATAAAAATATATACATACATACATACATACATATTTGGTTAATCTCAATCAAGCATACCTTTTAATTACCAAAGTACTTGCTCACAACTTAATAAGTTATAGTTAAGAATTTTTTCTTTATGTTGGTAAGAAATAATCCATTAAATAAATGCCTTTTTATAATTAGTGAATTTACACCTCTGTTTCCAATGAAGTGTTTTTTTTTGCAATTTTCTATAAAAAAATTTGTTTTTTATTTTTAGCATAAAATGTACTGTAGCACTTGATAACGTCTTTCTAAACACTGGTGAAGCGCGCACTTTGGCTTTTGAGATTGAACTGCCTGCGACTAAAAATCGCAAATCTAAAGACAACAATACAACATGTATAGAGCCAACGAATTTTATTTAGCCGCATATGGTTCGTATGTGAGGCGAATGAAGAAAAGAAAGAAACAACAACAATGTGGATAACTTACAATAGCAGCAGCAGCTGTTGTAAAAGCAGCAGCTGCGTTTACAACAGCAGAAGTAATTAGAATTGTGGCTAATACAGTTATTCTCAATGAAATCAAAAACAACGCAAATACATAACAAGACCTAGAAAAACATAAAACATACATACGCTGAGAGGAATATGTAGGTAGGGTGGCTGTTTATGTTTACAAGTTCCAAAGCAAAACAATAAAAACAAAACAATTCTAAACATAAACTAAAACGTGATGCAAATGACGAAATAACCTGATGTCATGTAATTGGTATGTATATGTATATTTAATTAAATTATTGTTTAAAAAATCATGTTGATCTGTAATAGACCAAGGACATACTAGCCCCGAGTGACCCAAAAACTATTTTTATCTTATACTTTAATAAATGTACAAATGTAGGTGCCTACATAGATACATACATATGTATTTATTTACAATATGTAATTTAAAAAATACAAAAAATAAATTAATTCATTTTAATTGTTCTTGTGATAATTTCAATGCTAAAATGTTGCTTATTACAATTGTTTTGAATACAACATTAATTAAATTCTCTTTATTCTCGCCAGGGTGGGAAATTTTTTCACCAACTTTCTCTTTGGTAATACTAAAAACGAGTATGAAATGTTACAAAAGAACTGTGATGAGCAAATTTGTGACTGTTGTTGTTGATGCAGCTGCTGGAAATAAAAGCAGCATAGAAATTTTCTGCTAGACATTCCAGAATACATTCTGTCTTTTGTGCAGCCGCGGTATCACAATCTTACCAGAAAGCGTTCCCGTACACAAAAATTGTGTAAATGAGAAACGTTTTGAGAGAGTAATGTTCTTGTCCTTCTTGCACGAAACAGCCCGCACTATTTCTTCGGCCGAGTTTGGGCAAGTCAACAAGCAATCAGCTGTTTCGAAAATAAACAATAACAAAGTAACAAAATTACAGTACACTCGCCATAACGTGAACTAATTAAAACCGGCAGTATGCACGTTTACGAATGTTCATCTCTTCGAATACTACAAATAGAACAAAATTATATTGTAATTTTAATAGAATCCATATTTAAGAAATTGAAATACGTACATGTATTTACAAGTTAATGTAACTTGACAGGAAACAGTTATGAATTAAAAAAGTCGATTATTCTTTTCCAAAATTTGTATTAAATAATAAATAAAATTGATATTGAAAATACAAAGAAGGTGATCCGCGAAAGAAAGAAAATCAGAATATTAACATTTCGACTTTCTTGTAACTAAGCCCATTGCTTTTAATTGTTCAAGTTACAAAGCTTTATTTCTAAGTTTGCTCATCTTTTATAGTAGTCAATCTTTATTCATCTTTTAGAATAATTAATTTTAAAAATTTTTTTTTCATTTTTAGCGGTGTATGCATTGGTTGTTCCATTTTGTAGTTTATTGCGTTCCCGGACTTTTGTACGTTTTTGTCTCTTACTGACAAAAGTAATTTTTTACTCTCATTTTACCGAACTATACCCAAAAGTAAACAAGCACACCTATTATTTACACTTATTCCAGACTATAAATAATTTACTATAAAACTTTTAAGTTTGGTGATGCCATTTGGTCATTTGGATTCATTCGTCTTTCCCCTTACAATGCGAACTCAAAACTTTTGTAACAAATGTTTCGTAAAGTGGACGGAACCGAAATGTGTAAAATGTTATCCATAATAATAAAATGAAAATTTTCGGATTAAATATATTATAATGAGTGTGATGCAATGCAATGACAACCTCCCCAAAAATTAGCCGGAGTTTGTCTTTTAGGACAACGTATTTTTTTAAATGTTAATGTATTATTCATGCTTTTGATTTACAAAACCTTGCTGCAGATACCCTTCCCCAAGTTTTCCATTGGGGAACACATATTCTAGAACGATATTGAAGGGATTATTAGCGTTAACGAACAACGCTATAGACAAATGGTTATTAACCATCTTTTTTCTGCATCGAATTTAATGGTATGGACTTGAACGAAATGTATGTAAGTAACATGTAACTGTTATTTCCCAACAATTCATAATCAATCGATGACCTTTATACTCGTTTGAGTATCGCTCTAATTGTGTTTATTGCCGCAGCCGGCAATGACACTTTTAAAATGAAAGCAGAATTTTCTTTACATACGTACGCTCAATTTTGGATACCGATTCACTCTTAAAAGAAAAATTTTTAGAGACAACAGATTTTTGGAAATTAATCATATAATCGACGTTCTGTGATTTTGTTACATTTGATATTTAAGTACTTCTTCAGAGCAAAAACGAGGACACCTCCTTCATACGTTGACCACATTTCTGAACAGGTTTGCTGAATCATAAAACCATAAAAAAAATTCTAAGAAATTTCGAAGGAACATTTTAATCATTTTTTAACAATCACATGCATAGATAATTAAAACGGTTTGGATTTGAATTTAATTGAAATAAAAAATAGAAATGTGGTATATGGGTGGTTAATTACGAGATACATACATATACATATAATTTGTTTTAGTTTTTGTTGATGTAAGACCAATATTAAAACTTCTCCCAATTGCTTTTAAGAAGTTTACACAATTTAATTTATAAATTTATCAACAAGAAAACAAAACGTCACATGATTTTATATCGCACCTTTCTAATTATCTAATGACAATAAAGCAGAAGTATAAAATATTCCACCTGCTAGCTAGCAGCAACTTAAAAGTATACAATCTTTTTTTTTTTAATTAGGCACAGAAGCTTGTAGATTTATAAACTTGCAGACATGGAATAATACCGAAGAGAATATTTCAATATAAAAGCAAACTAATAGATTGAACTAACCGCTTCAGGGAATCCTAACGTTGCAACTCTCTTCGAGACCTTCATGTTTACAATAATTTTTCGAATAAGAGACGATGGCAATTATAAATTAAGAATTATAAATTTATACCCTTTATTTTCTATAAATATATAGTACCCTAATCGAAACGTAATACTGGCAGTAATTTTTTAAGTTGGAAAGCTCGTAGCTCGTAGTCTAACTTTTTCAAAAAGTGTCAATTTGGATTCAAAAAAACGGTTATTCCCCAAAGTAGCATACTGGAGGGCATACATCAATTTATATGTACATACATATATACTGTCAACATACTGGGGTATGCCAGAGGTACCTTGAGCTGGATCACAGCGCTAGTAACGCGGCATGGCAACTTCAGGTATCATCTGAGGCGGATTTGCGTCGCCGAAGATGATATCTGCAGACTATGCCTGGAGTAGACTGAGACGGTGGTGGTGTTTGCCCTATGTCAGACTAAGGGCCAGGTGCCGGCCATACTCCATGGGAGTGCGATGGGGCAACTTAGTCTGGAGCAAATGCTACCGATAAAGGGACTCAGTGATGAGGGTGGAAGCCGAGAAATACCACTAGACTGTCAGAATTTAAGTCTAGAGCAAACGCTGGAATTGCCGCCAAACAAAAAGGCTTATGAAGTTGTTAGTTGGACCGGCAATCATTGGATAACGAGCGAGTCGACCCGATTTGATGGTGTTCTGCTTCGATATCCCCCACCGCCCACACTTGAATGAAATCCTCCGAACATGTATAGAGCAGCTATGCCTATAATTCCACATATATTGCAATGAATGAGCATATATGTGCTCATATGGCTTTTACCTCCTGCAGGGAAAAAATCCCTTATATTGGAATTAATAATCAAATATCGACGGGAACCCACCGGAGATGGATATGCATATTGGTTGAGTTCGGATTATAAAATTTTGCTATACAATAGTGCTGTGTCGTTCGCTAACGAACGGCTTCAAATGAACGAGAGCTTTTGGCTTTTTGGTTCAATTTCTTTTGAAGTTTGTAAATCTTCTCCGTTCATATTTATCTCGTTCGTTTCAGTTGTTTCTTCTACAGTTCGTTCATATTTATCTCGTTCTTTTCAATTATATCAAGCATGTAGTATTTAATGCTGTTTTTTCGCGTTTTGTTCCATAAAATAAAAAAACCAACAAACTTAAGAAAATTACAACATTTATCCACAGTTAAATTCAAAACATATTTTTTTATTTTTAAAATGTAAATGAAATATGAAAATAACAAAAATGTTTTCACTTTATTTTTACAGTAGCAGTAGCCAGCTAATCATATTTTACAAGTTTCCTACCACATCTACATCGAACACCAATTTTTATTTTAATTTTTATCTTAGAATGACTAATTTACAGGTTAGTCTACGATATTAGAAATTATTTATTGAATTTTTAATAAAATTAAAAGTTACGTTTATCAGTCTCTTCAGTTTATGGTATTTTTGTTTCGCTTATTTTCTTCATTTGCATTCTCCAGCTCTCTCGTTCACTTTATAGTATTTTTTTCGATCTGTCGTTAAAAAATTAACGATTGAACGAACGGATTAATTTTTTTTTAATTGAACGAAAAAGAGAGATCTCTGAAACGAACGATTTGGCACAGCTCTACTATACAACTTCTAACAAAGAAAACATTTAGATGACGAAACAAAAGTACACGTTTAATAACAGCAGCTCTATGGTACATGAATAATTCGAACTCACGTGATTTAGCCATATAGGCCGCCAAACACCCCCCTTTTGTATTGTAACTTTTGATAAAAATATACATATGTATTATTTATCTCTACTTTCTGAAACCAACTTTAACGCACCGTCAAAAAACCGATTTGCCAACCGCTCTGAGTTGACGCCGCATTACTATGGTATGCTGTATATATCGTAGATTGGGAATTTTTGACAGCTAAACAACGCTTGTCGCTTCTCTTTAGCTTTGAGTGTTACTGTTCTACAAATATTTTACTGTACGTTTGCTTACGATTGATTAGACAACATTTTGTTTTAAGATTGAAAGATGTGTTTAATTTAATTGAGGATACAATAAATAATTGAAATAATAACATTTATATTTTTACAGATCTGCTCACTCAATTAATAGCAACGGAATTAATTTCAAATATCCAACATTTCAGATAAAATAAAGACTTTTATGATGGTTTTAAATCTACATACATATGTAAATTTTTTTTATTTTATTATTATTTGATTTCAAAGTGTCGCTTAGTATTAATCAATAACTGATACAAATACAACAACTAAACTTTAAAATTTTCAATCTTAGATTAGATTTAACAAAAATTTCCCTATGCGCTTGCAAATTAATATACATACATACATACATACAAGTACATATAGTAATTAGATATTTATTATTTTACATTCATATTCAATGACTGTGTTAATATGAAAGGAAGGAACAAGATTTGTGTTAAGATGTTTCAACATTTAATGAATTAGTAATCGTATATTACAAACCATAATGGAATAACTGCCATTCAGCTTAGCACTATTATATTTAACAATGTCATAAAATTATAATTTTATTGCCTTATATAGAAAATGTGAAAAATAAATTAATATTAGCTGAATAAAAATACAAGTAAAATAAAAAAACTTTCCATTTGGGTAAATCAAAAATATAAACAACTGAGAAACATATATTAATTTCTATATACAGTCGATTCTCGATAATTTGACATTCAAGGAACCAGAGAAAAAGAAAAGGCATAGTCACTGGTCACTGAACAGTAACGGCTTCAGCTGTAACCAATCCATAGGCACATCAGAACGCTCTCCTTCGTCGGTATTGTTTAGCACCGGCGAAGAAAAATAATTACTAAAAAATGGCTACTAAAATGGAAACTTCAAAATTTAATACGTCTCCAGAGGCGCTAAAACACTGCTATAAGAAAACAATGAACGTGTAAAAAGCAAAAAGATAATGAAGTTTCACCTTCTGTCATTTCTCCTACTCTCCCTTTTCTCTAGTTCGAGCACAATGCAACGCATGTGTAGGGGTCATCTACTGAGTGCTGGTCCAAGATAACAAAAAAGAGAAATCGAGAGTTAGTATTAACAAGATTTTGATTGAAAGCGAAGCGTAAAGTCAAAGCATTGCGTAAGTAAAACAAACGATTTAATTGTTAATTTTTTCAAAAGCACTTAGGCAATCACATTTCCAGTTCAAATTATAGAGTGTAGGAAATTCGAACTTCAAATTATATCGCGTTATGCACTTAGTGGTCTTAAAACCGTCGGTCTAGCAAAGGTATTAGCTGTTACATATCCATCGTCTGAAATGTCACTTATTTAGTGAATGATTTGCCATTTACAAATATGTATCGTTTAAGAACTGACTACAAAGTGGAGTTTTAAACATAGTGGCCACTTTTCGAGCGTAACTGGGTGTCTATGGTCATCATAATAGATCTACTGTCTAATGAAATTATAAGAGAATAAAAGTGTTACAGAAGTGGTCAGGCCTGTGCATCATCGCAATGTGCGCACAATAACGCTTCTGTAGGTGAAAGTGAAAAATTATCAATTCCACACTTCGTAACGGCGTATTTTAGATTTCATTTTGCACCTCCTCCCATATAAAGT
Organism: Dexiosoma caninum; assembly: GCA_963924685.1. Taxonomy (NCBI): domain Eukaryota; kingdom Metazoa; phylum Arthropoda; class Insecta; order Diptera; family Tachinidae; genus Dexiosoma; species Dexiosoma caninum. Next base: position 17,076,108 of record OZ004727.1, read on the forward strand.
CCAACTTAAGCACCAATTAAAGCCAGCTGCCCATTTCCACGCCGTAGATATGCTAATTGGGAACTAGAGCAGCAGGCATTCAATGCTGATTTTGCGAACAAAATTTTCTTCAGCCAAGAAACTCATTCCTCACTTTTTAGTTACGTCAATAAAATTGTCAGATGTGGGGCTAGAAGAACCTAGAACTGATTGTGGAAAAGCCATTACATGCGGAAAAAGTGACTGTTTGATGCGCATTATGGTCTGGAGGTGTCATTGATGTTCAATTTTTTCGACAATGACGCTGGAAAAACCGTTAATGAAAATTCAGAGCGCTTTGGTCGTATGATAACCGACTTTTATTGGCCTGCAATTGAAGATTATGAACTGGACAAAATGTGGTTTCAACAAAATAGTGCCACGAGCGCAAGGTTACCATGTAGCCATTTTCCGGCTATATTTAGCGGGTTTTTTTTTCATATATTCATTAAAAAATTGCTAGATTTTATATAGCAGGAAGATCTACCATTTTTTTCTTCCAAGCCATTTCTTGTTTTCAGTTTTTGTAAAATTTTTATAACATTTTTTTAAATTTTAAAAATTTTAAAAAGTTTTTAAATGTTTGGTATAACTTTGAAGGAACAAATGCTTCATACAAAAAAGTTCAACCGTATGGAGATGGATGGATTTGATACATAATTAAAACTGACTACAAATATGGATTAGTAATTGTAAATTGCCAGCAGTTAAAAATTTAAATTTTTCTTTTTCAATAATATTGCCAAAATGTTTCTTAAAATTTTTGATTTGGCAACAATGCTTGCAGATATTATACCGAAACATGTTTGCATACTTTAGGGAGCTTTTTTGTAGTTTAACTTTTCACTTTGTTTGACAGGTTTACTAGACCGATTAATTCATCTAGTGTCTAGATTCTAGAGTATGGAAACTACATTCTAATATTTTAAATTTATTCCCGCTTATACAAAAAACGATTGTTAAAATTAATGTCTGCTTGAAGTAGAACTTTTGTATGGGAAACCTACTTTTAGGATATATACATAATAAGTTTCTTCCCTTTTTATTTTGCTTGATATAATGAAAACGGTGTTCCCTGCAACTTCTGTTGATATTGAAGAGTAAAATCTGAAGATAAAAAATAACATTCAAAATTTCTGTTTTTAGCATGAATTTTATTGAATTGCTGAGCTGGTTTCCAACAAAACTATTTATTTTAATACAATGTATGTATTGAGACGACAAAGAAAATATGTAGAAGGTATATTTCATGGAAATCATTATAGTAAGCAAACAAGGGAGAACAACTAACGCACCAATGCCAAATTAAATTAAAAAAACAATTTTTACACAAAGTAAAATACACGGGAAGAACGACACCGATGTCTTATTTCACCAAAGCAAAAAGCGACCTTCTAAGCCGGAAACCTGGCTTAAAAGAAGCTACAGAAACAGGCAAGCCTGAAAAGACTGCGCCATAGATTAAGGCAGCATCATTTGAAAGCAGTACTGTGAGCAATAATATGAATGAAGTACAGAGAAGATCATTTAAACCGGAAAAACTCTAAAAGCTATTTTACTGACGCTTCTCCAAATAAAAAGAAGTTGTTAAAGATTGAAAGAACATACTTAGAAAATTAGGAAGAAATATTTTCAATAATTTATTTCTAATTAAAATTAGAAACACTTTGTGTTGTAGTTAAGACCCGTTCTTGGGAAGCAAATTGCAAAATACTTTGCAATATAAAGCTATCACGGAAAAGCATTTCTGGAATTTTTTAACTTTATAAAACTTGGAAATAACATAATAAAACTTAAAAAATATTTAGAGTTTTTTTAAAGTTATTGTTTCTAACATATTTTAATAAATTTTATATGGGAGGTGTACCGGGAAGTAAACTATCAAAAGCTATTAAATAGAACAACCTCTAACATTAAAATTATTTGAATGTACTTACTGAATTATCTATTTCAATAAAAATCTTTAAATTCAAAAACGAAATCTTGTTAAGTACACACTTATTCCTCTATTCATATTTTACGCAAGAAATATCAAATCAATCGTATCGTATCTTTTGTCATCACATACGTATGTAAATATGTATTATTGATGTTAGGTTAGGCTAGGTTACGTTAGGTTAGGTTAGGTTAGGGGGCGGACCCTCTCTGAAGGAGAACGCCTCACTAAGGCCAGATCTTAGGCCCTTTGTAATACCACAAGTAGAAACACCCAGGGTCTGAAGCAGTACTCAATTGCCTAATTCACAAGCTTAGTCGTATGGTTTATCCATCAAAAAAGATGATACGTCTTTAGCTGCATGTAAACAGCCAAAGTTGTAGTGTCGCTATTTTATTGTATTTTTATTTTTGTTTTTATTTTCTTTTTTAAAAAAATTTGTTATCCATTTCAGTTTATTCAATGAAATTAAAGCAGGTATGCAAATTTATATTTGATGTGAATTAATTCCCAATTTTTTCACGGTAAGCTATTCTGATTTAAAATTGAAGTGCTGATGGCTAATGAGTTAGCGTGTTGGCTCTGAAACCTGAAGAACCCGGGTTCGATTCCCAGCCCGGTAAATTAAAAAAAAATCTTTTTTTGAGTTTTCTGTGCTACAGCACGATATTTCGTCGATATTGCAGCATAAAAACGTCGGCGATGGAAAATAATAAAATTAACATCAGAGATGCCGCAAATTTGCTTTCTAATTAACACGTAACTGCGGAGTTGTGCAAGAATTAAACTCTATCTTCGTACCATTTTCTTTCTCTATCTAGTTCCAGTGCAATGCTTTGCATATGTAGGAAATTTCTCCTGAGCACTGTCAAACATAAAAAAATTATTTTAATTTAATTTCTATCTGAAATGAAATAAATATCTGAAAGATTTTTACAAAATTATTCAAAAAATTAAATATTCCCAGACCTGTCCTCAGTACAACTATTTCAAAAACCAAAAAAAATTCAATTCTATAACCAGAGCATACTTTTGTATGAAAATAACCAACAACAAAAATACTGTATAATAAAATGATTACAGAAGGCATATGACATTAATATGCGCTTTTCCAGAAGTAACCCAATTGCAGCTAACTACTCATTGGGAGATCATCAGTTGGAGTTAGTTGATTCATTTCTTGATCTTGGAATTTTACTGGATCCAAAGCTAAATTTTTCTTCTCATATTACCTTGGCTGTAAATATAGCTAGAGGTGTGCTTGCCTTTATAAAGCGCTGGGCTAAAGAGTTTTCTGACCCTTACATTACGAAACAGCTGTATGTGTCGCTAGTTAGACCTATTTTAGAATACGGATCAATCATATGGGATCTTCACTACAACTTTCATAATATTCGTATTGAATCTGTGCAAAAACAATTCTTGTTATTCTGTTTACGTGGCCTTCGATGGAGCTCCTCAACAAATTTGCCTTCCTATACGAGTAGATTAGCATTAATAAAACTACCTACTCTCAAAAGTCGTCGTATAATGTTAAATGTGTCTTTTATGATAAATCTTATCAATAGTAATATTTGCTCCGAATTTCTGTTAAATTCTGTTAAATTTAGTGTACCTTGTCGTAGTATTCGTCATTATAATCCTCTTGTTATTAACGATTGTAGATCTAATTATGCTATGGCTGATCCTTTTACGATGTTATGCCGACAATTTAATAATTTGTCTGAATTTGTTGATTTTTCTCTAAATAATAATGTTATAAAGCATAAAATCATTGTTTTCTGAATTCATAAATTCAATATAGTCATAAGTACATTGTTATTAGTCTGTAAGGATTATATCCATTGACTAAATTTAAATAAATAAATAAATAAATACGAGCTTGTGAGTTGAACAAATATGCTTATTATGACTAACTTATCCCCAGGCCCAATATTGCAATGGGTATAATGTTAATAGTTTTGTGTCAAATCCTTCTGCTTTCGATAAATTAGTTTTCTTCTTCTTTAAAACACCAAACAATAACATAAACACCGAAATCAGTTATTAGATAAAAAAATCATTTACTTAATTTCGATGTGGTCGTAAAAGCATGGTAAAAGTAGAACGTTCTGAACCCGCAATTGAGGTCTCTATAGCCAAAAAAATGGAAATATTTACGATATATTCATATATATATTCACGCACACAATCGACCACAAACGCTATCGTGTAATAACTTCGCATGCGTGTTTGATGTTATTCAAGCCATTCGAACACGTAAAAAAATTTGGATCCACTACAACACATCAGACACCAAATAACAGTGATTTAGGTGAATCGGCGCCAAGTAAGGTCAAGGTGGGTTTGTCAATAAAGTCGTGGCGATCGTACTTTTGGTATTTACGCGGTATATGTGTTAACTACTCTCAAATGGGTAGAACAACCAATGGCGAGTATTATGCTCACTTTTTGAATCGATATATGTAATGAAAAAAGTTTTTTCGACCAGACAATACAATACAATATATTGCGTTACGAGATACTCTCTCATACACCGTCAGTGACTATTTCTTGCTTACAAACCTGACGAAGTAGCTCTTCACCGCTGACATCATCCCACACACAAATACCAAATACCCACCTCAGATGACATACATATATAATTTTTTGCAAAGAGTAAAAATATTGGAGAAACGTTGGCCAAAGTGTATGGAGCTCAAGCTGCACTACGTTGAAAAATAAAATGATTTTTTATTGAAAAACATGTGCTTCGTTCAAAAAGTTATGTTCTTATAGACCAACTCTGAATTCTACATTTACAAAGTTTTGTACTTATGTGTAGCGATATGTGGGTCTACCGAAATAAAATTTATTGAAATTTTTAAGGTGTTGCCTAAAATTTTCGAAGGTTCTACTTTCTTTATTCGCTATGACAACAATCAGTATTAAATTTTGATTAATTAAATAATAAAAGACAAGTTCAAATGCAGGAGATGTTTATAATAAATTTCCCTTCCCAAAAATTGTTTGTTCGATAAACCAATTGTTGATTCACATCATCGTTAACAAAAAATAAATATTACAGTGTCTAACAAAAATGATTTTTTGATATATTCCATTAAGGAATTATATGAGAAAATACTAACAGTAATTTCTTAAAATTTAGTATACACATTTATTATACAGTGGAGTTATGTTATAACGAGCACCGCTTTTAACGAATTTTAACTTTTTCACAAACAAATTCTCCAGTACCAACAGTTTTGCATTAATATTACATACAAATTAGTACGATTGAAAAGCAAACTCCGGTTTTGGTTTATAACGAACTTTTGCTTAAGTCGGATGAACAGAAATGCATGGAAATTTATACGGTTTTAACGTACAAAAAATCGCACATTTTTGTCTGTCGTATTTTGAAACTTTAAATTACACTGGTCTACAAATTTGGAAAAAAAAATTGACTGCAGAAACGAAGCATGTTTTTTAACTAATCTGGGTGCGCTGAATTCGAAAATTGGGCTATCACATCTTGTTCATTTTTTATCGCATGCTGTCAATACTGTAAGACTACAATTTCGCAATTATTAATTTGACAGAAGCCCACATTCATTCTAAATCTTCATAATAGTAGCGTTTAAACATGTCAAGGAGATCGTGTGTTAATGATTCAAGCTATTTTTGCTTTGTGTGCGGTGAATATTTGGTTGGAAAAAAAGGATATGCAATATCAGAATCATTAAATCATTATATGCATATTTACGTTCACCCTTATTCTGTGTTTCGATTATGTTTCCGCATTCAGTTACGCCCAGATCGAAAAAAGGTATTCTGTAAAAAAACTTATTCGAAAGGAAAAGAAGAAGAGAAGAGTATGTTTAAACCAGCAGCTTTGCTATGAAACGTGTGAAATAGGAACAGAAATAATAAGCAATTTCGTTAACAATGTAATTATTAAATTGTAAAAAGTAAAATTTTGTGAAAATAAAACAAAGATAAATATATAAAAACTAAATATTTTAGTGCTATGTATGTATAATTAAATAAGCACCAGTTAAATGCAGTTAAGGTATTTGTGACCAAACTATTCCAGTGTGAGGAATTCTGTCGCGGCGCATGGGTTAAATAAAATAAATAAAGCTTTATTACTGTGAAAAAGTTTATTAAATAAACACATAACTTAGTTACGGAAAGAGAGAAAAACACAACATAATTAAGAGCTATTTGTGTCCGAAATATTTCAGTGTAAAGAATCCTGCAGTGCCGGAGGTGATATTTTCATTTTCTAAGACATAAAAATAAAGTATATTAACTGAATTTATTTTGGCAATATCTTTTTATATATGATTCTTATTTTAAAATTGTGCTTTTTCCCAAAAAAAAAAAAAATATATGTCAAATGTATTATTACATACTTTATGATATTCTTTATATATTTTTATATATATTTATTATTGAGTTTGCTTTTGTAAAAAATACTTTATGAGAATAGCATAAAGTATGTAATAATACATTTGACATATATTTTTTCGGGAAAAAGCACAATTTTAAAATTAGAATCATACATAAAAATAAAGTTTATTGTAATTTCGAGATGAAATATAATCGATAGCAGCGGCGGTCTTGTTCGCACAGGAGAATAACTTGCTCAAGAATGCAGAGTAAAGAATAAAACTGCGGAAATTAAGAGACAGTTGCAATCCATTCAAGGTGAGTGCTAAATTGTAAGATATTTGTTTTAAACGTGTGCGAAATAATTAGCTTAGTTACAGATTCAAAAAAAAACTTTCGCCTAAATAAATTATGTGTTACACACATTCAAATAGGCAGCTTTTCATATTGCTCAAATGTGTTGTTTTTCGACCTGTAATAAATTAATAATAAACCGTTAAAATTAAAAAAAAAAAATTAAAATTACAAAATAAATTTATAGCATTTTATACTTATATTTAAATTAATTGGACAGTTTTTTTTAACTACAAAAATGTTCCGTTAGTAAATAAACAACGTACAAAAACATAGCTACGATCGTAATGCAGAATACATACATACAATCGAAAAAGAAATCGAATTTTTTTTTTTTTTTTTTTTTTTTACACAATATATATTATTTATTGAATCTTCAAAATCAATTGAACTAACAATAAGTATTCAAATCTTAAGAACTAATTGCTCATTATTATTAAGTACAGCCTAGCTGTACAAAATTATTTATTGCTCGTATAGTTTTTAGTTTAGAAATAGAAATCGAAATGATATGGCAAACGGAGCTCAGAATACCAAATTTGCAAAACGGAGTTAATTTCGATTCGAATCGAAATGCAGAATAGGGGTGGATATTTTGGTTATGCTGTCAGAAACTTGGAGAAACCGTGGACACCGACAATGTTTCGCAATAGTTGCAGAACTGTTTTATGGCTCGATTATGGATAGCAACCGAACTGTTGTTCAGTTGCCAGTTGCTAGTTGATGGTGGCGATGGCACGATGGATGGTAGTCTGCACGTTGACTACAAAACCAAAAACAGACCTGGGTTCAACCTCAATTTCAGACTAAAGTTTTAAAATAAAAATAAATATCTCGCATTTTTCTGATGTGCATTAGTGTGTCAGTTGTTGTCGGAAGGTTTCAGTGGCGAAGGCACAGTCACTGGTCACTGAATAATACCGGCTTCAGCTGATAGCAATCCACAATCGCATCAGAACGCCCTCCTTCGTCGGTATTGTGTAGCACCGGCGGAGTAAAATAATAATAAAAATGGCTACTAAACCGAAGCTTCAGCACTGCTACGAGTATAAACAAAGAACGTGCAAAAGCAGAGCTGCAAAAATAATTAATTAAGCTTCAGCTCCTGTCGTTTCTCCTACTATCCCTTTCCTATAGCTCCAGTACAATGTTTCGCAAGTGTAGGAGTCTTCTCCTGAGTGCTGGTTCCAGATAAAAAAAAAAAATTGTGTTGATGAGACATATATAACACTATACATCCCCTCGTTCTATTTTGTTTTTATATATAGCGTATGTGTCCTTGTAAATGCAGACCTACCTATCTATATTTTAAATTTCCTTAACATCGGTTACTAAGTTTCTATTTTTGAAAAAAAAAAAAAAAATACATATATAGGCTATGTGTCCTATACTCAGACCTTTCTATGTTTTAAATTTCATTTCAATCGGTTAGTTAGTTTCAGAGTGGTAAAAATTTCTCCCTTTATCGCCCTCCTGGGCCTAGTTTTGAAAATGTACAGAGCCTAAGTGACTTTTTAGACGTAGATCTGCTCTAAATTTCATTAAAATCAGTTTGAACGTTTCGTAGATGCAGAAATTTCTTCTTTATCTCCCTCCTGGTTGAACTATTGAAACAAAATCTTACCCTATAACCTTCCCGGAGGAAGATTCGCAGATTGTGTGTCAAAAGAAAAATTATTCCGAAATAGGGCAGTAAGCAAAATATGCAAGGTATTATATGTTGGTGGCATCTGCATTCGGATTCATAACTTGAGCTAATAGCATGTGAGTTTTAATTTTTTCTATCGCAGGCAATCGAAATTGCGAAATTAGTTCTCTCTACTTATCGCAGGGTGCTTGAAAATAGTTCATTGAGTATCAATATCAATAAATATCAAGTGTACTAAAGAGATGTAGCCTTTTTTGCTGCGTAGTAACATAATTTTCAACACCGTTAGCAATTCTTCTAATGCATTTGCTCGCCACTGTATGTTAGTAGTAGCAATAATAATGATATGATTTATTTCGCATTAACTTTCTTAAAGGATGAAGCTAAAATCACAATAATAAAAACAATACAAAAATTGCTTTCGACCAAGTTTAATTCAATCATTTGTGAACGACAAAAAGATACAAAGCAATTTAACGTTAATAATGTTTAATGATCATGATTATTATTGCTAGCTGTTGGCTGTTGGCTGTTGACTGGCTTCATGTTGTTGAAATTGTATTTATATGTAGCATGTCTTGAAAAAAAATTTCATGGCTTTAATTTGAATTGGTTTAACTTGACATGAGTTCAGTGCTTGTTTGTGATTGTTTTGATTTGTTTTGGTTCGTCTACGAGTAGAAAGTTGATGCGCAAAAATTTTATGTTGCCTTTTTTAAGAGCGTAACTTCCAATTTCGTTTTTATTAGTTAGTTGTTTCGAAAAAGTATATTTTAGTTAGTTGGTAAATATTTCTAACATTTATTCACATTTTAACTATGCTCGAGTAAGCAACGTAAAAAGATAAACATTTTCGTAAATATTTGAATTAAACAACAGCGACAGTCACTCTTATACGCATCACAATTCAGTTATATAACAGCTAATAAGTGATTTTTGTTTTTCAAATCAAATTTTAATTTGTAACAATATTCAACGTTTTGGAAGAAACAATTTTTATAATCAAGTGTTTGTTTTGAACAAAGAAAGCCGGAAATTGTCTCTGTTACAGTCGTGTAGTTTCAGTATTTAAGAAACTTTGAAAATATTTATACTATTTTGTTGTCCCTGCTATAACATTCAAATTATATGGTTTATTAAATCAATAACTTTGTTACGAGAATTAAATAATTGTCAGTTATTTGTAACAATTGCTTTTAAAAATCAAAGTGAAACAGTTTTAAACGCAGTTTGCTTTCGAAACGCCAATAAATGTAACCCACCGACTTTCTTTAAACATTCACCACAAACAATAACAATAAAATATTCATTCAATTAAGTTAATTAAAAGCACACGACGGGATCTTCAAGAAATTACAATAATAAAAAAAATAATTAAATTCACAACATAAAATTTATGGGGAAAATGCTTGAAAAAGTTGGTAAGTACAGGGAGAAAAATTAATGCGAGTATTACCCAGGTAAAAAAGACATGCAAAAGAAATAGTATATGCAAAGACTGAGTTTAAACGAAGAAACATTTGGAACGAAAACTTTTACTTTGGTAGCATATTACGGGTGGGGAAAAGAGCATCGTTGGTACTCGGCGACAAGTTTTCTTCTCATTTTCGTTGCTTACAAAAATAAAAATAAAAAAACAAGAAACAAGAAACATTAAGAGAATTGCAGATGTTTTTCTCGTCTAAACTCAGACAAAACAGTGGTACGAAGCATTGAAGAACGCATGATACTAACATAGGGTGCCATTGGCGAGCATGTATTTACATTTAACAAAAAATCGTCATTTAAGCAATGCTTATAAGCAATGAATGTTCCATGATTTGATTACATTTTAGCATGTGTTCACATTTAACAAAACATCTCGTCATGAATACAAGGCAAAGTACAACAATTCAATTACAACTGCGCAGTTATATATGAATAATTCGGCAGGCTTGAATGCATTTTCCATGACTTCAAAAGTGCCAACATTTAAGATATCTTTGAAAATGAATTCATATAAATAAGTGCCTAATAAATAATGCAAATACCAATTCATAGTGAACGTATTCACTTTTGTTCGCTGTGTTATATTTAAGTTTTATCTGCTAAATATTAGTACAAATCGTATTCAAAAATTTAAGTACAAATTATACTCATATGTAGTCAAAACAAGGCGAAAATGAGATTATTTATAATTAAGTTGTATCTTTTTTTTCTTGGACCGATACTCGGGGTATGACCTCTGCACATCTAACACATTGAGCTGGAACCAGGAAATGAGATTTTGAGAGAGGCTATATAGGAAGTTGTGTTTATGGACAATCGATTGGAAACCTCTCAAGTCAAATGTGAGAGGAAAGTTAAATGCAGGCAGCTCATTCCACATATGTACGTACTGTTCGCCAAAAAATAAGTTATCTCTATAATATGTAGTGTGATTCGTTGCAAAATCGACAACAAATGGATTCGTTTTTAATTATGAACGCGTTGTTCGTAGAAATGAACAGGTTTCGGGAACAAGATCGCTGATCGCACATTATAGTAATTAGTTGTTTTATCGATACAGTTGGTTATCCTACTGTTCCGAATTAATTTCTGCGTCTTCTCCTGTAGACGGTCGCTTATCTTCAAACAGTCTTTGAAGCACCGGTCCACACAAGAGAGTTGTCTTCCATTTTCGGTCCGATATAAATGGTCTAAAAAGTACGGAAAACAGATGGAGTGAAGTATGTGTTATACCATCTTAAAAAGCCGATGAACTTAATGTTTCTTTTGAGACTACTTAAATGTGACCAGTCCATCGAACATCACACTGAAATTTCATACTAAGAACATCAAAAGTTTCTGATTCCTCAATATTTATACCACCCATAATTACAAATGAAGAAGTGTGATGGGGCATTCGTCGGTGGGCAAGCACGCAGCATTAGGTGTAAAAATCTACCCTGTGCACGCCATTAATTTATTATTCATAATTAGCATATTTACCCCGATATCAAATTGCTTAATGCGTCTGCATAACATTCAAGACGCAGCAATCTTCTTTAAAAATGCAAAAAAAAAAACTTGCAGTTGCAGAATTGTGCAAGAATAAGATCGGAATACTTCTATCGCGCCACCACCAGCCTGTTCTCTACACTATACCTTTCCAACTAGACTATAAAAATAAAAAAAATCATTAATTGAATACGAAGTTCTGGTTGTAAGTACATATCGAGCCTTTGGTGCAATACCGTAGTAATGCAAAAAATAGTGAACTGAGAAAAATGCATTTGAAGTTTTGAGCCATCTTTTTGATAGTATTTTCGTTTAATAAAGTTATTTTTTTACAAGTTTTTAAATAAAGAGACATGTTTTGTAATGTGTTCTTTTTTTAATTTTCTTGTCATAAAGGAAATATTTCATTATTGCAAATAAATATTGTTGGAAATAGCTGAAGGCAATAAAGACATTTGTATCTGTAGAATCTGAACAGTTAGAGATACAACCATAATCTTTTTTCCTTTAGATATATATTTCCCCAAAGATCATTTCTGCATACCCAGCTCAAAAAATTCAAATTTTGAGTTACTGCAGTGTTGCACCAAAGGCTCGATATGAGCCAAGAATGTGAACGTATAGAAGGAAATGGATGTAAATCATGATAATTGATGCATTGGTCACTGAACAATACCGGCTTCAGCTGATACTAATCCACAAGCACATCAGAACGCCCTCCTTCGTCGGTATTGTGTAGCACCGGCGAAGTAAAATAATAATAAAAATGGTTACTAAACCTAAGCTTTAACACTGCAAAAGCAGAGCTGTAAAATACTTAATTAAGCTCCACCTCCTGTCGTTTCTCTAACTATCCCTTTCTTATAGATCTCCTGAGTGCTGGTCCCAGATAAAAAAAAAAAAAAAAAATTAGTGCAAGAAAATTGTAACTGAAATATCAGATCGAAAATATGTCAAAGTCTGTATTGAAGTAAGTCGGCCACAGACACGAGGTCGCCAAGAAGCGACAGCAGGATACACAACTATATTAGCTCTACTCACAATCTTGTGTATTTGAGATTGCAAATATAAGCAATAGCAAATTTGTGCTATCAACTGTGAATGACATTTTTAATTTATTATGCACTACTCATTGGAAGAACAAAATTCACGGCTGATTGAAAAAACAAAGAAATTTGCCAAAAAAAAATATGTCCAATAAAAGTTAATGAATCGCACTACTGGTTTTTTTGGAGGAAAATAAGCAGCGGCAAGTATGCGGCGATTACGATTTGATTGGCTTGGATTATTGTTAGTCAGCTGTTTATTTGCAATTAGGTGTTGCATACTCATAGCAAATAAATCCTATTGGTTTTAAGTATTGCATATAAATTTAAGTCTAGCATGTGCATTGCTATACTTTTTTGCAAATGCAATGATGCAACACCATATGCACAAGATTGTGAGTTGGGCTATTGATTCACTGGAGCATCGTTGCACTTGGAGTGTTTCTTACAGCACATTCGTTCAGTTCTTTTTTTTACACACAATACGGTCTTCATTAGATGCATATTCATCACAACCAGTAATTTCAGTGTTGTTCGCGAGCTTTAGAATAAAGAGCTTACAAAAATATATTAAAGATAAAAAAGTAAAAAATTTTTTTGTGTAAAAGTCATCCTACAGTATGAAAGTTTGAGTAAAAAGTTTTACGGGATATAAAATTGTGACAAATTCGTAATTTATAGTATTATACACATATATTTGCCATAGGTTCCCGTCATTAATTGGATTCTCACGTTTTTGTTGGAAAAACATTTAAATATTTTTTTATGTAATAGAAATTAAATTGTGTGATTAAAAAAATCTGTATTGCTTTTTCAGATTTTTCCAAAATTATGGGTCTTAGCGATATAACGGAAAACAAGAAAATATGGCGAATGCTATTCGGGGAAATGATTGGTACGTTTCTATTAGTGACGATCGGCGTTGGCAGTTGTGCAAGTGTCAAGGAATGGCCATCAAACGTTACACAAATCGCTTTTACATTTGGTTTAACAGTAGCTGCATTGGCGCAGGTCTGTTTAAACAAAAAATTCATATAAATTTGCACCCATTACTTTAAAGAACCAAAAAAGATATTCATTGTTAAATCCAACTATTATTTGTTATTTTAGACCTTTGCCCACATTAGCGGTTGTCATATAAATCCAGCTGTTACTATTAGTTTCGTAACTGTTGGCGAAATGGGCATTTTGAAAGGAGTTTTCTACATAATCGTGCAGTGTGTGGGTGCAATAGCTGGCGCAGCGATTTTAAGAGTAAGTGCTCCTTGTTTTTTTCCTGTTACACTTGAGAAAAAATATGGATGACCTGAAGTATGTTTGTATGTATGTACGTACAGTCGACTCTTGATAATGTGAAACTCGTTAATTTGAATCCCGATATAATTTGAATTGTTTTCCAGGTTCATAGGAAACCATTCAATAAATTTAAAAAAATACATGTAATTTTTACCCTCGGTAATTTCGAATTATTTCAATGCCATCTTTATCGCCAACACGGTATAATTTAAATTTTTCGGATGTGCGCTCAATAATTTGAATTATGTTAATGCACTGTGTTTATACAAAATATAAAATAAAAACAAAATAATCATTTATTTCAGTTTATATGGATTGTTCTATATATAAAAACATCATCTTGCTCGCCGACGTTCTATAATTTGAAATTTAGCTATAATTTGAACTCGTAATGTGAATGTATTTGTGTTAAAAAAATATTAAATCGTTTGTTTCAGTTAATTTAAAATCTCGATATTTGAACATTTTCTTTGGTTGTTTGAATTTCAAATTATCGAGAGTCGAGTGTATGTCATTGTTGTTTTCAAACGTTGTACCTTAATCTACGTCTTGACGAGACAACTGAATATGTCTTACACATGTTCACACATTCTTGTCAAATTATTTTATTAATTTGTGTTGATGTTCTACCATCAAATAACATGTGGCAAGAATGTTACATAAGAGTGGCGATGGCACGATGACTACCCAAAAACAGACCTGGGTTCAACTCCAATTTCAGACTAAATATAAAAAAAATAAAAAACATCTCGCACTTTTCTGATGTGCATTAGTGTGGGGTTGTGTGTCAGTTGTTGTCGGAAGGTTTCAGTGTCGAAGGCATAGTCATTCGTCACTGAACAATACCGGCTTCAGCTGATAGCAATCCACAATCACATCAAAACGCCCTCCTTCGCCGGTATTGTGTAGCACCGGCGAAGTAAAATAATAATAAAAATGGCTACTAAACCGAAGCTTCAGCACTGTTACGAGTGTAAAAATAGCAAACGTGCAAAAGCAGAGCTGTAAAATAATTAATTAAGCTTCACCTCCTGTCATTTTTCCTACTATACCTTTCCTATAGTTCCAGCACAATGCTTCGCATGTGTAGGAGTCATCTCCTGAGTACTGGTCCCAGATAGAAAAAAAAATATTACCACCGAACCCTACATGAATTTTCTGGATTGCGTTTGCTGTTGCTAAGGGACAGGTAATAGATTTTTTCAGGCGGAAGGCTCAGGAGGTGTTAAGTGCTATTCCAAACTGCGTCATAGCAAGACATCTTTGGCTATTATGAGCGTAGAACTCAACTATTAGTATACTCATAGCCGTATGCACGGGTTATTTTGGCATCGGCACGCAAGCTGTGGAGATGGACATTCCGTTCAGTGCTCGGTGTAGAAACTGTAGAGTCGCTTTGGAAAAAGTGACTGTTACCTACTTTCTCTGTGAATTCCCGCGTCTGGCAAGGCCAAGGTGCTACTATGTCGACAAAATTTTTTTTTTTTTTTTTTTTTGTTGTTTTCAATATAAATACAGGAATGAATAGTTTCAAAAAACAGGCAGTTAATTTGTTAAAAATCATAAAAACATGTAAAAAAAAGACATTGTTATAGATGGAGAAAAGTAATACGGGAATTAAAATTTGTCTGATATATAACTTTGAATAATGAAAATCCTAAAATTGACCATCACTATATATATAATTTATGTTTAATTAATTAAGATAAATTCAAATATTTATAATAGATTATTATACCGGAGTCTATGGGTGGTATTGGGCTTGGTATTTCATCGATTGCACCTACACTAAGCGAAAGCCAAGCTGTGATTATAGAAGCTTTAATTACTTCCATACTAATTTTGGTTGTAAAAGCTGTTAGTGATCCCAAACGTCATGATATTAAAGGATCAGCACCGCTTGCTGTTGGGCTGGCTATTGTGGCGGGTCATTTGTGTGCGGTGAGTTTTTATGATTTTATTACAATAATTTGTTTGCTTCTTAAAATCACAATCATTTCATTCTCAATCTCACCATGATATTAATGCTTTTGTAATATCATTGCCTTCGTCGGCAAATATGATTAGTCCGTTATTTTTTAATTTTTCAGGAGGGACAAAACACTGTCTAACTTTTTTTGTTTTACCTTCTTTTCAAATCTGTAAAGGTAGTTTTTTCTTTATTTACTCTTGTCTGAATACCAATAATCGTTCAATTCCAAAATTAAAACTTTTGCAGACTTATATACTATTTTTGGACTTAGTACATTTGCTCTTCAAGATTTTTCTATTTTAAATGTGGATTTTTTTTTTATAAAAATTACATCAGATTTATTTCATTGCTGTTCACAAAAATAAAATATATAATTTGTGACTTAATACTGTCTTATTTCATCACTGTTTACAAGCAGAACTTAATTTATTCATGTTTTTACTTTCAAATTAAAAGAATTATTGCCGTATTCATAAAAATATATCGAATATATAGAAGGTATATTGATTGAATTTTGTATGGAAATTTGTCTATTAAAGCTGTTGTAAATCATAAATTTTTTTTATGAATATGGCAGTTTATAATTAAAAACAATCCATTATTGACTTTATGGTGGTCTTTGGGTAAATGTGATTTTAAAAATTGTAAGTCTTCGTATTTTCTATATCGTATCGTATTTTCTAGCTGTTGTCTTTCCTGGTAAAGTATATTTTTTGAGAAAAAATTTTCCAAGCTTAAGAGAAACAAACTTTAAAATACTGGGTGACCCAAAATTAATCACCCTATCGTAATATATAATAGCTTTTGCAAATGGTCGATCAGCGTGAATTTCGGCGTAGATTTCCTAATCGGGTCGCACCAACTGGTCAAACATTACGAACAGACTGGAACCACAACAGATCTTTCAGGGCGTGGGCGCCACCGGACTGGTCGTGCTGTCGAGAATATCGCGGCTGTGTCTGCTGATGCTGCTGAGAACAAAGAAACATCAACAAGACGACGTGCCGCGCAATTGGGTGTCACCAGGCGGACCCTACAACAAATTTTAGTGAAAGACTTACGCATGTAAGTCACTGTCGTGTGTGAATTACTGTAGAGCCATCCTCAATCTCAACAACGAAGAGAACGATTTTGAGTCGAAAAGCATCATGAACGACGAGACGCATTTGCATTTAAGCAGTTACGTCAATAAACAAAATTTTCATTTCTGGGGCACTGGAAATCTGCGTTTGATGCACGAAAAGCCGTTACATCCGCTCAAGGCTACTGTGTGGTGCCGTATTTTTTAAGGACGCCATCGGTAATACAGTTACTGTTACTGGCGAACTTTACAGGGCCATGAGAAGCGACTTCTTACTGCCGGAATTGAATGAGCGAGGCTAGGTGAGCATGTAGTTTCAACAAGACGGTGTAATACACAGACATACACAGCTGGAGCCACAATTGATATTGTGAAGGAAGCATTTCATGTTCGCGTAATCTCTCTGATGGCCAGCAAGATCGCCCGATTTAACCATCCCAGACTTCTTTCTTTGGGGCTACTTAAAGTCGTGTGCTTAAAATCGCACCCCTTAAGGAGAATATTCGACAGGAATGCGAACAGTTAGCACCAAAAATATTGCAGAAAGTTGTTTTTTCTTGAACCGGCACTCAGGGGATGACCCCTAGTCATGCGATGTATTCTGCCGGAACTAGGAAATAAGGTTTTGGGAGAAAGGGTAGAGTAAGTAGTGTTTATTGACATTGGATTTGAATTTTCTCACGTCAAAAGTGACAGGAAATACCTCTGCGGGTAGTTTACTCTACATACGTGCTTTTCGGTCAAAAAACGGAAGTTATGGAAAATGCGATAAAGCAGACACAAATGTGTATCAACACTGGCGGCAGCCACTTGCCTGACATTATATTTTCCAATTAACAGAAAAAATTTTACTGGTCCAAATAAAGATTTCCACCGCTCAAAATAATTTCTTTTTATTTAGTAAAAAAGTTATTCAAAAATGTAATTGGATGATTAATTTTGCGGCTCCTTGTATATGTATATCACTATTTGGAGTGCATTTAATAGCACGAATATCTATTGCTTTGGAATGCCCTTTACCACTTCTAAAAAGTGGACGGTATAATGTTCAAAAACCTAAAAATCCAAATATGTAACATCAGGCTTTTTTGAGCTGTTTTGCAGATGCCAATTTATTCAGCAGGCACATCAACATTTCAAAAGTATTTAATTTCCTAAAGTTATTTATTAATTATTATTATTATTTTTTTTTTTGGACTTTGTGTAATTGCTTACCACTGCATAATAGCAAGAAAAGGCAACATAACGACATTTTGTGTTTTGTAATTAATGTATTTTGAGTTACACTAACATTCTACATTAAAAACTCAATTTGCATAAAAAGTGGACTTGGCATATTTGCCGACTAAACCAACGATAGGCTTTTTTATGCAACATTCAGATTTTCTACACATTAATTCCTAAGCTAACTCCATAGTGTTTTCAAAAAAATTTGTAAAATTTTGACATTTTATTTCCTTAACATCAGAAAATCTTGTCAGCTGATTTTCTTGCAGATGTAGTGACAGCCATTTATAAAGTCAATGCGACTCTACAACAATACATTCGACTACTATTGATAGTTTGATTCTCGTGATAATTTGTATTGTTTTCAATCGTTTGCTTTAGTATCGCAATGATTTGCTTTCAATTAAACTTTTATTAATTTGAAATCTCGATTATTTGAACTTTTCTTTGATCACTCGAATTTCCAATTATCGAGACGCGACTGTACTGAAAACAACGCTTTGTTATTACTATGTTAAAAAGCTTTTGATATTAAATAGGCAATTTATTGCTTCCCACAGCTTTTACTGCTTCTAAATTTTGATAACTTTTTGCGTGGTGTGTCCAAAATGCAGTTGTCTGTGTTCCGGAGTTAATGAGTTGTATTGCGAGTAAAGTATTCATAATTTAAAATTGAAATTAATTATAAAAAGTAATTTATAGCCTCCGACGGAGACTCGTCAACACATTTTATAACTTACTGAAATAAAATAAATAAAGAACTTCTTTAAAACATTTGCTTTAAAAAATAACTTTTCTTTATTTTTCTTTTAGATTAAACTAACTGGTGCCAGCATGAATCCAGCTCGTTCGTTCGGTCCTGCTGTGGTGCACAGCACATGGTCTGGGCATTGGGTTTATTGGGTGGGTCCAATTACCGGCAGTATAATATCTGCCTTCATTTATAAAATATTTTTTCAAGTACGGAAGAACGATAATGAAAGTGACTCGTACGATTTTTAATGACATTTAAACAATGTGCCGAAAATCACGCCATATTTTAACTTGCGATTTACAAGACGCCAGTTTTATTTGAGAGTGTACTAGTATTCAGACATTTTATTTTATAACAATTTGCTAACGTCAGTTTTCTGAAGTAGTTAAAAAAAACAATTTTTGAACAAATGGAAAGAGAAGACATTGAATTTAATGTCTGCAGGCTTTCCTTTTCGAAGGAAATATCGAATCAAATCATTCTATGTGCGATTGCCAGCATATGAGCAAATAAGTATTCTATATGTATATTTAAGGTTTGTAGCTTATAAGATTAATAAAAAATAAAAGATTTTTGTTGTTTTAAGACAAGCTTGTGTAGTTTTGCACCTTTTTTGCTTTTTTCAAGAAATTTTTCATGGTCGCCAGGTTTCTGGATGTAAAGCTAAAGAAAGGTCTCAGTCCACTTGGGTTCAATTTATTATGGTCCCCTTGTTATACCTTTAATTTCAAACTAATATATATTAAACACTTCTAATTAATTGAGAGGACTTTATAATACGAACGAAAACTTATGCAGGCACATTAAGCGTCCATTTTAATTGCAGATACGGAGAGAACAACATTTTTCGTCTAAAAGAATTTTGTAGAAAAGTCGTTGGTCGGAGTTCGCAGTGTTTCATTCTTCAATCAAAACTATTTTGATTTTTGGTAATATCGAGCCTTTGGTGCAATACCGTAGTAACTCAAAATTTTAATTTTTTGAGCTGGGTATGCAGAAATGATCTTTGGGGAAATATATATCTAAAGGAAAAAAGATTATGGTGTCCAACTCCCTCAGTAAAGAGTTCAGGGTCAGATTCCACAGCAGAGGAGATATAACTCCACATGTAGCTTCCCCCTATTCGCAACTCTCACTATCGCAGGTTCCATAATGAACTTGTTGGTCAACAGTCCCTCCACCAGGCCAATTAACAATTGATGTCAAAATTGTTAAACGCACCCTCTATGTAGGCATGATGAGACCCCGATATAAGGACACCCCTGATCGACCTTCTCAGATAAAGATCGATCAGCCTTTCCAAAGTCTTCAGAAAGAACGAGGACAGACAAATCGGTCTGAAATTTTTCAAGGTTGTGTGTGCAGTGGCCGCCAGCCCCTAGCCGTGCGTCACGTCAGAACTCCCCCCCACCGGCATAGGGAGCACACCGCAAAAAAGGCGCATCCGCTTCACGAACCCCGGGACCGTGGGTGCGTTTGACAGGATCCTGCGAATTCGTTAGGTCTCCGATGCATTCTCCACACTACTGCAGAACGATCTCCATGATTTCCGCTTCGCGTTTCTCACGAGATTTCCAAATCGGCCCCCCAGTTCCATGTGTACTTCGCCAGATCGAAGAGCCTCCTCGACTCTGATCTAGTGCCCGAGATGTCGGCATTCTACCAAGGCGGTCTGCCACTACTTCTGTGGACCATAGGTCTACATGATTGCCGCGTGGCGTATTCACCATAGCAAAAGTCGGCTCTGAAGCTGTGTTGGCTATATCCAAGTCACTACTGATTATAAAATCAAATAAAGACTCACCTCTTGTATTTACGTCCGAGCTTCCCCAGACCACATGGTGGGCGTTCGCATCCGCCACGATTATTATCGGCTAAGCCTCCTCGGCCCGCCATGTTCACCAAAACTCGAATTTTCTCCAGAGGTAACTCGCACTCGTGTGCCATGTAACTGGACACACGCACCATGGAGCACCCATCCGTCTCCCACGCCACTGCCACCATGTTCTCTTCGCTGTAATCAGATAGACTGAAAATATTCAGTCTGCTCTTAGCAAGAATACACGACCTGATCTTACCTAATCCAGTCGTGTGCAACACCTTGTATCCGTTTTCCACAGCCCACAGACCCTGTCCTCTCCGGCATCCTCAGGAGCAACGCAGCCAATGCTGCTTTGGAGAGATAAAGGTTAGTTTGAGTGACCGTCAACTTCTCCATGTCTGCTGTTGTTGTCGACGATTGTTACGTTAGCGTCCTCCTGGTCTGATTCCGTGAGAGCGTCCTCGTCCACTGCGTCATCAGCCGCCTTGAAGAATTCACCCACTAACTCAGAGGGCGCTCTATAGTGCTTGTGCCAGAAACCCCTTCTCCACCGACATACTATCGGACTCTGTTTTGAGATCTCCTTCCCCCTGTGTCAGTTCCACCATATTATCTCCGCGGTAGATTCTGGGGAAGATGACTCCGAAACCGTAGTACATCTCCTTCTTCCTCTCCCGGATAATCGAAACGGATTCCTGTTTCAGCAGGACTGAAATCAAATGTATGCTGTTCCGCGGGGTGTGCCCTTCGGGTCAAAAGTCGGGACGTCAAAATACATTGTAGAGGTATGGTTCCTTCGGCAAAGTTTCTTATTTTAATCCCTAGAATACGATTTTCTTTGTAATTTGAGCGATTTTTTTTTCCTCCATACAAATCGACCCGCCCTAATATATATATATACAGAATATATACAGTACAATTTAAATTTCTGGACATTTTTTTTACACAAGAAGTTAAAATTATAACAAATCTAGTTTGTAAGCTTTGTTTTAACACAAAACAGTTTTTATTTATTAGCATTTATTTAATTGAACATATTGAATTCATAGAAAAACTTTTAGAAAGTTTTTTAATTATTAGGCATTTAATTGATTTTTAACATAAAATCAGTAATACTTGTTTGTTTTTTTGGTGTATTTAAACTGGATACGATATCGTTTCGGTTGTCCAAAAGGTTAGACATGTACAGGGTGGGCCAAAAGTAATCAATCGGGGCATAAGTAATAAGTAATGTTCTTTTGCTGTAATTTTTTTTTAAGACAAATTTGGTCACTGCTTGTGATATGGACAAAGTGACCGCCGCCAGAGTTGATGACCATACATGCAGATCCAAATGTTTTTATTAAATAAAATTACAGCAAAAAGACATCGGGTGATTACTTATGCACCGGGTGATTACTTTTGGCCCACCGTGTATGTACTGGAAAATATATCACTAGTTTTGCACCACTTTATAACATTATTGATGCTTTCAAGGACACTTAAATGAGGAATAGCTGGCGTTATGTCGCTAATATCGACGTCGCTGATATCTGAATCCTCCTCATCGCTATTCTCTGCATCAGATCCGTCATTAAACACATCTTCATTCCATTCCTCGATTTCACTTACATTTACGGAATTGTTTGGCAGAATTTTATTCAAAATTTCAAAATTTATTTGAAGAACTTTATTTCAATACTGATTTCGTTGAGCCAATTGTGCTAGTGACAAACCATCATCGCTGTGGTAATCGCTAGAGTCCCAATTTAATAATTGGACCAAGAATTTTTTAACACTGTCTGTTGTGCCTCATCCCATGTGCCTCATCCCAACAATATTATTGCATCTCAGATTATTTCATCCGAGATGATTTTATTTACATATATAGCTGATGAAAGATTTTGTCACATAAAAATCTTGAGCTGAACAAATTCCACTCACGCCTTCTTTAAGTCTTTTTAACCTTAGTATCCAAAGATCAGGTATTTTTTTCACGTTTGTTTGCATTTTTTTTTAACTTTCACACGTAGAACCTTCAGGCATCAACTGACCCACATTTTTACAATCATATCAAATTTCACACGCATATGACCGAATTGTACACAACACGCACAACTCCATGATTCCCGTCTTATTTTTACTTTAATGAGCGAAAAAAAAATAATTATATAATTATTTTATAATAATAAAAAACTTCCTGTTCTGATTTTCTAGTGGAAACAAAAACCAAAAAAAACTTATTCCAGAAATTCGAAACCAGGTTGTAATTTCAGAGCGTCCAATACATTGAAATATTCAGTTTTAATTTCTGGAAGGTTCGAATTTGTAAGATTCTCCTGTATTTTAAATACCTTTCAAATGATACCAATATTAATCATATATGTATGTACGTTCAAAAATGAAGTGGAGAATCGCACTTTTATGAATCTTTCTAGATCCATAACTCGAAAAGTAATCGTTTCCGCCAACTTTTTCACTTTATATTTTCTTCTTATTTTCCAATTTTTTATAACCCTATGTAATTTCTTTCCATTTGGTGATGCGTTGGTAAACTAGATTTGTTCCCTCGAACAAAACACACTTAATAGGTCTGTTTGTTTGCATTGTATTTATTATTTATGTATGTTTCCGCTATAATAGCTGATCTTGAAAAAAAAAAATTATATTTATCAAAATAAATATATGCAATTCCCGAGCAAAATTCATGTGAATAAATTAAAGTGAAAACTGAAAAAACTCACAGCAAAAAATTTATTTACGATAGAGGAATTTTATTTTCACGTGAAATTATTCACGGTGAATTTTTTCGCGATTGCAAATTAAAGGAACAGGGAAATATTTCACGTAAAAGAGCAGAGAGTGTTAATAATTTTTTAAGTAACTTGTTTTACTTACATAGTACATATACATATATACAAAGGTTCATAAGCAAGTGGTACTGAGGCGAGATATTAATAGAAAGTACACTGAACTCGCGGTAATATGAACTTTCAAAATTAAGCCAGTTCACTTTTGCTAGATTGTTCATACTTGCGAATGGTGTCTAATTTCCCTTTAAAAACTTTTTTCCCATAAAACTAAAAGTAAAAGTTTCTTATGATTTGTTTTTCTTTTTGTTTCTGTTTATTTGATTGAAAAAAAGAACAATTGTCTTTTGAAAAAGAAACCTTAAATTCTTTCAAATTTAGTGAATTTCCTACGTTGTATCTTTTGTGTGCATGTAAAGAATTTTGATTAACAGCTGAGGGCAATTTAAATAAGAAATCCCCATTTATGTAGCAGTTGAATCAGAATTTAACCACTACCCTCTTCTTTTAAATTTCAACACTGTCTAGATGTAACGCTTTAAAAAATACAAACATAAGGTGTTCACATTTTGGAGCTTTTGCACAAGTTCATATTTAAAAGAGTAGTCAATGAAAGGAAAAGAGCCTTCATGTATTGGGGTGGCCATATTTTGGATCGTTCATATTATCGCGATTGCACTTTATATTTAAAGCGCATACATACATGCATACAACCATGTGTGTTAAAATTTTTTTTAAACGGTACGCGCGTTTATTAATACAAAATAATTTTAAACAAAGTTTATCATACCTGGAGGTCAACTGTTCAAAGAAAATATTTTAATTGATAATGTTGCGTGAGAAAATTTAAATGCATGCAAAAAGCGCAAACTAAAGAAAAATAATTCATTTAGAAAAAAAGTAGACAAAAATGTATTAATTACCGTTTATTAAAATCAGAAGTATTTATATGCGAATATTTTTTTAATTATTCTTTTTTTACTGAAATCTATTAGATTTGAATTAAAATCTATCTCAAAATCTAAACCGCTTCCACCACACTTTTTGACATTTAAGTAAATTGCATATTACAGCACAAATTATTCAGTATAGTATTTTACATTTGGTTCAAACTAACCACAAGTATCAGCGACGCTCTCACACTAATGTACATACATATACATAGTATATATATATATATATATATATATCTTAAATGGTTGTATTTTTTGTATATTTAAAAAAAATTTGCTGCACATTCCATGCCCTGAGTAACAATTGAACATAGGGTATACTGACTTCTATTCATGAAATCATGAAATAAAATTAACTATTATTTGTTCATTCCAAGTTTTTATATCTTGTATAAATTTCCAACATTTTTCACTGTTGCGAAACATTTACTTCATTATTGTTTATTTATGAAACAGCTGATTGCCTGTTTTCTTGCCCAAACTAGCCTGCAGAAAAAGTACGGGGAGAACAAGAACATTACTCTCTCAAAACGTCTCTTATTTACCCAATTTTTGTGTAATTAAATATGTAGGCAACAAATAAGCTAGAAATAATGTTTATGAAAAAAGTAATAGGTATAATATTATTACAGCGCTACTATATAAATTGGAAGTTATATTGCGCATGAATTTGACTATATATATTCATAATCTAGACAAGTTCAATTGCGTGAAATGCTTATCAACAACTAAACTACGTGTAAGATGGAATCCTCTAAATTTACCCAAAAGCGTGCCAGCAATTATTAATAATTTTTGTACAATTTTGAAATAAAATTAGAGAGTAAAATTTTTAATTTTCTGTACAAAGCTGCACGAACTTTTTCTTTGTGTAAGTTCGGTCTAGAATTAAATTATAGGCTGTTTTTTATTTATATATGGTAGTAAGAAATTAATCAGAAAATTTGCTCAGAAACGACAAAAGTTTTTAATTAAAAAATTTAAAAAAGATTTTTTAAATAAATTTCAAAATGTAAGTACATATATTTGTGCAAACCTATTGTAAATATGAGATAACATTAACTTGAAGTGTACTCGTAACATAATTCTTCCTGCAATTGAATTTGGCTTTCTCATCTTAAATGTTAAGTACGTGTGGACCCTATGTTACTATTAATAACAGGTGAACTTCAGAATAATCGATAATTATATATAATTCTTTAAACTTACCACAGATTCTTCTTAATTGATCAGCAATAGCGTAAGTGCTAAAGGCCCTCTCACACTGTAACCAAGTCTTGCGACTTTCATAATACTATGTGAGAGAGAAATCTAATGAGATTTAGTGCGGCTGCAAAAAAAAATTAAAGTAATATTACATTTTGCTTTCACACTATGCCAATTGAAATACAATGAAAAGTATAAATAGTAAGAACAAAGCCTGTTTAGAAGCAAATGACTTTTTTGTTGTTATATTATTTTCTTTGGTTGCTTACACAGAAACAAATCGGTGATAAAATTAAAAGTATAAGCTTTTAGAAAGTTTTTAAAAAATGGTGAGACCCATACGACTGTCAAATTCCCATTCGTATTTTGGTCAGATTCATAACATATTGTTTTTACACTATTAACATTTGATTTAAGTTTTTGCCATGAATAATTATATTAGTTACTGATATTGTATATGTATACATATATTTAAAACTTGTATAGCACCTTTCTACATACTTATACTTAAATATCGCTGGGCTTTTTCGTTCACATCAATCACAGTTTAAAAATATTTGATTACCATTCCTGCGTTGCACATTTTATGTATACAATTCTATATATTATGACACTTTTTTAATATATGTACAATTTATGCCAACAATACGTTACGTTACTCTAACGTTACGTGTTTCTAACCTTCAGACTTCAGGTCTGAAAAGTGGCAACTGTTTGACATTCACTTATCCAAAATATCACATTAATATGGTAGCCTTCCTAAACATCTGTTTCTGTTTGAATTTAGTGAATGCTTTGTGCTTTAGTTGGTGTTTTGTGATAAAAAGTATTTTAGTTTCGTTGTCAAAGTTTAACCAATTTTGTTTAGTAATTACAATCAATATCTGTTTGCAATAGGAAGATGAACATTTCAAAAGCAACTGGAGAACAAAAACTGCAATTATGCCGAACATATTTTCGTGCTGGGTTTGCTTTGCTACCATTTCTTTGGGCTGTGAATTTTTGCTGGTTTTTTAAAGAGGCTTTTGGCGGACAAACATATTCGGAACAGCCCCAAATAAAAAAATATGTACTGTTCTCAGGCTTAGGTACGTTCGTGTGGACAGTAGTTTTGACTGTGTGGATTATCATATTTCAAACACAACGTTCTGAATGGGGAGCAACTGCTGACTATATAAGTTTCATAATCCCACTCGGGAAACCTTAAATGTAATTATATGTTTTTATTTTCATTCTAACAACATAGACACGTAAGTTATTTAAGGCATTCTTGGAGGAAACTAATTTCGGCTTTTAAATGCATTATAGAACAATTAATGTCCTGTTAAGCAAATAAAATTTACTAAGAAGCATAAAATCGTTTACTTTGCTGGTGGAATCGCTGTCCCAGTAACCTATGTGCCCTAGTCTCAATCATATTGCATGGTACCCTAAGGCCCATTTTTACAACTTAACCTTAGCTATAAGGAAGATTTTATATATAAAAAAAAGTTGTACATTTTTTTTTTATTTCACGTTAGTAAAATTAATTGCGATTTTTTATCTATGTTTATCATATGTTAAAAGATTTAGAAAAATTAAATAGATTGAAATCGAATAAGAGGTGCCTCCGTAGCCCTCCTAGACCCTGGGTGTTTCTTGTGGCATCACAATGGGCCTAAGTGGGGCGTTGTCCTTCGGCGAGGGTCTGCCACCTAACCTAAATCGAACAATAAAATGTTTGTTAAAAAAAATATTTTAAAGAAGTTATTTGTTTCGTAATTCTCAAAGATTCTTGTATAAACATGTGAATATCTTAGCTTTTTTCAAGAATATCGTTTAAAGAGTGAAGATTTTGGTATTAGCACCAAATGAAATAGTTGTTCACTATTACAACTTTACTTTAACCTACCAGTGAGGATAAATTTGACTTTAATTTATCGTTCACCTTAAGTTAAAGCAAAATTCTAATAATGAAAAAGTTATTACACGTGCGATAAAATCTTCGCTATACCCCATCTTATAGTACCATGCAATATAATAGTTCTTTCCTCTTATATGTAATTATTTTTGTTCTGTATATGCGATATGATGCAATGTTTTGACTCATGCATGCTAATGATGTCACATAGTTAATAAAGTAAACGGTGTTAAAGTTGTACGTTTTAGTGATAAATAATTATAAGAATGTTTGATTAAATATTTAAAAATTCTGTCCAAATGACGGCGTTCGATATTCAACGAAATTTCTATACATATATTTTCATTTCATTTATTCAATCTTTTCAAAAAGACCTAGCCTAATAGGCCATAATCGGTCCCACTATTCTACACACAAAAATTTAATAAAATTTTGTTTGAACTTTCGATTCGAATCGAATGCCGTAATTTGACCACAGACTTTCGTTGCATTGTATTGAAACATTTATGAGAATTAGAGATTTAAAATGTTCTATTATTATTGGTGTATTATTAATGTTCTATTATATTTGCAATAAAAAAAACGCAGTCAGTTTAAATTCGACGTAAAGTGTTTACTTTGGCAAAATGTAAATATGTATATCGTGAGATAGCATTGCCAGTTGTTTTCATCAGTTTTCGTATAAAGAATTTTTACAAGATATTTTTTCCAAAGTGAAAATTTTCAAGTCATATTTTAACTATAGTATCCATGTCTCTGAATATACATACATATACTATGAGCGCCAAAATAAAGTGTACAAGAGGATTTTTGCAATATAATTTTATCTAAAATTTTTCAAAATACGATTAAGTTTAACAATTTATGTTTTCTGAAATCAGTATTCATCTCTTTACTTAAATTTAAAAAAAACAACAATATATCTTTACAACAACAAAAGTTATGAAACAAAAACAAAATCTACTCCATATATTACGCACCAAAATAAAGTGTACACTTTACAACTGTGGCATTTTCACGATATCTTACTGTACAAAATACCGTTATATTTGGTTGTTTTTTTATTACATTTTCTATTTAAGCATTCTTGCTTGAAAAAGTTTTTGTGTGAGGACAGCTAAGTATTTTTTTCAAATGTAATACTGTGAAGAAAATAGTTGACAAATATAAAAAGTTGGGTAAAATAGAAAATCTCCCAGGTGCAGGCCGACCAAGAATTTTAAGTGAGACACAAGTAAGGTCTATAGTGCGTGATGTGAAGAAAAATCCATTTAAAAGTGCTGTTAAAATTGGTCATGTACATTAGGTCTGTTCTAGGTGCATAACACCAGGTTATTTATATATGATTCTAATTTAAAAGTTGTATTTTTCGCGAAAAAAAAATATGTGAATGTATTATTACATGCTTTATGGTATTCTCATAAAGTATTTTTTTATATAAAAGCAAACTCACAAATTGTGGAGGTTAGCGTATCCATATAGTACTATTTCGCTAATACTTACTTAGCTCATCAGTGGATTTTATCTAATTTCTGACCACAAATTCAAGATTCTTATGTTCAAAATTCTACTAATCAATCGAGAATTGAAGTTGAATACCGAACAAAAATTCAAAAATCTATAAACAAAACCATAACAATCCACGAGTTCACTTTTTTTATTACACATTCATATTTCTATTTTAGATTATTCTTCTCATCTATATATAGGCAAGAAATAAGATAGAAATATTGTCCATGAAAAATATAATAGTTATTTTATTAAATAAGGCTACTATATAAATTGGAAGTTATATTGCGCATGAATTTGATTATATATATTCAGAATCTAGATCACTTCAATTACGAGAAATGTGCAATAAGCTTATCTTTGAGTGAATTACGTGTGAAATGGAATGCTCTAAATTAATCCAAATAAAATGCACAATAAATATGCACAAATACATGTACTTACATTTTCAAGTATATTTGAAAAATCTTTGTTTTCATAAATTTTTAACTAAAAACTCTTTTCGTTTCTTTGCAAATTTTCTGATTAATTTCTTAGTTTCATATGTAAATTGAAAACAGCTGATAATTTAACTCTAGCCCAAACTTACCCAAAGGAAAAGTTCGTGCAACTTTGCACAGGAAATGCAAAATGTTACTCTCTCATTTTCTCTCAAAATTACAAAAGAATTGCACAAAAATTGTATCTGGAACGCTTTTGGGCAAATTTTTTGCGAGTTCGGGCACATTTGTTATGCACCTGGAACAGACCTAGTAATCACTTTCAAAGCGAAGAAAATAAGAAATGTCAGAAACTTAAAGAATATATAAGCAGAAGAAAACGAAACTTGCGTAAGGAGACTTGCCGTGTCTGAACGGAAAAGCAACTTCAAAATAGAATTCCAATAGACTTGCGCAAGTAAACTTGATTGGTGAAAATTTTGAAGCTTCGTTTTTAGTTGCCAGTTTTAGTAATTATTTTATTTAGCCGGTGCTACACAATTCCAACGAACGAGGGCGTTCTGATGTGCCTGTGGATTGGTTACAGCTGAAGCCGTTACTATTCAGTGACCAGTGACTATGCCTTCGCCACTGAAACCTTCCGACAACAACTGACACAAAAACACACAAAAGTTTACTATGGTTAACAGTTTATTTGCTCCATTCTGATGTGTTTTTTTTTTTAATTTTTAATATAAAATAGAACTCAAATACTGTCAAGCACTGTAGCCAAAGTCATGCAGTGTGTATTTTGTTTGGAAATGTTGAAGTGAAGTACTTGATTTTTTTGTAAAGACAGAAGTAAAATACAGTGCTTGCAACTACTTCATAGTAGTGAAATGTGTAGTTTAGAACATGTTGTGTAGCTCTTTAATACATATCCATACATATATTTAAAAATTTTATATTCTTACATCAGTGAGTTGAAAATTTTTTCAGATGAAAGCTGATGATGAACGTTGATAAACATATGTATATTTAGGAAATCATGAAAATGTGTTTTTAGAGTAAACTGACTCGTTCTAGTTCCAGCAGTGACCTTAAAGAGGTAAAGTCGTTATATAAGGTAAATAATTTTGTAATCACTATTATTGTAAAAACTAAAATAATACATACATATACTTATGTATATACGTATATATATCAGTATATATTGCCATACAATTTTTTATTGAAAGCATTCTGAAATTTTATCAATAGAGGCGATTACTGCAATAGTAGCTTAATTCACAAATACATGAGGAGGAATTATATCAAAGTAAAATTTAATAGGTATAGAAGATCTTTTATTAGTTCAATTTGCTATCATTATACATACATAAATAAAAATTATATAAAAAAATAAATAATATGCGGTACCTACTTAGATTTTGCCAATAGTAGAGAATTCGTGGCAAATGTCTAAGTTATTAAAGCGGTTTTTAAAACTGAGATGAATCAATTATTTCAGTACGATATCTTAAATCACTATGTAAAATATTTTTACATGGTAATTCATAGTTCTTTAATGTAGTAATTATATGAAGTGAATGATACAATAAAAGTAATACAAGGAGATAGAAAAGAGATATTAACTTAGTTGGATTTGAAAGTAACAAATATTATTAGCTGCATCTTTTATATTAGAACATAAATATAACTCCAACACCTCTTCTCAATATTATAAATATTTTTCTTAAATATAAGTATGTACATATAAATATTGATACAAGTTTAAACAACAATTTCTTTAAATATAATACAAGTCATTCATTTCAACCAATAAGCGCTCTAATTCTGTATAATTTAATTTTCCCTAAAGGCTTCGTTAATATATCAGCCAGCATGGAATGTGTTGGGCAATATTCATAAAGCAATTTTCCAGTCCTCGATAAATCACATACGAAATAGTATTTTGCATCTACATATATGCTTACTTGTTCTTGATATTCTTTCATCTTGGACCATTTTTAAACAGCTTTGGTTGTCTTCAAATATGATCGGTTCGTGAACATCAATTTCAATTTCTTTCATAAGCCGAAAAATCAATAAGAACTCCTGAGAAGCTTCCGCAAGAGAAACAAACCCAGGCTCGGTTGATGACAGAGTAACATTTGTTTGTTTTCGGCTGGCATAACTTATGACAGCATTGCCAAGTTTAAATATAAAACCGATCATTCAACTCGGTTCAATCATTTTCCTTTGGACTGCTAACTCACCGCAGCCACAGCAATATCCGGACATGAATTATTTGAAATGTACAAGAGAGAACCAATCGCTTTTCGATACAAGATGTTGTCAACAAGACAGTTCTCAGATTTTAATTTCAGTTAACCAGGATCCATTAGAACGGATGAAACCTTTGCATCTTATAGACTGAAGTCATTCTTGTGCCAAATAAAATATATGACTTTTAAACGTTACCTCAATACCTCGATATCGCTTCAAATCGCCCAAATCAGTGATTTCAAAATGTTATTTTAAGACATGTATTACACTGTCAATTTCGACATTGTTAATTGTGCAATTATAACATCGTCGACATAAATCAGGACGTAAGTAATAGAATCGCCGCTACCTTTACATACAAACATGAGTCGGTATTTCCCCTCTTGAATCCTGAATCGATCAAAACTTTGTTGATGCGGAGATTCCAACATCAAGCCGACTGTTTGAGGCCATATAAACTATGGTTCAGTTTGCATACAAAATTTTCTTTTCCGGGTATAATGTAACGTTCCGGTTATTTCATAAATATTTCCACGTCCAATTCACCATAGAGGAATGCTGTTTTAATGTCGACGTGACGTATCTTCATATTTCCATTGGTTGCTATTGCCAATAAAGTTGGAAATGTTGCTTCTTTTACAACTGGCGCAAAAATTGCATCGTAGTTTTCCCATTTTTTTGAGAAAAACTACTCGCGACCAGTGTGGTTCTATATTTCTTCTCGCCGTTGACCAAATATTTGGTTTTTTATACCCATTTGCAGTTAACCCGTTTACCATCTTTGAGTAATTGTACCAAATCGCACGTATTGTTGTCTTTTAGCTCCATCATTTCGGCTTCCATAGCTTCTAACCGTAATATATGTTCTGTTCGCATAAAGCATCATCATAACTCACTGGATCATTTTCCTCATATAATTTGTATCCATACTTCAATTTCGTCATCATTTGATGAGCCATCATTTACCACATCAATGCCTGATACATTTTGAAACAAAACATCAACTGCATTACAATCTGTGTCATCTACAGCGCCATTACCATCAGCTTCATTTGCATTACATCCGATGCTAGAAGCCTTACATCCCTGCTTAGATGATATTTTTTGTTTCGGTATTTAATAATCAAAATTCTTTGGGCTCATCTGCGTACCCCACTAAATTGCATTTAATAGTCACTTCATCCAATTTTCTTCTATTTTGCTTGTTAACTTGTGCATATGCTACAGCACCAAAAATACGTATGTACATGATCCAATTTTGGGGATTTCCATACCATAGTTCAAAAGGCATCAAATTTACTGCAGGCGAAAAAAGACGATTTTGGATATAGTTCGCGTTGTTTACACCTTCAGCCCAAAATTTAATATCAATATTTGCATCAAACATTAAACTTCTGTTCTGGCGCTCTGCAACACCGTTCTGCACAAGGGTATAGGGTGCAGTCAGCTGTTGAATTATACCTTTTCTTTGAAATATCGTTGAGTTTGCTTATTAACAAATGCATCACCTCGATCTGTTCTTAGAACTTTTAGTCGTTTCCCCAGCTGATTTTCTGATTGCCCAATAAATTGTTTTATTTTCTCATACGGCATATCTTTTAATGGAAGGAAGAATACAGTACAATAACGACTGTAGTCGTCAATCAGAGTTAAAAAATATTTATTTCTCGCAGGTGTTTCATTTTGCATTGCCCCACATAAGGTTCAATGCACCAACTCTAAAATTCCCTGGGATTTTTAATCAGAAGCTTTCCGAAATTAATTTTTAGTGAGTTTTCCTCTCAAACATACTTCGCAATTAGATGAACATTTGCATTTTTTTATTTTTATTCCATATATTAATTCTTTGGAAACCGACATATTTATGCAAATGCAAATTCTTTTGGGCAAATCTACAATGCCAAATATGTATGTATATTCAGATCAATTTCCGGACGGTTCTAGCGATGAAATTAAATTGTTATAATCGTCCGGCAATGTGCCCAGCAAAAACGCTACAGTTTTTGCTCCTCAAAATTCTCACCTTATTTGTCATGTTTGATTTTTCATGATGTTTTTTCAATGTGTCCCAGAATGCCTTTGCTGTTTAAAACTGTTTATCAACACCCCCATCTAAATACTAACCGCGCCCGACGCTGCTTAATTTCGGTGATCAGACGAGAACCGATGTATTCAGCGTGGTATGGTCGTTGGCGAAAGACTATAGTTTAAGAAGTTATTTGTTTCAATACATAAAAAGATTTTTATTTTTCCATTGCGTATCTGTTTTCTTATTTCCTTTTTTCATACACGTACATACTACAATTTAATAACAAAACGAAACGAAACATTTGTTTCTAATGTTACAAAAATACTTTGCTATGTTAATTTGGTATTTATACTTTCATCTGTGTACAAACTGTAAAGACGTATGGATGAAAAATCAAGTTTGCCTGTATTTTTGCGTTTGCAGTTGAAACGTTGTTTCTAATTTGGTTTTCCTTGAAATATTTGTCAAAAAAAAATAGTTTTTTTTTTTATTAATTTATTAAATTTGTTGTTAGTTTTTTGCTTTTATTTAAACATTTTGTTATGTTGGGAAAAATGCAAAAAAGTTATTGGAATGCCAACAACACGCGGTGTTCCCAAGCGGTCCCCCATCTAAGTACTAACCGCGCCCGACGCTGCTTAATTTCGGTGATCAGACGAGAACCGATGTATTCAGCGTGGTATGGTCGTTGGCGAAAGACTATAGTTTAAGAAGTTATTTGTTTCAATACATAAAAAGATTTTTATTTTTCCATTGCGTATCTGTTTTCTTATTTCCTTTTTTCATACACGTACATACTACAATTTAATAACAAAACGAAACGAAACATTTGTTTCTAATGTTACAAAAATACTTTGCTATGTTAATTTGGTATTTATACTTTCATCTGTGTACAAACTGTAAAGACGTATGGATGAAAAATCAAGTTTGCCTGTATTTTTGCGTTTGCAGTTGAAACGTTGTTTCTAATTTGGTTTTCCTTGAAATATTTGTCAAAAAAAAATAGTTTTTTTTTTTATTAATTTATTAAATTTGTTGTTAGTTTTTTGCTTTTATTTAAACATTTTGTTATGTTGGGAAAAATGCAAAAAAGTTATTGGAATGCCAACAACACGCGGTGTTCCCAAGCGGTCCCCCATCTAAGTACTAACCGCGCCCGACGCTGCTTAATTTCGGTGATCAGACGAGAACCGATGTATTCAGCGTGGTATGGTCGTTGGCGAAAGACTATAGTTTAAGAAGTTATTTGTTTCAATACATAAAAAGATTATTATTTTTCCATTGCGTATCTGTTTTCTTATTTCCTTTTTTCATACACGTACATACTACAATTTAATAACAAAACGAAACGAAACATTTGTTTCTAATGTTACAAAAATACTTTGCTATGTTAATTTGGTATTTATACTTTCATCTGTGTACAAACTGTAAAGACGTATGGATGAAAAATCAAGTTTGCCTGTATTTTTGCGTTTGCAGTTGAAACGTTGTTTCTAATTTGGTTTTCCTTGAAATATTTGTCAAAAAAAAATAGTTTTTTTTTTTATTAATTTATTAAATTTGTTGTTAGTTTTTTGCTTTTATTTAAACATTTTGTTATGTTGGGAAAAATGCAAAAAAGTTATTGGAATGCCAACAACACGCGGTGTTCCCAAGCGGTCCCCCATCTAAGTACTAACCGCGCCCGACGCTGCTTAATTTCGGTGATCAGACGAGAACCGATGTATTCAGCGTGGTATGGTCGTTGGCGAAAGACTATAGTTTAAGAAGTTATTTGTTTCAATACATAAAAAGATTTTTATTTTTCCATTGCGTATCTGTTTTCTTATTTCCTTTTTTCATACACGTACATACTACAATTTAATAACAAAACGAAACGAAACATTTGTTTCTAATGTTACAAAAATACTTTGCTATGTTAATTTGGTATTTATACTTTCATCTGTGTACAAACTGTAAAGACGTATGGATGAAAAATCAAGTTTGCCTGTATTTTTGCGTTTGCAGTTGAAACGTTGTTTCTAATTTGGTTTTCCTTGAAATATTTGTCAAAAAAAAATAGTTTTTTTTTTTATTAATTTATTAAATTTGTTGTTAGTTTTTTGCTTTTATTTAAACATTTTGTTATGTTGGGAAAAATGCAAAAAAGTTATTGGAATGCCAACAACACGCGGTGTTCCCAAGCGGTCCCCCATCTAAGTACTAACCGCGCCCGACGCTGCTTAATTTCGGTGATCAGACGAGAACCGATGTATTCAGCGTGGTATGGTCGTTGGCGAAAGACTATAGTTTAAGAAGTTATTTGTTTCAATACATAAAAAGATTTTTATTTTTCCATTGCGTATCTGTTTTCTTATTTCCTTTTTTCATACACGTACATACTACAATTTAATAACAAAACGAAACGAAACATTTGTTTCTAATGTTACAAAAATACTTTGCTATGTTAATTTGGTATTTATACTTTCATCTGTGTACAAACTGTAAAGACGTATGGATGAAAAATCAAGTTTGCCTGTATTTTTGCGTTTGCAGTTGAAACGTTGTTTCTAATTTGGTTTTCCTTGAAATATTTGTCAAAAAAAAATAGTTTTTTTTTTTATTAATTTATTAAATTTGTTGTTAGTTTTTTGCTTTTATTTAAACATTTTGTTATGTTGGGAAAAATGCAAAAAAGTTATTGGAATGCCAACAACACGCGGTGTTCCCAAGCGGTCCCCCATCTAAGTACTAACCGCGCCCGACGCTGCTTAATTTCGGTGATCAGACGAGAACCGATGTATTCAGCGTGGTATGGTCGTTGGCGAAAGACTATAGTTTAAGAAGTTATTTGTTTCAATACATAAAAAGATTATTATTTTTCCATTGCGTATCTGTTTTCTTATTTCCTTTTTTCATACACGTACATACTACAATTTAATAACAAAACGAAACGAAACATTTGTTTCTAATGTTACAAAAATACTTTGCTATGTTAATTTGGTATTTATACTTTCATCTGTGTACAAACTGTAAAGACGTATGGATGAAAAATCAAGTTTGCCTGTATTTTTGCGTTTGCAGTTGAAACGTTGTTTCTAATTTGGTTTTCCTTGAAATATTTGTCAAAAAAAAATAGTTTTTTTTTTTATTAATTTATTAAATTTGTTGTTAGTTTTTTGCTTTTATTTAAACATTTTGTTATGTTGGGAAAAATGCAAAAAAGTTATTGGAATGCCAACAACACGCGGTGTTCCCAAGCGGTCCCCCATCTAAGTACTAACCGCGCCCGACGCTGCTTAATTTCGGTGATCAGACGAGAACCGATGTATTCAGCGTGGTATGGTCGTTGGCGAAAGACTATAGTTTAAGAAGTTATTTGTTTCAATACATAAAAAGATTTTTATTTTTCCATTGCGTATCTGTTTTCTTATTTCCTTTTTTCATACACGTACATACTACAATTTAATAACAAAACGAAACGAAACATTTGTTTCTAATGTTACAAAAATACTTTGCTATGTTAATTTGGTATTTATACTTTCATCTGTGTACAAACTGTAAAGACGTATGGATGAAAAATCAAGTTTGCCTGTATTTTTGCGTTTGCAGTTGAAACGTTGTTTCTAATTTGGTTTTCCTTGAAATATTTGTCAAAAAAAAATAGTTTTTTTTTTTATTAATTTATTAAATTTGTTGTTAGTTTTTTGCTTTTATTTAAACATTTTGTTATGTTGGGAAAAATGCAAAAAAGTTATTGGAATGCCAACAACACGCGGTGTTCCCAAGCGGTCCCCCATCTAAGTACTAACCGCGCCCGACGCTGCTTAATTTCGGTGATCAGACGAGAACCGATGTATTCAGCGTGGTATGGTCGTTGGCGAAAGACTATAGTTTAAGAAGTTATTTGTTTCAATACATAAAAAGATTTTTATTTTTCCATTGCGTATCTGTTTTCTTATTTCCTTTTTTCATACACGTACATACTACAATTTAATAACAAAACGAAACGAAACATTTGTTTCTAATGTTACAAAAATACTTTGCTATGTTAATTTGGTATTTATACTTTCATCTGTGTACAAACTGTAAAGACGTATGGATGAAAAATCAAGTTTGCCTGTATTTTTGCGTTTGCAGTTGAAACGTTGTTTCTAATTTGGTTTTCCTTGAAATATTTGTCAAAAAAAAATAGTTTTTTTTTTTATTAATTTATTAAATTTGTTGTTAGTTTTTTGCTTTTATTTAAACATTTTGTTATGTTGGGAAAAATGCAAAAAAGTTATTGGAATGCCAACAACACGCGGTGTTCCCAAGCGGTCCCCCATCTAAGTACTAACCGCGCCCGACGCTGCTTAATTTCGGTGATCAGACGAGAACCGATGTATTCAGCGTGGTATGGTCGTTGGCGAAAGACTATAGTTTAAGAAGTTATTTGTTTCAATACATAAAAAGATTTTTATTTTTCCATTGCGTATCTGTTTTCTTATTTCCTTTTTTCATACACGTACATACTACAATTTAATAACAAAACGAAACGAAACATTTGTTTCTAATGTTACAAAAATACTTTGCTATGTTAATTTGGTATTTATACTTTCATCTGTGTACAAACTGTAAAGACGTATGGATGAAAAATCAAGTTTGCCTGTATTTTTGCGTTTGCAGTTGAAACGTTGTTTCTAATTTGGTTTTCCTTGAAATATTTGTCAAAAAAAAATAGTTTTTTTTTTTATTAATTTATTAAATTTGTTGTTAGTTTTTTGCTTTTATTTAAACATTTTGTTATGTTGGGAAAAATGCAAAAAAGTTATTGGAATGCCAACAACACGCGGTGTTCCCAAGCGGTCCCCCATCTAAGTACTAACCGCGCCCGACGCTGCTTAATTTCGGTGATCAGACGAGAACCGATGTATTCAGCGTGGTATGGTCGTTGGCGAAAGACTATAGTTTAAGAAGTTATTTGTTTCAATACATAAAAAGATTTTTATTTTTCCATTGCGTATCTGTTTTCTTATTTCCTTTTTTCATACACGTACATACTACAATTTAATAACAAAACGAAACGAAACATTTGTTTCTAATGTTACAAAAATACTTTGCTATGTTAATTTGGTATTTATACTTTCATCTGTGTACAAACTGTAAAGACGTATGGATGAAAAATCAAGTTTGCCTGTATTTTTGCGTTTGCAGTTGAAACGTTGTTTCTAATTTGGTTTTCCTTGAAATATTTGTCAAAAAAAAATAGTTTTTTTTTTTATTAATTTATTAAATTTGTTGTTAGTTTTTTGCTTTTATTTAAACATTTTGTTATGTTGGGAAAAATGCAAAAAAGTTATTGGAATGCCAACAACACGCGGTGTTCCCAAGCGGTCCCCCATCTAAGTACTAACCGCGCCCGACGCTGCTTAATTTCGGTGATCAGACGAGAACCGATGTATTCAGCGTGGTATGGTCGTTGGCGAAAGACTATAGTTTAAGAAGTTATTTGTTTCAATACATAAAAAGATTTTTATTTTTCCATTGCGTATCTGTTTTCTTATTTCCTTTTTTCATACACGTACATACTACAATTTAATAACAAAACGAAACGAAACATTTGTTTCTAATGTTACAAAAATACTTTGCTATGTTAATTTGGTATTTATACTTTCATCTGTGTACAAACTGTAAAGACGTATGGATGAAAAATCAAGTTTGCCTGTATTTTTGCGTTTGCAGTTGAAACGTTGTTTCTAATTTGGTTTTCCTTGAAATATTTGTCAAAAAAAAATAGTTTTTTTTTTTATTAATTTATTAAATTTGTTGTTAGTTTTTTGCTTTTATTTAAACATTTTGTTATGTTGGGAAAAATGCAAAAAAGTTATTGGAATGCCAACAACACGCGGTGTTCCCAAGCGGTCCCCCATCTAAGTACTAACCGCGCCCGACGCTGCTTAATTTCGGTGATCAGACGAGAACCGATGTATTCAGCGTGGTATGGTCGTTGGCGAAAGACTATAGTTTAAGAAGTTATTTGTTTCAATACATAAAAAGATTTTTATTTTTCCATTGCGTATCTGTTTTCTTATTTCCTTTTTTCATACACGTACATACTACAATTTAATAACAAAACGAAACGAAACATTTGTTTCTAATGTTACAAAAATACTTTGCTATGTTAATTTGGTATTTATACTTTCATCTGTGTACAAACTGTAAAGACGTATGGATGAAAAATCAAGTTTGCCTGTATTTTTGCGTTTGCAGTTGAAACGTTGTTTCTAATTTGGTTTTCCTTGAAATATTTGTCAAAAAAAAATAGTTTTTTTTTTTATTAATTTATTAAATTTGTTGTTAGTTTTTTGCTTTTATTTAAACATTTTGTTATGTTGGGAAAAATGCAAAAAAGTTATTGGAATGCCAACAACACGCGGTGTTCCCAAGCGGTCCCCCATCTAAGTACTAACCGCGCCCGACGCTGCTTAATTTCGGTGATCAGACGAGAACCGATGTATTCAGCGTGGTATGGTCGTTGGCGAAAGACTATAGTTTAAGAAGTTATTTGTTTCAATACATAAAAAGATTTTTATTTTTCCATTGCGTATCTGTTTTCTTATTTCCTTTTTTCATACACGTACATACTACAATTTAATAACAAAACGAAACGAAACATTTGTTTCTAATGTTACAAAAATACTTTGCTATGTTAATTTGGTATTTATACTTTCATCTGTGTACAAACTGTAAAGACGTATGGATGAAAAATCAAGTTTGCCTGTATTTTTGCGTTTGCAGTTGAAACGTTGTTTCTAATTTGGTTTTCCTTGAAATATTTGTCAAAAAAAAATAGTTTTTTTTTTTATTAATTTATTAAATTTGTTGTTAGTTTTTTGCTTTTATTTAAACATTTTGTTATGTTGGGAAAAATGCAAAAAAGTTATTGGAATGCCAACAACACGCGGTGTTCCCAAGCGGTCCGCCATCTAAGTACTAACCGCGCCCGACGCTGCTTAATTTCGGTGATCAGACGAGAACCGATGTATTCAGCGTGGTATGGTCGTTGGCGAAAGACTATAGTTTAAGAAGTTATTTGTTTCAATACATAAAAAGATTTTTATTTTTCCATTGCGTATCTGTTTTCTTATTTCCTTTTTTCATACACGTACATACTACAATTTAATAACAAAACGAAACGAAACATTTGTTTCTAATGTTACAAAAATACTTTGCTATGTTAATTTGGTATTTATACTTTCATCTGTGTACAAACTGTAAAGACGTATGGATGAAAAATCAAGTTTGCCTGTATTTTTGCGTTTGCAGTTGAAACGTTGTTTCTAATTTGGTTTTCCTTGAAATATTTGTCAAAAAAAAATAGTTTTTTTTTTTATTAATTTATTAAATTTGTTGTTAGTTTTTTGCTTTTATTTAAACATTTTGTTATGTTGGGAAAAATGCAAAAAAGTTATTGGAATGCCAACAACACGCGGTGTTCCCAAGCGGTCCGCCATCTAAGTACTAACCGCGCCCGACGCTGCTTAATTTCGGTGATCAGACGAGAACCGATGTATTCAGCGTGGTATGGTCGTTGGCGAAAGACTATAGTTTAAGAAGTTATTTGTTTCAATACATAAAAAGATTTTTATTTTTCCATTGCGTATCTGTTTTCTTATTTCCTTTTTTCATACACGTACATACTACAATTTAATAACAAAACGAAACGAAACATTTGTTTCTAATGTTACAAAAATACTTTGCTATGTTAATTTGGTATTTATACTTTCATCTGTGTACAAACTGTAAAGACGTATGGATGAAAAATCAAGTTTGCCTGTATTTTTGCGTTTGCAGTTGAAACGTTGTTTCTAATTTGGTTTTCCTTGAAATATTTGTCAAAAAAAAATAGTTTTTTTTTTTATTAATTTATTAAATTTGTTGTTAGTTTTTTGCTTTTATTTAAACATTTTGTTATGTTGGGAAAAATGCAAAAAAGTTATTGGAATGCCAACAACACGCGGTGTTCCCAAGCGGTCCCCCATCTAAGTACTAACCGCGCCCGACGCTGCTTAATTTCGGTGATCAGACGAGAACCGATGTATTCAGCGTGGTATGGTCGTTGGCGAAAGACTATAGTTTAAGAAGTTATTTGTTTCAATACATAAAAAGATTTTTATTTTTCCATTGCGTATCTGTTTTCTTATTTCCTTTTTTCATACACGTACATACTACAATTTAATAACAAAACGAAACGAAACATTTGTTTCTAATGTTACAAAAATACTTTGCTATGTTAATTTGGTATTTATACTTTCATCTGTGTACAAACTGTAAAGACGTATGGATGAAAAATCAAGTTTGCCTGTATTTTTGCGTTTGCAGTTGAAACGTTGTTTC
This sequence comes from Dexiosoma caninum, assembly GCA_963924685.1. NCBI lineage: Eukaryota > Metazoa > Arthropoda > Insecta > Diptera > Tachinidae > Dexiosoma > Dexiosoma caninum. Next base: position 17,118,046 of record OZ004727.1, read on the forward strand.
TAATTTGGTTTTCCTTGAAATATTTGTCAAAAAAAAATAGTTTTTTTTTTTATTAATTTATTAAATTTGTTGTTAGTTTTTTGCTTTTATTTAAACATTTTGTTATGTTGGGAAAAATGCAAAAAAGTTATTGGAATGCCAACAACACGCGGTGTTCCCAAGCGGTCCCCCATCTAAGTACTAACCGCGCCCGACGCTGCTTAATTTCGGTGATCAGACGAGAACCGATGTATTCAGCGTGGTATGGTCGTTGGCGAAAGACTATAGTTTAAGAAGTTATTTGTTTCAATACATAAAAAGATTTTTATTTTTCCATTGCGTATCTGTTTTCTTATTTCCTTTTTTCATACACGTACATACTACAATTTAATAACAAAACGAAACGAAACATTTGTTTCTAATGTTACAAAAATACTTTGCTATGTTAATTTGGTATTTATACTTTCATCTGTGTACAAACTGTAAAGACGTATGGATGAAAAATCAAGTTTGCCTGTATTTTTGCGTTTGCAGTTGAAACGTTGTTTCTAATTTGGTTTTCCTTGAAATATTTGTCAAAAAAAAATAGTTTTTTTTTTTATTAATTTATTAAATTTGTTGTTAGTTTTTTGCTTTTATTTAAACATTTTGTTATGTTGGGAAAAATGCAAAAAAGTTATTGGAATGCCAACAACACGCGGTGTTCCCAAGCGGTCCCCCATCTAAGTACTAACCGCGCCCGACGCTGCTTAATTTCGGTGATCAGACGAGAACCGATGTATTCAGCGTGGTATGGTCGTTGGCGAAAGACTATAGTTTAAGAAGTTATTTGTTTCAATACATAAAAAGATTTTTATTTTTCCATTGCGTATCTGTTTTCTTATTTCCTTTTTTCATACACGTACATACTACAATTTAATAACAAAACGAAACGAAACATTTGTTTCTAATGTTACAAAAATACTTTGCTATGTTAATTTGGTATTTATACTTTCATCTGTGTACAAACTGTAAAGACGTATGGATGAAAAATCAAGTTTGCCTGTATTTTTGCGTTTGCAGTTGAAACGTTGTTTCTAATTTGGTTTTCCTTGAAATATTTGTCAAAAAAAAATAGTTTTTTTTTTTATTAATTTATTAAATTTGTTGTTAGTTTTTTGCTTTTATTTAAACATTTTGTTATGTTGGGAAAAATGCAAAAAAGTTATTGGAATGCCAACAACACGCGGTGTTCCCAAGCGGTCCCCCATCTAAGTACTAACCGCGCCCGACGCTGCTTAATTTCGGTGATCAGACGAGAACCGATGTATTCAGCGTGGTATGGTCGTTGGCGAAAGACTATAGTTTAAGAAGTTATTTGTTTCAATACATAAAAAGATTTTTATTTTTCCATTGCGTATCTGTTTTCTTATTTCCTTTTTTCATACACGTACATACTACAATTTAATAACAAAACGAAACGAAACATTTGTTTCTAATGTTACAAAAATACTTTGCTATGTTAATTTGGTATTTATACTTTCATCTGTGTACAAACTGTAAAGACGTATGGATGAAAAATCAAGTTTGCCTGTATTTTTGCGTTTGCAGTTGAAACGTTGTTTCTAATTTGGTTTTCCTTGAAATATTTGTCAAAAAAAAATAGTTTTTTTTTTTATTAATTTATTAAATTTGTTGTTAGTTTTTTGCTTTTATTTAAACATTTTGTTATGTTGGGAAAAATGCAAAAAAGTTATTGGAATGCCAACAACACGCGGTGTTCCCAAGCGGTCCCCCATCTAAGTACTAACCGCGCCCGACGCTGCTTAATTTCGGTGATCAGACGAGAACCGATGTATTCAGCGTGGTATGGTCGTTGGCGAAAGACTATAGTTTAAGAAGTTATTTGTTTCAATACATAAAAAGATTTTTATTTTTCCATTGCGTATCTGTTTTCTTATTTCCTTTTTTCATACACGTACATACTACAATTTAATAACAAAACGAAACGAAACATTTGTTTCTAATGTTACAAAAATACTTTGCTATGTTAATTTGGTATTTATACTTTCATCTGTGTACAAACTGTAAAGACGTATGGATGAAAAATCAAGTTTGCCTGTATTTTTGCGTTTGCAGTTGAAACGTTGTTTCTAATTTGGTTTTCCTTGAAATATTTGTCAAAAAAAAATAGTTTTTTTTTTTATTAATTTATTAAATTTGTTGTTAGTTTTTTGCTTTTATTTAAACATTTTGTTATGTTGGGAAAAATGCAAAAAAGTTATTGGAATGCCAACAACACGCGGTGTTCCCAAGCGGTCCGCCATCTAAGTACTAACCGCGCCCGACGCTGCTTAATTTCGGTGATCAGACGAGAACCGATGTATTCAGCGTGGTATGGTCGTTGGCGAAAGACTATAGTTTAAGAAGTTATTTGTTTCAATACATAAAAAGATTTTTATTTTTCCATTGCGTATCTGTTTTCTTATTTCCTTTTTTCATACACGTACATACTACAATTTAATAACAAAACGAAACGAAACATTTGTTTCTAATGTTACAAAAATACTTTGCTATGTTAATTTGGTATTTATACTTTCATCTGTGTACAAACTGTAAAGACGTATGGATGAAAAATCAAGTTTGCCTGTATTTTTGCGTTTGCAGTTGAAACGTTGTTTCTAATTTGGTTTTCCTTGAAATATTTGTCAAAAAAAAATAGTTTTTTTTTTTATTAATTTATTAAATTTGTTGTTAGTTTTTTGCTTTTATTTAAACATTTTGTTATGTTGGGAAAAATGCAAAAAAGTTATTGGAATGCCAACAACACGCGGTGTTCCCAAGCGGTCCCCCATCTAAGTACTAACCGCGCCCGACGCTGCTTAATTTCGGTGATCAGACGAGAACCGATGTATTCAGCGTGGTATGGTCGTTGGCGAAAGACTATAGTTTAAGAAGTTATTTGTTTCAATACATAAAAAGATTTTTATTTTTCCATTGCGTATCTGTTTTCTTATTTCCTTTTTTCATACACGTACATACTACAATTTAATAACAAAACGAAACGAAACATTTGTTTCTAATGTTACAAAAATACTTTGCTATGTTAATTTGGTATTTATACTTTCATCTGTGTACAAACTGTAAAGACGTATGGATGAAAAATCAAGTTTGCCTGTATTTTTGCGTTTGCAGTTGAAACGTTGTTTCTAATTTGGTTTTCCTTGAAATATTTGTCAAAAAAAAATAGTTTTTTTTTTTATTAATTTATTAAATTTGTTGTTAGTTTTTTGCTTTTATTTAAACATTTTGTTATGTTGGGAAAAATGCAAAAAAGTTATTGGAATGCCAACAACACGCGGTGTTCCCAAGCGGTCCCCCATCTAAGTACTAACCGCGCCCGACGCTGCTTAATTTCGGTGATCAGACGAGAACCGATGTATTCAGCGTGGTATGGTCGTTGGCGAAAGACTATAGTTTAAGAAGTTATTTGTTTCAATACATAAAAAGATTTTTATTTTTCCATTGCGTATCTGTTTTCTTATTTCCTTTTTTCATACACGTACATACTACAATTTAATAACAAAACGAAACGAAACATTTGTTTCTAATGTTACAAAAATACTTTGCTATGTTAATTTGGTATTTATACTTTCATCTGTGTACAAACTGTAAAGACGTATGGATGAAAAATCAAGTTTGCCTGTATTTTTGCGTTTGCAGTTGAAACGTTGTTTCTAATTTGGTTTTCCTTGAAATATTTGTCAAAAAAAAATAGTTTTTTTTTTTATTAATTTATTAAATTTGTTGTTAGTTTTTTGCTTTTATTTAAACATTTTGTTATGTTGGGAAAAATGCAAAAAAGTTATTGGAATGCCAACAACACGCGGTGTTCCCAAGCGGTCCCCCATCTAAGTACTAACCGCGCCCGACGCTGCTTAATTTCGGTGATCAGACGAGAACCGATGTATTCAGCGTGGTATGGTCGTTGGCGAAAGACTATAGTTTAAGAAGTTATTTGTTTCAATACATAAAAAGATTTTTATTTTTCCATTGCGTATCTGTTTTCTTATTTCCTTTTTTCATACACGTACATACTACAATTTAATAACAAAACGAAACGAAACATTTGTTTCTAATGTTACAAAAATACTTTGCTATGTTAATTTGGTATTTATACTTTCATCTGTGTACAAACTGTAAAGACGTATGGATGAAAAATCAAGTTTGCCTGTATTTTTGCGTTTGCAGTTGAAACGTTGTTTCTAATTTGGTTTTCCTTGAAATATTTGTCAAAAAAAAATAGTTTTTTTTTTTATTAATTTATTAAATTTGTTGTTAGTTTTTTGCTTTTATTTAAACATTTTGTTATGTTGGGAAAAATGCAAAAAAGTTATTGGAATGCCAACAACACGCGGTGTTCCCAAGCGGTCCCCCATCTAAGTACTAACCGCGCCCGACGCTGCTTAATTTCGGTGATCAGACGAGAACCGATGTATTCAGCGTGGTATGGTCGTTGGCGAAAGACTATAGTTTAAGAAGTTATTTGTTTCAATACATAAAAAGATTTTTATTTTTCCATTGCGTATCTGTTTTCTTATTTCCTTTTTTCATACACGTACATACTACAATTTAATAACAAAACGAAACGAAACATTTGTTTCTAATGTTACAAAAATACTTTGCTATGTTAATTTGGTATTTATACTTTCATCTGTGTACAAACTGTAAAGACGTATGGATGAAAAATCAAGTTTGCCTGTATTTTTGCGTTTGCAGTTGAAACGTTGTTTCTAATTTGGTTTTCCTTGAAATATTTGTCAAAAAAAAATAGTTTTTTTTTTTATTAATTTATTAAATTTGTTGTTAGTTTTTTGCTTTTATTTAAACATTTTGTTATGTTGGGAAAAATGCAAAAAAGTTATTGGAATGCCAACAACACGCGGTGTTCCCAAGCGGTCCCCCATCTAAGTACTAACCGCGCCCGACGCTGCTTAATTTCGGTGATCAGACGAGAACCGATGTATTCAGCGTGGTATGGTCGTTGGCGAAAGACTATAGTTTAAGAAGTTATTTGTTTCAATACATAAAAAGATTTTTATTTTTCCATTGCGTATCTGTTTTCTTATTTCCTTTTTTCATACACGTACATACTACAATTTAATAACAAAACGAAACGAAACATTTGTTTCTAATGTTACAAAAATACTTTGCTATGTTAATTTGGTATTTATACTTTCATCTGTGTACAAACTGTAAAGACGTATGGATGAAAAATCAAGTTTGCCTGTATTTTTGCGTTTGCAGTTGAAACGTTGTTTCTAATTTGGTTTTCCTTGAAATATTTGTCAAAAAAAAATAGTTTTTTTTTTTATTAATTTATTAAATTTGTTGTTAGTTTTTTGCTTTTATTTAAACATTTTGTTATGTTGGGAAAAATGCAAAAAAGTTATTGGAATGCCAACAACACGCGGTGTTCCCAAGCGGTCCCCCATCTAAGTACTAACCGCGCCCGACGCTGCTTAATTTCGGTGATCAGACGAGAACCGATGTATTCAGCGTGGTATGGTCGTTGGCGAAAGACTATAGTTTAAGAAGTTATTTGTTTCAATACATAAAAAGATTTTTATTTTTCCATTGCGTATCTGTTTTCTTATTTCCTTTTTTCATACACGTACATACTACAATTTAATAACAAAACGAAACGAAACATTTGTTTCTAATGTTACAAAAATACTTTGCTATGTTAATTTGGTATTTATACTTTCATCTGTGTACAAACTGTAAAGACGTATGGATGAAAAATCAAGTTTGCCTGTATTTTTGCGTTTGCAGTTGAAACGTTGTTTCTAATTTGGTTTTCCTTGAAATATTTGTCAAAAAAAAATAGTTTTTTTTTTTATTAATTTATTAAATTTGTTGTTAGTTTTTTGCTTTTATTTAAACATTTTGTTATGTTGGGAAAAATGCAAAAAAGTTATTGGAATGCCAACAACACGCGGTGTTCCCAAGCGGTCCCCCATCTAAGTACTAACCGCGCCCGACGCTGCTTAATTTCGGTGATCAGACGAGAACCGATGTATTCAGCGTGGTATGGTCGTTGGCGAAAGACTATAGTTTAAGAAGTTATTTGTTTCAATACATAAAAAGATTTTTATTTTTCCATTGCGTATCTGTTTTCTTATTTCCTTTTTTCATACACGTACATACTACAATTTAATAACAAAACGAAACGAAACATTTGTTTCTAATGTTACAAAAATACTTTGCTATGTTAATTTGGTATTTATACTTTCATCTGTGTACAAACTGTAAAGACGTATGGATGAAAAATCAAGTTTGCCTGTATTTTTGCGTTTGCAGTTGAAACGTTGTTTCTAATTTGGTTTTCCTTGAAATATTTGTCAAAAAAAAATAGTTTTTTTTTTTATTAATTTATTAAATTTGTTGTTAGTTTTTTGCTTTTATTTAAACATTTTGTTATGTTGGGAAAAATGCAAAAAAGTTATTGGAATGCCAACAACACGCGGTGTTCCCAAGCGGTCCCCCATCTAAGTACTAACCGCGCCCGACGCTGCTTAATTTCGGTGATCAGACGAGAACCGATGTATTCAGCGTGGTATGGTCGTTGGCGAAAGACTATAGTTTAAGAAGTTATTTGTTTCAATACATAAAAAGATTTTTATTTTTCCATTGCGTATCTGTTTTCTTATTTCCTTTTTTCATACACGTACATACTACAATTTAATAACAAAACGAAACGAAACATTTGTTTCTAATGTTACAAAAATACTTTGCTATGTTAATTTGGTATTTATACTTTCATCTGTGTACAAACTGTAAAGACGTATGGATGAAAAATCAAGTTTGCCTGTATTTTTGCGTTTGCAGTTGAAACGTTGTTTCTAATTTGGTTTTCCTTGAAATATTTGTCAAAAAAAAATAGTTTTTTTTTTTATTAATTTATTAAATTTGTTGTTAGTTTTTTGCTTTTATTTAAACATTTTGTTATGTTGGGAAAAATGCAAAAAAGTTATTGGAATGCCAACAACACGCGGTGTTCCCAAGCGGTCCGCCATCTAAGTACTAACCGCGCCCGACGCTGCTTAATTTCGGTGATCAGACGAGAACCGATGTATTCAGCGTGGTATGGTCGTTGGCGAAAGACTATAGTTTAAGAAGTTATTTGTTTCAATACATAAAAAGATTTTTATTTTTCCATTGCGTATCTGTTTTCTTATTTCCTTTTTTCATACACGTACATACTACAATTTAATAACAAAACGAAACGAAACATTTGTTTCTAATGTTACAAAAATACTTTGCTATGTTAATTTGGTATTTATACTTTCATCTGTGTACAAACTGTAAAGACGTATGGATGAAAAATCAAGTTTGCCTGTATTTTTGCGTTTGCAGTTGAAACGTTGTTTCTAATTTGGTTTTCCTTGAAATATTTGTCAAAAAAAAATAGTTTTTTTTTTTATTAATTTATTAAATTTGTTGTTAGTTTTTTGCTTTTATTTAAACATTTTGTTATGTTGGGAAAAATGCAAAAAAGTTATTGGAATGCCAACAACACGCGGTGTTCCCAAGCGGTCCGCCATCTAAGTACTAACCGCGCCCGACGCTGCTTAATTTCGGTGATCAGACGAGAACCGATGTATTCAGCGTGGTATGGTCGTTGGCGAAAGACTATAGTTTAAGAAGTTATTTGTTTCAATACATAAAAAGATTTTTATTTTTCCATTGCGTATCTGTTTTCTTATTTCCTTTTTTCATACACGTACATACTACAATTTAATAACAAAACGAAACGAAACATTTGTTTCTAATGTTACAAAAATACTTTGCTATGTTAATTTGGTATTTATACTTTCATCTGTGTACAAACTGTAAAGACGTATGGATGAAAAATCAAGTTTGCCTGTATTTTTGCGTTTGCAGTTGAAACGTTGTTTCTAATTTGGTTTTCCTTGAAATATTTGTCAAAAAAAAATAGTTTTTTTTTTTATTAATTTATTAAATTTGTTGTTAGTTTTTTGCTTTTATTTAAACATTTTGTTATGTTGGGAAAAATGCAAAAAAGTTATTGGAATGCCAACAACACGCGGTGTTCCCAAGCGGTCCCCCATCTAAGTACTAACCGCGCCCGACGCTGCTTAATTTCGGTGATCAGACGAGAACCGATGTATTCAGCGTGGTATGGTCGTTGGCGAAAGACTATAGTTTAAGAAGTTATTTGTTTCAATACATAAAAAGATTTTTATTTTTCCATTGCGTATCTGTTTTCTTATTTCCTTTTTTCATACACGTACATACTACAATTTAATAACAAAACGAAACGAAACATTTGTTTCTAATGTTACAAAAATACTTTGCTATGTTAATTTGGTATTTATACTTTCATCTGTGTACAAACTGTAAAGACGTATGGATGAAAAATCAAGTTTGCCTGTATTTTTGCGTTTGCAGTTGAAACGTTGTTTCTAATTTGGTTTTCCTTGAAATATTTGTCAAAAAAAAATAGTTTTTTTTTTTATTAATTTATTAAATTTGTTGTTAGTTTTTTGCTTTTATTTAAACATTTTGTTATGTTGGGAAAAATGCAAAAAAGTTATTGGAATGCCAACAACACGCGGTGTTCCCAAGCGGTCCCCCATCTAAGTACTAACCGCGCCCGACGCTGCTTAATTTCGGTGATCAGACGAGAACCGATGTATTCAGCGTGGTATGGTCGTTGGCGAAAGACTATAGTTTAAGAAGTTATTTGTTTCAATACATAAAAAGATTTTTATTTTTCCATTGCGTATCTGTTTTCTTATTTCCTTTTTTCATACACGTACATACTACAATTTAATAACAAAACGAAACGAAACATTTGTTTCTAATGTTACAAAAATACTTTGCTATGTTAATTTGGTATTTATACTTTCATCTGTGTACAAACTGTAAAGACGTATGGATGAAAAATCAAGTTTGCCTGTATTTTTGCGTTTGCAGTTGAAACGTTGTTTCTAATTTGGTTTTCCTTGAAATATTTGTCAAAAAAAAATAGTTTTTTTTTTTATTAATTTATTAAATTTGTTGTTAGTTTTTTGCTTTTATTTAAACATTTTGTTATGTTGGGAAAAATGCAAAAAAGTTATTGGAATGCCAACAACACGCGGTGTTCCCAAGCGGTCCCCCATCTAAGTACTAACCGCGCCCGACGCTGCTTAATTTCGGTGATCAGACGAGAACCGATGTATTCAGCGTGGTATGGTCGTTGGCGAAAGACTATAGTTTAAGAAGTTATTTGTTTCAATACATAAAAAGATTTTTATTTTTCCATTGCGTATCTGTTTTCTTATTTCCTTTTTTCATACACGTACATACTACAATTTAATAACAAAACGAAACGAAACATTTGTTTCTAATGTTACAAAAATACTTTGCTATGTTAATTTGGTATTTATACTTTCATCTGTGTACAAACTGTAAAGACGTATGGATGAAAAATCAAGTTTGCCTGTATTTTTGCGTTTGCAGTTGAAACGTTGTTTCTAATTTGGTTTTCCTTGAAATATTTGTCAAAAAAAAATAGTTTTTTTTTTTATTAATTTATTAAATTTGTTGTTAGTTTTTTGCTTTTATTTAAACATTTTGTTATGTTGGGAAAAATGCAAAAAAGTTATTGGAATGCCAACAACACGCGGTGTTCCCAAGCGGTCCCCCATCTAAGTACTAACCGCGCCCGACGCTGCTTAATTTCGGTGATCAGACGAGAACCGATGTATTCAGCGTGGTATGGTCGTTGGCGAAAGACTATAGTTTAAGAAGTTATTTGTTTCAATACATAAAAAGATTTTTATTTTTCCATTGCGTATCTGTTTTCTTATTTCCTTTTTTCATACACGTACATACTACAATTTAATAACAAAACGAAACGAAACATTTGTTTCTAATGTTACAAAAATACTTTGCTATGTTAATTTGGTATTTATACTTTCATCTGTGTACAAACTGTAAAGACGTATGGATGAAAAATCAAGTTTGCCTGTATTTTTGCGTTTGCAGTTGAAACGTTGTTTCTAATTTGGTTTTCCTTGAAATATTTGTCAAAAAAAAATAGTTTTTTTTTTTATTAATTTATTAAATTTGTTGTTAGTTTTTTGCTTTTATTTAAACATTTTGTTATGTTGGGAAAAATGCAAAAAAGTTATTGGAATGCCAACAACACGCGGTGTTCCCAAGCGGTCCCCCATCTAAGTACTAACCGCGCCCGACGCTGCTTAATTTCGGTGATCAGACGAGAACCGATGTATTCAGCGTGGTATGGTCGTTGGCGAAAGACTATAGTTTAAGAAGTTATTTGTTTCAATACATAAAAAGATTTTTATTTTTCCATTGCGTATCTGTTTTCTTATTTCCTTTTTTCATACACGTACATACTACAATTTAATAACAAAACGAAACGAAACATTTGTTTCTAATGTTACAAAAATACTTTGCTATGTTAATTTGGTATTTATACTTTCATCTGTGTACAAACTGTAAAGACGTATGGATGAAAAATCAAGTTTGCCTGTATTTTTGCGTTTGCAGTTGAAACGTTGTTTCTAATTTGGTTTTCCTTGAAATATTTGTCAAAAAAAAATAGTTTTTTTTTTTATTAATTTATTAAATTTGTTGTTAGTTTTTTGCTTTTATTTAAACATTTTGTTATGTTGGGAAAAATGCAAAAAAGTTATTGGAATGCCAACAACACGCGGTGTTCCCAAGCGGTCCGCCATCTAAGTACTAACCGCGCCCGACGCTGCTTAATTTCGGTGATCAGACGAGAACCGATGTATTCAGCGTGGTATGGTCGTTGGCGAAAGACTATAGTTTAAGAAGTTATTTGTTTCAATACATAAAAAGATTTTTATTTTTCCATTGCGTATCTGTTTTCTTATTTCCTTTTTTCATACACGTACATACTACAATTTAATAACAAAACGAAACGAAACATTTGTTTCTAATGTTACAAAAATACTTTGCTATGTTAATTTGGTATTTATACTTTCATCTGTGTACAAACTGTAAAGACGTATGGATGAAAAATCAAGTTTGCCTGTATTTTTGCGTTTGCAGTTGAAACGTTGTTTCTAATTTGGTTTTCCTTGAAATATTTGTCAAAAAAAAATAGTTTTTTTTTTTATTAATTTATTAAATTTGTTGTTAGTTTTTTGCTTTTATTTAAACATTTTGTTATGTTGGGAAAAATGCAAAAAAGTTATTGGAATGCCAACAACACGCGGTGTTCCCAAGCGGTCCCCCATCTAAGTACTAACCGCGCCCGACGCTGCTTAATTTCGGTGATCAGACGAGAACCGATGTATTCAGCGTGGTATGGTCGTTGGCGAAAGACTATAGTTTAAGAAGTTATTTGTTTCAATACATAAAAAGATTTTTATTTTTCCATTGCGTATCTGTTTTCTTATTTCCTTTTTTCATACACGTACATACTACAATTTAATAACAAAACGAAACGAAACATTTGTTTCTAATGTTACAAAAATACTTTGCTATGTTAATTTGGTATTTATACTTTCATCTGTGTACAAACTGTAAAGACGTATGGATGAAAAATCAAGTTTGCCTGTATTTTTGCGTTTGCAGTTGAAACGTTGTTTCTAATTTGGTTTTCCTTGAAATATTTGTCAAAAAAAAATAGTTTTTTTTTTTATTAATTTATTAAATTTGTTGTTAGTTTTTTGCTTTTATTTAAACATTTTGTTATGTTGGGAAAAATGCAAAAAAGTTATTGGAATGCCAACAACACGCGGTGTTCCCAAGCGGTCCCCCATCTAAGTACTAACCGCGCCCGACGCTGCTTAATTTCGGTGATCAGACGAGAACCGATGTATTCAGCGTGGTATGGTCGTTGGCGAAAGACTATAGTTTAAGAAGTTATTTGTTTCAATACATAAAAAGATTTTTATTTTTCCATTGCGTATCTGTTTTCTTATTTCCTTTTTTCATACACGTACATACTACAATTTAATAACAAAACGAAACGAAACATTTGTTTCTAATGTTACAAAAATACTTTGCTATGTTAATTTGGTATTTATACTTTCATCTGTGTACAAACTGTAAAGACGTATGGATGAAAAATCAAGTTTGCCTGTATTTTTGCGTTTGCAGTTGAAACGTTGTTTCTAATTTGGTTTTCCTTGAAATATTTGTCAAAAAAAAATAGTTTTTTTTTTTATTAATTTATTAAATTTGTTGTTAGTTTTTTGCTTTTATTTAAACATTTTGTTATGTTGGGAAAAATGCAAAAAAGTTATTGGAATGCCAACAACACGCGGTGTTCCCAAGCGGTCCCCCATCTAAGTACTAACCGCGCCCGACGCTGCTTAATTTCGGTGATCAGACGAGAACCGATGTATTCAGCGTGGTATGGTCGTTGGCGAAAGACTATAGTTTAAGAAGTTATTTGTTTCAATACATAAAAAGATTTTTATTTTTCCATTGCGTATCTGTTTTCTTATTTCCTTTTTTCATACACGTACATACTACAATTTAATAACAAAACGAAACGAAACATTTGTTTCTAATGTTACAAAAATACTTTGCTATGTTAATTTGGTATTTATACTTTCATCTGTGTACAAACTGTAAAGACGTATGGATGAAAAATCAAGTTTGCCTGTATTTTTGCGTTTGCAGTTGAAACGTTGTTTCTAATTTGGTTTTCCTTGAAATATTTGTCAAAAAAAAATAGTTTTTTTTTTTATTAATTTATTAAATTTGTTGTTAGTTTTTTGCTTTTATTTAAACATTTTGTTATGTTGGGAAAAATGCAAAAAAGTTATTGGAATGCCAACAACACGCGGTGTTCCCAAGCGGTCCGCCATCTAAGTACTAACCGCGCCCGACGCTGCTTAATTTCGGTGATCAGACGAGAACCGATGTATTCAGCGTGGTATGGTCGTTGGCGAAAGACTATAGTTTAAGAAGTTATTTGTTTCAATACATAAAAAGATTTTTATTTTTCCATTGCGTATCTGTTTTCTTATTTCCTTTTTTCATACACGTACATACTACAATTTAATAACAAAACGAAACGAAACATTTGTTTCTAATGTTACAAAAATACTTTGCTATGTTAATTTGGTATTTATACTTTCATCTGTGTACAAACTGTAAAGACGTATGGATGAAAAATCAAGTTTGCCTGTATTTTTGCGTTTGCAGTTGAAACGTTGTTTCTAATTTGGTTTTCCTTGAAATATTTGTCAAAAAAAAATAGTTTTTTTTTTTATTAATTTATTAAATTTGTTGTTAGTTTTTTGCTTTTATTTAAACATTTTGTTATGTTGGGAAAAATGCAAAAAAGTTATTGGAATGCCAACAACACGCGGTGTTCCCAAGCGGTCCCCCATCTAAGTACTAACCGCGCCCGACGCTGCTTAATTTCGGTGATCAGACGAGAACCGATGTATTCAGCGTGGTATGGTCGTTGGCGAAAGACTATAGTTTAAGAAGTTATTTGTTTCAATACATAAAAAGATTTTTATTTTTCCATTGCGTATCTGTTTTCTTATTTCCTTTTTTCATACACGTACATACTACAATTTAATAACAAAACGAAACGAAACATTTGTTTCTAATGTTACAAAAATACTTTGCTATGTTAATTTGGTATTTATACTTTCATCTGTGTACAAACTGTAAAGACGTATGGATGAAAAATCAAGTTTGCCTGTATTTTTGCGTTTGCAGTTGAAACGTTGTTTCTAATTTGGTTTTCCTTGAAATATTTGTCAAAAAAAAATAGTTTTTTTTTTTATTAATTTATTAAATTTGTTGTTAGTTTTTTGCTTTTATTTAAACATTTTGTTATGTTGGGAAAAATGCAAAAAAGTTATTGGAATGCCAACAACACGCGGTGTTCCCAAGCGGTCCCCCATCTAAGTACTAACCGCGCCCGACGCTGCTTAATTTCGGTGATCAGACGAGAACCGATGTATTCAGCGTGGTATGGTCGTTGGCGAAAGACTATAGTTTAAGAAGTTATTTGTTTCAATACATAAAAAGATTTTTATTTTTCCATTGCGTATCTGTTTTCTTATTTCCTTTTTTCATACACGTACATACTACAATTTAATAACAAAACGAAACGAAACATTTGTTTCTAATGTTACAAAAATACTTTGCTATGTTAATTTGGTATTTATACTTTCATCTGTGTACAAACTGTAAAGACGTATGGATGAAAAATCAATTTTGCCTGTATTTTTGCGTTTGCAGTTGAAACGTTGTTTCTAATTTGGTTTTCCTTGAAATATTTGTCAAAAAAAAATAGTTTTTTTTTTTATTAATTTATTAAATTTGTTGTTAGTTTTTTGCTTTTATTTAAACATTTTGTTATGTTGGGAAAAATGCAAAAAAGTTATTGGAATGCCAACAACACGCGGTGTTCCCAAGCGGTCCCCCATCTAAGTACTAACCGCGCCCGACGCTGCTTAATTTCGGTGATCAGACGAGAACCGATGTATTCAGCGTGGTATGGTCGTTGGCGAAAGACTATAGTTTAAGAAGTTATTTGTTTCAATACATAAAAAGATTTTTATTTTTCCATTGCGTATCTGTTTTCTTATTTCCTTTTTTCATACACGTACATACTACAATTTAATAACAAAACGAAACGAAACATTTGTTTCTAATGTTACAAAAATACTTTGCTATGTTAATTTGGTATTTATACTTTCATCTGTGTACAAACTGTAAAGACGTATGGATGAAAAATCAAGTTTGCCTGTATTTTTGCGTTTGCAGTTGAAACGTTGTTTCTAATTTGGTTTTCCTTGAAATATTTGTCAAAAAAAAATAGTTTTTTTTTTTATTAATTTATTAAATTTGTTGTTAGTTTTTTGCTTTTATTTAAACATTTTGTTATGTTGGGAAAAATGCAAAAAAGTTATTGGAATGCCAACAACACGCGGTGTTCCCAAGCGGTCCCCCATCTAAGTACTAACCGCGCCCGACGCTGCTTAATTTCGGTGATCAGACGAGAACCGATGTATTCAGCGTGGTATGGTCGTTGGCGAAAGACTATAGTTTAAGAAGTTATTTGTTTCAATACATAAAAAGATTTTTATTTTTCCATTGCGTATCTGTTTTCTTATTTCCTTTTTTCATACACGTACATACTACAATTTAATAACAAAACGAAACGAAACATTTGTTTCTAATGTTACAAAAATACTTTGCTATGTTAATTTGGTATTTATACTTTCATCTGTGTACAAACTGTAAAGACGTATGGATGAAAAATCAAGTTTGCCTGTATTTTTGCGTTTGCAGTTGAAACGTTGTTTCTAATTTGGTTTTCCTTGAAATATTTGTCAAAAAAAAATAGTTTTTTTTTTTATTAATTTATTAAATTTGTTGTTAGTTTTTTGCTTTTATTTAAACATTTTGTTATGTTGGGAAAAATGCAAAAAAGTTATTGGAATGCCAACAACACGCGGTGTTCCCAAGCGGTCCCCCATCTAAGTACTAACCGCGCCCGACGCTGCTTAATTTCGGTGATCAGACGAGAACCGATGTATTCAGCGTGGTATGGTCGTTGGCGAAAGACTATAGTTTAAGAAGTTATTTGTTTCAATACATAAAAAGATTTTTATTTTTCCATTGCGTATCTGTTTTCTTATTTCCTTTTTTCATACACGTACATACTACAATTTAATAACAAAACGAAACGAAACATTTGTTTCTAATGTTACAAAAATACTTTGCTATGTTAATTTGGTATTTATACTTTCATCTGTGTACAAACTGTAAAGACGTATGGATGAAAAATCAAGTTTGCCTGTATTTTTGCGTTTGCAGTTGAAACGTTGTTTCTAATTTGGTTTTCCTTGAAATATTTGTCAAAAAAAAATAGTTTTTTTTTTTATTAATTTATTAAATTTGTTGTTAGTTTTTTGCTTTTATTTAAACATTTTGTTATGTTGGGAAAAATGCAAAAAAGTTATTGGAATGCCAACAACACGCGGTGTTCCCAAGCGGTCCCCCATCTAAGTACTAACCGCGCCCGACGCTGCTTAATTTCGGTGATCAGACGAGAACCGATGTATTCAGCGTGGTATGGTCGTTGGCGAAAGACTATAGTTTAAGAAGTTATTTGTTTCAATACATAAAAAGATTTTTATTTTTCCATTGCGTATCTGTTTTCTTATTTCCTTTTTTCATACACGTACATACTACAATTTAATAACAAAACGAAACGAAACATTTGTTTCTAATGTTACAAAAATACTTTGCTATGTTAATTTGGTATTTATACTTTCATCTGTGTACAAACTGTAAAGACGTATGGATGAA
Source organism: Dexiosoma caninum (assembly GCA_963924685.1). Taxonomy (NCBI): domain Eukaryota; kingdom Metazoa; phylum Arthropoda; class Insecta; order Diptera; family Tachinidae; genus Dexiosoma; species Dexiosoma caninum. The sequence goes on from OZ004727.1 coordinate 17,134,366, forward strand.
AAATCAAGTTTGCCTGTATTTTTGCGTTTGCAGTTGAAACGTTGTTTCTAATTTGGTTTTCCTTGAAATATTTGTCAAAAAAAATAGTTTTTTTTTTTATTAATTTATTAAATTTGTTGTTAGTTTTTTGCTTTTATTTAAACATTTTGTTATGTTGGGAAAAATGCAAAAAAGTTATTGGAATGCCAACAACACGCGGTGTTCCCAAGCGGTCCTCCATCTAAGTACTAACCGCGCCCGACGCTGCTTAATTTCGGTGATCAGACGAGAACCGATGTATTCAGCGTGGTATGGTCGTTGGCGAAAGACTATAGTTTAAGAAGTTATTTGTTTCAATACATAAAAAGATTTTTATTTTTCCATTGCGTATCTGTTTTCTTATTTCCTTTTTTCATACACGTACATACTACAATTTAATAACAAAACGAAACGAAACATTTGTTTCTAATGTTACAAAAATACTTTGCTATGTTAATTTGGTATTTATACTTTCATCTGTGTACAAACTGTAAAGACGTATGGATGAAAAATCAAGTTTGCCTGTATTTTTGCGTTTGCAGTTGAAACGTTGTTTCTAATTTGGTTTTCCTTGAAATATTTGTCAAAAAAAAATAGTTTTTTTTTTTATTAATTTATTAAATTTGTTGTTAGTTTTTTGCTTTTATTTAAACATTTTGTTATGTTGGGAAAAATGCAAAAAAGTTATTGGAATGCCAACAACACGCGGTGTTCCCAAGCGGTCCCCCATCTAAGTACTAACCGCGCCCGACGCTGCTTAATTTCGGTGATCAGACGAGAACCGATGTATTCAGCGTGGTATGGTCGTTGGCGAAAGACTATAGTTTAAGAAGTTATTTGTTTCAATACATAAAAAGATTTTTATTTTTCCATTGCGTATCTGTTTTCTTATTTCCTTTTTTCATACACGTACATACTACAATTTAATAACAAAACGAAACGAAACATTTGTTTCTAATGTTACAAAAATACTTTGCTATGTTAATTTGGTATTTATACTTTCATCTGTGTACAAACTGTAAAGACGTATGGATGAAAAATCAAGTTTGCCTGTATTTTTGCGTTTGCAGTTGAAACGTTGTTTCTAATTTGGTTTTCCTTGAAATATTTGTCAAAAAAAAATAGTTTTTTTTTTTATTAATTTATTAAATTTGTTGTTAGTTTTTTGCTTTTATTTAAACATTTTGTTATGTTGGGAAAAATGCAAAAAAGTTATTGGAATGCCAACAACACGCGGTGTTCCCAAGCGGTCACCCATCTAAGTACTAACCGCGCCCGACGCTGCTTAATTTCGGTGATCAGACGAGAACCGATGTATTCAGCGTGGTATGGTCGTTGGCGAAAGACTATAGTTTAAGAAGTTATTTGTTTCAATACATAAAAAGATTTTTATTTTTCCATTGCGTATCTGTTTTCTTATTTCCTTTTTTCATACACGTACATACTACAATTTAATAACAAAACGAAACGAAACATTTGTTTCTAATGTTACAAAAATACTTTGCTATGTTAATTTGGTATTTATACTTTCATCTGTGTACAAACTGTAAAGACGTATGGATGAAAAATCAAGTTTGCCTGTATTTTTGCGTTTGCAGTTGAAACGTTGTTTCTAATTTGGTTTTCCTTGAAATATTTGTCAAAAAAAATAGTTTTTTTTTTTATTAATTTATTAAATTTGTTGTTAGTTTTTTGCTTTTATTTAAACATTTTGTTATGTTGGGAAAAATGCAAAAAAGTTATTGGAATGCCAACAACACGCGGTGTTCCCAAGCGGTCCCCCATCTAAGTACTAACCGCGCCCGACGCTGCTTAATTTCGGTGATCAGACGAGAACCGATGTATTCAGCGTGGTATGGTCGTTGGCGAAAGACTATAGTTTAAGAAGTTATTTGTTTCAATACATAAAAAGATTTTTATTTTTCCATTGCGTATCTGTTTTCTTATTTCCTTTTTTCATACACGTACATACTACAATTTAATAACAAAACGAAACGAAACATTTGTTTCTAATGTTACAAAAATACTTTGCTATGTTAATTTGGTATTTATACTTTCATCTGTGTACAAACTGTAAAGACGTATGGATGAAAAATCAAGTTTGCCTGTATTTTTGCGTTTGCAGTTGAAACGTTGTTTCTAATTTGGTTTTCCTTGAAATATTTGTCAAAAAAAAATAGTTTTTTTTTTTATTAATTTATTAAATTTGTTGTTAGTTTTTTGCTTTTATTTAAACATTTTGTTATGTTGGGAAAAATGCAAAAAAGTTATTGGAATGCCAACAACACGCGGTGTTCCCAAGCGGTCCCCCATCTAAGTACTAACCGCGCCCGACGCTGCTTAATTTCGGTGATCAGACGAGAACCGATGTATTCAGCGTGGTATGGTCGTTGGCGAAAGACTATAGTTTAAGAAGTTATTTGTTTCAATACATAAAAAGATTTTTATTTTTCCATTGCGTATCTGTTTTCTTATTTCCTTTTTTCATACACGTACATACTACAATTTAATAACAAAACGAAACGAAACATTTGTTTCTAATGTTACAAAAATACTTTGCTATGTTAATTTGGTATTTATACTTTCATCTGTGTACAAACTGTAAAGACGTATGGATGAAAAATCAAGTTTGCCTGTATTTTTGCGTTTGCAGTTGAAACGTTGTTTCTAATTTGGTTTTCCTTGAAATATTTGTCAAAAAAAAATAGTTTTTTTTTTATTAATTTATTAAATTTGTTGTTAGTTTTTTGCTTTTATTTAAACATTTTGTTATGTTGGGAAAAATGCAAAAAAGTTATTGGAATGCCAACAACACGCGGTGTTCCCAAGCGGTCCCCCATCTAAGTACTAACCGCGCCCGACGCTGCTTAATTTCGGTGATCAGACGAGAACCGATGTATTCAGCGTGGTATGGTCGTTGGCGAAAGACTATAGTTTAAGAAGTTATTTGTTTCAATACATAAAAAGATTTTTATTTTTCCATTGCGTATCTGTTTTCTTATTTCCTTTTTTCATACACGTACATACTACAATTTAATAACAAAACGAAACGAAACATTTGTTTCTAATGTTACAAAAATACTTTGCTATGTTAATTTGGTATTTATACTTTCATCTGTGTACAAACTGTAAAGACGTATGGATGAAAAATCAAGTTTGCCTGTATTTTTGCGTTTGCAGTTGAAACGTTGTTTCTAATTTGGTTTTCCTTGAAATATTTGTCAAAAAAAATAGTTTTTTTTTTTATTAATTTATTAAATTTGTTGTTAGTTTTTTGCTATTATTTAAACATTTTGTTATGTTGGGAAAAATGCAAAAAAGTTATTGGAATGCCAACAACACGCGGTGTTCCCAAGCGGTCCCCCATCTAAGTACTAACCGCGCCCGACGCTGCTTAATTTCGGTGATCAGACGAGAACCGATGTATTCAGCGTGGTATGGTCGTTGGCGAAAGACTATAGTTTAAGAAGTTATTTGTTTCAATACATAAAAAGATTTTTATTTTTCCATTGCGTATCTGTTTTCTTATTTCCTTTTTTCATACACGTACATACTACAATTTAATAACAAAACGAAACGAAACATTTGTTTCTAATGTTACAAAAATACTTTGCTATGTTAATTTGGTATTTATACTTTCATCTGTGTACAAACTGTAAAGACGTATGGATGAAAAATCAAGTTTGCCTGTATTTTTGCGTTTGCAGTTGAAACGTTGTTTCTAATTTGGTTTTCCTTGAAATATTTGTCAAAAAAAAATAGTTTTTTTTTTTATTAATTTATTAAATTTGTTGTTAGTTTTTTGCTTTTATTTAAACATTTTGTTATGTTGGGAAAAATGCAAAAAAGTTATTGGAATGCCAACAACACGCGGTGTTCCCAAGCGGTCCCCCATCTAAGTACTAACCGCGCCCGACGCTGCTTAATTTCGGTGATCAGACGAGAACCGATGTATTCAGCGTGGTATGGTCGTTGGCGAAAGACTATAGTTTAAGAAGTTATTTGTTTCAATACATAAAAAGATTTTTATTTTTCCATTGCGTATCTGTTTTCTTATTTCCTTTTTTCATACACGTACATACTACAATTTAATAACAAAACGAAACGAAACATTTGTTTCTAATGTTACAAAAATACTTTGCTATGTTAATTTGGTATTTATACTTTCATCTGTGTACAAACTGTAAAGACGTATGGATGAAAAATCAAGTTTGCCTGTATTTTTGCGTTTGCAGTTGAAACGTTGTTTCTAATTTGGTTTTCCTTGAAATATTTGTCAAAAAAAAATAGTTTTTTTTTTTATTAATTTATTAAATTTGTTGTTAGTTTTTTGCTTTTATTTAAACATTTTGTTATGTTGGGAAAAATGCAAAAAAGTTATTGGAATGCCAACAACACGCGGTGTTCCCAAGCGGTCCCCCATCTAAGTACTAACCGCGCCCGACGCTGCTTAATTTCGGTGATCAGACGAGAACCGATGTATTCAGCGTGGTATGGTCGTTGGCGAAAGACTATAGTTTAAGAAGTTATTTGTTTCAATACATAAAAAGATTTTTATTTTTCCATTGCGTATCTGTTTTCTTATTTCCTTTTTTCATACACGTACATACTACAATTTAATAACAAAACGAAACGAAACATTTGTTTCTAATGTTACAAAAATACTTTGCTATGTTAATTTGGTATTTATACTTTCATCTGTGTACAAACTGTAAAGACGTATGGATGAAAAATCAAGTTTGCCTGTATTTTTGCGTTTGCAGTTGAAACGTTGTTTCTAATTTGGTTTTCCTTGAAATATTTGTCAAAAAAAAATAGTTTTTTTTTTTATTAATTTATTAAATTTGTTGTTAGTTTTTTGCTTTTATTTAAACATTTTGTTATGTTGGGAAAAATGCAAAAAAGTTATTGGAATGCCAACAACACGCGGTGTTCCCAAGCGGTCCCCCATCTAAGTACTAACCGCGCCCGACGCTGCTTAATTTCGGTGATCAGACGAGAACCGATGTATTCAGCGTGGTATGGTCGTTGGCGAAAGACTATAGTTTAAGAAGTTATTTGTTTCAATACATAAAAAGATTTTTATTTTTCCATTGCGTATCTGTTTTCTTATTTCCTTTTTTCATACACGTACATACTACAATTTAATAACAAAACGAAACGAAACATTTGTTTCTAATGTTACAAAAATACTTTGCTATGTTAATTTGGTATTTATACTTTCATCTGTGTACAAACTGTAAAGACGTATGGATGAAAAATCAAGTTTGCCTGTATTTTTGCGTTTGCAGTTGAAACGTTGTTTCTAATTTGGTTTTCCTTGAAATATTTGTCAAAAAAAAATAGTTTTTTTTTTTATTAATTTATTAAATTTGTTGTTAGTTTTTTGCTTTTATTTAAACATTTTGTTATGTTGGGAAAAATGCAAAAAAGTTATTGGAATGCCAACAACACGCGGTGTTCCCAAGCGGTCCTCCATCTAAGTACTAACCGCGCCCGACGCTGCTTAATTTCGGTGATCAGACGAGAACCGATGTATTCAGCGTGGTATGGTCGTTGGCGAAAGACTATAGTTTAAGAAGTTATTTGTTTCAATACATAAAAAGATTTTTATTTTTCCATTGCGTATCTGTTTTCTTATTTCCTTTTTTCATACACGTACATACTACAATTTAATAACAAAACGAAACGAAACATTTGTTTCTAATGTTACAAAAATACTTTGCTATGTTAATTTGGTATTTATACTTTCATCTGTGTACAAACTGTAAAGACGTATGGATGAAAAATCAAGTTTGCCTGTATTTTTGCGTTTGCAGTTGAAACGTTGTTTCTAATTTGGTTTTCCTTGAAATATTTGTCAAAAAAAAATAGTTTTTTTTTTTATTAATTTTGTTGTTAGTTTTTTGCTTTTATTTAAACATTTTGTTATGTTGGGAAAAATGCAAAAAAGTTATTGGAATGCCAACAACACGCGGTGTTCCCAAGCGGTCCCCCATCTAAGTACTAACCGCGCCCGACGCTGCTTAATTTCGGTGATCAGACGAGAACCGATGTATTCAGCGTGGTATGGTCGTTGGCGAAAGACTATAGTTTAAGAAGTTATTTGTTTCAATACATAAAAAGATTTTTATTTTTCCATTGCGTATCTGTTTTCTTATTTCCTTTTTTCATACACGTACATACTACAATTTAATAACAAAACGAAACGAAACATTTGTTTCTAATGTTACAAAAATACTTTGCTATGTTAATTTGGTATTTATACTTTCATCTGTGTACAAACTGTAAAGACGTATGGATGAAAAATCAAGTTTGCCTGTATTTTTGCGTTTGCAGTTGAAACGTTGTTTCTAATTTGGTTTTCCTTGAAATATTTGTCAAAAAAAAATAGTTTTTTTTTTTATTAATTTATTAAATTTGTTGTTAGTTTTTTGCTTTTATTTAAACATTTTGTTATGTTGGGAAAAATGCAAAAAAGTTATTGGAATGCCAACAACACGCGGTGTTCCCAAGCGGTCCCCCATCTAAGTACTAACCGCGCCCGACGCTGCTTAATTTCGGTGATCAGACGAGAACCGATGTATTCAGCGTGGTATGGTCGTTGGCGAAAGACTATAGTTTAAGAAGTTATTTGTTTCAATACATAAAAAGATTTTTATTTTTCCATTGCGTATCTGTTTTCTTATTTCCTTTTTTCATACACGTACATACTACAATTTAATAACAAAACGAAACGAAACATTTGTTTCTAATGTTACAAAAATACTTTGCTATGTTAATTTGGTATTTATACTTTCATCTGTGTACAAACTGTAAAGACGTATGGATGAAAAATCAAGTTTGCCTGTATTTTTGCGTTTGCAGTTGAAACGTTGTTTCTAATTTGGTTTTCCTTGAAATATTTGTCAAAAAAAAATAGTTTTTTTTTTTATTAATTTATTAAATTTGTTGTTAGTTTTTTGCTTTTATTTAAACATTTTGTTATGTTGGGAAAAATGCAAAAAAGTTATTGGAATGCCAACAACACGCGGTGTTCCCAAGCGGTCCTCCATCTAAGTACTAACCGCGCCCGACGCTGCTTAATTTCGGTGATCAGACGAGAACCGATGTATTCAGCGTGGTATGGTCGTTGGCGAAAGACTATAGTTTAAGAAGTTATTTGTTTCAATACATAAAAAGATTTTTATTTTTCCATTGCGTATCTGTTTTCTTATTTCCTTTTTTCATACACGTACATACTACAATTTAATAACAAAACGAAACGAAACATTTGTTTCTAATGTTACAAAAATACTTTGCTATGTTAATTTGGTATTTATACTTTCATCTGTGTACAAACTGTAAAGACGTATGGATGAAAAATCAAGTTTGCCTGTATTTTTGCGTTTGCAGTTGAAACGTTGTTTCTAATTTGGTTTTCCTTGAAATATTTGTCAAAAAAAAATAGTTTTTTTTTTTATTAATTTATTAAATTTGTTGTTAGTTTTTTGCTTTTATTTAAACATTTTGTTATGTTGGGAAAAATGCAAAAAAGTTATTGGAATGCCAACAACACGCGGTGTTCCCAAGCGGTCCCCCATCTAAGTACTAACCGCGCCCGACGCTGCTTAATTTCGGTGATCAGACGAGAACCGATGTATTCAGCGTGGTATGGTCGTTGGCGAAAGACTATAGTTTAAGAAGTTATTTGTTTCAATACATAAAAAGATTTTTATTTTTCCATTGCGTATCTGTTTTCTTATTTCCTTTTTTCATACACGTACATACTACAATTTAATAACAAAACGAAACGAAACATTTGTTTCTAATGTTACAAAAATACTTTGCTATGTTAATTTGGTATTTATACTTTCATCTGTGTACAAACTGTAAAGACGTATGGATGAAAAATCAAGTTTGCCTGTATTTTTGCGTTTGCAGTTGAAACGTTGTTTCTAATTTGGTTTTCCTTGAAATATTTGTCAAAAAAAATAGTTTTTTTTTTTATTAATTTATTAAATTTGTTGTTAGTTTTTTGCTTTTATTTAAACATTTTGTTATGTTGGGAAAAATGCAAAAAAGTTATTGGAATGCCAACAACACGCGGTGTTCCCAAGCGGTCCCCCATCTAAGTACTAACCGCGCCCGACGCTGCTTAATTTCGGTGATCAGACGAGAACCGATGTATTCAGCGTGGTATGGTCGTTGGCGAAAGACTATAGTTTAAGAAGTTATTTGTTTCAATACATAAAAAGATTTTTATTTTTCCATTGCGTATCTGTTTTCTTATTTCCTTTTTTCATACACGTACATACTACAATTTAATAACAAAACGAAACGAAACATTTGTTTCTAATGTTACAAAAATACTTTGCTATGTTAATTTGGTATTTATACTTTCATCTGTGTACAAACTGTAAAGACGTATGGATGAAAAATCAAGTTTGCCTGTATTTTTGCGTTTGCAGTTGAAACGTTGTTTCTAATTTGGTTTTCCTTGAAATATTTGTCAAAAAAAAATAGTTTTTTTTTTTATTAATTTATTAAATTTGTTGTTAGTTTTTTGCTTTTATTTAAACATTTTGTTATGTTGGGAAAAATGCAAAAAAGTTATTGGAATGCCAACAACACGCGGTGTTCCCAAGCGGTCCCCCATCTAAGTACTAACCGCGCCCGACGCTGCTTAATTTCGGTGATCAGACGAGAACCGATGTATTCAGCGTGGTATGGTCGTTGGCGAAAGACTATAGTTTAAGAAGTTATTTGTTTCAATACATAAAAAGATTTTTATTTTTCCATTGCGTATCTGTTTTCTTATTTCCTTTTTTCATACACGTACATACTACAATTTAATAACAAAACGAAACGAAACATTTGTTTCTAATGTTACAAAAATACTTTGCTATGTTAATTTGGTATTTATACTTTCATCTGTGTACAAACTGTAAAGACGTATGGATGAAAAATCAAGTTTGCCTGTATTTTTGCGTTTGCAGTTGAAACGTTGTTTCTAATTTGGTTTTCCTTGAAATATTTGTCAAAAAAAAATAGTTTTTTTTTTTATTAATTTATTAAATTTGTTGTTAGTTTTTTGCTTTTATTTAAACATTTTGTTATGTTGGGAAAAATGCAAAAAAGTTATTGGAATGCCAACAACACGCGGTGTTCCCAAGCGGTCCCCCATCTAAGTACTAACCGCGCCCGACGCTGCTTAATTTCGGTGATCAGACGAGAACCGATGTATTCAGCGTGGTATGGTCGTTGGCGAAAGACTATAGTTTAAGAAGTTATTTGTTTCAATACATAAAAAGATTTTTATTTTTCCATTGCGTATCTGTTTTCTTATTTCCTTTTTTCATACACGTACATACTACAATTTAATAACAAAACGAAACGAAACATTTGTTTCTAATGTTACAAAAATACTTTGCTATGTTAATTTGGTATTTATACTTTCATCTGTGTACAAACTGTAAAGACGTATGGATGAAAAATCAAGTTTGCCTGTATTTTTGCGTTTGCAGTTGAAACGTTGTTTCTAATTTGGTTTTCCTTGAAATATTTGTCAAAAAAAATAGTTTTTTTTTTATTAATTTATTAAATTTGTTGTTAGTTTTTTGCTTTTATTTAAACATTTTGTTATGTTGGGAAAAATGCAAAAAAGTTATTGGAATGCCAACAACACGCGGTGTTCCCAAGCGGTCCCCCATCTAAGTACTAACCGCGCCCGACGCTGCTTAATTTCGGTGATCAGACGAGAACCGATGTATTCAGCGTGGTATGGTCGTTGGCGAAAGACTATAGTTTAAGAAGTTATTTGTTTCAATACATAAAAAGATTTTTATTTTTCCATTGCGTATCTGTTTTCTTATTTCCTTTTTTCATACACGTACATACTACAATTTAATAACAAAACGAAACGAAACATTTGTTTCTAATGTTACAAAAATACTTTGCTATGTTAATTTGGTATTTATACTTTCATCTGTGTACAAACTGTAAAGACGTATGGATGAAAAATCAAGTTTGCCTGTATTTTTGCGTTTGCAGTTGAAACGTTGTTTCTAATTTGGTTTTCCTTGAAATATTTGTCAAAAAAAAATGGTTTTTTTTTTTATTAATTTTGTTGTTAGTTTTTTGCTTTTATTTAAACATTTTGTTATGTTGGGAAAAATGCAAAAAAGTTATTGGAATGCCAACAACACGCGGTGTTCCCAAGCGGTCCTCCATCTAAGTACTAACCGCGCCCGACGCTGCTTAATTTCGGTGATCAGACGAGAACCGATGTATTCAGCGTGGTATGGTCGTTGGCGAAAGACTATAGTTTAAGAAGTTATTTGTTTCAATACATAAAAAGATTTTTATTTTTCCATTGCGTATCTGTTTTCTTATTTCCTTTTTTCATACACGTACATACTACAATTTAATAACAAAACGAAACGAAACATTTGTTTCTAATGTTACAAAAATACTTTGCTATGTTAATTTGGTATTTATACTTTCATCTGTGTACAAACTGTAAAGACGTATGGATGAAAAATCAAGTTTGCCTGTATTTTTGCGTTTGCAGTTGAAACGTTGTTTCTAATTTGGTTTTCCTTGAAATATTTGTCAAAAAAAATAGTTTTTTTTTTTATTAATTTATTAAATTTGTTGTTAGTTTTTTGCTTTTATTTAAACATTTTGTTATGTTGGGAAAAATGCAAAAAAGTTATTGGAATGCCAACAACACGCGGTGTTCCCAAGCGGTCCCCCATCTAAGTACTAACCGCGCCCGACGCTGCTTAATTTCGGTGATCAGACGAGAACCGATGTATTCAGCGTGGTATGGTCGTTGGCGAAAGACTATAGTTTAAGAAGTTATTTGTTTCAATACATAAAAAGATTTTTATTTTTCCATTGCGTATCTGTTTTCTTATTTCCTTTTTTCATACACGTACATACTACAATTTAATAACAAAACGAAACGAAACATTTGTTTCTAATGTTACAAAAATACTTTGCTATGTTAATTTGGTATTTATACTTTCATCTGTGTACAAACTGTAAAGACGTATGGATGAAAAATCAAGTTTGCCTGTATTTTTGCGTTTGCAGTTGAAACGTTGTTTCTAATTTGGTTTTCCTTGAAATATTTGTCAAAAAAAATAGTTTTTTTTTTTATTAATTTATTAAATTTGTTGTTAGTTTTTTGCTTTTATTTAAACATTTTGTTATGTTGGGAAAAATGCAAAAAAGTTATTGGAATGCCAACAACACGCGGTGTTCCCAAGCGGTCCCCCATCTAAGTACTAACCGCGCCCGACGCTGCTTAATTTCGGTGATCAGACGAGAACCGATGTATTCAGCGTGGTATGGTCGTTGGCGAAAGACTATAGTTTAAGAAGTTATTTGTTTCAATACATAAAAAGATTTTTATTTTTCCATTGCGTATCTGTTTTCTTATTTCCTTTTTTCATACACGTACATACTACAATTTAATAACAAAACGAAACGAAACATTTGTTTCTAATGTTACAAAAATACTTTGCTATGTTAATTTGGTATTTATACTTTCATCTGTGTACAAACTGTAAAGACGTATGGATGAAAAATCAAGTTTGCCTGTATTTTTGCGTTTGCAGTTGAAACGTTGTTTCTAATTTGGTTTTCCTTGAAATATTTGTCAAAAAAAAATAGTTTTTTTTTTTATTAATTTATTAAATTTGTTGTTAGTTTTTTGCTTTTATTTAAACATTTTGTTATGTTGGGAAAAATGCAAAAAAGTTATTGGAATGCCAACAACACGCGGTGTTCCCAAGCGGTCCCCCATCTAAGTACTAACCGCGCCCGACGCTGCTTAATTTCGGTGATCAGACGAGAACCGATGTATTCAGCGTGGTATGGTCGTTGGCGAAAGACTATAGTTTAAGAAGTTATTTGTTTCAATACATAAAAAGATTTTTATTTTTCCATTGCGTATCTGTTTTCTTATTTCCTTTTTTCATACACGTACATACTACAATTTAATAACAAAACGAAACGAAACATTTGTTTCTAATGTTACAAAAATACTTTGCTATGTTAATTTGGTATTTATACTTTCATCTGTGTACAAACTGTAAAGACGTATGGATGAAAAATCAAGTTTGCCTGTATTTTTGCGTTTGCAGTTGAAACGTTGTTTCTAATTTGGTTTTCCTTGAAATATTTGTCAAAAAAAAATAGTTTTTTTTTTTATTAATTTATTAAATTTGTTGTTAGTTTTTTGCTTTTATTTAAACATTTTGTTATGTTGGGAAAAATGCAAAAAAGTTATTGGAATGCCAACAACACGCGGTGTTCCCAAGCGGTCCCCCATCTAAGTACTAACCGCGCCCGACGCTGCTTAATTTCGGTGATCAGACGAGAACCGATGTATTCAGCGTGGTATGGTCGTTGGCGAAAGACTATAGTTTAAGAAGTTATTTGTTTCAATACATAAAAAGATTTTTATTTTTCCATTGCGTATCTGTTTTCTTATTTCCTTTTTTCATACACGTACATACTACAATTTAATAACAAAACGAAACGAAACATTTGTTTCTAATGTTACAAAAATACTTTGCTATGTTAATTTGGTATTTATACTTTCATCTGTGTACAAACTGTAAAGACGTATGGATGAAAAATCAAGTTTGCCTGTATTTTTGCGTTTGCAGTTGAAACGTTGTTTCTAATTTGGTTTTCCTTGAAATATTTGTCAAAAAAAATAGTTTTTTTTTTATTAATTTATTAAATTTGTTGTTAGTTTTTTGCTTTTATTTAAACATTTTGTTATGTTGGGAAAAATGCAAAAAAGTTATTGGAATGCCAACAACACGCGGTGTTCCCAAGCGGTCCCCCATCTAAGTACTAACCGCGCCCGACGCTGCTTAATTTCGGTGATCAGACGAGAACCGATGTATTCAGCGTGGTATGGTCGTTGGCGAAAGACTATAGTTTAAGAAGTTATTTGTTTCAATACATAAAAAGATTTTTATTTTTCCATTGCGTATCTGTTTTCTTATTTCCTTTTTTCATACACGTACATACTACAATTTAATAACAAAACGAAACGAAACATTTGTTTCTAATGTTACAAAAATACTTTGCTATGTTAATTTGGTATTTATACTTTCATCTGTGTACAAACTGTAAAGACGTATGGATGAAAAATCAAGTTTGCCTGTATTTTTGCGTTTGCAGTTGAAACGTTGTTTCTAATTTGGTTTTCCTTGAAATATTTGTCAAAAAAAATAGTTTTTTTTTTATTAATTTATTAAATTTGTTGTTAGTTTTTTGCTTTTATTTAAACATTTTGTTATGTTGGGAAAAATGCAAAAAAGTTATTGGAATGCCAACAACACGCGGTGTTCCCAAGCGGTCCCCCATCTAAGTACTAACCGCGCCCGACGCTGCTTAATTTCGGTGATCAGACGAGAACCGATGTATTCAGCGTGGTATGGTCGTTGGCGAAAGACTATAGTTTAAGAAGTTATTTGTTTCAATACATAAAAAGATTTTTATTTTTCCATTGCGTATCTGTTTTCTTATTTCCTTTTTTCATACACGTACATACTACAATTTAATAACAAAACGAAACGAAACATTTGTTTCTAATGTTACAAAAATACTTTGCTATGTTAATTTGGTATTTATACTTTCATCTGTGTACAAACTGTAAAGACGTATGGATGAAAAATCAAGTTTGCCTGTATTTTTGCGTTTGCAGTTGAAACGTTGTTTCTAATTTGGTTTTCCTTGAAATATTTGTCAAAAAAAAATAGTTTTTTTTTTTATTAATTTATTAAATTTGTTGTTAGTTTTTTGCTTTTATTTAAACATTTTGTTATGTTGGGAAAAATGCAAAAAAGTTATTGGAATGCCAACAACACGCGGTGTTCCCAAGCGGTCCCCCATCTAAGTACTAACCGCGCCCGACGCTGCTTAATTTCGGTGATCAGACGAGAACCGATGTATTCAGCGTGGTATGGTCGTTGGCGAAAGACTATAGTTTAAGAAGTTATTTGTTTCAATACATAAAAAGATTTTTATTTTTCCATTGCGTATCTGTTTTCTTATTTCCTTTTTTCATACACGTACATACTACAATTTAATAACAAAACGAAACGAAACATTTGTTTCTAATGTTACAAAAATACTTTGCTATGTTAATTTGGTATTTATACTTTCATCTGTGTACAAACTGTAAAGACGTATGGATGAAAAATCAAGTTTGCCTGTATTTTTGCGTTTGCAGTTGAAACGTTGTTTCTAATTTGGTTTTCCTTGAAATATTTGTCAAAAAAAAATAGTTTTTTTTTTTATTAATTTATTAAATTTGTTGTTAGTTTTTTGCTTTTATTTAAACATTTTGTTATGTTGGGAAAAATGCAAAAAAGTTATTGGAATGCCAACAACACGCGGTGTTCCCAAGCGGTCCCCCATCTAAGTACTAACCGCGCCCGACGCTGCTTAATTTCGGTGATCAGACGAGAACCGATGTATTCAGCGTGGTATGGTCGTTGGCGAAAGACTATAGTTTAAGAAGTTATTTGTTTCAATACATAAAAAGATTTTTATTTTTCCATTGCGTATCTGTTTTCTTATTTCCTTTTTTCATACACGTACATACTACAATTTAATAACAAAACGAAACGAAACATTTGTTTCTAATGTTACAAAAATACTTTGCTATGTTAATTTGGTATTTATACTTTCATCTGTGTACAAACTGTAAAGACGTATGGATGAAAAATCAAGTTTGCCTGTATTTTTGCGTTTGCAGTTGAAACGTTGTTTCTAATTTGGTTTTCCTTGAAATATTTGTCAAAAAAAATAGTTTTTTTTTTATTAATTTATTAAATTTGTTGTTAGTTTTTTGCTTTTATTTAAACATTTTGTTATGTTGGGAAAAATGCAAAAAAGTTATTGGAATGCCAACAACACGCGGTGTTCCCAAGCGGTCCCCCATCTAAGTACTAACCGCGCCCGACGCTGCTTAATTTCGGTGATCAGACGAGAACCGATGTATTCAGCGTGGTATGGTCGTTGCCGAAAGACTATAGTTTAAGAAGTTATTTGTTTCAATACATAAAAAGATTTTTATTTTTCCATTGCGTATCTGTTTTCTTATTTCCTTTTTTCATACACGTACATACTACAATTTAATAACAAAACGAAACGAAACATTTGTTTCTAATGTTACAAAAATACTTTGCTATGTTAATTTGGTATTTATACTTTCATCTGTGTACAAACTGTAAAGACGTATGGATGAAAAATCAAGTTTGCCTGTATTTTTGCGTTTGCAGTTGAAACGTTGTTTCTAATTTGGTTTTCCTTGAAATATTTGTCAAAAAAAAATAGTTTTTTTTTTTATTAATTTTGTTGTTAGTTTTTTGCTTTTATTTAAACATTTTGTTATGTTGGGAAAAATGCAAAAAAGTTATTGGAATGCCAACAACACGCGGTGTTCCCAAGCGGTCCCCCATCTAAGTACTAACCGCGCCCGACGCTGCTTAATTTCGGTGATCAGACGAGAACCGATGTATTCAGCGTGGTATGGTCGTTGGCGAAAGACTATAGTTTAAGAAGTTATTTGTTTCAATACATAAAAAGATTTTTATTTTTCCATTGCGTATCTGTTTTCTTATTTCCTTTTTTCATACACGTACATACTACAATTTAATAACAAAACGAAACGAAACATTTGTTTCTAATGTTACAAAAATACTTTGCTATGTTAATTTGGTATTTATACTTTCATCTGTGTACAAACTGTAAAGACGTATGGATGAAAAATCAAGTTTGCCTGTATTTTTGCGTTTGCAGTTGAAACGTTGTTTCTAATTTGGTTTTCCTTGAAATATTTGTCAAAAAAAATAGTTTTTTTTTTTATTAATTTATTAAATTTGTTGTTAGTTTTTTGCTTTTATTTAAACATTTTGTTATGTTGGGAAAAATGCAAAAAAGTTATTGGAATGCCAACAACACGCGGTGTTCCCAAGCGGTCCCCCATCTAAGTACTAACCGCGCCCGACGCTGCTTAATTTCGGTGATCAGACGAGAACCGATGTATTCAGCGTGGTATGGTCGTTGGCGAAAGACTATAGTTTAAGAAGTTATTTGTTTCAATACATAAAAAGATTTTTATTTTTCCATTGCGTATCTGTTTTCTTATTTCCTTTTTTCATACACGTACATACTACAATTTAATAACAAAACGAAACGAAACATTTGTTTCTAATGTTACAAAAATACTTTGCTATGTTAATTTGGTATTTATACTTTCATCTGTGTACAAACTGTAAAGACGTATGGATGAAAAATCAAGTTTGCCTGTATTTTTGCGTTTGCAGTTGAAACGTTGTTTCTAATTTGGTTTTCCTTGAAATATTTGTCAAAAAAAAATAGTTTTTTTTTTTATTAATTTATTAAATTTGTTGTTAGTTTTTTGCTTTTATTTAAACATTTTGTTATGTTGGGAAAAATGCAAAAAAGTTATTGGAATGCCAACAACACGCGGTGTTCCCAAGCGGTCCCCCATCTAAGTACTAACCGCGCCCGACGCTGCTTAATTTCGGTGATCAGACGAGAACCGATGTATTCAGCGTGGTATGGTCGTTGGCGAAAGACTATAGTTTAAGAAGTTATTTGTTTCAATACATAAAAAGATTTTTATTTTTCCATTGCGTATCTGTTTTCTTATTTCCTTTTTTCATACACGTACATACTACAATTTAATAACAAAACGAAACGAAACATTTGTTTCTAATGTTACAAAAATACTTTGCTATGTTAATTTGGTATTTATACTTTCATCTGTGTACAAACTGTAAAGACGTATGGATGAAAAATCAAGTTTGCCTGTATTTTTGCGTTTGCAGTTGAAACGTTGTTTCTAATTTGGTTTTCCTTGAAATATTTGTCAAAAAAAAATAGTTTTTTTTTTTATTAATTTATTAAATTTGTTGTTAGTTTTTTGCTTTTATTTAAACATTTTGTTATGTTGGGAAAAATGCAAAAAAGTTATTGGAATGCCAACAACACGCGGTGTTCCCAAGCGGTCCCCCATCTAAGTACTAACCGCGCCCGACGCTGCTTAATTTCGGTGATCAGACGAGAACCGATGTATTCAGCGTGGTATGGTCGTTGGCGAAAGACTATAGTTTAAGAAGTTATTTGTTTCAATACATAAAAAGATTTTTATTTTTCCATTGCGTATCTGTTTTCTTATTTCCTTTTTTCATACACGTACATACTACAATTTAATAACAAAACGAAACGAAACATTTGTTTCTAATGTTACAAAAATACTTTGCTATGTTAATTTGGTATTTATACTTTCATCTGTGTACAAACTGTAAAGACGTATGGATGAAAAATCAAGTTTGCCTGTATTTTTGCGTTTGCAGTTGAAACGTTGTTTCTAATTTGGTTTTCCTTGAAATATTTGTCAAAAAAAATAGTTTTTTTTTTTATTAATTTATTAAATTTGTTGTTAGTTTTTTGCTTTTATTTAAACATTTTGTTATGTTGGGAAAAATGCAAAAAAGTTATTGGAATGCCAACAACACGCGGTGTTCCCAAGCGGTCCCCCATCTAAGTACTAACCGCGCCCGACGCTGCTTAATTTCGGTGATCAGACGAGAACCGATGTATTCAGCGTGGTATGGTCGTTGGCGAAAGACTATAGTTTAAGAAGTTATTTGTTTCAATACATAAAAAGATTTTTATTTTTCCATTGCGTATCTGTTTTCTTATTTCCTTTTTTCATACACGTACATACTACAATTTAATAACAAAACGAAACGAAACATTTGTTTCTAATGTTACAAAAATACTTTGCTATGTTAATTTGGTATTTATACTTTCATCTGTGTACAAACTGTAAAGACGTATGGATGAAAAATCAAGTTTGCCTGTATTTTTGCGTTTGCAGTTGAAACGTTGTTTCTAATTTGGTTTTCCTTGAAATATTTGTCAAAAAAAATAGTTTTTTTTTTTATTAATTTATTAAATTTGTTGTTAGTTTTTTGCTTTTATTTAAACATTTTGTTATGTTGGGAAAAATAATGCAAAAAAGTTATTGGAATGCCAACAACACGCGGTGTTCCCAAGCGGTCCCCCATCTAAGTACTAACCGCGCCCGACGCTGCTTAATTTCGGTGATCAGACGAGAACCGATGTATTCAGCGTGGTATGGTCGTTGGCGAAAGACTATAGTTTAAGAAGTTATTTGTTTCAATACATAAAAAGATTTTTATTTTTCCATTGCGTATCTGTTTTCTTATTTCCTTTTTTCATACACGTACATACTACAATTTAATAACAAAACGAAACGAAACATTTGTTTCTAATGTTACAAAAATACTTTGCTATGTTAATTTGGTATTTATACTTTCATCTGTGTACAAACTGTAAAGACGTATGGATGAAAAATCAAGTTTGCCTGTATTTTTGCGTTTGCAGTTGAAACGTTGTTTCTAATTTGGTTTTCCTTGAAATATTTGTCAAAAAAAAATAGTTTTTTTTTTTATTAATTTATTAAATTTGTTGTTAGTTTTTTGCTTTTATTTAAACATTTTGTTATGTTGGGAAAAATGCAAAAAAGTTATTGGAATGCCAACAACACGCGGTGTTCCCAAGCGGTCCCCCATCTAAGTACTAACCGCGCCCGACGCTGCTTAATTTCGGTGATCAGACGAGAACCGATGTATTCAGCGTGGTATGGTCGTTGGCGAAAGACTATAGTTTAAGAAGTTATTTGTTTCAATACATAAAAAGATTTTTATTTTTCCATTGCGTATCTGTTTTCTTATTTCCTTTTTTCATACACGTACATACTACAATTTAATAACAAAACGAAACGAAACATTTGTTTCTAATGTTACAAAAATACTTTGCTATGTTAATTTGGTATTTATACTTTCATCTGTGTACAAACTGTAAAGACGTATGGATGAAAAATCAAGTTTGCCTGTATTTTTGCGTTTGCAGTTGAAACGTTGTTTCTAATTTGGTTTTCCTTGAAATATTTGTCAAAAAAAAATAGTTTTTTTTTTTATTAATTTATTAAATTTGTTGTTAGTTTTTTGCTTTTATTTAAACATTTTGTTATGTTGGGAAAAATGCAAAAAAGTTATTGGAATGCCAACAACACGCGGTGTTCCCAAGCGGTCCTCCATCTAAGTACTAACCGCGCCCGACGCTGCTTAATTTCGGTGATCAGACGAGAACCGATGTATTCAGCGTGGTATGGTCGTTGGCGAAAGACTATAGTTTAAGAAGTTATTTGTTTCAATACATAAAAAGATTTTTATTTTTCCATTGCGTATCTGTTTTCTTATTTCCTTTTTTCATACACGTACATACTACAATTTAATAACAAAACGAAACGAAACATTTGTTTCTAATGTTACAAAAATACTTTGCTATGTTAATTTGGTATTTATACTTTCATCTGTGTACAAACTGTAAAGACGTATGGATGAAAAATCAAGTTTGCCTGTATTTTTGCGTTTGCAGTTGAAACGTTGTTTCTAATTTGGTTTTCCTTGAAATATTTGTCAAAAAAAATAGTTTTTTTTTTTATTAATTTGTTGTTAGTTTTTTGCTTTTATTTAAACATTTTGTTATGTTGGGAAAAATGCAAAAAAGTTATTGGAATGCCAACAACACGCGGTGTTCCCAAGCGGTCCCCCATCTAAGTACTAACCGCGCCCGACGCTGCTTAATTTCGGTGATCAGACGAGAACCGATGTATTCAGCGTGGTATGGTCGTTGGCGAAAGACTATAGTTTAAGAAGTTATTTGTTTCAATACATAAAAAGATTTTTATTTTTCCATTGCGTATCTGTTTTCTTATTTCCTTTTTTCATACACGTACATACTACAATTTAATAACAAAACGAAACGAAACATTTGTTTCTAATGTTACAAAAATACTTTGCTATGTTAATTTGGTATTTATACTTTCATCTGTGTACAAACTGTAAAGACGTATGGATGAAAAATCAAGTTTGCCTGTATTTTTGCGTTTGCAGTTGAAACGTTGTTTCTAATTTGGTTTTCCTTGAAATATTTGTCAAAAAAAAATAGTTTTTTTTTTTATTAATTTATTAAATTTGTTGTTAGTTTTTTGCTTTTATTTAAACATTTTGTTATGTTGGGAAAAATGCAAAAAAGTTATTGGAATGCCAACAACACGCGGTGTTCCCAAGCGGTCCCCCATCTAAGTACTAACCGCGCCCGACGCTGCTTAATTTCGGTGATCAGACGAGAACCGATGTATTCAGCGTGGTATGGTCGTTGGCGAAAGACTATAGTTTAAGAAGTTATTTGTTTCAATACATAAAAAGATTTTTATTTTTCCATTGCGTATCTGTTTTCTTATTTCCTTTTTTCATACACGTACATACTACAATTTAATAACAAAACGAAACGAAACATTTGTTTCTAATGTTACAAAAATACTTTGCTATGTTAATTTGGTATTTATACTTTCATCTGTGTACAAACTGTAAAGACGTATGGATGAAAAATCAAGTTTGCCTGTATTTTTGCGTTTGCAGTTGAAACGTTGTTTCTAATTTGGTTTTCCTTGAAATATTTGTCAAAAAAAATAGTTTTTTTTTTTATTAATTTATTAAATTTGTTGTTAGTTTTTTGCTTTTATTTAAACATTTTGTTATGTTGGGAAAAATGCAAAAAAGTTATTGGAATGCCAACAACACGCGGTGTTCCCAAGCGGTCCCCCATCTAAGTACTAACCGCGCCCGACGCTGCTTAATTTCGGTGATCAGACGAGAACCGATGTATTCAGCGTGGTATGGTCGTTGGCGAAAGACTATAGTTTAAGAAGTTATTTGTTTCAATACATAAAAAGATTTTTATTTTTCCATTGCGTATCTGTTTTCTTATTTCCTTTTTTCATACACGTACATACTACAATTTAATAACAAAACGAAACGAAACATTTGTTTCTAATGTTACAAAAATACTTTGCTATGTTAATTTGGTATTTATACTTTCATCTGTGTACAAACTGTAAAGACGTATGGATGAAAAATCAAGTTTGCCTGTATTTTTGCGTTTGCAGTTGAAACGTTGTTTCTAATTTGGTTTTCCTTGAAATATTTGTCAAAAAAAAATAGTTTTTTTTTTTATTAATTTATTAAATTTGTTGTTAGTTTTTTGCTTTTATTTAAACATTTTGTTATGTTGGGAAAAATGCAAAAAAGTTATTGGAATGCCAACAACACGCGGTGTTCCCAAGCGGTCCTCCATCTAAGTACTAACCGCGCCCGACGCTGCTTAATTTCGGTGATCAGACGAGAACCGATGTATTCAGCGTGGTATGGTCGTTGGCGAAAGACTATAGTTTAAGAAGTTATTTGTTTCAATACATAAAAAGATTTTTATTTTTCCATTGCGTATCTGTTTTCTTATTTCCTTTTTTCATACACGTACATACTACAATTTAATAACAAAACGAAACGAAACATTTGTTTCTAATGTTACAAAAATACTTTGCTATGTTAATTTGGTATTTATACTTTCATCTGTGTACAAACTGTAAAGACGTATGGATGAAAAATCAAGTTTGCCTGTATTTTTGCGTTTGCAGTTGAAACGTTGTTTCTAATTTGGTTTTCCTTGAAATATTTGTCAAAAAAAATAGTTTTTTTTTTTATTAATTTGTTGTTAGTTTTTTGCTTTTATTTAAACATTTTGTTATGTTGGGAAAAATGCAAAAAAGTTATTGGAATGCCAACAACACGCGGTGTTCCCAAGCGGTCCCCCATCTAAGTACTAACCGCGCCCGACGCTGCTTAATTTCGGTGATCAGACGAGAACCGATGTATTCAGCGTGGTATGGTCGTTGGCGAAAGACTATAGTTTAAGAAGTTATTTGTTTCAATACATAAAAAGATTTTTATTTTTCCATTGCGTATCTGTTTTCTTATTTCCTTTTTTCATACACGTACATACTACAATTTAATAACAAAACGAAACGAAACATTTGTTTCTAATGTTACAAAAATACTTTGCTATGTTAATTTGGTATTTATACTTTCATCTGTGTACAAACTGTAAAGACGTATGGATGAAAAATCAAGTTTGCCTGTATTTTTGCGTTTGCAGTTGAAACGTTGTTTCTAATTTGGTTTTCCTTGAAATATTTGTCAAAAAAAAATAGTTTTTTTTTTTATTAATTTATTAAATTTGTTGTTAGTTTTTTGCTTTTATTTAAACATTTTGTTATGTTGGGAAAAATGCAAAAAAGTTATTGGAATGCCAACAACACGCGGTGTTCCCAAGCGGTCCCCCATCTAAGTACTAACCGCGCCCGACGCTGCTTAATTTCGGTGATCAGACGAGAACCGATGTATTCAGCGTGGTATGGTCGTTGGCGAAAGACTATAGTTTAAGAAGTTATTTGTTTCAATACATAAAAAGATTTTTATTTTTCCATTGCGTATCTGTTTTCTTATTTCCTTTTTTCATACACGTACATACTACAATTTAATAACAAAACGAAACGAAACATTTGTTTCTAATGTTACAAAAATACTTTGCTATGTTAATTTGGTATTTATACTTTCATCTGTGTACAAACTGTAAAGACGTATGGATGAAAAATCAAGTTTGCCTGTATTTTTGCGTTTGCAGTTGAAACGTTGTTTCTAATTTGGTTTTCCTTGAAATATTTGTCAAAAAAAAATAGTTTTTTTTTTTATTAATTTATTAAATTTGTTGTTAGTTTTTTGCTTTTATTTAAACATTTTGTTATGTTGGGAAAAATGCAAAAAAGTTATTGGAATGCCAACAACACGCGGTGTTCCCAAGCGGTCCTCCATCTAAGTACTAACCGCGCCCGACGCTGCTTAATTTCGGTGATCAGACGAGAACCGATGTATTCAGCGTGGTATGGTCGTTGGCGAAAGACTATAGTTTAAGAAGTTATTTGTTTCAATACATAAAAAGATTTTTATTTTTCCATTGCGTATCTGTTTTCTTATTTCCTTTTTTCATACACGTACATACTACAATTTAATAACAAAACGAAACGAAACATTTGTTTCTAATGTTACAAAAATACTTTGCTATGTTAATTTGGTATTTATACTTTCATCTGTGTACAAACTGTAAAGACGTATGGATGAAAAATCAAGTTTGCCTGTATTTTTGCGTTTGCAGTTGAAACGTTGTTTCTAATTTGGTTTTCCTTGAAATATTTGTCAAAAAAAATAGTTTTTTTTTTTATTAATTTATTAAATTTGTTGTTAGTTTTTTGCTTTTATTTAAACATTTTGTTATGTTGGGAAAAATGCAAAAAAGTTATTGGAATGCCAACAACACGCGGTGTTCCCAAGCGGTCCCCCATCTAAGTACTAACCGCGCCCGACGCTGCTTAATTTCGGTGATCAGACGAGAACCGATGTATTCAGCGTGGTATGGTCGTTGGCGAAAGACTATAGTTTAAGAAGTTATTTGTTTCAATACATAAAAAGATTTTTATTTTTCCATTGCGTATCTGTTTTCTTATTTCCTTTTTTCATACACGTACATACTACAATTTAATAACAAAACGAAACGAAACATTTGTTTCTAATGTTACAAAAATACTTTGCTATGTTAATTTGGTATTTATACTTTCATCTGTGTACAAACTGTAAAGACGTATGGATGAAAAATCAAGTTTGCCTGTATTTTTGCGTTTGCAGTTGAAACGTTGTTTCTAATTTGGTTTTCCTTGAAATATTTGTCAAAAAAAAATAGTTTTTTTTTTTATTAATTTTGTTGTTAGTTTTTTGCTTTTATTTAAACATTTTGTTATGTTGGGAAAAATGCAAAAAAGTTATTGGAATGCCAACAACACGCGGTGTTCCCAAGCGGTCCCCCATCTAAGTACTAACCGCGCCCGACGCTGCTTAATTTCGGTGATCAGACGAGAACCGATGTATTCAGCGTGGTATGGTCGTTGGCGAAAGACTATAGTTTAAGAAGTTATTTGTTTCAATACATAAAAAGATTTTTATTTTTCCATTGCGTATCTGTTTTCTTATTTCCTTTTTTCATACACGTACATACTACAATTTAATAACAAAACGAAACGAAACATTTGTTTCTAATGTTACAAAAATACTTTGCTATGTTAATTTGGTATTTATACTTTCATCTGTGTACAAACTGTAAAGACGTATGGATGAAAAATCAAGTTTGCCTGTATTTTTGCGTTTGCAGTTGAAACGTTGTTTCTAATTTGGTTTTCCTTGAAATATTTGTCAAAAAAAAATAGTTTTTTTTTTTATTAATTTTGTTGTTAGTTTTTTGCTTTTATTTAAACATTTTGTTATGTTGGGAAAAATGCAAAAAAGTTATTGGAATGCCAACAACACGCGGTGTTCCCAAGCGGTCCCCCATCTAAGTACTAACCGCGCCCGACGCTGCTTAATTTCGGTGATCAGACGAGAACCGATGTATTCAGCGTGGTATGGTCGTTGGCGAAAGACTATAGTTTAAGAAGTTATTTGTTTCAATACATAAAAAGATTTTTATTTTTCCATTGCGTATCTGTTTTCTTATTTCCTTTTTTCATACACGTACATACTACAATTTAATAACAAAACGAAACGAAACATTTGTTTCTAATGTTACAAAAATACTTTGCTATGTTAATTTGGTATTTATACTTTCATCTGTGTACAAACTGTAAAGACGTATGGATGAAAAATCAAGTTTGCCTGTATTTTTGCGTTTGCAGTTGAAACGTTGTTTCTAATTTGGTTTTCCTTGAAATATTTGTCAAAAAAAAATAGTTTTTTTTTTTATTAATTTATTAAATTTGTTGTTAGTTTTTTGCTTTTATTTAAACATTTTGTTATGTTGGGAAAAATGCAAAAAAGTTATTGGAATGCCAACAACACGCGGTGTTCCCAAGCGGTCCCCCATCTAAGTACTAACCGCGCCCGACGCTGCTTAATTTCGGTGATCAGACGAGAACCGATGTATTCAGCGTGGTATGGTCGTTGGCGAAAGACTATAGTTTAAGAAGTTATTTGTTTCAATACATAAAAAGATTTTTATTTTTCCATTGCGTATCTGTTTTCTTATTTCCTTTTTTCATACACGTACATACTACAATTTAATAACAAAACGAAACGAAACATTTGTTTCTAATGTTACAAAAATACTTTGCTATGTTAATTTGGTATTTATACTTTCATCTGTGTACAAACTGTAAAGACGTATGGATGAAAAATCAAGTTTGCCTGTATTTTTGCGTTTGCAGTTGAAACGTTGTTTCTAATTTGGTTTTCCTTGAAATATTTGTCAAAAAAAATAGTTTTTTTTTTTATTAATTTATTAAATTTGTTGTTAGTTTTTTGCTTTTATTTAAACATTTTGTTATGTTGGGAAAAATGCAAAAAAGTTATTGGAATGCCAACAACACGCGGTGTTCCCAAGCGGTCCCCCATCTAAGTACTAACCGCGCCCGACGCTGCTTAATTTCGGTGATCAGACGAGAACCGATGTATTCAGCGTGGTATGGTCGTTGGCGAAAGACTATAGTTTAAGAAGTTATTTGTTTCAATACATAAAAAGATTTTTATTTTTCCATTGCGTATCTGTTTTCTTATTTCCTTTTTTCATACACGTACATACTACAATTTAATAACAAAACGAAACGAAACATTTGTTTCTAATGTTACAAAAATACTTTGCTATGTTAATTTGGTATTTATACTTTCATCTGTGTACAAACTGTAAAGACGTATGGATGAAAAATCAAGTTTGCCTGTATTTTTGCGTTTGCAGTTGAAACGTTGTTTCTAATTTGGTTTTCCTTGAAATATTTGTCAAAAAAAAATAGTTTTTTTTTTTATTAATTTTGTTGTTAGTTTTTTGCTTTTATTTAAACATTTTGTTATGTTGGGAAAAATGCAAAAAAGTTATTGGAATGCCAACAACACGCGGTGTTCCCAAGCGGTCCCCCATCTAAGTACTAACCGCGCCCGACGCTGCTTAATTTCGGTGATCAGACGAGAACCGATGTATTCAGCGTGGTATGGTCGTTGGCGAAAGACTATAGTTTAAGAAGTTATTTGTTTCAATACATAAAAAGATTTTTATTTTTCCATTGCGTATCTGTTTTCTTATTTCCTTTTTTCATACACGTACATACTACAATTTAATAACAAAACGAAACGAAACATTTGTTTCTAATGTTACAAAAATACTTTGCTATGTTAATTTGGTATTTATACTTTCATCTGTGTACAAACTGTAAAGACGTATGGATGAAAAATCAAGTTTGCCTGTATTTTTGCGTTTGCAGTTGAAACGTTGTTTCTAATTTGGTTTTCCTTGAAATATTTGTCAAAAAAAATAGTTTTTTTTTTTATTAATTTATTAAATTTGTTGTTAGTTTTTTGCTTTTATTTAAACATTTTGTTATGTTGGGAAAAATGCAAAAAAGTTATTGGAATGCCAACAACACGCGGTGTTCCCAAGCGGTCCCCCATCTAAGTACTAACCGCGCCCGACGCTGCTTAATTTCGGTGATCAGACGAGAACCGATGTATTCAGCGTGGTATGGTCGTTGGCGAAAGACTATAGTTTAAGAAGTTATTTGTTTCAATACATAAAAAGATTTTTATTTTTCCATTGCGTATCTGTTTTCTTATTTCCTTTTTTCATACACGTACATACTACAATTTAATAACAAAACGAAACGAAACATTTGTTTCTAATGTTACAAAAATACTTTGCTATGTTAATTTGGTATTTATACTTTCATCTGTGTACAAACTGTAAAGACGTATGGATGAAAAATCAAGTTTGCCTGTATTTTTGCGTTTGCAGTTGAAACGTTGTTTCTAATTTGGTTTTCCTTGAAATATTTGTCAAAAAAAAATAGTTTTTTTTTTTATTAATTTTGTTGTTAGTTTTTTGCTTTTATTTAAACATTTTGTTATGTTGGGAAAAATGCAAAAAAGTTATTGGAATGCCAACAACACGCGGTGTTCCCAAGCGGTCCCCCATCTAAGTACTAACCGCGCCCGACGCTGCTTAATTTCGGTGATCAGACGAGAACCGATGTATTCAGCGTGGTATGGTCGTTGGCGAAAGACTATAGTTTAAGAAGTTATTTGTTTCAATACATAAAAAGATTTTTATTTTTCCATTGCGTATCTGTTTTCTTATTTCCTTTTTTCATACACGTACATACTACAATTTAATAACAAAACGAAACGAAACATTTGTTTCTAATGTTACAAAAATACTTTGCTATGTTAATTTGGTATTTATACTTTCATCTGTGTACAAACTGTAAAGACGTATGGATGAAAAATCAAGTTTGCCTGTATTTTTGCGTTTGCAGTTGAAACGTTGTTTCTAATTTGGTTTTCCTTGAAATATTTGTCAAAAAAAAATAGTTTTTTTTTTTATTAATTTATTAAATTTGTTGTTAGTTTTTTGCTTTTATTTAAACATTTTGTTATGTTGGGAAAAATGCAAAAAAGTTATTGGAATGCCAACAACACGCGGTGTTCCCAAGCGGTCCTCCATCTAAGTACTAACCGCGCCCGACGCTGCTTAATTTCGGTGATCAGACGAGAACCGATGTATTCAGCGTGGTATGGTCGTTGGCGAAAGACTATAGTTTAAGAAGTTATTTGTTTCAATACATAAAAAGATTTTTATTTTTCCATTGCGTATCTGTTTTCTTATTTCCTTTTTTCATACACGTACATACTACAATTTAATAACAAAACGAAACGAAACATTTGTTTCTAATGTTACAAAAATACTTTGCTATGTTAATTTGGTATTTATACTTTCATCTGTGTACAAACTGTAAAGACGTATGGATGAAAAATCAAGTTTGCCTGTATTTTTGCGTTTGCAGTTGAAACGTTGTTTCTAATTTGGTTTTCCTTGAAATATTTGTCAAAAAAAAATAGTTTTTTTTTTTATTAATTTATTAAATTTGTTGTTAGTTTTTTGCTTTTATTTAAACATTTTGTTATGTTGGGAAAAATGCAAAAAAGTTATTGGAATGCCAACAACACGCGGTGTTCCCAAGCGGTCCCCCATCTAAGTACTAACCGCGCCCGACGCTGCTTAATTTCGGTGATCAGACGAGAACCGATGTATTCAGCGTGGTATGGTCGTTGGCGAAAGACTATAGTTTAAGAAGTTATTTGTTTCAATACATAAAAAGATTTTTATTTTTCCATTGCGTATCTGTTTTCTTATTTCCTTTTTTCATACACGTACATACTACAATTTAATAACAAAACGAAACGAAACATTTGTTTCTAATGTTACAAAAATACTTTGCTATGTTAATTTGGTATTTATACTTTCATCTGTGTACAAACTGTAAAGACGTATGGATGAAAAATCAAGTTTGCCTGTATTTTTGCGTTTGCAGTTGAAACGTTGTTTCTAATTTGGTTTTCCTTGAAATATTTGTCAAAAAAAATAGTTTTTTTTTTTATTAATTTATTAAATTTGTTGTTAGTTTTTTGCTTTTATTTAAACATTTTGTTATGTTGGGAAAAATGCAAAAAAGTTATTGGAATGCCAACAACACGCGGTGTTCCCAAGCGGTCCCCCATCTAAGTACTAACCGCGCCCGACGCTGCTTAATTTCGGTGATCAGACGAGAACCGATGTATTCAGCGTGGTATGGTCGTTGGCGAAAGACTATAGTTTAAGAAGTTATTTGTTTCAATACATAAAAAGATTTTTATTTTTCCATTGCGTATCTGTTTTCTTATTTCCTTTTTTCATACACGTACATACTACAATTTAATAACAAAACGAAACGAAACATTTGTTTCTAATGTTACAAAAATACTTTGCTATGTTAATTTGGTATTTATACTTTCATCTGTGTACAAACTGTAAAGACGTATGGATGAAAAATCAAGTTTGCCTGTATTTTTGCGTTTGCAGTTGAAACGTTGTTTCTAATTTGGTTTTCCTTGAAATATTTGTCAAAAAAAAATAGTTTTTTTTTTTATTAATTTATTAAATTTGTTGTTAGTTTTTTGCTTTTATTTAAACATTTTGTTATGTTGGGAAAAATGCAAAAAAGTTATTGGAATGCCAACAACACGCGGTGTTCCCAAGCGGTCCCCCATCTAAGTACTAACCGCGCCCGACGCTGCTTAATTTCGGTGATCAGACGAGAACCGATGTATTCAGCGTGGTATGGTCGTTGGCGAAAGACTATAGTTTAAGAAGTTATTTGTTTCAATACATAAAAAGATTTTTATTTTTCCATTGCGTATCTGTTTTCTTATTTCCTTTTTTCATACACGTACATACTACAATTTAATAACAAAACGAAACGAAACATTTGTTTCTAATGTTACAAAAATACTTTGCTATGTTAATTTGGTATTTATACTTTCATCTGTGTACAAACTGTAAAGACGTATGGATGAAAAATCAAGTTTGCCTGTATTTTTGCGTTTGCAGTTGAAACGTTGTTTCTAATTTGGTTTTCCTTGAAATATTTGTCAAAAAAAATAGTTTTTTTTTTTATTAATTTATTAAATTTGTTGTTAGTTTTTTGCTTTTATTTAAACATTTTGTTATGTTGGGAAAAATGCAAAAAAGTTATTGGAATGCCAACAACACGCGGTGTTCCCAAGCGGTCCCCCATCTAAGTACTAACCGCGCCCGACGCTGCTTAATTTCGGTGATCAGACGAGAACCGATGTATTCAGCGTGGTATGGTCGTTGGCGAAAGACTATAGTTTAAGAAGTTATTTGTTTCAATACATAAAAAGATTTTTATTTTTCCATTGCGTATCTGTTTTCTTATTTCCTTTTTTCATACACGTACATACTACAATTTAATAACAAAACGAAACGAAACATTTGTTTCTAATGTTACAAAAATACTTTGCTATGTTAATTTGGTATTTATACTTTCATCTGTGTACAAACTGTAAAGACGTATGGATGAAAAATCAAGTTTGCCTGTATTTTTGCGTTTGCAGTTGAAACGTTGTTTCTAATTTGGTTTTCCTTGAAATATTTGTCAAAAAAAAATAGTTTTTTTTTTTATTAATTTATTAAATTTGTTGTTAGTTTTTTGCTTTTATTTAAACATTTTGTTATGTTGGGAAAAATGCAAAAAAGTTATTGGAATGCCAACAACACGCGGTGTTCCCAAGCGGTCCCCCATCTAAGTACTAACCGCGCCCGACGCTGCTTAATTTCGGTGATCAGACGAGAACCGATGTATTCAGCGTGGTATGGTCGTTGGCGAAAGACTATAGTTTAAGAAGTTATTTGTTTCAATACATAAAAAGATTTTTATTTTTCCATTGCGTATCTGTTTTCTTATTTCCTTTTTTCATACACGTACATACTACAATTTAATAACAAAACGAAACGAAACATTTGTTTCTAATGTTACAAAAATACTTTGCTATGTTAATTTGGTATTTATACTTTCATCTGTGTACAAACTGTAAAGACGTATGGATGAAAAATCAAGTTTGCCTGTATTTTTGCGTTTGCAGTTGAAACGTTGTTTCTAATTTGGTTTTCCTTGAAATATTTGTCAAAAAAAAATAGTTTTTTTTTTTATTAATTTTGTTGTTAGTTTTTTGCTTTTATTTAAACATTTTGTTATGTTGGGAAAAATGCAAAAAAGTTATTGGAATGCCAACAACACGCGGTGTTCCCAAGCGGTCCCCCATCTAAGTACTAACCGCGCCCGACGCTGCTTAATTTCGGTGATCAGACGAGAACCGATGTATTCAGCGTGGTATGGTCGTTGGCGAAAGACTATAGTTTAAGAAGTTATTTGTTTCAATACATAAAAAGATTTTTATTTTTCCATTGCGTATCTGTTTTCTTATTTCCTTTTTTCATACACGTACATACTACAATTTAATAACAAAACGAAACGAAACATTTGTTTCTAATGTTACAAAAATACTTTGCTATGTTAATTTGGTATTTATACTTTCATCTGTGTACAAACTGTAAAGACGTATGGATGAAAAATCAAGTTTGCCTGTATTTTTGCGTTTGCAGTTGAAACGTTGTTTCTAATTTGGTTTTCCTTGAAATATTTGTCAAAAAAAAATAGTTTTTTTTTTTATTAATTTATTAAATTTGTTGTTAGTTTTTTGCTTTTATTTAAACATTTTGTTATGTTGGGAAAAATGCAAAAAAGTTATTGGAATGCCAACAACACGCGGTGTTCCCAAGCGGTCCTCCATCTAAGTACTAACCGCGCCCGACGCTGCTTAATTTCGGTGATCAGACGAGAACCGATGTATTCAGCGTGGTATGGTCGTTGGCGAAAGACTATAGTTTAAGAAGTTATTTGTTTCAATACATAAAAAGATTTTTATTTTTCCATTGCGTATCTGTTTTCTTATTTCCTTTTTTCATACACGTACATACTACAATTTAATAACAAAACGAAACGAAACATTTGTTTCTAATGTTACAAAAATACTTTGCTATGTTAATTTGGTATTTATACTTTCATCTGTGTACAAACTGTAAAGACGTATGGATGAAAAATCAAGTTTGCCTGTATTTTTGCGTTTGCAGTTGAAACGTTGTTTCTAATTTGGTTTTCCTTGAAATATTTGTCAAAAAAAATAGTTTTTTTTTTTATTAATTTATTAAATTTGTTGTTAGTTTTTTGCTTTTATTTAAACATTTTGTTATGTTGGGAAAAATGCAAAAAAGTTATTGGAATGCCAACAACACGCGGTGTTCCCAAGCGGTCCCCCATCTAAGTACTAACCGCGCCCGACGCTGCTTAATTTCGGTGATCAGACGAGAACCGATGTATTCAGCGTGGTATGGTCGTTGGCGAAAGACTATAGTTTAAGAAGTTATTTGTTTCAATACATAAAAAGATTTTTATTTTTCCATTGCGTATCTGTTTTCTTATTTCCTTTTTTCATACACGTACATACTACAATTTAATAACAAAACGAAACGAAACATTTGTTTCTAATGTTACAAAAATACTTTGCTATGTTAATTTGGTATTTATACTTTCATCTGTGTACAAACTGTAAAGACGTATGGATGAAAAATCAAGTTTGCCTGTATTTTTGCGTTTGCAGTTGAAACGTTGTTTCTAATTTGGTTTTCCTTGAAATATTTGTCAAAAAAAAATAGTTTTTTTTTTTATTAATTTATTAAATTTGTTGTTAGTTTTTTGCTTTTATTTAAACATTTTGTTATGTTGGGAAAAATGCAAAAAAGTTATTGGAATGCCAACAACACGCGGTGTTCCCAAGCGGTCCTCCATCTAAGTACTAACCGCGCCCGACGCTGCTTAATTTCGGTGATCAGACGAGAACCGATGTATTCAGCGTGGTATGGTCGTTGGCGAAAGACTATAGTTTAAGAAGTTATTTGTTTCAATACATAAAAAGATTTTTATTTTTCCATTGCGTATCTGTTTTCTTATTTCCTTTTTTCATACACGTACATACTACAATTTAATAACAAAACGAAACGAAACATTTGTTTCTAATGTTACAAAAATACTTTGCTATGTTAATTTGGTATTTATACTTTCATCTGTGTACAAACTGTAAAGACGTATGGATGAAAAATCAAGTTTGCCTGTATTTTTGCGTTTGCAGTTGAAACGTTGTTTCTAATTTGGTTTTCCTTGAAATATTTGTCAAAAAAAAATAGTTTTTTTTTTTATTAATTTATTAAATTTGTTGTTAGTTTTTTGCTTTTATTTAAACATTTTGTTATGTTGGGAAAAATGCAAAAAAGTTATTGGAATGCCAACAACACGCGGTGTTCCCAAGCGGTCCCCCATCTAAGTACTAACCGCGCCCGACGCTGCTTAATTTCGGAGATCAGACGAGAACCGATGTATTCAGCGTGGTATGGTCGTTGGCGAAAGACTATAGTTTAAGAAGTTATTTGTTTCAATACATAAAAAGATTTTTATTTTTCCATTGCGTATCTGTTTTCTTATTTCCTTTTTTCATACACGTACATACTACAATTTAATAACAAAACGAAACGAAACATTTGTTTCTAATGTTACAAAAATACTTTGCTATGTTAATTTGGTATTTATACTTTCATCTGTGTACAAACTGTAAAGACGTATGGATGAAAAATCAAGTTTGCCTGTATTTTTGCGTTTGCAGTTGAAACGTTGTTTCTAATTTGGTTTTCCTTGAAATATTTGTCAAAAAAAATAGTTTTTTTTTTTATTAATTTATTAAATTTGTTGTTAGTTTTTTGCTTTTATTTAAACATTTTGTTATGTTGGGAAAAATGCAAAAAAGTTATTGGAATGCCAACAACACGCGGTGTTCCCAAGCGGTCCCCCATCTAAGTACTAACCGCGCCCGACGCTGCTTAATTTCGGTGATCAGACGAGAACCGATGTATTCAGCGTGGTATGGTCGTTGGCGAAAGACTATAGTTTAAGAAGTTATTTGTTTCAATACATAAAAAGATTTTTATTTTTCCATTGCGTATCTGTTTTCTTATTTCCTTTTTTCATACACGTACATACTACAATTTAATAACAAAACGAAACGAAACATTTGTTTCTAATGTTACAAAAATACTTTGCTATGTTAATTTGGTATTTATACTTTCATCTGTGTACAAACTGTAAAGACGTATGGATGAAAAATCAAGTTTGCCTGTATTTTTGCGTTTGCAGTTGAAACGTTGTTTCTAATTTGGTTTTCCTTGAAATATTTGTCAAAAAAAAATAGTTTTTTTTTTTATTAATTTATTAAATTTGTTGTTAGTTTTTTGCTTTTATTTAAACATTTTGTTATGTTGGGAAAAATGCAAAAAAGTTATTGGAATGCCAACAACACGCGGTGTTCCCAAGCGGTCCCCCATCTAAGTACTAACCGCGCCCGACGCTGCTTAATTTCGGTGATCAGACGAGAACCGATGTATTCAGCGTGGTATGGTCGTTGGCGAAAGACTATAGTTTAAGAAGTTATTTGTTTCAATACATAAAAAGATTTTTATTTTTCCATTGCGTATCTGTTTTCTTATTTCCTTTTTTCATACACGTACATACTACAATTTAATAACAAAACGAAACGAAACATTTGTTTCTAATGTTACAAAAATACTTTGCTATGTTAATTTGGTATTTATACTTTCATCTGTGTACAAACTGTAAAGACGTATGGATGAAAAATCAAGTTTGCCTGTATTTTTGCGTTTGCAGTTGAAACGTTGTTTCTAATTTGGTTTTCCTTGAAATATTTGTCAAAAAAAAATAGTTTTTTTTTTTATTAATTTATTAAATTTGTTGTTAGTTTTTTGCTTTTATTTAAACATTTTGTTATGTTGGGAAAAATGCAAAAAAGTTATTGGAATGCCAACAACACGCGGTGTTCCCAAGCGGTCCCCCATCTAAGTACTAACCGCGCCCGACGCTGCTTAATTTCGGTGATCAGACGAGAACCGATGTATTCAGCGTGGTATGGTCGTTGGCGAAAGACTATAGTTTAAGAAGTTATTTGTTTCAATACATAAAAAGATTTTTATTTTTCCATTGCGTATCTGTTTTCTTATTTCCTTTTTTCATACACGTACATACTACAATTTAATAACAAAACGAAACGAAACATTTGTTTCTAATGTTACAAAAATACTTTGCTATGTTAATTTGGTATTTATACTTTCATCTGTGTACAAACTGTAAAGACGTATGGATGAAAAATCAAGTTTGCCTGTATTTTTGCGTTTGCAGTTGAAACGTTGTTTCTAATTTGGTTTTCCTTGAAATATTTGTCAAAAAAAATAGTTTTTTTTTTTATTAATTTATTAAATTTGTTGTTAGTTTTTTGCTTTTATTTAAACATTTTGTTATGTTGGGAAAAATGCAAAAATTATTGGAATGCCAACAACACGCGGTGTTCCCAAGCGGTCCCCCATCTAAGTACTAACCGCGCCCGACGCTGCTTAATTTCGGTGATCAGACGAGAACCGATGTATTCAGCGTGGTATGGTCGTTGGCGAAAGACTATAGTTTAAGAAGTTATTTGTTTCAATACATAAAAAGATTTTTATTTTTCCATTGCGTATCTGTTTTCTTATTTCCTTTTTTCATACACGTACATACTACAATTTAATAACAAAACGAAACGAAACATTTGTTTCTAATGTTACAAAAATACTTTGCTATGTTAATTTGGTATTTATACTTTCATCTGTGTACAAACTGTAAAGACGTATGGATGAAAAATCAAGTTTGCCTGTATTTTTGCGTTTGCAGTTGAAACGTTGTTTCTAATTTGGTTTTCCTTGAAATATTTGTCAAAAAAAAATAGTTTTTTTTTTTATTAATTTATTAAATTTGTTGTTAGTTTTTTGCTTTTATTTAAACATTTTGTTATGTTGGGAAAAATGCAAAAAAGTTATTGGAATGCCAACAACACGCGGTGTTCCCAAGCGGTCCCCCATCTAAGTACTAACCGCGCCCGACGCTGCTTAATTTCGGTGATCAGACGAGAACCGATGTATTCAGCGTGGTATGGTCGTTGGCGAAAGACTATAGTTTAAGAAGTTATTTGTTTCAATACATAAAAAGATTTTTATTTTTCCATTGCGTATCTGTTTTCTTATTTCCTTTTTTCATACACGTACATACTACAATTTAATAACAAAACGAAACGAAACATTTGTTTCTAATGTTACAAAAATACTTTGCTATGTTAATTTGGTATTTATACTTTCATCTGTGTACAAACTGTAAAGACGTATGGATGAAAAATCAAGTTTGCCTGTATTTTTGCGTTTGCAGTTGAAACGTTGTTTCTAATTTGGTTTTCCTTGAAATATTTGTCAAAAAAAAATAGTTTTTTTTTTTATTAATTTATTAAATTTGTTGTTAGTTTTTTGCTTTTATTTAAACATTTTGTTATGTTGGGAAAAATGCAAAAAAGTTATTGGAATGCCAACAACACGCGGTGTTCCCAAGCGGTCCCCCATCTAAGTACTAACCGCGCCCGACGCTGCTTAATTTCGGTGATCAGACGAGAACCGATGTATTCAGCGTGGTATGGTCGTTGGCGAAAGACTATAGTTTAAGAAGTTATTTGTTTCAATACATAAAAAGATTTTTATTTTTCCATTGCGTATCTGTTTTCTTATTTCCTTTTTTCATACACGTACATACTACAATTTAATAACAAAACGAAACGAAACATTTGTTTCTAATGTTACAAAAATACTTTGCTATGTTAATTTGGTATTTATACTTTCATCTGTGTACAAACTGTAAAGACGTATGGATGAAAAATCAAGTTTGCCTGTATTTTTGCGTTTGCAGTTGAAACGTTGTTTCTAATTTGGTTTTCCTTGAAATATTTGTCAAAAAAAAATAGTTTTTTTTTTATTAATTTATTAAATTTGTTGTTAGTTTTTTGCTTTTATTTAAACATTTTGTTATGTTGGGAAAAATGCAAAAAAGTTATTGGAATGCCAACAACACGCGGTGTTCCCAAGCGGTTCCCCATCTAAGTACTAACCGCGCCCGACGCTGCTTAATTTCGGTGATCAGACGAGAACCGATGTATTCAGCGTGGTATGGTCGTTGGCGAAAGACTATAGTTTAAGAAGTTATTTGTTTCAATACATAAAAAGATTTTTATTTTTCCATTGCGTATCTGTTTTCTTATTTCCTTTTTTCATACACGTACATACTACAATTTAATAACAAAACGAAACGAAACATTTGTTTCTAATGTTACAAAAATACTTTGCTATGTTAATTTGGTATTTATACTTTCATCTGTGTACAAACTGTAAAGACGTATGGATGAAAAATCAAGTTTGCCTGTATTTTTGCGTTTGCAGTTGAAACGTTGTTTCTAATTTGGTTTTCCTTGAAATATTTGTCAAAAAAAAATAGTTTTTTTTTTTATTAATTTTGTTGTTAGTTTTTTGCTTTTATTTAAACATTTTGTTATGTTGGGAAAAATGCAAAAAAGTTATTGGAATGCCAACAACACGCGGTGTTCCCAAGCGGTCCCCCATCTAAGTACTAACCGCGCCCGACGCTGCTTAATTTCGGTGATCAGACGAGAACCGATGTATTCAGCGTGGTATGGTCGTTGGCGAAAGACTATAGTTTAAGAAGTTATTTGTTTCAATACATAAAAAGATTTTTATTTTTCCATTGCGTATCTGTTTTCTTATTTCCTTTTTTCATACACGTACATACTACAATTTAATAACAAAACGAAACGAAACATTTGTTTCTAATGTTACAAAAATACTTTGCTATGTTAATTTGGTATTTATACTTTCATCTGTGTACAAACTGTAAAGACGTATGGATGAAAAATCAAGTTTGCCTGTATTTTTGCGTTTGCAGTTGAAACGTTGTTTCTAATTTGGTTTTCCTTGAAATATTTGTCAAAAAAAATAGTTTTTTTTTTTATTAATTTATTAAATTTGTTGTTAGTTTTTTGCTTTTATTTAAACATTTTGTTATGTTGGGAAAAATGCAAAAAAGTTATTGGAATGCCAACAACACGCGGTGTTCCCAAGCGGTCCCCCATCTAAGTACTAACCGCGCCCGACGCTGCTTAATTTCGGTGATCAGACGAGAACCGATGTATTCAGCGTGGTATGGTCGTTGGCGAAAGACTATAGTTTAAGAAGTTATTTGTTTCAATACATAAAAAGATTTTTATTTTTCCATTGCGTATCTGTTTTCTTATTTCCTTTTTTCATACACGTACATACTACAATTTAATAACAAAACGAAACGAAACATTTGTTTCTAATGTTACAAAAATACTTTGCTATGTTAATTTGGTATTTATACTTTCATCTGTGTACAAACTGTAAAGACGTATGGATGAAAAATCAAGTTTGCCTGTATTTTTGCGTTTGCAGTTGAAACGTTGTTTCTAATTTGGTTTTCCTTGAAATATTTGTCAAAAAAAAATAGTTTTTTTTTTTATTAATTTATTAAATTTGTTGTTAGTTTTTTGCTTTTATTTAAACATTTTGTTATGTTGGGAAAAATGCAAAAAAGTTATTGGAATGCCAACAACACGCGGTGTTCCCAAGCGGTCCCCCATCTAAGTACTAACCGCGCCCGACGCTGCTTAATTTCGGTGATCAGACGAGAACCGATGTATTCAGCGTGGTATGGTCGTTGGCGAAAGACTATAGTTTAAGAAGTTATTTGTTTCAATACATAAAAAGATTTTTATTTTTCCATTGCGTATCTGTTTTCTTATTTCCTTTTTTCATACACGTACATACTACAATTTAATAACAAAACGAAACGAAACATTTGTTTCTAATGTTACAAAAATACTTTGCTATGTTAATTTGGTATTTATACTTTCATCTGTGTACAAACTGTAAAGACGTATGGATGAAAAATCAAGTTTGCCTGTATTTTTGCGTTTGCAGTTGAAACGTTGTTTCTAATTTGGTTTTCCTTGAAATATTTGTCAAAAAAAATAGTTTTTTTTTTTATTAATTTATTAAATTTGTTGTTAGTTTTTTGCTTTTATTTAAACATTTTGTTATGTTGGGAAAAATGCAAAAATTATTGGAATGCCAACAACACGCGGTGTTCCCAAGCGGTCCCCCATCTAAGTACTAACCGCGCCCGACGCTGCTTAATTTCGGTGATCAGACGAGAACCGATGTATTCAGCGTGGTATGGTCGTTGGCGAAAGACTATAGTTTAAGAAGTTATTTGTTTCAATACATAAAAAGATTTTTATTTTTCCATTGCGTATCTGTTTTCTTATTTCCTTTTTTCATACACGTACATACTACAATTTAATAACAAAACGAAACGAAACATTTGTTTCTAATGTTACAAAAATACTTTGCTATGTTAATTTGGTATTTATACTTTCATCTGTGTACAAACTGTAAAGACGTATGGATGAAAAATCAAGTTTGCCTGTATTTTTGCGTTTGCAGTTGAAACGTTGTTTCTAATTTGGTTTTCCTTGAAATATTTGTCAAAAAAAAATAGTTTTTTTTTTTATTAATTTATTAAATTTGTTGTTAGTTTTTTGCTTTTATTTAAACATTTTGTTATGTTGGGAAAAATGCAAAAAAGTTATTGGAATGCCAACAACACGCGGTGTTCCCAAGCGGTCCCCCATCTAAGTACTAACCGCGCCCGACGCTGCTTAATTTCGGTGATCAGACGAGAACCGATGTATTCAGCGTGGTATGGTCGTTGGCGAAAGACTATAGTTTAAGAAGTTATTTGTTTCAATACATAAAAAGATTTTTATTTTTCCATTGCGTATCTGTTTTCTTATTTCCTTTTTTCATACACGTACATACTACAATTTAATAACAAAACGAAACGAAACATTTGTTTCTAATGTTACAAAAATACTTTGCTATGTTAATTTGGTATTTATACTTTCATCTGTGTACAAACTGTAAAGACGTATGGATGAAAAATCAAGTTTGCCTGTATTTTTGCGTTTGCAGTTGAAACGTTGTTTCTAATTTGGTTTTCCTTGAAATATTTGTCAAAAAAAAATAGTTTTTTTTTTTATTAATTTATTAAATTTGTTGTTAGTTTTTTGCTTTTATTTAAACATTTTGTTATGTTGGGAAAAATGCAAAAAAGTTATTGGAATGCCAACAACACGCGGTGTTCCCAAGCGGTCCACCATCTAAGTACTAACCGCGCCCGACGCTGCTTAATTTCGGTGATCAGACGAGAACCGATGTATTCAGCGTGGTATGGTCGTTGGCGAAAGACTATAGTTTAAGAAGTTATTTGTTTCAATACATAAAAAGATTTTTATTTTTCCATTGCGTATCTGTTTTCTTATTTCCTTTTTTCATACACGTACATACTACAATTTAATAACAAAACGAAACGAAACATTTGTTTCTAATGTTACAAAAATACTTTGCTATGTTAATTTGGTATTTATACTTTCATCTGTGTACAAACTGTAAAGACGTATGGATGAAAAATCAAGTTTGCCTGTATTTTTGCGTTTGCAGTTGAAACGTTGTTTCTAATTTGGTTTTCCTTGAAATATTTGTCAAAAAAAAATAGTTTTTTTTTTTATTAATTTATTAAATTTGTTGTTAGTTTTTTGCTTTTATTTAAACATTTTGTTATGTTGGGAAAAATGCAAAAAAGTTATTGGAATGCCAACAACACGCGGTGTTCCCAAGCGGTCCCCCATCTAAGTACTAACCGCGCCCGACGCTGCTTAATTTCGGTGATCAGACGAGAACCGATGTATTCAGCGTGGTATGGTCGTTGGCGAAAGACTATAGTTTAAGAAGTTATTTGTTTCAATACATAAAAAGATTTTTATTTTTCCATTGCGTATCTGTTTTCTTATTTCCTTTTTTCATACACGTACATACTACAATTTAATAACAAAACGAAACGAAACATTTGTTTCTAATGTTACAAAAATACTTTGCTATGTTAATTTGGTATTTATACTTTCATCTGTGTACAAACTGTAAAGACGTATGGATGAAAAATCAAGTTTGCCTGTATTTTTGCGTTTGCAGTTGAAACGTTGTTTCTAATTTGGTTTTCCTTGAAATATTTGTCAAAAAAAATAGTTTTTTTTTTTATTAATTTATTAAATTTGTTGTTAGTTTTTTGCTTTTATTTAAACATTTTGTTATGTTGGGAAAAATGCAAAAAAGTTATTGGAATGCCAACAACACGCGGTGTTCCCAAGCGGTCCCCCATCTAAGTACTAACCGCGCCCGACGCTGCTTAATTTCGGTGATCAGACGAGAACCGATGTATTCAGCGTGGTATGGTCGTTGGCGAAAGACTATAGTTTAAGAAGTTATTTGTTTCAATACATAAAAAGATTTTTATTTTTCCATTGCGTATCTGTTTTCTTATTTCCTTTTTTCATACACGTACATACTACAATTTAATAACAAAACGAAACGAAACATTTGTTTCTAATGTTACAAAAATACTTTGCTATGTTAATTTGGTATTTATACTTTCATCTGTGTACAAACTGTAAAGACGTATGGATGAAAAATCAAGTTTGCCTGTATTTTTGCGTTTGCAGTTGAAACGTTGTTTCTAATTTGGTTTTCCTTGAAATATTTGTCAAAAAAAAATAGTTTTTTTTTTTATTAATTTATTAAATTTGTTGTTAGTTTTTTGCTTTTATTTAAACATTTTGTTATGTTGGGAAAAATGCAAAAAAGTTATTGGAATGCCAACAACACGCGGTGTTCCCAAGCGGTCCCCCATCTAAGTACTAACCGCGCCCGACGCTGCTTAATTTCGGTGATCAGACGAGAACCGATGTATTCAGCGTGGTATGGTCGTTGGCGAAAGACTATAGTTTAAGAAGTTATTTGTTTCAATACATAAAAAGATTTTTATTTTTCCATTGCGTATCTGTTTTCTTATTTCCTTTTTTCATACACGTACATACTACAATTTAATAACAAAACGAAACGAAACATTTGTTTCTAATGTTACAAAAATACTTTGCTATGTTAATTTGGTATTTATACTTTCATCTGTGTACAAACTGTAAAGACGTATGGATGAAAAATCAAGTTTGCCTGTATTTTTGCGTTTGCAGTTGAAACGTTGTTTCTAATTTGGTTTTCCTTGAAATATTTGTCAAAAAAAATAGTTTTTTTTTTTATTAATTTATTAAATTTGTTGTTAGTTTTTTGCTTTTATTTAAACATTTTGTTATGTTGGGAAAAATGCAAAAAAGTTATTGGAATGCCAACAACACGCGGTGTTCCCAAGCGGTCC